>CAWUFW010001538.1:0-2759982 GCA_963921515.1 Calotriton arnoldi
CCTTATCTAATCACTGTGCCGAAACACAAGCACTTATAAACTCACCCTCCTGTCAACTACCAGCACTCTAACTATCCAGTCACTGTCCATGCACTTGTAAAATGACTCAGGCATTAAGACACGCAGTGCTACAGTCAAATGTGCACAATCTATGCAGTCCCCTAACCGCCTGCAGACTACTGATTCACTCTTGCAATAATCCAGGTAGTACTCATGCAGAGCCCCAATCACAGTGTCACTCTCTGTCCACTCCTGCTATCATCATGACAGAACCATGACCTTATCTAATCACTGTGCCAAAACACAAGCACTTATAAACTCACCCTCCTGTCAACTACCAGCACTCTAACTATCCAGTCAGTATCTATGCACTTGTAGAATGACTCAGGCATTAAGACAAACAGTGGTACAGTCAAATGTGCACAATCTATCCAGTTCCCTAATCCCCTGCAGACTACTGATTCACTCTTGCAATAATCTAGGTAGTACTCATGCAGAGCCCCAATCACAGTGTCACTCTCTGTCCACTCCTGCTATCATCCTGACAGAACCATGAACTTATCTAATCACCGTGCCGAAACACAAGCACTTATAAACTCACCCTCCTGTCAACTACCAGCACTCTAACTATCCAGTCACTGTCCATGCACTTGTAGAATGATCCAGGCATTAAGACACGCAGTGCTACAGTCAAATGTGCACAATCTATGCATTCCCCTAACCGCCTGCAGACTACTGATTCACTCTTGCAATAATCCAGGTAGTAGCCATGGAGTTCAGCAATCACAGTGTCACTCTCTGTCCACTACTGCTATCATCCTGACAGAACCATGACCTTATCTAATCACTCTACCGAAACACAAGCACTTATAAACTCACCCTCCTGTCAACTACCAGCACTCTAACTATCCAGTCACTGTCCATGCACTTGTAAAATGACTCAGGCATTAAGACATGCAGTGCTACAGTCAAATGTACACAATCTATGCAGTCCCCTAACCCCATACAGACTACTGATTCACTCCTGCAAAAATCCAGGTAGTAGCCATGGAGTTCAGCAATCACAATGTCACTGTCCACTCCTGCTATCATCCTGACAGAACCATGGCCTTATCTAATCACCGTGCCGAAACACAAGCACTTATAAACTCACCCTGCTGTCAACTACCAGCACTCTAACTATCCAGTCTGTATCCATGCACTTGTACAATGACTCAGGCATTAAGGCACACAGTGGTACAGTCAAATGTGCACAATCTATCCAGTTCCCTAATCCCCTGCAGACTACTGATTCACTCTTGCAATAATCTAGGTAGTATTCATGCAGAGCCCCAATCTCAGTGTCACTCTCTGTCCACTCCTGCTATCATCATGACAGAACCATGACCATATCTAATCACTGTGCCAAAACACAAGCACTTATAAACTCACCCTCCTGTTAACTACCAGCACTCAACTATCCAGTCAGTATCCATGCCCTTGTACAATGACTCAGGCATTAAGACATGCAGTGCTACAGTCAAATGTGCACAATCTATCCAGTCCCCTAATCCCCTGCAGACTACTGATTCACTCTTGCAATAATCTAGGTAGTATTCATGCAGAGCCCCAATCACACTGTCACTCTCTGTCCACATTTGCTATCATCCTGACAGAACCATGACCTTATCTAATCACTGTGCCGAAACACAAGCACTTATAAAGTCACCCTGCTGTCAACTACCAGCACTCTAACTATCCAGTCAGTATCCATGCACTTGTACAATGACTCAGGCATTAAGACACGCAGTGGTACAGTCAAATGTGCACAATCTACCAGTCCCCTAATCCCCTGCAGACTACTGATTCACCCTTGCAATAATCTAGGTAGTAGCCATGCAGTTCAGCAATCACAGTGTCACTCTCTGTCCACTCCTGCTATCATCATGACAGAACCATGACCTTAGCTATTCACTGTGCCAAAACACAAGCACTTATAAACTCACCCTGCTGTGAACTACCAGCACTCTAACTATCCAGTCACTGTCCATGCACTTGTAGAATGACTCAGGCATTAAGACACGCAGTGCTACAGTCAAATGTACAAAATCTATGCAGTCCCCTAACCCCATGCAGACTACTGATTTACTCCAGCAAAAATCCAGGTAGTAGCCATGGAGTTCAGCAATCACAGTGTCACTCTCTGTCCACTCCTGCTATTATCATGACAGAACCATGACCTTATCTAATCACTGTGCAGAAACACAAGCACTTATAAAGTCACCCTGCTCTCAACTACCAGCACTCTAACTATCCAGTCACTGTCCATGCACTTGTAGAATGACTCAGGCATTAAGACACGCAGTGCTACAGTCAAATGTACACAATCTATGCAGTCCCCTAACCCCATGCAGACTACTGATTCACTCCTGCAAAAATCCAGGTAGTAGCCATGCAGTTCAGCAATCACAGTGTCACTCTCTGTCTACTCCTGCTATCATCCTGACAGAACCATGAACTTATCTAATCACCGTGCCGAAACACAAGCACTTATAAACTCACCCTCCTGTCAACTACCAGCACTCTAACTATCCAGTCACTGTCCATGCACTTGTAGAATGACTCAGGCATTAAGACACGCAGTGCTACAGTCAAATGTGCACAATCTATGCAGTCCCCTAACCGCCTGCAGACTACTGATTCACTCTTGCAATAATGCAGGTAGTACTCATGCAGAGCCCCAATCACAGTGTCACTCTCTGTCCACTCCTGCTATCATCATGACAGAACCATGACCTTATCTAATCACTGTGCCAAAACACAAGCACTTATAAACTCACCCTCCTGTCAACTACCAGCACTCTAACTATCCAGTCACTGTCCATGCACTTGTAGACTGACTCCGGCATTAAGACACGCAGTGCTACAGTCAAATGGGCACAATCTATGCAGTCCCCTAACCCCCTGCAGACTACTGATTCACTCTTGCAATAATCCAGGTAGTACTCATGCAGAGCCCCAATCACAGTGTCACTCTCTGTCCACTCTTGCTATCATCATGACAGAACCATGACCTTATCTAATCACCGTGCCAAAACACAAGCACTTATAAACTCACCCTCCTGTCAACTACCAGCACTCTAACTATCCAGTCACTGTCCATGCACTTGTAGAATGATTCAGGCATTAAGACATGCAGTGCTACAGTCAAATGTACATAATCTATCTAGTCCCCTAACCCCATGCATACTACTGATTCACTCCTGCAAAAATCCAGGTAGTAGCCATGCAGTTCAGCAATCACATTGTCACTCTCTGTCCACTCCTGCTATCATCCTGACAGAACCATGTCCTTATCTAATCACTGTGCCGAAACACAAGCACTTATAAACTCACCCTGCTGTCAACTACCAGCACTCTAACTATCCAGTCAGTATCTATGCACTTGTACAATGACTCAGGCATTAAGACACACAGTGGTACATTCAAATGTGCACAATCTATCCAGTCCCCTAATCCCCTGCAGACTACTGATTCACTCTTGCAATAATCTAGGTAGTACTCATGCAGAACCCCAATCACAGTGTCACTCTCTGTCCACTCCTGCTATCATCATGACAGAACCATGACCTTATCTAATCACTGTGCCAAAACACAAGCACTTATAAACTCACCCTCCTATCAACTACCAGCACTCTAACTATCCAGTCAGTATCTATGCACTTGTAGAATGACTCAGGCATTAAGACACGCAGTGCTACAGTCAAATGTACACAATCTATGCAGTCCCCTAACCCCATGCAGACTACTGATTCACTCCTGCAAAAATCCAGGTAGTAGCCATGGAGTTCAGCAATCACAGTGTCACTCTCTGTCCACTCCTGCTATTATCATGACAGAACCATGACCTTATCTAATCACTGTGCAGAAACACAACCCCTTATAAAGTCACCCTGCTCTCAACTACCAGCACTCTAACTATCCAGTCACTGTCCATGCACTTGTAGAATGATTCAGGCATTAAGACACGCAGTGCTACAGTCAAATGTACACAATCTATGTAGTCCCCTAACCCCATGCAGACTACTGATTCACTCCTGCAAAAATCCAGGTAGTAGCCATGCAGTTCAGCAATCACAGTGTCACTCTCTGTCTACTTGTGCTATCATCCTGACAGAACCATGAACTTATCTAATCACTGTGCCGAAACACAAGCACTTATAAACTCACCCTCCTGTCAACTACCAGCACTCTAACTATCCAGTCACTATCCATGCACTTGTAGAATGACTCAGGCATTAAGACACGCAGTGATACAGTCAAATATACATAATCTATGCAGTCCCCTAACCCCATGCAGACTACTGATTCACTCCTGCAAAAATCCAGGTAGTAGCCATGCAGTTCAGCAATCACAGTGTCACTCTCTGTCCACTCCTGCTATCATCCTGACAGAACCTTGTCCTTATCTAATCACTGTGCAAAACCCAAGCATTAATAATTTGTCCATTCTCTTTTGATGCAGTACTCTAATCTTCCAGTCAGTACCTATGTACTCATGCAATGACCCAGGTACTAATACTCACAGTATTACAATCATCTATCCAGTGTTGGTGCAGTCCTCTAAACACGTAAACACTACTTATTCACTTATTCAGTCCTACAATTATCCAATTAGTACCTGTGTACTGCAGTAAATGGATTGTGATTTCAAAACAAAGTGTTTAAATGGTTTTTATGTAGAACATGTTTGTTTAGTAATACACTAGTATATTTTATTGATTTATTTTAATAATATTATATATATTTTTTTTAAATAGATATTTTTCATCATCATTAAAAAAAACTTACCATGGCTAGAAAAACAGAAAAGAGGAAACAACAAAAAAGGAATATTATTTGAAGAAAACACAACAGCAAGAATTAGATGAACAACAACATGTGGGGAAAATGAAAAAGTCTTGTGGTAAGAGAACAAAAGAATTTATTAAAAAACTTTCAAAGTCTAAAAACAGTGTGCACAATGTGGAAAGTAGAAAGAATGCCCCAACAACAAAGAAGAATAAAAAGAAAAAAGAGAAGTTAATGGAAAATTACGTTTTCAAGAATCAATGTATGGTAAAAGGAGAAAGAATCAGTTTGAAGAAATTAGAAAGAGAATGTTTTACAATAGAGTTGTCTTTAATTTGTTGAAAGTTGTGAAGAAATATAAAAAAGATCAGCATTTTATAAAAAGAAGAAACAGATTGAAACTATTGTTGAGAAGGCTTTTGAATTAAAAAGGAAATTATTCATTTTAGTTTTAAACAGAATTCGATCATTAGATTAAGCCTGGGCGTAGTTCGCGAAGTAGCACTACGCGAAGCTACGCAAAGTGCAGTTCGCACTACGCGACCTACGCGTAGCACTACGCGAACTGCGTAGTGCACTGTTCGCAATGATTGCACAGTGCCGGATGCTTGTCCGCACTGTGCAATCATTGAAAACGGCATCTTGCACAGTGCGAGCTGTCTTTTACTGCCGCTCGAGTAGATTTTTACTCGAGCTGCAGCTTTCTCAACGCGGACTGGTAGTTTCTCATCGTGAGCGGTCACGAGCATACGCGACCACTCGTAATGAGAAACCTGACCTCCCCGCGTTGAGAATCTCGCCGGGAGGTTTATTTTCCACGCTCGCGATCGGCAACTTGATGTTGCTGATCGCGAACGAGGAAAAAGTCTCGCCGGGATGTCATTTTGCTTGCTCGCGGTCGCCAACTTGACGTTGAGGACCGCGAGCAAGCAAAAAATGACCGCTGCACTACGCTATGCTACGCTACGTGTGTTTGCACTGTGCTACGTGCAATTCGCGTTGTGCGAAGTAGCGCAAACTTCGCAAACTACGCGAGCGTAGCGTAGTGCTTTGCCCAGGGTTACATTAGATAAGCCAATACATTTTATGGAGGCCAAAAGTAAAAAGAAGAGAGTAATTAACAGAACTAACTTTTGTGATTTTTTTTGGGTGAACGGAAACACAGTTCAAGTTCAGAGCCTTTTTTTAATGAAGAAAGCTATTTTAAAACCAATACTTTATTGCATGCAGTTGATACCTCTGGTCGTGCTTATGAGGTTAAAAACGGTTGTCCAATTGAAAAAGAAAAGATGGTTCCCAGAAATGTAGAAGAAGTGATAGCTGATAAAGTTCTAGGGAGATGTACTAAAGCCCCAGTGTATACTTGGGATTGTAGTAGTATATGCAGTATACGACAGGAATCTGTTGATATTTTACGGAATTTCTTACAAGAGTATAGTAAAAAAAGTGTTAAACAAAAGATTAAGATGTTGCAAGGACTAGATCCTTGCAGAGTGAGAAAAAATACTGGTTTGCAAGGTCATTCTCTGGCTTGCCTTTCTAGAAAAGTATGTCAAAGTGTTTTTCATCATTTTAGAATGTTAGCAGTACATCATTCTCAAATGCGGAAGTTAGTCAGAAGATTGTATTGCGCAAAAAGTTCAGCAATATTTTTACATGATTTAAACAGTGCTCTTTTGCATGGGTCAGTATCAGATGTAAAAAAGTTCGTGATGAAATAGAGTTTCGTTACTTTGGTCCTGAAGAAGAGAGTAGACAAAGTGAGACATTGATAGAAGTAGGTGTTGAAGAAAATGTGGAAAATAGTAGTACAGAGAAGTTTGATGAAGAAATTACAAAGTTTAAGGTAATTTCGTGTGAAAGGCCAAATTATACTTGTATTTGTTGTCGACGAACTCACTATAAAAATCAGACTAGGAATGTTGATCTGTATTTAAAAAGTGAAAGAGAAAATAATGATAAGTGGAAGGAATTTGCAACGTATTTGTTGGTAGAGGACTGCTTTGATTTGGGTACTGATCAGTGTATTTGTAAATATTGTTATAACAAATTAGAGGATAATAAAATGCCTGCTAGAGCTGTCCATAATAATCTAGAGTTGGTAGCTATTCCTCCAGAACTGATAGATTTAAACACGTATGAGTCTATTCTGATTCAATCTGTGCACCCATTGCAGGCTATTGTTCGTATGGAGCCTAAAACAGGTAAATTGCCTCCCACAGATTTACAGAGAGGATTAAAAGGAAGAGATGTATATTTACCTCTAGATTTAAAGAAAAATATTGAAACTATTGGTGTAGAGAAAGAAGAAAGTGAACCACTAATTATTCTAGTTAATGGTGTTCCTACTAAGAGTAAGAAAATCTGGCAGGAATTAGTGGATGTCAGGAAAGTGCAAAAGACAACATTGTATCTTATAAAAAAACAATGATTACTACAAAAATGTGTATGTGGAAGAAGAAGAAATACTTTTAGGAGATGATAGTGAAATGTCATGTGGTCAAATTGAGAAAGTGGACATGTCCAAAAGTGAGGACATTTATGAACATTATAGTGTACATCCTTTACATTCGAAAGAAGTGATGGGGAATACGATTGAATTATTCCAAATGAAGAAAGGGAAGGGGAATCCCATGAGTGTTTGGGAAAAAAGTTTGGAAGCTCGTTGTTTTCCCCAGCTGTTCCCAACTGGAAAAGGTGGACGATATGACGAATGATCAGTACAGATTCCTGCATCAGAAGATCGGACAACAAGATTGTATGCAGAAGATCCAAGATTTCGACAATGTATCCAATATATATTTCATCTTTTGTTTGAGAGTGACTTGTCTGGACTTTCATATGCAGTGAACCACATATTAAAAACAGGAGTACATCTTCGAAATGTTTCTGCAAAGGAATTTATGGATAAAGTACATCACAGAGACGATCATTTAGAATCTCAACTGATTAATTTGATGGCATGTCAGCGTGGTACTAATGAGTATTGGTATCGTCGTCATGGAGAACTTAAATGCATGCTAAGGAACTTAGGAACTCCTACATGGTTTGTTACCCTAAGCTGTGCTGAATACGCTTGGGATGATTTACTTGAATTTCTTCGAGAAGCAAATTCAAATATTAAAAACATTGAATTCAAGACTCCTGGAGAATTGTGTTCTTTTGATCCTGTAAATGTATGCAGATATTTCAATCATAGGTTTGAAGCTATGATGTCTTTTATCTGCAATAAAAACAATCCTCCTCTTGGAGAAGTTATTGATTTCTTTTGGAGAAAGGAGTATCAAGCTAGAGGTGCTCCTCATATACATATGCTTTTATGGATCAAGGATGCACCCAAATTTGGAACTGATTCGGATGAGACTGTTTTATCTTTTATTGAAGATTATGTTACATGTGCTATACCAAAAAGAAGAGAAGAAAATACCTTAAGACAACAAGTTTTACGGTTTCAAACTCATCGATGTGGCAAATACTGTCGACGAAAATACAAGTCGAAGGAAAAGTTTTATACCAAATGTCGTTTTGGATTTCCACGTCCAGTAATATCCAAAGGAAGAGGAAACAGTTTCATGTCAGCAGTGAGACATACCATCACTAGAAAATCTCCCAAAAATACTTACAATTTGAAAAGAAGTGAAGAATCAAAGTATATTAATGATTATAATCCAGTTATTCTCTCGATGTGGAATGCTAATATGGATATCCAGTATGTTGTGGATAATTCCATTGCTGTTGCTCGGTATGTAACATCATACATAACAAAATCAGAAAAGACGGAGTTGAAAGAAATGTGGGAAGAAATTTCCCACGAGAAGAGTCTTAGTAAGAAATTGTACAGTTTTAGTTTGAAGATGCTGTCCCATCGAGAGATTGGAGCATACGAATGCTCAGATCGGTTGTCCTCTGCAAGTTTATATTCAAAGTCAAGAGGAATTATTTGGGTTAGTCTAGGTCTTGCTGCAACGCGAAATCGAGTACTTAAATCTATACAAGAAATCGAATATTTAGCATTATATGAACCGGAAAGCACAGATATTGTTAAAACAAACATGTTGGATACATACTATCCAAATAGAAGTCCTCATCTTGAAAACATATGTCTCTATGAAGTGCTGCAATATTACAGTTTTAAGAGAAATACTACAGAGAACATAAATGAAGAAAAATATGAAGTGATTGGTTCAGAAGGATGTTTGGTGAAACATAGTAAAGGAAATCTGATGAATGACAGGAAACTGAGTTGCGATACTCCTGATAAAAGGGAATTTTACCATTTAGCACTTCTGCAACTCTTCAAACCTTGGCATACGGAACTGGAATTACTTGGAAATTTTCAGTGCTATGAAGTTTCTTTCAATGCATGTAAAGATAGCATTGAATGCACAGTTTTTGCAAATTATCTCAAAATGTTGAATGAAGAAATTGATCAAGAAGCTACTGTTGCAGCTGAGATTGCTAGAGACAGTTCTCAAGACAGTCAAAGTTCTGCTTCACTGAGTCAAGATCCACTAGGCCAACCTATTCTTGAAAATGAAGCAGCAATTGCTATGCCATGAAGTGTAAACAGCAATGCATCAAGCTCAAGAAGACATTATGGACTTAGGAAACTTGGAAGAACAACTGAATATTGAACAGAAAGAAATATATCAGCAAGTGAAACAACAGATCGACCAAGGTTTTCTTCATGAAAAAAAAGAATGCACATGCACATCATTTCAACCTATCCGAATGTATGTCAGTGGTCAGGCTGGTACAGGAAAAAGTTTCTTAATTAAAGTTTTGACCAGTTATCTACAGAAAACAACTGACTCACATTTGTCTTGTGTTGTAACTGCTCCAACTGGGTTGGCAGCACACAACATTAAAGGAATTACATTACATCGTTTACTAATGCTACCTGTAGAGCATGAAAATAAATTGGAATATCACAAGCTATCTGGAGAAGCTTGTTATGAAGTTTCAAGAGTGCTAAAGAAAATGAAACTTCTGATTATTGAGGAGGTGAGCATGGTCTCAAACTTAATGCTTGCCTTTGTTCATTTAAGAATGCAGCAAATTTTAAAAACAGAATACGATGTCTTATTTGGAGGAAAACATGTGATAGTTTTTGGTGATCTACTGCAACTTACTCCTGTAAAAGGGCAACCAGTATTTAAAACGCTTGTGCATGAAGACACCAGAAAGTCTTTGGGAAGTGTTGGAAATGTTAACATTTGGTCATATTTTGAATACAAAGAACTTATTAAAAATATGCGACAGGCAAGTGATGAAGATTATGGAACCATTCTTCAAGATATAAGAATTGGATTATTCACAAAACATGGCAAACAAGCTTTGCAAAGTCGGCTACTTACAAACTTGTTTCCAAATGAAAATATAGTTCCTGAATAAATCTATAATCTGCCTAATGCCAACACTGCGAGAGTGTTCTACATACATGGAAGAACTTTTAAAGCTAGAAAATGAACAAATAATAAAAATGGAAGCCATTGATAAAATAGAGCATGAAGGAATTACTATTATTTTGATGGAAAAATTAAGAACAAAATTGGATTCTTTGGAAAAATCTATATCTAAAACTGCTGGTTTAGAAAATAATTTATATTTATGTGTAAACTGTCGGGTTATTTTACGGCGTAATTTGGATGTGGAAAATGGTTTAGTAAATGGTGCAATGTGAAAAATTGTTGATTTTTATTATCAAAAAAGAGATGGAATTGAATTTTTGAAAATCAAATTTGATCAGATTGATGAAGTAAAATAAATTGCTTGTTGTTCTGTTCGTTTTTTGCTTGTTAAAGATTTGTATGTTCGTAGAAAACAGTTTCCTCTTTCTTTGGCATATGCAGTGACTATTCATAAATCTCAAGGTTTAAGTGTAGATAATGCTTTGGTAAACATTGGAAGTACTGTATTTAAAGAGGGTATGGCATATGTTGCTTTGTCCCGAGTCTGAACTTTATCTGGATTGCATTTGATTGATTTTGATGAGGGTAAGATTAGTGCAGATGCAAATTGTGTAAGAGAGTATAATCGGTTAAGAAGACTGTATGCTCCCAATTTAGGTGAATATCCTGTATATGAAAAGCGTGTAGTGGGTCGAAAACGAAGATATGAGAATATCTGTAGTGATAGTTGAAAAGAAGAAAAAAAATCAAGATAATGTTGAGATTCCAAACAAAAAGAAAAAGGACACTATTGAAGAGATTGTAGGATATCAGTTAGAAAATAGTTCAGGTATCAACTGCTATGCTAATGTAGTGGTGAATGTTGTATTTTTTCTAGAAAATCTCCAACAGCAAATTATGGAGAATCGAGAAAAAAGGTTTTGTTCCTTGTTGCATTCTATTTTTGAAAAATTGACAACTGATAAAAGTAAAATGCAAAGTGTTTCTGATATTCGGAATCTTTTGGATATATGTTCTGGTTCTTCACAATTTACACAGAATGTGCAACAAGATGCTCAGGAATTTCTAATGTATATGCTTGCAGTATTGGAAGATGAAGGAATAGAAATTGAAAATCTGTTTGGACTTCGTTATAGATGGGAACATGAATGTGAAAATTGTACATTTACTTCTACCACTAACATAGACACTGAAAGATTCATATATTTGACAATACCAGATTGTAAAACAGTGTCTTTCAACAAATTAGTTAAATCAGGTAATCAAAACATGGAGTGTAGCCAATGCAAATCAGAAATGTTATCAACATTATTTATACAAAGATTTGGACAATATATAATTTTAATGATACAACGTTGTAGAGCAGATGGAAGAAAATTGGAAACTTTAATTAAAAATTTTGTAGCAAGTCAACTATCAATATCAGGAAGAACTTTTGTAGCAGTAGCAATTATTTTCTACGATGGACATTCTACAACATCTGGACATTACACTGTCTATTTAAAATGCAATAAAGGATGGACATATTGTAATGATGCTCATTTGGTTTTTAGATATCGTTTGCCTAACGAATTACCCCAATTCATACCTAATATTTTTAAAGCCAAAATTCTAAAGAACATAATTCAGCCTATTGGGAATATGTTAATATGTATTAATGAGATTACTTTGGACAATTTCAGTATAAAGGATTTCAGGAATATCATTTGGCCTAGAGGAAAGATATTGATATGAATTAAGCAGTTTTTCAGGGATATTCTGACACCAAATGTTTTAAAGAACATCATTTAGAGTATATGCAAGTTAAGAAGAATAGCTGATTGAATTATTGTTTCTGTTCTTTTATATTATAGTGACAAAATTCTCTTACAATGAAGAATTTTATATATTTGATATTTGTATTATATGCAATGTTATTGAGGATGTTTTTTTTACGCAATGTGCAGAGATACTTGACTATGTTGAAAATATTTTTGACACAGATTTGTTTTTTTTTAAACAATCTTATTGATTGTTTTTTTTTTTGCCCGCTGTTATGTGATGAGTAACATTGAAATCACTATCTATAGTGAAATTCAATATATTCTGAGAACAGCAAAAAAGGCAAACTAAATAATTTATATAATGCTAAAATTATGTTGTGTTCTTAAAATTATAACATTATATATTATAACTGTATTTTTCTTCTCTTTTACAGACCCTAATTCTAAAGTTCGAAAGTTTTTAAAATTTAAAATATAAAAAACAACTGCAAAAAAATGTTACTAAATTTTGATATCTACTACTGTAAAGGTAAGATTAAGTAATCAATCCACTACTACATTCACCTGTGCACTATCCATACACACCTTTAACCACGTACTCAGTGCTTATTAATGTCTTAAATACCTCAGGTACTAACCATACAGTCCACCAATCACTCTGTTACTCATAAAGCAGTTTTTCAGTCATCTACTAGTAGCATGTACTAATTCAATACCTCTGTCAATACCCAAGCAGTTATGAATTTCCTCAGGTAGTCTCCTTGCAATACTCTAATCATTAAGCCAGTACCATGTCCTTATGTAATCGCTGTGCCAAAACACAAGCACTTATAAACTCACCCTGCTGTCAAATACCAGCAATCTAAGTATCCAGTCACTATCCATGCACTTGTACAATGACTTAGGCATTAAGACACGCAGTGCTACAGTCAAATGTGCACAATCTATGCAGTACCCTAACCACCTGCAGAGTATGGATTCACTCCTGCAAAAACCCAGGTAGTAGCCATGCAGTTCAGCAATCACACTGTCACTCTCTGTGCACACCTGCAATTATCCTGACAGAATCATGTCCTTATCTAATCACTCTGCCAAAAGTCTTGCACTTATAAACTCACCCTGCTGTCAACTACCAGCACTCTAACTATCGAGTCAGTATGCATGCACTTGTACAATGACTCAGGCTTGAAGATACGCAATGCTGCAGTCAAATGTGCACAATCTATGCAGTCCCCTAACCCCCTGCAGACTACTGATTCATTCCTGCAATAACCCAGTCATGTACTTATGGAATGGCCTAGCCAGTAACACTAGTACAGCTACAATATTCTGTGCACTATGCATGGAGACCTGTAACCAGCTATACTATCGATACACTCTTGCAAATACCCAGTTAGTACTTATGCAGTGTAGGAATCCTCTTCTCTGTCCCATACACTTCTCCTATCACCCATCCAGCACTATCTACTTATGCTATTACTCCATCAATAGCTAAGCACTTATAAATTCACCATGCACTCTGTTTGCAACACACTAATCATTCTAGTTACTAGTTATGTACTTATTGAATGGCCTAGCCAGTAACACAAGTACAGCTGCAATATTCTGTGCAGTATGCATGCACACCTCTAACCAGCTACATACTATTTATGCACTTTTCTAAATACCCAGTTAGTACCCATGCACTCTAGGAATCCTCCTGTCTGTCCCATGCACTTCTCCAATCACCCCTCCAGCACTATCTACTTATGCTACCACTCCGCCAATACCTAAGCACTTATAAATGTACCATGCACTCTGTTTGCAACACTGTAAGCATTCCAATTACTAGTTATGTGCTTATAGAATGGCCTAGCCACTAACACAAGTACACCTACAATATTCTGTGCAGTATGCATGCAGAGCTCTAACCAGATACATACTATTGGTACACTCCTGTAAATACCCAGGTAGTACCCATGCAGCCTAGGAATCCTCCTCTCAGTACCATGCACTTCTCCAATCACTTATCCACCACTATCTACTTATCCTATCACTCCGCCAATTTCTAAGCACTTAAAATGTCACCAGGCACTCTGTTTGCAGCACTGTAATCATTCTAGTTACTAGTCATGTACTTATGGAATGGCCTATATATTAACAGAAGTATACCTACAATATTCTGTGCACAATGCATGCAGATCTCTAACCAGAAACATACTATTGGTACACTCCTGTAAATACCCTGTTAGTACCCATGTTACCTAGGAATTCTCCTGTCTGTCCCATGCACTTCTCCAATCACTTATCCACCACTGTCCACTTATCCTATCACTCCGCCAATACCTAAGCACTTATAATTTCACCAGTCACTCTGTTTGCTCACTGTAATCATTCTAGTGCTAGTCATGTACTTATGGAATGGCCTAGCCATTAACACAAGTATACCTACAATAATCTGTGCACAATGCATGCAGATCTATAACCAGGTACATACTATTGGTACACTCCTGTAAATACCCTGTTAGTACCCATGCAACCTAGGAATTCTCCTGTCAGTCCCATGCACTTCTCCAATCACCAATCCAGCACTATCTACTTATCCAATCACTCCGCCAATACCAAATCACTTATAAATTCAACATGCACTCTGTTTGCAGCACTGTAATTATTACAGTTACTAGTCATGTTCTTATAGGATGGCCTAGCCACTAACACAAGTACACCCACAATATACTGTGCAGTATGCATACAGAGCTCGAACCAGATACATACTATTGGTACACTCCTGTAAATACCAGGTAGTACCCATGAAGCCTAGGAATCCTCCTGTCAGTCCCATGCACTTCTCCAATCACTTATCCACCACTATCTACTTATCCTATCACTCCGCCAATTTCTAAGCACTTATAAATTCAACATGCACTCTGTTTGCAGCACTGTAATCATTCTAGTTACTAGTCATGTACTTATGGAATGCCCTAGCCACTAACACAAGTACATGTACAATATTCTGTGCACTATGCATGCAGACCTCTAACCAGCTACATACTATTGATACACTCTTGTAAGTACCCAGTTAGTACTCATGCAGTCTAGGAATCCTCTTGTCTGTCCCATGTACTTCTCCTATCACCAATCCAGCACTATCTACTTATCCTATCACTCCGCCAATAGCTAAGCACTTATAAATTCACCATGCACTCTGTTTGCAGCACAGTAATCATTTTAGTTACTACTTATATACTTATGGAATGGCCTAGCCAGTAACACAAGTACAGCTACAATATTCTGTGCAGTATGTATGCACACCTCTAACCACCAACATACTATTGATATTCTCTTCTAAATACCCAGTTAGTACCCATGCACTCTAGGAATCCTCCTGTCTGTCCCATGCACTTCTCCAATCACCCCTCCAGCACTATCTACTTATGCTACCACTCCACCAATACCTAAGCACTTATAAATGTACCATGCACTCTGTTTGCAGCACTGTAATCATTCTAGTTACTAGTCATGTACTTATAGAATGGCCTAGCCACTAACACAAGTACATGTACAATATTGTATGAACTATGCATGCAGATCTCTAACCAGCTACATACTATTGATACACTCTTCTAAATACCCAGTTAGTACCCATGCACTCTAGGAATCCTCTTGTCTGTCCCATGCACTTCTGCAATCACCCCTCCAGCACTATCTACTTATGTTATCACTTCTCCAATAACTAAGCACTTATAAATTCACCATGCACTCTGTTTGCAGCACTGTAATCATTCAAATTACTAGTCATGTACTTATAGAATGGCCTAGCCACTAACACAAATACACCTACAATATTCTGTGCACAATGCATGCAGACCTCTAACCAGCTACATACTATTGGTACACTCCTGTAAATACCCAGGTAGTACCCATGCAGCCTAGGAATCCTTCTGTCAGTCCCATGCACTTCTCCAATCACTTATCCACCACTATCTACTTATCCTATCACTCTGCCAATACCTAAGCACTTATAAATTCAACATGCACTCTGTTTGCAGCACTGTAAGCATTCCAATTACTAGTCATGTACTTATAGAATGGCCTAGCCACTAACACAAATACACCTACAATATTCTGTGCACAATGCATGCAGACCTCTAACCAGCTACATACTATTGGTACACTCCTGTAAATACCCAGGTAGTACTCATGCAGTCTATGAATCCTCTTGTCTGTCCCATGTACTTCTCCTATCACCAATCCAGCACTATCTACTTATCCTATCACTCCACCAATACCTTAGCACTTACAGACTCAACCTGCTCTGAACTTGCAGAACTCTAAGTATCCACTCACTATCTATGTACTTGAACAGTGTCTCAAGCATTAACACATGCAGTACTACATTCAAAGGTCCACAATCTATGCAGTCGCCTAACCCCCTCCACACTACTGATTCACTTCTGCAATTACCCAAGTACTAGCCATGCAGTCCAAAAATCGCACTGTCACTCTCCGTCCATTCCTTCAATCATCCTGACAGAACCATGTCCTTATCTAATTACTGTGCCAAAACACAAACACTTATAAACTCACCATGCTCTCAACTTGCAGCACTGTAAGTATCCAGTCACTATCCATGTATTTGTACAATCACTCAAACACTAAGACATGCAGTGCTACAATCAAATGTGCACCATGTATGCAGTCCCCTAAGCACCTCCAAACTAATATCCTCCTCATACGTTAGAAATACTCTTGTGCAATCATGCAGGCGCTAGTGATGCATTCATATAATCACCATTCACTACTAATGCATTCTTTCAGTCAATCATGCTCTACAGATATACTCAAGCAAACTTTCAAACATTACCATGCAATTATTTTTCTTTTTTTAACCAGATAAGGTAGTTCTGAGAAGAACTTTTTTTTTCTTCTTTTTTCTTTTATATTTTTTTTGTGTTTTTTGAACAATTTTGAATTTTTTTTTGTGTTTTTTTAAAAACTGAACAAAAAAAGGAACAAAGTAAACAGTTAACTTTTGGAATTAATTATCATTCCAACAACAAAAAAACAAAAACAAAAATTAACAACAGTGGTTTCACTGGGCAGCACAAACAGCATCCACCGACTGCTCGCCATAACAGATGACCTTCTTGCACTTAATGCAGTGCTGCTCCAGGAAGGCAAATTCAGGCCTAATGTCCAAAGGAGGTATAGATGACGACACTCCTGAGGTGCTTGGAACACCTGGTGGTGGATTTTCTGCTGCTCGTCTTAGTTCTTCCCGAGCAAGATTGCGGGGATGGATAGTGCGCAGATGTTTATTCATGCTAGCTGTGCCGCATGAATATTTCTTGTCGCTCCCTCTTGACAGGACCCTCTCACACAGCTTGCACGTCACTTTCCTCGCATTTACTTTCTTCTCTCCAGCAGGAAAATTAAAAAACTTCCATACGACTGATTCAGGTCTCTTCTTTGGTGGTGCCTCCTCCAACACTTCTTCATCTGAAGAAAGATGAACTTCCTGCTGCTCAGATGCCATTGCAACTGTTCAGTTTTTAAGCAACACCAAAAAAAATCAAATAAGTTCTGGTAGGAGAAGATATGTTTCTCTTAAGCTGCTCCAACAAGAATGAATAAAATGGGTGGGGTCCTTCTACTGTTACAGTGGGAAATATTAGGAACCAATCAAATCCTTTTTTTTAAGGTCACATGGGAATCGCGCACTCAGCGCGCACGGGAAACGCACCCGACGCGACTCCGCGAAAATATTTTTGACAATAATATGTATATTACAAGTAGAAATATATTATTTTTATAAATAGTTTAGATAATCTCTTGCCCTGATATGTACATTAAAGTTACATACATATAGTTTTACAGTATAAAAACTTTTACGGGAATCGCGCACCCAGCGCGCACGGAGAACGCACCAGACGCGACTCCACGAAAAAATATTTAAGAATAATATAAATTTAATACAAGTAGAAATATATTCGTTTTATGAATAGTTTAGATATTCTCTTGCCCTGATATGTACATTAAAGTTACATAGATATAGTTTTACAATATAAAAACTTTTACGGGAGTTGCGCACCCAGCGCGTCCCAGCACGTATATAACGTCACGCGGGTCCCGCCACCGCGCAGACGTAATGCGCACATGATGCGAATACGCGGGAGAAGGAGTCGCGTACCTGTCGCATACCTATCGCGCACATCACGTGATGTTATACGTATATGACGTAACACGAAGCCATGCACCCGTCGCAGACCATACGCGGATCCTTCACGACTTTTCCAATATGGCGGCTGGAATACGCGCACCCACCGTATTTGGTGCACATTGGGTGCGCAACTCCAAAAAAAATTCGAAAAAAAATATATATTTTAAAAGACAAAGGACATTACATAATTATATTAAAATAAAAAAATAAAACAAAAGAATTATAGAATAATAGTTTCAATTTTTTTTTTTAAATTGCAATTTTCAGAAAAGTATATAATATTGTTTAATAAATATTAAATTTACAAATTAACAATTAAAAAGCTCAAAAAATTCAGAAATAAAACATACGTATAAGGATCATTATACTTAAAAATTTGCATTTAAAAAACCTTTGAAATTCGCTGAAAAAACCATAGGTTTCAGAGGCGTTATAGTTAGAAACTAGCATTTAAAAAAACCTTAGAAATTCACTGAAAAAAACACAGGTTTCAGGGACGTTATAGTTTGTTGGACATTTCACTCGTACAAAACCAGAGTAATTCAGCCGTTATAGTTAGTTGAGCTAACTATAACTCGCGCCCCCGCAATGCACTGTTGATGACGTCACATATGACATCATTCATGACATGGTCAGTGACATCACTGATGACATCACTGATGACATTTCAAATGACATCACTGATGACATCATCCAGTGACTGTGAGTGTTTCAAAAATGTTTTAAATATGTTTTATATATATATGCCAAGGAGTATTGAAGAATGAGTGGGTGTATAAGTGTCTGAATGGATGATTTAGTAGGTGCGTGACTGACTGTATAAATGAGTGATTAAACGTGTCTTACTGAATGCATGGGTTAGTGACTAAACTGTGTGAATATCTGTATCAGTCTGTCAGTTGGAGTGTAAGCGGCTGCATGGGTTGGTGAGTAGCTACATGAGTGTCTGTATGGGTTATTGATTGGTTGTCTGAGTATCTGTATGGATGCCTGAGTATCTGTGTGGGTGGGTGGGGGGTGTGTGAGAGTGGGTGATTCACTGGGTGTATGGGTTCAAGAGTGCATCTGTGAAGGGCTGTATGGGTGGGTGAGTGTGTTTATGGGTGTGTTGGTGAGTGAATGAATGTCTCAGTGGTACATGTGTGAGTAACTACATATGTTAAAGGCAGTATATGTGAGTGTTGAAGTATATAAATGACTATATGTGAGAGTGAGTGATTGTGAGAGTGGCTGTATAGATGAGTGTATGCTTGTATCAGTGATTGTATAAGAGAGTAAGTATGTGTTAGTATCTGTATGAATAAGTGAGGTGGTGTGTGTATAACTGTATAGGTGAGTAAATGGGAGTGTGATTGATTCTTTGCATGACTGACTAGGTGTGTGAGTAACTCTATGGATGAGTGGGGGTTTGTGAGTGTCTGTATAGGTATATGAGTGCAAATGATAGTGCTGTATTGATAAGTGACTGCATGTATGAGTGACGGTATGGGTGAATGAGTGGATGTATGTGTAGACCTAGGAATCAGTGAGTGGGTATGTAGTAACTGGTATTGGTGTGTATGGTTTGGAAAATGGTAGTCTGTATTTTAGAGTGGGTGTTTCAAAAGTTATATTAGGGTGTGAGGAGGTGCATCAGATTATCACCTGGATGATGTCATCAGTGATGTCATTTGAGATGTCATCAGTGATGTCATCAGTGATATCACTGACCATGTCATGAATGATGTAATATGTGACGTCATCAGCAGTGCATTGCGGGGGCACGAGTTATAGTTAGCTCAACTAACTATAACAGCTGAATTTTTCTGGTTTTGTACGAGTGAAATGTCCAACTAACTATAACGTCCCTGAAACCTGTGGTTTTTTCAGTGAATTTCTAAGGTTTTTTAAATGCTAATTTCTAACTATAACATCCCTGAAACCTATGGTTTTTTTAGTTAATTTCTAAGGTTTTTCAAATGCTAATTTCTAAATACGCCCACATAGGTAGGACATGTGAAGAAAGATGAAGAAAGGTGCAGAAAGAAGCAAGAGAAGTGCAGAAAGAGGCAGCAGAAGTCAAGAAAGAGGAAGAAAGGTCCAGAAAGAAGGAAGAGAAGTGCAGAAAGAGGCAACAGAAGTCCAGAAAGAGGAAGAAAGGTGCAGAAAGAAGCAAAAGATATGCAGAAAGAACCAACAGAGGTACATAAAGAGGCCTTGTTGCAAAGTCATCCTGTGCCCTGGGCATCCCCCAACTTTTTGCTGACTGGTACTAGTGGTAACGGACTCTGACTGACCCTGGGCTCTGCCTAACCAGGCCCGGAGCAAGTGCTATGCTGAAAGACATTTAGAATACAGTGAAAACACCTACATACACTAGGGAACACTATGGGTTGGGGTACCCCTGTGATTGGCATGACCTCCCCTGTAAGGCCCTAGTACAGAATAGGGCAGGGGGATTAAAATTACCTCTAAGTCCCTAGCATATAATAGGGCATGGCAGTCCTTTTCTGCACTTGCATGTGTGCACTGCTGAGCCTGAGGTCAGTTTAAAAGTAGCCCAACAGAGGTGCAAAAAGAGGCAAGAGGGGTACAGAAAGAGGCAAGAGAGGTGCAGAAACAGGCAGGAAAGGTGCAGAAACAGGCAGGAAAGGTACAGAAAGAGGCAAGAGGGGTGCAGAAAGAGGCAACAGAGGTGCAGATAGATGCAAGAGAGGTGCAGAAACAAGCAAGGGAAGTGCAGAAAGAGGCAAGAGAGGTGCTGAAAGAGGTGCGGATGGTTCATAAAATGCAAGAGAAGTGCAGAAAGAAGCAATAGAGGTACAGAAAGAGGCAAGAGAGGTGCAGAAACAGGCAGGAAAGGTGCAGAAAGAGGCAACAGGGGTGCAGAAAGAGGCAAGAGAATTGCTGAAAGAAGCAACAGAGGTGTGCAAAGAAGCAAGAGAGGTGCAGAAACAGGCAAGAAAGGTACAGAAAGAGGGAAGAGGGGTGCAGAAAGAGGTAAGAGGGATACAGAGATTTGCAAGAGAGGTGCAGAAAGAAGCAAGAGCAGTGCAGAAAGAAGCAAGAGAAGTGCAGAAAGAAGCAAGAGAGGTGGAGCAATAGGGAAGAGGGGTGCAGAAAGAGGCATAAAGGATGCAGAAATTTGCAAAAGAGGTGCAGAAATAAGCAAG
Organism: Calotriton arnoldi; assembly: GCA_963921515.1. Taxonomy (NCBI): domain Eukaryota; kingdom Metazoa; phylum Chordata; class Amphibia; order Caudata; family Salamandridae; genus Calotriton; species Calotriton arnoldi. Next base: position 21,356 of record CAWUFW010001538.1, read on the forward strand.
AGCTGTGCAGAAAGAACCAACAGAGGTGCGAAAAGAGGCAAGAGGGTTGCAGAAATAGGTAGGAGAGGTGCACAAAGAGGCAAGAGGGGTACAGAAAGAGGCAGGAGGGGTGCAGAAAGAAGGAAGAGAAGTGCAAAAAGAAGCAACAGAGGTGCTGAAGGAGGTACGAATGGTTCAGAAAGAGCAAGAGAAGTGCAAAAAGAAGCAACAGAGGTACAGAAAGAGGCAAGAGAGGTGCAGAAACAGGCAGGAAAGGTACAGAAAGAGGGAACAGGGGTGCACAAAGAGGCAGGAGAGGTGCAGAAAAAGGGGAGAGGTGTGCAGAAAGAGGCAAGAGGGGTGCAGGAAGAAGCAAGTGAGGTGCAGAAAGAGGCAACACAGGTGCAGAAAGATGCAAGAGAGGTGCAGAAACAAGCAAGAAACGTGCAGAAAGAGGCAAGAGAACTGCAGAAAGAGGCAAGAGGGATGCAAAAAAGGGAAGAAGGGTGCATAAAGAAGCAAGAGAGGTGCAGAAAGAAGCAATAGAAGTGCAGAAAGAAGCAAGAGAGGTGCAGAAAGAGGGAAGATGAGTGCAGAAAGAGACAACAGGGGTGCAGAAAGAAGCAAGAGAGGTGCAGAAAGATGCAAAAAAAAGTGCAGAAAGAAGCAACAGAGGTACAGAAAGAGGCAAGAGTGGTGCAGAAAGAGGGAGGAGGGGTGCAAAAAGAGGCAAGATGGGTGCAGAAAGAAGCAAGAGAGGTACAGAAAGAAGCAAGAGAAGTGCAGAAAGAAGCAACAGGGGTGCAGAAAGAGGCAAGAGAAGTGCAGAAAGAATCAACAGAGGTGCAGAAGGAGGCAAAAGAACTGCAGAAAGAGGCAAGAGAGTTGCAGAAACGGGCAAAAGGGGTGCAGAAAGAGGAAACAGGTGTGCAGACAGAAGCAAGAGAGGTGCAGAAAGACGGAAGAGGGGTGCTGAAAGAGGCAAGAGGGAGGCATACATTTGCAACAGAGGTGCAGAAAGAAGCAAGAGCAGTGCAGAACGAACCAACAGAGGTGCAGAAAGAGGCAAGAGAGGTACAGAAAGAAGCAAAAGAGGTGCAGAAAGAGGCAAGAGAACAGCAGAAAAAGGCAAGAGAGGTGCAGAAAGAGGAAGGAGAGGTGCACAAAGCGGCAAGAGGGGTACAGAAAGAGGAGTTCAGAAAGAAGCAAGAGAAGTGCAGAAAGAAGCAACAGAGGTGCCGAAAGAGGGAAGTGGGGTGCAGAAAGAGGCAAGAGAGGTGCAGAAAGAAGCAACAGAGGTGCAGAAAGAGGCAAGAGAGGTGCAGAAACAGGCAGGAAAGCTGTAAAAAGTAGGAACAGGGGTACAGAAAGAGGCAAGAGGGATACAGAAATTTGCAAAAGAGGTGCAGAAAGAAGCAAGAGCAGTGCAGAAAGAACCAACAGAGGTGCAGAAAGAAGCAAGAGGGGTACAGAAAGAGGCAAGAGAAGTGCAGAAAGAAACAAAAGAGGTGCAGAAAGAGGCAAGAGAACTGCAGAAAAAGGCAAGAGAGGTGCAGTAAGAGAAAGGAGAGGTGCAAAAAGAGGCAAGAGGGGTATAGAAAGAGGCAAGAGGGGTATAGAAAGAAGCAAGAGAGGTACAGAAAGAAGCAACAGAGGAGCTGAAAGAGGCAAGAGGCATGCAGAAAGAGGCAAGATGAGTGCAGAAAGAAGCAACAGAGGTGCAGAAAGAGGCAAGAGAGGTGCAGAAACAGGCAGGAAAGATGCAGAAAGAGGGAACAGGGGTGCAGAAAGAGGCAAGAGGGATACATACATTTGCAAAAGAGGTGCAGAAAGAAGCAAGAGCAGTCCTGAAAGAACCAACAGAGGTGCAGAAAGAAGCAAGAGGGGTTCAGAAAGAGGTAGGAGAGGTGCACAAAGAGGCAAGAGGGTTATAGAAAGAGGCAAGAGGGGTGCAGAAAGAAGGAAGAGAAGTGCAGAAAGAAGCAACAGAGGTGCTGAGACAAGAAGGGTGCAGAAAGAGGCAAGAGAAGTGCAGAAAGAAGCAACCGAGTTGCTGAAAGAGGCAATAGAGGTGCAGAAAGAGGCAAGAGAGATGCAGAAAGAAGCAAGTGAGGTGCAGGAAGAGGCAAGAGAGGTGCATAAAGAAGAGAGTGAGGTTCAGAAAGAGGCAAGAGAAGAGCAGAAAGTAGCAAGTGAGGTGCAGAAGGAAGAGAGTGAGGTGCAGAAAGAGGCAAGAGAGGTATAGAAAGAGGCAAGATAAGTGTAGAAAGAGGCAAGAGAAGTGCAGAAAGAGGCACTTGAGGTGCAGAAAGAGGCAAGAGAGGTACAGAAAGAGGCTTGAGAAGTGCAGAAAGAGGCAAGAGAAGTGCAGAAAGAGGCACAAGAGGTGCAGAAACAGGCAAGAGAAATGCACAAAGAGGTAAGAGAGGAGCAGAAAGAGTCAAGAGAGGTATAGAAAGAAGCAAGAGAAGTGCAGAAAGAGGCAAGTAGGGTGCAGAAAGAGGCAAGAGAGGTGCAGAAAAAGGCAAGCGAGGTGCAGAAAGAGGCAAGAGAGGTACAGAAAGAGGCAAGGGAAGTGCAGAAACAGGTAAGAGAAGTGCACAAAGAGGCAAGAGAGGAGCAGAAAGAGTCAAGAGAGGTGTAGAAAGAAGCATGAGAAGTGCACAAAGAGGCAAGTAGGGTGCAGAAAGAGGCAAGAGAGGTGCAGAAAGAGGCAAGAGAGGTACAGAAAGAGGCAAGAGAACCGCAGAAAAAAACAACAGAGGTGCTGAAAGAGGCAAGTGAGGTGCAGAAAGGGGCAAGAGAAGTGCAGAAAGAGGCAAGTGAAGTGCAGAAAGAAGACAGTGAGGTGCACAAAGAGGAAGAAAGGTGCAGAAAGAAGCAAGAGAAATGCAGAAAGAGGCAAGAGAGGCTCAGAAAGAAGAGAGGTTTGTGCACCATTAGTACCAATTTAACACCCACATTTAGCAATAAGTAACACGTGACCATTGCAGCTTTGCAAAGGGCCTTCCACCACGCTGTAACAAGTGACGCTGCATTTTTGGGAACATTTGAGCTGTTTGCGCTAGAAACAAGGCTTTTTTTGTTCTAATCTGTGGCCCTGCTCATACCTCCGAGGCCATGCCCCCTTTTTACACCACTCTGCAAACGCGCCTCCTGGCGCACTGCTGCTCGGTGGATGAAGTCCACTTTAGTCCTGAGGTCCTCAGGACACAAGGGGGCCTCATCACCCCACCAGCAGTGCACCAAGAGGCGCGTTTGCAGAGTGGTGTGAAAAGAGGCGTGGCCTCATACCATCTCTCAGCAATCCCACTGTGTGGGGCTTACTGGAGGTTCCTGGAGGCCTAGTTGGCCCCCAGGAACCCTCACTAGCAACAGGGACTTAATCCCCCAATGCAGAGCGTGCCAGGAGGCGTGTTTGCACAGTCATGCAGGGAGGGGGCGGGGCCTCCAGCAAGTTTCTGTTTTTTAAAATAATTTTTATTTTAAGTAGAGGGGCTGTGTGGCCCCCCTTCTCTTGAGCCTTTTGGGCCCCGGGGACCCCATCCCCCGTGACCTGAGCCATTTTTTTTATTATTCAAAAGGAGGGGGGTGCGAGGCCCCCTCCTGAGGCCGAGTATGGCCCCGGGGACCCCATCCCCTGGGGCTACGCCTTTCCTTTTTTTTTTTTTTTTTACAGGGGATGGGGGCTGTGGGGCCCCCTCCCCAGGCCAATTTCGGTCCTGGGGACCCCATCCCCCGGGGCCCGGCAAAAATGTATTCCCTGGGCCTCTCTTGGCCCCAGGAACCCCATCCCCCGGGGCCTGCCAGCCTTTCTTTTTTTTACATTTTGGAGAGGGGCCGCGTAGCCCCCCTCCTGAGACCAATTTTGGCCCCCGGGACCCCATCCCCCAAGGCCCAGCCTTATTTTTATTTTTTTTAAATTACAAAAGGGAGGGGGGCCGCTTGGCCCCCCTTCCCTGGGCCACTTTAGGCCCCGGGGACCCCATCCCCCGGGCATGGCCTCCTTGATGGGGACTGCGGGGGAGCCCCAATGCCCCTGCGGTCCCTGCCGGCTTCCCACCTCCTGCGGGAGCCGGGATTGCTTTTGGACAAGGGGAGCTGCTGACATGCTACTCGCCGAAAAGTGCTTCATTGCCTCATCAGGGGTAGTAAGCGCTATATAAATGCAATTACAATGAGGGGCGCAGAGTGAATGTGACCCCCCCACCCAAACACACACACGAGGCCCCACGTCTAAAAGGCCAACAGTGAAATAACGGGACAGAGGTGTGACCCATACATTGGGACAGCCCCTCTCCAGCCACCATATGTCCTGCATGTGCAGCAAAATCCGGGCCCCTGATTGGGTCCACCGTCACTTCATCCTGTGGGCAGCCAAGGGTGCACAAACCCCCCTGGCAGCAGCACAGTTTGTAACCTGCAGGAGTGCAAACAAACCAGCCTCACCCCAGACACACAGTCAGGGGAGACAACAACTACAGTGTCTGCTGGCTGCATCCTGTGCCCAGGGTACACGGACGGAGATTGCACCTCTTCCCATGCCACCCTCAGCATGGCAAGGTACCCTCCTGCAGACTGCCCCTTAGTCAGGCTATGCCACCCTTAGCATTGCAGGGTACCCTCCTGCAGAATGCCCATAGCAAGGCTATGTCCCCCTCAGCATGCCAGGGTACCCTACTACAGACTGCCCCTTAGGCACGGTGCGCCACCCTCAGCATGCCAGGGTACCCTCCTGCAGAATGCCCCTTAGCCAGGCTATGCCACCCTCAGCATGCCAGGGTACCTTCCTGCAGACTGCCCCTTAGCCAGGCTATGCCACCCTCAGCATGTCAGGGTACCTCCTGCAGACTGCCCATAGCCAGGCTATGCCACCCTCAGCATGCCAGGGTACCCTCCTGCAGACTTCCCCTCATCCAGACTCTGCCACCCTCAGCATGCCACTGCACCCTCCTGCAGACTGCCCCTCAGCCAGGCTCTGCCATCCTCAGCATGCCAGGGTACCCTCCAGTAGACTGCCCCTTAGCCAACCTATGTCACCCTCAGCATGTCCAGGGTACACCCTGCAGACTTCCTTCTCGGCCAGGCTATGCCACCCTCAGCATGCCCGGGTACCCTACTTCACACTTCCTTCTCAACCAGGCTATGCCACCGTCAGCATGCCCAGGGACCCCAGATGCTGACTTCCCCTCTTGCAGGCTATGCCCCCTCAGCATGTCTAGGGTACCCTCCTGCAGCCTATGCTATCCTCTGAATGCTATGGCACCCTGCTGTAGACTTACCCTTAGCCAGGCTATGCCACCCTCTGTATACCAGGGTACCCTCCTGCAGACTGCACCTTAGGCATGCTGTGCCACCCTCAGCATGCCAGGGAACCCTCCTGCAGACTGCCCATAGCCAGGCTATGCCACCCTCAGCTTGCCAGGGTACCTTCCTGCAGACTGCCCCCTAGCCAGGCTATGCCACCATCAGCATGCCAGGGTACCCTTCTGCAGACTGCCCATAGCCAGGCTATACCACCCTCTGCATTCCTCCCTGCCACTCGGCACGTCCAGGGTCCTCAACTGGTCCCACTCTCCACCTCCTGGTCACCTGCAGCATGCCCAGGTTTGCCCGCTACCCCGAGTGAATGTGTAGATGCGCGCCCTCACCCTCTATATGTACCACCATAGGAGAACGCCATCCACACGTGGACTACTGGGGAACAACAAGGATTACATAGTGCTTAGAGACCGAAATAACCAAGCACAGAAAAAACGAGCAATTAGCACTCCTTTCATTGACTCATTAATGGTGAAAGGCTGAGCCTCGGCACCAACGCCTGCATATTTCCACAGCTCTCGCACAAACCAACTTGCAGTTTCCCAATCCCTCCCTCGATGCAATAATGAAATCTAGACCCCCCCACCAGGAAGGAAAAGACATCTGATGTGATAAATATTAATGAGCAGGAAGCAGACGATGTGCTGTGAGCATGAGAGACACTGCAGGGCAGTGAGGCTTGTGTGCCCCCTCACTGCCCCCAGGGCTGAGAGTCTGAGTGAGACCTCAAGGCAGTGAGGCTTTCCTGTCCCTCACTGCCCCCTAGGGCTTAAAGTCTGAGTGAGACCCGAGGGTAGTGGGTGCTCTTCCTGCCCTTCACTGCACTCACGGGCTGGGAACTTGGGCAGAACCCCTATAGGATAATGCACCTGCCTAGGAGCAGAGAGGATAGGTGCACCCCCCCAAAACTAAACTACCCTCCAAGATCCGCTGTCATGAGGACTTTCTTTAGCGCTGGATGGACACGGACAGCTTTGCGGCACTTACAGAAACCGAACAACAAACGGCCTGATGCAGATGGTTACTGTGGGGCTAAAACAGACTGTCACCAATAGCCTCTGGCCCAAACTGGGACAGTAAAAGTGTTGGTTGAGCAAGGGTACGCTGTGCTGCTGGGGTAGAGCCCTACGGCCACTAAAGGCTTCTTGGCGCTAAATGACCGGTAACACGGGTTAGCCATTGTGAGGTATGCCATTAGGTGCTGGGTCAGCATGCAGCGCTTTTTTTCCAATTACCAGTACTATTCGTTTTGTTGTGGTGAAAATGCTGTGCAAATAGTGAGTTTTTCGCAGGTGGCACTGGCGCCTTTGTGCACATAACGTTCATTGTGGTGTGCGTACAGACGTGTGCATTTTCAGACACTAACGTGCATCGGATACGTCACTGCGGTTAGTGCATCCCTCTTGCACAAGAGCGCCTACGTTTACGTGACGCTACTGCTCTGCAAGCGCGCGGACAAAGGACGAATATGTCTATATCGCTCAGCATCTGTCGAAGTAGTACACGCTATATAATAGAATGCAATAGCGTCTAGTGCCACCGGCAGCCGTCTCTTGGCGCTGGGTTGGACACAGATGAGTTTTGTTCTGGTGCAGCTGGACCCATAGCAAACACAAGGAGATGATGGACGGAGCGCTGAAAATTTTCAGACACTCACCCCCAGGCACAGATCTTGGTTGAATCCATTATCGTTCTTTAGCTCACTTCACCACCCCAGTTCAGACACAGCTATATGCAAAACAATCTTGACCCTGTGCCTCATGGGAACAGTCCAGCCCGAACTGCCAAGCCATGTCTTCCCTGGACCGGAAACAAGCATCCTGAGACCGGTTTTGGGCTAACAGCCCTCATCAGCCAGGCTAGCTTGAATCCAGTGGCAAAGTGAGCAAGGGACCCACGTCTGGGCATACCCTGACAAATTAGGGCGAACAAAGCAAACACAAGGAGATGATGGACGGAGCGCTGAAACTTTTCAGACACTCACCCCCAGTCACAGATCTGGGTTGAATCCATCATTGTTCTTTAGCTCACTTCACCACCCCAGTTCAGACACAGCTATATGCAAATCAGTCTTGACACTGTGCCTCATGGGAACAGTCCAGCCCGAACTGCCAAGCCATGTCTTCCCTGGACCGGAAACAAGCATCCTGAGACCGGTTTTGGGCTAACAGCCCTCATCAGCCAGGCTAGCTTGAATCCAGTGGCAAAGTGAGCAAGGGACCCACGTCTGGGCATACCCTGCCAACTTAGGGCGAACAAAGCAAACACAAGGAGATGATGGACGGAGCACTGAAACTTTTCAGACACTCACCCCCAGTCACAGATCTGGGTTGAATCCATCATCGTTCGTTAGCTCACTTCACCAGCCCAGTTCAGACAGATATATGCGATTCAGTCTTGACCCTGTGGCTCGTGGGAACAGTCCAGCCTGAACTGCCAAGCCATGTCTTCCCTGGACCAGAAACAAGCATCCTGGGACCGGTTTCGGGCTAACAGCCCTCATCAGCCAGGCTAGCTTGAATCCAGTGGCAAAGTGAGCAAGGGACCCACGTCTGGGCATACCCTGCCAACTTAGGGCAAACAAAGCAAACACAAGGAGATGATGGACGGAGCGCTGAAACATTTCAGACACTCACCCCCAGTCACAGATCTGGGTTGAATCCATCATCGTTCTTTAGCTCACTTCACCACCCCAGTTACTTCAGACACAGCTATATGCATTCCAGCCCGAACTGCCAAGCCATGTCTTCCCTGGACCAGAAACAAGCATCCTGAGAGGGGTTTTGGGCTAACAGCCCTCATCAGCCAGGCTAGCTTGAATCCAGTGGCAAAGTGAGCAAGGGACCCACGTCTGGGCATACCCTGCCAACTTAGGGCGAACAAAGCAAACACAAGGAGATGATGGACGGAGCGCTGAAACTTTTCAGACACTCACCCCCAGTCACAGATCTGGGTTGAATCCATCATCGTTCGTTAGCTCACTTCACCAGCCCAGTTCAGACACAGATATATGCGATTCAGTCTTGACCCTGCGGCTCGTGGGAACAGTCCAGCCTGAACTGCCAAGCCATGTCTTCCCTGGACCAGAAACAAGCATCCTGGGACCGGTTTCGGGCTAACAGCCCTCATCAGCCAGGCTAGCTTGAATCCAGTGGCAAAGTGAGCAAGGGACCCACGTCTGGGCATACCCTGCCAACTTAGGGCGAACAAAGCAAACACAAGGAGATGATAGACGGAGCACTGAAACTTTTCAGACACTCACCCCCAGTCACAGATCTGGGTTGAATCCATCATCGTTCTTTAGCTCACTTCACCACACCAGTTCAGACACAGCTATATGCAAATCAGTCTTGACGCCATACACAGATATGGTACAAGGTTTTTTTTTGTTGCAGATTTATATAGCACAAACTTGACCCGAAGGTATTGGAACGCTGTACATGAGCACCAGTTATGTTACACATGGACACATTAATTTCTTGGTAGGCATGGGGAGATTAAGTCATTTTCACACAATCACAGGATGCTGAGCCGACGCTGAGGCTTGAACCTGGCTCCCCAGCTCCAAAGTCGGAAGCTCTGGCCGTAAGGCCACAACCTCTCCCCTAAATGGTGTGTCTGGCACCCATATAGCAGCCAGCATCACCGACAACCACCTCTTGGCACTGATAGTGTACTGAATGAGTGTGTTTGGTACCTATATAGCGCCCAGCGCTCCCGACATGTGCCTCTAGGCGCTGGCAGCTGGCGCTGTGGAGATATGGTACTGAAATGGTATGTCTGGTACTTGTATAGCTCACTGTGCCACCGACAGCCTCCACTAGACGCTGGTTGTTGGAGAGTGTTTTATTTTAGCGCCGGAGTGTTGCTAACAAGAGTGGTGGGGGTGGAGGCGGGACACCAGGGCGGGGCCTCCGGCAGGAATCCCAACCGGAAGTACTGAGACTTCAGCTGATGCAAGAGGCCGGCGGGTTACAGCAGGGTAGAGCTGCTTTTACTACCAGAAAGGGTGATGTAACAGCCGGGGAGAGATGCTATGGTGCCAGGGCAAAACTCACACACTACACTCCACCCTCTCACGGGGCCAGACTACACACCACCAGGGGAGGGATGCCATGTACACACCACCCTCTCACGGTGCCAGACTACACACCACCAGGGGAGGGATGCCATGCACGCACCACCAGGGGAGGGATGCCATTCACACACCACCCTCTCACGGTGCCAGACTGCACACCACCAGGGGAGTGATGCCATGTACACACTACCCTAGTGATGTGCCAGACCAAAGACCAACCTCTTCCAACACCAGGAGAGTGATGCCATGCACACACTCGCCTCTCACGGTGCCAGACTGCACAACATCTGTGAAGTGATGCCGTGTTGCCAGGGCAAATATGCCAGAATACTCAAGACCTCCTTACAACACCTGGGGATGTGCGGTCAACGCACAAGCAGTAGTACAAAGGCACACCATCCATTAGAGAGATGCCACGGTGTTTTCAAGGCTACCCCAGCAGAGAAAGCAGTGCCACACTGGCACTGCACAACACCCTCCCACGGTGCCAGACTGCACATTACCAGGGAGGGGAGGCCACCGCACTCGTGCAAGCAGTGGTACACAGTGCCACACCATCCACATTAGAGACTGTCCCACATCTCAGAGCTACAAGCCTGCCGAGCACAGACAGCATTGCCACACTACACAACCCACACAACACAACACCCTTTTATGGTGCCAGACTACATCACCAGAGAGGTGAAGCCACTGCACTAGTGCAAGCAGTGGTACACAGTGCCACACCATGCACACTAGAGACTGTCCCACATCTCAGAGTTACAAGGCTGCTGAGCACAGACAGCAGTGCCACACTACACAACACACTACACAACACCCCAACTCCAAGGGAGGCTATGAGGGCCAGTGCTCCCTTAACAACACAATGCCGGGGCACTGTTCCCCCCAACCTGACAAAGGTGGGAGGAGAAGGCCTCAGCACTGTCAGTGGTGCCAAGCGGTTACAGTAGTGCGCCAGTCACCCTACGACACCCAGGCTGTGTAGTCACAGGAGGGGTGGGTGGTGGGGCTGCTGATGGGTACATGCCCCACTGTCACTGGGATGGGTGGCTGCCCACCTAGTGCACCAGTCTTGCATGTAGTGTCCACTCCCTCAGCCCATCTCACCAGGAGCCCCTGCTCAGACCCTCCAGCCCTCTGCTTGCACTACTGCCCGTTCATAGGGTCGCTGCTCCCTCAATTAACACCTTTAGGTCCTGCTGGTACTACTGCTGCCAGTTCCAACCAGACTTCACCGGTTCAGCAGTGTTTACAGCACAGAATCCTTCCATAATGTGATCTTGTGCAAAGGGATCCTCCAAAGGGAATCGTGGCAGACCCCAAATGTAACCCTCGTCATCCATCCCGCCACCTGCCACATAACCAACTCCAGCAGACTCCAGGCCAACGACTAGGCTGAGACCTGGTGCCACCCTGGCACACGGTGTGATCTAAGACAGTATCCATTGACCCACAACCCCCGCTGGAGTACCAGCGCCGCCCTGGCACACGGTGTGAACCAACGCAGTACCCTCACCCTCCTGTCACACGGTGTGATCCAAGGCAGTACTCCTCGCCTCAGCCCTCTGCTGGAGCCCCAGTGCCGCCCTGGCACACGGTGTGATCTAAGGCAGTATCCATTGACCCACACCCCCCCGCTGGAGTACCTGCTTCACCCTGGCACATGGTGTGACCCAACGCAGTGCCCTCACCTTCCTGTCACACAGTGTGATCCAAGGCAGTACTCCTCGCCTCAGCCCTCTGCTGGAGCCCCAGCACTGCCCTGGCACAGGGTGTGATCTAAGGCAATATCCATTTACCCACATCTCCCTGCTGGAGTCCCAGCACCGCCCTGGCATACGGTAACTGTGTGATCCAAGGCAGTGCCCTCGCCTCACCTCTCTGCTGGAGTCCCAGCGCGTCCCTTGCACACGGTGCGATCCAAGGCAGTACTCTATGCCTCAACTCCAAGCACCTCCCTGGCAAACTGTGTGATCTAAGGCAGAATCCATTGACCCACATCTCCCTGCTGGTGCCCCAGCACCTCCCTGGCACACTGTGTGAATAAAAGCCCCAGGGAGGTTGTGGTCCCCTGGACTGCGGGGGGCCATGTGCCCCCCGCACATTATAAGCAAAGCCCCGGGAAGGTGGCGGTCCCCGGGGCTGTGGGGGCCCCCGCGCGCCCCCACTACATATATTTTTTAATTGCCCCCAGGACCTGGCCCACCCAGGGGCTGATTAAAATGAAGCGCGGGAGACCGTGCTTCATTTTTTTAAAATTTTCGTCGGGATTTTTTTTAAATGCTTTTTTGGCCCTGTGGGACCCCCTGAGCAGGCATAGGGGGTCAGGGTGTTTCGACCCTACCCCCTTTTCTTGTTTTTTAATCCTTTTTTCACCTTATATCTTGTGACTCGGTTTTACCGAGTCACAAGATGGCTGCCAACACTTCTTGGTTTGGAGTGTTGGCAGCCAATCAGAGTCAAGCACGTGCTCGGGAGGGTTCGCAAATCCTCCTCGGTGCTCAGATATCATTTTTTTTTTAAATTTCTCAGCAACTACTGAACGGATTTACACCATTAAAAAAAAAGGTCGCTTTCTGAACCAAGACCTACCTTTTTGGCAAATTTGGTGTAATTCCGCTCAGCAGTTTGGGCTGTAGCCGTGTCTAACGTTCCTATGGAAATTAACATGGAGAAAACGCATTTTGGGACCCCCCTTTTTTCTCAACCCAGCTTGATGAATCACCCCGAAACTTTCAAGACAGGAGCTGACCTGAGTGAACCATTAGTTTTGAAAATTTCGCGAAGATTCTTCAAACGGCGCCAAAGATATTGGCCAAAGAATAAAAAGCTTTTTGAATAGAAACAAGGTCCTAACTATAACTACCTACTGGCGACTGCCAGTAGGTAATATATATATATTTATATATAATGGATATGAATATATATTTAATGGATATGAATATATATATATATATATATATATATCCTACAGTAGCAAAGTCAGCGCGCTCTCAGTAACACACACGACTCCGTATAGATGCCCAAACACCGTTTAATCCACAACGCGTTTCGTTCCAAAGAACCTCGATCACGTGAATTTTACACCAAATCAGAGGGACTCAAATAGTTCATAGTATAAACAGTGAAAAAGGACAAGTGAGCAATAATAATGGCGGACATGTTGGAATGGCACAAAAGTCCTGAGAAGTATACAAAACTGAATACAAGCAAAACACATGTTGAGTTAAAAAATATATACATATATGTATCACATGTTAAATACTAATGCAACTTGCATAGTGTATGAGAAAACAATAGTCATTGTACCAGCACGAGCCCTGGGTATCAGTACCTGTTCTCAGCGCCAAGTAATGATCGGCGTATAAACAAAACTTTATTGCTGCCCTAGTTGCAGACAAAAAGTAAAAATAAGTACAAATAATGTTACTGCATATTAAATGAATGCTAATCCAAGTGGACAAAATCCTCCTTCTGACACAACTGCCCCATCAAAACAATCTGTGCCATGTAACAGTGCTAACTCGTAAATGCCAAAATTCATAGGCACATTATCATGGACAAGTGTCCTAGGCAGAGACAAAAGTCTGATCACATGACGGGCAAGAGCCCGAAAACTCCAGTTTAAATGTGCAAAACATATCAAACACTCCAAACAAAAGTCCTACTGTACTTGACGGTGGAGACAGAGCCCTGTCTCCATCTTTCCACTGCTCTTATGCCCATTAAAAGTATCTCTTAAGTGCAGAAGTGCCTCGATAAAATGAGGGAAGAAAGGGTAGGCGGCCCGTGCAGGTGAATACGGGTGAGTGGGCCCCTTCCTTCTTCCTATCTGAAAACAAGAACAAGAAACACTGAATTAAAAAGAATGTGGATACAAAATTCCACCTCAACATCATCATCTTACACAACAATAACTTCAAATTGCAAAATAGAATTACAGTTACATTGTTCATGGAGAAAAACTATGAGGTAGAACTGTAAGGAAAAACATATATATTAGGGCAAACTATCATAAGCAGAATTCAGGCGCAATCCCCATACCCCCAAGAAAATTGGTAAACAACTCTACGAAAGGTTAAGGGAAAGGTGGGTGAGAAAAGGGAGTACAGAAGAAGGAAGGGGGAAGGGGAAGAGAGGAAAAAAGAGAGGGGGGTGAGGAGGGAGAAAAATAGGACAGAAGGGGGGAAAGGGGGGTAGGGTGGGTAAGGGACGTGAGGAGGGGGGAAAAAGAGGGGGAAAGAAGGGGGGGAGGGGGGAGGGGAAAGGGAAAGGGAACATAGGGAGGGGGTATAATGTGGAGAATAGAGTATGGTGGGGTTGCTATCAGATCTCATGGAGTGTGGAGGACCTTACATGCACACTGATTAATCATTAATCCTTCAAATGTATAGCTAATTCTTCGTCCTGATTAAGTCCTCCAGGGTTCTTTGTTTGAAAATGAATAATCTGTTTGGACTCAATCTGCCTAAGTTTCAAGACCCTATTCCCTCCCCGGGGTCCTTTGCTCACCTGTTCTAGGATAAGAAAACTGAGACTGTTGGCATTGGAAAAGTGTCTGTCCTGAAAGTGAAGTGCTACGGGATATTTCTGATCGCAATGTATGATGGCTCTATAATGCTCCAATACATGTTTTTTGGCCATCAAAGTAGTAGACCCAATATACCATAATTTACAGGGACATTCGATGGCATAGGTGACAAAAGTAGTACTGCATGTGAGGAATTGTGTTATTTCCTTCCTCACCCCATTGTATTCCACATGATTACAGAATTTGCTGTTTCTGCAGGCCTTACAGTGCCCGCAAGGAAAAAAACCCTGCAGGCCATGCAGATTCCTTTCGGGATAGATGGTGATGTCACTGTGCACTAATTGATCTCTCATGCTTTTGCCTCTCCTATAGGTTATATTGGGTCTATTTGGCAGAGTATGGCCAATGATGTTGTCAGTTTTGAGTTTGTTCCAATTCTGTGTCAAAATGCGTGTAACATCTTTTGAATCAGAACTGTAAGTCAAGATCATTCTGGTGTTATCATCTGCGCCCCTGGTGTCAGAATCCGATGTATCAGCAATCGTCAATGATCTGTCCATGGCATCAGCCCTCTCTTTGGCTTTTTTGAGAACCCACCTAGGATACCCTCTCTCCCTGAAGCGTTCGAACATCAGATCACACTCGAGTTGGTATCCTGCATTGGTATTGCAGTTCCTTTTCGCCCTCAGCAACTCCCCATAGGGGATACTCCATTTGAGTGCCTCTGGGTGGCTGCTGAGGGCATGAAGCACACTATTCCCTGCTGTCAATTTTCTAAACAGTGATGTGTGTACTTTGTTGTGTACAATTTCTACCTTGACATCTAAGTATTCTGTTGCACTGTCACTGATGTTGCCACTCAGTTTGATGTTCCGGTTATTGGCATTGAGTTTGTCAATAAAACACTGGGCTTCGTGTCGATGTCCCACCCAGATAATGAATAAATCATCGATGTAGCGAAGCCACATCGAGATATGGGTGAGATCATCTTGCAAATCAGGGTCAGAAAAGATGTCCTCCTCCCATCTTCCCATAAACAGATTCGCGAAGCTGGGAGCAAAGCAAGATCCCATCGCGGTCCCAGTGGTTTGACGGTAAAGTATACCGTTAAACATAAAGATATTGTTTTTGAGACAATACTCAGTCATCTCCAAAACCATTTTGCTGTGCTCCCGAAATCTGAGTGGTCTAGTCTCAAGATAGTGTGCACATGCCATGAGTCCTTGCTGGTGGTCTATGATGGTATATAGACTGTGTACATCTAGGGTGACAAACCAATGGTCAGCCCCCACTCCATGTTGTCAATCCTCTTAAGGAAATCTTTAGTATCCCTGATATAGCTCCGGAGTGTGCTGACATGATCTCTGAGAAAATGATCTACATACTTCGAGATGTGTTCAGCCACACTTCCACGTGACGACACAATGGGGCGTCCAGGTGGATTGCAAGGGTCTTTATGGATCTTCGGTAGGAGGTAAAGAACAGGGAGAACTGGATGATCTTTTTTCAAATAACGGAATTCCTCCCACTCTAAAATACCTTTCTCCCTCCACATTAATAGAAGATCCCAGAGAGTAATGATGCTGGTGTCATATTCAGCAGAACTGATGGTCTCATAGTACCTGGTATCCTCCAGTTGTCTATGCGCTTCAACAATATACATGTCTCTGTCCAAGATGACAACATTGCCACCCTTGTCGGCAGGACGGATGACAATACTGTCATCCTCTGAAAGAGACCTCAATATCTGTCTGTGTTCAAAGTCAAGGTTATTGTAGTTGTCATTGACCCTTCTCCTGTTCTGATGTCTGAATTTGTTAAACTCTCTCCCCACCACCTCCTGAAATGTATCGATGTTGTCGTGAGGTAAACTGGGTAAGAATGTGGATTTGGGCTTAAACCCTGAAGAGGATGAGGCGTTCGTCACAATGTCATACTCAGCTAATCCCTGTGTGGTACCAATATTGGGGTCCTGCCCTTCACCCTCATGCTCCAATTCAATCATAGTGATCAAGGTGTCAATGTCACCTATGACAAGATCAGTCTGGTCTGTATAGTTACCGGTATCGGTGGCCCTGTTGGTTTCGGTCCCCTTGAGTGAGTGAAACTTTTTAATTTTAATTTACGTACAAACTTAAAAAGGTCAATTCTAGCACCTGTGTAATCAAAGGGATAAGAGGGACAAAACGAGAAACCAAGGCATAAGGTACGCTTTTCAACATCACTAATGGGTCTTTTAGAGAGATTGATAATAGTTCTATTAACCATATTCATATCCATTAGAAGGCTTTTCTGGCGCGCGTTTGCTTGTTTCCCATGCCGCCACGTCCCCTGCCTTTTCTGCCAGCGTTGTCGAATTCTTGCTCGTCTGTTCCTACGTTTCCTCGGCCCCTGCCCTGACCTCGGCCTTTCTGGCCCCTTGTTTTCGGGATCGGGGTTTCCCTTGTGGTCTGTCGACCCCGTTGAAGGGTCCGATATTCGTCTAAAAAAGTATTTTTGCGTGTGCCAGGTTCTTCCATGCCTACATTGCTCAGTGACACATCCGATTCACTCTCACTGATTGTTGACCCTTCAGTATTCATAGGTTCCATATTGTCTGTGGTAGTGTCCTCCACTGCGGCATGCTGAGTATAGAGATGGTCATGTGATCAGACTTTTGTCTCTGCCTAGGACACTTGTCCATGATAATGTGCCTATGAATTTTGGCATTTACGAGTTAGCACTGTTACATGGCACAGATTGTTTTGATGGGGCAGTTGTGTCAGAAGGAGGATTTTGTCCACTTGGATTAGCATTCATTTAATATGCAGTAACATTATTTGTACTTATTTTTACTTTTTGTCTGCAACTAGGGCAGCAATAAAGTTTTGTTTATACGCCGATCATTACTTGGCGCTGAGAACAGGTACTGATACCCAGGGCTCGTGCTGGTACAATGACTATTGTTTTCTCATACACTATGCAAGTTGCATTAGTATTTAACATGTGATACATATATGTATATATTTTTTAACTCAACATGTGTTTTGCTTGTATTCAGTTTTGTATACTTCTCAGGACTTTTGTGCCATTCCAACATGTCCGCCATTATTATTGCTCACTTGTCCTTTTCACTGTTTATACTATGAACTATTTGAGTCCCTCTGATTTGGTGTAAAATTCACGTGATCAAGGTTCTTTGGAACCGAAACGCGTTGTGGATTAAACGGTGTTTGGGCATCTATACGGAGTCGTGTGTGTTACTGAGAGCGCGCTGACTTTGCTACTGTAGGATACTGGATTACCGGTGTGCTCCGCCGGTGTGCGCGCCACTCTCCATGGGTCCCAGCGGTCTGGAAGGAGCGGCTGCAGTTTGTATATATATATATATATCACAAAAAGAGTTGCCTCTAGGTGGGATGCACTCCCAGGTGGAAATTACGCCAAAGCAAGGGCACACGCCATGAACAAAGTCCTTTTCTGGTTTCCTGCCAGACGCGTTTCGGGCCAACGCCCTCTTCAGTGGCAGACCATGTGACGTGATGGCGTGCGGCAACCACCAGTAAATCCCCGTAATAATTATGCTCAGGTGACCCACCTGAAGCAATGCTTCCTGGGACTGGTGGTTCAGTAAAACCCAAGTGGGTCGCCGCCGTCACTCACATTCAAAAATGTCTTTAAAAGGATTGCCGATGTTCGCGCCGGCACCCCTGCATATAACAGGCACCTCCTGTTCCACAGTTAGCTGCCCCAATAAAGCAGCCGCAGACCCGCAAGTGTTTCGTGGTGGTGCATCCCGCGACCAGGCAGGCCTCTATACAAAATACAAAAAGAGTTGCCTCTAGGTGGGATGCACTCCCAGGTGTACATTACGCCAAAGCAAGGGCACACGCCATGAACAAAGTCCTTTTCTGGTTTCCTGCCAGACGTGTTTTGGGCCAACGCCCTCTTCAGTGGCACACCATATGACGTGACAGCGTGCAGCAACCACCAGTAAATCCCTGTAATAATTATGCTCAGGTGCATCCCACCTAGAGGCAACTCTTTTTGTATTTTGTATAGCGGCCTGCCTGGTCGCGGGATGCACCACCGAGAAATACTTGCGGGTCCGCTGCTGCTTTATTGGGGCAGCTAACTGTGGAACAGGAGGTGCCTGTTATATGCAGGGGTGCCAGCGCGAACATCAGCAATCCTTTTAAAGACATTTTTGAATGTGAGTGACGGCGGCGACCCACTTGGGTTTTACTGAACCACCAGTTCCAGGAAGCATTGCTTCAGGTGGTTCACCTGAGCATTATTATTACGGGGATTTACTGGTGGTTGCCGTTCGCCATCACGTCACATGGTCTGCCACTGAAGAGGGCGTTGGCCCGAAACGCGTCTGGCAGGAAACCAGAAAAGGACTTTGTTCATGGTGTGTGCCCTTGCTTTGACGTAATTTCCACCTGGGAGTGCATCCCACCTAGAGGCAACTCTTTCTGTATTTTGTATAGCGGCCTGCCTGGTCGCGGGATGCACCACCGCGAAACACTTGCGGGTCCGCGGCTGCTTTATTGGGCAGCTAACTGTGGAACAGGAGGTGCCTGATATATGCAGGGGTGCCGGCGCGAACATCGGCAATCCTTTTAAAGACATTTTTTAATGTGAGTGATGGCGGCGACCCACTTGGGTTTTACTGAACCACCAGTCCCAGGAAGCATTGCTTCAGGTCGTTCACCTGAGCATTATTATTACGGGGATTTACTGGTGGTTGCTGTACGCCGTCACGTCACATGGTCTGCCACTGAAGAGGGTGTTGGCCCGAAACGTGTCTGGCAGGAAACCAGAAAAGGACTTTGTTCATGGCGTGTGCCCTTGCTTTGGCATAATTTCCACCTGGGAGTGCATCCCACCTAGAGGCAACTCTTCTTGTATTTTGCATAGCCGCCTGCCTGGTCACGGGATGCACCATCGCGAAACACTTGCGGGTTCGCAGCTGCTTTATTGGGGCAGCTAACTGTGGAACAGGAGGCGCCTGTTATATGCAGGGGTGCCGGCGCGATCATCGGCAATCATTTTAAAGACATTTTTGAATGTGAGTGACGCCGGCGACCCACTTGGGTTTTACTGAACCACCAGTCCCAGGAAGCATTGCTTCAGGTGGTTCACCTGAGCATTATTATTACGGGGATTTACTGGTGGTTGCCGTACGCCGTCACGTCACATGGTCTGCCACCGAAGAGGGCGTTGGCCCGAAACGCGTCTGGCAGGAAACCAGAAAAGGACTTTGTTCATGGCTTGTGCCCTTGCTTTGGCGTAATTTCCACCTGGGAGTGCATCCCACCTGGAGGCAACTCTTTTTGTATTTTGTATAGCGGCCTGCCTGGTCACGGGATGCACCACCGCGAAACACTTGCGGGTCCGCGGCTGCTTTATTTGGGCAGCTAACTGTGGAACAGGAGATGCCTGTTATATGCAGGGGTGCCGGCACGAACATCGGCAATCCATTTAAAGACATTTTTGAATGTGAGCGACGGTGGCGACCCACTTGGGTTTTACTGAACCACCAGTCCCAGGAAGCATTGCTTCAGGTGGTTCACCTGAGCATTATTATTACGGGGATTTACTGGTGGTTGCCGTACGCCGTCACGTCACATGGTCTGCCACTGAAGAGGGCGCTGGCCCGAAACGCGTCTGGCAGGAAACCAGAAAAGGACTTTGTTCATGGCGTGTGCCATTGCTTTGGCGTAATTTCCACCTGGGAGTGCATCCCACCTAGAGGTAACTCTTTTTGTATTTTGTATAACGGCCTGCCTGGTCGCAGGATGCACCACCGCGAAACACTTGCGGGTCCGCGGCTGCTTTATTGGGGCAGCTTACTGTGGAACAGAAGGTACCTTTTATATGCAGGGGTGCCGGCGTGAACATCGGCAATCCTCTTAAAGACATTTTTGAATGTGAGTGACGGCGGCGACCCACTTGGGTTTTACTGAACCACCAGTCCCAGGAAGCATTGCTTCAGGTGGTTCACCTGAGCATTATAATTACGGGGATTTACTGGTGGTTGCCGTACGCCGTCATGTCACATGGTCTGCCACTGAAGAGGGCGTTGGCCCGAAACGCATCTGGCAGGAAACCAGAAAAGGATTTCGTTCATGGCGTGTGCTCTTGCTTTGGCGTAATTTCCACCTGGGAGTGTATCCCACCTAGAGGCAACTCTTTTTGTATTTTGTACAGCGGCCTGCCTGGTCGCGGGATGCACCACCGTGAAACACTTGCGGGTCTGCGGCTGCTTTATTGGGGCAGCTAACTGTGGAACAGGAGGTGCCTGTTATATGCAGGGGTGCCGGCGCGACCATCGGCAATCCTTTTAAAGACATTTTTGAATGTGAGTGACGGCTGCGACCCACTTGGGTTTCACTGAACCACCAGTCCCAGGAAGCATTGCTTCAGGTGGTTCACCTGAGCATTATTATTACGGGGATTTACTGGTGGTTGCCGTACGCCGTCACGTCACATGGTCTGCCTCTGAAGAGGGCGTTGGCCCGAAACGCGTCTGGCAGGAAACCAGAAAAGGACTTTGTTCATGGCGTGTGCCATTGCTTTGGCGTAATTTCCACCTGGGAGTGCATCCCACCTAGAGGTAACTCTTTTTGTATTTTGTATAACGGCCTGCCTGGTCGCGGGATGCACCACCGTAAAACACTTGCGGGTCCACGGCTGCTTTATTGGGGCAGCTTACGTGGAACAGGAGGTACCTTTTATATGCAGGGGTGCCGGTGTGAACATCGGCAATCCTCTTAAAGACATTTTTGAATGTGAGTGACGGCGGCGACCCACTTGGGTTTTACTGAACCACCAGTCCCAGGAAACATTGCTTCAGGTGGTTCACCTGAGCATTATTATTACGAGGATTTACTGGTGGTTGCTGTATGCCGTCATGTCACATGGTCTGCCACTGAAGAGGGCGTTGGCCCGAAACGCGTCTGGCAGGAAACCAGAAAAGGATTTTGTTCATGGCGTGTGCCCTTGCTTTGGCGTAATTTCCACCTGGGAGTGCATCCCACCTAGAGGCAACTCTTTTTGTATTTTGTACAGCGGCCTGCCTGGTCACGGGATGCACCACCACGAAACACTTGCAGGTCTGCGGCTGCTTTATTGGGGCAGCTAACTGTGGAACAGGAGGTGCCTGTTATATGCAGGGGTGCCGGCGCGACCATCGGCAATCCTTTTAAAGACATTTTTGAATGTGAGTGACGGCGGCGGCCCACTTGGGTTTCACTGAATCACCAGTCCCAGGAAGCATTGCTTCAGGTGGTTCACCTGAGCATTATTATTACGGGGATTTACTGGTGGTTGCCATACGGCGTCACGTCACATGGTCTGCCACTGAAGAGGGCGTTGGCCCAAAATGCGTCTGGCAGGAAACCAGAAAAGGACTTTGTTCATGGCGTGTGCCCTTGCTTTGGCATAATTTCCACCTGGGAGTGCATCCCACCTAGAGGCAACTCTTTTTGTACATATATATATATATATATATATATATTATATATATATATATATATATATATATATATATATATATATATATATATGTATATATATATCAACAACCAACTCCGACATGTAGTTCTACACAACCAGACACCGACACCTCAGTTCCATCCTTCTTGATCAGGTTCGTTTTTATTTTTACGTGCTGTTACGCGTTTCGGCAGGGTCCCCTGCCTTGTTCATTTTATATATATAACGGATATGAATATATATATCATGGATATGAATATATATATAATGATTATGAATATATATATATATATATATATATATATATATATATATATATAGATATATATATATATATATATATATATATAATATATATATCACCTACTGGCAGTCGCCAGTAGGTAGTTATAGTTAGGACCTTGTTTCCATAGAAAAAGCGTTTTCTGATTTGCCAATATCTTTGGCGCCGTTTGACAAATGTTCGCGAAATTTTCAAAGCTAATAGGGCACTCCGGTCAGCTCCTGTCTTAAAATTTTCGGTGTGATTCGTCAAACGGGCCCGAGAAAAAGGGGGGTCCCAATACGCGTTTTCTCCATGTTAATTTCCATAGGAACTTTTGTCACGGCTACAGCCCGAACTGCTGAACAGAATTACACCAAATTTGGCAGAGAGATAGCTCTTCGTCCAGAGGGCACTCTTTGCTTTAAATGGTGTAAATCCTTTCAGTAGTTCCTGAGAAATTTAAAAATGAAAACTATTGATATCTGAGACCGAGTATTATTCGCGAACCCTCCCGATCAGGAGCTTAATCCTGATTGGCTCCCAACACTGAGTCACAAGAAAACAGTAAAAAAAAGATAAAAAACAAGAAAAGGGGGCAGGGTAGAAACACCCTGAACCCCTAGGCCTGCTCAGGGGGTCCCACAGGATTCCCCCAGGCCCAAGAAAAGTATTTATCGGCCGGAGTCGCGCTGGGTGCGCAAATCAGGCAGAAAATTTTAAAAAAACAAAGCGCTGGCTTCCGTGCTTCGTTTACTTTAAGCCCCCGGGTGCGCCAAGTCCCGGGGGCAATCAAAATTTATGCTGGGCAGCCCCGGGGACCGCCACCCCCCCAGGGCTTTATTAATTATGCACGGTGGGCATGCGCCCCCCCACAGCCCTGGGGACCGCTACCTCCCCGGGGCTTCAATGTGTTTGATGCGGGGGCCTCACGGGCCCCGCCAAGCCCCGGGGACCACCACCTCCCTGGGGCTTAAATTTAAATAAATAGGTGTGGGGGGCTCCAGCCCCCCACACTGCCCCAGGGACCACCACCTTCCCAGGGCACTAATTAAGATAATGTGGGGGTCCGTTGCGGACCCCCAGCCCTGGTGACTGCCACCTCCCCAGGGCTATGTAAATGTTGGAAGGGGGGCCGCGCGACCCCCCTCCTGGAGCCCTCCTTTGCCCTGGGGACCGCCACCCCCAGGGCCAGCTCCAGCAATGTCCCATGGTGCCCAACCCTGGGACATTGCAGTTTGCAATGGCAGGGCGGAAGCACAGCTCCCAACCTGTCATTGCAAACTATGCTTCGCTTCATGGAAGCGAGAGCAGAAAACCTGCTCTCGCTTCCAT
This sequence comes from Calotriton arnoldi, assembly GCA_963921515.1. Lineage (NCBI taxonomy): Eukaryota > Metazoa > Chordata > Amphibia > Caudata > Salamandridae > Calotriton > Calotriton arnoldi. The sequence continues at coordinate 44,345 of CAWUFW010001538.1, forward strand.
GAAGTGAAGCAGATTGCTTTTGGACAAGGGGAGCTGCATGTCAGCAGCTCCCCTTGTCCAAAAGCAATGCCGGCTCCCGCAGGAGGTGGGGAACTGGCTGGGACCACGGGGGCATTGGGGCTCCCCCGTGGTCCCCATCAAAGAGGCCAGGCCCCAGGGGATGGGGTCCTCGGGGCCAGAAGTGGCCCGGGAGGGGGGCCACTCGGCCCGTCCCTTTTATTTATTTATGTATTTTTAAAAACAGAAGGCCGGCCCAGAGGGATGGGGTCCTTGGGGCCATAATCGGCCTGAGGAGGGGGGCCACTCAGCCCCCCTCTAGAATTACAAATTAAAAATAAAGACTGGCCAGGCCCCGGGAGATGGGGTCCCTGGGCCAGAAGTGGCCCAGGGAAGGGGGGCCACACGGCCCCCCTCCTGTAATTTAAAAAAAACAAAAAACGAGGCCAGGCCCAGGGGGATGGGGTCCCCGGGGACAATAGTGGCCCAGGGAAGGGGGGCCATGTGGCCCCCCTCCCGTATTAATAATAAAAAAATAAAATAGACACGGCCAAGCCCCGGGGGATAGGGTCCCTGGGGGCTAAATCGGCCTAGGGAGAGCCACCTTCCTGTTTTTTTGTTTTTTTAAATTGGTCTGGCCCTGGGGGATGGGGTCCTCAGGGCCCATAAAATATTAAGAGAAGGGTGCCACACAGCCCCCTTCTAACATAAAACAAGAAAAAAGAAAAGCCGGCATCTCGCCAGAGGCCTCGCCCCCTCCCTGCACTACTGTGCAAACGCGCCTCTTGGCGCATTCTAAGTTGGAGGATTAAGTCCCCTTGAATCCTGAGGGTCCCTGGGGGCCAACTAGCCCACCAGGTACCTCCAGTAAGCCCCACAGTGGGATTGCTGAGAGGTGGTCCGAGGTCACGCCCCTTTTTACATCACTCTGCAAACACGCCTCTTGGCGCACTGCTGGTGGGGCGATGAGGTCCTCTTGTGTCCTGAGGACCTTCGGACTAAAGTAGACTTCATCCCCCAAGCAGCAGTGTGCCAGTAGGCGCGTTTGCATAGTGGTGTAAAAAGGGGGCGTGGCCTCGGACCACTCTCTGCAATCCAGCTGTGTGGGGCTTACTAGTGATAACAGGAGGGCTAGTTGGCCCCCCAGGGACCCTCAGGAGGCAAGGGGACTTCATCCCCCAACCAAGAGAGCACCAGGAGGTGCATTTGCAGACTGGTGGAGAAAGGGGGCATGGCCTGTGTTCACCTCTCAGCAATCCCACTATCTGAGGCTTAATGGAGGTGTCAGGTAGGCTAGTTGTCCCCTAAGGACCCCCAGCATCGAAGGGGACTTTAATCCCATCCAAGAGCGCGCCAGGGAGCGCGTTTGCAGAGTGGTTGGCAAAGGGGGCGTGGCCTGCTATGAGAACTTAGCAATCCTGCTGTGTGGGACTTACAGGAGGTAATAGAAGGGGTAGTTGGCCCCCAAGGAAGTCCTTGGGGGCCAACTACCCCTCCTGTTACCTGCAGTAAGTCCCATACAGTGGGATTGCTAAGAAGTGTTCGGAGGCCGTGCCCCCCTTTCTTCACCACTCTGCAAACGCGCCTCCTGGCACACTACTGGTTGGGGGATGAAGTCCACTTTACTCCTGAGGGACTTTGTGAGCCAAGAAGCGTTCCTGGTACCTCCTGTAAGTCCTACGAAGCTGAATTCCTAAGCGCTGGTCGGAGGCCCAGCCCCCTTTCTCCACCACTCTGCAAACACGACTACTAGTTAAAGAAGCATTTGGAATGTAATAGGTCTCGCATTTGCGCAAGTTACGGCTATTGGCGTTGTAAATGTAAAAGTTTTTTACTAATCTTTTTTGGGAGTGGAGTGGATGTACGTTGTGTGTAGTGGAATTATGCGGTATGTTGTGCAGTGAAATTATGTGGATAGAAAGTATGTGGTATTTAGTGTATAGGAATTATGTAGAGTGAGATTATGTGTTATGGAGAGTAATTATGTGGTAGGGTAGTCTGTGTTGTGGAGTGGTAACCTCATGTTTGGTCTTCCTCGTTTTCATAGAAGCTAAACTATAAACTCAATGAGACAAAAAAAAGAAGGAACCACTGAGGAGCACTTCTGGACCTAGTCGGAGGTATGAGCAGGGCCACTGGAATTATGCGACTGTTCGGCTGCACCGATTTTCGCATAATTAGACATTTTCCGCATTTGCCACATAATCCATCATCTGCTGCATAATCTGCAGATTTGAACAAAAAAAAACTTGTTTCTAGCTCAAACGGCTCATACGCTACCAAAAATGTAGCGACAAGTGTTACAGCGTGGTGGAAGGCCCTTTGCAAACCTGGAATGATCACCTGTTACTTATTGCTAAATGTGGGTCTTAAATTGGTACTAATGGTGTGCAAACCACCCTTGCTTCTTTCTGCGCCTCTCTTGCCTCTTTCTGCATTTCTCTTGCTTCTTTGTGCGCCTTTCTTTCTTTTTCTGCACTTCTCTTGCCTCTTTCTGCACATCTCTTCCCTCTTTCTGCACTCCTCTTGCCTATTTCTTCACCCCTGTTGCTTCTTTCTGCACTTCTTTTGTTTCTTTCTGTACCTCTCTTGCTTCTTTCTGCACCCCTCTCGCCTCTTTCTCCAACCTTCTTCCCCCTTTTTTCATCTCTGTTGCTTCTTTCTGCACTTCGCTTGCCTCTTTCTCCGCCCCTCATCCGTCTTTCTGCACCTCTGTTGCTTCTTTCTGCACTTCTCTTGCTTATTTCTGCACCTCTCTTGCTTCTTTCTGCACCCCTTGTGCCTCTTTCTATACCCCTCTTCCCTCTTTCTGCACCCCTCTTGCCTCTTTCTGCACCTCTGTTCCTTCTTTCTGTACTTCTTTTGTTTCTTTGTGCACGTCTCTTGCTTCTTTCTGCACCCCTCGTGCCGCTTTCTGCACTCCTCTTTCCTCTTTTTGCACCCCTCTTGCCTCTTTCTGCACCTCTGTTGCTTCTTTCTGCACTCCTCTTGCTTCTTTCTACACCTCTCTTGCTTCTTTCTGCACCACTCATGCTTCTTTCTGCACCCATCTTCCCTGTTTCTGCCCCCCTCTCGCCTCTTTTTGCACCCCTCTTGCCTTTTTCTGCACCTCTGTTGCTCCTTTCTGCACTCCTCTTGCTTCTTTCTACACCTCTCTTGCTTCTTTCTGCACCTCTGTTGCTTCTTTCTGCACTTCATTTGTTTCTTTTTGCACCTCTCTTGCTTCTTTCTGCACCCCTCTTGCCACTTTCTCCACCCCTGTTCCCCCTTTTTGCATCTCAGTTGCTTCTTTCTGCACTTCTCTTGCCTCTTTCTCCACCCCTCATCCCTCTTTCTGCACCTCTGTTGCTTCTTTCTGCACTTCTCTTGCTTATTTATGCACCTCTCCTGACTCTTTCTGCACCCCTCGTGCCTCTTTCTACACCCCTCTTCCCTCTTTCTGCACCCCTCTTGCTCCTTCTGCACCTCTGTTCCTTCTTTCTGCACTTCGTTTGTTTCTTTCTGCAACTCTCTTGCTTCTTTCTGTATCCCTCTTGCCTCTTTCTCCACCCCACTTCCCCCTTTCTGTATCTCTGTTGCTTCCCTATGCTCTTCTGTTGCTTCTTTCTGTACCTCTCTTACTTCTTTCTGCACCCCTCTTCCTCCTTTTTCATCTCTGTTGCTTCTTTCTGCACTTCGTTTGCCTCTTACTCTGCCCCTCATCAGTCTTTCTGCACCTCTCTTGCTTCTTTCTGCACTTATCTTGCTTATTTCTGCACCCCTCGTGTCTCTTTCTGCACCCCTCTTCCCTCTTTCTGCGCCCCTATTGCCTCTTTCTGCACCTCTGTTCCTTCTTTCTGTACTTCTTTTATTTCTTTCTGTACCTTTCTTGCTTTTTTCTGCACCCCTTTTTCCTCTTTCTGTACCCCTCTTCCCTCTTTCTACACCTCTCTTGCCTCTTTCTGCACCTCTGTTCCTTCTTTCTGCACTTCTTTTGTTTCTTTCTGCAGCTCTCTTGCTTCTTTCTGCAGCCCCTTGCCTCTTTCTCCACCCCACTTCCCTCTTTCTGCATACCTGTTGCCTCTTTCTGCACCTCTGTTACTTCTTTCTGCACTTCTTTTGTTTCTTTCTGCACATTTCTTGCTTCTTTCTGCACCTCTGTTGCTTCTTTCTGCACTTCTTTTGTTTCTTTTTGCACCTCTCTTGCTTCTTTCTGCACCCCTCTTGCCACTTTCTCCACCCCTGTTCCCCCTTTTTGCATCTCAGTTGCTTCTTTCTACACTTCTCTTGCCTCTTTCTCCACCCCTCATCCCTCTTTCTGCACCTCTGTTGCTTCTTTCTGCACTTCTCTTGCTTATTTATGCACCTCTCTTGCTTCTTTCTGCACCCCTCGTGCCGCTTTCTGCACCCCTCTTGCCTCTTTCTGCACCTCTGTTCCTTCTTTCTGTACTTCTTTTGTTTCTTTGTGCACGTCTCTTGCTTCTTTCTGCACCCCTCGTGCCGCTTTCTGCACTCCTCTTTCCTCTTTGCACCCCTCTTGCCTCTTTCTGCACCTCTGTTGCTTCTTTCTGCACTCCTCTTGCTTCTTTCTACACCTCTCTTGCTTCTTTCTGCACCACTCATGCTTCTTTCTGCACCCATCTTCCCTGTTTCTGCCCCCTCTCGCCTCTTTTTTGCACCCCTCTTGCCTTTTTCTGCACCTCTGTTGCTCCTTTCTGCACTCCTCTTGCTTCTTTCTACACCTCTCTTGCTTCTTTCTGCACCTCTGTTGCTTCTTTCTGCACTTCATTTGTTTCTTTTGCACCTCTCTTGCTTCTTTCTGCACCCCTCTTGCCACTTTCTCCACCCCTGTTCCCCCTTTTTGCATCTCAGTTGCTTCTTTCTGCACTTCTCTTGCCTCTTTCTCCACCCCTCATCCCTCTTTCTGCACCTCTGTTGCTTCTTTCTGCACTTCTCTTGCTTATTTATGCACCTCTCCTGACTCTTTCTGCACCCCTCGTGCCTCTTTCTACACCCCTCTTCCCTCTTTCTGCACCCCTCTTGCTCCTTCTGCACCTCTGTTCCTTCTTTCTGCACTTCGTTTGTTTCTTTCTGCAACTCTCTTGCTTCTTTCTGTATCCCTCTTGCCTCTTTCTCCACCCCACTTCCCCCTTTCTGTATCTCTGTTGCTTCCCTATGCTCTTCTGTTGCTTCTTTCTGTACCTCTCTTACTTCTTTCTGCACCCCTCTTCCTCCTTTTTCATCTCTGTTGCTTCTTTCTGCACTTCGCTTTGCCTCTTACTCTGCCCCTCATCAGTCTTTCTGCACCTCTCTTGCTTCTTTCTGCACTTATCTTGCTTATTTCTGCACCCCTCGTGTCTCTTTCTGCACCCCTCTTCCCTCTTTCTGCGCCCCTATTGCCTCTTTCTGCACCTCTGTTCCTTCTTTCTGTACTTCTTTTATTTCTTTCTGTACCTTTCTTGCTTTTTTCTGCACCCTTTTTCCTCTTTCTGTACCCCTCTTCCCTCTTTCTACACCTCTCTTGCCTCTTTCTGCACCTCTGTTCCTTCTTTCTGCACTTCTTTTGTTTCTTTCTGCAGCTCTCTTGCTTCTTTCTGCAGCCCCTTGCCTCTTTCTCCACCCCACTTCCCTCTTTCTGCATACCTGTTGCCTCTTTCTGCACCTCTGTTACTTCTTTCTGCACTTCTTTTGTTTCTTTCTGCACATTTCTTGCTTCTTTCTGCACCTCTGTTGCTTCTTTCTGCACTTCTTTTGTTTCTTTTTGCACCTCTCTTGCTTCTTTCTGCACCCCTCTTGCCACTTTCTCCACCCCTGTTCCCCCTTTTTGCATCTCAGTTGCTTCTTTCTACACTTCTCTTGCCTCTTTCTCCACCCCTCATCCCTCTTTCTGCACCTCTGTTGCTTCTTTCTGCACTTCTCTTGCTTATTTATGCACCTCTCTTGCTTCTTTCTGCGCCCCTTGTGCCTCTTTCTACACCTCTCTTCCCTCTTTCTGCACCCCTCTTGCTCCTTCTGCACCTCTGTTCCTTCTTTCTGCACTTCTTTTGTTTCTTTCTGCAACTCTCTTGCTTCTTTCTGTATCCCTCTTGCCTCTTTCTCCACCCCACTTCCCCCTTTCTGCATCTCTCTTGCTTCCCTATGCTCTTCTCTTGCTTCTTTCTGTACCTCTCTTGCTTTTTTCTGCACCCCTCTTCCTCCTTTTTTCATCTCTGTTGCTTCTTTCTGCACTTCCTTTGCCTCTTACTCTGCCCCTCATCAGTCTTTCTGCACCTCTCTTGCTTCTTTCTGCACTTATCTTGCTTATTTCTGCACCTCTCTTGCTTCTTTCTGCACCCCTCGTGTCTCTTTCTGCACCCCTCTTCCCTCTTTCTGTGCCCCTCTTGCCTCTTTCTGCACCTCTGTTCCTTCTTTCTGTACTTCTTTTATTTCTTTCTGTACCTTTCTTGCTTCTTTCTGCACCCCTTTTACCTCTTTCTGTACCCCGCTTCCCTCTTTCTGCACCACTCTTGCCTCTTTCTGCACCCCTGTTCCTTCTTTCTGCACTTCTTTTGTTTCTTTCTGCAGCTCTCTTGCTTCTTTCTGCAGCCCCTTGCCTCTTTCTCCACCCCTCTTCCCTCTTTCTACATACCTGTTGCCTCTTTCTGCACCTCTGTTACTTCTTTCTGCACTTCTTTTGTTTCTTTCTGCACATCTCTTGCTTCTTTCTGTACTTCTCTTGCCTCTTTCTGTACTCAAATGGGAAGTGCAAGCGGTCAAGTTTAAAGGTCTGCGTGCTCTCATGACTGAGGTATATGTCTACTTGTATATGTATTCTCACATGTGTTATGCATCTGAAGATGGTAGCTTAAAAAGTGGGTAGCTTCTTCTACTGGTGGTTAAATGTTCTCAGTTATGCTCTGTCATTCAGTTGCATAGGCAGACATGTCTTATGTATATAGGTATTATAGAGCCCCTCAAATATACTATTGAATACCCATGTGCCCTGTATTATGAGCAGAAAGAAATACATACACCTTTTTGTACACATATTTACAGAGTATGCTGTTTGAAACACAGGTATTCATTCAAGTATTTCTATGTTTATTTATATGTAGCATGTCACTCGGTAAAAGCAGAGACAAGCATGCATACCTTCACAAACTTGGTCAGACTTACAACAGTGGTATGCTTAGAATTGCTGTTTTATATTTGGTAGGTAGGCCTAACATTTTGAGCAGTCAATTAATAGTGAACCTTCAAGAGAAAAGTGAGGTTTAAGACATCTTGGGAGAAGGATTAGTGATTAGACTACTTTGTATGAGTCTGTTGTAAGGTACAGTCAAAGTTGACCTCTGTTGGTTCTTTCTGCACTTCTCTTGCTTCTTTCTGCACCTTTCTTCATCTTTCTGCACATGTCCTACCTATGTAGGCATATTTAGAAATTAGCATTTAAAAAACCTTAGAAATTCACTGAAAAAACCATAGGTTTCAGGGACGTTATAGTTAGAAATTAGCATTTAAAAAAACCTTAGAAATTCACTAATGGTTTTTTCAGTGAATTTCAAAGGTTTTTCAAATGCCAATTCCTAACTATAACGTCCCTGAAACCTCAGTTTTTTTCAGTGAATTTCTATATATATATATATATATCTATATATCATCAAGTTACATATATTAGTGGTTAAGTAAACAAAATTATGAGAAATTGAGTTGTTGATTTGTTGATTGACTGGGCTGTGAGCCCTAGTCAACCAGCAACCACAATCCCTGTTAGGGTAACACACAAGCAAACCCCAAGTTAATTTGTGCTCAACCCTCTTGTAGCTTGGGAAAGATCAGTCAGGCTTAACTTAGAGGCGATGTGTAAAATACTTGTGCAACACTTCAAACAGCAAACCAGTGAGAACACTTCACAAAAAGACTCCACACCAGGTTAGAAGAATGGAGAAAAATGTAATAAATTAAACAAGACCAAAATGACAAAATTTAATCACTAAAACTGGAGTTATGAATTTTTAAAGAATACAGTGAATATAGAGCCAAAAGCAAAAAGTTCCAACTCAAGATATTTGGTCAGACTGGACATGGTCAAATTCAACAGTTCAGACCTCACTCTATGGAGCGCAGATCGGATATAATCCTAGGTTAGTCCCTTTGAATGTTTATCTTCTCAAGTTTTGTGCAAAGACTCTTGTTCGTATTGGAGATTGTCACAAGGAGCAAGAAGGGCAGGTCCGGCATCAGGTATGGGCGGGCTGGTGCTTCTCGTTGGATGTCCCTTGTGAGTAGTCAATTCTGCATTACGAAGAGAGGAGCTGGTGGTGGCTCACACTGATTTTAAGTGTGAGCGGCACAGTATTGGTGCAGATGGGCCCATTCATGGTCATGAAGAGCCCAAAAGCTTGATTTAGATCTGCAGAGCCACATCAAAGGTCCAGGACCTGAGAGGCACCACTTGGGGGACAAGGACTCACTGCATATGGGTCTAGGACCTCTTTGGGGACCCTTTTATGATGCTGATTCTCAGATCAGGAGGCCTGCAGACTAGCCCTTTGAGTCACTCTAGGTCCTGGGTTCAACATGAAGTTGCAGCTCCAGTTCTTCTTCCCCTGGCAAGAGACCAGCAGGCACCAGGTCAGCACAGCAGAGCAGCGGTTCCTTTAGAGCAGCAGTACAGCAGAGTGGCAGTCCTTGCAGCAGCACATCAGTCCTTCTTTCTGGCAGAGTATCCACAGTTCCAGAAGTGTGCTGAACCTTTGGTGTCTGATGTCCAGTATTTAATCACACTTGTGCCTTTAAAGTGGGGGAGAAGATTCTAACAGCATGCCTTTGACATGCACTGGTTCCCTCCTTTCCTGGCTCCTGACTAACTATATGGTGTGTGCAGCCCTTTGTGTGGAGGCAGAACACAGCCAATTGAAGTATAATTGGGGCTGTGCCAAGCTTCTCCCTCCCATTCTGCCATTGATGGCCCATCTAGCCACACCTAATCTCTCATTGTGTGAGGCTATCTAGAAGGAAAACACAAAGCCTAACTGTAACCCACAACCAGTCATGTGACCCAGAGACAGGCTGCAGGCCTTCAAATGGGTAAGCCAAAAAATGCTAACTTTCTAAAAGTAGAATTTTCAGAATAGTAAATTAAAATTGGACTTCACCCATTTGGAAATTACACTTATAAAATGTAATAAGGTCATTCTAATGTTATTCTCTATGTTACTTGGGAGAGGTAGGCCTTGCAGTAGGGAAAACCAAATATAAGTGTTTTTCACAACCAGGACATATCAAACTTAAAAGGACATGTCCCACAATTTAAATAGAGTGCACCCTGCCCTTGGGGCTTTCTAGGGCCTGCCTTAGGGTGAATTATAAGTATTGAAAAATAAGGTTTTGTCCTTGCAAATGGTTTATTTAGCCAGGTCAAAACAGCAGTTTTAAAACTGCACACACAGGCCACAACGGTTGTCCTGAGGCACATGTAGTGCCACTTTACTATTTAAATATGCCAATTGGATATAAGCCAATGTTACCATGTTTTAAAGATAGAACACAAGCACTTTAGCACCGGTTTGCAGTGGTAAAGTGTGCAGAGTCCCTTAGGCCAGCAAAAATGAAGTCAGCAAAAACAGGTCTGAAGGCAAAAAGTTAGGGGAAAATACCACACCAAAGATGCCAGGTCTAACTAAAATCTATACTTGCTTACTTTTCGATATTTTAAATTCAATATTTTGTCCTCGATATTTGCCTCCCATGATATTCTGGCTTTGATGATCAGGGTGCACACTCCTCTCCACGCATTACCTCACCTCTTTTTATACCATTTTTTTAAATTTAACTCAGATCTCTCTTACTATCCCATCTCTCTCGCACTTTCTCATCTGTCTCAACCCCATCTCTGTCTCTCTCTCATGACCAAATCTTTAAATTCACCTCTCCGTTTGCTTGCGAGCATTTGCTTATGACCTCACCTCACCTCACCTCTCCACTTCCCTTTTCTCTTTTTCGTCTCTTCTTGCTCCAACCCATTTTTGAATCACTTTACGCTTTTCGTGCTATCATACTGCCTGTACAACTTTGATTTTTCTCACTCTGTCTTTACCTCCTCTCTTGCATCTCTCAGCAATTCCCTCTTCGTTTCTGTGCACTTTCTGCTGCACTTCCTTCTACTGCCCTTTATACTGCTCTATATCTCTCCTCTTTCTCTCTGGCATTCTCTACTTCACCCTCTCCCTCACCACATAACCACTCTTTTTAACTTTTGTGCTTCTTCACTAATCTCTTTACCTAATCAGTCTATCTATACCTCTTATCATTTTGTCCCTCACTCTACTTCACCATTCTCTCATTAACTTTTGTCTCTTTATACTTCTCAAACTACCTAACCTCTCTACCTGTCTACCTCTATGTCTTTCTGCCTTTAATTCATTCTAACTCGCCTCTCTTCCAAACTTACCTCTCTCTCTACCACACTTCCAAGTGTACCTTACCTCTCTCCCTACATTTCATTCTCCTGATCTATAGCTCTTTCTACAATTCTATCTCACTAAAAAATAGTACCTATCTTTCTATCCCTCTTTCCTTACTTACTTATACCTCTTTCTCCGTCTCTGTGTCATTCTTTCTGGCTACCTTGCCTTTCTCTCTTTACCCAGCAACTCTCTCTATCTTTCTGCCTCATCTAAATCTCTACCTCCCTTCCCCATTTATTTAATCTTTCACTATACCATCTGTAGTGTCTTGCGAGTTAATAGGGACGGAATCCTTTTGGCTCCAGATGAACTCTATAGAGCTATGATGTAATGGATAGAGTGTATTGCAGTGAAGGTTGCTTTAGAATGTTGAGGTCACAGTTGCACACACCTGAATAAAGATGTGTGATACCAAGCTCCATCTGTGCTGTAGTCATTGGTGGGTACCCCGGCTGGGAAGATGCTACAACTGGCGATGGGAAGAGGGGACAAGTAGCCCAAAGAGTGTCATTGCTGTCTTTGCCATGGTCCAGGCCAACTGCTTGTGCATGCCATTGCTTGTCATCATCGAAATAGAGAATCAACGTTTAATGCATGTGGAGTACATAAAGATACCGCGCTACTACACAACATAGAGATATACCTAGTACAGAGTGATAATGCTGAAATTACAAGTGTTGCCAAGCAGAGATCAAGCTGGCATCAAAAAGTATAAAGCAACAGTCAAGTGCAAGATAATGCTGCGATTGTAAGTGCTGTGAGGCAGAGATCAACCAGGTGTATGCAGGTGCACAGAGACGCCAGAAGCAAAGTGGCCTAGATGCAAAAACATTTGTCTGTTTACCAGAAGTAATTAAAGAGAGTCTTCATACAGTAGAACTGGACACAGCAGCCTCAGTAGAATTGCCTGGGGTTGTCCTTACTGAGCCATCCATAGCTGAAGAGGAAAGCCACCAAAGCCGCTGAGTGGGTCTCAGAATACTTCCACAGTTCTTTGAAGAGTGAAAGTCAGTGAGGGGTTTGGAATAGTGACAGGCTGTTATTCCGATGGAGACCAAGAAGAAACTCACTTTTCCAGTTATCGTCAAGGATGATCCAGAAGCCAGTACATCACTAGGTCTGAGACAGAATGAGCTAGAAACAGTGGCTGAAATAGCACCATGTCCCACCTGATTAAGTTCCACACTGATTATCAATGCTGCCATTTTCTTGAAACCATCATCATTCGATACTGCCGAAAAACAAAATATTGGCATATAAAGGGACATACTTTGGACCAAATCTGGTCCTCAAACCTTATATTATCGGTGCCCACAATTTCACCATGTATATGGTCAGATCATCATTTAATAAAATTTACGGCTACTATAAACTTTAAGCTTAAAACCCCCACGGTAGTGGAGGTATGACAAGAAAGTGGAGGACTCTTGATAAATTAGAATTTGTCAAAACACTGGCCAATTCAGTTCCCATCTTTAATACTGATGTTGACTCTATGGAAGAGACCATTTCGAATTGGCTACTCCTTGCTTGTAATGTCCATGCTCCACTTACTAAATTTTCTCGTGCTCGCCATTCAGATGCACATAAATGGTTTACCACCGAGCTTAAAACACAAAAACTTGAGCTTCGTCAAAGGAGAGAAAATGGAGGTTACGATACTCCATGGAAGATAAACAACAGTTTCTGTTAGCTCGTAAAGAGTATAAAAAAGCCATACTGGAAACCAAAGCGGCTTATTTCTCAGCTAGAATATTAAATGCCCAGAATAAACCGAAGGAAATATTTATGATAGTTAATGACCTTTGTAATGCTGAGAGAATACTCCCCAGTCAGACGCCTACCCAAGAGCTATGTAACTCTCTGAATAATTATTTCCTGGACAAAATTTATATAATCAAAGCTAGTATTCCCACTACTGTTAGTACAGAACATTTGGACAACTTGCCAACTAATTCAGCCACTATGGCTCATTTTCCAGGCATTTGTCCTCAGACCCTATTAGATTTAATGACCCGTGTAAAATCGGGGTCTCCCACCGATTGTTGCCCACCTCATGTTTTGAGGGACGCCTTTTCTGCCCTATCTCACAGCGTGCTTCCGTTTCTTAACGAGTCTCTTGCACAGGGCAAGGTCCCTAGTGCTTTCAAGAATGCTATTGTGGTCCCGCTTTTAAAAAACCTGGGGCTGACCCCTCAATCCTTCGAACTATCGTCCCATCTCTCTCCTTCCCTTCTTGGCCAAGATTCTAGAGGCTCATGTGGCCAAGTGCCTTTCTAATTTCATCGAACAGTCAGATCATCTAGAGCCACAACAAGCTGGCTTTCGACCTGCCCACTCAACTGAGTCTGTAATTCTTGCAGTACTGGATTCTCTGAGAGCTAATGCGGACAAGGGCATTCCCCAGGCCCTGGTGCTCCTGGATTTGTCGGCCGCGTTCGACACGGTCGATCATAAAATTTTGATGGACCGTGTCGGGCAGGCCGGTATGCAGGGCACCGCTTATAACTGGATAGGGTCCTTCCTTGAAGGCAGAGCCCAAGCAGTGCGACTTGGTCCATTTACTGCCTCTAAGCTCGCTACTACATGCGGGGTGCCACAGGGTTCGTCCCTATCCCCCACTTATTTAATCTTTATCTTATGCCCTTGATCCACTCATTGAAGAATAGAAAGATAACTTCTTTTAATTATGCTGATGATCTCCAGCTTGTTTTTACCTTGGATTCTCCTGATTCCGTTTTTGAATTCCAAGCTACTATGCTTCATATTCAGCATTGGATGGATCTTAACCATCTTAAACTCAACCCGGGCAAGACGGAATTAGTGCTGCCTGGGAAGAGTGAGATCTCTTGGGGCCCTCACTATTGGCCGACAGAATTGGGAAACCCCCCTACTCCCTCTCTTTCTGTGAAAAGCTTGGGTGTCAATATAAATGCAGACCTCTCGCTTAGAGGACAAGTGGGGGCAGTGGTTTCCTCCTGCTTTTTCCAATTGCGAAAGATTAGGAGGATTGCCTACTTGCTGACTCATTCAGCCCTGACTCAGGTGGTGATAGCTCTGGTTCTCTCGCACCTTGATTTTTCAAATTCCATCTATCTGGGCCTGCCTCTGTTCCTACTTAAACGCCTACAATTGGTACAGAACCAGGCTGCGAGACTAATTTATAAACAACCTAAATGGCAATCCGCCAGACCCTGGTTATCCAAACTCCACTGGCTACCTGTCACACAACGTGCAGCTTTTAAGACAGGGTGCTTAATTTTCAAGGCATTGCATTGTAGGAGCCCCAAATTTGTCAGCAGTATGATTGTGAAGTATGCCCCACTTCGTAACCTACAGTCAGCCCATTCTCATTTACTGACTACCCCTGCCATTAAACTTAAACGTCAGGGTGGATGTAGGTTCTCCTACCTTGCCCCTAAATTCTGGAATTCCTTACCTCTGGCAATCAGGAAGTGCGACAACCTGCTGGGGTTCAGAAAGGTGCTCAAGACCTGGTTGTTCGAGCAAGCTTACGCATAGTCTAGTGTGCCGCAATACTGTCCAAGATTAGCGCCATGAAACCTTTTGGTGACCGTGCGCTTTAGAAGTTTCTGCTAACATAACATAACAGATAGACTACGTGGATATAAACTTTAGAAGATTTCTTTGCTGCACTTGATTAGACTGACAACAAAAACATTATCAAATCCCTCACAAATCTTGCTGGTGATGGTACAAATGAAGTCATAAACAAAATGCCATGAGCTAACGAAGAAATCCCATACCATCAGATTAAAGAAACCTTGAATATCAAGATCAATCCCATGCCAGATGTTGACTATGAAAGATATATTTTCAGTCAACAATGACAGAACGTTGGGGAAACCATCAATGAATTTATAAACGTGACTTGCCATACTCATCAAACACTTTCAGAACAATACATTTAATTATGAAGATGCCATAGGTCTCAGAGTCATTGATGGATGCTTGCCCGATTTGTTCAGACAGTGAATGCTGAAAGAAACTCTAAGTCTGGAAATAGTGTTAATGGCTGCTGGTACTGAAGAGCATGCCGATCGACAAGCTGTTGACATGGAGGATGGAGGCGCCCAGAATGAATAAGTCATGAGTGTGAAAATTACGTCAAAGCAAAAGACTGCAGGACACAAGGTGATGTCTGCATGTAATAATAAGTTATGTTTTAGATGTGGATTTTCATTTACATACGAAGATAAACGTCCCCCCATTGGACAGATATGTAAGGGCTGTGGGAAGGAGTACCGTTTTGTGACGGTGTGCAAAGCACAGGGAAAAACAAGTGCGTCACAGTGCGAAGACAAAATGGTCTCCAGAACATTCCAAAAGCAACGTTTGATGCACACCACAAGGTACAGCAGAGATATCAGGTATGACAAATCGACACTGAACGAAGTTGATTGTCATCTAAACCATCGTCAAACAGTTCATCCATATCAGTATCAAGTGAAAGTGAAGAAGATGGTTGTGCCATGTTGATGTTTACTACAGAAAAGTGTGCGCATGCTGGACTGTCTACATGTGAAAAAAAATGTCAGTCAATGAAAAGTTGACATGCTAAAGCACCAAAGCCATTTAAACATTGTTCAAAAATTACAATGAAAGCATTTGGTTGTTCGATACCTTTCATCATTGACAGTGGTGGGTCGATAAGCATGATGCCTGAGGAGAAATGTAATGAATTGCATCCCTTACCACAACTTATGCCGTCAAAAACCAAAGTGTATACATTGGCTGCATCAACACCCTTAAAAAGTCAAGGTTCAGTTGTAGTGATGATGAAACACAAGAAAACGAAGGTGCAAGCACCAATTCATATGCTTCAAGGGACAGAGTCAAGTGCATGTGTACTTAGCTTTAGCACAGCTGCTGACATGGGAGTAATTTCTGTGAACTATAACATGAATGCTCACTATGAAATAGTAAGTCAGCTCCCTTCATTGTTTCCTGGTTTGGGAAAGATTAAGACTATGAAGGTAAAGTTGCATATTAATGAGGACATCTGTCCTATTGCTCAAATAGATAGGTACATTGCTTTTCATTTACAAGATGCTGTTGAAAAAGAACTTGAATCGTTACTTTAGCATGATATAATTGAGCTTTTTACTGGTCCAACGCCATGGGTTTCTCCTATCGTGGTAGTGCCTAAAAAGGACAGTGAAGGAGTGGCACGCATATGCGTTGACATGTGTTAGGCAAACAAGGCAATTGAACGAGAACAACATCCAGGTCCACACATTGCTATGATAACACAATTAAATGGTACAAGGATTTTCTCTCACCTCAATTTGAATAAAGGTTCTCATCAGTTGGAACTCAAAGAAAACTGCAGGAACATTACAACCTTTTCTACACATGTTGGTCTATTTTGATACAAAAGGCTAAACTTTGGTGTGTTCAGCTACAGAACTTTTTCAGGATGTCATTCAACGTATCATACAGCCTGTCATGAATGTGTTCAATTAAAGTGATGACATATTGGTTTTCAGAGCTACCCAAAAAGAGCAAGATAAAGCTCTCACACAAGCATGTTGTGTACTGGCTGATGCAGGTTTGACTTTGAATGCAGATAAATGTGAGTTCATAAGACAAAAATTAAAATCCTTTGGCCATATCTTTTCTGAAGGACAGTGGACACATGAATGTGAGAACAGTTTTAAGAAAATCAAACAAGCCATTGAGAATGCTACTG
Source organism: Calotriton arnoldi (assembly GCA_963921515.1). Taxonomy (NCBI): domain Eukaryota; kingdom Metazoa; phylum Chordata; class Amphibia; order Caudata; family Salamandridae; genus Calotriton; species Calotriton arnoldi. Next base: position 60,482 of record CAWUFW010001538.1, read on the forward strand.
AAATGGCTTGTTTCAATCCAAAACTTCATACAGAGGTTGTTGTTGATGCTAGCCCAGTTGGGTTAGGCGCTATCATTACACAGCACAGGGGACACCAGAATGCTCCAAGGCATATTGTGGCATATGCAAGTACGAGTTTGTCCCAACCAGTACGTGCTTACTCACAACGTGAGAAAGAAAGTATAGCTGTAGTATGGGTGTGTGAACGCTTCCATGTATTCCTGTGTGGAATGTCCTTTATGCTGGTCACTGAGAATCAAGCTTTACGAACAATATATGGCAATCCAAAGGCCAAGATGCCTCCTCGCTTTGAACATTGGGGACTACGGATACAAGAGTACAATTATAACATTGTGCATCATCCAGGAAAGGATCAGAACCCTGCTGACTACTTTTCCAGAGTGCCCATTCAAGGTCATGGCACTCCATTCAAGTCAGCTGAAGCTTATATCAACTTCAATGTAATATCAAGCACACCAGAATCCATTTTGTTAGCCCAAATTATCACTGCCATGAGCCACAATAGTGATATGCTAAAGCTGAAGGATATAATTGCACATCAGTGTGGAACAAGCACACTCGACCTCTCAACATTAAGGGTGAATATCAAAAATACAGAAATTTTAAAGATGAACTGTCCATAACTCAAGAGTAAGTTATATTGCGAGGGTCAAGAATTTTGATTCCAGAGAGTCTGCAGCAGAAAATTACTGAAATGGCCCATGAAGGACATAGGGGAATCACTGCCCCAAAATGAGCTCTCCGAGACCTAGTCTGGTTTACATATCTTGACGAGCGAGTTGAGAAGGAATTAAAGTCTCTTCATCTATGCAACTGCCTATCTATAAAAGTTACTCTACAAACCCTAAGCATGTCAGAACTCCTGAAGCACGCCTGAGAGAGAATAGCCATTGACGTTTTTGGTCCACTCAACAATGGACATCACCTGATGGTGATTTTTTTGGATGAACACTTGCGATTTCCATTAATTGAGGATCTCTCATCCACTACTCAAGGATGAGTCATTTAGAGACTGGTTGGCATCTTTGCGACATGGGGTGTTCCAGCTATCCTAAAATTTGACAATGGCCTCCCCTTTAATAGACTGGAATATAAAGCATCTAAAGAGCGCTCCTCTGTGGCCACATTTATGAGTACGCTAAATAAAGTTATGCAGCATGGTACACTTGAGAAGCTCAGTCTATAAGCTGTTTTAAACTCAAAATTGAGAGCTTACCATTCAACACCTCACTCAACCACCGTGGAAAGTCCTGCAACATTGATGTTCAGGAGAGCAATGACAACCAAGATACCCCAGTGGACCAATCAGAGAGAAAGAGATGAGAATGCAACTCGTACAAGGAACGTGGTTCAGAAACAAAAGATGAAAGCATATGCTGACCTAAGACGACAAACGAAAAACATCGTCTTCCAGAGAAGAGACAGAATGCTCACACGTCATACGAGGAAATGAAAATCTAATTCTCCCTTTAATGCAGAACCTTTCCAAGTGGTGTTGCTCAAAGGGCACATGGTGACTGCCCAGTGCCCTAGTAAGTCTATTACCAGAGGCTCTTCTTACTTTCTGCATTTGATTCATAGTTCACCAGAACTCCATGGCGAAATGGGAGACTAATCTGAAGCATCAGTTACTGCTTCTGCCTTTTCACCTTCCCAGCAGAGCTTGTATCATGAGGGTGGCAGGCAGTAGCGGTCGGTGGTGGGAGTGCCGCCGGGCGCTGACGTGGAGCGGGGGGTACTAAACTACGGATTACGGCCGATTACAGGTAAGTACACATATAAATAAATAAAACAAATTTCGTTGCGCGCGCTGCATCGCATTTGGCAATGCAGCGCGAGAAACGAAATTCGTTTTATTTATTTATAAGTGTACTTACCTGTAATCGGCCGTAATCCGTAGTTTACTACCCCCCACCCTGCCCCTCCCCCGCCCCACGTCAGCGCCCGGCGGCACTCCCACCACCGACCGCTACTGGTGGCAGGTCTCAACTTCGCACGACATGTTCAGGTCGAACAATTACAGCTCTAAAGAGATTAATTGAAGCGATTTAAATGTATATATGTGTGTATATTTTGTAAAATTGATAAGTTTTCATTTAACAGAGGGGTAAGATGTAGTATCTTGTGAGATGACAATGACAGAATCCTTTTGGCTCCTGATGAACTCCATAGAGCTATGACATAATAGACAGAATGTATTGCAGTGAAGCTTGTTTTAGAATGTTGAGTTCGCAGTTACACACAGACAAATAAAGATGTGTGATACCAAGCTCCAAATCTGTTGTAGTCATTGGCGGTTACCCCAGCTAGGAAAACACTACACCATCCTCTTAACTTCTCTGTACTTCATGGATTGAGGAGAGCAGGGGTAAGACAGAGGGAGAGAGAGTTAAGGAGAAAATAATCAGATATCACCAGCTTGAATCGTGAAAATCATTAGAGCAGTGATTTGATTTTCATTGTTGGAGTAAGAATCCAGTTGTGAAGGGATTTTTATGATTGTCAATATCCAACAATAAAGATAATATTTTAAACACTCTGATATACCTTATTTTGACACGCATTAGACCAGTAAATGTCCACCTTACCATTTCTTGTTAGATCCCGAATTCCATGTAAAATATTGGTATTTCAAGACAACAAAATCTAGATTCAAGCACAAAAAAGAAACAACTTTATCAATGCTGGTTCAAGATCCTCTTTAGGTTTAGCATTGGTTGGCCGATGTTAGGAAGCTTGTTCTTTTGGCTGTTTTTTGTGACCCGATTTCTGAATTTTTACTGCATGCTACTGTATTGTTTAGCATCAAAAAGGCTTGCATGAGTTGACAATGGGTTATAAACTTAAAGGTGTTACAAATCAGGGGGCATATTATCAAGGGCTGGCGATATAATTATCGCCGCTTTAGCGTCCGTTTTCGGGCGAAAAGCGGCGATAATTATATCGCAATATCATCAAGGACACGCTAGCGCGTGTTTCCTTGATGTAGAGCCCGTTTTTTCACAGCCTCGCCTTGCATCGCTAATGAGATGCAAAGAAGGCGTGGCTGTGAAAACAACACAAGTTAATATCGCGAAGGCAGCTTCGCGATATTAACAAGGAGGTGCAGCGATAAAAGAAATCGCGCTACCTCAGCTTTAACTCAGGAATTTAGGGGCATATTATCAAGGGCTGGCGATATAATTATCGCCGCTTTAGCGTCCGTTTTCGGGCGAAAAGCGGCGATAATTATATCGCAATATCATCAAGGACACGCTAGCGCGTGTTTCCTTGATGTAGAGCCCGTTTTTTCACAGCCTCGCCTTGCATCGCTAATGAGATGCAAAGAAGGCGTGGCTGTGAAAACAACACAAGTTAATATCGCGAAGGCAGCTTCGCGATATTAACAAGGAGGTGCAGCGATAAAAGAAATCGCGCTACCTCAGCTTTAACTCAGGAATTTAACGTCTGTTAAATTCCTGACTTAAGCATACTTTACATGGGAGATGGATTCTGCTGATACGACCACAGGGTCGTATCAGCAAGAGTTATCGCCGTTTTCCATGGAACATGGCTGGAAAACCAGCGATGTTCCATGGAAAACAAGCTATCGCAGGAATAATTATCGCCATTGCGCTATGCGTTGTTAATACAGCGCTAGCATGGCGATAATTATCTGCGGTAGCCGGCGATAACTATTCTCACGCTGTGAACGTCCAGCGATAATTATCGCTGGCCGTTGATAATATGCCCCTTAACGTCTGTTAAATTCCTGACTTAAGCATACTTTACATGGGAGATGGATTCTGCTGATACGACCACAGGGTCGTATCAGCAAGAGTTATCGCCGCTTTCCATGGAACATCGCTGGAAAACCAGCGATGTTCCATGGAAAACAAGCTATCGCAGGAATAATTATCGCCATTGCGCTATGCATTGTTAATACAGCGCTAGCATGGCGATAATTATCTGCGGTAGCCGGCGATAACTATTCTCACGCTGTGAACGGCCAGCGATAATTATCGCTGGCCGTTGATAATATGCCCCCAGGTCTCTATCTTGATTGATGCCCCAAAAACCTCTAAGAAAGCACCATGAAAGACAATGCCTCAAGGCAATGGTTGAAAGAGACTGACGCAAATAAGCGAATAGTTCAAAGAGTCCTTCTTTGTAAGCAATAAAGTTGAATACAGCTGGACTGTTAAACCAGACCTAACTATCTGATCGAGACTGCCTAATATTCGCCTATTTTTTATTTAATAACATCGAATCATTCACTAACATTTTCGAAGGAACTCTTTTTTTATCCTTACGGGAAACTGCATGCTATGAAATAATTTTTCTCTGAATTATGTCATAAATAACGTATTTTTCAGCACAGGGAGTCTCACACTCAATAATGGACACCAAGAAAGCAGTAATTTGTGTGCTTGAAAATAAAAATATTTTGGGGTCAATTCCGAACTTGGTCGGATGGGCTCCGAATCGGATTTAGCTTTGCCTAAAACGATCCAGAGCCCTTGTGTCTGACCAAATCATTCCCAGTTCCGAACGACCAAGTACGGTGCCTGGAAATCCTTAGCACTGACCGAATCGGTTCTGAAAGGCATTCGGAGAGATCGAGCCTTTCCGGAGTCGATGCGTACAGCTCTATGGACTTGGTTTCTGAGCGAGCAAGTACGATGAACGATTTGGACAACCTTTCTGATTCGGTTTGCCAGGAATGAAAAGGCTGCCGGAATCGGTCTTTTGAGGCCCGTAGCAGGCCCCCCTTCACCAGGGTCCTCCAGGTTGGGCCATGGGGGTACACAAGGGACCCCCCTTTCCAACCATGCACAATGTGGCAGGCACCATGGGGTGCCCTCCACAGGGTGCAAGGTTTTCCCCAGCCACCCCTTTCTTCAATGGGAGCCTGTGTTCTCGTTCAGAACACAGGCTCCCATTGAAGCCAATGGGAGCCCGACCGAATCGTATCCGGATGCATACAAATGCATTGTACTCGTTCGGATCCGAGTCGTATGGAAAGCATTCCGGAACCGAGTCGTTCGGTATGCTTTCCGAACGAGATCGGAATCGGGCCCATTATATTAAAAGACAAAGCGATGTGGCCTAACGCCTAGAGCTGCCGGAACTGGGAGCCAGGTTCGAGGGCCAGACTCGGCTCAGCACTCTGTGATTCTGGGCACATCACTTAATCTCCTCATAGCCAAAAGAAATGTGCATTGTAATTTGGTGCTCATCTAAAGAGCTTTCATGACCTTGGACCAATTTTGCGCTAATTAAAAATGCCAAAATTGAATGAATAAACAAATAAATACATGAAAAAAATAGGGAATTCATCATGTTAGTAATACTTTAATTAAATTTAAATGACCCTAGGGCCAGTGGTTCTGGAATAGATACTATCCCAGTCACGGATTTTAAAGTATTATTTTTCTAACTGCCTTCACTCAAAACGTTTTTGGGCCAAATAGCGAATCAGTTATCCACTCGCTACATTTTTACATTTTACTTCTAAAATGAATTATGATCTTTATATGCTTGTCATATATAATTACTCCAATAGCTATTAATATGAGCGAGAGATTATTTATTGTCCCAGCTATGCGCGGCACTGTTTGGAATGTTGTCAATGTGACATTATCATAATCATAAAATGCAATTCCGCAAAAGTAATGCACCCTGTCTTCAAAGCATCAACATAATTCAAAGATGGCTATGTGGTGCTTTCCGAGCAGCATCTCCATTCCAAAAATAGCAATAGCTAACACTATGCATTTGTTGTAACAAGCAGCTCCAGGAGGCGGCCGCGCGGTGACGCTCGCAAAATTGATATTAGTTTATTAATAGTAGAATACGGCTTCTCGAGAAACTACTCTCGTGAAAAGATCGCTGGCAATAGCCGCACTGCGTATAGTTTTTAATCCGCAACAGCTCTTCAAACATCTTGTAGAACAGTAGGTAAGCACAGAACAATTCATTCTGTGTACCCTCCACTGTTCACAGCTTCAAAGAATCCGAGCAAGGTCGTTTGCACTACTTGTGTGATAGACATAACAAAACGTTCCTTTGATGACTGAATTTCTGAGAGCATCTTTATAAAATTGTACCACTAGGTGGCAGACGCGCTCCTTCTTCCATTCGACCTTCCCTTTGTGGTTGAGTTGTAATTAGGTCAGTGTATAAAATGGGACTGAGCGATAAATAAAAGTACATGTGGGTTTTTCCTTCCAGATAACACTGCAATTTAATATCACTTTTTTCTAGCTTCTATTATAAAGCTAGGTTTTACTTTCAGAAAAAAAGGAGTAGCTCTCTTTCCATGAAATAATATATTTACCTAATCTCATTATGAAGTATCTGTTAATCACTTCAGAAAAAAAGGGAAAATATACTGTGATTTCTTTTGTGCGATATTACCCTAATCCGTTGTGTTAAAGATATGCACTGTTAAGTGGCATTCTGCAATTTTAGCATGTTTGCTTTATTTCGTCTAAATGTAACTCGTCTTTTTTTACCGAGATAATTTATTCATATCTTCACATAAAATTATCTGCATTAGAAGAAAATCCAGCTGTTCTGAACACTGCATGCTCGTTGAAGCATTTTGAGTTTAAAGACTTTCTTTTTTCCGCTGTTTCTTTTCCTTAATTATGAATTCATAATATTTTTGATGGCTTCTCCGTCTGATTAGAAGTGCAGTGTGGGAGTAATTTGTGACAACTGTGAAATATATTCCGGGCGCAGATAGTGAGAGCGATTTGCAGGACTAAAAGGAATGTCATCTTTTGAAAGGAATTTAAAGGGCACTTCCACTGTTTAGCAGTGCATTTACCTATGTTTCAATATCGTTGATAACTGACTGACTGGGAGGCCCATGGAGTTTAGAAGTAATTTGCTCCTTAATGCAAAGGCCCCGATAAAGAGCTTGTAAAATGGGATAGAGGGACAAGAATGATTTACCACTCCTTTAAATAGTTTCCGCCCAGGGTAGGGTCTTTATTGGCTATGATGTACTTTCAGTTCTGTGTTTGGCAGGTGGAAATGTGAAATTACATGCAAATTCTGTCAAATTCCGCGTGTAGAGCATTTTTCCCAAGAAGCGTTTCCAGATTTTTTCCGGCAAAATCCATCAGGGGAAATGTGAGGGGGTAATTAGTAATTAGTGTTTGCAAAGAGCTTACAATTTACATCCCAAATTATAATCAGAATGTAAAGTTTAACATGGAGCGTCCGTTAGGTGATCAAGCAAATTAAAATTCTATCATCACGAGGTGCAGTTTCTGTAAATATTCAGTAAGCGGGAGAGTCACACAAACCTATTTGAATGATGATAAAGATGAAGGGCTTCATGGAAAAGGTTAAATGAAACTTAGATGAACAGTTTAAATAAAAATGCAAAACATTAAGGACTTGATTAAGAGTTTGACATGGCTTACTACTTCACAATCGTAACGCATATCCTGTCTTCCTTGTTACAAGTGTCATAGGATATACATCGACTTGTAATAAGATGGACAGGATAACGTCACGTTTGTGATGAAGTAACCTGTGTGCCAAACACTAAACCAGACCTTAAGCGTCCAAAAACTGTGAAGATCACCCTTAAAAAGTAACTGCATAAAAGTTAAGGGTGCAATATTTGCAATATTAAAAAAAGTAGACTTATAAAGCAGTAATGATCTGACAGCTTGATATTAAAGATAATTAGTATGAAAAAGATTGTTAGGCAGAATGTTATATAAATGCAAGCTACATAAAAATATATTTGAAGGAGGGTTGCACATTCTGAGGTCATTCAAAATTCATAAAACTTCCTCTGTGGTTCTATTGTTTTGTTCATAAGGGTTCACTGATAGAACATCGATGAGACAAATATCGATTAAATATTGAATCCCATACCTAAACAGGTAAGTACAAAAATATCGACTCAAAAATATTGATGTAAAAAATGTAGATGTAAAAAATATCGATTTAAATATATATATATAAAATAAAATAATATATATTAAATATATTAAATATTAATATTCATTTTAACAAAATACATTGAATTTAATATACATTTTAACAAAATATAGCAAATAAACTTTATTAAAAAAGATAAGCACACAAACTATAATTTATAGATATATATATATTTACTTTAAAATAATTAATAAACTATGCTTTTTAATTTATTTTAAAAGTTTAAAATCATATAAAAATAACACACATATATATATAAATAATTTAACATATAAAAAAGTTCTATAATAAATTAAAACATTAAACTATTAAAAAATAGTTAAACTTAGATTTCCCAATACAGTCAGTGCAACAGTAGGGAAAGTGTTGGATAGCAGAAAGGTAAAAATTATTATTCCCACTCCAATAACTACAACAGTAGGGAAAGTGTTGGATAGTGGAGGGATTAAATTTACTATTCCAACTCCAGTGAGTGCAACAGTAGGGAAAGTGTTGGATAGCTGATGGGTAAAAATTACTATTCCCACTCCAGTGAGTGCAAAAGTAGGGTAAGTGTTGGATAGTGGAGGGATTAAATTTACTATTCCAACTCCAGTGAGTGCAACAATAAGGAAAGTGTTGGATAGCGGAGAGGTAAAAATTACTCTTCCCACTCCAGTGAGTGCAACAGTAGGGAAAGTGTTGGATAGCAGAGGGGTAAAAATACCTATTCCCACTCCAGTAAGTGCAACAGTAGGGAAAGTGTTGGATAGCTTAGAAGTAAAAATTACTATTCCCACTCCAGAGGGTGCAACAGTAGGGAAAGTGCTGGATAGCATAGGGGTAAATTTATTATTCACACTCCAAGAAGTTCAAAAATAAAAGCTAAATAAATATTTGAAAACCAAAAAATTATATTATAAAAATAAATAAATAAATACATTTATAAATATGTTAAAAATGTAAAAAACTTTATATTTCATATATAAAAACATATTATAATATTAATTACATATAACAAATACCTACAAATATTATGCAAAATAAAATAATGATTACATTTCCAAAAGAGAAATATTTTAAACTAGAAAATGTTGACAAACAAAAATATTATTCATTACATTAATGTATTTCTATTTTTCCTTCCCTATAACACCACACAAACAACATAACACTTCTAAAGTTTAAGTTTAATTAACTACCCACACTTTAACCCTATAATTCCAACAATACACACCTAAATTAAACTGTAAAATAATACATTAAACAATTAAAACTTATTTTAAAATTAAAAACTATTAATAATAAACAACTAATTATGAAGTAAGTAACATTTATTTAATACCCACCCTTTACCGCTTTAAAAATATAAAACAACACACAAGAAAATAAACAATTACCCAAAATAAATATCAAATAATTAACATTAATTAACAACTATATATTAATTAATTAAACACAAATTACTTGCCACCCTTTACCCTTATGAACCTCAAAACACACACCTAAAATTAATTACACAATTACCATAATTAATTACCAATTAATATTTAATATTAATAAAAAAACAAATTAATAATTCATCAATAAAAAAGTTACTTCCCACCCATTACACCTATAGACACAAAAACAACACACCTAAAATGAATTACACAATTACCATAATTAATTACCAATTAATTAATAATAATTAACAACCAATTATTAATTAATTAATAATAAATTAATTACACATTTAACACTATAGCATCTCCATTAAATACATATTAATAAATAGAAACAATTCTTATACAAAAAAAGAAACATTAATTTAATATAATTAAATTACTTACCACCCTATTCCCCTATAAACAATTCTTATACATACAAATACATCACATACATTTAAAATATATGCTAAAATATCGATATTTTTAACAACTATATTTTTGCAAACGATATTAAATCTCAATATTTTTAAATTCGATATTACTTACCTTAAGTTGATATTCTTGACCACGATATTCTTGCTGTCGATATTTCTCAATCACGATATTTCTGACTCGATATTTGTGCAACTCGATATTCTGTCTGCGCGCCGTTCATAAGGCAAGATTAGCTTTAAACATAAGGGATATGCAAATGAAGTTTTAATTTTTAATTACTTGACTAGACATATGTTTTTCTTGTTCTTCATAGGATAATGTATGGAAGCCTGTTGGTGTTATTTCCCAATAAATTAATTGCTAACCATTACCAAGTGAAGTGGCAAATCCTTCTGAGTTACTCATTTCGAGGATATCCCTATTTTTGCATTGTCACTCCATACTTTTTCCTGACTAATACTACTGTTTTTTTAACTCTGCACACTGGGGCAGTGCTGACCAGTTCCCTGTATATGCACTCTGACCCCTAAAACATGGTAAATTGGCTAATCCCCAAATGGTATATTTAACTTTGATGTGATGCGATACTATATGGTGCAGGTAAATACACTAATGGTATGGAAAGTTAAATGTTACCTGTGGACTGCAGGATCTATTGAGCCATCTTCTAGTGCAGGGCTCTCCAAAGTTGGTCCTGGAGGGCAGGATTCATACCATATTTTTTAAGATAACTGCATTTATCTAAATGGGGATATGCAAAAAATCTGGCATGGATCCGGCCCTCCAGGACCGACTTTGGAGATCCCTGCACAAGTCTGACAAGGCAAACATGACTTCAGGCTTACATGTGGAGCTGGACGTCTGCAACTTCTACACCTCCTGGTGAATCAGTAAGAATAACCCCTTTTGACAGGAAGGAACCCTACTTTTAAATATTAAGTAAGTACCCCCTGAGTGGTCCACTTGGTAGGGTGTCTAGTATTTGAAAGTGAAACATGTAAGAATTTAATGTTGGCATGTTCCTATAGTTGCTGGCCCCAAAAAGCTATTTTAACTATATGAATCTGTTCCTATGAGAAAAAGTAAAGTACAGTTAAGGGACTCAGGGCCAGATGTATGACCATTTTTGCATGCGCAAACGGGTTTGCGAACCTGTTTGCACATGCAAAAACAGCATGGGGAATGTACAAACCCTATTTTGCGACACGCAATTTTTTGCGACTCTCAAAATAGGGTTTTGCGACTTGCTATTAGGAAGGGGCGTTCCCTTCCTAATAGCGAGCGCAACCCTATGTAAGAATGTTTTGCGTCCGCAATTGCGTGCGCAAAACACTTGCAAATTACCACCCTCTTCAAGAAGATGGTAATGGGGTCGCAAATTGGAAGACTTTGCAAATGCAGGGGGAAATATTTTTTAAGGGCAGGCAGTGGTCCCAGGGACCACTACCTGCCCTCAAAAAATGAAACAAAAACGTTTCTTTTAAAAAAAAAATTAAATGCATCCTGTGTTCCTTTGAGGGAAAACGGGCTGCATTCAAAAAAAAAAACTGCTTTATTTAACAGCTGTCCCAGACATGGTGGTCTGCTGAGCCCAGCAGGCCACCATACCTGGGAGGGCCTGCCATTCCCAATGGGGTCGCAAATTGCGAGAGGCTCATTAATATTCATGAGCCTCTCTATTTGCGACCCCATTGGTAATCGCTAACAGTGTGAAAAACACTGTTGTACATTGGGAATAGCGCCGCAAATTGCGAGTCGCAAAAAACTCGCAATTTGCGAGGCGCTATTTCCACGGTCATACATCTAGCCCCATTTCTGTAACTTTAGTTTGGAATAGGTGACATAATTCATGTAACCATTGTTTTTATATTATGTGAGAAAGTGTATTATTAGTTGAGTGGGCAGTAGTCTTCCTGAAGTAATAATGGAACTATTGCTTATTAGGTCCAGGTAGATCTCAATAATTTAAACCTGAGCTCAACCCTTAGTAGCTGTAGCACAGAACAGATAGGCATAGCTTAGGAGAAAAGTGTAATGCATTTATCAGTACCAAATAGTTAAAAGTAGAAAATACAACACAATTAAAATCCTACTCCAATTAAAAAAATACAGAACATTTTAATGAACACATAGACACCAAAACAACAAAAATTTGATGTATGGAAGTGGAGATAAGATTTGTTAAAGTTTTAGGTGTTTCTAGCTCCAAAACGCACAAAGCGCCAACTGTGGGTGTCTGGTAATGCAAGTCTGGGTTAAAGTCAAACGTTAAGGCCAACCACAAAGGAGCATGGGTCAGATAAAGAGATATGGGTTGTTCTGGTGGAAAATCTACTTTCTGATTTACTGGAGAAAATTCCTTGTTGAAACAATCATCAGCCTGTTGGGGTGCAGGCTACATCCGAAGAGGTTCTCATTGATGGCAGGCAGCTGAAGAATTTGAACTCAGTGGGAGCCTTGTCTCTGGCAGGAAGTTTAAAGGCTCTCAATAGTTGGGAAACTCAGATTGTGCGAAGTCTGAGGTCCAAGCCCATGAAGGTGTCATTGTCGGCAGGGTGCTGCTTTGCATTGGTCCCAGTGAAATTCAGACTTAGAAACCTTACTGGAAGTTAATATCCTTTCAGTGGGGCAAACCAACAAGCTGAGTCGGACTAGTATTTGGATGTTGGAGGCTGCAGCTCTGCAGCAGTCCCATGTTAATGTCTGGTGTTCTTTTGGAGAAAAGTGTAGAAGAAGTTTCAAGGTGTCCAGTCTTGTAATTTTTGAGGAGGGAAAGAGCACAGTTTAACACAAGCCAAGGGTCCAGGATCTTTTGGGCACCACTTTGGGGTTAGGATGAAATCTCCCAGAAGCCACTAGTAGGGCGTAGGAAAAATAAAGTTGAAACGGGTCAACTGGGACTCAAATTTGTGAGCTTCTTGCAGCTTTTCTGTTGCTGAAGATTGACTGGTGGTCAGCCAACTGACCCTTGGAGTTCACCTCTTGGTGCTGGGTGCAAGTGGGTAGCAGATCCAACCCTTGGGGTTTCTCTCCAGAGGTACAACAGCATGTACAGTTCTTCGTTTGTCTGCCAAAAGTACAGACATGTTCTGAAGGTAGTACTAAGGATGCCACATTTATGCCCAGTGCCAGCCTGAGGGTGGGGGAAACTCTTGGCTACTCCCTAACCAATGGGTTTAACATTCCCAGTGGTGCACATAGCCACTTTTGCTTCACTTTCTGTGTGTTTCACTGTAAACTATCCCACAGTGCTCCTCTTTATGTAAATCCAATATGACAGCACCTTTCTTCCTTTGTTCAGAGCTCCCTGTGCACACCTAGAGGTGTGGCTAAGGTAATGGGCAAACACACCCTTGTGTTCATGTAAAACCGGTACTGGTGGCAGCCCGTCTCCCACTGGTATTTGTGCTTTTCTGGCTAACAGAACAATGAAGGGGCAGGCCTAGGTTTGAGTTACATCTGCTTGTGATAGGGGAGGTACCTTTCAAAGTATAATGAAGTTCTTGGGCAAGGCCTAGATGGCCCTCCTGTCAGGGTGAAAAATATCTTACCACACCTAAGCCCTTTCTCCCTTGTTTGGGAGGAATACACATTTCACTCCAGGAGAGCCATTAACAGTCAGTTGACATTGAGCACTGGCAGAAAGGCACATTTGGCATAGGCAGGAAAATGCAAACTTTCTAAAATGTGCATATTCAAAATAGTAATTTAAAAAGCGACTTGACCATTAGATTGTGTTTTAAATTAGTATTAATTTAAGTCCTTTAATCATATTTCCAAACTGAACCTATGCATTATAAGGTGTTATAATGTAACCCAGTCTTTTTCTATGGGAGAGCCAGCCTGAATAACAAATTGGGAGATTTTCTACCGCCCGGACATGTGAAACCTAGGCGCACATTTCCTTCTTTTTAAATACTATTCCCCCTTACCCTGTGGATAATTTAGGGCCTACCTTAAGGGTGACTTATAAGCATTAAAAGGAAGGCGCTAGCCTGACAAAAGGTTGATTTTGCCAGGTTGAATTTGCTGTTTTAAAACTACACATGTAGGCTGCAGGGGCAGGCCTGAAGACAAGTTCTGCTATGGCACTTTAGTGGTGGCATAGTTTGTGCTGTAGTCCACTCGTGACATAAGCCCTGGGTACACTGTTGCCATGTTTTAGGGAATTATAGTTACGCTAAAGTTGACAATTAGGGCTTTTAGCCAATTTGACAAGTTTCTAGGAGCATGCACTGGGACATAATGTGCAGTGTCCAAGTGTACGGAGTCCAAATACCAACATTATCAGTTATAGAAAATGGGGGTGATCATTCGAAATGAGTAATTTTCTTACATATATATTAAAATCAAATTTAACAGTAAAGTTGGATATTTAATAAATGTACTGGGAGAGTAACTTTTAAAAAGTTTTATCTTTTGCCTGCCACAAGTTCCATTAGGCTAATTAACCCCAGGGACACATTGAGGGGTTTGCCCCCACTCTGTCCTCTCCAGACAAGGAGAAAGAACACTAGACACCAAGGCTTATTTAAAACAAGCATTTGCAATGCAATCGGCCTCGCCTTTGGGACCTTATATGTATTTAGCTTTGCAACACATTAGCCTGGGTGCTGAAACATCTACTGCTCTTTAACATGGAGGGAAAGTAAGCACCAAACTGCGTGACCCGCCAGGTATGGGAACACATGGAGAGAAATATTGCCTTTCAGCAGGAAATGGTATAGTCCAAAGCTCTGTTTTTAATATAAAATCAGGGCCTTCGGTGGACATATCACTGAAAATACAAGATTTGAAAAAAATATTATTGTCTACGGGTGCTTGTGAAAGACAATTTCTATGGGCTGGATCTAGAGAATGCTAAAGTGATTCTGGTATTTAACGGACTTCTGCTGGTCGTTTTCTATCAAGGGAGTTAAATAGAGGCAGTTGCCAGAAAAATAAAAAAAAGAAGGTCCCTCAGCAGAAAGCAATTCTGGTATTTTACTGCCCTCTACTGGTAGTTTTCTATCAAGACAGTTAAATAGAGGCAGTTGAACAGAACAAAAAAAGTCCCTAAGCGGAAGGAGACAAGTCCTAGGGCTGATCTCCAGAGCCCACAAAGTACATAAACATATAAGTATATACTAAAGTATATACAAGAGGTCTCAAAAGCTCGACCTAAAAAATGAGTTGGAGAGGATGGTGTGGCCTGCCCTGGCATTGGGCCTTACCTCATCTTCTCATGGCCTTAGCAGTCTTTCTGACCCATCTGGGGGCAGACTGGGGGGAAAAAAACAATCTGCTCTCCCCGGGGAATTTATATTAATAAATCAGTTAGAGGTCAGCCATTTGCTCAACTCTAAATGCCTCAACATTCTTTCTGCCACCCGGGGGGGGGCAGATTGAAGACTTACCCCCAATCTGTCCCCCCTCAACAGGATGAAGAAAGTCCACTAAAACAAGGGATTTTTCGCTTATAATTAAGAAATTGATGAAGGCCAGCTATCAGACATTGGGCTGCAACAGATCCCCTAAAGTCCCATCAATTGCTCTGAACACCCAGGGCCTGAGATCATCCCCATGGCAAGAGGGAGGAATTTTGGATTCCTTTGGGCATACATTTTGCTTCTGGCCAGCAGAGAGGAGGTTAATGCCCCATTCTGCTTCCCCGGGTGGCAGAAAGGCTGTCTGGTGCCCAGTGGTGGGGGATACAGTGCGCTGCTAAGACTGGCAAATCCTGCACCCGATTCTTTTTCCCTGATGATCTAGTGGCATTTCTGATCCCCCTGAGACATGCAGATTTGGTGAAAAAACCATAATATGCCCTCCAAGAAGGGCTGAAAGTTTACCAGACTAACGTGAGAAAATGAATGGGTGAGGTGCTGGATCATATTGGGATCTGACCCCATGCGCCAACACCAGACAAATATGGAGATGTTCCCCTTGTCTTCCAGCCCAGATGTCAAAACTACACTCAAAGAATTCCCACTTTCATCTCTCTTGCCATGGTGAATGGATGCACCATGTGAAGATGTTGTTGACAACAAATTGATTTTACATGGTCCAAGCTTTGATCAGTTCCTGTAGTATGCAAGCGGTACAGTTTTCATCAGGAGAGGAGTGAAAATACTAAATGGTAGAAATGTTGTGCCTCACAACAGATTCCAGAACTTTCCCTGAAAGGAATGTACGGAAAATGTGTGAGCAAAAGTTTGATGATCGAGCCTGGGCTCAAATACCGCAAAATCACATATCATCAGAATGTGACAATTTACAAAGCAAAATCATGATATCTCCACACTCACTGAGACACCTAATTGCTCACTTATACATTCAGTCACGCACCCACTGAATCATCCATACAGGCACTCATACACCCGCTAATTCATCAATACATCTTAATATATATATTTGACACTCAAAACTTTTTTAAAACACTGACATTCACTGGATGATTTCATCATTGATGTCATTTGAGATGTTATCAGTGATGTCATCAGTGATGTCACTGACCATGTCATGAGTCAGTTAATAAGCAGTGCATTGCGGGAGGCGAGTTATAGTTAGCTCAGCTAACTATAACTGATGAATTTGTACTGGTTTTGTACTAGTGAAATTTGAGCCTAACTATAACGTCTCTGTAACCTTTGTTTTTTTCAGTGAATTTCTAAGGTTTTTTTAATTATATTTCCTAACTATAACGTTTCTGTAACCTTTGATTTTTTCAGTGAACTTAAAAGGTTTTTTTAATTTTTTTTTCTTGCTGTAACCTGTAAACTTTGAGAGTGGGTGTGTGAGTGGCTGCATAGGTCAGTGACTGGGTGTGTGAGCGGCTGTATGGGTCTGTGAGTGAGTGTATAATGTCCGGTAATTACTGAAGTGCATGAGTAGTGCCTGGGTGATTATATGATTGCATAGGTATTGCCTGTGTGATTCTATGAGTGCAATTGCCAAGGACACACTGCGAATACCGGGTGTGTTTGACAAAGTGTAAAACACATATATAGACATATTTTATATAACGTTTCAGTGTACCTATATAGTAAGATACTGATTTAACTTTCTCCTTTGTATTCATTTGTCGAAATAACTACATCAAAAATGCATTTTCCTTATTCACATCATCACCGGAGGTCGCAAATACCTCATTAATCACGAATACAAATGACAAAGTGTAAAACAGATTTATAGACATATTTTACAGAAAGTTTGAGTCTAGCTGTTTAGTAACATAATGGTTTAACTTTATTTTAACAAAACATTTGTAAAAAACAACAGTTTCAAAAATTAACTTTCAACACCGGAACTCACGAATAGAACATAACTATCAATCAAAGAAACTTAATTGATTTACACAGTTTTCCACCTAAATTTACGCAATGCACAATATATGACAAGACATTGTCAAGGCGTACAAATAAAAAATATTCTTGTGGGACTATGTCCATGCTTTACCATCTAAAACATACCATGGCAATTGTCTAAAAGCAGCAAGAAGGCAACATGAGGCTGAAGGACCCTCAACTTCAATAGCAGCCACAACAACACCAGGGCAGAGAGTCCCTTCAGATGTCCAATTTCAACTTCAAGATTTGGTGCCAGAGTTTTTCCGGATGGCATCATACTGCATGGTTTGTTGAGTTGTAGTGAGTGCTGGAGAGCAGTCCACAACATCCCTTCGCAATGCTGCAAAGAATCATAAATGTTGATTTATTTTTTATTTTTGTCCCTTCATAGTTTTTCTACATTAGCAGGCATGTTGTTATCTTCTAATTTATTGTAACAGTACTTACATCTAACTTGCTGTATGGACAAGTCGAAGCATTCCTCTGCAAATAAATTCACAGATAATTTTTGCCAGTTATCAATATTTTCTTTTTCACTTTTTAGATACAAGTCAACAGTCTGTGTTTGAATCTTGTAGTGAGTGCGTCGACAACATATAAAAACATACTCTGGTTTTTCAAACCACACTGTGTTAAAAATTTGCAATCTCTTCTTCAAAACTATCAAGTTTAATATCTGTGACTTGTTCTGCAACTCCTGCTCTTAACAACTTCTCAGGACCAAAGAAACGAAACTGCACATCATCACAAACCTTTTCTACGTCTGCCACAGTACCATGCAAAAGTGCTCTACTAATTTCTCCTAAACATAAAACAGGAGTTTTCACGTAGTACAGCCTCCTAACTAAAATTCACATTGTTTAGAGATGTACAGCTAACATCCTGAAATGATGATAGGTGCTTTGGAACACTTTTTTTGATAAACAAGCTAGTAAATGTCCCTGCAAATGTGTATGCTTTCTAATATTGCAAGGATCCAATCCTTGTAAAGTACTTATTTTGTGTTTCAAACTTTGCCTTGGAAAGATACGTAGAAATGTCCTTAATATATCAATGGAATACTGTTGAATATTACAACCACTACTACAGTTCCATTTGTATGCAGGCGCCTGACTCTGCCTTCCTTGTACGTCTTCTCCAATAACTTCTTCTACATTTCTTGGTACCATCACTTCTTTCACTATAAGAGTGCCATTCTTCATTTCATAACATCGTCCTCTGTAATCAATAGCATGAACTAATCTATTGTCCTGGAGATAGCTTTCTTCATTAAAGAAAGACTCTGTACTAGAAGTATGTATCCATTCTCCACTAAAAACTGTACAAAAGTTACTTCTATTTGCTAATCTTTTTTTCTGGTTTTGTCTCTTCATGCACAACACCATTTTGTCAAGAGTCTTCATTCTATTTAGAATCAAAATGAAAAGCTTCCTCTTCAAATCAAAGGCCTTATCAGCTACTCTCTCAACGTGTTCTTTCTGTTTCAGTGCCTCTCTTCTTCGTCTATACTTTTTCATAGTTCTCAGTAGATTTATAACTACTCTACTACGAAACATCCTGGCTCTGATTTCCTTAAACAGCTTCTGTCTCCTGGTTAAGGTGTGTCCATCTTTGTTACATTCTTTCCTGTTCTTGTTGTATAGATTTTGTCCACTGTTATTCTTTCTCATAATTTGAATTTTATTTTTATTATTTTGTAATCTTTGGAAATGTCAACATATATTTCTTAATTTTGCCCCTTTTGAGTCTCAGTTCTGCATCGATGCTGCAGTTTCTTCTGTTCCTTTTTCCTCAGAGCTTTTGTAGGCATTCTGTCTGTAGTTATGCAGACATTGTTCTGTAAAAATAAATAAGTATATTTAAATATTTATTCGAGCCAGTGTACTAACTACTTTACTACTGGTTAAGACATAATACAAAAACAGTTTTTATGTTATGTTGCAGTTTTAAATCTACAGATGAACCTAGCTACATAACTACAAGCACTTACTTCAACATACCAAACCCAAACCAAAGCACAAAACTTAATTTATTAGTTATTTTTTAATATTATAGCACCCTCTCCTATAACACAGCTGCACCATATCTCAGTTCTCACTTATACATGCTAAAAGACCACTTTATCCCTTTTGTACTCAATTTTAAAATAAACATCAAAGTGTAAAAGTATATACACTGTCTCAATACTGTAAATCCACAAACACAACATAAGATCTATTTGTATGCCACTCTACCAATGTATCACTTGTCGAATTAGTGTTTCTGTACTCTTCTACTTAGATGTGTCAGATTTAAATTTTGAGAAACACTGCATATAAAAATCTGCACATTAATCTGTATCACAGCATATAGATCACAAATTCTTCCGCGTACATGCAAACAGTGTATGACAGGTTACATATATAGTTCACCAGATGTTTCTAAAAGAGTACATACTCCTCACTAAAACTTGTAAATACATGTGTTTGTGGTAGAGCACAACAATACTCCTTGGGTAATTGGATGAGTGCATAGATAGTGCCTAGGTAATTCCCTCAGAATATAGGTAGTGCTTAGATGATTCCCTGAGTATGTAGGAACTACATTGGGGGTTCCATATCTGTATAGTTAGGGCCTGTGTATTCGCATGACTATATTGCTACTATCTGGGTGTTTGGCACAGTGCATGAGTAATGCCTGAATGATTAGATAAGTGCATAAGTAATGCCTCAATGATTCAATGCATGCATAGATAGTGGTTATATGATTACATGAGTGCTACTCTAGTCCCTGGGTGATAACAGGACTACATGCATAGTATATACGTGATTTATTCAGGGCACGCATAGTGCGTACATCATTGTTTAAGTGCATACATAGCACCTGGCAGATTGCATGAGTAGTGTTTCAGTGATTGAATGAGTGCATGACTGATGCCAATGTGTTTTTGTTTAATTGAATAGGTAGTACCTGGGTGATTAAAAAACTACATGCGTATTGACTGGATAATTGAATTACTGCATCAGTAGTGCCTGGCTGATTACATGAGTGCATGACAAATGTCTGAGTAATTGTATAAGTCAATTTTTAAAACTTGAGTGATTGGATAAAAGCAAGTGTTCTGCTGTGGTGATTATATTAGTGCAAGAGTATTGCCTCAGTAATTGTATGAGAGCATAGCTACTGGATGGGTGATAGGTTCACTGCAATGGTACTTCCTGCGTAATTAGATGAGTGCATGACTAGTACCTGAGTGTTTGGATGAGTGCATGGGTTGTGCCTCAGTATTTGGATGAGTGAATGGGTTATAAGAGAGTGTTTGGATGACTGCATGGGTTGTGCATGAGTGTTTGAATAACTGCATAGGTACAGCTTTGGTAACAGTTTATGTGAATGGTTAGTGCCTGGGTAATTGGATGAATGCATGGGTGTTGCCTGCATAGTTCAATGAGTACAAAATGAGTGCCTCCATGATTGGAAGAGTGCATGTGTAGTGCCTGAGTGATGGAATAAGTGCATACATAGTGCATGAGTGATTTGATAACTGCCTGAGTAGTGGCTGAGTGATTGGATGAGTGCCTGAGTAATGCTTGGGTAACTGTAAAGTATCTCCATTACTGTTAGATACATAACAGTTCTGACTATATCTCTAACTCATTGTTTAATTCCTTCTGTCACTATCAAACTAACTGTTTTAGTATATCTATCCTTTTCTAATGACCTATGTGTCAGAAAAGTCTAGATATCACACTTCATATATAATTGGATACATGCCTCTCTACAAGCATACATTGCTCTGTTACTCAGCATGCACATGCATCAGTAAGTTTCTAAAACTGAAAACAACAAATATCACTTTTTCAAATCACAAAACCTTTTCTTAATGACATACCTACATCATTTCTCAATTTTTTGTTGTGTGCTTAAACATATGATCAACATTTCTCAAAGAAAAGTTACACGTCAAATGAAGGTAGCACAAGAACTCTCAACAGACATTCTGCACTATAAACCCCCTCAATGTTAAACTGAGCATGTTTAAAGAAATATACCACACTCACCACATTCATGAACTTTTCATTAGCCTTAAAGAACATAGATCACCATGTAAACATATATATGATGCCATAATAGATAAACACCTTCAAGCCATCTTTTCAAAAATATATAGTTCTCTACATCTTTAAATAAACTCGAGTCCCACCGTACATATAAATATTTGCAACCACAATCAAAAAATCACACCATCTTAGGCATATGCAAACCACTCATATAAGTAAAAATCCACATTGACAAACACTTCCTAATACACAGCTAACAAATATTACTACTTTATAATACATGTACAGGCACAGAACATTTTCTTATGCTTTACTTGTGACTACACTACTCCTGTTTAATAATGTGACCAAAAGCACTACAACTCCCAGAATGCAAATAATATAGATGCATCTATTCTGTACATAATGCTTAGTTAGACCTTTCAAACATTCTTAGTTTTAAATACATTCCTCGTTACAACTTTGAACAATACTATACTGAATTTATCTATAAACTACACAATGGAATAAAGGGGCACTAATTCATTTTTCTCTTACTTCCCAAAACATTTCGTACTAACGTCTTAAACACATACCCTCTGATAGATGAAGTTCATCTCATTTATTTTTTTCATATCACTGTGATACTCTTTTTTATCAAACTCCCATATACATCTTCATTTCTAACGTAATTTTTTCTTTAAATAACTAAAAAGTTATGTACATACCAGTGAATTGAGTTTGTAGATTATATTGTTATTTTTGTTCTTTTTTAAGTAGTTTTGACACCGTTAGGATTTGTAAAAACTAAGCACAAGAAAGGCACACCACTCTCATACAAAGCAACCATAAAATGGCAATATCTTCAACTTTCCACTCCATGATCATGAGAAAGGCAGCAAATGAAATCATGTCTTTCATTTTAGACTATTCTATCTGCACTTGTGAATGGTTAGCATCTGTTATCCCTTTCCCTCTCTTTCAAAACGAGGTTCCTGTCTTGGTGTGTTCGCTATTTTTTCATTATGATCGTGGAGTAATTTAGGAAAAAACGGGAGCCCAAACCTATATTTAGCTTCAGTTTTTTAAAATGTAAATACTGCTCCACAGTCTATTACATAGTCCTCAATTGGAAATTAAAGTTTATCATTACTTAAATTATGTCATAACTCCTCAACTTAAAAAAAAAATGTCCTGTCTCTTTAACACCCTTCCCCCAATACACACTTAGCTCAGTGTATCTAGCAACCCAGTGGAACCAATAGGTCACAAGTTTACAGGACATTCTAGAAGGAACATGCTACTTCCAAATGAGATACAGCAGATGTGGTTTACTGCACAGATTCAGAAGCATATTCATGTCTGTATTACATCCCTTTTTTTAAAACAACAGCCAATAATAGGACTTCTTACTAATGCATCCAACATACTACCTAATTGTATTCACTTACTTACTGACATCATCCAATGAAATATATCTTTAAAAAAAAAAGAAAACACCTCCATTTTAACCGCTTTTCATTTGGAAAACTACCTCATTCAGCTCCAGTCCTCTCCTGACTGCTATAGCATCTTTATTTAAAAATGCTTAGAGTGTGGATTGTTGGCCACAGTGATGTCTATTGGGCTAAAGAGGCTGCAAAAAAAAGAGGTATTGACAGGGACTTGGGTTTGCCAAATGTGGAGATTACTTGATTTGGCCAGAGAGGGTTTAAGTTTCATCAGTTGCTGGCTTTGGTTAAAACGATTCTGGATTAGCGATCTACTCACCCCATGATTGTGCACTGTGGTGGCAATGACCTAGGCACATTGACTGGGGTAGGGCTGGAAATCCTAATGAAAGACACTTTTGAAGAACTGATGTCGCTTATCCCTCACACTGTCTTGGTGTACTCTAATATATGCCAGAAATGGAAGTGGTCAAATCAGTTCTGTCCATAGTTTGACAAAGCCAGAAAACATGTTAATAAAACTGTTTGTGCACTCCTCAGAGACCATCGCAAGGGATGTATCTATAACAACAATCTGTGTTTTGACATGCATGTAATTTTTAGAAATGATGGAGTGCACTTTACAGTAGAAGGCAACAGGGTGTTTCTAAGTAACCTGAAACTCTGCATCCGGTCTTATGTATAGCTGTCATATACACACAATCAACACAACAGCTCTTGTCAGAGCAACTCTAGTCCCCAAAATATTGCTAATTTTCTTTATAAATATCCTTTTTCTTTTAGTTTTTGGGAATCTTTGCGACGATGTCGCGATCGCCGAGAATACGTCACAAAATCACAAATGAAAAACAGACATTCAACGCCCACCAGCACATCCAAAAATATTAACTAAAAAAATCCATTCTAAACATTGAGCTACACATATTACTATATACATGCTTCTTTAAAAGCATGTTTAAACTCATATTTTTGTACTAAGTTTCTTTAAAAAAAATCATTAAGACCAATTTTCCATTTTCGTGGTTATTCAGGGAGTTGCGATGACGGCATTAACTGTAACGCTCGCGCCTTTTCCATAAAGTGAAAAACACATACATGCACACATATTACAGTAGTTTACACACTAGGGATTTATTACTGTTCACTTAAAGCTCATGTTTTTCTAGTGTATTCTAGAACAATCATCTCTAAAACCTATTTTCCGTTTTCACAGTGAGGTTGGAGATCGCAATGATGTTGATAATATCGATCCCAGCTGATACTGCGCAAAAGTGCAATTCAATAGCCACTACCACATTCAAAAATTATAACTATGTAATTAATTCTAACCATCACTCTAGATAAATCACTATCTAAATAACTCTATAATTTTTTGGGGGGAATCTCAATATAATACAATGTATATTAATGATTTAATGATATATTTTTTTATATTTCAACAAATAGTCCCCGCGCTAGTCGCGATGTCCCTGTGATGGTACACGGGGGTTGTGCTGGTGATTGTGGCGTTGTTGCAAATATCGCACAAGATTTAAAAAATCCATTTTGGACACATAACTTGTGTCACTAATACTTACACTTCTGAAACATGGGGTCAGAGTACTTCGACCCTGACCCCTTATGTTTGCTTTCACAGAAAACTTTAGCCCCGGGAACCATTCCCAATAGATAAAATGACGTCTTCAACTTTCTGTTCTGGTTGCATCCAGCCAATCATAGCATTCCTGTTAGCACGCGCAGTCACGATTAATCGTGAAATCGTCAGGAAATATCTGCGACCAGAGATATTGCTTTTATTTTCAGCTTAAATTTTGCAAAAAATACTGAATGTATTTGCACCAAATAACAAAAAGTACAATCTGCGTAACAACATCTATCTTTCTGCCAAATTGGTGTAATTCCATCCAGCGGTTTGGGCTGTAGGTTTGACAATGCGTTCCTATTGCAATTAACATTACAAACGCATCCTTATTTTGCACCCCTATTTCTCAGTCCCCACTACACGGATCACCCTCAGCTTTTCTGTGACACACAGAACCTACTTTGACACTTTTTGGGGGAAAATGTCATGCAGATTGGGCACATGACGCCAAAGTTAAAGGCAAGTCAAAAAATGCTTTTCCTATGGAAACTAGGTCCTAACTATAACTACCTACTGGCGACCACCAATATATATATATTTAATAGGTTAAAGGGACGTTATAGTTAGGTGAAAATATCATTTTAAATGAACAAAGCCACTAATATTCACCAGTTATAGTAATCTTAAGTCACTATAACTTGTGCCCTTAAGTAACTATATCTCGAGCCCTCACCATGCACAGTGTTGTTGTCAATTATGTAATTTCAAATGTTGCAGTGCTGTTACCAATGATGTCATAGAATATGTCAGAGATGCAATATGTGAGGTAATTAGCAGTGCATTGCAAGGGAGAAAATTATAGTTACTTTAGGACAGAAATATATTTCCACTGCAATATTTTTGCTTCCCCTTTCTCAGTTACTGCAAGATTGTTTGCTCAGTGACTGCACAACTGACACTGCTGGATTTCCAAAAGCATCATGAGTGAATATTCCATTTGGAATCTGAAATCAATGCAGTCCTAAGAAATCATTAGATATGCAGTAATCAGCTCACATTGTCAATGATGTTCAATCTTTCTGGATGCAATGATTTTAAAAGGTACAGCCATAGGTTTTCTCTGCAGTCAAGTAGTTCTTCCTCTAAGCATGATCAACAGGGAATGTCTTTAAATGTGATAGAAAATGGTCCCCAGGTTAAAATGATTGGCTATAGGCTGGTCAAGTGTCTTATTGATTATTGCTGATTTATGATTCCCGAATCTTATACAGAGTTCATTCACTGTTTGGCTCACATATTCGTTTTTACAGCTTTGGTGTCAGCACCAAATCACATTAAGATTGCATGTTGATCATAATGTAAGACACAGACTTATGCCATAGGTTCTTCTTGTAACAGAACATGTTAATGATAATGTTTGTAAAATGCATTCACATGTAATGCACCCTTTAGAATCAAATAAATAAGCCCACACATTTGTTACAGCTTGCTTGAGGTCCTCTCTCAAAATAAGAGCTTGTAAATTGGGAGTTTTGCAATAAGCAATGACTGTCGGTTTTGGAAAACCTTTTGTAGTTTTCACAGATTAATAATAATGAAATATGTTTTGAATTAACTTTTTGTAATTAGGAGCTGATGTATGATAATCAACCAAAAATGGTATTCTGTCACTATTTTCTGTTGTTGGTATTCCAAATAAGTCTTCCCTGTGTAACTGCAAAGACTTGTCAATTTGTTTCTGTATGATATGGTCATGTGGATGTTCCTTACGAGTGTCCTGACTGTTGCAGACGCATGTTATTTTAAGCACTTGGTGGTAGATGATGCTACATTTAGTGTGGTGTAAGTTACACAAATTCCACTTTAGATAAAAATTAGCACCTGTAGGCTTCTTTTAAAGATCTTTTATAATTTTCTGTTTGTAAACACTGAGTAGAACATCCAGATAAGCTTGGGGTTAAGTATTGCTGCTGATGTATTTGATGGTGGGATGAATGCTGCAGATATAAGCTGTAAATATATCACATTTTCTACTTCTACTTTCTGTCATTCCATACTAAAAATGTACTGGTAAATTATGTTAGCCATACTAGTGGTTTGATGCTAGACGTATCAAGTATATGGTTCTCTACTTTGCCCATGAAAATACTAGCACAGGATGGAGTAATTCGAATTCCCATGGAGGTCCCTTGTATCTGTGGATACTGTTTACCATTGAAGATAAAGTAGTTGGATTTACAGATAACTCTTGCAAAGTTGGTAAATACTTTGGTTGATACCTTTTTCATAGTTCTTTTTATTAAGAGCTTCAAATAATGCCATAACGCCATCCTCATGTGGTATAATGATGAAACATCAAATGTAGTTATGAGAGTTTTATCATCAAATGTGTGGCTTTGGTTTAATTTTTCAATAATCTGAAGGAAGCAAATGATATTCTTAACAAATGATGGACGTTCCTAGACAAAGGGTTGGAGGTACAGGTCAATAAATGAAGATAGTCTCTCAGTGGCTGTATCATTGCTAGAGACAATCAAATGGCCAGGATTTTTCATTTTGTGCATTTTGGGAAGCATATAAAATCTTTTAGCTCTTGGCTTAGTATGACTAAGTTCCTCTTCTGTTGTTTAATCAATCAAATTTAAGCTCCTGTACTTTACAACCATATTACTCTTTAGTCTTTTCTCTTTTCAGGTCTTCAGTGAAATTTGTTTCTAAAGGTTTGTACGTGATAGTATCCATTAGGTGTCTTATTCCCTCCTTCGTATAATCTCTTACTTTTTATGGCAACCAGGGCATCACCTTTTTCTCTGATTGTTATAATGACATCCATTCTCTGTTGAAGGTGGTGCAGAGTTGTTTTTTCTTCTCTGGTGATGTTATCAAAAATCCTCTTGGGTGTAGTTTCCTTGATGAGTTTGTTGATAGATAAAAAGCATGTCTCAAGAACAGGATTTCTACCACTTTGGGGAGTCCATGATTTCGGGCAGCAGAACTTCTTATATGGACGTAGAGGGTAAATTGTCAGATCTACATCAGAATTATTGTTAAAGTATTCTGCAAGTCTGCATCTTCTCTCAAAGGCTTTAGGTCTCTCATCATGTTAGCAGTAGTATAGCCCTTAGGTGCAGGAAAGAAATACAGGCTCTTTCTCAAGAGGCTTATTTCACCTGGTGAATTAATCAATCAATCAGCATTTGCAGAGTACATCCCTGTCACCCCAGGGGGTATCTGGGTGGTGGGTTGTGAGATCTATGTCGGAAAGCCAGGTCTTCAGGAAACAGAAGGAAGAGGGAAGAAACAAGCAGAAAAATGCAAAACAGAGGACTGAAAAATGATCAAGCAGAAAAGGCAAAACAACAGGCAGAAAAACGAGCAGAAAAGGCAAAACAGAGGGCAGAAAAAATTAGCAGAAAAACAAAACAGAGCAGTAGAGGGCAGAACAGGGGGCAGAAAACTAGCAGAAAAGGCAAAACGGTGGCAGAGAAATGAGCAGAAAAGGCAAAAATGAGGCAGAAAAACAAGCAGAAAAGGCAAAACAGAGCAATAAATGGGCAGAGGAGCCACAAACAGAGGGCAGCAGGTAGACAGGCAGAAGAGGATAGTGGACTGTGGGCCAGCTGGACAGGAGAAGTGTCGCAGGGGGAGCTCGCAGGAGGACCTGCTCCTGGTGATAGGAGCCCTTCAGTTAAGTCAATAACTGTATCTGGTGTCTGGAAGGGTTGTAGTTGGTTGATGCTATGCAATCTTGTAAATCTTCTTTTGTTTTTATGGAGTTTAATCACTAGACTTACAGTGACATGTAAATTGTGGCAAATTTGACGTACTTAGAGGAAGAAGAGGTATATGAAATCTTAACTACGCATGGGTGGAATTTCAATCACACCAGAGTAAACAGAGTCATTTTGATAATTTCGCATTACTCTTTTATGTGGAATTACCGATGATAAGAAGATTACTCCCGCTCGCGTAACAAAGCAAAAGCTTTGGGGCAAAAATCCTACTGAAAGAGCACATTTTAGAGAGTGCAAGTGCACTCGCTATTTGTGTTCTGTTTCAGCTATTTCTTAGCACAAAATGTATCCTCGTGTCTTTTTTGGACTCAAGGGGGCATTTTGCGCTAAGAAAATAGCGCTAAATGCTGAATTACTCCTCTTGCGTAAATTTGCTTAATCTCACAGAATGTTTGGGAATTCCGCATGATTACACTACACAGAATTACGCGAGTCATGCCCATGCATGCTTCTTTTTAGCAGTGCAAATGTAATATTAAAAGCATTCCTGACTATCATCTTTTTTACTTCTGCAATCCTCTGTACTGTGTGTGTATTTTAGAGTGGCATTTTTGCTTCTCTAATAACTTTGGTGCCGTTTGACAAATACTAACAAAACTTTTTTTTAAAACTGTTAATTGACAGCATCATCAAGGTGGGGGTCAAGAAAAATGGGATATCACAAAACATTGATTTCCTCTGGTATTTAATTCCCACAAGTAATTTTGGTAAGCAATACAGAAAAACTTCTGAACATAAATTCACTACATTTGTCAGAAAATTATAACCTTTCTCAGAAAGTTTGCTTTTTGTTAATTGGTGTTAATCTGTTTAGTTGTTTTTTGAGAAATTGCCATTAGTGGTCGGAAGGTCATGAGGGGTTTGACAAAATAGTTATATCTGGAATGTCGGTGTCCTGATATGCTTTGAATGGCCACTTTAAAGGGGACTAATCTATCATGATTGGGTAGCCACAACCTGGACAATATGTTGTGGCAGTCATTACCTTGACCCGGGACATTATGACCACCTCATGACAATGAATTTAAAAAAAATGTAGTTAGCCTTAGCACACGGGGGGGTCATGGCCTCCATTGAAATGCACTATAGTGAATGGCAGGTTTGAGGGCCACAAAAAGGAGAATGTAGAAAGGGTTTTAACATATTTTAATCACAATAAAAAATCATTTGTTGGTGGTACCATACTAAGTTTAGGAATTGTGGTGTGTTCTAGGAGGATTTTACCCAGTGGAAAATGCTGAACGTTTGCTGGGATTTGATGACCATATCAGAGACTGTTCTCTGTCATGATTATCTCATAAAGGTTTATTGAAGGTGCTCTAGAATCAAAAATGAGAGTACACTTTCTGGAAATCCATACTATGGTTCTTATCAATGTGAGATTAAAGTCTAACATTCTGAGTAAAACAGGTCCTTCCGAC
Source organism: Calotriton arnoldi (assembly GCA_963921515.1). Taxonomy (NCBI): domain Eukaryota; kingdom Metazoa; phylum Chordata; class Amphibia; order Caudata; family Salamandridae; genus Calotriton; species Calotriton arnoldi. The sequence goes on from CAWUFW010001538.1 coordinate 89,889, forward strand.
AGAAGCAGCAAACTGTCAATTGATTCCCCAGTGTTCTACTGCAGGCTCCTACACTGTTCAAAGAAAATCTAGAGTGCTAACATTCTGGGGTCAATTCCGATTCGGGCCGGAAAAAGCACCGACCGACTCGGAGCCGGAAATTATACCGACCGACACGTACCTGTGGCGCCCGACACGCCAAGTACGATGCAAGGCGTGCAAAATCCGACCGACACGTACCAAACCCAAGCCGAACGACCGAGCCGCACGGAAAACAGCAATCCGGCCGGAAAAACACGCGAATCGAACCGACCAACACGCACCCGGAACAAATCCGACCGAAACGTACACGCGAACTCCAAACCGCAAAGTACGATGCAAGGCGCGAAAACCACAACCGAGTCGGACGGAGGACAAGCCGTACGACCGACACGCATACAAAACTGAGCCGAAGCAACACAAAACACCGCGACCGACGCGTACGCAGCATAGAAAACTACACAAACACAGCGTGAACGAAACGGAGAACACCGTACGAGACAAATGCAGGGTCCGACTCGGTCACAAGAACGTTTCCAACATGCACAGACAGTACAAAGGAAAAATCACACAAAAAAAGGCCAAACAAGCAATTACAAAGCCAATAAATACTGGGGGGTGGGGACAGAGAACAAAGACACACCCACAACTCCACCCATATAAAGGACACAAATCACAACCATGATCCTTTGCAAATGCCATTCCACTGCCAGCACCCAAGAGACAGCAACCACACACCCACAGCTCATCCCTCACACAAGCCACACACCATCAGCACACCAACAAATACCTACCTCACATACACCCAGCAAAACACACACTCACACACCCTCACCTGCACACCAACACACACATCACTCACCATCACCACCCATCACCATGCCCCCAAGAAGAATCACAAGTTCCTAGATTGTGAATTGGAAGTCATGGTAGACGAGATCCTCAGGGTAGAGCCACAGCTGTTTGGCACACTGGTCCAACAGACCCCCATCTCCCAGAAAACCAAGATGTGGGAGAGGATCATCAACAGGGTGAACGCACAATCACCATGTCTGCGCACAAAGACCGACATCCAGAACAGGTGGTATGACGTGCGCAGGAGGGTACGGGACCTGCTCAAGAAAGACTACATCATCAGCCAATATACTGGCAGTGGCCCTCCTGCCAAGCCAGTATACCTCAGGCCCTGGGAGGAGAAGGTGCGGGCCATCCTTCCGCCAGTGAGCGTATATGGACTAGAGAACATCCCAGAGCCTGGTGAGTAAACAACAAATGTACACAATATTCTGCCACAAAACACACACACATCACTGTCAAGGGGAGAGTCAAACCATGCACTCATAGCAATTACACAGCAACCAGAACAGAATCATCCCAAAATGTGTATGTCAGTCAGATAAACACAACACATGCCATCAAAAAAGTTACATCCAACCGTGCCATCACATGTACAAACACAACTGCAACTACAGCTAGGCAGTGGCACAAATAGAACTAACAAACACATCCAGACATGTAGCCACCACAACAACACCAACACACAGTAAAGACCACTCAAAGGAAGGAATTCTGTGTATGCTGGCCAAGTCAGTGTAGCCAATAGCATCATGGGAGTCGCAGTCACACATATTGCCCCCCCCCACAACTGGCCCATCAACACCACCATGAACCATGCGCACATCACAGGGAGTGGAGAAGGACTCACAAGATGGCTGACACTGGCAACTGCTGTGGGGAGCACAAGGCCCTGCTGGGAACTGTGCACCAACAAACAGCAGGACACCACTGACTGACATCCTGAGAGACAACTTCCACTGCCTGCAATGCAAGCACGTTCCATGGTGGGATATCTGGCTGGCTGGGTGGGAAGGAGGATTTGCAGCACTGACCATAGTCACAAGCACCTCCCCTCACACCCCCCCTCAACACAAACTCCACAGAACCCACCTGGTAGAATGCAATGCCTCACATCCTAACTCAATATCCCACAAAGAACCACCACCCTGGGTTATGTTGTGTGAAGCACAGGGACACTCTTGGGACTTTTAGCCAAACAACTGCCAGGACAACACTCCCAGCCATCCTGTCAGCACAGCCAGCCCACCCCACAGGGAAGCAGAGTCAAAAGGAAGGAAGCATGGGCATGCTGGGAAGGAGGGTGGAGGCAATAGCATGATGGGAGTCGTAGTCACAGCTCTACATCCCCCACCACATGGCCCAGCAAGCTCACACTCACGCATGCACATCCCACAGAGAGTGGAAAGGCCCATCAAAGATGTCTGACACTGTTGCTGTGTCGTGGGGAGCACAAGGACATGCTGGGAACTGCACACCAACCAACAGCAGGACACCACTGTCAGCCATCTTGCCATTGCTCACACACCCACACATACTGAACTCCCCACAAAAGCAAGTAAGTATGGGAATGCTGGGAAGTGGGGTGGAGGCAATAGCATGATGGGAGTGGCAGTCACAGATATTGGTCACCCTCACAACTGGCCCATCAACACCACCCTGAACCATGCTCACATCACAGGGAGTGGAGAAGGACTCACAAGATGGCTGACACTGGCTACTGCTGTGGGGAGCACAAGGCCCTGCTGGCAACTGTGCACCAACAAACAGTAGGACACCACTGACTGACATCCTGAGAGACAACTTCCACTCCCTGCAATGCAAGCACGTTCCATGATGGGATATCTGGCTGGCTGGGTGGGAAGGAGGACTTGCAGCACTGACCATAGTCACAAGCACCTCCCCTCACACCCCCCCTCAACACAAACTCCACAGAACCCACCCGGTAGAATGCAATGCCTCCCATCCTAACTCAAGATCCCACAAAGAACCACCACCCTGGGTTATGTTGTGTGAAGCACAGGGACACTCTTGGGACTTTTAGCCAAACAACTGCCAGGACAACACTCCCAGCCATCCTGTCAGCACAGCCAGCCCACCCCACAGGGAAGCAGAGTCAAAAGGAAGGAAGCATGGGCATGCTGGGAAGGGGGTGGAGGCAATAGCATGATGGGAGTCGTAGTCACAGCTCTACATCCCCCACCACATGGCCCAGCAAGCTCACACTCACGCATGCACATCCCACAGAGAGTGGAAAGGCCCATCAAAGATGTCTGACACTGTTGCTGTGTCGTGGGGAGCACAAGGGCATGCTGGGAACTGCACACCAACCAACAGCAGGACACCACTGTCAGCCATCTTGCCATTGCTCACACACCCACACATACTGAACTCCCCACAAAAGCAAGTAAGTATGGGAATGCTGGCAAGTGGGGTGGAGGCAATAGCATGATGGGAGTGGCAGTCACAGATATTGGTCACCCTCACAACTGGCCCATCAACACCACCCTGAACCATGCTCACATCACAGGGAGTGGAGAAGGACTCACAAGATGGCTGACACTGGCTACTGCTGTGGGGAGCACAAGGCCCTGCTGGCAACTGTGCACCAACAAACAGCAGGACACCACTGACTGACATCCTGAGAGACAACTTCCACTCCCTGCAATGCAAGCACGTTCCATGGTGGGACATCTGGCTGGCTGGGTGGGAAGGAGGACTTGCAGCACTGACCATAGTCACAAGCACCTCCCCTCACACCCCCCTCAACACAAACTCCACAGAACCCACTTGGTAGAATGCAATGCCTCCCATCCTAACTCAAGATCCCACAAAGAACCACCACCCTGGGTTATGTTGTGTGAAGCACAGGGACACTCTTGGGACTTTTAGCCAAACAACTGCCAGGACAACACTCCCAGCCATCCTGTCAGCACAGCCAGCCCACCCCACAGGGAAGCAGAGTCAAAAGGAAGGAAGCATGGGCATGCTGGGAAGGGGGTGGAGGCAATAGCATGATGGGAGTAGTAGGCACAGATATTGCTCTGCCTCACAACTGTCCCATCAACACCACCCTGAACCATGTTCACATCACAGGGAGTGGAGAAGGACTCACAAGATGGCTGACACTGGCTACTGCTGTGGGGAGCACAAGGCCCTGCTGGGAACTGCACACCAACCAACAGCAGGACACCACTGTCAGCCATCTTGCCATTGCCCTCACACCCACACACACTGAACTCCCCACAAAAGCAAGTAAGTATGGGAATGCTGGCAAGTGGGGTGGAGGCAATAGCATGATGGGAGTGGCAGTCACTGATATTGGTCACCCCACAACTGTCCCATCAACACCACCCTGAACGATGCTCACATCACAGGGAGTGGAGAAGGACTCACAAGATGGCTGACACTGGCTACTGCTGTGGGGAGCACAAGGCCCTGCTGGCAACTGTGCACCAACAAACAGCAGGACACCACTGACTGACATCCTGAGAGACAACTTCCACTCCCTGCAATGCAAGCACAGTCCATGGTGGGATAACTGACTGGCTGGGTGGGTGGGAAGGAGGGCCGGCTGTCAACCAAACACAACCAATGCAGACCATGTTCACACCCCAACAAATACATAGAAATGCCCAAATAATGCAGGACAATGTGCCACACCAATATCAACCCCTGACTGTGACGACTTAGGACAATGCAATGTACAGGCCCGCACCCAGAGGCACAGTCACAACTGTCAGGTGTGTCAACCATTGATGCCTGCAGAAACATAACATACATTGTGTGTGTCTCCCAAAAACAGGTGATGATGGGGACACAGCAGCAGACGCTGAGGAGTCCCAGTCCCAGGCTCAAGAGGATGCAGAGCTCACTGGTGTCGTACAGCCTCTGCCCTCCTCGGACGAAGAAGACCAACCTGGCACATCCGGTGCAAGTCTACATGCAGCACCAGCAGGACCACCAGCTGCAGCACCAGCAGGACCACCAGCTGCACCCCCTGCACCCACCCCTCCAACGACTGTCAACACAAATACCATCCCTGCCGACATGGACAGAACAAGGAGCAACACCAGCACAGGGACCCTGGACCAACCTGGGGCCATGGACACCACCACCACCACCAACCTCCAAGGTGAACCAGGGTCATCTGTGCGTGCCACTGCACGCACTGCACATGTCAGCAGGGGTGGTGGGAGGGGTGGGAGACAGAGGTCACTGCTTGCAGAGGTTGCTGGTGTGCATGATGACCCACAACTGGTACGCATAGCTGATGCGTACCAGTCCAGCACCGGAGACCTCAGCCAGGTAGTGGGGCTCCTCAGAGACATGAAACAGCAGCAGGCTGCCCATCATGCCCGCTTGGACTCTCACATGTCCCACGTGGAGTCACACATGTCCCGCGTGGACTCACACATGTCCCGCGTGGAGTCCAAGTGGGATGCACTGCATGAGATGACGGCGGTGCACAGGGACATTTTACAATGCCTCCGCCAGATGAACAGCAACGAGTCCACACCTCCCTGTGTGCCAACAACATCTGGTGCTGCCCAAACTGTGCTGCCTGTAAGCACAGATCGCAACACACATCCAGTCAAGTAGCCCATGGACACACTCCAACAGCACCAGAGCACCACCTACACATATCATGCCAACTCACATCATTGACATGACACCTCAGGATACTCACATTCAGCTAAAGAAGTTGGTGATGAGCTGTGTGCGGACATCACCCTCATCATCATCATCATCATCGTCACTGGCATCGTGGTCCAGGCCAGGATCCTCCACAGGTGGCGGATGTTGGTCATTGTCATCCTGGATGAGAGGCAACTCCTTCCGCACTGCCAGGTTGTGGAGCATGCAGCAGACGATGATAATCTTGCACACTTTCGCAGGGGCATATGGGAGGGACCCTCCGGTCTTGTCCAGGCAGCGGAAGCGGCTCTTCAGGAGACCAAATGTCCGCTCAATCACTCTCCTGGTCCAACCATGTGCCTCATTGTAGCGCATCTGGGCTGGTGTCACAGGGTTCCTGAGGGGTGTCAGCAACCACGGCATGTTGGGGTATCCCGAGTCACCTACGGACAGACAAGTGCACATTAGCTGACTTGGAAAAGTGGGCGGAATACTACAGATCAGATCACACACAATGGCACAAAGTCAGTACACACCGACAAGCCAGGCACGCTGGTTCTGCATCTGTGCCATCATCCTGGGGATGCGACTACTCCTCATCACAAAGGCATCGTGTGCTGAACCAGGGAAATGGGCACACACGTGTGTGATGGTCATGTCTGCAAGACACACCACCAGTGCATTGACCGAGTGGTAGTGCTTGCGGTTCCTGTAGGCCTGCTCCTGGGCCTGTGGTGGTACCAAAGCCACATGTGTCCCATCAATGGAGCCAATGACATGCGGCATCCTCCCCAGGGCATAAAAGTCACTCTTCATGTCAGTGAGTCGTCGCAGTCTAGGGAAATAGATGTACCGGTTCAGGAATAGCAACATTGCCGCCAAAATATCGCGGAGCACACGGCTCAACATGGTCTGTGACATCCCACCAGCAGTCGCCACAGTATGTTGGAAGGTACCGGTGGCAAAGAAGTGTAGGGCTGCCATCACCTTCACCTTGGGGGTCAGCGCTGTAGGATACGGCCGGCCAGGCTGCAAATGTGGGGACAACTGCACTGCCAAATCCTCAATCAGCTGCCTAGTGAAGCGGTACCGTCGGATGCTGTCCCGTTCCACCATCGTTGCCAGGTCTGGGAATGGTCGATGGACAGCAGGAGCCCTGCAGTGCAGAGGAGAAGTAAGCAAGATTGTCAGTCACCCCACATATGCGGCATTGAACACACTCAATATCCCAACATACATCATTATGAGGCACAACTACATGAAGTGTGCAGTTCCGTAAGGACATGTATGGTACATACATGGCCAACATCTGTCAACACGGTCCAACAAGTGGCATCAATTAGTCCCAGGTTGGCCCATTGGATATCATGAGGCCGTGTCACAGTTCCCATCTCCTGCTGCCGTGTCACAATCACCCCCACAGTGACATGTGAGGACAGATGTGCCCCAGGCACCACAGCTCAACGACAGGTACATTCCCAGGGACCCTGTATTGCCACATGGACACTGGCATTACATGGAGTATCATGTATACACCACAGCAAAACAACAATGACCCCCACAGGTAGTGGTCCCACTTGCCACGGCAGGACAGACATGGACGTCTGTGACACACACACGCACAACATCAAAGTCCATGGACACACAACGTGGATGTGGAGACTGTCTCCCATTGTGCACATGAAATCAGAGACATTGTAAACACTACATGCACACAGACTGTGGAGGACCATCACTATTGTGCCACTGGGACACCCTGGCTCAAACATACCGTCCCACATGGGACTCACGGGGTATGTGACATGACATACACATACACCACCGTGAAATGTGACCATGGCACATGCACAGATATGAACAGTTGCACATCACAGTGGTCATGTACACGTAACACCCAGGATCCTGTCCCCATGAACACGTGCACAGCCTGGGGGTGGCTGCCCACAGGTGACACCCACAGGACAACATGTACACCAACATACACACAATAGGAAATGCAGCCTTACATGCCTTATGATAAAGTTTGGACAGGCTGTCGTGATGTAGGTGTGCCCCTCACTCCCTGGGAGCTATCTGTGGCTGGCATATGTCCATCTGAGACAGGCATGGTGACATATGCCAGTCACTTGTACAGTGATGCGTTGAACAGCAATGGACCGATCGGTGCCCCCGGCCGGCCCATTGCATTCAATGTGTGCGGGTACGCGTTGTACCCCTGTACGCGTTGATCAGCAATGGACCGATCGGTGCCCCCGGCCGGCCCATTGCATTCAATGTGTGCGGGTACGCGTTGTACCCCTGTACGCGTTGTACTGCAATGGACCGATCGGTGCCCCCGGCCGGCCCATTGCATTCAATGTGTGCGGGTACGCGTTGTACCCCTGTACGCGTTGTACTGCAATGGACCGATCGGTGTCCCCGGCCGGCCCATTGCATTCAATGTGTGCGGGTACGCGTTGTACCCCTGTACGCGTTGTACTGCAATGGACCGATCGGTGCGCACCCATTGACAATGGCCTTGCCTGGCAACGGACGCGTTTTCGAATTTCGAACGAGTTGGTTGCTGGAAATTCAGTTGGTCACCCACAACAATGTTGCAAAATCATGTATGTCATGAAGTTGAAGATTTGAAGGATGCTGTGGGCGTGTATTGGTGCTGCTATTCCATGGATTGGCCAGATTCAGAAGATGCAAACGACTTGGACCTATCACTTTGGACACAAGGGACAGTATCTGCCTCTCCAGCACATATATATTGCTGGCTGTTCCCCTGAGAGCTCACTTGCCTGCACTACATGCTCCAGGACGACATCTGCCACTGCACTGCTGCTGTCTCTGCCCCTCTGGACCCTGCAATGGCACGTACTGTGGAGAGAGCCCCAGCCTTCAGCCTTGAGGAGAACCAGGCCCTGCTGGACAGCCTACTTCCACAGTACAGCAAGCTGTATGGGACACCAGGGGAGCAGGTGAGTGTTCTGTGCACTGCCTTTCTGAATGTGCATATTGTCTGACTAGCAAGGCTGAAAGTCTGCACGCCACTGGCTAGCAGGCTCACTGAGTAGTTGTCACCCCCATAGTGTGTAGTGACATGCACTGGACAGGTATGGTGCAGTGACAGTGCATTTGAACAAGGTTTTACTTCCCATGCAATGATACCATGTAGTGACTTCTGGCAAACTGTCCATGGGCAAAGTTGCACTGCCTGTGTACATCATGTGCCCCTGTGATTGAGACATGTATATACAACTGTGTCATGCACGGATATGTTGCATGTGTAGTAATGGCCTTTTCACTTTGTCATCCTGACAGGTTAATGCCCATCGGAAGCAGGAGATCTGGAAGGACATCGTCCGGGCTGTCTGGTCCGTGGGGGTCTACAAGCGCCGGATCCGCAACTGCCAGAAGAGGTGGCAGGACCTTCGGGGCTGGACCCGGAGGATTGCACGGGTCCAGCTGAAGCTGTCGCCTCCTCGCAGGAGGGGCGGAACACGGACTCTGACCCCCACATGCTCCAGATCCTGGCGGTGGTGTTTCCAGACCTGGATGGGCAGCTGAAGGCCAGACAGCAGCAAGGAGGGGGTGAGTCAAAGACTGCACTGTGAACTCTGTATTACATGCTTTGTGCCCTCCTCTGGCCTGGTTCAACTGCCACAGTGCAGCAGTCATGTTGTCCAGGAGCCATGTCCCTCTATTGTGCACTGCCCACTCCTCATCTGATACCCAGGTGTGGCCCTTACATTCAGGGAATTGTGTCACTTGGGACTGTGTCCTTGCAGTTTGCTTCACTAAAGGTGGGGGACAGCATCTGTTTCCCTAACTCTGTTGTGGGCATCATGGGTGGGTCCATTGTTCACACAACGCCTGTGTTCAGACATGTAATCTGCGTGTTGCTTTGATATGCGGTCCACTTGCTGAGCTGAGCCACCACATGTGCCTGGGGTATGTGGCACACGCCCATGCAGCGGGTGGGAACAATGTTTGGGCCCCAGGAATGTGCAGATTATGTGTGTCACACATACATAGCCAGCTATCCACTGTCCAGGGCTCATCCCTCATTCATGTGGGGCAGGACAGTCATGCCTACTCCAGGCCATGCAATGCACTCTGTACTCCCACTCCCGTGTATCAGCTGACACATTGTGCGCAGTGATTTGACCCCTCAGGTGTCTGCCTCTGTGTCAGTGTGCCGTGGATTAGTTGCCAGGACTGCTGGGGTGTTTCTTGGTAGGGGCTCAGCATGCCACTGGAGATGTGACCATAGGAGACGATACTTGTGTGTCACATAGGTGTTTGATCAGCTGCCCGTGCAGACTGGGGTATGTGAATGTGAAGTTCAGGCAGCTGTTACCCATTCACAGCAGATTGTGAGGGGCTCAGGTTCAGAGGGTAGTGTCACAGGTCTCCCATATGTCCAATAGGTATGACCTGGACAGATGAGGGTTAAGATGATGTGTTGTGGGGGGATGTACATGTGCACTTGTGCAGCTCCAGGACTTGCATTCCCCATGACCTACTATTGTGACATAGTGCAGAGTGTTGTTGTCTGGCTGCCAAGTCATACATCACTGAGACAGTGATGTATGACTTAGCAGTCATGCCTCCGCCATGGCATGTGTCTACTTATTGGTGATCCTGCAGGGGAGTGACATGTGCTACATGCACACCATTGTGGCGATGGCTATCAGGACATGGGTGCATCATGGTGTCTGTCGCTGGTATGCATCACATGCATTTCCTATTTGACTCTGGGCATCCCTTTCATCCGGAAACCTGTACTGACTCAGTGGCAAGAGCTGTGATGTGTGCATGTCCACATGCTACACCGTGTCCTCTGCACTGTCCAACTACTGTGTAGTTGGTGCATGTGTCCACACTGGGGTGTTGCAATCCAACAGACACCAGACAGATGGGTGCAAGGCCATGTGGGATGTGAGTGCCATGGTTGGCATCAGACTGACAATTGGCTGCTCCTGTTCAGTTAGGGCACTTTTAGCAATGTACAACTAATGTTGCCAGGGCTTGCTCTGTAATGTGCTGTGCTCACAGTGGTGTGTGCGTTTGGTGCAGGTGACTGATGTCTGTCTGTTTCCCCATTGTTTGCAGATACATCCACGGCCACGGAAGGGGACAGCTCCACGGACCAGGAGGAGCCGGAGAGCCAGACTGGGTCAGCAGCCGAGGAGTGGTCGGAGGGACCCAGTGGCACGGAGGGTGAGGGGAGCCACACCGAGGAGTCCTCAGCACCATCCACCTCAGCTGAGGACCAGAGCAACTCGGAGGATGACTCCCTTATGGAGGCGGGTGTCAGCAGCCACCACACCCCAGCTAGTGTTGCTGTCCCCGCCACCACCAGCACCATCACCGCCCTCCCATCGGCTCCCATTCCCCAGGTCCGTGGAGGCTCCCATGTTCGGGAGCGTGTCTCCTTTGGGCCAGGCACCGCACCCCTGCCCCTGTGTCCCCTGCTGCCCTGAGTGAGGAGTCTGTGTACCTCCTTCGCCAGCTCCATGTAGGGCAGACAGCCATGCTGAGTGTCCTCCATGCGCACACCGCTCTGTTGACTCAGCTGGTGTCGTTCATGGAGGGCATCTCATCGGGCATGTCTGACCTACAGAGGGGCAATAGGTCCATGGACTCCTCCCTGACGGCAGCAGTGTCCCTCCTCAGACAGTCCCTCACCCCTCCTGCCTCTGCTCCATCCACACTCCCCAGCACCTTACCCGTCCCAAGCACACACACACCGGCACAGGCACACACCAGCACACACACATCCAGCACACAGACACACACGCCACAAACAAAACGCACACGCACGCACAGTCAGGGGACTGAAACCAGACTCACAGGGGATGGGGCCCTGGAACACACACACGCATCCACGAGCACTGCGCAGTCCTCAGTTGCCTCTCCCTCCAAAACACCCTCCCTTGCCTCACCTACAACCCCAAAGACCCAGCGCCTCTTCCTCAGTGACCTCGGCCTCTTCCCCTCTGATCCAGCTGCTCCAGCATCCAGGGGGAAGAGGAAGCCCACCCACACGGAGCAGAGTGCCCCTCGCCCCCGGACACCCTCCCCCAGGCGCAGACAGACTGAGGCCCCCACCTGCAAGTCCCCCCGGAGCCGTAAGAGCAAGACCCCACCGCCGCCCTGCAGCTCAGGCACCAGGTCTCCTTCCTCCATCCCTCAGGCCCCCACTCCACAGGTACCCCCACCACACCCTGCCCCAGGTTCCCCCACCCACAGATATACCATCCCCAAGAGGATCCGGCCTTCTCCCCCTGGCACTTGCTCTCCCGGCACCACACCCCCGCTGCGCTTGTCTGTGCCACTGATGTGGTGAGGGTGTCCTCCCCCTCTGTGCAGCCCACCTTGCCTGTTCCCCATTCTCCTCCCCTGGTGGTAAGCACTGCAGTGGAGTCCACTACCACCCTGTCTGACTTGGGCACTGCAGTGGCGGACCTGTCCACTCCATCTGCAGGGTCCACTGCAGTCATGCCGGCACCCACAACATCTGAGTCATGCCCCCCAGTTGTGCCGGCACACACCATGTCAGACACCTCCACTGCAGTTGTCAGTGGCTCTCCAGCACCCACCACCCCTTCCCTGCTTCCTCCTGGTGAGCCCTGATCCTGTCCCTGCGGTACCTGGCCTACCCTGCCCCCCCGGTTGCCCCTCCTAGTGGATTGTCCCTGGTTTTGTGCAGGCATGCGTAGGGTGACATCTGCCACTGTCACCAAGTTTGGACTTTGACAATGGACTGGCCATTGGCCTTTGTGTTTTTTCTGGACTTTGTTTTCATTCCACACATATGCTGAATAAAGCAACTTTCTGTTCTCTAGTGCTTATGCTTCTGATGTACATGTTGTTGATGATGCTAACCATGCCCTTGCTGCAGTGATGGTGATATTTGGTCTCATGATAATGAAGTGTTACTGTGCAGGAACCCATGTGGTCCAGGGGGAATGTGTCCTATCCTGTGGTGTATCCATGTCATCCATAGCAGCATCTGAGGGTGTCATGTGTTCAGTATTTGGCAATGGGATTTCCTACTTAGATTAGCTATTTCACATCTGTGGCTTCCACCCCTGCACATCTGTTGTGCCTGCCATTGTTCAATTCGTCTACTTCCCTGACCGTGTGGCCATCTCCACTGGACATGCAGGTTTGGGCATCAATGGGGAAGGACTCATCTGTGTAGTCAGTGCAACATTGCTATACAAGTGTGTTGGATCTGTGCTGATGATTCCGTTGGCACTTCCTTGACCAGGCTGATGTGACGGGAGCCCTCATTTGGTGCTAATTGTTGATTGTGTGACCAAGTGCTCAGCTGACATGATGGGGCCCTACTGAGGCAACATTTGGCACAGCTTTCCTCACACAGGAGTGGAGTCCCCTCATGGCAGTGTGTACACCTGTGACATTGCCTGCGCCCATGGTGTGTGTTGTATGTGCATGTCTGTGTGTACACTTCCGTTTAGCTGTGCATGCTGTGATCCCTAGTGTTGTGCCTGTTTGTGATGCTTGCTGAGTTGACCTATGTTCCCCCAAAGTCTTCTCCCTGGGTTCTCTGTGATGTGGGTGCATGGCACATTACTGGTCATCAGGGTGTCACCCATAGGTGTGTTTGCTGTCAGGGCTGAGTTTGTGTGCAGACGCAGATGGGTCACAGTCAGGTTTCCCCTTGGCACTTGTTGTTTGCCCCTGTCATGTGATTTCCAGTTTGTGTTATCTTTCAGTGATTGTGACACGTTGTGTGTGTGACTGCTGGCACTCCTCAGGGTCCGGGCTGCAATGTTGGTTGTTGTCTATGTGTGTTCTTTGTGGGTGACCTTGGCTTCTTCATTGGTGTGTGACTGTGGCTGGGATCCCATTGGTTGGTGTGGTATTGCCGTCATGTCCATGTACAGCGTAGTGTGCAGTGTGTCAGACATTCAGGAGTCTTGTTGAGTGGCCATGTGTGATGTGTTTCTGCACCTTGGTTCCCACCCACCACCCTGGAATAGTCATGGGTGCATGTGCAATGTCACCAGTGCATGTGTACTTCACTGCTGCACATTGTTGGAGGTCGAGGGGTGTGGTGTTGAGTGTGTGCAGATGAGAGTTGTTGCCCGGCTAGGCCCCTGCCTCCATGTTGGCCTTGGCTTACTGGCCATGCTGATTGATTTGTACTTGTGTAGGTGTGATGGTAGTTTGTTGCTCAGGACACATGACTGTGGTTCACAGTGTGAACCACATTTAGCTTTGTCATCACAGTGGGATTGTAATGCAGCCCAGGGTCACCACATTGTGGGGGCCCTGGGGGTGGTGCTGTGGTGTGTCTGTGTCTTGCTGTGTCAGTTGCTGTTCCTACGTGCCTGTGTGACATGTGTGATTTGTGCTCCCTCTCATCTGACAATGCCTGCTTGCCCACATAGGGGATTTGGATCCATGAGTTACCTTTGTGTGGCACTGTATGCACATCTGTATGATTGGTATTCAGGTCTCCTCATGTGTTGTGTGGTTGCCTGGGGACACTGCCCCCCCCGCACCTGTTGTGTATGATGTGCAGTGTGGGTCTGCCTGTTTGTGTTTGTGCATCTGCACCACTGCATTGGCATATCTTGGGTGTGCCATTGGCTGTATGTAGTTTGGTGGGTTTCCCCTGCTGTCCCTGGGACTCCTAGGTCATCGGTCAGCACAATGATCATGGTTTGTGTGTCCCATTGCTGCCATGGTATGGTATCTGTTCACCTCACATCTGCAGTCTCCACAGGGTATCTGCATTTGTGTGCCCATTGGTGCAAATATGTGGGTCTGCATTCTGATGGTCACTTCTGTCATTGTGTCATTGATGAATGTTGACAGTGTCAGCCCCCATGGGTGTTGTTTGTCTGCACATGGCCAAAGGTATGTCTTATTTGCACTGCAGTATTTGGCTCACCCAATTTATGTTGCAATGGGACACATACACTACTTTGCCACTGATGTGTTTTTTGTTCTGTGACCAGGAATCATCCATGCAGTTTGGCAGTTGCAGCTCTTTCTTTGTCAACACTTACCTTTTGGTCACTGTGATGATGGGGGTTTAGACCCCATTGCCACAATGTTCAAAATGTGCTTCAGCTATGGACCCCACACTTACATTTTGCTCACTGTGATGATGGGGGTTTAGACCCCATTGCCACAATGTTCAAAATGTGCTTCAGCTATGGACCCCACACTTACATTTTGCTCACTGTGATGATGGGGGTTTAGACCCCATTGCCACAATGTTCAAAATGTGCTTCAGCTATGGACCCCACACTTACATTTTGCTAACTGTGATGATGGGGGTTTAGACCCCATTGCCACAATGTTCAAAATGTGCTTCAGCTATGGACCCCACACTTACATTTTGCTCACTGTGATGATGGGGGTTTAGACCCCATTGCCACAATGTTCAAAATGTGCTTCAGCTATGGACCCCACACTTATATTTTGCTCACTGTGATGATGGGGGTTTGGACCCCATTGCCACAATGGTCATGGCCTGCTTGCATTGTGGGTGCCACACACATATATGTGTGGCACATGTGCTAGGGGGTCACATTGTATGTTCAAAGTCATGTTCGGTGTTGTAGGCATTTGACACAGTCTACACACGCTTGTCATGGTGTTGGGGGATGTCTTTTCTTGCATTCCCTAGGTTGTGGTGTGCTGGTTGTGTCATGCATTGTCCATCCTATGAGTGGGGGTGGTAGTAGTGGTAGGCATCCAGCCCCCTGGCTCAGGGTGGTAGTAGTGGTAGGCATCCAGCCCCCCTGGCTAAGGGTGGTGGTAGGCATCCAGCCCCCCTGGCTAAGGGTGGTAGTAGTGGTAGGCATCCAGCCCCCCTGGCTCAGGGTGGTAGTAGTGGTAGGCATCCAGCCCCCTGGCTAAGGGTGGTAGTAGTGGTAGGCATCCAGCCCCCTGGCTCAGGGTGGTAGTAGTGGTAGGCATCCAGCCCGCCCTGGCTAAGGGTGGTGGTGGGCATCCAGCCCCCCCTGGCTAAGGGTGGTAGTAGTGGTAGGCATCCAGCCCCCCTGGCTCAGGGTGGTAGTAGTGGTAGGCATCCAGCCCCCCTGGCTCAGGGTGGTAGTAGTGGTGGGCATCCAGCCCCCTGGCTAAGGGTGGTGGTGGGCATCCAGCCCCCTGGCTAAGGGTGGTAGTAGTGGTAGGCATCCAGCCCCCTGGCTAAGGGTGGTAGTAGTGGTAGGCATCCAGCCCCCCTGGCTCAGGGTGGTAGTAGTGGTAGGCATCCAGCCCCCTGGCTAAGGGTGGTGGTAGGCATCCAGCCCCCCTGGCTAAGGGTGGTAGTAGTGGTAGGCATCCAGCCCCCTGGCTCAGGGTGGTAGTAGTGGTAGGCATCCAGCCCCCTGGCTAAGGGTGGTAGTAGTGGTAGGCATCCAGCCCCCCTGGCTCAGGGTGGTAGTAGTGGTAGGCATCCAGCCCCCTGGCTAAGGGTGGTGGTGGGCATCCAGCCCCCCTGGCTAAGGGTGGTAGTAGTGGTAGGCATCCAGCCCCCCTGGCTCAGGGTGGTAGTAGTGGTAGGCATCCAGCCCCCCTGGCTCAGGGTGGTAGTAGTGGTGGGCATCCAGCCCCCCTGGCTAAGGGTGGTGGTGGGCATCCAGCCCCCTGGCTAAGGGTGGTAGTAGTGGTAGGCATCCAGCCCCCTGGCTAAGGGTGGTAGTAGTGGTAGGCATCCAGCCCCCCTGGCTCAGGGTGGTAGTAGTGGTAGGCATCCAGCCCCCTGGCTCAGGGTGGTAGTAGTGGTAGGCATCCAGCCCCCCTGGCTAAGGATGGTAGTAGTGGTAGGCATCCAGCCCCCTGGCTCAGGGTGGTAGTAGTGGTAGGCATCCAGCCCCCCGGCTCAGGGTGGTAGTAGTGGTAGGCATCCAGCCCCCCTGGCTCAGGGTGGTAGTAGTGGTGGGCATCCAGCCCCCTGGCTAAGGGTGGTGGTGGGCATCCAGCCCCCCTGGCTAAGGGTGGTAGTAGTGGTAGGCATCCAGCCCCCTGGCTCAGGGTGGTAGTAGTGGTAGGCATCCAGCCCCCCTGGCTCAGGGTGGTAGTAGTGGTAGGCATCCAGCCCCCTGGCTAAGGGT
This sequence comes from Calotriton arnoldi, assembly GCA_963921515.1. Taxonomy (NCBI): domain Eukaryota; kingdom Metazoa; phylum Chordata; class Amphibia; order Caudata; family Salamandridae; genus Calotriton; species Calotriton arnoldi. The sequence continues at coordinate 106,499 of CAWUFW010001538.1, forward strand.
GGTGGTAGTGGTAGGCATCCAGCCCCCTGGCTAAGGGTGGTAGTAGTGGTAGGCATCCAGCCCCCCTGGCTCAGGGTGGTAGTAGTGGTAGGCATCCAGCCCCCTGGCTAATGGTGGTGGTGGGCATCCAGCCCCCCTGGCTAAGGGTGGTAGTAGTGGTAGGCATCCAGCCCCCTGGCTAAGGGTGGTAGTAGTGGTAGGCATCCAGCCCCCTGGCTCAGGGTGGTAGTAGTGGTAGGCATCCAGCCCTCCTGGCTAAGGGTGGTAGTAGTGGTAGGCATCCAGCCCCCCTGGCTCAGGGTGGTAGTAGTGGTAGGCATCCAGCCCCCCTGGCTCAGGGTGGTAGTAGTGGTAGGCATCCAGCCCCCCTGGCTCAGGGTGGTAGTAGTGGTGGGCATCCAGCCCCCCTGGCTAAGGGTGGTGGTGGGCATCCAGCCCCCTGGCTAAGGGTGGTAGTAGTGGTAGGCATCCAGCCCCCCTGGCTCAGGGTGGTAGTAGTGGTAGGCATCCAGCCCCCTGGCTCAGGGTGGTAGTAGTGGTGGGCATCCAGCCCCCTGGCTAAGGGTGGTGGTGGGCATCCAGCCCCCTGGCTAAGGGTGGTAGTAGTGGTAGGCATCCAGCCCCCCCTGGCTAAGGGTGGTAGTAGTGGTAGGCATCCAGCCCCCCCTGGCTCAGGGTGGTAGTAGTGGTAGGCATCCAGCCCCCCCTGGCTAAGGGTGGCGGTGGGCATCCAGCCCCCCCTGGCTAAGGGTGGTAGGCATCCAGCCCCCCCTGGCTCAGGGTGGTAGTAGTGGTAGGCATCCAGCCCCCCCTGGCTAAGGGTGGTAGTAGTGGTAGGCATCCAGCCCCCCCGGGCTCAGGGTGGTAGTAGTGGTAGGCATCCAGCCCCCCCTGGCTCAGGGTGGTAGTAGTGGTAGGCATCCAGCCCCCCCTGGCTAAGGGTGGTGGTGGGCATCCAGCCCCCCCTGGCTAAGGGTGGTAGTAGTGGTAGGCATCCAGCCCCCCCTGGCTCAGGGTGGTAGTGGTGGTAGGCATCCAGCCCCCCCTGGCTCAGGGTGGTAGTGGTGGTAGGCATCCAGCCCCCTGGGTGAGGGTGATAGTGGTGGTAGGCATCCTGCCCCCCCTGGGTAGGGGTGGTGGTGCGCATTCAGGCCCCTGTGTGCATATGTGGCATTGGTGATGGGCATCCCGCCCCTATGGTGCTGCTGTTGCTGGTGTAAGTATATTCTGCATCCCTCTGTGTGTGTGTGATGTGTCGTGTACGTGTTGTGTGTGTTTTGTGGTTGGTGTCTGACTTACCTTCTGCGCCGTACGCGTCCGTGCCTGTTCTGGTAGTAAATGTAGAATATTGGTATGATCGGGACGAAGGGATTCATGGTTGGTTCGTGTCGTTCGTCCTTCTCGTTGCTTCGCGTCGTCCTCGTCGCTTCGCGTCGTCCTCGTCGCTGGCGTGTTCGTCTCGTAGCCGTGGATCGTGTTGTGGCGCGAATCAGAGCTTATGTGCGCCTCTCCCGGATGGTTTGACGTGCCGTGCGTAGCGACGGGTTCGGCGCGTACGGGAAGCGCATCGTACTTGTTCGGCCGGACGGAGCTGCATTTTCCCTTCCGTGCGACTCGATTCAGCGTTTCTGGATTCGCCTCGGTCGGAGAACAGGACCTGGTTTGGGTGAGTACGGCTCGGCCGGATTCTGTGCTGTTGTGCGCATCGTACTTACTCGTTCGGTGTGCTGTACGGATCGGTCGGGAAACAGGCTTTCGCATGGCTTTTTTCCCGACCGAATGGTATTGGGTGCGCCTCCGACCGAGATCGGAATCGGCCCCTCTGTGTTTATGATAGATGTGTGACATATCGGAAGCAATCTTGATTCAAAGATGTAAAACATAAAGCAAATCCTTTAGAAATTTACAAAATGAGGGGTATGTTTTGTCATGAAAATAAATGTAAGTGCTTTTGAAAGCTAAAACAAGGATACATTTTCTATGAGTTCTCAAATTCATTTCTCATTTCATGTCAGAAATCATTCGGACATGCAGACTGAAAGATGTTCTTTCAACACAAGCATCAGTCTGCCAGGTAGACCCCAAGTGTGCTACTGCAGCTTCCCATGACGTTCTAATTAACAGCTAGAGTGCTAATATTCTGTATTTATGACACTGTGGCACACCTGAAGCCATCTTTATGAAATCAAAACTATGAAACCTAAAATATGTTCTTTGGAAATGAACACAGTGTGGGGGAGTTGTCATAGAAATCATGGTTAGTGCTGTAGTAAGTGAAAATGAAGGCAAGAATGTTGCAAGATGGAAGCAAAATGGACCATGGAGAGAAGGAGGGATGATTCAGGGTAGGGCACACAGGGAACAGAGGTCAGGATGGAGGGGGCAGGATCAGCAAGCTGACTATTAAGGGCAGACCAGCATGAGCAGTGGCAGAACAACAGACTACAGAGGACAGGAGAGTGGGGGCAGAGGCATGCATATAGAGAATGGATGACAGGATAGAGGGGGCAGGGTATGCAAGTTGATCATGGAAGGTAGACTAGCAAGGGCTGGAGCAGCAAGATGACCATTAAAGACAGGTGAGAGGGGGCAAGAGCATGCAGACAGTAAACAGAGAGTAGGTGAGAGGGGAGTAGGGGCAACGTCCTGACACAGAGGGCATGCCAACATGAGCAGGGGTAGCACAATGGACCACTGAGGGCAGGAGGGAGGGAGTAGCAGCACACACATGCAGCACAGTGGGTAAGCAAGAGAGAGGATGGGCAGGGACAGCAAAAACATGCTGGCATGGGCAGGGGCAGTCCTATGGATCATGAGGAACAGTCCGTCAATTCAACGGAAATCACATAAACTCTAGAGCTGCCAGTGCAAGGAAATGTATATTAATGTGTTTTAGTCAAGATAACCTTGTTCATTGTTTGTGACATCAAGGAAGGATCAAAATATATTTACAAAACAGTGATGTGCAAACATTTTTTAAGAAAAGGAATGTGTAAGAAGGTGTAAAATAATGCAACAAATACTGACACCATATTGGAACATGTCTTGTTGATATGTAACAACATCTAATCATGACCTCATAGTAAATTAATCAAAAGTGAACAATCAAATAAATATTTCCTTGCGAGTAACTGAGTAGCATAAACATTTACCATGTATATTAACAAAAATGAACATCAAAAACAACAATGTGTAAAATGGTTGAAAACAATGGAACAAATTCAGGAGCCTTATTAGAATATGTTTCGTTGGTACGCTGCTCTATCAAATCATGACTACGTTGTAAAGTCATCAAGAGTAAACAATTAAATTAATATTTTCTGGAGAATAACTGAGTGCAATAACACTAGGTAATGTATTTAGTGGCAGCCATTCACAAAAATGAAAATGAAGATGAAAATGAAAATAAAAGGGCATAATCGTGTCCAAATATAATCTCATCACCAAAGGCAGAATAGGAGGACCTCATAGCACTCTATATGATAGAAGCTAATACCAGTCAATTAACCAACCATAATTAGACATTCTGGTCAAATATATAGTCATAAGTAAAATCATGGCCTAGTTGACTGAAAGCAATGCAAACTCAACTTAATCATGCCCAAGTGAACATTGATATACCTGTTCATTATCAATACATTATTGTGCAAATAACAGGATAATAAATGTAGAGGAAAGAACCAGCTTGGTTTCTGAATGCCCTTGATCTCTTATGAACTAATTCCCACAAACCTGCATAAGCTAAATCTCATCCAGTTAAAAACAAATAAAAATGGCCACAAACAATTAATTCATGTAACGATGATAAAGAGGTGATACATCAACAACATTAGGTACCAAGATGTATGTTAAACTCTCCCTCAGTATTGAAATCTAGTGGTTCCTTAGTTTCTAACAAAATGATGTGCTTAAACTCTTAAAAAATCAATGTAAATAATATATTTAAAATATTAACCATTAAATTGACATTCAGTTAGTGCTCTAGCTTTTTACTTTTGGTCTACATTTAAAATAAAACAAAAACATTAATTTACAATAATATTTAACATAAAATTATGTTGAATCATTTTTTCAAGTTCAACAACCTTTTAGTTTTCCTTATGCTTTACCATAGAGAGATCTTCAACATAACTGTGAATTCTCCCTAAAATGTGTAAAAAGCTGTGTATGTTAAATATTAATACAAATAAATGTAATATATTCATTTGAAACGTAGATCAAAATAAAAAAGCTACAGCACTTATAACTCAAAATTTAAATACATTAAATGCAATTTATTTATCTGATATTTAAATAAAAAAATTACTTTTCACCTAAAGTAAAACAACTTTAATTTTTATTAACAATTAATAATTATTAAAAGTGAATAATTACACGTAATTTATTTATATTTTCATAACTATTAATGTTAATTTTTTTTAAAAATTTAAAAAAGAAAAGTTTGCTAATATATAATTAATAATAAACATGTTTATGTTTCAAATTATATGTATTTAAAAGTTTAACCATTTTAAATTATTTCATTTAATTTAACACTAATTCCTGTGGGGGTTTTACTTTCAGCTCCTTCCTACATTATTTTCTATGGGAGGGTGCTGCAGTACTAATGGTTGGCAATTTGTGTTTCTAGACTTACTCCAACTCTGAGATGGAGTAATTCACTACTGTAGTAACATTAGAGTGCAGTTTGGGAACAGCAATAGGCTTACTCATTTGTGTTTGGGTGAACGTCGCTCCCTGAACCCTTCTCATTCTATCACATTTTTCAGCCACTCCTCCTGGCCCCTCCTACATTTAGTACTAAATAGTAAACATTTATGTGTGAGGATCGCCAATAGAAAAGATTGTAGAAGTGGAGATTTCTACTGATATGTTTGTGAATAACTTTTGTAGTACTTCAGTATTAGTACTGTAGAACTACTTTAGCTTCACAAAGCACCAAACACATAAGAAATATAGAGCATTTGTAAAATTAAAAACAAATGGAAATTAAAGTAATTGAGGAGAAATGCATTCTTTTACTTTATGAAAGCTCAATTGGTTCATGTGGCCACTGCAAATATCTCTATATGTAATCAGTCACAGAATTGAATCCTGATTGACACAGTGGGGATTAGTGACATATGTATGTATAATTCTACAAGGTTCCAGCATGTGAATGAAAGCACTGTGAATATGCAAGCCACAAAAAGGCTCAAATGACTCCATCAATTAAAACCATAAATTAACTCCCAAGTGACCTTTAGGTTTGTTGATCAAGAAGTTGCACACATTTAAGTTTTTTCTGGTAGCAAGAACCCTGGAAAGAAGCCTTGCTTCTTCTTCCACTGCCTGTCTGTGCCCTGGCTTCATAGTACAGGACAGGTAGAAACAAAACTGCAAGTATGCAACCTTGAGGATATGTCTCTCTCTGAGCATTTTTGAACTTATGTTATATGTTTTATATTGTGAAAAGGGAGCTACCAAGCTGTCTTACCTGGAACCAACACCCCTTAGGAGGTAAAGCTTGCTTAGCAAATCATACATTTTACAGAATGTTTTATGAGTTTTTCTTTAAATATTTTTACAGAAACCATGCTCTGGTCCATTCATTACAGAAAAGTGCCATTTTATAGATGAATATAATTAAAACTAAAATATGTTCTTTTGGTGAGAACCTCACAACCCCACTGTGAAATGCCCAGCTAAAGTTTTTTAATTGTTCCTACATATCAGCACTTTCAAATTCTACCAGTCCCTTGTAACCTGACCATAGACCAAACCCTGTGGGTAAATTACATTATGCAGGCCATATGCCGTGTGCATCAGGGGTTGACCACCTGCATTGGGTTAGGGCATGACCAAACCATAGGTTCTTGTGTTATGAAAATGAAAAAAAAATAAAGTATAAGGTACAAATCAAATTAAAAAAAAATGAATTGTTGCAATCCAGCACAACCCCTTACTCCCATTACAGTCCTGTGACATCAAAAACAATTAAAAAATGAAAAAATTAAATAAGTGGGGTAGGTAGCTCTTGGGGCAGGCCAGAGGCCAGCTACATGCTACATACAGTGGAAGCCAACCCTGTGCCATGTACAGCCAAAGCCAATGTGCAGTGGGGTGTTGGCTTCCATCAGGCAGGTGGGAGCAGGGCCTGGCCACAGGCTAGGCCAAGCAGCCCACCCAATATCACGCACGGCTGAAGGCCATGAGCAGCTGGTGATTGCCCACCTGCAGGGTTGGTGGCACGGGGCCTGTCCACAGGCCAGGCTCTGCAGCTAACCTTTTTAAATTTTACACAACCTGAAGGGGGGAGAGGTAACAACCCTACTCTGACCTCCCCAATCGATAACTGCGACACACTCAAAGGAGTAGGAAAGCATACATTAAAATAGTGGCACGTGCTCAGTGTGAAAAAACTGCCCTCACTCACAAAATTGTGCCAGGCTTCATCATTGGGCTTGCTTACTAACACCCCTGCGCAGACCAACGCCTGGGGTGGAGCAAAAAGGAGGGGAAGACAATACAAGCAATGAAATGTTATGATCACCGAAGAAAAGTGCAGCTAGTGAAGATTAAAACTAGCTCGGATGTGTACCCGCTCAAATGTTATTCCTGGGCCATCCGGCTAGGTTTTAAAATGTGAAGGATGGTGGTGAAAGGAGAAAATTAGGATTCCTTCACCGCTCCTTCTTGCCAAGGTGTCAACATGTTTCTGCTGTATAAATCGTGCCCACAGTGACGGGTCACTCCGGCATTCATCAGGACCCTTTGAATCCCAAAATGATGTACCCTCTGATCCTGCCATATTAAACACACACTCCGTAATCTGTGGGAAAAGCACATAGTGGGGAAAGAATTATTACTCAATTACTGTTAAAAACCTCAAAAAGGTTAGAGGGAGTGGAAAACCAAAGCCCGTGTGCATTTTCCATTACACCCCATTCACGCACCACAACAAAGCTCGTGGTCACCATTTGGTATAGATGTATAGCATCTTGTCCAAGTCGGATCCAACATTCACCGTATAGCAATGTCCACACAATATCACCAGCAGGGCACTATTTTTGCCACACCCGAACAACCATTTCAATCAACTGCGCCCACTTGAGAAAATTCACTCACCGAGTTTCACCAAATGAATCGCTATAAATAGCGAGGTGTTGGGAGTGACCCCCTGTAGTCAAACTCTAAAGGAGAAAAAACATATACATGTTGGTGTTAAAAATAGGCAATATTGCTAGATATGTGTAACTGAGGAGAGTCAAAACACCTATAGCCAATATCATGTTGTTTCACAAAATCGTAAGGGTAGTGACTGCTGCAAGGGTGTGCCAGGATTAGAGTGGAAATGTTCCTGTTTCTGATACATAAGTGCACAAACGTCTAGACATAGATAGATCGAGTCCGGGATCACAGAATGCTGTGCAGCTAACCTCACAATGCAAATGGTGGAAGCCAACCCCATGCCACGTACTGCCAAAGGCTGTATGGGATGGTGTGTTGACTGATATCAGGAGGGTGGGCACAGGGCCTGTTCACAGACCAGGCCCTGAACCATGCCTGGCCATGAGGGATGTGGCTACAGGCAACACCACGCCATACACTGGTGAAAGTCATGTGTGGCAGGGTTGGGAAAGTTAGGTATGTTTGTAAAATTTTACTTTGTGGTAAAACAACCCTAGAACTTCTCTGAAAAAACAAAGGTTTAAGTGATGTTATTGTTAAGTATGGAAATAATATCTTACTTTTTCATTAAAAAAAATAGATATTCACTGAATGAAACAAATGTGTAAGTGACATTATATTTAGGGGAAAATGTCAGTTAAAGCGTAACATTCTAAAGTAAAAAAACACTGAAAGTCACCAATTATAGTTAACTCTAGTAACTGTAACTTGCACCCTCACCATGCACTGCTTATGCACTGCTAATGACCTCAAATATTACATAATTCATGACATGTCCTATGACATAATTGATGACATCACTGAAATTATGTAATTTATGACAACACTGTGCATAGTAGGGGCTCGAGTTATAGTTACTTGAGGTTTTTTTTAGTTTAAATTGTTACATTTTAACTGACATTCTAATTGAGCTGCCGCTGATTCAAAATGTTTATATCTTCTTTTAAAAGCTTGAGGGCAGAAGAAATAATGGTGGAGACTGTATATTTGTTTTGAGAGTGTTTGAAAATCAACATTAATAATTTTAAATGCACTTTGCATTATTTATTTCTCAGTCTCTTTTGGTCTTTCTGCAGCTTCTCTTTCAGAATATTGATCCTTTGATAATACCCAACCACCTTAGACCTAATTAATAATACCCATTTGTGATATAAATCTTAATGGAATCTACACTTGTTTAGGGTAGGGCCTACAACACCTCTCAGTAGCCAAACGTTTGTTGTGTCGAGTGTATCATTTCCTGAAGTATATATTCTCATGAAATATGAAATCAGACGTGATTTATCATTTCAGAATTTGTTGATCAAACATTTTGTTGTCTGCAATCTGTCATTATGGGCCTTTGTGGTGCTTCAAACAATTTGTTCAAGATGTCAATTTTATTTTGTTATCAGAAACACATTCTGCAGTTCCAATTCAATTTTATGTAGTATACGTTGGTTGAGTACACGTATGGTCCAGATGCTATTTGATGATCCTCAGAAGTAAGATAGTATGGACTTTTTTTAAACTTGATATAGCCAACCCATGTTTCACCACTCTTTTTGGGACCTGGTCCTGGGGCTTTCTCAAGGCTGAAATTTAAACAACATAGAATGTAGCTTATGACAGTTTTTGTTGTGATGCCCTGGTTAGTGTTACAATGCTTTTGTTAATATGTTGCCACCTAGTGAACTGCACATGTGATGAGTTTTAAATTTTAAAATGTTTTAAATTTTAACTTCATATAAGCACTATGTGATTGTTTGATATTAGGTGATGATTGGTGTTGAAAACTACAGTATTGAGTTCTTAAGATAATAGTCAAAACTACAAATGTCATGTTTATATGAGTCTGGAATAGCTATTGACAAGCATGCACTGGTATATATAGTAAATGGCAGTTTCACAAGCACCTTTACTTATGTCATTGGTAAGTTCAAAATAACAATTCTAGATATAACATCCTAGAAGTGAAATATATCATGTTGAGCCTATTCTCTCATAATCAACAGTGAAGTTGCAAGTGATATATTTCCTCCTTGTCCCTGGTACTTATTAGTCTCGTCTTCTTATGGTCTAGGAAGTGAAAAAAATAGGATAATAGAATCTGCCATTTGTGGCTGAATTTGTCTAAAAAGGTGTTTCAGATACAAGGTAGATATGTATTTACAATAGTCACCATTAATTATTTAACACTAATGAAATCCGCGATTCATTGATCAATTTTTCATAATGGCTTATGGTCTAGGAATTTATAGAGAGCACAGTCACCCGAAGGTTTCATGGTGCTAATACTCAAGTAGAAGAGGACAAGTACCCCGAAGAGCTATGCGTCAGAGCCACAAGCCCTCCTAAATAACCATGTTTTCCAATGAACACCCAAATAATATCCAAATATTACAATGAACAAGTATGCAAAGGATGAGAGTTACATACTCTGGGAGCCAGGAACGAGAAACTGTGTCCATCATTCCTGGCGTTATAGAACTGATAAATAACCAACAAGTTGGCTTTAAAGGAGTGTAGAATCCTCTTAGTGGTGTATCTGTTTAAACATTTAGCAAGAAAATCTGATGCTAAGCCATGGATAGACTTGAATACTAGGCAGCACACTTTAAACTAACCCTGGGTGGTAAAATCCGCTCCGCTCGCGGAGTTTGCGGATTTTTGGCAACTCCGCGTTCCGCGTAGAACGCGGAGTTACCGAAAACTCTGCGATCCGCGGTGTAGCAGAGTTTTTCCCTTGTTCGCGCTTTCAAAATGCGTTTTCGCGCGTGAGTTAACGACTTACCGGGATCCCTGCATTCGCTGACGTTTTTTCCTATCCGTTCGCGTGCGCCACGAGATTTTGGTAGCCGGCCGCGCGATCCCGCGAGAGTGTGCGATCGCGAACATGGCATTCGGACGCGCCATCGGACATCCGCGTTCGTGAACAGGAAATACGCATCGCGAACGGGCGGGACAAGTGAAACAAGATGGCCGCGCCCATTGGCGACCGCATGGGCAAGTTCACGAGGTATTTCCCCCCGAGCAAGCAAACAGTGTCCCGAACATGCAATACACGTTCCCGAACAGGAAAAACACATCGCGAACGGGCGGAGCAAGCAAATTCTGCGTAGCTCGCGGAGTTTTTTTACCACCATTTCACGGAACTCAGCGTAGTGCGACTACGCGAACTCCGCCCAGGCTTACTTTAAACTAGATGCATTGGGCAAATGGGAGCCCAAGAAGTTTCCTGTGTAACGGGCGTGTATGTGTCCCTAAGACAGCCTTACACATCATCCTTGCTGCAGCATTTTGGAGTAGCTGAAGATCCCTCAAGTCACCTTCTGGCAGCCCTAAGTAAATGCTGTTGACATTATCTAATCGGCCCACAATAACCACCATCATAATTGTAGTCATGGCATCAGCAGAAATATATAGATTAAGTTTCTTTAATGTGTGAAGTATGAAGACTACTTCAGAGACCATGCTGTTAATCTGTGTTTTCGACAACAGATGTTGGTCTGCTGCATGGATTCTGTGGCATGACAGAACTCTGCTTGGGAACATAGAACATTAGTAGGCAAGGACTGAATTATCCTACCACCTTAGTACCCGTGAGCCCGGTAGCAACTAGCTAGAGTGTCTCACTTTCTCTCCTACTCACTCACAGAGGAACAATTGATTAGACACACCAGAACACAAAACTCCTGACCCTCTGAGGAATCGCGGTGACAGGACATACCCTTTTGCTCTCACACTCGTACTTGTCCACAATAAGATCTGACAGAGACACAAGAAAAGTTTAAAATATTTATTTTTTCTATTGTGCTCTAGTATGCAGTATATGTACCACAACAAGTAAGAAGATGCCTAACACAAATACGGTCGGCATAGTAAGTAATACATGAATCTTAAAATGGTCTGTCATTATATAAGACAGAGTAAACTAATTCCCTCCCCTTCTACAGAAGTGAAGAGATTATATATCGAAAGATCTATGGGTGTTTGCAGCAGACCCCATACCTTAGCATGCACAGATGAAGGTTCTACCTCTCAGGTGTAGTTATGATATCGTCTGTGTATTTGCCTGTCTGTGCATACCTATAAGACAAAGAGTACATGTTCCCAAACAACTTCTGCATGTGTGTGTTTTGTCTATGTGCTAGAGCCTGACCAAAACAGAATAACAAGGGGCACTGTTGTTTGACCTTGTCTACGGTATTCAGACTAAATCCCAGGAAAATACAGAACACATAAATAACAGTAAGTTCTGTGTAAAAGTACAGAGTGGCTCAAAGCAAAATACTTGTGTGTAGTAACATGTGCAAAGCAAAGACTGCAGCCTACTCATGGTAACATAGGAAAATGCCAATGGGCCTGCACGGGACATATGATACCCTCCCCTTGGTCAGGATGGTAGCACCAATAGTGACGACAGAATTCAGGCGATAAGCAGTCTCAAAGTGTTAGAACGGCGGTGCAGCCATTGATATATGGCAATAAGTAATTGCGAAACAGAAAAAAAAAGTTTTGTATCATTGTAACGTTTCACTAAGTGCCACTGGGTCCCAAAACGTATAATGTCAACTGAGACCAACAATTCCAGTATTAAATCTGCTACTTCCAAGAGACAAAATAGCAATCCAATTGAGCAGGGCAAAGGAAAAAACATGTTCCTGAGCTTCAGATGTCGATAAGACCATCCTGGGGCAACCTGTGTTGATTTTGATGAAAATGAAATCCAGAAAATGCTGTGCCGTTGCTCAGGAGCCATTTCCAGCCACTGGCCATAATGCCGGGTTATGAAGCAGTCGCATCCCCAAGGAACAGTCCTGGTAATGGGCCACTCAGGGACTCATCAACAGTTTGAAACAGCAGGCAGCTTTGTGCTAGCGTAGCCAGGCAGATGTCCAGAGCCCATTGAAAGGGGCACCAGATGCAATGAAACACAGGTTGCACGCAAGTGAAGAAAGCGTAGCGGAAGGTTAAGCAGAACTCAGCATCTAGAGCATCCGGGGACACTACTCTAAAGAGTCCTAGTATGCGCTCACGGTACAGCTGCAGCTATGCCTGCCCTGGAAGAACCACAAATATAGCATCTATTGTAGAATAGGAAGAACAGCAGTACAATGCCCAAGATCAAGACGAGCAGCAAAGGGAACCCACCAAACTCGCTGGAAAAAATAGAATGCATAAAAGCTGGTATTACTCCAAATATAGTTTGAAAAGAGGTCAGGAGGCCGGAGCCCACAACTTTAAAAAAGTGGTCCAGGCCCGTGGTATCAGACGCATTAAATATTTGATGAATCAGTTCACTGAAATGTAGGGGAGATTCGTGTTTAACAATGACTGCATTTCACTGGAAGTTCTCGTCACCTGCAATTCGAAGGTTTAGCGAGCTGAAGTAAGAGCCACTTCTTGTTGAAAAAATAACACTTTGAGTCTGCTATGCTTATTGAAATCTGTTTTCAAAGTTGGAATGGAAGGCCAGATTTAACTATCAACACTCCCATCCGGAGGAGGAAACAAGACGTTGTTGCAGCAAGTTACTAACTGGGAAACGGACACCACATATGGGATTCCTGCCCGCAAACCGCAACAGTCCTGATTATTAAGGACAAGATAGCTTCCACTTGAAAGCAATGTGAGAGTGGGAATAATAGAGGGAACAGGAGTTGCATTTAAATAACAAACCAAATTAGGGGCAAACACATTACAGGTGCCATGGAGTTTTACATGTTGACAAACAAGAGAATGACCGGCAGTGGAGTCACATTACTCCCCTGTAGGAAAAAATTCTCTCTCAGCCCATTGACAACGATATGTAAATGGCAGGGACCACAATTCTTGATTATAACTGCTCCTAAATGGTTCGTATCTACCCACCAGGAAGTGTTTCATACAGGCAGTTAACTGAAAAGTAGAGATAGGTAATGAGATAACTTGGTGTATTAATCAGACTGCAGACAGTGTTTCTGTTATTGTAAAGGGAAGCTGTTCAAGTTTCTCAATGTGTAACATAGTATAACTAGCATCTTTCATAGCCATTGATTTCTGTCTACCTGTCAAGTTAAATGGTAAGAACAAAGCGGTGAAATTAATGTAATGCCAAGTAACATGCCCATTCTTTAGTGTTTGGAGTGTCCAACTAAATTGCATTATGGATCTAAGTTGGGTCTGACCATGAAATAATGTAGACACGTCACTTTGTACAATATCAATGACAGATGATACAATATTATCCAAACTATAAATACGAGATGACAAAGTATTTATACTATTGTCTACCACAGCAAGGACTTTATCCAAATTATCTTGATCAATTTGGTGTAAATGTACTGCAGCTTCCATTTGCGATAACTTCCAAATTTCATTATGCGCAACATAAACAAATCATTTAGAACGTGAGGATTTTGGACCCAATAGGAAATCAGGCAGTTTCATGTCTTCGGATAGGGGAGAAAGATATTGTTTCACTGCTGACAATATGGAATGTTCTAACCATTGTTAGCATAATTTACCCAAGGAATAAGTAGTCACTGTGTTATGTTGCGTGGGTTATGAACATCCGGGATCACACCAACTTCAGGAATTGTTACAAAGGGAACCTTGTCAGTAGTTCACTGATAAGTATACTTAGAAAGAAACCCTTGAGGAAAAGCACTTCCCTCCCGACATGAAGCTATAGCAGCCAAGATGTCATCATCAATTTTAGTCATAGAACGCTTAATTGCGGCTACTCTATTTGTGGCAACAGCAGATTTGGCTGCTTCATCAGCCATTGAATTTCCAACAGCGTGCGCTCCCGCACATTGATGGCCCAATGTGTGTATAACATGTGTAAGTGGAAGGCGATCTTTAAGATCAGCCCCCTTTACCCAAAGCATTTTATGCTTTATTGTGCTGCCTTTAGAATCGCGAAAGTCATTTTCTTTCCAAAAATGAAAATTGTCATTGTAAGATTGAACACAGTAAAAAGAACCACACAACATAAGCATGACCGACTCAGGATCAGAATGCTTGAGAGCCAAAAGCAATGCTTTAAGCTCGGCCAACTGTGCAGTACCGTCACCTAGAGACTGTGTATGAATCAAAGTGGAGTGGAAAACTCCATCGATCATAGTGCCTAGTGCTCTAGCGCAAGTTGCAGAATAAGTCTGCTTAGAACCAATGGCCAGTTGTGCCCAACCATCAGTGTAAATGATACATTTATACTGGTCAAGAGGAAGAAGCGTAGAAGGCAGCGGATGAACATGTTTATATTGAAGAAACTCTTGTGTTTGTAGCGAAGGGTCAAAAACAAAGGAAACATCAACAGGCATCAAAGACGTAGCCCATAAATCCAACGCGAGTGAAAGGCTTTAGATTTGGGAACACTAGCTTTTGTGACTGCCTCTAAGGCAGGTACAAGCCAAACAGCAAAAATGTGCTTACCTTGAGTGAGAGGCCGTTCTTTAAGGATGGCCATCTGCACTGCAGTCAAATTTATCTCAGTAGATGAAAAACGCCTCTCAGCAGGAGTATAAATATGCGATTTATAAACAATGGGAACAGTGTCTCCCTCATTCCACGTGACATAAGTGAAACCAATTGCATCCGGTACTATTTGGCTGACCAAATTAGTGGTTTTAAGCCTGGTCTGTAAGAACTGCGTAGCAAGTAGATTAGACTGTAAGACACGTAAAACTGCTGTATGTTTCAGAAGCCAAGAGGAAGTGGAAAAAGTTGGGTGTATCAAAGCATAGAAAGGTTTGTTTCTCAGAGCGTACTCAGGAATGTAAGTCCTGCCAAAATTCAAAAAACCAAGCAGAGACTGCAATTTTTTGAGAGTAGAAGATGGTTGCAATTGTACACCCTTCTCCAAAAAATGGGAAGCCAAACCTCTACTGTTATGACTTAATTCATAACCAAGAAAAAGGACAGCAACAAACGCAATGTGAGACTTTGCAGAATTGAACTTGTAACAAAGTTCAGTGAATCGTGTAATAATGTGATCCACTCTTGCCAAATGAGGATTCAATTCGTCATCAGTAAGGTATGTGTCATCAACATAGGCTAAAGCATCAGGACCAATATCATATAAAAGGGGCATGATATGTGCCACAAAAACACTGTGGCTGTTCTTATATCCCATTGGTAAACCAGTGTATCTTCTCTGGGAACCGGGGGCGGTAAATGCGGACCAATCATGGCTCTCCAGAGTCAAGTTGAGACTAAAAAAAACATTAGAAATGTCGAGAGTAGTTTTCAACTGTTTACGGATGATATTGTTAATCAGGGCTGTGGGTGTTCTGCACTACAAAAGTGCGTATATGACTATTCAAATGTCTATAATCTAAGACTATGCGATAAGAACTGTCAGGTTTCAAAACCAGAAAAAGAGGATAATTCATACAAGAGACACAGAGCTCAAGAACACCCTGATTTTCTAGCATATGAAACTCTACTAATATGCCCAGACTTTTTACTACCTCTTTCGATCTAGGCATCATTAGGTAATAAGGCTATGCTAGAATTCATGAGAAACTCCTCATTTGAGTAGTGAACTTTCGCTCCACTATGCCAGAGTGAGGGAGCCATTAAGTATTGAGGCTAGACTGGAACCATTAAATATTGAGGCTATGCTGGAGTACCCAAGAAACAATTTGACTTGTTCAAGTAATAAAATCTTGCTTAACTGGGTCTAAACAAGGGAGCAAAGGAAGCTGAGAGAGGCTATGTCAAAGAGGCTTACCTTGATCGGGCGTGCTGCCCTGTCTTCTTCATCACTGTGGTCCTGCCAATACTGAGGAGTGCTCTGTCGGCGCCATTTTTAAGAAGCCTAATGTCAGTCCTTCATCTGAATACGCTTGTTCCTCATTTATAACTAAATATAATAGAGTATATACAAACATTTAGTCTTTATTGGATGTGGTTGTAGTGTCTTGCGAGTTAGCCATGACAGAATCCTTGTGGCTCCTGATGTACTCCGTAGAGCTGTGACATAAGTGTTAGAGTGGAATGCAGTGAAGGCTGATTTAGAGTGCTGAGTTCGCAGTTACACGCAGATGAATAAAGACTTGTAATACTAAGATCCATGTGTGGCTTAGTCATTGGTGGGTACCCAGGCTGAAAAGGACGCTACAATTGGCACTAGATAGGGGATAAGTAACCTGAAGATCGGTAGCGCTCTCCCAGAGAGTTTGCCATGTTCCAAGCAAACTGCTCGTGCATGCCAAGTGTGCCATTGTCGAAGTAAGGAATCAGTGCTTAAAGGATGTTGAGTCAAAGTGCAGTTCCAGCCACTGTGAAGCTGTTGAAGATAATGAAATCATTGCAGAGAATGTACATGTCATTTGCCAAGAACCTGCTGTTCAGGCCATACATAAAGGTACTGCGCTGATATGCAAGATAAAGTTAATGGGAGTGTTCATGCTGAAGGTGGATACAACCAGGTTTTGTAAGAGCAGTCATTGATAATCAAAAATTACAAAATAACGCTGTGAACAGAAGCACTGCAAGGTGACGATAAACCAGGTGTCAGAAAGTGCAAATTGATGTTTAGAGAAAAAAAAAGTAATAAACTTACCAAAATCATTAAAGAGAGTCATCATATCATTGTACTCGGTGAAGTGGCTCAAAGAGACGTGCCCAAGGTTGTGCTTACTGACCCAACTCTACCCAAAGTGGCCAGGCCCAAAAATGGCTTAGTGGGGCTCAGAATACCTTCACAGGTCTTTGAAGAATAAAGAGCCGAGAGCAACTCTCAGAATAGTGATATTTTTCAGATGGCAGAGAAGAAAGTCACGTTTCCAAATATCATTAGAGATGATCCAGAGGTCAGCATGTTGCAAGGCCTCATAGATGAGTTGCATAAACCAAGTCATAGTTATCCACAAGCAGTGTCCTTAAGTTCCACACTGGTTAACAATGCTGCTTCGTTCCTGAAACCAGTACCATCACTGTTAGAAGCCAGCAAAAAGCTACATATTGGTGATAGATGGATTGTTTAGATAGAGACATTTGAAGATTTCATTGATGCACTTCAAGAGACTGATAACAAAAAGATTATCAAATACCTCAGAAATCTTGGTGATGATGGTGCAAAAGAAGTAAGAAGTAGGATGCTGTGAACTGACAAAGAAATCACATACTGTCAGATTAAAGAAACTTTGAATCTCAAGTTTATTCCCATTGCCAATGTGGATTATGAAAGATATAATTTTAGTTCAAGAATGATAGAAAGTTGGTGAAACCATTGATGAATTTGTGGAGAGACCCAACTCACTCATCAAACACTGTAAGTTCAATTAAATTAATGACAGAGAAGCTATACGTTGTAGAGTTATTGATGGTTGCTTGTCCGATTCATTTAGACAACAAATGCTGAGAGGAACTGTTAGTCTGGAGCGAATGTTACTGACTGCCAGAGCTGAAGAGTGTGCCGATAGAGAAGCTGCTGACATGGAGATTGAAGGTGCCCAGAATGAATCAGTCATGAGTGTGAAAAGTAAACCAAAGCAAAAGACTGAAGGACACAAGATGATGTCTGCACGTAAAAAGAAGTTGAGTTTTAAATGTGGATTTCATTCTCACACGAAGGTAAATATCCCGCCATTGGACAGATAAATAAAGGCTGTGGGAAGGAGAACCATTTTGTAATGGTTTGAAAAGCAAAGGAAAAAGCAAGTGCATCACGGAGCAAGGATAATATGGCCGCCGGGACATTCCAAAAGCAATATTTGACGTACGCTGACAAGGCAAAGCGGCAACATCAGTTAAGACAAATCGATACTGACCACAATCGACTGTCATCAAAATCATCATCACACAGTTCTTCTGTATCAGTATCAAGTGAGAGTAAAGAAGATGGCTGTGCCCTGTCAATGTTTACCTCCGAAAGCGGGCACATGTTGGACTAGCTGCCTGTGATGAACAATGCCAGTCAAAGAAAAGTCGACATACCAAAGCACCAACGTCATTCAAACATTGTCTGAAGATTACACTGAAAGTAAATGGTTGTTCTATAGCTTTCATCATTGACAGGTGTGCTTCAATAAACATCATGCCTGAGCAGAAATATAATGAATTGTCTCCATTACTGCAACTTACACCAACAAAAATAAAAGTATACACATGGGCGGCATCAATGCCCTTAAAATGTCAAGGCTCCTTTGCAGCAACAATGAAAAACAAAAAAACAAAGGTGTAAGCACCCATCCATGTGCTTCAAGGTAGAGCGTAAAGTGCCTGTCAACTCAGTTTCAGCACAGCTGCTGATATGAGACTGAGGTCCCCAAATGACAACATGAATGCTCATCACAAAATAGTAAGTCAATTCCCTGCATTGTTTCATAGTTTAGGAAAGCTTAAGACGATGAAAGTAAAGCTGCGTATTAATGAGAATGTCCGTCCTGTTGCTCAAAAACATAGACAACTTGCTTTTCATTTACAAGATGCTGTTGAAAAGGAACTTGAATCGTTACTTAAGCATGACATCATTGAGCATTCTACTGGTCGCACAACATGGGTTTCTCCAATAGTAGTAGTGCCCAAAAAGGATAGTGAAGGAGCGGTATGCATATATGCATCAGGCAAACAAGACAACTGAATTACAATAACTTTCAGGTCCACACATTGCTGACATGATAACACAATTGAATGATGCACAGGTCATCTCTCCCCTTGTTTGAATAAAGGTTATCATCAGTTGGAACTTGAAGAAAATTGCAGGTACATTACAACCTTTTCTACACACGTTGGTCTATTTCAGTACAAAAGACTACCTTTTGGTGTGTCATCAGCTGCAGCACTTTTCAAGATGTCAATCGACATATCATATAACCTGTCATGAATGCGTTCAATTATAGCAATGACATATTGGTTTTCACAGCTACACAAAAAGAGCACGATAAGTCTCCCACACAAGTATGTTGTTTACTCGCTGATGCAGGTTTGACTTTGAATGCAGATAAGTGTGAGTTCCATAAGACAAAGCTAAAATTCTTTGACCATATCTTTTCTGATGGGGATATGACACCTGATCCTGCTAAAGTACAAGCGCTGTCAAATGCTGATCCATCACAAGATGTTTCTATGGTGCGTTCATTTTTTTTGCATGGCCAGCTACTGTTCCAGATATATATGAAACTTGCCACTGTAAGTGCTTCATTGAGAGAATTGATGAAAAAGAATGTTTCATTTCATTGGTCACATGAATGTGAGGAAAAGTTTTAGGAAAATCAAACAAGCCATTGACAATGCTGCTGAAACAGCTTACTTCAATCCGAAGCTTCATACAGGGGTTGTTGTTGATGGTAGATCAGTCGGGTTAGGCGCTATCCTTTCCCAGCACAGTGGACACCAAGATGCTCAAAGGCATATTGTGGCATATGCAAGTAGGAGTTTGTCCCAAACAGAAAGTTCTTAATCACAACCTGAAAAACAAAGTTTAGCCATGGTATGGGCTTGTGAACATTTTCATGTATTCCTGTATGGAAAGCCTTTTTATGCTGGCAACTGATCATCAAGTTTTATATGGAGAAATATGGTAACCAGGTATAAAGCATAAATGGGCTCACTGCAATCTTATTTGAGGGGAGTAAATAGCAAATACAATATATGGGAGGTGCTCCTAGGAAGAGAGGGTTGGTTACCATCCACAACGCTGCAATGCCCTCCAAAAGAAGAGCAAGAAATATGGACATAAAATCAGAGCACTCAAATGTTTAAAAGATAGTCATATATACAGTAATATCGTAGTAATAGTCTACTTTAATCCAAGTTTTCAGTTCAGGCCCAAATGGTACAGTCCGAGTCTTCACATTAGGCTTGTAGTGAATATCACTGCCAGTTTGTATTCCAAAAAAGAAACAATCCAATACAATTTTCCAAACGAAGAGCAGTTGATATTATCGGCTTAAAGACAATCAGCCATCAGTGCTCGGATTTGTATGTTCATGATCATCAAGTTTTACTAACTATATTTGGCAATCCAAAGGCCAAGATGCCTCCTCGCATTGAAGAATTCAGACTATGATTACAAGAGTATAATTATAACATTGTGCATCATCCAGGGAAGGGTGACAACCCTGCTGACTACTTTTCCAGAGTGCCTATCCAAGGTGATGATATTCCATCCAAGACGGCTGAAGCCTGCATCAATTTCATAGTAAAATCAAACACACCATCTGCCATTTCTGTAGCCCAGATTATCACTGCCACGAGCCATGAAAGTGACATGCTAAAGTTGAAAGATATAATCACAGATCAGTCATGGAATCAACACCCTTGACCTCTCACCAGTGATGGTGAATATCAAAAATACAAAAATGTCAAGGATGAACTGTCCATAACTCAGGAAGGAGTTATACAGCAAGGGTCAAGTATCCTGAAATGGAGAGTATACAGAAAGACATTATTGAAGATATCCACGAAGGACATCGTGGAATCATTGCCACTAATCAAGCTCTCCAAGACCAAGTCTGGCTTCCATATCTCGATAAACGGGTTGAAAAGGAGTGAAAGGCCTGTCATCTATGCAACTGACTTTCTACAAAAGTTACTCAACACACCTTAAACATGTCAGAACTCCTGAAGCATGCCTGGGAGAGAGAAGCCATTTACTTTTTTCGGTCTACTTGACAATGCACATCATCTGATGGTGATTGTGGACGAAGCCTCACAATTTCCATTAATTGAGGATCTGTCATCTACCACTCAAGACCGAGTCATTGAGAGACTAGATGGCATCTTTGTGAAATGAGGTGTTCCAGCCATATTGAAATCTGACAAGGGCCCTATTTTTAACAGTCAAGAGTTCAAAGATTTCTTAGAGCATCTGAATATAAAGCATCAGAAGAGTATACCTCTGTGGCCGCAGGCCAACAGACTTGTTGAGCACTTTATGAGTACACTAAAGAAAGCAGTGCAGCATGCTACTCTTGAAAAGCTCAATCTAAAAGCTGTGTTAAATTCCACACTAAGAGCTTATCGTTCAACACCTCACTCGACCACCGGTGAAGGTCCTGCAACATTGATGTTCGGGAGAGCAATGACAACCACAATACCTCAGTGGACCAATCAGAGAGAGAAAGACGAGAAAGCAACTCATGAGAAGGACTTTGTTCATAAACAAGCGATGAAAGCATATTTTTGACCAAAGACGACATGCACATTTTTCACTTAACAGAGGGAGAGATGTGTAGTGTTTTGCGAGTTAGCAATGACGGAACCTTTGTGACCCCTGATGGACTCCATAGGGCTGTGACGTAAGTGTTAGAGCGGAATGCAATGAAAGCTGATTTAGAATGTTGAGTTTGCAGTTACACACAGATGAATAGGCAGAAAGGGACATTGGGGGCCTGCTCCCTGGCCCTCCGATATGGTCCCTGGGCCAACATATCTCTGCACCATGTGGTGCATATTTTGTACTGCGGCATATGCTGCAGCCGTAGCACCCGCCGCAATACAAAATATACACTCTGCAACCACCTTGAAGGAAGTTGCATCGTGATTCAGGGTGCGGGACCACCAACAGCTAGTTGGGCAGTCGTGTTTCCGAAGGGATGGCGGTCGGACATAAGTCCGACCACCATCCTAATCAGGCCCAAAGTTAGAATACTGTTTGCAATTGATGGTTTCTTCAAATACCTAAAAGACACAAAGCTCATGCATGTTGTCTTCTGTACTGTCTTGTGTAGAAATATTATTTCTCTGGGAATCATGCATACCCTAAACATGGTATCAATGCCCTTAACATTATACCTTCCTTCCAATATGCCTAATCTTGTTCTGCAAATGAGTTAACAAATTATGTGAAATAAACAAATCTGTAATTGGTGACCAGTTTTTAAAAAATTTCTCTGGCTCTTGAGAATAACAAACGGCAAATGGTTCAGACATGTTATTGCAATTAAAATAAGGACAACTTTCCTGGATACTTCTAGGACTATTTATCCAGAGCATGACAATACTCCCTTTGTGTGTAAATATATTTTTCTAGGGCTGTTTGATCCATGAATGTAATGGTGTTTGTAATGATGACAACAAACAGTTACTGATGATTTTCTGCATTTAATTAGTGATATTCATTGTCTAGGAGGGCATAGAAATGTAGACCAATCATTAACTGTTTCACAGCATTTAAGTACCATGTTTTTGTGAAAGGGCCAGGAAATATAATATCATCCATGTAGTTTTTTAAATTATAGGGGATTTAAATCATTTCTGTTGGACCCGTACTCTGATAAAGAAATCCTTCCAAGACAACACCATCTATTACTGGATGTGCAGTGATGTTCACAGCATGATAATTCCATTATGCTTTGCGAAAAAAATTCTGTGGCTACAATTCCTTTACCACAGGAAATTGCACTGTTTTATCTGGAAAGTATTACCCATGGACTAAAAGGAAAAATATGATCAAAACTATAATGGATAAAACTCTAGTAGCAATCGGAACATATGACTCTGGTGGAAAATGTATCTCTCATGGAACCAACAGCACGCATGAACACACCTGTAGCATAGACTGACTGGAGGATGGATGATTATCTCTCTTCTTTCAAAATCTATATCAGATTCAACTTTGTATAAAATAATTTCTTGTGCTGGAATCGTTTAAATAGATATAGGACTTGTTGGTGGTTCATAATACACCACAATTACTGAAGTTGCAAGAGTCAATATTGCAGCATCAGGTTTGTCCATTGAAACTGGCACTTAGGGTAAAGCTAAAAACACAGCATTCTCATCAATCCCCAGATGGGATTTCCATGTGGCTGGACTCTTTATAAATTAGTCCCTCTAGAGTGGGGAAAAGATGCCTTGATCCACTCTGAAGGCACTGTGGTGTCAAAGAGGTCTGCTAAACAGAATCAGCCACATAATGCTTTTAAATGTGATTGATCAACACCTTTCTTTTCTTTTTTGAACAAGGAAGTAGTGGTACAATTACTGTTCATACTATTTCTACCTCAAGAAGTGGAACTGATGGCCTATATGATAGTCCAAAGACTTGCTTGTCAGATTATTTTACAAAATAGAAGTTCCACCTTGCTGAGCCACTCATCGGTAGCTTTAGTAATGTTACCTTCATAGGTGGCAAAGTCAGAATTTGTCACATTGCATAACGTACTTCTAGTTTCTTGAAAAGTCTGTAATAAATTTAAGCAGGAGGCAAAATAAGGTCTTTTCATCTTTGCCATCTTTTCAGGCACCTCAAGTTCAGGCACATGCATTGATACTCAGAATAGTAATTTGTATGGAATATGACCACATAATACTCCTCTGGGCAAGTTACATAGTGCTCTATGAACTCCACAAAGGCTATGCAGCCAGGTCAATCCTGTATCAAATAACCTAGTGGTCAAAGTATATTTAGGAGTGCCATTAGTTTGTTCTAGTACGCCATTTGAGTCTGGGTGGAAAAGGTGCAAATATAGCAGCCATACTTCTAGAGCAGATATAGCATCCATAAACACCTTGGTGGAGAATGCAGGACCGTTGCCTGAATGAAAGGTATAAACAGTGCCAATTGCTACTAGGAACTGTAGTTAGAAGTGCGCAAAATTTGTGTAGTTTGCTTTTGCATGATTACGCAAAATATCACCAAAATTACAGGAAGTTACGTAAAATGTGAAATGCAAATATATCACTTTCTGCTCTATTTTAGTGCAAAATGTGTCCTGGTGACAATTTCTGGAATAGGACGCATTTTAAAAAAGCACTGCAAAGAACAGAAATTCACGCTCTGTTTTTTTCTGTGCATTTCCTGTAAATTTTTACCTCAGATGGTGTGATTCACTGAATATATTTACAACGAATGGTAATTACGCAAAGTGGCATAATTAAATAATTTTGCGAAATTTATATAACAAACAGAACACAAAATTACTGATATTACATAAACTATGTTGGTTTAATTTAAATGTCACCAGACCAAACAAGTCTTTTATGACCGTTCAAGCAGTGGGAGTATTTTGTTGCCAAACCCATCAATTCATTCATTATTTTGCATTTCTTTTCAATTCATAAAGGTACAGAATACCACAAAACACAAATCGAATAAAATAGATAGCGTAAATTATTTCATCTCTAAAACCGTTAAAATATTAATCATTTTATGTACACAACCATAAAACACTTATAAAATAAAACCACGATCATGAAACTGTAATAAAAAACGATTGTCAAACTCATATATACAAAAAGTGTACAACTCCAAACTTTCACCAATCAGCCTTCATTTTAGTCCCACTTCTAGATATACCCTCCATGTACAAAAACTGCATCCTCCTCGGGGCCCACCTCACTAGTCTAAATACATGCATTTCTGCCTTAAGTGCAGCCCAAAGGAAAGATGTCATAGCATAATATGCATAAAGATCTTCCAGTTGTAAAAACAAAATCGCTGGACGACAGTGTCTAAAATTGTATTTGAGGAACAACAGGACAACAAAAATCTTTCCTTTGGGAGTCATATAAAGAGCAAAAAAATAATATATGCATGTTGGATTGGATAGATCACCCATCACAGGGACAGGGCGATAATTCACTTTAAGAATGAGTGTTGGCAGGAAAACCTAACAAAAGTGAGATGTAATTTAATCGAAATCTTATCCGAATAAACCAATGCTGAGGATTTCTTCGCATGGCCAAATAGGACTGCACACCATAATTTACAGGGGGCAATTTATAATATAAACCTACAGTGCTCTTGTTTTTATTGTGCTCCCATCTTTTTTTCCGAGGCTTTCATTAAAAAAATGTTTTTGAGCTCCGCTTTAGGGAAGGTAGCACATGGCAACGGGGAAACAAATAATTCTTTAAGGCCTTGGATTTTGAAGGTAGTTTCTACATAATTCAACTATGGGATCCCTTGGGCATATTCCAATTTTAAACCATCTCTTAGTATTGCTTGATTCAAATGTACACTCTACCGTTTCCAAATCGAATGCCATGATATTAATGGCACCATTCTAATTGAATCTCTCAAATATTGTAGGGCCAATTCCTTAACGCAGATATCATTCGAGCAGCTATGAGGCAGAGAAAGCAATACCTGCTGCAGTGGTTGTATCCCTGCCGTCCCCCAAACTGCTGCTGCCCCATATGTGGCAAAGGCTTTCGCCTTGGCTGCATAAAAATAATCCCGTACCAAAAGGACATCTCTGGAGACCATATGCAGAACCTTGTGCAGAGGGTTGTATGATTTTACTTCGCAAACAATTACCACGCTTGGCAATACCACGCATACTTTACAACGCATGAGCCACTACCACGGTGTCATTTACCACGCAGCTATTTATCGCTGCTTTTTACCACGCTTATTACTGCTGAAATGAATCGGCACACATAAAACGGCCCATTCCTCACATTCTATTGTGAGTAACATATTCCTTTTCTTTAACTGACCAATGACAGGTAAGTAACGTGTACGCTTGTCTCTCGTCACTTTCTGTGACCTTTACAAACGTTCCCGCAAGCAAGATGGCAGAAATACCTTTCAAAGAAGGTCACTTGCCATTTTCCCACATAAAAAAAAACATGTACACACAAAACATGCCATCCACTTTTATTTATAATATATAACTGTGTCTGGAACTCATTTTCAGCATCAAATAAATATATTTATGCATACAGCCAAAAAATGAGTTTAACTTCCAATTGTGAAAGTATAAAAAAAACTACATCTCTTGCATATAAAAACCCTGCATAATTAGTTAAATGTGCTTATCAAAGCAAAACATTGATGTATGTAACATTCATTTTAAACAAATTACTTCTCTTCAAAAAATGCTTTTCAATTAAAGTGTGTTTTACTTTTAAATGAATAAAGTTAACTTTTCTTACCTGTCACCCGCACGCCTTTCACCAGCACCCTTTACTTCCACCAACCTGGGAAACAAACGTGAAAACACGTCTACGCCAGTAGACAGTTAAAACTAAAAAAGGACTTTTAAAAGACGTACGCGCTGAACGTAGAATACATCATGAGACCCGACGAAGACGTTCCAGTGCAGCATGCGTGGTAAAGACGGTCGTGGAAGGCATACGCGTGGTAAAGACGTTTACGTGGTAAGTGTACCGTTGTAAACGTAACGCGTAGTAAAGGGTTCGTGGTTAAGGATGTTTCCCTGTGCAGAGTAGATAAAGTGGTATCAAACTATCTCTCTACTGGGGTCTCTCTCTTCGAAGATGGACGAAGTAACTTCTTTTTAATTTCAGTCAAAATCTCCTCGAATGCCCAGTCATTTGTTCCGGACTTGCACTAACATCTAGACTAATCATAAACTCTGATTGTTTGAGATTAAATACTATAGGCAAGAAGTTGGCTTTATCCACTTTCTCCCATTTTAAGACATACCCATTTTTCCTATTTAGTACTGGCTTAGGAACTTGGACCAAGCTCTTTTTCCTGGTTCACTCCTACCACAAATCACACACAAGTAAGGCATGTTCACTAAAGCCTATACATTTTAGCTGCATATTGTATAATCTATCACTCGTACTGTCTGAGGTTATTGTAAAATCAATCGCAGAGCCTTTATCAGCACATTCAAAGGTCCTCTCCAGGGATCCTGTGAGTGGATTTATCTTATTTATTAAACCTTGGTTCCAAATGATCAGTAATCTATTTAGGGCATCCTCATATTTATAGTGAGTGAAATGTATAATAGGATCTTCCTCACAATCCATTACCCCACAAGCTGGGGTCCCTACTACTGGACAACTTCTAATGTTGAAATCTCCCATCCAAATAAATTTCAGTGGTCTGGGCTACTGATTATTAGCATCAATAATTGACTGTTCCAGTTCCTCTACCACCTGGGACATATTTCCTAAAAAATTATAATTGTAGTAATCTATAATTACCAGATCTCACTCCCCTTGTCCCTTACAGACCAAAAGGTGGAAATATGATGGACCACTTAAAAATGTAAGGACTCTGATCTTCAACGTGTTGGCAAGCATTGTTAAAATGCCACCTTTTGCCCTCCCAGCTCTAGAGGGAGCTGCTGGGGTTTGGTAGGAACGAAAGCCATCCAACATAATTGGTGCCACCTCCCATGTCTCCTGGAGACAAACAATATCATAGTTTGTTATCTCCCCTACCCAGTCCCTATTGTCCTTCGTGCATCTATAACCAGCTATATTCCAGGTTATCATTTACATTGATTCTAACCCTCCCCCTGTCCCTCATTCCTTTAGGCAATTCCCCTCCATCCCCATTTTTATTTATCGTGCTTCTTCCCTTGAGGAGTCAATCACAATCCTCTAAGTTTGTCAACAGAGCAAGCCTGTTCCTACTCAAGGACTCAGTCAGGCCTTTTAGGGAATTAATACAGGGAAGGATGCCTGCAAATTAGATTTCACAATCTTTGTCCTGCGCATTTCTTAGGGATTGTAAAAGAAGCCCAATGGTAAAGCATAAATCTGGGATCCCATAGAAGGAGCAGTGTGGAGTTGATCTAGAAAATCCCCCACTAATCTAGGTCTATCAAAGTTTACAACAACACAGTCACCAGGAATTTTTTTCGATGTTGGTCCCACCTACGATGTTCTTCTAGCCATAAGGATGTACCCATTTATATACACTCTCCTTCTAGCAAAATTGGTCAGCCAGTGTAACGCTTTATTCATAAGTTGTTCTGTAATCTCTACTTGTGATTGTCTTAACTTTGGGACGTTTATCAGAATCAAAACATATAGGCACGC
Source organism: Calotriton arnoldi (assembly GCA_963921515.1). NCBI lineage: Eukaryota > Metazoa > Chordata > Amphibia > Caudata > Salamandridae > Calotriton > Calotriton arnoldi. The sequence continues at coordinate 134,336 of CAWUFW010001538.1, forward strand.
TGTGGGTGGGAGACCCATTGACTGTTCCTGGTCATCTTCTCCTTCATGAGACTTACGTTTTTCCACCCTTCTTGCCTCCCTCATATCTTTCAATGTGGCCGGTTTTGCTATATTCAAGGTAGCTTGCCTGGGGGTGGGTCGTGTTGAGGTGTCAAGCCTATTCCTTGGGCATGCTTCTATATTATTATCAGCACTTTTAACTCCCCCCATGGATCTTCCACTTGAACCTTCACATCCCAGCAAGTCTCCCTCCAGATTGTCTAACTCGTGTGGAGTAATCAGGATTTGGGATGCCCCACCCCTCTGTCATCTCCAACCCTCGGGTTCGCCTCACAAGAAAAGCGTAGCATAAAAGACTTTGATTGTGGGTTCAGAACACTGGACTCAACACTCATGGAGGGTTTCTGTAAAATCCCTCTGTTCTCAACCAATTGAATTAAGCGATGTTCAATAGACTCTAACTGACTTATCAGAGGCTTGACATGGGTTAATAATACACCTCCCATTTTACAACATCAATCATCCGTGTTAGCAATTTGGGATCCATGGTTTAATTCCTGTGTTAAACATTTCACTAGATCCCCATTGTCTAGCTTCATTGGTTTAGGAGCCAGTTGTTGTCTAGTACCACCTCTTTTCCATTTTGCGAAAGGCTCTGGTGGGGGGAGAGTTACACTTCCACCCTGACCTGTTTGATTGCCCTGACCAGGCTGAGGAATATGTAAAGCACAAAAAGAGTCAGCTAAAGAGTCACAAATGCCCTCTCCCGGGGGAGTTACAATAATCACCTCTCCAATTCTCACTTCTTCCAGCGATAATCTCTGTTCTGTCAACTCAATCTCCGTAGTTAGAATGTTGGCAGCCCTCAGAAGAAAGGAATTCAGCGTGGTAATAATCTCACCTCCAGTCTCAGGCTGCTTGATCTTCCTTTTCCCCATGGCAGCTTAGGCACAAATCTTATGGCACCAAACATTAAATGTTAGAGGGGGACCCTGCCTGGCCTCTTCCAGTCATGTATGGGCCTGCCCTTGGTCTGGGGTTTGCCTGGTTGCATCCTGCGCCGGGGACCGCATTGCACATTTTTGCGTGTGGGCAGCAGGGGAAGATGGAACTTGAAGTCTCCCAGTGGTGCTGTCAAAGTCCAGCCACAGCTTCTCTCCTCCGCACTGGTGCCTCCACCAACAACGGCTAATATCCCAAGGAATCAATACCATAAGTTGATTGCAAACAAAATAGATTTAGATTGATTGACACTCTGGAGTGCACCAACATAGTTGAGAAAAATTACCACAAATGGTTTATTGGCCGCCCTGATTAACTGCCGATTGCTGGCCACCCACTAACTTGAGATATGCAAGCTGCTTACCGGCCATTGCCTAGATGTTCTATTCCTCACTGAAACCTGGCTATCAGAGGACTCTGGACATGAGGTTATCCAGGTGCTACTCCCTGACTTCCATATGGAAAGGCTAGATAGGCAGGGGTCTAGCAATTATTTAAAGGGAGTCGTTGAACTGTCGCACCACACCACTTAAGATCGCTAACTGTGAGAGCATGTTCTTCTCTCTAACACTAGTATCCATCTTGTCCCTCTCTGGAATTCTCATTTACAGACCCCCAGGACCCCAATCACAGTTCCTTCAAGCTTTGCCAGGAGTAGTGGCAGAGCTAGCTCTAGATAAATCAAATTCCTATATTGGGTGATTTCAACCTACACATAAACGGCATAAATGGCAGCGCCTCCAAATTCCATCTACAGGATATGGCCCCTCTACAGCTTACACAGTGGGTGGACGGCCCACACAAGAGAAGGGTCATACCATTGATCTGGAGTTCAGTAACATGAATGTACTTCAGCTTCAGATCCCATTCTCGGTAATTTGGTCAGATCAATTTATGATCCCCCTTAGGCTCCCAATACCCCCACAACTCCCTCCACCACAACTGTTAGGTGATTCGACAGCACCTGGTATAATCTAAATGAAGAAGGCTGGCAACATGCCCTGGAAGCCCTATCACCAAACCTCTCAGTGGATGTCACGTGGACAGCCAAGCAGTTCAATCAATGGATCACTGACTCAATTGATAAAGTTCTCCCAACTAGTCTGAGGAACGTTGCCAATTGGGCACATAAATTCCCCTGGTTCAATGCACATTTACTGTCCCTGAATAAAGAATGCAAATAGATGGAGAGGAAGTGGAGAAAGTCTTTTGATGATTTCAGTAAAGCAAAGTATAGGAAAGCGATTAGGTTATACCACTCCAAAATCAAAAAGGCTCAAGTGATTTTCTTTACACCAAAATCACCAACTCTGCTTAATCCCCCAAGGAAATCTTCAGAATCCTCAAAGACATTACGGTACCACCTACAGCTTGACCCAAGTAGAATGCCACTATTAAGCACAGTAATGATTTGGCACACTTCTTGCAGGGAAAAGTAGCGGACATATATATTCCTCTTTCCCGGAGAATATCGGCCCGGCTCTCTCTGCAAGACCGATACGAGGGACCTCTCTCTCAATATATCCCCATCTTTACCGACAATGGGTCACCTATCATCATTTCTGCAACTTACAAGGGACCTGGTCCTGAGTTGTTAAGGATGGTAAAATCAGGTTCCCCTTTGGACCCAGCCCCTTACTGTATTCTTCAAAAAGGAGCAGACTGCATTGTCCTCATGCTGACAAGGCTGTTAAACTTCTCTCTCCTAAGTGGGGAGGTCCAGAAGCCTTGGAAGCATGCCATAGTCAGACCTCTCTGGAAGAAGCCCTCCTTTGACCCCTTTGTCTGAACAATTACATACCTATTTCTCTGCTACTAGGGGTTTCTAAGCTACTGGAAAAACATGTTAACAGAAATCTCTCCATCTTTCTGGAACATCAGGCAGTTCTCCACCCGACCCAGATGGGGTTATGACCACAACACACCACAGAATGTGCCTTTTTAGTGGTGGTCGAAGAACTAAGAAAACTCCTGGATCGGGGAGGTGCTGCAGCCATTATTCTCCTTCACTTAAGTGCTGCCTTTGACATTGTTGACCATGCAATCCTAATTCAGAGAGTCTCCAGCGTAGGTGTCAAAGGCAGAGCCTTGGAATGGCTTTCATCTTTCCTAAAGGATCGGACTTTTCAGGTCCTAGCCCAATCATACTACTCGAACAGTCTCCCCCTCAGCTATTCCCTGAGTCCCACTCTTTAACCTGTATATGCTCCTCCTTGCCAATCTTGTGCAATCACTTGGACTGTCACTGGTGTCCTATGCTGATGACACCCAGCTGGTCATGTCTATTTTGCCCGACCAGATGGCCAATAACCCATCCCTTACCTTGTGCCTACAAGCAGTAGCCAGGTGAATGGCCAGCTGTAAACTAAGACTCAATGGAGACAAGACAGAAGTCATGGTGATGGACAATAACACTCGGGGCAGTCTCCCGAGGTCCATCCCAGACTGCCTAAGTAACCTACGGTCCCCCACAGGCCCAATAAAGAGCCTTGGAGGATGGCTAGATCCCAAACTTATGATAGAGCACCAGGCCAGGAAAACCTCAGCTAACTGTTATGGCACCTTGAGGTTAGTGAGGAAAGTTCTTAAGCTCCTCTCTTTCTCAGCCAGGAGAATCAATGTCAATGCCCTGGTACTAGGATGTTTGGACTATGGCAATGCCTTATACCTTGGCTCACCATCGTATGTGATCAAGAGGTTGCAGATTGTGCAGAATGCGGCGGCTCAACTTCTCACAGATACACCCAGAGATCAGCCAGCCACTAAAACTCTCAGGGATCTCCACTGGTTTCCGGTGGAGCACACAGTGCAATTTAAGACCCTATGCATTATTCACAGGGCAATAAACAGCAGAGGTCCCCCACTACTGCGCTTACTGGCCTCCCCATATCAACCCATTAGGCATCTTTGATCAGCTTCTGCCCACCTACTAAGGGTCCCTAGGATTCGGAGATCACACTAGGGCATACACTCTATGTCTTTTCTGGCACTCAAGATCTGGAACTCCCTCTCTCCGCAGCTACGTCAGATAGAGCAAGAACTCCCATTCCGTAGAGCTTTAAAGATCTGGCTATTCAAGGAATAGTGTCACACCCGGGACAGTAGTCAGTAGTTGCAAAAAGCAATGATACAGTAGTGATGATGCCAGCATGAGCTGATGATAGTCCTTCATGAGTTACCCTAACTGGATCAAGTCTAGCTTGCTCATTAGGCCTTTGCTTGTCCTCCACCCAAGGTATACAAAACCATAGGAACATTATCTTTATTGAGAAATGAGAGTGTAAGAGTATTTGGAGGAGAAACTGCCAGGATGCTTTTCTCCTTTCAACGATGCTTGTATTTCGACTAAAATGTCTACATCAATCTTTTTAGATCAAGGTACATCAGCGACCTTGAAGATTTACACTACTGTTTTCACTGCTCAGTCCGCTGCCTAAACACCTTCACTTTTATTTGGCATTGGTGTGCTGTACATGGATAAAAGGAAGCTTGTCAAATAGAAAAAACTGCCTTTCTTTTCCCAGAGTTGTTTACTTTTATTGAACCCCCTTTGAATCCTTTATTCTATTTGAGGGCTAATATGGTTTATTGACATTATAGCCTCAAACACACAATGCAGAATCCAACACAATTAGTCAGGTAACTAATGGATCAGCCTTCTGGACAACATGCAGTTGGGCATGTATTTCTGCCAACTGTGCAGTTGGGTAATCCAGAACTTTAGTGTGTGTGAGTAGTGTTTTGAAGCCACTGTCTTCAACAGCTCCCTGCACTGTAGCACAAGCTGAGCAATATTAATGTTTAGCACGATCTGAAGGATGTGCTGAGCGTTCTGTTTATATCACACTCTTGTACTCATGTGTGGGTACAATGTTTGGAGTTTGTGGAATATTTTGTTTGCATTTCAAAAATTCTTGAGTGCAAAGTGTGGGATCATATTTAAACTATAAATTTGGGGCATTTAAAGATGGAGACCACTGCAGCCAACAAAGGTGTAGAACATATGCATTAGGAATACTCAGTGTTGTTGCTGCTTCTAGTTTATTTATGAGAGAAACTATAATAATAAGGGGCATATTAGCAAGACGCACGTTAAAATTATCGCCGTTTTAGCGGCAGGAAACTTCCGCTAAAACGGCGATAATGGGCTTGCTAATATGCGTTATAGAATTCCAATAGAAGCCCAGGTTAGATGTGCAGGACATCTAACCTGGGCTTCTATTGAATTCCATAACGCATATTAGCAAGCCCATTATCGCCGCTTTAGCGGCAGTTTCCTGCCGCTAAAACGGCGTTAATTTTAACGTGCGTCTTGCTAATATGCCCCTTAGTTTTATCTGTGTTTGAGGACACTACTTCAAAAACAACAGTTGATGGACAGAATGCAGAACAATGTAATACATTCACCCAAGTACAGAGATCTGGGCCTAAATCCATCGTTTTTTTGCTCACCATGCCATTCCGGTTTGAACCCAGCCATATGCAATTCAGTCTTGACCCTGTGCCTCATGGGAAGAGCCCAGCCCAAACTGCCAAGCCAGGTCCTCCCTGGACTGGAAACAAGCGTCCTAGGACCGGTTTCGGGGTGTCACCCCTCTTCAGCCAGGATAGCTTGATTCCAGTGGCATGGAGAGCACGGGACCCACGTCTGGGCATACCCGTCCCACTCGGGGTGACAAATGCAAAAACAACAGTTGAAGGACATAATGCAGAACAATGTCATACATTCACCCCAGTACAGAGATCTGGGTAAGGCTGGGCGTAGTTCGCGAAGTAGTGCTTCGCGAAGCTACGCAAAGTGCAGTTCGCACTACGCGAGCTTCGCGTAGCACTACGCGAACTGCGTATTGCACTGTTCGCAATGATTGCACAGTGCCGGATGCTTGTCCGCACTGTGCAATCATTGAAAACGGCAACTTGCACAGTGCGAGCTGTCTTTTACTGCCGCTCGAGTAGATTTTTACTCGAGCGGCAGCTTTCTCAACGCGGACTGGTAGTTTCTCATCGCGAGCGGTCGCGAGCATACGCGACCACTCGCAATGAGAAACCTGACCTCCCCGCGTTGAGAATCTCGCCGGGAGGTTTATTTTCCACGCTCGCGATTGGCAACTTGATGTTGCTGATCGCGAACGAGAAAAAGTCTCGCCGGGATGTCATTTTGCTTGCTCGCGGTCGCCAACTTGACGTTGAGGACCGCGAGCAAGCAAAAATGACCGCGGCACTACGCTACGCTACGCTACGCGTGTTTGCACTGTGCTACGTGCAATTCGCGTTGTGCGAAGTAGCGCAAACTTCGCAAACTACGCGAGCGTAGCGTAGCACTTCGCCCAGGGTTAGATCTGGGCCTAAATACATCGTTTTTGCTCACCATGCCATTCCGGTTTGAACCCAGCCATATGCAAATCAGTCTTGACCCTGTGCCTCATGGGAACAGTCCAGCCCGAACTGCCAAGCCAGGTCCTCCCTGGACTGGAAACAAGCATCCTAGGACCGGTTTCGGTGTTTCACCCCCTTCAGCCAGGATAGCATGATTCCAGTGGCATGGAGAGCACGGGACCCACGTCTGGGCATACCCGTCCCACTCGGGGTGACAAATGCAAAAACAACAGTTGATGGACAGAATGCAGAACAATGTCATACATTCACCCCAGTACAGAGATCTGGGCCTAAATCCATCGTTTTTTGCTCACCATGCCATTCCAGTTTGAACCCAGCCATATGCAAATCAGTCTTGACCCTGTGCCTCATGGGAACAGTCCAGCCCGAACTGCCAAGCCAGGTCCTCCCTGGACTGGAAACAAGCATCCTAGGACCGGTTTCGGGGTTTCACCCCTCTTCAGCCAGGATAGCTTGATTCCAGTGGCATGGAGAGCATGGGACCCACGTCTGGGCATACCCATCCCACTCGGGGTGACAAATGCAAAAACAACAGTTGATGGACAGAATGCAGAACAATGTCATACATTCACCCCAGTACAGAGATCTGGGCCTAAATCCATCGTTTTTGCTCACCATGCCATTCCAGTTTGAACCCAGCCATATGCAAATCAGTCTTGACCCTGTGCCTCATGGGAACAGTCCAGCCCGAACTGCCAAGCCAGGTCCTCCCTGGACTGGAAACAAGCATCCTAGGACCGATTTCGGGGTTTCACCCTCTTCAGCCAGGATAGCTTGATTCCAGTGGCATGGAGACCACGGGACCCACGTCTGGGCATACCCGTCCCACTCGGGGTGACAAATGCAAAAACAACAGTTGATGGACAGAATGCAGAACAATGTCATACATTCACCCCAGTACAGAGATCTGGGCCTAAATCCATCGTTTTTTGCTCACCATGCCATTCCAGTTTGAACCCAGCCATATGCAAATCATGCTTGACCCTGTGCCTCATGGGAACAGTCCAGCCCGAACTGCCAAGCCAGGTCCTCCCTGGACTGGAAACAAGCATCCTAGGACCGGTTTCGGGTTTCACCCCTCTTCAGCCAGGATAGCTTGATTCCAGTGGCATGGAGAGCACGGGACCCACGTCTGGGCATACCCGTCCCACTCGGGGTGACAAATGCAAAAACAACAGTTGATGGACAGAATGCAGAACAATGTAATACATTCACCCAAGTACAGAGATCTGGGCCTAAATACATCGTTTTTTTGCTCACCATGCCATTCCGGTTTGAACCCAGCCATATGCAAATCAGTCTTGACCCTGTGCCTCATGGGAACAGTCCAGCCCGAACTGCCAAGCCAGGTCCTCCCTGGACTGGAAACAAGCATCCTAGGACCGGTTTCGGTGTTTCACCCCCCTTCAGCCAGGATAGCATGATTCCAGTGGCATGGAGAGCACGGGACCCACGTCTGGGAAATACCCGTCCCACTCGGGGTGACAAATGCAAAAACAACAGTTGATGGACAGAATGCAGAACAATGTCATACATTCACCCCAGTACAGAGATCTGGGCCTAAATCCATCGTTTTTTGCTCACCATGCCATTCCAGTTTGAACCCAGCCATATGCAAATCAGTCTTGACCCTGTGCCTCATGGGAACAGTCCAGCCCGAACTGCCAAGCCAGGTCCTCCCTGGACTGGAAACAAGCATCCTAGGACCGGTTTCGGGGTTTCACCCTCTTCAGCCAGGATAGCTTGATTCCAGTGGCATGGAGAGCATGGGACCCACGTCTGGGCATACCCATCCCACTCGGGGTGACAAATGCAAAAACAACAGTTGATGGACAGAATGCAGAACAATGTCATACATTCACCCCAGTACAGAGATCTGGGCCTAAATCCATCGTTTTTTGCTCACCATGCCATTCCAGTTTGAACCCAGCCATATGCAAATCAGTCTTGACCCTGTGCCTCATGGGAACAGTCCAGCCCGAACTGCCAAGCCAGGTCCTCCCTGGACTGGAAACAAGCATCCTAGTACCGATTTCGGGGTTTCACCCCTCTTCAGCCAGGATAGCTTGATTCCAGTGGCATGGAGACCACGGGACCCACGTCTGGGCATACCCGTCCCACTCGGGGTGACAAATGCAAAAACAACAGTTGATGGACAGAATGCAGAACAATGTCATACATTCACCCCAGTACAGAGATCTGGGCCTAAATCCATCGTTTTTTTGCTCACCATGCCATTCCAGTTTGAACCCAGCCATATGCAAATCAGTCTTGACCCTGTGCCTCATGGGAACAGTCCAGCCCGAACTGCCAAGCCAGGTCCTCTCTGGACTGGAAACAAGCATCCTAGTACCGATTTCGGGGTTTCACCCCTCTTCAGCCAGGATAGCTTGATTCCAGTGGCATGGAGACCACGGGACCCACGTCTGGGCATACCCGTCCCACTCGGGGTGACAAATGCAAAAACAACAGTTGATGGACAGAATGCAGAACAATGTCATACATTCACCCCAGTACAGAGATCTGGGCCTAAATCCATCGTTTTTTTGCTCACCATGCCATTCCGGTTTGAACCCAGCCATATGCAAATCAGTCTTGACCCTGTGCCTCATGGGAAGAGCCCAGCCCAAACTGCCAAGCCAGGTCCTCCCTGGACTGGAAACAAGCGTCCTAGGACCGGTTTCGGGGTGTCACCCCTCTTCAGCCAGGATAGCTTGATTCCAGTGGCATGGAGAGCACGGGACCCACGTCTGGGCATACCCGTCCCACTCGGGGTGACAAATGCAAAAACAACAGTTGAAGGACATAATGCAGAACAATGTCATACAATCACCCCAGTACAGAGATCTGGGTAAGGCTGGGCGTAGTTCGCGAAGTAGTGCTTCGCGAAGCTACGCAAAGTGCAGTTCGCACTACGCGAGCTTCGCGTAGCACTACGCGAACTGCGTAGTGCACTGTTCGCAATGATTGCACAGTGCCGGATGCTTGTCCGCACTGTGCAATCATTGAAAACGGCAACTTGCACAGTGCTAGCTGTCTTTTACTGCCGCTCGAGTAGATTTTTACTCGAGCGGCAGCTTTCTCAACGCGGACTGGTAGTTTCTCATCGCGAGCGGTCGCGAGCATACGCGACCACTCGCAATGAGAAACCTGACCTCCCCGCGTTGAGAATCTCGCCGGGAGGTTTATTTTCCACGCTCGCGATCGGCAACTTGATTTTGCTGATCGCGAACGAGGAAAAAGTCTCGCCGGGATGTCATTTTGCTTGCTCGCGGTCGCCAACTTGGCGTTGAGGACCGCGAGCAAGCAAAATGACCGCGGCACTACGCTACGCTACGCGTGTTTGCACTGTGCTACGTGCAATTCGCGTTGTGCGAAGTAGCGCAAACTTCGCAAACTACGCGAGCGTAGCGTAGCACTTCGCCCAGGGTTAGATCTGGGCCTAAATACATCGTTTTTTTGCTCACCATGCCATTCCGGTTTGAACCCAGCCATATGCAAATCAGTCTTGACCCTGTGCCTCATGGGAACAGTCCAGCCCGAACTGCCAAGCCAGGTCCTCCCTGGACTGGAAACAAGCATCCTAGGACCGGTTTCGGTGTTTCACCCCCCTTCAGCCAGGATAGCATGATTCCAGTGGCATGGAGAGCACGGGACCCACGTCTGGGCATACCCGTCCCACTCGGGGTGACAAATGCAAAAACAACAGTTGATGGACAGAATGCAGAACAATGTCATACATTCACCCCAGTACAGAGATCTGGGCCTAAATCCATCGTTTTTTGCTCACCATGCCATTCCAGTTTGAACCCAGCCATATGCAAATCAGTCTTGACCCTGTGCCTCATGGGAACAGTCCAGCCCGAACTGCCAAGCCAGGTCCTCCCTGGACTGGAAACAAGCATCCTAGGACCGGTTTCGGGGTTTCACCCCTCTTCAGCCAGGATAGCTTGATTCCAGTGGCATGGAGACCACGGGACCCACGTCTGGGCATACCCGTCCCACTCGGGGTGACAAATGCAAAAACAACAGTTGATGGACAGAATGCAGAACAATGTCATACATTCACCCCAGTACAGAGATCTGGGCCTAAATCCATCGTTTTTTGCTCACCATGCCATTCCAGTTTGAACCCAGCCATATGCAAATCACGCTTGACCCTGTGCCTCATGGGAACAGTCCAGCCCGAACTGCCAAGCCAGGTCCTCCCTGGACTGGAAACAAGCATCCTAGGACCGGTTTCGGGGTTTCACCCCTCTTCAGCCAGGATAGCTTGATTCCAGTGGCATGGAGAGCACGGGACCCACGTCTGGGCATACCCGTCCCACTCGGGGTGACAAATGCAAAAACAACAGTTGATGGACAGAATGCAGAACAATGTAATACATTCACCCAAGTACAGAGATCTGGGCCTAAATACATCGTTTTTTTGCTCACCATGCCATTCCGGTTTGAACCCAGCCATATGCAAATCAGTCTTGACCCTGTGCCTCATGGGAACAGTCCAGCCCGAACTGCCAAGCCAGGTCCTCCCTGGACTGGAAACAAGCATCCTAGGACCGGTTTCGGGGTTTCACCCCTCTTCAGCCAGGATAGCTTGATTCCAGTGGCATGGAGAGCATGGGACCCACGTCTGGGCATACCCATCCCACTCGGGGTGACAAATGCAAAAACAACAGTTGATGGACAGAATGCAGAACAATGTCATACATTCACCCCAGTACAGAGATCTGGGCCTAAATCCATCGTTTTTGCTCACCATGCCATTCCAGTTTGAACCCAGCCATATGCAAATCAGTCTTGACCCTGTGCCTCATGGGAACAGTCCAGCCCGAACTGCCAAGCCAGGTCCTCCCTGGACTGGAAACAAGCATCCTAGTACCGATTTCGGGGTTTCACCCCTCTTCAGCCAGGATAGCTTGATTCCAGTGGCATGGAGACCACGGGACCCACGTCTGGGCATACCCGTCCCACTCGGGGTGACAAATGCAAAAACAACAGTTGATGGACAGAATGCAGAACAATGTCATACATTCACCCCAGTACAGAGATCTGGGCCTAAATCCATCTTTTTTTTGCTCACCATGCCATTCCAGTTTGAACCCAGCCATATGCAAATCAGTCTTGACCCTGTGCCTCATGGGAACAGTCCAGCCCGAACTGCCAAGCCAGGTCCTCCCTGGACTGGAAACAAGCATCCTAGTACCGATTTCGGGGTTTCACCCCTCTTCAGCCAGGATAGCTTGATTCCAGTGGCATGGAGACCACGGGACCCACGTCTGGGCATACCCGTACCACTCGGGGTGACAAATGCAAAAACAACAGTTGATGGACAGAATGCAGAACAATGTCATACATTCACCCCAGTACAGAGATCTGGGCCTAAATCCATCGTTTTTTTGCTCACCATGCCATTCCAGTTTGAACCCAGCCATATGCAAATCAATTGTGTGTCTTTTGAGGACACTACTTCAGTATAGCTGTCTGTACTGCAGTGAGAACTTTCTCAGTAGGAGTAAATTGTTCCTCAGCAGAGAACACAAGTGTGATCTAAATGGTATGGAAGTTGTCTATCCCTCATTGTATGCTGTATATGTGTAGCTTAAAGTGCTAAGAACAACCCTAATTTTGTCTAGTTGCCCCATGACGTCCCCTGTCTGTAAATATTTAGTCTCTAACATGTCTGTTCGCAGTACAATTAAGATAGCTGTGTGTGTTTTCGGCCAATCTATTTCAGAAAATGTTTGAGTAAATAATTCATGCAAGGTCTTAACCCAGCCAGCATAGTGTTGCAAGTAAGCGCTTCCCAAATAAATAAACCCCATTAGGTATTGCAACTTCCTTAATGTGCTTCGAGGTTGTGAAGTAGCACACTTCCGCAAGAAGTAAAGTGCCAATCCTTTACCCTCACTAGATAAATCATATCAAAGAAAAAGCACATTAAGTATGCAATTTTAGATTTTATAAAATTGATTTTATTATAGGCCTGCATGAACTTTTAATTAGGCTGGAGTAATCAGAGTAATTTCAGTAGCTTCTTGTTACTCTTTTGACACAAAATTACCCAAAATTATGTGATTATGCCAGTTCACGTTCATGTTCTGTTGAATTCAGTGATATATCTTTAGCGCAAAATGCAACCTCACATCGAATTTGGATACAAGCGTGCATTGTGCACTAAGAAAATAGTGCTATGTGCTGGGTTTCGCCCCTTCAAAGTTATTTGACACCAAACTGACAAAACCCAATCAGTAGAACAAGAGTTCTGCATTTTGCACATTTGAAGGTAAAAATTAGCACTTAACCCCTTCGATGCTCATGACGAGCTCAGCTCTTCATGCTGCGCGGTCGCGCTGTGCGCATGACAAGCTGAGCTCGTCACGACCGCACCCGCGATCGGAATGTCCAGCACCTGGGCGGAATTCCGATCGCGGCGAAGCGGTTAAAACATCAAAGCAGGGAGACTATTAGGCATTGGCTTGCAGTCTTGCTCACATTCAGAAGTCTTGTAGAGCTTCCCCTTCTCACACAGCCTGCCTGGCTGCTTGGAAGGTAACAAATGTTTGGTGACTCAATCTCCCCTTCTTATAGTCCTTTCACAGACACCAAATGGGATTTATTGTCTGGGTCTTTGAAGTTTTATGTTGGAGTTCTACTTATTTTGAAGTAGACACTTTTCTTTTTCATCTTTTTTAAGGTCACTGCAGGCATGATTCTGAAGCTGATTTTCTACAACACAATTCATGGGAGTGACCAGAGTTCACTCCGAGATGTCAGCCATAGTGATATGTGAATCAAAAGGTTAATTCTAGACCCTCCAGCCCTCCTATTTATGGTTCTCTTATCAGCCCTATCTCACTTCCTGAAATGCGTCTAATCCCATTACTTGGGATGTATCACTGAATTAAAGAGTGGTCTATTGAAATGTAAATGGAGTCTCTTCCTTTTCATGCCAGTGTGTCTCCACCCAGTACACAGGTGTGCAGCAATACACAAATCTGTCTAGGGGGAATCCACTCTCCCTCATGTCTTTACCAGACAAGCCTGGGCTTCCCAATATGGAACCCAGGACCCTCCATACAAGGCACCCATGCAGGCATATTTACTCAGTGTACACTCACAGTACACTTACTGTTCCTCACAAATACCTCTATGCATTGTACCCTTACGTGTACATATGCATTGAGCCAACAGACTCAGTCGGTGTGTATTGTTCAGCACTGAATCTTTTCTATCTTTTTCCAGGGTGTGTTATTTTAAAACACATGCACTGCCAGCACACACTCTTGCTATGAGCCTGCTGCACAACACTTCACCCTTCATGTATGGTGCTCCACGGTCCACACAAGCACACATACGCTTAGCATAATCTGTATCCACACATGCACTGCACCACATTACTACTCTCATATAATGTATTCCTCTCAGGCATACATATACCCAGTATATGCAATAACCACACATGCACTGCACAGTATTGCTCTATTCTTGTGCTGTACCCTTCTCTGGCACATATACAACTAACACAGAGTCACTACTCCTGGGCTGGGCAACACTCCACATCTCACCTGATGTAGACCAAGAGTGAGTTAAGCACACATCAGCGGAACTTTTAAAAAGGTGAGTGAGTCTGTAGGCCTCACTCCAGTGACACAGGGTAAATGTTTCTGCTCACTACTACTGATCACAACACAGTATACTGCCACCACTGCGCTCATGCATCTTAACTCTTGGCGATATGAAGTATACAAGTATACTGAAGTAAATTAAGTATACTTTTTGCATGCTTTAGTATGTCAACCTAAGTGGGACGAGTATGCCTAGATTTGGGTCCAGTACACACTGTGTCACTGGAGCCAAGCTATATCTGGCTGATGAGCTGATAACAAGGGTGGAACCAGTCCTGGGTTGCTTGTGTTCCAGTTCAGGTAGGACCTGACTTGTCAGTTCGGACTGGACTACTCCCATTGCAGCTGGGTCAAGACTGATATGCATATGGCTGGGCCCAAACTGAGGAGGCAAGTTGTGCAGAATAACGATGGATATGGATGCAGCCCTAGTTATTACCATTGGCTGCGATTAATTCAGGCATTCCGTCCACCACTTGTTGTATACTCTAATATGTAACCCTAAGTAGGGGGGTATGCCCAGACGTGGGCCCGTGCACACTGCGTCACAGGAGCCAAGCTAAGCTCAGCTGATGAGCCCATAACAAGGGTGCAACCTGTCCTGTGTTGCTTGTGTTCTGGTTCATGGAGGACCTGGATTGGCAGTTCGGGCTAGACTGCTCCCATCTGAGCAGGGGAAAGACTCATTTGTATATGGCCTGGTCCAAACTGAGGTAGCATGGTGTGTTAAATTATAATGGATTGGGATGTGGCCGCTGTGATAACCAGTGGCTGAGATTAATTCAACCATTCCATCCTTCACTTTTTGTATACTTTAACTCTTGGTGAAGGTGGTAGCCTTCCACCACTATGAGGGTAGCACTTTGGGTGCCGATCCCGGTCTATCAAAACTGTAATTCGTGAGACAGGCTTAAGTGATTTCACACACATATGAGTCATGTTTACCTATGAAAAGATTCAGCATTAGGGATCCAGACAAATGTACAGTTGGGCACTCAGGGCAGGGGTTCACATCTCTTACCATGAAGATGATTTTTTCTTCCTAACAGAAACCCCTCCCAGATCAGAACACCCTGGACCAACTACTAACTTGGTAAGATTGGGTGGTCAGATCGGTAAAACCAGTGAGACAATCTGTCAGTATCCCTGTGGCTCAATCCGGCTCTGTGCTCCACTACAAAGTTTAACCTTTGCAAAACAATAGACCATTTCAACAACTTGGAATTCTCTTCCTTTATAGCCATCAACAATGTTTATGGCTTATGGTCTATTTGCACGACAAACTTAATGCTAAACAAATATGGACAGAACTTAAGCAAGGCCCACACTATGACAAAGCACTACTTTTAAATAGCAGCCACGTTCTGCTGTCTTTGAAGAAATCTCCTACTAATAAATGCTACCTGATGCTCTCTACTTTTGTCATCCACTTGCGTTAACACCGCTCCACTCTTTTGCCAGAGGCATCAATCTGGACAATGAAAGGCTGACTATTGTCAGGTCCCTTCAGTACTGGTGCAGAGCATAATGCTTTCTACAGTTTCTCAAATGCCTTTTGGCAATCTGCAGTCTATATTACCTTCCTGTACAGCTTCCTAGAAGTCAAAGCAATCATTGGGCCACTAAACTTCCATAGTTGGCTACTAAGTTCTTGTAATACCAGGTGAGTCCTACAAAGGCCCTCACTTCGTTCTGAGTGGTAGGTATCTCCCACTCCATCACATACTGAATCTTGGCATCCAACGGGAGAATCTTCCTGTTCTGTACATCAGGCCCAAGTTAGACTACAGAGGACTGCCCCACTTGACACTTAGGGGCCGATTCTGATGCGGGTTGGAAAAGCTTCCCGACCAAGGGCCTGATTCTGATGCGGTTAGGAAGGCCTCCTAACGGCATTTGCTCCTTCCAAATCGGATCGGGAACGTGTCTTCCCTCCCGAGGGCCCAATTCTGATGCGGTTAGGAACAAATGTTCCCATTGAAGTCAATGGGAGTTCAACCAAATCGTATCTGGAAGCATCCGGATGCATCCTACTCCGCCGGTCGGACTTTCCCGATCCGAGTGGGTCGGACACCATTTCCCAACCGATTTGGTCGGGAAGCTTTTCCAACCCGCATCAGAATCGGCCCCTTAGTTGCCTTTATGGTCAGTTTTGCCTCCTATTTCCTTGCCAACACTTGTCCAAGATGCCTTTGGTGGCCATTCCATGAAATGCTGAACACTGAATTATCACCCAAACAGGCCGCATAGAATGCCCCCAACTCTGTTAGAACATGGTTCACAAGCCGTTGGTAAGTGACAGGAGCATTCTTTAACCCAAAGGGAATCACTTTAAATTGATACAGCCCCTCAGGCATAGAAAATGCAGTCTTATCCTTAGCATTCGGTGCCAAAGTAATCTGCCAATAACCACTGGTCAGATCCAAGGTGGTCAAGTACTTTGCAGCACCTAACCGATCAACAAGCTCACCCATTCTGGGAGTTGGATGGTCATCAGTTTTGGTTACTTCATTGAGGGCTCGTTAGTCCACACAGAACCGCAAGTCAGTGGATCCTTGCTTCAGTACTAGAACCACAGGACTAGACCAAGGACTACAAGAACTCCTAAGGACTCCAGGTCCAACATCTTGGAAACTTCTGCCTTAATGCATTCCTGAACCCGGTCAGACATTTTATACATTCTGCTCTTCACTGGCAGACTGTCACTGGTGTCTATGCCATGCACACAGATGATGTCATCCCTGTAGTCGGTGAGAAGAGGTTGGCAAACTCTTTCCATATACTCTGTCTGCCACTCACGCGTTAACAATCCTTCAAGTAACTATGATGTAAGTCAGGAAGAGGCACACTGACATTCTCGACTCCCTTTGGCATAGCCATGACATTCACTGTGTAGTCTCTCTGTAGGTAAGGCTTCAGCCTGTTCACATGGAATACTCTCTTGGGTTCCCTTGTGGCATCTGTGTCCACCAAGTAGTTTACCTGAGACCCTTTCTTAACTACCTTGTGTGGCCCACACCATTTTCCCTCCAAGGCCCTGGTACAAATAGGCTTTAGTACCAACATCTACTGACCTTTTTCATACCCAGTCGGTGTAGTTTTCTGGTCATACCATTCCTTCACCAGTGCTTGGTTAGCCTGAAGGTTTTCCTTTGCCTGACTCATGTATTGAGCCATCAACTGCCTGAGGTCAATCACATACTCCACCACATCCTTCTATGGAGACCTTGAGGTACCTTCCCAACCGCCTCTTACTAGGGCAATTGGACCCTACACCAGGTGTTCATACAGAAGTTGAAAGGGACTGAACCCTACCCCCTTCTGTGGAATCTTTTGGTAGGCAAACAAGAGACAAGGTAGGAGAAGATCTCACTTCCTCCTGTGATTTTCTGACAGAGTTGAAATTATGGGGCCCGATTCACAAAGGCAATCTGAGACAAAAGTTTAACTTTAAGACTTTTGGTATTCACAGAGGTCATTTACGAGTCGTATCTTTACGTCCGCAGTCGGGACAGAATCTCCGGCTTGGGCCATACTCTCTGCACCAGGGCCATACTCTCCATCTCGGGCCGTACTCTCCGTCTCAGGCCGGATGTAGTGTAGTCAATGGGTTAGAATGTAATTTTTACAAAAAGGAACATTAAGAGCGTGTGATAAATGGTAGAGTGGGTCATGAAAATCAGTTTGGGCAGGGAAAAGGGTGTAACCGGACACTACATCATATCCCAGAAAAGTTTCCTCCTTTGCCTCATGGTGCATGCAGTCCACAATTTGTGCTCCCCTCAGTGTTGACTCAACACTGAGGGGATCACAAATTGTGGACTGCACGTATGCATACTCTTTATCAATATCTTATAAGCCCTATCTCCCTTGCTAAGATGTGTCCAGGCCACTTCCTTGTGATCTATCACTGAATCAAAGAGCAGTCTTTTGAAATGGAAAAGGTCTCTTACTTTTCCTTCCAGTGGGTCCCCACCAGATCACAGGAATGCAGCAAAACACATATCTGTCTGAGGGATTTCTCTCCTGCTCATGTCTTTACCAGGCAGGCCTGGTCTTCCCAAAATGGTACCCAGGGTCCTCAATACATTTCAACTTTGCAGACACATTTACTCAGTGTACACTCACAGTACACTTACTGTCCAGCACTAATACCTCAATGCATTGTAACCTTACTTACACATGCATCCAGCCCACACACCCAGTCTGCGTGCACTGTTCAGCACTGAAGCTTTTATATCTTTATCCAGAGTGTTATTTCAAAACACATGCATTTACAGTGTACACACTCACTATGAGCATGCTGCACAACACTTCACTCTTCATGTATGGTAGTCCACGCAAGTACACATACACCCAGTACATCCTTTATCGAACATGCACTTCCCCGCAATACATCTGTCATGCTGTTGTGCAGTTGCATAGGCCCTGGGCACAAGCACTTCCATTTTACATATTCACATTTAAAGTTGACATCTTTTTAAACAGTGACCTTTGTAACACATTTTCCTTGCACGTCAGCGCACTCAAAAGAATTCCTTACATGTACATTTCTTCGTAGGCACATTTAAGTTTCTTGGAACACTCTGTACAAGGTCCCTGGTACTCTGCATGAACTATGTTATGTATTGGTGTCTGTTAGGTGACAGTCCTGGATGGGTAGAATAACCAAGATGCGTCTGGATCGGAGCTCAGGTACTAAATGCATGGGTTTAGTTTAATATATATACTGCATAGGCCCTTGCTTAGCCCGAGGAGCACTTCAATAGGATTGTTGTTGTCACTCTGTACCTGAATTCTAGCCCAGCTGGATTTCATCCCTGTCCTGAGAAGGACGGCTGCCTGCTTAACACTAGACCTGGCTGTCAGGTGATACCGACACAAATGGCCCCTATGGTGGAAGTGTAGCCCTTGATGGTAATAGTTTACAAAAAACCTGCTGTGAAGGAAACAGGCATGAGCCAGCACGCTTTGCATACAGAACCCCATTTATTGATATTTGCTGATGCACTGTACGGATGACCAACACATCCTTTTTAGGGATTCTATACTTTAAGATTCAAGCACTACTCAAGTATGCAAAATTTTGCAACAACATCAGAGGCCATTGCTAGCAAAATACCTTCACTGAGCGCGCATATTTAATTGACTACAATGAATAGCATTCTGGTGATACTGTTCCAGATCACCTGTACATTATATCCACTGAACCGCACAAGCTTGTCACAACACAGGCCAGGTGACCACTAACCTGGGAAGCCGGATACAGCAGGAGCGATGGATGATGTTTGATCACCCTTTCCTCATGTGTGAAACCACCTGCGAGTATTATAAAATCACTCCACAGGCAACTCCACCCCAGGGGAAAGGGAAAAAAGGGATAAAAGAAACAATAAAGGTGCAGCTGCGAAACCATCAATGGAGTGCTGTACAGGAGTTGAAGACACTCCTACAATAGCCCCGTGTTCCCTGCAAGTGAGACAAAACACAACAAGCATAAGACTCCTCCCCAAGCACCTACCATAGATATATATATATCTGCCGTATGTGTATGCACTTACTGCTAATACTGCTGCACGTGTCCTGATGTAAACCAATTTACAAAAAGCAAAAATAATGCAAAACAAAGCAAAGCATGGCTTCTATGAAGGTTCTACGCTTAACGCGCTAATCTCCATAAAGGTTCAAGCCTTTTCTTCTGCAAGGGGTAAAAGTAAAGTACTTAGCTTAGAGCAGGCAGTCTTTTGGCATCCACAAGAAGAGGCTCCAGGCTCCACAAAGAGATGACCAGCAAAGGCGCGTAGTTAGCGCGTATGACACAAATAACATCCAAAACGAAAGGAACCAGGAAACAGAAGCCTTGCGCCAACAATGGTCCTTGCAGGATACTGCTGCAGGTACTAGCGCTCCAGCGCGGGAAAAAACAAAATAAGGCCTGGCTCAGGGAATTTCATTCATGCATTCCAACTTGGGCGAAACAACGAGGTCCAAAGAGTGTTTATGTTGTGCTCAACCGGTACGTGCTCCAGCGCGGCTAAACCAAAGACAAGTTCCGCTGGAAAGGCGCGGATCCCAGCGCGGCTCGGAACAGCGCTTCCGCACCAGTAAAACGATGGCGGCTGAACGCCGTCTCTCTCACCGTCTTCCTCAACAGACAAAGCGGCCAAGGCAGAGAGGAGACGGGGTTAACGAGTATGTCCCGATAGGAGCTTGGCAGTAAGGCACAAAACCCTTTCGGAGCTATCAGCAGGAATCAGGTGACAAGCACCGAGTTGAGTGAAGGAGGGGAATATATAGACAGAGAGATAGGACAAGCAGGCTACACCCTAGGCATTATGGGAGATGAAGTTCCAAAGCCGTGCACACTGCATTTCCTTCTCATTCACACAACGGTGCTCGCTAGTGTGGTTTCCCAGCCAACCTACACCCATACGTGACAAAGCTATTGTCAGTGCCCTTTACTCTAGCTGCTTGCCAATTGAGAAGAGAGCCACATTGACGCATTAATTACTAGATTGACACACACAGCCTTGATTGTGGGAAAATCCTACCACAGGCCCATGCTTGCAAATTCATATGCAAACTGTTATGAGGGTTTTCAATAAAAAATAGATACAGATCCTTGATTGCGAGATCATTTGCCACAATCCCATATTGTTTCCTCTGTATATTTTCAATCCTGATGATGACACCCCTCTAAATAATTGTGTATTGGGGGTCGACATGTCAACAGACAACTAATACAGTGGACTGTTTTTAAATTGATCTAGGTTCTGAATACTCCCATTGGGCATGTTTGCTTTTTCATCCAAATTTCATCAGTCACATGTAAATGCCTCCATAATGTTTAGCACTTGCGCACAATTCATTTACCTTATCACTTTCTCTGCACCATCACATTCTAAGGAGCACCTTATCTTAAGATTGATTCATAAAATTGAGTTCTTGTTTGTAACAAGACAATTTAATTGTGAAATAACAATACAATTGTATCTCGTATTCTAAACCTTTTAATGAAGGTTTTTTGAAAATTATTGCAGTGGAAGTCAAGGGTGACACTATTCCCATAGTGACCACTTACGTCTTTATTACTTATCCTACTCAGGTCCCATGGTTACTAGGTTTCCCCTTATTTCTGAGAGAGTCAGATGATAAACACTCACAACTAAATGGAGAGTTAGACCACTCTTCGGGATTTGGAAGATTAGCCAACTTATACTAATTAGGATAAGCAGAGCTAGATAGAAGTACCTTTATATGTATTCATTTAATCTAATGCATTTGTACAATGGTTGAATTATTGATCCTGTTTACCATTATTGTTATGCATGCGACACTGGTCTGTTTCATTTGATTAATCATTACAGCATATATATTTTACACAAGATTCTAGTTGCCTTAATACATTTTTGAAACACCACTTTTTATTTCTCGTGTACCTATTTGGGCATGCCTGAGTTACAAACAAAAGGGTAAGATTTGTTTCCACGATTTCATTTGGGGAATTAGGATTGTCATGTTCTACAGTTGCAAACACCATCTGGTGCCCTGTCAGTTTAGGGGCCTGTTGGCACATTGTGAGCTAGCTAGGAACCAGGTCAACATATTCTGATGATATATGTGGTCTCAGTCCCACTAAGTTTTCATGCTTATGTGCTCAAATATCCTACTCACCAATTAACCAGAGACATCCATGGTGTTAGGCATACATCCTTCTCAGCTAAATAGGGAACCCCTATTTTTGCTGTAGGTTGTTCAAGCTTGAACCTTTAAAAGGATTACCCCACTATAGTTGCCTTCTCTGAATTCCATAAATCAGCATAGCTAACGCATGACCAATAAACATTCTAGTAAATAGTAGTCATGCAGTAACACAAATGATACTACATCATGGGCTCTAAGCTACAGGTGGAGATGTTACTTTCATGGTAGGAGCTCACAAAGTGTATACAACAGAGGTACTTTATTCATGGGTAACATTTCCTGTAATAAATGCCTAATCTAGACAGCTTTATGAATGCAATGTGCAAGGTAGTTCTCAACAATTACGCAGCATTTGACAATCTAGAAATAATGATCACATATTAGAAACACACAAGTTGGTTCCAAGGCTTCCTCCCACATACCACAGCACACGTCAGACTGGGTCCCCTCAGCAATCAAGGGGAAACATTGCCCTTCTTGGCCAGATACACACCGTATTCAGACATAGCAAACCTAAACACAATATAACTATGTGTACTATACACAGATCTAGTTAGGTTATACAGAAGTATGACATAGCATGTCATGCAAACCATGGCACTAAACCCTGCAAGGAATGCTCAAGTTGCACAATTGCACTTAGCAATGCAGGCAATTAGTCCGATAACTATTAGTTTAATAATGGGAAAGACTCCCACTGGATAGGAAGAAATCCCGTTTGAATTGCACAAAAAACAAATCAGCTTAAAGAAGTATTTCCCCACATGGGACCTCAAGAAAAGCATAGAATTCTCACAATATGCCTACCTTGAGGAATGGTTCCTCCAGAAGTAGATTTTGCCACAACGGGCACAGTGTTAGCTGCAGTATATACCACAACACAAACGCCATCCATTGTTGTTTTGTCTGATGTGCTAAAACAGATTCAGAATGAATACGGGGCAGCCCCGGCCCTGGACTTGGGGATCAAAGTGCTGGACAACTTTGCCACATCTCCTCAATGATTTTAAGTACTAGTAAAGGAGAAGCAGCTGCACTGGCAGCATGCCAGCATCTCCCACAAGTTCCATTAGTGGATCAGGAGCGAGAACTACCAAAACGTATTGCAGAAACCTATACATCTATTGGTCGAGATAGTTTGGGAGACAAACCTAATAAATCACAAATTAATGGCAATTCTTTAAAGGATAACTCCAAACAGGCACCTGAGTCTTCTAAAAAAAACGTGGGATGATAAGAAAAATAATAGAGAAAAATTTAAACCACAGGATGGATCTCCTCCACGGGAGTCCTCTAAAAAGCGCTATAATCTCTGCAATTGTGAAAACTTAAACAGCCTGATAGGTATCAGTATGCTGATACACATCATTTTTGTTCCTTTCAGGAGTCATCTGAAAAACAGTCAGAGTGAGGAGGACGACTAGAGTGCAGGTTGGAGGAATACTTGAACCCAAAGAAGCACTCACAACGCTCTTCAGACTCTGTTATATAAAAAGACAAACATCAACAACAAAATCCTCAATTAAAAATAAAAAAGTGGCAAGTATTTTGGTTAGACATGCCATAAATACTGAGGACTCTGCTTCTGAACATCGAGTGGGCTCTGAATCTACTAGACAACACGGTAGAGGTGTTGATAGCTTGCCGCAATCTTCAAGAGTTTCTGGTGGCAAGAGCAAATGATGAATTTGTTCAGGGGGAAACTCTGGATCAGAACTCAGCTCTCCAAGCAGAATATATGATTTGCAACTCCAAATTGAGAGTGATAAAGAACGCATCATTAAGGTTCTCTTTTCAGAGAACCTGACATTCGGCTATGACATTCTCTTGGATGAGAATGATTGACCAACTGAGTTTGTAAGAGAAGCCCGATGAGGGTAAACTGAGATATATCCAGCATTTTCCTGCTTTGTTCCTGAATCAGTTAAACATGCTTATTTCAAGGAGTGGGCTCTTGCACTTCCCTGGCTTTATATCACAGTCATGTATGCTGGGATGTGGATGTGGATTTGCCTAATCACATAATACCCAGAAGGTCCAGCCCACAAGTCCAACCCCTCCTTGACCAGAAAATTCCCTTCTGTGGTACCTCTCTGTATGCAAAAAAGGAGGCATGGCAAAAGGACATCCCACTTCTACCTCATGGGCCCAGGCAGGCCCATATTCATGACTTTTAGTGTCTTGTTGATCCTTTCATCAAGGCCATTGGTTTGTGAATGTTAGGGTGTAGGGATCTAGTAGATTAGCTAATACGCCTTCCACATTGGCTTCATATTCTATTCTATTCTATTCTGTTCTATTTAGCAGTTATAAAGCATAAAGTAACCTGTGGGCATCCCAGCACTAGTAGTGTGACACAGACTAACCAGAGTGTTCTAGAGGAGTTTGTTCTAGAAAAGCCAGGTCTTTTAAAGTTTCTGAAATGGTATTCCTTGTTGGCTGTTGTGGCCAAAGGACCACCCTCAGCTTCTCACCCTTCTGAAGGGAGGAATCACAGCCCACCATGCATTGATGAATAAAAGAGTTCTACTCTGGGTATAGGGAGAGATAAAGTGTCAAATCATCAGGGGGGCTTTGTCTAGAAGTGTCCCATAAGTCATGCAGAGGGCCTTGAAATCGATCATCTGGACAACTGGCATCCAATGAATTGGAGACCAAGGCCTGCCCGGCTGCCTTGTGTCTGGGAATATTGATTAGAGTCCAAGCTGCGGTGTTCTGCACCACTTGTAGTTTCCTGGTTACAGTTTTTAGTGCTCTCAGATAAAGTGAGTTTCTGTAGTCCATTCGAGATGGAATACCTGGACCACAAGCCTTTTGGGGAGCGAGTGGAGCCGTGGTAGATGACCGAGAGCTTTGTTGCTTGGGTTTACATGGTCAAGGAGTTGTCCAGTCATACCCTCAGACTCTTTATAGTCATCTTTAGGGTGGGAGGCGTGGCCAAGCAGTCGGGCCAGCCTAGCTGCAAACGGGGATTGAAATTGTTACCTAACATTATAAGTTCAGTATTACCCCCATTCAACTTGAGACAGGAGTTGTTCATCCAGCTATCTATTCGCTCCAGGCATAGACCTAGGAAGGCGGATTGGGGGTCTTGTTTGGGATTGAAATAAAAAAACTGTTGTGTATCATCCACATATGACATTATGGAGATCCCAAATGGCAGTACAATGGCTTCCAGTGGACACATATACACGTTGAATAGCATTGGGCTCAGTGATGAGTTGTCAAGCATTCACCTTGGATTCCTGCAGGAGTGAGCTGAGAAGTATGCAGCAAGGTCCCAAATCCCACACTAGGCACCAGCCACCAGACTATCTTACTTCTACATGACGTCTGCCCAGAGGGGAAAAGGGAATGGGATGAAAGAAAAGAGGCACTGCTCTTGGTTCATAATTTTGTGATAACCAGTGATAACGTCTGCGCTTCTGCTTCTAGTTGGGAGAATAAGAGTTTGGATTTGCCCTTCAGAGCCCACCGGTATGGATAGTCCCAGCGAATATTTCCCAAGATAAGCTCTGGACTTGGCAAACCTGGAGTGACAAAACTCAGGATAAGTAGTTGGGGTCATGGGTTCAAGTAGAATCTGTGGCTCAACTCTTTTGCAATAATACAATGTTCAAGATAAGGTCTCTTGACAGTTATAAACAAATACATACAATAAGGATCTCATAGTCCAAGAACCCTTGAACTCTCTTCAGGAAATAATAATGTGATACATAAGGAAATTCTCAATTATCAGAATTGTTCAAAAAGTTTAAAGTCCCCAAAGTAATACTTGTTTTCTCTGATTGTTTGCCGTATTATATAGCGTCAAGGCACTAAAGTGGCAGAGATGAGCAGTTTGCCTTGATCAACATAAAAAGTTAAGTAACAAAAATATTAGGCATGTGTGCGTGCTGTTACCACCTGAAAAGTACTGAATTCCTACTTTGTGTCTTTACTTCTCAATTTCAGGCATATGTTGATAAACTCACCCGCCGAGACAAAGAGGAACTATTAAGAAAGTCCATAACCTCCCGGAATGCCAGGAATCTGAGAATACGAGCTACAAGGGAATGGGACAGACCACCAAAGATGCCGAGGATCAAGAATACAGGTGAGTGAACCAGTGCGGGGCCAGGAACACTAGAACGCCAAGCGCTGCACTTCTGCTGGGCACATCTAAAATAGCTTCCTTATTCAACGTAGCCGCACAGTCTCGCATGACCAAGTCATGGGGAGTGTCCTTCCTTTGATTTTATGGCCCTGAACACTGCACGCGAGAGTCCACGGCAACCCGGCCGGCATTTCACACATCCAAGGTAAGGTAGGCCCGACACGTGCCTTGTTGTACTTCACACTTCAGGGGGAATGTACCAGCAGCACCAGGATCCATCAAAAACCTAGGAGGTCCTGTCCCTCAAGAAGGAGCTGTGCCAGGTCAGGGCTCGTCCCAAGACTCCCGCACTGTTAATTCTATCCACAAGAATATTGTGATTTACAGTGCTGAAGGCCGTGCTTAGGTCGAAGAGGATGGTGGCTTTCGAGTCTCCTTGGTCTAACAGCATTTTAAATTCCTCTACTAGTGCCAGAAGGGCAGGCATGGGTGTACTCCGCGGAGTTTTGCGACGCAGAACTCCGCGAAGTCACTAGAAAACTCCGCGAAGTTCCGCGGGTGGCGGAGTGAAGTGCAAACTGCAGTTTGTAATGGTATTCCTGCCGCTCGGGTAGAAATTCTACCCGAGCGGCACCTCGCGTTCGCGAACTTACCATTCGCGATCGCAAACTTACTGTTCGCGATCGCGAGCGGGGAAAAAACTCCGCTGCACATCGCGAAGCGGAGTTTTCTGCACTCCGCGAACTCCGTGGAGTGCAGAAAACTCCGCAAACTCCACGAACGGAGCGAAGTTCACCGCCCAGGCCTACAGAAGGGTAGTTTCTGTACTGTGTTTCAGTCAGAACCCTGTTTGGGTCAGGTGTAGAGCGGTATTAACTTCAAGAAATTCTGAGAGGGACTGGTTGACACATTTTTTCAACACTTTACTTAATCGAAGGAGCAGGAATATCAGTCTATAGTTTCCAGGACAGAAAGGGTCCAAGTTAAACTTTTTTAGTAATGGTTTGACCATGGCATGTTTCATGGCCACTGGTACTGTTTCTTCTGCTAAGGAAAGATTTATCATGTCTAGCAAGGTGGGAAAGAATGAGTTCTGCTGCATTGGCAAGATTGTGAGGTAGATAGGGGTCCAGCAGTGATTCAGATTTAACTTTACTAAAGGTCGCAATAAGCAGACATGAAGTTTGTGCCCGTGTCAGACTCTACTTCCTCGAAAGTAAAAATCCTCATCAGGGGCCTAGCGACTGCAAGTGAAGTCAAAAACCTCAGAGAGATTGCCTCTGGGTAACCAGTGGGATGGTCGACCAGGATAAACCTGTTGACTGAGGCTGTCTTGGGTTCCAAGGGTTCTCAAAAGTCAATGCCCACCCTTTAACAGGGGTTGCCAATAACAAGTTAGGGATTCTGGGAAGCCCTCATCTTTTCCCCTGAATTCCCACTAGTGTGGTAGGTGAGACAGGTCCAACAGAAAGTTTCAGAGGCTATCCTTATTTGTGGCCTTAAAAGTGGGAGACAAGTCTGGCAAAGGTCTTGTCCTGCCCCAGTTGTCCTGCCAGGCAAATATCATGGGATATTCCCAGTAGGAAGGCACTGTAACATTGGGGGACCACCAACACACATGTTGCCCCATACACAGATGCCTTAGGCTCATTAGACAGGAGATCACTCTCCCAATATATGAGGTGATCTCCAGAGGTGTCACCTGCTGCCTGGGCTTCAGCCTGACATCTTGTGCCTTCAATGGTTGGGCACTCTCTCTGTGCCTTACATAACTCCTCCCTGGTGGGTCCATCCCTGTTTGCCAACCAGCAAGTTCAGGCAAGTCACCAAGAGAGGCAATGTCCTCCCTGGTAGGCCCCGGGCCGCCTAATATGCCGCCCCATCCACCTGCACCGTGGGGAATTCAGGGGCTGGTTCTCCATGCCCCTTGCCCTTCCCTTTCTTGGCAGCTGTCTGGGCCATTCTTTCAGGTTCCAGACCTCCTTTACTACCCTCCTTGGCCAGCATGGCCTGGTAGTCACACAAACCAACTCAGGCAACCCGAACATTAGCCAGGTGTAACCTGAGCTCCGCTTCCATCCAAGCAGTATGCTCCAAGTCATTCCCTAGCAAACAGACCATGGGCATGGCAGGGCTCACAGTTACTTTAAGAAGACCTGAGACCCCCCACTCAAAAAGAATCAGAGCCACAGGATAGTGGCTCTCGTGGTTGTCTGCCACAGCAACCTGGTGGAATGTACTGGGTATCACATGTTCTGAGGATACCAGATAACACCTGGCAGTTGTCACACTGGCTCCTGTATCCCAAATACCCTCCACCCTCTGCCCATTCATGTGAACCCACTGTTTGAACTTCAAAGTATTAGAATTTATATGGGCTTTGGGCACCACCTTTCTGTCACCCAGGGACATTAGGGTAACCTCAGCAGTCTCCCCCACACTAACTGGGGCCATCTCCTCCCCAAGCTCTATACTGGCCAGCCCTGGGGTCTGCCCTCCACTGGGAGGCTGAACCCTCTTGGGACACTTGGCATCACCCTTGATATGCCCATACTGGTAGCACTGATAACACTTGTGTACAAACTTACAAGTGTTCTTATCAATAAAGCCATTCTTAAGTTGGCCAGATTGGATTGGGATAAATTCCCCTTTGAACTGTTTTGAGGCCTTGAGAAAACTATTTCTTTTATTTATGTCCCCCCTCTTTCTTCTAGTGAGAACCTTGACCACACTTTTGGGAGCCCTCCATATTCCTTCTTGTGGACCCTGGTGCTGATCCAGCAGTCCACCTCCATTAGCAAGCTCCCTGGGGTCAGTGACCTTACTATCCAGGTGTTGGTGCAGCTCTGTAAAATGAAGACTGAACATGTGCTCTCTAGCAATCAAGTTATACAGCACTTTGTAATCACTCACTTCACTGCCCTTCATCCAAAAATCTAGTGCATTGCAAAAATGATCCACACAATCCACCCAGGTCTGTTGGGGCAGTTTCTGACTGTACCTAAGCTTCTGCTTATACCTCTCTGGGTGAGACCATATTTCCTGGTCAGGTTCTCTTTCAGGAGATGATATTTCATTCTGGCCCCTTTCCCTCAGGGTAGCAGGGCATCCCTGCTTTCATTGGGAATATGCCTCCAGAGACTGCCCCTCAATCTTCTTCAGGGACCCTATTCATCTCAAGACCAACCACATACACCTCATTCCAGTTATCTATATCATCCCCAACACTAAGGATGGGGATCCTCCTTTATCCAATGGACGCTTGCATAATGTTTTCACCAATACTGCTGAACTCCATTTCCTTGGCCCTGATGTCCAGTTCCTTGAGACTGATCTAGTGGGCCATTATCTTCTCCTCTATAGCCAGTGTCTTCCGTGCCAAGGCTCTCTCAGCCTCAGCCTTCCTCTCCTAAGCTTTCAGCTTCATCGTGGCCAGCTGCAGGCTGAACTCCCTCTCTGCCTTCCTGTCCTCTAGCCCCTCTGGGGATATACCCATGGCAGACACACTGCTCCATGCCCCATCCTGGGTATTTACTGGGAGTGGGTTGTGCTCATCCGGCTGTGCAGGACCCAAGTCCTCAAAAATACTCATTACTCAAGTTTATCTCCCCGTCCTCATCATCCCCCTCTGGGGTGGGCTGCCACCTTTGGACTTCCTCAAATGATCTTTATGCTACTTGGAGATCCAATTTGGTAGCCTTCCTGCCTGCCTTCAACCCCTTCTCTTTGCAGAGCTTCAGCAGCTCAGCCCTGCTGAAGGTGTCAAAGTTGATCAGGTCCATCTCCATGGAAAAAGGGGAATGTGGGGCTGAGAAATCAACCAATGGAAAACTAAGCAGATTAAAAAGAGGTCAACTCTGGTGTCAAATTATTTATCTAGGATTTTTGTGTAACACAAATCACTATACGGCACTGCACAAACATAACTACTGATCTGTACCTCTGAACACCAATGTGAGAAATTGGTATGGTGGCCGAAGGGAGGTGACCCCTGTTCAAGCACCAGCCACAATCCCTGTCAGGGTGACCCACCAAATTCACAAAATTAACTTATGCTTCCCCTATGGTAGCTTGGCACAAAAGCAGTCAGGTTTAACTTAGAGGCAATTAGTAAAGTATTTATGCAGCACACAAACATCTAAAGTGAAAACATAACACAATAAAAACCCACACCAATTTCAAAATATAGAGCTAATTTTGATAAAGTATTTGACACTAAAAAAACAAAAATCCAACCAGTAGTACTGGAGTTATAAGTTTTAAAATGTTAAGGTAAAAACTAGCACCTAAAAGATCAAAGCGCTAACCCTGGACATGCAAGACCAGGTCGAAGTAAAATAATATGGCAGACTATCATGAAGTGTGGATCAGATACAGGAAGTGAATTGGGCCCAGCCGGCGCTTACCTTCAGACTTAAAAGAATTCTTGGAGAAAATGCTCTGAAAATGTTAAATTCATCAGAACAAGGCTGCAGGCATTGTCTGAAGAGGCAGCGTTGTTGCCAGAGAGCCACTGGATGAAGTCTCTGTGAAGATTTCTACGTACAGACTCAGTCAATTTTTGAAAGTCAGAAATCTCTCTAGTGGAATGAAGGTGGAGGCTGTAGCCAAGAAGAGTTCCGGGAGGCCAGATACCCCTTTGACCAGTGGCTGCTGAACAGTATTTGCTGCTGTGCAGAAGAACGCAGAGGGAGCTGCGGTGAAGTCATACCAACAGGCAATGCACCTTGTGTGGATAGACAAGAAGGTTGATCCCAGTCTTCCCTCGGTTCTCAGAACAGTTTTTAGCCAAAGCTGTTCTAAGTCGCAAGTTTGGGATTTTGGCTATCTGGACACATTTAGCACCACCATCAAGGGTCCAGGACTGTGGTAGCACCACTTGGAGGGTTAGGCCTCACTTAGGCAGGGTCCAATTGTGGATTCAAGATAGTGGGAGCCTTTTCTATCCCTGAGGCTCTGAGCAGAAGGCCAGTAAACTAGCCCTTGAAGTCACTCTGGTAGTCCTGGGTTCAGGTGATGAAGTAGTGCTCAAGCAGCAGGTCAAGCCTCTGAGGGTTCAAGGGAGGCTCCAGGCAGCAAAGTAGCCCTTCCAGGTGCAGCAAAGCAGCCTTGTGGATTACACAGCAGGCCACTGCAGCAGGCAGTCCTCTCGGAATCCTTCCACAAAGTTGATCTGAGGATCTCCTTTTTATTCATGGTGCCTTCTTTAATGGAAGAGAAGTTTCTAGAGAATTCCCTTTGAATTGCTTGAAGTTTCTTGACTCCCCTGCACTAGTTCCAGGCAGGCTGCATGAACTATGCATGGGTGACAAGTCCTTTGTGTGAAGGCAGAGCACAGCCTATTCCGTTACAAAAGGGACTGGTCCCATCTCAGCCCCCTTCCTGCCAGCTGGTGACCCATACAATGACACATAATCCCTCTAATGTGTGGATATGAGGGAGGAAAAAACTAATTCCAACTGCCAACTACACCCTATCATGTGAACCAGGAGAGGCTGCAAGTACCAAATAGTTTAGGGCAGGAAAATGCCAACTTTCTAAATGTTGCATTTTCAAAATTGTAACTTAAAATCTGACTTTACCATTAAAGAGGATTTTTAGTTATAATTTCTCAGAAACCAAACATTAAATGCTTACATGTTCCCAATCACTTACTACGTTTTGACTGTAATAAGGCAACCCAATATTATCCCATGAGAGAGGTAAGTCTCACAGTAGTAAAAAGTGTATTTATGATGTTTTTACTACCAGGACATGGAAAACCTAAAAGAATATGTCCAACCTATTGCTTGCAATGCACCTTGCCCCTATGGGCTACCGAGGGCCTACATTGGAGGTTACATATTTGCAATAAAAGGGGAATTTAAGGCTTGGCAAGGGGGTTATATTGCCAAGTCTAATTGGTAGTTTAAAACTGCATTCAGAATGCAATGTCAGGCCTAGGACATGTTTTAATGGGCTACTTAAGTGGGTGGCACAATACCTGCTGCAGGCCCACTAGTAGAATTTTATTTACAGTCCCTGGGTAAATGCTATACCACTCTACAGGGGACTTATAAGTAAGTTAAATATACCAATCAGGTGTAAGCACATTTTACCATGTTTAATGGAGAGAGCACAAGCACTGTATCACTGGTTAGCAGTGGTAAAGTGTACAGAGTCCTATGGACAACAAAGACAAATTTGAGCAGAAATGGAGCTGAAGGCAAAATGTTTGGGGGAAGACCACCCAGAGACTGACAGGTCTAAGAGATAGAGATTAATAACAACAACATTAGTAGCCCACGACATCTATTGAAAAAAACAGGTTAGGTTTGGAGCCATCTTTTGGTGAAGCACCTTTCCTAGAAAATGGCTTATCATAGTTCACAACCTAGAAAATAAGCTGGCTATATGAATTATATCAATAATTTGAAGGGCTATTGCTGACAATTACTTTTTTTCCCTGATTCAAGACTTCAAGGGCAGTCACCAAACAGTTAGGGGGGGTATGGTGCTGATTATCAAGAACTAAAGAAAAGGCTATTGGCCACTGTAAATGAGAGCCTTGTCTACCCGGATACTCCACTTACACTTGCGCGATCTGATGTAGAAGCACACCTATGAACCAAGAGGGACAACCAGAAGGAAAGGGAACAACTGCGTCTGGAGGCCCTGCACAGCTGACACATAACATGGCACCCGCCCTGCGGAAGACACACAACCCACATCATATGTGGATCCCAGCGCTTGGCTCACTCAACTACAAGACACTGCTGTTTGAGTGTCTGATTTCTTCTCCACGGCACTCTTTATGAGAGTAGTGCCTGTCCCCAAAATGGTGCCCGTGACTCTGTTCTTAGCAATTCAGAGTTATGGCCTTGTAACACCAAGATGGCTGCCACAGTGGTCGCTACCAGGTTGTGCTACTACTCTTGGATAAAAACTGGACATCGACCAGAACTCGAACCTATCCCCCACCCGACGTACCCATCAGGACATCAGAACTTGAACCTATCCCCCACCCGGCGTACCCATCAGGACATAGAATAGTGAAGTTACCTCCAACCGTGGAGACCTAGCTATTTGGCCAATGCTCGGTGGAGCTACCTGTTAGCTAAAGAAGAGATGGGTTGTGGACTTCCCCCTCGGCCGTCACCTACCCAACCGGACTTTGGGCTGACTTTCCTTCGTCTCTCCATCGTCCCTCCACCCTACCCCGTTACCCTACCCCCTACCCTTCTACGCTCCATCTATCTCGTCTTCTATACTCTTTGAATGTTTTTCAGTTGAGACCTAGCTATTTGGCCAATGCCCGGTGGAGCTACCTGATAGCTATAGAGGAGATGGACTGAGGTCTTCCCCCCCGGCCGTCACCTACCCAGCCGGACTTTGGGCAGACTTTCCTTCGTCTCTCTGTCGTATCTCCCTCCTGCCCCTTTACCCTACCCCCTTACCCGTCTACGCTCCATTTATCTCATCTTCTATGCTCTTTAAATGTTTTACTAGTAACTGATGTAACTTATAACTGATGTAATTTTGTAACATTGTGGAACCTCATGTAAAGCGCTCTAATACCTCCGGGTCTAGCCAGCGCTATATAAAACTCATCAAATAAATAAATAATAAGTAAATGCTGGCTGGTAATAAGATAAAGAGAGTTTCCATTGCTTCAGAGTTTATTATCAAACCCTTATTTCAAGGAAGAAAAAAGAACATATGAATTTGTGCTGAGACATATTAAAAAGGACCATTGCAGCAAAAATAATACCTGAAATTTTCCATCTGCTATCACTAATTTTAATGAGCCATGACCGGCCTCCTGTATGTCATATCAAAGTATAAGCATGTATCACATTATTATAATCTGTAGCTTGACTGCAACTTGAAGTAAAATTTAGTAAGGCTCCTACTGCTTCTCATAGATTGGTTTGATTTGCAGGGATACTGTTGCCTACTTAGCACTTTGGAAGTTTGTAATGTTTTGATTGCTCAAAAGAATGCAAAAGGGATTGACATTTTCTGACACAATATAAACCCTTGTGTGCCCCATCTAACCACCATGTGTAATCATATTACAGAACCTTGCTTAATATCCCATTCATGTTGTAAATCTTTATTTATTCTGATCAGTAAAAAATGGACTAGAATAGCTCCTTCCAACTATCTAGCTATTATCTGAACTCATTGAGCAGGATAGATACTGATTATGGAAAGCTGTTTAGTGGCAACTATGAAGAATTTTTATTTCATTTGTTTCTTTTGATCTAATATACTTTGGTGGAAGAGGAGATAGCTGTGTCATTCCAATACAGACAATGTGTACACCTAGCAATGGATTTCCTTGGTCATTTGAGGTATTATCTGCAAGTGAAATATGTGTTACAGTAGTAGTTGGCTATTTTTTTATTTGGGAAATTTGTAAATGTTTCAAACACCAATAAAGTTCAATTAATTTCTCATTCAATTCACGTTTTTTAAAAAGTTGAGTGGGATCTTATGAACAAAAATACCTCTGTAGAGTAATGTGATTATTAACATTAATATGAAGAATTATGTGTGGGATGGCTTTTGCTGATATCACCAGCACCATGTGGCACCAAAGATGTTTCCCCAATCTAAAGAGAACAGTTCCTATATTTGAAATACTTCTATTTCATTGGTGGAACATGTTAAAGGGACCTGGAAATGTTATGAACCACAGAGCCATAGTTAATGTAATACTGACAAAAAAGAACTTTAAGAATGTGGTAGCTGGTGTAGATGTTGGTGAGTGGCTTAAGTTGAACCAGATTGGTGGGCAATTGTTTATTTAGAGTCAAGGAGAGAGGGGCATGTTAAAAGAAGCTAGTAATAAATAAAATTGAGAATGGAGAGTGATGAAGCCTGGAAAGAACAGTAAACGTTCCTGTGGAGTTAAATACTCAGAGAGTGGGTTATTATTTGAGAGGGGTGCCCCACCAATGTAATAAAACACATTCTTGCCGAGTTGAAACCGAGTTTGCTCAGAAAACTCTACTCAACCACAGGTAGT
The DNA here is from genome assembly GCA_963921515.1 of Calotriton arnoldi. Lineage (NCBI taxonomy): Eukaryota > Metazoa > Chordata > Amphibia > Caudata > Salamandridae > Calotriton > Calotriton arnoldi. The sequence continues at coordinate 169,176 of CAWUFW010001538.1, forward strand.
TGTAGCAATGGAATAAGTTCATCCCCAGAGAAATAAATAATAGGTTCAAGAAGAAAATACCAACATATAATTTATGAACAGAGCTAAATAAAAATACAATTTAGAAAGTGTAAGTAATATTTAATAATCAAAATGACAAGAAAGGTGTTAATAAGGGATTAGGGTAACCAGAAATATTAAGACCTGTCCATGAACTGTGTTTTGTAATATGTATAATTGTACTACAATAGTACTACTCACATACAACAAAATGCAATGCACAAACCCACCTTTCGAGACCTCTGCCCACTTTTTTCATATCTTCTTTGCAGGGAGACCACATTTGTAGTCATACCTTTCAGTAGTAAATGTGGTATGGATAAAGGAGATTTTCTTGAAAATATAGGACATTTATTCCAAATTGTAGGGTTTTAGGAACATTTGAGGAGGGATTTAGTGATGGACATGCTGATACAAACACACATACACACACACACAAATAAGACAATTGATATTCACAAACTATACCTCTAAACTTACTATAGCCAATTTTTCCTGATCTCGGCCATGGTGGCAGAAACCTCCACCTACGTGTGTAAAGTTACTAGCAGTGAATGTACTCTCTAAAATACTATTTTAGAAAGTCCATCATCTGAGTTACAGCTAGGTGTAGAAGTAAATATACATATGAGTAAATATACATATGTATATTTACATTTGAAAATAAGCCCCATGGATCTTTTTTGTTGTTGTTTTGTTTAGATTTTTTTATTGAGTTTCAAGACATAGAATTCAACAAACAAGCCAACATGCTCTGTATTCATCAGAATGCAATCCGGCAATGAAGCTATTACATTTGGCAAAAATATACGATAATAACAACGAAAAAAGAAACACCCTCCATCCCTCCTCCCCCTCCTCCCCCCGGGTGTTGAATGTGTCTCTATGAGCTGGGAATGTCAAATGTAGATGAATGCATTAGATGGCAGGAGTGTTCGGGCCACCTGCTTAGGAGGGTCTGCGAGTCGCAGGAGCCTTAGGTATTTGGGACAAGTAAGCTCTGTGAACTCTGACGTCAGCAGGGTAAGGAAAGGCTCCCACAGGTCGTGAAAAGAGGCCCCGGGGTGTGTCAGTGAAAGAGAGATCCTCTCCATCCCCAATATGTTCCACAGTCGATGGAGCCACCCCAGTCGAGTTGGGACCGTCTTAGTACCCCAGTGAGCAAGTATGTTTTGTACTGCTGCCCCCAGGGCTAGTGCCATCTGTTTGCCCCTCTGAGATTTAAGGGGGAACGTAATAGCATTGGGAAGGCCCAGGAGAGCATATACTGGAAAACGAGGGATCTGGGTGTCAAAGTGGGAGTCCACGTCATCAAGGATCTGCTGGCAATATGTCCCTAGGAAAGGACACTCCCATAGTAAATGAGTAAGGGTACCCAGCGAGCCACAGGCTCTCCAACATTGTGGGCTACGGGAATGGTTACCTCTATGGAGGCGTACTGCGGTCAGGTACCAATAGGTGGCCACTTTTGTGGCTGTCTCGGTGGAGGCCACATTGCGGGCCATGTGTCGAGCCCTATAGAAGATATCATGCCATTCTTTCTGCGTCATGGTCCTGCCCAACTCCCCTTCCCAGCGTAGCTGGCCCGGAGTCTTCCCAACGTCAGGAGTGCATTTGACAAACTTATATAAATCCGAGGTCAAACGGCCGTCATTGTAGCGTGTGAGCAACCATTTCTCAAATGAAGTGAGGTGTCTTTCAGCGCCTCCCCGTACGTCCCCACCCAGCACCCAGTGTCGGACCGGTAGATAGCGATAACGCTCCGTTTCCAGTATGCCCTGCTCTCTGTGAAGATCAGTAAAAGATCGGGGTCCCGAGAGATCAAAAAGGTGACGACAGAACGGCAAGCCTCCTTAGTCCAGTGATAGAACCCGGAGGCATCCAGGCCCGGTGTAAAGTCGGGGTTGTGGACTATTGGCGTAATCGGAGACGGGAAGGTCGTGAGCCCTTTAGAGGCCACGACCTTATCCCAGGCCAATAGAGTAGGATGAGTCACTTTGGAGAGATATAGATTCCGAGGCCTACTTTTGCGCGCGAGAAAGGGAACCCCCCACAGAGGCCGACCAGCGAGAGACCTATCCATAAATAACCAATGCTTCTCGGATTCCGGGCGGGACCACTCCACTAGCGCTCTCATTTGGGCTGCCTGCCAGTAGGCCTGTAAGTCAGGGACCCCCAGGCCCCCCTCAACAGGATCTCTGTAGGTGAGTTCCCTGCGTAGCCGAGCCCGTTGGTCCCGCCAGATAAAACGTTCTATGTCCCTTTGCAGTGAACGTATGATTCCCGTCGGGGGTACCAGTGGAAGTGTATGGAACAAATAGAGAATTTGGGGTAGTATCACCATTTTCACCGCTGCAATGCGGCCTAGCCAAGATAGCGAGTGTGGTCTCCATTTTCGGAGGGAGTCTCGGACCTGCCGCAGCATTTCCGTGTAGTTCGACTTGTTGGTAGCCTGTATTGTGGCTGAGACTTGCAAACCTAAGTAAGGAATTGAGTCACGGGCCCACTGGACTGGATAGGATCGCTGTAGTAGCCCCAATGTCTCTGGCTCCAAGGAGAGATCTAGGGCTTGTGACTTGTGCACGTTAATCTTAAAGCCCGATGCTAGTGCAAACCTGTCCAGTTCGGCCAGGAGTGCGGGCAGGGACTCCCGAGGATGTTCTAGCGTGGCCACCACATCATCTGCGTATAAGCAGAGTTTGTGCTCCGTCCCCCCAAAGCGTGCCCCCCTAATGCTAGGGTCGTCCCAAACTCTTTGGGCCATGGGTTCCATATACAGGGCGAACAGAAGCGGTGACAGAGGACAACCCTGCCTCGTCCCCCTGCATATAGGAAAGGCTGACGAGGCGATCCCGTTCACCCGTACCGTGGCAGTAGGATTCGCGTAGCTACCAAAAACCCAACTGATGAAGCGGCTAGGGAGACCAAAGTGAGTCAGGGTCGCCTTGAGGTACGGTCAGTGGACCCTGTCGAACGCTTTCTCGGCGTCGACAGAGAAAATCATCCGCTCTGCCGGGAAGCGCTCAGATCTGTCCACCAAGTGCAGAAGCCGTTTGGTATTATCAGAGCATTGACGTCTGGGAACAAACCGAATTGATCCGGGTCTATTAGTCCGGCTAGGTGACGAGAAAGTCTCCGCGCCAAAATCCCAGTAAAGATTTTTAAATCTACATTAAGAAGGGATATAGGGCAAAAGGAACCACACAAGCGCCTATCCTTACCCGGCTTGGGTATTACCGTAATCAGCGCCTCCAGCATAGATGATGGGAGGGAAGCGTCAGGGGCGGCCCCAATCGACTTAGAAACCCGCACCAGCAGTGGGGCCAGGACCGCACAGAACTTTTTATAGAAGACGGAGGAGAATCTGTCTGGGCCTGGTGATTGATGGAGTTTTAATCGAGAGATGGCAGAAATAACCTCTTCCAGCCGAATGGGAGCTTCGAGCTCCTCCGCCTGACTCGGGAGAAGTTTAGCCGTGGGGACCCCCTGCAGGTATTGGGCCGGGCTGTCTGCGGGCAGAGCCTGAGCTGCGTACAGAGTCTCATAGAATTGCTGGAACGTATCCGCAATCTCGTGATCCGCGTCATATTCTCGCCCCTGTTGGTCCAGGATCCCAGTGATGCGAGATGCCTGTCGCTGTGCACGTAGCCTGTTAGCCAGGAGTTTCCCGCACCTAGCCCCCCATACATAAAATGCATGCTTCAGGCGGAGGGCAGAGTATACAGCCCGATCAACATCCAGTGCCGCCAGCTGTGCCCTGGCCGCCTTAAGCTGCTTCCAGACTCTGGGTGCTCCCGTCCGTTGATGGATTCGCTCCAATTCGACAACTTCCCCAGATAGTCGCTCCCTTTTCTCCCTCCTATCCTTATTGTTCGCCTCCGCAATGCTCAAAAATTCCCCCCTGACCACTGCCTTTAGGGCCTCCCAAAGGGTCGTCGTAGGGATGGTTGGGGAATCGTTAAGGTCCAAATAGTTGGTAATACATTTATGGATTTGCTGTACCACCGTGGGACACTGTAGCATCGTCTCACACAGGCGCCAGAACCTACGGGAAGGTCGGCGGTGGTGCAAGGACAGGGATATCCGCACTGCCGAATGGTCAGATAAGGGGCAGGGAAGGATCTCCACCCCTCGCGTCTGCTGCGCCAGCGGGTCAGAGGTGAGCATGTAGTTAATCCTGGCATATGTCTTATGGGGGTGTGAGTAGAAGGTGTATTCCCTGGACTCTGGATGTCGCAGTCGCCAAATGTCTGTAAGCCCAGCCTCTGCCAGCAGCCACCTCCCATCCTCAGAAAGGGCTCCAGTCTGCCCCCACCGCTGCCCCGATCGGTCCACTGCGCCCTCAAAGGCCAAGTTAAAGTCCCCCCCCAGCAGCAAGGCCATATCTGGAAGGCCAGTCAGCTCATGTACCACTTCCCGAATGAAACCCTCTTGGCCCTCATTGGGAACATATAGTGTAGCTACTGTAAGGTTATGTGCGCCCAAGGTGAAAGTGTGCGCCAGAAGCCTACCTTTGATCTCGGCCTGTTTGCTGCCCACCTGCCCTGCGAACTTAGCAGAGACCAGTATCGCCACCCCCGCTGTCTTGGTGGTTCGAGAGGAGAATAGCTGATATAGGAAGGCCCTGGACCTCAATCTATGCGTGTCAGTGGGCAGAAGGTGCGTTTCCTGGAGCAGGCAAATATGAGCACCCGAGTGTTCAAGGAAGGACAAGACAGCCCGCCGTTTGGTAGGGTTATTAAGCCCCTTAACATTAAGGGACAGAATATTAATGTCGGCCGTCATAAGAGGGGACCCCAAGCTGTGCTAAGAACAACAGCCCCCAAAGCCTGCGAAGCGCATATAAAGGCACAAAATGCAAATACTATCAACCCTTCATGTCTGGAGGAAGGAGGAGTGAACCCAAGAACCCCTAACAAAGAACATACAAATAAAAACATCAACTTACAAAGCCCACAGAAGTCCTGGGCGGTGGGCCCCATGGAGAGTCGTGAGATGGATAGCAGGAGCACCCGCCGCCCCCACCCCGCACAGGGCCCCGCCAGTTAAGCAGTATGGATCCCATATGGAGTACAGCTGTCTGCTTCAGTCTGCGGCAGTTGAGTCCCCTGACAAAGAGTTCAGCACCGCCGTGCGTTCTTTAGCCATTGCCTCCGGGTCTGGGCGAAGACGCAGTGGAGATTTCCCAACTCGTTGCCATCTTGTGGTGCTGTTGCGGCGTCCGTTGGAGGCGCCCCTCTCCGGAGTGTCCCAGTCTCTGTCTGGCAGGTGAAGAAGCGACGAGGCCTCTCGTAGAGACCGTACCTGTCGGAGCCTGCCCTCCCACTTGAAAATGAGCCAGAACGGATGGCCCCAGGAATAAGAGATGTCTTTGGAGCGCAGGAACGCCGTGACGGGCCGAAACTCCCGTCGTTTCTGCAAGGTTGAGGCTGCCAGGTCTTGGTATAGGAGAGGCCTGCAAGAGCGGAAGTCTATGGGGTGTTTGGCCCGCGCCTCCCGCAAAATGCGTTCCTTGAGCTGGAAGTCGTGCACGCATGTCAGTATGTCGGGAGGGGGGCAGTCGCCGGTCTTTTGGGACCCACTCGATGTGTCCGGTTCAGTTTGATCCATTGCTCCGGGGAATCTCCCAGAATATGATGAAACTTCCATGACAAAGGCCTCGATATCTTGCCCCTCCGACCCCTGAGGAACCGCCCGGATCCGGATGTTGTTCCGGCGGGAACGATTCTCCAGGTCCTCAATATGGGCCTGGAGATCCAAGTGCTGGTCCCGGAGACGCAGGACCTCTTGCTGAAGCTGCGCCACTTCTTCGTCTCTCGCGGCTGTTTGCGTCTCCAGGTCATCTACTCTCTCTCCCGCCGAGTCAATGTCTCTGCGTATCTCCCAGATCTCAGTGGTCAGGTCTTTTTTCATAGTATGGAATTCTTTCGTGAGGGCGGCAAAGAGATATTCAAGGACGCTACGGGTGACCGGCCCTTCTGGATCGTCCTGTCAGTGTCCCGCCGAGGGACCCCCCTGCGCTGTTGATGCTTCAGCCCCTCCAGCCCCAGACTTAAGGAGAAGATCCTTTACTGATCGGTCTTTCCTGGATTTATTGGTGGCCATCATAAGGCGGCGAGCTCCCCTGCCCAGGCGGTGTGGGAGCGGTGCTAGGTAGGGTGAGAGAAGGTAAAGCACCAGGGACCAGGTAAACTCCCTTCCAAGCTGCCCAGGCTGTCGCCCCTTCCAGTCGTGCTCCCAGGGGGCTAAAAAGTGATGGCGCACTGTGCAGACTCCAACGCTCGGCTTCCCGGCTCAGCCCTTCCCCAGGGCTACACCGCGGCTCTGCTGTGGCACTCCTCCTCTGGCCGCACACTGGAGGCCTCAAGACACGCTCCCCCAGTGGCCTCCTCTGGCCCCAGGTCCGCAGTTGTGGCAATGTCGCAGTATGCGCCGGTCAGCGCGACTTCTCGGAAGTGCAGACATTACGCTACCCCCGCCTCCGGGGGGGTCTCACGCCCCTCCCGTGCTGTTGCTCAGGGGCTCCGCGGGGCGGTCAACAGAAGCACCTCCACCAGCCGGGGGAAGGACGTCTCCGGGGGGCTAGATGTGCGGCCCGATCTCTGCAGCCACGAGGCTACCGCTGTGCATGCGCAGGCCCGGGCCCAAGTCCACCCAGCCCCCACACCCCCCGTGTCACGGGGGGGAGGCGATGGATGAGGCAGTCTGGAGACTCCCGGGGCCCCCCAGCCGCAAGGGTGGCCTCACCTCCCTCCGCCGACTACGCAGCCTCTCTCAGCAGACCCGGGTGGTAGGTCGCGCCATCTCCGCCGTCCATCTTCAAATATAGCGCGGGGACACACCCGCAGCCAGTGGGGCCCCTGCGTCTCTCCCTCAAGCCAAACAGCGCCGCCCGGGTCCATCCGGCGGTGGGGGCCTCAACCGGGCCCCGTCTTCAGCACGCGGCCACCCACGCACTCCTCTCACCGCGGCCGCCAAGTAGGCCGCGGCCTCGCGGCGCCGATCAGAGCATTTTCCGTCAACGCGAAGGCGCTGAGGCCGTTCCGCTCCCAGGGGTCAGACTCTGCGAACCTGCACCTGGCTTGAGCAGGGTCCGGAACGCTATCTGGGGATCCGCTAAAGGCTGCTATGCGGCTAGGGCCCAGGCCAGGGGTCGGAGCGACGGGTAGGCACGTCCTTCTCGGTCGCCATCTTGGCCACGCCCCCAGATCTTTTATTTTTAAGGCAATAAGTGCCAAGTAATGTCAATTGTGCACACAGTACCATATTGGTAGAATGCTTGCTCCAAAAAGAGACATTCCCATGAGCACACCAGGAAAGTTGCGACTTGTGTAGCGTTCCAAGTGTATCACTGATATTTGGTGATCTTGAAAATGTATACATCTGCATCTATATACAGGCATAGGTTTATGATTACATTTGTGGAGGGGGCCCTTATTGTTTGAATGGTAACATGGTCTAGATTGTTAAAATCAACTACATAAGCGAACAAAATCATCACGCCTTTACTAGTTCATTTTCACATATGTTATTGGTTCACATGCATCCAGGAGGTGTGTTTGCTTATAAATATTTTCCCAAGAAGTGTTTGCTGTCAATTGAATGAACTATTGATAGCTAAGAAGGTTAAAGTTGTATCTTTTTGAAGATAGGCAGCACTTAACAACAGCTAGGGATGACCATACAGGGCACATTCCCAAAGGGAAGAGTAGCAAAGACACAGCAAGAATAGGACAAGAATAATACATTTCTTGAACAGAAATTGAGGATGGACATCACTCAAAATAGTCGTAGTACTCCGTATTTGGGTTCTAATTTGAACGGTACAATATTGGAAGGGGAATGGTGGAGATTTTTTTTTATAAGATAGTAGGACATCTACAGAAGGAAAGAGTGCGGATGATAGTGCTTAGCTTAAATGATAATTTTGAGTATCTCTAATAATTACTTCGAGCGAGATTTTTGTTAACTACGTGCAAATTATTTGCACAAAAATATCCATTTGGGGTGGTGAAATCGCAATTTAGAATTGAAAAATGTTCCCCTGTTAGAATAAAAATTATGCTCTTGCATTGTTTTATGTAAGTTAGCATTCGCGGTGCAATTTTGTGTACCGGCGCCATTTCTGTATCATGAATGAAACTAATTCTCCACCATTTCCGAGAAATGGCTTTCTCTTGGTTATGTTTCTCCAGAGCTCGGTTTTGCCATACTAATGAATGTTCTGTTCTTATTAGCGCATACCTTTCCTCTAGATGTAAGCCCTCTCCCACTTGTCCAGTGGCAGGCACAGGCAGGAAGGACCTTGGCTGATAGATAATGTGTGCCCGGCTTCAGAACTAAAACTTACTCCTTCGTAATTTACTGTTCATCTGCGTCTCTCTGGAAAATTCCATGGTGGGCGTGTTTTGATTGATTCTGAAATGTACATAATGTATTGTTATGCTTGTTGAAGTTAGACTCTCTCTGCAGCACCCTTAGCGACTGGGCAGACAGGGCTCCGCTCTTAGCGAATTTTGAATAAACTGTTATTGGTTTGTATTCTCTACTGTCTGACCGACTCTTCATTTCGTAGAAGGCAGAGAGGTGGTTGTGAGTGACCCGAGTGACCCGAATCGGCCCACTTCCTTCACCCCTTACTTTGAGCATTTGTAATTCTGAAATTCTACCACTGGAAATTCAACCAGTGCACATGAATTTCTGCAATTACAAAGGTAGGATTAGGGACTGCTTTGCAGATGTCCCTGCTTGCCCCTACTTGCAAAAGTAGATAAACACTCAAAACATGCTAATATTTATAAAGTCATTTTTGGTAATTTCCCTCTCTGATATGTATGCAAATTTACCTCTTTCAAAGGGATAATTAAAGTACAGGTTTAGGACTTGGAGGGAACACCCCAACATTTAAATGGAGTGAATGCTTTGCTTCATATTTGTGTATGGTCCCTTATGGAGAGATAAGACCGAAGGCCCTAACTTGTCCTCACAAAAATCTGAGGGTATTTTACAAACAAAAGCCGAACTGAAAACTAAACAGTCCTACAGAGTATTTAAGAGTTGGAATAGAAGAGGCTCAAATGCTTTATGAAGATACTTCAACCTTTAAGAAGCTATTTAATGGATTTGCTCACAGGATCAGTAGCAGCCAATGATAAGTATAACCAATCAAGACTGGTGAGGAATCTGTGATCGATTTTAATTTTATGATTCAGGTGCATAATGTGACCATTTCTATAGGTAGTGCCAGATGTCAACATTTGGATTGATACCAGCACTAAGAAACTAATTACATCTTTAACATGAGAGTCAGATAGACAGGATACGCGATAAAGTTAACTAACAAAAGGTCATAGTTGTTGAAAGTAGCTTAAGTAGACCTTTACCTAACTATGATTATGTCTTTCCATAACTTCAATTACATGAGCATAAACTCTACAGTCAGGGAGGAAAACTCTGCACATAAAAAGATAGTCATGTCATATATTTTTATGTCAGAAGTCCTCCAACCCAACTGCGGAGACTCCGCACTCATAAACTTACTATTAAAATTCAGTTTTGTGAATTCCAAAACAAAATGTAAACTTACACATAAGTGTAAGTTTACCTTTGTGAATAAGGCCCTTGGTTCGTGTAGAAATGTCTCATGGGAACTATGAAATTGGAGCTGTGCCAAAGCCACATGTACTGATCTTGCAATGTTAACTACATAACTCACAGAAAAACTATGCAAGTTAATTTCTGCTTGAAAATCAATTTTGAAAATCAGAATCTCGCAGTATAAGACTTCGGGGAAATATAACTTTCCATGCAGATGCCAACCCTGATATGGCACACGTAAAACATTTAGGGCCTGATTCACAAATGTAAACTTACACCTTTGTGTAAGTTTATGATTGTTAGCTATTCACAAAGGGATTTACAAGTAGCATCTTTACGAGTGCGGATTCTCCATACATAAAAAGGTAGCAGTGTCCTGTCTTTTTATGTGCGGAGTCTCCGCATTCATAAAGATACTACTCGTAAATCCCTTTATGAATAGCAAACAATCATAGACGTACACAAAAGTGTAAATTTCCTTTGTGAATCAGGCCCTCAGTTTTTGTGTGACATGAGCATACAGCACAATAAAATAAATACATTACTTTGCACACCCTGATTTGTAACTCAAGGGGTTTTAAGCTTTTTATGGTATTTAGTCTTTGTCTACACCAGGGCTTCCTTGTTTCCGGTACAGGGAAGACATGGCTTGGCAGTTCTGGCTGGACTGTTCTCATGAGGCACAGGGTCAAGACTGATTTGCATATAGCTGTGTCTGAACTGGGGTGGCGAAGTGAGCTAAAGAATGATGATGGATTCAACCCAGATCTGTGACTGGGAGTGAGTGTCTGTAAAGTTTCAGCGCTCCGTCCATCATCTCCTTGTGTTTGCTTTGGTCACTCTGAGTTGTCAGGGTATGCCCAGCCGTGGGTCCCTTGCTCACTTTGCCACTGGATTCAAGCTAGCCTGGCTGATGAAGGATGTAACCCAGAAACCGGTTCCAGGATGCTTGTTTCTGTTTCAGGGAAGACCTGGCTTGGCAGTTCGGGCTGGACTGTTCCCATGAGGCACAGGGTCAAGACTGATTTGCATATAGCTGGGTCTGAACTGAGGTGGCGAAGTGAGCTAAAGAATGATGATGGATTCAACCCAGATCTGTGACTGGGAGTGAGTGTCTGTAAAGTTTCAGCGCTCCGTCCATCATCTCCTTGTGTTTGCTTTGTTTGCCCAAAGTTGGCAGGGTATGCCCAGACGTGGGTCCCTTGCTCACTTTGCCACTGGATTCAAGCTAGCCTGGCTGATGAAGGGTGTTACCCAGAAACCGGTCCCAGGATGCTTGTTTCTGGTCCAGGGAAGACCTGGCTTGGCAGTTCAGGCTGGACTGTTCCCATGAGGCACAGGGTCAAGACTGATTTGCATATAGCTGGGTCTGAACTGAGGTGGCGAAGTGAGTTAAAGAATGATGATGGATTCAACCCAGATCTGTGACTGGGGGTGAGTGTCTGAAAAGTTTCAGCGCTCTGTCCATCATCTCCTTGTGTTTGCTTTGTTCGCCCTAAGTTGTAGGGTATGCTCAGATGTGGGACCGTTGCTCACTTCGTCACTGGATTCAAGTTAGCCTGGCTGATGAAGGGTGTTACCCAGAAACCGGTCCCAGGATGCTTGTTTCCAGTTCAAGGAAGACCTGGCTTGGCAGTTCGGGCTGGACTGTTCCCATGAAGCACAGGGTCAAGACTGATTTGCATATAGCTGGGTCTAAACTGAGGTGACGAAGTGAGCTAAAGAATGATGATGGATTTAACCCAGATCTGTGACTGGGGGTGAGTGTCTGAAAAGTTTCAGCGCTCTGTCCATCATCTCCTTGTGTTTGCTTTGTTCGCCCTAAGTTGGCAGGGTATGCCCAGACGTGGGTCCCTTGCTCACTTTGCCACTGGATTCAAGCTAGCCTGGCTGATGAAGGGTGTTACCCAGAAACCGGTCCCAGGATGCTTGTTTCAAGTTCAAGGGAGACCTGGCTTGGCAGTTCGGGCTGGACTGTTCCCATGAGGGACAGGGTCAAGACTGATTTGCATATAGCTGGGTCTAAACTGAGGTGACGAAGTGAGCTAAAGAATGATGATGGATTTAACCCAGATCTGTGACTGGGGGTGAGTGTCTGAAAAGTTTCAGCGCTCTGTCCATCATCTCCTTGTGTTTGCTTTGTTCGCCCTAAGTTGGCAGGGTATGCCCAGACGTGGGTCCCTTGCTCACTTTGCCACTGGATTCAAGCTAGCCTGGCTGATGAAGGGTGTTACCCAGAAACCGGTCCCAGGATGCTTGTTTCCAGTTCAAGGAAGCCCTGGCTTGGCAGTTCGGGCTGGACTGTTCCCATGAGGGACAGGGTCAAGACTGATTTGCATATAGCTGGGTCTGAACTGAGGTGGCGAAGTGAGTTAAAGAATGATGATGGATTCAACCCAGATCTGTGACTGGGGGTGAGTGTCTGAAAAGTTTCAGCGCTCTGTCCATCATCTCCTTGTGTTTGCTTTGTTCGCCCTAAGTTGACAGGGTATGCCCAGACGTGGGTCCCTTGCTCACTTTGCCACTGGATTCATGCTAGCCTGGCTGATGAAGGGTGTTACCCAGAAACCGGTCCCAGGATGCTTGTTTCTGGTTCAGCGAAGACCTGGCTTGGCAGTTTGGGCTGGACTGTTCCTATGAGGCACAGGGTCAAGACTGATTTGCATATAGCTGGGTCTGAACTGAGGTGGCGAAGTGAGCTAAAGAATGATGATGGATTCAACCCAGTTCTGTGACTGGGTGTGAGTGTCTGAAAAGTTTCAGCGCTCCGTCCATCATTTCCTTGTGTTTGCTTTATTCGCCCTAAGTTGGCAGGGTATGCCCAGACGTGGGTCCCTTGCTCACTTTGCCACTGGATTCAATCTAACCTGGCTGATGAAGGGTGTTACCCAGAAACCGGTCCCAGGATGCTTGTTTCCGGTTCAGGGAAGACCTGGCTTGGCAGTTCAGGCTGGACTGTTCCCATGAGGCACAGGGTCAAGACTGATTTGCATATAGCTGGGTGTGAACTGAGGTGGCGAAGTGAGCTAAAGAATGATGATGGATTTAACCCAGATCTGTGACTGGGGGTGAGTGTCTGAAAAGTTTCAGCGCTCCGTCCATCATCTCCTTGTGTTTGCTTTGTTCGTCCTAAGTTGGCAGGGTATGCCCAGACGTGGGTCCCTTGCTCACTTTGCCACTGGATTCAAGCTAGCCTGGCTGACGAAGCGTGTTACCCAGAAACCGGTCCCAGGATGCTTGTTTCCGGTTCAGGGAAGACCTGGCTTGGCTGTTTGGGCTGGACTGTTCCCATGAGGTCCAGGGTAAAGACTTATTTGCATATAGCTGGGTCTGAACTGAGGTGGCCAAGTGAGCTAAAGAATGATGATGGATTCAACCCAAATCTGAGACTGGGGGTGAGTGTCCGAAACGTTTCAGCGCTGCGTCCATCATCTCCTTGTGTTTGCTTTGTTCACCCTAAGTTGATAGGGTATGCCCAGACGTAGGTCCCTTGCTCACTATGCCACTGGATTCAAGCAAGCCTGGTTGATGAAGGGTGTTACCCAGAAACCGGTCCCTGGATGCTTGTTTCCGGTTCAGGGAAGACCTGGCCTGACAGTTCGGGCTGGACTGTTCCCATGAAGCACAGGGTCAAGACTGATTTGCATATAGCTGGGCCTGAACTGAGGTGGCGAAGTGAGCTAAAGAATGATGATGGATTCAACCCAGATCTGTGACTGGGGGTGAGTGTCTGAAAAGTTTCAGCGCTCCGTCCATCATCTCCTTGTGTTTGCTTCCTTGTATCTCACAAGCTCAGTCTGTTCATTAAAACTACCTACATTGGCCTTTAAATTATGCTCATTGCGTATTCCACAAAATATTAAAGCTATCCGTCCTTCACACAACACTTTATTTTTTGTCCAGAGCATATGGGTTTCACCCCATTATTTCCACATCGATTTAAATTACGTTTATGAAAAATGTCAAATGTACTAAATTTAGCATTTCACGTTTGTCTTTGAAAACTGAAAGTCTATTATATAGTATTTTCTGAGATTAAGTCCTCGTTCTAAATCCGGTACTGACATAAAAAATATAACCATGTGACTTAATAATGACTTGACCCAGATCATGAGATTTGTGCTGAAATAAATGTGTGTTGAAGGAATAAAAAGGATCTGAGAAAAAAACGAATTGTTTCTTTGATTAAAAAAAAGAAACAATATTATTGTGATTGTTTTTACAAGACCAAGGCATCTTTAACACCTGGTTCAGGTATATTGCTGCACAGGAAAAAAACACGAAGCTGTAAAATTGAGGCATTTTACCAGTTAACATTCATAATATGCTGTTCATTCTTTGTATTATTCATATTTGTCAGATTGACTGATTCTGAGGAGAGTGCCACTGCTGCATACAAAATGAGGCTGGCACCGCCATGCATTTTAACATCTATCTGACTCAGTGAAAAGAATTGTGCATTTTCCACAAAAAGAGGTATATGTAAATGTAACCTTGTAGAAAACACGAAAGAAGAGCCATGGACATCATAGTGACAGTAGTAGGGTGAGAGACAGCTGCATCATCTTATGAAAGACAGGGCACATGGCTGTATTCTCCTTTCCCTAAAAAATCCTGTATTAATAAACACGTATTCTTTTGTGAAAAAGGTCATTGTATTCTTTTATTCTTTTTTGACTTTTTAATTTGGCGCTTGATCATGACTTGTCAAATGTCAAGAAAACTGTGAACCATCCATCAAACTGATCATTTTCTTCCTTAAATCCGACAGAAATTGTTATCGAGAATGAGTATTCTTTGAACTGCGGATTCCACGATCTTTACTGCTCCTTTTTGTGTTCTTTAATCCTGTTTTTCTCGAAGATAAATGTGGTCCTCAAAACCACTTCAGCTTCAGACAGAAACGATTTTAACATCTTAGCATTCACATATTATGCCCTTGAAATACAACACCCTTGTTCCTTCAGGCAGTCTTTTTTAGTGCTTTTTCTAGTTGAATATCTCAATATACTTGAAGGTCGGGAACATCATGCTGTTCGTGTGTACTTTTACACCGTTATAGTGCATGTGAAATACATCTGCTTGTTTTTTGTCCAGTGCTTTCATTGAAACAATATGCTTTCATTTATGAAACGTGCTGTGTAAATATTTAACAGCTTCCTTGAAGGGTACTTTGCAAGGAGTGATCATATTCATATCAGTATCTAAACCTGCCACAGCAGGGTGAATGTTTAATGACTAAAACGAAAAGACATGCAATTTTAATTAAAACCGTTTTAAGTCTGTGCTCCTGTTTTCAAATAGCAGCTAAATTTTATGAAAACACAAATGGACAACATGTTTATGCATTTGCCAGTAGGAATATCCCTTTCTCGTACCTATAAAGTAAAAAACGAAAAGCCTCCGAACTCCTTATCCAATTAGCTGCCACAGTTTTTCCCACCTCAGTGGCAAGCTCATTTTATTGATTGGGGTATTTCGCACTTATGCCTTCATAACTTTTTTCCACAAAAGTCATCCATGACAACTTTGCTTAATTTCTTCCCTAAAAACTGATGATTTCAAATGTAACCAATGTTTGTGGATTTCCCTGGAGGAAAGAGAGAAAAAAAGACAAAACATAGCTACTTTGAGGTTTTGAAAAAAAAAATTGGAAAAAGTGCTGTGCAAGAAAGCATGTATTTTGTTCTAATTATGGCATTAGTGATAAGTTCGAAATGCTAAGACCAGCTCAACAGCAACTTCATATAATAAATCAGTGAGTCTAAACCTAACAATCAATCTTTCAAAGGGTTCCAACTCTCACATTGAGGTTCAGGTGACATCAGTATGCATAGGCACATAATTATGTTGTTCCCACTACTTTCATGTACGCAACCATCAAAAGCCAAATTAATGATGTTCGTTAAGATGCTATCCATCTGATCATTCAATGAAGCGTCATGATTGCCCAGGAGGTCCAAAGGATGATCAATCAGCTCTTCCCAAATTCCCATATCCCGTTCTGCATTCCTATCCACTCTCACCAAGTGCAGTCAATGTTCCTCAGACAAAGACCATTTGTGCAAAGCAGCCCTCCAAGTTTGCAGCCCAGGGAATCTGGGGGGAGCCAATATATGGCTATTCTCTTCTTAGCCAACGGAAGCCCCAAGGACACAAACCTATTGCAGATTTTGCAGCCTTCTTTGGTAGAGGTATCAGCCCCAGCAGGCATTGCCTAACCATTACAAATATCTGTATCGCTATCATCTCCTTAAGCTCTTCCATCACTGTAACTCAATAGTCCCGCAAGAGTGGCACAAATCCAGATCATATGAAGAAAGGATGCAGGTCTTGTATCAGATTGCAGACACTCCTCAGACCTCACAGGAAATATTCTATGTAGTCTCTGGGGCATAAGGTAGGTGTAGTGTAGGTAATAAAACTGTGCTAGCTTAAACCTGGCATTACTGACCACATCCTGCACCTGAGGACAGGAACATACTCACTTCTCATCTATGAGTGACTCCGACAGATCAGCATCCCATTGGCTGTGCGCCCTTAGTGGTCTACTTCATCTGTTTCCCTTCAATGTAAAGTAGAGGAGAGAAAACATATCCCTACTGGGCCCAGCATCAAGTATTACCTTCAAGGTTTGCGACTCTACTAGTGTCGCTATGAAGTCAGTCTAAGTCTTTCATACAGCATTCGGAAAATTTGGCAAACTATAGAATCTGCCCCTGTCCCAAGTGGAGCATATGTCACGCCTCCTCCTAAAATTTAACAAATGTACCATCCTGGTGCAAGTCCTCCAGTGTCTGGCACATCCCTCCAACTATTTTCACACAATCATGGCTATTTGTATCTGTTGGAAGGTCTGTAGCCATCACATAGTCAGCAATCTGGCATAATCAGGTCTGTGTAGTACTGTCTGATGGACATCTCCCACGTCCCTGAAACTTGGTGACCTGCAGAGGGGCAATCCTCCACCACATGGGAGACACTCATGAGTTGCTCGGGGAGTACAGACTCCTTTACCACTCCATGTAAAACTCTGGTTTACCTGTTCTGACCCAATCCCCCAATTGAGTCCATAGATATATTGCCAGTGGATCCATCACCAAGGCAAAGAGCTGGGGGAGCAGGGGTCATCGATGCTGTGTGCCCTTCACTATATATATGTTTCCTAACATTAAGCCGCCAGTAAGGGCACAAGCCCCAGGCATATTGTGCATCAGTCATACCCATTGCATAACTATGAAGCAAAGCCTATCCAACCAAGTACTGTCCAGAGATCTTAACATTTCAGGGTATCAAATGTTTTCTTAATGTCCAGAGTCATCAAGGCACCTTCCGTTTCCTCCCACTAGACCATATGCATTATGTGAGATATTCTACATAATTTCATGTGGGTTCTTCTACCTGGCATAAAACTACATTGGTCTTTATTTACCAGATGGGTCACACGTGACCCAGACGGGTTGTCAAAGATTTTGAGCATACCTTTCGGTCCTTGCCTGGTTTTGGTGCCATGATTTTTATAGCCTCCCTCATGGATGGTGGAAGAACGCCTGAGCTCCCAGCTACATGTATCATCCCCAGCCTGTGAGTCTGTTGTGCTTTGTACATCTGGTCGAATTCCAACAGTAGGCCAATGGAGCCCAGGGCATTGAACCAATACATATCTCTAATAAAATCTACTGGCTCTTCTGCCCAGGGCTCAGCCTCCAGTCCCTCAGAGTGGTCCTAAGTTAACCTGGGCAAGGTCTCCAAGTCCAGAAAGGCAGATACTCAAGTCAGCGAGCAAGTCGCAGACTCCAGATACAGCACCGCCAAGTGGGCTCAGAATGTTTTACTGATTCCCATTAGAGCTGAGACGACTGTGTCATCTGGCTTATCCAGGGCTAATATCATGGGAAAGGGGTGCTCCCTCTTAAGGAGCCACGCCAACAATAGTCCTATTTTATCACCTTTTCTGTGAGGTTTCTGCCTATGCTCATATTTTGTGTATCAATCCAGCCTATTCCAGATGATTGCCACTTTACACATAACTATCAACCACTGGGCTCCCTTCACATCTCGGGTCAATCCACTGCTCTGCAATCGTGCCAATTGGCTTTTGCTGTTCCATAATTTCCGTAAGACATTTCCCCTTGTCACCATTTGAAGGGTCTCCCATTCAGTACCTTGTGTGCCAGTTGGAGTCAAAAAACCTGTGAGGGCCTCTCTCAACTCTATTCAGTAGACCAAATCCTGAAGGGCTTCAGTGCGCAGTCTCCAAAGAGGGATACAGGGATGCACCCTGCCCACATTGTATGTCATCGCTAGCGGTGCGTGGTCAGAGGGAGAACGTATCAAAGATTGAACAGCACAAACTCTATGTGTGAGTGTAAATTCTGATAAAGAGCCCATCTAGTCATCTATAAGTGTCTTTGACCAGTGTATGGTAGGAGAATTCCCTACAATCAAGATGTAGCTGACTCCAGATCTTTACACAAACTATAGAGCCCAACTCAATTGGATCAATCTAAGAACACTCCCATTGACCTCAGGGGAAAAGAATCCTTTTGCTTCAAAGAACTCTCACCCACCATGGGTAACCCTCTGTGACATGCTTCATCATATAGTTCCTTTCCATTGCAGAATGAGTGGTGCTTCAAGCGGTGAGATGCATGGGAGTAATTTTTTTGCTAATGGAATAGGGTTACTCTTTAAAAATTCTTGCCTCGTAGCCCTAACATTATAATCTGTGTGCCAGCCTGGATGATTAAAAATGGGGCTCTAGTTATCCCGCCTTCCTCTTAGACTCTTAGAGTCAGCATGTTTCTGGCACTAATGTTACCCAATAATTTCATCAAGACCGATTATACTACCACAATACACACCTATTCCATAATGTCGATGTAAGTGGTGAATTTAACATACATATGTTATGCACACATAAACCAGCACTTAATAGTGATCCATAGGTAAATAGAGGAGAGGCGTGCCTGTTGTCACAGACTCCAAGGTCCTACCCGATTGTGGTAGTGTGGTTGGTCCTGACAAAAGCCACAAGCATTTGGGAACATAAGTGGCAGAAACATGTTGACCCTAAGATGAAGTAGTGGTAACTAGAGCCCCATCACTTCCCAACTTTTCCCATTTTTAATCATACCAGTTGGCACCCATATTAAAATGTTAGAGATACCAGGCAGGTATTTTTAAAGAGTAACCCTACCCCTACTCACTACCCTATGCCTTTTCCAAGAAAGTGCTCCTGTGCATCTCACAGATTGTAGCATGCCCCATTCCACAATGAAACAGGAAGGAAATCTATGATGAAGCATGCCACCAAGGGGTACCTCTGGTGGGTGAGAGTTATTTAAAGCAAAACGATTATTTTTATTTATTTATTTATTTTAGTACATGCACAGTTATTAAAAACATTGCATACAAAAGCGTTAAAAGTAGTTCACAGGAGTGCTACTCCTAAGGGGCTACCTGAAATTGATTAAACCAAGTCACTAAGATTTAAAGTCTTTCGGTAGAAGGGCAGGCAGAGAAATATGGGAGAACACACTGTTAATGAAACCATTGCATACAAAAATGTTTGAAAAAAAGTACAGTAATTCATGTAGGTGTGGAACTACTTATATTGCTATGAATTCATACAATTGTGTCACAAAGATTTAACATTATTAAATAAAAGCGCAGGCAGTAGGATGCAGAAGAGCACACTATAAATCAGTGGACCAATAGCCAGATTGATGTGACTGTCGTCTTTGCTCAAGGATTTTTAAAGAGACACTACTAATTGGATGTTTAGGTTCTTTGCAGCTTGGGTCAAGAATTTAACAAAGTGAGCAGTTAGCCTGAGGTTAGTGGCTAACAGGGACTCGATCATAGTGCTTCTGCATGATCGGATTCTTCTTCTTAGAAAAATTGGTTTGAGCCAGAGTCTACGTTCCGCCAGGAGAACAGGGCAAATGCATGTTGTACGAAAGAGCCTCTTTTTGCATGGTTAGCCCCCACTTTTTGCCTGATGTGATTTTGACCTGTAAGTGCACTGGATCCCTGCTAACCAGGTCCCCAGTGTCAGATCTCTTTCCTTAAACACTGTTCCACAACTGGCGCAACTTCAGCTACTCTGTAAGTCCCTAGTACATGGTACCCCTGGTACCTAGGGCATGGGTACTGAAGAGGGTCCTCTGGGGCTGCAACACTGGTTGTGCCACCCCAGAACCCCCTCACCAAAGCTATGCACTCTGCCATTGCAGGTTGCCTGTCTTGGTGCAGGAAAATCCGAAGAGTCGACATGGCACACAGCCCTGTGTGCCATGTCACCCACACACTGTATAAGATATAGGTAAGTCACCCTACTGCAGGCCTTTGGACCTAAGGCAGGGTGCACTATATCCTATGTATGGGAATATCAGCCTGAGCCGATATGCCCCTACAATGTCCAGTCATTCTGTGATGTAAGTGAACAGGGAAGCCATAAAGAGTTCATGGGCTGGATACTTGTCAACACGAGTTTCCTAGCTCCATGATGGTTTCACTGATTTCTAAAATGTTTGGTACCAACCCTCTTGTCTTAATAAACCCTCACTGATGCCAGTTTTGGATTTCTTAATAAATTCACACAGGACACTAGAGGGGTCTCCGGCCAGTTTTCACCAGCCTGCCACCACCAGACATGTTTCTGACCTCATGAGATGAGAGCCAGCACTTTCAGAGGATGGAAACAATAGCTGCTCTGGGCGGGGGTGTTTCACACCCCCTCCAGGACAGGCTGGCCTTCCCGAGTGGGAAGCTTCCAAGGTAATGCTGCCTTTGAAATCCAACCCAGTAACCCCCAGATAGTGGGGGAAGCCAAGCCCCTTTTCCTGCTCCACTTTTGGTGGGAAGAAAGGTGGGAAAATTAGTTAGATGAGGAGGAGGGTCCCCCCTCAGCCTGCACCACCCCTAGGCAGGGGCATTCGAGGTGTACCCCTCTTCTGGAATTCCGCCATCTTGAGATGGTAAGAAAACATCCAATTTGGGCTAGAGTGGTGCCTCTCCCCACAGGAAGTGGTCAGTAGAGGGTATAGACACCCTAAAGGTAAGTAGCTCATTGGCTACTAGCTGTCTTCCCTTGTAACAGCCCTAAATACAGTAGTTAGGTGGCACCCTGAGACCTGAACCTCAGATTCATCGAACGAAAGAGGACCAGTACAAAGAAGACCCGTTGCACAAAAACTGAAGCCTTGCTGCAGAAGAAAATGGTGCCAAACACTGCCAGCGCAAGAAGGACTCGACAATCGCTGCTGCTGTGTTGTCCTGACATCTGATAGGACTCCAAGAACACCGGAGCACCTCCAGCCTTTTAGAAATTGCAGAGAAGCTCCCTTGGAGTGAAGGTATCACTCCTCTGCACACCACAGGTACCGATCCCGTGAAGTCTGGTTTGTCGACTTGCTACTCCCCGATTACCTCGATACAGCCCCAAAGTAAGAAGTGTTACAAGAACTTCGGAGGGTCGGTTCTGCCTCTCCACCAAGTTTGGAGGAACGAGGACCTAACAAAGCCATGATGTACCTATACCCGGAGTACCAGACCGCCAACGGTAAAAACCAAGAAGAAGAGTCGCACTCCGGACCCCCAAAGCACCAGAAGCAAGCACTTATTGAGGGAAATCGAGACACCCAAGACCCACTTCCTGAGTGTCCCAGCTGTCCCAATATTGCCTCTCCAAATTGCCTGATCCTGACTGCAAGGATCTCAAGATGCACAATGCCCGGCTGAACTGTTTGCTCTGCATCTGTCCCCACTGGCCCCATCACCAACTAACCAGCTCTGCTCCTGTGGTCCGCACGCCCTTGTGACCTCCTTCCTCCAAAGAGACCCACTGGACTTGCCTGTAAGTCCAGCTGTGCAGTGTATTTTCAAGTGGCCCCCTTTGTCTTTGCGCACCAGTTTCCAAGACCCTTAGCACTCTGCTCCTGCCCAATCCAGGTCCCTCCTGAACCTCTCCTGCTGGAACTCTGGACCTGGTCCCGACATCAACTTAAAAAGAGAAGGTGAACTTCATGAAAGAATTGCCTGATTTTATATGCATTTTTCCTCTTTTTCCCCATTGATTTCTATGGTGCATAATTGCACACAAAAGTGATATATTTTCCAAACTTTGAAAAGTTGTAACTCTGAAAGTACTTACCTTAGAACTGTGTTCTTGGTCTTAAAAAATACAGAAAAATCGACTTTGTTTTTACAAATTGGTCCCGGATTTATTCTTCAGTGTGGGTCTCATTTATTGCCAATTTGAGTGCAACACATGCTTAGCACTTCCCTATGATAAGCCTTACTGCTCGCCCACACTACCACAAAAAGATCATTAGAATTATCAGCCTTTACCTCTGTATACTATTTGGGGATTCTATGGTCTCTCTACACAATGTACTTCTCTTTATTACACTATATAGGGAGCCAGCTCCGTACAAATGTAACGTATGAGATGAATTCCCAGCAATAGTTACATAACCAGCATTTCTTCCTACTGTCCGGGTTGCACCAGCTCAGGGCCAGGTCTAAAGTTGGCAACTCATTGAGTCGATACATAATGGGCTGCCATTACACTGTTGAGGAGTGGCTAGCTGCCAAGTAGGATTGCGGGTACAGGGCCTTGTAGTTGTACCCGCCTACCTACAATAACCAGGTAGGCGTGGGATCGCCTTGCCAGCATACACTTGTCATTGATGAAGAAGAGACGCCACATAGTTTTGTTGACTACAGCTTTGAAAGGCCAAGAATGAAACTGCTGGGCTCCTATCACCACCTAGTTGTAGGTCTGCAGGTGTCTGATCAAGGTATGCCCTGGCCCCTGGGGAGGATCCTTGGGTTTGCATTTCTGTCCATATGAGTTGATTTAGTGTGTCAGGTTTCGAGCTATGGAGTCTGTGGCAGAAATTTACGATTAGAACCCTGGTGCATTACTTTTTCGGCTGGTAAGTCCATACTCCAGCCTTATTTACGATAGGGATAACCTTGGGGTAGTGAGAAGACCCCTGGTGGGTGAGGGTTCTTTAAAGCAAAATGATTATTTTGTTATTAGGTCAACGGGAGGGTTCTTAGATTGATCCAATTGAGTTGGGCTCTATAGTTTGTGTAAAATTCTGTGTCAGAGGAGTGTTCACCCATGCTCTACAGCACCTTTTCACGTCCCTTAATTTGTGTATGGCTGCCTCCAGATATCAATACAGTAGAGATTCACTGTTTTTTCTTTTAAGGCAGAAACCATGTTAGGCTTTGTCCCCATTTTGGGAGGGTGCCGGTCCAATTTTCCATGCAGTACACAATTGAAGTCCCCAGTCCAAATTATTGGAATATCCACATATGGGAGAAGCACCTCCCTCAATCCCACATAAAAATCCTTATCATCAGTGTTGAGGGCATATACATTCAGGATACATACCTCAAAACCATCCAGCATGCCATAACGCAGGACAAACCCCTCAATATCTGCCCTAGAATATTGTGCCTCAAAAGACACATCCTGGGCAAGCCAGATGAACACACCCTGTGCATAAATTGAGTAAATGGAGGAGTATTACTTGCCCTTTCACTCTTTCCTACTTTTACCTCTTCCTTTTCAAGCAAGTTAATTTCCTGAAGGAACACTATTTGAATGCCCGGTCGCTGCAGAAATGTATGCACTCTGTATTGTATCATTTCACAAACGTGTTAAGGCCAAAAACGTCCCAAGTGACCATGCCAATGGGCCTTGTCATCCTTCCTCATACCACAATCCCCTGCTGCACTACCACTTCATCAGGCCAATCAAATACAAGTTGCACATACAGATCCATTTTCCATCAGTCATACCACGCATTGGTATCAGTGCTTTTTATAACTATAGTACTGCGAAGCAAAAAATAAACTCCTCGTTCCACCCACCACCCCCAGTAAACACATATTCTACCCAATTGTGTCTCCCCAGGCATACTAAATTGACCCCCACCCCATCCCTCCTTCTCAAACCTATACAGTCAACATCTTCCTTAAAACTTTTCAAAGTTCTATCACAGGGGCCACCACTAGACCTTTGACACCCACGGGCTAACGACTCACAAGTGCTAGAGACCATCATCACCCTGCAATTCCCCCTCAGCATCAATCAATCCTCCACTTGCTCCACAACAAAACAAACAAACCAGTAACACAGGGGGGAAGGCAGTCACTATCCTCAAACAGACCCTCATTCCTAGATTAGCTCCCACCAGGCCACATTCAAAAACCCTATTGCTGCCTATTGCATGTAGAATATGAAAAAGCCACAGCAGCCACATCAATTGGGTTAAGGTATATCTATCCATGCCTTTGCATTCTACAAGTCTCATCCATATGCACCCACACATACAGCTTATCTATATAAGTACACCAAGGCTATAGTGCCCATTAGATGTCATGCAGTTTGGGTGTTTCATCCATCACATCATCCACTACTGTCATCGCAGCTGCTGTCACTGTGCCCACCAGCGCCTGGGCCTCTTCTCTCTCCAACCATCCATCCTCCATGTCCAGTGTCCCATCCTGTCCAACCACCACTCTGGACTCCAACTGGGTGCCCCTCTGGCTCCCATAGAGTCATCTCCCCGAAGATTTGACCCTTTGTCTACATGGGGTCCAGGACAGGCCACACTGTCTGTCAGAGCAGGGGTACGACCATCTCCATAGTTCTTCAGCCAGTCCCACACCTCCTCCGGTGAAGGAAATGAATAGGAGTTGCCCCCTTATAGCACCTTTAGCTTTGCGGGTAGCAGGACCATGCATTTCAAACCCTAAGCTTTCAATTTTTACAAAGGTTTATCAAAGTCTTTGGACTTGCTGGGTGCAGTCTGGAAATATATGGCTAAATGTCTCCGAAAAGTAGGATTACTTGATTTCGAGACAGCCTGTAAGATTGCATTCTT
Source organism: Calotriton arnoldi (assembly GCA_963921515.1). Taxonomy (NCBI): domain Eukaryota; kingdom Metazoa; phylum Chordata; class Amphibia; order Caudata; family Salamandridae; genus Calotriton; species Calotriton arnoldi. Next base: position 193,721 of record CAWUFW010001538.1, read on the forward strand.
GTCACAATAGTTGAGGAATTTTACAATCATTGTCTGCGGTGGCGCACCTTTGGGCTGGAGAGGTGCCAAGGCCCTGTCAGAATACTCCACCACAAAGAAATTTGAGAGGTCCTCGGAACCAAGCGCCACCCTAATCAACTATTCCAGGAATAAATCCATGGCTGCTCCCTCCACTTCATCAGTGAAACCCACAAAGCGCAGGCTCTATCTTTGGGAATGGCCCTCTGCATCCTCAACTCTCTCCTCAAGCTATTGATTGACTTTACAGAGCAAACTGATTATGGTCTTAAGGGTCTTCACCTCCTCCTGCAGAGTAGCCACATTCAGTTCAGCTGCCAAGGTCTGTCTGTGACCTTTCATAGGTCAACTCTGAGTAGATTGAACTCTAAGGAGAAAGTGCTTATTTTGGCCTGCAATCTGGATTTGGAGCTCTCTTTAGCTGCAAAGATCTGAGTCTGAGAGGGACCCTGCAGCTCCTCCAGTCCCCCTCGGTGATTGACCTTCAACGTGCCTCCTCCTCCACCAGCCCCAGAGGCTGAAAACTGAACTATTTTAGTCTGTTATTTTCTCCACAGCTGTCTGTCTTTCCCCATCCTAACATGTAGATTCTCCCAGGAGTCTTCCCCATAGTCAGTCCAGAGAGGGGGGCACTTTATCAGGGACAACATAAAACAAGGGGAAGGCAACCAAATGCCAGCAATATGCAGCAACAGCCCACTCCACTACACCATTAGAGACCTCATCTCAGTCAACAGGAAGAGCTTCGAAGAGTATTAAAAGTAGCATCCTGGCCCCACCCACCACCAGATCCAAACAACCTAGGGTGAGAAATCCTAGTATAATTATCCAAGACAGTTCACCTACAATGGAAGGGGGACCAGCCCACATTTGACGGCCCCCTCGTTTCACAACTTGCAATGTTTCAGGGCCTTGGAATTGTCCAGCCCCCTCACTAATATTCAGAGGTAGGGAACCCACGGCTCAGCTCCTCTCAGATCTTGGGCCTCATTTGTTCCAGCTACAATCTCAGGGCCTATTTTAGTGTGCAGTGTCCCAGGCTGCCCTGAGTCCTCCAGTTGTACAGACTGCTCCTCTCACCTTCAATGTCACCGCCGGTAACCATCAATTCTCGGCACCCAGCAGGGTAAAACCGGCCTTGTCACCAGTCCAGGATAGCAGCACCGGCTTACCGCTCAGGAGTATCCACTCAGGGCCCCACCTACCTGCCACTGCCCCTCCAATGTAGACAAAAATCCAGAGAAAAGGCCCCAAACTGGTATCGGCCAGCAGACGTTGGTGGTTCACTCCTCAACAGTTGTGAATCTAGTTAAGGGGGGAAGGTGCAGAGATCCCTTTCATGCCACAATTGCTGCTGCTCTCAACTGTTGTGTGCCACTCCCCAAAGCTGCTGTCTCCTCTTCACCGCCAAAGACACACAGCTCCGGGAGATGTCCCTCTGTAGCTGTCCCGGTAAAGATTCGCCTCTCACCATCCTGAGTCTTACTGATCAGGTACCACACTAGGCGTTCCTCTACTCTGCTGGGTGAGGGCACTCACATGCTTCTGTAATGTGACACTTCACCATTTTGCCTTCTCCTGAAGGCATCACACCGATCCAGCTACCTGGCAGTAGTACTCACAGACCTCTTTTTTACCAGGTGAATCGCAGTATGGTGCAGGATAGAGAATGAGAATTCCGGAGCTCTCAGGTAGTGCCTGCTGTAGGCCATCTTGCTGGCCATGACCTAAGGAAACCTATCTTTCATCAAAACGAAGGGGTCACCTCAACTTCCCAATTCCTTAGCAAAATTATTCAACCAAGAGGGAACCTACTAAAAACTTTTCATCCGTCTCTTTCCCTCACCAAATGGGCAAACGTTAGTGCTTTTAAAAGGACTCTCACCCATTAGGGTTACTAGTGGCATGTTTCATCATAAAGTCCTCATCCAGGTACCTTCCGTATATCCACAGTCTCAACCTTGATCTTCAAGAGAGCTCTTTTTTTTTCTTACGGAATCCAAGAGTAAAATTGTACATGGTGACCTAATTTTGGTTTATTGGAATGGCTTTCTGACAATGTTGTATATAAGGTATGGAGGAGCCTGTTTGTACAAAAATAGATGTCGACCTTTGACAAAAGTGTGTAAATAAGTTCTTCCCGCCTCTAATACCTCAGAAGGAATGATGAGCATACTGTTTTAATACCTTTTTGAGAATTATGACAGTAGGTTTATATCTGTGTCATACCTGAAGGAGTGATTGGAGTGACTTGTGAGAAACTCCCACAAATAGTGGAGTGTGTTTATGAACAATAATAATAACAAGAGAACCTAATTTAGTGAATTTAGGGATTCCTACTCATTCCTAAAGAAAGCCAATTGACCTATAGAGAGAAATGTAATTGGCTGATACATGTTGACCTGCAGATCAAAGAGTCTGGGAAGGAACCAGGAATATAGCATCTGGTTCCTGGCTACTCTAGAAACATGCACTAATATAAACACACAAATTCTATATTGCAGTATTATTTTCTTTCATCTTCTTCATCGACCAATAGAATATCAGCAAACTCCTGGGAAGAAGCAAACTCCCCACTTTCTCAGAGAAGCATAATATGTTTTCAAACATTGAACCTTGAAAAGTTACAGGGTTGGTGTTTTTCAGTCCAGACCATTCTCCCCATGAATCATCTGTCCAGTTATCTCCTCTTGGTGAATACTCACAGTCAGTTTTCTAATGCATAACAAATGCCTATTCTATTTACTAGCTAACAGAAGGCCCCTGGAAAAATAAATTTAAAATAAAATAAAAACTTTATATGCAAATAACTATTCAATGTGAAAAAACAGGCCTTTCAGCAGTAGCGGCCGCTACTAAGCACGGGTGGTGGGGGCGTAGGGGTAAATAAAAAAAATTGAAAATACACTCACTTACCTGAATGTCGCTGGGTGCTGCCGCCTCTGCTCCGTCTCCTCCATGCCAACAGGAAGCTCCCAGCCTCCCAGAAGCCCCTGTCCAATCAAAACGCTGCCTTGAGCTGTGGTTCGGCGCTCAGACAGGGGCTTGGAGGCTTTGCATGTTCCTCACCAGGCTGTGTAATGCAGCATGGTGGGGAAGATGCAAAGAGCGCATGACGGTTTGACCGGCCCTCTTGCGGACTTTAGAGTGTGCTTTAGACTCCTACCCTGCCCCCTGCACTGGCCAGCCCGGCCCACCCGCACCGCCCAGCACCCGAGCAGGAAGGAAAACGAAAACAATAATAACCTTAGTTATTATGGTTTTCTTTTTTACACTGCTCGCAGAGCAGTGGGACGAAGCTTCTCCACCTTAGCGGAGGAACCGCCACTGCCTTTCAGTGTTATTTAATTAATATTCAATTAACATGGCATCAGCAGTTAGGCTAACTTAAATCAGTACTGTTTTTAATTTGCAGGCCTGTAAAATTTAAGTACGATTACCTTCTACAAAAATTTAACATATGTCTTATTTAAACGTAAGTTTTTGTACATTATTAATAAAATCATTTTGTCAGCGAATAAAATTTGTGTTAACATTGACTTTAGTTTTACAAATCGCTAGACTTGCACGTGTGGCAGTCTGTGAGGTGAACACTCTCTGTTGACAACAAATTAATCGGAAATTCATGAATACGAATCTGGAGTCATACACTCAGCTTTCCGTCCTTCAGAGACCCGTAAATTGCGTACCAAAAGCTGGGTAATAGTAACATCTATACTTGAAGCACCTAGAACTAGCAGAACAACATTAAGCGGTATATGAAAAAACAAGCGGTTTTATTGGTTTGAAGGATGTAAACGGCATCTATGCAATACCTACAGATGAAGTGTGCCAAACCTAAATACACCGACTATTATGGTCTTGATAGAACGCATTATAGTTCTTCAGGCTTTAGTGATAGCTGCTTCTGAAATTCTGAATTATATCTGTGTGAGCACTGAAAAGTAGGAAAAGTCCCAGGAAAAAACTTTCGTTAACTTTGAACCCAGAAGCAAAAAGATTGTTTTTCTGTAGTGAAACAATAGGTAAAGGAGCGAATGATAACACTAGCAGACATCCTTTGGTTCTTGACATGAGAATGTTATCAGTAGAGAGTATATACAATATGAAAAGTGGCTGTCTTTATTTGTCTCATTAGAATAGAGGTAAGATCAAAACCGAGTCTGGGGTGTCTTGTCTGACCTTATAGTCTAGATTGAAAAATATGTGTTTGATAAGAGAAAATAATGATAGCTACTCTACTTAATTAAATGGTGGCATTTTGCTGCAGTAAGTAATGTTTTTAATTACATTGGCATCTTTCCCCTTTTAGATGGAAGTTAATAATTATTCTACGACATTATCTAAGTTCACATAGCAAATGAAATAAAAGGTTTATTTTCAAAAGGTACCTTTCGCAAGCTGCTTTATTATGTTGAAGGCAATATGAAGTATTTGTTATACACTGTCATTTAAAATATAATTGCATGATCAGATTAAGTGAAAGCAATGACCCTGGTTATTTGAAAAAAAATTGCATTCGATCACAGTTACAGGGTGACATTAATAAGGACCAGTCATGTTGCATTGTACAGGTTTCTGCAAACTTCATTAGCAGTGTGAAGAATTTAATACAAAAGAACATTTAAATTAGGAAGATACATTTTCAAAATATGCACATTTGCTATAACTCAAAACTGCCATATTTGTATATTGTCTTAATACGTTGAGACACATCACGTAGTTCTTTGATAAGCATTTAAGGTTCAGGTTTGCTAATACACAGATGCCATTTTACCTTTACATGCTCTGTGTTGTGAATCCCTAGGCAAACCTGCCACCACAGGCACTGCAGCTGTACTTTCTGGACCCAGGGCCGGACTGGCCGTAGCGGGCACCAGGCATTTCCCCAGTGAGCTGGAGGGGTGGGGGTCTGTTTTGTGGCTGTGGAGGCCAGTTTTGTCACTGGGGGCTGGTTTTGCAGCAGTGCTCCCGCTCCCAGGGCCGGTCGAGCAGCAATCTGCCAGGGCTGGTTGCTGTTCCCAGTTCAGCCCTGCCTGGACCACCATGTAGACTGACCTCAGACACAAGATGGATGAAAGAGCCTGGTAAGACAACAGCCAGTTGATATTAGCCAGTTGATATTAGTCTATTATCCATCCTCTTTGCCCATAGATGTGAGGATAGTTAACATGTGTTTCCTTAACAAAATCAGCACACCGTGTTCAGCGTGTCTCACTAACATTCGTAATGGGATAAATTACAGGTGTTATATTTATGTTATTATTGGTCTTTATATGTATGTCTCCTACTATCCACTCAACCCACCCATTTCCCCATTTTAGCCAAGCATACAGTGATATGTCCTTTGTCACATTTTCTAACACTCTTATGTATCATTAATATATATCTCTAACTGATACCATTCTCCCACTAGCTCTCATACTATTTGTGCTGTGATATTATGTATGCACCTCTTTCCAAAGCTGCAGTCACGCAACTGTCCCAGGAATCCACACTGTGCCCACTCATCAGGAAACAACAGGGGACAACCTGCAAGCAACAATTTGGCCCTCTTCCCAGATAGGTCAGGTAGGTCTGTGGCTCTAGTACATATACCAGTATCTAAATCAATTTGCATTTCATTGGCCACCTTTCTAGTTTATAAGAAATGTTTTAAAATTTATCATTTTGCCCATATGAAAGTAATATGCCATATCACCCATTTGAGACCTATCAGCTTTGACACAAGTAGTCACACTTATCACACGTATCCAAAGTAACACTGCCAAATTCTGAAGGTTTTCATTACTCTTTTCTGCAGCTACTACGTTAAGGGATAAATGTCCTCAGGAACCTTCAGGGAATGTTGGTGAGCAGTAGAAAACAAGGTGTCCCCCACATAGCAAGCATCCATGGCACTGCTAGGTAAAACATTACCCTGTCTCATGTCCATAGGCACATACCAAATGAGAGATGTGACTATATGTCAATGTTGTATCCCATTTGTCACTGTTGAAGTGTCACCTGTGCCTTAAGGTTGCAGTAAAATGTGTCTTGTTGTTTGAGACAGTACCTCTACACAATCTCAAATGACAACATTCAAACTGTCATTTGTCTCTGCCGGTAGTGCCTATGGGCAATCAGCCTGACCACAATGACATTCTATCCACGAGTGAAGGATGAGGAGATTGTGAGCACTCGTAATATGACATCTCAAAGACAACATCATTGGTGGTTAGCAGTCTTCCACAGAGGCCTGTCTTCTGTATTGTCCAGAAACACCAGGATAAAAGCCATGGGTGATAGTTGCAGCTATGTAGGACTCACTTCCAATCAACCCTCCATTAGCTGGTACCTCATTTGTATCCCTTTTACCAGCCAGGTGCATCTCCTGCTCCTCCCAATCTTTTCCCAATATTCTCACAGAGAAAAAAACCTAGATGAGGCAAATGTCTCTCCTATGGAACAATCTCCACCCCACAACCCCCTAGTTTTCAACACTCATTATGGAGATCAACATGTTTGCTGCCTCAAATGGCTATAGATGTGGGGAGGGGGTTGGCACCCTCTGGAAAGATGAGTTCTTTGAATCACAGAACTCTGTGCGTGTAATCTGAGTTTTGGAGAACATAGGCAAAAGCCTCCAGGATATTCTGAGGTTGCACCGGGAACAACTCTAAGGGGCATATGTATCAAAATTGGAATTTGTGATTACCAAACGGCAAATTTTACCAAATGGCTATTTGGTAATCACAATTTCCAATGTATCATAGAAATCAGTAATGATTTGCGAGTCCTTTTAATTTGAGATCCCAATTTGCAATTACCAAATAGGGATTCAATAAATAGTTAATAGCAATTAAATAATCACAAAATTGCGATTGTCTCATTTTGGAGCAGCTTGATGACCTCACAATCAGGAAGTGAGTCCATCCATGCTGTTTGCAGGAACCAGAGCAAGAGGAGGAGGCAGATTGTTGCTGTAGAGTACTTTGGTGACTGTTTGGAGTGCTTTTTTGCACACATAACTTATCATGGCCACTGATGACGAGGGCAAGGAGGCTGGAGGGCGCAAAATAAAATTAAAATTCAGTCAACAAGAACAGGAGGTGCTTACAGAAGAGGTGGTGAAGAGCCATGATAACCTCTTTAGAAAGAGCTCACTGCAGATACCAGAGAGTAAAAAAATGAAAATATGGACTGACATCCAGGCCAAGATCAGTGCGGTGGGTGTCATGCAACTCTCGGTCGAGGAAATTTGCAAGCGCTGGTATGACCTACGGACATGGGCCCTAGAGAAGGTAGCAATCAGGCTTGCAGAGAAAAGGAAAACTAGCAGAGGAACATCCACCCAGCCACCACCCACCCCTTTGGACAAATGGGAGAGCAAGAAGCTATTGTTGAGGTCACAGACATTGACACCTCAGCTACAAATTGCAACATATAAAGTTTTTTGTTACAAGATTACCAATAAGGAAGTCGGTGTTAAACTTCAATCAAAAAACATTCCAGGCCACATTTTATTTGCGACCCACCAATTCATTATGGGAATAGTAGTTTGTAATACAACAGTAAACATATGGCAAATAATGCTGCACTGTGTAGCCCCTTGCAAATTGACGTAGCAAATGACAAATAGAAACACCATGTCAGGGAAACATTTTTATTCCAAACAATCAACGTAAACTGAGACACACAAGTACTTTCGTGAACTAAGCTATGTCTTATTCATGCCACAGAAATACCTGCACCACATGCTGCAGAAACTGAACTTGTGGAAACTGAGGAGGCTCTTGATGTAGAATCTGATGGCATTCCAACAGACATGTCTACACCACCATCTGAGGAAAGAGCCTCCCAAAGATGTCAGTCCCTTATCCAGCACCGATACAATCCCCTCATGAGGTGTAGAGTGACTGTAAGACGGCTCAGCTGTATGCATCAGTGTTGGAGGTGCAGCACCTTAAGCACATGAGGTCAATGCACACACAGTCGGTGTCACTGAACAATAAATGTGTGATATCAAAGATGGTTTCAGGCAGCTAAATACAACAGTGGAGGAAGGGCAAAAACCCACAACTTTGCAGTCATGCAGGAGGACCATGTCACACAACGTAGGCGTCATCACAAACTAATGGGGAGACGGGATGGGTTTATCAGATCTGTCCATCACCTGACAAATGCAGCTGCATTGCTGTTGTGACGCGCTGTGACCATGCAAGTGGAGATGGCACATTGTAGTGGGGATGTTGCAAGTGGTTTGGTGCAAGTCACAAACGCAGTTGAGAACATGCAGACCACTAGGATTGCAGGAAGCACTGATTTAGGTGTAAGGGATAGTAAGGAGCTCTCTAGCCTCAATAGTGTCACTGCCCCTGTGATGGAAACTAGGTGTCTCAGTTCTAGACACAGTGCAGCTTCAGAGGCCTCACCAAGACATACTGCAGAGCCCACTGAATGGCCTAGTGGAGTGCCATGAAGGAAAAAGTGATATGGACATGTATCTATGTATGTTGTTTTTGGACTTAACCTTACATTTGTATTGTTTGTGATGAAAAATTGTACATTATGGCAACACTTTTGTTTGGGTGATAGCATATGTAACCTGAGGTTAAGGTAATAAATATGAAAATTAGTTGCAAGATCAAGAAATGCATTGTCTCATTACTTACTATAAAAATAATTGTGTGTTATTTCAGCAAATCTTTGTCTGCCTTCTGCTGCCCTTGATCCATCTGCAGGTTGACGGGGTGGACATGCCTCATCATCATCATCTGAATCTGAATCAGACAAGTGCAGGGGTATGCCTCTTGTTGTAGCTATGTTGTGCAACATGGTACATGTAGCCATGATTTTACAGCTTGTTTCAGGACTGTGCAGTAGTGCACCACCACTCTTGTGTAGACATATGAAGTGACACTTGAGCAGGCCAAAGGTCCTCTCCTGCTTTTTTGCGCTGCATTGTAATGATGCTCGCTTGGAATGGATGGAATCATATATGCAGTGAGGATGAATGAGCGCACAGCATATGCACTGTCTCCTATGATGACAAGAGAAAATAATGATTCTCTGTCATGAGTTACTGCTTCTGTACTATATGATGCACAGTGTCAAAGAGATTTACCTAGTAGATATCCTTCTCCAAAATTCACCACCAATTAGCCATGTGTACATTCCACTATCGCGAAAAATAAAGGAATTGTGTGCACTACCAGGGAATCTGGCCGTTATATGAGTTATGACATTTGAGGCATTGCATATCACTTGTATGTTTAATGAATGGCTAAATTTTCTATTTCTGTAGATATACTCATGTACGGAGAGAAGACATATTGCAGCATGTTTCCCATCAATGCAGCCAATGACGTCTGGAAATAGTTCTATCTTGCTAAAGTTAAATTTAGTGATCTGCAAGTCCCATGGTGTGAGAATCCGTTATATTGATTGATTTTCTTCAGCATTGCATCCAGAAATGCATTAAAAAAAAGCATTACAGCACACTTTGGGACACCGCTTCTGCTGCAGCTATTATCCCCTGGTAACTTTCTTGGTCTAAGAGGTGCAGGTACCATAAAACCTTCACATGGGTGGGAATAGCATTAGTCCTGTGAGTGTGACGCTACAGTTGTTGGTTCAGTTCCACTATTAAGTCTAAAATCATGGCAGAATTGAATCTATTCTTCTCATAGATTTGCTCCTCAGTCTTGTCAAACAATGTTACGCACATTCTGAAAATGCACTCTTGTCTCCTTCTCTACAACGTAGAGAGCAACCATTGTGGAAAATACTGATGCTCTCTGGGACTGTTGATATAGGTTGCACCTGGTTACCACCGGATTTGAGTTGGTGGTAAATTGCACATGCAAAATCCCCATTTTGTGACCATCAACAATTTGCAAATGGTTCATACTTTGAATTTGCGATTACCTAATTGCGAGTCGCAATTTACGAATCACAATTTGGCATTGCGATTTTAGGGAATCACAAATTTTGCGATTTCCTAATATTGGGCTGCAAATGCTTTTCAAACGTTCGGAAAGGCTATTTTGCATTTCCACATAGTAAAAATTAGCAATTTGTTTTGTTTTCAAATGCAAAATCATTTGATACATATGCCCCTAGTGTTGAGGGCAGGGGATGCAAAGTTCCATAATATGGTCATACAGGTCATATAGGCCCTTCTCTTCCAGGGGCCTGTCTCAAGAAGCAAGACCAAGTGAGGAACCTCAGACTGCAATGGGTCATCAACCACTTGCAGGGCCCCAAACTGTTTCCAGTGTATATCCTCATCCTCAAACCAATGTAGGCCCATTGTTGAATAGCCTGAGTTACTGATGACCCTCCTGTGGGCATGGACAGGAACCACTATCACCATGAAATCTTCTTCCACACAACGCACAGCGCCACTTTTGCGTTCACCCGTACCACCAAGGAATATGTACAGAGAAACGTTTTCCTAATAATTTTGAATATAAACAAATTGCACCTACCTTCCACCTATGTGTCATCTTATATGTACCTGGCCCGAAGGTGGGTGCATGTGAGTATTCTCATGAAATGTGTTAGAGAATGTTGATTGTGTGATTTTACTCTTAGGTCATGCTCACATATCCATCTGGTGGCATGTCTACACAGTCTTTACAGAGTAACAGTATACCAAACTATGTTTAAGAACACAAGGATTAATCTGAAATATGTTTCTAAATTAAAAAAAATGAAATGGTATTGTGTGAAGAGTTAGGCTATAATGTGCCTCTTATGAATGGAGAAATAACCAAAATGGAGCCTAAGTCCATAGAAGAGGAGTCAACTTGAAGAGAGGTGACAACAGAACAAAAAAATTGGGAAAGTTATTGGAAATATTTATATGAAATTCCAGCCAATGGGATAAATGAAGCAACTTAAAGAAAATACCACAATAAAACGTCCAAACAAATGTTCAAAATTTCCAACGCAATATCCAAAATCCAAAGAAACAGTCTTTCAACCCAGCAATGTATTGTCACTTCTGCCATGAGTTGAAGGCAAGATTACCAGGCCAACCTCTACATTTGACAGCTGGACCACATGTAGCTCCTCAAGCAGCCATTGTGGGTTGTATAACAGGAACAGACACCTCCTGAAAATTATCACACAGTGGCTATGTTTGAGGGCAAGAGGAAGAGGATTTAGTGGGCCTTACAAAGACAATATGTTGAGAATGGTGCATTAGGCCATGAATAGAAATGGTTGGTTTTCCAGGAGGACTGGAGACAGTAGATCTCCTAATGCTGGTTAGCCTAAGCCTTCTAATTAGCTCCTATTGCTGCACCACCTCCTCAAGGCCCCAAGAGATCACCCACTAACCAGCTATCAGTTTCTTCATGGCTGCCTGGAAATCAGGAAGGGAATCACAAAGAGGTGATGATGGAGTGGCCACATGAGAGATCTTAAAGGGTGGTCCATTTAAAATCTCAGACTAAGCAAATGTTTTTCATGGAAGACATCCTTAGTAGAAGGAGTGGTGATGGGGGTGCAACCACTGGCCTGGTGTTGTGAGAGCCTGAGGACTTTTGAAGTTGTGGATTCAGGCCCAAATGATGAAGAGGGCTGTTCTTGGGACACCAACATAGATGTTTATTTCTGTAGCCCATTGTTAGCCCTGTCAGCCTTAAGGTGGTCTTCCCACAAAGCTTTCGCCTTTCCCACTCCTATTTTTGCTGAATTTGTTTTTTCTGGCCTTAGGACTCTGTGCCCTTTACCACTGTTAACCAGTGCTAAAGTGCTTGTGCGCTCTCGTCTGAACATGATAAAATTGGGCTACACTCAATTGGAACGTTTAATTTACTTGTTAGTCCCTAGTAATGTGGTACTACATGTAGCCAGGGCCAGTATATTAAATGCTACTAGTGGGTCTGCAGCAGTTATTTTGCCACCACTTAAGTAGCCCTTCTAAACCAGCTCCGGTCTGTCATTGCAGCCGATATGTGCAGTTTTACACTGACATTTTGACCTGGCAAGATAAACCTCTTGCCAGGCCTAACCCATCCTTTTTAATAAATATGTCACTCCTAGTCAAGGCCCTGAACAGCCCAGAGGGCAGGGTGTAGTATATTTAAAAAATTGGACATTCACCTTTAGGTTTTTATTTATTTATTTATTTAAGTTTTATATAGCGCTAGCTAGACTCGTAGATGTCAGAGCACTTCACATGATCGTGATAGAATACAATAAAGCAGTCATGCAATGAATATATGAGGCGAGAGTTCAATAAATAGCTGTACTCAACAAAGGTGCTGGTACAGTAACCAACACTAGAGACACAATTCGAGAGGATCTAATAGTCAGAATAAGCAAATAAACAGCCGCTTCAGACAGAGGGTCTAGATCTGATCAAGCGATAATTTACTAAGATCCGTAAACTAGGAGTTAAAGTATTTGTTGAGGAGGAGGAGTTTCAGGTTTCTCTTGAAGCAAGGGAAGGAAGGGTTGCATCGAAGGTCACACAGTAGGGAGTTCCATATACTTGGAGCATTTCTGGAAAAAGAGTGCAACTTGGTTGCTGTCTTTTTTAAAATAAAAGGAAGGAGCAGAAGTGCATCACGTCCTAGTAGTGAAAAGCCCCTAAATTAGTTGTTCACTACTGTAAGGCCTACTTCTCCCCTAAGATAACATTGGGTTACCTTATTACATTTAATAAGTGATAACTTTCAGTTGGGAGCAAGTAGATAGGCCATGTTTGGTGTGTAAAGAATTGTAATTAAAAACCCTCTTTAATGATAAGGTCAAATGTTTAGACACAATTCTGAAAATGCAATTTTAGAAAGTTGGCATTTTCATGTCCCAAAGGTTTGGTGTCTGCTGCCTGTATCCTGGGTCACATTACCAGGTGTAGTTGGCAGTTGGTCTTTGTGTATTGCTCCCAGACAGTGAGACAAAGAGAATGTAGGTGTTGGCATGATGAGGCACCCTGACTTGATGAGGGTGAGGTACGGTCACCTACCACACTTGCACTTCACAAAAGCCCTGCCTGACCACTCTCACAAATAGATTTGACACTAGACTTTTGGACCCCAGACACTCTTGGGGCCAGGGCAGGGAGACAAGAAATTCTAAGCATCACTGGAGAGTAAAATCTTCTGGAAACTGCTTCTCAGTGCTTAATTTGTAAAAAATTAAGTACCAGAATCCTCTTCTAGAGGCAACTTCAGCTTCCACCACCCGTTGCCCCTGACAGCTGTGACAATGAAAGTGTCACCACAACTACTAACGCTCAAACTCCGTCAAGTGTGACAGTTCAGACTATTCCTGCCCCCCAATGCTATGAGAATGTCTTGGGTAGCAGGTATTTATCCTTTTAAATGTTTATTTAATTAATAAACAACTGTTCTGTGCTCGTCTTTAACTTAGACAAACAGCGCGACCATGTGGCAGAGTCAAAAGTACCGGTGTTAGCAATTAAGTGCCGGTGCTGAGCACCGGAAACCACCGGCTCAAATTAAGCACTGCTGCTTCTGCTTCAAAGTGGGCACCAGGCATAAATATTAGACCTCAGACCTCCAACTCTTGAGTACACTCCTGGATCAGTGGATGCAACAGAATAAGGACTGCTGTGCCCCCGGCAGGACTGCCATACTGCTGCCCTGCTGCTCTGCTGCCTGTTGCCTTGCTTTCTAAGAAGAAAGTCTGGACCTGCACCCTTCTTCTCAGGGTTATGTGACTCCAAGGGTCTGTCAGCTGATCTCCTGTCCGGAGCTAAAGGGCCATCAAAAGCTCCAGAGGCTCTCTGAAACTGCCAAGATGACCTTCTTCCTGGATCTCCAACTGGACATGCAACTGGACCTGCCTGAGCCCTGATGGCCTCTGCTGATGTTAATTCCTGAACCCCAAGTGGTGCCCCTCAGGTCCTGGACACTTGGTGTGGCCTCAGTTGATCTCCCCTGAAGTTTTTTGGCTCCTCATGAACACGAACACGCCAAGATCTAGCCACCTGCACTGTCTGCCAACTCACAGTTCTGATGAACCCCACTCTTTGGGTTACAATGACCACCAAGGACACCCGGCAGCACAAGAGTGGCACTTCACGCTAACATCGACACCTAATGGGGATTGCCAATGTGAAGTTCCAGCTACAATCATCTGCAACGCCCGACAGGATCTTCGTGCTACAGCAACGACCGTCCATGACACCGGTCTGCTCTTTGCACAACTTTGTTGCCCTTTCACAGCACTCTTCCTGCTCCTCGTGACCCATTCCACCACAAACTGAACTCTTTGCACTAGACTGTGAAGGTAACCCTTTCAGCAGGACTAACCTGGCCCCTGTATCCAGCCCATGCTCCATCGCAGTCAGCCTGAACTTGTGACTTTCATCCAGTCTCACATGACCAGATAGCCGTGAGTGGATTTTGACGCCATTTTCACTTACATCTTTAAAATTGCATATCTCTGGTTCTACGGACTGGATTTTTGTTGTTTTGGTCTTAAATTATTTTTTCTAATTGGTGTGGGATTTTTCTTGTCATGTATTTTCACTTTATTACTGTTTGAAGTGCTGCATTAATGCTTTACACACTGCCTCTACGTTAAGCCTGACTGCTTTTGAGCCAAGATACCAGAGGGGTTAAGCTCAGATTAATTTGGGTTTGTTTGTGACTTCCCTCTGACAAGGATTGTAGTTACTGCTTGAGTAGGGTTTCAACTCTCTCAACCAGTGACCCAATTTTGTCAGTGTTGATGATTAGGACTTTTCTTAGGGTAGAAATTAATTTTATTTGATTTCTTTAAAATCATAAAAGGGTGGAACAAACCACCAGGGTACATAAGACATCAAAGCAATTGATCGAGTTAAAATTGCATAAGAAAAAGAACACGTGGGGCTCATTTGTATAAAGGAGAGCAAGCTTCTAGATAAATTGATTAAAACTGTACACAGGCTTGCTTGCTTCTCCGGGATATAATAAAATGCAAGTGCTGAAAGAATATGAGCAGCAAGATTTAAAATAAATAAACAAAGCGATTCTGTGTTGTCAAGTTCAGTTCAGCACTCGTTCTTGTCTAGTTCTTTGGCCGCTAAGTTCCAAAGTTTTATTGCCTTGCAGGACAGTTGAACTGACGAGCCTCCGAGACATTTTATAACAGCCGCTCTGCAGGTCCTCATTTGTTCTCTCCTCAGTGTTTCCAAAAGGAGGATTTTCCGAGTGTCTTGTAGCGCAGGACAAATACATAGAAGATGTAGTAGTGACTCATCTCCATGTCCACAGTGGCGGCATTCCTTTGCCGTCCACGTCCGTTTCCATTTTGGAGTGAGGTCTTTTGAGGGGAATGATCCCATCCTCAGTAGGGTCAAGGTCCGCTTTTTAGATTTGAGAAATGTTCTGACAAATACGGTTGGGGTTTCAACGTTTTGTAAGATGGCATCATAGCCCATGCATGAGTTTTGTGGGCCAGGGCGGCTTTATCTATTAACAGCGATTGTTGCTTGATAGCTTTGTTTTCTGCGTGTTTGAACCAAGAGTAGGTCATTATTGTGAGCCAAGCCGCGTCTAGCTTTAGTGCGGAAAGCGATTCTTTTAAGACTAGGAATACATATTTGCTTAGCCTGGATTGTTTTTCGATCTCCTGCCAGCAAAAATGGGCTAAGGTGTTGTCTTCTGCTGCCCTCATCCTCCAATAGTATTTAACCAGGGCTCTTTGTCTTGCAGGTATCTGTTTTATTAGTCCGTAATCTAGTCTTATCAGTGCTTGTGAAATATGACGTGGAATTGAGAATAGTTTCTTAAAGAGGCTAGATTGAGCTGTATTTAAAACTGTTGAGTCCTTTGCGCTTGTCATTTCCGATCCGTACGAGATGGATGGCAAAAACTTTGCCTCAATGACCTTTAGCAAATGGTTTGTTGAACAACTGAGAAGTTTTTTCTGCAAGACTTTGAATGCGAATAACAGTTGTTTGGCTTTTATTAGCCCTAGGTCCAGGTGTTGCCTAAAATTGAGGTGGCGGTCTAGATGGAACCCCAGATATTTGTATATATCCACCTGGGACAAAGATTTATCATTTAGCGTCCAGATGAATTTAGGGCGTTTTTTGTGGGAGTTGGAAAAGCACACGACCTTCGATTTTTGATGGTTGATTACTAATCGAGCTGAGGTGGTGTATGCTGCTAGTAGGAAAATCAGCTGCTGCAAACCTCGAGGCATTCGAGATAGTAGGACAATATCATCCACATATTGGAGACTTACTATTGGGATTTTCCCCAATTTTGGGGGGACTCCTTGTGATAAGCAAAGGTTTTCCTCTAAGTCGGCTGTATAGATGTTGAATAAACAGGGGGCCAACACACACCCCTGTTTTAAGCCGTTGCTAGTTGGAATTTTGTTTGTTAGGCTTCGCCCGTCTCCTTTTTTTATTTGAACCCATGTTTGTGAATAAAGATTGATGATTGCCTCTAGTAGTTTGGTTGGGGCTCCCCATACTTTCATTTTCGCCCATAGCTTAGTTCTCGGTACTTTATCGAAGGCTGCTTTGAGGTCTACAAAGCACGCGTACAGAATGTTTGATTTTGCAATGGCTTGGTTGGCTAGAAGGGTGACTGCGGATATGTTCGTTAGAGTGCCCATCCCTACCCAAAATCCTGTTTGCGTGTTCGGGATGAGATTTGTGCAGCTGACCCAATCCTCCAGGTCTGCCAGCAAGTTTGATGCGTAGATTTTTGCCTCAACATCAATGAGTGCTATCAGTCTATAGATGGATGGATCGGAGCATACCCCTGATTTGTATATTGGTTGTAGAATACTTCCTCGCCAGGAGTCTGGAATCGTGCTGGACTCTAGGATGTGTGTGAACAGGAGAGTAAGGTGGCCAGACCAAAAGGATGGATCTTGTCTGAATAATGTGTTTGGCATGCCATTTGGCCCTGGTGCCCCATCTCATCTCAAATTTTTTATGGTGTTCAGTACCTGCTTTTGTGTGATCTATGGGTGGTAATCCGATGGTTCTAACCTTGTTGTCTCCCAGAATTCTGGTTCAAAATTATCCTCTTTTTGATTTTTCCGATTGTGGAATGGATTTTTGGATGTAGTGTGCCAATTTTATTCTCTATTTTCTCGATGGCTATTGTTTTTTGAGCCACGTGACTTGTTGTCTCCCTGGCGTCCATCCCCATCGGTTTTGCAGGTTTAAGGGTGTTTAGCTCACCTAAGAGTGTGATTGTGTTGTATGTAGCTTCAATGTGGGCTCTCCTTGTGTGTTCTGTTATGTCCGAGTTGAAGTGTCGGTTTTTGCTGTTTGATAAGAGATTGATGTTTTCCCAGAAGAGTTTGGAATCTCTTTGCTTACAGGCATGAAGAAGTGACATCCAAAATTGTTCTTTATATGCTTGCTTGGCCACCTTGATTTCTTTTTTTAGGTCTTTTTTCATTGTAGCTATTGACATGAGGGTCTGCTGTGACATTTCTGGGCCCTGGGTTTGCAGTAATATTTGTTGTTCAAATGTTTTCTTTTTGTCCTCGGATTGTTTGTGTACCAAGCTGCCCCAGTTGGTCTGTGGGCTTTGTGACCGTTTGCTTGGTTGGAGAATGTTTTGTTTAAATCGTTGATGAACGACTCCCAGGCCTCTATGCGCAGCGGTTCTGCTTCTGGTGATGCCAATAATATAAAGCATGTACCCATGATGGTGTCTATGTTGCTCTTGTTCCAAATAAGGCGTTTTAAATTGTAGGATTGAATTGATAATGACAGGGCCTTGGCCAGACCTTATTAGGGTTGTGGTCAGTGTAAAAGTTTGAGGATGGTGGCCACTTTCCACTCTTTCCTTTATTTGGAAGTCAGGGATAAGAGGAAGGAGGTCTGGGTCCGTCAGGGTGTAATTGATGGTCGTGCCTGTTTTGTTCATCACTCTGGTGAATGCTGCAGGACTATCCAACTGCCCTCGTCCATTTAGCGTGTACAGCGAAAGATCATCCAGACGAGCCGCGCATTTCTTGCCCTGAGTGTCATGTCTGCTTGTGATGCATTGTCTTGCTTGTGTAAGACCTGATACGTTTTCTTCCCTGCCTTGTAGTAGGTTCATATTAAAGTCCCCGTACAATATTATGTTGGCTTGTGGATGGGTAAGTTTTAATGTTTCAAGTGCAGCAGTCAGTAGGTCGATTCTTGGCCCCTTTTGGTTGGCGGCAGGGTGGATGTAGATGTTCAGGATTAACAAGCTGGTTAAGAGCGAAACGTCGAGTTTGGTGCATTGCATCCAAGGGGAGTCGAGGTCGATGGCAGAGACTTTCCATGGAATGTCCGTCGAGATGAAGATCGAAAGGCCACCTTTTGCCCTTCCGTACTTTGTATCTTTTATGGCTGGGTTGAGGTATTCTTTGTAACCTGCTATTGGTGAATTTTTGGTCTGCCATGTTTCTTGTAATAGAAGTATGTCATGCTGTAGAATGAAGCAAACACAAGGAGATGATGGACGGAGTGCTGAAACTTTTCAAACACTCACCCCCAGTCACAGATCTGGGTTGAATCCATCATCATGCTGTAGAATGAATTCTACAAAGTCAGCATCTTCGAGTTTTGTGCATAGGCCGTTCACATTCCATGAACAGATCTTGCAGCCCAAGATTGATTTGGAGTCCTTGCGTGGTTTTAATCATGCACTTGTTTTTGTGCAGTGCCATACAGTGATTTTCTTTTACTTTGAAAATCCCAGATAAGTAGTCTAAGAACAATTCCAGTTTTTAAATTCTCCCTAGTTTTCTGATTGGCTAGTATTTTTCTCATCCAGAATTTAGGTTCCCTACCACTTTGTCTCACATCATGGAGATGGAGATGCTCAATGTGGACAGACTCAGCAAGGCTGAGTTACAGAAACTCTTTAAGGAGAGGGAACTGCATGCAGGAAAGATTGCCACAAAGCTAGACCTTCAAATAGACCTCTGTGCCAATGAGGAGGTCACAAGGATGCAATCACAGCATGAGGAATCTAAGGATGGGGATCTCAATGAGGAGGATCCTAATGAGAGGGAAATTGATTTGGGAGAAGAGGATGGCCTAGCTGTGGGCCCTGAGCAGGAACTCCTGAGAGAGGGAGAACATTTGCCCACTGAAAGAGAGCCCAGTGTGAGGGCAGGGAGCAACGAGTCTTCAAGGAACTTGTCCTCAGAGGAGCTGGAGGATGGGAAGGCAGAAAGGGAGTTCAGTCTGCAAATGGCCAAGCTCTAAATGGAGAAGAGAATGGCTCATGAGCTAAGTCTCAGGGACCTGAACATAAAAGCTAGGCAAGCAGAGTTTAGCAATGGTGGCAGAATACCTGCAGTGTCTGAGGGATACAATAAGGTCCACATCTCTAAAGAACTGGTGCCCAACTACGTGGTGGCAGACGATATTAACAAATGGTTTGCCACATATGAAGTAGATCTGAGGGAGCCCAGGGTCCCAGAGGAATATTAGGAGGGTGGTAGTTTGTGCAAACATATTTCTGCTGGGAGGAAGGATACACTTGTAACACTAGGAGCCTCATTACGATGCCGGTCGGACTTACGTCCGACCGGCACAGTGGTGGTAGCACGACCGCCCGACTAGTACTCGGTGGTCCCACTGTCCGCATTACAAGCAATATGCATATTTTGTATTGCGGCGTGTGCTGCAAGTTGCAGCACATTCCGCAGTACAAAACATATACATCGGACATTTCCCTGCACTACGTGGCAGGCACCATGTAGGGATATGTGGGGGGGCACCATAGGTGCCCCCAGGACCATATCAGAGGACCGGGGGAAGGGGGGCACACTACGGGCCCCCAAGTCACTTTCCGCCTGCCTTTTCATGGCGGGTTAACCGCCATGAAACGGCCCCCGGAGAGGGACATTGTAATCCCTACGGCGGTGAATGAGTAGGCACAGCCACTGTTGTAGGGATTTCAGTCCCTCTGACAGTGCGATGGGCTCCGTGAGCCCGCCAGATGGGTGGTGGTAGGTCTCTCTGCCCGCCCTCCATCCACCTGCCATTGTAATGCGGTGGGCGGTCCTGCAGAGTCCAGTGGTGGTGGGACCACCACCGACGGCCTGGCGGTGGCCGTCCCACCACCGTCATAATGGGGCCCTAAGAATAAATGACCAGACAAGGTATACCCCCACGAAAGCCATACTTGTCGCCAAATTTGTAGTGACCCTTGAGAAGTACCATCAGAGGTTCAGGGAAAGCCCCAAACTTTCAAACCAGTGGTTGGGGGATTTCATGGATTATTCCAGCAAGGCACTGAATGGCTGGGTGAGGGCAGCAAGGATAATTATTATGATGGGCTGTACAACCTGATTGTGAGGGAGCACATGCTCAATATTTGTTTTACAGAGCTGTGCCAACACCTAGTAGATAGCAAGCTGATTGATCCGATCAAGTTTGCTGAGGAGGTGGATTTCTGGGTCAGTACCAGATTGTCCAAAAAGACATTTGAGGAGGACTCCCAAAAGCATGGTCAGGGATCCCACCAGAAGAAGGAAAGGAGTTCTCACGAGGCTCCCAAATAGTTCACAAGGGAAAGGGTCCCATACCCATTCTGGCCACCAGAACAAAGGTTTTGTGGACTAAAATATTGGTATGTTTGTCCCTAATTGCTATGAGTGCTACCAGTATGGGCACATCAAGGGAGATCCTAAGTGCTCTAAGAGAGCACAGCCCCTTAGTGGTGGGCAGTCCCAGGGGTTGGCCAGTGTAGCACTTGGGGAGGACATGGTCCCAGTCAGTGTGAGGGGACAGCTGAGTTACCTTAGTGTCCCTGGGTGGTGGAGAGATGGTAACTAAGGCCCACATGCCTGTCAATACTTCCAAGCATAGGGAGTGGGTCACCATCCATAGGCAGAGGGTGGAGGCTCTAAGAGACACAGAACAAGAACAAGTATGACTACTTTCAGGTGTCACCCCATGTCCTTAGAGCAGGTGATACCCAATTCAGTTCACCAGGTTGTAGTATCAGACAACCGGGAGAGCCACTACCTGGTGCACTGTTTTCCTTCAAGTGGGGGAGGTCTCAGGTTCTCTTAAGGTAGCTGTGAGCCCTGTCATGTCTGTGGTCAATTTCTAGGGAATGACTTGGAGCACACTGCCTAGAAAGAAATGAAGCTCAAATTGCACCTGGAAATGATGGGGTAGCCTGAGTGGGCCTGCGTTACCACTTGGCCCATGGCTGCCCAGGAGAATATTCATGAGACCCTGGATCCAGGGAGAATTGCCCAGGCAGCCACAAATAAGGGGAAGGGCAGGAGGCATGGGAAACCCCCCTCTGAATTTCCAGCAGTACCAGTGGGCAGGTTGCTGGAGGAGGCATCCCAGAGCCGCCCAGGGAGGGCATTGCATCTCTAGGAGACCTGCCTGAACATAATGGATCAGAAGCTGAGCATGGACCCACCGGGGAGGAGTTCTGCAAGGTGCAGTGAGAGTGTTCAACTCTAAAGTGGCTGAAGTGGCAGGCTGAAGCCCAGGCAGCTGGTAAAACCTTGAAAGATCACCTTATTTACTGGGAGACCAACCTCCTATACATTGAGCTTAAGGTTTATGAGCATGGGGCAGTATGTGTGTAGGTGGTCCCTTATTGTTACAGGTCTTCCCACTTGGTTGGACTCATGAGTTATCCCTGACAGTACACCTGGGGCAAGACAAGACCTTTGCCAGACTTGTCACCACGTTTATTGGCCCTGGATGAGGTCTTGCCTCACCTGCCAGGCCAGAGGGAAGACAGGGAAGAAGTTCAAGGTTCCCCTAACTACCATGCCTGTCATTGACACCTCCTTTGAGAGGGTGGTCATTGGCATTGTTGGGCTTCTGGACCCCAAAACTGCCCTGGGCAACAGGTTTGTCCTGGTTTGGTGGACCATGCCATAAGGTTCCTATAGGCCATTCCTTTGAGGTCCATAATGGCACCTGCAGTGGCTAGGGCCTGATAGGGATTTTTACCCAAGTGAATTTCCCCAAGGAAGTGGTGTCAGACCATGTGAAAGGGATTGGGGTAAACTACAAGTTCTCCATACCTGACCATCACCAGACTAATGGGCTTGTTGAGAGATTCAACAAGACCCTCAAGGGCATGATTATTGGCCTACCTAAGGTGAAAGTAGGATGTCCATTTGCCCTTCCTACTCTTTGCATACTGGGACGCACCACAAAAAAGAAGTAGCGTTCAGCCCTTTGGAACTCCTCTAAGGTCATCCTGTGGGGGACATCTCAGTCTGGTGAAGAAGGGGTAAGAGCAAGCTCCCAAGAAGCTCCTTCGGTTTGTGGTTAGCTACATTCTAACCCTCCCCAACCAAATGTAAAATTTCTGGAAGAAGGGATCTGAGAACTTAGAATCTAGCCACGAGTTTATAAAGCCATGGTATGATCAGAAGTCCACTCTGGTCGAGTTTCAGCCTGACCAGAAGGTGTGGGTGATGGAGCCAGTTGAGCCCAGTGCCCATCTAAATTGTTGGACAGGGCCCTATGATGTGATTGAGAGAAAGGGTGCGGCCACTTACCTGGTGGACCTCAAGACCCCCAGAAACCCCTTATGCTTCCTCTACCTCAATTGTCTCAAGCACCATTAAGAGAGGTCTGAAGTCACCATGTTGTTGGTGATGGATGACAGAGTAGAGGAGGAGAGTGAACCTCTCCCTGATCTTCTGTCAGTATAAGATGTCGACCTCTCCCCTACCCTGACCCTAGAGTAGCAGTGGGACTGTCGCCAGCTGTTGGGACAGTTTGCCACACTGTTCTCCCTCACCCCTGGGCTTACACACTTGTGCACACATGATATTGACACTGGTGGCAGTCCCCCAACAAAAACAAGATATACAACCTTTCAGGCAATGTGAGGGCCAGCATCAAGGAGGAGGTCTCCAAGATGCTGGAGATGGGAATGATTGAGCACTCCAGTTGTCCCTGGTCCAGCCCAGTGGTGCTGGTTCCAAAGGCTATCCCACCAGCCACCACTCCTGAATTTCACTTCTATGTGGACTACAGGGGGTTCTATTCAGTCACCAAGACTGATACTCACCCTAATCCCCAAGCTGATGACCCCATTGATCGATTGCGGGCTGAAAAGGTTCTTGAGTTCCTTTGACCTGACTTCGGGGTTCTGGCAGATTGACCTAAACCAGGTGCCTAAAGAGAGGTTGGCATTTTCCACACCAGAGGATCACTTTCAATTCAAGGTAATGCCTTTTGGCCTGAAAAATGCCCCTCCCCCTTCCAGAGTCTGGTGAACCAGGTTTTGGCTGGGATGGAGGCCTTCAGTGCTTCTTAACCGAATGACATAGCGGTCTTCAGTATCATCTGGGAGGACCACCTCTTTCACCTGCAGGAAGTGCAGCCCTGACTATCAAGGCCAGTAAGTACCAGATAGGGAAGGGGACTGTGGTGTACTTGGGCATCTTGTGGTCAGAGGTAAGGAGCAGCCCCTCCAGGCCAAGATAGAAACCATCATGGCCTGCTATCCCAGACATGAGTGAGGGCCTTCCGGGGCCTCACTGGATATTGCCGGAAGTTTGTCAAGAGTTATGGCACCATTGTTGCCCCCTTGACTGAGCTGACTTTAAAGAAGCAGCCAAGGAAGGTGAACTGGACAGAGGCCTGTCAGAAATCCTTTGACTCCCTCAAACAGGCCATGAGCCCTGTTACTCAAGGCCCCTGACGTGTTCAAACAATTTATTGTGCACAAAGACACCTTAGAACATGGCATAGGACTAGTCACAGCTGAATGAGGCGGGCCTAGACCAATCTATATCCTTCATTAGTAGGAGGTTACTTCCCCGGGTACAGAGGTGTGCTATAGAGGGGGAAGCTTTTGCTGTGATCTGGCACTGAATAAGCTGAGATCATACATGTTTGGGACTCACTTCTTCGTTCAGACAGACCACAGGCCACTCAGATGCTTGATGCAGATGAGGGGTGACAATACCTCATTTTTGAGGTGGTCCATCTCCCTATTGAGAATGGAATTTATGGAGGAACACTGTCCTGCTCAGACCACACCAATGCTGATGGTCTCTCCAGGTTTTCCACCTTAGTAATAAGAACTCCGAGAGGTTGGGTAGTACACCCACCTTTCAGCTAAGTGAAACACATGTTAAAACTTTCTGCCTTCGGGCGGGCTCCCCCAAACTGTTTGCTTTCTCCCTCCTATTTTTGCTGAATTTGTATTTGCTAGCCTTAGGACTCTGCTAGTCAGTGCTAAAGTGCGTGTACTCTCTCCTCTAAACATGGTAAAGTTGGCTTACACCCAAATGGCGCATTTTATTTACTTGTAAGTCCCTAGTAATGTGGGACTATATGTACCCAGGGCCTGTAAATTAAATGCTACTAGTGGGCGTGTGGCACTTCTTAAGTAAACTACTTATGTAGCCTTCTTAACCTGTCTCAGGTCTGCTATTTCAACCTTTATGTGCATTTTTAAACTGCCATTTCAACCTGGCAAGATAAACCTCTTGCCAGATCCAAACCTTCCTTTTTAATACATATAAGTCGCCCCTAGGCTAGGCCGGAACAGCCCAGAGGGTAGGGTGCATTGTATTTAAAAAGTTGGACATGTACTTTTAAGTTTTCTTGTCCTGGTAGTGAATTCCTAAATTTGTTTTTGACTACTGCAAAGCCTAGCTATCCCATAAGATAACTTTGGGTTACCTTATTTCAGTTATTAAGTGATAACTTTCAATTGGGAGCAGGTAGACAGGCCAAGTTTGGTGTGTAAAGTATTGTAATTAAAACCCCTCTTTAATAGTAAAGTTGATATTTTGTCACAATTCTAAAACTTCCACTTTTGGAAAGTTGGCATTGTCTTGTCCCAACCATTCGGTGTCTGCTGTCTGTATCCTAAGTCATATGACTAGGTGTAGTTGGCAGTTAGTCTTTGTGCTTTGTTCCCAGAGAGTGAGACAAAGAGAAGCTAGATGTTGGCAGTATGGGCCACTCTGAGTTGACAAGGGGAGGAGCTGCCACCTACAGCACTTACTCATCACAAAGGCTCCGTCTGAGCACTGTCACTTACAGGTTTGATACTAGTTTGCTTCAACTCCACACAATCTGGGGCCAGGGCAGAGAGGCAGGAGATTAAGAGCCCCTATGGGTGTAAGAATCCTCTAAAAGCTTCTCCTATCTCTAAGTGGCCACCAGGTGAAAATATTGGAACTCAGACCCCAACTCTTGGGTACACTCCTGGGGTCAAGGATGCTACAATTAAGTACTGCTGTGCTACGTGGCTGCCAGAAGGACTGCTACCCTGATGCACTACTACTCTGCTGCTCTGCTACTTGTTTCCTTGCTTGCTGCGATGGAGCACTGGGCCTGCACCCTTCATTCTAGGCTGAAGTATCTTCAAGGGTCAGTCAGCTGACCTCCTGTCCTGAACAACAGGGTCTTAACAATCTCCAGGGGCCCCTTGCAACTGCCCTGCTGACCTCCTGTCTGGACTTGCAACTGGTCCTGCCTGAGCCCTGCTGGCTTCTGCTAGAGGGAGCTCATGACCCCCAAGTGTTGACCCTCAGGTCCTGGACCATTGGTGTGGCCTCAGTTGCACTCCCCTAAAGTTTTATGAGCTCTTCACGGACACAAACAGGCCTGTTTATGCCCAGATTGTGCCGCCTCCCAATGCAAAGCTTTGATGAGAGGGGAACTTTGCACTACAGCATCAACAGCAAGTGGGGAATGCTAATGCAAAGCTCCGACTATGACCATCTAGTTCATGACACTCAATAGGATCTTAGCGCTACAGCTGCAACCATCCATGACGCCTGGCCTGGTATTTATACTACTTGTGTTATGTTTCATATAGGTACCCCAATATAGGCTCAGGTAGTCACCTAACCTTTCACCTATATTCTCCCCTAATATTACACTACATAACAGTTCTTGGGACTGACCTTTTACCTAGTTATGGTACTGCTTACAAGATCTGGGGTTTTCCCTGAAAACTAGCTTCATCCATTATGTAGGAGGATACTTGGAAACTCAGCATGGCTACCATGTCCTGCATAATAACTATGTATAAGGGTCATTGCTTCCGTTATCCGAAGTCCGACATGACACAGCAAGGTAGAACCCCTGAGGGTATCACTTTGGGTATATATATGCCATATCTTTGCTGAGGCAGGGAGAGGAGAAAAAGGACTTCCATGCTGACACACTGACACGAGACGCTGAGATTCCTGCACGCAGACACTCTAGCACGGGAAACAGCGTTTACAACGTGGTCGTTACATCGCATTCCTTTAAAACATGGTCGTTACAGCGACCACGTTGGTACAACACGATGCCTTTACATCGCAAGTCATTAGATCGACTTGCTGTAGGGGGCGCTCTAACCTACGGAATAGTATAATTTACTATTCCAACACCTTCCCTACTGTTGCGGAGGCTGGAGTTGGAATAGTAAATTATACTATTCCTAAATCCAGCACGCCCCCTACAGCAAGTCGATCTAATGACTTGCGTTGTAAAGGTATTGCGTTCTAAAAACGTGGTCGTTGTAACGACTGCGTTGTAAAGGAACGCGATGTAATAGCATGCGTTGTAACATGCTATATTCCTCTAGCACGCAGTGGTCTGACATCTCTTGCGGGGTGTCCATCTCGAGACCAAGACGGGGTCCCACAGTCTCTCACTTCAGGTAATGGGGTTGACTTTATCCTAGAGGGATTCTTGGCTACACACCTACATACATGCTAGGTACAGTTAGGTACATCTAGTTAGGGTCGCATCTTAGGAGTACGCATTTTTATTGTCATGTATTTTTATACTTGCCTGTATTAATTGTTTTAGCACTATGGTAGAAATCTACCATCCTTTTACTCTGTTGGTGCTTATAATCATTTATATCTGTTTCTGTCTAATGGTTGTTTCAGCACACCTATTTTACACTAGAATGACGCTGGGTCAATAAATGCTTATTGAAAACGTCCCCACCGTTTATTCTGTGTATCTCTCTGAGACAAAGTGAGCACGAGTGACTGAGCAAAACGTATCGCACTGTTTCCACGATCCCTGATGGGACAGAGTTGTCATGTTCGATAGTTGCCAAGAACTATTCTCTCCTTGGTAAGATGGGTTTCTAGCGGCACTGTGAGCTAGCTGGTATACAGGTGAACATACTCGGTGGGGGTGTCTGGGATCATTCTGAACACCAATCCCGCAGTGTATGTTGTCTAAACGCGCAGATCCTATATAGGTTTATAGGAACTACATGACACTTAGACCGTAGCCGCAGCACTCTTACTGCTCCTCGTGACCCTTTCCAACCCAAAGGGATCTCTTTGAACTGGATTGTAAAGGTAACTCTTTCACCGGCCCTTGTATTTGGCCCACACTCCATCCCTGTTATCCCGAACTTATGACTTTCACTTGATCTCACATGACTAGATAGCTTTAGGTGCTGCTTTGTGCTTTTTGGTGTTATTCTCATTTAAATCTTTAAAATTGCATATCTCTGGTTCTACTGATTGGATTTTTTGCACTTTGTTCTTAATAATTTATTACATTTTACTCTATTCTAAATTAGTGTGGGAGTTTTCTTATGTTGTGCTTTCACTTTATTACTGTCTGACATGCTGCATAAATACTTTACACGTTGCCTCTAAGTTAAGCCTGACTAATGTTGGACCAAGCTACCAGATAGTTGAGAGCAGGTTAATTTAGGGTTTGCTTGTGACTTCACCTGGAAATGCATCATGGTTGCTTTTGAATAGGGATTCAACCCCCTAAACCAGTACCCCAATTCCTTACACCCATGGTCGGATTCTTACTTGATATGTGGTTTCCACAACTATACCCTCCTCAGATGTGTCCTCAGCTTCAGAACAGAGTCTTTTGGAGTGTGAACATGTGTAATAAAGTACAAATCGTGGCACACGGGATGAGGTTGATAGAAGATTCTTTATTCAGGAACAGCAGGTGTCTACAGGTAAAACGTCCTACCCACACAGTGAATGCAGCAGCTCAACCGTGAGTGTTCTATAGCAACTCAAACTCAGGTGAAGGCTCTAGAATGAGGAACCCTAGGCTCAATGTGATGCATGGAATATGATGACACGCAGGTCATTACACAGTGAAGCATGTAATAGGATGACACGCAGGTCATTACACACCTTCCTCCTTTACACAAGAGTAGCAGAAAGGAGACACACAGTAGGATGGGGAACAAAGAGGAGATAAAAACAAGAGCAAATCGACAGCAAAGAAACAGAGTAGTAGAACAAAATTATGAAAACATTAATGTAGAACAAAATCACGTAACCTTGCTGGAAATTTCCCAGCTCGAGAACCACTTCGCAGTGCAGGCAAACTTTTGGGATGTTTTTCTGGAACAACCAACTCGGTTTGGACCTTGGTGCGCATGGGAGCAATCCTATTTAAGTTCCAGATGCGACCATTATTCAGTTTTACTGCATTTTGAAAGAGCTTTTTTACAATAAAGGGTGAGGAGAACTTTGAGACCCCACCGGACCACTTGGGAAGGCGTACCCTCACCCTGTCACCCACTCGCATGTGAGTGTGAGTCACAGCGTGCCTGGCATCAAAATACACCTTTCTTTTTGCAATCTTCAAGTTTAGACCTTCCTGCCACGACC
Source organism: Calotriton arnoldi (assembly GCA_963921515.1). Classification (NCBI taxonomy): domain Eukaryota; kingdom Metazoa; phylum Chordata; class Amphibia; order Caudata; family Salamandridae; genus Calotriton; species Calotriton arnoldi. Next base: position 222,275 of record CAWUFW010001538.1, read on the forward strand.
CCACACCAGAATCTACACTAGAGGGCATCACACCAGAACCAGCATCCAAACCCACACATGCACTTTTGTCCCTCATCCACGCTTGGAACATGTGGGTGTTGGGTCTCCGTCCCCGAAACAGCTCAAAGGGAACCTTACTCATGGTGGAGTGAGGCGTGAGGCAGTAAATTGTCACACGTTCCACCACTTCTGACTTCCAGTCCTTGTTTTGGGCCTTGGCAAGTTGGATGGATTCTTTCAAGACACGGTTAAACCTCTCCACCATTCTGTTGGTTTCGGGATGGTAGAGGGCGCAACGCTTGTGTCTGATCCCCCTTTTTATCAAATATTCCTCCATCTCTCTCGAGACTAGTTGGACCCCGTTATCAGTTAAGAGACAGTCCGGGAGACCTTCTCGCGAGAAAACGTCTTCGAGAAACTTAATGAAGTCTTTAGTCTCAATGTTGTGTGTGATCTTAATCTCTGGCCATCTGGAGAACATGTCTATTAGTACCAGGACATAAGACTGGCCGGAACTGCTCATAATGGGACCAAGAATGTCCAATGCCCCCTCTTGCCAACAACGATCAGGGGTCTCCCGCACAACCATGGGTTGAACCCTGGTATAGTAAACCTTGTCACACGCATTACATTCTGTGCAATCCCTAACCATACGCTCAACAAGGAGATCAATGCCAGGTCACCAGAAGTGCAATCGAATCCTCTCTTTGGTCTTGGAGATGCCCTGATGTCCCTGATGAGCTTGATGAACAATTCTTTGCCTGATGGAGAGGGGAGGAACGAGTTTTGTACCCCTCCAGAGCAAGCCAGAGAAGACAGACAACTCGTGGCGCACATTCCAAAATTTGCGTGTCTCCTCATTAAGACTTTTAATGCCCCCCCACCCTTCAGCTACCAACTTGCAGACTTCAAGAATCGCGGGGTCACTTTCCATAGATGACTTCCATTCTCCCTCACTCAAGAAGTCAGTCATGACCTCACACACTTTATAATTGTCATCCTCCCACGAGTCTCCTGAGGTGTCAGGGGCGGGATTAGAATTGCTCAGGACAAGGCGGGAAAGGCAATCTGAAACATTGTTCTGAGCACCAGGTATGTAGTTTATCACAAAATCATAGTCTTGTAGTGGAGTCTTGCTCACTTTGCCACTGGATTCAAGTTAGCCCGGCTGATGAGGGCTGTTAGCCCGAAACCGGTCCCAGGATGCTTGTTTCCGGTCCAGGGAAGACATGGCTTGGCAGTTTGGGCTGGACTGTTCCTATGAGGCACAGGTTCAAGACTGATTTGCATATGGCTATGTCTGAACTGGGGTGGCGAAGTGAGCTAAAGAACGATGATGGATTCAACCCAGATCTGTGACTGGGGGTGGGCGTCTGAAAAGTTTCAGAGCTCCGTCCATCATCTCCTTGTGTTTGCTTAGTTCGCCCTAAGTTGGCAGGGTATGCCCAGACGTCTGTCCCTTGCTCACTATGCCACTTGATTCAAGCTAGCCTGGCTGATGAGGGCTGTTAGCCCGAAACCGGTCCCAGGATACTTGTTTCCAGTCCAGGGAAGACAGGGCTTGGCAGTTCTGGCTGTACTCTTACCATGAGGCACAGGGTCAAGACTGATTTGTATATAGCTGTGTCTGAACTGGGGTGGGGAACTGAGCTAAAGAACAATGATGGATTCAACCCAGATCTGAGACTGGGGGTGAGTGTCTGAAAAGTTTCAGAGCTCCATCCATCATCTCCTTGGGTTTGCATTGTTCGCCCTAAGTTGGCAGGGTATAACCAGACGTGGGTCCCTTGCTCACTTTGCCACTGGATTCAAGCTAGCCTGGCTGATGAGGGCTGTTAGCCTGAAACTGGTCCCAGGATGCTTGTTCCCGGTCCAGGGAAGACATGGCTTGGCAGCTCGGGCTGTACTGCTCCCATGAGGCACAGGGTCAAGACTGATTTGCATATAGCTGTGTCTAAACTGGGGTGGCAAATTGAGCTAAAGAACGATGATGGATTCAACCCAGATCTTTGACTGGGGGTGAGTGTCTGAAAAGTTTCAGCACTCCGGCCATCATCTCCGTGTGTTTGCTGTGTTCGCCCTAAGTTGGCAGGGTATGCCCAGACGTGGGTCCCTTGCTCATTTTGACACTGGTTTCAAGCTAGCCTGGCTGATGAGGGCTGTCAGCCCGAAACTGGTCCCAGGATGCTTGTTTCCAGTCCAGGGAAGAAATGGCTTGGCAGTTCGGGCTGGACTGTTCCCATGAGGCACAGGGTCAAGACTGATTTGTATATAGCTGTGTCTGAACTAGGGTGACAAAGTGAGCTAAAGAACGATGATGAATTCAACCCAGATCTGTGACTGGGGGTGAGTGTCTGAAAAGTGTCAGCGCTCCATCCATCATCTCCTTGTGTTTGTTTTGTTCACCCTATGTTGGCAGGGTATGCCCAGATGTGGGTCCCTTGCTCACTTTGCCACTGGATTCAAGCTAGCATGGCTGATGATGGCTGTCAGCCCAAAATCGGTCCCAGGATGCTTGTTTCGGGTCCAGGGAAGACATGGCTTGGCAGTTCGGGCTGGACTGTTTCCATGAGGCACAGGGTCAAGACTGATTTGCATATAGCTGTGTCTGAACTGGGGTTGCTAAGTGAGCTAAAGAACGATGATGGATTCAACCCATATCTTTGACTGGGGGTGAGTGTCTGAAAAGTTTCAGCGCTCCGTCCATCATCTCCTTGTGTTTGCCTTTCTGGAACTTCACCATGGCAGCCTTCTGATCAAACTAGAGCTTTTGGAGCTCTTGGCTGGCCTCAAGGTTTTTGTTGGCTTTTTTCATGTACTCAGCCATCCTGGAATGAAGCCCAAGTACATAATCCACAATATCCTGCTTAGGTTCTTTGAGAGGTCTTTCCCATCCTGCCTTTACAAGACAGAGTGGCCCCCTTACAGGTTGTCCAAGTAGAAGCTCAAGGAGGGAAGTCCCTAATCCCTTCTTTGGCACCTCTCTGTAAGCAAAAAATAGGCATGGTAGTAAAACATCCCATACCCTTCTGAGTTTTTCAGGAAGTCCATCAATCATACCTTTTATGGTCTTTTTAAACTTTTCAACAAGTCCATTTGGCTGTGGGTGATATGTGGTAGTGATCCTATAGATCACTCCACACTCAGCCCACATGTGTTTTAAATATGCAGACATAAAGTTTGTATGCCTGTCTGATACTACCTCCTTACGAAACCCCACCCTGGTGAAGATAAAAAGAGGGCCTTCACCACTGCAGGGGTAGTGGTGGTCCTTAGGGGACTTGCCTCAGGATACCTGGTGGCATGATCCACAACCACCAGAATAAATCTGTTTCATTATGCTGTTTGAGGGTCAAGGAGTCCAAATGTGTCAATCCCAAACCTCTCAAAAGGTACCCCATCCTCTGAAAGTAAAATTAAGGGGGCCTTTAGGTGGCTACCTGTCTTGCCACTGGCTTGAGAGGTGACACAGGAGTTACAAAACTCCTTCCCCTTCTGAGACATTCCTGGCCAATAGAAATGGTTCACCAACCTACTCCAAATTTTGGTCTGGCCAATATGTCCAGCTAAGGGAATCATGGGCCAACGTTAGGAGAAATTCTCTAAACTGCTGAGGTACTACCACACTCCTAGTGGAATCAGGTTTGGGGTCACTTGTCTCAGTGTATAGGAGTCCCTCCTCCCAATTGTTCGTTCCTATGGGAACTACTGACACTTCCCTTTTCCTGATCAGCAGCTTGCTGACTCAGGATTTCAAGAGTGTGACAGGTTTTCTGTCCCTGGCACAAATCTTCCGTAGAGTGTCCCCCTGGGCCAAAAAAGCTCTGTGTGTAAGGACCAAGCTCCTGGGGCTCAGTTCCCTCTGGGGCTGACTAGTCTATTCCCTGAAGAGAGGGGACTTGATCTGGAGTCTGAATAGAAGCTGGCCTCACAGAATTCTTGCCCTTTCTCTTGGAAGGCTGGACCATAATTCCAGGCTCCAACACTTATATTTCACCCTGGGTTCTACACTGTGCTCTGGTTTTCATACACACCCATTCAGCCCATGCTGAGTTCTCTAAATCATTGCCAAGCGGACATTGTACAGGGATAGCAGAAGGCACCACTACCCTTTTGAGGCTAGTAACCCCTCCCCAATCTAAGGACACAAAGGCCATTGGATGCACCTTAGCCTGAATGTCAGGGTTGAGGACTCTATAGGTCTCTCTAAGCAGATATTGATCTGAGGACACCAGTTGCTCAGTCAGCATGGTGATACTGGCACCAGTGTCTCTCATGGCTTCCACCTTAATCTCATTGATATTTGGCTTTTGCCTGTATCTCTCCAGGTTCCTGGGCCAGACACCCAGGGTAGCTACATCCACCCCTCCCTTTGAGACTAGAGTTACCTCAGTGAGCACCTTAACATTGTCAGGGCTCATCTGTGTTCCTATCTGGAGACTCACTACTGCATTTACTGCAAGTGTACTGGAGACATTCTTTTTTGGTTTTGCAGCTAGGGTCTCCAGTTTGTTTTCCAAGGGCCTTACAGTCATGACACCAAGCCTTTTTGGCACTCCCGTTTTTACCCTGGCACCCCTTCATGTGCTGTAAATAGATTCTGGGCCCACCCTCCAGTACAGGGTTTTGGGGTCCTGAAGACTCATTTTTGTTTTTATCTTTTTGGTCACCATCATTCCCTTCAGGGTCTTTTTGGCTTCTTTCTTTTGGTCACCCCTAGCAGTGGTAGACTTGTTTAAACTTGTATTGACCCAGTGGTCTGCCTTCTTCCCCAACTCCAGAGGAGAAAGTGGACCTAGGTCTACCAGATGCTGATTTAACTTCTCTTTGTAACAATTACTTAGTAGATGCTCTTTCATGATTAAATTATAAAGCCCTTAACCAACCACCTAGTGTTTTCATTGAAAATTCAACGAATTACACCCAGCACTGCCTCTGGGTTTTTCGAGTCTCCCTGAATTTTGTCAATGTCAGGAGTCTATCCCTGCAATTTCCTAAGAATACGTCCCACAAGAGAGAAGCCCAATTTTATTTCTGGCTACTTTCCTAGCTAGACAGGCTCTAAAAAAGCAGTGAACCATTTGGTGATGTCATCACCCTCTGCGTATTTAAGGACAATCCCTTTGGTGAGTTTTGAGTTAAAGGAATCTTCTCTCTCCCTATTTACTAAATTGTTGCCACCAGAGATAGGTCCTAGGCCCATCTCTTTTCTTTCCCTTTCTATGTCCAGGATTGAGCTTCTAAGTTCAATCTCCTGGTCAACCTTTCCAGCATCAGTACCGCAACTGATGGGTCCTCCTCTTGCTCTGAGTGGATGGACTTAGCCACATCCTCAGTATGATTTTCAGTAGTCTCATCTTCTTCAGATTGAGCTACTAGTTCTGGGTTATCTCTTTCAAACAGTGCTATCAACCTTCTAAGTTTTTCTTTGTTAGCATGTTTGCCAGTATTAATATCATAACCTTTAGAGAGGGCCCTGCACCTGGCATAGGACAGGTCCATGTAAAGGGTCAGGTCGAGCTCCTGATTATTGGCACAACTCATTATTTTTACGTAATTTGGGACCTTTTTATTAAGTAAAAAAAGCCTTAACACTTTTCCTTGTCCTAACTACAGTAAGATCTTTAAATTCTAACAACTGGATACAGGGATTTAACCAAGGCCCTAACAGTTAATTTAATTTTTTTTTTAAATAGACCAATCAAAAAAATACAACTGGCTAAAGCCAATGTTTTATTTATTTGTGTGATCACTTATCGACAGATTGGTTCCAGCAAATGCAAGGTCTTCTATCCCACAGCTGAACCACCAATGTAGGAAGCTGACTCTCTATATAGTGTAATAATCTGTGCAGAGTCCAGGTGAGTCCCTTATTGGTTTACAGAGGCAAAAGTAGGTAATATTAACACTCTATTTGTGGTAGTGTGGGGGAGCAGTTAGGCTCATCAGAGGGTAGTGCTAAGAATTTGTACTCACAGAGGCAATAAATGAGGCACAAACTCAAGATTAAATCCGAGACCAATTTATAAAAATAGTATCAATTTTTATGTAATTTTTTTAGGCCAAGAACTTTGATTTATGGTAAGTACTTTCAAAGTTACGATTTTTCAGAGTTCGCGAAATATATCACTTTTGTGTGCAATTACGCTCCATTGAAGTCAATGGAGAAGAGCAGAAAAATGCATATAAAATCAGGCAATGCTTTTAAGAAGTTCACCTTCTCGTTTTAGGTCCAATGATCCAGCAGCAGAAGATAGGGAGCGTCCCAGATTCGGCTGGGAGTATGGTGCTGATGGTGTTGGTAGCGTGCTCTATGACTAAGTGGGCCAATTGAAAAGACCATGCACAGGAGAAATTCAAGGTAAGTCCGAGGGGCCCCACTCAAGGGGGAGGTCACATGGGTCTCAGGACCCCGGGAGCACAGCTGGATCATCGTTACCAGAGCTGGTCGGGCTGGGTACAGAGCAGATAGGTCAGCCAGGCACCATGCATTGAAAGGTCCCCGCGGTCTGGAGCAGGTATTTTGGAGAGGTGATTTTGGGACAGCTGGGCAACTCACGAGTTGGGTCACAGGGGTCTTAACATCACTCGATAGGTGCTTGCTTCTGGGGAAGTTGTAGTCCGGAACAAGCTCTTCATCTTTCTGTTGGCTGAAGGGGGTCTGGTATCTTGGGTATTGGTACGGTGCAGCTCCGATAGGTCCTGGTGTTTCTAAAAATGGTGCACATACAGATCTGACCCTCTGGAGCTCCTGTACCTCTTCTGGTTTGGGTGCTGCCTCAGGGTCACCTGGGAGCAGCAAATCGATAAACCAGACTTAGTGGGTTTGGTGCCTGCGGTGTGCAGGGGAGTGATACCTACACTCCAAGGGAGGTTGTTGGCAATTTCTTAAAGGCTGGAGGAGCTCCGTGGTTCTTGGAGTCTCCACAAGTTCAGGACAAGACTGCACAACCACGATTGTCGAGTCCTTGAGGCAGCAGTCAGTGTTAGGTGCCGATTTTCTCTGCAGCAGGGCTTCAGTTCTCAGGCAGCAGCTCTTCTTTGTCTGTGTCTTCTTCTTGTCTATCGAATCTAAAGTTCACAGTCCAGGGATGCAACCTAAATTCTAAATTTAGGGGTGATAAAGGGGGAGACAGGTATTAGCCAATGGGCTACCTACCTTTAGGGTGTCTATACCCTCTAAGTGACCACTTCCTGTGGGAAGGGGCACTACCCTATCTCTGATAGGTTGTTTTCCCACCATCTGAAGAGGATGGATTTTCAAGAAAGGGGTCCATATAGCCTGCCATACCTTATGGGTGGTGCTGGCTGAATGTGGACACTCCTCATCTGACTAATTATCCCGCCTGTCCCCCATCACATGGGGAGCTGGACAGGGGGGATAGCATCCCCCAATATCTGGGGATGCCTGGACTTCACTTTAAAAAGGCGTCATCGCCTTTGACGCTTTCCACTCTGGAAGAGGTGTGAAGCACCACCACCCAAAGCTGGCTTTATTTCTGGCCTCTGAGAGTGCAGACTCTCACCCCATGAGGTCAGAAACATGTCTGGCTGTGAAGTCAGAGGCCACACCTGTGCTTGGTAGGTTTTCAGGAGACCCTCTAAAGGGTCTCCTGTGTGCATTTGTTAATAAATCTAATACTGGCATCAGTGAGGAGCTATTAAGACAGGATGTTCGGCACCAAACATCCTAGGGTACAGTGAAGATATTATGGAGCTAGGAAACTTGTAATGACTATCATATAGGCTTCCCTGTGCACTTACAATATCCAAGAATGGCTCAGATATTACAGGGTCATATCTGCTCATACAGATATGTCCATACATGGGATATAGTGCACCCTGCCTTAAGGCCATAAGGCCTGTAGTAGGGGTGACTTACCTTTTCTCATGCAGTGTTTGAGGGCATGGCACACAGGCTGTGTGCCATGTTGATTCTTCAGTTTTCTCTGCACCAAGACATGCAGCCTGCAATGGAAGTTTGCATGGTCTTAGTGAGGGGTCTCTGGGGTGGCACAATTTGTGCTGCAGCCCCGGTTGCCCCTCTTCAGTACTCATGCCCTAGGTACCAGGGGTATACCCCTGCCCTAGGTACCAGGGGTACCATTTACTAAGGACTTACAGTGGTGGCTGAAGTTGCACCAATCGTGGTACAGTTTTCGGAAAGAGATCTGGCACTTGGAACTTGGTTAGCAGGGACTGAGTGGACTTACAGTTCTAAATCACATCAGGCATCAATCAAAAGGTGGTGGCTAACCTTGTCAAAAGAGGGCTTTTCCTACACATGCACCTACTCACATACCTACTCAGACAGTCACACACCCACTCTCAAACCTACTCAGACAGTTTCACACCCACTGAGAGATACTTGTGCACCCACTCTCAGAGCCACTCAGACACGCATGCACCTAGTCACAAACGCTCTCAGACAATCTTATACTCACTTATAGACCCACTCATGCACCCAATGAAACACTCATGCAAACATTCAGGTACCCACTGGGACACTCTCACACATACTCATAGACCTACTTAGACACTCACACATCCACTCACATACCCACTCAGACACTCATGAACCCACTCACAGACCCACTGAGACACTGATGCAACCACACACTGACTCATTCAGACACTGATACACCCACTCAGACACCCTCACACCTGCTTACAGAGCCACTGAGACATTCATCTACCCACTCAGAAACCCACTCAGACACTCATACACCCATTTACACACTGACTCATAGATTCTCACATCTACTCAGAGACCCACTCAGATGCTCATGCACCCACTCACATACCCACTCAGATACTCATTGACCCACTCACATACCCACTCAGACATTCATGCAGCCACTAACTGACTCATTCAAACACTGACACACCAACTCAGACACCTCAGACCCACTTACAGAGCCACTGAGACACTCATATACCTACTCAGAGACCCACTCAGGCACTCTTATACCCATTTATCCACCCACTCATAGAGTCTCACATCTACTCAGAGACCCACTCAGATGCTCATGCACCCACTTACAGACCCTTACAGGCACTCATGTACCCACTCAGATAATCTTGCATCCACTCACAGACTCAGTCAGATACTCTCACACCCATTCACAGACTCAGTTAGACACTCATGTACCCACTCATAGACCAAGTTAGACACTCATATACCAACTGAGATACATACTCAGTCACTCACACACCCAGTCATCCATTGACACATGCACAGAGTCACTCACACAGTTGCAAATCCTAAATGTGCTGCTGTGTATTGCATGTGTGATTTTGGTTTGTGGATTTACAACTGAATCAGGAATTAGAATAAGAAATTAAAAAAGAAATTGAAAAAGAAAATTAACTAGCATTGAGGAAAAGGGGTGGCTCTGAGAAGAGCCTTTGTGTTTATTGTGTGTAGCTGATAACTACACATAAAACAGGATGCAGTCTTTTAGGTTGTTGAGGAACACCCTGGTGCCTTTCTCTGTGAAATCCAACTCCATCACTTCTATAGATATCCTCCATGTCAAAGCGTAAATTGTTGTGGTATATAGAGCCCAATCTTATGGTCTCTAAGGAATGCAGAAACATTTTTATTGACATGTTTCCTGGCTTTTTGTATCTGTGGACAGAATTTGTTTCACCACTTCATTTCTGCCTTTGGCAAATGTTGGAGAACACCAAGACAGTGTAAGGGAAAAGTGCTATTAATTGACCAAAGGTATCCTTCATTAGGATTTCCAATCTTACTCCAGTAAGTGTGCCTATGACATTGCCACCACAGTGCACAATCATGAGGTCTGGATATTGGCAATCCACAATGCTTTCAACCAAAGGCAGCGATTGATGACATTTTACCCCTCTGTGGCCAACTCAAGCAATGTCAACATTAGGCAGACCCAAGTCCCTGTCAATGCTATATTTTTTAGCACACTCTCTGACAAAAAACACAAAGCTATGACCCCTAATCCACACTCTAAATATTTTCATGGGAAGGAAGAGTAGCACTGAGGAGAAAGCTGGAGCTGAATGAGACAGTTTTAAAAATGATAGGCAGTTAAAATAGATGGCAGTACCTAAAATAATAATAAAGAAAACGTTTGATTGGATGATGTAAATGTACAGGTAACTAAAATTAGGTAGTGCTTTTGAGCAAAAAGTAAGTAGATCTATGATTGCCTCTGGCAAAATTAAAGATTTTTGATATGCTTATATTTGAAAATAGTCAACAACACCTGCTACAGTTGAATTTGAAGCTAGTATCCTGCTTACATAAAAAGTTGTGAACTCTTGACCTACTGGTGCAAGGGAGTGTTCCAAAGGTGTTTGCTATGGAAACTGAGCTAGCAGAGTGTGGGGGAAGGGATCCAAAGAGATTGTAATTTGAAAGTTAAAAGGAGAATAGTTTAGACACATTGCTTATTATGGAGTACTTATTTTCAAATTCAGTACTATCTTATAGAGTAAAATGTAAATGCAATGTAATAACAGTACAATGTTAAATGCTTTAATGGACTCCCGTATAAATTCATGAATCTGTCACAAAATTAAATGGGGGGGCCGCACTGAGCATTGCAGTGGATTCACATCATTTTACCACAAATACTACCAGATTGGGCTTCTTAACAAGAGACTAAGAAAGGCTTAAAAAAACTGACCATCAAGAAGTGGAATAACAAAAAACAATTAAAGGAAGGTTATGATTTGAGTACATCAGTATCACTGAAAAAAGAGTGGGAAAGATTGGCATCTTTGGTTTTATTGTACTGAGAGTGGTATACTATTCGTGCACTTTAGATATTCAATTTTGCCTCAGAAAAGATTTCAAGTGATACTGACTTCAAAATTGGAGAAAAGCAAAGAGATTTCACAGGTATATTAATAACAGTGTACGTTTAAAAAAATGTATGTATATCCTCAGTTATGAGTGCATTTAGAGTGAAAGAGAGTGTGAAGGTTATTTACATATCCAGACACATATCCAAGGAGGTACTGATATACTCAGTTACATATGTAGTCAAGTACTGATGCAAGTAGTCACCCATTAGTACAGTAACTCATATATGCATGCATAGAGTCAGGTATATACCCTTTCAGCAATGAAACAGTCACTAATAAATCAAGTTACATACCGAGGCAGTTACAACTAGGAAACTGAAAAGTATGTTAGCAGTAGATAGTGGTAAAGTGAAAGTTCTTGTCCCCTAAATATGATTTGAATTACTTATCCCCAATTGCTATATTTAATTTATTTGTAAGTCTGTAGTTCAGTCCTCTACGTATGCCTTGGGTCTGGAAATTAAATAGTAGCAGTGGAATGTCTTGGGCCGACTACTACGAAGCCTGTGTGTGCAGTTTTACTAAGGAAACACAAGGAGATGATGGCGGAGCGCTGAAACTTTTCAGACACTCACCCCCAGTCACAGATCTGGGTTGAACTTGAATCCATCATCGTTCTTTAGCTCACTTCGCCACCCCAGTTCAGACACAGCTATATGCAAATCAGTCTTGACCCTGAACCTCATGGGAACAGTCCAGCCCGAACTGCCAAGCCATGTCTTCCCTGGACCGGAAACAAGCATCCTGGGACCGGTTTCGGGCTAACAGCCCTCATCAGCCAGGCTAGCTTGAATCCAGTGGCAAAGTGAGCAAGGGACCTACGTCTGGGCATACCCTGCCAACTTAGGGCGAACAAAGCAAACACAAGGAGATGATGGACGGAGCGCAGAAACTTTTCAGACACTCACCCCCAGTCACAGATATGGGTTGAATCCATCATCCTTCTTTAGCTCACTTCACCACCCTAGTTCAGACACAGCTATATGCAAATCAGTCTTGACCCTGTGCCTCATGGGAACAGTCCAGCCCGAACTGCCAAGCCATGTTTTCCCTGGACCAGAAACAAGCATCCTGGGACCGGTTTTGGGCTAACAGCCCTCATCAGCCAAGCTAGGGTGAATCCAGTGGCAAAGTGAGCAAGGGACCCACGTCTGGGCATACCCTGCCAACTTAGGGCGAAAAAAGCAAACACAAGGAGATGATGGAAGGAGCGCTGAAACTTTTCAGACACTCACCCCCCAGTCACAGATCTGGGTTGAATCCATCATCATTCTTTAACTCACTTCGACACCCCAGTTCAGACCCAGCTATATGCAAATCAGTATTGACCCTGTGCCTCATGGGAACAGTCCAGCCCGAACTGCCAAGCCATGTCTTCCCTGGAGCGGAAACAACCATCCTGGGACTGGTTTCGGGCTAACAGCCCTCATCAGCCAGGCTAGCTTGAATCCAGTCGCAAAGTGAGCAAGACCTTCCTTGGCAGTTCGGGCTGGACTGTTCCCATGAGGCACAGGGTCAAGACTGATTTGCATATAGCTGGGTGGCTGAGGTGGCGAAGTGAGCTAAAGAATGATGATGGATTCAACCCAGATCTGTGACTGGGGGTGAGTGTCTGAAAAGTTTCAGCGCTCTGTCCATCATCCTCTTGTGTTTGCGTTGTTCGGCCTAAGTTGTCAGGGTATGCCCAGACATGGGTCCCTTGCTCACTTTGCCACTGGATTCAAGCTAGCCTGGCTGATGAGGGCTGTTAGCCTGAATCTGGTCCCAGGATGTTTGTTTCCGGTTCAGGAAAGACCTGGCTTGGCAGTTCAGGCTGGACTGTTCCTATGAGGCAGAGGGTCAAGACTGATTTGCATACAGCTGGGTCTGAACTGAGGTGGCGAAGTGAGCTAAAGAATGATGATGGATTCAACCCAGATCTGTGACTGGGGGTGAGAGTCTGAAAAGTTTTAGCGCTCCGTCCATCATCCTCTTTTGTTTGCTTTGTTCGCCCTAAGTTGTCAGGGTATGCCCAGACGTGGGTCCCTTGCTCACTTTGCCACTGGATTCAAGCTAGCCTGGCTGATGAGGGCTGTTAGCCCGAAACCGGTCCCAGGCTGCTTGTTTCTGGTTCAGGGAAGACCTGGCTTGGCAGTTCGGGCTGGACTGTTCCCATGAGGCACAGGGTCAAGGCTGATTTGCATATAGCTGGGTCTGAACTGAGGTGGCGAAATGAGCTAAAGAATGATGATGGATTCAACCCAGATCTGTGACTGGGGTTGAGTGTCTGAAAAGTTTCACCACTCCGTCCATCATCCTCTAATCCTCTTGTGTTTGCTTTGTTCACCCTAAGTTGGCAGGGTATGCCCAGACGTAGGTCCCTTGCTCAATTTGCCACTGGATTCAAGCTAGCCTGGCTGATGAGAGCTGTTAGCCCGAAACTGGTCCCAGGATGCTTGTTTCCAGTTCAGGGATAACCTGGCTTGGCAGTTCAGGCTGTACTGTTCCCATGAGGCACAGGGTCAAGACTGATTTGCATATAGCTGGGTCTGAACTGAGGTGGCGAAGTGAGCTAAAGAATAATGATGGAGTCAACCCAGATCTGTGACTGGGGGTGAGTGTCTGAAAAGTTTCAGCACTCCGTCTATCATCCTCTTGTGTTTGCTTTGTTCACCCTAAGTTGGCAGGGTATGCCCAGACATTGGTCCCTTGCTCACTTTGCCACTGGATTCAAGCTAGCCTGGCTGATAAGGGCTGTTAGCCCGAAACCGGTCCCAGGATGCTTGTTTCCACTTCAGGGAAGTCCTGGCTTGGCAGTTCGTTCTGGACTGTTCCCATGAGGCACAGGGTCAAGACTGATTTGCATATAGCTGGGTCTGAACTGAGGTGGCGAAGTGAGCTAAAGAATGATGATGGATTCAACCCAGATCTGTAACTGGGGGTGAGTGTCTGAAACGTATCAGCGTTCCGTCCATCATCCTCTTGTGTTTGCTTTGTTCACCCTAACTTGGCAGGGTATGCCCAGACGTGGGTCCCTTGCTCATTTTGCCACTGTAGTGTAGCTCCTATTTCCCTAATAGGCTCTGCGCATTGGAATAATATACCCTATAGGTTTGACATAGGACTGAGGTCGGTATGTCCCTATCGAGTATATTAAACTTAATTACTTGTGCCAGCTAGCTCAGAGGCCACTAGAAACTCCTTGACAAACAAGAAGGGAGTAGTTTCTGGCAGCCGCAAAACATGACAACTTTGTTTCCCTTTAGAATCAGAATGTGTCCCAGAGTCGTGGAAACAATAGATAACTATTTCACTCAGCTCAGTCGTGCATGCTTAGTTCTCCTCAAAGTTACACAGAAAGAATAGACGGGCATTTCAATAAAAGATTTATTGAACAGTCTTGTTTCTCGTGTAAGTTAAATGTGTTGTTATGATCACAAGACAGTATGCAAGATAAATAATGTACAGCGTAAGCAGTAGAAATAAATAATACTGCGCTAGCATGATCTTTAGTAGATATTCATTTACATAAATAACATAGACTAAAAAATGCGAGTACTCATACGATGCGTCTCTAAGCTAGTTCTACCCCAATGTACCTAACCTAACCTAGGTGTAGGGAGAGGTAGGAAGTAGGTGAAGTATTCCTTACTATGGTATACTAAGAGTATGTTAAGTCTAGTATGCCTAGTATGCCTAGTATGCCTAGTATGCCAAGAGTCCCTCTAGGTTCTAGTCAGCTCCATACCTTAAGAATGAGAGAGGTGGGAATCTCTTGCCAGACTCGAGCTCTAACACCCCGCGAGGGAAGTCAGATCACTGGAAGCTGGACTCTCTGCGTGCAGGGATGACAGCGTCTTCTCAGTGCGTCAGGCCGGGAAACGGGCTCCTCTGAAGTCGAGGTCTCCTCTGATTTACAGGGGCTAGGGAAGGTATATTTATACCTGAGAGGTACCTCAGAGTGTTAGCATTGACGTGAATCGGACAGTGGAAGACGTCATGAATGAACCCCTAAGGTATAACGGTTCATGCATAATAGATGAGTCTTTGAAGAAATCAATAGTCCTGTGCTAGGGAAAATCCCGAAGCCTAAGGGTCTGTTCTTCAAGAACTCGTTGTGACGTTAGGGTGGACGGATGTCGGAGACCATGCCTGCATTTGGAGTGCACGGTTTAATGCCTAAATAAGGACTGGGATTTTATGCCTATATAAGGGCATGATACAGGAAAACCTATATACGGATACCCTAAGAGGAATACAACACCCACTCCACTTTTGTGTGTACGATAATACTAAAATGCTAAACATTAAATGGAGTACCGCATATTGCTAAAATATTTCTTAAAACCATTTAAAAGGCATTTAAAAAACCTATTAGAATGCAAAAAGGTACTGTACATTTTAAGCATTGCTTTTCATTTCAGGCATATATTTAAAATAAAATGCAAAAGGAATGAAATAAGCAGTAATATTTACATGTGACAAAAAAATGATCGATAAGTTTTTCCAAAATCAAAGTCATTTCATGTCATGGAAATTAATGAACCTTTTTAGACAAACAAGATGACTAAGTGTCTGTGGAAGTACCGCGAAGTCTGTACTATAAGGCTAGTTCTACTTTAAGCAGATTGAAGTGCCATTTTAGTTCGAAAAATGGGAAAAATTTCAATTTTGGGAAGAGTTCCAAGTTTTTGAAGTATGAAGGCCAAATTGTTACTGCATCTCTGGAACACTGTGGGCTGAATCAGAGTCAGTTTACGGGTCTGGTGTAAACATGAGATCATCTATTTCTGTAGACAAAACATCGTCCACTGAAGTTGGTGTCAGTTGGAACACCTCGTGTAGTAGATTAATTGCACAGAGATGTGAAGCATCGCTTTCAGCATAGGATGCCGCAGCAATGTTCACGTCCGTTGTTACCTGTGTGCCTGTAGATCTTTCTCATACCTCAGCAGCAGCCGGAAGCATCTGTGAGATCTCAATGAATGCTGACATCAGGATTGGTAGCCTCTGGGGACAACACAGAGCATGGGCCGTTATCGGGACCAGCAGAGTATCGACATCCGTTGGTGTTTCTGATGGAAATGTTAGACAGGTGTCCAACACGCATTCTTCACCGCATAGCAGGCATCATAGAACAGGTAAGATGCAATCTTGCCAGATTGGTCTGAATGACAGGAACCACGTGGTATTCAGGTCCCGTAGACGAGTCATGCCCAAGAGCTGTACTATTCGCTCACAGCACTTTCGTTCAAGGAGAGCTTTCTCCATTTCGCTCGGAGTGATGTCTGCGAATAGGCTGGCCATAGCGTAATAGCAGGAAGAGAAATAGAATTCCAGCAACAAGTGCTAGAATTAATGGTAAGCCACCAAACACCGAATGTGCAAAGTTCGGGATGATTCCGAGTATTGCCTGGAAAGGTGCTAACAGACCGGAACAGACGCTCTTAAATACATGTACAATTCCGCTTGTATCAGACATGTTAAAGATACGTCCTATCATTTCCACGAAATGTATAGGGCAGTTTGTACGTATTAAAGTCTGTATCTCAGCCGAAGTCCTTGCTACTTGTAGATCATAGGTTTCTTTGGCCGAGGTCAAAGGCACTGTTTGCTGTAAAAGCATGGCTTTCATTCTGCTCAAAGTATCAAATCTTATAAAAGAGACGTTCAGCGAAGGCCATAGAGGCGACTCCCTGACTGTGTCTATTAGGGCAAACAATACTTGCATACAGCAAGTGACCCTGGAGTTGACGTTACTAGATATGGGATGCATGGAAACATGCCGCAGCAACTCTGATCATTCAACATGAGGTAACTCTAATTAGAAAGTTGTCCAAACGTTGGATTAATCACAGCAGCTGGTGTACCCTGCTGATGGCAAGACAAATTTGCCACAGAACCATTACAAGTCCTGTGTAAAGAAATGTCCTGACATATAAGTGAACCGCTCAGTGCACGTTTACAGTGTGTACCGCTCAAAAACACTTCACGATCCCCACTCCAACATCTATATGTATACAGTAAATCCCAAGATGTCTTAATGTATTCCTTACCCAACCTTTCATATTTTCCTGCTTGCATTTGTCTGAGGCAATACTGAAACTGAAAAGTAGTCACAGGCAGTGTGATTTTGCCATGAATGAGCCATTTGGTAGCTGGTTTTTCTGCCACTGTTAATGGTAACTTTTCCAGTTTTTCAATGTTCAGCACTGTATACTTTGCTCCTCTTTGTGCCATTTCAATCTGTTTATCAGTTAGATTGTATTCTGCAAACAGAGCTGACGTGTTGATAAAACGCCAAGGCACATAGCCCGCATGCAAAGATTGCAGCGTCCAGCTTAATAACACAATAGAACGTAATTGAGATTGGCCTTGCTGTAACATCGCCAAATCTTGTTCTAGTATGTCGATAGCAGAGGATACAATGCCATCCGATGAATATATTCTGGAGGACAAAGTTGTTAACCCATTGTCGACCACTGAGAGGGTTTTCTCTAAATAAATACGATCAAGTTCACGTATTCGTTCTGCGGCCTCCATCTGTGAAACTTTCCATGCTTCATTATAGGCAGCATAAATGCCGGCATATATGAAACGTTTTTGACGCGGTTTTCTTGGTCCAAGCAAGAATTCCCTAAGGTCTGCGTCTTCTTTAAGTAAGGATAAGTGTTGTTTCACATCCTGCAGTGTAGATTTCTGAAGCCAATCGAGGCATAATGTTCCTACACTGTATGTTGTTACTACCCCCGGATGCTGTCTTTGGACGTATCTTGGGTCTGGCCTATGAATAGTAAAGTCCTGAGTTTTATTCAGGAATCTTTCCTGACAGTTGTTTGTGTCTGTGGGCCAGATCAACCATTTTTTCCCATCAGGATTAGATCTGTTGAGTTGTAGTATATTGCCAACTGTCACCGCTGCCTGTGTATTGTTATCACTTGCAGGTGTTGGTACAGAAGGTGTTTTCATCTCTTTGATCTTGGCTAGTCCAAGACAAGATGTTTGTTGGACAGTGTCATACAATAACATTATTTGTTCAGGGATGATACAGGCTCTAAATAACGCTTCTATCCCCTGCACTTGCCAATCTTTACTACCCCAGACAGTTTTTGTGTCTATTGTGTCTTTCCATAAGTCGAAACCCTGTCTAGACAGTTGGGCAATAAATGCTGCAGAGTAAATCTGTTTTGTATTAGTTAACATAATTTTCAGTCCTGTTTTGTTTATATTTTTATAGTAAAACGTTTCTGGATCAGATGTATTGTAACCTGAAAAATAAGGAAACTTGTTAGCAAATGTTTTTGAACTACCTTGTGGTGGTGTAGGACAATGCTCCCATTGGTTAAACATAAACACATTTCTTGGGTATGCAGATTTATGCAAATAATGATGACCATAGTGGTTATAACAATACAGTTGTTCATAGTCTGATGAACCCTCTAAATATTCATTTTTAGAAAATGCAGCAGATTTTTCTAGGTCAAACATTATGTCGTTAACAGTCTCAAAGTCCCAATCATCAGAGTAGGTACTGGACGAAATTAGATCACTTAGTGAAATTTTAAACAAATGTGGAATGTTCAATTGTTCTGTTGGGCCGAAGATATCAAAATCTGTTTTGTCCCACACTATACCATCCTGTATAGGAACGGCTGTGATGTTCACTGATGATAAGTCTCTTGCTTCACGATGGGAAGATTTATGTGGTTTCAAAAGTGTGTTCACATCTTTTCCTTCAATGTTCACATGGATGTATCTGCCACTTATAAGCATGCTCACAGTTGTAACCAAAGCTAGCCAAAGCAGGAAAACAAATATTCCAGATATAATCCAGAGTTCAATCCATGGTGAAACCAGATAAGTCTTTTTCATAAAGTGAAGAAAGTCTTGTACTTGCTGCTTGAATTTTAATGATGCTGACGTCGTTTCAGGTTCACTAGGATCTTCTGAGAACGTATCAAAGTTAATGAAATAGCCAGAAGCAGTTCTGTCAATTGTTGGAATTGCATCAGGATTTGTAGAAATCACTGGAACCAGTTGATCACTTGCCACGTTGGTGTAGACAGGTGTATTTGGACGAACTGTTACTTGATTTTCAAGAGGGATGAGTTCCATTGCATTGCTGCTTAGTCTTTCATCTGTTACAGCTGAATTCTCGATGGTAATCAGTCTTTCAGTCTGAACCTCTTAGATAGTAGCGAGAGGAGTGCGTCTGCTACTAGGTCGGAGTCCACGTGGTCTACTATTTAGTATTGGCCACATACTGTGGTTTGATGAGGTCGATGGACACAAATCTTTTCTCCTTTCTTCCAGCAAGGGGCGGCAGAAGTACTGTTCTTGTTCCTTGAACTGCTAGGACAGGTACTGGTTGTCTGTGAGAAGATCCAAATTCCTTCTTGTCCGCAATCTTTTCTCTGACTAGATCCCCAACTTTTGGAATACAGACAGGCCTTGCTGGGACCGCCGGTTTTTCCCCAGTGGTGGTTGGCTGTAGGAATACGTTGCTTTGTTTCGTTCTTAACTCATTCAGTTCCTATAAAACAGCCAAACGATCTTTGATATCAAACGTTTTATTTTCCACCACTGTGCCTACGTCATCGAGATCTGGTACCCACATTCTTGTCCCAAACAGGACCTCATATGGAGTGACCCCCCCTAGAGAACTTCTTGGCAGGTTATTCAATGAGCGTTGGACCCCATAAAGATGTTTGACCCACCCGTCACCCGAACCTAATACCCTAGCTGTTATAGACTGCTTTATGTCCCGGTTTTTCCTTTCCACAACCGAATTTCCCTCAGGATGGAATGGAGAGGAGTACCGCAATGCAACGCCCAGACTGGCCACGGCTTCTTTGTAAGCCCGAGAGCTAAACGCAGGGCCCTGGTCAGAATGTAGCGTGCCTATTGCGTATGTGCCGATAAAGACTCGCAAATCTTTTATAACAGTTCGAGCGTCAGCCGAGCGCTGAGGCCATATCCATCGGAACCTTGATTCAGTATTTGTGGGATTGCATTTGTCCAGAAGGAAGCATGCGCGTAGATAGTCTAATGCTGTCTAACAGCGGTGTCTGTACTGGGCAACTGCATTCGCAGCATGGTGTCTGGTGGCTTTCTCGCTGTAACTTACAGTCTAAGCAGTTATTGATGAAGATGTGGATTTCTGTATTCATCCCAGGCCACCAGTACATCTCTTTTAACGTCGAGATTGTTTTAGAGATCCCTTGATGTGACAGACCCTCCCCCAAATGTGCTTCATAAATCAAGGCTGCTCTACGTTCCATGTTTGGAATTACCCTATCCCCCACTCCAGGGATTCGAGCAAAAGGAACGTTGTTTGCATCAATTACATAAGAGTACTTGAGTGGAAACTTTTTTGGTAACGCTGCACTGCTGCCCTTGCTTGAAGCATTGACAGCCAACATTATCTCACCGTCTATTTTTGTTTTTGAACGAGTGAACGCAGCTACGGAAGCCGTCTGAACAGCCCCCTTCGCAGCTTCGTCAGCCAATTAATTCCCTGCAACGTGAACGCCATCACGTTGATGACTCAGTGTGTGGATCATGTGAGCCTTTGGTAGTTCGTTTTTCAACTGAACTACTTGTTCCCAAAGCGTTTTGTGCTTTATTGTGCCACCTTTCGCATCTTTGAAACCATTTTCAAGCCAGTTTTGTATATATTCATTATACGACTGAACACAGTAAAAGGAATCGCACACTATCAGTGTGGGGAATTCTCGATCTGTACTTTCAAGTGCCAGTTTGAATGCTTGTAGTTCAGCTCGCTGAGCTGTACAATCTCCTAGAGATTGAGTTTTTGTGACCATAGGTCTGAAGATGCCATCTCGCATGCGACCTTTAACGATTGCACACGCTGCACTGTAAGCTTGCTTACTCCCTGTTGCGGGTTGTGCGGATCCGTCAGTGTAAATTATGAATTCGTACTGATCGAGAGGCAGAATTTCAGTGGGCAGAGGACATTCTTGTTCATATTGCAGGAATGCTTGTGTTTTTAAATCTGGATCAAAAACATATTCAACATCTGTTGCAGCAAGAGAATTAACCCATTGTATCCATCTTGGATGTAATGCTTTAGCATTTGGAATGCTTGCTTTTGTGACCGCTTCTAAAGCTGGTACTGGGGTTATGACAATAATGCGTTTCCCTTGGGCTAAGGCTCTTTCTTTTGCTACTGCGGTTTGAACTGCTGTCAGAATTTTTTCAGTTGAAGTGAAGCGCATTTCCGCTTGTGTGTACAAATGAGATTTGTATGCTATTGGTATTTTCTCTCCCTCATTGAAGGTTAAGTAGGTGAATCCGCATTGACCCGAAATTATTCGGATCACCAAATTGCGTTGACTTATGCGTGTTTGTAAGTGATTTGTTGCTAACATGTTAGCCTGGAGTGAATGCAAGATTTCTGTGTGTTCGTTTGTCCAATTTTTGATTGAAAAATCAGGTTTGATTAATGCATAGAGAGGTTTAACCCTTTCTGCGTAATTTAAAATGTATGTCCTTCCAAAATTGAGGAAACCCAGGATGGATTGTAAGTTTTTTAGCGTTTTTGGAGGTTGGAGCAGTGCACATTTTTCTAAAAAGTTAGCTGCCAAGCTCTTGCCTTCACTTGAAAGCTCATATCCTAAAAATAGGACATTGAGATGGGCAATTCTGGACTTTTTAAAGTTTAATTTGTAGCCCTCAGAGGCGAAGCCCAGTATAATGGTGCTCACCCTGTTCAAGTGTTTGTCCAGGTCATCGTCCGTCAGATAGATGTCATCGACATAGGACAATGCCTCATTGTTATAAATTTGTAGTAACTCCGTTACCCTCGCTGAGAATAAACCTGGGCTGTTCTTGAACCCTTGTGGGAGTCGACAAAAGTGACGCTGGGTCCCCATTATGGAGAATGATGTTAAGTACCTGCTTTCAGGTGCTATGTTTTGACAAAAGAAACCATTTGAGTGGTCTAATGTGGTTTTGTATTTTTTACGCACAATGTTATTCATTAATGCTGTGCTATGTGCATTTTGCACTGCAAAAGTTTTTGAACAAGTGTTTAGGTGTCTGTAATCCAAAACTAGACAATATGTATTGTCTGGTTTGGAGACAGGAAACAAAGGATTGTTCATTGAGGAGGTGCATGTTTCATTCACCCCTTGGTATTCAAGTTGATCTAAGATCTCCCTGACCTGTTTTTTAGCTTCTTGCTTTATTGGGTACTGTCTTTGTGCAGTTGGTTCATGTTTCAGATGTATTTTATGGTGAGGTGAGTCCTCATCCCATCCTACATGATTTTTGTATAATGCTGGGGCCTGGGCTACTGCCCATTTCCTGGCATATGTATATTTTAGGTGAATTGGAATATGGTTGGAGAAGGCAGGCATAATAATGTCCTCGCCGTGTGGGCACTCCCTGACAAATTGTGGTGGCCAGTCTTTTTCTGCTAGAAGTATGTCATAGCCCCTTGATAGTCTTTCCCAAAAAAGTGCTTTCACCTGTCTAGGTTTGTCTCCATCCATCCGGAGTGTTATTTCATATAACTTTTGTGGAGTATTAACCCTGGTGTCTACAGTCTCAACTGTAATGTACTCATTCAAGTCCACTATCTCCAGAAGTTCCTTCAGGTTCTGGAGAGCTATTGTGACTTCTGCTGCACTGTCCAGCATTGTCTGAGCCCATTCTCCGTTCTTGAGTTGTGTTCTCAGTATTCTCGGTATGTCTGATCTTTAGACCTGCTACTTTCTTTTTGGAGAATTGAGGTTTTGTTTTGTTTTTTGTAGCGTGTTTTTCTTCTTTGGATTTCACGCGTTCTTCTCTATGTTCTGACCGTCCTCTTCTTTCTGAAGTCTGTGATAAGATCTGAAAGGGACGAGAGGAATGTGTATCAGTATCTTGATACCTGTCAGGTTTTCTCAAATTATCCCTATTCCTGAGGTTATACCTCCTTTCAGAGGGCTCCTTTTGAGGAGACCTACCTCGGGATTGAGAACGTTTCTCATTTGAATGTTGTTTATTAGTCTCCCACTTCTTTTTAGAAGATGTAGGAGTTTGTTTAATAGAGTCCTTCTCAGGACTTTCAGATAGTTTCGGCTTCACTGGTCTTCCACCCAAACTATCTCTGCTTAATTCTGCATATGATTGTTCTATAATTCTGGGTAGCTCTGTCTGATGTTCTGTAACATCGAATTCCCTTAATTTTTGGCGGATCGCCACTGCTGCTGCCTCTCCTTTAATATTAGATAATATTATTGTTGAGACCTGGTCGAAATTTTTCAGTAATTTCATACCTAGATTTAGAGCAGGCTCTGCCCCGTATTCATTTTGAATTTGTTTCAGGACATCAGGTATTACCGCAATTGACGGAATGCCATGTGTTTTAGTATAGATGGCAGCAAAGACTGAGCCCCAAGTGGTGCAGTCTTCCAGTTGTGGTGTGATCCCCATCGGTAAACTGATTGTTAGGATTCTGTGTTTCTCATACGGGCTAGTATTTGGAAATACTGCTTCGATTTGAGTAATTTTTTGAGCTATCCAAAATGGAATTTGCTCACGTTTTGTGGGCATTTTACCCATGACTGCGTAGAGAGTCTGTGGTGTAATATTTAGTGTATTCCCCTGTTGGGGAGTTGGATTTGGAAGTGTCAGTGGTTGTTGGACTGTGAAAGTCCGCATGACATATTGGACCAATTGTCTGTAGATTTTTATCAACTCTGCAAGTTGAGTAAGTAGTTCCTCATCTGACATTATATCAAGTTCAGGATGAGGTGTGTAGCCGGCTAGAATCGGGCATGTTGCTCCTGGTCTACCTAGTGGACCGAGCCTGGTAATGTTTCTGTGATGTTTTAGGGCGCCTTTAAACCAGAGCTGATGCTCCTGGTATGTTAATGGAATTTCTATATCCTCGAAAGGAATGTATTCCTCTGGTGGATCATCTTCTTTGTAGAAGTGAAACATGTGTGTTACTGAATTTGATTCAGGAAATATTACCCATGAATAGAATACCTCTGTCTGAAAGGATTCGTGTGCCTCTATCACGAAAACTGCTCTACAGCCTCTTGGTGTTAGGCCGTGTTTTATAAGTTTTAGAGTGATGGCTCTTCTTAAGTTTTGAGGGATGTCTATAACACCCTCCTTGGTTTCAATAAAACCTGTAATGTTATAAGCTGTTACAGCTGGCTGATCCGCAGCTCCACCGTTTCCGGTCTCAGTGTCGGAGTCAGGCATTTTGTTGTTTGAAAAATGTAGAACAAGTTTCAAGGAAACAAAGATAAGGTGCACAATATTTTGGAAAACTGTATCCTTCAACGTTGAGCAAACCAAAACAGCTAATATACAGGGTACTTCCCTATGTAGCCGTGGTGGATACTTAACCCTGCCCACTCCAGACATCTTTTGGAGTATATGGGTAGGGGTCTCTGAGAGAAAAAGCATGGCTGAGTTACTCAGTATCTAGCGTTAAATTACCGCCTTACCAAACGTGTAGCTCCTATTTCCCTAATAGGCTCTGCGCATTGGAATAATATACCCTATAGGTTTGACATAGGACTAGGTCGGTATGTCCCTATCGAGTATATTAAACTTAATTACTTGTGCCAGCTAGCTCAGAGGCCACTAGAAACTCCTTGACAAACAAGAAGGGAGTAGTTTCTGGCAGCCGCAAAACATGACAACTTTGTTTCCCTTTAGAATCAGAACGTGTCCCAGAGTCGTGGAAACAATAGATAACTATTTCACTCAGCTCAGTCGTGCATGCTTAGTTCTCCTCAAAGTTACACAGAAAGAATAGACGGGCGTTTCAATAAAAGATATATTGAACAGTCTTGTTTCTCATGTAAGTTAAATGTGTTGCTATGATAACAAGACAGTATGCAAGATAAATAATGTACAGCGTAAGCAGTAGAAATAAATAATACTGCGCTAGCATGATCTTTAGTAGATATTAATTTACATAAATAACATAGACTAAAAAATGCGAGTACTCATACGATGCGTCTATAAGCTAGTTCTACCCCAATGTACCTAACCTAACCTAGGTGTAGGGAGAGGTAGGAAGTAGGTGAAGTATTCCTTACTATGGTATACTAAGAGTATGTTAAGTCTAGTATGCCTAGTATGCCTAGTATGCCAAGAGTCCCTCTAGGTTCTAGTCAGCTCCATACCTTAAGAATGAGAGAGGTGGGAATCTCTTGCCAGACTCGAGTTCCAACACCCCGCGAGGGAAGTCAGATCACTGGAAGCTGGACTCTCTGCATGCAGGGATGACAGCGTCTTCTCAGTGCGTCAGGCCGGGAAACGGGCTCCTCTGAAGTCGAGGTCTCCTCTGATTTACAGGGGCTAGGGAAGGTATATTTATACCTGAGAGGTACCTCAGTGTGTTAACATTGACGTGAATCGGACAGTGGAAGACGTCATGAATGAACCCCTAAGGTATAACGGTTCATGTATAATAGATGAGTCCTTGAAGAAATCAATAGTCCTGTGCTAGGGAAACTCCCGAAGCCTAATGGTCTGTTCTTCAAGAACTCGTTGTGACGTTAGGGTGGACGGATGTCGGAGACCATGCCTGCATTTGGAGTGCACGGTTTAATGCCTAAATAAGGACTGGGATTTTATGCCTATATAAGGGCATGGCGAAATGTGCCTATATAAGGACATGATACAGGAAAACCTATATACGGATACCCTAAGAGGAAAACAACAACACTGGATTCAAGCTAGCCTGGCTGATGAGGGCTGTTAGCCCAAAACTGGTTCCAGCATGTTTTTTTCCGGTTCAGGGAAGACCTGGCTTGGCAGTTCGGGCTGGACTGTTCCTATGAGACACAGGGTCAAGACTGATTTGCTTATAGCTGGGTCTGAACTGAGGTAGGGAAATGAGCTAAAGAACGATGATGGATTCAACCCATATCTGTGACTGGGGGTGAGCGTCTGAAAAGTTTCAGTGCACCGTCCATCATCCTCTTGTGTTTGCTTTGTTCGCCCTAAGTTGGCAGGGTATGCCCAGACGTGGGTCCCTTGCTCACTTTGTCACTGGATTCAAGCTAGCCTGGCTGATGAGGACTGTTAGTCCAAAACCGGTCCCAGGATGCTTTTTTCCCTTTCAGGGAAGACCTGGGTTGGCAGTTCGGGCTGGACTGTTTCCATGAGGCACAGGGTCAAGACTGATTTGCATATAGCTGGGTCTGAACTGAGTTGGCGAAATGAGCTAAAGAATGATGATGGATTCAACCCAGATCTGTGACTGGGGGTGAGTGTCTGAAAAGTTTCAGCGCTCCGTCCATCATCCTCTTGTGTTTGCTTTGTTCACCCTAAGATGGCAGGGTATGCCCAGACGTGGGTCCCTTGCTCACTTTGCCACTGGATTCAAGCTTGCCTGGCTGATGAGGGCTGTTAGCCCGAAACCGGTCCCAGGATACTTGTTTCCGGTTCAGGGAAGTCCAGTTCGGGCTGGACTGTTCCCATGAGGCACAGGGTCAAGACTGATTTGCATATAGCTGGGTCTGAACTGAGGTGGTGAAGTGAAATAAAGAATGATGAGGGATTCAACCCAGATCTGTGACTGGGTGTGAGAGTCTGAAAAGTTTCAGCGCTCCGTCCATCATCCGCTTGTGTTTGCTTTGTGCAGTTTTACTGCCAGGCCAACTTTGCATTTAAAACTCCTTATTAAGCCTTAAACTCCCCTTTTCTACATATAAGTCACCCCAGAGGTAGACTGCAGGTAGCCCATAGGGCAGGGTGCTATGTTCTTAAAAGGAAAGACATGTACTTTGAGGTTTCAGTGAGTTACATGCATACTTATAGAGCCATATGCCCAGTTATACATCCAGTCTCCCACCCAAACTGCAAATCACATACCTATGTACAAAATCATGGAGCCACTAACACACCCAGTCAGACAGTGACAGAGGCCCTTATACATTCACTTACACACGCACATAGCACTTATGTCTCCGGCAGTAACTAAGCTAGTTGCACCAAGAGTTACATACCTCAACACTCACTAAGACAGTCAGTAAGCAGTCCATACAGCCAATTACATATACATTTATAGACCCATAGAGTCACTAAGAGAGCCAGTCATATGCTGACATAGTTACTTAAATATCCAATGACACACTCACAAGGGGACTGATACACTCATTCTGATACGTACTGAACAACTGACACTACCAAGTCACCCATCCAGACAAGTAGCCTTATAAATAGGTGGCAGGCGTACTAGTGCAGAGTCTGTGTGTGCAGTTTTACTGCAAGACAATTAAAACCCCTTGCCAAGACTTAAACTCCCCTTCTACTTCATATAAGTTACCTCTAAGGTAAGCTATGGGTAGGCCATAGGGCAGGGTGCTATGTGCTTAAAAGGTATGGCATGTACTTTGAAGGTTCAGTGACTTACATGCAAACTTAGAGACCCATACGCCCAGTTATACATGCAGTCTCCCACCCATACTGCGTCTCATATACCTATGTACAAAAACATGAAGCCACTAACACATCCAGTCAGACAGTGACAAAGGCATTTACACATTCAATCATACACCCACATAGCACATATGTATCCAGCAGTAACTAAGTTTTTTGCACAGAGAGTTAAATACTACAACACTCACTAAGACAGCCAGTAAGCAGCCATACAGCTACTTACATATACATTCACAGACACATAGAGTTTCTAAGAGAGCCAGTCATATGCTGGCATACCGCCTGATTTAAATCTTGGAGGACGGGTTATCCTGTCACAATGGTGACGAATATCCCATCCGCCAAAATATATATCCCATAGGATATAATGGGAATTATATTTTGGCGGACAGGATATCTGTCAACGTGGTGAGGGTGTAACACATCTGCCGAGATCTAAATCAGGCCCATAGTTACTTAAATATCCAGTCACACACCCACAGACGAACAGATATACTCATTCAGATATGTACTGAAGAACTGACACTACTAAGTCCCCCATCCAGACAATTAGCCATTTAAACTTTTCTTGGGCCTACTAGCATAGATCCTGCGTGTGCAGATTTACTATCAGGTCGACTTGGCATTAAAAACCTCTTGCCAACCCTTAAAGTACCCTACTACTACATAGAAGTCACCCCAAGATAGGCTGTAGGTAGGCTATAGGAAAGGCTGGAATGTAGATATCTACCTTTCAGTGAGTTACATGCACACTTAGGGATCCATATACCTATTTATAAATCCAGTCTCCCACCCACACTGCAACTCACATACCTATGTACAAATGCTTAGAGCCACTCAAACACCCAGTTCGACAGTGACATAGGCAATTACACATTTACTCACACACCCACACAGCACTTATGTATCCAGCAGTAACTGAACCAGTTGCACACACAGTTACATACCCCCAACACTCACTAACGCAGCCAGTAAGCAATCCATACAGCAACTTACACACATTTAGAGATCCATAGATTCACTAAGAGAGCCAGTCATATACAAACATAGTTACTTAGACATCCAGGGACACACACACATAGACTGATACACTCACTCAGATATGTACTCACATACTGACACAACCAAGTCACCCATCCGGAGAAGTAGTCCTTTAAACATGCCTGGGGCCTGCTACTGCAGAGCCTGTGCGTACAGTTTTACTGTCATGCCGACTTGGCATTTAGACCCCTTGCTGGGCCTTAAACTCTCCTTTTTGTACATATGTCACCCCCAAGGTAGGCTGTAGGTAGCCCAAAGGGCAGGTGTGGTGTGTGCTTAAAAGGTAAGTGTAGGAAAGTGCCTCTTTTGACATGGTTACCCCTCACTTTTTGCCCGATGCATGATGTAATTTCAACTGTAAATACACTGGCTCCCTACTAACCAGGTTTCCAGTGCCAGATCTCTTTCCTAAAACTGCACCACAATTGGTACAACTTCAGCACCCCCTGTAAGACCCTAGTAAATGGTACTACTGGTACCTGGGGCATGGGTACTGAAGAGCATCCTCTAGGGCTGCAGCACAAATTGTACCACCCTAGTGACTCCTCACAAAGACCATGCATACTGCCATTGCAGGCTTCGTGTCTTGGTGCAGTGAAAACCAAAGAAGTGACATGTCCACATGTACTGCAAGAGGTATAGCAAGTCACACCTACTCCAGGCCTCACAGCCCTAAGGCAGGGTGCATTATATCCCATGCATAGACATATCTGTATGAGCAGATATGACCGTGCAATATCTGAGCCATTCTTGGACATTGTAAGTGTACAGAGAAGCCATAGAGAGTACGTGTGCAGGATACTTGTCATTACAAGTATCCTAGCTCCATGATGGCGTCACTATTCCCTAAGATGTTTGGTACCAAACATCTCATCTTAATTAATCCTCACTGATGCCAGTGCTGGAATTAATAATAAATGCACACAGAAGACCCTTTAGAGGGTCCCTTGTAAACCTACCAAGCACCGGTGTGGTCCCTGACTAGTTTTAGCCAGCCTGCCACCACCAGACATGTTTCTGCCCTCATGGGGTGACAGCCAGCGCTCTCAGAGGTCAGGAACAAAGCCTGTTCTGGGAAGAGGTGCTTCACACCTCCTTCAAGCCGGGATGGCCTGCCAGGACAGGAAGCTTCAAAGGTGATGCTGCCTTTGAAATGCAACCCAGGCATCTTCAGATAGTGGAGGATACCAACCCCATTTTTTGCTCCCCTTTTGGTGGGAGGAAAGGTGGGAAAATGAGTTACATGTGGAGGTGTACCCACATTTAGCCAGCACCACACCCAAGGTGGGGCAGGCTATGTGGATATTACTAATTCCATTTTTTCTATGTTGAGATGGTAGGAAATTAACCTATCAGGGCTGGGGGGTGCTGCATCCTGTAGAAAGTGGTCACTTAGAGGGTGTAGACACCCTAAAGGTAGGTAGCCCATTGACTACTACCTGTTACCCCCTTTAACACATCTACATTTAGTATTTAGGTGGCATCCCTGGACCCTTAGCTTAGTTTTGATGGACCTAAGAAGAACAATGGACAAGGAAGATCTGTGGACTAGGGAACTGAAGACCTGCTGCAGAAAATTGGCACCACACACTGCCGGCTGTTTCCAGGACTCAGCAATCATGGTATGCTGTTTTGTCCTGCAACTGTGATGCCTCCAAGAACCCCGGAGTACCTGCAGCCATTGACCAATTGCTGAGAACTTCCCTTGGATTAGTGGAGCTACTCCCTTACAGACTGCGGGTACCGAACCACAAAGTCCGTTTATCAACTTGCTGCTCCCTAGGGGCTCTAACGCAGCACCCAAGCCAGAAGAGGTACATCAGCTACAGAGGGTCAGATTGGCCCACCCACCAAGTGAGAGGACACTAGGACCCTCTGGAGCTGTGCTAATGTTTGGGGCACCAGACCCCTTAGACCGAAGACCAAGAAGAAAGAGTCCAATCCATATTTTGACTACCCAGGATGCAGACACCCATGGAGGGACTTTGAGATCCTGAGACCCACTCCGTGAGTGGCCCAACTGTCCTGGAATCGTCCCTGCAACCTGCCTGCCCCTGACTGAGAGGACCATCTTGATGCATAATGCTTAGCTGCCCTATTTGCTCTACACCCAGCCCACTCAGCCTGGATAACGATGAACTAGCCTTACTTTCATGGTCCTGAGGCCCTTATGGCCTGTTTCCTTGAGTAAGACCCCCCTGTCTTACTTTTAAGTCCCTCTGTGCAGCATATTTTCAGGTGGACCCCTTCTTCGTAGTGCACCTGCTACCAATGGCCTCGGAACCCTGCCACCGGCCACATCCGGGCCACTCCCGATCTTCTGATGCTGGAACATTGGACCTGACCTTGCAACTTATCTAAATCCAGAAGTGAACCTCGAGAACCCACTGTGTGATTTTAAAGGCTTTTTTCTATTTTCTCCTATTGACTTCCATTCTGCGCTATTGCGCACAACAGAGATTTCTTTTGCGAACTTTGAAAAAATCATAACTTAAAAAGTACTTACCTTAGAACAAAGCCCTGGGTCTGAAAAATTATATAAAAATCTAGGGGGTATATTCACAAGAACGTGTGATAACTACCGCAAGAGTAGCGTAACGCAACTTACAGCATCGCAGCCTATCACGGGAAAATAACCCTGTGACAACGTGGAATTCACAACACGGCGGTAGCATGCGATAGTTGGCCGACACCGCGGCCAATGCTCGCAACACAACCACCTCGACGGAGATAAAAACACAAACCACAACGCGAAAAAAGCTGCGATGGGCCAAAGCGCGATAAGAAAACAGTGACATCCAGCGCGAGGGCAGCAATACGCACGCGCAATGTGGGAAAAAGCACAAGAACTCTATACGGAAAATGCCACAGAACAAAATACATCAACAGCGGAGTACCACGGATGCACCCTGGCCAACTGCAGAGGACAACATGCACACCACAACATCCATGCACCGTGGAAGAACAGAACCTACAGGCACATCACATGAAAGAGACCAGTGGCAGACAAATCTGAGCCGCAGGAGCGACACACCCACCGTGCAGCATACGCACATAAGCAGAAGTGCACCCCGACAGTGACAACATCCCGGTACAAACAGAACACCTCCACAACTGAACACAGGACACAACTGGTTCGGAAAATGTGCACAACATGGCAAATCACATCTGAAACCCCAGGGACATGTAACATGACAATGTACAATTCCAACCTGTGACCTGCAAATATGTTTTACTCACACATGCAGTGCAATTGGACATCTACTACTGTCCCATGAATGCCACGGACGGTCACAATATGACGTGCTCATGAGAAGTAAGTGTCAATGATGGAGTCCCTACGGGCCATTACTGCCGCAGCTGCAGTGGGATGTGGGCCACCTGCCCCATCACCACCATCATCGTCCGGTACCTCTGGAACTGGGATACATGGGGCCCTGGTGCGAACACAGATGTTGTGCAACACACAACATGCAACGATCATCTTGCACACGACGTCCGGGCTGTACAGGAGCTTCCCACCAGTGCCGCCAGGCACCTGAAACGTGACTTCAACACGCCAAATGTGCATTCAACGATGCCCCTGGTGCGTATGTGGGCCGCATTGTACTGCCTCTGGGCGGGTGTGTCCGGGTCTCGGAGGGGTGTCATCATCCAAGGGCAGAGTGCATATCCTTGATCACTTGTGACAGTGCAGGGAGAAAAGAGTCAATACTTGGTTCGGCAGGATGTGATGGCAGGCCCACCAATTCAGTGATGCCTGTGCTGGCTGTGTGTGGGGTGAGTGTAAGCCAGCCCTCAGGGAGTAGCATGTGCTGGCAACTACACCAACAGTCATCAGGCACACAGACATGCAATGTCAGAACTACAAGGGGGATGACTTGAGTCGCACAGGGCTAATCGCCCCGGATGCACAGCTGCCGATACGGGCCCACCACCACGGGACGCTGACCTGGGGTAGGGTCATGAGGGCAGAGCAGTGCCTCACATGTGTCATGGCTGCATTCCGCATCTCCACACGTTCAGCTGTTGTGTGGCTGTGGTGCCATGTGAAGTCTGTATTGGGTGCTGGGGTAGCCCAGGATGACCATGGAGTGGTGTAGTCGTGTCTGGTAGGTGGTCGTGTAGTTTGAAATGTCGGATGTGGTTAGGTCACGTGTGCATCCCCACAGTTGTGCTTTGTGCGTTGGTAGCTGTGGGATGTGTGGTGTGTTGATTTGGTACTTACCAACGAGCAGTCCCGTTCCATATGTGCCATCCTGGAAGTGCTGGTTGATGATGGACTGTCGGAAGATGAAGGAATCATGCACACTGCCTGGGTAGTTGGTGACGACATTGGTGAACATTCCCCGGTGGTTCACTATTGCCTGCACATTGATGGAATGCGTGTGCTTCCTGTTGCGGTAGTGGTGTGCAGTATCCGCAGGGGGCACAAGTGGGACATGTGTGCAGTCGATTGCCCCCAACACGGCCGGGAATCCGGCTATGGCGTAGAAGCCTTGCTTAGTCTCCAGCTGTTCCTGCGCAGTGTTGGGGAAGTGAAGGTACTGGGGTATGAAGCTGATGATGGCATCCAGGACGGGTGTGATGAACTTTGATAGGGCTGGCTGTGAGACCCCTCCGACTCTGGCAGTTGTTGGTTGGAAGGTCCCAGAGGCCAACAGGTGCAGCACTGCCAGCAGCTTTGTCTGCGGAGGGATGTTTGTTCTCCGCTGTGTTGGGACCGTCAGCCTGTGGGCGATGTGGGTCAGGATGTGGACGATGGTTGTCCTTTTGAGCCTGTAGTGG
The DNA here is from genome assembly GCA_963921515.1 of Calotriton arnoldi. Lineage (NCBI taxonomy): Eukaryota > Metazoa > Chordata > Amphibia > Caudata > Salamandridae > Calotriton > Calotriton arnoldi. Next base: position 255,350 of record CAWUFW010001538.1, read on the forward strand.
GCAATGACTTCCACGGGCGTTAGGCCTGTGAGAGTGGTGCATTTTCGGTAGGTCTGCTGTCTTACTCTACGCTGCCTCTGTGGTGGTCCGGGGGGGGGCGGGTCCGGGTCCTGGGGGTGGTGGCGGTCCAGGGGGTGGTGGCGGTGGGTGTTGTGGCCCTGTTGGGGCTCCGAGCTGCATGTAGAGTAGCTCCATGGCATTGTTTGTTCTTTGGGTATGGCTGTGTGCGGGACTCCGTTGCCTACTGCAGGTAGACGTCCGTCTTTACACCTGCTTGAGGCAGGTGTTAAATACCTGCGGCTACCGCACCTTATCGCCTGTTTTGTGTTCTTATCGACGATGTGGCTGGTCGTTGTGAATGTTGAGGTGTGATGTTGTCTCGACTTTTGACACGGGAACGCCCACTCTGCATCTCATTAGCGATATTTGCGGGGGTCCTCTGTGGCGATGTTTTTTGCAGCTGCTATCGCGGGTAAACTGGTGCTGTGGGTTGTTAACACCGGCTTGTGAATGGGGAGGTAATTTTATCACGACTTTGGCTGCGATAAAGTGCCGTTAATTCGGCGATAGCCCCTTGTGAATATGCCCCTATGTTTTTTTGTGTGTGTTTTTTGGGAGTTTTATAGAGCGCAAACTAGACCTGAATGTTTCCGAGCGCTTTACATGAGCACCAGTTTCTTTACAAATGGACACATTCATTTTTGTTAGGCATGGGGAGATTAAGTGATTTGCCCAGAATCACAGGATTTTGAGCGTCCCTTCCGGGACTCATACCTGGTTCCCCAGCGCCGAGGTCGACCGCTCCAGCCGTTAGGCCACATACTCTCCCCATGTTATTTTTATAAATTGGTCTCGGATTTATACTTGAGTGTGTGTGTCATTTATTGCCTGAGTGAGTACAACAAATGCTTAGCAGTACCCTCTGATAAGCCTAACTGCTCGCCCACACTGCCACAAAAAGAGCATTAGTATTATGTATTTTAGTCTCTGTATACCAGTAAGGGATCCACTGGACTCTCCTCACAGTGTACTTCTTTTTAGTACACTATATAGAGAGCCAGCTGCTACAGTAAGAAATATACTTTTAAGATACAGTGCGTTACATGCGCACTTACAGACCCATATGACCAAGTTATACATGCAGTCTCTCAGCTAAAGTGTGAGCTACATATGTAATAGAAAGCATAGAGCCACTCACATACCCAGTCGGTCAGTGACAGAGGCACTTACACATTCACCCATACACCCACACAGCAGTTATATATCCAGCAGTAACTGAGCCAGTTGCACACAGAGTCACATACCCCAAGAGTCACTAACACAGCCAGTAAGCAATCCATACCGTCAGTTACATACATATTTAGCGACACATACAATTATTAAGAGAAGCACTCAAATATCTATATAGTTACTTAGTCATCCAGTGACACACACACAGATGGACTGTTACACTCGCTCAGATATGTACTCAAGTACTGACACAGCCAAGTCACCCATCCAGACAAGTAGCCCTTTAAACATGTCTGAGGCCTGCTACTGCTGAGTCTGCATGTGTAGTTTTACTGCCAAGTCGACTTGACATTTAAAACCCCTTTGCCAAGACTTAAACTCTTCTTTTTCTACATATAGGTCACTGCTAACGTAAGCCGTAGGTAGTCCATAGGGCAGGGTGATATGTACTTCAAAGGTAAGACATGTACTTTTAAGATACAGTGAGTTACATGCACACTGACAGACCCATATACTCGGCTATACATCCAGTCAGCTATCTATGCAGCCACTGTGAAGCCTATTTACAAAACCATACAACCACTCACACACCCAGTCAGACAGCGACAGAAACACTTACACATTCACTCATACACTCACACAGCACTTATAGATCCAGCAGTAACAGAGCAAGTTGCACACACAGTTACATACTGCAATACTCACTAACACAACCAGTTAGCAATCCTTACAGCCACTTACATACAAACACACCCATAGAGATATTAACGCAGCCAGTCATATGGTGAGATAGTTAGTTACACATTCAGTGGCATACCTCGAGGGACTCATACACTAACTTAGATATGTACTCAAGTACTGAGATTCCTATTCAGCCATCCAGAGAAGTAGTCCTTTAAACATGTTGACGTGTGTTTCTAGCATGGCTCATTGTAGTTTTCCCTATGTCAGCCTGATTGTGCAATTTATAGGCCTCATCTTCTTTTAGACATTTTACGATTAGTCCTCGGCGTGAAATTCCACTCTGCTTGCTGGAGTTTGCAGAGCTTTTCCTACTCCACGCTCTGCGTAGAGCGCGAGGTTCTGAAAAACTCTGCAGAGAGGAGTTTTTTCCTCACTAGCGCTCGCCAATGTTACGTTGGTGAGTGTGAGCGAGGAAAATCTTACTCCAGACCACCTACCGGTGGAATTTCTCAATGCAGGTGGCCGTGGATGGTCGCTACCACTCGCGTCGAGAAACTTTTCGATCGCGTTGGGGAAGCTGCCGCTTGAGAAGAATATGTACTCAAGCAGCAGAAAGAAGCAGTGTCCTCTTGTACTGCGCATGGTGTAGTTCATGCTAATTTTACAGCGTGGGAAAAACACCCAGCACTAAAACTCTGCACAAATGGTACGACGTAACACACTCCACCATTTGCGGAACTTCATGTAGCGCGGCAGAGTTTTTGGTCAATTCACTGAGTTCCACATAGCGGAACTCTGTGAACTCTGCCCAGGCCTAGTTACTATATAAATATGCTTGCCTTTGTGTCACACTGTACTTTCACACAGAACCTGCCTATGTTTTCGTGTTCTGTTCTTTTCCTGGGATTTAGTCTGAACACCACAGACAAGGTCAAACAACAATGTCCCTTGTTATCTCTCTGGTCAGGCACAAGCACCTAGATACAACACGAGAACACAGCTGTTGTTTGTGAGCACACCTGTCTTGTCATATAACTGAGCTGAAGAGTTTAAGCAAACACACTGAGCAAAGGTTCTGAGACAAGAATGTTATGTCAGCTGAAATGTAGAATGTCTATCTCTGTACGCTAAGGTACGGGGTCCGCCACTAATTCAAAAATCTATAATCATTCAGCTTCACTAGAAGGGGTGGGCAAATTAGGCTTATCTGTCTAATAACATGACATGGCTTTTTATGATATATGGTTTGTTAACCATGCTAGCATGCTTTTGCTGTCCATTTGTCTTCTGAATCCCTGGAACATGGCACAGCCAACGTTTTAGTCAGGTGCTTACTGGTGGGAACCCTGAGTAGTGCTTGTGCTTGTCCACAATACCCTTGCACCTTTTTTCATAGACGTCCGTGGTGTTAGGGATTCATCCTCCATAGATTTTAGGGAGCACCTAGTTCTGTTGGTTTTTCAAGCTTGAATATTATAAGGTTTACACTCTTTTTGTGCTTTGCTTTGAATCCATTGCAAATTAGTTATGGCACAACCAATTGCTATTGCTGTTAACTGCCGCCCAGCTGTAACTCACATTTGACACAACATGGAGAGCCTGTAGTGGGAGCTCCTGTAATTTATTTTGTAGAAGTGGATGCAGTGTTCCGCTTTGAAGTGTTTTATTCCTGAGTCACATTTCCAGCTGTTGATGCTAATGATAATACCTTTCATGAATACATAACACCCCAGGCACCTGCTGCATATCACCCATGCACACCTATTGAAATTTCTCATACCCTCTGGAAACACCAGCCTTGGTTTAATGGCACCTTTCCCCATGTGCCTCTGGACTGTCCGAATGGTGCCCCTTAGTAATGAAGGGGCCACGTGGCCGACACTGGCAGTTTATACCCCTATCCAGATTTAGGTAATTTAAATTTGGTACAAACTCACGCTTTGTGTAATGTTCTTGTCGTCCTATATAGACATCTTACTCAGTATATTTCACATACTTTGCTAGCTGGTCCAGCTAGAATTGGCCTGCAAGCGCAAGCCCAGTTGCCTACAGCGCCTGTCATTAGTCCTGTAATGGTTCATTCAATTATGGGCAAACTACCCACAATAAAAGCTGCTGCGCCGTCGCGTCCAGCTTCAAGCTGCACAGCCACTGAACATGCGCTGTGGCATCAATCAATCATCAGTACCAGTAAAACATATTAATTCATAGTATTCATGTTTATTCCAAAGTTCATCTTTACGTTCATAATGGAGGCAGTGTGATTCTCAACTAAAATGCAGAAGAAATGCCCATCCAGGCCTTATCCTACGGCATGTCAGAATCCACTCTTCTTCCCAGGTAACCATGCTCTTTATTCACCCAATGCATTTCGGGCAATCCGCCCTTCGTCAGGGGTAACTAAAATATGAGAACCAGGCATCAATGAACTTCATAATACTCAATGATATGCAGATATGTGTCCATCACAAAACTTTATAATCATAAAATTAAATGTCCAAAAATCGTACTACAACAAGCTTATAAACAGTGACCCCTGTGCCCCATATTTACTCCAACTAGGAACGCATTACAAAAAAACCAAAAACCTCTTAAACGTGCCATTGAAATGAAACAGTCAGTATCGTGCATGCAGTGTTCTCCCGTGCAAAATGCGTGCTCACTCCGGAGCCGAAAAAAGAAAAGAGAAAAGAAACAAAAGAGTAAACGTACACTTACAGTGTAACAGATATAGTCCACACCGTGCCCATCATTGCGACTCCTTTTATTTAAAACATTTGGGACAAAGCACGAGTCAAGCCTTGCATGCCAGATATTTAGCCTTGGAGCAGCCTCAAAGTATGGTCACACTAGGAAGAATACGGGTGTGCATTCCAGCATATGTTTGGATTTAGTACAAACTACCCACAAATCATGAAGAGATTAAGTTTTGGATTGCCCCAAAAAATCAATCAACTTGAATCTCTGTTTCCACTTACGGGACCACAAGACAGGTTGAACATGGGGCAGGTCCTGTCCTAGATTTGGGGATGAAACTTGTAGGCAATTTTATTTATATATATCAAGGCCGGGGAAACGCGGCCGAAATGGGTCATGCTGATACTGCAATAAAGCACTCACTTCCAAACTACATGCAGTGGTCCGTACCTGTCTTTATTACCAGGAAGCGGTAATTCAGGATTTTGTTTTCTCATATATATATATATATATACATATTATCTACTGGCGGTCGCCTGTAGATAGTTATAGTTAGGACCTATTTTCCATAGGAAATTTACAACATTCTATTTCCAATACCTTTGGCGCCGGTTGCCGAATCTTCGCGAAATTCTCACAACTTATGGCCCGCTCCGGTCCGCTCCTATCCTGAAAGTTTCGTGGTGATTCGTCAAGTGGGGGCCGAGAAAAAAGGGGGGTCCCAAAACGTGTTTTCCCCATGCAATTTTTCATAGGAACCTTTAGTCGCAGCTACAGCCCGAACTGCTGAACGGAATTACACCAAATTTGGCAAAAAGGTAGCCCTTGGTTCAGTGTTGTGCCTTTTGGTTAAATGGTGTAAATCCGTTCAGTAGTTGCTGAGAAATTCAAAAAATAAGAGTCAAAAAATCAATTTCCCATAGGGAACTTTGTGCAAGGCTACAGCGGAAACTACTGAACGGATTTACCCCAAATTTGGCATAAAGGTACTGCTTGGCTCAGAAAGCGAACTTTTCAAAAATTGTGTAAATCCGTTCAGTAGTTTTTAAATATTAAAGGAAAAAGAACTATATATATCTGGGCGGAGCCTAACCACACATGTCATCGTGAGATCTGATTGGCTGTCAGCACTTCATCCAAGAAGTGTTGGCAGCCATCTTGGGACCAATATACATGATAGCACCCCAATGAAATGCATTGTAGTGAATAGAAGATTTTGAGGGTCACCAAAAGGAGAACTATAAAGGGTGATAACAGACTTTAGTTACATTAGAATTCATTTGTTGATGGTACCATACTAATTTTAGGAATTATGGTGTGTTCTAATGTGATTTTACCCTGTGAAAAACCTTCTGCTGGGATTTCATGAATCATGTTTGAGAGAAAACAATTTTCTCATGCTTGTCCCACAGAGGTTTGGAAGGTGCTCCAGAAGCTAAAATGAGAGCATATTTTCTGTAAATTCACATTATCTTTCTCAGTCATGTGAGAATGAAGTCTGACATTCTCAGTAAAACATGTAAATACAACAAGGGCAGAGACTGTCAGTTGATTCCTTTGTGTTCTACTGCAGCTTCCCAGAGTGTTCTTAAGAACAACTAGAGCGCTAACAACCTTACCTATGACAAAAGTATGGCACACCTGAAGCCATCTTGATTGGAATAAACTTGTAACACTTAAAACATTTAATTTAAAAAGGAACAAAATGATGGGGTTCATTTTGTCTTAGAAATTATGGTTAGTGCTGTAGAAAGAAAAATTAGGACATGTTTTAAGTGAGATCTCAAATATCTTCCTGTTATATTTCAACAGGAGCAGCCTGCCAGTTGATTCCTTTGTGTTCTACTGCAGCTTCCCAGAGTGTTCTAAAGAACAACTAGAGCGCTAACAGCCTTACCTATGACAAAAGTATGGCACACCCGAAGCCATCTTGATTGGAATAAACTGGCAACACTTAAAACATTTAATTTAAAAAGGAACAAAATGATGGGGTTCATTTTGTCATAGAAATTATGGTTAGTGCTGTAGAAAGAAAAATTAGCACATGTTTTAAGTGAGATCTCAAATATCTTCCTGTTATATTTCAACAGGAGCAGCCTGCCAGTTGATTCCTTTGTGTTCTACTGCAGCTTCCCAGAGTGTTCTAAAGAACAACTAGAGCGCTAACAGTCTTACTTATGAAAAATTTATGGCACACCTGAAGCCATCTTGATTGGAATAAACCGGTAACACTTAAAACATTTCATTTAAAAAGGAACAAAATGGGGGGGTTTAGTTCTGCAGAAAGAAAAATTAGGGCATGTTTTAAGTGAGATCTCAAATCCTCTTCTATTTCATTAGAAAATTCTGACATGCAGACTGAAACAATCACTTTCAATACCAGCAGTAGACTTCCAGTTAACTCCCTGGTGAGCAGTAGCTTTACTACAGTGATCTAATGAGCAACTAGAGTGCTAACATTCTGAATTTATGGCAAATGTGTGACACATCTGAATGCTTTCTTGATGGAATCAAAGTAAAAAACTGAAAGCACTGAGGAGACTGCAGTAAATGAGGAAATTAGGAAACTTCATAACAAATAAGTATCCCAAGATGGCCACCAGAGAAAAAAGAGCCCAAATGTAGCACAAATATCACCTACATGTAGCCCACATATAGCCCAATGACAGAAGTGTGGAAAACACTTTTTATTTTTAGTTTTTTTGCAGTTTTATATAGTGCAGACTGGTCAGGTATTGGAGCGTTGCATCTTACTTGGACCCCTTATTGCGTATTTTGCACGAAGTACATGAGATTGATCTTGCGAAACATTGAACTTTACTATTCTGTTAACCTGAAGTTGCTCTGAACCGGGCTTTGTAACACCCAGTTTTACCTACTGGTTTTAATTAATTCTCACTGTATTGTATTAAGAAAGAGGATTTACTGTTTTTATGTACACTTTTATGATCTATGTTTCTAAATCAGATCGAATAAAGTTTAATGAATGTAATTGAAGTCTCCCAAGATGGCCACCAGAGAAAAATGAGCCCAAATGTAGCACAAATATCACCCAGATGTAGCCCACGTATAGCCCAATGACTTTTTATCCTTTGTTTTTTTGCAGTTTTATATAGTGCAGGCTGGTCAGATATTGGAGTGCTTTACATGAGCATTGGTTACATCATACAAGGACAAACTCATTTTGGTTGTAGGCATGGGGCGATTAAGGGCCATATGTAGGTAATTTCTATTTACCGATTCCTAAATACCGAATTTTACCGATTCGGTATTTAAGAATCGGTAAATAGAATGTAGGTAAACATTCGGTAAATTTTACTGATTCGGTAATATTCGTTATTACTTATTCGGTATTTACCGAATCGGTAATAGGAATACCTTCCCATTCATTCCTATGGGCCTGGAGGCCCATAGGAATGAATGGGAAGCCATTCACTATTACCGATTCGGTAAATACCGAATCGGTAATAGGGAGCATATTCAAGGGTGGCAGGGTGTCAAATTGACACCCTGTTGCACCCTGAATCGTGCATGTGTGCACATGTGGCGCACATACATGCCCTAAGGGCATGTATGTCTGCCACATGGCACTTTTAAAAAAGCCCAAAATTGCTTTTTAGAAGGTATTCGGTATTTACCACCAACTTGTAGTTGGTGGTAAATAACGAATCCTTAAACCAAAAATGCACTCACTTGAGTGCTCCCTACATAGGATTTAAGGAATCGGTAAATTACCGGCTCCTTAAATCCGGCCTCCTACATCGCAAAGGGCTAAATACCGATCGGTAACGGGAAATTTACCGATTTTCGGCCGTTAACGACCGGTATTAGCCCACCTACATATGGCCCTAAGTGATTTGACCAGAATCACAGAATGACGAGCTGAAGCAGAAACTCCAACTTGGTAACACCACATTTTCTCCCCTAAGCGTAACATTTAATCAAGTGGTCAACTGGATAAAAAAACATAGAGATAACAAATAATTCAAAAGTGCTTTGTCGCTATTTGAGAACTGCTTGGCTCAGAAAGCAACCTTTTTAAAAATGGTGTAAATCCGTTTGGTAGTTGCTGAGAAATTGTAAAAAAACAAATATCGATATCTAGAGGCGCGGTGGATCCGCAAACCCTCCCGACCACGAGCTTCATTTTAATTGGCTGCTAACACTCCAAACCAGGAAGTGTTGGCAGCCATCTTGTGACTCGGTAGAACCGAGTCACAAGAAAACAGGGAAACAAAGGTGAAAAAGAAGAAAAGGGGGCAGGGTAGAAACCCCCTGACCCCCTAGGCCTGCTCAGGGTGTCCCACAAGGACCCCCAGGGACAAAAAAAGCATTTTTTTTTAAAACAAATGGCGAAAATCGCGCTGGGATTGCGAATCCCGCCAAAATGTAAAAAAAAATGAAGGGCAGGATACCGCGCTTCATTTAATTGAGACCCCCGGGTGGGCCAGGTCCCGGGGGCATTGCCAACAAATATATGCAGGGCCCGCGGGGGCCCCCGCAGCCCCGGGGACCGCCACCTCTCGGGCTTGTCTTTTTAATGTTTGGGGGGCCTCCAAGGCCCCCCCAAGCCCCGGGGACTGCCACCGCCAGGGCTTTTATCAAATAGGGACCCTCAGGATTCAAGGGGAATTAATCCTCCAACTTACCCTGAGCACTACTGATGCAGTCCAGCCATCGCCCTGTCACTACCCATCCACTCCTCCAATCAACCAGCGAGCACCATGTAAGTAAGTCGGTTTTTATATAGCGCAGCTACTCACCCTTACGGGTCTCAAGGCGCTGGGGGCCGTAGTGGAAATTAAGTGAGCTATTGCCCAGAGTCACATGGTGCTGAGCTGAGCTGCCGCCGGAGCCGGGGATCGAACCGTGAACCCTGTGCTCCGAAGTCAGCTGCCCTGGCCGCTGCACCACACCTCTCCACTCACTCCACTCCACTTATCCAATCACTCCGCCAAAACACAAGCACTTATAAATTCACCATCCACTCTCCTTGCAGTACTCTAATCATCCAGTCAGTACCCATGTACTCATCCAATGACCCAGGCACTAACTCATGGCAAATACAGAGGAGGTCATGCTAATCACAGGGGTACCCCAACGCATAGTGTTCCCTAGTGTAGGTAGGTGTTTTCACTGTATTCTAAGTGTCTTTTACCACCAAAGACAGAGTCAGTTACCACCAGTACCCATCAGCAAAAAGTTGGGGGCACAGGAGTACTTTCTTCTCCTCTGTTGGTTCTTTCTGCACATCTCTTCCTTCTTCTTGCACTTTTCTTCGTCTTTCTGGACTTCTGTTGCCTCTTTCTGCATTTGTCTTCCTTCTTTCTGCGCTTTTCTTCTTCTTTCTTCACATGTCCTACCTCTGTAGGCATAGTTAGAAACTAGCATTTAAAAAACCTTTGAAATTCACTTAAAAAACCATAGGTTTCAGCATGTTATAGTTAGAAATTAGCATTTAAAAAACCTTTGAAATTCACTGAAAAAACCATAGGTTTCAGGCACGTTATAGTTAGAAATTAGCATTTAAAAAACCTTAGAAATTCACTGAAAAAGCCATAGGTTTTAGGGAAAGTTATAGTTAGTTGGACATTTCACTCGTACAAAACCAGAGAAATTCCCCCGTTATAGTTAGTTCAGCTAACTATAACTCGCGCACCCGCAATGCACTGCTGATGACGTCACATATGACATCACTCATGACATGGTCAGTGACATCACTGATGACATCACTGATGACATCTCAAATGACATCACTGATGACATCACTGATGACATCATCCATGTGATAATTTGATGCATCTTCTCACACCCTAATGTAACCTTTGATACACCAACTCTAAATAACAGACTGCCATTCTCAAAACCATAGACAATCCAGCAGCAATAACTACATACCCACTCACTGATTCTTAGGTCTAAACACATATCCACTCACTCACCCGTACAGTCACTCATACTTACAATCACTCAGTACAGGACTATCATATGCACTCATACGCCTATATAGACACACACACACCACCACTCATCCATAGAGGTACTCACACACCTAGTCAGTCATGCAAATAATTAATCACACTCCCATTTACTCACCTATACAGTTATACACACACCAGCTCACTTACTCATACAAATACTAGGACATTCTTAAGCTCTTATACAATCACTGATACAAGCACACACTCATCCATACAGTCACTCTCATAATCACACACTCTCGCTTATAGCCATTTATATACTCCAACACACATATATACTGCCTTTCACATATGTAGTTACTCACACATGTACCACTGAGATATACATTCACTCACTAACACACCCATACACACACTCACCCACCCATACAGTCCATTACAGATGCACTCTTGAAACCATGCACCCAGTGAATCACCCACTCACACATCTATGCACAGAGTCACACACACCCCACCCACACAAACACTCAGGCACCCATACAGATACTCAGACAACCAATCAATAACCCATGTAGACACTCATGTAGCTATTCAGAAACCCATGCAGCCGCTTACACACCAACAGACAGACGGATACAGACATTCACACAGTTTAGTCACTAACCCGTGCATTCAGTAAGATACATTTAATCACTCACTTATAGAGTCAGTCACACACCTACTAAATCATCCATTCAGACACTTATACACCCACTCATTCTTCAATACGCCTTTCCCTATATATATTAAACATATTTAAACTTTACAGAAACACACAGTCACTGGATGATGTCATCAGTGATGTCATCAGTGATGTCATTTGAGATGTCATCAGTGATGTCATCAGTGATGTCACTGATCATGTCATGAGTGATGTCATATGTGACGTCATCAGCAGTGCATTGCGGGGGCGCGAGTTATAGTTAGCTGAACTAACTATTACGGGGGAATTTCTCTGGTTTTGTACGAGTGAAATGAACAACTAACTATAACTTTCCCTAAAACCTATGGTTTTTTCAGTGAATTTCTAAGGTTTTTTAAATGCTAATTTCTAACTATAACGTGCCTGAAACCTATGGTTTTTTCAGTGAATATATATATATATATGCCTTTAGGGAGTAATAGTTTGGGAACCAGACCTTCCTGTACTACCACTTGGCAAGCCTGGCTCTAACAAGAATGCTAGACCTGCCCATCAGTTTACTAAGAAATTATGGGATAAACCTAGAAAGAAATGTAAACAGCGTGGAGGTTCTCCACCCCTGGAGTTCTCTGAAAGACAATATCATTTTTGTAATCGCATTAAAATCAAGACCCTTGATAGGTATCAGATTCCTGATCCCCGTTCTCCTTGTTCTTTCCGGACTCCTCCGACCAACAGTATGACAGAGGAGGGCAATCTGACGGCTGACAAGAAGAGTACATGAAACCAACAAGCGAGACACAACACTCGTCTGAGATGAAGATAAAGAAGGAGGATCAACCTCCTCCATATAAACCCCCTTTTCAGAAAAAGAAAGTTGCAGCTTTCACAGCAAAACATGCCACAGACAGTGAGAACCCTCCTGAACAGGAGATGGGTGGTAACTCTCCTCGACAGTGTGGTAGAAGTCACTATAGTACACCGGAATCTCCACCATTTTCTGGTGGCGAAAGCAACCGAAACATTTATTATGGTTGAATCCCAGTCACCCGTGTAGCCCTTCTAAATAGACTATATCACTTGGATATTCTAATTGAAGGTTACATTAAACCCACCATTAAAGAAATATGCTGGGAAAATTTGACTACATCTTATGACATTTTCTTCATGGAGGTCGATTGGCCCCTGCCTTTTGTTCTTGTTGCCCCCAGAGTGAGGATGTCATTTTCACACCTTGTCCCTGACGAAATCAAGCAGGCTTATGCATCTGAATGGGCCCTTGCTTTGGCCCCTGCTCTTTATGGTTGGGATAAGGATTCCCCTCATCATGTTATTCCTATATGATCCACACCTCAGGTACAACCACAGTATCCTATTAAATGAGATGCTCAAGTGCCCGTTAAAGAAAGTCTTTCCCAACTGGAGTACCAGGGTGTAATTGAACCCTATGTATCTTAAATGAATAATCCTCTTTTTCCTGTTCTGAAAACTGACCATTCATATCACATTGTCTTAGACTATAGACATTTCAATAGTCATACATGCGCTTTTGCGGTGCGAAATACATACAGTACGGCTCTTATCATTAATGTAGTCCATAAAAAATACAAAACCATTTTGGATGTTTCCAATGGTTTTTTCAGTCACAATTTGGCTCCTGAGAGCTGGTTAATCTTTAGCGCCCTAGGCTTTCAAATGTGTTACTCACGACTTCCAGTGGGCTATAAAACAGCCCAGGAGTTTTAGTGGCACGAATTGTGTCAATTCTCAATTAAATTGATCCTGATGCTCTGTCCTATGTAGATGAAAACGAGGACAAGGGGGACCCTACTCACTAGGAACCAGGGTAAGTCATATGTATCTGAAAACAACGGTTCTAGCGGGAATACAATAAATCTATATTGGTAATTAAAAAAGCACAATCGCAATCAATTAGGGTTAAGGAGTGATGTCAGAAAGAAAGAGAGCCTCGCAGACTTGATGTTCATAATAATCCTTTTTATCAAAAAAAAATTCATATAATACAAAAACAATACAAACACAGACCGAGAAAAACCACAATAGTGATTATATGTCCCAAAAAAATGGAACCATCCAACACATAGTGAACAGACATGTGATATATACAAAACTTGGTTTCCACAATTATTGAAAGGAAAGCGACCACAACATGAATTGGTGATGATTATAGCATCTGTGTACAATAGTCAGAGCTACTAAAAAATGATTCGCTTTCAATCAAGTCGACGACGTTTCGACCCTCTTGCAATGTGGGGTCTCCTCAGGACCAAGGGATAAGGGACACTCTGAAAAAGTTAGAAAAAGAAGAAGGAAGAAAGCGTGTGCTTAGAAAATGGTTGTTGAAATCTTAAACCAATGGAGGATTGGGTAAGAATAGTCAGTACCTGATGGTAGTTGCACAGCCACGTGAGATGCACATAAAATGTGAAACACCAGTGAGATGGGAAAAAGAAAGAGTGAATACTCACAAGGGGACTCGGTCGAGCACTGCGCAAAATAATACAAAAAGGGTACCGGTCAGAGATACAATAATAGGTAGCAGGCGGGTGACTGTACTTCTTACAGTCCAAAATAATATCTTACCCCGTGTGAGAGACGAACAAAGGGGCTGTGAGCTTGTATTAATCAATGGCGGCTCAGTCGCAGTAGTGGGCAGGGATCATCACCTGTAATAGTAAGCATGACGCTTGTAAGTAAGGAGCGACATACTATGACTAGCAGACTATGCAATCATTGAAATAATGAGGAAAAAAATAATATAAGGAAAAAGGGGGGCTTACCACTGGATGTAGTGGTACCTGAGCAGGGTCCTCCGCTGAATAGCTAAAGCTGTGGGATCGATAGTGCCACGGCAGGAGAAACAGGCTGTGGAATGATGTGCATATTAGTAATGTATTCTGATGAGAACAGATAAAAAGCGCTATGAACGACAGGCATGGCCAGGGGTGTATAATATGTGACACCAAATAGGCTGGGTCAGGTAGCGTGATAAGAAAGGATATGCATGCTACTTATCGGGGTGCTGATGTGTCATCCTGAACCTTCCTGTACAGTGTAAGGATCCCAGGCGCCTAAGTTTAATTCGCGCGTTTGGAAAGGCTGAGAGTGGCCTTTGTTAAAAAGAGGCTCAGCAGGCGCGTGAATGCAAGCAGCTAGCTGGAGACACTGGTAATAGTCAAAGGTATTGTAATTAATATGTGGAGGGAGGTGCGGAGGTCTGCGCATATCTCCTGAATAAATAATCTCAATGCGAGTAGCTAGAGAAAAAGGGCGCGCGTGTGAGGGGGTTCACAGGTTTCACTTAAATAATAAAATCCTGCCAGAGCCTGCGGTTGAGTTAGGTAAGTTCAATGAGCCATGATGGTACGTGTCAAAAAGCCATCTATCTAAACACATTAGTGTGCTGTCAAGGGGAGGAAAACTCCGGTATGGAGCGCTTACCGTTACTTGATGCCACAGAGGATAAGAACTGCTCCGGTCATCTGCCTGGTAACAATGACAGAGGACCGGCAGAGCGATTCTGTTTATGTAAGCCTGACAAGTCAGACATGAGTAATGATCACCATCAAAATGATGTAATCCATGGTTCTGAGCTCTCAGTGTGCACAGAAGAAAGACCAGGGTGTAAGGTGGACAGAAAGAAAAGAAAAGAGACAGTTGTGGAGAAATAAAGTAAATTTGAAAAAATGAAAAGAATGCTGGTAAACAAGTTGGTTTTCAATTAAGGGCTATATACACATTTTGGGAGTTAGAAAAAGAAAATATTCACTACTGTCTCAATTGTGAGGCAGAGCTTGTCTTGAGTGTTAACACTGTCGATTGACCATGTTTTTGAGCCACGCTCTGTGAGACTATACATAATTAGACTGAATAGCAGATATTACAATTTTTAAAGAAGCCTGTTTTGTTCCTGTTCCTGATATAGAAGGCAATTATTTTGAATACATACATACATTTTAAGGTAACCGTTTAGTAAGGGAAAGTACCCCCTACACAGTCCCCAATAGAGTAGTTCTAGAAAATACGAACATTAGAGCATGTGTATTTAAAATTCAAATAAAATTACAGCACGTGCCGAAACGCACCTCAACCACACACTAAATGTAATTGCAAGAGTGGTAACACGTTCTGGACATTGATGCCTGATTAAAATATTGGGGCAGACTCATGTAGACCCGTTACGATAGTGTGCTGGCTACTCAGTGTTTGGATCAACCCAATGTTGTTATAAATCCACACCACTCTTAGGCTGAGTTCAATCCATGGGTTATTGAGTCTGTCTTTTCTATCCAGCGGCATTCCATGCGTTGAAGAATTTGTGTCAAATCCCCCCCTCTGGTAGGGATTGTCGCTTTCTCAATGACTTGCCATTTAATCTCATCACTAGTGTGGTTAGCTTCAGAGAAATGTGATACTAGTGGTGCATTTAGGACTGAGCAACGTATCCTGCTCCTGTGTTGTCCGATGCGTGATTTTATGGGTTGTTGCGTTTGCCCTATGTATGGTAAGTCACATGGGCACCATATGCAATATACCACATTTCTTGTATTGCAATTAGAAAAGGATCTTAGAGTATGCCTCACATTGTTGTGTTCAAAATAGTTGGTGTTTGATGTCAGTGGGCAAGCAACACAGTTACCGCATCGAAAGTGACCCTTTATTTCTGGTAAGTTCCACACTTAACCCTAATTGATTGCGATTGTGCTTTTTTAATGACCAATATAGATTTATTGTATTCCCGCTAGAACCGTTGTTTTCGGATACATCTGTCCTATGTAGATGACATCTACCTGATGAACGATGAACTGAAACCTCACCTGGCGAGAGTGGATCACATAATACTGCGATTTGCTAAACTTGGCTAAAAGATGAACTTAAAAAAAATCAAACATAACATTTCTGAGTGTCCTTTTCTTAAGATATGACCTTACAAATTAGGGAAAGAGCCTTGCCCCTCATTTATTAGAGAAATGTGCACAATTGCAACCTCCAAACGCACCTAAAAACCTGATTATGCACAATGTATTTATGCACTTTATGCCTTAATACACCCTGATTTTTCAATTCCTGATGGGCGTCGGAACACACTGACACCCTAAGATCTTTACAATCTGACTTGCTTGAAACACGCCACTTACATAAGTGTGCCAATGCCATGAATGTAGTCATCCACGTTTTGCCGGGTGCAATTGGATTTACATCTGTTGCCTTTAATGAAGGTGAAACAGTACCTATAACATATAAATCACATTTATATTCCACTGCAGAAATGAGTTTTGCTTCTACTGAAAAAATACTGACTGCCGTGCAGATGGCCATCCTTAAAGAACAGCCTCTTGGTCATGGAAAACAAATTATTGTTGTTTCTCCAGTGCCAGCCTTAGAGGCTGTCACCAAAGCCAGTGTTCCTAATGCAAAAGCTCTCTATCCTCGGAGGATACAATGGGCTACATCCTTATCAGCCGTGGATGTAGACTTCGTCTTTGACCCTTCTTTGCAAACACAAGAATTTTTGCAATATGAACATGTTTATCCTTTGCCTTGTTCGGTTCTGCCTCTTGACCAATATAAATGCATCATTTATACTAATGGGTCAGCTCAGCCTGCCATAGGTTGCACTATCGTCATTGGCACTATATTAGATGGCATTTTTCACCCCCAAATGACTCTCACACAGTCTCTTGGAGACTGCACTACGCAGTTGGCTGAACTGAAGTCTTTACTCCTGGCACTTGAAAATACGAATCCTGGATTCCCCACGCTTATTGTGTGTGATTCATATTATTGCATAAAGGGCCAGATGTATCAAAGGGTTTTACCCATTCTGTGTCTATGGGAAAATGTGTTCGTACATATGGCCAAAAATCCTTTAATGATAATTTACATTTTTGGTGACAAAATGACTTAAAAGATTCCAAGGGTAGCACAATCAAGCATAAACTGCTTTTGGTTAAAGTGGTAGATCTTAAGGATAGGTTGCCACAAACTCATGGCGTACATGCATTGAATCATCAACGTGTGAGAGCACATGCTGTTGGGAATTCTCTGGCTGATTGAGCAGCCAAATCTGGAGTGGCCACAGCTAGAATAGCTGCAGTATCCCACTCTAAAACCCATATTGACAATGATAATTTGGCTGCTGTGAATACTTTTAAAATCGGCACCACTGTACCTAAGGGCTTTTCTTCTCAATATTCTTATAATTTAAATTACCAGAATTTTCCTTTTGTCACTATTCCAGGTGTTGGTGATTGAGTGATACCCAACACAGACATTATCTCATTGTAGCCGCACATGAAGGTGTAGCTTCTGCTCACGCAGGAGTTGCTGCCATTATTTCGCTCTTACAGTGACGTTGTTGGTGGCAGGGTTTATACCAACAAAGTAGAAAATATGTTCTCTGTTGTGACATCTGCCAACAGATTAAAAGTTCTACTGTGTCTCATCCACCGCAAACACATCTTTTTTATTTCAAATAAACCTTTTGGCTGCATTTACCTGGATTATTGTGGTCCACTGATTTCAGATACAGTGTTCAACTTAATTTTGGTTGCAGTAGATTCTTGCTCTATATTCCTCTGGGTTTGGCCACAGTGCTTGGCTGACATTCGCACTGTTATTAACGACTTGTAAGTCTTCATCGGAACTTATGCCTGCTGTGCATTTCACTCGGCCCAAGGGGCAGCTTTTGCTTCTAAAGCGTACCGTGATTCAATGAAGTTAATGGGTGTACAGGTGCATTATTGTTCACCGTATAGGCCAGAGGGCAATTCTGTTGTGGAAAGAATGAACTGTGACTTAAAGCAGTCCTTGACAGCGAGGGTATTAGGTACAGAGCGTGGTTGGTTGAACTATCTCTATGGGGTTCAAAGAGTTTTAAATAAATTTCCAAAAGAGCTCTGGGAGGGCGGACCCAGTATAAAGGGCTTTTTGGCATCAAGATGTATGTTCCAGACCTTGACAGTCCAGACATTGTGGTGTCACCTGCAACCTTTGAGGTAGATTACCATTGTGCTGTCTTACAAGACCTACAAAAGTTCTGTGACACTCAATCTCACAGATATTTGCCTCCATCTCGCTCTTCGTTTTCCAGCTGGCTTCTGAAAGTTGGAGATTTGTTTCAGGAAAAGGTGGCAATCAAAAAGGAATTCAGCCCACCATACTTTGCTTCTGTTCCAGTCTTTGGCTTGCAAGGTACACACACTGTGATTTTGCTACCACTTCCTAGATATAAAGACAAACGCTTTGTCTCCATTTAACATGGCAAACTACACCATGTGGCTGATTCTCAATAGTATGCTACGAGTGTTGGCACCCTTTCACAAGCCTTTCCTTTACAGCCCGTGAGCACCCTTAATTCTGATACTCCCTGGCTGGGTGGGAGGCCGAGTCATCCTCCGACAACTTAACTGGCATGATACCCCTTGCTACTATCATCTCTTCTACAATGGATATCATGTATATGGATCCACCATTAGCAAATCCTTCTGAATTGGATTTGTCAAGTCCTAATGCTGAGTCACAGCCTCCTGTTTTCCAGCTGAGTACCTCTGGGTATTATATGCCTCAAGATGTTTTTTTCTTCAGACAGTTCTGCTTTGCACCCGCCTCCTGCATGGATTTGTGTTTTTATTTCATGGTTAAAACACACTTATCTGGTCAAGCCTTGCATCTATGACTGAATCATACTCTCCTTGGTTTATCTATTCATGTGGATTTGGTTTGTGACAGTTTTTTTCTTGATAATCAATGACCATTACCTCCCGGAACGTTCTGTTACAGAACCGGTTGACGGGAGGTTGGCCCCCCATTCTTCATCGCATAAACTGAAAAGAGACTTGTCCCTCATAGACATTTCAGCCAGTGACTGATCGAATTGTCTGGGATAAAGTTCCTTTCGACATATTTGGCCCTATGGAGATCCTGCAGATACCATATGTGTTCAAAGTTTCTATGGGTGAAGTATTAGTACTGGGGTTGCATTTGGATGATTGGTTTGTTAACACTGTAAATTCTATGCTTTCTGAACTTTAGTATTATACTGTTTTTGAATCAGAGGATCTATATCTTAATTCTGCTAATTATGCTGATATGTTCTGTTATCATCACTATGGACACCATTTTCTGCACAGAGC
The DNA here is from genome assembly GCA_963921515.1 of Calotriton arnoldi. Taxonomy (NCBI): domain Eukaryota; kingdom Metazoa; phylum Chordata; class Amphibia; order Caudata; family Salamandridae; genus Calotriton; species Calotriton arnoldi. Next base: position 274,720 of record CAWUFW010001538.1, read on the forward strand.
CTGTGGTCAATGTCCACATTGTGATTATACACAATGGGGACATTGTCCAACTCCCCCATAAGGGAATTCAAGAAAGCAAAGAGACAAGTTCAAGTATTTTATGGGATACAACACTTTAGACCCTACCTCATATTATTTCAAATTAGTTCCAACCCCACCAAAAAAATACATGCTTACTCAGACTAAGTTTATTTATACAGCTTAATTAGTCAATCAGTAAATCCTTAAATGCTATGATTACTGTAAGGACAACATTGATTTGAAATCGATTTGAGGTACGAAGTCCTGGTAGATTCAGGGCACAGAAACATTATTTAAATCCTGTTTAATTCCCACAAAAATGATTTTTTTGAATGATATGATCCAATAGACTACCTGTCTGGGATTGGCAAAAATTAAAGAAGCGAATGCCCCGACCATTCCCTTTGTTGCCCGCTTTGATAATTGGCAGAGTTTGACAAACTACACTGAAGAGCAATTAAATAGCGTGGTGCAGATTGGTACATTTAATTCTTCATTTTTGAGTCCTGGCGGGTGGTTGTTGTGGCCAGTGGACACAAATGACTGTCATGCTCATTTTCTTAATTCCACACCTGGGTTCAAATCAAGATACTCACAGTCAACACATTCTGGTATTACTGCCACCTATTCTGTGGGAAAGTTATGCTAAGAATAGTTGGAACATTCCTCACTGTCTGCAGTGAAACAACATATTTCGCTCGTATCCGAAGACATGCATTTATCAGATTTTCTTTGAGGTCTCAAATCCCTACATTCTAAAAGATTTATATATGCTACTTATGAAATTTGGAAATTATCCCAGGTGGAAGCAGCTGTGTGTTTAAGACCAATTGACCAGATAATTTGGATAAAGTGCTTGCTGTTGTTGATAATATTATTAATAAGCTGTCATCTCACTTTTGCAATTTAAACAACATTGTATCATCTGTCATTAGTATTGTGCAAATTGACATGTGAACATTGTATCGTGGGCAAAGACAGCTTAGATCTATTATGCAGTTTAGCTGGACACTTCAAACACTCAAAAATGTGCGTGTTCCATGGCATCACTTGAATTGCAGTGATTTGTTTCTGTTTTTTAACTTAACACGCAAATATTAACTGATGGCCATGAAAGATGAGAACTGCACAATGCTGCATTTAGAAAAGTTAGAACAATTCCCATTCACCATAGCTGAAATGGACTTCAGCCATGTGGTTAATACATGGTGTCATTTCACAGCCCATTTCGACATTTCAATTCTCAGTTTGCATGAAATATTTTCTTGTCAGTAGATATGAACCCCTTGGAAGCAGCATCATTCAAGAATTATGGTCACTTCCCTTTACATATCGTTGTGAACGTACTATTAAGGAAGTTTTTATTACCAGAGAAGAATGCAACTCTACTGTCGGACATTCACTTGTTTGTAAACAGGTTACAATTTTCAGGGCATGTAATACTTCAGCACCTAATTTAGCTTGTTATTTGAAAAGAATTCTGTTTCCCGCAATCCTCCCTTTCATTACGGTACTCTCTAATGGGAGTTATCCCACACTTAGCGATCAAGAGTGTTGCAGAATGCAGACTGGAGTCCTATATATTTTGTCTGTTTCCCAGTTAGTCACTTGTTGCAACAACCTCTTGTTTCCCCCTCCGCATGGGATTGTAGATAGCTCATTGTGGCTTTCCATTCCACTATTAAAGGTAGATTTCAACAAGCTAAGCAGACTCAAAGCATTATTGTTCCAACAAGAAGTAGCTCTTACATCTGCTTATGAGACCTTCGAATTGCAGGTGGCTGGAACTAATAGTCATTGTTAAATGCAAATCTTCCCCTGCTTTTCAGAGAATTAGTGCACTAAATCTTTAATGCCGCTAGTACTGCCGGTCTTGTCCACTTTTTTAAGGATGTAGGCTCCAGCCCCGTTAGTTCTTTTCAAACCATCTTTGGAGAAATACCAGCATTTATCCACTCCATCTTTTCTAGTGTATTGAGAGGATTCCTGTTGCTGTTATTCCTCATTTGCGGCATTCTCATCCCGTTCCTGCTTCTCCGCAAAGTATTCTCCTTTTGGGTGCTCTGGAACTGGCTCCACTCCAACGCTACCGTGAGCATATGCTTCAGATGTTTGGGATGTTTTTACTGCAGGAAATTAAATAAGTTAATCAGGCTGCAATTCATAAACTTCTCTCCGGCTAGGAAGGCCGAAATTTCCACCCTGAAGAAAAGACGAAAAAGGCTCCGCATGAAAGAAAATAGAACAAAAATGGACAGATACTGGGTAGATCTGCAAGAAGCAGTGCGCCAAAAAACATCTAGGCCTTCTGGGGTATGATTGCAGAAGCCAGTGGAAAAAAAATACCTCCAACAGCAACTCCAGTCCCACAAAAAGAATGAGTTGCTTATCATTCCAAACTGTATGGAAAAACCAATCAACTATTGACATTGGAAAATATCTATGGGATGGAACCTGCAGCGAGATCGATCAGCAGATTAAGTCGCCTACTGAACAGCAAATTGCTTTATATATAAGGAAAGCAAGAAGCACAGCAGCAATGGGACCAGACAGGATCCCGGTGAAGGTACTAAAGGAAAACATCAAAGGATGGAGTAAATTCTTGGCCCCTCTATTTATGTACTGCAATAAAACTGCCCATTTTCCGAGCTCATGGGTGGTCAGTATAGTGGTCCCTCTTCTGCAAAAACTTCCCGATTCTCCCTGAGTAATTATCGCCAAATTGCCCTCCTTGACGCTACAGGAAAAATATTTGTGGCCAGCGTTTTGGACGACCTGAATGAATGGGCCACAGCCAGGGGGTAATTCCTATGGTCCAAGCAGGCTTCCGTCGAAATCACTCACTGATTGATAATATCGCTATCCTGCAAACTATTATCGTCAAATATGTAGTTAGTAAAGCCCAGGTAGTCTATAGTTTATTTGTGGATTTTTCTACAGCTTTTGATAAGGTGGATAGGTCTTCCCTGTGGATAACACTATTGAAGTTAGGTGTTCTGACAACCTTTTAAGAATAATAGTAGCTCTCCATACATATACATGGTGTAAGGTGCAGATGGGAGGAGATAAGGGTTTAACTCAAGAGATTTTCATGCAAAAAGCCTTCAACAGGGATGTTTACTTGCTCCCCTACTCTTCTCACTATTTCTTAGCAATTTACCGGATTGTTTTCAGGAGGTAAATAATTTTCCACCTCAATTAGCATCACAAAAAATCCATCTTTTAATGTGCGCTGATGCCGTGGTTATAATTGGGCTGCAGCGTAATATGGAGGCTCTTTTTAATTACACAGAGCAAAACTTTTTAAGAATACATTTTTCAAAAACAAAAAAAGTACCATTTAGGGGCATGAAAAAGGCTAAACCTTTTACCTGGAAATTAGGAGGAACTCCAGTAGATGTAGTATCTACTTACATTTACTTAGGGAGAGTTTTCTCCCAGTCTATTGGACCTGCTTTGCATTTTCAACAGACTGAATTAAAAATAGCAGCCCATGTTACTGCTATAAAAAAGTTTTAGTCATCTACTGGGAGGCGACATTTTTCAGCCATCCTAGAAATTTATCGATCAAAGATCACCCCTATTTCAACGTATGGTTTAGAATACATTCCCATATATCAATGGTTTTTTTAAAACTCAAAGAGTCAAGAAGGGAAAACTCTTACGTATGCTTACTACTACAAGTCAAGCCACTCCCGTTCATGCCCTCCGAATGGAATTAGGGGTAGTGAGCGCATTTACAAGAGCCATGGCAAACCTTGTCAGGTGGGCTTATAACATACTGCATGCACCTGAAGGTACATTGAGAGCAATTATATGTCAAGAAACTTTTAAGGCTGATCCAGGAATAAATACGTTTAAAGAAAATGTAGAGATTGCTTTGCAGGACTTCCAATGCTCTACGAATCTCTCACAAAGTTGGTCTCCAGTACTCCTGAAGTTCTTTCTGAAAAAATCTACTCCGAGATTGGGCTAGGAAATGGATAAACTTTATTGTCAACAGCTATCATATTATAAGCTCTCACTAGCCAGGGTGGAGTTTAAAGAGATTCCAAAATATTTGAGTTTCACATTGGACCATAAGGTTAGGCATTGCATCCTGATGATAAGACTAAGGACATAACCATTAAAAGTTATAACAAAAAATTGGGGGTGTAATTTTGATAAAACCGGCCAATGTGATTTGTGTAACGGAGGATTCCAAGATTTGGTAATATCCTATTTGTCTGTCCAAATAGCAGCTTGGTTGATGCATGCTCTCGATTTTAAAAACCTATTTGCACAAAATATAATATTTTTAGAACTATGGATCTGATTGAGCTAATAAGTACCCCACTAGATGAATTTGTATGTTATAAAGTTTTCAACTTTTTTAAAGCGTTTCTTCTGCTATTTTAGAGATGTTTAAACTAGGAATAATAATCTCTTCAGTATATAATGTATTTTTATATCATGGTACTATGGAATTGGAAATCTGTATATACTATTTTAACATATTGTGGATCTCGGAAGAGGTCTATACTAATAAAAATGTCAAAATATTTCATTTCATTTACTGCTGGAACTGGATCTGTGAATGGCCCCTAAAAGTTCGACATGCCTGGTTTACCTGCATACAACCTGAGTCCACTGCATCTGATGCGCCTTCGAATGGGCACTGGACATTTGCCTGGCTTCACAGACACCTGCTACCTTGGACATTGGACTGCTAGTGAGTCCCAAAGCGACCCATTTTCAGGAATGTTTTTTGGGTTTGCGACCTCTTCACAATGTGAGGTATTAGCCACTAGCATACGAGGAAACATGTGCATCGGCACATGGATCACAAGATACAGGCTTTACTAATTCTCGCGTTTCATGGGTACGGTTAAAAAACACAGTAGGGATAAAAGGAAGATATATATGGTCTACCTTATCCTCTTTCAAGCGGTCGATATGTTTCAGCCTCGACAGGGGTGCTGAAGCTTTCTTCAGGACCAGAATTAGTGATAAATGTGAATAACAGCACACACGCTAAGGTGTGCTGCTGTGCAGTGAAATGACCGTACTTACGGTTTCCACCGTCAATATAAATACAAGAGCTACAGCGAATGGGTAGCTTTTAATAATCCTGGAGGGGGCGTACTCCTGTAGTCACACATTCATCAAGGATGTCCGTCCACCTGCAATACCTACTTTGGTCCTGCGCGGGATCACGTGATCCGTAGCCTAGAAACTCGAGAATAAAGGCAGTTATTGAGCATTATAGAGGCACTTTTAATTTCACTTCCAGCACCATCTCCCTACACAAAAAAACCCAGCTCCGCTGTAATTCAGGTGTCGCAGCACAGCTGGGTTGCATTTGGCAGCCCAGCTGGGAACCCAATGATGAAGCATGCCACCAACTAGATTGGTGGGTGAGGGTTCTTTTAAAAAACCTAATGTTTTTTTTTATCATTCCAGTGTATGACAATCTGTCATCTTCACTTTTGGATCCCCGAACGGGAACGTCCACATTGTTGTTTACTGATAAAACCCAGGGAAAGGGACGCTCCCTCGATGTTTCCTTGCTCTCTCTTTTGTTGGTATTTGGAGAAGTAAGGTAATACAAAATTTGGTAAGAAACATAAAGCAATATAAGAGAAGAACTGCAGCATTGAAGCAAAAAGAACACATAGAAAGTTCAGTAAACGGAAGGCAAGATGGCCGCTGACTGACCTCTGTGAGGGTCGCTACTGAGACTCTCTCCCCGAGCAGCACAATGCATTAGAGATAAGGCATAGATATGCCGCTGCGCTCTTACCTGTCTGACCAGCTGATAGGGAGGGTGCTGAGTCGTGGCTCCCGCCGGAGATCTACGGAGCTCACGACGATCGTTAAGGCACTACTGCGAGAAACCAGGACTGCTATTGAGGCATCGCTGGGTTGTCCGACTTGCGGCGAGAAGATGGGGCTGAAAACAAATAAATCCATGAAAGAAGGGTTGGTGAAGGACCCACAGAAGGAGACCGGTATGGCTGTGCGCGGCTTGGGTCAGACTCGACTTGGGGCGCCCTCGAAAAAGAACGAGGAAGCTAGCGGTAAATCAGGGGATGGTGGCTTGGATGGACGGAGTGGGCGACGCGTGACTGGTGCAGAGAGCTCCCTGCGGCAACCTACACTAATGGAGGCTTTTTCGGCTGCCGCAAACAATATGCCGTACGCTCTCTGCTTAGACGAGCCCGGCATGTGTGGTACAGCTGAGCCAGGTTTGGTCCCGTCTGCTGTGGCTGTGGCAGTACAGCAGCACACCGGACTGGAGCCGGAACAGGAGCGGCAGGAGGAGGAGCTGGAAGAGCCTGCAGATCGATCGGCTAATCGGCTTGGACTACAGGCTGCACCGGAGCAGCGGGAATCATTGAGTGATATGCAAGGCAGCAGGAGCAGTGCTCTCGGACATGCTGGATTACCTTTAGATTTGGGAGCTGCTATGGAGGCTAATCTGGTGGCTGATAAAGAAACAGTTGGAAAAGGTACTGGCCTGTTATCTGATGTGTCTGATATTGTTAAAGGTGATGGGCTTGGGCTCTGAGATCAAGCAGCAGGGGAAAAAGCAGTAGGAGAAAAAACAACTTGGCAAAACCAAATGCCATTCTGGTCAAAACCGGCCCTGGGATCTCCAGAAGGGGACAAATTTTTCTCTTTAAACAATGACACAGATCTCTCGCTTACAAGTGATGGGAACTCATCTCAAGGGTCTGATTCTGGTGACTCCTTTGGGAACTCCTCTGCAACACAAAAGACACAACGTCTTAAGACCCTCACTCAGAGGCGTAGGTCCAAATCTAGAGCCAGCCCCTCCAAAGCGGATATGGCAATAACAACGGCTCAGAAACTTAGTGGGACTACTCCGCCACAAGCCATACGTATGCAGAAGAGGGGGAGGTACCAGCACAGGGGGAGCCTGTTAGCTCAGGCGACTCTTCTGCCCCGTCATCGATAGAGTTAGTGTACTCTACCCTAAAGCAGATGCAGGGAGAAGCGAGATTGGAAAACCGTAGGGCACATCAAGCTACTAAAAAACTGCAGGGGTCCCTACGGAAAGTAAATAAACTATGTACAGATATGGCAGAAAGGGTAGCCCATGTGGAGGAAAGAACTGCTACATTGGAGGAGGAAATTGGGAAACTACATGTTTATAAGGAGTCGCATGAGAAGCAATCTGAAGATGTGATGTGGAAACTCGAAAACTTCGAGAATCAACAGCGAAGAAATAACGTGAGGCTGTTGGGCATTGCCGAAAGCACAGAAGGGGAGAATATTATGTCATTTGTGGTTACTCTCTTAAAGGGAGCGATCCCTGATCTTGCCCAGTGGAACTGGGCCATGGAGGTTCAGAGGGCGCACCGCTTCCCGCTGAGTCAGAGAAAAGGCAATGCTGCAGGGCAAGGGGAGCGGCCTAGAGCCATTCTTATATACATTGGGAACTTTCTTCTTCGGCAGGCTATTCTGGACAGAGCAAGACCGGATGCAAAACGGACATTCGAGGGCCACACATTCTTCACTCGGCCTGACTTTTGTCACGCAAAGGTCGAAAGGAGATGGCAACTCTGACAGTTGATAACTCCCTTTCAGGGGATCGGGTGTGAAGCATATCTGCTGTTTCCAGCATGGCTCAAGGTTATCGCAAAGGGGAGGGTGCGGATGTTTTTTTCAGAAATTAAGGCACAGGAATATCTGACTGAGCTGAAGGATGCAAGGGGGAAAGCGGAGGGGGAACAACCGACTCATGGGGGGTCTTAGAGCACGTTAAGAACTATATACTTGTGATTTGGTATAGCTCAGGGAACTTTACCGATTGAAGTAATGTAAAAACTCTCCCTGCTGTGTCTATATTCTCTTCTTTTTTTTCCCTATATTTTGTGTATCTCTTCTTTCTTTCTCCTCCCTCTTTCTTTTTATATGACAATCTATGTGAATCACAAGTGGAGCACAGGGGTGTATTTGGAATTCGGGGAGCTCGGGGGGGAATCTGCAGCGATTTGAGATGTGAGTTTCAATGGCCACACATAGGTCATGCTTGACCTATTTGCCTGTGAAGGTTTTTGGAGGGGTGTGGGAGGGCGGGGTAGTTTGGGGAGGGTGGGAGTAAGGGGCAGTGGGGGGGAGGGCACAGCACAGCACAGTACAGTACTCAAGGTCGAACATACTAAGTAAGCACAGAACAGGAAGAAAAAATGAGTGCTCAAAGAGATGATTTAGGAGAGCAAAGATTTAATAAAGCAGGTATGGTGAAGGGAAATGTGTTCAATACTAGGTGATGAGCTTGCGAGTCGCCTCAATTAATATATGCGGCCTTAATGATCAGGCCAAAAGACAAAGAGCTGCAATAACTCTGAAAGCACTGCGTATAGCTATTTTATGTGTTCAAGAGACCCATATAGAAGGTAGTAGGGGCAATATTATGGAGCAGCTTGGATTTAAGCTGGTTATTAACACCAAGCAGGGCACTAAGACAAGAGGGGTTGCCATTCTTTCTCGATGAAGCGATATTATTTTTAAGAGGAAAAAAGCTGACAAATGGGGTCACTGGGTGCTGGCAGAATGTATGACACATGAGGAAACATTTACTTTATGCTCGGTTTATGTGTCTACTGGGGCTGACCCCGAACTTCTAGAATTTTTGGATGTTGAGCTAACATTATGGCCCACCCCGGTAATAATGTGCGGGGATTTCAATATTAATGGTTTGGGAGGGCTCTGGGGGGGAGCGGGCAGTAGCTTTGGGGGTCGAAAGAGAAGAGTTTATGGAGCACTTACCAATTTGGTACAGAACAATGCACTTACTGATGTGTGGGTACGGCTAAACCCTGATGATCCTGGCAGTACATTTTTCTCTGCACCACATAAGTCAACAACCAGACTTTATGACTTTTTTGTCTCACACTTGCTAATCCCTAGGTGCAGAATAGAGAAACACCCTCGGATTATTTCAGACCATAACCCCTTTATCTTAACAATTATCCTAGTAGGGGGGGAAAGACAGGAGAAGGTTTGGACCTTTGAAAGAGGGCTGCTAAAGGATCCAGAATATGTGCTTCATATGAATGAATGGATCAAGGGATTCGGGGAGATTAATAGAGAGAGTGCTAGCCCCGGGATGGTCTGGGATACGTTTAAAGCCGGGGTCAGAGGAGAGACACTGAGCTATAGCTTGTTTCGGCAGAAGAAGGAGGGCCAGCAGGAGAAAAAACTCTGTAAGATACTGCTGGAAGTAGAGGAGGAGCTCGCAGTAGCAATCCGGATGAATAAAGCACTGGATGATATATTGCTTAGGCTGGCCTTAGCAAAGGCAGAAATAGGGGATATCACGGTAACTAAGGCAGCGGAAAGATTTTTGGTTAGGACAGAACACTGCTATGAGTTTAGCGAGCGGGTGGGGCATACCCTGGCAGTTCAACTCAGACAAAAAAGCTTGGCGGGGGAGATCCGGGACATTATAGACAGTAGTGGGAATTTAATTGAGGGGTCACCTGGGATCCGGGAAGTTTTTCGCCAATTTTACGAGAATCTTTATAGCGAGGATCAACGAAGGGAGCAGATCCTAATTCATGGATATTTAAGTGGAATTCCAATGCAATGTATTGATCCTGAAGATAGGGAGGCACTTGAAACCGCATTGACCCAGGAAGAGATATATGGGGCATTAGGGAGCCTTCCCTCCGGGAAAGCTGCTGGACCGGCCCAGATTCCCTTAGAGTTTTACAAAACCTTTCTCGGGGTAATTGGGCCCGATTTGGCTGATATAATAGGTCAAGTTCAGCAAGGGCGCTCAGTCCCCGAGTCGTGGGCCGGGGCGGATATGATAGTATTTTTAAAGAAGGGTAAGCCCTCTAGAGAACCTGGCTCGTACAGGCCAATAACGCTTATGAATAGCGATGCTAAAATCTTTTCTAAAGCCCTGGCGACCCGCTTAAACCAAATAATTGGGAAAATAGTCCACCCCTGCCAGCATGGGTTTATTCCAGGGAGGGGAACTACAGAGCATATCCGCAGGGTCATAAGCCTGTTTGATGCAGCTGAAGTCTCAGGGGACCCTATGGCTTTGATTCTCATGGATGCTGAAAAAGCGTTCGATAGGGTCTCCTGGGACTATCTCTGGGAGGTTATGAAACGGTATGGCATCGGGGGGGGTTTATTAGGGCAATTCAGGCTATATATAAGGCACCGACGGCTCGGCTTAGATTGAATGGGGGGGTACACGGCACCTGTGACAATCAACCGAGGCACAAGGCAGGGCTGCCCTTGTTCGCCTCTCCTCTTTGCTTTGAACATTGATCCCTTGATCCGGAAACTGGAGGCTAGTAACAGCATTAGCTCCATGCGATTCCATGGGTTGGTGACAAAAACGCTAGCCTATGCGGATGATATCGCCGTGGTTACTCCTAATCCTCAAGATACCATAGATGCAATAGAGGTAGAGGCTCAAGCCTTCGGCCTGGTTTCCGGGTACGCACTAAACAGATTGAAGACGCAGATAGTTAAAAATAGGGGGGCCGTTCTGGAGGACTCACGGATGGTTGACTCTGCTGTTTATCTGGGCATTGATATTCTGACTGAACTGGGGAAGTTAGTGGAGAGAAACATCGAACCAGTAATTGGGAAGGCTAAAAAAGATTTTGATAGATTACATAATCTTTATATGTCAGTGGTGAGTCGCTGTAATGTGGTTAAGATGGTTTTCCTCCCTAAAGTACTCTATCTCTTTAGGGCCATTCCATTAGAATTTGAGAGGCAATGGTTTATGGCGCTTGAACATATGGTGAACAGGTTTATATGTGCCCATGGAAAAACGAGGAGGGCCTTAAGGTATATGTAATTGCCAAGGGATAGAGGCGGCTGGGCAGTCCCAGATTTTAAGATGTATTACTGGGCTGCGGCCTTTCAATACATGTGTGGGCTATTCGGTGGGAGCGCTGGCGATCCCTGGAACAACACAGGGTCACCAGACATATATAAGTTACAGCTGGGAGAAGACGCTGCTAATTGTTTTATGAAGTTTATCGAGCCAAGCTATTTAAAAAAAACAAGATTCAAAACATTGGTGGCTGCATTCAAGATCTGGGCTGCATTTAAAAAAAAAGTCTGGTCTCGGGAGAATTAACTTTTATACTCAGTTATATAGAAATCCCATGTTTCCTGGAATTTTCTCGGATGCAATAATGATGGAATGGGAGGGTAGTGGGCTCCGGCAGTTAGGGGACCTAATAGGGCCGGGGGGTGATTCGGTCGTTTAGTGATATTCAACGTGACTATGGTATCAATACAAGTAATTTTTTTAAATACCTTCAGTTGCGTAGCATTTTAAGAGGGAAAAAGGGCGGACCGAGTGGCTTTTAGAAAGTTACAATTATAGATGTTATAAGAATGGGAGAGAATTGTACTATTAAGAGAATCTACTCAGAACTGTTATTACTCAAGCAGGACGATCTGGGTAAGCATGGGAAGAAGTGGGCCGACAAGCTCGGCATAGATCAAGATAGTTTCTCTGACTCCTTGGAGCTGGGCCAGACCGTCTTGCTCCAAGCTCAGCATTTTAAAACAATTTTCTCATTATATCACAAGCCAGCTAGGATAGCACAATGGGGGGGACAGGAAGGAACTAGATGCCCCAGCTGTGATAGCTCGGATGCTGATCTAATGCACATGTTCTCGACCTGCCCCCGGCTGCAAAATTTGATACATTCGATTGAAAAATGTATGGATCAAACACTGAACTTAAAAGTTTCTCTTGATCCTGCTTTAATGCTCCTGGGCATTGAAGCTAAGGGAAGGCAGGACTCATTTCACTACTTTCTGTTTCTTGCCATGGCTGTTCTACGTATCTGTATCGCCTCTGCCTGGCTGGATCAATCAGCCCCAACGTTTCAGCAATGGCTTGCTAAATTGCTAGCCACATATAATTTAGAAAGAGGGATATACGAGAGAAAGGGTAAGAGAGGGAAAAAGCTTGGTAGGTGTATATGGGCGCCTATTTAGAGATGGAAAGAGGATTTGAATGATAGTTGATCCTGACTTAATCTAGATAGGCGGATGTTTACTGTTTGGTATTTTAATATGGGGGCATCTGATATGAACTATGATAGCACTTGAAATCATGATGAATATGTATTTTCTCTTGTCTTTAAGATGAATTGGTTTTTCTGTTTGTTTGGAGCTCTTTTTATTTAGCTGGTTTTCATGAATTTTGTAGTATATATTTTGATTCTTAAGACCAATTTTCGAGTAACAAATGTATGTTTACTATGGTGCTGTATTAAAAAAAAAAAAAAGAAGGTTCAGTAAATAAAATATTTGCCTTGAAGCGTAAAGTATTTATCTTGATAGTAAATAGAATAAGAACACTGGATAAATCAGTGTTGTCTATGAAGAAAAGATGCTAATAAAAGGATTATTAATAGAATAACCTTTTCCAAATTTCAAAGGAGAATGGATACATGCATCTAATACTAAGCCTTTTTTTAATGAACAAAGCAACTTACAACAGAACAGATTATTGCATGCAGTTGAAACAACTAGAAGAGGCTATGAGGTAAAAGATGGCACTTTTATTGCAAAAGAGGAGATGGTTTGTAGAAATTTGGAAGAGGAGATAGCTGAAGAGGTACAAGGAAGGTGTAGACATGCTCCAGTGTATAAATGGGACTGTAGTAGTAGTTATAGTGTTTGCCAGCAGTCAATTTATATATTAAGAGGTTTTCTAAGGAATCTTCCAAGTAAAAGTGTGAAACAGAAAATTGCACTCTTGCAAGGTTTAGATCAATGCAAAGTGAGGATATTAACACATTACAAGGACACTCATTGGGGTGTCTATCCAAAAAAGGGTGCACTAGCACTTTTCATCATTTTTTAATGTTGACTGCTCATCATTCAAAAATACGAAGTTTGGTTAGAAGATTTTACTGTGTAAAAACTACTGCATTGTGTTTAGAACAATTAAACAAAGTTCTTTTGTATGGTACAGTATCAGAGTTTGGAAATGTCTATGATGATATTTAATTCTGTCTCTTTGGTCCTGAAGTAGAGTCTGGAGGAAATTCGGAGTTGGTATGTCCAGGTGTAGAGGAACAGAACACAGATATTAGTACTGATAGCTTTGCACAAGAAATAACAACATTTAATGCAGGTGCTACAGAGAAACCAAACTTTGGGCCTGATTTAGATCTTGGCGGGACTACCATCATCCCACCACGGCAGCGGTCCCAAGTACTCCGTCAAGCTGACGGTGGTCTTCCGACTCTATTTAGATGTATGCTGGCTGAATCTCCATCTGCATCGACTGATGTTTCCCGCAGCGTAGGCGGCTCAACGCTGCAGACGCAGCAGACTCTTGCGCCAAGCCAATTTAAATTGGAAAAGTGTGCTGGTGGAGTTCTAGCGGCAGGTTGCCAACGGAGTGAATCTCACACGAGACGTGGTCAACAACACTGGAATATGCCATTCGATTTAGGCTGGATGCTAGGATCACACACCTGATGTGATTTGGCTAATTGTTTGCACCTGCATACCGCACTATAAAACACACTCCATTTCAGACCATGATCCTTTACCATTCCAACAGCACCATGACATTTGAAAGGCGAAGTTTGGTCACTGAAGTCAGGTTATTTTGATTCCTTTTCCTGTTTCTTGTCCCATTTTTCTTCTTTAATTTTTTTCCTTGCGGTTAATTTATTTGATTTCGCCTTATTTATTTGGATAATGCCAGGGCAAAAAAATCCACATTTCACTAAGGGAGAATTGTCAGTCATGGTGGATGAAATCATAAGAGTAGAGTCACAATTGTTTGGAGCCCAAGTCCACTGTACACCCCTATCTCAGAAAATGTAAATATAGCAAACAACCTGCGCACACAGGAGGAAATTAGGAAGAGGTGGAATGACCTGCGGGGGAGAGTGTGTTCTCAGGCCTCCAAGCGCCACCTGGAGGCCCAGAGTACTGTTGGTGGTTCTCCCAGGCCCCCCATACAATTCTTGCCCTGGGAGGAGAAGGTCTTGCAGATCCTACAACCTGAAGGCTTCACAGGAATCCCTGGTGGAGTGAAGACTGATGGGTGATACTTTTCAATGTGTCACTAAACCAAATTTGCTTTGAAGTTAGCTGTTGCTAATGTGTTAAACACAATTTTTTTTTTACATAGAAACCTAAATATATCAGTAACATCTTGTTGGGGTTGGTTGATTGAATGTATTGAGTCATATTTAAGATAACAGGTTTCAATTGCCATAACATTTCACATTATGTTATGATGCTTGTACTCCAAATAACAAATAACATATCTGTGCTACACATAGTAAATGTCTGTTCTCTTTCTACTGCAGATTCATACAAGGTATGTTCAAGTCACAATTTTGCAAGTTTTGTGAATGTTTCATTGAAATAACTACAACTACCATGATGCCTTGGTTCAGTTTTGTGATATTATTGCTGTTTGATTTTGCTCATTCTCCCATTTCTATCACATCTTAAACCTATGGCAAAGTGTCATTTATTGATCAACCTCTATTAAATGCTCTCTTTTGAAAATTGCTTGTGTTGAATTTTGTATGTTGTCTTTTTCTTGTCATGTAATTAAATTGATGTCATTAGTTTCACAAATCAATGTTTGTTGACCTTAAACATTTAAGGCATGTAAAATTGTATGCTGAATAAAAGTGGTATAATGTAAAAACTGATCTCTGCACTGTTTATATGATAACTAAAGCTAACCATCCCTCTAAGCTCTGCAAATGTCTGTTTTTTAGCCTGCTAGGCCTTGGAATGGTAATTTCCCATTTCTCCTCTCTACTGTGTTGTATTAAATGGTTAGTACATTTCATGTATAATTACTCATTTATCTTTTTTCACTCCAGGACATCTTCTTACCTGTTTATTTGAAGCAGTTTTGTATGAAACATAAACTTTGTGGGATTAATTAAATTTCCACTGAAAGGTCTAATTGTGATATTAAATTCCTTTTCCCTTTTAGGTTGCTACATTATATTTGCCTAAAAAGCATTGAATGTGTAATCCACACTTTTACAAAATATTATCTGTTTTCCATTCTTAATAGGTTCAACAGTCAGAGCACTTGGCCAAACATCTGTGTCTCAGGACACCTTCACTTGAGCCCAGGATCAAGCCTACAGGGAGGACTTCACCCCTGAAAGTCCGGATGAAGAGGAGCAGCCTGGTCCATCGGGCCTGCCTGCGGAGATGGCTCCAGTGAGTCTTCCTCGGCCCACACCTACACCTCCCACTTCAGCTGTTTCAACACCTCAGCAGATGGATACCTCCACTTCCTGTGTCCAAAGCAACATAACACCCATCTTGTGCCTCCCAGTTCTGCATGGTGGTGTGACAATACCACCACCACCTGCAGTTCAGCCAGGACCCAGTGGGACGGGGCATACTAGTTCAAGGCCACAGGTTAGTGGCATAGCGGTCATGGGAGGGATTCTGTGAGCCGGCATAGTGAGGCCACTGGGGTCACCGTCACCCAGGCCACCATCAACCAAGTCTTGGGAGGCCTCTATCAGTCCCAAGATATGATGGGACAGTTCCTTACAGAGCTCTAGGACATGACGAAGTTGCAGAGGGAGCGCAATGTTTAGATGGAGAATCTGAACTCTAATTCGGGCTCCCTTACTGGAGTGCTGCAGGACATTTGCACCCATATGTGTAGGGGTTTTCCTGCGCCATCATCCCCTTTCTGTGGTCTAACTACATCTGGCCCTACTACTTCTGCTTCAGCCACAGAAAGGGAGGCCCTGCCACAAGAGGCAACACCGGCACCCACCTCATTACATGCAACTGTGGCTCCACCAGCCCCCTGCAGGAGCACACGTTCATCTGGACTACCAGGAGAGGATGGCAAGACTCCTCCCACCACCACTAAGAGGCGTTGAACCTAATTTCCTATAGTGTGTGACTACCATTTACTCTGTGTACTATTTTCTGTTCACATTTACCTTCCTGAGCCCAGTTATATTTTGGACATTGAACTTCAAACAATTTTGGCTCAACAATTATGGTTGCATTCACTAGGACTGAATTTGTCTTATTTTGTTTGTATTTTGGTTTACATTAACTTTATTTGCTTTTGTTTATTAAAAGCAAAGAAAACAAAGTCAAAGACTGGTGTTGTAGTTATTTCCTGTATTCATTCAACTGTTTTTCCTTACATCATACATTTCCAAATGTAAACAACCAAAGGATTGTTTTTTCCAGAAATGACTTGCAAGTAGGTAATGGCACTGATTTCTACCATGACAACAAAAGACAAATACTGAAAACTCATCAACTAGTATTTCATTAAATTTAAAACAGAGTGTTCTGTAAAATGTTTATCAAACATAAAAACCATACATACCACAAATGCTTAGTGCCATTTTTACATTTCCAGTTCCACACCTTGCCACCAAGGAAGAAGGGGATATAATCAAAAGTCAGATTCAATAGGCAAATATTATTGGAATATGTCATCAGCTGGAGCCAGATCTTCTTCCTCACGATAGGAATTAGACAACAATAAAACCAATAGTCCTAAATCCTGGCAGCATCCACTTTTGTGGCCTCCGGATCAGTCCAATACACTGTTGCAGTATCCGGGGGAATGTCACAATCAACTTAAGTGGTGTGCTACTAGACGTTCTTTCTTCAATGTTGATACACATCAATATATTCATACGCTTAACACAAAATTTGCAGTTGGCCAATGTGAAGGGGGATGACTATGCTATTGGTTGACTACCACATGTGGTTAGAGCAAATCAAGCATCTTGGTGCCACCATTCGATAGAAAATAAATCAAATGCAAAATTAAAAACTTCCATTCAATCAATCTGCAAGTTGTCACCGTACAAGATATTTGCACCCAAAATCTGTGTCTGTCTTTCCCAGGACCAACCCATGGTCCCTCTGTACTTCAAAACAGCAGCATATAACTGCAAATGTCACAACTCTTAAATGTCCAAACGAAGATGACATGTTGAAGATACCTAAAACAGATTACAGCAAAAGGATGAGTAATGAAACATTATGAAATTGACACATTACAAAGTCATCTTTTTGAGGACACATTTTCAAAAACACAATCAGAGATAAACAATCAAAATGAACACAAAAGTCAATGTGTCAAATCTTTGTTCAACAAAGACCAGTGGCCTGGATTTCCCTGAACTTGCCCTTCCTAAACAGTGTTCAGCACATACTTTTTTTCGAACTACATCAATAGTTAGCTTAAAAGTTAATGTGATAATATGCAAAGAGATACACTAATATGAACAAGTTGTCAATGACATCCTTACATACGTCAACTCCTTCCTCCTCACCACTATCATCTTCATTTGGTATTTCAGGATCCTCACCCAGTGGCTCTTCATGGTCTCCATTCTCTGCAATGTAAGGGATATTCTGTCACAGGGCTATGTTGTGCCGCATGCAGCAGGCCATGATGATTTGGCACAACTTATCTGGTGAGTAGCGGAGGGATCCAGCAGTATTGTCCAGAAAATAAAATCTGGCCTTTAGGAGCCCGAAAGCCCGCTTCACTAGCCTCCGTGTTCTTCCAGGGGCCTCATTGAAGTGGAAGTCCCCTGGCGTTGTTGGATTCCTCACTAGTGCCAACAACCATGGTTGGTTAGGATAAGCTGAGTCTCCTAAATGGAAAGAAAAGCCAAGAGCCAAGATATGTAACACCATTTCAGGTGATTCACCTTGAAATTACCAAAACAATATTACGTCAGATTGCACTTACCAACAAGCCAGGCCCTCTCATGTCCAAGTTGTGACATTTGCAGGGGTATGTTGATGTTCCGTAGTTCAAAGCAATAATGGACTGAACCAGGGAAACGTGCGCAGACACTTGTGATGTACAAATTAGCTAAGCAGACAACTTGCACATTGATTGAATGGAAGTGCTTCCGATTCTGGTAAACTTGTTCCCTGGCGTGTGGTGGCACTAAGGTAATATATGTGCCAGCAATTGCTCCAACCACATGTGGTAGGTAACCCAAAACATAGAAATCACCCATCACAATCGAAAAATCCTCATGTCGTGGAAACTGGATGAAGCTGTTGATGTGTTTCATCATTGATGAAAGAACTTCTTGTAGCACACCACTTAAAGGTGATTGTGGCATTCCACCAGATACTGACACAGTGTTTTGGAATGATCCTGTGGCCACAAAAGTAAGTATTGTCATGAGTTACTCAATTAGTGTAATAGATGTGGAATTTCTGTTGTGAGCTAGAAGATCTTTCTCCAGCTTATCACATAAATACAGTATAGTTTGGCTATTCAATCTGAACTTTGTGTTACTATCCCGTTCTTCCATGGTGGCAAGGTCAGGAAATGGGTGGTACACTTGAGGCTGTCATCTTCTCACTCTCCCAGGACTCAAATGTCGGCATTGGATGAATTGTGAATATTTTTAAATATTTTCTACATAAATTACTTTTGAGCATTAACCCAAATTTAATGTTGTGTTAAAAATATATATGGTTTCACAACATATTTTATTCTAACATTTTTGTTGGTCATTTTTACTTCACAAATGTGAGTTTGTTGCTGACAAATTTTTTAATATGAAAGCATGTGTAAAATATTATTTTCAACCAAAATACACTGTGCAAATATTGCATTTAACCACAGTAACACACTGCATATAAATGTTTTCTTTTAAAATACAAAAGTGTGCTTTGAAGTTTGACTATGTAAACAAACTAGCCACCATTTTGAGTGGTGGTGACACACTTAACAGTTACAAACATGATATTTGACCTTCTAAAATGTCGGGCACCTGACCGTGCCATCAGGACATTTGTAATCAGATGTCTGCAGTAGAAGTTGACTGCATAGTGGGTTTTCAACTACACAACTGACACAGACATAGGGTAACGTGTATGAAAGCAACGTGGAAGGCCAATGGCTGTGTCTGTCTCCGCTGATGATCATGCACATCGCATACATGTACACGGCAGTTTGAAAAAAGCTCACTTGCCTCTTAACACTGCAGCCATCAAAACCTCCTCTACTTTTGCTGCTGTTTGTGAACTCTAGGAGCAACAATGCCAGGTCAAGCAGGTGAGAGGGCCCCTGCCTTCTCACCAGAGGAGCTGGAGCTGCTGGCAAAGGAGGTCCTCTCCATGTATGGCCAGCTCTATGGCTCACCAGAGGAACAGGAACATGTTTGAAATGTATACGTGAATGTATATGACTGTTTTTTCCCATTAAATCAGGTTACAGTGTCCCTTTGAGTTCCTGAGTGAAGTGTAGTGATTGAGGGGTATTCAGACAAAATATTGAAATAAAAATAGTGCGCAACATAAATATCATGTCAAGAATATTGTGACATATAAATATCATTGTCTTTAATATCGTTGCCAAAAATATTATCAAAAATATCATTTTAGGTGTTATATTTAATATCCATGTGGTTACTATCGATGTAGTTAATATCATTGTTTGTAATTTCTTTTTTTGTAATTTAATTTGTTTATTTTTTTTATTTAGTATAATTATAATTTTTTGGGAGCAGGATGTGGAGTTTATAGGGGATAATGGTGGGAAGTACTTTAAAAGGAAAGTATTAGTGTATATATATATATATATATATTTTTTTTTTAAATAAAGAGGAGCACGATGTTGCATTTATACGGGATAAGGGTGGGAAGTATTTTATAAAATCAAGTGATATTGTGCATTTTTTAAGTTAATTTAAAAAAACAGAAAAAAATTGAAAATTTGGGTGGCGAGATGTTGGGTTTATGGGGACACGGGTGGGGAGTATTTAAGAAAACATGTTTTGATATTTATTTTTGGATGTGTATCTATTAATTTTATTAAATTAAATGTAGACTTTTTTTGTAGTGGGGTGTTGGATTAGTATTGGATAAGGGTGAGGAGATTTTAATTTTGAATAATTAAAATAATTTAATTAAATAATTTTTTAATTTCAAAACATTGCTATCTTTGAATGTGAATGTATTAATTTAAAGAAAATGTATGCTATACATTTTCAAAAAGTTTTAAAAACTATGGGGGTGTTTATGATCGCGGATGGACTTAAGTCCATCCGCCATCATCCCGGGAATCGGGACCGCCCGCCCATATGGCGACGGTCCCACCCATGCAATTATAATCCGACCACCACTGTGGCGGTCGCATCGTGCATGTTTACCATTGCGATGGTGTTGCTGGCTGCAGCATGCGCCGCAATGGCAAAAATGCATGTTGTGCATTTCACAGCACTACGTGGCAGGCACCACGTGGTGCCTGCCACCCGGTGCAGGGAACTGTAGGGGGGCACCACAGGTGCCTCCCAAGTGCACAAGTCCCATGCCCCTACACAAGGGGGGCCCACAACGGGCCCCCAAAATACCTCTCCGCCAGCCTTTGAATGGCAGTTCAACCACCATTCAAAGGCTGGCTTGATGCAGCATCGTAATGTGGCGGACGGTGCCTGCTTGCCACCTCCACCATTCTAGGTATGCTGGCCAGGTCCGACAGGTAATCATAACGATTGCCTGTGTCGGACCCGTGGCGGACAGGCTTTCCGTCTGCCAGCACACAGCCCACCATCCTAATCTGGCTGGTGGAGAATAGCCACACGATGGCGGTGAATCCGCCACCCGCAGGCTGCCGGTGGCGGGTTTACCACCATCATAATAACCCCGTATATTACTGATCATTATGAATATAATTTTAATTAGCTATGGATTATGTTTATGTTTTCAAATATTGTACTGTGTTAAATATGTTAATAAATAAATATTGTATCCAGTTTTGTTTGAAATATATAAAATAATTATATGGATAATAAATATTTAAAATTATGAGGTTTGATTTGGAACAAATGTGTTTTATATCACATGTTTACATAGATGTTTGTTCAGCTTGTTGATATTGTGGTGTAATAGTAAATGTTAACTTTAAAGTTTGCTATATTTAGGCTTTTTCTTTTGTAGGAGTGGGTTATTGTAATTTATGTCCATTTAGGGTCCAACATCTTTATTGTTATAACTTATATTGGAGTGGGAATTGTGAATGTTGTCTCCTTAGGGGTTGATTCCGATCTCGGCCGGAAGCGCACCTAACAGTATTCGTCCGGAAAAAATACAAGCCGAACGCGTGTTAACCGACCGATTCGAACACTCGTCCGAACTAACAAGTACGATGCGCACATCAGCCCTGATTCCGAGCGAGCCGTACTTACCCATATCAGCTCCTGTTCCCCGCCCGAGCCGGATCCGTAAACGCTGATTCGAGTCGCACGGAAGCAAATACACCGCACCTTCTGGCCAGACTAGTACGATGCGCCTTCCGTACGCGCCGAACCCATCGCTACGTCCGGCATGTTTGAGCATCCGGGAGAGCTGTACATAAGCTCCGATTCGCGCCACAAGACGATCCACGGCGACGAGACGAACAAGCCAGCGACGAGTACGAGTCGAAGCCACGAGAAACCCGAACGAGATGACCCAACCATGAATCCCATCGCGCAGGTCCTACCAATACTCTACATCTATTACCGGGACCGGTACGGACGCGTACGGTGCAGACGGTAAGTCATACACCCACAACACAAACAAACGACACGTACCCGAAATATGTCACACACACAAAGGGATGCACAAATGACGTACACCAGCACCAGCAGAACCATAGGGGCGGGATGGCTATCACCAATGCCATACACACCCATAGGGGGATGGATGCCTACCACTAATACCATCCCCACTCATAGGGGGATGGATGCCTGCCACTAATACCATCCCCACTCATAGGGGGATGGATGCCTACCACTACCACCACCCCTACTCAGGGGGGCCTGGATGCCTGTCACTACTACCATCCCCACTCATAGGGGGATGGATGCCTACCACTACCACCACCCCTACTCAGGGGGGCCTGGATGCCTACCACTCCCACCACCCCTACTCAGGGGGGCCTAGATGCCTGTCATTACTATCATCCCCACTCATAGGGGGATGGATGCCTACCACTACCACCACCCCCACTCATAGGGGGATGGATGCCTACCACTACCACGACCCCTACTCAGGGGGGGATGGATGCCTACCACTACTACCATCCCCACTCATAGGGGGATGGATGCCTACCACTACCACCACCCCTACTCATGGGGGCCTGGATGCCTGCCACTACCACCACCCCTACTCATGGGGGCCTGGATGCCTGTCACTACTACCATCCCCACTCATAGGGGGATGGATGCCTACCACTAACACCACCCCTACTCATGGGGGCCTGGATGCCTGCCACTACTACCATCCCCAATCATAGGGGGATGGATGCCTACCACTACCACCACCCCTACTCAGGGGGGCCTGGATGCCTACCACTACCACCACCCCTACTCATGGGGGCCTGGATGCCGGTCACTACTACCATCCCCACTCATAGGGGGATGGATGCCTACCACTACCACCACCCCTACTCATGGGGGCCTGGATGCCTGTCACTACTACCATCCCCACTCATAGGGGATGGATGCCTACCACTACCACCACCCCTACTCAGGGGGCCTGGATGCCTGTCACTACTACCATCCCCACTCATAGGGGGATGGATGCCTACCACTACCACCACCCCTACTCATGGGGGCCTGGATGCCTGCCACTACTACCATCCCCACTCATAGGGGGATGGATGCCTACCACTACCACCACCCCTACTCAGGGGGGCCTGGATGCCTACCACTACCACCACCCCTACTCATGGGGGCCTGGATGCCTGTCACTACTACCATCCCCACTCATAGGGGGATGGATGCCTGCCACTAATACCATCCCCACTCATAGGGTGATGGATGCTTCCACTACCACCACCCCTACTCAGGGGGGCCTGGATGCCTGTCACTACTACCATCCCCACTCATAGGGGGATGGATGCCTACCACTACCACCACCCCTACTCAGGGGGGGATGGATGCCTACCACTACCACCACCCCTATTCAGGGGGGCCTGAATGCCTACCACTCCCACCACCCCTACTCAGGGGGGCCTGGATGCCTGCCACTACTACCATCCCCACTCATAGGGGGATGGATGCCTACCACTACTACCATCCCCACTCATAGGGGGTTGGATGCCTACCACTACCACCACCCCTACTCATGGGGGCCTGGATGCCTGCCACTACTACCATCCCCACTCATAGGGGGATGGATGCCTACCACTACCACCACCCCTACTCAGGGGGGGTGGCTGCCTACCACTACCACCACCCCTACTCAGGGGGGCCTGGATGCCTACCACTACTACCATCCCCACTCATAGGGGGATGGATGCCTACCACTACCACCACCCCTACTCAGGGGGGCCTGGATGCCTACCACTACCATCACCCCTACTCATGGGGGCCTGGATGCCTGTCACTACTACCATCCCCACTCATAGGGGGATGGATGCCTACCACTACCACCACCCCTACTCAGGGGGCCTGGATGCCTGTCACTACTACCATCCCCACTCATAGGGGGATGGATGCCTACCACTACCACCACCCCTACTCAGGGGGATGGATGCCTACCACTACCACCACCCCTACTCAGGGGGCCTGGATGCCTACCACTCCCACCACCCCTACTCAGGGGGCCTGGATGCCTGTAACTACTACCATCCCCACTCATAGGGGGATGGATGCCTACCACTAACACCACCCCTACTCATGGGGGCCTGGATGCCTGCCACTACCACCACCCCTACTCATGGTGGCCTGGATGCCTGTCACTACTACCATCCCCACTCATAGGGGGCTGGATGCCTACCACTACCACCACCCCTACTCATGGGGGCCTGGATGCCTGCCACTACTACCATCCCCACTCATAGGGGGATGGATGCCTACCACTACCACCACCCTTACTCAGGGGGGCCTGGATGCCTACCACTACCACCACCCCTACTCATGGGGGCCTGGATGCCTGTCACTACTACCATCCCCACTCATAGGGGATGGATGCCTACCACTACCACCACCCCTACTCAGGGGGGCCTGGATGCCTGTCACTACTACCATCCCCACTCATAGGGGGATGGATGCCTACCACCACCCCTACTCAGGGGGTCCTGGATGCCTGTCACTACTACCATCCCCACTCATAGGGGGATGGATGCCTACCACTACCACCACCCCTACTCATTGGGGCCTGGATGCCTGCCACTACTACCATCCCCACTCATAGGGGGATGGATGCCTACCACTACTACCACCCCTACTCAGGGGGGCCTGGATGCCTACCACTACCACCACCCCTACTCATGGGGGCCTGGATGCCTGTTACTACTACCATCCCCACTCATAGGGGGATGGATGCCTACCACTACCACCACCCCTACTCATGGGGGCCTGGGTGCCTGTCACTACTACCATCCCCACTCATAGGGGGATGGATGCCTACCACTACCACCACCCCTACTCATGGGGGCCTGGATGCCTGCCACTACTACCATCCCCACTCATAGGGGGATGGATGACTACCACCACCCCTACTCATGGGGGCCTGGATGCCTGCCACTACTACCATCCCCACTCATAGGGGGATGGATGCCTACCACTACAACCACCCCTACTCAGGGGGGCCTGGATGCCTACCACTACCACCACCCCTACTCATGGGGGCCTGTATGCCTGTCACTACTACCATCCCCACTCATAGGGGGATGGATGCCTACCACTACCACCACCCCTACTCAGGGGGGCCTGGTTGCCTACCACTACCACCACCCCTACTTATGGGGGCCTGGATGCCTGTCACTACTACCATCCCCACTCATAGGGGGATGGATGCCTACCACTACCACCACCCCTACTCATAGGGGGATGGATGCCTACCACTACCACCACCCCTTCTCAGTGGGGGATGGATGCCTACCACTACCACCACCCCTACTCAGGGGGGCCTGGATGCCTACCACTCCCACCACCCCTACTCAGGGGGGCCTGGATGCCTGTCACTACTACCATCCCCACTCATAGGGGGATGGATGCCTACCACTACCACCACCCCTACTCATGGGGGCCTGGATGCCTGCCACTACCACCACCCCTACTCATGGGGGCCTGGATGCCTGTCACTACTACCATCCCCACTCATAGGGGGATGGATGCCTACCACTACCACCACCCCTACTCATGGGGGCCTGGATGCCTGCCACTACTACCATCCCCACTCATAGGGGGATGGATGCCTACCACTACCACCACCCCTACTCAGGGGGGCCTGGATGCCTACCACTACCACCACCTCTACTCATGGGGGCCTGGATGCCTGTCACTACTACCATCCCCACTCATAGGGGGATGGATGCCTACCACTACCACCACCCCTACTCATGGGGGCCTGGATGCCTACCACCCACACAACCCCTACTCATAGGACGGGTAATGCATGACACAACCAGCATACTCCAACATAAGGAATGTCTGAAAAATACATCCCCCCAACACCATGACAAGCGTGTGTAGTCTGTGTCAAATGCCTACAATACTGAACATGACATTGAACATACAAAGTGACCCCCTATCACATGTGTCACACATAAATGTGTGTGGCCTCCACAACGCAAGCAGACCATGACCACTGTGGCAATGGGGTCTAAAGCCCCATCACCACAGTGACCAAAAGGTAAGTGTGGGGTCCATAGCTGAAGCACATTTTGAACATTGTGGCAATGGGGTCTAACACCCCATCACCACAGTGACCAAAATGTAAGTGTGGGGTCCATAGCTGAAGCACATTTTGAACATTGTGGCAATGGGGTCTAACACCCCATCACCACAGTGACCAAAATGTAAGTGTGGGGTCCATAGCTGAAGCACATTTTGAACATTGTGGCAATGGGGTCTAACACCCCATCATCACAGTGACCAAAAGGTAAGTGTGGGGTCCATAGCTGAAGCACATTTTGAACATTGTGGCAATGGGGTCTAAAGCCCCATCACCACAGTGACCAAAAGGTAAGTGTGGGGTCCATAGCTAAAGCACATTTTGAACATTGTGGCAATGGGGTCTAACACCCCATCACCACAGTGACCAAAATGTAAGTGTGGGGTCCATAGCTGAAGCACATTTTGAACATTGTGGCAATGGGGTCTAACACCCCATCACCACAGTGACCAAAATGTAAGTGTTGTCATGTGAAAAGCTGCAAATGCCAAACTGCATGGATGATTCCTGGTCACACAACAACAAACACATCAGTGGCATAGTAGTGCTTGTGTCCCATAGCAACATAGATTGGGTGAGGCAAACACTGCAGTGCCAATGAAACATCGCTTTGGCCATGTGCACACAAACCTCACCCATGGGGGCTCACATTGTCAACATTCACGAATTACACAATGACAGAAGTGACCATCATAATGCAGACCCACACATCAGCACCAATGGACACACAAATGTAGATATCCTGTGGAGACTGTAGATGTCAGGTGAACAAATACCGTTCCATGGCAGCAATAGGACATACAAACCATGATCACTGTGCTGACTGATGACCTAGGAGTCCCAGGGACAGCAGGGGAAACCCACCAAACAACATACAGCCAATGGCACACTAAAGAAATGCCAATGCAGTGGTGCAAATGCACAAACACAAACAGGCAGACTCACACTGCATATCAAACACAACAGGTGATGGGGGGGGTGCCAGTGTCCCCAGGCAACCACACAACACATGAGGAGGCCTGAATCCCTATTACACAGATGTGTATACAGTGCCACACAAAAGTAACTCATGGATCGGATTCCCTATGTGGGCAATCAGGCATTGTTAGATGAGAGGGAGCACAAATTACAAATGTCACACAAGCTTGTAGGAACAGCAACTAACACAGCAAGAGACAGACCCACCACAGCACTACCCCCAGGGACCCCACATTGTGGTGACACTGGCCTGCATGATAATCCCACTGTGATGACAAAGGTAGATGTCGTACACACAGTGAACCACAGTCATGTTTCCTGAGCAACTAACTACCATCACACCTACACAAGCACAAATCAATCATCACGGCCTGTCAGCCAAGGCCATCATGGAGGTAGGGGTCTAGCTGTGCAACAACTCTCATTTGCACACACTCAACACCACACACCTTGACCTCCACCAATGTGCAGCAGTGAAGCTCACATGTACTGGTGACTTTGCACATGCACCCATGACAATCCCAGGGGTGGTGGGGGGAACTAAGGTGGAGATACCCATCACACATGGCCAGTCAACAAGACTTGTGAATGTCTGACACACTGCACAGTACGCTGTACATGGGCATGACGTCAAATCCACACCAACCAATGGGATCCCGGCCACAGTCACACACCAATGAAGAAGCCAAGGTCACCCACCAAGAACACACATAGACAACTTCCAACATTGCAGCTCTGACCCTGAGGAGTGGCAGCAGTCACACACACAACGTGTCACAATCACTGAAAGGTAACACCAAATGTAAATTACATGACTTGTGTAACCAACAAGTGCCAAGGGGAATCCTGACTGTGTCTCATCTGCGTTTGCCCACAAACTCAGCCCTGACAGCAAACACACCTATGGATGACACCCTGATGACCAGTAATGTGCCATGCACCCACATCACAGAGAACCCAGGGCGAAGATTTGGGGGGAACATAGGTAAACTCAGCAAGCATCACAAACAGGAACATCACTAGGGATCCCAGCCTGTGTTGCAAAATGGAAGTGAACACACAAAGACATGCTCACACAACACACACCTTGGGCTCAGGCAATGTCACGGAATTACACACTGCCATGAGGGGACTCCACTCCTGTGTAAGGAAAGCTGTGCCATACGTTGTCTCTGCAGGGCTCTATCATGTCAGCAGTACACTTGTTCACTCAGTCAACAATGAGCATAAAATGAAGGCTCTCGTCACATCAGCCTGGTCATGGGAGTGTCACCGAAATCATCTGCACAGAACCAACACACATGTATAGCAAGTTGCACTGATAACACAGATGAGTCCTTCCCCATTGATGCCCAAACTTGCATGGCCAGTGGAGATGGTCACACGGTCAGGGAAACAGACAAATTGAACAATGGCAAGCACAACTGATGTGCAGGGGTGTAAGCCACAGATGTGATATTGCAAATAAATGTAGGAAATCACATTGGCAAATATTGAAAACATGACACCATCATATTGCTGCAAAGGATGACATGGCTACACACCAGGATAGGACACATTCCCCCTGGACCACATGGGGTCCTGCACAGTAACACTTCATTTTCATGATACCAAATATCACCATCACTGCAGCAAGGGCATGGTTAGCATCATCAACATCAAGTACATCTGAAGCAAAACCACCAGAGAACAGAAAGGAGCTTTATTCAGCATATGTGTCTGAAAAATGAAAGTCCTGCAAAAATACAAAGGCCAATGGCCAGTCCAACAGTTCAGTCCGAACAGGGTGACAGTGGCAGATGTCACCCTCTGCTTGCCTGCACTGATATGGAGCAGGGACATTCCTCTCGGAGGGGTATACGGGGGAGCAGGCCAGGCACCGCAGGGACAGGATCAGGGCTCACCAGAAGGAGGCAGGGAAGGGGTGGCTGGTGCTGGAGAGTCACTGACAACTGCAGTGGAGGTGTCTGACATGGTGTGTGCCGGCACAACTGGGGGGCATGAGTCAGATGGTGTGGGTGCCGGCACGACTGCAGTGGTCCGGCCAGATGGAGTGGACAGGTTCCCCACTGCAGTGCCCAAGTCAGACGGGGTGGTAGTGGACTCCACTGCAGTGCCCATCTCCGGGGGAGTAGAATGGGGTTCAGGTAAGGTGGGCAGGACAGAGTGGGAGGACACGGTCTCCACACCAGTGGCACAAACATGTGCAGCGGGGGTGTGGGGCTGGAAGAGCAAGTGGTAGGAGGAGAAGGCCGCATCATTTTGGGGATGGTGTATCTGTGGGTGGGGGAACCTGGGACAGGGTGTGGTGGGGGAACCTGTGTTGTGGGTGACTGAGGGATGGAGGAAGGAGACTGTGTGGTTGAGCTGCAGGGCGGTGGCGGGGTCTTGCTCTTCCGGGACCGGGGGGACTTGCGGGTGGGGGCCTCAGGCTGTCTGCGCCTGGGGGAGGGTGTCCGGGGGCGAGGGGCACTCCCCTCTGTGTGGGTGGACTTCCTCTTCCCCTGTATGCTGGATCAGCGGGATCGGAGGGGAAGAGGCCGAGGTCACAGAGGAAGAGCTGCTTTGTAGGTGGGGTTGCAGGTGAGGCAAGGGAAGGGGTCTTGGAGGGAGAGGATTTTGAGGACTGCGGAGTGAGTGTGGATGCCTGTGTGTGTGTCTGTTCCCCATCCCCTGTGGGTGTGGTATCAGTCCCCTGAGGATGCTTGTGTGCACGTTTTGCCCTTGTTCTGTGTGTTTCTGTGCTGCTCATGTCTGTGTGTTTGGGTGATTGTGCAGGTGTGCATGTGCTTGGGACAGGTAGGGTGCCAGGAAGTGTGGATGGGGCAGAGGTAGGAGGGGTGATGGACTGTTGGAGGAGGGACACTGCTGCCGTCAGAGAGGAGTCCATGGACCTATTGCTCCTCTGTAGGGCAGACATGCCCGTCGAGATGCCCTCCATGAACGACACCAGCTGTGTCAACAGAGTGGTGTGTGCATGGAGGACACTCAGCATTGCTGTCTGCCCTACATGGAGCTGCCGAAGTAGGTACACAGACTCCTCACTCAGGGCAGCAGGGGACACAGGGGCAGGGGTGCAGTGCCTGGCACGAAGGAGACACGCTCCCGGACACGGGAGCCTCCACGGACCTCTGGAATGGGAGCCAATGGGAGGGCGGTGGTGGTGGTGGTGGTGGCGGGGCCAGACATACTAGCTGGGGAGTGGTGGCTGCTGACACCCGCCTCCACAAGGGAGTCATCCTCCGAGCTGCTGTGGTCCTCAGCTGAGGTGGATGGTGCTGAGGACTCCTTGGTGTGGCTCGCCTCGCCCTCTGTGCCACTGGGTCCCCCCGACCACTCATCGCCTGCTGACCCAGTCTGGCTCTGCAGCTCCTCCTGGTCCTTGGAGCTGTCCCCTCCTGTGGCCGTGGATGTATCTGCAAACAATTAGGGAAACAGACAAACATCAGTCACCTGCACTGACCGCACACACCACAGTAAGTACAGCACATTACAGAGCAAGCCCTGGCATCCTCAGTTGAACATTGCCAAAAGTCCTCACACAGATTAGGAGAAGCCAATTGTCAGTCTGATGGTCAACCATGGCACTCACACCCCTCCTGCCCTTGCACCCATCTGTCTGGTGCCTGTTGGATGGTAATACCCCAGTGTGGACACAAGCACCACGTACACAGTTGTTGGACATTGCAGAGAACACGGTGAAGTATGTGAACATGCACACATCACATCTCTTGCCACTGAGTTAGTACAGGTGTCCGGGTAAAGGGATGGCCAGAGTCTAATTAGAAATGCATGTGATGCATACCAGCACCAGACACCATGATGCACCCATGTCCGGATAGTCAATGCCACAATGGGGTCCATGTTGCACATGTAACTCCCCTGCAGGATCACTCTTAGGAAGTTAAATGCCATGGCACAGGCATGCCTGCAAAGTCATACATCACTGTCTCCAGTCACATGGGCATGGCAGCCAGCCAACAACAGTCTGCACTGTGTCACAATCCTAGGAAATGGGGAATGCAAGTTATGTAGCTGACAAGTGCACATGTCCATCCCCCACAAACCACATCATCTGAACACTTATTTGGCCACGTCATGCCAATTGGACATATGGGAGACATGAAACACAACTCTATGAACCTGAGCACCTCACAGTCTGCTGTGAATGTAAAACAGCTGCCTGAAGTTCACAGTCGCATACACCTGTGTGCACAGTCAAGTGATCAAACACCTATGAGTCACAGAAGTATCGTCTCTCATGGTCACATCTCAGATGGCATGCTGAGCCCTAAACGATAAACATCCCAGTAGTCCTGACAACGAAGCCACGGCACAATGACACAGAGGCAGACACCTGAGGGAATATTTCACTGATCACAGCATGTCAGCTGATACACGGGAGTGGGAGTACAGAGTGTATTGTATGCCCTGGAGTAGGCATGACTGTCCTGCTCCACCTGAAAGAGGGATGAGCCCTGGACAGTAGGCAGGTGGCTAAGCATGTATACATACTCCTGAGGCCCAAACATTGTTCCCACCCGCAGCATGGGGGTGTGCCAAATACCCCAGGGACATGTGGTGATTCAGATCAGCAAGTGGACCACATATCAAAGTTACACCCAGATTACATGTCAGAACTGAGGCATTGTGTAAGCAATTGACCCACCCATGAATCCCACAACATAGTCACGGGAACAAATGCTGTCCCCCACCTTGAGCGAAGCAAAATGCAATGACACAGTACCCAAGTGACACAATTTCCTGACTGTAAGGGCCACACATATGCGTATCAGATGAGGAGTGGGCATGTCACAATTGAGGGACATGGGTCCTGGACCACAAGACTGATGTACTGTGGAAGTTTAACCAGGCCAGAGGAGGGCACATAGCATGTCAGACAAAGTGCACAGTGCAGTCATGGACTCACCCCCTCCTTGCTGCTGTCTGGCCTTCAGCTGCCCATCCAGGTCAGGGAAGACCACCGCCAGGATCCTGAGCATGTGGGGGTCAGGGTCCGGTGTCCGCCCCTCCTGCGAGGAGGCGACAGCTTCAGCTGGACCCTTGCGATCCTCCGGGTCCAACCCCGAAGGTCCTGCCACCTCTTCTGGCAGTTGCGGATCCGGCGCTTGTAGACCCCCACGGATCTTACTGCCCGGGCGATGGTCAGCCAGATTTCCTGCTTCTGGTGGGCATCAACCTGTGCGGATGACAAAGTGAAAATGCCATTACTCCACATGCAACATATACGTGCATCACACAGTTGGATATACATGTCTCAATCACAGGGGCATATGATGTACACAGGCAGTGCAACGATGGCTATGAACAGTTTGCCAGCAGTTACTACATATTATCATTGTCTGGGAAGTAAAACCTTGTTGGAATGCACTGTTACTGCACTGTACCTGTTCAGTGCATGTAACTACACACTTTGGGGGGTGAGAACTACTCAGTGAGCATGCTAGCCAGTGGTGTGCACACTGTAAGTCTTGCTAGTCAGACAACATGCACAATTAGTAAGGCAGTGGACAGCACACTCACCTGCTCCCCTGGTTTCCCATACAGCTTGCTGTACTGTGGAAGGAGGCTGTCCAGCAGGGCCTGGTTCTCCTCAAGGCTGAAGGCTGGGGCTCTCTCCATAGTACGTGCCATTGCAGTAGCCAGAGGATGCAGAGACAGCAGCAGTGTTGGTGGCAGATGTCGTCCTGGAGCATGTAGTGCAGGCAAGTGAGCTCTCAGGGGAACAGCCAGCATTATATGTGTGCTGCAGAGGCAGATACTGTCCCATGTGCCCAAAGTGATAGGTCCAAGTCGTTTGCATCTTCTGAATCTGGCCAATACATGGAATTGCAGCACTTATACACGCCCACAGCATCCTTCAAAATTTAAACTTCATGACACCCATGTTTTTGCAACATTGTTGTGGCTGGCCAACTGAATTCACTGCATCAGACTCGTTCCAGCTTCGAAAACGCATCCGTTGCCATGCCAGGCCCTAGCCAATGCATGCACACCGTCCGGACCATTGCTGTACAACGCGTATTTCAAAAGACAACACGTACACGCTCACATCAAATGCAATGGCCAGTGCGTGCACTCCGATCGGTCCATTGCTGTACAACGCGTACCCGCTCACAACAGATTCAATGGCCAGTGCGTGCACACCGATCGGTCCATTGCTGTACAACGCGTACCCGCTCACCACAGATGCAATGGCTAGTGCGTGCACACCGATCGGTCCATTGCTGTACAACGCGTACCCGCTCACAACAGATGCAATGGCCAGTGCGTGCACACTGATCGGTCCATTGCTGTACAACGCGTACCCGCTCACAACAGATGCAATGGCCAGTGCGTGCACACCGATCGGTCCAATGCTGTACAACGCGTACCCGCTCACAACAGATTTAATGGCCAGTGCGTGCACACCGATCGGTACATTGCTGTACAACGTGTACCCGCTCACAACAGATTCAATGGCCAGTGCGTGCACACCGATCGGTCCATTGCTGTACATCGCGTACCCGCTCACAACAGATTCAATGGCCAGTGCGTGCACACCGATCGGTCCATTGCTGTACAACGCGTACCCGCTCACAACAGATGCAATGGCCAGTGCGTGCACACCGATCGGTCCATTGCTGTACAATGCGTACCCGCTCACAACAGATTCAATGGCCAGTGCGTACACACCGATCGGTCCATTGCTGTACAACGCGTACCCGCTCACAACAGATGCAATGGCCAGTGCGTGCACACCGATCGGTCCATTGCTGTACAATGCGTACCCGCTCACAACAGATTCAATGGCCAGTGCGTGCACACCGATCGGTCCATTGCTGTACAACGCGTACCCGCTCACAACAGATTCAATGGCCAGTGCGTGCACACCGATCGGTCCATTGCTGTACAACGCGTATTCCAGGAAACAACGCGTACCCGCTCACAACAGATGCAATGGCCAGTGCATGCACACCGATCGGTCCATTGCTGTACAACGTGTACCCGCTCACAACAGATTCAATGGCCAGTGCATGCACACCGATCGGTCCATTGCTGTACAACGCGTATTCTGGGAAACAACGCGTACCCGCTCACAACAGATGCAATGTCCAGTGCGTGCACACCGATCGGTCCATTGCTGTACAACGCGTATTCCGGGAAACAACGCGTACCCGCTCTCAACAGATGCACTGGCCAGTGCGTGCACACCGATCGGTCCATTGCTGTACAACGCGTACCCGCTCGCAACAGATTCAATGGCCAGTGCGTGCACACCGATCGGTCCATTGCTGTACAACGCGTACCCGCTCACAACAGATTCAATGGCCAGTGCATGCACACCGATCGGTCCATTTCTGTACAACGCGTATTCCGGGAAACAACTCGTACCCGCTCACAACAGATGCAATGGCCAGTGCGTGCACACCGATCGGTCCATTGCTGTACAACGTGTACCCGCTCACAACAGATTCAATGGCCAGTGCGTGCACACCGATCGGTCTATTGCTGTACAACGCGTATTCCGGGAAACAACGCGTACCCGCTCACAACAGATGCAATGGCCAGTGCGTGCACACCGATCGGTCCATTGCTGTACAACGCTTATTCCGGGAAACAACGCGTACCCGCTCTCAACAGATGCACTGGCCAGTGCGTGCACACCAATCGGTCCATTGCTGTACAACGCGTATTCCGGGAAACAACGCGTACCCGCTCACAACAGATGCAATGGCCAGTGCGTGCACACCGATCAGTCCATTGCTGTACAACGGGTCCCTGTACAGGTCACTCGCATATGTCACCATGCTTGTCACTGGTGAAGGTATGCCAGCCACATATACTTGCCAGGGACTCAGGGGCACACCTACAACACCACACCCAGTCCACACTGTATCCTAAGGCATGTAAGGCTGCATTACCTTTTCTGTGTATGGGGGTAAACATGTAGTTTTTGGGGTGGCACTTGGGGGCAGCCACTCCCAGGCTGTGCACATGTTCATGGGGACAGGATCCTTTGTGTGTTGTGCACATGACCACTGTGATGTGTAACTGTTCATTTTGGAGCATGTGGCATGGTCACATTTCCAGGTTGTGTATGTGTATGACATGTCACATAAACCCAGAGTCCCATGTGGGAAGGCATGTACGTCACAGGGTGACCCATTGCCACAATAGTGATGGCCCTCCACAGTCTGTGTGCATGTTGTATTTCCGATGTCTCTGATTCCATGTGCACAATGGGAGACAGTCTCCACATCAACGTTGTTTGTGCATGGACTTTGATGTTGTACGTGTGTGTGTCACAGACGTCCATGTCTGTCCTGCGGAGGCAACAGGGGCCACTACCTGTGGGAGTCATGTTTGTTTTTCTGACGTGTACATGATACGCCATGTCATGCCAGTGTCCATGTGGCAAGACAGGGTCACTGGGAATCTACCTGTCAATGAGCTGTGATGCCTGTGGCGCATCAGTCCAGACATGTCACTGTGGTGTGTGTGTGGAACGTGACAGCAGTAAATGGGTACTGTGACACAGCCTAATGGTTTCCCATAGCACAACCTGGAACCTGTTGTCAACACATGTTGAACTGAGATGTTAGATGATGTCCATGTAGGTGCCATATATGTCCATACAGAACGGCACACACATCAAGTACTTGTGTCTCGTAATGATGTATCATGTGAAATTGAGTATGGTGAATGGCACATATGTGGGGTGACTGACAATCTTTCTTTCTTCACCTATGCACTGCAGAGCACCAGCTGTCCATAGACCATTCCCTGACCTGGCAACGATGGTGGAACGTGACAGCATCCGACGGTACTGCTTCACCAGGCAGCTGATTGAGGATTTGGCAGTGCGCTTGGCCCCACATTTGCAACCTGGCCGTCCGTACCCTACAGCGCTGACCCCCAAGGTGAAGGTGATGGCAGCCCTACACTTCTTTGCCACCGGTACTTTTCAACACACTGTGGCGACTGCTGGTGGGATGTCACAGACTATGTTCAGCCGTGTGCTACGCGATGTTTTGGAGGCAATGTTGAGATGCCTGAACCAGTACATCTATTTCCCTACACGTCAACAACTCACTGATGTCAAGAGTGAATTCTATGCCCTGGGGAGGATGCCACATGTCATTGGCTCCATTGATGGGACACATGTGGCTTTGGTACCACCACAGGCACATGAGCAGGCATACAGGAACAGGAAACATTATCATTCGATCAATGCTCTGGTGGTATGTCTTGCAGATATGAGCATCTCACATGTGTGTGCCCGTTTCCCTGGTTCGGCACACGATGCATATGTGATGAGGAGTAGTCGCATCCCGAGGATGATGTCACAGATGCAGAACCAGCGTGCCTGGCTTGTCGGTGTGTACTGACTTTGTACCATTGTGTGTGTTCTGCTATGTTGTATTCTGCCCTCTTTTCCAATTCTGCTAATGTGCAATTGTCTGTCTGTAGGTGACTCCGGATACCCCAACATGCCGTGGTTGCTGACACCCCTCAGGAACCCTGTGACACCAGCCCAGATGCGCTACAATGAGGCACATGGTCGGACCAGGAGAGTGATCGAGCGGACATTTGGTCTCCTGAAGAGCCGCTTCCGCTGCCTGGACAAGACAGGAGGGGCCCTCCCATATGCCCCAGCAAAGGTGTGCAAGATTATCATCGTCTGCTGCATGCTACACAACCTGGCAGTGCGGAAGGAGTTGCCTCTCATCCTGGATGACGATGACCAACATCCGCCACCTGTGGAGGATCCTGGCCTGGGCCACGATGCCAGTGATGATGATGATGATGGTGATGTCCGCACACAGCTCATCACCAACTTCAGCTGAATGTGAGTATCCAGAGATGTCATGTCAATGATGTGTGTTTGCGTGATATGTGTTGGTGGTGCTCTGGTGCTGTTTGAGTGTGGCCATGTGCTACTTGACTGGAAGCGTGCAGCGATGTGTCCTTACAGGTAGTC
The DNA here is from genome assembly GCA_963921515.1 of Calotriton arnoldi. Lineage (NCBI taxonomy): Eukaryota > Metazoa > Chordata > Amphibia > Caudata > Salamandridae > Calotriton > Calotriton arnoldi. The sequence goes on from CAWUFW010001538.1 coordinate 311,399, forward strand.
TGTACTCCCCAACATTGTTGACATGCTAACATGGTTTTCTGTGAGTATCTTGTGACATGTATTGGCCATGAGTATTGCAGTTCTGTCCTGTTCTTCCGTGCTTTTGACTGTGTGTCATGTCTGTCCTTCACAGGGTACTTTCAGAGTTGTTTGGTGAACTGTGATCCCCCGACACCATGATTCAACTTCCAGGGTGGAAGCAGTCGTTTCCCTACAGGTGATGTGCCACACACCCCTGGACTTTATTTCTTCTACACTTGTTGACTGTGTGGCCACTGCCACGTAGGATTACCTTGCATCTGTAGTGGAAACAACATGTTGCAAATGTGTAATAAACCTGTGCTTCACTTTGGGCTGTGCGTTGTCTGTGGTCACACATCTGACTGACATGTGCTTACTGCACCTGTGGACTAGTTAACACAGACTATGAATAGGTGTGGTGTCTGTGCATTCCACTGTATTTCCTGGCAACATCAGTGTAGGCGATGAGTCTGATGGCCCTGGTGTGTATGTGTTGTGTAGCCCTAGTGGTGTGTCTCCCTCATATGTGTCACGTCGCCATGACTCACATGACGGTGTTGAACTTGCTGTAGCAGTTAGCATGCACAGTGTCATTTAGCAGATCACCATCTACATGACAAAAACCACGTTGGAATCACAACAGAGGCAAGTATGGTGTATTAGTGAGTTTATTTACATACATTTGTGAGGATAGTGCACAGGATGGTGGGTGCTGTACATTGGGATTGGAATCCAAAGTTCCCAGATGAGTTGGAAGGCTTGGTAGCAGAAATGTCCTGAGTAAAGTCCACAGTCATCTGATACATTGGGCCAACTTAAGCTCCCCATGTCATGTGGGAGAGTTGTGTTGCATTCGACAGGGTAAACAGTTTGCACACAAAGGAGAATTTCCAGAACAGGTGTTGGGTTCCTGGGGGATGTACATGGCCATCGGCCTCTCAGTTTTCCTTCCTCGGACTACGCCTCTTCTTCCGGGGGGGACCCTCACGTGCAGGCTGCTGCGGTGCAGAGGACTCTCCGCCAGAGTCTTCCTCCCACCCTGTGGCAGTTGCAGTTGTTGCAGCACCAGATGTTGTGGGCACACAGGGAGGTGTGGCCATGTTGGTGCTAATCTGGCAGAGGCATGTCAATATGTCCCTATGCACCGCTGTCAGTTCTTCCAATGTGTCCCACTTAGACTCCATGCCAGACATGTGTGTCTCCACACAGGACATGTGTGTCTCCACACGGGACATGTGTGAGTCCAAGCGGGCATGATGGGCAGCCTGCTGCTGTTGAATGTCCTTGAGGATCCCCACTACCTGGCTGAACTCTCCGGTGCTATTCTGGTACGCCTCAGCAATGCGTGCCAGTTGTGGGTCATCATGCAGTCCAGGCACCTCTGCAAACAGCGACCTATGTCTACCACCCCTCCCACCACCCCTGGCGACACGTGCGGGACCTGTGGTGGCACACACAGGTGACCGTAGGCCCACTTGGGGGTTGTTACTGGGGTCGTTGTCCATTGCGCCACGTTGGGCCGGGGTCCCTGTGCTGTTGTCATCGGTGGTCCTTGGTCTGTCCGTGTTGGCAGTTGTTGGAGGGGTGGGTGCAGATGTTGGTCCTGCTGGTGCTGCATGATGACTCGCACCGGAGGGGCCAGGTAGGTCTTCGCCATCTGAGGAGTGCAGAGGCTGTTCCACACCAGTGAGCTCAGTGTCCCCCGGAGCCTGGGACAGGGACTCCTCATCGTCTGCTGCTGTGTCCCCATCATCACCTGTTTTTGGAAGAGACACACAATGTATGTTATGTTTCTACGGGCATCAATGGTTCACACACCTGACAGTTGTGACTGTACCTCTGGATGCGGGCCTGTACATTGCATTGTCCTAAGTTGTCACAGGCAGAGGTTGATATTGGTGTAGCACATTGTCCTGCCAACCTGAAGCTTTTCTATGTGAATGTTGAGGTGTGTGCATGGCCAGCATTGGTGGTATTTGGTGGACATCCGGCCCTCCTTCTACGCCCAGCCTAGTTATCCCACCATGGAACGTGCTTCCATTGCAGGGAGTGCAAGTTGGCTTTCAGGATGGCAGTCAGTGGTGCCCTGCTGTTGGTTGGTGCCCAGTTCCCAGCAGGGGCTTGTGCTCCCCACAGCAGTACCCAGTGTCAGCCATCTTGTCAGTTGTTTTCCACTCCATGTGATGTGAGCATGGTTCAGAGTGGTGTTGATGGGCCAATTGTGAGGGTGACCAATATCTGTGACTACAACTCCCATCATGCTATTGCCTACACCCCCTTCCCAGCATGCCCATACTTCCTTCCTTTTGAGTGGAGTTCACAGTGTGTGAGTGTGACAGCAATGGCAAGATGGCTGACAGTGGTGTCCTGCTGTTTGTTGGTGCACAGGTCCCAGCAGGGCCTTGTGGTCCCCACAGCTGAGGCCAGTGTCAGACATCTTTGAAGTGGCTTTTCACTGGCTGTGAGGTGTGCATGCTTCAGTGTGAGCTTGCTGGGCCATGTGGGTGGGGGATGTTGAGCTGTGACTACCACTCCCATCATGCTATTGCCCTCACCCCCCATTCCCAGCATGCCCATACTTCCTTCCTTTTGACTCTGCTTCCCTGTGGGGTAGTGTGCCTGTGCTGACAGGATGGCTGACAGTGTTGTCCTGGCGTTTGTTTGGCTACAAGTCCCAAGAGTGTCCCTGTGCTTCACACAGCATAACCCAGTGTGGTTGTTCTTTGTGGGATATTTAATTAGAGTGTGAGGCAATGCATTCTCCCAGGTGAGTTGTGTCGAGTTTGTGTTAAGGGGGTGTGTGAGAAAAGCTGCTGGTGACTATGGTCAGAGCTGTCAGTCCTCCTTCCCACCCAGCCAGATATCCCACCATGGAACGTGCTTCCATTGCAGGGAGTGCAAGTTGGCTTTCAGGATGTCAGTCAGTGGTGTCCTGCTGTTGGTTGGTGCACAGTTCCCAGCAGGGCCTTGTGCTCCCCACAGCAGTACCCAGTGTCAGCCATCTTGTCAGTTGTTTTCCACTCCCTGTGATGTGAGCATGGTTCAGAGTGGTGTTGATGGGCCAATTGTGAGGGTGACCAATATCTGTGACTACAACTCCCATCATGCTATTGCCTACACCCCCTTCCCAGCATGCCCATACTTCCTTCCTTTTGAGTGGAGTTCACAGTGTGTGAGTGTGACAGCAATGGCAAGATGGCTGACAGTGGTGTCCTGCTGTTTGTTGGTGCACAGGTCCCAGCAGGGCCTTGTGCTCCCCACAGCTGAGGCCAGTGTCAGACATCTTTGAAGTGGCTTTTCACTGGCTGTGAGGTGTGCATGCTAAAGTGTGAGCTTGCTGGGCCATGTGGGTGGGGGATGTTGAGCTGTGACTACCACTCCCATCATGCTATTGCCTACACCCCCCCCTTCCCAGCATGCCCATACTTCCTTCCTTTTGACTCTGCTTCCCTGTGGGGTAGTGTGCCTGTGCTGACAGGATGGCTGACAGTGTTGTCCTGGCGTTTGTTTGGCTACAAGTCCCAAGAGTGTCCCTGTGCTTCACACAGCATAACCCAGTGTGGTTGTTCTTTGTGGGATATTTAATTAGAGTGTGAGGCAATGCATTCTCCCAGGTGAGTTGTGTCGAGTTTGTGTTAAGGGGGTGTGTGAGAAAAGCTGCTGGTGACTATGGTCAGAGCTGTCAGTCCTCCTTCCCACCCAGCCAGATATCCCACCATGGAACGTGCTTCCATTGCAGGAAGTGCAAGTTGGCTTTCAGGATGTCAGTCAGTGGTGTCCTGCTGTTGGTTGGTGCACAGTTCCCAGCAGGGCCTTGTGCTCCCCACAGCAGTACCCAGTGTCAGCCATCTTGTCAGTTGTTTTCCACTCCCTGTGATGTGAGCATGGTTCAGAGTGGTGTTGATGGGCCAATTGTGAGTGTGACCAATATCTGTGACTACAACTCCCATCATGCTATCGGCTACACTGACTTCACCAGCATACACAGAATTCCTTCCTTTGAGTGAGCTTCCCTGTGAGGTGGTGTTCTAGTGGTGGCAAAATGTCTAACTGTGTTTGTTGGTTGCATTTGTGCCACTGCCTTGCTGTATTTGTAGTTATGTTTGTACATATCTTGACACAGTTACATGTCACTATGAGATGGCATGTATTGTGTTTATCTGACTGACAGACAAATCTTGGGGTGATTATCTTTTGATTGCTGTGTATTTGCTAAGGGTGCATGGTTTGACTATCCCCTTGACAGTGATGTGTGTGTGTTGTCACACAATATTGTGTATATTTGTTGTGTACTCACCAGGCTCTGGGATGTTTGATAATCCATATACGCTCACTGGTGGTAGGATGGCCCGCACCTTCTCCTCCCAGGGCCTGAGGTATAGTGGTTTGGCAGGAGGGCCACTGCCGGTGTGCTGACTCACAATGTAATCCTTCTTTAGTAGGTCCCTGACCCTCCTGCGCACATCATACCACCTGTTCTGGATGTCTTCCTTTGTGCGCAAACATGGTGATTGTGCGTTGACCCTGTCGACGATCCTCTGCCACATCTTGGTTTTCTGCGACATGGGGGTTTGTTGTACCAATGTACCAAACAACTGTGGCTCTACCCTGAGGATCTCATCTACCAGGACTTCCAATTCACTGTCTAGGAACTTTGGATTCTTCTTTAGGGGCATGGTGATGGGTGGTGGTGGGGATTGATGTGTGTGTGTGTGCAGGTGAGGGTGTGTGAGTGTAGGTTTTGCTGGGTGTATGTGAGGGTGCTATTTGTTGAGGTGCTAATGGTGTGCGGCTTGTGTGATGGACGAGCTGTGAGTGTGTCCGTGGTTGCTGTGTGATGGTGTTCTGTGGTGGCAGGTCAGTTGAATTTGCAAAGGATCATGGTAGGGATTTGTGGCCTTTATATAGGTGGAGTTGGGGGTGTGTCCTTGTTCCATGTTTTTTTTCCCTGTATTTATTGACTTTGTCATTGCTTGTTTGGCCCCTTTTTTTGTTTTTTTCCTTAGTATTTTTTGTGCATGTAGGAGACGTTCTTCTGACCGAGTAGGACGCTGCAGTTGTCTCGTGCGAGCTTCTCCGAGTCGTCCATGCTGTGTTTCTGCAGGGTTTCTTGTGCGGCGTACGCGTCGGTCGCCGAGTATTGGCTTCCTTCGCTGGCTTTTGTATGCGTGCCGGTCATTCGGCTTGCGCTCCGTGCGACTCAGTCTTTTTTTCCACGCATTGCATCGTACTGCGCGGGTTGGAGTTCGCGGGTACGTTTCGTTCGGGTTGATTCCTGGTGCGTGTCGGTCAGTTCTATTCGCGTGGTTTCCCGGCCGGATAGCTTGTTTCCGTCCGGTTCGGTCGTTCGGCTTTTGTTCCGTACGAGTCGGTCGTGATTCACATGTATTTCATCGTACTTCCCAGGTCGGGCAACGCCGGAACGTGTCGGTTGGACTATATTTCCGTACCGAGTCGGTCGGTATGTTTTCCGGCCCGAATCAGAATCGGCCCCTTAGTGTCCAACACCTTCTCTGAGTTAAGTTAGTTTGGAGTAGGAATAGTTTATGTTGTCCATTTAGTGTTAAATATATTATTATGAGGTTTGATTTGGAAAAAATGTGTTTTATATCACATGTTTACATAGATGTTTGTTCAGCTTGTTGATATTGTGGTGTAATAGTAAATGTTAACTTTAAAGTGTGCTATATTTAGGTTTTTTCTTTTGTAGTAGTGGGGTATTGTAATTTATGTCTATTTAGTGTCCAACATCTTTATTGTTATAACTTATATTGGAGTGGGAATTGTGAATGTTGTCTCTTTAGTGTCCATCACCTACTCTGAGTTAAGTTAGATTGGAGTAGGAATAGTATATATTGTCCATTTAATGTTCAACACCTTCCCTGACTTATTTTATATTGGAGTGGGAAAAGTATATTTAACCCTTTTAGGGGCCGATTAAAATGTCGTCAGGAAAGCATTCCCACCGAATCGGTTCCAGAATGCTTTCCTAATAACTCGGATCGGGGGAGTCCTACCGAGCGATTTGGATGCATCGGGATGCATCCGGATATGACTTCATTGAATTCAATGGGAGCCTGTGTACCCAACGTGAACACAGGCACCCATTGAAAAAAGGGGTGGGTGGGGAAAAGCGTGCACCCTGTTTCGGGCACCATGGGGTGCCCGCCACACTGTGCATGCATGGAAAGGGGGGACCCATAGGTACTCCCCATGTCCGATTCAGAGGGCCCTAGTGCAGAGGGGCCTGCTACGGGCCTCCAAAGTCCGATTCCCACAGCCGTTTTGTCTCATCAAAACCGTGTTGGTATGGCTGTCAGAATCAGTCATCGTAATCGCTCGCTCGGAAACCGTCCCCATTGAGCTGCACTATTCTGCTCCGAACGAGTCGGACTGCCTGAATCGCATTCCGAACCAATTCGGTTAGCCTGGACAGCTTCCACGCATCGTAGTTGGCCATCCGGAAAGATCCCGTTTGGAGCCTTTCCTAATGACATCGTAATCGGCCCCTTAGTGTCCAAAATCTTCTTTCCAATAAGTTGTATTGCAGTGGGAATGGACAATGTTGCCTGTTTAGTGTCCAACATTTTCCCTATGTTATGTTACATTGGAGTGGGAATAGCAATTGTTGCGCCTTCAGTGTCAAACACCTTCCCTGACTTGTTTTATTTTAGATTGGGAACAGTATATTTAACCCTTTTCCTGTCTAAAATCTTCCCTCAGATAAATGAGAATGGACAATGTTGCCTCTTTAGTGTCCAGCACATTCTCTGAGTAAAGTTAGATTGGAGTGGAAATAGTAAAAGTTGCCCCTTTAGTGTCAAACACCTCCGCTGACTTATTTTATTTTGGAGTGGGACTAGCATATGTAACTCCTCAAGTGTTGGAAACCTTCTCTGGGATAGGTTTTATTGCAGTGGGAAAGAACAATGTTGCCTCTTTAGTGTCCAGAACCTTCCCTGAGTTAAGTTAGATTGGAGTGGGAATAGTAAATGTTGCCCCTTTAGTGTTCAAAATACTCCCTGACTTATTTTATTTTTGATTGGCAATAGTATATTAATCCCTTATACTGTTGATAACCTTCTGTAACATCAGTTGTATAGCAGTGGGAATGGACGATGTTGCTTCTTTATTGTCCAACGACTTCCCTGTGTTAAGTTAGATTAGAGTGGAATTGTAAAAAGTTGCCCCTTTAGCGTTCAGCAGCTTACCTGACTTATCTTATTTTGTAGTGGAAATAGCATATTTAACCCTTTGATTGTTTATAAACTTCTCTAACATAAGTTGCATTGCAGTAGGAATGGACAATATTGCTTCTTTATTGTCCAGCACTTTCCCTGTGTTAAGTTAGATCCAAGAGGGAATAGTAAATGTTGCCCCTTTAGTGTCCAACACCTTCCCTGCCTTATTTTATTTTAATAGTATATTTAATCCTTTGAGTGTCCGAAATCTTCTTTGAGGTAAGTTGTATTGCAGTGGAAATAGAGAATTGTAACTATTTAGTGCTATAGATATGTGTTCAATTTGTTTGTAGTAAAGTGGGACTAGTATGTGTTATGTTTGTTGCATTTAGGGCCTTATTATGACTTTGGCAGTGTGTCAGCGGGTAAATTTGGATAATGCCAGGGCACAAAAATCAACATTTCACTAAGGGAGAATTGTCAGTCATGGTGGATGAAATCATAAGAGTAGAGTCACAATTGTTTGGAGCCCAAGTCCACAGTACACCCCTATCTCATAAAATGTAAATATAACAAACACCCTGCGCACACAGGAGGAAATTAGGAAGAGGTGGAATGACCTGCGGGGGAGAGTATGTTCTCTGGCCTCAAAGTGCCGCCTGGAGGCCCAGAGGACTGTTGGTGGTTCTCCCAGGCCCTCCTTACAATTCATGCCCTGGGAGGAGAAGGTCTTCCAGATCCTACAACCTGAAGGCTTCACAGGAATCCCTGGTGGAGTGAAGACTGATAAGTGATACTTTTCTATGTGTCACTAAACCAAATTTGCTTTGAAGTTAGCTGTTGCTAATGTGTTAAACACAATTTTGTTTTATATAGAAACCTAAATATATCAGTAACATCTTGTTTGGGTTGGTTGATTGAATGTATTGAGTCATATTTAAGTTAACAGGTTTCAATTGCCATCACATTTCACATGATATTATGATGCTTGTACTCCAAATAACAAATAACATATCTGTGCTACACATAGTAAATGTCTGTTCTCTTTCTACGGTTGGTTAGGATAAGCTGAGTTTCCTAAATGGAAAGAAAATAGACAAGATATGTAACACCATTTCAGGTGATTCACCTTGAAATTACCCAAACAATATTATGTCAGATTGCACTTACCAACAAGCCAGGCCCTCTCATGTCCAAGTTGTGACATTTGCAGGGGTATGTTGATGTTCCGTAGTTCAAAGCAATAATGGACTGAACCAGGGAAACGTGCGCAGACACTTGTGATGTACAAATTAGCTAAGCAGACAACTTGCACATTGATTGAATGGAAGTGCTTCCGATTCTGGTAAACTTGCTCCCTGGTGTGTGGTGGCACTAAGGCAATATGTGTGCTACCAATTGCTCCAACCACATGTGGTAGGTAACCCAAAACATAGAAATCGCCCATCACAATCGCAAAATCCTCATGTCGTGGAAACTGGATGAAGCTGTTGATGTGTTTCATCATTGATGAAAGAACTTCTGTAGCTCACCACTTAAAGGTGGTTGTGGCATTCCACCAGTTACTAACACAATGTATTGTAATGATCCTGTGGCCACAAAATTAATTATTGTCATGAGTTACACAATTGGTGTAATAGATGTGGAATTTCTGTTGTGAGCTAGAAGATCTTTCTCCAGCTTATCACATAAATACAGTATAGTTTGGCTATTCAATCTGAACTTTTTGTTACTATCCCGTTCTTCCATGGTTGCAAGGTCAGGAAATGGGCAGTACACTTGAGGCTGTCATCTTCTCACTCTCCCAGGATTCAAATGTCGGCATTGGATGAATTGTGAATATTTTAAAATATTTTCTACATGAATTACTTTTGACCATTAACCCGAATTTAATGTTGTGTTAAAAATATATATGGTTTCTCAACATATTTTATTCTAACATTTTTGCTGGTCATTTTTACTTCACAAATGTGAGTTTGTTGCTGACAAATGTTTTAATATGAAAGCATGTGTAAAATATTATTTTCAACCAAAATACACTGCAAATATCGCATTTAACCACAGTAACACACTGCATATAAATGGTTTCTTTTAAAATACAAGAGTGTCCTTTGAAGTTTGACTATGTAAAAAAACTAGCCACCATTTTGAGTGGTGGTGACACACTTAACAGTTACAAACATGATATTTGACCTTCTAAAATGTCGGGCACCTGACCGTGCCATCGGGACATTTGTAATCAGATGTCTGCAGTGGAAGTTGACCGCGTAGTGGTTTTTCAACTCCACGACTGGCACAGACATAGGGTAACGTGTATGAAAGCAACGTGGAAGGCCAATGGCTGTGTCTGTCTCCGCTGATGATCATGTACATCGCATACATGTACACGGCAGTTTGAAAAAAGCTCACTTGCCTCTTAACACTGCATCCATCAAGCCCTACTCCACTTTTGCTGCTGTTTGTGAACTCTGGGAGCAACAATGCCAGGTCAAGCAGATGAGAGGGCCCCTGCCTTCTCACCAGAGGAGCTGGAGTTGCTGGCAAAGGAGGTCCTGTCCATGTTTGGCCAGCTCTATGGCTCACCAGAGGAACAGGTACATGTTTGAAATGTATACGTGAATCTATATGACAGTTTTTTTCCATTAACTCAGGCTAAAATGTCCCTTTGAGTCCTGAGTGAAGTGTAGTGATTGAGGGGTATTCAGACAAAATATTGAAATAAAAATAGTGCGTAACATAATTTTCATGTCAAGAATATTGTGACACATAAATATCATTGTCTTTAATTTCGTTGTCAAAAATATTATCAAAAATATCATTGTAGGTGTTATATTTAGTATCCATGTGGTTACTATCGATGTAGTTAATATCATTGTTTGTAATTTCTTTTTTTGTAATTTAATTAATTTATTTATTTTATTTAGTATAATTATGATTTTTTAGGAGCGGGATGTGGAGTTTATAGGGGATAATGATGGGAAGTACTTTAAAAGAAAGGTATTTGTGTATGTATATATATATATATATTTATTTATTTTTTAAATTAAAAATAAAAAGGAGCAGGATGTTGCATTTATACGGGATAAGGGTGGGAAGTATTTTATAAAATCAAGTAGTATTGTGTATTTTTTAAGTTAATTTAAAAAAACAGAAAAAAATTGAAAATTTGGGTGGCGAGATGTTGGGTTTATGGGGACACGGGTGGGGAATATTTAAAAAAACATGTTTTGGTATTTATTTTCGGATGTGTATTTATTAATTTTATTGTATTAAATTTAGACTTTTTTTGCAGTGGGGTGTTGAATTAGTATTGGATAAGGGTGTGGAGATTTTAATTTTGAATAATTAAAATAATTTAATTAAATAATTTTAGAATTTCAAAACATTGCTATTTTTGAATGTAAATGTATTAATGAAAAAGAAATGTATGCTATACATTTTCAAAAAGTTTTAAAAACTATGGGGCGATTATGATGGCGGATGGACTTAAGTCCGTCCGCCATCATCCCGGGAATCGGGATCGCCCACCCATATGGCGGTGGTCCCGCACATGCAATTATAATGCGACCACCACTGTGGCGGTCGCATCGTGCATGTTTACCAGTGCGATGGGTGTTGCTGGCTGCAGTATCCGCCGCAATGGCAAAAATGCATGTTGTGCATTTCCCTGCACTACGTGGCAGGCACCATGCGGTGCCTTCCACCTGGTGCAGGGAACTGTAGGGGGGCACCACAGGTGCCCCCCAAGTGCACAATTTCCATGCCCCTACACAAGGGGGGCCCGCAACGGGCTCCTAAAGTACATCTCCGCCAGCCTTTGAATGGCAGTTCAATCGCCATTCAAAGGCCGGCTTGATGCAGCATCCTAATGTGGCGGATGGTGCCTGCTAGGCACCGCCACCATTCTAGGTATGCTGGCCGGGTCGGACAGGTAATCATAATGATTGCCCATGGCGGACAGGCTTTCCGTCTGCCAGCACACAGCCCGCAATCCTAATCTGGTGGGCGGAGAATGGGCACACGATGGCGGTGAATCCACCACCGGCAGGCTGCCGGTGGCGGGTTCACCACCATCATAATAATCCCCTATATCACTGATCATTATGAATATAATTTTAATTAGATATGGATTATGTTTATGTTTTCAAATATTGTACATTGTTAAATATATTATTATGAGGTTTGATTTGGAAAAAATGTGTTTTATATCACATGTTTACATAGATGTTTGTTCAGCTTGTTGATATTGTGGTGTAATAGTAAATGTTAACTTTAAAGTGTGCTATATTTAGGTTTTTTCTTTTGTAGTAGTGGGGTATTGTAATTTATGTCTATTTAGTGTCCAACATCTTTATTGTTATAACTTATATTGGAGTGGGAATTGTGAATGTTGTCTCTTTAGTGTCCATCACCTACTCTGAGTTAAGTTAGATTGGAGTAGGAATAGTATATATTGTCCATTTAATGTTCAACACCTTCCCTGACTTATTTTATATTGGAGTGGGAATAGTATATTTAACCCTTTTAGGGGCCAATTACAATGTCAGTCAGGAAAGCATTCCCACCGAATCGGTTCAAGAATGCTTTCCTAACAACTCGGGGGAGTCCTACCGAGCGATTTGGATGCATCAGGTTGCATCTGGATATGACTTCATTGAATTCAATGGGAGCCTGTGTACCCAATGTGAACACAGGCACCCATTGAAAAAAGGGGTGGGTGGGGAAAAGCGTGCACCCTGTTTCGGGCACCATGAGGTGCCCGCCACACAGTGCATGCATGGAAAGGGGGGACCCATAGGTACCCCCTGTGACCGATTCGGAGGGCCCTGGTGCAGAGGGACCTGCTACGGGGCTCCAAAGTCTGATTCCCACAGCCGTTTTGTCTCGTCAAAACCGAGTTGGTATGGCTGTCAGAATCGGTCATCGTACTCGCTCGTTCGGAAACCGTCCCCAATGAGCTGCATGATTCTGCTCCGAACGAGTCGGACTGCCTGAATCGCGTTCTGAACCGATTCAGTAAGCCTGGACAGCTTCTACTCATCGTACTTGGTCATCCGGAAAGATGTACGATTCGGACGGAAACATAGGCTCCAAATCGGATTCGCTTAATCCGAATCCCGTTTGGAGCCTTTCCTAACAACATCGTAATCGGCCGCTTAGTGTCCAAAATCTTCTTTCCAATAAGTTGTATTGCTGTGGGAATGGACAAAATTGCCTGTTTAGTGTCCAACATTTTTCCTATGTTAAGTTACATTGGAGTGGGAATAGTAATTGTTGCCCCTTCAGTGTCAAACACCTTCCCTGACTTGTTTTATTTTAGATTGGGAACAGTATATTTAACCCTTTTCCTGTCCAAAATCTTCCCTCAGATAAATGGTATTGCAATGAGAATGGACAATTTTGCCTCTTTGGTGTCCAGCACCTTCTCTGAGTAAAGTTAGATTGGAGTGGAAATAGTAAAAGTTGCCCCTTTAGTGTCCAACACCTCCCCTGACTTATTTTATTTTGGAGTGGGAATAGTATATTTAACTCCTCAAGTGGTGGAAGCCTTCTCTGGGATAGGTTTTATTGCAGTGGGAAAGAACAATGTTGCCTCTTTAGTGTCCAGAACCTTCCCTGAGTTAAGGTAGATTGGAGTGGGAATAGAGTAAATGTTGCTCCTATAGTGTCCAAAATACTCTCTGACTTATTTTATTTTTGATTGGCAATAGTATATTTAACCCTTTTAATGTTGATAACCTTCTGTAACATCAGTTGTATCGCAGTGGGAATGGACGATGTTGCTTCTTTATTGTCCAACACCTTCCCTGTGTTAAGTTAGATTGAAGTGGAATTGTAAATGTTGCCCCTTTAGCGTTCAGCAGCTCACCTGACTTATCTTATTTTGTAGTGGAAACAGCATATTTAAAGCTTTGATTGTTTATAAACTTTTCTAACATAAGTTGCATTGCAGTGGGAATGGACAATATTGATTCTTTAATGCCCAGCACTTTCCCTGTGTTAAGTTAGATCCGAGTGGGAATAGTCAATGTTGCCCCTTTAGTGTCCAACACCTTCCCTGCCTTATTTTATTTTGGAGTGGTAATAGTATATTTAATCCTTTGAGTGTCCCAAATCTTCTTTGAGGTAAGTTGTATTGCAGTGGAAATAGAGAATTGTAACTATTTAGTGCTATAGATATGTGTTCAATTTGTTTGTAGTAAAGTGGGACTAGTATGTGTTATGTTTGTTGCATTTAGGGCCTTATTATGACTTTGGCAGTGTGTCAGCGGGTTGCAACACCAGCACCCCACTGCCACACCGCCAAAGCACAAATGTGACCAACCGCCGGATTGCCCTTGCGCCGAGGCACCAGGGGGTGCCTGTAGAGCCCCCTTTGTTTCCTTACCGCTACACTTTTCATGGCAGGCTCACTGCCATGAAAACTGTGGTGGTGAGGAAACTCCAAATATGCTTGGTGGTGCTGCAGCATATTTGAGGCCTCAGACCACTGCAAGACCACCAGGGTTTGCAGATACCTGGTGGCAGCAGCGGTCGCATGGCGGTCCAATCACCCAACTTGTTTTAGGGCGTTCGGACCACCGGCGCGGCGGAAGCCACACTGCTACCCTGGGTTTGAAAGGTCCATCTGTTAAAGGCACTCACCTGTGCTCCGGGTTGTTTCACCTTGATGATGACAATTTCCCCAGTCCCTTTAGAAACTGGCAACGTGACAATAAGGATTGATAACTTTACCGTCACTCTGAAAGTCTCCGGGGGGAAAGGGGTTGGGGATGAAAAGAGAGAAAACGAAGAGTCCAGAAGTCTTCGTTAAGAGCAGGAATTCGGCAGGACTACTTGGTGTACTGGATTCAGGAAACAGATATGTCACAAGGTGCTAAGAAATATCTTGAACCTTCCACAAGGCTCCTAAGTTCAGAATAGAGAAGATAAACAATATATAAATCCACTTATAATTCTCTAACACTTAGAATTACTCCTGACAATATTATTCTTTAAAGCCTTACCTAATAACTTCTTAGATTGCGCATGGATTTACAGAAAGTCGTGCAATCTAGATATCTGATGAACAATCTGGAATAAACAACACAGTCATCAATATTCCATTACTAGATCTAAACAATCGTTGATATTATTCGCACATGAATGCTATGAGAATAATACCTGAATCCTTCAGTAGGAATGCCTAGGAATAATGCTGTGAATCTTCTTAGCCTTTCTTCACAGCATTAGCGTCACCAGATAATAATGAGAGTGTCAAGAAAACATCAATAAAACAAATAATGGCAATTGTACAAATAATGGCAGTTGTACAGTAATATTACAAGTCTTTCTCCTTCTTTGAAACTAAATATTCGCTATGCGATATTTGTATTGCCAGGCAATCGAAGGTGGAATTTACTGCAAATAAAGTCTTAAAGTCTCTGTTTTCCAATGTCTATTTCAACCAGAAAATACGGTAATTCTGACCGCAATGCCTTTGTACTTGATTCTTTCTCAAGTTCACCAATTATGTCCTTGTAAAGTCTTTTTCTTGTTTTTAGATGCAGGGGAAATGCGCGCTATGTAGTTTTAATACTAAAAGACTCACCGTAACTTTTGTTGTTTCGAAATACCTTGTTTTTACTTTCCTTTGCTCGTCTTTTACAGGTGCTGCTATAGTGCGATGCCCGGAAGCTGCAGGAAGGAGTCGTCCGACTGGAGGCTTCAACCGAATCAGTGAAGTCAGAGAATTCCCGAGAAGATGCCCGAAGAGGATCCAGTCGGGAGACAGGAGCTGGAGCCAGGTTAAGTGCAAGGAAACGAGGCCAAGCAGCGAGTGTGAACGAGAGCGGTTTAAATATCCTCTCATTCACGTTGTGAACGATTTACATACACGTGTATGCTGCTTGTCAGTTAGGGCGTGTGAGCTCCTTTTGCATATCCATGACCCACACGTTTCCATAGTTCGTGGCAGCGCGTGTGAGCATCTTTTGCATATTCATGAAGCCACATGCTTCCAGAAGTTCGTGGCTGTCTCAATATTTAAATATACGTTGTTTTTGCAAGTTTGGCAAGTGATCTTTAACATAATTGTCAGAATACCTATAACACTGCTTTCTTCATATTCCAGTCATGTTTAGCCATCCTTATTCTGCTGAATAACATTTTGTACACGACTTAAGTAACACAAAAGCCCCTACTTATAATTTCATGACAATCAGGCAAGATGTATCAGAGCCATGTTAACATGGGGAATGCTGGGCAAGGCGGGCATGAGAGAGCATGCTTTTAACAGTTCCCCCCCCCGCAAAGGCCGCCTTACAGGACGCGGTTTCTCAGGATGTAGTGCATGAAATCGTCTTACCAATCGAGTTGCATGTACATTGGAAGCAGGTTACCAAGATTGCTCGGAAGCTTCAAAACCGGTCCAGTCAAGGAGATAGTGCAATTTACCTTGTATTCTTTTAGAATCAAGAGTGTGTCGAATCTCATATTCGGGATGATTATTGACCATTACTGGGGAGGGGGATTATCCTTCCTAGTCATGGGATAATATTGTTTCACAAGAGACACATGAAAGGTGGGATGTATTGTAATCTCATCAGGTAATTCTAATTGTACAGTGACTGGGTTTATAATCTGTTTTACTGGAAATGGGCCAATAAACCTAGGTTGTAGTTTTCTGGGCCCTTCTAATTGGATGTTTCGTGTAGATAACCAAACTAGATCTCCTACTTTATACATGGGTTCTGGTGATCTATGCTTGTCTGCTTGTATTTTTGCCTGCGTTTTATGTTTAGCAAGACTTAACCTAGCCTTTTCCTGCATTTTTTGTAGCTGACTGAGGCGCTCGGTAACTGATGGTAGAGGTGTCGTAGGAGATAAAGGCAAGGTAGGGAGAGAACGTGGATGATAACCAGTCAGAAAGTAGAATGAAGAGCATCCTAATGCAGAATGTATACTATTATTGTAAGCAAACTCGGCTAAAGGGAGAGCTTCCTCCCAACTTGAAGTTAAGGTAGAAGTCAAACAACATAAGCTTTGTTCCAAGTACTGATTGACTTTCTCAGTCTGCCCATCAGTTTGAGGATGGAAAGCAGAACTTAATGCCACATCAATACCTAATTGGGTACATAAGGCCTTCCAAAATTTTGAATTAAATTGAGGGCCCCGGTCGGAGATTATTTTGCTAGGCAGACCATGCAATTTGACAATATGATTAAAAAAAATGTTGCTAAATTCCACAGCAGTGGGCAGTTTTGGAAGAGGAATAAAATGGCTCATTTTGGAAAGTAAATCCACGACTACAAGGATGGTTGTGCATTTGTTAGCTTTGGGCAAATCGGTGATAAAATCTACACTAACAGTGTGCCAGGGTGTGGGAGGGATAGGTAAATGATGTAATAAACCGGCTGGTGCTATGTGTTGGATTTTATTACGTGCACAAGTTGGACATGACTTAATGAATTCTCGAACATCAGTTTGCATGTTTTCCCACCAGAAATTTCTTGCACATAAGTCTAAAGTTTTGTATGTACCTGGGTGACCTG
This sequence comes from Calotriton arnoldi, assembly GCA_963921515.1. NCBI lineage: Eukaryota > Metazoa > Chordata > Amphibia > Caudata > Salamandridae > Calotriton > Calotriton arnoldi. The sequence goes on from CAWUFW010001538.1 coordinate 328,134, forward strand.
CTAATCCAGAGTCATGGTGCCAAGCTATGATTTGGTGTCTTAATTCTTTTTGTGGAACAAATAACTTGTTATTGTGAAATAAATAATCATTTTTTCTGGAGTTTCTTGCGTTTTGCAACCATGCTTGAGTATCAATAGCTTGAGAAGCAGTCTTAATATCTTGAAGGAATGAGTCAACTTGAGTTACTGCAATTACCTTGCTTTCAGGTATGATGCTAGGTGCAGTTGTCGACTGTTCTCTAGTTCCTTTCTCATCAATTCTAGATAGACTATCTGATAACAGTTGTTGTTTACCAGGGCGATATGTTATTATAAAATCAAATTCGCTGAAGAACAGAAGCCACCTCATCTGTTTGGGAGTTAGGGCCTTCAGGGAGGTAAAAAACTGAAGATTTTTATGATCAGTAAAGATTGTTATTGTGTGTTTAGCCCCTAGTAGATGATGTCTCCATTCGCTGAAGACTTCCTTAATAGCCAGCAATTCACGTTCAGCTACGGTCTAATTCTGTTCTGCCTGTAGTAATTTTCTTGAAAAGTACGCTATTGGATGTAAATGCCCAGTGCTGGGTTTTTTGTAAAAGAACTTCTCCTAAAGCAGTCTGAGAAGCGTCCGCTTCCACAAAGAATGGATTATCAGGGTCAGGGTGACACAAAATGGGAGCTGTAGTGAATGCCTGCTTTAATTTTTTTAAAGATTTTTCTGCATCTTCTGTCCAGTGAAAGGTTTTTCCTTTTTTCAACAAATGCGTTACGGGGGAGACAATTTCAGAAAAGTTGGCAATAAACCTTCTGTATAAATTAGCGAATCCCAACACTCGCTGAATGTCTTTTATTGATTATGGGGATGGCCAATTAAGAATGGCTTCCACTTTTTTGGGATCCATTGTAATACCTTCTGGGGCCAAGAAGTAACCTAAAAATTCTACTGCCGTAGTATGAAATATACACTTTTCTAATTTTGCATATAAGGAATGTTCTTTTAGTCTTTGGAGAATGGCACGAACATGTTGAATATGTTCCTGTTCATTTTTGGAAAAGATCAATTTATTGTCTATGTAGACGATAGCGCAGACGTCAAGAAAATCGTGTAGTACCTCATTAATAAAATATTGGAATGCCGCCAGGGCATTGCACAGCCCAAACGGCATGACCGTGTACTCAAAAAGTCCGAATTTAGTGCGGAAGGTGGTTTTCCATTCGTCGCCTTCCTTGACGCGAATGAGGTGGTAGGCGCCCCGTAAGTCTAATTTCGTGTAAATTGTAGATCCCTTGACTTGATTTAATAACACAGGGATTAAAGGCAATGGGTAGCGGTTTTTAGTCGTAACTTTGTTTACTGCGTGGTAATCAATACAAGCGCGGAGATCTCCAGATTTTTTGGCCACGAAGAAAAGTGGAGAGGAGACAGGTGATGTGGAATGCCTAATAAAGCCAAATTGCAATAATTTGTGTAGATATTGTTTTAAATATTGTGTCTCTGGATCAGTGAGGGCATATATCCTACTACAGGGCAAGACTGCTCCTGGTACTAGATCAATTCTGCAATCGTACACCCTATGGGGTGGCAATTGCGTAGCTTGTACTGGGTCAAATACTTCAGAGAAATCTTGGTAGTGTGCAGGTAGTATGGTAGTAGTTTTTTCATGTGTAGAAGCACAATATAACAGGTGGATAGGATCTTGTGTTTCTTTATAGCAATGCGTTCTACAGAACGCAGAATCCAATGTCACCGTTCTTTGAACCCAATCTATTTTAGGATTATGCAGTTCCAACCAGGGAACCCCTAGAATTACTCCAAATGTGGGAGTGTCAATTAGAACAAACATGGTTTGCTCAGTGTGACTGTTTTCACACACGAGCGTCAACGGAGAGGTGTGAAAACGAATAAGGCCAGATGACAAAGCCGAGCCATCAACTGCCCTTACAGGTTCCGGTTCTTCTTTAGGTATGTGTGTAATACCAAATTTGTTAGCTAAAGTTATGTCAAAAAAGTTACCAGTAGCGCCTGAGTCTATTAAAACAGACAAACTATACCTTTGTTGATCTGAGATGATAAACATAATTCGAATGGTCATATGTCGAGGAACGCGATTGATAGTATTAGTGACATATTGAGAGATCTTGAGGTCTTTAGTTCTCAAAGGAGCGATCTCTACATCCTTTGAGACTGTTAGTTTTCCGATTCAGTTAAATTTGAAGTGACACTAGCTATTGCTTTTTTCTTCTTGGGTTTAATGGGGCAATATCGAGCAAAGTGGCCGGCCTTGCCGCAATAAAGACAAAGGTTCCCTTTTCTACGCCTATCTTTTTCTTCTGTGGTTAACGGGCCTCTAAGTCCTCCATTTTGCACTGGTTCTGATTTGTCTTCACTGTCCTTTTTCTCTGACTTAACTGAAATAAGTCTGGTGTCTAATCTTGGTTTATCATGCTTCTTTTCTCCAAGTCTATGATCCAGTTTTACGACCAGATCTAAGAATTCAGAATAGTCATCAGGTAAGTCAACAATGTGAGCTAATGAGTCCTTTAAATCGTCCCTTAGAACTCTGTAAAAGAGAGAAATACGCTTTTCTTCTGGCCAATGAGTCTCAGACAGAAGACGGTTAAAGGTGGTCATGTATGTAATAAGGTCCTTGGAACCCTGTCTTAAATTTAACAGTTCATTATCGCTGGCTTGAATAAATGTATGACGTGCAAATAAACGGGACATGGCATCTTTAAACCGAGTGTAATTATGTAAAAGAGGGTCATCATTTTCTATTAACGGGATTGTCCAGTTTGCGGCTACTCCGCCTAGGTAGAAGATAATAAATGCAATGTTATCAGTGTCAGTAGTGAAGACCTGTGGTTTGCATAAAAAATGTAACTGGCACTGGCTCATGAAAGATGCAAACCAGGAATTATCGCCTAAAAAACGTTCTGGATTAGCCAGAGGAACGGGAGTTGGAGCTACCACAGTTACCTGCAAATTTTGTTCTGGGCGTTGAGGACTGGAAGCAGAAGTTGCGAAAGGACTTTGACCAAATTTTGTTGGCGCTACAAAGGGGTGAGGGTCTGTATTTTTTGGTTCTCTCCATTGAGTGAATTCTGACCTACTTTTAAATAGTTCTTCTCTTAAGGAGTGATTTTCCTGTTTTATTTGCTGCATCTCAATTTGCAGGGTCTTAATGATTTCAGTTAGCTGTGATGTCTGATCAGGGACATCCATGCTTATGCAGTTATCAAGGTGAAACAAGTGGTGCGGATTGGCCTTCTGTTAAAGTCACTCACCTGTGCTCCGGGTTGTTTCATCTTGATGATGACAATTTCCCCAGTCCCTTTAGAAACTGGCAACGTGACAATAAGGATTGATAACTTTACCGTCACTCTGAAAGTCTCCGGGGGGAAAGGGGTTGGGGATGAAAAGAGAAAAGAGAGAAAACAAAGAGTCCAGAAGTCTTCGTTAAGAGCAGGAATTCGGCAGGACTACTTGGTGTACTGGATTCAGGAAACAGATATGTCACAAGGTGCTAAGAAATATCTTGAATCTTCCACAAGGCTCCTAAGTTCAGAATAGAGAAAATAAACAATATATAAATTCACTTATAATTCTCTAACACTTAGAATTACTCCTGACAATATTATTCTTTAAAGCCTTACCTAATAACTTCTTAGATTGCGCACGGATTTACAGAAAGTCATGCAATCTAGATATCTGATGAACAATCTGGAATAAACAACACAGTCATCAATATTCCATTACTAGATCTAAACAATTGTTGATATTATTCGCACGTGAATGCTATGAGAATAATATCTAGGGATAATGCTGTGAATCTTCTTAGCCTTTCTCCACAGCATTAGCGTCACCAGATAATAATAAGGAGAGTGTCAAGAAAACATCAATAAAACAAATAATGGCAATTGTACAAATAATGTCAGTTGTACAGTAATATTACAAGTCTTTCTCCTTCTTTGAAACTAAATATTCGCTATGCAATATTTGTATTGCCAGGCATCGATGGTGAAAGTTACTGCAAATAAAGTCTTAAAGTCTCTGTTTTCCAATGTCTATTTCAACCAGAAAATACGGTAATTCTGACCGCAATGCCTTTGAACTTGATTCCTTCTCAAGTTCACCAATTATGTCCTTGTAAAGTCTTTTTTTTGTTTTTAGATGCTGGGGAAATGCGCGCTATGCAGTTTTAATACTAAAAGACTCACCGTAACTTTTGTTGTTTCGAAATACCTTGTTTTTACTTTCCTTTGCTCGTCTTTTACAGGTGCTGCGGTAGTGCGATGCCTGGAAGCTTCAGGACGGAGTCGTCCGACTGGAGGCTTCAACCGAGTCCGTGAAGTCAGAGAATTCTCGAGAAGATGCCCGAAGAGGAGCCAGTCGGGAGACAGGAGCTGGAGCCAGGTAAGTGCAAGGAAACTAGGCCAAGCAGTGAGTGTGAACAAGAGCGGTTTAAATACCATCTCATTCATGTTGTGAACGATTTACATACACGTGTATGCTGCTTGTCAGTTAGCGCGTGTGAGCTCCTTTTGCATATTCATGACCCACACGTTTCCATAGTTCGTGGCAGCGCGTGTGAGCACCTTTTGCATATTCATGAAGCCACATGCTTCCAGAAGTTCGTGGCTGTCTCAATATTTAAATACACGTTATTTTTGCACGTTTGGCAAGTGATCTTTAACATAATTGTCAGAATACCTATAACACTGCTTTCTTCATATTCCAGTCATGTTTAGCCATCCTTATTCTGCTGAATAACATTTTGTCTTTACAGCGAAAACATGTACACGACTTAAGTAACACAAAAGCCCCTACTTATAATTTCATGACAATCAGGCAAGATGTATCAGAGCCATGTTAATATGGGAAATGCTGGGCAAGGCGGGCATGAGAAAGCATGCTTGTAACACCATCGGAATGCCAAACTCAAAATAAGACCTTAACTAATTTGTAAAAATAGTCTTCGCATTGGTATGCCAAAAATGCATAACGTTTGCAAGTAAATATGATTTTAACTTTAATAAATATTAGAAAAACACAATACACATATAATTTTTTATTATTTTTATTTTGAAGAAAAAACACTTATTGCAACATTTTCATATTTTCGATATATATTTATTAGAAAGAAATATTAACAATTTTTTATTTAATATATAACACATTTTTTAATAGTTGTTAAAGAAATACAGAACACATGTTTCTGAATATAGTTTCAATAATATACATTTTCATTTTTTATTAAACATTGTACATTTTTTAAATATTTTTTACAAGCACATTATACATTTTTTTCCATAGTGTTATTTAACATAAATATGGTTCATATATTAACTATTTTTATATACATGATATTATTATTTAATATCTACTTTACAGTTTACATATTAATTTTTGGAATATTGTTGTACATGTGTTATATTTTTAAATTTTTAAACATTTTAATAAACATTTTTATATCATTTCTGCTCTTTTTCCTAATGATTCTTATGGGGTGATAGTCTTTTTTTAAAACTTTTATTAGGCAGGCATTTTTTCTACTGCTATGTAAATTTAGTCTATTGGTGTTCTTTTTGGGTCGTTTGTGGAAGAAAGAAGTTGCGGTTGAGTTCTGCCATTCATCGGTAAAAGTAAGTTATTTACCAATTTTTAATGTGTTTGTAAGGTAGGGGGAGGTAGGAAGGTTGTGTATATGATATGTGTGGTGTGATTGGAGAGTTTATTGTGTGTTTAATTGTTCTTTGGGATGCTATTTGGTGTTGCGTAGTTTTATTATGTAGGAAGTAAAGTATTTTTTTAATGTAAGTTAAATATAGTGTATTTATTTCTCACTAGTTTTGTGTAGACTAATAGTAGGTATATATTTAAGAATGTAGTGTTTTGAGCAGGAGGGAGTTTTATCTATTTGTTTCAGGTTTCATTTTCCTGAAAGTTTCTGAGGAAAGTCGGACGGCCCTTTTTTTGTTTTAAAGAAATCTGAATTCGTTTTTAGAAACTTATTTTTTATAAATAGATTTCCTTGTTTTTCACGGTTCCTGGAGAAGTTCTTTTTTAAAGACAATTTTTCGGGTTTTTTATGGAACCTACAGATTGTGAATTGCCTTGAGGGATTGTTTTTTTTTAAACTACATGTTTATATTCTTTGGGGGGGCTTTTTACTATTGTAAACATAAGCCAAGGTGCACTACTGTAGCATAAACAAGGAAAAAATCAGATCCGTGTTCCAAGATATATTCTTTAAAATTCTTCTTTTATTCACATCGGATTAAAACAATCAGGATGAGCTAAACAGCCGACGCGTTTCGTCCATACACTTGGACTTCTTCAGGGCATAGCTAGAAACCACATGGGGATTGATGTCATTCCGTTCACACCATATCAGAGCGGCCGGGGATATCGTAAAACCCATCCAATTTGCTATTCAATCGGGCAAGCGAGGTGCCCTTCACAGAGGTATGCACACAAATGTGGGGTAAAGATATGTAGAACTGGAAGCCCGGTCCAACCAAAATAAGGTGGGCCCAATACTAAAGGCAGAATGCCATGTACGACCTCAATAAGTTGATGGTCTCAGTCGGTACGTCTCCCGTCAAATCACGAATGGGCGAACCGGCTTTTTACTATTGTTTTAACTACTTTTTGGTGGATTACTTTTTGGAACAATGCAGATTTAGAGAGAGATCTGCAGCAACAAAATCGTAGGTTAATTTTATTTGTTTATTGTTGGTGGGACATGTTATATATTCATAATTATGTTATGATTATATATTTATTATGTTGTTTTGTTGGAAGTATGTGATGCATTTTTAAATTATATGTAATTACTTTGTTAGTTTATTTTATTTTATGCATTAAATAATGAAAATTCGTTTTTAATGATAGTATTCATATTTTCTTTATCTCAGTGAGTAATGCAAAATTTAGGATTATTTTTTCACTGATATAATAATAATAATACTTTACTAGTTTAAAAAAAATATGTTTAAATTATTTAGGTGTATTATGATGTAGTTTCTTAGATGCCTCATAGCTTTTATGCATGGTTTAGATGATACATGGCTATTACTTCTAAGTACAGTAGTCCTTTGTTATTTATAAATATTTTTACTTTGGATTGTAGCATTTGATACATTTTTCTAGTTTGTTTAATTAGTTTAGGACAAATTTCTGTAACAGATTGTTCTACTCTAAGTCCTTCGTAGCTTTGCACTTTTGTAAGGCTTCTAGTAATTTGTAGAGCAAAGGTTGCGTTCTGCCTAGTGTGGCTTGGAAGGCATTATGCCATCCTTGCACTGCATTGTTTGTTTTTGTCTCCTGTGCCAAGGTGCTGTAATAGACATTCCATCATGGTATCTAGAATTTTGGCTGGCATCTGTGTCCTAACCTATGCAGTCTGTCTACCCATGTGGCCTCGAAGTTGTCCATTAGGGGAGTAAGATTGTCTTCATTATTTTGGTAATAGGGACTTTCTATTAGGATGCTATAATGGTTGGCTACTTCTGTCACGAGGACATAGGCTAGTGCAATCATTTTTTTGACTTCAAAGGCAAATTAACTGTTGGTGGCATATTCCGCACTTAGGGACTCATTAGGTTGTCGGGCGGACCGCCACCAACAGGCCGTCAGTGGCGGTAAGCCTGACATCCAGAGAATTGGTCTGACTGCCAGAGTATGATATGGGTGGTCAGAGTGCAGCAGGTGGGGTAAAAGACCACCACCTCCAACATGGCAGCGGTCAGACAGCAATCCCTACAATGAAGGCGGTGCCTGCGCAGGCACCGCTACTGGGATTACGATGTCCATTTCCGACAGCCTTTTCATGGTGGTCCCGCGGGCATGGAAAGGCTGTTGGAAAGGGACTTTCGGTGCCGTAGCAGGGCCCCTGCCCCCGTGAGCCTCCACTATGTGGCCAGGAGGGCACATGTGGTGCCCCCTCCAAATATCCATGCAACACATGGCAGCGTGTACCAGGCACCACATGGTGCATGGATGTTAAAAAATATACCTTTTACTTAATGTTGTTTAGCAGCTCCATATAGGCACTGCCTTGTTTGTTTCGAAGTAATGCATACACAAAAGGTATATTTGTTTTTTTTAAATTCACCATGTATGGTGTGTAGTTGATGGAATGGTTTGGGACACATTTTAAATGTGCCGTCAATCATCCAAATTTGAAATTGGGCTAGTTTGAGTAAGTTTGTAGGGGTAGCAAATATAACTATATGTTTGTCATTACTTTTATTATCAAAAAATAGGAATTATTCCTCTCTGAGAGTGATTGTAAGCTGTGGTGGGGTGTCTATATCTTTGTATATTTTAGGAGTAGGTGGGTGCGCTGGTGGCCCTTTTAATTCATGTTATGTGGCAATTTAAGGTGGATAAATAATGTTAACTGGCCTGTTATATGTTCAGGTATGTGGGGTAGTGTATCTCTCAGTATTTGTGCTGTGGGTTCTTGGGTACAAGTGCTTGCTACTCTAATATTTTCTAATACTTCTCTCACTTCTATTTCTGTTACATTGGGAGGGTGGTTATGCTTGTTTACATTATTTACTACTGTTTATTTGGTAGTTGCCCTCCCATAACATGCATTAGAATAATATTTGGTACATTTCCAATTATTATGTTCAGCAGAAGTATTTTCTTGACTGTAGATGTATCCCATGTAACACAGTAACAATGTCCCCTTCTGTGAGTTTATACATTTTGCACATTCTGCAATTATGTCTTTATTTACTGTAATAATATGAATATCAAAAAATTGTAATTTAATAAATGTTGTTTAATAATATACAGTTAAATATACATTTCCATTTTCTTCAAAACATTTTTTGGATGTTGTTTAGCAAAGTTTTGTCTTCTTGGAAACTTTTTCTTCACCAAGCTTCTTCTTGAAACTGGTGTTTGCTTCTGTTGGAAGAGAAAATGTTGTTTTAATTATTGCATACATTATATTTTTATGTTTAACGACAATTAGGTGACTTACTTTTTTTGTGATCTTTGATGTGTGCTTGTGGATGGAGTTCAGTTGAAGGTTGAATAATCTGTGGAAATGATGAATGTTAAAAACTGTGTTAGTAATTGTTTGTTAAGAATTCTTTTTTAAAGTTAACATTATTTAACATAGTATTTTAAATGTAATTTTTACTTACTTGGAGAAGTGGATGTATGGTTGTATATGTTGCAGGCTTCTCTTTTGGCATTTCTTGAGCTATTTTTTGGTTAACTTACTGTGGCTTATATATTTTTTGTTTAATTGGCTAAGCTATTTTATTGGTTATAGCTTTGTATGGTTGAATATTATTGGTTGTTTTAGCTTCATTTAATTTTTTTCAGTTATGTCCTCATTTGGAAAACACTAATTAATTGTTTTTTTTGCTCGTATTAGAGATAACCTATTTTATTCAATATTATGTGTATTTATTTTTAGTAAAGAAACAATATTGTTTGTAAATACAAATATGTGTTGTATGTAAGTAGGATGTAAATATGTGTAATGTATAATTTAGAGGAGTTTTCTGCTTCTATATTTTAAATGTATTATTTTGGTTAAGTAAAATATAATTTATTTATATAGTGCAGTTATTATTGTGGGATATATGTTTTGCTGTTTATTTAAATATTGTTTTTTTTTAATGTTTTACTGCTACTTATTACTTGTTTTAACAATATTTACATAGTTGATATTGTTGATTTTTTTATTTTTGAAATAGTCTATGATTAGTTATGTCACAATATTTTTGTTTCTGATATTTTTGTTTTCGATATATGTTAGATTAGATATTTTTTACGTCGATGTTTATTTGAATGCTATTAGTGACTTTTTTAATTAACTATATGGTTTTGATATTTCTTTAAGTCGATATTTGTTGTCTCGCTATTATGTCAGTGATCTGATTGATGTGAAGTGTCATATATTTTGTTCCTTATGTAGGACAATCATGTTGGGGATTTGTAAGCACTTCACAGTGTTAAAAAACAACATTAGGATGTGCTATGTGTTTAAATCCCTAGATTCTATTTGCTGTGCATATAGAGATATATCTATGTATATGTTTGAATTACATGAGAAACATAGAAATCTAACATCATGTAAATTAGAAAATACACTATACAGGGCCTTACTATGAGTTTGGCGTAGGACCTCGTCCACCCCTGCCAGCAGCCCACGGCGCTGGCGGTACATAGGCGGCCGTATCACGAGATAACCACAGGGCCGGCGGTGTGGAGGCGGGGATCTTGAAGCGGTGGTGAGTACTTTTCACAAAGATATAGATGCCTTTGTGTGTATTTTGACTGCAGATGTGTTGAATGCACACATATGCATGCTATACGAGGATAAAAACATATACCCATTACCAGGATTCTGCCCATATGTAGGCAATCCTGGCAATGGGTATATGTTTCGAAAAGGACTCGCCTGTAGATTGCTACAAACAGGGTCATAATCCTTGGTGTGAAGGTCCTGCTGGGAAGGGGGGACTGAAGAATGGGATCCATGTCAGAATCTGTCTGGACGAAGAAGAAAGGGGTAAGTACTCACCCCAAATCCTTTATCACCACCACCTTGAAGCAGGCAGTTGGACCTCCGTGGTCCGCTTAGGGAACAGGCAACTCATAATACGGCAGGTGGTGCAGCTCCCTGTACCGCCCTATGGTGGCTGCCTTTCCCCGACCCGTGGTCTACTGGCGGTCGTGGTGGTCCAGTGGTAGTCTTCACAAAGCCAATACTTTGAACTCGTAATACAGCAATTGGACCGCCGAGCTCACTGAGCTCAGACTGCCACCGCTGATACAGTGGTCCATGGGACTGCCAAACTCACAATGAGGCCCATAGTCTTTACAAATATACATATATGTGTTTTCAGTACAAACCAAATGAAAATGAGGTTAGCTATGTGTATTTTCCCACAAATTACTCAGCCTATATCAGAGGTCTTCAAACAGTTGGTTGGGAACTACCAGTAGCTCCCAGACCACTTCAGAGTAGCACACAACCTTGAGGTCATTTTTTCATATAAAAGTTATTGGAAGGCTGTGTTAATTTGACATCATGATAATAAGGCTGCAGCTAGCAGGGCCTGACAATGAGCAGTGGTCAGTCAGAACCATGGGCCAGGCTGGGGCTGAGTCACAGGGACAAACAACTGAAGCACTGTGGTATATCTATCATAAAAATATTTTCTTGTCAAATCAAATTTGCAGGTGTGAGCAAAAATATGACCCTGGATGCTTTTAAATGAATGGCAATTGACATAGAGAGTTACCTTTCTTCTTGAGCTAAAACCTTATTTCATTGTACTCCCATTTCAAAGTGTTTCATGTCCAAACTGCAGGTCCTTTGCTCCCAGTGGTCAGTATTCACTGTGCCATAGGTACTTATGCAATATAAAGCCCTTTTTTACTTCTGAGAATTATAAAGTGCAAAAAAGTATCACAATATGAAATGTTTGGTAGAATATTTCTCTGCACTTTTAAATTTCCCCAACTCAAAAGGACATACAATTTTATGATTGTGTCATCCATGTAATGATGCCCCAAATGCCAAAAGCTTTGTCCTCTGCTACAAGTACATACCACACATAGTGTCACCAGTACAATTATATCCCATTCATACGTAAATATGTTCATACATCCTCAAAGAGCACGCTCTCACTGATACGCATGGCATCCCTTTCATAGTGCCCGCAGTCATAGTATGTAGTTTATGTAGTTCAAACCATAGTATCTGACTCTATGGACTTTAGGCATCAAGTCAATGAAGCTGGCCGTGAGGGTGTCTGGTAACAATGCTCAAGTTGTTTTGCCTAAAGCAGTTCACAATTTATTTATTTATTTTATTTATAAGGTTTTATATAGCACGAACTAGATCCTGGAAGGGTATCAGAGCGCTTTACAAATGTTACATCAGATAGATAGAGTGAAGAACTAGGAACATATATATGAGTAGATAACAGGAAAACATAGATATTGTCAGTATCTGTTGTAGATCACATCAAATAGATAGAGTGGGAGAAAAAAAAAGAAAAACTGGAACATATATATGAGTGGATCACATGAAAACATAAAGGTTGTCAATACTCATTATGGATCCGGAAGGTATTCAAGAGTGCGTTAGCCATTCAAACTTAGAGTTAAGTGCAGATCCTGGTAGGTGAGCTGCATCTGATTTGTACCAAGCTAGCTCAATTGGGATCTGAGTAGAATTTTGTTCATCAAAAGTAGTTTGACATCTTTTTTTGAAGGAAGTGATTGAAGGGTTCATTCTGATTTTCCGGGGCAGGGCGTTCCAGATCCTAGGTGCTAGTCCGGAGAAGATACAGTTGTATGTTTTCTTTTTTTGAAATTTTGGAGGTTTTAACAGCAAGGTGCTGGTGCTTCTCGAGGTTCTGCCACCACCTGATAAATCCAGTTTATTGGCTAGATACTTTGGTGTGTTGAAGTGCAGGGATTTGTATGTCATGCAAGCAATTTTTAGCTGTGTTCTTGCCTCATAAGGGAGCCTGTTCAGTGCCTTCAGATCAGGAGTGATATGGTTGTTCTTTTTGGAGCCGGTGACGAGTCTAGCAACCGAGCTGAGGAAGGCTCTTAGTGGAGCCAGTCTGGATCTTGGCAAACCGCATAAGGTTGTATTCCCATAGTCTATTCTGGGTATCACTAGAGCTTGCATGGCTGATTTGAGGTCGTCGATGGTGAGGAACTGTTTTAGTTTTCTAAGGATGTTCGTATGAAAGTTTGCTCCTCTGGTGGCTGTGCCTATGTGCTCCTGCATGGTGGGATTCTTGTTGAGTGTTATTCCCAGTGATTTAGTGGAATCTATGATGTGTGGTGCACAGGTGAAGGCTGTTAAGTGTTTCATCCAATTTTCAATGTCGCTATGTACTTGTGGTGGGGAAATTAGGAGAAAATCATTTTTTAGCGCGTTGAATTTGAGGTGGTTTTTTGTCAGCCAGTTGTGGGTTTTTTGCAAAGTAGTGTTGAGTAAGCGTATATCATCCGGAGATTATATTTTTAGGTATAGTTGGGTATCATCTGCATATATGTGGTAATGAACATTGGAGCATTTCAGAATTTCGGTTAAGGGCACCATGAATAGATTGAAGAGGGTAGGTGATAAGGAGGAGCCTTGAGGGACTCACAGGGTGACCGGCGTGGTCGTTGACAGCTATTGGTTAATCTTGATTCTTTGAGTTTGGTGGTCTAAGAAAGAGCCGAACCACTTTAGGACAGTACCTGATAAACTCATTCTATGTTCAAGTAAGTCCAGGAGACTGTTATGTTTGCACTGATCTAAAGTAGCTCACATCACAGAAAATTTAGGAGTCCCATGGGCTAGATGATGTCACTGGCCTGGATTAGTGAGTGTAGGACATGACAAAGGATGAGGGTAGTCAATTGGTCACTACAAAAGTGTGCATTAATATATTTGTTTTGGTCAGCATGTGAAAATACGCATGTTGTATGGTAACCTATGAGTCATGCTTGTGATAGATGTAGCAAAATTGTGTTACATCAATACAGACAAACAAAAAGTAACAACATTATTTTCTCTTTCATTTCTTGTATCCACACAGGTCAACGCCCATCAGTAGTGGGATATCTGGAAAGCCATCATCAGAAAGGTGTGGACCCTGGGGGTCTACAAGCAGTGCAGGCTCCATTTTAGGAAGGGGTGGGAGGACCTACAATGCTGGACCAGAAAGTCTGCCGAAGTCCAGCTCAGGCAGTCCTCCCAATGTGGGAAGCGGGTGCGCTGCACCCTGACCCCCCTATTGGGCCGCATTCTTGCGTTGGCCTGTCACCAGCTTGATGGGAAGTTTAAAGCCCAACAGCAGCATGAAGGTTGTAAGTTCTTATATGAGTTTCACAAGTTACCTGACTGATTTTTTTTACAGCCAGGATTTTTCCCATCAACATTAAGGGTGACCCATGTCCAACACACAAGAAGAGTTCTTGAAGGGCTAAGTTTTGCACAATGTGTATGATGAAGTGCTTTGTCTATTAATCCCACATGATTCCTATTCACAACTAAAGGACTGTTCTAAGCAGACACATGGCTGCCTAAACTACACATATATATCAGGTTGTTTGATGTCATGTGGGGCAGTTGTACCAAAAAGGCCGATAGTCTTTGTTGTGTCAGGTGTGATGCACCTTCATTATTTTGGATGATGTGAAGGTAGAGCAGTTACATGTGACATAGCATACCATGCACTTATGATACAGTGGATGTTCCAAACGCCACATTGGTAAGTTGGGATTTTACACAAACAAGACTGAGCATGTGAGCCAAATCACTAGATGGACCAGAATATGTTCCGAGGACCCTAGATTTAGTCAAATTATTCCATAACTAGTCATTCTGTTATTTGAAAGTGATTTGTCTGGACTATCGTACACTTAACCACATTCATAAGGCAGCAATTAATCTATAAAGTATGTCCACAAGAGACTTAGTCGACAAAATTCATGGAAATGATAAGAAGGTGGAACACAATTTGATAAATGTGATGGCATGCCAATGTGGCACCAATGAATATTGGTATTGTAGACATGGTGAACTGAAATGTATATTACAAAATTTAGGTGCACCAACTTGGTTCATGACCCTCAGTTGTGCAGAGTACGCATGGGATGACTTACATGTGTTTTTGAGAGAAGCAAACTATAATGTCAAGGACATCAATCTGAAGACACCAGGAGAACTTTGCTTTTTGATCCTGCAACTGTTTGTAGGTATTTTAACCACTGATCTCAAGCCCTGAACAATTGATGGATGGAATGCTGAACAATGTCAAACATTCACCCCCAGTACAGAGATCTGGGACTAAATCCATCATTTTATTTTGTCCAACCATGCCATTCCAGTTTAAACCCAGCCATATGCAAATCAGTCTTGACCATGCTCCACATGGGAACAGACCAGCTTGAACTGCCAGGCCAGGTCCTCCCTGGGCCGGAAACAAGCATCCTGGGACCGGTTTCGGGTAATCACCCCTCATCAGCCAGACTAGCCTGAATCCAGTGGTATAGTGAACACTGGACTCATGTCAGGGCATGCCTGTTTAACTTGGGGTGACAAATGCAAAAAGAACATTTGATGGACGGAATGCTTAACAATGTCAAACATTCACCCCAGTACAGAGATCTGGGCCTAAATCCATAATTTTTTTGCCACCTTGTCATTCAATTTATCACCCCTGATCAGCCAGGCTAGCTTGAATCCAGTGGTATAGTGAGCACGCGACCCACGTCTGGGCAAAATCTTCCCAATCGGGGTGACAAATGCAAAAAAAACAATTCATGGACAGAATGCTGAGCAATGTTACACATTCACCCCAGTACAGAAATCTAGGCATAAATCCATTGGTTTTTTTTCCAACCATGCCATTCCAGTTTAAACCCAGACATATGCAAATCAGTCTTGACTCTGCCCCACATGGGACCAGTCCAGCTTGAACTGCCAAGCCAGTTCCTCCCTGGACCAGAAACAAGCATCCTGGGACCGATTTTGGGTATCACACCTCATTAGCCAGTCTAGCTTGAATTAAGTGTCATGTTAAGCACAGGACCCACGTCGGTGCATACCCGTCCCACTCAAGGTCACAAATGCAAAAAGAACACTTAATGGATGGAATGCTGAACAATGTCACACAGTCACCTCCAGTACAGAGATCTGGGCATAAATCCATTGTTTTTTTGCCAACCATGCCATTCCAGTTTAACCCCAGCCATATGCAAATAAGTCTTGACCCTGCTCCACATAGGAACAGTACCAGGCCAGGTCCTCCCTGGACCGGAAACAGGCATACTGGGACCGGTTTTGGGGTATCACCCCTCATCAGCCAGGCTAGCTTGAATCCAGTGGAATGATGACAACGGGGCCCACCTCTGGGCATACCTGTCCCACTCGGGGTGACAAATGCAAAAATAACAATTGATGAATGGAATGCTGAAAAATAATTAACATTCACCCTCAGTACAGAGATATGGGCCTAAATCTTTTGGTTGTTTTTGCAAACCATGCCATTCCAGTTTAAACCCAGCTATATTCAAATCAGTCTTGACCTGCTCCACATGGGAAGCACTGCCTGAGCTGCCAGGCCAAGTCCTCTCTGGACTAGAAACAAGCATCCTGGGACCGGTTTTGGGGTATCACCCCTCATCAGCCTGGCTAGCTTGAATCCAGTAGAATGGTGAGCACTGGAGCCACGTCTGGGCATACCTGTCCCAATTGGGTGGCAAATGCAAAAAGAACAACTGATGGAATGCTGAACAATGTCAAACATTCACCCCCAGTACAGAGATCTGGGCCTAAATCCATTGTTTTTTTGCCAACCATGCCATTCCAGTTTAACCCCAGCCATATGCAAATCAGTCTTGACCCTGCTCCACATAGGAACAGTCCAGCCTGAACTACCAGGCCAGATCCTCTCTGGTCCGGAAACAAGCATCCTGGGACTGATTTCGGAGTATCACCCCTCGTCAGCCAGGCAAGCTTGAATCCAGTGGCATGGCAGGCACAGGACAACCGTTTTGGCATACCTGTCCCACTCGGGGTGACAAATGCAATGAGAACAATTGATGGATGGAATGCTGAAAAATGTCAAACATTCACCCCCCAGTACAGAGATCTGGGTCTAAATCCATTGTTTGTTATGCCAACCAAGCTATTCCAGTTTAAACCCAGCCATATGCAAATCAGTCTTGACCCTGCTACACATGGGAACAGTTCAGCCTGCACTGCCAGGCCAAGTTCTCTCCGGACTGGAAACAAGCATTCTGAGACTAGTTTCAGGGTATCAACCCTCATCAGGCAGGCTAGATTGATTCTACTAGCATGGTGAGTATCAGACCCACATCTGGGCATACCCGTCCCATTCGGGGTGACAAATTCAAAAAGAACAATTGATGGACAGAATGATGAACAAGGTCAAACATTCACCCCCAGTACAGAGATCTGGGCCTAAATCCATCATATTTTTATGCTTTTGTTCATCTGCAACAAAAAATCATCCTCTTGGCGTAAAGAGTACCAAGCAAGAGGTGCTCCTCATATTCACACTCAAGGGAGGGGAAGAACAGCACCCACACTAAGGGAAGGGGTACTGGGGGAGAGCACCAACAATCCAGTGCATCTGTAAATCCCATCCTGCTGAATGATCCCTACCCAGTGCCCGAGCTCCACATTTCTCACTGCACACTAAAGTGTCCTGATAACTGAAAAATAGTCAAACTATTAGGGCCTAGATATACAACCCCAGCACTTATGATAAAAACTTAGCTGCACCCAGTGTCTCATTAATGCTGTGACCCTCATTTGTAAAGGAGACAGTGCCGATCGGGAGCCTCCACCCGGCCCCCCAGGTGGGAAAGCCTTTTTAATCAGAGTGTCAAGTTTATGCCCGTTCAGCAGTGGTGGGCAGCGGCGAATCCTCCAACCGTTTTGAGCTGGTCCCAATTGAATAGACAGAGGTGACTGACTCCACCAGGGCCTTGGTTGTTCACGTTACTGTCGCTGAATCGCCAAGTCCAGCATGCAATCTCTGCAGACCACCACTCGAGCCCCAGATCCAGAGTGTAGCCACCATCTGCTTTTCCTTCTGAGCCTCAGTGTCTCCACTCACCCAAATACTGGTCTGCCCCAGGTGCAACCCCATCCCCCCAACTCAATGCTGTCCTCACCATGAATCTCCATCTAGTCCCATACATCTTCTGGCGACGTGACGAAATGTGTGGGGCCATCGTGTAGCACCTTAAGCTTAGCTCCGTACAACAGCATATATTGGAACCATCACTCTCAACTTCTATCTAACTCCACCAAAGGTCTGCCGTTGCTGCTGGACAGACCTGGTATAGTCTGGGAATATCCAGATTACATAATTATTAGAAGTGGGGTCCCAATTCTGCGCACTCCCTGTAGTATGGCATCACGATCTCTGTAGTTAAATATCTTCGCTATGATGGTTCTGGGAGTTCCTCCCAGTAGAGGGGGTGGTGCCAACAATCTCCCCTACAAGAAATTGGGACAAGCCAATGTCTGGGTGTTGTACACTAGCCATTCCTCCAGGAACAGTTCCGGCTTGGAGCCTTCAGCTTTTTCTGGAATCCCAGAAAGCGTAGGTTGCATCTACGGCCCTCCCTTCCCCATCTTCTGCCCGAAAGTTCCAGCTTCCGGGTCTGGCTCTCCAGCGCCAGCACTGTGACTTTGAAGGTCAGCGTTTCTGATTGAAGTTTACTGACTTGCTTCTGAGTTTTGACTGATCTCTCATTCACCTTTCGGACATCGGTGCGCAGTAAATTCACATTAAAAGCTATTGTGTATATTTTACTTTGCTTCGCCGTACAGGATGCTTCGATGGCCACCAGGATTTGGGCCCCTGTGGGGTCTGAAAGTCATCATGGCCTGCCGTCCGCAGGTCTCCAGTGGAGCCTTGGGCCGTGTACTAGTCCATGGTGGTTTGTTGGGCAGTGCGTACCATCTTATCTTGGATCATCATGATCCGTTAAGGAAGGGATGTATTGCATATGGGTTGACTTTGGGTTCTGAGTTCCCAGTGGTTGGATTTTTTCCCATGACATCTTGGGAAGTATCGTTTCTCTTGCTCTTACATAATAAATTGAGAAAAAGAAAAGCATAATATGAGCCACCGGTTGTGCCATAAACTCCTGTACAGGTGACTGCACGTTAATTCACAACCCAGAACAATTACTAAATTGTGACTGTGATCCTAAGCTGAAATGCAGGTTCACTGGCACTAGTTTGAAACTACCCTTAGAAGTACCACATTTACACATTCAAGGTGGACCTACTAGTGTGTAACATATGCATTCATGCATGGATAACACTCCCACATAAATAAGATTAATTTGGGAACTAAATGCACGTTCAGCTTCTATAATATAGGATTTTACACATGCAATCAAGTATGAGTGTTAGTGGTCATTATGTGAACGCTAGTATTCAAAATGTCATGGAGTAAACTTCAATAATTCTTAAACATAAATCCAACCTGAGCATACACGTTTGAAATGGGTGCCAACACTACTTTGGCGATATCACAAAAAATCTGTTTATTTTTAACATTAGCCTGAACCACATAAGATGTCATGTTCTGTATTACAAGGATCATGGCCGGTGGAATTATGTGATTCTGTGACTGTGGCATTGTCATAAAATTATGGATGTGGTACATTTGCCACCACATAATCCATCATCTCCTGTATTATTGGCAGATTTTGTTTCTAGCTCCAGAGGATCAAAGGTTGCAAAAAACATGGATACACTTATTGCCTCTTAATGAAAGGAACTTTGCAAATGTTGGCTGGTCACCTTTCAGTTGCTTATTGCTGTATATGGGTGTTACGTTGGTGCTAACGAGGTGAAACCTTTGCCCACACAATGTTAACATGTGCAAAAAGAACAAAATAATGAAATAATATTGTCCCAAAATATGCCACATTATTCTGCTCAATTTGTCTTTTCTTGCCACATAATTTAGTAAACCCTGCTACATAATTTGGTTTTCGACTGTCACATAATTCCAGCAGCCTGACTATGACACTTTTTCACACACGAACAAACCATTTGTGTTTCAGAATACTCAGGACATGATTTATGAAAAAGTAACGCAGTGCAGCAAGTCACCTTGCTGCTCTGTGTCACTGGGAAAGGGCAGGAATGCACCATATATAAGGCAATACAGCGCATTCCTGTCCTTTCCCCTAAGCTAGCGCACAATTGGCTGCCTAGAGCCAGTGCAGGCACCCTTGCACCATGGTGGAGGGGAGGTTCGTTGCATGCAGGATTGTTTTTGAGAACTAAGTTGTGACTGTGATCCTAATCCCGAGAGGCTTTTTCCTCTTTCTATGTGAGCTGCAGAAAGCAGCACAAAAAGAACGAGGAAATAAAGATATTTCTCACCATTACACCTCTCCTGTGGAGGCGTATCTTTTTGGCCCATTCCCAGGTTTACCTGTTCTTGTAAATCTGGGAATGCATCAAAATCCATGGATGTTGTATAAAGCAGTACAGTGATTTGCGCTGCGTCACATTACTCAAGATTTATGGAGCCACGCAAGGTGGCCTTGCGTGGCTTCATAAATCCTTTTTTTTATTTGCATCGCATTTGCCTCACTTATTGTGGTGCAAAAGTGATGCAAACAGGATTATAAATATGCCCCTTAAATCTTAACTTTTAGGAATACTCAGTGTACACAGTGCTAGGCATGCAGTTCCTTTATAGTCTTTATGTTCCAGGAGGATTAGTTCGCTAATATTTCATTCATATATTTATGAAGAAGAAAAAATCGAATACCGTAGGTTTGAAAGCAGTATTACTATACAATCATACCTATGTATGCAACTCTTACCTTTTGAATGTTATTTAGTGATAAACAAAAATAGATCAGTTGCTTCCAACTAAGGAACCAAAACAAGTGACCTGCAAATGGTGGTACAAATTTCACATTAAATTCCATTACATAATCTACAAAATAACTGGAGGCACAATAAAAAATATTTCTTACTTGCTTAACAGAAGTTATGTCATTTTTTAGCACTTTAACAATCTCATTTTTAAAGAAATATAGTTTTCATAGACTTTAATGACTTGAGCTTACAGATTTCAACACATTTTCAAAAGGAAATGTCTTCTATTCCAGCCTTAATTGCTACTTCTACAAGTATATCCCGCTATAATTGGATTCCCACTGGCTTTCCACAGTTGTCATGTAAGTTCATTCTAAAAGAATAAAGAAATGTATTTCAAAATGAGAACTCCAATCCTACAGTAGATGAATCATATAACGTTCTGGTCTATTCTTTCGGCAACATTTATTATATTATTATTATAATTACAAATACCCGAATCATTGAAATATGTTATATATTTTTTCAGTCGTTTTATGAATACGAATGCTTGCATATATTTGCTCAATAATACCACCGCTTAGCAACATTTTGTTCGATATCTTTAAAGCGCGCGTCTGTCCCCTAAAATATTGTCATATAGACCCACAAAGACATTATATTACTAAAAAACGTTTTTTTATTCATACGTTACCAAACGTGCACTTAACATGTAAACATATATGGAGCATACAGCATAAAGCATTTATAGTATTGTAAAGACTCTAATTGCATTTATTTACTTGGAATCGTATGGTAACATACATAGACATCCTCCCAGAATACATTTAGCGCATACACCTGCTTACAATGTCATTCACCAGCACTTTTCTCATACAAAGGGGTAGGTCATTTATTACATCATCTGTTTAATATAAATGTAACTCACTTAACAAGGTATTCATCATATCAAAGCACATTGACTATAATGTAAATACGTAATGTAACAACTTAAAAATATACGACTCATCTGCTCTGTCACAAATCTCAGATGTATAAAATGACAACTATATGTGGCTTGAATAATCCCTCAGACTGATATCTCACATCTCACATCTAGTTAGAACAAGCAAAGTTCCGGAATATTGTGCAACAACAACTGGATTGATGTGATTAAAATTATTTCTCTGTGCTCGTTGTTTATCAGTTCAATCTCCAACCACTAAAACACATTCCTTTTACTTCCCCCAAAGATGGCAGATACCCCTTCTGGGTCAATTTAGAAGGGATGTGCACAATATATTCTTTTCACCTGAGGAGGTATGTTATTCTAGAGCTTTGCTCTCGCGTGTACCACTACTGGAAATATGTCCCAAGCTTCCTTTTCTCCTGCCTTTTGTAACGCCATTTACAGCTCCTTATGCAGTTCGAATAATGCTTTATTGAAAGCAATACTCTTGTCTTTAATAACCTTTCGCCCTGAACAAGGTAAGGTCTCAAATGAAGTTTGTGCCTAACACTAAGGGGTATATTCACAAGAACGTGTGATAACTACCGCAAGAGTAGCGTAACTCAACTTTCAATATTGCAGCCCATCGCGGGAAAATAACCCCATGTCAACGTGGAATTCACAACAAGGCGGTACCATGCGATAGTCACCAGATAACGCGTCAAATGTCAGCGTGAAAAACAACACCACGCGTAAATAATGCGAAACGCGAACGCGAGAAATCATGCGATGAGGCCAATCGCAGTACAAAAAGTAGCGAAAACCAGCCTCAGGCATGCAAATCCCACGCGTCTGGCGGGAAATTGCACCATAAAAACCACAGACACAACACACCAGAAACAAGCCAAAGCACGAAGCAACATGGATGCACCCTGACCCAGCGCAGAGGGCAACGCGAACCCCACAACCCCCACAGACCACCAGCAAGGAACAACTGGCTCGTGGATGGCCAAGGAGAAAAGGGAGAGGAAGACGGGGTGCAGACCTCAGGAAAACAAGACCAAGGCCACGGAGGCGACAGAACACTACCAGCAACTGACCCACCAGCAGACCACCTGGAACGCAGTCGGAGTGCCCAGGAGGCAAATCCAGGAGGCCAAGAGGCACCGGCAGGACGTGACAACCTAAACCAGGTACAAACCCACTGCCAACAGGAAGGCAGCAACGGCGACAGGAGGTGGCAGTCCAGCGCCACAGGAGGAGCTGGAGGAAACCCAGGCCACAGTCATCAGTGTGGAGAGGGTGCAAGGAGTAGGGAGTACGGACACAGCTCGAGAGGACCCGACACAACAGCAACAGGGTGAGGATCCAACAGGGACGGGGGGACGGGGGGTGATGGGCACAATGGCACACATGCACAACGAGGTGTAGCACACCCACAATTACCCAGGGACATGTCCCCCATCCCCGTGGCACACTGCAGCACACAAACATAGCAATCACAGCACATACCATGACAATGTGGCACAAAGTGCAACACCCACACTGCAGAACAGGGGACAAAACTGGGTCCACCCAGGCGCAGAAACAGAACAATCACATTGGACAGAGCAGGGAACTGTGAGATGCACATCTACCCCTACAACCCCACATCAGCCATGTAGGCCAAATGTACACTGTCCCAACTCAAATAGCCACCACCGCCCAAACAGTCACAACGTACATTGTCACACAGTCTGCATGTCGACAAGAACAAGGCGCCAACACAATGCCAAAATGCACCTCCCCTTCACAATGCAGAGGGACAAACAACACCTCCAGCAGGTCAGAACAGACAACCCATCAGTGATGCCTGAAACGAACACCACACCCCTGACACCAACGCCCTACAACAGCCCATGGACATCCCACACAACCCACCACCAGGACCAGGGCAGACAAGCTACTCAGAGGAGAACCCAGCCCCTGCAACAGATCACACAGCATGTAGCACCCGCAATCACGGCTGCCTCACAACACTTCACCCTCCCACACATGGCACCGCAATGCCAGGTGGCAGAATGCCAAAAGGAGGTGGCCCAACAGGTGAGGGTGTTGCCTAAGCCATGGAATGCGAACTAGAACACATACGTGGGTGTCCAATAACCTTCAGGGACAACCTGCACCCCACAAAGGAGACCCACACCCCCACAGAGACACATGCACACATCATGTTGAACTGGCTACGGGCACGTGCGCCCGTCCCCTTTATTGGCAGCGCCAGATGTACAGTGACGCCTGTGCTGGATGTGTGTGGGGTGAGTATAAGCCAGCCCGCACGGAGTGCTTGGGGCTGGCAACAACCTGAACAGTGGCCACCAGTGTAATGGAAACAGAAAACACCAGCATAACAGAGTCAAATGCAGAGCAACATGAAGGGATCCGGAGTAAGGACAGAGGTCACCCAATATTCAGTCAGGAGGTTCCATGAGTTGCAGTGCACTGAGGTAGGGGCACTAGAGAAGAGCACGCTCATGTGAAGAAATTGCTAGGATTGTGTCCCTTCAGGTTAGTCCTGATGCAGATGCAGTGGGGTGTGTTACACCTGCATCAACTTCCTCATCAACGTCCCAGGTCTCCCACACTGCCTGAGGTGACAGTTGCGTCCGCAGTCCACAGCGCAATACCCAGTATTAGATCTGGGTGTGTAGCTTGACTACCACAACCAGTCTGCATTCCTGCCTTGGGGCTGTTGCCACCTGCCCTCCCATTGTCTGTGCCTTCTCCCGTCCGCACACTTGACACATCCTCCTCATCATGGTCCCAGGCCTTCCCCACTGCATGAGGTGACATTGCTGCGCAACCTCACAACAGCACAAAACTCAATCAGTAACGGACAATGGCTTGCGGTGCACTGAGTCACTGGCACCTGGAGTGCTGAGCAGGGTATCAGGCCGATGATGGCATCCACGACAGGTTTGAGCAACTCCGTAGGTCTGTCAGGACCACCCTTTCGACTCTGGCAGATGGCGGTTGGAGGTGATCCTTGCGGTGGTGGCGTGTGCCTCCTGCGGTGATGCGACATCTGGGCTGGTCAAGACTCGATGCTTTGCGTGGGCCCTGGTGGCCCGCAGTTGAGGCCGGAGGATGCGGACAGCGCAGGGCCACAGACACATGGCGTTGATGACCCCAAGACCATCGCTACAGAGGCCATTCAATGTCTCAGAAGGAGGGGTCCCAGGCCTGAGCAACACAGAGTTAGTGGCCCCGGATGCACTGCGGCCGGCACAGGCACCCAGCCACGGGACGGTGACATGCAGTGCAGTCAGATGGGCCATGCGACCTGAGCGGCTCCCCATCAATGTCCGAGGTGTATGTTGCTGAGGGTTTCGGGGGACAGTGGAAGGTGTCCTCCAGGGCATGATGCGGAAGGTCTGATGTCATCTGGAAGCAGCAAATGGAGGAGTGGAAAGCGCAACCCTCGTTTGCACCAACAATTCGGGATCAGCTACATGAGGATGAAAACTAGCCCCTAGTCCATAGACTCAAACGCCACCAATGTACGACCAGTGAGTGTCCATGAATGTCGGGGACAAACGTAGTGGCACAGGTGCTGTGAGGGGATGCAGTCTGCGATGATGCCGGCACACAGATCTGAACTCCAAGAATGCCAGATCAAGGCTCTGTAACCTACTGGACCGCAGTGTAGGCCGGAGGCAGCGGTCAGCAGTGGCCCACAGCCATGGGTCGTTGGCTCACAAGGCACAGAGTTAGTGACACAGTGGCAGTTGGTAGTGTTCAATCACCTCCGTGATGCTGATCCTGTTCCCTCCGGACTGCAACGTGTCATCCTCTTATGCCCCTCCGTGCGTGCGAAGAAATGCATTCTGCCTTGTCAATTACAGATGTTCAGTTACAAATCTGTGATCCCACTCATGCGCAGCGTAGGCCGAGGGCAGTGGTCCGCGTAGGTCCACAGACACGTGTGGTTGTGATGCCATGCACAGACTTGTTGCCACCACATCGGAGGGTGTATAGTGAATTGTTCTCTGCCATTACTGATGTTCACTGCCATGGTGTAATCAAGACTCAGTTCCAAATGTGTGACCTACCTGACCATGGTGTAGGCCTGAGGCAGCGGTCAGCACGGCCTATTCACCGAGTGTCTCCGGCATAGGTTGGATGGCCCCACCGGCCTGCGTTGTTCAGGTTCAGTGGCACCATGTGTAGCCGGCTGGTGTTGAACAGGGTTAGTGGCACCACGTGTCGTCAGATGCCCATATGGAACTATGCCTCACTGATCGGGGGGGGGGTCTGGTGCTGTGGCCGCTGTCCCGGATTTGGGTTCACTGCCATTCATGACTCAGGACACAGTTTCACATATGGGACCTACTGGTCTGAAGAGTAGGACAGGGGCGGCAGTGGAGTACGTCAACGAAAAAGGAATAAAGCGGGCCTGTGTCGTGGCGGCTGTGATGGTCTGAGGTGGCTGCCAATGTCTCGGGCCTCGGACTTGGGGCTTGCGCCGGCACGTGGTGGGCCCTCCTTGACACACGCCGGTGTCCGAAGGTGATCAGTGTGGCCTGGCTGTGCAGGGGCTGGCCTGACAGGTTCGTGGTCCAGCGTGCCGGGGTCCGGCAGGCGCACAGCATCGCAGGCAACTCCGCTCACGAGGATGACGTCGGCCTCGTGGTGGGGTGGGAGGTGCCGCCCTGGCAGGGATGTGGGTCTTTCCAGACGAGGACCACACCCAGGCCTACGTGCTTTTTATTCACACCCCTACGCTGGCGTGGCATACGCCGGGCCATTCCACTCTGCTGACGCTTAGGGGGGGCATAACAGGCAACATTTCTGTGAGGTCCCCCACTGGCTGGGGTGACATGGTGGCGTCCACTGTCCATTACACTCCATACGCAAGCGGTGTATGTCGCCATGGATATGGGTGTGTCCTGCATACTGCAAGGTGTCCAGCACATCTTCGGCACTCTTGGCATTGTGTACTTTCCCAATCATGGTTCTACTGCATCCTTCACACATGCCTGGTTGCCACCTCTCCCCACATTCGGCTATTATGTGGCTGAGGTGCCATGCCGTTGCTGGCTCATGTTCAGGGCTTGCCCATGTGGACATTGTAAGTTGTTCTGTCGTGTCTGGTGGGTGGGCATATTGTTGTGCCTGTTGCATGTGATTTTGTGATGTGTGCATTGCCAGCGTTGTGAGTTACATGGTTGTGGAGTTGAGGTGTGTGGGGTGTTCATTTGTATATTGCCAAGGGGGTGTGCATTTCCCTTGTTGCCATCCTGGGAACGCTGGTTGATGATGGACTGTCGGAGGATGAAGGTATCATGCACACTGGCTGTGTATTTGAAGGCGACATTGTTGGGTGTTCCACGGTGTTCTGTTGTTGCCTGCACATTGGTGTGAGACGTGTGCTTCCTGTTGCTGTGATTGTGTGCTGTGTCACCAGGGGGCACAGGTAGTACATGTGTGCTGTGTATTGCCCCCAACATGTGCGTGCATCCTGCTTGGGCGTATGGTCCTTGCTTGGTCTCCAGCGGATCCTGTGCATTGTGCTGTACGTATGGGGACTGGGGTACCAGGGTGATGTCCAGGACAGGTGTGGGGAACTTGGATGTGGCTGGCTGTGAGACTCCTCAGACTCTGACGGGTGTTGGATGGGGGTGCAGCCACGCCATCAGCTTTGTGTGGGGTGGGATGTTGGTTGTCCGCTGTGTTGTTGCCATAGGCCTGTTTGGCGATGATGGTCAGGATGCGTAGGTTGGTTGTCCCTTTCAGCCTGTAGTGGACGGTGACATTGTCAGATGTTGGGTCTGTGCGGCTGGTACGTTTCCTGGGGTTCGTCTTTGTCTTTGTCTGAGCTGCGTCTGTGATGGTCCGGGGGGGGGGGGGTGTTCCGGGTGAGGGTTGGGATCCTGGGGGGTGGCGGTGGGTGTTGTGGCCCTCTTGGGTGTCCAGGCCCCATGATGAGTGGCTCCATGGCATCTGTTGCCCTTCGGATGTGGCCCTGGGCTGTGCTCCCTTTTGTTGTGCTGGCTGCCGTCCGACTTTACACCAGGTCAGAGCAGGTGTAGATTTCCTGGTGCTAACGCGCCTTATTGCCTGTTTTGTGTTTTTATCGTGGATGTGGCTGGTCATTGAGGTGTGCTGTTGTCTCGACTTTTGTCACGGGAACGCCTACTCTGCATCTCATTAGCGATATTTGCGGGGGTCCTCTGTGGCGATATTTTTTGCGGCTGCTATCGCGGGTAAACTGGTGCTGTGGGCTGTTAACACCGGCTTGTGAATGGGGGGGTACATTTATCACGACTTTGGCTGCGATAAAGTGGCGTTAATTTGGCGATAGCTCCTTGTGAATATGCCCCTAAGAAGTTGCAATGCTCATATTTGCATGCCCATGGAACAAGAACTCTTCAGATAAATATTTGTGTGCTGTGGCACAGATTTTAAATCTAGGGGTCCAGACTCAGTAATATTGATATGCTGTTTCTTTTTCAAACTA
The DNA here is from genome assembly GCA_963921515.1 of Calotriton arnoldi. NCBI lineage: Eukaryota > Metazoa > Chordata > Amphibia > Caudata > Salamandridae > Calotriton > Calotriton arnoldi. The sequence continues at coordinate 355,927 of CAWUFW010001538.1, forward strand.
TGACCTCCTGTTAGGCAATCACATTGGGCCCACCCTAGACTGGGCTAAAGGATAAGCACGTTTTACCACTTCCCTACGAAGTCAGAGGATTTTATCAATGACTGTTATGCACAATTAATGGCCAGATTTAGAGTTTGGCAGATGAGATACTCCATCACAAATGAGACAGATATCCCCCTCCTCCTTATCCGTAATACAAATGCATTTGTAATATAGCATATCTCGACCACAGTCTTAATCAGGCCCTAACTTTCAAGCCCCATCAGCTAGTAACTGACAAGGTTAAAGTGGGCTTTTTTTTAGAAAGAATCTCGTTCATAATAATAATAATCCATACATGTAAAGCGCGAACATATCACCCCTGAAGGTTTCAAGGCGCTGGGGGACCGTCAGGGAGATTAAGTGAGCTATTGCCCAGAGTCACATGATGCTGAGCTGCCGCCGGCGATCGGACCGTGATCCCTCTGCTCCAGAGTCAGCCGCTCTGGCTGCTGTGCCACACTTCTCCCATCAGCTCATCACACCTTGACTTGGCCAAGACCTTTATTTGGTATGGGGGATAGTACACTTGATAACAACTTAATTTACCTGACTACGTTAATGACAGTGTTTGATCAACCATTGCAGGCTTTTGTCACTGAGGAAGCCCTGCGGGATTTCCAGAATGGAGCACTTTATTTGGTACAATCTAGTAGTATCTGCTTCAGATGAACAGCAACAGAAATAAACTGGACTACAGATCTCATATTGACTCAATTCGCCAATTTTATGTTGAGTTCTCAGACATGAGATAAAAAAACAAATTAGGTTAAGGTGGTTGTTGTAAATACCCCCCAAGTAGTGAAATGATGTAGCCCTATAGGTTGATTCCTGTCATCAAGAAAGAAAGGGACACATAAGAAAACATTCTATAATCCATGCTGCTTGGAACCGCACATGGCACCTAGCTAGTAAAGAACACCAGAGGAGAGCTCTAGGTCAATGGTCTCTCTCTTTATTGGGGTGAAATATGACCTATTTTATGTATTTTATCTGCACTTCTTGTGTTCTCATGAAGATAGCAAGGGAATGAGAACACCAACCTGTAAACAGAGAGTAATGAGTGGTTAATGCTACAAAGCAGTTTCAATTAAGTCGGAGCATCCCCGTCCAGCATTAAGACTGGCATACAATACCATACCCTGCCAAATACAGGCCCCCACATGTCGCACAAAGGCAAGCGAGGCAGAACCCCACATCAGCATCATCCAAACTGGGGGTTAGCCAGATCAGAGTGTGGGGGGAGGGAGGGATGGGACCGTTTTCTTGTCAGTTTGACCTTATCTCTAGATATATTAAGCCAGCACCAATGGAATTAAAAACAAAGACGGATACAATTGTCAACGTATGTAAAGATAACAACCACCTATTTGCCGTAACTTGTTGGTATTCAATCATTCATGTCAAAATGCTTTTCCTAACCTATCTATGTACCAACTGTACTAATACTTGCACAAGGCTCGACAAAATATAAAATCAATAAAGTGTGTTTTAAAAAAAAAACTGTTTCAATTAAGTAACACAGGAATTGGTATCTGTTCTTTGCTAATAATATAAGTAACTCAGACCTGGTATGTACAAACTAAGATGCTAGCTCCTGCTATGATTTAAAGCGGAGAAGTGGATCATTTTATGGATATAGATTGAACCAAGAATGATTGTGTTCACTGCATCAAGGTGATGAGTACTTGGTTGCCACTACCTTGCTTTATGTATGTATGTATGTATGTATACTAAGGAAATTAACGTTAAGTTAATTCAATTGAAATTAAGTATGAATATTTAAAAAAATGAGGTTAGATCTTTTCTAGTATAAGGAAAACATTTATAAAAATCCATGGGGTGTAGGTGTGTTTTTCATGAAATATATCTTTATAATATGAATGATATTATTACTATTTTAATTCATAAGTAAATGTAACTATACTTTCTAAATAATGAAACCAATAACTTAATAGTAGCAGGCATAATCATATTTTCTAAAATATGGCTTTCATCTTTGACTCTTATATATTCTTTAATTACATGTGGACCACCAAATAGAACATTAAACTATATGTCGCGCCATAATAAATAAATCACATTAGATATCAATCCCATGTTACTGTAAGAAAAGCAAGAAACGTACACCTCTGACAGCAACAACTGTACTTTGACAGACACACATTGTGCTCTGCTGATCCGATCCTCTGAACTATACCGCCAAGAAGCTGACTTACAGTAGATAATGCATAGGTGACACAAACCGGAATGAATTCATGTCATAGTCAATTAATTAACTTCAGGTAGATTTGGGATAATTTATTTCAAGGAAGGTTCAATTAGGCCTCTGTAACATGGATATTGCTACAGCAAAGAGGTTTGCAACCTCATTGGGCCTGAGTTCAACTGACGCATGTAATGCCAGTACAGCAAGTAATCAGACTTAACGGCGGCCCAATTGGGTTTACGAAATGTGGTGTTTGACCCAGCCATTTTAGGTCTTTCAGATACACTGCCATATTTCATATGTCATTTGTATTATTGATAGTGTTACAAGAAAGAGTGGTGCTGAACAACCAGGCAAAATTATGCAGGATTGTTAAAATACCAGGCAAAACCATTCTTGAATCAGTTCGAAAACAGAGATTCCTAAAAATTATTCTCTCCGAAGTTCTATTATTGAGAATATTTCTCCTCTCCCAGAGCTATTGATGCCTGCAGTGTCAGTAAATCCAGGTGGGGTACAAGGGGGACAGTGCCTAAAGGCCGATATTCAGCCCATCTTAATTCGACACATGATCAGGAAGGAGTGGGTGTCTTTTAATAATAGACATATATTTATATAAGGTGACATGTCATCCTTCAGTCTTTACATTGTGTTTCATGTTGATATTGGATGCTGCATTTAATTGCAATGCAGAGCTATTAGTGAAATGGAATAGTTATCGCTCCAAATGGTATATTTTGCTCAGCTTGCTATACATTTTCTTCATTGCACAAGCCACTTTTTCCGCAACTGCTGCTGCCTGTCTGGGGACTACATTACCCATCTTGCTTAGCGGCTGGAGCCGCCAACGTCCTTGGTCCGCGCCAGGAGGCGCATATAAGCTGCTCGGGGCTCCCGCATTGCGGGACGCACGCGGACGCACCTGGGCCGTGCCCGGGCAAAGCCCAGGACAAGGGCGGGCCTGTCTGCGCCCGTCAGAGCCTGGATGAGGCTGGGCTGGGCAACCCACCTGGAAGGCACAATCCAAGGTTTATGGACTACAGACTGCCCCTCATATTAAGGTACTGTGATTGATTCTGACTCCCATTAAAGCTACAAACAGACTTTCCATCATCAGTTAACTAGCAACTGTTTTCTCACAGCACTGCACCTCTGTACAAACATGGGAAAAAGGTAAGTGCTTGAGGGAGGGCTGGGAGGTGCCCTGAGGAAAAAAAACAAGAACAGATTTGAAATCCTAGCCCTGGGATAGAGAGGGACAGGGAATGTGGGGAGAGTGTGATGGACCAAATTGATAATATACTATCCGACTGTGAGGGCTTGCTTGTGACACCTGCACCATCTGCAATCACACCTGCTCCTACCCCCAAGGCCCCACAAATTTCCACCACCGCAGCATCTGCTAACTCAGGCCCTGGTAGTATACCAAGCTTATTTAAAAAGGCAGCTAGCAAGAAACGTCCAACAAAAGTTCCTCAAGCTATTGAAGCATCCCCTACCAGTCTGCCGAGTAACCATAGCGAAGCCCAAGGCGGGATATCAGTAGATTTACCTTTGAGCAATAGATTTGCACTCCTTACGAAACAACCAGTCACGCTTGGTACATCTACTCATAAGGAGGGCCCTGGATCAATGAGTATAGCATCCAGTGGGAAAGATACGATCCACTACTTTGGTGGCAGTAGGGCGGCGGGCATCAAAACATCACCAACTAATCTAGAACTCCAGAGGGAAATTCTAACCCTAAAAGAAACAATAGGGGCTCTGAACTCCCTCATTTCTAAATTATATCTCAGAATCCAGGCACTGCTACGAATTTGAAATCGAACCATCCCACTACCATTAGCTCACAAACAACACGTAATACCTCAAACACCAATTATGCACCTCTGACCGGCATTTCAGGTTACCACAATGGAGACCCCCGCCATATGCCATCTATGCATGATAAATACCAAGAAGGCCTCAGGGGGAACATTAGGGGGAAAATTGGGCCCACGATGGCCATGGAGAAAGAACCACTGCGCCCGAGCATAGGCCACAGCGAGGTGCCTCCACTTCTTAGGCCTCGTCCAATCCCCCACACTACTTCCCAGTGTACCATCTATATGGTCAATGTACCCAAGGCTGACTGTAACAACAATCATGAGAACGGTGAGGCCCTACAGAACAAAAACAAAAGAGGAACTAGGAGCTTTTGATGAGTTCCTGCACTACGCTCCTAATAAATGCGTAAGTCAAAGAAATGTGCAGTTCCTGAGGAGAGGGTCAAGGAGTGAACAGGTCTCTTACGGATTGCCCTCACACACCCCGAAGGATGTCATGCTTCATCATTTGGGCTGTGCTCCTCGTCGGGCCGGCGCTGCAATGCCCGACGGGCTCCCGCGAAGGGGCTCTTTGTCGGAGATCTTTTTAGAGACAGCCGTAAGGTGAGTGAGGGTAAGTGGTCAAGGTGGTGGTATGAGTGTGAGTTGTGAATTAAAATAGGTTAAGTACTGCCCTCTAGAAACAATTGTTATTCATGGGGTGCACTGACCTAGTTAAAATGAGTGGGCCCTGTCTAGATGTAATGATCTTACAGGGTCTGTAGTGATTATGTGGTCAATATGTTTCTTGCCTACAGCCCCTAGCGGGTCAACCGGCAATTCTTCAGGACCAGTGTCTACAGGAGTAGATTCTCTTAACTCTAATACTACCACAACGCAGGTGCTGAAGACAGTTTATATCACCAGCGTAGTGTGCCAAGTTCCAGGCAAGTTGTCCTGGATACAAGAGACCCCTGGCTATTAGGTCACCTGCGGACGGGACTGCCTATTAGCTCTTTGTTGCTCGGCTACGAGCGAACGTGCAACTAGAGAGGCTCCTACCCCTGCTCTGGGACAGGAGCCAGAGCAGGGGTAGGAGCCTCGCTAGTTGTGCGTTCGCTCCTAGCCGAGCAACGAAGTGCTCATAGGCAGTCCCGTCCGCAGGTGACCTAATAGCCAGGGGTCTCTCGTATCCAGGACAACTTGCCTGGAACTTGGCACACTACGCTGGTAATATAAACTGTATTCAGCACCTGCGTTGTGGTAGTATTAGAGTTAGGAAAATCTACTCCTGTAGACACTGGTCCTGAAGAATTGCCGGTTGACCCGCTAGGGGCTGTAGGCAAGAAACATGTTGACCACATAATCACTACAGACCCTGTAAGATCATTACATCTAGACAGGGCCCACTCATTTTAACTAGGTCAGTGCACCCCATGAATAAAAATTGTTTCTAGAGGGCAGTACTTAACCTATTTTAATTCACAACTCACACTCATACCACCACCTTGACCACTTACCCTCACTCACCTTACGGATGTCTCTAAAAAGATCTCCGACAAAGAGCCCCTTCGCGGGAGCCCGTCGGGCATTGCTGCGCCGGTCCGACGAGGAGCACAGCCCAAATGATGAAGCATGACATCCTTCGGGGTGTGTGAGGGCAATCCGTAACAGACCTGTTCACTCCTTGACCCTCTCCTCAGGAACTGCACATTTCTTCGACTTACACCCTACAGAACAAAGCTATACACTAGATCAGGCATGTAAGGGGATGCAGATCTATGATAAGGGATGATATCCTGAGGGCAAGAAGACGCATCCTGATTAATAGCACTGTTGATGGAGTAGAACTTACCCTCACCTGCGAAAACCTAGTGCACAACTTAGTCGCTTTAGAAGCTAGAACCTGTCCTCCACGCACCACAAACATTCAATTGAAATTGAACATCCATAGCTCAGCTTCAAAAAAGGAACGAGGAGACCCTGAAAGTCTGACGGGACCAAGGGTGGACATATGTTAAGGAAAACAATGGTCCCATACAAAGTAAATTAGTACAATACCGCAATTTTACAATCAAAATTGGGATTAAGAGTGTATAAATGGAAAGTATAAAAGTTTTCTTAACAATTAAGTTCAACATAACGCAAAAAAATAGTATACGAAAAGGTGAGTGAGCAGGACGTGACAGGGTAATGGGAAATCAGCCAATTTCCTTACCGCAGGCAAGTGACTTAAAATGTGACTTTTCAATTTGTGAAAATATAGGTAAGCATCAAGTCACAATCAGAGTTACATCTCATACTCCACAATTAGATACAAATTACAGTATAGAGTTGAAGATGTGTGTGTCGATGACGTTTCAATCCCAGCTAGGTATTAGGATCTCATCAGGACTAAGTGATAAAACAAGTGCCTGGTATGTTGCCGGAGAAATCAAAAAAACGGTGGGGAGCCTGAGCCGACGGCAGGTCGGAGGCAGGCGAGGGTAGGTGTGTCCCGTCCGTGTGCATATGCCATGATGGAAGCATCAATTGCTCCATGTGCTAGACCCGTGATGGCTGATACGAGTCCATCAGCCATCACGGAGCCCCCGGACCTCCTCCCACCCTTCCAGAATTATCACCTATCCAGGCTTGGATTTAACACCGACCCACGACTTGGATTTAACATCGACCCACTGGCCTTGCGCCTTTTCGGTCCCGGACGGGACACACCTACCCTCGCCTGCCTCCGACCTGCCGTCGGCTCAGGCTCCCCACCGTTTTTTTGATTTCTCCGGCAACATACCAGGCACTTGTTTTATCACTTAGTCCTGATGAGATCCTAATACCTAGCTGGGATCGAAACGTCATCGACACACACATCTTCAACTCTATACTGTAATTTGTATCTAATTGTGGAGTATGAGATGTAACTCTGATTGTGACTTGATGCTTACCTATATTTTCACAAATTGAAAAGTCACATTTTAAGTAACCCTGGGCAAAGCACTACGCTACGCTCGCGTAGTTTGCGAAGTTTGCGCTACTTCGCACAACGCGAATTGCACGTAGCACAGTGCAAACACGCGTAGCGTAGCGTAGTGCAGCGGTCATTTTTTGCTTGCTCGCGGTCCTCAACGTCAAGTTGGCGACCGCGAGCAAGCAAAATGACATCCCGGCGAGATTCTCAACACAGGGAGGTCAGGTTTCTCATTGCGAGTGAGTCGCGTATGCTCGCGACCGCTCGCGATGAGAAACTACCAGTCCGCGTTGAGAAAGCTGCCGCTCGAGTAAAAATCTACTCGAGCGGCAGTAAAAGACAGCTCGCACTGTGCAAGATGCCGTTTTCAATGATTGCACAGTGCGGACAAGCATCCGGCACTGTGCAATCATTGCGAACAGTGCACTACGCAGTTCGCGTAGTGCTACGCGTAGTTCGCGTAGTGCGAACTGCACTTTGCGTAGCTTCGCGTAGCGCTACTTCGCGAACTACGCCCAGGATTTGCCTGCGGTAAGGAAATCGGCTGATTTCCCATTACCCTGTCACGTCCTGCTCACTCACCTTTTCGTATACTATTTTTTTGCGTTACGTTGAACTTAATTGTTAATAAAACTTTTATACTTTCCATTGATACACTCGTAATCCCAATTTTGATTGTAAAATTGCGGTATTGTACTAATTTACTTTGTATGGGACCATTGTTTTCCTTAACATATCCCTAGCTCAGCGGCAACTCTCAAGACTGCAACCATGCCCCTAAGGGACCCATTACTCTCGCCCCTATCACAGACTGACTGACTATCCTCAGAGTCCTCACAGGATCATGCGCACCACCCCAACACTGATCCTGACCCCATTTCCACTTTGATGCACATAGGCTTAGAGGGCTGATCCTCTGAATACGAGCCAGTGACATCTAGCTCTTATTCTGCCTCACACACACAAACAGTCCTGCAAACGGGTGACGATCCTCAGGTTGGAGATAAAACTGCATGTATTCATCCAACTACCTATAGGACTGAACTCGCTGCTCCATCTCTACCCCCCAACCCAGCGCACCTCAGAGACACAAGGAAATTGAAAATAGCCTTGTGGAATGTGCCGGGTATAAGGGGAAAATTAGGTCTCCCGCACTGGATTGAGCTTATTCATCAGCAGGAGATCTGCATCTTGCAGGAAACCTGGAGTCTGACCCCAATTTTTATTCCAGGGTTCATAACATTCCACAAACCGGCAATTCCCTCCAAACATGGTCACCCCTCTGGAGGGTTGCTCATCATGATTAATATTGCATTAAACTGTGTCATGAAGGAGCTCCCTACCAACAACCCAGATATTCTTTGGGTTAGACTTAAAGGCACAATGGGTAGGAGCATAGACATTTTTAATGTCTATGCAAGGAGCTCCAGAGCAGGCAGATCACCAACCCTGCAGGCCCTAGACGAGGTAATGGACGCAAAGCAGGCTGTCCACCCCTCAATTGTGGGTGGTGACTTTAATGTAACTTTCGAGACCCTCGATTGGGAAGATATCATAGAGGCCAATGAGGTGGATAACATGTGGTCGGTTCCATCACTGGAGCTTCCTCCAATGAAGAAGTGGTCCCAAGCAGCCTTGCAGTTGAATTCCATAACCCTAGCACAAAGGCTACGGGCCTCAAATGGAAGAACCATCTCTGATAAAGGTGGGGGAATGACTTATGTTGGGCCAAATGGGTCCAGTCGCATAGACTATATACTCGTGGACCTTATCCTATGGCCACTTGTATTAGATATGTCTATAATCCAGACTTGTGAAAGCGATCACAACCTCCTAGGCCTGACAATTGAGCATCCATGGGGTGAAAAGGTGAGGACAGCTCCCGTTCTCCTCACCACAAGGGAGGTGACTCCCTCAAATGACAAACGTCGACTCAAATGGTCCACCATCCTGGCAGATGAACTTAAGCTCAGTACCCTAAAAAGCGACCTCGAGAACCACCTGGGGGTGTTTCTATCCCGGTCAAATGAGCCGACCATACCAGCAAGTTGTAGTTCTCTACATTCGAAGTTCTTTAATCATCTGGCAAGAAACTTCATCGCTCATCCACATAAGGCCAGGCCCAATCAGGTGAAACCAGCTAAAACGACCCCATGGTTCTCAAAGGAGTGTAGCTCTCTAAAAAGACGGTTGTCCTTAACCTTAAGACAAAGGGACATCCCATCAATACGTGAACTAATGAAGCAATACAAACTGGCACAAGTAAAGGCAAAGAGAGAATGGGACGAAAGGAGATGGGAAGAACTTGGGGAGTCTATCTTGCATCCAGACGGCAGGATGTTTTGGGTACTTGTGAGCAAGGGCAACTTTGAAAGGTCTCCACCTTTGGCTAATAACATTACAGCCAATATGTGGCAAGAACACTTTGGTGCCCTATATTCCATTCTTTTTAGTTACGACAAGGAATTAGTAGTGCCTGACCTACACCAACCTTCATATGGTCTCTAAATACACAAGAGAGGAAATACTGGCCTCCCTGGAGGCAATTCTACCTGCCAAAGCCCCCGGCCTGGATGGCATTCCAAGGGACCTCTTTCGATCTGACAGGGAGAACTGGGCAACGTACATACTAACACTCTCTAATGACATCGCTGGCAGGGGGAGGATCCCAGAATCATGGAAGGGGGCCGAAGTGAATCCTTTCTTCAAAAAGGGGGACAGGTCTAATCCTTCTAACTATCGACCAAATAGCCTGATCCATTGTGTCCAAAAAGTCTTCTGCAGTTCTGAAATTCAGGACTGGATGGATGAGAATAATATCCTCTCCCCCCTCCAAGTGGGCTTCCGACGGAAGACTGGCTCAATCGATCAGGTCTTCCGCCTCCTCATGCTGTACAGGAAGGTGGTTTTCCTGGGTAAAGGGAGCTTATATATAGCATTCATAGATTTAAATTCCGCATTTGACCTCATTCCCAGGGACAAACTATGGCGGTCCTTAGGGAGATGGGTAGACCCCCGGGTATCCTTGTAATTCTAATCAGGCTACACGAGGAGAACTTTGCCAGGGTAAGATGGGGCAGCCAGGTACAGGTCACCGATCCCATCAAAGTACAGCGGGGTGTTCAAAAGGGTTGCGTCCTGGCACAAACTTTGTTCTCACTTTACATCAACCATGTTGTTGAACTTTTATCTGCCATTCCAGCAGATGCTCCCTCTTTAGCAAATCATAAAATCACCACTCTCCTCTTCGCAGACGACACCTTTCTCATCCTGAAGACTCCAATGGGCTTGCAAAAATTATTAAACCAATTCAAGCTCTTCTGCGATGGGAGGGAGCTTGAAGTTAATAAATCTAAAACCAAGCTTATGCTATTGAATCCCCACAAGTCCTTTAAGGAAAATCTGCTCCTAGACAACACCCCCTTAGAGAGAGTGAGATCCTTTGATTACCTGGGAATCAAATTGTCGGAGGATATAGCCTGGAAACACCATCTCAATAAGGCCTACCTCAAATTTTCCCAGGTAACCAGGGCTCTGCGCAATGAACATTGTCTCTCTTACACTAAGCCAATAGCACCAGCGCTGAAACTATATAGCTGCAAGGCCGTGAGCAGTGCCCTTTATGGGGCCGAGCTGTGGGGCACGGCAAGAGTAAGTGACCTGACAGTTTTGGAGAACAAGTTCCTTAAAAACCTGGCTTCTCTCCCGCAAAGGGCTCCTCTCTACCCACTAAAGCTCGACATGGGCATCAATCCCATCAGTGATCTATCGAAGCTCCGCCCCTGTTGTTTTGGCAGTGGATGATTTCCACCCCAGAAGCTAGAAACTGTCCTACACGCACCACAAACATTCAATTGAAATTGAACAATCCGAGCTCAGCGGCAGTTCCCAAAACTGCAACCATGCCCCTAAGGGACCCATTACTCTCACCCCTATCACAGAATGACTGACTATCCCCAGAGTCCTCACAGGATCATGCACACCCTCCAACACTGCTCCTGACCCCATTTCCACTTTGATGCACATATGCTTAGAGGGCTGATCCTCTGAATACAAGCCAGTGACATCTAGCTCTTATTCTGCCTCACACACACAAACAGTCCTGCAAACGGGTGACGATCCTCAAGTTGGAGATAAAACTGCATGTATTCATCAGTCTACCTATAAGACTGAACTCACTGCTCCATCTCTACCCCCCAACCCAGCGCACCTCATAGACACAAGGAAATGCAAAATATCCTTGAGGAATGTGCCGGGTATAAGGGGAAAATTAGGTCTCCCGCACTGGATTTAGCTTATTCATCAGCAGGAGATCTGCATCTTGCAGGAAACCTGGAGTCTGACCCCTATTTTTATTCCAGCGTTCGTAACATTCCACAAACCGGCAATTCCCTCCAAACATGGTCACCCCTCTGGAGGGTTGCTCATCTTGATTAACATTGCATTAAACTGTGTCATGAAGGAGCTCCCTACCAACAACCCAGATATTCTTTGGGTTAGACTTAAAGGCACAATGGGTAGGAGCATAGACATTTTTAATGTCTATGCAAGGAGCTCCAGAGCAGGCAGATCACCAACCCTGCAGGCCCTAGACGAGGTAATGGACTCAAAGCAGGCTTTCCACCCCTCAATTGTGGGTGGTGACTTTAATGTAACTTTCGAGACCCTCGATTGGGAAGATATCCTAGAGGCCAATGAGGAGGATAACATGTGGTCGGTTCCATCACTGGAGCTTCCTCCAATGAAAAAGTGGTCCCAAGCAGCCTTGCAGTTGAATTCCATAACTCTAGCACATAGGCTACGGGCCTCAAATGGAAGAACCATCTCTGATAAAGGTGGGGGAATGACTTATGTTGGGCCAAATGGGTCCAGTCGCATAGACTATACACTAGTGGACCTTATCCTATAGCCACTTGTATTAGATATGTCTATAATTCAGACTTGTGAAAGCGATCACAACCTCCTAGGAGTGCCAATTGAGCATCCATGGGGTGAAAAGGTGAGGACAGCTCCCGTTCTCCTCGCCACAAGGGAGGTGACTCCCTCAAATGACAAACGTCGACTAAAATGGTCCACCATCCTGGCAGATGAACTTAAGTTCAGTACCCTAAAAAGCGACCTCGAGAACCACCTGGGGGTGTTGCTATCCCGGTTAAATGAGCCGACCATACCAGCAAGTTGTAGTTCTCTCCATTCAAAGTTCTTTAATCATATGGCAAGAAACTTCATCACTCATCCACATAAGACCAGGCCCAATCAGGTGAAACCAGCTAAAATGACCCCATGGTTCTCAAAGGAGTGTAGATCTCTAAAAAGACGGTTGTCCTTAGCCTTAAGACAAAGGGACATCCCATCAATACGTGAACTAATGAAGCAATACAAACTGGCACAAGTAAAGGCAAAGAGAGAATGGGACGAAAGGAGATGGGAAGAACTTGGGGAGTCTATCTTGCAACCAGACGGCAGGATGTTTTGGGTACTTGTGAGCAAGGGCAACTTTGAAAGGTCTCCACCTTTGGCTAATAACATTGCAGCCAATATGTGGCAAGAACACTTTGGTGCCCTGTATTCCATTCTTTGTCGTTACGACAAGGAATTAGTAGTGCCTGACCTACACCAACCTTCATATGGTCTCTAAATTCACCAGAGAGGAAATACTGGCCTCCCTGGAGGCAATTGTACCTGCCAAAGCCCCGGGCCCGGATGGCATTCCAAAGGACCTCTTTCGATCTGACAGGGTGAACTGGGCAACATACATACTGACACTCTCTAATGACATCGCTGGCAGGGGGAGGATCCCAGAATCATGGAAGGGGGCGGAAGTGATTCTTTTCTTCAAAAAGGGTGACAGGTCTAATCCTTCTAACTATCAACCAATTAGCCTGATCGATTGTGTCCAAAAAGTCTTCTGCAGTTCGCTCTTAACTAAAATCCAGGACTGGATGGATGAGAATAACATCATCTCCCCCCTCAAAGCGGGCTTCCGACGGAAGACTGGCTCAATCGATCATGTCTTCCGCCTCCTCATGCTCTACTTGAAGGTGGTCTTCCTGGGTAAAGGGAGCTTATATATAGCATTCATAGATTTAAAATCCGCATTTGATCTCGTTCCCAGGGACAAACTATGGCGGGCCCTTAGGGAGATGGGTATGCCCCCGGGTATCCTTGAACTTCTAATCAGGCTACACGAGGAGAACGTTGCCAGGGTAAGATGGGGCAGCCAGGGACAGGTCACCGATCCCATCAAAGTACAGGGGGGTGTTCGACAGGGTTGCGCCCTGGCTCCAACTTTGTTCTCACTTTACATCAATCATGTTGTTGAACTTTCATCTGCCATTCCAGCGGACGCTCCCTCTTTTGCAAATCATAAATCCGCCACTCTCCTATTCGCAGATGACACCCTTCTCGTCCTGAAGACTCCAATGGGCTTGCAAAAATTATTAAATCAATTCGAGCACTTCTGCAATGGGAGGGGGCTTGAAATTAATAGCCGGAAGAGTTGAGGGAACATCCTGCGCTGCAGAGGGTGCAGGGGCCTGTGTTATGCCCCTGGTTTAGAGCTCAGCATTTCGCTCTCATGCACAGCAAGTCCCTGCCACCTGCTATGCATTCAACACCCTCACAGCTTAACATGGGCCTCCCCCAAGGCCACACAGTCTGATATCATCTCTCATCCCACCCTCTCATACACTTTTTATGCTGGAGACCATGGCAATGTCCTGAAATTATAAATCATCAAATCACCTCCTGAAAACATGTACTCTCAAACCCTGGGACGGGCAAATTTCACTTACCCTAACACAAGTTGCACCTGTGGACAACTTTAAATCATGTGACAGGGTGTTCCTACAAGCTCCAGACTGCTTAGAATCACAGGCAATACTGAATATCAGATATGAACTCTCGCCGCTGACACATGCGGTGTTCTGGATATCATGGGTTCAACTCCTACCAAGACTGACTCAGCTTGCACTCTTCTGAGTCTCAGGTTTGAATGCTGATAAAGCAACTTTAACCTTCTGAAATCACTAAAGAAAGTACAGTTATATTGTACTACCTCATTTTTACAGGACTAATAAATGGTAAATCAACAGTAGCATTTGGGCGTGGCCAGCAGCCAGAGAAGATGGCCGCACACTAGCGCGGCTCCGGTCTCCTCCGCTCATTAATCACTAATATCCGGCACATATTTGTCTGACTGGGTATTTATCAAGATGCCGGACCACCAGCGAGCCATAAACTGGTGATCAAGATGACCATCGGCTGTGGGCGAGGTCATTGAAAGCCCGTACACAGGGAGGACTATGAGTGCCGGGAAGCATCGGAGTTCCGTGCGCGCGCTCGGCTCGACGGAGCAGGCCCAGTGGTGTGGGCTTGGTGAAAGTGGTGATACTGCGCTGAAGGAGGGCCGCCGCCGGGGTTCACTGACCAGGCCAGGGGCCCGGCGGGGGCCTGCTAAGAGACTGTGAACTGTGCTGTGGGCCGGCGATGAACAAGTAAGCAGTGATCGAGTGATGAAGGGCGGGACCCCAGCTGGGCCACCACAAGCAACAGAGACTGGTAAGGAGTGAGCGGGTCCCCCGGGGCCGGCAGATCCACTGTGCACTGGTGGCCGAGGGTGAGAGGCCAAAATAAACCGGCTCGAGAATCATGGGGAATGATGCAGCGGTCCTCGTGACTGGCGCCATTCCTCGCCGGTGAAGCCCGTATCCGCCCCACACTGCCACAACGCCAGTAGTGACTTTGCAAATGGGCAACACTGACCAAATGTGAAATGCCCGTGGTAGGGAGGCCAACTTTTAGGGAGAGACTTATCCGGCTGGATCGGCTGATAGCGGGCAGTGTGCCCCGTGTGAGTGGTGACAGGCAAATCCGCCATTAGAAGACACCGAAGGCCCTGGGCAAGACGGCAAGGTGCAGGAGACAACACGGCAAGTGCAGACAGCAAAAATCCCAAAATAGTCGCCAAGATATAGTTAACCGGCGGACCTGGGCCCCGGGGAAGCAAGCAGAGTAGGCACAAATGACAAGGGCATTCAAGCGGAGAAGGGGGAAACCGACAGGCCGCAGGGGAGAACTCTGGTAGGCAGCGGCGAGTACCCTAAAACACCCACACTCCCAATGTAATAATGTCGGGCAGCAGAGGCGGGCGCAGCTCGCATCAACCCAAACTCGACAAAGTCTCATGGCAGAAGGTACAAGAGGGAGTCATGGGGCAGATAGACCCTGAGCAGGAAGCACAATCAAAAAAGGCTGAAAAAGAATCCCCCACACTGCAGGACATAATGACAGCTATCACCAGTGTACGCACGTCCCTCGAGGGACGTCTGGACTCCGTGTCCACAGACATCTCCCTGTTGCGGACAGACCTGAGGAAAGTAGATACACAGGTCAAAGAAGTGGAAGATGTGACTCATGGTCTGATCTCTGACACGACAAGCTTGAAGAAACAAGTCGCGGACCTACAAGCCGTTAGTGACACACTAACAGCACAACTCGATGATTACGAGGGCAGAGCCAGAAGAAACAACGTCAGGGTTCTGGGGGTTCCGGAGTGAGCAGAGGGTCCAGACACGGACCTCTTTGTGGAGGAACTAATTACAAAACATCTGCAGTTCGCAACCTCTCCAACTACTTTTCAATTGGGCGAGCACATCGTGTACCGGGAGGCAAACCCAGGCCGGGAGCACCCCCTCGACCAAACCTGGCTCGAGGGTTTAACTTCAGAGACTGGGTAACTATTCTCCAAATTGCCTGCAACGCACCGCCTCTCAAGTATGAGAACAGTACCATAACCTTCTTCCATGATTTTACTGTGAAGGTACAGAAATTGAGGCGTAGTTTTCTGGAAGTCACAGCAGCTCTTAGGGAAAAGGAGCTTAAATACGCAATGTTATTTCCAGCAAAACTCAGAGTTGAGGCGGGGGGCAAAAGCTGGTTCTTCACTGAGCCGGGAGAGGCCTGGGACTGGCTGGAGGGATGGCGAAGAGTTGGGGACCGGGATAACGCAGATTGGCAAGAGCGGCGGCAAGGGAAGACCCAAAAGCAACAGGAACCAGACCAGGAAGACTGGAACCGCACCAATGGAAAAAGCGGCAAGCAGCCCAACACAAATGGAACTGCGACGGGGGGCGCCGACCCCTTAGGTGCCCAGATACCGCTGAGAGATCTCACATGGACAAAGTGTCATATTCTCTGGAAACAATAGTGCCACCTGGTTGGCAGGAGTAGAACCACACAGGGGGATGAAGGTACAATGCGGCGACAGGGGCTGGGACGGCACCTGAGAGAACGCAGAAGGCGTGACGTTAAGTAGACTACCAATAATACACGCGTACTTATGGTCACAGACTGCCCAGTAAGATCAAAGGGATGGGCGGGGGGGCTGGCACATGACTCCTCCACATTGGGGACGGGTGGGCGACAGGCACTCTGCTAACTTGGGGAGGCGGGTATTGTTGATACCGTCAGGCAGGGAGGCAGGGGGGCATTGTTTTTAGGGGGGTATTTTACAGTTTGTTTTATTATTGTTTTCTTGTTACAACACTATAACTCATTCAAGACATGTCAGAGACCTTACTGTGCACCAAGGGCTAGAGAATCACATATGCAACACAAGACACACATCAGCCGACGCCACACACCAGGCAGTCCTGCCCCAAGTATCCCACATAATGGCTACACAGGCGACCTCTAATGCAACACAGGGAACGAGCGTGCCTGCGACAGAAGTGAGCGTTGAAACATCATTCCGAATACTCTCCTGTAACATCAATGGTCTGGGGGACAAACTTAAGAGAACAATAGTGCTCCAATATATTAGAAGACAGGCCCCGGATGTGAACCTGCTTCAGGAGACCCATCTGGTCGGGATTACCTGTGCGGCACTTAATAGATGGGGGTACAAACTTATTGTGCATTCAGGGTTTACCTCAGGCTCCAGGGGGGCAGGGATCCTGATACGGAAGACATTCCCTTTCACCATCGTAAATATACACGCAGACACACAAGGCAGATTTGCAGGAGCAACAGGCCTCTGGGAAGGTAAAAGAATCAACATACTATCAGCATATGTGCCCTCGGCACTACATAATGTGGCACTGCCAGACTTAAATATAGTGATAGTGGACTTCCCTGAAGGGGCTCTAGCGAAATGGGATGACCTTAAAATGACCCTCAACGATCGAATAGACAGACTCCCACCTAGAGCCACCTCTTGCACTCGTAATATAATGGCGGAGTTCCTGACCGCACTTGGCCTAGTGGATGTATGGTGGGAAGCCCACCCTGAGGCAAGACAGTTCATGTTCCACTCATGGGCACACAATTGTTTGTCCCGAATAGATCACATCCTAACCTTTGCAAACGACAAACAATACTTCATAGACGTCAAACACTTAGCTAGGGGGATCTCGGATCATGCACCACTGTGGGCAAAATTTAGCTTGGGCAAGAGAGCGACGTCTAGATCCACATCAATCAGCCCCTGGCTTCTTACAATACCACATATCAAGTCCAACATTATCAAAGTCACAAACTGCTACTTCCAGGAAAATGTGGGGTGGGTCCGGTCTTCTCAGACCATTTGGGAGGTGTATAAGGCGGTCCTGAAGGGGCAAGTGCTCTCCCTTATCGTCGGTCATGGGAGGGAGAAGAGGGCAAAGCTAGAGACCCTGGTGCGGGATATACTGACATTGGAGCAATCCCTCACCCTCCTGCACAAAGACACCAAGCTTGCCCTTGAGGTAAAAGGCCTGGGGTACGGAAACGGCCAGGGGTAAACTCCGTTCGACACAGTATAGCATCTACGAATTAAGAGACAGAGCAGGCAAGCTGCTAGCATGGCTCGACAAAAAAGAAAAGGCGGACAGATGGGTCATGGCAATTCAGGGAGCGGAAGGGGACTGCCTACATAATCCGAAAGAAATTGTAGAGGCTTTCGTGGGCCACTACATGCAGCTATATGCCCCAGAAGCACCTGGCACGATTGAGGACTCGAGTAAGCTATTAGCCGATATCCCAATCCCAGCCCTTTCAATAACTGATAAGGAATCGCTCGAAGAGGACCACACGGCGGAGGAAATAATAGCAGCGATCAACAGCATACCGTCGGGTAAAGCCATGGGACTCAATGGAATCCCAATCGAGCTCCTCAAGTTGAATGCAACTAAGGTAGCGCCCCATAACCTCAGCATGTATGAGGAAAGCAAACACGCAGGTCTCATCGCGAGATGAGAGGCTAGCATCAATCGTAGTAATCCATAAGAAGGGCAAGCCAATGGAAGACTGTTCCTCCTATAGACCAATCTCCCTCCTTAACGTGGATGTCAAAATCCTGGCCAAGGTCCTGGCCCGACTGTTGATACCGGTGGTGGCCAAACTCGTGCATCCGGACCAGTCCAGTTTCATGCCAGGACGCAATACAGCACTTAACCTAAGGCGGCTGAACGCAGAAGAGAATTCATCCAGGAAGATGCAGCGATATTATCCCTAGACACGTGTATGGCCTTTGATATAGTCGAGTGGCCATACTTGTTTGCAGTCTTAGAACGAATGGGGTTGGGAGGAAAGTTTATTTAATGGCTCCGGCTGTTATATACCGCACCCCTGGCTCAAGTCATGGTAAATGGGTGAACATCGAATACCTTTTCGCTAAACCAGGGAATGAGGCAGGGCTGTCCGCTGTCTCTACTATTGTTTGCTATTATTCTGGAACCCCTGGCGAGTTGGATATAAGGGAACCCAATTATCCGGGGGCTACGTTGGACGGAGGGGCATGAGGATAGAATTTCGCTTTATGTGGATGATGTGCTCCTGTATGTGGTGTCACCATTGTGAGAAGTTGGCCTGGTATATGCTGTCCACTAATTATAGTGGGCACCTTGCACCAGTCCAAACAACCCCTTATTGGAGATAGGTTAAAGACAACCTTTATTGAAAGCTATCCTAGTGGTAGCTATGGAGAGCAGCCTTCAGGCTAAGTCTTGAAGGAATGTAAAGCAGCTTGTTTTACCAGTCTATAATCTCTTGAGTGACCAAATGAAAGAGGACCACACCAGGTATATATTCAAAATATATGTATTTATTGCTAAACACACCCCTCTAGTCTCTTTATGAGGCTAGAGTTCGAAGTACATAAGTTATAAGTTAGTTATCAACAGTAATAGCACAAATACACGTTTGAGCCCTAGGGGCGTACCAAACCATATACCAATAAAGTGGTATAAGAACCACGACTGAGCTAGACACAAGGCCTAGAGCCTGTAGAAGTGCTTGTCCCTCCAGGAACCACCCAAGGTAGTGACACAGGGGACCCACGGGGGACGCGTGCAGTGTGAGAACACAGCCGCGAATCGCCGTTGACTTCTATGGGGAAAGTCGCGGTTGGAATTTTAAAGAAAAGGGACACTTAGAGGAGGACTTGGAGCAAACCCTTTTAGAACTGGGTCGTTCTAGAGTCTATACCCACGGGAGCACCGGAGTACTCGAGGTACCTCACCCAGGGAAGCCGGGTGCATAGGTGTCTTTCGGGGTCGGGTTTCGTCGTCGTTTTCAATGGCGATCTGCTGCAAAGTGCTGCTGGCGGCCAAGTCGAAAGTGTTCAGGGGGATCCAAAGGTGGATTGAAGATCTGAAGAACCTGAAAGCAGAGGGGACAGAGTCTGGGTCACTAGCCAGTGACCAGGAAGGCGATGAGTGGATGCCCACCGTTGTCGAGTGCTTCAGGTAGGTTGACGGTCGTCTTGACTCTTCAGCCACGAGGTCCAGGAGGCGTCGACGATGACCAGGAGCTGGTTTCGAGCTGCCCACGACGTATGTCGATTGCTGAGGTGTCGGCGACTGTATTGGACCCAACAAGCCTTGGCAACGGCAAGTCTCGTGGAAATAGAAGAAGGATGGTGGTGCAGACCAGCAAGGTCTGAGGGACTCATCCCGCGAGGGTAAGTCAGGGCACGCCTGGAGCAACCAGGGAAGCCCAAGAAGAAGAAGATTGGCCTTCGGGAGGGCCTACTAGCCAACGGACTAGCGACTGCGAAGGAGCCTCGAGTGGATGCACTTGGAGCTGGCTCATGGGACACTCGTGGAGTGGAGGCCAGTGATCTTCAGTACAGTCAGTGCTGGAGGCGGGGGCTACTCGGAGCCCAAAGCACAACTTCGTGGGAGCCCAGGAAGAGGATGCACTTGCAAATGTGCTGTGTCCAGGGGTCACGGTTCCACGTTACCCACAACAGCTACGGACCTCAGCTTTGCTGGGGACTCAGGGCAGCCTCAGGGAAGTCTAGAAATCCACCTCTGGTGATGCAAAGACTTCGGAGTCCGGCAGGAGCTTCAGCGATGCAGACCGGACAATTGCTTCTTTGGTGCCTGCCAAGCAGGGGAGTCACTCCTTGACCCCCAAGGGAGATTCTTCAGTCCTCTAATCTTAAAGTAGAGCGTCGAAGGTCCAGGATTCTGTGTCAGAGTTTTGTCCAGGTAAATCTAAAGTCCTAAGGACTGGGGTCCCATACTTATACCAAGTTAGGGGGTTGGACATACTCTGGGGACCCACCTATGGGAGGGTCAGGGCAGAGGGGTGGTTACACCCCTTTCCTTTGTCCAGTTTCACGCCAGAGCAGGGCTGGAAGCCCCTGAGCCGGTTTGAACTGGGGTATGCACAGGGACACCAAATGTGCCCCCAGTGCAGGACTTCAAAGCACCAGAGAGTGCTCCCGCCCAGCCCCAATACACACTATCCTGTCTGGGGAGGTGGTTACACCTCCCTGGGACAGGAAACCTATTGTCCAGGCCTCCTGCCGGAGTTTCGGTCAGCAGCAGGAGGCCAGACTTGTGTCTGTGGCAGCGGCATCCATTTTGTGATGCCAGGGCTCTGGAAAGAAGTTACCGGGTAGGCCGGTGGGTACATGTCTCTCCCTCTAGAAGGGTGGAATGCTACCCCCGCCGCCAGAACTGGCGGGGGGGTAGTATTCCAAGATGTTTGACACCAAACTCGACATGTTTTGGTGCAGCCAGTCCAACGTTAGCATTCTACCACGAGGATATAATGCACTTAAGAGTATATGGTCAGGCTGCACTGCAAACAGCATCAGAGGAGGTACTCCGAATTTTGCAGAGGGGCACTGCTCATGCAGGGGCACCCTCTCACATAAAAACCAAGCACTCTGCCTTCAGGATTGTCAAGGCCTGCCATAGGAGTGACTTATAGGTTTATAGGTGTGTGCAATGGTAGTGATATAGGTAGCCTATACCACTGTAAGGGGTGCATGCACCACCTTACTCAGGCTGCAGTAGCAGGCCTGTGGTGTCATTTTGGCTGGCCTTCCAGGGGTGGCATAATACATGCTTCAGCCCCTGGCAGGCCTCTGAGGTACCTATGCCCTGGGTACATAGTATACCATATACTAGGGACTTATAAGGGCACTCCAGATTCCAATCAGAGATGTGCCTAAGGCACATGGAAACCATTTTAGAGAGGAAGCAGCTACGCTGGAGTTCTGATTAGCAGGGCCCCAGCCAGACTAAAGTCGAAAAACAGTGAAGCATCAGCAAAAAGTGGGGGTACCCATGTGAAGCAGATCCTACTCTCCTACAACCATGGTCCTCTATAGATAGGATACTCCGGTTCTGCTCCACCTTTGGGCAATCTTCAGGATACACCATAAACTGGTCCAAGTCAGTGGTGTTCCCCCTGCGGGGTCCCGCCCCTGTCCTACCTGTAGGCTGTGAGGCAAAGATTGAAGAGGAAGGATTCATATGTTTAGGAACCTATGTCACCACCAAGGAAGATCTCTTCTATGAGCATAACCTCCTGGCCCCGCTGGTTTGGTTTAGGGGAGACTTACGGCACTGGCGTGCTCTGCCACTGTCCCTACTGGGAAGAGCTGCGTTATTCAAAATGATGGCATTGTCACGATTTTCATACGCATTGCAAAACACGCCTTACGTGATACATGAACCGTACTTCCGAGCCATAGATGGGGAGGTCAGGAGCCTACTCTGCGACGGTAAACCGCCCCGTATAGCAACACACAAATTCACCAGGAGCTGGTATGATGGGGGATTTGCATTGCCCAATATCTGAGCATATTATTGGGCAGCCCAACTGGTAGTCATAAATAAGTGGGTTCACCATGAGCAGGGCAACCCAGCGTGTCAAATGGACGAATGGGTAATGGGAGTAGGGGGTATAACGAAGCATTAAATACAAATCCAAAAAGCAGAAACTAACAGGGCCTACGCCCCAAACGGTCGCCATCTGGCACAAAGTCACTAAAAACCTTGGATGGGGGAGCAAGGTAGCGCTTGCCACACCCCTCTGGTGGTCAGAGCGCCTGGGTAAATTGGGCTGCTATCAAGGATTTGATAAATGGGACATCATCGGCATCTCAAAGGTGAATGATCTATGGGCAAGGGGAAAAATGATACCATTCCTGGAACTGCAGAAACAATATTAGCTTTCTCAGAAAGAACTCTTTAGATACTCCCAAATACGGCATGCCCTCATGGCCGGTGGTCCCGAGAGGGGAGGACATACCAGAGGCATCACCACTGGAAGACAGACTCCTTTCAGACCATATGCAATGTAAGGCTATATCCCTAACCTATAAGAAAATCATTTACACCCTACCTGACCCGCTCCTCACTCTCCGTGAACGCTGTCAGGCAGACATAGGGCTTTTAGAAGAGGAAGATTGGAGGGAGGCACTCGCATCACCCCGTGAAGTGGCAATTTCATCACGACTGAGTCTCATCCAGTTAAAAATACTACACAGATCATACATCCCATGCACCACACTGGTCAAAATGGGCAAGTCGGTTGAGGCTGGATGCAAAATTCTGTGTGGTAACATAGGCCCCTTTTACCATATGATCTGGGAGTGTCGCCTGATTCAGGCATACTGGGAAACAATAATCAAATACATGACAGATACATGTGGTGGGGTCATCCCACTATCCCCGAAATTGTGCTTATTGAACATATGGGAAGCAATGGACATGAATCGAACTGAACAACTTTGGACTACTATGGGCCTCATGATTGCCAAATGCAACATTGCCAGGAGGTGGGGGGCAGAGGAGTCACCAACCCTGATGGAATGGGAGCGAGACATGGACTGGTGCATGGTCGCTGAGGCAGAGGTATATAAAAATAGAGGGTGCCCTCGGAAATGGGACAAGGTCTGGGGCAAGTGGCACTCGTTCAGGGGGAATATTTGTAGTCCGCCCCATGCTAGGGGGGGTCAACATCCATGGGCAGAACAGTGAGGGGGGACCCCGGATGAGAACAGATGAGGGAATGTTAACCTGTGAGCGCATATGATGTCTCAGATGCTGAACCATCTGATGTGTCCAGAGAGTGGTGTTGATGCAATACTGATGCAATGTCTTGTTGTTATGTTTAATAAACAGATTAATTTAAAAAAAACAGTAGCATTTACTATATAAAAACATGCATTGGCAGTGCCAACAGGCTTTGTTTTTTGTGCCTTTTGATCAATATTGTTGAGAAACAGAAAACTCAACAGCTACAAAGTGTCATGTTCTGGAACCATCCAAAATGATCAAGTTGGACTCTTCATTTCTCTGTTTACTAAAAACAACTGTGGCGATATGACCAACTTTGTTGTTATTTCGAAGAGGGGGAACATTCAGGCACTTTACCACAGGCAAATTGCCATGGCATAGTGCGTAAAAAAATGCATTCCACTGCATGTTCCTGCATCACCGCACTGAAAGGCAAGTAGACATACTCAGTGCCTGCTTTTACTCATGTTTCTGTGATTTTGAAAAAAATATATAATAATCATCAGAAGTCCTTGGATCTTCACTGTGTCATAGTGATTACCATGAGCTTGGGATGTCATTGTGCTGAAGATACATTTGAACGAGGCTGCATTAATGTGTGATAATGTAATAGTGCGATATTGTACCTCTTAGTGTCAAAGCCTCCATGTTATAGGACAGTAGATGTTTCAGCACCCAAGATAATGTGCTGCATAGCTAAATGCAAATAAGGTCGCAAAGGCAAGAACGATTGCATTGCAAATGCTCGTTCCTCTCATCCCTGCATAATGCTTCCCTGTGAGTGTGATCTTTTAGCTGGAAGCCCTGATGACCACTTTGGTGCCCTTGAGGTTCTCAAGCTTGGTAGATTAATTCATTTTCTTCTTTCCCCTCAGACCTTTTACCTACCCATGTTATTTCCCTTCTCTCTCTCCAAAAACCAGTATGTTAGTGAAAGATACGCAGCTAATCTTCATGTCCATGAATTTTGCAGATGCACCCAACTCTATAGACTGTAAGCATTCACGTAGAAGACATCATCCCTTCTCACATTTGGTTCTTATACCCATGCTCATACACAACAGACAGTAAAACATTTCCCACTTAGGCCACACTGGACTCATGCACATTCTGTATACACATGCATTAGCATCTAATGATTAAGCACATTAAGTCTCACTCCCTTTTGCTGCAATACACAGATACGTGTAACAACAAAAACACAAATACAGCAAAACTCTGACACTACTGTGTGACATTAACCCCTTGCATGCTCACGACGGCCCCCAGCCGTCACGCGTTACAGTGGGCGTGTGCTCACGATGGCTAGGGGCCGTCGAAAACCCGCCCACGCGTTAATTCTCCCGCACAGCGGGAGAATTTACTGCGCACGGAAGGGGTTAAAAACCATCCCACACAGGCCACTTGAGTTACACACACACTCACAGTCAGGCACTCGCACATCTGAAGTATTAAGTTCTATATAATAGTACCTATAAAACAATGCAATGCTGCTTATTCCTTATTTTCATTCTAAACATAATTTCCCAATCTTGGTGTTTAATGCACCAATAATTTCACATTAACCATAATGATCAATATAAAAGTTATTTTATCTCAAATCAAGCAAATATTAATGTTAATATTTCTTATTCCTTTGCCTTTCTGTAATCAGCTCTAAATGCTGGTCAACAGTTAGTATTTGTTAATTCTAAGAACCTTAACCCCACATTTTCTTTGTAACCCGAGACATCCATCTTCACAGTTTGCTTATTTGTGAAACACACTGTGGAGTGGGGCTATTGCAAATTGTACAATTAATAAAATTTAACAAATAGAGCAAAATGTACATTAAATAAACAAAAAGTATTATTTTTACAGCAAAACAGGCAATATTAGTAATGACTTACTACTTACCGGTAATATTCATTACTCCTGGTCCTGTTGTCCTTGTCCCATTCATTACAGGGTGAGATATATCTATCTTGAATGCAGAAAAAAGAAAGAAAGGAACACTGGAACCATACCTAACTCCCTTTCCACCGGGAGTACTTAAGGCATACCTACCCAACATTCCTTCTGACCTACCAAGCCCCACATATGAAGGCCGGTCATCCAGGAGGGAGGGAGGGGCTTAAGGAAAGGACGAGGACAACAGGAACAGGAGTAATGAAGGTTACCGGGGAGCAACAGGGCCATTTATTACAAGGAGAGAATACCCAAGCCAGAAATCTAGCATTCATATAGAAAAAAACACAAAAGGATACACTGCCAGTTGTACCCAAATGTGATGCCTAGGCCAAAACACAAGTACAGAGCCCACAGCATGCAACCCCCCGGCTCCAAAATTGGGAACCAACATGCAACGCAAGCATGAGATGACAATGATTGTCAATGTAGCAAAGGGAGGCCCAAGGAGCAACCCAGCAACTGGCCGAGACAGACACCTCTACAAATGCAACACAAGAAGCTGCCACACCTCGCGAAGCGTGCCTTTGCACCCCAGATGGAGGAAGATACCAAACCCATGAAGAAATGACAAAGACGAAGGCCTCACCCTTCCCCGAAATGAAGCCCCAAAAGAAAAACAAAGAATCAATCTCCCCTAAGGAAGACGCGTGACCCCAGCAAACTGGTCAGGCCCGCTGCACGTACAGCAAGGACCACGGAACAACCACAGCTGACCCAGAAGCAGCCACCAAAGTGGGCAAAATCAGTCCCCAAGAAGTAGAAACTAGAAACGCCACCCTGGGAACAAAGAATGAACCAGATGAAGCACAAGGCCAAAGGCAGAAAACAACGGTCCCCTAGCCATCAGAACGCTCAAGGCATCAAACCTCCTGGAGGAAACCAAAAGATACAACCAGAAACATAACCAAAGAGATGTCCACCAACCCCAAAGGTTCAAAATGGGCATATCCCAGAACCCCTCAAAATCAGAGGCAAGTTCCAGAAAGGGAGTAGAAGCCGTACTAAGGGGCATGTCGAGAACATCACTCAAGCAACACCACCCAGTGGACAACAACAGCCAGGTACCATCAGGGGGACCAACATGCAAAGATAGATGCCCACAGGGACTCCAAAGTAGACAATGCCAATGGCTCACAAAGCCACCAGGAAGGTGGGGAAGGCCCACAAAACTGATGGATGGCCACCGCCAGATGCTGGCGGAAGACCTGTGTACCTCAACCACACTCCTCAAGTTTTAATCCGAGAGACGAAGCCCTATAAGAAACAGCAAAGGAGCCGCCCGCAGAAGAGAGGGGAAACAAGGAACCAGACAAGCAAGGGAACGAAGTCCGAGACCAGCCAAAGGTCAACCTCAAGGGCCGGACACCCCAATAGGGCCTGAACCATACAGAAACCCACCGGGCCCCAGAACCAAGCATGACCAAGGCCAGAGCGAGGCTGAGCAGCCAAGCCACAGGCTCCACAGGAATAAAATACCATACAGGAACCCCAAGGAAGACCCTGCCCATAAACAGCACCCACCAAGACCGTGCCCCCTCTCTGGGAACCCCGGGAGCCGGCTCATCGCAGAAAGGCAATCTCTGAATAAAATGACCACCCAAGTAGCTGAAGGAGATGACCCCAACACACAGAAAACAACTAACAGCAACCATCCACATCAAACCCCCGACCAACCATCCGCCGGCCAGAGTGAGGTCCAGGGGAGATGAGGCCATCCTCTCAAATCTGTGATGGATGCAACAAACCTAACCCAACATGAGCTGACCAGGCATCCAGGAGGGCAAAGGACAAAACCAAAGGCTGGCCCCAATGGATGCCCAAGAAAACAGGGCCAAGAAGGACAGTCCCAAAAAAATAGAAGTAGCCAAGGGGCGAACCCAGTCCTGAAGGACCTCCCCACCAGCTCCACCAAACAGCTCAGTGCCCAGACCATAACAATGAAAAGGGACCAGGCAGAACACCAGTCTTGCGGGTCGGCACACAACCCAACCCCTCAAACAACCGGACTGAAGCAACAGAAGGGGACACTGGCCACCTGCATCCCAAAAGGCAAACCCCGCCTGAGACCAAGCTTAGAGACCAGGACTTGAAGACAGGAAAACTCTACCCGGAGCACTAGTGGCAACACCCCAATGCACTAGCCAACAACCAATGGCAGACACTGAAAGAAGAAAAGGAAACACAAAGAACCACAGGAAGATGCCTGCCCTACTGCCCAGACCTGACCTAGCATCCGAGGTCCATGGGCAATCATCCTGGTAGACAAACCAGCTGGCACAGACGGCATCAACCACAGACCACAAGAACAGGCGTGGAAGGAACCCACATGAAATGGCCAGAACCACCCCCCACTGAAAATTCACCAGATGAGGGAGCATGGAGGGTGGCAAATTGACCACCCCACAGGTCCCTAGGACAGAGAGAACGGCACCCCGCATCTTGCAGCAAAACCAAGACACTGAGAAACACACCGCAGAAAGGCGGTACAGAAACCAGGCCCAATCCAAACCCAACTTAGCTGCCGGAAAGAGGGGGAAACCATAAACCATCAAATGGCAAAAGCCCTAGAAATATGACCTCCATGGCAACCTGCCAGGAAGCGACATGCTCACAAAGTTGGGACCAGACGCGACCCTGGGAATCAAGACTTGTTACTTCTAGTCAAGCAGAAACATACACATACTTCCTGGAAGTGCCCAGACTAATGTACAAACCACACACTAGTTGCTGCCCAGACATCTAAGTACACATATGTCCAGTCAGACCATAGGATAGAAACCCAGAATGATCAGGGTCACAGGCAAGACTGTTATGTAGCATGGCTACATGGATAAATGACCTTAACCACCAAACCATACCAGACTCCTGAACACCAATGCCCCCTGGAGTAAAAAAGAAACAACAGGGCCGGCCAGGCCCCTAGCCCTTTCAAATGTAACATGTGGTCACCGGCAGAATCAAACCCATGTAGCAGAGATGACTTTAACAGAAAAGTCACAAGACAGCGCTACTGAGCTATAGCACCTGCATAACCATACTGCGCCCAAACCAAAACAAAAGGATACCATAATCCACGCTTCCCTACCACCACCCCATATCCAGTAGAAAGTTGTGAAACCCCTCCCAGCTGGAATGCTGGCCAGGGAAGACTCCGGAACTAGAACCCAGAAATCACTATGCAGTACTTACATGTTCGGTGAACAAGGAGTTGGCAAGCCGAACCATGCTCCCAGCTCTAAGACCACTGCTCCAGCCATGAGGCCCATCGCCTTCTGCCACGGCAGGCTTGACACAGCTCCCAATAAGGTGGCCACAGCCCTACCTTCCTCCGAAGTCAAAGGTGCTCATGATCCAAGATGCCGAACTGCACCCAAGAAGCTCCCCAGCATATCCAAACCATGCCGGGAGACCCAAAGGCCATACCGCGCATGCGCACTCCCCTAGTGGAGATGCCAGCGCAAAGGGAACTCCGGAAGGAATGCTGGGTAGGGACGCCTTTAGTACTCCCGGTGGAAGGGGGTGGGGTATGGTTCCAGTATTCCTTTCGTTCTTTTTTCTGTCCCCGAGAAAGATATAGCTCACCTTGTAATGAATGGGACAAGGACAGGAAGGGCCTGGGGGTAATGGGCTGTAAAACAAAATTAGAACAGCGAACAGTACAAAACAGGTGTTAGCTAGAATTTTATCAAGTTAAGCAGTTTTCCTAAAAGTGTATAGATAAAGAATGGATGGGAAATGCAAACACAACCACAATAAAGTACTTTGGTCTTTTTCTTGCCCTGCTACTGATTACATTGCATCATTTTCATGCAGACAGCACAACATTTTACTTTGAGCTCAAGATTTAAGCGAGAATGTTCTCTTTGGTTCTGTGTGAGAGCCGATGATCAAAGATGAACACCAAAGACCTCCTGTCATGCAGTACTATGAAGATGACAGTCTTATCTATTCAAATTTAAACTTACGTAATCGCTTAATTTACATTTTGTCAAATTTGCTTGTACCCTATTAACTTTATTTATTTATTTACTGGAGATGATCCTGGGCAGGGTTAGAACACTTTATAGTACAATTTTCTGAAAAGAAAAAACATTTATAAAACAAGCTGTGAGAGTAGAAAATCAACGCAGGAGCATAAAATAGAAAGCAGCCTTACCGATCCTGGATGAAGCTAGTGCCCAATAAGAAAAGTTTGAAATATTTACATGCATCATCAGGAATTTGTGCTCTGTGAATAAAGAAGGTAATTTTAAATCTGGTAACAAGATGGTGGGGAAAGGCTCATGGTTAACTGGCCATGTGTCTTGTCAGGGCGTAGCTAAAAGGATTCAAATAACGGTGCTATTAGAACCTCACATGATATAGCATCCAATAGTTTGGGGCATGGCCGGAAAATAAAAGGGCTTGCCTTTATGGGAGCAATACAAATGCCAGGAGTCCAGTAAGCAGAACTGTCCATTAATAATGGAGCGATGCGAAGAATACATATATGGCCAGTGTGAGGAAGATATGTTGCTTAGGCGGTCATTTAGAGCCTTCTGCATAGCCTGCTGGATCCATAGGTCATTGGAGGCTATGGCCTCCCCTCCCCTGGCGTGCGATCCCCTACCATAGTTAGAGAGTTCCACCTACTGTACTTGTTTTTTTTTGTTGAAATGCAAAGTACTGTTGACCCTGATGTGCAGTGAGTTTTCTCCCCGCATGTCAGGGCCATTCATTGATTTCCGTGCTTAGGAGTGCATGGCTTTATTAAGCAGGGAGATTTAGTAATGGTCACTCTTCCCTAATAACTGGTGGCCCTGTGCCAGACAGGTATCCAGGTCAAAGGTGTGTGCGGGCAGTGTCAGCTGAGATTCAGCTGATAGCACACCTGTGATTTGCCTACTTCTGAATGAGTGTGAAGGTATGGACTAACGGTGCTAGGAAGAGTAGGTTCAGTGTTCCTGTGTCATGTCGTGATCTTAGCCTACACAGTGGTTTTAAACCCAAATCCAAGTGGACACCCATGCTACCAGGAGGTAATGCTGTTGACACATTCTACAACCTAGTGTTAAATGATATGGACAGACACGAAATAAAAATATCGAAAATGAGACATAGGACTAAGGACAATCTCTGCAGAGAAGAAAGAGTAGCCCTGAAACAACTCACCTCCAACAGAGACATCATAATCAAAGAGGCAGACAAAGGGTAATGTAGTCATCATGAACAGATCAGACTATCATGCAGAAATCCTGTCCCAACTAGGTGACAACTCCTGCTATGAGCAGCTCCCTTACAACCCAATAGCCCCTCTTGTCACCATTATCAATAAACACCTATCCGAATGGCACACGCTAGGTCTTATAGATGACCAAGAACTATTATATCTCAAAGTTCACAGACCTACGTTCCCCTGCCTGTACACCGTTCCCAAAATACACAAGACTGCTCCCTTTCCTCCAGGGAGACCCATTGTGTCGGGCATTGGTGGTCCCACGGAAAGAATAGCACAATACGTTGACCTCTTCCTTGGCAGTCTGGTTACTAATCTGCCATCATACATCCAGGACACCAAACACATTCTCAGCATCTTATCAGATGTCCAATGGCAGCCGGATATGATCCTGGCTACCCTAGATGTAGTCTCACTTTACACTACTATTGAACCTACCCTAGGGCTCAAAGCAGTCACCAGCATACTCAACAACAGACCAGCCAACTTATGGCAACATACCCAGATGTTAGTCACTATGATGGACATCATACTTAACAACAACTTCTTCATCTATGACGGTATGTGGTATAAACAGAATAAAGGAGTAGCCATGGGCTCGAAATTTTCTCCCTCTTTGCCAACCTTTACATGGGCGTCCTAGAGTCAAAATGGATTTGGGGCACGTGAAGGGGCACAATGGATAGACTCCATAATATACTGGGGTCGCTACATAGATGATTGCTTACTCCTCTGGTCAGGGTCTCAACTTGAACTCGAGAATTTCTGTGCTCACCTCAATCGCAACGATATGAACATGAAATTCACAGGTAACTCTAGTGCTACCAACATCACATTTCTAGATGTGGAAATCTACAGCAAGTCCGACACCATTGAGAGCCGTCTATATAGAAAAGAAACTTCATGCAATGCCATTCTGCATGCAGACAGCTCACATCCCCCTCACCAAACACAGGCAAATTCCCTACGGGAATTCATGAGAGCTAGGAGAAACTGTAGCGAGGAACTGGAATTTCATAAGTGCCTTACCAATATGAAACAAAGATTCTTAAACAGAGGTTATAGTGCACGCACCATCAACTCAGCCGAAAAAAGGATCAGGAACATAAAAAGAGACGATACTTTACACACCAGACGTACAATCACTGAGCAAGACCAACCTGTCCGACTCATTACTGACTATAGCGACATGGGGTTAACAATGAAGAAAAGCCTTAACAAACATTGGAACGTACTA
The DNA here is from genome assembly GCA_963921515.1 of Calotriton arnoldi. NCBI lineage: Eukaryota > Metazoa > Chordata > Amphibia > Caudata > Salamandridae > Calotriton > Calotriton arnoldi. The sequence continues at coordinate 387,645 of CAWUFW010001538.1, forward strand.
CTTGCAGACAACACACTTAAAGGGATTGTACCTCCTAAACCTCAAATCACATACAGGAGAGGCAGAACCCTGAAAACTAGACTCAGCCCCAGCATCCCAGGCCCTAGCACCAGGCCTACTTGGCTTACGACTCATAATCTCGGCTTCTTTAAGTGCGGACACTGCGGGGTCTGCAAACTAGCCCAACATGGAATAAGAAACTTCACGTCCATGAACAGACAAGAATACCAGATTAGACACAACATCAACTGCAACACGAAATTTGTGATCTATATTCTGGAATGCACCTGCAAACTTTGGTACATCGGAAGTACCATCAGACCACTAAAAGAGCGAATACGAGAACACGTCAGAGCTTTGAACAATCTGGACACTAGATATCCTATGGCGATCCATGCTGCCACTTGTCCTAACCAGGGCCCCAAGAAACGTATTTCCTTTTTCGGATTTGACATGGCATCCACCAATGTGAGAGGTGGCAACAGAGAACTCAGACTCAGACGCCTAGAAGCCACTTGGATTATGCGTCTGCGAACAGTACAACACGGATTGAACATTGATCACGAACTGCATTACTTCCTGGGTGAATGAACTTTATGACATTTCACTTGTCTGAAACTCCATTTGTGTTATTTACGTTGGTATGATACCTGTCCTCTTCCTATGCAATCAGTTGATACTAGCATGTCTATTTTCCATACCATATTCATGTGTCATCATCTTCCCTGTTACATAACCTCCATGAATAAGAGCCATGTGTTTCCAATAATTGTTGCCATTACAATTTTACTGTGCTTTTGGTCATTGTCACATAATTCTGGATAGGCATCTCACTATGTGTACTCTAACAATGTTTGCATTTTATTCAGCAATACCAGCATGTCTTTTCTCTTCGCCAATTCATGTGACAATATCTCCCCATTGACTTACCCTTCCATGTTTTACATTCATGTAATTTTTTACTTTCGTTACCGCATTCACTAATTGCCTTTTCCTATTTTGACTTAGTATACCTAACACTTTGTCACAGGGATTTCACTCTTTGCATCCTTTCACATGTACCAGCTTCAACATCATTGATGTTTTATCATCTTGTTCATTGTCACATCCGTTCGTTTTGACTTTCCTTCAGATGTATGCTTATTTACTGACATGCACCTCTGGCTACTCTTTCCGTTTCTTGTCCTTACCACTGTGCGGGCTTCAAGAGGTTGCAGGTGCATCACTGACTTTATTTGTCCTCCGCACATGCGCTTTACTTTACGACCTTCCCCCGAGAATTTCAATATGGCGACCGCACCGGCCGGATTTCTCATTGTTCTCGGTTTAGTCTTCCAACTCCATACCGGATATAGCTCCCTCGTTTCCCCTTTTCCCTTTCTACTATCTCCTCCGGCTCCAGTGCGTCCTCGCAGCTCTCCCATCCGGACCCCAGGTATTAGCTATTGCAGTTTGACCTGTCTCCTCCACCTCCGTATTCCTTGATATCCCTCATTACTTAGTGTCCTTTTCCTCTGGTTTTCAGACAGGTGTCTGCTTTACCCAGCCTCATACATCCCTGGTTAGTACTCAACTTCTCGTACCCGGGGTAAGTTTTCTTCCCCCTTTTCCTTTCTTCTCTCCACCCTCCCGCCCACTACTCCACGCTCCTTGTAACCTCCCCTCCCTTCCTCCGTTATAGCCTAACCTGTGTACCTCGCCTGCACGGCTTGGTACCCCATCCACTGACCTGGACACTGGACAGCCTCCCTCCGCCAATCATTTCCGGCCTTCCACGATTGCCGTGGCTCACCCGCCCCAGCGCAATCACGCTTGTTTACAGAGGGACACTACCACCTGGTAAGTTTCCCCACCACGCTCATGTTCCCAGCCTTCCCGGCATTTTCCACTCTCCTTTCTAGTCACCCTCATTCCTGCTTTCCTTCCTTAGCGGTTTCCCTCCTCGCTGCATCCTTGTTGCCAGCGCAGCGCCTCTCCTGCGCATTTCGTTACTCCTTATTGTGAGTTTACCCCTACGGGTGTGCTGTATTCTTATCCAACCTCCTGGTAAGCACACTAAGCGTTTTGCTTTCCCATGTTACCTGTGCCCCAACCTCTACTTCTCTCCCTCCCCTTGTGTTTTTCCCCCCTTCTATCTTCAGTTCCTTACAGTAGTTCATGATCACGGGTCTTTAGTTCACCCACGCACTCATTGTTTCCTTTTCCCTCGCTTTTGGTGTCTCGACCTCTACACCTTATCTACCACATTTCCTCTTGTGTCCCTTCTAGAAGTCCAACAGCTTAGGCTTACTAGTGTACCCGCTTCCTCTCCGCTTTCTCTTTCATTCCAGCCCTTGTGAGTCCTCACATATCCTTTCTTCACTTCTTTCCCTCTTGATCTTTTCTACGCTATTTCCAGCACTGTTCACTCACTCTATGTATCAGTTTTCCGCGCTTTTCCTCATGTCTTCTATTGTACATGAGAGCGGCACCATCACACCTGTCACTATTAATTGAAATATTTTGAAATGTTTCCTGCTTCTTCATCTAGAGCCTTGAACCATGAACAGCGGCACCTTCACGAGTGTCACCTAACACCATATTGGCCACTTACAGTTGATCATGTTCCAAACAGTCACTTCGGGTGATCCCTTTCCACTTAGATATACGTGTCTAGCACAGACGAGGTATCTTTCGTTGCATCGTTGTTTTCCTCACATATTATTTATTTATTTTATTATTTTTTGTATCCTTCCCAGCCCTGATGAGTCACGGGAACTTTCCCAGTGACGAAACACGTGTCGGCTGGTTCACTATATTCAACACAGTGATTGTTGAAATAAAAAAATACCTATTTGGACAAATACTGATGTTGACCATTGCATTCGAATAACGCATCAATAGTAGATATTTTATCACCAATACCCTCATCGCGTGTGCCCAGGACTACGCTCACTTCCTGTGTCATGCTGTAGATTTTCCTTGAGGATTGTAAAGCAAGATTCCTGTTAAGAGCCAGAATTGCACAGGGTATTGAAGACTCTGGCAGCCAGAGGACACATGGAGGATCTTCCATGGAAGACTTTATGTGTAATTGACTCTGTCTCCACGTGAGTTGACCATATTAAAATGTATTAAAAACATCAAGTTCTAGAGATGTAACAGACACCTTCCCTATCCTATTTTCATTCACTTCCTCTTCAGGAGCACAGGTGGTTGCGGCAGTGAACATTTGAGGGTTCTATTCAACCTGTCCTTGGCAACTTTGAGAGTGCGTTTAACTCACTGTCATTTAGTTTGCACCATACATTTCTCCACTGTACACCTTTCTTGTTTTTTTCCACACTCCCTACTCACTTTCTCCAGTGTTTGTGTATTTATTTGTTTTTGTGCCTCTTATCTGCTTTTTACTAGTGCTACTGATCTTAAGGGCCGAGCTGAAAAGTTCCCTACCTGCTTCTTTGCCTCTTGACAGAACAGGAGAGGTGAATGCATTCCTGGTTGTGAATATAATTGTGTACTCAAGGATAGTAGTTCACAAAAGCCTGCATTTTGTAATCCACTACCCTCACCTTTTATCGCTCTCCCTCTCCAATGGCAAGCTTCTGATTACCCTTACTCCGCCTGTGATTCGCTCCCTTGTTTTCCAGGAGTTCTTGGTTCCAAGTATTTTTTGTGTATCAGTCCCTGTCATATAGGATAACTGGGAGACAAAGGGTCAGCCGCTGGGCCTGTCTGCCCTCTTGGTTCACTTGCTACTTGACAACGAGGCAGGCGAGCTTTATGTGCAGTGGTGTGGGAGCCCCACTACTTTACAGTGGGGATTCTACTCCATCGAACTCTAGATCACCACCTTAGTGCTCTTTCAAAGTTATCGTTAGTAAAATGCATGCATTGCAATATTTTTTGTGTGAGAGTCTATTCAGAATGTATTGACTAATGTGATACCCAAGATATTTTCATTTGTGATTAATAATAAAGGTGTGAGAAATTTGCTTTTGTGTAATTATGTAAATGTTAGGGAAGATTGCTCAGAGTTATGCATAATCCAAATAATAAGTTCAAATTTGTCATTTTGTACTATTATTTAAAGGGCAAAATGATTACTCATGCCAATTTTTGACACAATAACACATTTCACTGTAAATAAATAGTGCAAAAACAAAAGCACAATCAACAACAGCCACTTCTGTTCCGTTGTTCCTGTACATTCACTGTAAATTTTACTGCAAATGACATATTCCTGGTAAATGTTTTCATCGAATGGCACGTAATTATGCTAAGCAACATAATGGCACAATTTCAGGCATTTTGCACAAGCCTAATGCAAGATTTCAAAATTTACACAAATGACACAGGTGCAATTTAAATTCCATGCAGCCCTAATTTTCTTGGTTTTACTGAGGTCTGCCTCTCATCCACCTCTGGTCTGGGCAGCATTGGACGCTCCTTCCATCCCTTTCTCAGGCCACTGACACTCAGGGTATCATCCGCGTGGGTGTGACAAGTGTCATACAACCTAGGATTGTGGCTGCTGCTCAGTTGTATCCCTCATTACCAGCACAGACAAACCTGTGCATATATGGGCATCCCAAAGCTGTGACAGTATGCCCCATCAGAGAGGCAGACTGCAGCAGGATTCAAGGACCATCACAAGATGCGAAGGTACCAGTATTTGAGGATTTACTGCAGGATACAAAACATGCACCCAGAGAATGGCCAGGTACTTGACTTTCCTCCCTGTCGATGAGAGGAAGTCTGTGCTCTTCACAAAATTTCCTCTGCTTGGGTTTTGCTCTTCAACTGTGCTTCTGGCATTTCATCTGAGACAATCCTTAAGCCGAATGCCAAGTTAATCTTAGAATTGTTTTGAGTTTTGGTGTGTATTAAAACTTCTTCTGCACTGTCAAACCAAATAATTTCCTGGCATTCTTGAAACTCTATAAGGATGTTCCTTCCTTCCTTGGAACTCTCTGACCTCTTCCAGCACTGTCTTCAGATGCCTCAGGTTAGTCATTAGCTATGGAGGAGTAGATTCACTTGTTTGGTTAGTGAAATTACTGTTGGATTCTTAAACTGCCCCAGCAGGTAGATACCTATTTGAAAACAGCCTTTTCGTTTAAGTTGTGCCAGAACAATTCTCACTTAAGCTTTCACAGAGTTATTTACAAATTCTGAGTAAACCTTTGTTTCTGTACGATGTCTCAAGATGTGGGCTTTTATAGGATATCGGAATTGGGCTAGTCTCACCATGATTCCTTTGGGCCTACAAAGATAGTAGTACTGTTCCATTTAAACATTGAGAGTTTACTAGAATAAACCTGTTGCCAGAGTGATTCTTGGGTATTTTATCAGTTTCTATGGAATGTTACTATTTATATGAGATCCATGCAAAAGAAAAATTCCAGGAACTAACATTGACTCTAGAACAGGGAGTCACATTAGTCTTGTTTTTCGTTTAATAAAAAAAAGCTAACGCCAATGAGAGACTGCACAACACCTAATAGATGCTCCACTTGAACAGACAATCTGAATGACTACCACCCAACAGCATCTCGTATGCATCTTCACTCATATCCCTAGCCCCATCTTGCTGTTGGCATTCATTATTGAGCACATTCTTGGACTTGTTTAGAAATGTTGATGAGGGAGGAGACTGGTGGGCTGAACTTTGTTACTGCAGCAACAGTCCCCAGGTTAGTGAAATTTTAGTCTCACAGTGATGACCTGAGTTCATAATATTGCAGAAAAGTGAGTGTTTAGGCATGTTTAAGATATTATTTTATTTGAGTAATGGTAGTACTAGTCTGTGGGTTCACTTTGATTATCCTATGTGCCATCCACATTGTATTTGCCCAACCATTTAAAAGATGCCTGGTAGAAATCTTAGAACCATAGCCTAAGTATAAGAGCATTATCATAGTGGTGATGAGACTTACTTAGTGAGTCCATGAATTCCCTGTGTGGTTCAAAGTACATTTAGAAGTGGATGGGTGCAAGTATAGTTTTTTCAGAGACAGCTAAAGGATATGAAATTGATTTCAATTGTAATTGTTTAAGAAAGATTATCCTCAATTTCAATTGTTAATTGTTTAATTGCTTAAGAGTGATTCCATATGAAAGATTTAAATTAACTGAGAGCAGTTTACCTTTAATTCCACTGTATCATGTAGAATAGCATCCTTCACCCAATTGAAGGTTGTGACTAAATTTAAGAGCACAACAAAGCACAAATTGCTATTCTTCATTATATGTCGGGCATTATCATTTACTTTTAGTCTGCCAATTTTGGGCCTGTGGTGTTCTGGTTCTATGGTCATCTGTTAACATTGACTGACATAAGTGTGAAATATTATTTTGTTCACGAAATGGTGTATCTGTTTGGCTACCCTTTTTCTAGCAGGTTTTTATAAGAAAATGGGTAAATATTTGGTGAGAATGTGAGTCCTCTCCAAGTTACAAGCTCAAACTCTTGTTAAGTCCAACACATAAGTTCAATTAGTAAACTTGGGCTCAATCCCAGGTAGCTATGGCATGGAGCAGACATACTTAACTTGAAAATAAGTAAGAAAAATATTCAGTAGTACCAAAAGAATTAAAAAGTCAAAACAAAGGATAATAATAAAGTCTCACCTCCAGTTTCTAAAATCGCAAAAGTTTTAGTAAGAATAATGACACAAAAACACTAAAATTGCAAAGGCAGAGGCACAGTAAAGACCCGGACAGCAGCTGCGGCAGTTTCGACGGCGAGGCCGCGACCGGGACCGCTGGAGATATAGGGGCGGAGTCGCGGCCCGAAGCCCAAAGTCAAGCCGGGACCTTGCGTGCCCTGAGTGCCCGCCCGCGATAGAGGCGTGGCGCACTGGCTGTGCGGAGGCCCTGGACACATCGCAAACGAGCGGTGAGTGACCCGGCGGGACAGTATTGGAACCGCCTGGTATACGGCTAGCGCAGCGGTGCAACAGACCGGGAGCCCGCTCAGCTGCACGATCCTTAAGGACGCCGGAAGACTGGGAAACAGCGTCCGAGCCCCGGCAGTGCCCGATCGCATCAGGCTAAAGCGGCGGACAGAGGGGAGAGAAAGTAGGGGCCCCACACTACGACCAGTATTGCATAGAGCGGCCGTCATAGACTTTCCCAAGCTGGGAGATAGGGGCGGCTCCCTAACAAGAGTATCGGCCGCAGTACCACCGGAACAGCCCATAGAAGCAGAGCAGCAAGGCCGGTACAGACTTATGAGCACAAGAAACCCCTAACACCATTACAGTTTGGGCGCCAGCAGGGGGAGGATATATTGTGTCTGGCACTACACAGGAGCACACAAGTGCAGCGCCCCCCCTAAACTTCTCGGGGGCGAATATCGGACACCCGCCCTCGGAGGGACCAACACTCCCATTGCAGTCGGCGTGAAGCGAACCACATTGGCCCGGAGGCCCAGTGAGGGAAAGTGCGACATCCACTGACGCTGATTGCAAGGGAACACGAGGGAGCGGGACCACAAGACTGGCAGACTGCCCGCAATACTACCTCACATCGGTAGAAAGCGACGAACACCGACATCCCCGTGCCGACTGAGGGGGGTGCCCTTCTGGGATTTGGGACGCCATGGGGGGAAGAGGACAACGCTCGGTGCAGAGTAACCGAATAGATAAATACACTTTTACTAAAGAACAACAAGACACACCGGGCACGGGAACAAGCACTGACAATGGCCAACAACCAGCGAAACATAAAGAGATCACCTTGCAGGATGTGATGACCACCCTTCAACAAATGCAAACCTCCATCGGCACTATATCTTGCGATATAACGCTGCTCCATGCGGATATTTCAAAAATGAACACGAGAATGTCGGAGGTTGAGACCACCACGGCGGCCCTCTCGACGGACACTGCGATGCTGCAAAGGCAAGTGTGTCACCTAGAGCTAATGACCAAGCAGATGGCAGAAAAACTGGATGACCAGGAAGGGCGCTCTCGGCGCAACAACGTTCGCTTGGTGGGGGTGCCAGAAAGCGTCAGGGGGCCAGCTTTAGATCTCTTTGTGGAAGAACTGGTCCAAACACAGCTACAACCTCGTGGACTTTCAAATTTCTTTTCGGTGGAAAGAGCCCACCGAGTACCAGGCGGACGGCCTATGCCAGGAGCCCCACCGCGACCTATTCTGGCACAAATTTTCAACTTCAGAGATGCGATTCTGCAGGCGGCCCGGGTCGCACCCCCCCTGAAGGTAGACAACAGTAATGTGACACTATACCCGGATTACACAGCGGCTGTAACTAAGCAGTGACAACATTTTTTGGATGTCAAAAGAGAGCTACGTAATCGAGAACTTAAATACGCAATGCTCTTCCCAGCAAAACTGAGGGTTGAAGCAGAAGGGAAAAGTTGGTTCTTTACGACGCCGGAGGAGGCCCAAGAATGGCTGGAAGGATGGCGCCCAGCCAAAGGACATAACAGGCAAGGGGCAAAACAAAAGCATCAACTCTCTCAAACAGCCCTAACCAAAGAGACAGAGATTAAAACGGGAGCGGACGCCGGTGCCAGGACCAGCAGTGACACAGAATGATGCTTCAGATGCCATACACAAAGCCGCGAGATCATCCCAGGAAGGCGTCGCCATGCCTGGGGAACACTTCACAGCATGCCAAGACAGTAGTGCCCCACAGATAAGACATCTGGTAGGTTGAATGGCCTACAGCCCTATACACCAAAGGCCCCACACCACAGACGCCGCATGGCGACCTGGTTGAAAACTGCTGCTTGGATCAGATGGAAGGAAGGTGCAGATCATACGCCACGGACTATGAGGACACAATCGGGAATGGGCGGGGGACACGGAGTGACTCTCCCCCTTACGCAAGTACACAGTTATGGGACTAAAGCACTCTGCTGAGTTGGGGAGGCGGGTAGTTTTAAATCCGCTGTGCAGGGAGGCAGGGAAGGGGTGGAGGGATGGGTTCAGTTAATTGGTTTATTTCTAGTTATGGCAGTATTTAGAATGTTAGGTGTCACAGCAAGGGACAGATCAGACCACATTAGAGGGGACAAGTTGCAAACAGCCCAGAGAGGGCAAATCATTAATGACAAGCATGCCGAATACGAACTCAGAGGACAGTGACGCCGGTTTTCAGACGTAGACCTCCCAACTATCCGGCCCTCCGTTGAGAGTGATCTCGTGGAATGTGAATGGTCTGGAGGACAAAATAAAACGAGGTCTAGTCTTACACTACCTTAGACGTAAAATCCCCGCGGTTGCACTCCTCCAGGAATCCCACCTGCAGGGAACGACCGTCAAGGCCCTGGACAGATGGAGGTTCAAAATGATAGTACATTCGGATTTTACTTCTGGTTCCAGAGGGGTGGGGATCCTAATAAACAGACGTTTCCCTTTGATTATAACCGGGACACACAAGGACGACCAGGGACGATTTGCAGCAATGTCATGTCAATGGGACGGTAGGATGTATAACATTGTTTCAGTATATGTCCCGCCGACGCTACATCAAGCTACCCTTCCGGACCTGGGAAAATTCCTACTTGCACTCCCCAGCGGGGAACTAATTATGGGGGGTGACTTTAATGCCACCATGAATGCATCCATAGATCGTAAGCCCTCTAGAGACCCCAGTGGTGCCAACCTCCAATTAGTAGAATTCGTAGAAGCGCTTGGTCTATTAGATGTCTGGAGAACTAGATATCCGACGGAAAGGCAGTATACGTTCCACTCTGGAGTACATAATAGCCTCTCCAGACTAGACTACATCTTCACCTTAGCTACAGGGATGCTAGGAATGTCAGAGATCGTGCACTTATCCAGGGGTATATCGGACCACTCACCCATACTCATCACATACACGCCCTTTGCCCCGCAGCGACAAAGATTGTTCCCAATTCGCCCGGGATATCTCAAAAATCATAAAATAAGTAAAGACCTCATTAAGGCGACAAAGTGCTATTTTGAGGAAAATCAGGGCACGGTCCCCTCTCCAACGACTTTGTGGGAGGCATACAAGACGGTGCTACGTGGGCACGCAATCTTTTTAATTGTGGGACAGAAGAGGGAACGGCAAAAACACATTGATGAATTGGAACTAGAAGTCTCCTTGGCAGAGACGGCCCATATAGCGGACACTACTGATGAGGCGGCACATAGGCTACACCTTGCACAGCAGGCGTATAACGCTTACATACGGGAGGAGGCTAATAGTACGCTTACAAAAACACAGCACACAGTCTACGAACTTGGAGATAAAGCAGGTAGGCTGCTGGCCTGGCTGGAAAAGAAGGAAAGAGCGAGTAAATGGGTGGCACAGATCCATTTAGATGATGGACGTATAACAACCGCACCGCAGCAAATTACTGAAGCGCTGGCGACACATTATAAGACAATATACACACCAATCGCCACCGCAACCAGAGATGACAATCTCGCATTTCTCCAAGACATACGTATGCCCACTCTAGCTCCAGAAGCAGTAACAGCTCTGGAGGAAGATATAACACCAGAGGAACTCGCACAGGCAATAAGAGCATTACACACAGGGAAAGCGTTGGGACCCAATGGAATTCCGGTGGAATTCTATAAACACGCAGCTCCCCAACTTGTGCCACACCTATTGGCCATGTACACGGATAGCTTAGAACAAGGGATTCTCCCTAGGGATCAGCGCCTGGCCACTATAGTTGCAATACATAAACCTGGCAAACCGACTCAGGAGTGTACCTCCTACAGGCCGATCTCCCTGATAAATGCGGAAGCAAAAATACTAGCCAAGACACTGGCAACCAGATTGCAACCACATCTGTCCACAGTGATTCATCCGGATCAGTCCGGATTTATGCCCAACCGCAATACTGCGCTAAATCTGAGAAGGTTACATGGTGTCATAGAGCGCAGATCAACCATAGCAGAAGACGCAGTTATATTATCACTAGATGCATGAATGGCGTTCGACTTAGTTGAATGGCCCTTCCTTTTTGCAGTCCTTGGACACTTAGGATTCGGGCCCAAATTTTGTCCATGGATCCAATTATTATATACTCAGCTGCTGGCGCAGGTAGTGGTGAATGGCCATATATCGACTGAATTCCCACTAGGAAGACGGACGAGACAAGGCTGTCCATTGTCACCACTCCTGTTTGCAATAGTGCTTGAGCCTCTGGCAGCGTGGATTAGGCAGAACCCAGTGATACGTGGCTTAAGGTGGACTCTGGACTGGGAAGACCGTATATCGCTATATGCGGACGACATATTATTATACCTATCGTCCCCAGCACGCTCCATTAACTGCCTCTTAGATATGTGCATGGCTTATGGGCGAGTATCAGGATACACCATCAACTGGGCAAAGTCACTTCTTTATATCCTACATGGTCCCCCACCACGGCTCCCACGGGGTTGTGTACTTCAGGTAACAGATAATGGCTTTAAGAACCTGGGGATATACATAACGCATGATCGAGCACAGTTCACTGCGCAAAACCTGACACAGCCCTTGACGAGATTAAAAAAAGACGTCAAACACTGGTGCACATTACCGCTGACACTGCTAGGAAGGGCAGCCCTCTATAAAATGATGGCACTTCCCAGATTTCTTTATGCGCTACAAAATACACCGTTCCCTGTCCCCTCAACATACCTCACAGCGATAAATGCGGAAGTGACGACATTACTCTGGGAAGGCAAAACTCCTCGTATAGCCATGCACAAACTCACTAGAAGCTGGTACGATTTTGGCATCGCCCTTCCTGATATTAAAATATACTATTGGGCATCCCAATTGGTGGCTATCAACCAATGGCTTCATGTTCCCCAAGAGGACCCGACATATCGAATGGATAGACACCTCTTAGACACACCAGGGATTATGGGGGCGCTTTACAACAGGACGAGAAAACACAACCTCACAGGCCCAACGGCACACACGATACAGGTATGGTTTGAGGCACAGAGGGCACTGGGATGGGAGGGAGTGATTACACTAGCTATGCCATTATGGGACACAAAGAGGCTGGGTATGCTGCGCAATACCAAAGGCTTTCACAGCTGGGATCTGATAGGGATATCAAAAGTCGGAGATCTGTGGAAGAAAGGGGAAATGGTCACATTTGCCCAACTGCAAACTACCTACGGATTAGCACAGACAGAAATATTCCGCTACATGCAGGTCAGACACGCACTTCAGTCCTTGCTGCCACTGGGAACACAACCTGAAGAATCCTCCCTGTTGGAAGATCGACTCTTAACAGACCATCTTCACAAAAAGGCAATTTCACAAACCTATCGGAAAATAGTGAATAACCTCCCAGACCCCACAACGGCATTGAAGGCCAGATGGGAGCTAGAAATAGGGGACATAGATGATGCTGACTGGCAGGAGGCACTGGCATCCCCTAGAGAGGCTGCAATACCATTGAGACTTAGATTAGTGCAATTAAAAATTTTACATCGCACATACTATACCAGGACACTATTACACACAATACACCAAGCAGTCACGCCACTTTGTCTCAGGCAATGTGGAGAAACAGGTACATTTTACCACACTATATGGCTCTGCCCAGAGATAGCACGCTACTGGAAAGCGGTGATGCGTACGCTCTCGCAAGTCACGAGTGTCACGATTCTCCCAGAACCTAAATGTTGTCTCCTCAACATCTGGGAACCTACGGATTTAAACACCACTGCTCAGGATTGGGCAACACTGGGCATGACAATAGCAAAACGAAACATAGCACAACGTTGGGGGTCCGGACGTGGCCCTAACCTTGGTAGGTGGTGCATGGATATGGACATAGCGATGGTGGCGGAAAAGTCAGTGTATGTTCACCGAGGGTGCCCCAAAAAATGGACAAAGGTTTGGGGGAAGTGGAATCCCTATCGGGGAAACATCTGTGAACCTCCCCCATTGGAAGAGTCTGAGTCAGACATTAGTGATTGAACATATTTTGACACGAGATGTTTATTGGATATTCCGGGGCGGATCTATTAGGCCCACTGGTTCGGACGGACGAGTCTCTAATAAGTATAAAGGGCAGAAATAAATTATGTACACTGTTTTACCTGTGTCTGTACACCATAAGAAACAAATGGAAGCAAAAAACACCTAGGCAATTAACTGGTCATACGAAGACCTGTAACAAACTCATTGATATATGAACGGACTCAGTGTACTAAACATTTATTTTAAAATATTCATTTTATTCTTATAAATTCATAATAAAAGCAGTCTAATCCAGGATACTAAGACATACTATATTTAACGACATATTGACAAACCATTTATACAAACAAATATAGATTAATTAAATATCAAAAAATCAAACATACAGTACAATGACATGTAAACATAAACTCATTCTTTCTAATTAGGACAAAGTGGCTAGATGGTGGACAAGTTCTTATTTTTGTCTACGCGCGTTTCGGCGTGTGAGCGCCTTCTTCAGGACAGCCACAGCAACCTAAATAGGTATGCAGCGGGAACCAAAATGGATGTTTGGACCCAAGGTAAATAAATTACTTGTAAATAAGTAGAAGACCCCGAAACTATACAAGGTCAAACAGTCATATGAAGAATAAATATTGCTAAAAACGAGAAAATAATCCACCTATTAATCCGTCGATATAATATAATAACTGAATCACCAGGTCAAACCTGCTTTACTCTCCAGCATGGTATGTGTCTGTATCGATAGGAGGCAAGCTCTTTCTGACAAAGGCAGCGAAGGTAGTCCCGGGTTTACTGATATAAACGGGGCCGCATAAAAGTTTCAATAAAAAAGACGAGACATATATAAACGGAGTTCCCGTCTTGCGGCAAGGTTCCCGGGCTCAAAAGACCATAAGAAACATACTGTCAATGTAATGATAAACAAAATGTTAATAAAAATTGTTTAAAAAAAAAAAAACACTAAAATTCTATAAGGGGAACCAGAAAAATTAATTGTTTAATATTTAGGGCAAAAAACTCCAAGAAAAAGTAAAGTGCCAATTAGAAGTCACTCTTGACACATTAACATGACCCAGGCATGAATTAAGGCTGACCACGTTACAACGGAGGTTGGATACCCCAAGCGGGTCGTACCTATTAAAGATTTTACCGTCTGACTCTGACCTCTGGAGAGACGCTGGTGAACCAGCAAAGACCCAGGTGACCGCACAGCATTCAAGATGGCCCTCAAATCCCACCACCACGCCATCAGAGAAGAAAAGAAAGCTACTCTCGCCACCCGCCTCCAGTCCACCAAAGTACCACCACATCATCAAGGAATTCTCCTCCCCAGATGCCGTCAAAAACACCATCCAGCTCTCCCAGTCCCTCTGCAACTTACTCGCCATCTTCTTCCACACCAAGATTGCCAACATCTACAAGAACTTCAAACTCTCTGCACTGTAACTACAACCTCCATCCATTCCCGAAGCCCCAACCGGCCCCTGCCCCCACCACGCCTTCAACCTCAAACACTAAAATTGAACCCCCGCTCACCGGCATCATCAACTTAGCATTCAGATCCGCTACCTTCCCGGAATCCTGAAAGCACACCGAAGTCAAACCACTTCTGAAGTTATCCACAATTGACCCATCAGACATCAAGAACTATCGCACCATCTCGCTACTCCCCTTCCCGGCCAAGGTTCTGGAGAAATCCGTCAACCGCCAACTCACAGTCTCCCTGCAATCCAACCACCTGCTCGATCCCTCCCAATCTGGTTTCCACTCAAACCATAGCTCTGAAACCGCCCTTATAGTCACCACGACCGTCATTAGAGCCATTCTTGACCGCAGCGATTCAGTAGCCCTGATCCTCCGCGACCTGTCAGCGGCCTTTGATACAGTCTCCCACCACCTCCTCATCCAAAGACTTCACCGCATCGGCATTCGCGGCAATGCCCTCAAGCTACTATCCTCTTTTTTCTCACTGGGCGCACTCAGAGAATCCGCCTCCTGCTGTACCGCTCTGTCCCCAAGAGCAGCATCTGCGGTATACCCCAAGGTACCTTACTCAGCCCCCCACTGTTCAACATCTAAATGACGGTGCTGGCACCCATTGGCCGCAGCCACAGTCTCAACATCATCTCCACCACAGATGACACCCAGCCCATACTCTCCCTCACCAAAGACACATACACCACTAGAGCAAACTTCAGGAACGCCATGACTGATGCAACCAACTGGATGAAAGCCAACTGACTCAAACTGAACTCTAACAAAACTGAAGTTCTCCTCTTTGGAAGACCCACCTTACCGTGGGACAACTCCTTGTGGCCCCCACCCTCGGACCAGCTTCCACGCCCACCGCATATGCCCGCAACCTCGATATCATCTGCAGCAGTGTGTTCTCCACGAGACAACAGGTCAGCTCAGTCACCTCCACCTGCTTCAACACCCTCAGAATGCTCCGTAAGGTCTTCAGATGGATCCCAACAGACATCAGAAGAACTGTCACACAAGCCCTCATCACCAGTCCACCTCACTATGGGAACACCTTCTACACAGAAACCACTACCCTCCTCCTCAAGCGCCTCCAAACTTCCACGAATGCAGCAGCAAGAGTCATCCTGGACCTGCCCAGACGATCCCATATCACCCCCACCTCCATAGCCTTCACTAGCTCCCCATCAACATACAAATCCCTCCAAAACATGGGACCAGAATACCTGAACAACCACCAGACACCTGCAGTCTGCCTCTCAGGCCCTCATGCCCCACATCCATTGCACCCAAGCCGGAGGACGCTCCTTCTCCCACTTCGCCGCCAAGGCCTGGAACGACCTCCCCATCCACCTCCAAACCTCTACCTCCCTCATTGAATTCAGGAGCAGCCTTGAGACCTGGCTGTCGAATAAGCTGCACTCCATGCAGTGCCTGAATACCTCCTGGGGTGATTAGCACACTATACAAATACAGATTGATTGAGTCTCTGGGAAGGAAGTTGCAGTTCTCCAAGTGTGCACAATGTATCTGGTAAAGCACTGGATAGTCGTTGAATGAGGTCTCACTGAACCGGTTGGTTTTGACCGGAAAAGCTATGAGAGGCAAAATTCATATTTTTCACCAGCTGAAGTCCTCTCATTGATTGGATACTTTTTGCATTTTCGATGGGTCGACATTTCTACAGTCAGACTTAGGA
Organism: Calotriton arnoldi; assembly: GCA_963921515.1. Classification (NCBI taxonomy): domain Eukaryota; kingdom Metazoa; phylum Chordata; class Amphibia; order Caudata; family Salamandridae; genus Calotriton; species Calotriton arnoldi. The sequence continues at coordinate 403,757 of CAWUFW010001538.1, forward strand.
CCTAAGTGAGAGTTTGTTGAGAGTTTTCCATCTCTCAAGATGGTGGAGGCCATTACATCTGAATTCTGACGGACTACCCTCCGTCAAATTTAGAGATGATTGTGAGCCCAGTGGATATCTCTGAACATTGAAAGGAACCTGATTCAAAGAGGTTAGCTTACATGTAGGAAAAGCTTAGTGAATGGGGGCTGCTGGTTTTGATAGCCTTTTCCCAAGCATTTTACATTGCTTTGTTGTTCACAAACACACTCACAAAGCAGGAGTTTGCTTCAGAAATACAATAACCTAATGTCCCGTTCACCCTGGGAGTATGGGTCATTATTTTTTCCTGTCCCAAACAGCCAGGATTTTCCTGGTGGGGACGGACAGGGAAAAAAGATATTACCCTGTCCACCATAAATAGCGCAGCTGGTGTAATGTCATTTCTTTGACTTTAACTACTCTTTCGGGCCTACAGAGAATTTTTTCCATCAACAAAGCCAACGGGGGCTCCAGTGATGTAAAACTTAGGGTCCACTGGTCTCTGAAAGAGGCAGGTGGACCAAGACTTTTGCAGGCAGGGTACTCCTTTGCATATGCAATCAAGTACCCTGTTTGCCAAACTCTAAATTGGGCCTTAGACTTTTTCATGAAGCTCAAAATAACCAGCAGGGAAAGCCCGAAGCTGTATCCAATGAAATCCTCTCAAAATCGAAATCAGACTCCTTTGCTGTGAGGTTAAGCTGATGCTCAGGAGGTCCTGGAAGTCCAAACATTTTCAGACTTTCTTGTGCAGTTCCTCTTGGGCTTTTCTGATGCTCCAAGCACCTCAGGGACAGCATTTGAGGGTCAGGATTCACTCCTGCAAAGGCCACCAACAATTTTAAGTCCAGGTTCAGTTGCTGCTGATCAGCTGGTCATTCCAGGAAAAAGGCCTCATGCAACTTGATGTGTCCTGATAGCCACATAGGAGGTCAGCCACCTGACCCTTGGAGTCTACTTCTCTGTCCTGGGTACTAGTGGGAGCAGCTTCAGTCCCTTGATTTATCAACCAGGTCACAAGCAGCTAGTCCAGTTCTCTTCTGTTCTTCTACATGTTCAGATGTGTTCTTCTGAGTTGAGGATGAGCTGCTACTTTTGTGGAATTAACTAGCCCGTAGGTGGAGGTAACTCCTAATCACTCCCTAGCCAAGGAGAAAAACTTCCCGGAGGTATTCGTTTCCAATTTTGCAGCATATCCAGTTTCCTTTACTGCAAACAAACCCATGCTGCACCGTTCTGAGTACAATTCAACATGGCTGCACCCTTCTGCCCTTGGAGGTATGTGGTATCCTAGCCAAGAATGTGTGTAGAAAATGAGCAGTGTTCTACTCCTTAACCCCATTAGACTGGTACTGGGACCAGTTGCCCCTAACACTTGGCTGGTGCAAAGCTGGCTACAGTTGGCCCAGTGAACAAAGGCTTTTCTTCCCCAGGGCACATAACTATGAATAGGCAGGCCTCACCCTGTTCCCTTTCAAGTTATTGAATTTCCTGAACCATCCCCAGCTGGCCTTCCTAAGCTGAGAGGAGTCTCATAAGTCACACCCAGGTCTTCCCAGGAAAATACCAAAGTCATTGTTTCTGCTCTTTGAATAATTTTCTCATCTCATTAAGGGAAGCACTGACAGGAGCTGGATGCTGGCAGGCAAATGCTAATTAGCCGATTGAAGGTTCAGACAGGCAAAGTCTAACTTTTTAAAGGCTACTTTTCCTAAACATTTATTAAGCATACACATTCACCAGTGAATTGGATTTTCAATAAATAATAAAACATGAATAATTCATGTAGCTAATCCTAAAACCGGAGTTAGAAGAAATACTGTTTTATTCAGAAATGCAGTCCTCCTGATAGAAAAAAACTACAACTGTTCAAAGTGAAAATACCTTCATAAAAATGCCTTAAGCCATGTTTTCTTTGCCATGCTAGAGCATGGGTACTAATTTTTCTGGGGGCTGAAAAGTTTGGTCTTTGTTGTGACCGAGGGCAGCACTGATGCCAACAGGGTGGTGGTCAAGGGAGTTCAGGGGGGGTCCAAGTGGGTGTAGGGGAAGCAAGCACATACATCTAATGGCTGAACTGAATTGCACAATGCAGAACCAGAAAACCTGTGGTGAATCCCGGCTTCCCCGCTTGACCAAATTGTGTGATCCTGGGCAATTGTTTTATTTCAATTTCCCTCCTTTTTCAACATTATCACATGTAAGAGTACTCGAAATACATGACTTCAGGATGCGTGCTGTACAAAACCTCCTGTGTTTTGGATTTAATCACTAATGGCATTGTTGTCAAGGGAGAGCGGAAGCATGAACATTCCTAAGTTCATGTTTGAAAACTATCGCTTTTAAAAAAAAATACTTCAGAATTCACTGGTAGAATCTGATTTCCTAAGGTGAAAAGGTTCTGCAGGTTAATGAAATACACTTTTTAAATTTTGAAGAGACCATCTCATTTTTTCATGTTTGCTCTCTTTAAAAGTAAAGGTATTCCTAAAGTTAAGGGGTACAGTATACTCTAGTTACTTCAATTTTTTGACTGCAATTAATCTCTAAATAAATGCTGGCTGTTAATTTAACATTTTGTGTATGGTAATGCTGACTCCAGTAAACAGCAGCCCAGTTCTGCTGTTGCCCTGGGGGCCGCGTGTAAAGTTCAGGAGGACCGCAGGTGGCCCCCGGGCCGTACTTTAAGTATCAGTGCACTAGAGGATGGCCCAATGTGTGTTGCAGACCACATATCACATGTAACTTTTCATGCCATTGATGTATTTCTATGCACCATATACTATGCCTTTGCTGTAAAGGAAAAAAAGCCAATTAGTGGTTAGGCAATTCTGTCATGTTTTCAGGGTCAGACTCATACACTAGGGCCTAGGCAGCATAGCCCCGGTGTGTGGAGTTTCGAAAGCATTAACATCAGTCCACACAAAATGGGGGTTACCACAAAAAATGAGGCACTGCCTCATGATTTGGTATGGAATAGAAACTTTCTTTGGCATAGTAGTTATCTTTAATATAAGGGTCAGCCTCAGTCTTTTTGAATGTTGGAATTAACTATGCCTTTTCAGACAAATTGGTACTGATCCTTTAGATAGAAATGTATTGAGGATTTTAAGGTAATTTAGTAGGAGAGTGATACTTAGAGAGTTAGCTAACTGAGTCTGAAAAGGGGCAAGAAGGATGCTCTTGGAATTGGAGGTGCAAACAGTGTTTTAAATTGCCGGGGTATTTATTGGCTTAAATGGACTTTAGCAGTTTCTAGTGCATTTGGGGTAGCACAATGAAATGTGTGAAGACAGAGCTTGGTAACTCCTCTCTGATCTTAAGGTTCTTTTTGAGAGAAATGTAGCTAAGTTATCACATAAGTTTTCAAACATGGCGGGTTATTAACAAACAATAATTAAATCATGGCATCTTTTTTTGCAGTAGCATAACAGTGGTCAATCTAATAATGTCATATAATAATTATGATATGTTAGTTTAATTTAGGAAGACGTTTGCACATTGCACATAACATACCAACCAAAAACTAGTAGCAACAATGTGCTTCACTATTAAGACCAAAGTCTGGCAATTTTTTAAATATTTTTTTATATAAAGACAAGTGTTATTGGTTTTGCAAAACTGTGCTTCCTGGACATGCAAATGCAAAGAGGGATGTCTTTGTGAAATGCTGCAATTTGAGACCTTAAGAAACAACCACACAATTCTGAGAATCAAAGATGTGGAATTTTCAACACTCTATTAAATAAAGAACAAAGATTATTGGAGTGGCAGTGCTTCAACCATTTCTACAAAAGGGAAGAGGTGCCCCCTTCATAGATTGCTCTATAAATAGTAGTTACAATTTTAAATTTGGGGGTATATTTATCAATCTTTCATGCAGTGCAATGCAGCAAGCCACCTTGCTGTGTGAAAGGTCAGTTCTTGATATTTCTGTTGCTCATTTCATCACAGATTTGAGTTCAGAACGGCTTCCTTATGCCCAGACATTTGCTTTTCAATTGTTCATATTTGCATTTTGTGCTCATAGTAATTTAATCTCTAGTTCTCTTGACCGCTGTCTGCTCTGCTAGGTGGCGGAGTCGGCGGGCAATCTGGCATCCATGCCAGATTGCCCACCGACTCAGCCACCAGAAAAATCAAGAACTGACCCAGTCTTTGTCCTGAGGAGAACCCTAAAATTGCCAAGGGGGTACAAAACGCTTAACCTCTGGGAAATAACATCCGCAAGAAAGCAACTAGGCAGTGGAAATACTGGCAGATGGCCTATTCCTTTACATGACATAGTTACAACTAGCAGCCCCAAGAGTGTATACCGGCAGGAGAGGACTTTCTAAATGAGTAATTTGTAATCTCCGCCATGTTATGTTATTTTCGAACAAATGAATGGTCAAAAAATGGTCTTTTTATTTATGTAGTGTTTTAGTTTGCGTACACAATGTTATTGTCATTCGTCATTTTTTCTTTATGTACATTCATGATAATACAATGTGTTAAACAGTTTTGTGTGTATGTTCAAAAATGCAAAAGGTGGCCTGTTGATGACATGCTAATAAAGTGTAACAAAAGTTGAACTGAATTAAGACAAATATGTGAATAAAACACAAGGGCAACTGAAAATTAAATTATTGGTCTTCTTTGTTGAGTTATTAGAATTTAGGCAGCTAGAGCTTTCGTTTGGTTTATACGGTAAAGAGGCCTACTCTAGTTGTCTGTAAGGGCCCAACCCCTTTTACTACATAAATTTTTTTTTTTTAGAAAGTTGCCTTTTTCTTGCTTTAGCCACTTGGTGCCTGTAGCCAGTAGCGGCTCCTGGTGGGAGTGCCAAATGCGATGCAGCGCGCGCAACGTAATTCGTTTTATTGATTTAATTGTCAACTTACCTGCATTCATCCATATTCCGGTGTTTACTACCCCCCACCCTGCCCCTCCCCCGCCCCACGTCACTGCCCGGTAGCACTCCCACCAGGAGCCGCTACTGCCTGTAGCCTGTCTCTTATCACATGACTGGGTGTAGTTGGCAGTTGGGCTTTGTGTATTCCTCCTAGACAGCCACACACAATGGGAGCTGCTGTGAGTATCAATGGGCCATCTCTGACAGGATGGGAGTAAGGAGCTGGGCAGAGCCTCACTTACACCTGAATAGGCTGTGTCCTGTCTACACACATAGGGCTGCACACCCCCCTGTGGTGATTCTGGAGCCAGTGCAGGAATGGAGGACCTCAGTGAACTTCAAAGGCATGTCTATGAAGTCTCCTTCACTCCAAATGCTCCACTGGGTATAAGTACTGGACCTCAGACACCATCACTTCAGTACACTCCTGGACCTGTGGATACTCTGCCATGAAAAAGGACTGTTGTGCTGCTGATGGAATGCCATTCTGCTGGACTCCTGTTTTGCTGTGCTGTCCTGGTGGCCTGATGGCCTGTTGCCCTCCTGGCTGGTTGAGAAGGATTGGACTTGCCTCAGTTGACCAAAACCCAGTGACTCCAAGGGCTAGTTGTCTGGCCTCCTGATCTGAAGCCTCAGGGACATAACAGGCTTCCAACCCCTGCACCTGGAATCTGCCATCTGTGAGTCTACCCTGCCAAATGGCCCCACCCCAACTCCTGGACCCTTGGACTGCGCTTAAGGTGCTTGCCAGCAGAATGCGAAAGTAGGAACTGTGGTTGCTATAGTGACCCCCTCTAACAGGGAAATTACCAACGGTTATTCTGGACTTTCTAGAAAAATATATGATCACACATTTTCAAGAGAATGTTGCTTTCCTGCAAACAGGTGGGTATATTTTGGGAATCAAGCCCAAAATGTCTATGCACTGTAGACATAATTTTTTTCGTGTGTTGCCCACAAACAGAATGCAGTCTATGTAATACCTTCAGGATTTAAACGATGGGTTTTTGTTGCATATTTTCTGCCTCTCTTATTGATGCCACAACAGCATTTTTAAGTTGAATTAATGTCAGTTTTGAATGTGAACTGGCATTTTACATTTCTAATATATCAGCATATGTCTTTTAAAGCTAGGACTACTACACTTTTCATCAATAACTCCAGCAAACCTTGGGCCAAAACAAAGATTTTCATTTTGATCACTTTTCTCAGGATGGTGGCCCACCATATGCAGAACATCCTGGAACATATTTGGCCTGATTGCCTTGCTATTGATCAAAGTTGATACTTGCTTTGATTTTTTTCTGGTTTTAAACCAGGTGCATTCAACGTGCTTCCCTGCAGCCATAGTTCTAAATTCGTAAGATTTTTGCAAATTAATCAACCCATTGGGCTTCAGATGTATTGGCATCCAGGTAACTATCTTTTTCTCACTAGATTTGGAAATCACCTGAGAGCCATGCCATGATAAAGGCAGAATATTTTAATGTGAATTACTTTTATATTTTTAATCAAATTGATGTTTTTATATTGTCAATTTTATAATATGACATGCTGAAATTTTATTCAGTTTATCAATATTCTTTCGGACTAAAAGTGCAGATAATGAACAAACAGCAATGTGCGCTCCATGCATAGCAAATAGTAGAAATATATTTTTGGCTGAGTATACAGGTACAATAAAAATCTGACATAAAAATACAAACATCAATTTTTCAACAGGAGGCAGCAGGTAACAATCATGAAAGTTTAACATGTGCTCCGCAAATGTATTTATGCGATTGCATTTCAAACATTCTTTCCTTGAGCATTTTGTTGAAAATATTTATAGCCACATTCGTATGATGCAATGTGCATATTTAGAAAATACTTATAACCACATTACTGTAACGCAATGTGCACAGTTTCCAATAAATTCCACTCAAATTGGCTCAGTTTGCACAACGGCACTGAAATAAATTTGCTGATGAATTTTTTTTTAGCAATTTCATTTTCTTTCAGAATCAAGCCTGTCTGTGAATGGTTATATGAGTAGGTTTGCAGTTGCCGTTTCTTCTCTGCTTTGTGGGAACCACTATTCACAAATGTGTCAGAATAGGATTGTATAGGCCAGTGCACAGCTGGAAATGATTATGCGGCAATCAGAGAACAATGAGTTAACTTTTCTCAGATTTTTACATTGTTCAAAAAGAAGCGTGCATGCTGTACAGTACAAGGTAGTTTATTTTGTTCTTATTTTCTCACTACCTACTGCGCCTGTTAATTATTCTTGGCAGGCTCAGATGCTCTTCTCTCAGCAGTTTCCTTTCTTTCTGTCTACGCAGCGGGCATTCATAAAATAACAATACAAAACAAACTAATGGATTCCTTTCACTTGATTTTCTGTCCATTAACATAAACCACATGTCTACAGAGCTGGGCAAAATGAGTATCGTGATCACTATAAATTTTACAAAAGAGCAAGCCTCAAAGTGCTGCTGGATAATTTGTGGAATTCTACATTTTTATATAATGCTTGAAGAAACTGGAAACGCTACAGCAGAAAAATATATTAATTACTTATCTTACATAGCCCTTGCTAGCATGTACGTTTGATTATTATATAACACTATAAAGCCATCATTCCGAGTGCTGTGTAAATTCTGATTAAGGAGCATAGGTGAGGCCTGTACCCGAATTGCTATTATGAATGATGCTCAGCTACAATTAAATATTGGCTTATTACATACATTTAGATTACTTACGTTTTGGTTTTAAATGTGCAGAATACTATATTTCCAAGTGAATTACGTTCAAATAGCATTTCCGCAAATATACTCAAAAAGGCTTCATTGTCCTGGAAGGCAATATTCCTTTAAAAAGGTCGAAAAGACAAACACTTCTTTGTAAGAATGGTTATTGCGTTTTCCACTGGTTATTAGAATGTTATCTACAGGCATACACAATATTCCATGACTGGTCCTTTATTGTACATCACTATTTCAGTTAGTCATTTGGTTGCTGGTTTATTGGTGTTTATTACATAACTGTGACTGTCTCCATTCTAATGTGTAGTCTTGTGATTGACTAGCCTCTGAAATGCGGGAAAGAGTGATTTTAATAGGCAATGTATTCCTTCTCCAGCTCTCCTGTGAAAGAAGACTGGGATAATTAATTATTATAGAAAGGTGACTATTTTCCACTGTTGACACATTGGCTTCACTGCTTTCTACAATGTATGATGGAGGGTGACAACGTATAAGCAAAAAAGGAGGCATACTTTTATTTGGATGTCGGTAGCAGACGCTGAAGACAACCCCTGTGTTTCTGTTGTAGCTGCATGCAGGGCTGGATTTAGCACTGGTGGTGCCCTGTGCGACAATGCTTGTTGGCGCCCCCCAATGACGACCTTCTCCGCAGATTCTCTCACCACCATCCTTTAACAATGCCTCTTAAGTCTCCATAACCACTCTCTCTCTCTCATGCATTTCTTTTGTTTAATAGGGCCACTCATACTAGTGTATGGTGTCAGAGCACTTTACATCACACACACATTTCACATAGGCAATGAATCATACATGTGTTAATCAGTGTATAGGAAATGTTACATAAGACAGCGGACTACAAGGTGTATTAGTCACGTGTCACCCATACTGGTACAGTATAATTTAGGAGTGCTTGGTCTGGAGAAGCATAAACTCAGAAGTTAAAATGTAACACAATGGTTGGGGGTTGTCTTTACTAATAAGATTTGATTTCTACCCAATTGAACCCTTTTTTAAAACATTAGGACAATGAAAGACTGGGGAAAAATTGTAACTCTATAACCTATACCTTGCAGTTTGCATTCAGCTCTTTGATGACACTTAATAGCAACTGTTCTGTTTTAGGATTTGAACCTATAAACCGCAAGTAACAAAAGGCTCTCTGACAAAAGCAACAACCCACAAACTAGCTACAGTATATGCAGTACGCTTTCTCTATGGTACACAGGCATATTAACCCTCTGCATTACCTTATGATGAGTCAAAACTGCCACTAGACAAAACTCTATCTCTCTCCAGGAAGAACATCATTCACTGGAGTTATTTTGACACTTTTATAGTTGCCTGAAAATTGCTGAAGGCAAGGAACGCGTCAACAGGTGCTTTCAAAATCAAAACATACTTGAAAACACAGAACATCCCGAAGTCAGTGCCCAGTGCCATGACACCGGTCACACTGCCCTAGAGCCGGCTCTGGCTGCATGTTCCATTCTTAACAACAAATAATCTGAAATCTTCTTTACTCAAAAATGAACATACCACGCTGGGCCTACTGACACAAGTCACACTCAGATGCAGTTGTCACTTAACTTTTAATTCTAGAAATGCATTTTTTTTGTTGGTACACTACAAACAAAGTATGAGTTGTCCAATATGGTGGAATGTCCTTGGTTGTTGGGCATTTGGAAAGTGTGTTTGATAGTTTCACAATATCATACCAATTCATCCTAAAACATCCTACAAATGGGCCTTTCCAGAATGGGCACCCTAGCCCACTTGCATTAATAGTGTCACATCCTAGTATTTCCAAGTTCATACAGCAAGTATTTTTCTAATGGATGAAATAAAGCCTTAAAAGATCTACATAAAAATGCATTATATTCTTCAACATTCATGCGAAATAAGTGAAATAAAGCTTTAGTCATCAAATCTACAAATTTAGCAAACCCAAACTTAGGGTCTGATTTTGGATGACTTGTACTCTATCATAAACGTAACGGATATCCCTCCCACTTTGTTACAACTGCATTATGATATAAGGTACTTGTAACACGGCAAACGGGATATTATTTCAACAGCACCAACAAATTACGAAAGTTACTTTAAGACTTTCATCATTCCTAGCACAATGAATTGCTAAACGCCACAGGAATGATATATTCTTCTGGTGCTAATTTTAAAAAGAAGGCTATTTATATCTGTAGAGGGAAGTAAATCGCGATTTATGTGCTAATAAAAAACATATTTTGATCAGTTTGATTTTTATAGGGGTGTTTGCAAAACTCCCTAGTATATCCATTCTTACATTAAGTGATGCCTCCATCCGTTGAACGGTAGCTCGATGACGCCTTTTTAAATCATTTTCCAAATCTTTGTCATTAATGGCAGTGTTTACCTCAATCCCCTATATTCTTTCTAGTTAAATAAAAACAGTCCCGTCTTCAAATATGATGGTTTTGATCAAGGATGCATTTTAATAATTGTTATTTCTACAGCGTTCAGCTTCTCTTCAGAAGAACTGGTAAGTTATAAGGCATGTTATTATTAATAGGATATATGATGATGAGGAAGAATGTCATGTAAAGTATGGCTGAGTGTGCAATGTCACTAGAAGACTGCCTTACAAGAGAGATAAGAGAAGACTGTCCCACATGTCTCAGTCTTCCATTTAATGTGAAGGCCATATATAACATTGAATAGGAGAGAGTACCTCTTGAGCAAGTAAACTGTTGAAAGTGAGTTGGTAAAAAGGCTGCTGATTTGTGAACAATGCAGTGGCAAATGCTTAGGCTCATAAAACAGTCCCTTGAACACATGGAGTTCTGTGAAGTACCCAGAGCCTTATTTATGAGAGCCCTGCATCACCTTTGCACCATGCAAAGTAGGACAGGAATGTGCGGCATTGCTTAAATACAGTGCATTCCTGCCCTTTCACTTTGGAATGGGGCAGGGCAGCAAGTTGTCTTGCTGTGCTGCCCTACGCCAAAATGCCATAAATGAGGCCCCTAGTATTGTGCGAGATTATTTTGCCTATCAAAAATATAGGCCACCTGGATTATGATTTTGCTAATTACTTTTTTTTCCAAAATGCCCTATTGTGCCATTGATTTAAATTTCCCTAACTCAAGGTGTTCCAGAGAAAACCCAGCTTTTTTCTAGTATTTATTTTGATATCACATTTGGTAGATATCTTATTAGACATGGCTGCAAAGAAAAATGTGTGTTGATTTTTTCGAAAATTTACAATATGTTAATATTTAATCTACATGGTCCTAGAAAAATGTATCTAAAAGCCAATGCACTGTCTTAAACAAAATCTGTTAATCCAGAAATATGCCCACCTTACAGACTTTATTTCAACCTACCATGAAACATGGCTATTGTCCTCAGTGATTTATCAATTAACAAATAAAGATAATATATTTTCATGGGGACATTTATATCTAAATACGTTTTTGGAAGATTAAATAAATGTGTTGCACACCATTTTGCATAACCTCCCCTTCAGCAACATTTATATTTATCTTATTAGTAATAGTAATTTATCCAGAGAGGATGAAAAAGTTGTCATTGATCATTGAAATTTTAATACTTGGAGTTTAGAAACACACTGAAACATCTTCAACAAAAATGCATATCTGTGAATTATTAAAATCTACATGATGCCTCTTGATCTTCTCAGTCCTACAGATATTGGAAGAAAATGGTTGAATGAAAATTATAGAAAAGTTATGATATAGAGGCAAGTGTTGAGACCCTTTCTGGTTTTCATTGTAAAATGACTGTAAGCTGTGCTACACACAAAGCACACAAGTCCTTTGTGAACTGGGAGGAAATATCCATCTAATCCAAAACAGAATCAGGGATACCAGCAGTTCATCAAATCTAAAGCTTTTCCAGCATTTGCAAATTTACCAGGGAAATTTTCAAACTATTAGTGTGACAAATTATTTCCAATAAATTAAACAAACATTTACAGCAACTTCTTCTTACAGTGATAAACACTGTTTGACGAGGGCATATTAGAAATTGAGTTATTGATTTGAGAGGGGCTACACTTACCAACATAGGGCCTGATTACAACTTTGGCAGTAAGGGAACAGCTGTTCTTTTTGGTGGTTCAATGGCCCACTTCCCTGGTGGTCTGAACGCCTGATTACGATGTGAGCGGGAACACCGCCCTTAACAACCACAATCTGGTTAGGGTATATGAGTTCTTGGACAACCTGTCTCAAACCCTAGTAGATATTGCACATGGAACAGAAAATTCCCCAGAGACATGCTTGTTAAGTGCCACAGTACCTTTTTAAAGTAAAAAATACAGCAGAAAAAATGGCAAACCAAGTTAGGAAAATAGTGAAAAATGTAATGAGCAAAAACACAACAAAACAATTAAAATCACCTTAGGGGAATCGAAAATAAATATATATTTTTTTAAATGTTGTGGGAAAAAATGTCTTCAATAAAAAAGTGGCAATGTAAATTCTGAGTTCACAGCTCACCAGATCCTAGATTGGATGCACATAGTGGTCTACCATCTTAAAGGCTTTTTTCCTTATGAATTAGACTACATTTTGGGGGTCAATGACTTCCAGTGGGGCAAAGGCAAGGCTAAAGCCTGCACATGTTTCTTAACGGCAGATGCATTTTCATTGAGCAGCTGCTGACGCTGTTGGTTTTGGCACGATAGATCAGGGAAGTATAAAGCTGGATTGTGTTGCTACTGAGATCACCTCCCTGCTCGGATAAATTTGCCATTTTGCCCTGGTCTAAACCTTTGCATTTGGAGTTGGTAATTATTTTGGTTCTCACTAAGCAACTAGTGGGGCAGGGCTGAAAACTGTAGCAGGGCTCCATGAGACTAGATACCTTTAACACAATGTCCTGCTGAACCAGTTTTCAGTGCAGTAAAAAAGATCCCAGAGTGATGGTCCTGATTATATCGCTGTCTTGTGTTTGGCTTCTCCGGGCAAGCCACAGCACTTTGTCCCAGTCCGCTGGAGGCAGAAAATTAGATATGTCCCACTTGACTTCACCCGATGGAAAAACTTATTTATGGCTACTATTACAACACCCACCACCAAAGTCCCTGATGCCAGGCGTCAGGAGTGCATTAGTCCTTTTCTTCCAGCAAGGTCTTCTTTTTTCTGGTGTTTTTTTTCCAAGCCCATAAGTGTTCAAAAAAGGCACTGGTGAGGAGCCAGCCTTTTTATGTGCAATTTGAGAATTGTATGCAACCTGTCATGGCTACTTTCTTGCCCTTTGCTCACCTACTTTTGCAATGCTTCCTCTTCACTTTACCATAAACAAAATCCCAGAAACCCTAAACCCAAAACTGTAATATTCTTCTTCCATCTGGAGGGGCTTTGGTGCTACTTTAACCTCACCTCTGTTTTGATGAGGTATCCTCCGCTTCATAAGATCTAAACCTGCCACACCCTCCTATTGGAGTTAGAGCCAGAACATTTTGTAAGGTCATGAAACTGAATAGCAGCAGGTCCTACCATCCCCATTTGGCATCTCCAAGTCCAAAGAGAAAGTGTGAAGGCTATCCTTTCTTCTGCAAACTGTTCATGTCCCTTCCCAGATGGCAGATACCTGATAACTGACTGGTTATTGACTGCCATCTTGTCTTCCTGGGCCCAGAGACAATGTATGTATCCTTTTGAGAGTAGAGTCATTAACCCTCAACCAATAATTTTTATTGAAAAAAGTAAACAAAAGGAGACGATGGACGGAGTGCTGAAACTTTTTAGTCACCCCAAGTCACAGATCTGGGCTGAATGCATCGTCATTTTTTAGCTCACTTCGCCACCCCAGGTCAGAACCAGCCATATGGAAATCAGTCTTGACCCTGTTCCTGATGGGAACAGTCCTGCCCAAACTGCCAAACCAGGTCATCCAGTAGTAGCAGCGCGTACCTGCATGATTGCCTGCTCTGGTGAAAGCATTGTTGTTTTTAATTATTTGTAGAATCGTACCGCTTTTAACTTGGGGAATTATTTTTAACCTGGGGGGATAACGGACAGCTTGAGCTTACCTTGCACTTTGCTTTTTGCACAGCCGGTCCCCGGTCTGCCACAGCTGATTGCTGATTGAAGCGGAGGGACGTGGCTACTCCCCCTACCTTCCCTCACTTCCGGGGCAGAATCCTCTTAATCAGGGGCTTGACAGAACGCGCGCTAGTAGTAGCAGCGCGTACCTGCATTATTGCCTGCTCCGGTGAAAGCATTGTTGTTTTTAATTATTTGTAGAATCGTACCGCTTTTAACTTGGGGAATTATTTTTAACATGGGGGGATTTTGGACAGCTTGAACTTACCTTGCACTTTGCTTTTTTGCACAGCTGGTCCCCGGTCCTCCACAGCTGATTGCTGATTGAAGCGGAGGGACATGGCTCCTCCCCCTACCTTTTTTTTAGGTCCTGACGAATGCCCTGGACCCAAGCGGGCCATTAAGGCAGAAACATGTTGACCTCTCACATAACGGATAGGGGACATTAATTCCCCCACATACCGTCACTTGATTTTAATATCATATAGTTACCTTTAACATTAAAAACACGATTAAGATAACTATAATGTTTTTTAACCACACTTTTTGTTTATGGGCCCCCACTTAGTTTAGAAGTGCATCCCTGTCGTCAGGTGTATGCCCGCCCTCTATCAAACCAAGGTTTTAGAGGGCGAGGACTGGTCAATGATGAAGCATGACACCAGGTGGTGTGTGAGACCAGTCCGTTACTTTTGTGAGATGCCTTCACTTACAAATACATCCCAAACCTCGTAGTGGCAATTCAGTTAGGAGCAGCTTTTTGTGGTTAGAAGGTCCTCCCCCTACCTTCCCTCACTTCCGGGGCAGAATCCTCTTAATCAGGGGCATGACAGAACGCGCGCTAGTAGTAGCAGCGCGTACCTGCATGTTTGCCTGCTCTGGTGAAAGCATTGTTGTTTTTAATTATTTGTAGAATCGTACCGCTTTTAACTTGGGGAATTATTTTTAACCTGGGGGGATAACGGACAGCTTGAGCTTACCTTGCACTTTGCTTTTTTGCACAGCCGGTCTCCGGTCCACCACAGCTGATTGCTGATTGAAGCGGAGGGACGTGGCTCCTCCCCCTACTTTCCCTCACTCCCGGGGCAGAATACTCTTAATTAGGATGCCTGACCGGACGTGCAGCGGGCGCGCCGCTGGTGCGCCGAGGGCGCGCCTAAGGCAAGCCCGTCTGCGCCCGTCCGCGTCCGGCCGGGGCCAGGGGCCATGACCCCTGCTTCTCGCCCATTTCATCGGATGCAGTATGAGGCAGAAGAATTACGCGGCCTAGCAGGCCCTATAAGGAATATATGTAAACACTCCATCTCACCCGCTAGCGACCCTCTCGAATGTTCCCACTGCAGATTCCATCTGACAATAGACTGTCACTCCTATTCTATTAAACCTAGGAAATATAAAATGTTCCTACTAAACTGCAGATCACTGCCCAAACACACGGCAGAAATCTCCATCCTTCTCGAAGAAGAAATGCCAGAGGTACTGTTTCTCACTGAAACATGGCTTACTCCTAGTTCTGACCCTGACCTCGTTCAGGCTCTCCCCCTTGGCTATTCCATACAGAGGTTGGACCGACCCACAGGGAAAGGGGGCGGGATAGCTATTATCTATAAACATGGTTTGACCTGTCGGATGACTGGCAGCCCTGTGCCAGACTGTGAGAACGCTGTCTTCTCCATTGAGTTTTCTCCAGCTATCACTTTCTCGGGTATATTAATCTATCGGCCCCCGGGTCCCTCAGTGGAATTTTGTAACTCTTTACCCGACCTGGCAGCAAATCTGGCTAGCACATCGGCCAATTTCACTCTATTGGGGGACTTCAACCTCCACTTTGATGACCCTCCTCAGATGTCGGCAACCAAACTTACTAAGGATCTAGCAGCCTTTCATCTCATACAAAAAGTCAGCGAGCCCACCCACATAAAGGGGCATCTATTAGATCCCATCTTCTCAAATACGGAGGACCTAAAAGGAGAGAAACCTACCTCTGTCCCATGGTCAGATCACTTCCTAATACCTTTTACCTGGGCACCGCCCCACATGGTCCCATACACGACACCAATCTACTCAAAAGTACGTCCCTGGTCTAAATTGTCAATTGAACACTGGACCACAATACTAGAAGAAACCAGACCGGTGTCGTCTTCGGACGCTGTTATGGCCAATGATAACTTCAACAACTGGCTTCAAAAATCACTAGATGCGCTCATTCCTGTAAAAAGGACTCAAGCGAAAATAGGAAGTAACCGGAAGCCTTGGTACTCAGCCAAACTTCGGGGCCTAAAACAAACTTGCAAAAAGCTTGAGAGAGATTGGAGGAAAAACTTCTCGATTGACAGGAAACTTAAATATAGAGAAACCATTAAGTTATACAAAGCCGAAATCAGAGTAGCCCAGGCAGCCTACTACGAAAATAAAATCTTATCAGCAACTAACTCCGCCCGTGAGATTTTTCGTATCACCAATACTCTCTCCAGAGTTCCCCCTCCACCAGTTATCACTGATACCTCAGGTGCACGGTGTAACAACTTAGCAGAGTTCTTCTCCAATAAAATTGAAACTATTTTTACCTCATTTCCCCCTATTAAAGACTGTACATTGTCCCTCCACACCTGTAGTAATCAGCCCTCTTTGGACACTATTCCGGTGATGGAAATGCCTGTGTTAGAAAGCCTCCTGACTCAGGTAAAAAGTGGATCACCCAAAGATCCTGCCCCTCTAAAGATACTGAGGCAGGTGGCAGGTGTTGTTTCCCCTGTCATCTTAGAAGTGATTAACATCTCACTCTCTTGTGGAGTGGTTCCTCCCCTATGGAAGGAAGCTATGGTAAAGGCACTTTTAAAAAATCCCAGCCTTGATCCTTCTAACTTGGGAAACTACCGCCCCATTTCTCTGCTTCCAAGGATCAGCAAAATTGCTGAAAAATATTTCAACTCAATATTATCCTCATTCCTAGAGACTCACAAACTTCTCCATCGGTCCCAGACAGGTTTCCGTCCCCTCCAGGGAACAGAAACGGCTTTGCTCTCAGTAGTGGAAGAGTCAAGAAAGATAGTGGACTCTGGAGGCACCGCTGTGGTCCTTCTCCTTGACCTCAGCGCGGCCTTTGACACAGTAAACCATCGCATCCTGGTCCACAGACTCAGAAAACTGGGTGTTACCGGAATTGCTCTGTCATGGTTACAGTCTTTCCTGAGCAATAGATCCTTCCAGGTCTTTGACAATGAGGTGAACTCTAAGCAGATGCCCTCTGTTGTGGAGTACCTCAGGGATCTTCCCTGAGTCCCACCTTATTTTACGTTTACACGTGCTCCCTAGCAGAGGTGGTATCACCTTTTGGAGTACACATAGTCGCTTATGCAGATGACACGCAACTTGTGATTGGGCTTAATAGAGCCGAAAGCTCCCCTCCCAGTCTGCGTCCATGCTTGGAAGAAATTGCCAACTGGATGAACGAGTCCTTTCTGAAACTGAATGGGGAAAAAAGCGAAGTTAGGATTCTGGGCAATCGTTCTCCCTTTGATTTAAATGCAATTTGGCCGACCTCTCTCGGCTTAGCCCCCACCCCCAAGACCCAGTTAAAAAGCCTGGGTGTTTGGATCGACCAAGACCTCACATTTAAGGTACAAGCACGGAAGATGGCAGCCACGTGCTATGGTATCCTGAAAATGATTCGGAAGGTTCTTCCCCTTCTTATTTTCCAGGCAGAAAAATCATGGTCCAGGCCCTTATCCTGTCCCGGTTGGACCACGCAAACGCCCTTTATCTGGGTGCCCCCGCTGCTACTCTCTCCAAACTTCAGACTATACAAAACTGGGCAGCAAGACTTTTATTAGGCATTCCTAAACATCATTCAGCCAAACCAGCCTTGAGATCACTCCATTGGCTGCCAGTCCGGGAGAGAGTCAATTTCAAAGCCCTATGTATTACTCACAAGTCTCTAGCTGGAACAGGCCCCGCCATTCTTCATAGCACCATCCAGTCCTACCGGCCCAACAGAAGCCTTCGCTCCAAAACTATGAATCTTGTCATCGTCCCTAGGATTAGGAAAGCCAGAAGCGGGGGTCGGCAATTCTCTTTTAACGCGGCCAGGCTCTGGAACTCCCTTCCTCCCCACCTACGTGTAGAAACCAACCACCTAGCCTTTCGCAAATTGTTAAAAACTGCGCTTTTCCCCTAACTGGTGAAACTCCCCACTACTGCTGCTATCAGCGCTGGGATGCCTCTGGGTAGCCATGCGCTATATAAATGTTATTTCAATTCAATTCAATTCAATGGACCGGAAATAAGCCTCCTGGGACCGGTTTCAGGGTAACACCCCTCATCAGCCAGGCTAACCTGAAACCAGTGGCAAAGTGAGCAAGGGAAACACGTCTGGGCATACCCTGCCAACTTAGGGTGAACAAAGCAAACACATGGATATGATGGACGGAGCACTGAATCTTTTCAGACACTCGCCCCCAGTCACATATCTGGGTTGAATCCATCATCGTTCTTTAGCTTACTTCACCACCACATGGCTGGGTCTGAACTGGGGTAGCAAATTGAGCTAAGGAACGATGATGGATTCAACCCAGATCTGACCTCAATTTGTACTATGCAATCAGGAAGTAAAACAGATTATGGACCCTAGTCACAAAGGAAAATGTAGTGATATACTTAAGTTTACTGCCAAAATATCCTTTTCTATGCCTACCAAGAATTTACAAAGGGGTTCCTGGCAAGCGTTTGGCCATTTAGTCAGGCTGAGATTTCCCCAGTGAATGTGGAGAGTTTTTGCAGTCCAAAATCCATTCAAAGGATGAGAATATGGCAATTTCAAACCATAACTTGTCTTCAATGTTTGGGAATGCCCATGAACATAGTAGTTTGTTGGCATTCCCAAACTATGATCTGGCCCTTTCGAACCATGGAAATGGTATGAGGCTTAGTCTAGCACATGATTGCTATAACACACTTGCAGAGTGGGGAGAAGAAGGGATTACCAACACATTTGGTGGGGTTTCCCTTCAAAGAGCAAAATATAATACATATGCATTTGTACAAGGAAATCTATTCCCTCTGTATGGAGTTCTCCACCCTAGATAGCACCTTACAGTGGAAGCAAAATCAAAAGTTTTAAATAATGTGATTTCAAATAAAATCCTGATGGAAATCTGTGCCATTCATAGTTTTCCATGCTGATTCCGATCGGAATTAGTGAATTCCAAAAAGTAGTAAATATGCACCCTTGCCTATAAGTAACAAAGGTCAAACATTCAAGAAAGATCACCTGAAAAGGAATCCCTTTTTGGGTACTCTTGTATCTTCTGGGGGTGTTAGGACAGGGGAATAACTGAATGCTATCCTGCATGAGACAGTGTTACTAACTGCAAGAGGATATGGTGGTCCTCTAATGAAATTTAGCTATTCTTTTTCAGAAAGTAGATCATTCAACAGCAATTGGAGCCTCTGTTTCTTAATAAAACTACAAATATGAAATACAAAAATACCTCTTTTTGCATGATCAAACACATTTATTTGGACTGATGTTGCTGGAATTTTTGACTCTCTTCTAACCAGGTCCCAGAAAATGTGATCTGACCCCTAAAACATGTAAACATTGAGTATACTCCTAGTTGGCACATTTAGCCTATAAGTCCCTAGTATATGGTAGTGAATGTACCCTAAGTCTGTAAGTTAAATGTTACTAGTAGACTGCAGCACATATTGTGCCACCACAAAACATGACTGCAAGCCTGCCTCCAGTAACGTGGCTGTGCAGGTTAAATCTGCAAATGTAAGCTGTCAAAATATCCCCATTTGGCAGGGCGAAGCCCCCTTTTTAAATATTAATAAGTTGCCCCTAGGTAGGCCTCAATGCCTGAACGGGAAGTGACAAGACCCCCAATGGTAAAGGATTTTGAAGTATTGCAGCCTAGGGACCATATAAAAGTAAACTTTTGGACTTTTTAAAATATGTAATGTAAATGCAACTTATTCTTAAAGTCCGATTTGTAACACACATTTTACCAAAAAGTACTTTTAAAGAAGTTGCCTTTTGCCTTTCTAAAGCCTCTAGAATCCAATTAGCATGAGCTTCCTACTGTCTCCCAGGACCTGAATAGAACTGTTAGATGTTAACCTGCACACAGAGCTTAGACAAAGGCCTTGAGTGTAGGGAGAGGTTGACCTTGCCTTGAGAGGAAGGCATGGTGGGTGTAACCAGCCCCTTGCATATCTTCAAAGAGTGCCTATTCTGCTACTGGTAACTGAATCTCACATCTGCGCTGCCTCTCTTTTGTCCTCATAACCAGTCAGGCTCCAATCCCATTAAGATAGGACTTCACCCAAGAACCGTTTTTGAGTGACCAAAAAGGGTCATTTCCCTGACCATCCCCCCAAGGTGGGTAAGGAGCTCTGCACATGGCAAGAAAGATTTTGAGATGTTTGGTTTACGTAGAGAGGGACACTCTGGAATTGTTGCAGTAGGGCACACAGGAACCAATGGAAAAGTAGGTAGGGTTACCCCTGGGAACCTTTCCACTATTGGTTAGGGAGGGGGCAGGAGTCATCCCAACCACAGGCTAGTTCCAGGCATAAATGTGGGACCCATATCTACCCTCTTCAGAACACTATTGGACCAAACAGAACAAGAATAGTGACATTATTACTTGTGGCAGACTACCAACCATCCCAACTAATAATTCACTTTACAAGACCATTGGAAAACGTTTGCCAATTGCTTCAAACTTCTTTATTCTTCGCTGTATAGATGTCTCTTCTTTTCTTTACTAAATACAGAGAAACAGCTTAAGTAGCCTACCATGATATATTTTCTGTCAAATTGTCCTTTTCAAAATCATTTTTCCAGATTGTTAACTGACTGACAACTGCCCGTTCTATGCACATGTGCTTATCCTCACCTCACCTCACAGTCTAAGCAACCACATGGAACTATTATCACAGGGGGCAACAGTCACTTCTTGCTGGGCCTTGAACTGCAATAAATGAAGTTTTAGGGTTGCCTGTCTTCTTTACCACATTCCTCTTGATATCAGAATCATACATACATCTTATAATCATGCCAAATTACACATTTTGGTGTATCCTGAATTGATGCTCAAAACCTTCATCGGTCTCTTGAAAGTTGGGTTTACCAAGAGAGATATCTCTGTCCTTCAGAAACATTTACTTTTACTTAAGGGCATGTTTTGCACCAATTGCAGAGACAACATAGGCAAATAATTAGAAAGAAATTATGGCAAAATATATGTATCAAAGCATTTTGGCAACTGTGTTTCAAAGAAGAAATTTTTTCAGGTTTGGCTCTGATTCTTTAAAAAAAAAAATATGTACAAGTTAATGACATTTTGTGAGTTGACAACAATATTTTTTGTTCTTGCATGGACATTTGTTGATGATGAGCTGCTAGAGTTCAATATTGTTCTGTCAAAGTGGAGTTATATTCCTTCTCAACATAAATTGGAAGCATAGATAGCTCCAGCATCATCTCTTTTAATGGACAAGCTATCTGTTTTGCAATAATAGCATCCCACAATACAGTGCTAACCATTAATTCGAGTATACAATATAAACCAGCAACCACTGGTCTCCTAACTAGTTCTTCACATAGAATTATTCTAATAATAGTGACAAACTCCCTCTGTGCCAATGAGTTTTGATGTCACTTGATGTCCTGGAACCACAGCCTGCATTATTTGAAAAATGTACTTGCCAAAACTATTTAACCTCTTTTAAGAAATTTATGTCAGCTTTAGTTCAGGGAAGATCTAAAAATATAATTGCTTCCTTATTGCTGAGACAATTTGCATTTTACTGAACATATTTCCACATATTCATTGTGTACATAATAATCATGTTATCACTGCACATTTGGCCTGATAATTACCACTTTTGACCTCAGGACTGGGCATGGATTTACAGTAGCTAATCTACATTTCGTTCGCACTTCATTTGCAGTTTGTATTGCCACTTTCTCTGAATTAGGTTTTTTCATCCATTTCACTTTTTAGGAACTGTATACTGTTATATGTTTAATTACCTTTTATGTTATGATATGTTCAGTCTTTTTGTTTTGTGGGTTATCTGGGGTGCTACGTAAGTAATGTTTTGTTGTAAGTTCATTTTCAAATGTAATCAGTTGGTTCTTTTTTGAATATTATAATTATTTAAATGTTTAAATTAGAAGTTTGGATTATTTATAATGTTTTTATTTTTAAATGGATTATGAAATAAACTGAGGGATTGACTGTGCAGTAGTTTAATTTTATGTTAATTATAATTTTTATTTTTTTCAGAGTTGGAATTGTGATTTGTTTTATTACAGCTTTTCAGTTTGTTTTAAGTCATTTATTATTGGGTAGGTGTGAATTTTTAAAACATTTTAAAACTATTTAAAGAAGCAAATTTTGTATGTGTTTAATTTCTAATTTAATAAATGTAATCAATATTGATTTTATTAGCTGTGTAATTTTAATTTCATGATTATATAATGAATTAATGACTTTATTTGGGATTGCTGGATAGTACATTTGAAAACATTTAACTTTTTGGGGCTGTTTTTATTACATATTTCCTTTGAATTGTAACCAAACTATTTATATTTTGTGATGTTTACATCTTGAGTTTTAGAAAAATTAACATTTATTTATCGTTTAGCTTTATCTTGATTAAAATTAACATTTTGATCTATATGCGTTTATTTTTTAATATATGACAGATGTATAGTTTTGTTTATGAATAGTCTCAGCTGCGGTAGTGACAATTAATTTCACCTCTTCTATATATGTACTTTCCCTAATGTTTGTAGAACTGGAGTGGAGTAATACATCTTACCCCTTTCATTTACGCACAATCCCTAATGCTTGACAGCCTGGAGTTAGACTAGAAATGTTATCTCCTTTCTTTATGCACCTCTGCCATTGTTTGTGGGACTGGAGTTAGAATGGTAAATCTCTCTCCCTTTATTTATGCACCTCCCCAATGTTTGTGGGACTATAGTCTGAATAGTAAATATTGCCCCCTCCATTTATACATTTTTCTCAATTTGTGTTGGCCTGAAACTAGAAAAATGAGTTGACCATTTATCTATGTACTTATCATAAAGTTTGTGGGACTGGATTTTGAATAGCACATTTCTCCCAATTTATTTGTTTTACTTTCTATACATTTTGGTGGGCTGGAGATAAAATAGAAAACTTAAACTCCAAAATGTATGCAGGTTCACTACATGTTTTGGGGATTGGACTTAAAATAGAAGTCTCATCCCTTTCCTTCATACACTTTCTACATTTTTTGCTTGTGTGAAAATGAAGTCAGAATAGTAAATGTTACCTACTTCATTTATGCTCTTTCACCACTTTTTGTTGGCCTGAGGTTACAATGATGACTCTTGCCCGTTATATTTATACCCTTTTTACAATGTTATGATAGAGTGTGAGTCTCTCTATAGATATGTGAGAGGATGTCAGAGTCACTGTATCAGTATGTAAATAGGTATTACAGTATCTGTAGGGGTTAGTGAGAGAGTGTAAGAGTGTCTCAATGACTATGTCAATTGGTGTTACACTCTATATAAGTATATGAATCAAAATAATGGAGGTCTGTATGAGTATATAAAAGGATGTCAAAGCTATAGATTTATGAATGTGTATACGGCTTTACGTATAAATACGTGAGAGGGTGTGAGAGTATCTCTATAGCTATGTGAATAGTTGTGACAGTGTCTGTATAGATAAGTGACATGGTCTGAGAGTCTATGAATGAATATCAGATAGGGTGTAAGAGCCTGAGTTTACATACGTAAATGAATATAAGTGTTGGTATATGAGAGTGTTTAGCAGGGTGTGTAAATCTCTGCATATCTCTATGGGTATAAGGGTGTCTACATGAGTATGTGAGAGCATATGAGTCTCTCTATGGGCATGTGAGAGGATGTCTAAGTCACTGTATCAGTATGCAAATTGGTATTACAGTATCTGTTAAAGATAAGTGAGAGGATGGAAGAGTCTCTCTATGAGTATGTGAATGAGTGTCACAGTCTGTATAAGTATGCCAATAAGAATAAAAGAGCTCTATATAAGTATCTGAAAGGGTGTCACAGTCTAAGTATACGTATGTGAATGTGTATAATCTAGTATGTATAAATTCGTAAGAGGGTGTGAAAGTATCTCTATAGGTATGTGAATGGTTGTCACAGTGTCTGTATAGATATGTGAGAGGATATGACAGTCTATCAATGGATATGTTAGAGAGTGTGAGAGTCTGTGTATAGGTAAATAAATGGATATACAGGTTTCTACATGGGCACCTCAGAGTGTGTGAGAGTCTGTGCATGGCTATATGAATGGATGTCATACTATCTGTATGTCTATGTGAGAGGGTGTGCATGTCTATGTATGTGTATGTGACAGTGTGTGTGAAAGTCTGTATGCACATATCAATGGGTATATAGGGTGTATATATGGGTATGTGAGAGGATGTGTGGGTCTCTATACGGGTATTTGAGAGGCTTTGACAGTCTGTGTATGGGTATGTGAGAGGGTCTGAGAGTCTCTGTATGGGTATGTGAATGGGTATAACTGTGTCTACATGGGTATATGAGAGGGTGTGAGAGTCTCTGTATGGATATGAAAATGGGTATAAGGGTGTCTACATGGGTATGTGAGAGGATGTGAGAGTCTCTTTATTGGTATGTGAGAGAGTGTGATTCTGCATGGGTATGCAAATGGGTATCAGCCTGTATAGGTGTGTGGATGGGAATAAATGAAGTCTGAATGGGTATGTGAGAGGGAGTTATAGTGCATGAATGGGTATGTGGGAGGGTGTAAAAGTCTCTGTATGGGTATATGAGAGGATGTCAGAATCTCTGTATCTGCATGAGAATGGGTATAACAGTGTCTGCATAAGCGTGTGAATGAGAAAAAAGGAGGTCTGAATTAGTATGGGAAAGGATGCACACATCAGCTTACTTCTGAATGTATGCATCATTGTACTTTTTGATCTGTTACTATATGCATAGTTATATCATTATGTGTAAAAAAATAAATATTGTTAACTAAACCTTGCACCCTTACTAAAAACCTCAGTGCGAACCAGCTCATCTTAATCTACATATCTGAGTATATGATTTTGCATAAATGTATACATAATAAAATACCTTCATATATCACCTCATACATTAGCATTTCACTCCTTGTGTCACTCTCTACATTGGTGTATACCTCTGTTTTGTTTTTCTTCACCAGTTTTTATTTATAGTTCCTGATTAATACACTTTACTTTATTTTCATCTTCTACTCACTTTGAACATTTAATGTTATTGTTGTTAAACATCCTGCTCACTTTCATCCACCTTACTCACACTCAGTCCTTCTGTATCAACTGTTTTATGGTTCAGCTTAATACACATACCTGTTAAATGTGATTGTTGGTTCGTATGTTTGTTTCTCATTATCAGGTTGTCAAACTTGTCTCAAGAAAGCACATAAAGACAGAGCAGAAGAATGGTAAACCACTCTCATACAAGACAACCAGTCATGGCACCCTATTAAACTTTGCTTTCAAGTTTACAGTGACTGCAAACAAATAGAAACAGTGTTTTCATTTTATTTCAACTCCTTACTAATCAGACAGCTCTTCTGAATGGTCACATTTCTTAACCTTTTGTTGAACTCCTCTAAAGAGAGCCCAATGCGGTAGCGAGTTTGGGCGGGTTCCGTGAATCTTCGAAGGATACTGGAGTAGGCAGTGCAGCCCCTCATGCACCCTCATGGAGGATCCGCGAATCCGCACAGTAAACTGAGATCTTTTTTTAACTATTCCTAAACACTACCACTTACACACCACTTCCTACAAATCCCTAAATTTACAACCAAACAAATCTTATTCACTATTTCTTTTATAAACAATGTCTCCTCACATTAATATTCTAGCCTTTTCTTCTTCCCTTCCCCCATACACCTGTACCTCTGTTTCCATGATGACCAACAATGTAACATTCTCTGTTACCAGTAGGTCAGAAGTTCACAACTGTCTCTACAGCAGTATGCAAATTTCCAAGGCAATTTTTGCTGGTGTGATTGAGTGTATAAAATTTCAAACATATTCCTCATAACCAATCACACATGTTGTTATTTTAAATGTATTGCACAACCTATTTTTAATCACTGCTTTACTTACACCATCCAACAAAATGTGATGTATTAAACTTTACCTACTAGAGTTATTTTTAACTGATATCATTTTGAAAACTGGCTCATTTAGCTGCAGACGTCTCCTGTGTGCTACTCCTCCATCCTTTAAAATGGTTACAGTGTTGATTGTGGGTCACAGGTTTGTGTTCTGGGTGAGACAGTTTGCTAGAAACAGAGGTATTGACAGGGACCTAGGTTTGCCTACTGTGGATATTAATTGGTTTGGCCAGAGAGGGTTAAAGTGGCATCAGTTGCTTCCATTGGTTGAAAGCATTATGGGGAATCAACAGCCAGACCTCATGATTGTGCACTGTGGTGGCAATAACCTAGGCACACTGACGGGTAGGACTAGAAATCCTAATGAAGAATACCTTTAAAACACTTAAAGCAATTTTTCCCTCACACTGCCTTGGTGTTTTCTAATATATGCCAGAGGCAGAAATGGAAATGGTCTTCTGAATTTTGTCCACAGAAAGCCAGGAAACATGTCAATTAACCTGTTTCAACATTCCTCAGAGACCATAACATGGGCTCTGTCTACAATAATAACCTATGCTTCAACATGCATGGAATTTACAGAAGAGATGGTGTTCATGTTCACTTCACAGATCAAGGTAACAGAGTGTTTCTGAACAACTTGAAACTCTGCATTCGCTCGTATATGTAGTCATCATATCCACACAATGAACACAACTATTCTTCTAAGAGCCACCCTATGTCCCAAACAATTGTTATTTTTAACTGTAAATCCTCTTTTTAAATGAATTTGTCGGCTTTGCGGATCCCTCGCGGTTTCGCAAACCAAACGCCCACATTCAATGCAAAAGAGTGCATTTTATAGTTCTAGAAATGGTTTCTAAATGCATATCACAATGGGGATAACAGATTCTAAATAGGTATCATTTTAGGGACATCAGTGGGTTAGTCAATGGGTGTAACAGTGTCTTTATGGTATAGAAATGGCTGTGACAGTGTCTGTATAGGTATGTAAATGGGTGTTACAGTATCTCTATCAGTATGTGAATGTGCGTGACAAAGTCTGTATCAGGATTTGAATGGGTGTAACATTGTCTGTATGGGTTTGTAAATGGATGGGACAGTAACTGTTTATGTACATGAATGACTGTCACAGTATATGTATGGCTTTGTGAATGCTGTCACTGTGTCTGTATGGGTTTGTAAATGGGTGTGGCAGTGTCTATACAAGTATCTGAATGGGATGACAGTGCATGTATGGGTTTGTGAATGGGTGTGACAGTCTCTATGGGTATATGAATGGATGTGACAGTGTCTGTTTAGGTACATGAATGGGTGTAACAGTGTCTGTATGGGTTTGAGAAAGGGTGTGACTGTATGGGTTTGTGAAAGGGTGTAACAGTGTCTCTATCAGTATGTGTCTGGGTGTGACACTATATGTTTGAGCATGTGAATGTGTGTAACAGTGTAGACATGTGTTTGTAAATTGGTATGTCAGTGTCTGCATGGGTTTGTAAATGAATGTAACAGTGTCTGTATGGGTTTTGAATGGGTGTGACAGTGTGTTAATCAGTATGTGAATGGGTGTGAGAGGGTCTGTTTTGGTATATCCGTGGGCGTAACAGTGTCTGTATAGGTTTCTAAATGGGTGAGATGGTGTCTGTATAGGTTTGTGAATGGGTGTAACACTGTAAATAGGTGTGATAGTTTATTTATTGATATCTGAACAGGTGGGACAGTGCCTGTAAGGGTTTGTGAATAGGTGTGGCAGAGTGTCCATGGGTGTGTAAAGGTGTGTGACAGTGTCTATTTACATATGTGAATGGTTGTGACAGTGTCTCTATGGGTTTGTGAATGGGAATGACAATGTTTGTAAGAGTTTCTGAATAGGTGTAAAAGTGACTGTATAGGTTTGTGAATGGGTACCACAGAGTCACTATGAGTATGTAAATGGGTATCACTGTGTCTCTATGAGTATATGAATGGGTGTGACATTGTCTGCATGGATTTCTGAATAGGTGTACCAGTGACTATAGGTTTGTGAATGCATGTCACAGTGTCTATGAGTATGTGAAAGGGTGTGACATTGTATGGATTTCTGAATTGGTGTAATTGTTACTGTATAGGTTTGTGAATGGGTGTCACAGAGTTTCTATGGTTATGTAAATATGTGCCACAGTGTCTGAATGGGTGTGACAGTGCATGTATGGATTTGTGAATGGGTGTGACAGGGTGTCCATGGGTATGTGAATGGGTGTGACAGTGTCTGTTTAGGTATGTGAATGGGTGTGTCAGTGTCTCTATGCGTTTGTGAATGAGTATGACATTGTCTGTATGGATTTTTGAATAGGTGTAACAGTGACTGTATAGGTTTGTGAATGGGTGTCACAGTGTTTCTATGAGCATGTGAAAGGGTGTTACATTGTTTGGATTTCTGAATAGTTGTAACATTGGCTGTATAGATTTGTAAATGGGTGTCACAGAGTCTCTATGGGAATGTACATAGGTGATACAGTGTCTCTATATTTATGACATTGTCTGCATGGGTAGAGGAATGGATGTGAAAGGTTTTGTATGGGTAAGTAACTGGATGTGACAGTATCTGGATGGGTATCTGGATGGGTGTAAGAGTAAGCCTGAGTGTAACAATTAATATATATAGGTTTTTTCCCCATTCACACTTACTCCACGGATATTCCAAGGAGTTGCACAGGGGGGCCTCACAAGAGATGTGCAGATTTCACTGGTGGACATTTTTTTTCTTCAGATTTCTGACCACATGACACATGCTCACCCCTCTTTTATAATATGTAAGCAGTCAGGAAACCTCTCACCTGACTCCTTCATTGAGTTTGCAAAGACATTTTCAGGCCCAGGAACCGTTTCCTTGACAAACAAAATGGTGACAGCAATGTTTCTATGAACGTGTGGCCAGCCAATCAGAAGTTCACCAATGTGCGTTAATCTCCGAATTACCCGCGTGTGAATCCGCAGATTACCTGCGGAGGGATACGCAAGTTATCCCGTCGTAAGATATACAAATTTGTTCTCCAGTTAATTTCTTCAAAACTATTGAACAGATTTACACCAAATCACAAAGAGCATGATCTGTGTAACAACATCTAGCTTCCTGCTAAGTTTGGTGTAATTCCACCCAGTGGGTTGGGCTGTAGGCTTCTTCAAAGTCCTTTGGAAATTAACAAAGGGGAAAACACATGTTTGGACCCCTTTTTTCTCGGCCTCCGCTTGATGGATCACCCCGAAACCTTCTGGACTCCATTTGAAGTAGTGGGCAAATTGTTTTGGAAAATGTAATGGAGACTCAACAAGCGACGCCATAGATATAGGTACCTGAAAATGACCTCTTCCTATAGAAACTAGGGGCCTGATTACGATGTCCGTGGGTCCGACATCTGCCACTGCGGTCCACCTACCGCATTAAGATGCACGGGCAGAGGCAACTGGTAGAGGGGCCGTCTGCTGCGCTTCCACCCGTCGGTGTTTCGGAGGGTAAATAATCCCTACAATGAAGGCGGTGTCTGCTCAGGTACCGCCGTAGGGATTATAATGTCCCTTTCTGCCTGCCCTTTCATGGTGGTTCACCCGCCATGAAAAGGCAGGCAGAAAGTGACTTTGAGGATCCCTTCCACCTGGCCATCCATTATGGAGCCTGGGGGGCACCTATGGTGCCCCCCAAACATCCCTGCACCTTGTGGCAGGCACCACATGGAGCCTGCAACATGATACAGGGATGTTTTTAATGTGTTTATTTTCTATTGGGGCATGTGCTGCAGCCTGCAGCACAAGCCACAATAGAAAATATACACATTGCGACCACTGTGAAGGCAGTCGCATCCTAATCAGGGCAGCGGGACTGCCGACTTCTAGTCAGGCGGTCCTGCTTCCAAATCTAGCGGCATCATAATCAGGCCCTAGGTCCTAACTATAACTACCTACTGGCAGCTGCTAGTAGGTAATACATACATATGTATGTTCACTGAAAAAACCACAGGTTACAGGAACGTTATAGTTAGGCTGACATTTCACTCGTATAAAACCAGAGACATTCAGCTGTTATAGTTAGCTGAGCTAACTATAACTCGGCCCCCGCAATGCACTGCTGATGACGTCACATATTACATCACTCATGACATGGTCAGTGACATCACTGATGACATCTCAAATGACATCACTGATGACATCATCAAGTGAGTGAGTGTTTCTAAAAAGTTTAAGAATGTTATATATAGATATACGCCAAAGTATATTGAAGAATGAGTGGGTGTATGAGTGTCTGTATGGATGATTTAGTGGCTGCATGACTGAGTGTTTAAGTGATTGATTAAACTTGTCTTAGTGAATGTATGGGTGAGTGATTAATCTGCATGAATGTGTGCATCAGTCTGTCAGTTGGTGTGTAAGTGACTGCATGGGTTGGTGAGTGGGTAGATACGTTTCTATATGGGTTATTGATTAGTTGTCTGAGTACCTGTGTGGGTGCCTAAGTGTCTGTGTGGGTGGGTGAGGGGGTGTGTGACTCCCTGCATGGATGTATGAGTGGGTGAATCCCTTGGTGTATGTTTTCATGAGTGCAACTGTGAGGGACTGTATGGGTGAGGGAGTGTGCGTAAGGCTGTGTCAGTGAGTGAATGGATGTCTCAGTGGTATATGTGTGAGTAATTGCATATGTGGAAGGCAGTATATGTGAGTGTTGGAGTATACAAGTGACTGGATGTGTGAGTGATTGATTGTGAGAGTGGCTGTTTGGGTGAATGCCTGCTTGTGTCAGCGACTGTAAGGAGAGTAAGTATTTGTTAGTATCTGTATGAGTAGTGAGTGTGTGTGTGTTTCTGTATGGGTGAGTAAGTGGCTGTGTGATTGAGTGTTTGGAGGAGTGAGTAGGTATGTGAGTAGCTCTATGTGTGACTGACTGCGTATGACTGGCTGTATGGGTGTATGAGTGGATATCTCAGCAGCTGTATTGATGAGTGACTGGCTGTATGAGTGCCTGTATGGGTCAGTGAGTGGATGTGTATGTAGACCTATGAATCAGTGAGTGGGCATGTACATCCTGGTATTGGTGTGTCAATGGTTTCAAGAATGGTAGTCTGTAATTTGGAGTGGGTGTATGATAGGTTATATTGGGGTGTGAGTAGGAGCATCAGAGATTCTGTAGATGATGTCATCAGTGATGTCATTTGAGATGTCATCAGTGATGTCATCAGTGATGTCACTGACCATGTCATGAGTGATGTAATATGTGATGTCATCAGCAGTGCATTGCGGGGGCGCAAGTTATAGTTAGCTCAGCTAACTATAACAGCTGAATTTCTCTGGTTTTGTATGAGTGAAATGTCAGCCTAACTATAACGTTCCTGTAACCTGTGTTTTTTTCAGTGAATATCTAAGGTTTTTTAAATGCTAATTTCTAACTATAACGTCCCTGAAACCTATGTTTTTTTCAGTGAATTTCAAAGGTTTTTTAAATGCTAATTTCTTACTATACCTACATAGGTATGACGTGTGCAGAAAGAGGTAGAACGGCTCAAAAAGAAGCAAGAGAAGTGCAGAAAGAAGCAAGAGAAGTACAAAAAGAAGAAAAGAGGTGCAGAAAGAGGCAAGAGAGGTGCAGAAAGAGACAAGAGGGGTGCAGAATGAAACAAGAGAGGTACAGAAAGAAAAAAGAGAGGTACAGCAAGAGAGGTGTAGAAAGAAGCAAGAGAGGTACAGAAAGAGGCAAGAGAAGTGCAGATAGAGGCAAGAGAGGTGCAAAAAGAAGCAAGAGAGGTGCAGAAAGAGGCAAGAGGGATGCAGAAAAAAGCAATAAAGGTGCAGAACAAAACAAGAGAAGTGCAGAAAGAAGCAAAAAAGAGGTACAGAGAGAGGAACAAGGGTGCATAAAGAAGCAAGAGAGGTGCAGAAACAGGAAGAAATGTGCAGAAAGAGGTAAGAGAGGTGCAGAAAGAGGCAAGAGGAGTGCAGAAAGAGTAAAGGCACAGAAAGAAGCAAGAGAAATTCAGAAACAGACAAGAGAAGTACAGAAAGAGGAAGAAAGGTGCAGAAAGAAGCAAGAGAACTGTAGAAAGAGGATGAAAGGTGCAGAAAGAGGAAGAAAGGTGCAGAAAAAAGCAAGAGAGGTACAGAAAGAAGAGAGTGAGGTGCAGAAAGAGGCAAGAGAGGTGCAGAAAGAGGCAAGAGAGGTGCAGAAAGAGGCAAGAGGGGTACAGAAAGAAGCAAGAGAAGAGCAGAAAGAAGCAAGTGAGATGCAGAAAGAAGCAAGTGAGGTACATAAAGAAGCAAGAGACGTACAGAAAGAGGCAAGAGAGGTGCAGAAAGAAGCAAGAGAGGTGCAGAAAGAAACAAAAGAGGTGCAGAAACATGGTGAGACTTAGAACAGTGACATGGGAAGGGTTGCTGTTTTATATTTGGCTTCATTATTCACTGACTGCTCAGAATGTTGGGCCTAGCCAAAGATAAAACAGCAAACCTTCCCATGTCACTGTTGTAAGTCTCACCATGTTTCTGAAGACGCACCCACTCATACCACTGTAGAATATTTTATACATCTACTGCCGCTCCCACGCAACCATTCACAAACCCATTCATAAAGCCATACCAGTACTTACACACCCACTCACTGATTCATTGATCTATACACACATCCACTCGCTCACCCATACTGCCACTCATAGACCCACTCACTCACTAATACAGCCATTGACATATCTGCTCATACAGGTATACAGTCGCTGACACACTGAGTGAGTCACCCATAAAACTACTCACACACCTAGACACTCACCTATACAGTCAATCATACAGCTACTTACTCACCCAAACAGTTACACATCCACCTACTTACTTACTCATAGAAATAGGAACACATACTCACTCAGATATACAGTCACTGACAAAAGCATGCACTCATCTATATAGCCACTCACATTCACTCACTCATGCATACAGTCACTCATATACCCCATCACTCCTGTATACTGCCTTTCAAATACTCAATTACTCACCCATACTGACACATGCACTCAGTCACAGACACACATACAGACACTCACTCACTCATGCAACTTTTCACACACATAACAGTCCCCAATACTGCCACTGACTCACCCACTCACTGATCCATACAGGCAGTCACACACCTCCTCTCCCACATACACAGACACCCAGACAACCATAGATGTAGTCAGACAACCAATCAATCACCCATATAGCCATTCACGTACCCACTAACACACTCATACACCCACTTAGACATTAACTGACAGACAGATACACACATTCATACAACCAGTCACTCACCTGTACATTCACTCAGACACCTAATCACTCACTTATACAGTCAATCATGCACACACTGAGTCATCCATACAGTCACTCATGAACCCACTGATTCACCAATACACCTTGGTATATATATTTAACACTCATAAACTTTTAAAAAACACTCACAGTCACTGGAACCAGTGCTCAGGAATTCCGCTGCATAGGACTTACAGGCGGTACCAGGAGGGCTTCTTGGCCCCCAAGGTCCCTCAGGAGTAACGTGGACTTCATCCCCCAACAGTAGTGTGCCACAACGCGCGTTTGCAGAGTAGTGGAGAAAGGGGGGCGTGACCTCCAAAAACCTCTTAGCAATCCAACTGTGTGGGACTTACTGGAGGTAACAGGAGGGATAGTTGGCCCTCAAGGAAGTCCTTGGGGTCAACTACCCCTCCTATTACCTCCAGTAAGTCCCACACAGCAGGATTGCTGAGCTGTGATACCAGGCCATGCCCCCTTTGTCCACCACTCTACAAACATGCCTCTTGGTGCGCTCTTGCTTGGGGGATGGGATTGCTGAGAGGTGGTTGCAGGCCATACCCTCTTTCTCCACCACTCTGCAAACGCACATCCTGGCATGCTCTTGGTTGGGGGATGAAGTCACCTTGCCTCTTGAGGGTCCCTGGGGGCCAACTCGCCCTAATGTTACCTACAGCAAGCCCCACACATCTGGATTGCTGAGAGGTAGTCAGGCGACGCCCCCTTTTTACACCACTCTGCCAACACGCCTCCTGGTGCACTGCTGCTTGGGAGATGAAGTCCACTTTAGTCCTGAGGTACTCAGGACAAAAGGGGACCTCATCGCCCCACCAACAGGCGCATTTGTAGAGTGGTGTAAAAAGGGGCGTGGCCTCCTATCACCAGCTCAGCAATCCCACTGTGTGGGGCTTACTGGAGGTAACAGATGGGCTAGTTGGCCCCTAAGGACCCTCAGGATCAAAGGGGACTTTATCCCCCAACCAGGAGCGCGCCAGGAGGCGCATTTGCAGAGTAGTGGAGAAAGGGGGTGGGCTTCCAGTGCCTTGCCGGCTTCCTTGTTTTTTTATTTTATATGGGGGCTGTGTGGCCCCCCTTCCTTTGACCACTTTGGGCCCCTGCGGCCCCCCTCCCCAGGCCGATTTCAGCCCCAGGGACCACATTCCCCAGGGCCCGGCAATTTTCTTTCTATATTTCTTTTTTTTAAGAAAGGGGGGCCACATGGCCCCCTTCCCTGGGCCAGTTTTGCTCCAAGGACCCCATCCCCTGGGACCTGCCTTTATAAAAATTCAATTGAGAGGGGGGTCGTGCGGCCCCCCTCCTGAGGCCAATTTTGGCACCAGAAACCCCATCTCCCGGGGCCAGGCTTTATGTTTTTTTTAAATAATTAAAATGGGTAGGGGGGCCGAGTGGCCCCCCTCCCAGGCCATTTTCAGCCCCAGGGACCCCATCCCCTGGGGCTTGGTCTCTCGTTGGGGACCGTGGGAGGACACCCAAGGCCCATGGAGTCCCTGCTGGCTCCCCGCCTCCAGCGGGGACCAGCATTGCTTTTGGGAAAAGGCAGTTGCAAATGTGCAGCTCCCTTTGCCCAAAAGCAATTCTGCTTCGCTTCATGGAAGCGAGAGCAGCTTTTCTGCTCTCACTTCCAGGAAGCGAAGCAGTGTTTCCTATGGCATGGCCGGAGCAGTGCTCCCGCCACAGCAAACTGCAATGTCCTGGGGGTGGGCACCCAGTGACATTGCTGGAGCCGGCCCCGGAGGGTGACGGTCCCCAGGGCCATGAAGGGCCTCGCTGGAGGGGGGGCTATGTGGCCCCCCTCCAACATCTTTAAAGTCCCGTGGAGGGGTTGGTCCCCGTGGCTGGGGGTCTGCAATGAACCCCTGCATTTATTCAAGTGTGCCCCGGGGAGGTGTTGGTCCCAGGGGCAATGTGAGGTGGCTCAAGCCCCCCACACTCCATTTTAAAAGTTAGCTCTGGGGAGGTGGCTGTCCCAAGGGTCGCAGGGGGGCCGCATGTCCCCCGCATTTAATGTTTAAAACCCCCCAGGGAGGTGGTGGCCCCCAGGAATACGTGGGGGGGCAGGAGCTCCCATGCTTTTTTTTAATAAAAAAACTCCGAAGAGGTGGCGGTCCCCGGGGCTGCAGGGTGTTTCGTGGCCCCCACATTTAATGATTAAAGCCCCAGGGAGGTTGTGGTCCCCGGGGCTGTGTGGGGGGCAAGGCCCCCCCCACGCTTTTTTATTAAAAAAATCCCCGGGAAGGTGGCGGTCCCCAGGGCAGCGGGGGCCCCTGCGGGCCCCAGCATCATAATTAGGCATTGCCCCTGGGACCTGGCCCACCCGGGGGCTTAAAAGCAACAAAACGGGGAGACCACGCTTTGTTTTTTTTCAAATTTTTGGCGGGATTTGCTCACCCAGTGCGAATCCCGCTGAATTTCTTTGAGAAAAATGCTTTTTTTGCCCTCAAGGTCCCTGTGGGTCCCCCTGAGCAGGCCTGTGGGGTCAGGGTGTTTCCACACTGCCCCCTTGTCACATTTTCTCACCTTTTTTCTTGTGACTCGGTTCAACTAAGTCACAAGATAGCTGCCAACACTTCCTGGTTTGAATTATTGGCAGCCAATCAGATCTCAAGATCAAGATTTGGAGGGTTCGAGGATCCTTCGTGGGCAAATATGGATATCTGTAAATATTTAAATTTCTCATTAACTACTGAACAGATTTACACCATTTAACAAAAAGAGTGCACTTTGGACCAAGGGCTATGTTTCTGCCAAATTTGGTATTATTACGTTCAGCAGTTCGGGCTGTAGCCTTTACCTATAGAAATTAGCATGGAGAAAAAGCATTTTTGCCCCTCCTTTTTCTCGGTCCCCGCTTCTCGAATCACCCTGAAACTTCCAACACAGCAGCTGACCTGACCGCTTCATTAGTTTTTAAAATTTCTGAAAGATTCGTCAAACCACGCTAAAGATATTGGCAAATCAAAAAACGCTTTTCCTTGGAAACTAGGTCCTAACTATAACTACCTACTGGTTTAGGGTGGGTATAAGTTTTTGGGTGTTAAGAAATTTTTTAGGGATTACGGTGGCAAGGGAATTTTTAGGGATTAGAGTGGGTGGTTTTTGGCTGGCAAAGGAATTTTTAGGGTTTAAGGTGGGGATGGGTTTTTGGGTGACAAGGGATTTTTTAGGATTTGGGGTGGCCAGAGTGGTTGACCTCAAAGCTGGGGAACCAGGTTTGAGTCTTGGTAGGGACGCTCAACATCCTGTGATTCTGGGAAAATCACATAGGGCCTAATTACAACTTTGGTGGATGGCGCTTTGCGCCATCCACCTGTAG
Organism: Calotriton arnoldi; assembly: GCA_963921515.1. Classification (NCBI taxonomy): domain Eukaryota; kingdom Metazoa; phylum Chordata; class Amphibia; order Caudata; family Salamandridae; genus Calotriton; species Calotriton arnoldi. The sequence goes on from CAWUFW010001538.1 coordinate 440,290, forward strand.
GACCACCAAAGCTGTGGGTGACCGTCCGCCAGATTAGGAGTTAAATCCTGGTCTGGCGGGCAGTCCTGTGGTGGTCTGTCTATGGCTGATAGAAGAGCCGATCCTGCAGACCGCGACAGTCAGAGTGCCGACTGCACCTTCTTGTATGGTGCGGCATATATGCCACACCGTGCAGGAAGGGGGGCAAATCCAGGGGGCACTACCTATGCCCCCCGCATGCACCCTCAGGACACAAATACAGCAGGGGGCCCTGCAAGGGCCCTCTTAGTTGCTATTCCGCCACCCTTTTCATGGCATCTTCACCACGATGAAAAGGGAGGATAAAATGGCAACTAGGAATATGCTAGGTGATGCTGGCTGTTTTCACTGCCAGCATATTCCTGCTGGCAAAAGACAGCTGGCCCAGCAGGCTCCTTGATCCTGGCCTCGCCGGAGAACTTATAATTTGGCCCTTAATCTCCCCATGTCTAATAGAATGAATGTGTCTGTCTGTAACACAACTGGTGCTCATGTAAAGCGCTCTCATACATTCAGGTCAAGTTTATGCTATATAATTCTAAAAAAAGTAGGGGTGGGTGGAGTTTGCAGAGTGCCACTACACGGAATTCCGCGGAGTCACAAAAAAAACTCCGCCAGGCTACATGTGCTCACGTTCAAAATCACACACAAACAGCACCACGCAGTCCGCATGGGTGCAGCCATCTTGTTTCTCTGCTATGGTGCTGGGCTTAAATTTTAATCTCTTTTTAATCTCTGTCATCCTCCTCCTTTATTACTTTTCTACCACTAAGTTTTACTTTTTACAATAGTCTGTGTCTTTGTGTTTGTGTATTTCATGTTATTATTTAAATTTGTACCTGTTTTGGTGACTTTTTGACATAATTTATTTGTTTCCCCTTCTTTAATTCTGTCTTTCTTCTTTACTTTCCTTTCCCTTCTTAGTTTATTTCTCCACCCAGCGCCATGGCTGAGGGGTGTCTTCCATGTGGGTGGCACCGCCACCCAGGTGTGCAGCCCCTGGTGATCTTTGGAGAGGAGGAGGTGGCAGTACTAGTTTTATTTGTGCAGCGCCAGCTCCCCCCTATGCTGGCAGCAGGCAGCAGGCCTGGTAGTGCTGGTGCGTGCGGTACACCAGCCAGGTTTGGTGCACCGCCCAGCAGCTAATGCACCGCTGTATGGACATTCTCGACCGGGAACAGGACCTGCTCCACCTGCTAGGCATCGAGATTCCGGGGCTTGGTGAGTATTAATTATTTGTTGTGTTTGTGTTCTACAATGCTAAACAAAATTCTGAAAAGCATGCTGCCCGCACTCAGAGGTAAGTTATGTTTAGTAAACATTACACTGGTATATTATTGTGTGATCCAGTTTCTAGTTTTGGCTAGGCAGGTGCAGCTACCTAATTGCATTCATCAGTTGCTCGCTTTGTCTGAAGAATTAAGAAGCCATTGCAGACTGTTTCTTCTGTCACTCAATCACTGAGTAGTGCGTTCTCTCCATGACTTTGTTTATGTAGCTCTTACAGTTCCAGGTTATTTATTTGAATTCACAGTGATGATGTGAAGTATGCATCTATGCATTTCAAAAAAGGGAGACTGAGTTGGCTCATCAAGGGTGTTGAGAAATGGGAATAAAATTAAATCAAAGATCATTAACTGCAATACATTAGTTTCAAATGTAGTTTTTGTTAAGGAGATTTGGAATATGGATTTAACGACAGTTGATAGACTTGAGTCGAAAGAAACTAGTAGTACTATAGGTGATCTGTTTTAGCGACTGTGTTTGCTTTTTATAAAACATTTTGTGTTGATTATTAACAGAATCACTAATCTATTTTTATTTATCTTCTTAATTTCTTTTATCAGCACCCAAGGGGAAGAAGAGGGATGATTCTGAGGGTCCGGGGCAAGCTGGTCAGCCAGGGCCGACCACCAGTGCAGCTCCCGGGGGCTTTGCAGATCCCAGTAAGTGCTTTTATGATTGCTGTGGACTTCTTAGGGTATAACTGTAAAATCTTGGGGTATTTATTTCTCTATTGGAATGTTGGTGCTATCTATCGTGATTCGTGGAGATTCAGATAACAGGCCCAAGTAAGCTAGTATTTTAAATAAAAAAATCACCATGTATGTTTGTTTAGAAGGCTTTCCTTTTCCTGCTTATGCCTAGCTCCAACACAGTTAATTTCATGAGACAGTGGCCATGGTCATCATGAACCACCCCCCACAGTGTAGTGTGCTGCAGAGTGCTGACCCAATCATTTATACAGTGGGGCCACCTCTCTAGTTTAATCACCATTCATTTATACTACACCACCAGATTCCAATGATAGTGCAGCAAGGCTAGAAAAAAAAGTATGAGGTCCCACTCGCATTGCATTTGCCACCCAACACCATAGGTTTTTCATTGAGGGTTATTCCACGCCTGGCTTGTCTAATTTTGTGAATCAACCAATCAAATGCCCAGAGTGATATTTGGAAGATAGGTGCTAACTGAGCTGTAGTGCTGCATTGCTGTTGTATTTGGGGTTGTGTATCTGGGATCTAAATTATGTGTAATGTTTTATATTCTAGCCACACAGAACATCGTTGATGCTGACTGTGACTGTGAGGTGAACCCCCACCCCCAGCTTTACCAGCCACAGTGGTGGTTGAGTTATTATGGGCTCTTCTATCTGCAATGCAGCAAAATCTCACATAATGAGCTTTGATGGCTTGAGGGAGACATGAAAGAACGGAAGGTAACTTATGAGAAAGAAAATGGTATATGAGTGAAAGGGTGGGTGAGCCATTCTTGGCATGTGCCACATTTAATCATGCGATACCCATGTGAAGTGATTCCAGAACATATATCATAGTTTCCCATAACAGATTAATTTACACTTATTCAGACTTTACACTTGTGAAATTAACCGTGACTGAATAAGCCAAAGATGATAAATCAATGAACAGTGTAGTGGCCCCTCTATTATATATACAAAAAGCTCTACCCTACCTGTCTAATCCCTCTACCCTACCCCCTGCAGTAGAGAAAATCAAGTTTCCTTTCCTTGGTTCTTGCCCAGCAAATTCATTTGTTGGAAAATGTGGTGGTGGGCGAGGCCAGAGAGTAAATTGGGAGTAAGTGCATGATTTGATGTCAAGTTTGGCATATGGGATACACAGTGACAAATATGCCAAATAAAATCTATATAATCTGTTCCTTTACCTGTAGTGCAGTCCATTAGATTCATTTTCCTCAACATCTAATTTACAGCAGACAGGATACATGAAGTACATACATGAGGTGTGTGACTGATGTAGTATCTTATTTATTGTTCATCAGCCTCTTTGGAGACAGGGTAGAAAGAGAAATGCATTTGGCGAAGAGCATGGCTAATGGAATTAGATAATTGTCAACTACAGCTACAGCCAGTAGCAAACTAGCAGAAGCGCTAGCTAGCATCGCGTATGGCTTCATTATTTTAGCACCACACACAACTTGTACTGGAATTCTCTGCCAGAGGATTTACGTAAATGTCCTAGTCTTGCTCGCTTCAGAAAACTCCTGAAGACAGAATTATTCAAGGCTTGAGCTATGGGAATCTGTGCCTGTCTGACTTGTTTTCTATGTTAACCCCCAGCGCCGAGATACTCCTTCGGGGGTGATTCCTGCGCTCTATAAATTCCCTACATACATACATACACATACATACTCCATAATAGTGCGTAATGCCATACTCATCAATGAGAAGTCATTTATTTTTCAACTCAAAGTGTCTGACTCTGTTTATAGCTGCTTGAAAAGTCTTTAGAAGAAAAAAAATCATCCAATCACTTTTTTTTTATTCCTGTGATTTTATTCTCTGGCAGTCTGCCTGTTACTTTTCTGACACACAGTTACTGCTTTTTTATGTTTGGCAACATGTGTGGCTAAAACAAAACATAAAATTGGTTTTGTGAGTCTCCTAATCATAATCATCACATCAAATAAATTCCAATGCCCCTAGGGGACCAGCAATGTACTGCTACTGTGCCACGCTGTTATTTAAAACAATTGTTTGCACAGAGCATTATTTACAATGTGTCTCTTTTTTATCTCGATATGGCTGCTCCTGCTGGGCCAGCTGGACCACCCGGCAGGCTGGAGAAAGCGGCCAGTTTGCGGTGGCCGAGGGTGGAACGTATCCAGCAGGCTGGTGGTCCTGGAAAAGGAGGAGGAAGAAATCAACGCACAGTTCCCGGGCCCTAGTGCAGCCGTCCCCCCCTCATCCTCCAGCCTCCTGGCCATCCCATCACCGGTACCGCTGCCAGCCAACTGCTGCCACCCCACCACCAGAATTGCAACAGGCCGTTGCTGCGCCACATCCTGCAGCGACTCAACACTAAAGAGGGCCTGCTCACCCCGATGGAGCAGAGCATGGAGCCGCTCCAGACCGACGCCCATAATGCCCTCTTTTAACCCTTTTAAAAATATTTTGTTTTGATGGGAGAGATTTGTTGTTTGTTGGGGCTGGGTGGAGAGGGTGGGAAGGGAGTTGGGAGTGGGACTCGAGTCCAGAGACTTTCTTGAACATTTTGAGTTTTGGGGCTTGGGTCAGTTTTGTTTGGGAGAGGGGTGGGCATGGATGTTGTTTGGGTGTAGAGGATGGGTTGCTTTGTAAATAAATAAAGGGACAAACTATTTTTTATATCATAAATTTATGACTGAATTCTTTTATTTTACTTTTACTTTGCACTGCTGCCTTCAAATAGTTTTACACAGCTGTGCTTGTAGCTTAAGACTAGAGAAAGCGTATCACTTATTTATATAGTCTAGGCTTATAATTCTCTAACTATCTTGACCATTATGTGGAATGCTGCCATGATGAGATGACCTAGGCTATATTGTATGGAGGGTCTGAACTATCTAAATAAAGAACAGTAGGAGTTAATTTCTTCCTAAGTTAAATTACATCCATACTGGTTGTCTGTCTTACCTGAATATACGTGCATCAATCACAACTTCACAAGCAAGGTCCCACTTCCAGTTCCACCCAGGTGAGCTCCAACTGTAGGATTGTTTGAATGATTGAGTGATGATCATCCATCGTAGGCACCAAAATGGAAGTAGAAAGACTGAGTAAGTGGGTTATATATTTATCAAAAGATTTACAAACAATTGACCCCACCAGAGTACTACGTGATGATGATGATGACACAATGAGAATGCCTGATTGTGGTAAAATATAAAAAAATAAGAATACTAGTAAGTTTTGGCTATGTAGAGCTAGCAGTATTATTTGTGAAATCCACAAGTTATGAAAAATGGACTCAAAGTATGGAATCAACAAGCTTAGGTTAGGCATTTATGGTTAGGCAACACAGGGCCTTAATGATGATGATGCTGACGACTGATGTTCTTCATTCTATATCTAAAAAACTATGGATCATTTATTATACATGGGTTGGCAATGGGCTGGTGTGAGCTACTGCTTCAAATATTCTACAGTAAGTTGGTGTTGCTTTCACCACATCCTGCCTCATCAAGTGTTTGATCCATTGATGGTATCATTTAAACCACATCTCAATAAATCACACATCTCTGGGGAAGAGGGTTAGGGGTTTGATGAATGGATGGGTAATGGGATTTGGAGAAACCTACACCAACATAAACTTTCATGGTGACTGTACACTCAGGGAGGATTAGAAAGAGAAACAATAATACCAAAACAATACAGTTGTAACTGCTTGCAATGCAAATGTAGGATGTGGCACGCAGGGAGATGCAGCTGACAAATGCATTGACAATCGAATAATCCTTACACAATGATTTCTGTTGTGCACCTATAGCCGACATGGGGTTGATTCATTGATGGCAGATGTTTAGAAAATGGTAAAACAAATTATAAATAAGTGACATTATCCTCAAGCATATCATTTGTTTTAATTTATTAAACTGCTATCTAATTGCTTAACCATTCATGCAAGCATATGGCAAAGGGCCACCTTGGCAGGACATACAAAATAGCTGCCTGCCATTGCCACATGGTCATCAACAACAACACAGAGCAAATAGGCATAGGGAATGGGAACAAAGAGAAGAAGACATGCAGGCCTATGGCAAAAGTACGCTGGCTGCCTATACAAAATGGCCACAGACTGACCACATGGTGAACCAGCAAGCAAGGAGGCATGGTCGCAACATAATGATAGAAGACCAACACATGCAAGCCTATGACTAAAGCTCATAGGATGCGAGCCTACGCAAAATAGTCACCAGCCACATGGTCAAACAGCAAGCAAGGAGGCATGGGGAGCAAAGAGAAGATAGGCAGGCCTATGGGGAAAGCAGTAGCACACTGGCTGGCTATACGCGCGTAGAGACAGAACAAGTCAAGGACATGTGAGAACTGACTAGAGTTCTTGCATCGCTCTTCGGTACCCCGAGGAAGCCAGAAAACGGCATTAGAAGCTTCAGATACGACTGATCTGACTCAAAATAAACAAGAGTGGTAAGTTAACCACTTAACTAGGAGCCACAATTAGCTCTTAAAAACACACCTGGTCCTGAAGAAAGCCTCTAGAATACACGAGAAGGCTGAACATGTTGACCTACAACAGTGCAGAAGACTAGTAACTGGGTCTACAGACGCACCACCTCGAAAACCTTTTAATACCTCACATCACAGTTTTCTTTATTAAATTTTTGTGGTTAAGTGATGTAGGGGATTTTAAAATTCACAACACTTGAGCACTCACACGCCCTCTTTTTAATCTCTGGACACTACTGATAAACCAGTTGGTCTACCTCCAGGTGGAGGACAGCATATATACTATCCAAAACCCTATGATGATGCTGCAACAGTACACTTAGGCGGAGAATCAAGATATACCGCCATTTGCCTGTGTATGTTTATGAGGGTTTTTAAGACGGTCTCAATACGATCAAGACCCTGGTTGCACAGGACAAGTGATCCATTCTCCCCCCTCTTCTTGATTTTTTTTATACAAAATGACCACCAGCCACATGGTCACAACAACAACCAGCAAGGGGGCATGGCCACAAAGCAAAGAAGAAATGCAGGCCTATGGGGAAAGCACACTGGCTGGCTACACAAAATGGCCACCAACCACATTAGTCACAACAACAACAACCAGCAAGGGGCCATGGCCACAAACAAATAAGAAATGCAGGCCTATGGGGAAAGCGCACTGGCTGGCGACACAAAATACCCACCAGCCACATTGGTCACAACAACAACAAGCAGGAGGCCTGGAAAACAAAGAACACATGCAGGCCTAGGGTGAACACCGACAATACAAATTGGCCCCTGGCCACACGGCATAATGATTCTTGAACAACAAAGGCAAATGGTGACCTATGCCAAACACACATACACACACACAGTGGCAAGCCAAAAGATGCATGGTAACACAGAGAACACAGAATTCAGCAATGCCAAAAAACGAAAATTAACAGGGATAAAAATGTTCACAACAACACATATCCTGCAAAGGCATTACCCCACTTAAATACTATTTGCAGGGGGAAAAAATGAAAATAACACAAAAACCCACATTTTGTATTTTAATCCAATGCTATCCATGGCCTAAATGATGTTTCAATTCAACAGACACCACAGAAACAGTTGTTTCATGCACCCATGAATATACAGGGCCTACTGGCTGGAAGGCCCATTGGCAAACTAGGCCAAATAGTGAATTAAATCAATCAATTTTGCAAACTTATTAAAAAACATGGAGAAGAAAATGTACTGAACTGTGCAACATTTTCCCTTTACAAAAGAAGATATATTTCATGCACAAATACATTAGGCCACTACTAAAACTGCAGGCCACCCACAATAAAGTTTAAAAATCAAACAAAAGTACAATTAAATCCAGGTGCATGCCCCCAGTCAAACAAACAACACCCTTATACACCAGTTTTTCATCTTACTTTTTGATATCTCAAAAACATAGTCCTTAAATCCAATGGTATATATGCAGCAGACAAGGAGAGTCTTCCTTCCAGCTCCAAATCCCAATGAAAAGTGACCGGGAGAGGTAAAAAGCACTGGGAGGAGCCTGCTGGACAGGAACAGGAAGTTGGAGTCTCTGGGGCACTTCCTTCTGGTTTGAAAACAAAAGTTTCTAAAAAATGTCTTCTTGCACAAAAACAACTCCAACGGCCAGTTTGAGTAGAAAATCCACTCCAAATTCCTCTCAGCTGCATTTTCAAGCAGAAAAGCTGCCCATCTGCTCAGTTTGTGATCTTCTGTAAGAATGCTATATTAGTGCTGTGCGCTCGCAAGTGGCCTGAGAGTCTTGGCGCTTGCGGTTGAGAGCCAAAAGCAAACTTGAGTGCAGAAATGAAACAAAAACTCTGCTTCATGCCCGAATGGCGGAATTCAGGAATTTTGTGTTTCTCCGCAGAGCGCTGAGTGCCCGAATTCTGCAAACTCCGCAAACAGAGTGGAGTTTACCACCCATTCATAAAAAAGGGAATTTTTATGGTTTACCGTGGGTATAGGTTTTTAGTTGGCAAAGGAATTTTTAGAATTTTGTTTGGGTATAGATTTTTGGGTGGCAAGGGAATTTTTAGGATTTAGTTTGGGTATGTGTTTTTGTGTGGCAAGGAAATTATTAGCAGTTTTTTACTTGCCTATATCTTTTGTGACGGTTGACGAATCCTAACAAAATATTTCAGATAAAATATACTGTTGATTCTAGTTGTGCATGAAAAGTTTCAGGGTGATCCCTCAAAAGGGGACAGAAAAGCAGCTCACTGGAGTGAAACTAATGGCACTACAAATACCGTCAGGCTGTGGGAGAGCCGACGCCCACTGGGGCAGGTGATGAGAGTTATAAGTGATGCCGGTTGCCCCATGCTTTGTTGAACTAAGCCTCTGATGAAATGCCAAGGGAGCATGAAACGCGTCAGGCTGTTTGAGAAACTGGTTTGTTTTCCCTCCACTGCGCTGTGAACTTGCACATTAAATGAAGAAAACCTACCTGCGTGTGGATCTTCTGAATGGGAGAATTTGAGATGGTGGAGATATATATATATATATATATATATATATATATATATATATATATATATATATATTTATATATATATATATATATATTCACTGAAAAAACCATAGGTTTAAGGGACATTATAGTTAGAAATTATCATTTAAAAAACCATAGAAATTCACTGAAAAAAACCACAGGTTTCAGGGACGTTATAGTTAGTTGGACATTTCACTCATACAAAAACCAGAGAAATTCGGCCGTTATAGTTAGTTGAGCTAACTATAACTCACGCCCCCGCAATGCACTGCTGATGACGTCGTTTATTACATGACTCATGACCTGTCAGTGACATCACTGATGACATCATCCAGTGACTGAGTGTTTCTGAGAAGTCTAAGAATGTTATCTATATATACGCCAAGGTGTATTCGCAGAATGAGTGGGTGTATAAGTGTCTTTATGGATCATTTTGTGGGTGCGTGTCTGATTGTATAAGTGAATGATTAAACGTGTCTTAGTGAATGCATGGGTGAATTACTAATCTGTGTGAATGTCTGTATCAGTCTGTCAGTTGGTGTGTAAGTGGCTGCATGGGTTGGTGACTAGCGATATGAGTGTCTATATGGGTTATTGATTGGTTGTCTGAGTACCTGTATGGATGCTTGAGTGTTTGTGTGGGTGGGTTGTAACTCCCTGCATGGATGTGTGAGTGGGTGATTTAGTGGGTGTATGGGTTCATGAGTGCGTCTGCGAGGGGCTGTATGGGTGAGTGAGTATGCGTATGGCTGTGTCGGTGAATGAATGGATGTCTCAGTGGTTTATGTGTGAGTAACTACATATGTGAAAGGCAGTATGTGTGAGTGTTGGAGTATATAACTAACTATATTTGAGAATGAGTGATTATGAGAATGGCTGTATGTATGAGTGTGTGCTTGTGTCAGTGATTGTATAACAGAGTAAGTATGTGTTAGTATCTGTATGAATAAGTGAGGTGATGTGTGTATAACTGTATAGGTGAGAAAATAGGAGTGTAATTGATTCTTTGCATGACTGACTAGGTGTGTGAGTAACTCTATCGGTGAGTGGAGGTGTGTGAGTGTCTGTATAGGTGTATGACTCCATATGATAGTGGCTGTATTGATGAGTGACTGCATGTATGAGTGACTGTAAGGGTGAGTGAGTAGATGTATGTGTAGATCTAGGAATTAGTGAGTGGGTATGTACTAACTGGTATTTGTGTGTCTATGGTTTCGAGAATGGCATTCTGTATTTTAGAGTGGGTGTATCAAAGGTTATATTAGGGTGTGAGGAGGTCATCAGTGATGTCATCAGTGATGTCATTTGAGATGTCATCAGTGATGTCACTGACCATGTCATGAGTGATATAATATGTGGCGTCATCAGCAGTGCATTGCGGGGGCGCGAGTTATAGTTAGCTCAACTAAATATAACGGCTGAATTTCTCTGGTTTTGTACGAGTGAAATGTCCAACTAACTATAACGTCTCTGAAATCTGTGGTTTTTTCAGTGAATTTCTATGGTTTTTTAAATGCTAATTTCTAACTATAACGTCCAAGAAACCTATGGTTTTTTCAGTGAATTTCTATGTTTTTTTAAAATGATAATTTCTAACTATAACATCCCTGAAAATCTATGTTTTTTTCAGTGAATTTATAAGGTTTTCTAAATACTAATTTCTAACTATAACGTCCCTGAAACCTATGGTTTTTTCAGTGAATTTAAAAGGTTTTTTAAATGCTAATTTCAAACTATAACGTCCCTGAAACCCTATGGTTTTTTCAATGAATTTAAAAGGTTTTTTAAATGCTAATTTCTAACTATAACGTCCCTGAAACCCTAGGGTTTTTTCAATGAATTTCAAATGTTTTTTAAATGCTAATTTCTAACTATAACGTCCCTGAAACCTATGGTTTTTTCAGTGAATTTCAAAGGTTTTTTAAATGCTAATTTCTAACTATAACGTCCCTGAAAGCTATGGTTTTTCAGTGAATGTCTAAGGTTTTTTAAATGCTAATTTCTAACTATGCCTACAGAGGTAGGACATGTGCAGAAAGAGGAAGAAAGGGGCAGAAAGAAGCAAGAGATATGCAGAAAAAACCAACAGAGGTGCAGAAAGAGGCCTTGTTGCAAAGTCATCCTGTGCCCTGGGCACCCCCCCCAACTTTTTGCTGACTGGTACTGGTGGTAACTGACTCTGACTGACCCTGGGCTCTGCCTAACCAGGCAGTGCAGTAAGAAACAACAGAGGTGCAGAAGGAGGCAAGGGGGTACAGAAAAAGTCAAAAAAAGAGCAGAAACAAGCAAAAGAGATGCAGAAAGAGGCTAGAGGGGTGTAGAAAGAGGCAACAGAGGTGCAGAAAGAGGCAAGAGAGGTGCACAAAGAAGGAAGAAGGGTGCAGAAAGAGGCAAGTGGGGTGCAGAAAGAAGCAAGAGAGGTGTAGAAAGAAGCAAGAGAAGTGCATAAAGAAACAACAGAGGTGAAGAAAGAAGCAAGAGCAGTGCAGAAAGAACCAACAGAGGTGCAGAAACAGGCAAGAGTGGTGCAGAAAGAGGCAAGAGAAGTGCTGAAGAAGAAAAAGAGGTGCAAAAAGAGGCAAGAGGGGTGTAGAAAGAGGCAAGAGCAGTGCAGAAAGAACCAAGAGACGTGCAGGAAAAGGGAAGAAGGGTGCAGAAAGAGGCACGAGGGGTGCAGAAACAAGGAAGAGAAGTGCAGAAAGAAGCAACAGAGGTGCTGAAAGAGGCACGAAGGGTGAAGAAAGAGGCAAGAGAAGTGCAGAAAGAAGCTACAGAGGTACAGAAAGAGGCAAGAATGGTGCAGAAAGAGGGAAGAGAGGTATAGAAAGAGGTAAGAGAGTTGCACAAAGAGGGAAGCGGGGTACAGAAAGAGGCAAGTGAGGTGCAGAAAGAGGCAAGAGAGGTGCACAAAGAGGCACGAGAAGTGCAGAAACAGGCAAGAGAAGTGAAGAAAGAGGCAAGAGAATTGCTGAAAGAAGCAACAGAGGTGGTGAAAGAAGCAATAGAAGTGCAGGAAGAGGCAAGTGAGATGCAGAATGAGGCAAGAGAAGTGCAGAAATAGGGAAGACGAGTGCAGAAAGAGAATACAGGGGTGCAGAAAGAAGCAAGACAGGTGCAGAAAGAAGTATGGGAAGTGCAGAATGAAGCAACAGGGGTTCAGAAAGAGGCAAGAGAAGTGCAGAAAAAAACAACAGAGGTGCAGAAAGAAGCAGGAGCAGTGTAGAAAGAACCAACAGAGGTGCAGAAAGAGGCAAGAGAGATGCAGAAAGAGGAAAGACGAGTGCAGAAAGAAAATACAGGGGTACAGAAAGAGGCAAGAGAGTAACCCTGGGCAAAGCACTACGCTACGCTAGCGTAGTTTGCGAAGTTTGCGCTACTTCGCACAACGCGAATTGCACATAGCACAGTGCAAACAAGCGTAGCGTAGCGTAGTGCAGCGGTCATTTTTTGCTTGCTCGCGGTCCTCAACGTCAAGTTGGCGACCGCGAGCAAGCAAAATGACATCCCGGTGAGACTTTTTCCTCGTTCGCGATCAGCAACATCAAGTTGCCGATCGCGAGCGTGGAAAATAAACCTCCCGGCGAGATTCTCAACGTGGGGAGGTCAGGTTTCTCATTGCGAGTGGTCGCGTATGCTGGCTACCGCTCGCGATGAGAAACTACCAGTCCGCGTTGAGAAAGCTGCCGCTCGAGTAAAAATCTACTCGAGCGGCAGTAAAAGACAGCTTGCACTGTGCAAGATGCCGTTTTCAATGATTGCACAGTGCGGACAAGCATCCGGCACTGTGCAATCATTGCGAACAGCGCACTACGCAGTTCGCGTAGTGCTACGCGTAGCTCGCGTAGTGCGAACTGCACTTTGCGTAGCTTTGCGTAGCGCTACTTCGCGAACTACGCCCAGGCTTACAAGAGAGGTGCACAAAGAGGCACGAGAAGTGCAGAAACAGGCAAGAGAAGTGCAGAAAGAGACAAGAGAAGTGCAGAAAAAAACAACAGAGGTGCAGACAGAAGCAAGAGCAGTTTTGAAAGAACTAACAGAGGTGCAGAAAGAGGCAAGAGGGGTACAGAAAGAGGCAAATGAAGTGCAGAACGAAGCAAAAGAGGTGCTGAAAGAGGCACGAAGGGTGCAGAAAGAGGCAAGAGAAGTGCAGAAAGAAGCTACAGAGGTACAGAAAGAGGCAAGAATGGTGCAGAAAGAGGGAAGAGAGGTGTAGAAAGAGGTAAGAGAGTTGCACAAAGAGGGAAGCAAGGTACAGAAAGAGGCAAGAGGGGTGCAGAAAGAAGCAAGTGAGGTGCAGAAAGAGGCAAGAGAGGTGCACAAAGAGGCACGAGAATTACAGAAACAGGCAAGGGAAGTGCAGAAAGAGGCAAGAGAATTGCTGAAAGAAGCAACAGAGGTGGTGAAAGAAGCAATAGAAGTGCAGAAAGAGGCAAGTGAGATGCAGAATGAGGCAAGAGAGATGCAGAAATAGGGAAGACAAGTGCAGAAAGAGAATACAGGGGTGCAGAAAGAAGCAAGACAGGTGCAGAAAGAAGTATGGGAAGTGCAGAATGAAGCAACAGGGGTTCAGAAAGAGGCAAGAGTAGTGCAGAAAAAACAACAGAGGTGCAGAAAGAAGCAGGAGCAGTGTAGAAAGAACCAACAGAGGTGCAGAAAGAGGCAAGAGGGGTACAGAAAGAGGCAAGTGAAGTGCAGAACGAAGCAAAAGAGGTGCAGAAAGAACCAACAGAAGTGCAAAAAGAGGCAAGAGGGGTGCAGAAAGGGTTAGGAGAGGTGCACAAAGAGGCAAGAGGGGTACAGAAAGAGGCAGGAGGGGTACAGAAAGAAGGAAGAGAAATGCATAAAGCAGCAACAGAGGTGCTGAAAGAGGCACGAAGGGTGCAGAAAGAGACAAGAGAGGTGCAGAAAGAAGCAATAGAGGTACAGCAAGAGGCAAGAGTGTTGCTGAAAGAGGGAAAGAGGTATAGAAAGAGTAAAGAGAGTTGCACAAAGAGGGAAGAGGGGTGCAGAAACAGGCAAAAGGGGTGCAGAAAGAAGCAAGTGAGGTGCAGAAAGAGGCAAGAGAGGAGCAGAAAGAGGCAAGAGAGGTGCAGAAACAGGCAAGAGAAGTGTTGAAAGAGGCAATAGAGGTGCAGAAGGAGGCAAGAGAACTGAAGAAAGAGGCAAGAGAGTTGCAGAAAGAGGCAAGTGAGGTGCAGAAGGAGGAAAAGGGATGCAGAAAGAGTGAACAGGTGTGCAGACTGAGGCAAGAGAGGTGCAAAAAGAGGGAACAGGGTTGCAGAAAGAGGAAAGAGGGGTACAGAAAGAAGCAACAGAGGTGCAGAAAGAAGCAAGAGAAGTACAGAAAGAAGCAACAGAGGTGCAGAAAGAGGCAAGAGGGGTACAGAAAGAGGCAAGAGAAGTGCATAAAGAAACAACCGAGGTGCAGAAAGAGGTAAGAGAAGTATAGAAAGAGGCAAGAGGGGTACAGGAAGAAGCAAGTGAGGTGCAGAAAGAGGCAAGAGAGGTGCAGAAAGAGGCAAGAGAGGTGCAGAAAGTTGAAGAGATTAGCAGAAAGACGCAAAAGAAGTACAGAAATAAAAGAAAGTTGCAGAAAGAAGCAACAGAAATGCAGAAAGTGGCAAGAGAGGCACAGAAAGAAGCAAGAGTGGTTTGCACACCAATAGTACCAATTTAACACCCACATTTAGCAATAAGTAACAGGTGACCATTATAGGCTTGCACAGGGCCTTCTATCCCGCTGTAACACTTGTCGCTGCATTTTTGGTAACGTTTGAGCCATTTGAGTTAGAAACAAGGCTTTGTTTGTTCAAATCTGCAGATTAGGCAGCAGATGATAAATTATGTGGCTAACGCGGAAAATGTATATTTGTGCGAAAGTCGGTGCAGCCAAATAGTCGCATAATTCCAGCGGCCCTGCTCATACCTCTGACTAGGTCCAGAACTGCTCCTCAGTGATTTCTTCTTTTATTGTCTCATTGCGTTCATAATTTAGCTTCGATGGAAATGAGGAAGACTAAACCTGAGGTTACCACTCCACAACACAGACTACGACACCACATAATTACTCTCCATAACACATAATCCCACTCTACATAATTCTTATACACTAAATACCACATACTTTCTATCCACATAATTTCACTGCACAACATACCACATAATTCCACTACACACAAAGTACATCCACTCCACTCCAAAAAACATTAGTAAAAAACTTTTAGATTTACAGCGCCAATAGCTCTAACTCTTGCAAATGCGAGACCTATTACATTACAAATGCTTCTTTAACTGGTAGTCGCATTTGCAGAGTGGTGATTAAAAGGGGCTGGGCCTCCAACCAGCGCTCAGGAATTCCACTGCGTAGGACTTACAGGAGGTACCAGGAGGGCTTCTTGGTCCCCAAAGTCCCTCAGGAGTAAAGTGGACTTCATCCCCCAACCAGTACTGTGCCAGGAGGAGCGATTGCGGAGTGGTGGAGAAACAGGGGGGGCGTCGCCTCCAAAGACCTCTTAGCAATCCCACTGTGTGGGACTTAGTGGAGGTAACAGGAGAGGTAGTTGGCCCCCAAGGACATTCTTGGGGGCCAACTACCCCTCTTATTACCTTAGTAAGTCCCACACAGCAGCATTGCTAAGTTCTCATAGTTGGCCACGCCCCCTTTCCCCACCACTCTGCAAACACGCTCCCTGGCACGCTCTTGGATAGGGATTAAAGTTCACTTCGCTGCTGGGGGTCCTTAGGGGCTGAGATTGCTGAGAGGTGGACACAGGCCACGCCCCCTTTGACCACCACTCTGCAAATGCGCCTCCTGGTGCACTCTTGTTTGGGGGTGAAGTCCTGAGGGTCCCTGGGGGCCAACTAGCCCTCCTGTTACCTCCAGTAAGACCCACACAGCTGGATTGCTGAGAGTGGTCTGAGGACACGCCCCCTTTTTACACCACTCTGCAAACGCTCTGCATGGTGCACTGCTGCTCGGGGGATAAAGTCCACTTCAGTCCTGAGGTCCTCAGGACTCAAGGGGACATCATCACCCCACCAGCAGTGCACCAAGAGGCGCGTTTGCAGAGTGGTGTAAAAAGGGGCATGGGTTCGTACCACCTCTCAGCAATCCCACTGCGTGGGGCTTACTGGAGGTTCCTGGTGGCCTAGTTGGCCCCCAGGGACCCTCACTAGCAACAGGGACTTAATGCCCCAACGCAGAGCATGCCAGGAGGCGCGTTTGCAGAGTCATGCAGGGAGGGGGCGGGGCCTCCAGCGAGTTGCCGTTTAAAAAAAATATATATATATTTTAAGAAGGGGGCTGTGTGGCCCCCCTTCTCTTAAGCCTTTTTGTCCCCTGGGACCCCAACCCCGGGACCTGAGCCATTATATTAACTATTCAAAAGAGCCCTCCTGAGCCAGATTTTGGCCCCGGGGACCCCAGCCCCGGGGCAAGGCCTTTCCTTTTTTTTTTTACAGGGGAGGGGGATTGTGGGGCCCCCCTCCCCAGGCCGATTTCGGCCCAGGAGACCTCATCCCCTGGGGCCCGACAAAAATTTGTTTTTGGAAGGGGGGCCACATGGCCCCCCCTTCCCTGGGCCTCTCTTGGCCCCGGGGACCCCATCCCATGGGGGCCGCGGGGGGTGTCCCAATGCCCCCGCGGTCCCTGCCGGCTCCCTGCCTCCTGCGGGAGCCGGCACTGCTTTTGGACAAGGGGAGCTGCTGACATGCAGCTTCCCTTGTCCAAAAGCAATCTGCTTTGCTTCTTGGTAGCAAGAGAAACCTGCTCTTGCTTCCAAGAAGCAAAGCAGTATTTGCTATAACTCCCGCCCTGCCATAGCAAATGGCAATGTTCCTGGGGTGGGCACCCCGGGACATTGCAGGAGCCGGCCCTGGGGGGTGGCGGTCCCCAGGGCCATCTAGGGCTCCAGGAGGGGGGATGCGTGGCCCCCCTCCCAACTGTTTAAAACCCTGGGGAGGTGGTGGTCCCTGGGGCCGGGGGTCTGCAACGGACCCCCGCATTTTCATCAAGAGTGCCCCAGGGAGGTGGTGGTCTCTGGGGCAGTGTGGGGGGGCTTGAGCCGCCCCACATTGTGTTTTTCAAAGTAGCCCTGGGTAGGTGGTGGTCCCTGGGGCTGCGGGGCTGCATGGCCCTCCGCATTTAAATCATATAGCCCCGGGGAAGTGGTGGTCCTAGGGGCTTGGGGGGGCCCGCAAAGCCCCCCGCCCTAAAATAACAATGCCCCAGGGAGGTGGCGGTACCCGGGGCAGGATGGAGAGGCAGGAGCCCCCCCACGTATATGATAAACTAAGCCAGAGGGAGGTGGTGGTCCCCGGGGCTCCGGGGGCTCCAGCTACAGAATATGGTATTACCCCCGGGACCTGGCCCACCCGGGGGCTTATAGAAAAAAAAGCGCGGAAGCCAGCGCTTTGTTTTTTAAAAATATTTTCAGACGGATTTGCGCACCCAGCGCAAATTCGACCGATTTGTTTTAAAAAAAAATGTTTTTTTGGGCCCTGGGGGTCCTTGTGGGACGCCCTGAGCAGGCCTAATGGGTCAGGGTGTTTCTACCCTGCCCCCTTTTCTTGTTTTTTATGCTTTTTTTAACTGATTTCTTGTGACTCGGTTTTATCGAGTCACAAGATGGCTGCCAACACTTCCTGGTTTGAAGTGTTGGCAGCCAATTAGAATGAAGCTCGTGCTCGCGTGGGTTCGCAAACCCTCCTCGGCCCTCAGATATCGATATTTTTATTTTTTAAATTTCTCAGCAACTACTGAACGGATTTACACCATTTAAAAAAAAGGTCGCTTTCTGAACCAAGAGCTACCTTTTTGCCAAATTTGATGTAATTCTGTTCAGCAGTTCGGGCTGTAGCCGTTCTAAAGTTACTATAGAAATTAACATGGGGAAAACGCGTTTTGGGACCCCCCTTTTTTCTCAGCCCCCACTTGACGAATCACCCCGAATTTTTTAAGATAGGAGCTGACCTGATTGAACCATTAGTTTTGAAAATTGCGCGAATATTCGTCAAACAGTGCCAAAGATATTGGCAAAAGAAAAGATGCTTTTTGAATAGAAACAAGGTCCTAACTATAACTACCTACTGACGACCGCCAGTAGGTAATATATAAATATATATATACATACAGGAGGGGATTATCAAATCTGGAAGAGTATCAATTCTTATTGGTGACATTTCCTGTTGCACCATGCTTCTACTTAATCCCCAAGGTACATGAACACAGGACTGAACCACCGGGCAGACCAATAATATCTGCCAACAACAGTTTACTGGAAAATATTTCAATCTTTTTGGATTTCCTTCTGTGTCCGTATGCTGTGAATCTTATGGCATATTGTGGAGACAGCACAGACTTCCTCATGAAAATTCAAGACATTCCATGGCAAGAGAATTATATTCTGATAACTATTGATGTGGTATCCCTATATACTTGCATAGACCATGAATTGGGGTTAGAACTTAGAAGCATGAAAACATTTTTTGGGGGACAAACCTCTTGCCATTTATGACCATTCTTGTATGTTCCTAGAGATCTTGAGATTTTGTTTGGAGAACAACATTTTCCTCTTTGAGGATCAGTGGCATAAGCAACTGTCCGGGACTGCCATGGGGAGCTGCTTTGCCCCGAGTTATGCTGGCATCTTTATGGGGTGGTCGGAGGCAGTACATGTTTGAACAGATAACAACATTGGCCGGACACAGCATATAGTTTTTGGGACACAATACATTGATTAGGCCTGGGCATAGTTCGCAGAGTTTTGCTACGCGGAACTCCGCGAAGTTACAAAAAAAACTCTGCGAAGTTCCGCGAGTGGCGGAGTGCAGTGCGAACTGCAGTTAGTGCTGGCATTCCTGCCGCTTGGGTAAAAATTCTACCCGAGTGGTAGCTCGCGGTCGCAAACTTACAGTTCGCAATCGCGAACGTACCGTTCGCGATCGCAAGCGGGGAAAAAACTCTGCTGCACATCGCTCCGCGGAGTTTTCTGCACTCCACGAGCTCCGTGGAGTGCGGAGTGCAGAAAACTCCGCAAACTCCGCCAACGGAGCGAAGTTCACTGCCCAGGCCTAACATTGATGACATATTTATCATCTGGGATGGACCAGAAAAGAAGCTTGACTCATTTCTAGAATGGATCAATATTAATGATTTAAATTTGATTTAAATTTGAGGTTCACCTGGAAGACAAAAAGGACGCTCTGAAGGAGGGTACTATATGTACTAGTCTTTTTCTAAAAGAAACTGCAGAAAATAGTTTGTTACATGCCCACAGTCATCATCCTCCCAGTTTGAAATGACGTATCCCATACAGGGAATTGACTAGGGCAAAGAGAAATAATAGCAGCCCAGGGACCTTTCAGGAAGAACAGAACATGATGTGCAGTAGGTTTCGGTCAAGGGGGTATCCAATTACAATCCTTAAGAGAGCTTATGAGAGATTGAAGGGACTGAACAGGGAGAGTCTACTGACTAGCAAACTTAAGCGACAACAGAAGAATCAGGTTAGACTCATAACCACCTTTAACAATGAATCGCCATCAGTGAGACGGGTGTTGGACAGGCATTGGAAATTGATTAAATCTGATTTGACAAAAGGGCATTTGGTAAGTCCACATCCACGCATCACATACAGAAAAAGCAAGTCCTTGAGGGACAAATTAGTTCACAGTTATGCCAAAGAATATCAGGAGCATGGTTTAGTGAGAAGAAAGGTTTTTTCAAATGTGGCAATTGCAAAGCCTGCACATGCAGTGAGAACAGGAGAACATACACATTACCCACAGGCAAGGAAGACAAAATTAGCAAGTTTATCAATTGTAACAGTGATTTAACTATTTATGTGTTGATTTGCATCTATGGTCTGAGGTATGTGGTATGTGGGAAGCACTATCTTCCCTGTCAAAAAGCGGGTTCTAGAGCACTTGCTAGCAGTTAAGAACAATGATGCAAATTATGCCATTGAGAGGCATTGGCACGAACAACTCAGGGAAATCTGATGGAATCTCATATTTTAGCATTGACAGGGTGGTATTGAGCAAACAAGGTGGAGACAGAGAGCGTATTCTAAGAAGACTTGAATCAGGATGATGAAATTCATGTTCAATTGGGATGAGTAACATTATGCATTAACATTAAACTGAGCTAATCTGCTGTTCCTGAATTGATTTTTGTGTGCACTGCCCGGAAATGTTTTGGGACAGTTGATCTGTTCTTCTCCCTTTCTTCTGCATGCCCTGCAAAATGACAATGGTTTGAAATTTAACTTATATTGGACGTGATATGTTTGGAGATTTTTTCAACAGGATTTGAATACTAGAGGATTTTTGTCTGTATGTTTTTTCTTTTGTTTTTTCAAAAACCTTTTCCAGCTCATAGATATATAAATGTCTCTTTTTTGAATATTGTTATTGCACATCAGCAATTAATGTTGCATGGCAGTGATCTGACTCCCTTTAACTTAATTTTGGTGGGTAATTATCATTTTTTTAAAAACAATTCTTTATTAGTTTTATTAATCTCCATGCATTACAGCGTTTTCAAACAATTGAAATTGCATCTTTGCATCTCTTTCAGTTGTGACTTGCCACAAGTGGTAAACTTCTTTACAATAAATTCTGCTTCTGTTAATGAGTAGTGTGTACAGCACTTGCTAAATCAGCATATCATCTTTCCTACTAATATACAACTTGAAATGCTCTCAATACTGTTTATAATAACATGCTAACTCTTGGGGGATGAACAATAGGTTGGGGGTGGGGAGTAGGGGAATCACATCTCACAGTTTTAATATATTGAGCGCAGATGAGTTTGCTACTACAGTACTTGCCATATGTATCATCGTTCGTTTCTGCACCAACACATTTACCATTTGTATCTCATACTTTTCTGTTTATTTTATTACATTCTATGTCGCCCTTTACCTAGTGGTTTTGTATGCCGCCACCCTTTGACCTGGTATGTTTTAGTGTGCGTTATCTTGGATGTTTCTCAGGGTTGCTGTGTGCATAATGACCATGCTCTACTTTGGAGATGGCTCCTTCTGGGGGGGATCTTTAACTTCTATTAGGTGCTCTCGGTTTGTTCTTGTGTCATGTTCGTCGCTTGGGAATTCCCCTGTGTCTCCAAGTGCTCCTGCCAGGCGCCTCGAAGGTCTGTGAGTATTGTATCCCATGCTGCAGGTATAGGTGTCTTACGTATGCCAGTGGCATCTTCTCACCGGAGCCCCACGCTTTCTGCTTGCGCCCAGCATACCATGGAGTGATACCATGCCTTCACTGACGGGGGTAAGGGGACTTCCAGCGCTTAGTAATTAGGCACTTTGCTACTAGGAAGCGGGTTGTCACCTTGTGTTTCTTAGTCCTCTGGTATAGCCCCAATAGGCACACCTCCCAGTTCCACTCCATCGTGCGGTCAGTGCAGAGCGCTAAATGTGTTGTGATAGTGTCCCAGTATGTAGCAAGCTTGGTACATGCCCACAGCATGTGTATGAGGTCTCCTCCCACCAAGTCGCATCAAGGGCATTGGGCATCTTCACGTTTAAAAATTCTATTGATTCTGGCTGGTGTCATATAAGCTCTTTGCGTTATGTAGTATTGTATAAGCAGGAACCTGGCGTTCCTTGGTATGTAAGTAGGACTTTCTAGTATTTTTGCCCACTCCCGGTCGGTGGTTTGTCTCTGCAGGTCTGTGTCCCAATGTTCTTTGAGTTTTACTAGTGGGGCTGCCGCATGTGTACGTAGTGACTCTGCCAACCATCTAGTGAGATGTCGGCCTGTGCCCATTATGTGCAGGTACTGTAGCATTAGATGGGTTTTTGGGTCTTCTGTTATGTCACCCCAGATTGACCTCAACGTTCTAATGAGCGCAGCATGAAGCAGAAACTGACCCTGCGGCAGATCATATTCATTCACAAGATTGTCAAATGGGAGTAGCTGTCCGTCTTGGTATAAGTCCCCTACTGTCTGGATCCCTGCTTCGTCCCATGTGCAAAGTTCTGTTGCTGTAATTTCTTGCCTTTGCCTCGGTGCGCCCAGTATCGGGAGAGAGGGTGCATATGTGGTGACCGCTTTGGTAAGTCGCATAATGCGACAAAAGCAAGCGTATGCCACTTTCAACAACTGTTGGGTGGGACCGCTCCCTTTCTACCAGGATGAAACATTTGGTGGATAATTATCATAATATGAAATTTATTGATAGTTTGTGGGATCAACCACTAGGCTTTCAGACACCCATGCCAGGGACTTACTGTTTACATCATTATTTTTCTTTATGTATTTTCCTTTTGGGAAATACCTTTGTGTACATCTATATTGATTGTATTTAGAATTTTTTGCCACTTGGCTAAATATTTTGAACAGTAAATGTGCTCTAAAATTCGAATCAATCATGATTTTGTATTTCGCATATTATGGAATGAATTACAAAATAATATATATGTTTTATGTTTTAGGAGACGATTGGGAATTTGAATACCTTTTCCTATGTTTGTAGACACTTGTTAGGGTAGCTTGTCTATGTCAATGAACCGAATGTGGTAGTGCGCTACGTTTTAAAGGAATTTAGCACTTTTGTTAAATGTTATTTGGCTTTGACACACATATTAACTACAAGCGGTCGCCAGGAGGTAGTTATAATTAGGATCAAAGTTTCCATTGGAATAGTGTTTTTTGTTGTGCGAATAACTTTGGCCCCGCTTAACGAATCTTCAAAAAAAAATTGAACGGAATTACACCAAATTTGGAAAAAAGCTAGATGTTGGACCAGAAAGCATGCCTTTTGTGAATTGGTGTAAATTCATTCAGTAGTTTCAAAGATATTTAGGTTTCAAAAATATAGATATCTTGGAGCCCAACAGCCTACTGAGACCCTCCTGAAATTTGATTGGCTGCCAACACTTGAACCAGGAAGTGTAGGCAGCCATCTTGGAACCAATATACATGATAGCATCCTATTGAAATGCATTGTAGTGAATGACAGGTTTTAAGGGTCACAAAAAAAATAACATATAAATGGTGATAGCAGATTTTAGTTTAGATATAAATCATTGTTATTTGGCTTTGACACACATATTAACTACAAGCGGTCGCCAGTAGGTAGTTATAATTAGGATCAAAGTTTCCATAGGAAAAGTGTTTTTTGTTGTGTGAATAACTTTGACGCCGCTTAACGAATCTTCCAAAACTTTCTGAAAACTGAACGGAATCACAACAAATTTGGAAAAAAGCTAGATATTGGTCCAGGAAGCATGCCTTTTGTGAATTGGTGTAAATCCATTCAGTAGTTTCAAAGATATTTAGGTTTAAAAAATATAAATATCTGGGAGCCCAACAGCCTACTGAGACCCTACTGAAATTTGATTGGCTGTTGTTAGACCTGGCATCCTTGGCGTGGGTCTCCCTTCCATTTTTTCGTAATGCCTCCACTGTTGCCGATATGTTTTTGCTGGACTAGATGCTCATGGGCACTTTGCCACTGCTAATCAGTGCCAAAGTGCAAGTGCTCCCGATCGTTAATTGATATATGTATTAGTGACTCCATGATTGGATGATTGGTTTACTTGTCAGTCCCTAGTACAGTGCACTCAGTGTGCCCAGGGCTTGTAAATCCAATGCCGCTGGTGGGCTTGCAGCACTGGTTGTGCCACCCACAGAAGCGGCTTGTAAAATGTGTCTCAGGCCTGCCATCGCAGAGCCTGTGTGCAGCCTAGGGCTGCCATGTCGACTTGGTGAGTACACCCACTTACCAGGCCCTAAACCTTCCCTTTACTGCATGTTGGTCACCCCTAAAGTAGGCCCTAGGGCAGGGTGCATTGTAAGTATAAGGTAGGACATGCCCTGGTGTGTGTGGCATGTCCTAATAGTGAATTACAGCCATTTTCGTTTTTCACTATTGCAAGGCTACCTGCTCCCCATAGGACAGAATGGGCAGACTGACTATTACACCTTATAGTCAGAACTGACACCGGGAACATGGTAGAAAAACTAATTTAGTATGCCTGAACTCAGGATGATAAAATACATCTTTTAGTGAAGTTGGTTTTAACATTCTGTGTTTGAGAATACCACTTTTAGAAAGTGGGTATTTTCTTGCCTAACTATCCAAGCCTGCCTCTGCTAGGTTGTGTATTCCTTGTCTGGAGATTGAGTGACAGGGGCTGGGGGTGGCTACAGGAGACCGGGTGAGTCAGCGCAGGGCTGAATAGAAAGATCTGCATCCAGAGTGGAGGGAGGAGTTGCACCTGGGTCTGAATAGGGCTGTGCCTGCCTTCCACAATGCTGGCTCCACCTCCTGCCGGGCGGCTGAGCACTCTGCCCCACATTCTGAAAGGAAAGAAGGAGTCAGAAAAACAAAATGCTCCAGAACTGACCAGAACTGGTTTTGGACTAGGCAGAGGCCTCTCTGCCTCCAGAGAACAAAGAGAATCAGGGTATAAGAGGGGCACCCAGACCCCAGGAAAATTAGATCACTTTTGGGAACAAGAAGAAACCTTTGCTGAGGAGCGGAACCAAGAAGAAACTGAGGAGAGACTATCCCTAAGCCTGAAGTGCTGCTTGGGGGATTGGCCTGCAGTGGTTTGCCTGACTGCCAAAGAAAGGAGAAAGGAACTTTTGCTTTGCTGTGACTTTCATCAACTTGTGAAGGATCTCCAAGGGCTTGGAAGAGAGCTTGCCCCCTGACCGAAGTCCCAGGACCATTGGACTTCACCCCTTTGTGAATTGCTGCTGGAAACTCTGTTTCAGTGGCTACAGAGGTAGGGAGCTGTGACCGACTCTCACGACCGACTCGGTGTCCTGTAAGCACCGCATCGAAGCACCGTCTCGCCCTGCAACGCACGGCACTGGTCTCACCGACTCCATCAACGAGCCGCTGCCTGCACCGCATCGAGGGACAACGCGTCCTGCAACGCTTCGCTACGCCGAATCGAACTGGTCCGACCGACACGGTCACTGCTGCTGAGTTCGAGTCCTGTGACCGCACCGGAGTTGGGCACCGCTCGCACGCTTTGCGACGCACCGCCCGACTCCGCACCGCTGTCCGGACTGATCGACGCCAGCTCCTGAATCCGGCTCCGTCGCCGCACCGCAACCTGCCAGCACCGCATCGAAGCACCGTCTCGCCCTGCAACGCACGGCCCTGGTCTCACCGACTCCGTCTCGACGACGTCAACGAGCCGCTGCCTGCACCGCATCGAGGGACAACGCATCCTGCAACGCTTCCATTTTTGCATCACGACCGCGACGAACAGCCATTCGGCTCGCACGCCCGTGCCTGCCGCTTCAAGTAAAAGGTACTGTGACCGAGTCTGTCTACGCTGTGTTGGCCCGTCTCGACGCGGTCAGCTGGATTTGTTAGACTCTGTTTGTTCTCGACATCGCCGTAGCCGGAGGAGGCTACCGACTCGCACAGAACCTGGAATTAAGCCTTTTGATCAGAACTAAGCACTCTTGACAGTATTGTGGATTATTTTTGTCGTTTATGGTCTTGTGATAAATCTATATAAAGTATACCTATTTTTATAAATATATAACCTGTGTGGTGTCCATTTGTAGTGTTGTCACTTGATTACTGTATGTGTTCACAAATGCTTTACACACTGCCTCTGAACTACGCCTGTCTGC
Organism: Calotriton arnoldi; assembly: GCA_963921515.1. NCBI lineage: Eukaryota > Metazoa > Chordata > Amphibia > Caudata > Salamandridae > Calotriton > Calotriton arnoldi. The sequence continues at coordinate 465,930 of CAWUFW010001538.1, forward strand.
TCGTGCCAAGCTACCAAGAGGGTGAGCAGGGGTTATTTCAGGAGGGTACCTACTTTCCCTGACTAGACTCAAGGGTCCCTATTTGGACAAAGGTACATACCTCTGCCAACTAGAGACCCCCAAATCTAAGATTGGTGGTCAGCGGTGAGGATTCTGGACTTGCATTTGTGACTCATGTACAGTGATTGGTGAACACTACTTAGTGAGTGCAGACCAAAACGCAACCACATACTTTTATAGCATTTTTTCTGGGATTTCCTATTTTTGCAAATGCCAAGTTCAGTCACTATGGAGAAACCAGCATCAGTAGCCTCTGTTGAGTGCGATTGGGAAGAAGAGAGGCTAGAATGCTACACCCTTAAGCAGCTCAGGCAATTCTGCAAAAAGTTTAAAGTGTCCATGACCGGGCTCTCCAGGAAGGAGGACCTCCAAAAGGCGCTGAGGGCCTGGGTCGAATCAAGGAGTGCCCCCATGGAGGGGGCTGAGAATGCAGAAGGGCAGCTGGAGGGGCTATTGGGTCTAGGGGCTAGAAGACCACCTTCCCCAGTAGGTAGCAGTGTTTCTGCCAGAGGACTGTCTCCAGAGGAGTTGGAGGACAGGAAGGAGAGTAGGATGCACGAAATGCAGATGACCAAGCTCAAGCTGAATGGGCAGTTAGAATTCGAAATGCAAACTAGGAAATTGGCCCTAGAGGAAAAGAAAATGCAGTTTGAACATGAGAAAGTTTTGAGGGAGTTAGAATTGAAGGCCAAGAGCTTAGAGATTACTCCCTCTGGTGGCAGTGTACCGCCTGTGCCTGTTGAATCTAGGGTGTATATTCCCAAAGATGTGGTGAAGGAGTTTTTAAAAATGATGACATAGGGCAGTGGTTCAAAGCCTATGAGGTAGCCATGTCTTCCCACCGGGTCCCTGAGAAGGATTGGGGAGCGGGGTTGTGGGGACGGTTCCTCAGTGAGGGGCGGGATACCTTGTTGGATTTGCCCTCTGAAGTCTATAATTCGTACAGCCACATGAAGGATGCCTTAATGACTAGGTATGGTTTGACCCCTGAGCTTTATAGGCAAAGGTTCAGGAACTGTAGTAAGATTGAAAGCAGTACCTGGGTTGAATATGTGACCTTCTTTTGCAGAGCCTTGGATGGTTGGGTAAAGGGTAGCAAAGTGACTGATTTTCAGGCGCTCTTTGATTTGATTGCCTGGGAGCACTTGTCCGGTAATTGTTTTCCTGAGCTACGCCAGCACCTGATTGATAGTAAGCTGACTAACCCTAGGCAGCTTGCTGAGGAGGCGGACCGCTGGGTGAGTACCCGGGTCCACAAGGGTCACGTGGGAGACTCCGCCAAGGGTGGGCAGGGTCCCCAGCAGAAGAGTGGGGGGACAAGGGTAAACAGAAGGAGTTCCATAAAGGGCCCCAAAGTAAACCCCAAGGGAACCAAGGGAAAGGTTCCCAGCCTCCCCTGAGAAGAAGCCAGTGGCCCCGACAGGCCCCCTGTTCACCAGGGACCACTGGTATGTTACAAGTGTGGCGCCCCTGGCCACAAGGCAAACGATCCTCGTTGCCCTTTGTATGGAAAACCAGCACCCACCAGTGCAGTCCCCCGGCAGTTGGCTAGTGTAGCCCTGGGGGAGGAGTTGGGTGCCCAAGGTGGGGGGATCCCACAGTGTTTTCCCTTGTCTCATTAGGAGACTCTGAGATGGTCCCTAGGACCCCGCTGCCTGAGAACACTAAGAAATACAGGCAGTGGGTGACCATCAATGGCCATAGGGTGGAGGCTCTGAGAGACACAGGAGCCAGTGTGACAGCTGTCAAGTGTCACCTGGTGTCTAAAGAGCAGGTTATCCCTGATGCATTCTATCCGGTTGTTGCTGCTGACAACACAGAGAGTCACTGCAAGGTGGCTCAGGTTCCCTTTGAGTGGGGGGGTCTCGGGTACTCTTCAAGTAGCTGTGAGGCCAGCCATGCCTGTTGACTGTTTGTTAGGGAACGATTTGGAGAGCTCACCTTGGGCTAAGGTGGAGCGGAGTGCGCATTTAGAAATGTTGGGCTTGCCTGATTGGGCATGTGTGACCACCCGGTCAATGGCAGCTAAAGGTGTTCAAGAGGACCTGGAGCCTGAGAGGGAGGCCCAGGTGCCTGCCGGAGAGAGAGAAGGCAGGGGGCGCGGGAAACCGGCCCCCGAAGTTCCCACGGTCCAGGAGGAGGCAGACCCTGAGGGGGATGCCCTGGAGCCTACAGGGGAACAGGTAGCTGAACTGGGGGACCTACCTGAGCTGACCCATTGGCAGCAAGAAGGAGGACCCTCCAGGGAAGAGTTCTGCAAGGAGCAGAACACATGCCCTTCTCTCGTGGGTCTGAGGCAACAGGCCACAGACCAGGCAGCAGGTGATCAGTCTGGATCACATTGGGTTTACTGGGAGAATGGTCTCCTGTATTCAGAGCCTAAGGTTGCTGAGCCTGGGTCAGCCCGTGTGCTGGTGGTACCCCAGCGCTTCAGAGCCTTCCTACTGGGGTTGGCTCATGATGTACCGTTAGCAGGACATCTGGGGCAGGACAAGACCTTTGACAGGCTTGTTACCCATTTCTATTGGCCCCAGATGCGCAGGAGTGCTGCCACTCACTGCAGGACATGCCAGACTTGCCAGGCAAGTGGAAAGAGTGGGAGGAAGCACAAGGCTCCTCTCCAGCCATTCCCTGTGGTCAGCACCCCCTTTGAACGGGTGGGTATTGACATTGTGGGGCCACTGGACCCCAAGACAGCCATGGGCAACAGGTTTATCCTGGTCTTGGTGGACCATGCCACCCGGTACCCTGAAGCCATCCCTCTGAGGACAGTGACGTCCCCCGTGGTGGGACGGGCACTGATGGGAATTTTCTCACGTGTGGGATTCCCTCAAGAGGTGGTGTCTGACAGAGGTACCAACTTCGTGTCCAAGTACATGAAGTCCCTGTGGCAGGAGTGCGGTGTAACTTACAAGTTCACCACTCCTTACCACCCTCAAGGAAATGGGCTGGTTGAGAGATTCAACCGGACCCTCAAGGGCATGATTATGGGTCTGGAAGAACCCATGAGGCGTAAATGGGACGTCCTCTTACCATGCCTGTTGTTTGCATACCGGGAGGTGCCACAGAAGTCTCTAGGGTTCAGTCCCTTTGAGCTCCTCTATGGACACCCGGTGCGAGGACCTCTGAGTTTGGTCAAGGAAGGCTGGGAGCAATCTCCCAGGAAACCTCCCCAGGATGTATACAGTTACATGCTGGCCTTCCGGAACCAGACTAGGCGTTTCAGAGAACTTGCTGAGGCAAATCTGGAAGCCAGCCAGGAGGAGATGAAGCGGTGGTACGACCAGAATGCCACTCTGGTAGAGCTTCAGCCTGGTCAGAAAGTGTGGGTCATGGCCCCTGTGGAGCCTTGTGCGCTCCAGGACAGGTGGACCGGCCCCTTTACGGTGGTGGAGCGCAAGAGTCCAGTTACCTATTTGGTGGACTTGCAGTCTCCCAGGAACCCCTTGCGGGTCCTACATGTGAACCGCCTGAAGCCCCACTTGGAGAGGTCCCAAGTGGGCATGCTCTTAGCTACAGATGATGGAATGGAGGAGGAGACCGAGCCTCTTCCTGACCTCCTGTCAGCCCGAGAGCAAGATGGATCAGTGGAGGGAGTAAACCTCTCTACCTCCCTGACACCTGAGCAGCAGGGTGACTGTCGCCAACTGTTGGGACAGTTCCCTGACCTGTTCTCCCTGGTTCCCAGTGTCACTCATTGGTGCGTCCATGATGTGGACACTGGGGACAGTCTTCCTGTGAAGCACAAGGCTTACAGGGTGACTGACAGGGTCAGAGCCTGCATCAAGGAGGAGGTCTCCAAGATGTTTGCGCTAGGGGTCATTGAGTCCTCTAACAGCCCTTGGGCCAGCCCAGTGGTCTTGGTTCCAAAGGCTGCCGCGCCTGGTGCCACACCAGAACTCCGGTTCTGTGTGGACTACAGGGGACTCAATTCCGTCACCAGGACTGACGCCCACCCCATCCCCAGAGCTGATGAGCTCATAGATCGGTTAGGGGCTGCGCGGTACCTCAGCACGCTTGACTTAACGTCTGGGTACTGGCAGATCGCCTTGACTGATGGGGCAAAGAGAGGTCAGCATTCTCCACACCAGATGGGCACTACCAGTTCCGGGTGATGCCCTTTGGGATGAAGAATGCCCCTGCCACCTTTCAGAGGTTGGTCAACCAGGTGTTGGTTGGACTGGAGGATTTCAGTGCCGCCTACCTGGATGACATCGCAGTGTTCAGTTCCCGTTGGGAAGAACATCTGCGCCACCTCTGGGAAGTGTTGATGGCGCTGCGGAGGGCAGGCCTCACAATCAAGGCGAGTAAGTGCCAGATTGGGCAGGGTTCTGTGGTGTACTTGGGACACCAGGTTGGGAGCGGCCAGGTGGCGCCCTCCAACCGAAAATTGATACCATTCTGGCTTGGGAGCCCCCAAGACCCAGACAGAGGTGAGAGCCTTCCTAGGACTCACCGGGTATTACCGGAGATTCGTCAAGGGGTATGGCAGCATTGTTGCCCCTTGACAGAGCTGACTTCCAAGAAGCAGCCCAGGAAAGTGATTTGGACTGACGCCTGTCAAGAAGCTTTTGACACCTTGAAGACTGCCATGTGCACGGCGCCTGTGCTCCAGGCACCCAACTTCTCCAATGAGTTCATCGTTCAGACGGACGCTTCAGAGCATGGTGTAGGGGCTGTTCTATCACAGATCAATGAGGAGGGCCTAGACCAACCTGTAGCCTTCCTCAGTAGGAGGTTACTTCCCCGGGAACAGAGATGGAGTGCTATTGAGCGTGAGGCATTTGCTGTGGTCTGGGCACTGAAGAAGCTGAGACCATACCTGTTTGGGACTCACTTCCGAGTTCAGACAGACCACAGGCCCCTCAGATGGTTGATGTAGATGAGGGGTGAGAATCCAAAGCTGTTGAGGTGGTCCATTTCCCTACAGGGGATGGACTTTACGGTGGAACACCGCCCTGGTACAGAACACGCCAATGCTGATGGACTGTCCAGATTTTTCCGCCTTAGCGATGAGAACTCCCTAGGGGTAGGATAGTTCTCCCCACATTTCAGCTGGAGGGGACACGTGTTAGACCTGGCATCCTTGGCGTGGGTCTCCCTTCCATTTTTCGTAATGCCTCCACTGTTGCCGATATGTTTTTGCTGGACTAGATGCTCATGGGCACTTTGCCGCTGCTAATCAGTGCCAAAGTGCAAGTGCTCCCGATCGTTAATTGATATATGTATTAGTGACTCCATGATTGGATGATTGGTTTACTTGTCAGTCCCTAGTACAGTGCACTCAGTGTGCCCAGGGCTTGTAAATCCAATGCCGCTGGTGGGCTTGCAGCACTGGTTGTGCCACCCACAGAAGCGGCTTGTAAGATGTGTCTCAGGCCTGCCATCGCAGAGCCTGTGTGCAGCCTAGGGCTGCCATGTCGACTTGGTGAGTACACCCACTTACCAGGCCCTAAACCTTCCCTTTACTGCATGTTGGTCACCCCTAAAGTAGGCCCTAGGGCAGGGTGCATTGTAAGTATAAGGTAGGACATGCCCTGGTGTGTGTGGCATGTCCTAATAGTGAATTACAGCCATTTTCGTTTTTCACTATTGCAAGGCTACCTGCTCCCCATAGGACAGAATGGGCAGACTGACTATTACACCTTATAGTCAGAACTGACCCCGGAACATGGTAGAAAAACGAATTTAGTATGCCTGAACTCAGGTTGATAAAATACATCTTTTAGTGAAGTTGGTTTTAACATTCTGTGTTTGAGAATACCACTTTTAGAAAGTGGGTATTTTCTTGCCTAACTATCCAAGCCTGCCTCTGCTAGGTTGTGTATTCCTTGTCTGGAGATTGGAGTGACAGGGGCTGGGGGTGGCTACAGGAGACCGGGTGAGTCAGCGCAGGGCTGAATAGAAAGATCTGCATCCAGAGTGGAGGGAGGAGTTGCACCTGGGTCTGAATAGGGCTGTGCCTGCCTTCCACAATGCTGGCTCCACCTCCTGCCGGGCGGCTGAGCACTCTGCCCCACATTCTGAAAGGAAAGAAGGAGTCAGATAAAACAAAGTGCTCCAGAACTGACCAGAACTGGTTTTGGACTAGGCAGAGGCCTCTCTGCCTCCAGAGAACAAAGAGAATCAGGGTATAAGAGGGGCACCCACACCCCAGGAAAATTAGATCACTTTTGGGAACAAGAAGAAACCTTTGCTGAGGAGCGGAACCAAGAAGAAACTGAGGAGAGACTATCCCTAAGCCTGAAGTGCTGCTTGGGGATTGGCCTGCAGTGGTTTGCCTGACTGCCAAAGAAAGGAGAAAGGAACTTTTGCTTTGCTGTGACTTTCATCAACTTGTGAAGGATCTCCAAGGGCTTGGAAGAGAGCTTGCCCCCTGACCGAAGTCCCAGGACCATTGGACTTCACCCCCTTTGTGAATTGCTGCTGGAAACTCTGTTTCAGTGGCTACAGAGGTAGGGAGCTGTGACCGACTCTCACGACCGACTCGGTGTCCTGTAAGCACCGCATCGAAGCACCGTCTCGCCCTGCAACGCACAGCCCTGGTCTCACCGACTCCGTCAACGAGCCGCTGCCTGCACCGCATCGAGGGACAACGCGTCCTGCAACGCTCGCTACGCCGAATCGAACTGGTCCGACCGACACGGTCACTGCTGCTGAGTTCGAGTCCTGTGACCGCACCGGAGTTGGGCACCGCTCGCACGCTTTGCGACGCACCGCCCGACTCGCACCGCTGTCCGGACTGATCGACGCCAGCTCCTGAATCCGGCTCCGTCGCCGCACCACAACCTGCCAGCACCGCATCGAAGCACCGTCTCGCCCTGCAACGCACGGCCCTGGTCTCACCGACTCCGTCTCGACGACGTCAACGAGCCGCTGCCTGCACCGCATCGAGGGACAACGCGTCCTGCAACGCTTCCATTTTTGCATCACGACCGCGACAAACAGCCATCCGGCTCGCACGCCCGTGCCTGCCGCTTCAAGTAAAAGGTACTGTGACCGAGTCTGTCTACGCTGTGTTGGCCCGTCTCGACGCGGTCAGCTGGATTTGTTAGACTCTGTTTGTTCTCGACATCGCCGTAGCCGGAGGAGGCTACCGACTCGCACAGAACCTGGAATTAAGCCTTTTTGATCAGAACTAAGCACTCTTGACAGTATTGTGGATTATTTTTGTCGTTTATGGTCTTGTGATAAATCTATATAAAGTATACCTATTTTTATAAATATATAACCTGTGTGGTGTCCATTTGTAGTGTTGTCACTTGATTACTGTATGTGTTCACAAATGCTTTACACACTGCCTCTGAACTAAGCCTGTCTGCTCGTGCCAAGCTACCAAGAGGGTGAGCAGGGGTTATTTCAGGAGGGTACCTACTTTCCCTGACTAGACTCAAGGGTCCCTATTTGGACAAAGGTACATACCTCTGCCAACTAGAGACCCCCAAATCTAACAGCTGCCAACACTTCAACCAGGAAGTGTTGGCAGCCATCTTGGAACCAATATACATGGTAGCATCCTATTGAAATGTATTGTAATGAATGACAGGTTTTAAGGGTCACAATAAGAAGAACATATACAGGGTGATAACAGATTTTAGTTTAAATATAAATCATTTGTTGATGGTACCATACTAGTTTTAAGAATTGTGGTGTGTTCTAAGGTGATTTTACTCTGTGGAAAAGCCTTCTGCTGGGATTTAAAGAATCATGTTTGAGAGAAAACTGATTTCTCATGATTCTCCATAGAGGTTATGCAAGGTCCCCTAGAAGCTAAAATAAGAGCATATTTTCTGTAAATTCACACTATCTTTCTCAGCCATATGAAAATGAAATTTGACAGTTTATTCCTGTGTGTTCTACTGCAGCCTCCTAGAGTGTTTTATAGAACAACTAGAGCCCTAACGGTGTTACTTATGACAAAAGTATGGCACACCTAAGCTACGTTGATTGAATTAAACTGGTAAAACTTAAAACATTTAATTTAGAAAGGAACAAAATGAGGGGGTTCAGTTTGTCTTACAGATTATAGTTAGTGCTGTAGAAATAAAAATTAGGACACATTTTAAGTGAGTTCTCAAACATCTTCCTCTTCTATTTCATTAAAACATTCTGGCATGCAGACTGAAACATGCAGAATGAAACATGCAATTTCAACACATGCACACATGCAGACTGAAACATGCACTTTCAACACCAGCAGCAGATTGCTAGTTAACTTCCTGGTGATGGGGCGTGGCCAAGATGGTGGCGAGTGTGGACTAGCATTGTTGAGCTCCGTGCACGGCCGGCCGAATAATCCTGTTTTCCCCAGGCACGAGCCTCTCAAACGGGGCTAAATGTGCAACGGAGGCTCCCTGCACCTATATTGGCCCCCAAACGAAGAACGGGAGCGGACCGAAGGCGACCCTTGAACAGCGGCATCGTGTTTGCTGGTGGCCGTGGAGTTCGGCTGCAACGGAGCCGCCCGGCGCCGCTGGACGTAGAGAGTGACTGTGCGATCCCTTGGCGAAGGACGCGGGAGGAGCGATGCTCTCTCCCCTCTGGAGCTGACTGTGACTGCACTGCGACCTTGGAGCCGGCTTCCTGCCTCGGAGGTGAGCGCTGCTAATGCCTGGATCCACGGACGGGGCGGTCCTTGCTGCTGGCACCCGATCCGGCCCGTGAGTGTAGGGGCCCGGGCCAGGACAGCGTCTCTGTTCTCTCCCCCCTCCCGCCTCCGACAACTCAGCAGCCAACGGTCCGGGGTGTACTGGCTGTCATCCAGGGCCCTTTCTCTTCGTTTGGGGACCTGAGGCCTGGTCCCGGCAGCGGAGCTGCCCAGCGGGCGAGGGGCAGCCTACTGTACATGGAGCATAACTCGGGTGGCAGCGGAGGAAGAGCTACATTGCCGGAGCGCCCGACCGCCGTGGCAGGGTGCTTTTTCAGACCGCGAAGCTGTGTTTCTCCTCCTCCTTCCCTCCCAGAGCCTGGCGCATGATACGAAGGTGGAACCCAGCGACCTGTACTGCACCCTGGGGGTCAGCAGCATTGCCCTTATTGCGGGACTCTTTCGGTTGTGCAGGGCTGACACGAGGGCCGGGGGCTGGCGCTGTTTTCTTGGGTTCTTGGCCACTTTGAGGACCGCCTCTGGGGAGCTTGCAAACGGTGGAGGGAGCACCTTGGAGAGGAAGTAGTGAGTTTGGGGCCCACGATCTGCCGGGGATATCCCCTGATGCACCGGCTGGCGGCCTAGAACGTCGAGAGTAAAGGAGCGACTGGTGGCACAGTGCAGATCAAGGTGCGGGGTGCGACCTGCGATTGCCTTTCGTGTTTCCTGGGGCGCGGCGCATGTTCTCTCCTCCCACCCTCTTGGGGACATTGGATCATAAGAGCCACATGGTATGACGCAGCGTGACGTACTGTAGGGTGTGGAGGGTCGAACACTCAATGATCCATATAGATCTGCCGCCAGTGCCCGGCACCCCCATACTTCGAGGGCCTCACTAGCACCTGCATATACAATGGGGAAACCGCGTATGGACAAGTCGCAACCTCAGCAGGCTGACGCAACATTGGCGGCAGATGGAGGGAACACGGAGCAGCTAGGGGCGTCCAATGCCAGTGCCCCACTTGATCATTCCCATCGGTTCGATGAGCTGATGGCAGCAATTTTGGACATTAAGACCACGTTGGGGCCCAAAATAGACACACTGTGTACTGACATGGGTTTCCTGAGAGAGGATCATAAGAAGCTCAAGGCCAGGGTAGAGGAGACAGAATCTACACTGGCGGCCCTCCGGCCTACAGTGCCTACGGCTACAGACCAGCTTAAAACACTTCAGCAAGAGGTGGAATACCTGGCGGGTCGGCTGGAGGACCAGGAAGGACTCTCCCGCACAAATAACATTCGCATCGTGGGGCTGCCAGAACGAATAGAGGGACCAACCATGGATCTGTTTCTTGAGAACTGGATCTCCAAAGAAATACTACAGGGTAAGGTCTCGAATTTCTTTTCAATTGAAAGGGCGCATAGAGTCCCAGGTGGCCCTCCACATCCAGGCGGCCCGCCGTGCCCAGTGGTGGCCCGGTTGTTTAATTATCGGGACAGGGACCATATCGAACAAGTGACTAGGTCCAGGGTCACTGGCAAGTGGAGAATACTGAGGTGCATATATATCCTGATTATACCCTGTCTGTTCAACGCTGCAGATCCTCCTACTCAGAGGTTAAGCGATGCCTGAGGGAACACCAGCTGCAATATGCACTGCAATAACCAGCCAAACTGCGCATCCGCCACAAAGAGTCCAGTGTCTATTGCTCCACTCCAGAGGAGGCTTGGTCTTGGTTAGATCACAACGGATTCGCACACCCTCCTCCCACTGTCCCGGTAGATTCACGTCCACCCTGGAAGAAGGTGGAGGCATGCAGGGGGTGTGGGGGGAACAAGATACCACGGCCCACCAAGAAGCAAGTGGCAGCGGAAAGAGCACAAGCTATACGGTCGGCGGAATACTTAAGCGATAATACAGCTCCTACTAGATCTGATTCAGAGTCGGATGACGGGCGGGACCGCCAGCTATCCTTGACAGATTCACAACGTGCAGAGTTGCAGGGGGTTGGACCGGAGATGACCCCACAGATGGCAAACGACCCTGGATGATGCCTCAATGTCTGCAGAGCTCTGGGGACAGGACACCGAAACTCATAAACAGTTGTCTAGAGACTTCGGGGGTTGCTTCACATATCCTTTTTCGGCGTATGTAGCACTTTTGGCTCGATGATTAGACTGTATTATGGGGGTCACCCCAACTGCAAACTGTTACCTGTTAACTGTGCATATTTCCTTTCCTCCGGATCTTGGGGGTCTACATTATGAGGCATCGTAGTGTTACTTGTTCAATGAAGGCCAAGGGCAAGCTGGCACAGATCAGGTCACAGCTACGCCCCCCACACAATGTTAAGTAGCTGTAATAGCAATTGTTTCATTATAAGTTTGATGGCATTTCAGTGCATGTGGCCAATTGCCCGTTGGCAAGCCGGCCTTGGGTGGGGAGTTAGGGGATTGTTATTATTATTGTTTCAGGCGATCTCTGTTTCGTATTTCACAGGGCAGGTGATACAATTGATGTATGTGGCAAACAGCAAGATTGATATGGGGCGGGGGGTTGGGGTGGCGGGCTGGGGGACTGTCCGGGGGAGGGTGATGAGAGGTAGGTCCCTCTCGCTCCTTTTTTATTTTCGGGGATAGAATGGCTAGCACCGAGCACATGCTCATAACCTGGAATGTGCGCGGGCTGGCAGGATGTGCAAAACGGCATAAAGTGTACCAATACCTCCACGCTCACAGGGTCTCCATTGCATTGATACAGGAGACCCATCTTACCACTCAAACATTAGCCTCTTTGCACAAGCGCTGGAGGGGGCCGGTCATAGGCACCACATATTCCGGATACGCTAGGGTGGCACCCGGCACGCCCTTGAAGGTGGTACACACTCGCATTGATCCTCAGGGCCGTTATGTGACGTTGGAGAGCCTGCTGGACGGGTCCCCGTTGGCACTAATCTCCCTGTATGCACCAAACACTGGGCAGGCACAGTTCTTACATTTGCTCACGCCGACCCTGCTATCTGACCCTACGGCTCCAGCGCTATGGGGGGACTATAACTCTACATACAACCTTGACCTAGGTCGCTCGCGCCCACCACTCTTGGGAGCCCAGTCCATTCAGATTTCTAAACATGTGAGAGACTGGGTGGAGCGCATGCAGCTAAGGGACGCATGTCGCAGCCAGCACCCTGATACACACATGTATTCCCACTATTCCTCGTTATATGACCTGCATACGCGGATCAACGCAATATATTGCTCCATGGGAGCCCTGGCTAGGGTCACACGGACGGAATACTTAGCCCGAACCCTGTTGGACCATAGCCCACTGCAGCTACGGCTGGCGTGGGGTACTTGCAGAGCTAGGATCCCAACCTGGCGCCTCCCTGTAGCTGCACTGAGGGGCATAACATTTTGCTCTACCATATCACAGACAATCACCACATATTTCCAGGAAAATGCAGGCACTGCCTCCAATAGAGGCATAGAATGGGACGCTTTCAAAACGGTCACTCGGGGACATGCTATTAAAACAACATATGGCTCACGCATGGCACTGACGGCAGAGTTGCAAAAACACGAGGCTGAAATCCAGAGATGTGAGGGTTTGGCACCCATGGACCCCCAAGAGATCCCTCTGTTAGCCCAGGCGCGACTAGCATACAAGGAGGCCTCGGACGGCCTGTGTTCACTGGACTATAAACACTACTTAGCCCGACAGCACACAGAGGGAGATAAGGCGGGCAGAATGTTGGCTTGGCTCTTGAAAACAGACGCCTCCCAACCTCCAATTACGGCAATATATAATACCGAGGGTGTCTTAGTAAATACACAGGCAGCAATTAACGAATCATTTTATAAATACTACACTACTTTGTACAGGACGCCTGCCACTGATAGCCTCCCCCACATACAAAGGTTCCTGGAACCAGTGCAACTTCCGCAGGTCTCGAAGCCCCAGCATGATTACCTAGAGGAACCTATTACAGAAGATGAAATATTGGACGCTATCAAGCAGCTAGTGGCGGGTAAGTCCCCGGGAACCGATGGCTGGCCATCGGAGTTCTATTCTACTTATTCTGAACAACTTGTGCCCCAACATTCGAGCATATATAGGGACGCTTATGACAGTGGGAGCTCCCAACATCCTTGCGGGAAGCACTGTTGGTGGTGCTGCCTAAGCCAGGTAGAGACCCACTGCAGATCGCATCATATTGCCCTCTGTCGTTATTGAACGCCGACTATTAAATATTGGGGCAAGTGCTGGCTAATAGACTACTAGAACTGGCCCCCCTCTTGATACATGAAGATCAAAATGGTTTTATTCCAGGGAGAAGTACCGGGCTGAATTTGCGGCATCTATTCCGGTTATTGGAGTGGGCCCGTGCGAAGGCTGACACCCACTGGTTGGCAGCTCTGGATATAGAAAAGGCGTTCGATACCCTGGAGTGGCAGTATTTACTGGAAGTGTTGGGCAAATTCGGTATTGGGCCTAAATTCTTGCGATGGATGCACATCTTATACACTAATCCCCAGGCCAGAGTAATAATGGGACGAGACATCTCACCACAGTTTGTTATTGAATGAGGCACCAGACAGGGCTTCCCCCTGTCGCCTCTTCTGTTTGCATTTGTTATGGAGCCATTAGCGTGCAAACTGAGACAACGGGTGTTGGAATGGGGGATTTATGCAGACAGGCAGTGGCATATAATATCGCTATATGCAGACGATGCGCTGGTCTACCTCCGGGGGGACGGCAATGTGCTACGGGGCCTGATGGCGCTTCTGGATGTCCATGCACGGGCCTCGGGTCTTCGAGTCAACTGGCCTAAATCAAAGGTTTTCCCCATGAAAGTGGTCCCGGTGGATCAGAGGCGGGTCATGCCGGAGACCCTGTTGGAGTGGGCAATTGACATGTTTAAGTATTTGGGTGTACAGATTTATCACTCCAATGCAGATGTCGTAGACGGGAACTTGGGGAAGGAAGTATCCAGGGCACGTGCGGCCCTTCCGTTTTGGCGTGGTCTTCTCTTGTCCCCTATGGGCAGGGTGGCCATTGCCAAGGTGCTTCTACTCCCGAGGCTCCTCTACTTTTTTGCTGCACTACCACATAGGTTACCACAGACTATATTCAGAGACTTGGAAACATTCTTGGTGGCACTAATATGGGGAGGCTCTAGGTCCAGAGTGGCACTCCGCAAATTGTATTTGCCACTCACAAACGGGGGGTTGGGGCGCCAAATTATGAACATTATTATGCTGCTGCGCAGCTGCAATGGCCAATGAGATGGCTAGCGAGTGCCCAGGTGACAGAGATGTCCAGCTGGGCACTACCTTTACGACGTACAGCCATAATAGAATGGCTGTCGGGCTCTATTACACCGATACAAAGGCAGCAGGGTAACTTGCTTATGACGGCAGCTAGATGTAGCTGGCTCCGGCATGTGATGCCTAAGAGACAAGCAACACCATATGCACCCACGCTACCACTGGAGATTTTACCGGGTTCGTTTACCTGTCATGACCGTCTAGAACTTGAGTCCTGGGAGGCAGTGGGGCTGGATTCCTGGGGTGACTTATTTATGGACTCCCAAATACAGAGCCTAGAAAAGCTGATAACGGACTTCGGAATCACACAGGGAACGTTTATGCTGTATGCGCTATTAGTGCGGCAGTTCCACCAAGTATGGGGGAACGTTGAGAAGGAACCGGAAACATCGCAGGTGCTTAAGACTCTGCTTACACCTGGGAAGGGTGGCCGAGGGGTAACCATGATATAGAGCTCCCTCAGGCCTGGGCCTACCCCCCTCCTAGTCACGCTTCATACGTATTGGGACTCCAAGCTATCGGTGACCATGAGCAACAAGCAGTGGGCGCAGTGTATAGGGTACCCTAAAACAATATCCACAAACGCAAGGTTGAAGTATACACAGTTCAATTATTTGCATCACACCTATCTAACACCACATAGACTGGCCCGTATGTACCCCACATCTGTCGATGTTTGCCCACGTTGCCAGGGATCAGATGCTGGGTTCCTCCATATGGTCTGGGCGTGCCCCCGCCTTGGCGCCTACTGGAATGAGATTGCAATGTTGTTGGGGGAAGCAACTGACACTACAATACCTGTGCAAGGCCTACACTTTTTATTGGGTGTCACCAAGCGCAATGCATCGCGAAAAAACCTTAATAAATTTCTCGACCTAGCTTTGGCCCTTGCAACGCGGAGGATAGCTTTGTCCTGGAAATTGAGTGCACCCCCCAGTACACAAATCTGGTTGTCGGACCTCTGTAGGGTGGTGGCGGCTGAACACACGTCGCAAACACTGAAGACCCCCCGGGACCATCCACAGCGTAATCCCCTGCAATGGCAGGAATACTTGTCATTTGTAGAAAAAAATTGAATGCACCTGGGTCCACACAGGGGTGAGATGGCTCACTGCTTTCGGGTATGAGTGGCAATGCGCTAAAATATAGTTTTGTGTTGACTGGGCCCCGCCCCTCGGGCATGGCTCGGTTGAACTGACCCTTGTGAATGTATGACAGCGCAGGTGCGCGCGACGTTTCCTCCCCCCTTTTGCTTTTGTTTTTGATAGCTGCACCCGCTGTTCTTAATAGGTATACACATAAGCAGCTGCCCTAGCTCAGATATGTTCCGAACCACATGGTGTCTGGGAGTTCACTGAGATCGCATAATTTTGTGTTTATTGATTTGGTTGGTGTGAAAATGTTGAGCCACGGATAGTTTGCTGTTTTATTGGATAATCACGTAGTGGATAGAATATATAGACATGCATATAACGTCAGAAATGGCTTTTATTTCTTCTGTTGTCTGTTATCTGCATCCTATACAACCTGGTTTCTCACCAAGTGTCACATCTGTAAATGTCACTGTACTGTTCTATATAACGCAACTGGCAGATTGTATTATGAATAATCTGTGAAAAACCAATAAAGACGATTTAAAAAAAAAAGAAAAACTCCCTGGTGATCATCAGTTTTACTGCAGTGTTCTAAAGAGCAACTAGAGTGCTAACATTCTGATTTTATGTGAAAGGTGAGGCACATATGAACGCCATCTTGATGGAATCAAAGTAGAAAACTTAAAGCATTTTCTACTGAGGATACTGTAGTAAATGATGAAATTATGGAACTTCATAACAAATAGGTCTCCCAAGATGGCCAACAGAGAAAAAAGAGCCCAAATATAGCACATATATCTCCCAAATGTAGCTCAAGTGTAGCCCAATGATAGAAGTGTGCAAAAACACAAGTATTTTTTTTTGCAGATTTATATAGTGCAGACTTGACCCGAAGGTATAGGAGTGCTTTACATCAGCATCAGTTGCATTACACAAGGAAACATTCATTTTAGTTTTAGTCATGAGGAGATTAAGTGATTTGCCCAGAATCACAGATTGTCGAGCTGATGCTGAAACTCAAACCTGGTTTCCCAGTTGCAAAGTCTGCAGCTCTGACTGTAATGCCACATCCTCTGCCTTAAGTGTAACATATAAGCAAGTGATCAACTGTATAAAAAAAACATAAAGATAGCAAATTATTTAAAAGGGCTTTGTTGCTATTTGAGAACTCAGAAATTAGGTCCTCATTTTTGTTGTTTAGAGCACTAACCATAATTTCTATGGGAATAAGACCCTCTCATGGCCGAGGGTGCAGAGGCAACAAGTTGACCACGCTGTGCAGGAGATAGGGGCAGTGGCAGCACAACAGACCATGGAGTGCAGGGGCAACAACCAGCCATGCAGTACAGGCAAGAAAGGCTGTGGCACTATTAAAGACCATTGAGGGCAGAAGGAAGAGGCAGTGGCTGTACAACCATATATGCCAACAGACCAGATTCAAGCAGGAGACTCCCAATGTTTTTAAGCCCAAAATACCTTTATTTTTTTTTGTCTTCTGCCTAAAATCTCCTCTTTATCAACATAAGTGAATGGGGAAAATCAATTCCCCAGGTTTCTTTTCAAAATCTCCCTCTTACCAAGTTCAATATGTTGGCAAGTTTGGTACATTGGATCACATGGGTCAGGAGGAATGGGGTAGGGACACAGACTCGGATAAGAGAGGGCAAGAGGGAGATGGGCAGGGGCACCAAACTGACCTTACAGAGCAGGCGTCAGGGGTTGCAGCAGCACAATACATCACACAGGGCAAGCGGGACGGAAGTGCAGGAAACGTGCCATGGAAAGCAATAGGGAGGGAACAGGACAATGCACATGGACAGCAGAGAGCAGAGGGGAAAGAGGCAAGGGCAGCAAGCTGACCCTAGCAGACAGACAGGATTGACAGCTGCAGCATAATGAACCATGAAGGGAAGGAGGGAGGGGGCAGGGGAATGTCAGCAGCCCTAACAAGACAGGAGGGAGGTGATAGGGGTCTGAACATGGAAACAGTGGGCAGGGGGCAAGGGGGCAGAGCAGCAGCACCAAGCTGACCATGGAGGGCAGGTGGGATGGGCACTGGAAGCACAACACACCATTGGGGGCAACAATGAGACTATAATGGCATACACAAATACAACAGAGGGAAGGTGGGAGGGGTCATCAGCAGCATGCTGACCACGCAGGGCAGGTGGGAGGGGCTGTGGCAGCACAGAAGACCATGCATGGCAAGCTGGAGGGTTAGCGGCAGAACAACTGCCATGGTGGGCAAGAGCGAGGGGGCAGGGGAATGCACAAAAGATCATGGAGGACAGAAGGGGGTAGGGTCTGTACACAGACAAAAGAGGGCAGGGGAAGGGACTTTACAAGAGACCATGCAGGGCAGACCGGAGAAGCAGTTGCCGAACAACAGAGCATGGAGGGCAGAAGGGAGTGGCAGTGAAATGGACCATGGAGGACAGGTGGGAGCGGATAAGGGCATGGAACTTGGACAGGCAGGGTAGAGGTGGCAGAGACAGGGGGCAGCCATCTGACCATGCTAGGCAGGTTTTGAGGGGCAGTGGAAGCTCAACAGAACACTCAGAGCAGATAGGAGGGTGGCAGGTCCATCGAATATGGTGGGCAGAAAGGACGGAGCAGGGGCATGCGCAAAGATATCAGAAGGCAAGGGGAAGGAGAGTAGGGACAGCAAGAAAAGCACAGAGGCTAAGCCAGAGGACAATGATGCTGCATAGAATTGGGGAACGAACAGCAGGAGGAGTGGGCAGGGACAGCGAGCTAAATGGAAGGCAGTGGCAGCACATTGGACCATGCAGGGCAGGAGGGAGGGGCTGGTGCAAGGACTCAGACAACAGAGGGTAGGGAGGAGGTGGATGGGGCAGCAAGCTAACTGTTATAGGCAGGCAGGAAGGGCAGTGGCAGAACAATGGCTCTGCATGGCTGTAATGAAGGAGCAGGGTCATGGACAATGGATGGAAAGGAGATGGGGCGTGAGCAGCCAGCTTGGGTGGGGGCAGCACAATGCCAGGCCTGGCCCTGCATTCAACCCCACCCCCACTGTGCATTGCGATGGGCATCTTAATTCATATTTTTTTTTAAATTAGAAATTTTCTGAAAAAACCAAAGGTTACATGGGCATCATAATTAGGCTCAGATTTCACTTGTACAAAACCAGTGAAATTCAGAAGTTTTATTTAGCTGAGCTAACTATAACCTGTGCCCCCACAATGCACTGCTTATGAAATATTACATCACTCATGACATGGTCAGTGACATCCTAACAAGACAGCACTGGGAGATGGGGTTCCCACACCATTTTTAAGGCTTGGGGAGAGGGTCCCGGAAGATGGGTTCCCCAGTGCCCAAAATGGCTCGGAGAGGGGGGCCACCCAACCCCTTCCCTTACATAATGCACCCTGCCTTGGGGGATGGTTCTCGGGGCACAAAATGGGCAAGGAGAGGAGGGTGCTACTCACATCACCTTCCCCATATACTTAAAACAATGGCATCTGGATCCAGCAAAAACTGCAGATTTGTTTTTGATTTTGACCCCAGGCGGCTCCCTCTGGGTGCAAACCATAGGGCCTTGGGGGCAGGGTATCCCTAACCTGCCCCCTTATATTATTTGTTTTTTAAAGTTCTGCACAGGGAGCTAACTCCCCGAGTCCTGTAATGGCTACTAGCAACATTTTTCTCATGTTGCTGGCAGCCAATCAGAGTGACTGCTCCTGCAGGAGTCTGACTCTTGTGGGAGCAAGATGGCTCACGGTAAAATAGCTCCCTGGCTCAATCATAATGCTCTGTTTTTAAATTGGTGCTCCCGTGAGACCAGAGAGAGATCAGACCATCCAAATATACAAATATATTTGTACCTTATATTTTCCTAAACTACTGAATGGGTTTATACCAAATCACTAAAAAGCACAAATTGTAGACCAAGATCTAGCTTTCTGCCAAATTTTTTGTCATTCCGTTCAGCAATTTTTGCAGTAGTGCTTCTTTAAAACGTCTATGGAAATTGCATGGCAATTTTACATTTTGGGACCCCCATTTTTTCTCATCTCTCGCTTGATGGATCACCCTGCAACTTTCCAAGCACATACTAGACAAAAAAAGCAAAGTTTTGTGATGATTCATCAAATGGTACTAAAGTTATTAGCAACACAAAATTGCATTTCCTATGGAAACGCTGAGGTAGCTATAACTACTCAGTGGCAAGAACCACTAGGTAATATATTGAAATATATGTATTTTGTTCAGTAACAGAGTCTCAGTAGTGTGGCACTCTATATATTTGTCACAACTGATATAGTGTTGCTTTATACATTTATCAAACATGACATAGGTCCTAATGTAAGTGTATATTTAATAAAACAACAAAATGTAGGAGAATTAGAACAATCCAGAGCACTCCAGAATGCTATTAGAGATTATAAGATATTTTTAACAGCATCTTTTTATTCAATCACCACATGTATAAACAATTGTTCAGAATTGCCATGGGTTTTTGTAGTATCTTGCTTATTATGCTTTACATGTCATCCACTGCTCCACCAGTGGAACACTCTTGAGATGATGTAACATAGAATGTTGGTGTATGAATTACACAGTTGGAGAAGGGCTGAGCGCCTTGCTGGCTGCTCCTGGTGGGGCTGAATACTACTGTATTACTGATCTTGTAACCAACCTGAATAAATCCTCATGAAACATCTCAACCAGCCTGGAGTGATCACTACAGATTTCTTGCTCCCCAAACTATGACAATTTGACAATGGGATGATGGGAGAAGGATGTAGCTTGGAGGCAAACAAATACAAAGATATCTAGAAAAAACAATACAATGGACTAGATATATTACCAATTTATTGATTACCTGGAATGGCACCAAAAATGGAACAAGTAAAAATTGAACAATATATTCTGTGTTTTAACAATAATGAATATGGGCTTTGATTTACATGCAAGTTGGTGGACAGAAGATTACATTTTTGGGCAATCACAATTTATATCAAAGATAAATAGAAAAAACAGTGTTTAGAAAGGGGACATCAAAAAATATCACCCTGAATGGAACTAACTTCCATCCAAATAGATTGTTGAAAAAACATACCATATGGGGAATTACTCAGGATGAGAAGAAACTGCTCAGATGAAAAAGACCTGAAAGAGAGCTGTAATGTTGTCAGACACAGATGTCATAAAAGAGTAATCAAAGGAGGTTTGAGAAGATCAGAATCAAAACAAGATTGGTAACATTTATAACAAGAGAACAAAGAGGTATTCAAAGAGAGTAAAAAGAATAGAAAGAGTAATATTCACCTACAGCAAATAAAGCAGACAAATGGGAAAAATCTTTCAGTGATATTAAAGGATAATCAATCTGGATCCTGATACTGGTAGACTATTAGGAGAAAAACCTATGACCTCCTTCCATAAAGTTGCTTCGTTAAAAGATTCCTTAACCCTAAGCCATTTTCAAGAAAAAAAGGAAAGATCAGTGGCTACAAGAAGCAAGCAAAGGATTCATGAAATGGAAAGTCTGTAAAAGACTGAAAAAAGGGAAAAAAACAACATGAAAGCAATCATGGATAAGGACAATCGAATAATTACTATTGATAAAAAGATTACATGAGAAACACATTTTGCAGTCTATATTGTAGAATGTGGACATTGATTAAAGTATATAGGCAGTACAACATGCCCCTCAAAGAAAAGGATCCTAGAACACACAAGAGCTGTGCAAAACAAAGATATGATGTGCAATCGTAATTGATTATATAAAACATCATCAAGATGGAAGGAAAAAGATGAAACATTATGGTATTGACAGAATCCCCAAACTCACTGAAACATAATGGTGACACTTTTGTTACAAATAATTTATCAAGGTATGCCATCAGATGATATGTGATAATGAAATCATTTTGTCAAAGTCAGAACAATTTCCACACAAAGATATGTGCACAAAGGTAGTAACGGGAGTAAGGAAAAGCGAGTGAGCTTGAAATTGATCCATCCCCAATAAAAGATGTTAATACAATGTAGACCATTAATTGTTGAGTAAAGACAATTTACTAATGTTAATGGTAGAATAGATGGTGATAAATTATATTTTAAAATTATTGGGTAATCACAAAAAAGTGAAATCATGAAGTCACACTGAACATTGTGTTTTATTAAGAAAATCAACAGCATTTACCAATTGGTCAAATAGAGGGTGCTAGGAAAAATATAGACATGAACATAAAGAAGGAACTAAGTCGTTGTGATCGAGACCTGTTTAGGTCGAAATGCATCAGAGTTTCTTATTTTTTTTCATAACATCAAGTAATTAATAAAGTGAATATTCTTGCTAAGAACTGTTTGAGTGCTAGAGAGGGATACCTAAACATTTTATATATAGTGTTTGGACAAAACATTGAGTTGTAAATATAGGAAAGGAGAAATATCGAGAAAAAAAATATTGTGATACATAAATATTGTGATGCAAGAATATCCTTGACAAGAATATCGTTCTTTGAGGTAAGTAATATTGTTTTAAATAATATTAATATTTTTATTTTCATTTCAGTGACATAGTGGTTAGTATTATTTTTTATTTATTTTAATGTGTTTGAGTTGTCAATTTTAAATGTTACTTTTATTTATATAAATGTTATTTTTTAATTAAATATACTATATAATTTTAAGGGATTTGGAATTTAAATGTTAATAGTAATTTATACTGTTGTAGTGATTGTTGGGTTTGTAGGGGATAGGGTGGGAGGTTAATTAGGAAATAATTCATTAGGAATTTAATAACTTTTATTTAATTATATGATTAATATGTATTATTTGAATTGTGGAATTGTGTAATACTGATTTATTTTTGTTATATGTTATTTGCAGGGTGTTCAATTTGTAAAGGTATAGGGTGGGAAGGTAATTAAGTAATAATTAACTAACAATTAATTATTTGTTGTTTTTTACATATATATATTTGTTTTTTAATTATATAAGTTATGGAAGACTTATTTACTTATATTTTAGTTGTGGCAGCTAGGTTTTTAGGAGTCTAGAGTAGGAGGTTAATGAAGTGATAATTAAGTAAGAATTAATTATTAATTAATTATTGCATTGATGTTTAATTATGTAAATTATGGAATGTCAATTTATTTTACTCATATTTTAGTGGCTGGACACTATGGGGCCGATTCCGATCTCGGCCGGTAGGGCTCCGAATCGGATTCAGCTTTACCGGATCCGATTCGGAGCCCTATTTCCCGACCGAATAGTACGTGCGTCCGGGCGAGCTAGTACGATGCGTGCGCTCGCGAAATCTCCGACCGACTCGTACGCAGGACCCGACCGCTCCGACCGACTCGCACGGGGACGACTCGCACCGCGCTATGGAGACGTTCCCCGGCCGGGTAAGTACGATGCGCATCGCGACCGCTCCGACCGACTCGCACAGTCCGGCTCCAAGGAGCTGTCGGAGCCGCACTTTGGGGGTCCGTGTCGGACCCCCCTGGAAGCGTAGGCACGCGAGTCGCACACAGGGGGGACCCATGGGTCCCCCCTACATGTGCATGTACGGCGCGACCCGCATCGACGCGAACACGCTGTAGGGGCGCCCTTGTTCACGTCGTGCCCATTGAGTCAATGGGAGCCAGTGTACGCGTCGTACGATTGGCTCCCATTGACTTCAATGGGAGTCCGACCGAATCGAGTCCGATAGCATACGTGCGCATCGTACTCGTTCGGTCGGACTGCTAGAGTCCGATTCGGTCGGAAATCTCTCCGGGACCGGCTCGGTCGGAGAGATTTCCGGCCCGAATCGGAATCGGCCCCTAAGTTTGTAGGGGTATTTTTTTCAAATATATTTTAGTTGCGGCCTGCAAGGTTTGTAGGGGCTTAGGGTGAGAAGTTAATTTAGAAATAATTTAATAAAAATTATGTATTAATTGATAAATATTGAGAAGTTATCATGTTGTATATTGATTAATTGTTTTTATTTTGTGTATGTATATATTGATATATATATATATATATATATATATGGCCTCCAATGTGATCCTTTAGTTCGGCGCGCTCACCAGCTGGTGCTCTGCAAAGGGGCCGGATCCTGGCCCAAGGCAATTTTTTCCAACAAAGGACGCGGCACTCCAGAACTGGTTTTCTACACAATTTATTCTTGGCAACTGCTCAGACCAACGCGTTTCAGCCCTCTCATGGCAATCATTTTTATATTAAGAGTTTAATATTGTTCCCACATTCACAAAGTTACTCATATAGGTAATGTGTTTAAAGAGAACCATATGTAAAGAAAAGAACATTAAACTCAGGATCGCGTGCCATTCTCCATGTCAAATTGAAATACACGAAAGTGCAATCCCTGATTACATCTCACAAATACAACTGTGTCTTCCCACTAGAGGGATAGTAATTTCAAGAATAGAGCGGTTGGAATAATTCCAAGCTGCAAAATAACCAAAAATCAAATGAAAACAAGACTATTGAAAAAGACTGTTTGGGATTGCATTTTTGGATATAAGTTATAAATGAACTTAATTTTATCTTTTTTATATTTATTTTTATTTTTCCTTAGTTCACAATTTTCACAATTTGTATATAATCACTTTGCATTATGCACACAGCACTTGTTAATGGATTTTGGTCTTAGTATGTACTATATCTTGTGGAGGAACAGGACTACAAATCCCAGAATACTAAGAATGGCTGAACCTGGTTAACAGGAAATGACATGAAAAAAGTAATATATTTGTGAACACTGGGGGTGTAAATTGATCGTGAGCAAGGTCTCGTGAGGAGACCGAAACGTTGATCATGAACTTTGTTGTTGTTGTTTGAAACCTAAGCAAATAAATTTTGATATTCGGCATTGCGGAGAGCGATCCTGGTCCTTTATGAGGAGTTGGGTGATATGTAGCGGTTGGGCTCGACCGCGAGGATTTCGCACTAACTACAGAGCGCCTGAACCCGACGTAAATTGAGCCTACGGAGTTGAACATATATATATATATATATATATTCACTGAAAAAACAATAGGTTTCAGGGACGTTATTGTTAGTTGGACATTTCACTCGTACAAAACCAGAGAAATTCTGCTGTTATAGTTAGTTGAGCTAACTGTAATTCGCACCCCCGCAAGGCACTGCTGATGACGTCACATATTACATCACTCATGACATTGTCAGTGATATCACTGATGACATCACTGATGACATCTCAAATGACATCACTGATGACATCACTGATGACATCATCCTGTGAGTGTGAGTGTTTCTAAAAAGTTTAAGAATGTTATATATATACCCCAGGGTGTATTCGAAGAATGAGTGGGTGTATGAGTGTCTCTATGGATGATTTGCTGGGTGCGTGACTGACTGTATAAGTGAGTGATTAAATGTGTCTTAGTGAATGTATGGGTGAGTGAATAATCTGTGTAAATGTGTGTATCAGTCTGTCAGTTGGTGTGTAAATGGCTGCATGGGTTGGTGAGTAGGTACATGAGTGTCTATATGGGTTATTGATTGGTTTTCTGAGTACCTGTAAGGGTGCCTGAGTATCTGTGTGGGTGGGTGAGGGGCTGTGTGACTACCTGCATGGATGTATGAGTGGGTGAATCCCTGGGTGTATGGGTTCATGAGTGCGTCTGCGAGGGGCGGTATGGTTGAGTGAGTATGCATATGGCTGTGTTGGTGAGTGAATGGATGTCTCAGTGATATATGGGTGAGTACCTGCATATGTGAAAGGCAGTATATGTGAGTGTTGGAGTATATAAGTGACTGTTTGTGTGAATGAGTGAGTGTGAGTGTGGCTATATGGGTGTGTGCTTCTGTGAGTGATAGTAGATGAGAGTAAGTATGTGTTACTATCAGTATGAATAAGTGAGGTGGAGTGTGTATAACTGTATAGGTGAGTATATGGCAGTGTGATTGATTCTTTGGGTCAACGACTAGGTGTGTGAGTAACTATGGGTGAGTAGCGGTATGTGAGTGTCTGTATGGGTGTATGAGTGCATATATCAGTGGCTGCATTGATGAGTGACTGCGTGTATGAGTGACTGTATGGGTGAGTGGATGTGTGTGTAGACCTATGAATCAATGAGTGGGTATGAACTAACTGGAATTGGTGTGTCTATGGTTTCGAGAATGGTAGCCTATATTTTAGAGTAGGTGTATGAAAAGTTATATTAGGGTGTGAGGAGGTGCATCAGATATTAAGTGGATGATGTCATCAGTGATGTCATGAGTGATGTCATTTAAGAAGTCATGAGTGATGTCATGAGTGATGTCACTGACCATGTCATGAGTGATGTAATATGTGACGTCATCAGCAGTGCATTGCGGGGGTGCGAAATATACTTAGCTCAACTAATTGTAACGGACAAATTTCTCTGGTTTTGTACGAGTGAAATGTCCAACTAACTATAACGTCCCTGAAACCTATGGTTTCTCAGTGAATTTTTAAGACCAAAACTTAAGTTTAACTGAGATAAAATCCTAACTTTAGTACTCCTAAATGCCTTCTGTGAATACCGAAAGTCATAAAGTTAGGATTTTGTCTCAGATTACTTTTGTGAATCGGGCCCTAATACCTTATGTCAACATCTTTTAAATCACACTTTTATGCTGCATCTTCACCATTCTACTACTACTCACAGTCTTGAGCCTACCACATACAAAGCAACAACACCTCTTTGTTATACATCATGCACTTTCAAATGTATAACACATATGAAAATACATATACAAGTAGATACATACTTCAGTCACAAGTCCAAGCACACCTTAAAACTTGACAGACTGCACTTCCAATTTGAAAGCGACACCTAAAATTATGCGGTATACTTCAATTGTACATTTCCTCACACTAAAACAAACTACCATAATCACTAATCCATCTTCCAATTTACACACATTACTATACAGAATCTATTTCAAACAACATTTAAGAACAATAAAACAAACTACAATACACATCTCTACATTTAATGATATATTTCAAACATCACAGTTCTTGAATAATTTTAAAAATAAAGCTAATATACAATACACCTCACAAATTCATAACTCACCTTCCAAATAGATTTGTAGAATATGAAATATCAGAAACTCATGAAAGATTTTCTTATGCACACAATCAATGTAATGCACCACTCTCAACAAGATAAAACCAATAATGGCAAACTTTCCCTCTCTTTCTCCACACAAATAAATATAAGTAACAAATCACATTACTTCCTACATAATTTCAAATTGTAAAAAACATTTCGATTGGTTAGACATATTAACCCTTACCAGCGGACTTCTAAAAGTGCCCAAACTGGTTCTGCAATTTTCTGGAATCGCGACTCTACCGTGCACCATCGCGATGGAGCCGCGAATCCATACGGGAGATCAAAAATATATTACAGTTAAAAATACCACAAATTTTTAAGAACACACCACTTTTAAAGATAGGACTGACTTGGGAAATCTTACTTTAACAACATATCACTTATATATAAATTACAATTCCATATTTTAAAACCACAGATAACATTCAATCCTTCCCCATTCTGCTTAGTGCCAGTTTCCATAGTAACAGTTCATGGAACATTCAACTGAACTGACAGGTCACAAGTTCACCATATTTTCAAGTTCAGCACACAAGATTACAAATGCAAACAGCAGGTATGGTTGACTTTTGCAAAATATGACCTAATCCTATCCACTATACCTTTCAAACATTTTTTACTACCCAGTAACAAACTTGCTTTTTAAAGAAAGTAACATGCACCATATTTTTCAGTGTACAATGTTCTTAAACAGCCAATCAATTCTCTACTTTTTAAAAAACAGCATCTTGTCCACCATTTTAGATATCTCTCATTCTACCAACTGACTACCTCAGCTACAGACATCTTTTCATTACTTCCAGACATCCCTTCAAGATGCTTACAGTATGGATTGTTGGGCACAGCTATGTTTTCGGGTGCAAAAGGTATGCTGAACGCAGAGGTATTGACAAACACCTAGCTTTGCAAAATGTGGATATTAAATGGATTGCATAGAGAGGATTAAAGTGGCACCAATTGATGCCTTTAGTTAAAACCTTTTTGCATCTCCAACCCCCTGACCTCATGATTGTGCACTGTGGTGGCAAAGACCTAGGCACATTGACTGGGGTAGGTCTGGAAATGCAAATGAAGGACACCTTTGCACAATTGATGTTGCTTTTGCCTCAAACTGTCTTTGTATACTCTAATATATGCCAAAGACAAAAATGGAAGTGGTCTAATCAATGCTGTCCACAGATTGAGAAAGCTAGAAAGAATGTCAATAAAGCTGTTTCTGCTTACCTCAGAGACCATAGGATGGGCTCCATCTATAACAACAATCTACGTTTTGATATGGATGACATCTACAGAAGTGATGGAGTACACTTCACAGATCAAGGAAACAAAGTCTTTCTCAACAACCTAAAGCTGTGCATCCTCACTTACATGTAGCTACAACAAACTCATAATGAAAACAAGGGCTCTTTTTAGAGCCACCGTATAACACAATAGGCAATCTTATTCTTATTTAAACATACATTCTTTTTTTTACATTTTTGAAGGATTCGCGAATCCATCGCGAATCAGCAAAAGCATGAATTCAATGTACTACAACACAATACACTTTTCAGGTTTAACTATTAATTTTTAATTTTATATATTTTTACTAACTCTATCAATTTTAATCTTAACATTAACTTCAATTACACTCCTCTTGAAAACAACTTCACAAATGAAACACTACCATCTAAATTATATACTACTAAATTATTTATTTGAGGTGGATTCGCAAATCCAATGCAACGTTACATGGGGGGCCGTACTGAGAGCCGCGATGGGGTCGTGACTCCACAATCGAAAGAAAAAAAAATGCCCCACTTCCATTATTCGGTATCCGCCCCGGGGACCCCATCCCCCGGAGCATTGCCTCATTTTTTAAAATGTTTTTTTTTGGGAGGGAGGCCATGTGGCCCCCCTTCCCTGGGCCTCTTTTGGCCCCGATGACCCCATCCCCCGGAGCATGGCCAGCATTTCTTTATTTTTTTTATTTTGGAGGGGGGCCACGAGGCCCCCCTCCTGAGGCCAATAATGGCCCCGGGGCCCCCAGGGCATTGCCTCTTTTTTATTTGAAAAAAAAAATAGTATGTGGGGGGGCCGCATGGCTCCCCTTCCCAGGGCCACTTTTAGCCCCGGGACCCCATCTCCTGGGGCCTGGCCTAAACATAGGGGACCGCAGTCCCAGTCGGCTTCCCTTCTCCTGCGGGAGCCGGCATTGCTTTTGAACAAGGGGAGCTGCTGACATGCAGCTCCTCTTGTCCAAAAGCAATACTACTTTGCTTCATGGTAGCGAAGCAGAGTTTGCAATGACAGGGCGGGAGCAGTGCTCCCGCCCTGTCATTGCAAACTGCAATGTCCCATAGGTGGACACCCGAGGACATTGCTGGAGTCGGCCCTGGGGGGCAGCGGTCCCCAGGGCCATGGTTGGCTCAACGAGGTGGGTCGTGCGGCCCCCCTCCAACATATTTAAAGACCCCAGGAGGTGGTAGTCCCTGGGGCCGGGGGTCCGCTACAGACCCCCGTATTTATTTTAGTCAAAGCCCCGGGGAGGTGGCGGTCCTCGGGGCAGCGTGGGGGGCAGGAGCCCCCCACGCATAATCAATACATGCCCCGGGGAGGTGGTGGTCCCCGGGGCTGCAGGGGCCCCGCTACATATATTTTTTGATTGCCCCCGGGACCTGGCCCACCTGGAGGCTGATTAAAACAAAGGGCAGGAGACTGCGCTTCATTTTTGTTTCTTTTCGGCTTTTTTAGGCCCTGGGGGTCCTTGTGGGACCCCTGAGCAGGCCTAGGGGGTCAGGGTGTTTCTACCCTGCCCCCTTTTATTGTTTTTTATCCTTTTTTTAACTTATTTCTTGTGACTCGGTTTCACCGAGTCACAAAATGTCTGCCAACACTTCCTGGTTTGGAGTGTTGACAGCCAATCAGAATGAAGCTCGTGCTTGGGAGGGTTCGCAAATCCTCCTCGGTGCTCAGATATCGATATTTTTATTTTTTTAATTCCTCAGCAACTACTGAACGGATTTACACCATTGGAAAAAAGCACGCTTTCTGGACTAAGACCTACCTTTTTGCCAAATTTGATGTAATTCCGTTCAGCAGTTCGGGCTGTAGCTTTGTCTAAATTTCCTATGGAAATTAACATGGAGAAAACGTGTTTTGGGACCCACCCTTTTTTCTCGGCCCCTGCTTAACGAATCACCCCGAAATTTCAGGACATGAGCTGACCGGAGCGCCCCATTCGTTTTGAAAATTTCGCGAAGATTCGTCAAACGGTGCCAAAGATATTGGCAAATCAAAAAACGCTTTTCCTATGGAAACTAGCTCCTAACTATGACTACCTACTGGCGACCGCCAGTAGGTAATATACACATATATATGTATACATATATATGTATATATATATCTGTATATATATATATATATATATATATATATATATATATATATATATATATATATATATATATATATATATATATATATATATGCACACCACATCCGATTCTCCACACAAAATCGGACACCGACACGGGGAGATTTTAGAAATGCGAGGTTTATTCCTCCATTACGCTGCGACGCGTTCCGGCATTCACTGCCTTGATCACACAGTGATCACTTCCTGATTTGCGTGCATAAATTAAAATTCGGCAGAGTTACCCGATCACATGATCGGAGCTTTTTCATGAAGCAGGAAAACAGACTGTTTCATCAGTAAGACAACACAGTTTCAAACATTTCATTTTAAATTACAATTTGTTGCATTGTTATACTCAATATTAATAGGGAGAATCTCATAATTACTTTTAAGTGGAAATTTCCTTTTAAATCCACAAAACAATATGTCAAACATACTATGTAATACATTTCTGTGTCCTACTATGTACAACATTGGGATTCAATAAAGTGCAAATGCAGAGGTTGATTAATGAAAACTCATTAATTCTTTCACTTATTTCATAGTCCTTTACATACATTATAAAGTCCAAGAACGGGCAAGTGCCCATAGACCCCTGTTGAACCTCACATACAGGTCATTCTCTGATATTTTCTATGCACCACGATCTATAGATCTAATCTCACAAAACCAATTGCATTTTCATTTTTATATCATGAATAGTCATGCAACATGGTATTGATGGCTCATGATAAAAACCATATTTTATCATTAAAAACTCTCTAAAACCCAAGGTGTACACTGCATGCTCTAATATAATTGAAAAACATAGTTATTAACAAGACAACTCCACTCAGTAAGTTTCAATCCCCACGGGATATGAATATCAATCTTATGTCCATATGTATCGGTTTTCTCAATACTTCCTAAAGGATATTACATTCAAAATTCTTTCTTTAAAGATGTCATTTGCCATGATCTGAAATGAAAAATTTAAATATTTGGATACACATATGATTTCAAAAAATTCCTTTTACCCTTATGGGCATATAAACAGATTTTTCAATATCCCAATACATGGCAGTGTCTATGATCTACAGGCCCAATCTCGTTTATAACAACCCAATAGTGCAAAATACCACATTAAAGTGCTAGTGCAATACAGTACTTATATATATCTGTGTATGCCAATGTTTTCTGTGCTATTGCAAGTGCAAATTCCTATTCCACTGGCATACACATATAGTGTAAAATCGCTTTCTATTCTAAAGTGCAAATGCATTACAAAATTCATTCGTCTTTAAAGGCCAATTACTAAAATCACCGATGTACAGCTAGACACATCCCTTGTCTAAAAGACCCTACTTGGTCTTCCTACTATTCAATTAAAAAAATATTAAGAAATACCTCTACATAACAACTATTTTTGTTTCCAACTAAATGGGTGTCATGAATCCTAACATATTAATCCTAAAACTTTGATTCTCCCTATAAATATATATATATATATGTGTATTCCAACAGCTGATTCAGTAAAGCACACTCTCAGGAGGATTGCAAAAACAGTGGTAGTTTAATTGTTTCTGTAACGTGTTTCAACTGTTTACACAGTCTTCTTCACTCATGAGTAGAAACAAGACTATGTAAACAGTTGAAACGCGTTACAGAAACAATTAAACTACCATTGTTTTTGCAATCCTCCAGAGAGTGCCCTTTAATGAATCGGCTGTTGGAATTGAATGTCCGGCGTGTCCCGCCGGCATAGCGTGCAACCTCTCATGGGCCCGTATCACGGAAGGGACATTCGTTTTGGTGATATATGTGTGTATATATATGTAGATGTATATATTTACATATTCTGTGGTGTGTGTATATATTCACACATATATTTATATATATATATATATATATATATATATATATATATATATATATATATATCATTTATGTATATATATATATATATATATATATATATATATATATATATATATTCACTGAAAAAACCATAGGTTTCAGGGATGTTATAGTTACAAATTAGCATTTAAAAAACCATAGAAATTCACTGAAAAAACCATAGGTTTCAGGGACGTTATAGTTAGTTGGACATTTCACTCATACAAAACCGTAGAAATTCCGCCGTTATAGTTAGTTGAGCTAACTATAACTCGCGCCCCCGCAATGCACTGCTGATGACGTCACATATTACATCATTCATGACATGGTCAGTGACATCACTGATGACATCACTGATGACATCTCAAATGACATCACTGATGACATCACTGATGACATCATCTAGTGACTGTGTGTTTCTGTAAAGTTTAAATATGTTTTATATATATACCAAGCTGTATTGAAGAATGAGTGGCTGTATAAGTGTCTGGATGGAGGATTTAGTAGGTGTGTAACTGACTGTTTAAGTGAGTGATTAAATGTCTCTTACTGAATACATGGGTTAGTGACTAAACTGTGTGAATGTCTGTATGAGTCTGTTTGTTGTTGTATAACCTGCTGCATCGGTTGGTCAGTAGCTACATGAGTGTCTATATGGGTTATTGATTAGTTGCCTGAGTATTTGTATGGGAGACTGAGTGTGTGTGTGGTTGGGTGGGGGGTGTGTGACGCTGTGCATAGATGTTGGAGTGGTTGATTCACTGGGTGTATGAGTTTAACAGTGCATGTGGAAACAGTTGTATGGGTGAGTGAGTGTGTGTATGCATGTGTTGGTGAGTGAATGGATGTGTTACTGGTAGATGTCCAACTAAGTACAAAAGTTAAAGGCAGTGTATGTGAGAGTTGGTGTATAAAAATAACTATACGTGAGAGTGAGTGATTGTGAGATAGGATGTATGGATAAGTGTGTACTTGAATTAGTGATTATATAAGAGAGTAAGTATGCGTTAGTATCTGTATGAATAAATGAGTTGTTGTGTATAACTGTGTAGGTGAGTCAATGGAACTGTGATTGATTTTTTGCATGACTGACTAGGATGAGTGCATGATGGTGGTGTGTGAGTGTCTGTATAGGTGTATGAGTGCATATGATAGTGTTGTATTGATCAGTGACTACATGTATGAATGGTTGTATGGGTGAATGAGTGGATGTGTGTGTAGACCTAGGAATCAGTGCGTGCGTACGTAGTAACTGGTATTGGTGTGTTGATGGTTTTTAAAATGGTAGTCTGTATTTTACAGTGGGTGTATCAAAGGTTATATTAGGGTGTGAGGAGGTGCATCAGATTTTTCACGTGGATGATGTCATCAGTGATGTCATTTGTGATGTCATCAGTGATGTCATAAGTGATGTCACTGACCATGTCATGAATGATGTAATATGTGACGTCATCAGCAGTGCATTGCGGGGGCGCGAGTTAAAGTTAGCTCAACTAACTATAACGGCAGAATTTCTATGGTTTTGTATGAGTGAAATGTCCAACTAACTATAACGTCCCTGAAACCTATGGTTTCTTCAGTGAATTTCTATGGTTTTTTAAATGCTAATTTGTAATTATAACGTCCCTGAAACCTATGGTCTTTTCAGTGAATTTCAAAGGTTTTTTAAATGCTAATTTCTAACTATAATGTCCCTGAAACCTATGGTTTTTTCAGTGAATTTCAAAGGTTTTTTAAATGCTACTTTCTAACTGTATCCTCCCTGAAAGCTACTATTAATAATAATAGCGGATACTTGTGTAAGTAGCTAGTGCATTCCATAACTACATGACTAGTAACTGTAATAATTAAAGTGCTGCAAACAGAGTGCATGGTGAATTTATAAGTGCTTACATATTGGCTGGATGGGTGATTGGAGAAGTGCAGCGGACTCACAAGAGGATTTCTAGACTGCATGGGTAATAACTGCGTATTTAGAGGAGTGTATAAATAGAATATAGGTGGTTAGAGGTCTGCATGGATAGTGTACAGAATATTGTAGCTGTACTTGTATTAGTAGTTAGGCCATTCCATAAGTACGTGAGTAGTAACTGGATGATTATAGTGCTGTAAAGAGAGTGCATAGTGTATTTATAAGTGCTTGGGTATTAGTGGACACATTGCATTAGTATATAGTACTCGCTGGGTGACTGGAGATGGGCATAGGGAGTGACAGTGTCTTTGATAGACTGCAAGGGTAGTACCTGGGTGAATTAATCTTACCTGTTTTCAAGCAGATATCAAATTAATAGTAATACATATTCACTTCTTTTTTAATGCAAATTTAAAATATTTTAAACTTTAGTAGTAAGGTTTGTAAAAGAGAAGAAAAAAATTCTGTTATTACATATAATTTTATAGTTTTTGCAACACAACATAAGTATACAATTACATCACATATTCAATTTGCCTTTTTTGCTGTGTTCAGATTGTATTGAATTTCACCATAAACAGTGATTTCAATGTTAATCATCAGATGACAGCGGGCAAAAAAATACAATCAATAAGATTGTTAAAAAAACATATTTCTCTTCAAAATATCTACAACAAACACAACTTGGTATTTACATTTTTACAAATGAACATCCTTAGTAACATAGTATATAATACAAAAATCACATACATGACCACCTTCTTTCCAACACAATTTTCCAAACGCAATATTAAGGAACAGAATCAATAATTGAATCCGTAATTACCAACATCTTCCCAATTGGCCGAATTATGTTTTGAAAATATTTCCATTAAGTATATCCAAAATAAACTTTTGCATTCATATACACAACTTCCCAATAGGCCGAATGATGTTTCTGAAAACATTTGCAATCAGGATATCCAAGATAGATTTCTAAAATCATATTCACATGCTTCCAATAGGGTGAATGATGTATCTAAAATCATTTGTAGTGGAAATATCCAAAATATACTCAATAATTCATGTTGATATCTTCTCAGAATTTTGGCATCAAAAATATTAAATATGAATTTGGTAATTCATTAGGCAACCGAAATTTATACTCCAAATGTGCATCATTACATAGTGTCCATCCTTTATTGCATTTTAAATATACAGTATAGTGTCCAGATGTTGAAGTAGTTCCATTGTGGAAAACAATAGCCACTGTTTTAAAAGTTCTCCCTGAAATTGAAACTTGCCCTGCCACAACATTTTTAATTTTGGTTTCCAATTTTGTTCCATCTGTTCTACAACGTTGCAGCATTAAAATAATATATTGTCCACATCTTTTTATAAATAATGTTGACAACATTTCCGATTTGCACTGAGTACATTCCATATGTTGATTAGCTGATTTGACTAGATCGTTGAAAGACACTGTTTTCAAATGTGGCATTGTCAAATATATGAATCGTTCAGTGTCTATTTTAGTGGTAGATGAAAATGAACAGCTGTCACATGTAT
Source organism: Calotriton arnoldi (assembly GCA_963921515.1). NCBI lineage: Eukaryota > Metazoa > Chordata > Amphibia > Caudata > Salamandridae > Calotriton > Calotriton arnoldi. The sequence continues at coordinate 500,830 of CAWUFW010001538.1, forward strand.
GAACCCATCTGTAACGTAGTCCAAACAGATTTTCAATTTGTATACCTTCATCTTCTAATACTGCAAGCATAAACATAAGAAATTCCTGAGCATCTTGCTGTACATTCTGTGTAAATTGTGAAGATCCAGAACATATATCCAGAAGATTCCGCACATCAGAAGCAGTATGGATTTTCGTTTTATCAATTTTCAACTTCTCAAAAATATAATGTAACAAAGAACAAAATGTTTTTTCTCGATTTTCCATAATGGCATGCTGTAAGTTTTCTAAAAAAACACAACGTTGATGATTACATTAGCATAGCAGTTGATACCTGAACTATTTTCAAACTGATATCCTACAATATTAGCAACTGTGTTCCCTTCTATTTTCTTTCCAGACTCCTCATTCTTTTCAATTCTTTTTTTCTTTGCAACCTCAGTAAAATCTTTATTATATTTTCGTTTTGGACGTATTAAACGTTTTTCATAAATAGGATATTCACCTAAACTAGGAGCATAGAGTCTTCTTAACTTGTTATACTCTTTTACACAATTTATATCTGCACTAACCTTTTCTTCATCAAAATCAATCAAATACAATCCGGATAACGTTCTTACTCAAGACAATGCAACATATGCCATACCCTCCTTAAACACAGAACTGCCAATATTTACCAAAGCACTGTCTACATTTATACCTTGAGATTTATGAATAGTCACTGCATATGCTAAACAAACAGGAAACTGTTTTCTACGAACATACAAATCTTTTACAAGCAAAAAACGAACAGAACAGCGTCCAATCTGTTTCACCTCCTCAATATGATCAAATTTAATCTTCAAAAATTCAATTCCATCTCTATTTGCATAGCTAACAAAGTCAACAAATTTCCCCATTGCTCCATTTACTAAACCTTTCTCAACATTTAAATTACGCCGTAATATTACCCAACAGTTTACAGATACATATAAGGTCTTTTCCATACCAGCAGTCTTAGATATTGATTTTTCCAAAGAGTCTAATTTTAATTGCAATTTCTCTGACAAAAGAATAGTTACTCCTTCATGTTCTATTTTATCAATAGCTACCATTTTTATTATCGGTTCATTCTCCAGTTTCAACAGTTCTTCATTGAATGTAGAGCATTCTTTCAGTGTTGGCATAAGGCAAATTATAGATTCCTTTTCTGCAATTCTTCGGTAGATTGTTTCAGCTGCAATATTTTCTTTTGGAAACAAGTTTCTTAGTAGCCGACTTTCTAAAGCATCTTTTCCATCCTTTGTTAAGACACCAATTCTAATATTTTGAAGAATATTTCCATAATCTTCATCATTTGCTTGTCGCATGTTCTTGATAAGTTCCTTATATTCAAAATAACTCCAAAAGTTCACATTTCCAATACTTCCCAAAGATTTTTTAGTGTCTTCATGAAGAAGGGTTTTAAAAACTGGTTGGCCTTTTACAGGTGTGAGTTGTAGTAGATCACCAAATACAATTACATGTTTTCCTCCAAATAAAACATCGTAATTTGTTTTTAAAATCTGCTGCATCCTCAAATGTACAAACGCAAGCATTAAGTTTGAGACCATGCTTACTTCATCAATTACTAGAAGTTTCATTTTCTTCAGTACTCTTGAAACTTCAAAACAAGCTTCTCCAGATAGCTTGTGGTATTCCAACTTATTTTCATGTTCTACTGGTAACATAAGTAGACGATGTAATGTAATCCCTTTAATGTTGTGTGCTGCTAACCCAGTTGGAGCAGTTACAACACAAGACAAATGTGAATCCGTTGTTTTCTGTAGATAACTTGACAAACATTTAATCAAGAAACTTTTCCCCGTTCCAGCTTGTCCACTGATGTACATAAGAATAGGTCTAAATGATGTACATTGGCAATCATTCTTTTCATACAGTAATCCATGTTGTATCTGTTGTGTAACTTGGTGATATATTTCTTTATGTTCAGTATTGAGACGTTCCTCCAAATTTTCCAAATCAATATTGTCTTGTTGTGCTTGCTGCATCACCGTTTCCACTTCACTCATTGCTATTGTCGCTTCATTTTCAAGTATGGCTTCTCCTAGTGGATCTTGACTTTGTGGAGCAGAACTCTGACTATCTTGAGAACTATCTCTAGCAATTTCAGCTGCAATAGTTCTTTCTTGATTAATCTCTTTGTTCAACATTTGGAGATAATTTGGAAAAATTGTACATTCAATGCTATCTTTACATGCATTGAAAGAATCTTCATAGCAGTCAAAATCTCGAAGTAATTCCATTTCAGTCCACCAAGGTTTGAAGAGTTGCAGAAGAGCTAAATAGAAAAACTCTCTTTTATCTGGAGTATCACAACTTAATTTCCTGTGATTAATCAAATTTCCTTTGTCATGCTTTACCAAACATCCTTCAGATCCAATTACAGCGTATTTTCCTTCATTTATATTTTCCGTAACATTTTTTTTAAAACAATAATGTTGCAGAATTTCATATAGACATATGTTTTCTAGGTATGGACTTCTATTTGGATAGTACGTATCCAACATATTTGTTTTCAGAATATCTGTACTTTCTGGTTCATTCAGTGCCAAGTATTCAATTTCTTGTACAGATTTCAAAACTCGATTTCGTACTGTAGCAAGGCCTAGACTTATCCAGATGATTCCTCTTGACTTTGAATATAAACTTGCAGATGTCAATCGATCCGAACATTCGTAGGATCCAATTTCTCGATGTGAAAGCATCTTCAAGCTGAAGCTGTACAATGTTTTGCTAAGTGTCTTCTCCTGTGAAATTTCCTCCCACATTTCTTTCAATTCTGTCTTCTCAGACTTGGTAATATATGATGTCACATAGCGAGCAACAGCAATTGAGTTATCTGCAACATATTGTATGTCCATATTTGCATTCCACATCTTCAAAATCACCGAATTGTAATCATTAATGTACTTCGATTCTTCTGTTCTTTTTATATTATAAGTATTTTTGGGTGATTTCCGAGTAATAGTATGCCTGACTGCTGACATAAAACTGTTCACTCTTCCTTTGGAAATTACTGGACGTGGAAAGCCAAATCGACATTTTGTGTAAAACTTATCCTTTGACTTATATTTCCGTCGGCAATATTTTCCACATCGATGACTCTGAAACCGTAAAACTTGCTGTCTTAAGATATTTTCTCCTCCTGTTTTCGGAATCGCACAGGTAACATACTCTTCAATAAAAGATAAAACAGTCTCATCCAAATCAGTTCCAAATTTGGGTGCATCCTTGATCCATAAAAGCATATGTATATGAGGAGCACTCTAGCTTGGTATTCTTTTCTCCCCAAAAAATCAATAACTTCGTCAATAGGTGGATTTTTTTATTACAGATGAAAGACATCATAGCTTCAAATCTATGATTAAAATATCTGCAGACATTTACAGGATCTAGGGAACACAGTTCTCCAGGTGTCTTCAATTCAATATTTTCTATACTTGAATTTGCTTCTCGTAGAAAACCCAGTAAATCATCCCATGCGTACTCAGCACAACTAAGGGGCCGATTCCGATCTCGGTCGGAGGCGCACCCAATACCATTCGGTCGGGAAAAAAGCCATGCGAAAGCCTGTTTCCCGACCGATCCGTACAGCACACCGAACGAGTAAGTACGATGCGCACAACAGCACAGAATCCGGCCGAGCCGTACTCACACAAACCAGGTCCTGTTCTCCGACCGAGGCGAATCCGGAAACGCTGAATCGAGTCGCACGGAAGGGAAAATGCAGCTTCGTCCTGCCGAACAAGTACGATGCGCTTCCCGTACGCGCTGAACCCGTCGCTACGCACGGCACGTTAAAGCATCCGGGAGAGGCGCACATAAGCTCCGATTCGCGCCGCAACACGATCCACGGCTACGAGACGAACACGCCAGCGACGAGGACGACGCGAAGAGACGAGGATGACGCGAAGCAACGAGAAGGACGAACAACACGAACCAACCATGAATCCCTTCGTCCCGATCATACCAATATTCTACATTTACTACCGGAACAGGCACGGACGCGTACGGCGCAGAAGGTAAGTCAGACACCAACCACAAAACACATACAACACGTACACGACACATCACACACACACAGATGGATGCAGAATATACTAACACCAGCAACAGCAGCACCATAGGGGCGGGATGCCCATCACCAATGCCACATATGCACACAGGGGCCTGAATGCGCACCACCACCCCTACCCAGGGGGGGCAGGAAGCCTACCACTACTACCACCCTCACCCAGAGGGGGCTGGATGCCTACCACCACTACCACCCTCACCCAGGGGGGGCTGGATGCCTACCACCACTACCACCCTGAGCCAGGGGGGGCTGGATGCCTACCACTACTACCACCCTGAGCCAGGGGGGCTGGATGCCTACCACTACTACCACCCTGAGCCAGGGGGGGCTGGATGCCTACCACCACTACCACCCTTAGCCAGGGGGGGCTAGATGCCTACCACTACTACCACCTTTAGCAAGGGGGGGCTGGATGCCCACCACCACCCTTAGCCAGGGGGGCTGGATGCCTACCACCACTACCACCCTCACCCAGGGGGGGTAGGATGCCTACCACTACTACCACCCTTAGCCAGGGGGTGCTGGATGCCTACCACTACTACCACCCTGAGCCAGGGGGGGCTGGATGCCTACCACAACTACCACCCTTAGCCAGGGGAGGCTGGATGCCTACCACTACTAACACCCTTAGCCAGGGGGGGCTGGATGCCCACCAAAACCCTTAGCCAGGGGGCTGGATGCCTACCACTACTACCACCCTTAGCCAGGGGGCTGGATGCCTACCACCACCCTTAGCCAGGGGGGCTGGATGCCTACCACTACTACCACCCTGAGCCAGGGGGCTGGATGCCTACCACTAATACCACCCTGAGCCAGTGGGGCTGGATGCCTACCAATACTACCACCCTGAGCCAGGGGGCTGGATGCCTACCACTACTACCACCCTGAGCCAGGGGGGCTGGATGCCTACCACCACCCTTAGCCAGGGGGGGCTGGATGCCTACCACTACTACCACCCTTAGCCAGGGGGGGCTGGATGCCCACCACTACTACCACCTTTAGCCAGGGGGGGCTGGATGCCTACCACTACTACCACCCTTAGCCAGGGGGGGCTGGATGCCCACCACCACCCTTAGCCAGGGGCGGCTGGATGCCCACCACCACCCTGAGCCAGGGGGGGCTGGATGCCTACCACTACTACCACCCTGAGCCAGGGGGGGCTGGATGCCTACCACTACTACCACCCTTAGCCAGGGGGGCTGGATGCCTACCACTACTACCACCCTTAGCCAGGGGGCTGGATGCCCACCACCACCCTTAGCCAGGGGGCTGGATGCCCACCACCACCCTGAGCCAGGGGGCTGGATGCCTACCACTACTACCACCCTGAGCCAGGGGGGCTGGATGCCTACCACTACTACCACCCTTAGCCAGGGGGGGCTGGATGCCTACCACTACTACCACCCTGAGCCAGGGTGGGCTGGATGCCTACCACTACTACCACCCTGAGCCAGGGGGGGCTGGATGCCTACCACTACTACCACCCTGAGCCAGGGGGGGCTGGATGTCTACCACTACTACCACCCTGAGCCAGGGTGGGCTGGATGCCTACCACTACTACCACCCTTAGCCAGGGGGGGCTGGATGCCTACCACTACTACCACCCTGAGCCAGGGGGGCTGGATGCCTACCACTACTACCACCCTGAGCCAGGGGGGGCTGGATGCCCACCACCACCCTTAGACAGGGGGGGCTGGATGCCCACCACCACCCTGAGCCAGGGGGGGCTGGATGCCTACCACTACTACCACCCTGAGCCAGGGGGGGCTGGATGCCTACCACTACTACCACCCTTAGCCAGGGGGGGCTGGATGCCTACCACTACCACCACCCTTAGCCAGGGGGGGCTGGATGCCCACCACCAACCTTAGCCAGGGGGGCTGGATGCCTACCACTACTACCACCCTTAGCCAGGGGGGCTGGATGCCTACCACTACTACCACCCTTAGCCAGGGGGCTGGATGCCCACCACCACCCTTAGCCAGGGGGCTGGATGCCTACCACTACTACCACCCTTAGCCAGGGGGCTGGATGCCTACCACTACTACCACCCTTAGCCAGGGGGGGCTGGATGCCCACCACCACCCTTAACCAGGGGGTGCTGGATGCCTACCACTACTACCACCCTTAGCCAGGGGGGGCTGGATGCCTACCACCACCCTTAGCCAGGGGGGCTGGATGTCTACCACTACTACCACCCTGAGCCAGGGGGGCTGGATGCCTACCACTACTACCACCCTGAGCCAGGGGGCTGGATGCCCACCACCACCCTTAGCCAGGGGGGCTGGATGCCCACCACCACCCTGAGCCAGGGGGCTGGATGCCTACCACTACTACCACCCTTAGCCAGGGGGCTGGATGCCTACCACTACTACCACCCTTAGCCAGGGGGCTGGATGCCCACCACCACCCTTAGCCAGGGGGGCTGGATGCCTACCACTACTACCACCCTTAGCCAGGGGGGCTGGATGCCTACCACCACCCTTAGCCAGGGGGCTGGATGCCTACCACTACTACCACCCTGAGCCAGGGGGCTGGATGCCTACCAATACTACCACCCTGAGCCAGGGGGCTGGATGCCTACCACTACTACCACCCTGAGCCAGGGGGCTGGATGCCTACCACTACTACCATCCTTAGCCAGGGGGCTGGATGCCTACCACTACTACCACCCTTAGCCAGGGGGGCTGGATGCCTACCACTACTACCACCCTTAGCCAGGGGGCTGGATGCCTACCACCACCCTTAGCCAGGGGGCTGGATGCCTACCACTACTACCACCCTTAGCCAGGGGGCTGGATGCCTACCACTACTACCACCCTTAGCCAGGGGGCTGGATGCCTACCACTACTACCACCCTTAGCCAGGGGGGGCTGGATGCCTACCACCACCCTTACCCAGGGGGGGCTGGCTGCCTACCACTACTACCACCCTTAGCCAGGGGGGGCTGGATGCCTACCACCACCCTTAGCCAGGGGGGGCTGGATGTCTACCACTACTACCACCCTTAGCCAGGGGGGCTGGATGCCTACCACTACTACCACCCTGAGCCAGGGGGGCTGGATGCCTACCACTACTACCACCCTTAGCCAGGGGGGCTGGATGCCTACCACTACTACCACCCTTAGCCAGGGGGCTGGATGCCTACCACTACTACCACCCTTAGCCAGGGGGCTGGATGCCCACCACCACCCTTAGCCAGGGGGCTGGATGCCTACCACTACTACCACCCTTAGCCAGGGGGGCTGGATGCCTACCACTACTACCACCCTTAGCCAGGGGGGCTGGATGCCTACCACTACTACCACCCTTAGCCAGGGGGCTGGATGCCCACCACTACTACCAGCCTTAGCCAGGGGGCTGGATGCCTACCACTACTACCACCCTTAGCCAGGGGGGCTGGATGCCTACCACTACTACCACCCTTAGCCAGGGGGGGCTGGATGCCCACCACCACCCTTAGGCAGGGGGGGCTGGATGCCTACCACTACTACCACCCTTAGCCAGGGGGGGCTGGATGCCTACCACCACCCTTAGCCAGGTGGGGCTGGATGCCTATCACTACTACCACCCTGAGCCAGGGGGGGCTGGATGCCTACCACTACTACCACCCTGAGCCAGGGGGGGCTGGATGCCCACCACCACCCTTAGCCGGGGGGGCTGTATGCCCACCACCACCTTGAGCCAGGGGGGGCTGGATGCCTACCACTACTACCACCATGAGCCAGGGGGAGCTGGATGCCTACCACTACTACCACCCTTAGCCAGGGGGGCTGGATGCCTACCACTACTACCACCCTTAGCCAGGGGGCTGGATGCCTACCACTACTACCACCCTTAGCCAGGGGGCTGGATGCCCACCACCACCCTTAGCCAGGGGGCTGGATGCCTACCACTACTACCACCCTTAGCCAGGGGGCTGGATGCCTACCACCACCCTTAGCCAGGGGGGCTGGATGCCTACCACTACTACCACCCTGAGCCAGGGGGCTGGATGCCTACCACTACTACCACCCTTAGCCAGGGGGCTGGATGCCTACCACTACTACCACCCTTAGCCAGGGGGGATGGATGCCTACCACCACCCTTAGCCAGGGGGGCTGGATGCCTACCACTACTACCACCCTTAGCCAGGGGGGCTGGATGCCTACCACTACTACCACCCTTAGCCAGGGGGCTGGATGCCTACCACTACTACCACCCTTAGCCAGGGGGCTGGATGCCTACCACCACCCTTAGCCAGGGGGGCTGGATGCCTACCACTACTACCACCCTTAGCCAGGGGGCTGGATGCCACCACCACCCTTAGCCAGGGGGGCTGGATGCCTACCACTACTACCACCCTTAGCCAGGGGGCTGGATGCCTACCACTACTACCACCCTTAGCCAGGGGGCTGGATGCCTACCACTACTACCACCCTTAGCCAGGGGGGCTGGATGCCCACCACCACCCTTAGCCAGGGGGGCTGGATGCCTACCACTACTACCACCCTTAGCCAGGGGGCTGGATGCCCACCACCACCCTTAGCCAGGGGGCTGGATGCCTACCACTACTACCACCCTTAGCCAGGGGGCTGGATGCCTACCACCACCCTTAGCCAGGGGGGCTGGATGCCTACCACTACTACCACCCTGAGCCAGGGGGGCTGGATGCCTACCACTACTACCACCCTTAGCCAGGGGGCTGGATGCCTACCACTACTACCACCCTTAGCCAGGGGGGATGGATGCCTACCACCACCCTTAGCCAGGGGGGGGCTGGATGCCTACCACTACTACCACCCTTAGCCAGGGGGGGCTGGATGCCTACCCTACTACCACCCTTAGCCAGGGGGGCTGGATGCCTACCACTACTACCACCCTTAGCCAGGGGGGCTGGATGCCTACCACCACCCTTAGCCAGGGGGGCTGGATGCCTACCACTACTACCACCCTTAGCCAGGGGGCTGGATGCCTACCACCACCCTTAGCCAGGGGGCTGGATGCCTACCACTACTACCACCCTTAGCCAGGGGGGCTGGATGCCTACCACTACTACCACCCTTAGCCAGGGGGGCTGGATGCCTACCACTACTACCACCCTTAGCCAGGGGGGCTGGATGCCCACCACCACCCTTAGCCAGGGGGGCTGGATGCCTACCACTACTACCACCCTTAGCCAGGGGGCTGGATGCCCACCACCACCCTTAGCCAGGGGGCTGGATGCCTACCACTACTACCACCCTTAGCCAGGGGGGGCTGGATGCCCACCACCACCCTTAGCCAGGGGGGGCTGGATGCCCACCACCACCCTGAGCCAGGGGGGGCTGGATGCCTACCACTACTACCACCCTTAGCCAGGGGGCTGGATGCCTACCACTACTACCACCCTTAGCCAGGGGGGCTGGATGCCTACCACCACCCTTAGCCAGGGGGCTGGATGCCTACCACCACTACCACCCTTAGCCAGGGGGCTGGATGCCTACCACTACTACCACCCTTAGCCAGGGGGGCTGGATGCCTACCACTACTACCACCCTTAGCCAGGGGGGCTGGATGCCTACCACTACTACCACCCTTAGCCAGGGGGCTGGATACCTACCACCACCCTTAGCCAGGGGGGCTGGATGCCTACCACTACTACCACCCTGAGCCAGGGGGGCTGGATGCCTACCACTACTACCACCCTGAGCCAGGGTGGGCTGGATGCCTACCACTACTACCACCCTTAGCCAGGGGGGCTGGATGCCTACCACTACTACCACCCCCACTCATAGGATGGACAATGCATGACACAACCAGCACACCACAACCTAGGGAATGCAAGAAAAAGACATCCCCCCAACACCATGACAAGCGTGTGTAGACTGTGTCAAATGCCTACAACACCGAACATGACTTTGAACATACAATGTGACCCCCTAGCACATGTGCCACACATATATGTGTGTGGCACCCACAATGCAAGCAGGCCATGACCATTGTGGCAATGGGGTCCAAACCCCCATCATCACAGTGACCAAAATGTAAGTGTGGGGTCCATAGCTGAAGCACATTTTGAACATTGTGGCAATGGGGTCTAAACCCCCATCATCACAGTGAGCAAAATGTAAGTGTGGGGTCCATCGCTGAAGCACATTTTGAACATTGTGGCAATGGGGTCTAAACCCCCATCATCACAGTGAGCAAAATGTAAGTGTGGGGTCCATAGCTGAAGCACATTTTGAACATTGTGGCAATGGGGTCTAAACCCCCATCATCACAGTGACCAAAATGTAAGTGTGGGGTCCATAGCTGAAGCACATTTTGAACATTGTGGCAATGGGGTCTAAACCCCCATCATCACAGTGACCAAAATGTAAGTGTGGGGTCCATAGCTGAAGCACATTTTGAACATTGTGGCAATGGGGTCTAAACCCCCATCATCACAGTGACCAAAAGGTAAGTGTTGACAAAGAAAGAGGGGTGCAACTGCCAAACTGCATGGATGATTCCTGGTCACAGAACAAAAAACACATCAGTGGCAAAGTAGTGTATGAGTCCCATTGCAACATAAATTGGGTGAGCCAAATACTGCAGTGCAAATAAGACATACCTTTGGCCATGTGCAGACAAACAACACCCATGGGGGCTGACACCGTCAACATTCATCAATGACACAATGACAGAAGTGACCATCAGAATGCAGACCCACATATTTGCACCAATGGGCACACAAATGCAGATACCCTGTGGAGACTGCAGATGTGAGGTGAACAGATACCATACCATGGCAGCAATGGGACACACAAACCATGATCATTGTGCTGACCGATGACCTAGGAGTCCCAGGGACAGCAGGGGAAACCCACCAAACTACATACAGCCAATGGCACACCCAAGATATGCCAATGCAGTGGTGCAGATGCACAAACACAAACAGGCAGACCCACACTGCACATCATACACAACAGGTGAGGGGGGTGCCAGTGTCCCCAGGCAACCACACAACACATGAGGAGACCTGAATACCAATCATACAGATGTGCATACAGTGCCACACAAAGGTAACTCATGGATCCAAATCCCCTATGTGGGCAAGCAGGCATTGTCAGATGAGAGGGAGCACAAATCACACATGTCACACAGGCACGTAGGAACAGCAACTGACACAGCAAGACACAGACACACCACAGCACCACCCCCAGGGCCCCCACAAAGTGGTGACCCTGGGCTGCATTACAATCCCACTGTGATGACAAAGCTAAATGTGGTTCACACTGTGAACCACAGTCATGTGTCCTGAGCAACAAACTACCATCACACCTACACAAGCACAAATCAATCAGCATGGCCAGTAAGCCAAGGCCAACATGGAGGCAGGGGCCTAGCCGGGCAACAACTCTCATCTGCACACACTCAACACCACACCCCTCGACCTCCAACAATGTGCAGCAGTGAAGTACACATGCACTGGTGACATTGCACATGCACCCATGACTATTCCAGGGTGGTGGGTGGGAACCAAGGTGCAGAAACACATGACACATGGCCACTCAACAAGACTCCTGAATGTCTGACACACTGCACACTATGCTGTACATGGACATGACGGCAATACCACACCAACCAATGGGATCCCAGCCACAGTCACACACCAATGAAGAAGCCAAGGTCACCCACAAAGAACACACATAGACAACAACCAACATTGCAGCCCGAACCCTGAGGAGTGCCAGCAGTCACACACACAACGTGTCACAATCACTGAAAGATAACACAAACTGGAAATCACATGACAGGGGCAAACAACAAGTGCCAAGGGGAAACCTGACTGTGACCCATCTGCGTCTGCACACAAACTCAGCCCTGACAGCAAACACACCTATGGGTGACACCCTGATGACCAGTAATGTGCCATGCACCCACATCACAGAGAACCCAGGGAGAAGACTTTGGGGGAGCATAGGTCAACTCAGCTAGCATCACAAACAGGTACAACACTAGGGATCACAGCATGCACAGCTAAACGGAAGTGAACACACAGACATGCACATACAACACACACCTTGGGCGCAGGCAATGTCACAGGAGTACACACTGCCATGAGGGGACTCCACTCCTGTGTGAGGAAAGCTGTGCCATATGTTGCCTCAGTAGGGCCCCATCATGTCAGCTGAGCACTTGGTCACACAATCAACAATTAGCACCAAATGAGGGCTCCCGTCACATCAGCCTGGTCATGGAAGTGCCAACGGAATCATCAGCACAGATCCAACACACTTGTAAGCAATGTTGCACTGACAACACAGATGAGTCCTTCCCCATTGATGCCCAAACCTGCATGTCCAGTGGAGATGGCCACACGGTCAGGGAAGTAGACGAATTGAACAATGGCAGGCACAACAGATGTGCAGGGGTGGAAGCCACAGATGTGAAATAGCTAATCTAAGTAGGAAATCCCATTGCCAAATACTGAACACATGACACCCTCAGATGCGGCTATGGATGACATGGATACACCACAGGATAGGACACATTACCCCTGGACCACATGGGTTCCTGCACAGTAACACTTCATTATCATGAGACCAAATATCACCATCACTGCAGCAAGGGCATGGTTAGCATCATCAACAACATGTACATCAGAAGCATAAGCACTAGAGAACAGAAAGTTGCTTTATTCAGCATATGTGTGTAATGAAAACAAAGTCCAGAAAAAACACAAAGGCCAATGGCCAGTCCATTGTAAAAGTCCAAACAGGGTGACAGTGGCAGATGTCACCCTACGCATGCCTGCACAAAACCAGGGACAATTCACTAGGAGGGGCAACCGGGGGCAGGCCAGGCACCGCAGGGACAGGATCAGGGCTCACCAGGAGGAAGCAGGGAAGGGGTGGTGGGTGCTGGAGAGCCACTGACAACTGCAGTGGAGGTGTCTGACATGGTGTGTGCCGGCACAACTGGGGGCATGACTCAGATGTTGTGGGTGCCGGCACGACTGCAGTGGACCCTGCAGATGGAGTGGACAGGTCCGCCACTGTAGTGCCCAAGTCAGACAGGGTGGTAGTGGACTCCACTGCAGTGCCTACCACCAGGGGAGGAGAATGGGGAACAGGCAAGGTGGGCTGGACAGAGGGGGAGGACACCCTCACCACATCAGTGGCACAGACAAGCGTAGCGGGGGGTGTGGTGCCGGGAGAGCAAGTGCCAGGGGGAGAAGGCCGGATCCTCTTGGGGATGGTATATCTGTGGGTGGGGGAACCTGGGGCAGGGTGTGGTGGGGGCACCTGTGGAGTGGGGGCCTGAGGGATGGAGGAAGGAGACCTGCTGCCTGAGCTGCAGGGCGGCGGCGGGGTCTTGCTCTTACGACTCCGGGGGGACTTGCGGGTGGGGGCCTCAGTCTGTCTGCGCCTGGGGGAGGGTGTCCGGGGGCGAGGGGCACTCTGCTCCGTGTGGGTGGGCTTCCTCTTCCCCCTGGATGCTGGAGCAGCTGGATCGGAGGGGAAGAGGCCGAGGTCACTGAGGAAGAGGCACTGGGTCTTTGGGGTTGCAGGTGAGGCAAGGGAGTGTGTTTTGGAGGGAGAGGCAACTGAGGACTGCGCAGTGCTCGTGGATGCGTGTGTGTGTACCAGGGCCCCATCCCCTGTGAGTCTGGTTTCAGTCCCCTGACTGTGCGTGCGTGTGCGTTTTGTTTGTGGCGTGTGTGTCTGTGTGCTGGATGTGTGTGTGCTGGTGTGTGCCTGTGCCGGTGTGTGTGTGCTTGGGACAGGTAAGGTGCTGGGGAGTGTGGATGGAGCAGAGGCAGGAGGGGTGAGGGACTGTCTGAGGAGGGACACTGCTGCCGTCAGGGAGGTGTCCATGGACCTATTGCCCCTCTGTAGGTCAGACATGCCCGATGAGATGCCCTCCATGAACAACACCAGCTGAGTCAACAGAGCGGTGTGCGCATGGAGGACACTCAGCATGGCTGTCTGCCCTACATGGAGCTGGCGAAGGAGGTACACAGACTCCTCACTCAGGGCAGCAGGGGACACAGGGGCAGGGGTGCGGTGCCTGGCCCAAAGGAGACACGCTCCCGAACATGGGAGCCTCCACGGACCTGGGGAATGGGAGCCGATGGGAGGGCGGTGGTGGTGCTGGTGGTGGCGGGGACAGCAACACTAGCTGGGGTGTGGTGGCTGCTGACACCCGCCTCCATAAGGGAGTCATCCTCCGAGTTGCTCTGGTCCTCAGCTGAGGTGGATGGTGCTGAGGACTCCTCGGTGTGGCTCCCCTCGCCCTCCGTGCCACTGGGTCCCTCCGACCACTCCTCGGCTGCTGACCCAGTCTGGCTCTCCGGCTCCTCCTGCTCCGTGGAGCTGTCCCCTTCCGTGGCCGTGGATGTATCTGCAAACAATGGGGAAACAGACAGACATCAGTCACCTGCACCAAACGCACACACCACTGTGAGCACAGCACATTACAGAGCAAGCCCTGGTATCATTAGTTGTACATTGCTAAAAGTGCCCTAACTGAACAGGAGCAGCCAATTGTCAGTCTGATGCCAACCATGGCACTCACATCCCACATGGCCTTGCACCCATCTGTCTGGTGTCTGTTGGATTGCAACACCCCAGTGTGGACACATGCACCAACTACACAGTAGTTGGACAGTGCAGAGGACACGGTGTGGCATGTGGACATGCACACATCACAGCTCTTGCCACTGAGTCAGTACAGGTTTCCGGATGAAAGGGATGCCCAGAGTCAAATAGGAAATGCATGTGATGCATACCAGCGACAGACACCATGATGCACCCATGTCCTGATAGCCATCGCCACAATGGTGTGCATGTAGCACATGTCACTCCCCTGCAGGATCACCAATAAGTAGACACATGCCATGGCGGAGGCATGACTGCTAAGTCATACATCACTGTCTCAGTGATGTATGACTTGGCAGCCAGACAACAACACTCTGCACTGTGTCACAATAGTAGGTCATGGGGAATGCAAGTCCTGGAGCTGCACAAGTGCACATGTACATCCCCCCACAACACATCATCTTAACCCTCATCTGTCCAGGTCATACCTATTGGACATAGGGGAGACCTGTGACACTACCCTCTGAACCTGAGCCCCTCACAATCTGCTGTGAATGGGGAACAGCTGCCTGAACTTCACATTCGCATACCCCAGTCTGCACGGGCAGCTGATCAAACACCTATGTGACACACAAGTATCGTCTCCTATGGTCACATCTCCAGGGGCATGCTGAGCCCCTACCAAGAAACACCCCAGCAGTCCTGGCAACTAATCCACAATACACTGACACAGAGGCAGACACCTGAGGGGTCAAATCACTGCGCACAATGTGTCAGCTGATACACGGGAGTGGGAGTACAGAGTGCATTGCATGGCCTGGAGTAGGCATGACTGTCCTGCCCCACATGAATGAGGGATGAGCCCTGGACAGTGGATAGCTGGCTATGTATGTGTGACACACGTAATCTGCACACTCCTGGGTCCCAAACATTGTTCCCACCTGCTGCATGGGCGTGTGCCACATACCCCAGGCACATGTGGTGGCTCAGCTCAGCAAGTGGACCGCATATCAAAGCAACATGCAGATTACATGTCCGAACACAGGCGTTGTGTGAACAATGGACCCACCCATGATGCCCACAACAGAGTTAGGGAAACAGATGCTGTCCCCCACCTTTAGTGAAGCAAACTGCAAGGACACAGTCCCAAGTGACACAATTCCCTGAATGTAAGGGCCACACCTGGGTATCAGATGAGGAGTGGGCAGTGCACAATAGAGGGACATGGCTCCTGGACAACATGACTGCTGCACTGTGGCAGTTGAACCAGGCCAGAAGAGGGCACAAAGCATGTAATACAGAGTTCACAGTGCAGTCTTTGACTCACCCCCTCCTTGCTGCTGTCTGGCCTTCAGCTGCCCATCCAGGTCTGGAAACACCACCGCCAGGATCTGGAGCATGTGGGGGGTCAGGGTCCGTGTTCCGCCCCTCCTGCGAGGAGGCGACAGCTTCAGCTGGACCCAAGCAATTCTCCGGGTCCAGCCCCGAAGGTCCTGCCACCTCTTCTGGCAGTTGCAGATCCGGCGCTTGTAGACCCCCACGGACCGGACAGCCCGGACGATGTCCTTCCAGATCTCCTGCTTCCGATGGGCATTAACCTGTCAGGATGACAAAGTGAAAAGGCCATTACTACACATGCAACATATCCGTGCATGACACAGTTGTATATACTTGTCTCAATCACAGGGGCACATGATGTACACAGGCAGTGCAAAGCTGCCCATGGACAGTTTGCCAGACGTCACTACATGGTATCATTGCATGGGAAGTAAAACCTTGTTCAAATGCACTGTCACTGCACCATACCTGTCCAGTGCATGTCACTACACACTATGGGGGGTGACAACTACTCAGTGAGCCTGCTAGCCAGTGGCGTGCAGACTTTCAGCCTTGCTAGTCAGACAATATGCACATTCAGAAAGGCAGTGCACAGAACACTCACCTGCTCCCCTGGTGTCCCATACAGCTTGCTGTACTGTGGAAGTAGGCTGTCCAGCAGGGCCTGGTTCTCCTCAAGGCTGAAGGCTGGGGCTCTCTCCACAGTACGTGCCATTGCAGGGTCCAGAGGGGCAGAGACAGCAGCAGTGCAGTGGCAGATGTCGTCCTGGAGCATGTAGTGCAGGCAAGTGAGCTCTCAGGGGAACAGCCAGCAATATATATGTGCTGGAGAGGCAGATACTGTCCCTTGTGTCCAAAGTGATAGGTCCAAGTCGTTTGCATCTTCTGAATCTGGCCAATCCATGGAATAGCAGCACCAATACACGCCCACAGCATCCTTCAAATCTTCAACTTCATGACATACATGATTTTGCAACATTGTTGTGGGTGACCAACTGAATTTCCAGCAACCGACTCGTTCGAAATTCGAAAACGCGTCCGTTGCCAGGCAAGGCCATTGTCAATGGGTGCGCACTGATCGGTCCATTGCGGTACAACGCGTACAGGGGTACAACGCTTACCCGCACACATTGAATTCAATGGGCCGGCCGGGGGCACCGATCGGTCCATTGCAGTACAACGCGTACAGGGGTACAACGCGTACCCGCACACATTGAATGCAATGGGCCGGCCGGGGGCACCGATCAGTCCATTGCAGTACAACGCGTACAGGGGTACAACGCGTACCCGCACACATTGAATGCAATGGGCCGGCCGGGGCACCGATCGGTCCATTGCTGATCAACGCGTACAGGGGTACAACGCGTACCCGCACACATTGAATGCAATGGGCCGGCCGGGGCACCGATCGGTCCATTGCTGATCAACGCGTACAGGGGTACAACGCGTACCCGCACACATTGAATGCAATAGGCTGGCCGGGGGCACCGATCGGTCCATTGCAGTACAACGCGTACAGGGGTACAACGCGTACCCGCACACATTGAATGCAATGGGCCGGCCGGGGGCACCGATCGGTCCATTGCTGATCAACGCGTACAGGGGTACAACGCGTACCCGCACATTGAATGCAATGGGCCGGCCGGGGGCACCGATCGGTCCATTGCAGTACAACGCGTACAGGGGTACAACGCGTACCCGCACACATTGAATGCAATGGGCCGGCCGGGGCACCGATCAGTCCATTGCAGTACAACGCGTACAGGGGTACAACGCGTACCCGCACACATTCAATGCAATGGGCCGGCCGGGGGCACCGATCGGTCCATTGCAGTACAACGCGTACAGGGGTACAACGCGTACCCGCACACATTGAATGCAATGGGCCGGCCGGGGGCACCGATCGGTCCATTGCAGTACAACTGCGTACAGGGGTCCAACACATACCCGCACACATTGAATGCAATGGGCCGGCCGGGGGCACCGATCGGTCCATTGCTGTTCAACGCATCACTGTACAAGTGACTGGCATATGTCACCATGCCTGTCTCAGATGGACATATGCCAGCCACAGATAGCTCCCAGGGAGTGAGGGGCACACCTACAGCACAACAGCCTGTCCAAACTTTCTCATAAGGCATGTAAGGCTGCATTTCCTATTGTGTGTATGTTGGTGTACATGTTGTCCTGTGGGTGTCACCTGTGGGCAGCCACCCCCAGGCTGTGCACGTGTTCATGGGGACAGGATCCTGGGTGTTACGTGTACATGACCACTGTGATGTGCAACTGTTCATATCTGTGCATGTGCCATGGTCACATTTCACGGTGGTGTATGTGTATGTCATGTCACATACCCCGTGAGTCCCATGTGGGATGGTATGTTTGAGCCAGGGTGTCCCAGTGGCACAATAGTGATGGTCCTCCACAGTCTGTGTGCATGTAGTGTTTACAATGTCTCTGATTTCATGTGCACAATGGGAGACAGTCTCCACATCCACGTTGTGTGAGCATGGACTTTGATGTTGTGCGTGTGTGTGGCACAGACGTCCATGTCTGTCCTGCCGTGGCAAGTGGGACCACTACCTGTGGGGGTCATGGTTGTTTTGCTGTGGTGTATACATGATACTCCATGTAATGCCAGTGTCCATGTGGCAATACAGGGTCCCTGGGAATGTACCTGTCGTTGAGCTGTGGTGCCTGGGGCACATCTGTCCTCACATGTCACTGTGGGGGGTGATTGTGACATGACAGCAGGAGATGGGAACTGTGACACGGCCTCATGATATCCAATGGGCCAACCTGGGACTAATTGATGCCACTTGTTGGACCGTGTTGACAGATGTTGGCCATGTATGTACCATACATGTCCTTATGGAACTGCACACTTCATGTAGTTGTGCCTCATAATGATGTATGTTGGGATATTGGGTGTGTTCAATGCCGCATATGTGGGGTGACTGACAATCTTGCTTACTTCTCCTCTGCACTGCAGGGCTCCTGCTGTCCATCGACCATTCCCAGACCTGGCAACGATGGTGGAACGGGACAGCATCCGACGGTACCGCTTCACCAGGCAGCTGATTGAGGATTTGGCAGTGCAGTTGTCCCCACATTTGCAGCCTGGCCGGCCGTATCCTACAGCGCTGACCCCCAAGGTGAAGGTGATGGCAGCCCTACACTTCTTTGCCACCGGTACCTTCCAACATACTGTGGCGACTGCTGGTGGGATGTCACAGACCATGTTGAGCCGTGTGCTCCGCGATGTTTTGGCGGCAATGTTGCTATTCCTGAACCGGTACATCTATTTCCCTAGACTGCGACGACTCACTGACGTGAAGAGTGACTTTTATGCCCTGGGGAGGATGCCGCATGTCATTGGCTCCATTGATGGGACACATGTGGCTTTGGTACCACCACTGGCCCAGGAGCAGGCCTACAGGAACCGCAAGCACTACCACTCGGTCAATGCACTGGTGGTGTGTCTTGCAGACATGACCATCACACACGTGTGTGCCCGTTTCCCTGGTTCAGCACACGATGCCTTTGTGATGAGGAGTAGTCGCATCCCCAGGATGATGGCACAGATGCAGAACCAGCGTGCCTGGCTTGTTGGTGTGTACTGACTTTGTGCCATTGTGTGTGATCTGATCTGTAGTATTCCGCCCACTTTTCCAAGTCAGCTAATGTGCACTTGTCTGTCCGTAGGTGACTCGGGATACCCCAACATGCCGTGGTTGCTGACACCCCTCAGGAACCCTGTGACACCAGCCCAGATGCGCTACAATGAGGCACATGGTCGGACCAGGAGAGTGATTGAGCGGACATTTGGTCTCCTGAAGAGCCGCTTCCGCTGCCTGGACAAGACCGGAGGGTCCCTCCCATATGCCCCTGCGAAAGTGTGCAAGATTATCATCGTCTGCTGCATGCTCCACAACCTGGCAGTGCGGAAGGAGTTGCCTCTCATCCAGGATGACAATGACCAACATCCGCCACCTGTGGAGGATCCTGGCCTGGACCACGATGCCAGTGACGATGATGATGATGATGATGAGGGTGATGTCCGCACACAGCTCATCACCAACTTCTTTAGCTGAATGTGAGTATCCTGAGGTGTCATGTCAATGATGTGAGTTGGCATGATATGTGTAGGTGGTGCTCTGGTGCTGTTGGAGTGTGTCCATGGGCTACTTGACTGGATGTGTGTTGCGATGTGTGCTTACAGGTGGGCTGTACTCCCCAACAGTGTTGACATGCTAACTTGGTTCTGGGTGGGTATCTTGTAACATGTATTGTGCATGAGTTTTGCTGTTCTGTCCTGTACTCCATTGCTTTTGACTGTGTGTCATTTCTGTCCTTCACAGGGTACTTTCAGATTCGTTTGGTCAACTGTGTCCACCGACGACGTGATTGCACTTCCAGGGTGGTAGCTGTTGTGTCCCTACAGGTGATGTGCGCCACACCCATGGACTTCCATCCGTCTACAGTTGTTGACTGTGTGCCCGCTGCCAGGTGGGATTACCTTGCATCTGTAGTGGTTACGACATGTTGCAACTGTGTAATAAACCTGTGCTTCACTTTGTGATGTGCGTTGTCTGTGGTCACACATTTGACTGCCATTTGCTTACTGCACCTGTGGGCTACTTGACTACAACTGGGAATGGGTGTGGTGTCTGTGCATTGCACCGTCTTCCCTGGCAACATCAGTGTAGGCAATGAGTCAAATGGCCTAGGTGTGTATGTGTTGTGTAGCCCTGGTGGTGTGTCTCCCTCATATGTGTCACGTTGCCTTTACTCACATGCCTGTGTTGTACTTGCTGTTGCAGTTCGCATACCCAGTGTAATTTTGCAGTTCATCATCCCCATAACAGCACCCACGTTGGAATCACAACAGAGGCAAGTATGGTGTATTAGTGTGTTTATTGTGATACATTTGTGTGAATAGTGCATAGGATGGGTAGTGCTGTACATAAATCTTGCAATCAGAAGTTCCTAGGTGAATTGAAAGTCCTGGTAGACAGAATCCCCAGTATCGGGGCCACAGTTGTCTGAGACATTGGTCCAACTTGTACTCCCCATGCAATGTGTGGGAGTAGTGTTGCCGTCAACAGGGTGAACAGTCTGTGCACAAAGGTGAACATCCAGAACAGGTTCAGGCTTCCTGGGAGTTGCGCTTGGCCATCGGCCTCTCACTTGCCCCTCTTCGGACGACCCCTCTTCTTGGGGGGCCCTCAAGTACAGGCTGCTGCGGTGCAGGGGACTCTCCGCCAGAGTCATCCTCCCTCCCTGTGGCAGTTGCAGTTTGGGCAGCACCAGATGTTGTTGGCACACAGGGAGGTGTGGACTCGTTGCTGTTCATCTGGCGGAGGCATTGTAAAATGTCCCTGTGGACCGCCGTCATCTCATGCAGTGCATCCCACTTGGACTCCACGCGGGACATGTGTGAGTCCACGCGGGACATGTGTGACTCCACGTGGGACATGTGAGAGTCCAAGCGGGCATGATGGGCAGCCTGCTGCTGTTTCATGTCTCTGAGGAGCCCCACTACCTGGCTGAGGTCTCCGGTGCTGGACTGGTACGCATCAGCTACGCGTACCAGTTGTGGGTCATCATGCACACCAGCAACCTCTGCAAGCAGCGACCTCTGTCTCCCACCCCTCCCACCACCCCTGCTGACATGTGCAGTGCGTGCAGTGGCACGCACAGATGACCCTGGTCCACCTTGGAGGTTGGTGGTGGTGGTGGTGTCCATGGCCCCAGGTTGGTCCAGGGTCCCTGTGCTGGTGTTGCTCCTTGTTCTGTCCATGTCGGCAGGGATGGTATTTGTGTTGACAGTCGTTGGAGGGGTGGGTGCAGGGGGTGCAGCTGGTGGTCCTGCTGGTGCTGCAGCTGGTGGTCCTGCTGGTGCTGCATGTAGACTTGCACCGGATGTGCCAGGTTGGTCTTCTTCGTCCGAGGAGGGCAGAGGCTGTACGACACCAGTGAGCTCCGCATCCTCTTGAGCCTGGGACTGGGACTCCTCAGCGTCTGCTGCAGTGTCCCCATCATCACCTGTTTTTGGGAGACACACACAATGTATGTTATGTTTCTGCAGGCATCAATGGTTGACACACATGACAGTTGTGACTGTGCCTCTGGGTGCGGGCCTGTACATTGCATTGTCCTAAGTCGTCACAGTCAGGGGTTGATATTGGTGTGGCACATTGTCCTGCATTATTTGGGCATTTCTATGTATTTGTTGGGGTGTGAACATGGTCTGCATTGGTTGTGTTTGGTTGACAGCCGGCCCTCCTTCCCACCCACCCAGCCAGTCAGTTATCCCACCATGGACTGTGCTTGCATTGCAGGGAGTGGAAGTTGTCTCTCAGGATGTCAGTCAGTGGTGTCCTGCTGTTTGTTGGTGCACAGTTGCCAGCAGGGCCTTGTGCTCCCCACAGCAGTAGCCAGTGTCAGCCATCTTGTGAGTCCTTCTCCACTCCCTGTGATGTGTGCATGGTTCAGGGTGGTGTTGATGGGACAGTTGTGGGGGTGACCAATATCAGTGACTGCCACTCCCATCATGCTATTGCCTCCACCCCACTTGCCAGCATTCCCATACTTACTTGCTTTTGTGGGGAGTTCAGTGTGTGTGGGTGTGAGGGCAATGGCAAGATGGCTGACAGTGGTGTCCTGCTGTTGGTTGGTGTGCAGTTCCCAGCAGGGCCTTGTGCTCCCCACAGCAGTAGCCAGTGTCAGCCATCTTGTGAGTCCTTCTCCACTCCCTGTGATGTGAGCATGGTTGAGGGTGGTGTTGATGGGACAGTTGTGGGGGTGACCAATATCAGTGACTGCCACTCCCATCATGCTATTGCCTCCACCCCACTTGCCAGCATTCCCATACTTACTTGCTTTTGTGGGGAGTTCAGTGTGTGTGGGTGTGAGGGCAATGGCAAGATGGCTGACAGTGGTGTCCTGCTGTTGTTTGGTGTGCAGTTCCCAGCATGCCCTTGTGCTCCCCACGACACAGCAACAGTGTCAGACATCTTTGATGGGCCTTTCCACTCTCTGTGGGATGTGCATGCGTGAGTGTGAGCTTGCTGGGCCATGTGGTGGGGGATGTAGAGCTGTGACTATGACTCCCATCATGCTATTGCCTCCACCCCCTTCCCAGCATGCCCATGCTTCCTTCCTTTGACTCTGCTTCCCTGTGGGGTGGGCTGGCTGTGCTGACAGGATGGCTGGGAGTGTTGTCCTGGCAGTTGTTTGGCTAAAAGTCCCAAGAGTGTCCCTGTGCTTCACACAACATAACCCAGGGTGGTGGTTCTTTGTGGGATCTTGAGTTAGGATGGGAGGCATTGCATTCTACCAGGTGGGTTCTGTGGAGTTTGTGTTGGGGGGTGTGAGGGGAGGTGCTTGTGACTATGGTCAGTGCTGCAAGTCCTCCTTCCCACCCAGCCAGCCAGATATCCCACCATGGAACGTGCTTGCATTGCAGGGAGTGGAAGTTGTCTCTCAGGATGTCAGTCAGTGGTGTCCTGCTGTTTGTTGGTGCACAGTTGCCAGCAGGGCCTTGTGCTCCCCACAGCAGTAGCCAGTGTCAGCCATCTTGTGAGTCCTTCTCCACTCCCTGTGATGTGAGCATGGTTCAGGGTGGTGTTGATGGGCCAGTTGTGAGGGTGACCAATATCTGTGACTGCCACTCCCTTCATGCTATTGCCTCCACCCCACTTGCCAGCATTCCCAAACTTACTTGCTTTTGTGGGGAGTTCAGTATGTGTGGGTGTGTGAGCAATGGCAAGATGGCTGACAGTGGTGTCCTGCTGTTGGTTGGTGTGCAGTTCCCAGCATGCCCTTGTGCTCCCCACGACACAGCAACAGTGTCAGACATCTTTGATGGGCCTTTCCACTCTCTGTGGGATGTGCATGCGTGAGTGTGAGCTTGCTGGGCCATGTGGTGGGGATGTAGAGCTGTGACTACGACTCCCATCATGCTATTGCCTCCACCCCCTTCCCAGCATGCCCATGCTTCCTTCCTTTGACACTGCTTCCCTGTGGGGTGGGCTGGCTGTGCTGACAGGATGGCTGGGAGTGTTGTCCTGGCAGTTGTTTGGCTAAAAGTCCCAAGAGTGTCCCTGTGCTTCACACAACATAACCCAGGGTGGTGGTTCTTTGTGGGATCTTGAGTTAGGATGGGAGGCATTGCATTCTACCAGGTGGGTTCTGTGGAGTTTGTGTTGAGGGGGGTGTGAGGGGAGGTGCTTGTGACTATGGTCAGTGCTGCAAGTCCTCCTTCCCACCCAGCCAGCCAGATATCCCACCATGGAACGTGCTTGCATTGCAGGGAGTGGAAGTTGTCTCTCAGGATGTCAGTCAGTGGTGTCCTGCTGTTTGTTGGTGCACAGTTGCCAGCAGGGCCTTGTGCTCCCCACAGCAGTAGCCAGAGTCAGCCATCTTGTGAGTCCTTCTCCACTCCCTGTGATGTGAGCATGGTTCAGGGTGGTGTTGATGGGCCAGTTGTGAGGGTGACCAATATCTGTGACTGCCACTCCCTTCATGCTATTGCCTCCACCCCACTTGCCAGCATTCCCAAACTTACTTGCTTTTGTGGGGAGTTCAGTATGTGTGGGTGTGTGAGCAATGGCAAGATGGCTGACAGTGGTGTCCTGCTGTTGGTTGGTGTGCAGTTCCCAGCATGCCCTTGTGCTCCCCACGACACAGCAACAGTGTCAGACATCTTTGATGGGCCTTTCCACTCTCTGTGGGATGTGCATGCGTGAGTGTGAGCTTGCTGGGCCATGTGGTGGGGGATGTAGAGCTGTGACTACGACTCCCATCATGCTATTGCCTCCACACCCCTTCCCTGCATGCCCATGCTTCCTTCCTTTTGACTCTGCTTCCCTGTGGGGTGGGCTGGCTGTGCTGACAGGATGGCTGGGAGTGTTGTCCTGGCAGTTGTTTGGCTAAAAGTCCCAAGAGTGTCCCTGTGCTTCACACAACATAACCCAGGGTGGTGGTTCTTTGTGGGATATTGAGTTAGGATGTGAGGCATTGCATTCTACCAGGTGGGTTCTGTGGAGTTTGTGTTGAGGGGTGGTGTGAGGGGAGGTGCTTGTGACTATGGTCAGTGCTGCAAGTCCTCCTTCCCACCCAGCCAGCCAGATATCCCACCATGGAACGTGCTTGCATTGCAGGGAGTGGAAGTTGTCTCTCAGGATGTCAGTCAGTGGTGTCCTGCTGTTTGTTGGTGCACAGTTCCCAGCAGGGCCTTGTGCTCCCCACAGCAGTTGCCAGTGTCAGCCATCTTGTGAGTCCTTCTCCACTCCCTGTGATGTGCGCATGGTTCATGGTGGTGTTGATGGGACAGTTGTGGGGGGGCAATATGTGTGACTGCGACTCCCATGATGCTATTGGCTACACTGACTTGGCCAGCATACACAGAATTCCTTCCTTTGAGTGGTCTTCACTGTGTGTTGGTGTTGTTGTGGTGGCTACATGTCTGGATGTGTTTGTTAGTTCTATTTGTGCCACTGCCTAGCTGTAGTTGTAGTTGTGTTTGTACATGTGATGGCACAGTTGGATGTAACTTTTTTGATGGCATGTGTTGTGTTTATCTGACTGACATCCACATTTTGGGATGATTCTGTTCTGGTTGCTGTGTAATTGCTATGAGTGCATGGTTTGACTCTCCCCTTGACAGTGATGTGTGTGTGTTTTGTGGCATAATATTGGGTACATTTGTTGTGTACTCACCAGGCTCTGGGATGTTCTCTAGTCCATATACGCTCACTGGCGGAAGGATGGCCCGCACCTTCTCCTCCCAGGGCCTGAGGTATATTGGCTTGGCAGGAGGGCCACTGCCGGTGTATTGGCTGATGATGTAGTCTTTCTTGAGCAGGTCCCGTACCCTCCTGCGCACGTCATACCACCTGTTCTGGATGTTGCTCTTTGTGCGCAGACATGGTGATTGTGCGTTCACCCTGTTGATGATCCTCTCGGGAGATGGGGGTCTGTTGGACCAGTGTGCCAAATAGCTGTGGCTCTACCCTGAGGATCTCGTCTACCATGACTTCCAATTCACAATCTAGGAACTTGTGATTCTTCTTGGGGGGCATGGTGATGGGTGGTGATGGTGAGTGATGTGTGTGTTGGTGTGCAGGTGAGGGTGTGTGAGTGTGTGTTTTGCTGGGTGTATGTGAGGTAGGTATTTGTTGGTGTGCTGATGGTGTGTGGCTTGTGTGAGGGATGAGCTGTGGGTGTGTGGTTGCTGTCTCTTGGGTGCTGGCAGTGGAATGGCATTTGCAAAGGATCATGGTTGTGATTTGTGTCCTTTATATGGGTGGAGTTGTGGGTGTGTCTTTGTTCTCTGTCCCCACCCCCCCAGTATTTATTGGCTTTGTAATTGCTTGTTTGGCCTTTTTTTGTGTGATTTTTCCTTTGGACTGTCTGTGCATGTTGGAAACGTTCTTGTGACCGAGTCGGACCCTGCATTTGTCTCGTACGGTGTTCTCCGTTTCGTTCACGCTGTGTTTGTGCAGTTTTCTATGCTGCGTACGCGTCGGTCGCGGTGTTTTGTGTTGCTTCGGCTCGGTTTTGTATGCGTGTCGGTCGTACGGCTTGTCCTCCGTCCGACTCGGTCGTGGTTTTCGCACCTTGAATCGTACTTTGCGGTTTGGAGTTCGCGTGTACGTTTCGGTCGGATTTGTTCCGGGTGCGTGTCGGTCGGTTCGATTCGCGTGTTTTTCCGGCCGGATTGCTGTTTTCCGTGCGGCATGGTCGTTCGGCTTGGGTTCGGTACGTGTCAGTCGGATTTTGCACGCCTTGCATCGTACTTGGCGTGTCGGGCGCCACAGGTACGTGTCGGTCGGTATAATTTCCGGCTCCGTGTCGGTCGGTGCTTTTTCCGGCCCGAATCGGAATCGACCCCTAAGTGTAACAAACCATGTAGGGGTTCCTAAATTTCTTAACATACATTTTAATTCCCCATGACGTTGATACCAATATTCATTAGTGCTACGTTGACATGCCATCAAATTAATTAACTGCGATTCTAAATGTTCATCTCTTTTTTCAACTTTGTCCATAAATTCCTTTGCAGAAAGATGTGAAAGATGCGTTCCAGTTTTCAATATATGGTTGAATGCATATGAAAGTGCAGACAGATCACTCTTAAATAAAAGTTAAAATAAATATGGAATTCACTGACGAAATCTTGGTTCTTCTGAGTACAGTCGTAAAGTACGATATTCTGAAGCTGGAATCTGAACTAGTCGTTCATCATATCGTCCACCTTTTCCAGTAGGGAACAGCTGTGGAAAACAACGAGCTTCCAAACTTTTTTCCCACATACTCATGGGACTTCCTTTTGCTTTTTTCATCTGGAACAATTCAATAGTATCTCCTATTAGTTCTTTTGAATGTAGAGGGTGTATAGTATAATGTTCATACATTTCTTCTTTTCTTGAATTCTCCACTGTTTCTATTTGTCCAATTGAAATGTGTCTTTCATCTTCTAAACTCATTTCTTCTTCCTCTACATTTACATTTTTATAGTAAATATTGTTTTGCACCAGATATAATGTAGCCTTTTGGACTTTCGTGACATCTACTAACTCTTGCCATATTTTCCGACTCTTTGTGGGTACACCATTAACAAGAATGACTACAGGTTCAGTATCCTCTCTTTCTACACCAACAGTTTCAACATTTTTCTTAAAATCTAAAGGTAAATACACAACTCTTCCTTTTAAACCTCTTTGTAGATCTGTTGGAGGCAGCTTACCTGTTTTAGGCTCCATACGAATTATAGCCTGAAAAGGGTGCACAGATTGTATAAGGATGGCCTCATATGTATTTAAATTTTTAAGTTCAGGAGGTATAGCTACTAATTCTAAGTCATTATGGACAGCTCTAGCTGGCATTTTGTTTTCTTCTAATTTATTATAACAATATTTACAAATACATTGTACAGTACCCAACTCAAAACGACCTTCCACAAACAGATAAGCAGCAAATTCTTTCCATTTAGCATTGTTTTCCTTTTCACTTTTTAAAAACACATCTACATTCCTAGTTTGAATTTTATAATGAGTACGTCGACAACAAATACAAACATAGTTTGGATTTTCACCAGAAACTACTTTAAACTTTATTATTTCTTTTTCAAGCTTTACATCAGTACTATCTTCCATCTCTTCTTCAACACCTACACTTATCAAACTCTCAGTTTCTCTACACTCCTCTTGACAAGCAAAGAAACGTAACTCTATATCATCACAATTTTTTCTTACATCCAACACTGAACCATGCAAAAGAGCTGTATTAATTTCATTTAGACATAATGCAGGACTTTTCACGTAGTATAATCTTCTAACTAACTTCCGCATTTCGGAATGATATACTGCTAACATTCTTAAATGATGAAAACGACTTTGACACACTTTCCTAGAAAGACAAGCCAGAGAATGACCTTGCAACCCTGTATTTTTTCTCACTTTGCAAGGATCCAGTCCTTGTAATATCTTAATCTTCTGTTTCACAGTTTTTCTTCCATATTCTCTTAAGAAATTTAATAAAATATCAATAGATTGTTGACGTATACTACAAATACTACTACAATCCCATGTAAACACTGGAGCCTGGGTACGTCTCCCTTGAACTTCCTCAGCTATTACTTCTTCCACATTTCTAGGAACCATCTTTTCTTTTTCAATTGGAGAGCCATTTTTCACTTCATAACAATGACCACAGGTATCAACTGCATGCAGTAATCTATTTTGTTGAAAATAACTTTCTTCATTAAAAAAGGTTCCGTACTAGAAGTATGCTTCCATTCCCCGGAAAATATTTTACAAAAATTAGTTCTATTTACAATTCTTTTTCTTTTACATTTGTTCTTCATACGCTGCATTATTGTATTTAAAGTCTTCAATCTTTTTATAATTAAGATAAATAATTTTCTTTTCAATTCAAAGGCTTTTTCAATTACACTTAGAATCTCCTTTTTTTGTCTGTAAAATGCTGATCTCCTTTTATATATTTTAATTTTTTTAGTAAATTTTGGAGTACTCTACTTTTATAGATTCTTTTTCGAATTTCTGAAAATTGTTTCTTCCTGCTTCCAACATAATTCTTTTTCCAATAATCCAATTTTCCACTTTTTTGTAAATTTTTCTTTTCTTTTTGTTTCACTGTTCTTGTTGTATCTGTCTGTTCTTGATTTTTAAAATTGGAAACTGTTTTTACAAGTTTTTAAAAAAAAAACTTTAGTTCTCTTACCAGAACACTTTTTCTTTAAAGATCCATGTTGTAGTTGATCTAATTCCTCTTTTCCTTTTTTTTTTTAAATAAACCTCCTTTCTTTGTTGTCTTTTTCTTTGCTCTTTTCTTGTCATTGTAACTCTTTCTTAATAATTATGCAAACTATCTGTAAAATAAGAAAAGTTTTGAAAACAATTTAATATAATTAAAATAATTATATATAAATATTCACATGTATAACTATAAAAATACATACAAAAAAACCACATCAATGATTTCAGCAATGGAACAGTGCTACCTGCATAATTGTAGTAGTGTATGAGTAGTGTGAAAGATACTAGAGCACAGCATTAGTAGTACACATCTAATTGTGGAACTGCATGGTTACAACCTGTATCATTCCATGAATACATGGGTAGTGACTAAAAGATTACAATACTACAAGGAGAGTGCCTGAGTGCATTTATAAGTGCTTAGGTATTGGCGGAGTGATAGGATAAGTAGATAGTGCTGGATGGGTGATTGGAGAAGTGCATGGGACTGACAGGAGGATTCCTACACTGCATAGGTACTAACTGGGTATTTAGAAGACTGTATCAATAGTATGTACCTGGTTAGAGGTCTGCATGCATAGTGCACAGAATATTGTATCTATAGTAGTGTTAGTGGCTAGGCCATTCCATAACTACATGACTGCTAACTGGAATGATTACAGTGCTATAAACTGAGTGTATGTTGAAATTATAAGTACTTAGGTTTTAGTGGAGTGATAGGATAAGTAGATAATGCTGGATGGGTGATTAGAAAAGTGCATGGGACTGACAGCAGGATTCCTAGACTGCATAGGTATTAACTGGGTATCCATAGTAGTGTACCAATAGTATGTAGCTGGTTAGAGGAGTGCATAGATAGTGCACAGAATATTGTAACTGTACTTGTCTTACTAGCTAGCCAATTCCAAAAGTACATAACTACTAACTAGAATAATTACAGTGCTGCAAACAGAGTGGATGGTGAATTTATAAGTGCCTAGGTATTGCTGGACTGATAGGATAAGTAGATAGTGCTGGATGGGTGATTAGAAAACTGCATGGGACTGACAACATGATTCCTAGACTGCATGGCTACTAACTGGGTATTTATAGGAGTGTACCAATAGTATGTACATGGTTAGAGGTGTGCATAGATACCTCACAGAATATTATAGCTGTACTTGTCTTAGTGGCTAGGCCATTCCATAAGTACATAACTACTAACTAGAATGATTACAGTGCTGTAAACAGAGTGCATGGTGAATTTATAAGTACTTAGGTATTGGCAGAGTGATAGGGTAAGTAGATAGTGCTGGATGGATGATTGGAGAAGTGCATGACACTGACAGCAGGATTGCTAAACTACATGGCATGCAGAGGGAGAGCTGCGGGCCGGCTAGCAGAGGAACAGCTGCGGGTCAAATACTATAGTGAAAAGTACGGGCCGTCGCCTTGCAAAAAGATAGCTACGACCGGTAATGTCGGAAGAGGGAGCATCAAGGGGATATCTCGCAGAGAGGACTGCAGTATATTTCCAGTGTTGGCTTGCAGAGGTACAACTGCGGGCCCAACTGGCTCGCAGACAAAGAGCTGCGAGCCGAACGATGGTTTGCACAGGGAGAGCTGCGAGATGGCGGACTAGCTTGTAGAGGAAGACCTGCGAGCCGACTGACTGGCTCGTAGAGGGAGAGCTGCAGCCCATGGGCTCGCAGAAGGAGAGCTGTGGGCCGGCTCGCACAGGAACAGCTGCGGGCCGACTGCTATAGGGAAAGGTGCAGGCCGTCGGCTTGCAAATCATAGGTGCGGGACGGTGATGTGGGGAGAGGAAGCGTGAAGGGGGTATCTCGTAGAGAGAGACCTGCGGTATATTTCCAGTGTTGGCTTGCAGAGCTACAACTGCGAGCTCGATGGCTCACAGACGAAGAACTATGAGCCGACTGGTGGTTCACAGAGGGAGAGTTGCGAGCCAGCGGGCTGGCTCGTAGAGGAAAAGCTACGAGCCCACCAATGGTTCACAGAAAGAGAGCTGCGGGCCAGCGGGCTGGCTCGTAGACAAAGAGCTGCAAGCCGACTGGCTGACTCGTACAGGGAGAGCTGCGGCCCGTTGGCTCACAGAGGAAGAGCTGCAAGCCGGCTCACAGAGGAACAGCTGCAGGCGAACTGGTATAGAGAGAGGTGCGGGCCGTCGGCTTGAAAATGGATAGCTGCAGGACGGTGATGTGGAGAAACGGATCGTGAAGGGGGTATCTCGCAGAGAGAGAGAGCTGCGGTATATTTCCAGTATTGACTTGCAGAGGTACAACTGCGGCTTGGCTCCCAGAGGAAGAGCTGTGAGCCGACCAATGGTTTGCAGAGGGAGAGATGCGGGCCGGCGGGCTGGCTCATAGAGGAAGAGTTCCGAGCCAACTAGCTGGCTCGAAGAGGAAGAGCTGCGGGCCGCCTCGCACAGGAACAGCTGCGGGCCAACTGCTATAGGGAAAGGTGCGGGCCGTCGGCTTGCAAATCATAGGTGCGGGAGGGTGATGTGGGGAGAGGAAGTGTGAAGGGGTATCTCGTAGAGAGAGACCTGCGGTATATTTCCAGTGTTGGCTTGCAGAGCTACAACTGCGAGCTCGACGGCTCACAGACAAAGAACTACGAGCCGACTGGTGGTTCGCAGAGGGAGAGTTGCGAGCCGGCGGGCTGGCTCGTAGAGGAAAAGCTATGAGCCCACCGATGGTTCACAGAAAGAGAGCTGCGGGCCGGCGGGCTGGCTTGTAGAGAAAGAGCTGCAAGACGACTGGCTGACTCGTACAGGGAGAGCTGCGGCCCGTCGGCTCACAGAGGAAGAGCTGCGAGCCGGCTCGCAGAGGAACAGCTGCGGGCGAACTGGTATAGAGAGAGGTGCGGGCCGTCGGCTTGCAAAGGGATAGCTGTGGGACAGTGATGTGGAGAAACAGATCGTGAAGGGGGTATCTCGCAGAGAGAGAGAGCTGCGGTATATTTCCAGTGTTGACTTGCAGAGGTACAACTGCGGCTTGGCTCCCAGAGGAAGAGCTGCGAGCCGAACAATGGTTTGCAGAGGGAGAGCTGCGGGCCGCCGTGCTGGCTCGTAGAGGAAGAGTTCCGAGCCAACTAGCTGCCTCGAAGAGGAAGAGCTGCGGGCCGCCTCGCAAAGGAACAGCTGCGGGCCAACTGCTATAGGGAAAGGTGCGGGCCGTCAGCTTGCAACTCATAGGTGCGGGACAATGATGTGAAGAGAGGGAGCATGAAGGGGGTATCTCGTACAGGGACAACTGCGGTATATTTCCAGTGTTGGCTTGCAGAGATACAACTGCGGGCCCGAGGACTCACAGAGCGAGAGCTTATTCCTTAAACCATATAATCTTTCAAACATTTGTCACGTCCGTTTTGTACCATTGAAACTGATAACCACCTTCTCTATACACTACAGATCCCACGAACATGCCAATAAAAGTATAAGTGCTATTTTTATACTAGATACAGCTCTATTACTTGATTTTTATAAACACTACTGTTGGGTGCACAAAATAAAGAATATGAGATGAGGAGAGTAAACGGAGGTGTAATTCCTAAACTTTAATTATACCATTCCTTTAATATATGTATATTCAGGGCTTTCAATGGGATAAAAAAAATGGCGGGTGTCTAAACGCGGTAGCAGTGTTCAGCACCGGTAAAATTCGGCCCACTTAAAGGCCTGCGTATATTCAGCACAGAGACACAACCTAACAATTTTCATCACTTGTAATAACAGTTACTTTACTAGTATAAAAAAATCGTACAGAATTTTTTTTTTCTTTTTTATCTCTCACACATTTATGAAATATCTCTTGTAAAGAAACGCTGCTCTCCACCTTTATTTCGTAAGAACGAGCAATAAATAATCCCTTTACCAGCATCTAGTCACTAACTACTAACACGGTGCAGTATACCCAATTGTAAACCACAAACACTATTTAGATTATATCTTAAAGCATCATCAAAAGATTCTAACCATGCATACATACAGAAAGCAACATGTACGTTTACTTTGTCCATTTACTCTGTGCACATTTTCAACGGGTTCGCAGTATAACACCTGTCTTCACCTATATTCAAATGTACCTCACAGTATAAAATATAACATCACAACCTATGCATATGTAATATTTCAAACATAACACAGTGCAGTTTTATACCAATGAAACTGATTGCACCATTCTGTATATAGTACAAACCCTACCAATATGGCAATAAACTTAGAAGTGCTATTTTTATAATACAAAGAGCTGTATTAGAATATTTTTAGAAACAGTACCGCTGGGGGGCACAAAATGGTGGTGGGAGCTGCACAGAGTAAATAAAGGTGTAATTCCCAAACTTTTTATGTATCGTTCCTTTACTATACGTATATTAACAGCTTTAAGTGGAATGAAAAATTTGGCAACTGTCTTAAACGGGTGGTGGAGCTCAGTACCGACAAAACCCGGACCACTTAAAAGCCTGCGTATATTCAGCACACAAACACACTCTGACAATTACCTTCACTAATAATCACATTTACTTTAGCACTGTGAACAAAATCGTACAGAAAATATACACAGAACATTTTCATTTATTTTTATCTCTCACATATTTATAAAAAATGTCTTCTGAAGAAACGCTCCCCAACAACTTACATTTCATAACAACACCAAAATACAAAGCCTCCCAGTAACACACCAGTCTTGATTGATATTGAAATCTACCTCTCAGTATAAAAATGAGACCACAAATTGTCCACATAACATTTCTGGTTTTTGTTCCATCTCTGTTAAGTTAATAACACATGAATTTTCTACTCTTACCCCTTCCCCACTATTTCCACACTAAGCATAATTTAACTTACGTTAGTAGTTGGTATGCAGATTCCAAATGTCACAAACGCATGCAATTCTTTTTTGTCACACAGTACATGTAATGCACCGCTCTCATCAAGAATGGAACCAGTAATGGCACAATTTCCCATGTTGCTCCACACATAAATACATGTAAAGAACAAATCAGAATAGTTTCTTGATTTTTTCAAATTGCAAAACTTCTCTCTATTGGTTATTTTTAAACTTTCCATATAAACAGTTTTTTAAAAATTTAAGAACACATACAGGTGAGAAGTTCAATGTATTCTATCAACAAACTTTCTAGAACATTCTACGACACGCGCAGGTTAAAAGTTCATCATTTTTTCAAACCTAACGATATTTTTTTGCAACATTTTCTCGAACATTTAAGGGCATGTGCAGGTTAAAAGTTCACCATTGTTTTAAGTTCAACAGTGCCTTCCAAATGCAAGTAGCAGGTGTGGTTGAACTGAGCAAATGTTATCCTATCATATGAACTCTCCGTTGAAACTGCTTTTATTAACCAATGACAAAGATGCTTTTTGACAAACTAATATGCACCCTACTTTTTAGTAAACAATGTTTTTCATCTCCCAATCAGTTATCGCTTTGTATGAGAAAAAAAAGTAGTTCCCTATCTTTAAACATATCTCTTATTCTACGAACGGACTGCTTGAGCTACAGACATCTATCCATATCTTCCAGCTACACCTTCAAAATGCTAGTGTGGATCGTAGGACATAGCTATGTTTTCTGGTGCAAGAGGTATGCAGAACACAGACGTATTGAATTAGACCTAGGTTTACAAAATGTGGACATTAAATGGTTTGGACAGAGAGGATTGAAGTGGCACCAATTACTCCCTTTGGTTAAAACCTGTTTGCATCTCCAACTCCCTGACCTCATGATTGTGCACTGTGGTGGAAATGACCTAGGCACATTGACTGGGGTAGGTTTGGAAATGCTAATGAAGGACACCTTTAGACAACTTGATGTTGCTTTTGCCTCAAACTGTCTTTGTATATTCCAATATATGCCAAAGACAGAAGTGGAAATGGTCAAACAAATGTTGTCCTCAGATTGAAAATCTAGGAAGAATGTCAACAAAGCTGTGTCTACATACCTCAGAGACCATAGAATGGTTATGATATGGCTGATATCTACAGAAGTAATGGAGTACACTTAACAGATCAGGGAAATCGAGTTTTTCTGAATAACCTGAAGCTGTGGATCCGCACTTATATGTAGCTCCAACTAATAAACACAAAGGCTCTTTTTATAGCCGCCTTATATTCCCAAAATCGGTTCGCAGACTGACAACTGCGATCCGGCTAGCACAGGAAGACCTGCGGGCCGTCGGGCAGCCTCGCAAAGGGAGAGCTACGGCCTGTGGGCTCGGCTCCCACAGAGAGAGCTACGGGCCGTCTGCTCGCAAACGCAGAGCTGTGAGCCAATGGACTGGTAGTGTTTTATAGTTTAGGGTAGTGCAGTGGTGTTTGTGTATTGTAGGGGGTCCTGCTGTGGGTAGTGTTTTAGAGTTTACGGTAGTGCAGTGGTGTTTGTGCAGTGTAGAGGGTGGTGCTGGGGGTACATTTAGGGTTTAGGGTAGGGCAGTGGTCTTTACGTAGTGTAGGGAGTCCTGCTGCGAGTAGTGTTTTAGGGTTTAGGGTAGTGCAGTGGTGTTTGGGTAGTTTAGGGGGTCGTGCTGGGGGTAGTGTTTTAGGGTTTAAGGTAGTGCAGTGGTGTTTCTGTAGTGTAGGGGGTCGTGCTGGCAGTAGTGGTTTAGTGTTTAGTTACATAGTGCAGTGGTGTTTGGGTAGTGTAGGGGTCATGCTGGGGTAATGTTTTAGGGTTTAGGGTAGTGCAGTGGTGTTTCTGTAGTGTAGGGGGTCATGCTGGGGGTAGTGTTTTAGGGTTTAAGGTAGTGTAGTGGTGTTTCTGTAGTGTAGGGGGTCATGCTGGGGGTAGTGTTTTAGGGTTTAAGGTAGTGCAGTGGTGTTTCTGTAGTGTAGGGGTCGTGCTGGCAGTAGTGGTTTAGTGTTTAGTTAGGTAGTGCAGTGGTGTTTGGGTTGTGTAGAGGGTCGTGCCAACAGACTGACTCACAGAGCTCCGAGCCAACGGACTGGCTTCTAAAGGCATAGCTGCGACCTCGTGATGTGGGGAGAGGCAGCGTGAAAGGAGTATCTTACACAGACACAGATGCCAGTGTTGCCTCGCAGAGGTAAAACTACACACCCAATGGCTTCTACACGGAGAGATGCGAGCTGACGGACTAAGTCACAAAATGGCTGCCAACACTTCCTAATTTCAACCGTTCACAGCCAATGAGCGGCGAGCTCGTGCTCGTAACCCTCAGCCAATCAGATGTCAGAATTCTCAAATATCGATATCTGTAAAATTTGACATTTCTCAAAAACTACTGAACGGATTTACACCATTTCAACAAAAGCGCGCTTTTTCGACCACAACCTTTCTCCCTCACAAATTTGGCGTAATTCCGTTCAGCAGTTTGACCTGTAGCCTTGTCTAAAGTTTCCTGTGGAAAATGCATTGAGAAAACACATTTTGGGACTCCCCTTTTTTCTCAGCCCCCCCTTGACCAAACACCCCCAAACTTTCAAGATAGGAGCTGATCAAAAAAGAGAAACTTTTTTGAAAATTTCATAAAGATTCGTCAAACGATGCCAAAATTATAAGCACATGGAGAGCTCCAGGAGAGGGGCTGCGCAACCCCCCTCCCAACATGAGCGAAGCCCCGGGGCTGCGGGAACCCCAGCGGGCCCTCGCAGCCCCAGCGACCCCCAGCTATTATTTTTTAAGAAATGCCCGCGGGACCTAGCCCACCCGGGGACCTCATTAAAATTGTATTTTTTATAAAAAATGCTTTTTTTGGCCCTGGGGTCCTTCTGGGACCCCCTGAGCAGGCCTAGGGGGTCACGGTGTTTCTACCCTGCCCCCTTCTCTTGTTTTATACCTTTGTTTCTCTGTTTTCTAGTGACTCGCTTCTACCGAGCCACAAGATGGCTGCCAACACTTCCTGGTTTGGAGTGTTCGCAGCCAATCACAGTGAAGCTTGTGCACAGGACTTAGGCTCCGCCCAGATATTGAAACTTTTATTTTTCTTATTTCTCAGCAACCACTGAACGGATTTACACCATTTTATAAAAGGTCGCTTTCTGAGCCAAGCACTACCTTTTGCCAAATTTGGGGTAATTCCGTTCAGTAGCTTCGACTGTAGCCTTGCACAAAGTTTCCTATGGGAAATTGATTGTTTGACTCTTATTTTTTGTATTTCTCAAAAACTACTGAACGGATTTACCCCATTTAAAAAAAAGGTCGCTTTCTGAACCAAGCTCTACCTTTCTGCCAAATTTGAGGTAATTCCGTTCAGCAGTTCGGGCTGTAGCTCGTCGCAAAATTTCCTATGGAAATTAACATGGAGAAAACGCGTTTTAGGACCCCCATTTTTTCTCAGCCCCCGCTTGACAAATCACCCCCAAACTTTCAAGATAGGAGCTAACCAAAAATGTGCAACTTTTTACAAAATTTCATAAAGATTCGTCAAACGACGCCGAAGTTATTAGCAAATCAAAAAATGCTTTTCCTATGGAAACTAGGTTGTAACTATAACTAACTACTGGCGACCGCCAGTAGGTAATATATATATATATGTTGAGTCTGGAAATTAACTATAATTCGCCACTCATATGATTATAAAATATGATGAACAATCATGTGGAATAATGTTGCCTGAAAACATGCAGCAAAGTACTTTGATATTTGTGCTCAGTATGTTATGGAGAACTCATAGAATCAATGTAGCAAAGTGTGGCGTATTTTCTCCATGCACCCTTTTACAATAGGTGACTATAAAAAACGTCTTACCACATTGAGTGCCGAAGTTCCTTTGTTACTGGGAGGACAAGTGTTGATACATATTTATACACACATGCATATATATATATATATATGATGACCACAGTCCTGTGGTAGGTTCTATCCTCCAGCAACCAAACAGGTACGGACCACAAAGTGGATAATCTAAATCTTCTTTATTTGCAGTTACATGTACAAGGAATAAATCAAGCAAGTGCCCAGCCTGACGCGTTTCGACCGCGTTTCCACGGTCTTGTTCACATGACGCACTGGACCCAATAGACCACATATATAGAGACACACCAAACCACGTGATAAAAATGCAAATAAATTATGCAAATAAATTAATTAATTAATGCCAGTAATCGAGATAAAAAGATCTTAAAGTTGCAAACGAGGTAACGGTCATAACGTCAAGCATTGGCACAATGTTATATTAAAAAACGCAACTATTTGTCTAAATACATTTGTTTTGTTTATAAAAGGGACCGCACCAACAATTTCCTTATTCATAGTTGCAACAGAGTATACATATAACTCGAAATAAGATTGGTCATAAAAGCATAGTGCTCAAAAGACCTCGACCATGCAGTAAAAAACATCACCAATACTGAACATGTTGATGTCAATGATCTGGCATATAGATAAATTACATTTGCTATAATACATGTGCAAAAAGTGCAATAGAGAAAGTGCTAAGTGTCAAAAATAAATATCATAAATAATTAGCAGCAATACAGATACCCTCATAGAAATTTCGAAGTAAAGTGCAAGTGCATATAAAACATATAAGCTGAGCGCAGACGTTCGATCATTAATATATTAAATGTGTTTAAAAGTATTCAATTCATATAAACTTTTACACCAAGCTCAATAAAGTTCCAAAAAAGTACAAAAATCAAAAAATTCAAAAAATTGTATAGTAACTCATCACTATAAATAGAGGCAGTATAAAAAGTGAAATCACTGTCTATTGTAACTATCTAAACACATGAAACAAGGGGCTAAAAACCGGTAAAATACTCCATAAAACCAAGTAAAACCAGGTAAAACGAAGAACAAATCCCGGTGAAAGCCACCACGATGCATGTGCATAGTGACCTCAATTACAAAAAAATCAGACAGGAAAAGCCTCTATAAAAAATGAATGAGGGATCATAGTACTATTAAGAAGGGAAACACATCATTAATGCCCAAACGTTATATATTGTATAAAATTGTAAACAAGGTTAGAAGAACCGAAGAAACCAGAAAAAATCACCGCCAAAACCCGGTAAAACCAGGCGAACCTAGATTAAAACCGAGCATCAGTAGAAATAAAAACTAGTTAAATTGTATCTAAAAACCCACAATATATTACATAGCACGAATAATAAGAATACAAAGTTTATAAAAAATTGTGTAAATCGTCGCTATTATTAAGACCATTTGGCATCTTGGTGTCAAGCAGCATGATAAATTCAGATTCCAGCTGTCTTAATTGTTTTTCTCTATTGCCACCTCTAATACTTTTAGGTACTGAACCTATTACAAAATAACTTAGGTCTTTGAGATTGTTATTGTGGACTAACTTCAAATGACGTGCCACTGGATAGTTAGGATCTGAATTCACAACCGCTCTTAAATGTTGAAGAATTCTATTAAACACTTGCAATTTGGTGCTTCCAACATAAAGTAAATTACAGGTGCATTCCAGAACGTACACCGCAAAATCAGTCCTACAAGTGAAATGACCTTGTATTTTAATTGGTTGAGGACTGAAAGCAGTGACATACTCAGAAACATTTTTACCAAATTTGCAAGCGCGACACGAACTACATTTGAAAAATCCTGATCTTGCTGATAGCCAAGTCCTAGATGTAATTACTTCAGGACTTGTTTTCACTAGTGCGTCTCTCATTGATGGAGCTCTTCTAAACGTTAGTAATGGGAGCTCAGGTAGAATTTGTGATAATGTAATGTCAGACCGTATAATCGGCCAGTTTTTATACAAAATGTTGCGTACTTGTCTTTCCTGTTTACTATAGGTGGTTATCAGTCTAATATTGTTAACAGGTTCAACTTCCTTCAAGATGCGATCCCTGATGGTATTGATAGACAGGGTACTAGAAATAGTTACTGCTGGACGACACTCGTCCCTAGTACTATTTTTGGCTTTATCAAGAGCTACCCTGAGATCCTTAGTCTTGTAGCCTCTAACTTTAAATCTATCAAAAGCTTCTGTCTGACATTTTTTAAGATCCTCTTCATGACTACAAATGCGTCTAATTCTTAAAAATTCACCATATGGAATGCTCCGAATAAGATGGTTAGGGTGGGAACTACTAGCATGAAGTACAGAGTTGCCTGCTGTTATCTTTCTATGTAGTTTGGTATGGATAGCATTATCCTTAATAAAACTTTCCACATCTAGAAATTGGACTTTTTCATTACTAATGTCAGCTGTAAATTTAAGATTAAGCAGATTGACATTGAGGCTGTCCACAAATTGTTCAGCTGATTTGGCAGATCCCTTCCAAATAAGACAGATATCATCAATAAACCTCCACCAATGGAGTATATGTTCATCAAAAACAGACTTATGTGTAGTATTGAGGACATGCTCCTCCCTCCAGCCAACGTGTATAACTAGGGGAGAAGCATGCTCCCAAAGCCACCCCACGTAGTTGTTGAAAAACTTCCTTATTAAACATAAAGAAATTGTGGGTTAAACAGATTTCGATCATTCTTAAAATCATTTTGTTGTGATGTGGAGGGCTCCAGGAGAGGGGCTGCGCAACCCCCCTCCCAACATGAGCGAAGCCCCGGGGCTGCGGGAACCCCAGCGGGCCCTCGCAGCCCCAGCGACCCCCAGCTATTATTTTTTAAGAAATGCCCGCGGGACCTAGCCCACCCGGGGACCTCATTAAAATTGTATTTTTTATAAAAAATGCTTTTTTTGGCCCTGGGGTCCTTCTGGGACCCCCTGAGCTGGCCTAGGGGGTCACGGTGTTTCTACCCTGCCCCCTTCTCTTGTTTTATACCTTTGTCTCTCTGTTTTCTAGTGACTCGCTTCTACCGAGCCACAAGATGGCTGCCAACACTTCCTGGTTTGGAGTGTTCGCAGCCAATCACAGTGAAGCTTGTGCACAGGACTTAGGCTCCGCCCAGATATTGAAACTTTTATTTTTCTTATTTCTCAGCAACCACTGAACGGATTTACACCATTTTATAAAAGGTCGCTTTCTGAGCCAAGCACTACCTTTTTGCCAAATTTGGGGTAATTCCGTTCCGTAGTTTCGGCTGTAGCCTTGCACAAAGTTTCCTATGGGAAATTGATTGTTTGACTCTTATTTTTTGTATTTCTCAAAAACTACTGAACGGATTTACCCCATTTAAAAAAAGGTCGCTTTCTGAACCAAGCTCTACCTTTCTGCCAAATTTGAGGTAATTCCGTTCAGCAGTTCGGGCTGTAGCTCGTCGCAAAATTTCCTATGGAAATTAACATGGAGAAAACGCGTTTTGGGACCCCCATTTTTTCTCAGCCCCCGCTTGACAAATCACCCCCAAACTTTCAAGATAGGAGCTAACCAAAAACGTGCAACTTTTTGCAAAATTTCATAAAGATTCGTCAAACGACGCCGAAGTTATTAGCAAATCAAAAAATGCTTTTCCTATGGAAACTAGGTTGTAACTATAACTACCTACTGGCGACCGCCAGTAGGTAATATATATATATATGTTGAGTCTGGAAATGAACTATAATTCGCCACTCATATGATTATAAAATATGATGAACAATCATGTGGAATAATGTTGCCTGAAAACATGCAACAAAGTACTTTGATATTTGTGCTCAGTATGTTATGGAGAACTCATAGAATCAATGTAGCAAAGTGTGGCGTATTTTCTCCATGCACCCTTTTACAATAGGTGACTATAAAAAAAACGTCTTACCACATTGAGTGCCGAAGTTCCTTTGTTACTGGGAGGACAAGTGTTGATACATATTTATACACACATGCATATATATATATATATATAGGAACCTCATTTTGAAAGAGGGAAAGGGTTAACATATACTAACCATTCACAAGTGCAGATAGAATAGTCAAAAATAAAAGACTTAATTTCATTTTCTGCCTTTCTCCTGATCATTGAGTGGAAAGTTGAAGAGGTTGCCATTCTATGGTTCCTTTTTTGAAAGTGGTGTTTCATTCTTGTGCTTAGTTTTCACAAATCCTAACTGTCAAAATTATTTAAAAAAGAGCTAATACAACAATATAATCTACAAACTCAATTCACTGGTATGTACATAACTTTGATAAAAAAGAGTATCACAGTGACATGAAAAAAATATATGAGATGAACTGTATCTATCTGAGGGTATGTTTTTAAGATGTTAGTACAAAGTGTTTTGGGAAGTAAGAGAAAAATGAATTAGTTCCCCTTTATTCCATTGTGTAGTTTATAGAAAAATAACAGTATAGTATTGTTCAAAGTTGTTATTAGGAATGCATTTAAAACTTTGCATGCTGAGAGTTATAGTACTTTTGGTCACATTATTAAACAGGAGTAGTGTAGTCACAAGTAAAACATAAGAAAATGTGGTGCGCCTGTATATGTCTTATAAAATAGTAATATTTGTTAGGGCTGTATTAGGAAGTGTTTGTCAATGTGGGTTTTTACTTATATGAGTGGTTTGCATATGTTTTGACAGTGTTATTTTTGTTTGTGGTTGCAGATAGCTATATGTACGGTGGGTCTTGAGTGTATTTAACGATTTAGAGAATTATATATTTTTGGAAAGATGGCCTGAAGGTGCGTATCTATTACGAAACATATATGTTTACATGGTGATATATGCTCTTTAAGGCTAATGAAAGTTTCATGTATGTAGTGAGGGTGGTGTATTTCTTTAAACATGCTCTATTTAAAATTGAGGAGAGTTTATATTGCAAAATGCAGTTGAGAGTTCTTGTGCTACCGCCATTTGACATATAACTTTTCATTGAGAAATGCTGAATATATATTTTAAACACACAAGAAAAATTTGAGAAATGATGTAGGCATGCCATTAAGAAAAGGTTTTGTGCTTTGAAATAAGTGAGATTTGTTGTTTTCAGTCGTAGAAACTTATTGATGCATGTGCATGCTGAGTAACAGAGCAATGTATGCTTGTAGAGAGGCATGTATCCAATTATATTTGAAGTATGATATATAGACATTTCTGACACATAGATCATTAGAAAGGGATAGATACACTAAAACAGTTAGTTTGATACTGACAGAAGGTGTTAAACAATGAGTTACGGATATAGTCACAACTGCTATGTATTTAACAGTAATGGAGATACTTTACAATCACCCAAGCATTACTCAGGCACTCATCCAATCACTCAGCCACTACTCAGCAAGTTATTGAATCACTCACGCACTATTTATGCACTTATTCCATCACCAAGGCACTACACATGCACTCTTCCAATCACGGAGGCACAAATTATGTACTCATTGAACTATGCAGGCAACACTGATGCATTCATCCAATCACCCAGGCGCTAACCATTCAACCTATGCACAACTCATGCACTCATCCAAACACTTAGGTGCTTATCATGCCCTCATCCGATTGCGCAGGAAATACCATTGCAGTGAACCTATCACCCATCCAGTAACTATGCTCTTATCTAATTACTGAGGCAATACACTTGCACTAATATAATCATCCCAGCAGCACATTTGCTTTTATCCAATCACTCAAGCTTTAACAATGGACTTATACAATTACTTAGACATTAGTCATGCACTCATGTAATCAGCCAGGCACTACTGATGCAGTCATTCAATTATCCAGGCAATACGCATGTAGTTTTGTAATCATTCAGGTACTACCTATTCAAATAACCAAAAAACACATAGGCATCAGTCATGTACTCATTCAATCACTGAAATACTACTCATGGACTCATGCAATCTGCCAGGTGCTATGTATGCACTTAAACAATGACATATGCACTATGCATGCACTAAATAAATCACGTATATACTATGCATGTAGTCCAGTTATCACCCAGGGACTAGAGTAGCACTCATTTAATCATCCAACCGCTATCTATGCATGTATTGAATCACTGAGTCATTCGTTATGCACTTATCTAATCATTCAGGCAGTACTCATGCACTCATCCAAACACCTAGATAGTAGCAATATAGTTATGCAAATACACAGGCACTAACTATGTAGATATGGAACCACCGATGTAGTTCCTGCATACTCAGGGAATCATACAGGCACTACCTATATTCTGAGGGAAACACCTAGGCACCA
The DNA here is from genome assembly GCA_963921515.1 of Calotriton arnoldi. NCBI lineage: Eukaryota > Metazoa > Chordata > Amphibia > Caudata > Salamandridae > Calotriton > Calotriton arnoldi. The sequence goes on from CAWUFW010001538.1 coordinate 545,125, forward strand.
TCTATAAACTCATCCAATGATCCAGGGAGTATTGTAATACTCAACCACAAACACATGTATTTACAAGTTGTATTGAGGAATATGTCCTCTTTTAGAACCACCTTGTGAATTATATATGTAACCTGTCACACACTGTTTGCATGTACTCAGAAGAATTAGTGAGCTATATGCTGTGATACAGATTAATGTGCAGATTTATATATGTAGTGTTTCTCAAAATTTAAATCTGACACATCTAAGTAGAAAAGTACTGAAACACTAAATCTACCAGTGAAACAGTAGTAGAGAGGCACAGAAATAGCTCTTATGTTGTGTTTTTGGATTTACAATATTGAGACATTGTATGTACATTTACACTTTGGTTGACGATTATTTTAAAATGTATTATGAAAGGAATAAAGTGGTCTTTTACCATGTATAACTGGGAAATTAGATATGGTGCAGCTGTGTTGTAGGAGAGGGTGATATAATATTAAAGGGTAACTAATACATTAAGTTTTGTGTTTTGGTTTGGGTTTGGTACATTGAAGTAAGTGCTTGTAGTTATGTAACTAGGTTCATCTGTAGATTTTAAAATGCAATATAACATAAAAACTGTTTTTGTATTATGGGTCAGTAGTAGCAAAGTAGTTGGAATATTGGCTAGAATAAAAATTCAAATAAATGTACTTTTTTACAGAACAATATCTGTATAACTACAGACAGAATGCCTACAAAACCTCGGAGGAAAAAGGAACAGGAACAACTACAGTATCTATGAAGAACTGCAACACAAAAGGGGCAAAATTAAGAAAAAGTGGTGAAAGAAAAAAGAGCTACTGGTAAGAGGACAAAGTAATTTCTTAAAAATATATGTGTCTATATAACAAGAACAGGAAAGAAAGTAACAAAGATGGATACACCTTAACCAGAAGACAGAAGAAGTTTAAGGAAATTAGAGCCAGGATTTTTCGTAGTAGAGTAGTTATAAATCTACTGAGAACTATGAAAAAGTATACAAGAAGAACAGAGGCACTTAAACAGAAAGATCGAGTTGAGAGAGTAGTTGATAAGGCCTTTGCTTTGAAGAGGAAGCTTTTCATTTTGATTATAAATAGAATGAAGCCTCTTGACAAAATGGTGTTGGGCATGAGGAGAGAAAACCAGAAAAAAAGATTAGTGAATAGAAGTAACTTTTGTACAGTTTTTAGTGGAGAATGGATACATACGTCTAGTACAGAGCCTTTCTTTAATGAAGAAAGTATTTCCAGGATGATTAGGTCATGCTCTTGATTAAAGAGGAGGATCTTATGACATTTAGGAATGGCACTCCTATAGCGAAAGAGGTGATGATACCTAAACATGTAGAAGAAGCTATTAGAGAAGAGGTACAAGGAAGGCAGAGTCAGGTGGCTGTATACAAATGGACTTGTAGAAGTGTTTGTAGTATGCAACAGCAATCCATTGATATATTAAGGACATTTCTATGTATCTGTCCAAGGCAAAGTTTAAAACACAAAATAAGTTCTTTCCAAGGATTTGATCCTTGCAAGATTAGAAAGTATTCAAATTTGCAGGGACTCTCATTAGATTGTTTATGAAAGAAAGGGTGCCAAAGTACCTTACGTCATTTCAGGATGTTAGCTGTACATCACTCAACAATGCGAACTTTAGTTAGGAGCCTGAACTATGCGAAAACTCCAGTTTTATGTTTAGGAGAAATGAATACAGCACTTTTGCATTGTACTGTGGCAGACATAGGAAATGTTTGTGATGATGTGCAGTTTTGTTTCTTTGGCCCTGACCAGGATTCTATGGAAATGAAGAGTTCTTAAGAGGATGAGTTGCAGGACAGGGCGTAGTTCGCGTAGTGGCGCTACGCGTAGCTACGCGAAGTGCGTAGTGCGGTAGGGAAATGCTGTTCGCACTGATTGCACAGTGCCGGATGCTTGTCCGCACTGTGCAATCATTGCAAACGGCATCTTGCACAGTGCAAGCGGTCGTTTTCTGCCGCTCGAGTAGATTTGTACTCGAGCGGCAGCTTTCTCAACGCGGACTGGTAGTTTCTCATCGCGAGCATGACCTCCCCGCGTTGAGAATCTCGCCGGGAGGTTTATTTTCCACGCTTGCGATCGGCGAACGAGGAAAAAGTCTTGCCGGGATGTTGATTTTGCTCGCTCGTGGTCGCCAACTTGACGTTGAGGACCGCGAGCAAGCAAAAAATGCCCGCTACGCGTTTTTGCACTGTGCTACGTGCAATTCGTGTAGCGCGTAGTAGCGCAAACTCCGCAAACTCTGCGAGCGTAGCATAGTTTTCCGTCCAGGCCTAGACAGGACACAGATATTACAATTGATAATTTTGAAGAGGAGATTACAAAATTTAATGCAGTGTGGTCTGAAAAACCAGAGTATTTATGTATATGTTGTCGTCGCACTCACTACAAGATTCAAACACGGACTATTGACTTGTATTTAAAAAGTGAAAATGAAAATAATGATAACTGGCAAAAGTTAGCTGTGTATTTATTTGAGAGGAACGCTTTGACTTGTCCATATGACAAGTTATATGTAGATACTGTTATAATAAATTTGAAGATAATAAAATGCCTGGTAACGTAGAAAAACTATGAAGGGCCAAAAATAAATAAAATCAACATTTATGATTTTAGGTAACATAGCGAAGGGCTGTTATGGACTGCTCTCCAGCACTCACTACAACTCGACAATCCATGCAGTATGATGCCATCTGGTAAAACTCTGGAGCCAAATCTTGAAGTTGAGTTTGAACCTCTGAAGGGACTCTCTGCCCCGGTGATGTTGCGGCTGCTATTGAAGATGAGGGTCCTTCAGGCTCGTGTTGCCTTTTTCCTTCTTTTAGACGATTACCTTGGTATGTTTTTAGATGGTAAAGCATGGATGTAGTCCAGAAGGAATATTTTTGATGTGTACCCCTTGACAATGTCTTGTCACATATTGTGCATTGCGCAAATTTGGCGACTGTTTTAAATTCTCCTGACGAAATCCTAAAGAAATCCTAGGCAATGCTTGATTTCTTCTGGGGAGGCCCCTTATCTCCAGAGTCCCCAGAATCTACCTCTTGGGTTTCCTGGTCCACCTGCTGTTCCACTTGATCTCCCTCTTCTGGCTGAGTTGCCAAAATATGCAAAAAAACACTCCAACAAATGCTAGTGAGCGGCTCACAATGAACTCCTCTTGAAGAATGTTCAAGATAGATAAATGGGTGTGTTCTTCCTATTCTTATAGTTGGAAAGTGTATCATCCAATCATATTCCTTAATTTCCCGGTCACATGATCTTCAGAACGATTGGCATCTTTGTGAAGACGGAAATAAAACAGAATGATATTTTATTTGAAAATAATCACTCAAACATAAGTGTTAATCGACTGACATTAACCCGTTTACCACGGCGGCAATTCCGCCGCAGTGCGGGGCGTTCCATTGAGTGGGCGGGGCCGCGTCGGCCAACAGACGTGCGCAGCACTACGGAGGTAGTGCTCGAGACGGCCATTGGCCGACAGAAGCAGCAAAGGGGTTAAACTCCAATTGTGGATCACACAATGTAATATGTATAAATATGTGTTATACACTTCACCAAAAACACGCATTCATTGTGGTTACCGATGTCATTGCGACTTCCGGCATCGCTGTGATCATGCAAAACACCAAGTAAAAGGCATTTAATAGAAAACTTGTTACGAAAGTTATGATTGAAGAGTACACAAATAAACAGCTTGTGTTAAATATTAATTAAAATATGTGTAAGTATGTTTTACCGAGTTTTAAAAAAACACCCATACTTCACGACTACTGACGACGCCGTGGTCTACAGAGTCACCACGAATATATAAAACACCACATTTTCACAAAACCATCGCACAAACTCAAATCTAAACTCTACATTACTAAACAACTAGTGTCTGCTTAAGTAAGATCTGTCTATATATATATATGTTTAAGTCTTCCTAAAAAACATGGGCCTTTTGCGACATCACCGCGGGTATAGCAACGTCGTCATGAATATAAAAAATTGAAAGAAAAAAAAACTACACTTATTAATCCACTGAAGAAAATACAAGGTTATAAAAATGCACGTTATAAGGACATTATAGATAGAAAAACGATTACAAATAAAAAAAAAATCATAGAATACATGGAGGTTACAGTTAGGAAATAGAATTTGAAAAACCATGGAAATTCACTGAAAAAAACAAAGGTTACAGGGACGTTATAGTTAGGAAATAGAATTTAAAAAAATGTAGAACAAGAAATTCCTATACAGTGCGATTGCAGAAAGATCATCGGAGGACCCTCCCCCCCTTTGTCCAGCTGTGTGTAAACACACCTCCTGGTGCACTACTGGTTGGGGGATAAAGTCCCCTTGGATGTTGAGGGTCCTTGGGGGGCCAACAACCCCTCCTGTTACCACCGGTAAGTACCATACAGAGGGATTGCTGAGATCTCATCGGAGGCCCTGCCCCCTTTCTCTACCCACTGTACCAAACCTTACAGATACTCACAATTCTACTCACACACCCACACAGCTACTCACACACCCACTCACACACCCACATTTCCACTCACACACCCGGTCACAGACTCAGTCACAGACCCATACAGCCACTCACACACCCACTGTGAAAGGTTACAGTTAGGAAATAAAATTAATAAAGCCTTTGAAATTCACTGGAAAAAACAAAGATTATATGACATGGTTGGTGACATCACTGAGAACATTACTGATGACATCTCAAAAGACATCACTGATCAACAGAACCACCCACATACCCACACATACCCCATACACCCTCTCATACACCCACTCACGTACCCACATAACCACTCACTTACTCATTCACAGACTCATACAACTACTGATAGACAGACACTTGCTCATTCATACAGCCACTTCGGCAACCACCCACTCACCCATATAGCCACACACACAGCCACTCACCCACCCATACGCCTACTAACAGAGCTACAAACTCACTTATACATTTGCTCTTTCACAAAGCCACTTACAAACTCATTTACTCATTGAAACAAGCACCAACACACCCAGTCACTCACTCATACAGTCATCATTCATATAGACAATGACTGAACACACAGCTACTCACACATCCACTCAATTACCCTTACACATGGGCATCCGCAAGAGGGCAAGGGGGCGGTTGCCCCTTCGGGTTTTTCGCTTGCCCTTTAATGACTATGCCATGCCCTTTGACAATGTCAAAAAGGGTCAGAGGATGAATGACATTAAAATGATTCCCGCCCCACTGAAAACATTTCAGCAGATGCCCATGCCCATACACCCACTCAAACAGACACTTACTCACCCAGTCACCCACTTGCATTCCCACTCACTCACCCATACAGCTACTCACACAGCCACTCAGTCACTGATACAGCCACTCACAGAACAACTTACCCACCCATACAGCCACTCACACAGCCAATCAACTACCCATACAGCCACTCACACACCCACTCACTCAATAATACAGCCACTCATACAGTCACTCACTCAACCATAGAGCTACTCACACACCCACTTACTGACCAATTTGACTTATGCAGTAGCTTAGCATATATCTTTAAATCTCAGAAACGTTTTCAAAACTCTTACACTCAGCGAATGATGTCATCAATGATGTTATTACTGATGTCATTTAAGATGTCATCACTGATGTTATTAACCATGTCATGAGTGATGTAATATGTGCAGTCATTAGCAGTGCATTGCGGGGGCATAAGCTATAGTTATCTCAGGTAACTATAACTGCTGAATTTCACTCGTTTAGTTCAAGTCAAATGTGAGCCTACCTATAACGTTCCTGTAACCTTTGATTTTTTCAGTGAATTTGTAGGGTTTTTCTTAATTCTACTTCCTAATTATAATTTCCCTGTAACCTTCGTTTTTTTCGGTGAATTTCTACATTTTTTTAAATTTTATTTCCAAACTATAACGTCCCTGTATCCTTTAATTTTTTTAATTGAATTTATATTTGAAAAAAATATTTTTATTGAAGCTTTTTTTATTATAATGCATAATTGCAGAGCACTGGGGTGTAAACATCACAGCAAAAGAGTGCCTTTAGTAAATTCATCATACAAATATCAAATAGAATGGAAAGAAGAACAAGAGATTAAATAGTATCATATCTGCAAATCTCATGACATTTTGGATGTAAAAACTTCAATCAAACAGTCAAATACAATGGGTATTAAGTCCAAGGGTTAAAAATCATTCCTTTATCATCCCAGCTGCCAAGACCTACAGATTAATACAACCTAGATCACAGCAGATATTAAAATTAATATTGCTGAAGCCTAAAACCCTATCCGTATTACATACTGAAACTTGAGGCCAAAAAAGTCCCCAAAGTCTAACAGTGATTACTGCTACACGGTGAGACTTACACTTAAGACTTCCAGTTCTTAAAGTGCTTTTAGCAGTGCATTGTGCAACCAGTTAGCAAGATCTATCCCAGTCTGAAAGAGGACCCCAAATTCTTTTACTCTTTCAGATAGCCTTCTGACCTTAACACTCATACAGTGCTACCTCTAGATTGAAAATTGACAGCTGGAATCCTTGCCACTACTGAAAGGAAGGAGGTTGCAGGACAAGCCATGCTGAGGTAATACAAAGTTGGTACGCAGCTATAGCAATGAACAATAACTCCACCTCAACTCTAGTTCCCCCAGTCTCCTGTACTCCTGAGGGCATAAAGCAAGAGGTTAAATTGATGCCAACTTTGAGGACATCCTCAAGAAATTTAGAGATCTCTCGTCTAATTGCACCTAAACCCAGGCATGTGCTGAACATATGTACCAAATCTGCAAAGTATACCATTAATGCCCCCATTTAGTGTTCGTTGCCGGGGTGTGATATAGGTCAAATACCATTTTGTAATGCTGAGCCTGCAGGCCCACAGAGCACAGTAAAGTACGAATAAGCTCCAAAGACTCATAAAAAAGAAAGGTCTGTAGATCCAAGTCTATCATGCCATTTGCTGTCATGTTCTCTAGATCATCGAGCAAAGTCGATCTCAAACTCTCGTAAATTTGAGTTATTGTTCATGTCTCCATCCCCACTAACAACTCTATCAATGGGGCTTTGGAAAATGTATTCTGCCCCCCACTGTCCTAACCAGGAAATCACATATCTGCAGGTATTTTAAAAAGTCTCTGTGATTTAAGTTGAAACTGAAATGAAGCTCTTCAAATGTGACCAAATTAAGCCCTTGAAAAAAATCCCCTATCTTTAGTAGTCCATGTTTTTCCCATCTTAATATACAGCCATCATGAAAAATGTCTGGGATTAGCAAATTCCTCAGAAGAGGTCTAACCTACCCAAGCCCATCTTATTCTGCCAGACAACCCACACTTAAAGGCTGCTCCCAATCTCTTGAAGCATACCTTCTAGCAATAACTGGGCTCAACCAGTTTCAAAAGGCAGCCCCTGGCATCTTGTCCAATTAGCAACTCAAAAATAGAGGGTCCAGACTCCTCAGGGCCTTGATCACCCATGTCTTTCCCAGAGGAGGCCGCAAATATTGAAAAACAGCAGCTAGTTGATACAGTTTATAATTTGGGATGGCCCAGCCACCTTTCCCTAGGTAGAGATAAAAACTTAATTGACCTCCTGACTTTAGAATAGGACCAGATAAATCTAGAACACATAGCATTATTTTTTTTAAACCAAAGTGTTTTAAATTCAAGGGGAATTGCTCTAAACAGGTATAGAACCTTTGCAAGGAGTAGCATTTTGATGATGTTACATTGGCCCACAATAGAAATGTGTAAGTTATTCCATCTCTCAAGGAACTGTTTGGCTTTCCCAATAATTGGGGCGATGTTGACATCTACAATACGATCTATTTCCGCGCTAATACTGACCCCCAAATAAATCGCCCGGTCAACCACACATGCATCCTGAAATCTTGCTGTCTGTTCACAACCAAATGGGTTTTGTTTCTGTTTATTGTGTAGCCTGAGAACTCACCAAATTTGGCAGCCTCTTGCTCAATTGCGAACATTCCCCCTCCGGGATTTGCAGTAAGTACTGCAATATCATCAGCACAAGTTAATATTTTTGTCTCCCATCCATGTCGCAGCACAGGTACTATAGCAATGCTCGGTTCCATTTTGCTGTAAAAGGGTTGATATATAGAGCAAAAAGCAGTGGGGAACAGGGGCACGCCTACCTGGTGCCTCTCTCAATATAAATTGGTCCCATTTGGTCGCCCATCAACTGCACCCGAGCTACTAGTCTATAAAATATTGAATTTAAAGCCTTAATACACTGCATGCCAAATCAGAACAAGCCCATAACCTTCCATAAATAATCCCAGACAACCCTGTTGAATGCTTTGTCTGCATCCAGCAAGGCCACCACCATAGGTTTACCCGATACATCAGTTGTGTCAAAAAGCTTAATCACTCTTCAGATATGGTCCATAGTGCCCCTTCCAGGGATAAATTCATGCTGTTTAATAGAAACCAACCTCTCAATAATACAACAAAAGCAACCTGCCAAAATGATGGAGTATAACTTAACATCACTACTTATTAGAGTGATTGGCCAATATGATCCAGGCTTGTGAGGAGCTTTCTCTTTCCGATATTGGACATGGAACATGATTCAGGGGCACTGCATCCTCTCTGACTTGAAGAAAAAGCTCCAACAGATACATGCACAGCCCCATGAAAAATACCTTATAAAACTCCTGGGGAATCTGAACAGTTCCTGTAGCCTTTTCAGAATGGAGATCTTTAAGTGCCACCTGAATTTCAACAAGAGAAAACAAGCACCCAGATAATCCTGTTCTTCCTAGCTAATTCTGTCCAGGTTCACTGAGTCCATATATTGATTTATATTTTACTCTCCTGACAGAACGTGTGCTCGGTATAGACTTTCATAATATTCAAGAAAGGCTTCTAGGATATCATCCGGGTTCAGAACCAGAGTGCCCAGGCTACTCCTTATTTCAGCGATGTAATCCACCACCACCTTCTGACATGTACGTACCACCAGGAGATGCCCCACCCGATCATTATACTCAAAGCATTCCTCCCGAGGACCAGTGTTGTTGCTATACTTGCTTGGAGCAAGACGTGTATTTTTAAGCATAGCTCCACAGACAAATATGGCAGATGGGCAATCACAGAGTGTTGTTATAAAATGGGCTGCTTTACTCTATGTTCGGTATATGCTCAACTCTTGGATGATCCAACTACCTTAGATTTTTTATCGGTCGAGCTTGCGTCATGGCCTGGTCCCTGTACAGTTTGCGTGGATCTCAATATTAATGGATCTGAGGGTTCTTTCTGCGACAAAACCAGTATTTACTCAGGTCGCAAACCAAGAGTGCATGGAACTTTGCAAAGCTTGGAGAAAGAGCAGGACCTGGTAGATGCCTAGATTAAGCTAATGGCACTGAATCCTGTGTATACCTACTTTTCGGCCTCTCATCACTCTTTTGCCCAATTAGAGTTTTTTTAACTCTTGATTTACCTAAAGGGTGTCAAGTAGAATTATTTCCATGTGTGGTGTCTGATCATAATCCTTTACTAAGTAAGATAGAGGTCAGCAACAAGCAGAAAGAGACCAAATAAAGATGAGAAATGAGCAGAAAGAGGTAAAATAAAATTCAGAAGGGAGCCAAAAGAGGCATAATAAAGGTCAGAAACAGCAGAAAGAGACAAAACAAAGGTCAGAAACAAGCAGACTGAGGTAAAACAGAGGTCAGAAACAGGCAGCAAGAAACAAAATAAAGGTAGGATATGAGCAGAAAGAGTCAAAGTAAAGGATAAAAACTAGCACAAAGAGGCAAAATAAAAGTGAGAAACAAATAGAAAGAGGCAAAATATAGGTCAGCAATGAGCAGAAGGAGGCTGAATAGAGGTCAGAAACAGGCAGAATAGAGTTCAGAAACTAGCAGAAAGAGACAAAATAACGATGACAAAGGAGCAGACGGAGCTCGAATAAAGGTCAGAAACTAGCAGAAAGTGGCAAAATAAAGATGAGAAACGAACAGAAAGATGCCAAATAAAGGTCAGAAATTATTAGAAAGAGGCTATATAGAGGTCAGAAATGAGCAGCAAGAGGCAGAATAAAGATCTGAAACAAGCAAAATAGGCAGAATAAAGGTGAGAAATGGGCAGAATAAAGGTGAGAAAAGAGCAGAAAGAGGCTAAATAGATGTCAAAAATGAGCAGCAAGAGGTAGTATAAAAGTTCGAAATTAGCAGAAAGAGGCAGAATAAAGGTCAGCTACGAGCAGAAAGAGGCAAGATAAAGGTGAAAAATAAGCAGAAAGGGGCAGAATAAAAGTCAGAAACTAGCAGAAAGAGGCACAATTAATGTCAGCAACAAGCAGAAAGAGGCAAAATAAAGAGCAGAAAGAAGCAAAATGAAGGTCAGAAACAAGAAGAAAGAGGCAGCATAAAGGTCAGAAACTAGTAGAAAGAGGAAAAATAAAGGTTAGAAATGAGCTTGCTGAGAAATGCTGAGAACCTGTTAGAGGGCCCTCCCCCTTTCTAAATCACATTGCAAAGGGGCCTCCTGGTGCACTACTGATTGGGGGATGTAGTCCCCTTGGCTCCTGAGGGTCATTGGGGGCCAAGAACCTCTATTGTTGCCACAATTAATTCCCATACAGTGGGATTGCTGAGACCGCTGGAAGCCCTGCCCCTTTTCTCAACCACTCTGCAAAGGGACCTCCTGGCGCATTACTGGTTGGGGGATGAAGTCCCCTTAGCTTCTGTGGGTCGTTGGGGCCAAGAACCCCTATTGTTGCCACAAGTAAGTCTACCACAGTAGGATTGATGAGACTAGGTCTGAGTGTGCTGGTAAACTCCGCTCTGCCGGCAGGTTGGTGGAGTTTTTTCCAAACTCTGCATTCCAAGTGGAGTGCAAAGTGGCAAATATCCACAAACTCCACCGACGGGGCAGAGTTCACAACCCACCCCTAGTTAACATTCACAGACTCACCCAAAGACTCATGCAACCTCTCACAGATCCACTTAGAGACTCACGCACCCAGTCACAGACCCACTCAGACACTTACGGACCCACTCACAGACCACTCTGAGACTCCCACAACCACTCACAGACCCACTCAGATATTCATGCACCTACTCACTCACCCACTCAGCAACTCACACACCCACTGACCTACCTATACAGACACTCACACACCCACTCTCAAAGTTACAGGTTACAGTTAGGAAATACAATTTTAAAATTAGGAATTAGAATATAAAAAAATCTTAGAAATTCACTGAAAAAACAAAGGTTACATGGACGTTATAGTTAGATTCACATTTCACGTTTACCAAACCAGAGAAATTCAGCAGTTATAGTTACCTGAGCTAACTTACGCCCCGCAATGCACTGCTTATGACCTCACATATTACATCACTGATGACATGGTGTCCCTTCCTGCACAAAAAAAATCCTGCCAACAATGCAGACACTCTTGCACCATAGTGTGAGGGTGCTTGCGTTGGTGCTAGGCACCAAATTGTGCACCGGTGCAGTCAGAAAGAACAGGAATGCGCCGTAAGTTGTAAATACGGTGCATTCACGCCCTTTCGAATTAGCGTTGGGCTGCGCAGCAAAAATACTTGCGGCGCTGCCCTATGCCAATTTATTGTAAATGAGGCCGGTAATCTTCAGCCCCACTCAATTTGTCAAGGCAGAAATGATACTTTTATTATGAAGATAACTTAAACAAGAATTTCCTTTTCCTTACGGTTTCACTAATGTGTGTAAGTTATTGCGACAACAGATTGCACTTTTCCGTTATCGTGGTAGCATGATTATTGCAAATATGCAGATTAGCAATATTTGATACAGCTATAACATGAAATGAATATATTTGTACAATACACCGCACAGATATCTATGCTTTATCGCCTGCACATTTATTTGTTTCATACAACGAAAACTATTTTTAAGGGAATATTGATTTACCTTCAATCCTTTAACTCACAGATGACAGTTATGTCCAAAATCAAACAGCATGGCACAAATACATCTTTCTGCGACGAAGCCAGTGTGTGTGATTTATTGCGAGAAGCAAACAACACATGCATACAAAAGTATGATTTCTTTCCACATGTCAATCATGTCACTGTTTTATTTCTTGCGATACAGTTCAGCCTTTTATGAAAAATAATTTACTAGCTCAAGAAGTATAGAACTTTTAAAAATTAGGTAATGGTTTGAACTAACCTCAGGAACACCGTTTGCTGACACATTTACCAAGCATTACACACTGCATGGGTGGGCCAGTATGTAATAGAGCGATTTAGCAATCACTGATAACCCACAACTTCAAGATTTTTTTTAATTTTATTTGCTAGATTCCTAGGTGCGAAATAAAGGAAGTTACGGAACAAAGGGGCATATTATCTAGGAAACGCGATAAATATCGCATTTCCCGTTTTGCGCGATTTTGGCCAACGCCGGCTATCGCTGGATTTAATCGCCGAGATATCGCATTATTATCAATGCATATCTCCAAGGCGATTAAAAATCCGGCGATAGCGGCGAAATGCGGGATTATCGCTGGGAATCCAGCGATAAACCTGCAGCGATAGGGGAATCCTTATTGATAGGGAAATGTGGACTTAGCCGTACAATCCACCTCCCATGATACAGGTAGGCAAGTCAGGATTTTTGCTGACGTTAATTACAGGCGATAACCGCGGTTAGCGCGGCTTTTTTAATCGCTTTGCGGTTCTGGGGCCGCGTTGATAATAGGGCGAAGTTGTGTCTGCGAGTGTTTCCATGACGTGTTAGTCAGGAACGCCTATTTTGCATGTCATTAGCGATATATATCGCTGACATGCACAGTGGAAAAATAACGACAGCTAACGCCTGTAATCCTGCGCTAACGCCTGTTAGCACAGGCTTGTTAATAGGGCGATTAAAATATCGCCGCTTTTTCGGCAAAAAGTGCCACAAAAGTGGCGATATTGCCCTTGATAATATGGCCCAAAATTCTTTTTAAGTAATGGCCCTTTGATGTAGTAAGAATTTTCCAGCTTGTTGTGCAGGTGCAAGAGTTTCAGCAGTTTAGTGTGTAAGATGGTGAAGTGAGGCTCCCACTCTTTAGCAAATGTCTGATAGTGCGACTACCTGGAGCAGAAAACTGAGAAAACATGGCTGAGCAGTGGCCATTATGTTTCCAGCAAAAACCTTAGAAAGCTGGATGCACGTTTTGTGGAATGCCCACATTTGAAAGAATTACGAATGCAGCTTTATGTTCAGTTGAAAAGTGCTTATGGGATAAAAATAGACTTAAGCCTATTGTTGCCCTGCTGGAAAGACAAACAAGCATTTGCAATGCAATCGATCTCGCATTTGTGAGAGTTATAATATTGGAATTGTAAATTACAATGTCTTTTACCGATGCATTTTAGTTTGCAGTGGAGTGGTGTGTCCGGTGAATCGATAGGGGTTAGAGCTGCACAGAATAGTTAGAAAGTAAGTTAGAGAGGGATAGGTTCATGATTTAGAGGAGCAGAAAGAGTGTGTGAGAAAGGGAGAAAGAAGGGAGAGCAGGCCACAGACGCATAAAGAGGGTGTGCCTGTGCATGCAGTAGACACCCCAAGAAAAGGAGGAGAGGGTGGGTTTGAGGGAGGGAAACCTTGAAAAGGCACAGGAATTGAATCACATGAGAGAGGCAGGAAGAGTGTGTGTGAGAGAGGGATAGAGATGGTACAAAGCGAGAGAGTGGGACCAGTGGGAGGGGCACTTAGACGGGGTGGGGGTAGAGGTGGACCAGTGCATAGCCCGAGGAGGTACAGGAAGGTAGCAGTTTATAGAAGCCAACATTGTGAACCATCCAAAAGATTGTTGTGAATTTCCCACCAATAACTAACCAATTGAAGAAATATATAATTAGTCAGGGCAACCTTGTGAAAAAGTTTGCTTCACACACCTGTCTGCAGAACATGTGCTTTCAAGGCAGTACGATCTCTGAGGACTAAGACTGAGCAAGGGAGTGATTATTGGTGGGCACCACTGGCACCTTGCTCCAGCACACCTCACACCCGTCATGGGAAGCCGCAGTGAGCTGATTGAGCTGGGACAAAGAAACATGGACTAGCACATTCCTGGGAGGGGTTTCACATTTCTAGAAAATGGCTTATTTCTTTATAGCACTTCAAGCCGGCATCTCAGCATGTCCCTAAGCACTTCTAGTTATTAAGACCAATAAAGCATGCACACACTGAGATCAATGCCCTCCCTTTGAGGGCAGGAATAAAAATACTGGAAAACACAGTTACTCAACCACAACCTGCACCGCTTCAGCAGCAGCTTAGCACCATAAAGTGTCCATAAAGGTCGCATACTAGTTAATGCTCTCTAAAGCTCCAGAAAAAAAACGATCAAAAGAAAAGAAAAAAGAACGTTGGATGGTCTCCTAACGTACACTTGAAAATGCGCAAACCATATTAATCCCTTTATACCTTTCACAATGGCACAGAACACAAGCAAGCAGTGAAAAGGTTCCAGTTTGAAACAGTGCCAACTGTGGCCGTCAGAATTTTTTTGAAAAAAGATACATGGCTCCCTAGAGAGAGCTTCTGGTTGGTGTGCACATGCTATGTTTTAGTGAACATGAGAAGAATAATGTTTGGAACAGGGAGTACACACAATATGTTCTGTTCTATAGCAAGACTAGTGACACGTACTGCTGTAGGCTATTGCCTCAGATCGACCACAAACATAATTGCCACAAGTCACTTCCACAGATTTCTGCCACAAAGTGCCACATATTTTAAAAGTGAATATTTATGACCCCTAGCTAGGATCTGTCGAAGCTCAGGCCAAACCGAAAAACTATCTTTCTCAAGAAGCAAAATAATAGAAAGATGTTGCCCAACCAGACACCTCGTTGTCTATGCCCTGCTGCTGAGGAGACACTAGCCATTGACAAGTTCCAGATATCCTTCCCTGTCTTACATAAAACAAGGTGTTGCTGTGCTGTTTGTCAAAACCTAAAAGACGTTTGTGAGCCCAGAGTAAAACACATGAGCGGTACTCTTTTCAGATGTAAGCTTGTTACGGCAGTAACATGGCACTCGCTGACGCAAGAGCAGCTTCACAGCGCTACAAGTAACTGTGTTAACACTATCCCAACTCATCCTTCTCAGAGGACAAAAAACTGCAAGGAATAGAATTGCCACTGGAACGTGACACTTGATGGTAGCGCCTAGAAGCGGGTGGTTCTGCAGTACAGATTACCATACAGTGTGTTACTTTAAACATCCACTTAGGTTCCCCATAGATGTCAGTGGCTTGCGGTTATTTACGAGGCGCTATAAAGTGTGCTAAGTTTTAGATACACAATTAGAGGTGGCTAGCGAGCCTACTGCTTAGGCCAGGGGTACCAGGCTTCCAATAATGACTCTGTGGGGGTCCCCGGATTCCAGTAATGGTACACTGGGGGTCCACATAAGTCAAAAGGTCAAGAACCACTGCTCTATACCTTTTCAGAATGACTGCTGAGTCAGCGCATCACGTGGAGCTTAAGGACCCTCTACACAGAGCGACCTCTGACCCTGCTCGCAGGCAGGTCGCTCCCCACGCTGCTGCACGGCTCTGCCTGCATTGTTTTTGCCTAATCCTGTACTTTCCACCTGTGCCTAACTTGCTTTCTTGCCCAGACTTGTTTTTTTCCCCCTGTGTCTAACTTGCTTTCTTGCCCAGACTTGTTTTTATCCTCCTGTGCCTAACTTGCTTTCTTGCCCAGACTTGTTTTTATCCTCCTGTGCCTAACTTGCTTTCTTGCCCAGACTTGTTTTTTACCCCCTGTGCCTAACTTGCTTTCTTGCCCAGACTTGTTTTTATTCCCCTGTGCCTAACTTGCTTTCTTGCCCAGACTTGTTTTTATTCCCCTGTGCCTGTACTTGTTTTCTTGCCTAAACTTGTTTTTCCTTCGTGTGCCCAGTTTCCCCCACGGCCCCGCCCATTTTTCCCGCCGCTGCGTCCCTGCGGCCCCGCCCCCCTGCATTCCCATTCGCCGCCCCGCTCCCGCCTCCCAGCTGCTCCTCCCTCCCACATCCCCTCATATGGAGGCCGCGCAGCGGCCGCACAGCGGCCGCGTGTAGCGGCCGCGCCGCTGGCGCGCCGAAGGCAAGCCCGTCTGCGCCCGACCGCGCCTGGACCGCGCCCAGCGCCAGGACCCCTGGACCCCGCGAACGCCACGACGCCCGACACCGCTACGATGCCAGATCCCTCCACACCCTCAACACCGGACGATCACACACCTGCTTCCTGGCCGCCCGAAGCGCACCCACGGAGCTTTTACCTGCCGGAACTGCAGCTTCACAAGCATCCGCCCCACCATGCCGCTGACCAGGAAAGAACCCAACCACCTCAGATGCATCCTTCTCAACACCCGCTCCACCCGCAAACACGCCGTTGAACTCTGGGACCTACTCAACTCAACCTCCCCAGACGTCGCCTTCCTGAGGGAGACCTGGCTGAACCCCGCCTCGGCACCCGACATAGCCATAGCCGTCCCAGAAGGCTACAAGATCACCCGCAGGGACCGCACCAACGGAGCAGGAGGAGGAATCGCCATCGTCCACAGGAACACTCTCAGAGTCTCGACCAACACCGACGACACCCTCAGCACCGCCGAACACCTGCACTTCCAGATCCACACCGATCCCAACACCACCCTCAGAGGAACCCTCGTCTACAGAGCCCCCGGACCCCGACCACAGTTCAGCGACTCCATCGCTGACTTCGTCAGCACACACGCCCTCGCCTCCAGGGACTACATCCTCCTCGGGGACCTGAACTTCCACCTCGAGAACAACAACGACACCAACTCCACCACCCTGATCGACAACCTAGCCAACCTCGGACTCAGACAACTCGTCACAACACCCACCCACTCCGCCGGTCACACGCTTGACCCCATCTTCTCCGCAAGCCCCCACGTCTCCTTCAACCACACCACCGAACTCCACTGGACCGACCATTGCTGCATCCACTTCATCATCAAGAAACCCACCACGCACCACCACACCCAACAGATGCCCCGCCGCTGCTGGAGCAAAGTCACCGAAGACCAACTAACCACCACCCTCGCTCAGAGCCCACCCGCCGACCCCACCGACCCCGACACCGCCGCCCGCAACCTCAGACAGTGGATCAACGACTGCGCCAACACCCTCACCCCGATCAAGAAACCCTCCAACAGTCACACCAACAAGAAAGCCAGCTGGTTCACTGAAGACCTCCGGGCCTCCAAGCAAACCTGCCAAAAGCTGGAGAAGATCTGGCTCCGTGAACGAACACCAGACAGCTACGCAGCCCACAAGAACGCCACCCTCAGACACCATCACCTCATCAGATCCGCCAAAAAGCCCTCCTTCAAAGACCGCCTAGACAACAACGCGCACAACAGCAAAGAGCTCTTCAACATCGTGAAGGAACTCTCCAACCCCAGCTCCAACACCAACGACGTCCCACCCTCGCAAGACCTGTGCGACTCGCTGGCCACCTTCTTCCACCGCAAGATCGCAGACATCCACGACAACTTCAACGCCACGACCGCCCCGACAACCACTGAGACCTCCGCCCCCACGACCACCATCCGCACCAACCGCCTGCTCTCCTGGACCAACATCAACGACGACGACACCATCAAGATCATGAACACCATCCACTCTGGATCTCCGTCAGACCCATGCCCACACCACATCTTCAACAAAGCCAGCACAGCCATCGCACCCCATCTCCGGAAAGTCATCAACACCTCCTTCGAGACAGCAACCTTCCCGGAGAGCTGGAAGCACGCCGAGATCAACGCCTTACTCAAGAAACCCAAGGCGGACCCCAAGGACCTCAAGAACTTCGGGCCCATCTCCCTGCTCCCGTTCCTGGCAAAGGTCATCGAGAAGACCGTCAACAAACAACTGACCCGCTACCTCGAGGAGAACAACATCCTGGACCCTTCCCAGTCCGGGTTCTGCAGCAACCACAGCACCGAGACTGCCCTCATCGCCGCCACCGATGACATCAAGTCCCTGCTGGACAACGGAGAAACGGTGGCTCTCATCCTCCTGGACCTGTCAGCCGCCTTCGACACGGTCTGCCACCACACACTACGAACACGCCTCCACAACGCCGGGATCCAAGAGAAGGCCCTGGACTGGACCACCTCCTTCCTCTCCGGCAGAACACAGAGCGTCCGCCTTCCCCCCTTCCGCTCCGAAGCCACCGAGATCATCTGCGGCGTACCCCAGGGCTCTTCCCTCAGTCCAACTCTGTTTAACATCTACATGGCACCGCGCGCCCACGTCGCCCGTCGGCATGACCTCAACATCATCTCCTACGCCGATGACACCCAGCTGATCCTCTCCCTCACCAAGGACCCCCACATCGCCAAAACCAACCTCCACGAAGGAATGAAGGCCGTCGCTGAATGGATGAGGAACAGCCGACTGAAGCTGAACTCGGACAAGACGGAGGTCCTCATCCTCGGATCCACCCCTTCGGCCTGGGATGACTCCTGGTGGCCGACCGCACTGGGAACCGCCCCAACACCCACCGACCACACACGCAACCTAGGGGTCATCCTCGACTCCACCCTCTCCATGACTAAACAGGTCAACGCCGTCTCCTCCGCCTGCTTCAACACCCTCCGCATGCTCCGCAGGATCTACAAGTGGATCCCCACTGAAATGAGAAGAACGGTCACCCAGGCCCTCGTCAGCAGCAGGTTGGACTACGGAAACGCCCTCTACGCAGGAGCCTCGGCCAAACTCCTGAGACGGCTCCAACGCATCCAGAACGCCTCTGCACGCCTGATCCTCGACATCCCTCGCCGCAGCCACATCACACCCCACCTGAGAGACCTGCACTGGCTCCCGGTCAACAAGAGGATAACCTTCAAACTCCTCACCCACGCACACAAGGCACTCCACAACACCGGACCAACGTACCTCAACAGACGACTCAGCTTCTACACCCCCACCCGCCAGCTCCGCTCCGCCGACCTCGCCCTCGCCACTGTCCCCCGCTTCCGAAGAGCGACCTCCGGTGGCAGATCGTTCTCCCACCTCGCCGCCAAGACCTGGAACACCCTCCCCATCCACCTACGGCAGACCCAAGACCTGCTGACCTTCAGAAAACTCCTCAAGACCTGGCTTTTCGAGCAGTAGCAGCATTCCCCACCCCAGCGCCTTGAGACCCTCACGGGTGAGTAGTGCGCTTTACAAATGATATGATTGATTGATTGATTGATACACTTCAGAGATTACAGAGAGCATTACACAACTCACTTGCAAAACTAACATGTGAGGCAGCAAGAAAGGTGGCGTTCCCAAACACACAAAGCTGGGCAAGAGGGCATTAAGGGGAGTTACGTGGAGCGGGGGTGTCCTGGGGGCACCCCCTTTTTAGATGCAGGCCCCCACATCCTTGTGGCAGCCCTGCACGCTGCCTATGGAATTGCCCACGACCCTGTACAGCAGCAACATGCAATGCATTCGTGCTCGGCGTAACATACAGTGGTGTGCACCACATGCTCTGCTTGAACAGTAAACGCATCCGATCCCTTACTATTTTGCGACTGGTGTTAGCAGAAATAACTATGTTGTTTACCTCCTGGAGTTGTCGAGAAGAGAGTCCCTCCTGGCGTAGAGCTGTAACAGTCTGGCAGCTGAGACAGGTCTTTCAGGTAAAACACTTTGGTTGGTATAGGACGGCAAGCGCTTGATTCGCAAGTGGAAGTAGACATGTCGACTTTTTCCTTCCGGAATAAAGAAAAAAAATAGAACAGATGTAAAAGAAGTATGCCCCCTCATTATGGCAAAGTCTCTGTCCTTATGGAGAAACACATGCGTGAACTGGATTTTGTTTACGTGCATTGCAGGAAGACAGGAACTCCCCTCGGCTCGGCCCTCCCTCTTCTCTGGCCCCCGGGCACCACGTTCTCTGCTGAGCAACTCCAATCTGGGTGTTGTGCACTCGCTGCAGTCCCAGGCTATGGCTGGGGATGCAGGGAAGGTGCTGCGGGGGGAGGCAGGGAGCGCCCGCTCCTGTGCAGACTCTAGCCAACAGGCACCGCTGGCGAAGGTGCCTGTTCTAAGACTGCAGAACCGAACCTGCCCACCCGCGTTGTTCTCCGCTTTCTATATATAACAGTTCACACTTATTCTACGGACCTTCTAAAATATTAATTTGGTTGAGTCTTTTCACAATAGAAATAAATGAAAGTTTGCCATTCCTTTTGACGGCGAATGACGAATATAGAAATATGTTGTTTACAGTGCATAACAAGCATTTGCAATGCAATAGGACTCGCATTTACGCGAGACCTATTGCATTGCAAACGCTAGTGCGGGCGAGCGGGGGCAGGGGGGCGAGAAGGCACGGAGAGCGGGAGTGCAGGTGGGGGGGGGAGTGCGAGAAGGCACGGAAAAAAATAGTGCTCTAAATAACACGTCTGTACAGTGGAACACTCGAAGTAAAGCGGCCAACAGCCATGGGAGGGTACAAATGACGACATAGCATAATAAGGCGGTACTAACAAGCCTCATAATCAATCAGAAGACAGAATTTACGAAGGACAAACACAGAAGCCAATGAAAAATATGGGTGGAGAGTGAGGGCAGCTTGTCTCCCATACTCTACTACTGCATGCCTCGCAGAGCGAGCAGCGCATGCGTGCTGCCGCTAAAGCTCAACCTAAAAAAGATGAATGGGTTTTATCGAATAGTAAACCTAATTTTCCTGGGCTCCCTAGTAATTTCATTTATGATGACTCATACATGGAGGCTGAGTGATGCGCCTGTATGTTCTGACTAGTTTTAAAAATAAAAAGTTTTATCAATGCAATTGGAAAAATCGGTACGATTTTGGGAGGAATGTGTGTAATTAGTGAACAGCATTGGTCATGCGGTAGGTGGAGAAATGGGTAGGGATTCATAAAAGGAATCTTAATAAAAACATGAAAAGAACAAGAAAAGCCGTTTACCGTCAATAGCAAATTGCATTTGTTGACTCACTAGGATATTCTATTAGAGTTTACATAAAATCAACTCCTCTCCCTAATGGCAACATGGGGTATGACAAGGTTGAAGTTTAAATGAGAACTTTGCTGTCCCTGAACTGCTCATCATCAGACCCAATATAATTTTTTGGCATAAAATATATTTCCTTTTTAATGATGCTTCCCATCTGTGCATTCGACTTTGGTGAATTGGTTGTATTTTGACATTTAGTCACTTATTATGACGGTGGTCGGAAAGCTTCCGACCTTCGGTAGGAGGCTTTCCAACCACCACCGCCGGTTTCAACCCTGTTGGAATGCCTTTTTTGGGGGCCCCTAGCAGGGCACCATTGTGTGCATGGACTCTAGTTGGGGGCAGAGGGGGCACCTATGGTGTTCCCCTGTTAATCACTGCACTCTGTGGCAGGCACATTGAGGTGCCTGCTACGGGGTGTAGGAATTAACACCACCTTCCATTTCCCTGTGAGAGCATATACTTCGGCCAGCTCCCATAGGGAAATGTCGGAATGTGACCGAACAGTGTTTGGTTGCATCCAAAGCAGGCAGTCGTGACTGTCGACCAGAGGTCGGTCGATCCCGTTTACGAGACGATGTGTCGGGCGGAAGCAATTCCGCCTAACATTGTAATCGGCCCCATAATCTAGTGGCTACATCCTGAACTGCATAAAGATCTTCACAAGAAGGTAGTGGTTATGTTTGATTGTATTTTTCATTTCTAAGAAGGCCACTCATCTTAACCTGATAGGTCTTGATCACAGATGATAAAGTTCTACTTTAATTTAGTTGCATTTTTTATCCCATTTCAGATGCTGATCTTTGCTTACTGCTCAAATGATTTAGGAAATATAGGGCGGTTTCTTATTCTAAAGATCCAGAATTTTTAAAAATGAGATGTAGATCGAATTATTATTGGTTTATTAAAAATAAACTCCCCAGTGAATGTCCAACAAATGTAAATACCATTGTGTTTAACTTGCCCGTCAATGGGCTTATAAATGAAGTTGTTTTATTGTCCCTCTTTCCATATATTTCCATATTGTTGTACCCTCTAGTGGGGTATGTATCACAAAAATATCAGCAATAAATATCAAGGACTAAAATGTCATATTTCCATTCTTTGAATGTTCAGGACAAAATATTGACTGCAAAAATATACAATATCAAAGTATTGCTGCAAAAGAGGTAAGTATTTGTAATATTGAACAGTATATTAACTTGAAAAAATATATTTACTTAAAAAAGTATTACATTATGTAGTAAACACTAGTGAAACAAAAAATACTGATAATAATTAACTATAATTAAAACACTATGGGGCCGATTACCATGTCGGTTGAAAAGCCTCTGACCACGAGTCGGAAGCTTTCCGGCACAGTCGGTTTGCTGTCCGATCGCCAAATTACGATGTCGGCGGTCGAAGCGTGAACCGGTCGGTCATTTTGACGTGGTTCCGACCGGCTCTCCGGTGTCTTCCGACCGGTCAGATCCGTACCGTAATCCCCTTTGGACAGAGTTTCCGCCGTCAGAATTACATTGTCGGTTACCAACAGCCTTTCCATGCCGACCTTTCCGACACGGAAAGGTTGTCAGAGAGTGACTTTGGGGGCCTCAAACAGGCCCCCCTTCTGTTTTCGGCCTCTGGTTGTGGGCCGAGAGGGTACCTAGGGTGCCCCCCTGTAAATCCATGCACTGTGCGGCAGACACCATGGGGTGCCTGCCGAAGGGTGCCGGGTTTTACACACCTACCTATTTCTTTATGGGAGTGTATTATGACCGGTTTACAGCTGAAATACAGGCTCCCATAGAGAAATGTGAGTATCCAACCGAACAGTGTTCGGTCACATCATAATCAGGTGGTTGGAACCGCCGACCGAAGGTCGGACGGTCCTGAGACCGAGACGGTGTCGGTCAGAGGCAAATCCGACTGACATCATAATAAGCCCTAGAATATCAAATATTAACAAATATATATGAAATAAAATTAATATAATAAAGATAGAATACATACGTAAAAATAAATTTAGATATGTTTAACATTAAATGACAAATGACAAATCTAAAAAATTGAAAAACAACGATTTTTCATAAAAAGATTAGACTTGTAAGAGTCAAAACTACTACTACAAATGTACTACTCCTACTGCAAAGTAAGTAGCAGTAGGAAAAGTGTATCACTTTGGAGGTGTCATATTTACTGTGCTTGCTCCAATGTAAGTAACAGTGAGAAAAGTGTTGGAATTCGGCCATACCAGAATTACTACTCCCTCTTCAAAGTAAACAAAATTAGGAAAAGTGTTGGAATTTGGAGGGATCAAATGTATTATTCCCACTCCAATGTAAGCAATGGTATGGAAAGCATTGGACTTTGAGTGGGTCAGATTTACTATTCTTACTCTAATCTAAGCATCAGTAGGGAAAGTAGTAGACTTTGGATGGGTCTGATTTACTATTCCAACTCTAACAAAAAAAACAGTAGGGAAAGTGTTTTTTTTTTGGAGGGGTCAGAATTACTATTCTCACTCCAACATAAGCAACAGTAGGGAAAATGGAAGGAAACCTTAATGTTACCATTATCCCACAATTTTCCTAGTTTAAAAATGCTTAAATAATAACATAAACATAATTTTAAATAATACATTAATAATTAACAATACAAAAAAAGAAAAACATTATGACATATATATATTTTAAAATGCTTCTCAACCTACTACCCCAAAAATGCAGAACCCATAAAATCAAATTAAAATAATACTTAAAAATAATTAACAAAATCATATTAATTTAACAATTAGTAGTAGAAAATAAATTAATACAAAAGAAAATGGACTTCAATTAATATACTGCTTATTAGAATTATTTCTATAATTTACAAAATCAATAATGCAATTAGCCAATTAACAATTACACCAATTTATTATCATTATATTTAAATTGATCAATTACAATTAAAATAACGTATAAAATTATTAATCAAATAAACAAATCAAAAATTAAAATATCATATGTATATACAATATATACAAAACAAATATTAAAACAACTTCCCACCTACTCCACTACAAACCCAACAACCCACCAATAAATACTTTTAACTAAAATAAAAAGCAATGTTATTATTATATTACCAAATCAAAAAATAATCTATATAAAATATTGCTGCCACTATGCCACTGCCGCATTAACCCCTGCCATCCATTGCTGCATTTGCACTTTTTTTCCATATGCTTGTCCCTCCCCCTTACTTCCTGATCTGTTTTGCTGCCATTCACCCTGTGCTGTCACTGCTATCTGTTGCTGCCCTTGCCCTCCTCCTCCCTGTTCTCCGGGTGCACCCCCCTGACCCCTCCCTCACCTGTCTGTTGTGCTACCACTACCCTGTGCTGCCACTGCCTTACGTTACTGCCCCTTCCTCTTTTCTACTCATTGTCAGTGTGCATGCCCTGGTCCTCGCCCTCTGTGGTTCATTGTCTGACACTGCACCTATTCTGCCACTGCTCTCTGTTGGTGTCCCTGCATTCTCTCCCTTGCCTCTTGCCACTGCCCCAGTTCTCTTTGTGCGTGCTCCTACTCTCTCCCTCCTTCCCTGGTCTTTTGTGCTACCACTGCCCCTGTGCTGCTGCTGCTCTCCATTGTTGCCCCTGCCACCCTTACCTTCTGCTCTATGTGTACATGCTCCTGTCCCATTCTGGGCCATTTTGCGCCCCTGACCCCTCCCTCACCTGTCTGTTGTGCTACCACTGCCCTGTGCTGCCACTGCCTTACGTTACTACCCCTGCCCCTTCCTCTTTCCTCCTCATTGTCTGTGTGCATGCCCTGTTCCTCCCCCTCCCTGATTTGTTGTCTGACACTGCACCTTTTCTGCCACTGCTCTCTGTTGGTGTCCCTGCATCTCTCCCTTGCCTCTTGCATCTACCCCAGTTCTCTTTGTGCGTGCTCCTGCTCTCTCCCTCCCTGGTCTTTTGTGCTACCACTGCCCCTGCGCTGCTGCTGCTCTCCATTATTGCCTATGCATCCTTACCTTTTGCTCTCTATGTACATGCTCCTGTCCCAGTCTGAGCCATTTTTCTGCATTGCCCTACTTTGCTGCCCTTGTCTCTGCCCCCTCTATATGCTTGTCCCTACCCCCTCTCTCCCTGGTCCATTTGGCCATCACAGCCCTTGTGTTGCCACTGTCCTCCTTTGGGGCCCCTGTCCCTCCCCCTACCCACTGACTGTTCTCTGTGTGAGTATCCCTGCCCCTTCCTTTGTGGTCCATTTTACTGCCACTGCCTCTTCCCCTGTGCTGCCACTACAGTCCATTGCTGCTCCTGCATCTGCCCCCTTTCCTCTGTTCTCCATCTGAATGCCCCTGCCCCTCCCTCCCAGGTCTATTGTGCTGCACAGCAACTGTGCTGTCACTGTCCTCCTCTTTTGCCCCTGCCCCCATCTCGCCCTGATCCATTGTGTTGCCTCTGCCCCTGTGTTGTGACCGCCCACTGTTGCTGCCCCTACTCCTCCACCCTCCACTATGCCCACCCGTTCTTCATGTGCATTCCCTGCCCCCTCCCTTGCTGATCTCCTGTGCTGCCACTGTCTGCCATTGCTTCCCCTGTTCCCTGTCTGTTCTCCACATGCATTAATTTTTTCACGGATAAAAATAAAGATTAATGTGGAGTTCTAGTTAGCTTTATTTATAACACCTCAATATATGTATGAAAAAAACTCAGAAATTCCCCTAAAAAATATCACAGTTAAAGGGCAGTTTAAAGTTAAGGTTAAGGATTAATAGAAAAAAACACAATAACATTTGCAAGTTATTTTTGAGATCACAATTCATAACTCACAAAACAGACATGCAAGCCACTACTCATGCACTAAATTCAATGCTCATAACCTCAACCTTAATGAAACAGATGTAATTACTAATGTAAATCAGTTTACTGATGAGTTTATATACCACATTACCCTTACCACTTTGACAGAAACAAACATTAATGTACTAACATTAAAAGATTTATTTATGTGCTAAACATTGATTTGCTGTGTGCCCAAGCCTTCACCCAACCCTCCGCTGGGGGCCATCCACCGCTGCACCCATCTTCAGCTGTGTGCTGTGGGGTTGGCCACAGCCCAGAAAATATTTTGATGCTTGTAATCCAGTTTCATGACTGAATCGTGTGTTCAAAGGTATCACGTTCATCATTATCAATTTATGTCAGACTTCATTTTCTTTTTTTTTGCAAATCTGTTTTATTGAATTTTACATTTTTAATACAAACAATACCTGCATGCAAGCAGTACCAGCCTTTTTGACGTGCGTCATGGGTATGGTACATGCACATTCGTATGTCTCAGTTGCACTATTAAGACAGTAGAAATATTGTAAAAAACACAAGCTTTTTGTTTGCAGCCACAATTTATGTCCATTAATCGATCGAGAGAGGAGACGGGAGATAGAAAGGCAGGACATTGACTACAACCATACAGTTCTACCTGTCTTGTAAATCGTACACGTTATTACATATCTATTACTGTTTGCCTTTACATGTGCTAGCATACAGACAAGGTGATGGCATCGGTACTTGCAAATGGCTAGGTGGTGTCAATAGAATAGAAAGAGAAGGCAAAACAAAGATTGCATAAATTAACAAAAGGAACAAAGAAACATGTGTAACAGTTGTTCAGCCCATAATGCCCTAACGCTTTCAGGTGTAGATTTGTATGCTGTTCTCACAGCCGGTGGCTACCATCTACCCCTTCATTTCTGGAGTGCGTGCTAGTATAGTTGTATAAGCAACCCATATTGTGCCAGCCAAATTGTTGTGGCGTACACGCTACCTAGACTTGCATGTGCGTTAGTTGCCCATAGAGTGTAAAGCAGGAGAGTCTCCGCTTGACATGTCTGCATATAGTTGCAACTCGGTATAGAGAGTGTCCCAGCCGGCCGCAATGGGGATCTTGCGCAGTCTCAGTGTTTCCTCACGTCTAATGGCGAGGCTTTCCGCCTTGGTCCACGCGAGCATCGAGTTCCGCCAGGCCTTTATATTGGGAGGGTCTGGTGCTTTCCATTTTTTAGTAATCAGCCTTTTGGCTACTATTAGTCCCAGATCTAGAAATCTGGAAGTGACCTTCGTGTTGGGAGTCCTGCGGAATTTGTGTAACAGGTAGGTTGGCCAATCGAAAGATAGCTTCTGACCAGTACAGGTGTGTAATATTGCGGCCACTTTGAGCCAGTATGCGCCCACCCGGGTACAGCCCCAAAGCATGTGTATTAAGCCTGCCCCATTTTCAGGGCATCTCGGACACTCTGTATTTACTCGATTGAAATACTGATTGATTTTTGCAGGTGTGAGATATGTCCTGTGGACAATATAGAGCTGTATTTGCCGGAAGCGCACATTCCTAGGTATGCACGTCGGACTCTCAAGCACCCGAGCCCAGTCCGCGTCCGTAAAGTGGTGATCCAAGTCCCGTTCCCATTTATGACGGACTGAATCCAGGCTAATCGCAGCATGAGTTCGCAGCGAGGCCGCGAACCAGCACATTAGGTGTCTGCCCGACCCCATGACATGTAAGTAGGCTTTCCTGTTTTCAGTTTCTATTTTTGGTAAATTCTGGTGGGGTTTTTTCAGTGTTTTCAAGTGATTTCCATATCTTAAAAAAACTGTGGTTATCAGTGATTACACATTTTCGCGCCATTAACAACAACAGAAACAGTGTTTTTCCGGTGTTTATGGAACGTTTTGCTTTTATTATTGCTTGCTTTCTGCACTGATAGTCAACGGTATATAGACAGTGTATGTACAGTGTATATGAGATCCAAATACATTTTAGCAAATGAAACTTATTGTAGTACACCATACAATACTTCTTCAGTGAGTCTTTGGTCATGTGCGCTCACTTTTTCCTTCCCATGTAAACTTTTTTTCTGTGAAAAGGCCCTCTTAACATTGACACTTGAGATGAGCAACGCCAAAAAAGCCAGTACACAATTTGCTAACTCTGGCCACTGACATAGCTTTGCATGGCAATAGTGGTGCACTTAAGATTGCGATTCTCTTGGCAGGTTCGGGAACATTTGTGTTGAACTGGGCGCTTATGCCCTCAAAGTTATTGAAGCAGTAAAAAATGAAGCAACACTTTTGAAACTACGGCAAAAATTCCCCTTTACTGAAGGGATCTAGAACTTGTGCAGAGTACCACAGTGAGGTTTCATTGACTTCAAATGCCATGGTTGGTGAGGGACACTTCTATGCATCATTGCAAGCCATTTCTCATACATTGTAAAAGGAAAGTTCCTGAATTGCTTGTCAACATTGCTTTGCTTACCAAGTGGCAAGCACTCTAACATGGAACATGTTGCAGTGCCAAAGTCACTAATGGTGTCACCCAGCCTACTCTCAAGGAGATGTTTCACATCTACACCAATTATACTGAACACTTGGCAGACAAGGGTGTTTTCAGACTCTAGTTGTTTTATTATGTTCACTACAGCAGTTATGTTTTCCTGTAACAATATAAGAATGCAGTAGAGTGTACTATTTTCACATCACTATCAATATGCGACCATAGATCCTCACATTTCTTGCCTTTGGCATCATCAATTCTGTAAACGGTTGCCACATGGATAATATGTGATGAGTGAAAGATGCCTACAAGGGATTTCACTTAGAGATACTTAGTTTAATGTGAAGTATATATAATTACTTTGGGTTCAACCCCTAATGATCTTGAACTCTGAAATAATCTAGGCAAACGTCAAGTTATATATTACACTCAATAAATGAAGATAATGATAACAAACACACGGGAATATCTTTTTTTTAAAAAATACAACATTTTTATATATAGATAAAATTCATCAGGGTACAATCACAAAAACACCATGGAAGAGGATACATCAATCTACCTACAACTCATAGGTGTATACATCTATTCCAACATAATCAAATAAGCAACGGTTCAGAGAATACAAAAAACAGTTACTTGAATACAAAAAATATTCAGGAAATAGATGGGAAAGTCGACGTTTCGGTCTGTAATGGCGTAATTATCCATCAGACCATCTTCAGGACGTACAGTCAGTTATGTAAAAAAGACCCTTTCAAAAGGTCCAAAAATCGATAAGGACCAATTCAAGCCTTAATCTAGATCAGGTTCAACAGGTTTATTCACTGTTAGGGAAGTATACAAAAGTGAGTGAATTTTTCAAGAAGCTACACTTGGAAAACGATATTCAAACGAATCGGAATAAATGAGTCTGCATTCAGGCTGCAGTCAGCAAGCGATTTTCAGACGATCTAGCTGTCAAATCAAATTTAACATGCAGCGCATTCACCGGCAAAGTGAACTTTGCCGGTGAATGCGCCGTCGACTTTCCCATCTATTTCCTGAATATTTTTTGTATTCAAGTAACAGTTTTTTGTATTCTCTGAACCGTTGCTTATTTGATTATGTTGGAATAGATGTATACACCTATGAGTTGTAGGTAGATTGATGTATCCTCTTCCATGGTGTTTTTGTGATTGTACCCTGATGAATTTTATCTATATATAAAAATTTTGTATTTTTTGAAAAAAGATATTCCCGTGTGTTTGTTATCATTATCTTCATTTATTGAGTGTTATATAACTTGACGTTTGCCTAGATTATTTCAGAGTTCAAGATCATTAGGGGTTGAACCCAAAGTAATTATATATACTTCACATTAAACTAAGTATCTCTAAGTGAAATCCCTTGTAGGCATCTTTCACTCATCATTGATTTAATTGCCCAAGCCTCCAAGGGTATACTGGGTTTCCCCCACCTTCCTATTATACATGGATAATATAGCATTCATAGCACCTTGGACTGAGAACCATAAGCTAAGTGACACAGTTGGGATGACTCTTTCTTTGATGCCACACAAAGCACAAAATGATTAATATTTGCATTTTAGTTCCCGCGCATAACAAAACAGTGCACCAGAATGGACTAAAAAGTCAATAGCATTCTTCATTAACTCTGAAGATTGTAAAGATGCTTTCATCATATCATCTAACATGTGGCAAGGATCTCTTACAGGGAAGCACTTCAGCTCAGGTATCGATTTTGACAGGTCATCACACAACTTTTTCATATACGTAGCTGAATCACTGCAATACAAACAATATCACTCCAATCTTTGTTGAACTTGGAAATAACCTTTGTGCAGCAGCATCCCAAGTGACATTGTGTTCCATGTTTTCCACATGTCTGGTGTCATGTTTTCACCACTATCCCAGATGCTTGGTGATAGCACTCTTTTCACATGTACTTGTCACTATACTTTGCATTGAATGTTTAAAGCCTGAGGTGTTGGCAATTCACCTACTATCAATACTGGCTCACAAGAAACTGGGGGCTGATGTATCAAGGGTTTTTACCCATTCTCTGTAGGTAAATGTAATGGCACATATTGGGAAAGATTCTTATGAAACCAGTCATTTTACCTATCAGTGAAAGAATCAAACGCAGCCAAAATATCAAATATGATTTTGATATTTCCTGATTCTCTACAGTTTATAAAATCATTAAATAAGACCTAAAATATGCTTCTAAACCCTGCATCTTTAGACCAAAGACCATAAAACTGAAAAAAGCAAAAGGAAGAAGAAATTATATTTTAGTGACATCCCTAAACAACAAAACTCAAGCAGAATAATGTTAGCCCAGTCTTTCTTGCTGCTAGCTTGTATTAAAAAGTTACACTGTATTGGCCCCTTCAGGAAGAAAAAAATTACTCTTTCACTCTCCTTTTCCTTTCTTTGAATGGAATTTAGTTTGTGGTTCAGCAGGTGTTCTTTCAGTGTTTATATGTTTACACTGGTGAGGGCTATTTCCCTTTCGGTGGGGTTTTATCAGTTATTATAGGTTTAAACCTAAAACCGGACAGCCTACATGTAAGTATTGCATGGTGAGATGCGTTTGTGGCTCTGTAGTTATGTCTCCCCATTTGGTCGTAAATGAAGCTACCAGTGTGCGATGGACCAGAAAGTGCCCTGGTGGGAGTCCCTCTTCTTTTTGTTTGGAAAAGGAACAGGGCCCCTAAATATAGGATGAACGTACCCTTGTCAGGGAAATAACTACTTTGGGAAAGAACACCTGGGCAAGGTGGATTTCACAATTAGCAGACACAGACGCTCTAGACTACACATATATACACATTCATATAAAAACACTGTATCAACAGCTATTCATGTTTTACTCTATTTATTTTTTTCCTTTTTTCTTATTATATCTCTTTTAGTTTTCATAAAAATTACAAAAAAATGTGAATATCTAATGACATTGATATTTGTTGATAACCACATACAGTATAAATACAATTAATTTCTCTATATCCCAATTAGCAGCATTTTCTTATTTTCAGTTCAACTTTTGATACACAAATATTGCTACATCTCATTTTATTAAAAAAAATCAATATTAAAATCATTCATCAAAGCAATGATGTGCAGAGGCTGGCGGCTTGTTGACAAACAACGCGTTTCGGCTAGGCCTTCATCAGGACTCCGTCACAGTGAATGATAAATAGAAAATAAACAACATTATAGTCTAGAGTTTATATGTCTGCTTGATAAATTATGATAATGTACTCCAACTACAGTTTCCCTATGGATAAATGGTAAAAGTCTAAGGTGTCTCACAGTGTTAAGAGTTAAAAAGCAGTGTCAGGAAAATAAAAGTGACAACTGGCAGAGTTATAAGGGGACAGACCCAAAGGTTCCAGTGCAAAAAGATTTAGGATAAAGAACTTGTGTCTGTCTCCTATCAAACATTCAAACGGACAGACTCAAAGATTCTAGTGCAAGAAGAATATAGATAAAAGACTTATGTCTGTCTTCTATCAAGCATTCAAGATAATGATATTGCATTTAAAGGCTTATCCTACATGAGCACCTAAACCTGTCTTGTTGCATTCTCATTCAGAATTTATACTAATGCCATATTGATTGTCAGCATACCTAGTACGTGTGTGTGCTCCCCAGCAATCCGAAGTAGATTTGGGCATATGATGATCCTGTCAGAGACGTGTGATGACTAAATGAGTGGAGAAAGAACAGCCTTTTACAACAAGGTCTTTTCTCACTCTAGTTGCTAATTATTCTCCTAGTTTAGACCCATTTTGGTCAGATTCATTTCTTATAGGTACCTTTCTAATTTTATGTTATCACGATGTTGATGGACAATTATCTGTATGTTCTTGTATACGCCAACCACGTAAATTCTATAGCGATGAGCTTGGGATCCCTAATACAAATATGACAAAAAACCTTTCAAATAAATATATAGGCAATCGCTTATGAATAGGTGTCCCAAGGATACAGACACCTTAAATTAAGATAATAATGGTAAACAATGAGCTATTACCTTTCCGATGAAAGTTAGGGTATTCCTCTCAGTGGGCAAAATGAAAATCAATATCTTTGTTGCATATAAGGGCGACCAATAACCTAGCGGTGAGGAAGAAAATTATATTTAACAAAACATGCAAACCTACCCACTTATAAGGATAAGATTGTTGGTTTATGTTATACTAACCATTTAATGTAGGGTGTTGTAATCCGCCCTGTTCATATACTGAATCCAATTATATATCACTTCGTGCTTGGAGAATACTCCACCTACTTTAAACTCCTCTACAGTATCTAGAATGAAGGGAAGATAGTTTGCCTTAACATATGGTTGATTACTATTCTAGATTAATCAAACATACTTGTTTACACAAAAAGGGAATTGTATTAATTCTGGCATACCTCTATGTAAAATGAACTAAGTCCAGAGATTAAACGAACTGATTGTAATTCTGTAACCATGAGGCGTTACGATAGATAAGTACTTTAGCTGGACCCCTATCATTAATAAGATTTTTTTTTAGTCTCTCACATGTAGTAATTGTCAAGCCGTTGAGTGCATACTACTTCAACACCCCGTCTTTTTGCTAGCATTTGCTCACCCTACTCATGTCTAACATACATAATGCTCGCATGGAAGTGCCTGCTTGTAATTACAAACACCGACTAGGTGGTGTCCTACGCCGAACTATTTGGTGTCCTACGCCGAACTGTTTGCCTAGTCGAATAGTAGTGCTCGCGCTTACCGGCAGTATCATGCGTTTGTTATCAGTCTCATCATTTCCACAGCACTGAAGACGCCATGGCTGTGATTCGGTTTTTTAAATACTGACGTTCAACCTTTCGACGTAATGCTGATGCATTTCCGGGTCACGGTGCGGGATCAGGTCACATTGCCGATTCTATGGGCGCCATCTTGAAAGTGCTTTGCTCCATGCGTCATATTGACACTCCATGGACTACTTATATTGCGAGGACACATTCCTTACAGTTTAGAAGTTTTTATATTTCAAGTATTTAACAATCATAGGTATCCTACCTATCTGTCATACCTAGGAGATCTGGTTCAAAGTTATGATCGAGGCTGACATTCTTTTTAATCTAATGTGCCCTATGTTGTGAGCCATACTGATACTTATTCCTGCATATAAATCCTATATAGAATAGATGCTTTGTACACTGTTAATTATCACTAACAGATTTCCCAAGGGAGTCCCTCTTCTTCCACTAATAATGTGTATGGCATAAGTACCCCCTCGCGATATAGGTCTCCCAGTGTCTGGACGCCACTTTCATGCCACCTCCTAATTGCTGGCGCAGAAATTACTGCCTGTCCGCTGGGGGTTCCTTCTAAGGGTATCGCTGGCGCATAGGGGGTCACCTTACCGGTCTGATAGAGGCTTCTGCGGAAGCATCTATAGGCCACAGCAAGCAGTAAGGATTCCGGCAGCCTTAATCGTGCACCGGATGGAAAAGGCTGACTATGTGTTACATGGGGTAGGGTGCTCGCATAGTTGCAGTGTCTGTACAATGGCGGCCTGATAGCCATCGCGCCACCCACTCTAGTTGGGAGGCCAGGTAATAATGTTCGAGACAAGGAGCCGCCATCCCCCCTTGGGCTGTCGGTAAGTATAACTTTTTCAGTGCCATTCTATGTCTGGCGTTACCCCAGATAAAATCTCGGATCTGTTTCTCCATAGAGGTGAAGAACGAGGCCGGGATATATATCAGCAGATTTGCAAAATAGTATAAAAGCTGCGGGAGTACCACCATTTTAGTGAGCGCAACCCTGCCCGATACAGCTAATGGTAGGGTGTTCCAGAATCGCATCTACGACTTGAGGGATGTCACCGCCCTCCCCAGGTTCCCATCAAAGAGATCATCTGATTGATGATAGATCTGGATGCCCAGGTAGTGGAACGTATCCGTCATCCACTGTACCCGTCTGCCACTCATGACAAGGCCGGGGTCCTGGAGTCCCTCCTTGAAGGAGTAGAGGCAAGTCTTATCTACATTCACAGTTAACCCAGAGAATGCAGCAAACTCCTCCTGTAGCTGCGCCAGCCGAACAGGGACTTGTTCGACGTCTCTAACATAAATGAGGAGATCATCATCATACAGCGACACCTGATGCATGGCATCTCCTAGGGGCACCCCGTCTCCCAACTGGGGGGACATATTCTTAAGAACGTGTGATAACTACCGCAAATCCAGCTTAACGCAACACTTCACATCGCAGTCCATCACGGGAAAATAACGCCGTGTCAACGTGGCATTCCCAACAAGGTGGTACCATGCGATAGTCACACGATAACGTGTCAAATGAACACGTTAAAATCAACGCGACGCCGCAAAAACACGAAACCCCAACGCGAAAATAGTAGCGATGACGCCAATCGCAATACAAAAATCTGCGAAAACCAGCCACAGGCCTGCAATTCCCACGCGTCATGCGGGAAAATGCACTATAAAAGTAGAAAAAAAACATACAAACAAAAGCCAAACAACAGCGAAGCACAATGGAGGCATCCGGAGCAAGTACAGAGGACAACCAGAACCCCACAAGCCCCCCGGAGGACCAGCCTGGGACCTCGGGGTCAGGGAAGGGCAAGGACAAGAAGAGTAGGAAGAAGCGGCTCAGTCCGCAGGAAAACAGGATCCTGATAACGGAGGTGATAAAACACCATCAAACACTGTTCGTCACCTCCACTGTGTCACTGGCAACTAAAAATGGAATAGGGCAGACCATTGTGGACAATGTGAATGCAGTCGGAGTGCTGAGGAGGACAATGGACGAGGTCAAGAGGCGCTGGAATGATATGAAGCGCAAAACCAAGCTGAAACTCGCAAACAACCGGAAGGCAGCAATGCAGACTGAAGGTGGGAGTCCAACGCCACAGGAGGAGCTGGACGAGATGGAGGAAATGGTGTCCACAGTCATCAGTGGGGAGACGGTGGCAGGAGTTGGGGGACCGGACACTGCTCAACATGACCGGACACAACAGCAACAGGGTGAGTAACGACCAGGGACTGGGGGGACGGGGGAGATGGGCACAATGGCACACATGCACAATTAAGCATAGCACATCTGCGGACAAACCATGCCCCAGACTCCCAACTCCCACCAAGAGACCAATGCACACAGGTATGCAACATCTCAGCACTGCATAAGCACAGAAGCCCAAGGCACACCGCATGTAAGGGATAAGGGGCAGCTACATCAGAGCTGCAGGGGTGACTCCCCTAAAATGCGGCACACACACATTACATGCAGAGCACATCAACATTGACAACGATGTGGTACAAACCGCAACACGCCCACAACAGAACAGAGGACACAACTGGTGCCGCATGTGCGTAGAAACTGGCCAATCACATTTGGCATTGCAGGGAAATGTCAGTTGACAATGTACAAGTACAAACACACATCTGTGATGAAGTCGAATGTCCACTGTCCCGCATCAAATAGGCAGCTCCCCCCAAACAGTCACAATGTACATTGTCATGCAGTCTGAATGTAAACATGTACAATGCGTCAACATACATGTGAACACAATGTGAAACTGCATCTCCCCTTCACATTGCAGGGGGAAATCCAACACCTCCTGCGGAGCAGACCGAACCTCTCTACTCTGATGACAAAGAGGACCACCACACCTTCGACTCCGACACCGTCCAACAGCTCGTGGACAGCCTCCGCAGCCCACTTCCAGGAGCAGGGCAGCCCAGCTGCCATGAGGAGAACCCACCCCCTGCACAGAACACGCAGCAGGCAGCACCCACCACCACGGCTGCCTCCCAGGACCCCCACGACGAACACATGGTCTTCCAAAGCCGTGTGTTGGGGTGCCAGGAGAAGCTGGCTGAACAGGTGCAGATGGGGTTCGATCGCATGGCAGCCAAACTAGACACCATACGTGTGTGTCTGAGTCCCATGAGGGACCACTCACAGTCCCTAACGGACACCCACAGTCTGCTCCATGCTCTCCAATGGACCATGGCTGACATCGCTAGAGTCCTGACTCTGCGACAAGAACGACTGTCTAGCCAGAGTGCCTCCAGCGATCTCGCCCGGGAGTTGGGACACATGCGGAGGATCATGGAGAACATGGAGCAGACGCAGGCGGAAAGAGCGGCTGCCACGGCTGCACACCAGCGAGAGGTAGCTGGGTCCCTCAATGCCCTAAAGACCCTCCTCATGGCATTGCTGCCACAAGGCCTGGCGCTGATGCATGCTGCTGCTACCACCCCATCCACATCTCCGGCCCCTGATGTGTCAGTGCCACACAGTGCTGCAGACATTCCACCTCCGGCCCCTGAGGTGTCACTGCCACACAGTGCTGGAGACAGAACACCACCACCCACATGTGAGGCACATGCAACAGCAGAGGACAAAGATGCGGATGAATCAGCCTTCGTGGTCAGAAGGACACAGTAGCATTCATCTCCGCCATGTGGCCTGTTTCTGCTTGGTTCTGCCCTCTGCATCATCACCTTCCACTGTCCCCCGATGCACTCTGCGACACTAACCTTGGACCTCGACATGTCCTCCATATTCTGTTTGGTCACCAATGACACAGCTATCAGACTGCGGACTTAACTCCTCCTCTCCTGATGCACCTGTCATTCCCTGAAGGACTCTGGCTGGCCCTCCACAGGCCAACAATGTAAAGTGGGGTTGGCATGGCCCTGTACTGCTCCAGCTGCAACACTCCACTGAATGTGCAATAAACATTCATATTCACACAGATGTGTCATGTCTATGATCTTTCAAGTGTGGAAGTATGGATGAATGTAGGGTCAGTGATTCCCCCTTACGTCCATGTTGCTCATGTTGTGGGACTTTTGTCACAGGGTGACAGATTGCCGATTGCGGTCCGGGTGGCGCCAACACTACAACAGAGACACATCCATTAGTCACTTCCTTGTCCAGCCCAGGACGGAACCACACCCAGAGCTCCGGGGTCATTGTTCACACCCTTACACTGGACTGGCATATGCCAGGACAGCCCACTCTGCAGACGCACACAGGGGGGGATGACAACGCCACATGTCCCAGGTCTTCACTGTAGGGATCTGCAGCTCACAGGTCTAGTTGTCAGCATGCCACAGCCACTCCCTCATGGCTGGTGTACACCCACACCACACCCATCCAGCACATGCGTTACAGGACATGTGACCCTGCCAAAAAAAAGGGCCTGGCGCACGTCCTGGACGCCATTTCCACTCTCTAACTGGGTGTCTCCGTGTAGTTCTCATGTATGCATGAGGGCCTAGGGCCCTGCCACCTCACATTGCCCAATGCCGGGGGTGACATGATGGTGTCCGCACCACGGAACTCAATCATTAAGGGTCCATGGCTAGCGGTGCACAGACTTGGTGGCACCGGATACACTGCGGCAGGCACAGGCACACCGCCACGGGACGGTGTCTTGCGGTGCAGTGAGATAGGGGCACCTAAAGTGCTGAGCGGGTGTGCAGCCTGCGATGATGCACCGTCCTGGCAGTCCGGACTGGCAAGGATCAGTGTGAGCCCTGCTGGACCGCAGTGTAGGCCTGAGCCAGCAGGCAGTGCGGGCCTCCCGCCACGTGGCGTTGCCTCGCGGTTCACAGAGTTAGTGGCACCTCAAGCGCTGAGAGGGTGTGCAGCCTGCAATGATGCCGTGTGCACTGATGTGGTCTCTGCCGTTGCGAAATCAAGACCCAGAGTCAGGTGTGTGACCTGGTGGCCTGCGGTGAGGGGCTGCATGATGTGGAGGGTGCCATGGTCACGGGCCCCGGGCTTGGAGATCCCCACCGGAACGTGGTGGGCCCTCTTGGAGACACGCCGGTGGCGGAAGGTGAGCAGTGAGGCCTGGTTGCGCTGGGGTGGGCAATCAGCGCTGGGCGGCGGGAGGGGCTGGGGTGCAGCAGCCTGTGTGCGCAGGGTCGGGCAAGCGATGATGGCGTGTGCAATTGTATGGACTCTGCCATTCATGTCTCTGGACACTGTTTCAGATAAGGGACCTGGGGGTCTGCAGTGTATACCGGCACGTGGTTGGAGACACACCAGTGGCAGCAGGTGAGCAGTGAGGCCTAGGTCCGCAGTGTCGGCACTCTCTCACCCTCTCTTTCTCTCTCCCTCTCTCTCTCTGGGGGTGGTGGGTTCCTGGGGGTGGTGGCGGTGGGTGTTGTTGGCCTTTGGCCTATTGGGGCTCTGGGCTGCATGATCGGTTGCTCCAGGGCATCTGTTGATCTTCATGTGTGGCTATGGGCTGTGCTCCCTTGTCTGGTGCTGGTTGTCATCCGACTTTACACCAAGTAAGAGCAGGTGTTAATTTCCTGCTGCCAACGCGCCTTATCGCATGTTTTGTGATCTTATCGCCGAGCTGGCTGGTTGTTGAGAATGTTGTGGTGTGGTGTTGTCGTGGATTTTTGCATGGGAACGCCTACTCTGCATATCATTAGCGTTAGTTGCCGGGGTCATCTGTGGCGATGTTTTTTGCGACTGCTTTCGCAGGTAAACTGGTGTTATGGGCTGTTAGTGCCAGCTTGTGAATGGGGCGATGAATTTATCGAGACTTTGGCTGCGATAAAGTGCCGATAACTCGGCGATAGATCCTTGAGAATATGCCCCCTGGTGTACTGATCCTGTTTATATAGAAGGGTTTACCTCATACTGCTTACAGGCAGTGCCTTCCCCTGCAGAAAGAGCGAAAGGGGGGCTTCTGATCCTTATCTCAAATAAGCTACCGACTGTTGTTAAAAGAGTTGTTACAATCGGAGCACATTTCCAGATCATGTGGTTGCATTGCAAAGATGGTAGGGATGTGGTTATGGTTAACTACTATAATAATGTGTTTGACTCAACTCGCAGTAATATTGTATTTGAGCTAGACAAAGGGCTTGATAACTTGTTAAGCAAGATCATCACTAACATCGCAATCATATGGGTTGGGGATTTTAACACGCAAACATGTCCATTGTCTATGACCAAAGTTTGTGTGAATAGGAATGATGAGGGTGATGATTGTATACATTTCTCACATAATGACTGTAGGAGAGTAGGATCTGCTTCACAGGGGTACCCCCACTTTTTGCTGATACTTCACTGGTTTTCGACATTAGTCTGGCTGGGGCCCTGCTATTCAGAACCCCAGCCTAGCTGTTTCCTCTTTAAAAGGGTCTCCATGTGCCTTAGGCACATCACTGATTGGGATCTGGAGTGCCCTTGTAAGTCCCTAGTATATGGTATACTATGTACCAAGGGCATAGGTACCTCAGAGGCCTGCCAGGGGCTGCAGCATGTATTATGCCACCCCTGGTAGGCCATCCAAACTGGCACCACAGGTCTGCTACTGCAGCCTGGGTAAGGTGGTGCATGCACCCCTTGCTGTGGTATAGGTTACCTATATCACTAAATGCCTACACACATATAAACCTATAAGTCACTCCTAAGGCAGGCCTTATCAATCCTAAAGGCAGAGTGCATGGTTCCTATGTGAGAGGGTGCCCCTGCATGAGCAGGGCCCCTCTGCAGCGTTCGGAGACCATCTCTGATGCTGTTTGTAGTGCAGCCTGACCATATACTCTTAAACGCATTATATCCTCGCGGTAAAATGCTAACTATGGAATGGCTGCACCTAAACATGTCGTGTTTGGTGTCAAACATCTTGGAATACTACCCCCCGCCAATCCTGGCGGCGGGGGTAGCATTCCACCCTTCTAGAGGGAAAGGCATGTTAACTCTGACGAGTCCGGTAACTTCTTTCCAGAGCCTGGCATCACAAAATGGATGCTGCTGCCACAGACACGAGTCTGGCCTCCTGCTGCTGGACGAAACTCCGGCAGGGGAGGCCTGGACAATAGGTTTCCTGTCCCAGGGAGGTGTGACCACCTCCCCAGGCAGGACAATGTGTATTGGGGCTGGGCGGGAGCACTTTCGGGTGCTTTGAAGTCCTGCACTGGGGGCACATTTGGTGTCCCTGTGCATACCCCAGTTCAAACCGGATCAGGGGCTTGCAGCCTCTGCTTTGGCGCGAACTGGACAAAGGGAAAGGGGTGTAGCCACCCCTCTGCCCTGACCCACCCATAGGTGGGGCCACAGAGTAGTCCATCCCCTATTTTTAGAATAAAGGTAGGAACCCAGTCCCTAGGACTTTAGATTATACCTGGACGAAACTCTGAAACAGAATCCTGGACCTTCGACGCTCTACTCACGATTAGAGGACTGAAGAATCTCCCTTGGGGTCAAGGAGTGACTCCCCTGCTTGGCAGGCACCAAAGAAGCATCTGTCCGGTTCGCATCACTGAAGCTCCCGTCGGACGCCGAAGTCATCGCATCACCAGAGGTGGATTCTCAGACTTCCCCGAGGCTACCCTGAGTCCCCAGCAAAGCTGAGGCCCGTGGCTATCGTGGGTGACTTGAGACTGTGACCCCTGGACACCGAGCACATTTGCAAGTGCACCATCTTCTGGGTCTCCCAAGAAGTCGTGCTTTGGGCTACGAGTAGCCCTAGCCTCCAGCACCACCTGCACCGAAGATCACTGGCCCCCACTCCACGAGTGTCCTGTAAGCCAGCTCCACGTGCGGCATCACGAGGCTCCTTCGCGGTCGCTAGCCCGTTGGCTAGTAGCCCTTAACGAAGGCCAATCTTTTCTTTACTTGGCAGTCTGGTTGCTCCAGGCCTGCCCTCACTTACCCTCGCTGGGTGAGTTCCCCAGACCTTGCTGGTCTGCATCATCGACGATCTACATCTTACTCAAGACTTGCCGTTGCCAAGGCTTGTTGGGTCCAATCTGGTCGCCGACACCTCTGCACTCGACAGACATCGAGCAACAGCCCGAATCCTGCTCCTGGTCGCCGACCACGCCTCCCGGACCTCGTGGCTGAAGAGTCAAGACGACCGTCATCGAATCTGAAGCACTCGACATAGGTGGGCATCTGTCCATCGCCTCCCTGGTCACTGGCTAGTGACCCAGACTCTGTCCCCTCTGCTTTCAGGTTCTTCAGAACTCCGATCCACTCTTGGATCCACCCGGACACTTTTCTCCTGGTCGCCAGCAGCACTTTGCAGCAGATCGCCATAAGAACCGACGACGAAACCCGACCCCGAAAGGCACCTATACACCCGGCTTCCCTGGGTGAGGTAACACGAGTACTCCGGTGCTCCCGTGGGTAGAGACTCTTCAAAGTCCTAGATCTCAAAGGGTTTTGTCCTAGTCCTCTTTTAAGTGTCCCTTTCCTCTATTTTCCCGATCCCGACTTTCTCCATAGAAGTTAACGGCGTATCGCGGTTGTGTATTTACACTGCACGCTGCTCTCCCGTGGGTCCCCTGTGTCACTACCTTGGGTGGTTCCTTGTGGTCCAAGCACTTCTAGAGGCTCTAGGCCTAGTGTCTAGTTCAGTCGTGGTTCGCATACCACTTTATTGGTATATGGTTTGGTACGCCCCTTGGGCCCAAACGTGTATTTGTGCTATTACTGTGATTTAAGATCTTATAACCTATGTACTTCGAACTCTAGCCTCATAAAGAGACTAGAGGGGTGTGTTTAGTAATAAATACATATATTTTGAATATATACCTGGTGTGGTGCTCTTTCATTTGGTCACTCAAGAGATTATAGACTGGTAAAACAAGCTGCTTTACATTCCTTCAAGACTTAGCCTGAAGGCTGCTCTCCACAGCTACCACTAGGATAGCTTTCAATAAGGTCGTCTTTAACCTACCTACCATAAGAGTCGATTTGGACTGGTGCAAGGTGCCCACTATAATTAGTGGACAGCATATGCCAGGCCAACTTCTCACATTGGTGTGCAGCGTGTGGGATTCCAGCTTGCTATTGTTTTACCAGATAATCTCAATTGAATTGATCAACTGAAAACCACTAAAGGTACCTAAGGTACATATAATTTAAGCTTAGAATATCAGTAAGTTCTACTGAACTTAGAGTTGTGTGTTAAGGGATAGCACAACCCTTTCTACAACTCAAGAGAGTTTAGTAGGCCACACTAGAGTAGGTAGTGCATACACCACACCACACTAGTAATGTCTTTAAAAGCAGGATCTAGAGATGCCCTGCAGGAAGCCATTGAGCTTCCCCCTCCAAGTATGACACACTCCCATTCTTGGAACTGAGAGCTTTGTGTAACGTGAGGAAATTAAGGACAGGCCAAAGTCCCACCACCCAACACCTCCAGGAGTTGTTGGTGGCTTATGATCTTAGTAAGTCTTCAGAGACTGAAGGGGTAGGAGCAGAGGGTGGGCCAGCAGATGAGGAAGGGACCAGGGGTACTACTACCCCCAGCCCCCCTCTGAAACTGACCAGGAGGGTGACAATGACCCTGACCTGGAAAACCCAATCCCTTCTGGGGAAGATGAGGATGAGGATCTGGAGAACCACACCTTTGTCCCCCAGGAAGGATTATGAGTGTGCTCAGAAAGTCTAGGTCTCCTTCTCAGGAGTCTAACCACTCTGGCACCTCCATAGGGAGCTCTGTTTCTTCTCACAGGAGGGAATCCTCTCATGAGAGAAGAAAGAGACTGGTCCAGTATGAGGAAACTCAACTGGAGATCAGGAAGAAGCAATTGGCTTTAGATAGAGAATCCCTAGATCTCCTTAAAGAGAGAAGAAAGTTGGGACTAGAGTCCCATGGTGGCAGCCATGTCCCTAGAGATAGGGAAAGGTCCTATGACCATAGGAACCTGAGCAAGATTGTCCCTCCCTACCAGAGTGGGGATGATATCCACAAATGGATAACTGATTTAGAGAGGGCCTGTAAAGTACAGAAGGTCCCTCAGGAGCAGTGGGCAGCAATCTTGTGGCTCTCCTTTGCTGACAAAGGTAGAGACAAGCTCCTCACTGTTAGAGAGGAGGATGCTGACAATTACAAGGTCTTGAAGAGTGCTCTTATTGATGGGTTTGGCCTAACCACTGAACAGTACAGGTTGAAGTTCAGAGACACCCAAAAGGCACAGACTCAAGACTGGGTAGACTATGTGGATTGTTCTGCCAAGGCTCTGGAAGGCTGGTTGATGGGCAGTAAGGTGTGTGACTTCTCAGGATTGTATAATCTGATAATGAGGGAGCAGATTCTTAATAACTGTCAAAACCAGCTGTTGCATCAGTACCTGGTTGACTCTGATCTGACCTCTCCCCAAGAATTGGGAAAGAAGGCAGACAAATGGGTCAGAACCAGGGTGAAGCAGAAGGTACAGAACCAAGGTGGGGAAACCAAGAAGCAAGATGCTAAGAACTCTGACAAGGGTGGGGAGAAGGGTAAAGATCAAAAGTCTTCATCAGGCCCCCAAAAATCTTCTTCTGGTGGGGATTCCCAGTCTACCAAGGGTAAAGGCCAAAGAAAACCATGGTGCAAGGTCTGTAAGCAAAAGACCCACTGGACCAGTGATTGCACCAAGTCCAAAGACTCCAGTCCAGCACCCACCAATGCCCCTAAGGCACCTGTTCCCCCTAGTACAGTTGGTGGAAGTGCTCCAGCAAAGGGTTTAGTAGGGTTCACCCTGGGAACTGAGTTGGGCTCTGACTTAGTCAGGGAACTGACTCAGGCTGTGTTAGTCTGTCATGGAGGCATGGATGTGACCTCCACTGTGAGTCCCAGTAATCTGGGCAAGTACAGACAACAGCCTTTAATCAATGGACGAGAGGCTTTGGCATTTAGGGACACAGGGGCAAGTGTCACAATGGTGACACAAGACCTTGTGCTACCTGGGCAAGTTATACTTGGTGAAATGTACCAAGTGACCAATGCTAGCAATGTCAGAACAGACCATACTCTGGCAGTTGTTAACTTCTCCTGGGGAGGGGTAACTGGCCTTAAGAAGGTTGTGGTAAGTGCAAACCTACCAGTCGAATGCTTGCTTGGCAATGACTTAGAGACTTCTGCTTGGGCAGAAGTGGAGCTCAGGACCCATGCAGAAATGCTGGGGATCCCTGCAGACGTGTTTGCTGTGACCAGGTCACAAGCTAAACTGTCTAAAACTGAACAGGCCTTGGATTC
Source organism: Calotriton arnoldi (assembly GCA_963921515.1). Lineage (NCBI taxonomy): Eukaryota > Metazoa > Chordata > Amphibia > Caudata > Salamandridae > Calotriton > Calotriton arnoldi. Next base: position 589,535 of record CAWUFW010001538.1, read on the forward strand.
TGGAAGAATGGACCAAGTGCCTTCCAAGAGGAGGAGTAGTAGGGTTAAGGCAGTGCCTTCCCCCTTGGCTCAGGAGGAAGATCAGTCCCTTGAGGGGGATGATCTCAGCCCTGAAGAAGGAACTGTCCCAGAGGAACTTGAACCTGAACAGGTTGAGTTCTTGGGGACAGGGGGACCTTCTAGGGCAGATTTGAGCCAGGAGCAGCAGAGCTGCCCCTCCCTTGAACCCCTCAGACAGCAAGCTGCTGCTGAGGCTGCTGGGAAAGCTAGTGGTCCCCATACAGTGTATTGGGATGATGGACTCCTGTACTCAGAGAGTAGAGACCCCAAGCCTGGTGCTACCAGGAGGTTGGTAATACCTTTGAAGTTCAGGGGCTTCCTATTGACCCTAGCCCATGATATTCCCTTAGCAGGACACCTGGGCCAGAACAAGACTTGGGACAGAATTGTCCCTCACTTTCACTGGCCCCACATGTCTGAAGACAGTAAGGAGTTTTGTCGCTCCTGTGTAACCTGCCAAGCCAGTGGCAAAGCAGGTGGCACTACAAAGGCCCCCTGATACCACTACCTGTGGTGGGGGTGCCCTTTGAGAGGGTAGGGATTGACATTGTTGGTCCCATGGATCCCCAAACAGCCTCTGGGCACAGGTTTATCCTGGTGGTAGTGGATCATGCCACCAGGTACCCAGAAGCTATACCCCTTAGGACCACTACAGCACCTGTGGTGGCAAGGGCCCTCCTGGGAATTTTCTCAAGAGTGGGCTTTCCTAAGGAGGTGGTATCAGACAGGGGTGCAAACTTCATGTCTGGGTACTTAAAAGCAATGTGGAAGGAGTGTGGAGTTACTTATAAGTTCACCACACCCTATCACCCACAATGCAATGGTTTAGTTGAGAGATTCAACAAAACCTTAAAGGGCATGATTAAAGGGCTCCCAGAAAAGCTTAGGCGTAGATGGGACATACTCTTGCCCTGCCTTTTATTCGCATATAGGGAGGTGCCTCAGAAGGGGTTGGTTACAGCCCTTTTGAACTTCTGTTTGGCCACCCTGTGAGGGGTCCACTGTGCTTGGTGAAGGAAGGATGGGAGTTACCTCTCAAGCCCCCAAAGCAAGATATAGTGGACTATGTACTTGGTCTCTGCTCCAGGATGGCTGAGTACATGAAAAAGGCAACCAAAAACCTTGAGGCTAGCCAGGAACTTCAAAAGGCCTGGCATGACCAAAAGGCTGTTTTGACTGTTTACCAGCCAGGACAGAAGGTGTGGGTGTTGGAGCCAGTGGCCCCAGCAGCTCTCCAAGACAAATGGAGTGGACCCCACACTATTGTTGAGCAGAAGGGTGAGGTCACTTACTTAGTAGACCTGGGAACACCCAGGAGTCCCCAAAGGGTTCTCCATGTCAACAGACTTAAGCCATATGTGGACAGGGCAGACATGGGCTTGCTCATGGCTACTGATGAAGGGCAGGAGGAAGAGAGTGACCCACTCCCTGACCTGCTCTCACAGAACCCTGACGATGGGTCAGTTGATGGTGTAGCCTTGGCAGGCAGCCTCACTACCCAGCAACAAACTGATTGCAGGCAAGTCCTCAATCAGTTTAGACATATGTTTTCACTGACACCCAGTCAGACCACCTGGTGCACTCATGAAGTGGACACTGGGGACAGTCTGCCTATTAAAAACAAGATTTATAGGCAACCTGACCTTGTCAGGGACTGTATCAGGACTGAAGTCCTGAAGATGTTGGAATTGGGAGTGATTGAGCCCTCAGATAGCCCTTGGGCTAGTCCAGTAGTCCTAGTACCTAAACCTCACACCAGTGGTGGGAAAAGAGAGATGAGGTTTTGTGTAGACTACAGAGGCCTCAATGCAGTCACTAGGACTGATGCCCATCCAATACCCAGGGCAGATGAGCTCATAGATACTTTGGCCTCTGCCAAATATCTCAGCACATTTGACCTAACAGCTGGCTACTGGCAGATCAGACAAGCTGATGCTGCAAAGCCCAAAACAGCATTTTCAACCCCTAGTGGGCATTATCAATTTGTGGTGATGCCCTTTGGTCTGAAAAATGCACCTGCCACTTTCCAGAGGTTGGTGAACACAGTTCTCACAGGACTGGAAGCCTATAGTGCAGCTTATCTAGATGATATTGCTGTCTTTAGCTCCACCTGGGAGGATCACCTGGTCCACCTCAGGAATGTTTTACAGGCCCTGCAAAAGGCAGGCCTGACTATCAAGGCCACTAAGTGCCAGATAGGGCAGAGTCAGGTTGTGTACCTGGGCCACCTTGTGGGTGGAGGCCAGGTTCAACCTTTGCAGAGCAAGATCCAGACCATCATGGACTGGACTGCTCCCACTACCCAGACTCAGGTGAGAGCCTTCTTAGGCCTGACTGGGTACTATAGGAGATTTGTCAAGGGGTATGGATCAATAGTGACACCCTTGAATGACTTAACTTCTAAGAAAATGCCCAAAAAGGTTCAGTGGACAGTTAGCTGTCAAAAGGCATTTGATGACCTCAAGCAGGCCATGTGCACTGCTCCAATTCTGCAGAGTCCTGATTACTCCAAGAAGTTCATTGTTCAAACTGATGCATCTGAATTGGGGGTAGGGGCTGTACTGTCACAATTGAATGAAGAAGGTCAGGATCAGCCAGTAGCTTTTATTAGCAGAAGGCTGACCCCTAGAGAGAAACGTTGGTCAGCCATAGAGAGGGAGGCCTTTGCTGTGGTCTGGGCTCTGAAGAAGTTGAGGCCATACTTGTTTGGTACACACTTCCTGGTTCAGACAGACCATAAGCCCCTCTTATGGCTAAAACAAATGAAGGGTGAAAACCCCAAACTGCTTAGGTGGTCCATTTCCCTACAGGGGATGGACTTTACAGTGGAACATAGGCCTGGGAGTAACCATGCGAATGCAGATGGACTCTCTAGGTATTTCCACTTAGAACATGAAGACTTAACTGGGCAAGGTTAGTTTAATGTCCCTACATTTGGGGGGGTTGTGTAGGAGAGTAGGATCTGCTTCACAGGGGTACCCCCACTTTTTGCTGATACTTCACTGGTTTTCGACATTAGTCTGGCTGGGGCCCTGCTATTCAGAACCCCAGCCTAGCTGTTTCCTCTTTAAAAGGGTCTCCATGTGCCTTAGGCACATCACTGATTGGGATCTGGAGTGCCCTTGTAAGTCCCTAGTATATGGTATACTATGTACCAAGGGCATAGGTACCTCAGAGGCCTGCCAGGGGCTGCAGCATGTATTATGCCACCCCTGGTAGGCCATCCAAACTGGCACCACAGGTCTGCTACTGCAGCCTGGGTAAGGTGGTGCATGCACCCCTTGCTGTGGTATAGGTTACCTATATCACTAAATGCCTACACACATATAAACCTATAAGTCACTCCTAAGGCAGGCCTTATCAATCCTAAAGGCAGAGTGCATGGTTCCTATGTGAGAGGGTGCCCCTGCATGAGCAGGGCCCCTCTGCAGCGTTCGGAGACCATCTCTGATGCTGTTTGTAGTGCAGCCTGACCATATACTCTTAAACGCATTATATCCTCGCGGTAAAATGCTAACTATGGAATGGCTGCACCTAAACATGTCGTGTTTGGTGTCAAACATCTTGGAATACTACCCCCGCCAATCCTGGCGGCGGGGGTAGCATTCCACCCTTCTAGAGGGAAAGGCATGTTAACTCTGACGAGTCCTGTAACTTCTTTCCAGAGCCTGGCATCACAAAATGGATGCTGCTGCCACAGACACGAGTCTGGCCTCCTGCTGCTGGACGAAACTCCGGCAGGGGAGGCCTGGACAATAGGTTTCCTGTCCCAGGGAGGTGTGACCACCTCCCCAGACAGGACAATGTGTATTGGGGCTGGGCGGGAGCACTTTCGGGTGCTTTGAAGTCCTGCACTGGGGGCACATTTGGTGTCCCTGTGCATACCCCAGTTCAAACCGGATCAGGGGCTTGCAGCCTCTGCTTTGGCGCGAACTGGACAAAGGGAAAGGGGTGTAGCCACCCCTCTGCCCTGACCCACCCATAGGTGGGGCCACAGAGTAGTCCATCCCCTATTTTTAGAATAAAGGTAGGAACCCAGTCCCTAGGACTTTAGATTATACCTGGACGAAACTCTGAAACAGAATCCTGGACCTTCGACGCTCTACTCACGATTAGAGGACTGAAGAATCTCCCTTGGGGTCAAGGAGTGACTCCCCTGCTTGGCAGGCACCAAAGAAGCATCTGTCTGGTTCGCATCACTGAAGCTCCCGTCGGACGCCGAAGTCATCGCATCACCAGAGGTGGATTCTCAGACTTCCCCGAGGCTACCCTGAGTCCCCAGCAAAGCTGAGGCCCGTGGCTATCGTGGGTGACTTGAGACCGTGACCCCTGGACACCGAGCACATTTGCAAGTGCACCATCTTCTGGGTCGCCCAAGAAGTCGTGCTTTGGGCTCCGAGTAGCCCTAGCCTCCAGCACCACCTGCACCGAAGATCACTGGCCCCCACTCCACGAGTGTCCTGTAAGCCAGCTCCACGTGCAGCGTCACGAGGCTCCTTCGCGGTCGCTAGCCCGTTGGCTAGTAGCCCTTAACGAAGGCCAATCTTTTCTTTACTTGGCAGTCTGGTTGCTCCAGGCCTGCCCTCACTTACCCTCGCTGGGTGAGTTCCCCAGACCTTGCTGGTCTGCATCATTGACGATCTATATCTTACTCGAGACTTGCCGTTGCCAAGGCTTGTTGGGTCCAATCTGGTCGCCGACACCTCTGCACTCGACAGACATCAAGCAACAGCCCGAATCCTGCTCCTGGTCGCCGACAACGCCTCCCGGACCTCGTGGCTGAAGAGTCAAGACGACCGTCATCGAATCTGAAGCACTCGACATCGGTGGGCATCTGTCCATCGCCTCCCTGGTCACTGGCTAGTGACCCAGACTCTGTCCCCTCTGCTTTCAGGTTCTTCAGAACTCCGATCCACTCTTGGATCCACCCGGACACTTTTCTCCTGGTCGCCAGCAGCACTTTGCAGCAGATCGCCATAAGAACCGACGACGAAACCCGACCCCGAAAGGCACCTATACACCCGGCTTCCCTGGGTGAGGTAACACGAGTACTCCGGTGCTCCCGTGGGTAGAGACTCTTCAAAGTCCTAGATCTCAAAGGGTTTTGTCCTAGTCCTCTTTTAAGTGTCCCTTTCCTCTATTTTCCCGATCCCGACTTTCTCCATAGAAGTTATCGGCGTATCGCGGTTGTGTATTTACACTGCACGCGTCTCCCGTGGGTCCCCTGTGTCACTACCTTGGGTGGTTCCTTGTGGTCCAAGCACTTCTAGAGGCTCTAGGCCTAGTGTCTAGTTCAGTCGTGGTTCGCATACCACTTTATTGGTATATGGTTTGGTACGCCCCTAGGGCCCAAACGTGTATTTGTGCTATTACTGTGATTTAAGATCTTATAACCTATGTACTTGAACTCTAGCCTCATAAAGAGACTAGAGGGGTGTGTTTAGTAATAAATACATATATTTTGAATATATACCTGGTGTGGTGCTCTTTCATTTGGTCACTCAAGAGATTATAGACTGGTAAAACAAGCTGCTTTACATTCCTTCAAGACTTAGCCTGAAGGCTGCTCTCCACAGCTACCACTAGGATAGCTTTCAATAAGGTCGTCTTTAACCTACCTACCATAAGAGTCGATTTGGACTGGTGCAAGGTGCCCACTATAATTAGTGGACAGCATATGCCAGGCCAACTTCTCACAATGACTATGGAGGAGCCTCAAACTCCATGATGGCCAAAATACGACCTTGAATTGCAACAATGTGCTCGCGACACTAGTGGTCGTTTAATACCGACTTTTATAGGTAGGAATGCTGCATCCGTTATTGATCATGTGTTAATTTCAACAAGTATAATTCATGTGTGTTCTACCCCAAGGATCGCCCAGTTAGTACTTAGCGACCACAACTGCAATATTATGTCAGCCCTTGTCTGGGGCCCAAAAGTTGTATTACACCAAAATACTATTACTAACATTGCCCCTATCAGACCGAATGGGACACGAATCAAATGGGAGGGGGTGGATCTGATAAACGTATTGCATGAAATTGTTATTAAGTGTGGTGCAGAGATTTTCTACTGCCTTAATGAGGATGTTAGCCCTCTCCAGTTGCTAGCAATTTTAGTAAAATTAACAACGTTATTGAATGGATATTGACTGCCCCTTTCAGGGATAAAAGTAAACACTGTAGTGGTTGGTTTGATCACACCTTTACCCAGGCTTCAAAACAACTAAAACAGGCCTTACATAACAAACCTAGAAATAACGAATTAATAAAAAATGTACATCTTAACTACAAATCTGCTGAAAGCAAGGAAAAGGGAGTTACAGGAGTTAGCGTGGGACAAGTTATCCATGGCAGCAGACACATCTAACAATAAGTTATTTTGGGAAACTGTGAACTCGCCGTTCTTAAAGTGCGACTCATTCCCTGAATTACTATCCCATGTTAACTGCGAAGCATGGGTGATACATTTTTCAAGTATTTTTAATTCATCAGACTATTAAGAACCTAGGGCCCAAAGTCCAACACAGAGTAGGTGGCCGGTTATACCTTTAAATATCACAATAGACGAGGTTCAAATAGAATTGACTGGAAACAAGGGAGGGAAAGCACCGGGCCCAGATGGGGTCCCAGTAGACGTCTATAAAGCAGTAACAGATTTATGGGGCCCCATCCTTACCAAAGTGTTTAATACAGCAGTGACAGAGTCTATACCATCGACTTGGGGTCAATCAGTTATTATTCCTATTTTAAAAAAAGGCAATAAATCGGAAGCTAAAAAACTATCGCCCCATTTCGCTCCTTGACTCATCAGTAAAGGTGATGAACAAAGTATTACTGGTGAGACTAGAAGAGTGGGCCAATGAGAATGAGATACTCTCCCTATTGCAATATGGTTTTAGGAAAGGGCTAGGAACAATAGAGCAATGCATTAATTTAGAACTTTTAATAGGTAAATATACGTGTGCAAAGCAGGGGAGATTATATTTATGCTTTGCAGACTTTAGCAGTGCCTTTGATCTTGTTCATCATACTATTTTGTGGCCAATCTTGCTTAACTTGGAGCTTCCAAACCTATAATTTTCTTTCTCGCAAGGTTATATGAGACACTGTCATGTAAAGTTCAATACGGGCAGCGTGGTGAGTGCACACCAAATTTTGCAGTCAAACGAGGTATCCGCCAGGGCTGCGTCTTAGCACCACTGCTTTTTTCATTATTTATAAATGAGGTCGACAAAGCCCTTCGACTTTTGCAGGCGGATGCACACTAAATTGCTGGAAGTCCTGTACCGGTTCTGCTTTATGTAGATGATGCTGTGTTACTCTCTAGAACCGCGGTTGGCCTACAACATTTAATGGAGAAGTTTAGGACTTTTATTGCTAGTAGGAAATTGCTAATTAATAAAACAAAAACTTTTACTATGGTGTGTGGCCATAAACCCAAGAAATGCAAAACCTTTTATATTGATAGCACCCCAGTGGAAACCGTTAATAATTTTTGCTACCTGGGAATGCATACTCAGGCAATGGGAACTGGACGCATGAATTAACTAACGTCCGTTCTAAGATGATTAAGAGTGCACATGGGATTTTTCGATTTGCATCAAAGCTAGGTGACCGCTGTACAAAAGATATGGTAGATATGTATAAGGCTAGATGTGTTGCCATCGCCTTGTACTGGGCAGGAGTGTGGGGCCACATTTGTAGCCAGATTTTACAACAAGGAGAACATTATTTTTTAAAACGTCTTTTAAGTTTACCTTCCTCAGCATCTACTGAAATAACTCATCAAGAAGTAGGTATAGATTACCTATCCGATCTGATTGCTATGAGACCACTACTGTTATGGAGATCAATTTGGGCCAAAGACGAAACTAAATTTACTCAAACTATTATTAAGGATTGCCTTCTCCTGGATAAAAGTTCACGCATCCCCTGGTTAAAATATATTATTGACTCATATAGTGAATTATTTAAGTTCCAGATCCATGTAAACCCAGGACAGGTGATAACTTTACCTAAACAGGAGATAAAGGACACATTTTTTGCCCACAAAAAAGAGATCCACATGAATGTAGTAGGGAAGCAAACCACATTTATATTCTACCAAACAATTGAACACAGAATGGGCTTTCAAGAATATCTGTCTACAGTTACCAAGTCCTCACATCACTTTGTTCTGATTAGACTACGATTAGGAATAGTACATCACTTAGCCGCTTTCCCCACAATGAAAATGCATCCCACTAACCTGTGCCCCTGTGATCAAAACAATGCACCATGCACTTTATGCTCTTTTGCAACTTTATCTGTATCTTAGTCGTTTTATCTGAAACCACTTTTTATAAAACATAATGTGAGAATAACCCATGCTGCTATGAAATTACTTGCTACTCTTGATGATCTGGGGATATGTTTTTATGTCGCGTCATGTATACAAAAGCAATTGATGTAAGACAAGGCATTGTGCTTGTCAACTGATTTATATGTAACTAACTGGATCGCTTTATATGTGGCGGACACTGTCTTTTAGAATCTTTTTTAAACTTAATACGCTTTTATGGTTGTTGTATATACCAAATAAAAGTTGTTGAACTATGAATAAGGTCTCTTGTATCTTCAAATTCACACTTAATCAGCAAGCTAATAATTCCAGTTTCTGTTCCCATGCAATGCTTACTATTTGCAAACATATCAAATAGGAATCTTCTTATGCCAGCAAAATGGTACAGTGAGTTAAATGTTTGATAATGACAGCAGTTGAGTTTTCAGAACACAAGTTGGAATCCCAGTACAGCATTAAACAGTTAAGCACAAATGTATGCTTGTGTAATGTTCTGTTGGCTACTGTCATTTGATAATGACCTCCATCTGGGCCAGAAGTTACAATAGACTGGAACAAATTTGGCTGTCTCCACTGGGTGCTACATGATTCAGGAGAATGTCTCAACACGGTTAGAGACTTTCCTGTAAAAATATTGGTGAACAAAACTATTAAAGGAGAAAATTCAGTGTCCAAAAAGGAGGACGGAAGCAAAAAACGACGTGGCCCTCATTCCAGCAGTAATTCTCAATACTGCTCGGAACAGGATTTACTGGCCAAATCAGAAGGGGAAAAAATCTGAAAGTGAAGATTTTCCCCAGACAAATTTGCCATCTACAAAAAGGACCAGAGAAGACCAATAACAATCAGGAATCGATGTGGAAAAACAAATTTGCAACCACTTTCTATGATCCCAATCTAATTGTTGTCGGTCACTGGTTTCTACCTGTCTTTGATGCTTTCTTTATAGTTAACACAAATGGACATTCAAGTGTTTGACTAATAGATGTTTGCTCTTGCAAGAGGATCCAAATGAAAGTAAACCACAATAACCATTGCTTAACGTGTGGCCACATATTTGCATGTGACTTTTGAGCATTCTCTTTCTTTGCTCTTAATGTAATGGTAAAACTGATCCACATGATAGACTACACTGCAGACACCAATGGTGGGTCAGTAATCTCATCAGAAAAATAATGTTCATTGCCGTTTTGGAGCAGGACAGCTGATGATGCTCTAGAGCTGTCCTCATCTGATGAGAACTGATCTTCTCTTTTTTTGTACCTCTGAGTTTTCACGCTGATGTACCAGATGTTTCTCCTTCTCAAAGCACACATTTTGACAAGGTAAAATGTCAGGAGGCTTTTACAGAACAATTCCTTTTTTGACAGATTGAGGAATAGTTCACTTCATAAAATATTGAATCTGTTTTTTATATTAGCTTTTTTAACTGTGCACAGATTTTTAAGATCAGTGTATGTCACACATGTACATAGGCAGGGATATCTTGCAAGGACTTTTCTCCACACTCAAGAGTGAGACTAAAAAGTAGCTCCAAATACAAATCTGTTTTTTTTAACTGCCGATTTTTTTACAAGTCTGAATTTGACCTCCTGTTTCAACTGCATGGATTACCAGCAAAACATGACAAATATATATAAAGAAAGTCCCATTACAATTTACGAAAGAAAAAGCAGTTTTCCTGAATGACTTTGAGGGTGCGGGGATCCCCAAAATTCTTACACCCCAAAATGACACCTCAAAGCCACGCCTGCGGGTGGATGGGTGGGGACGGTGTTAAACCTCTGTTTCTTCGGGCAATGTGTCCTTAGACTAGGCACTAAATACATATCAAAAATACAGTCAATTTAGTAAGGATGGATTCAAAGAGTGAGTTCTACAGTAGAATGAAAAATGTAAAGAGCTTTATTGCAAATATTCAAAAGACACGGTACAGAAATTGTAAAAAGCAAATGCATGTCATTACCATGAAGGCTCTGAATAGTAAGACAATACAGAGAAGTAAGCAAAATATAAAAATTATTCTATGTCTCAATGGGCAGCAAACTCAGAATTTGGACAGCATCTTTAGTAGCATTGAAAAGTCTCAGAGAAGTTCTGGCTCACCCCAAAAATAGAGGATTTATGTAGGAAATCTTTACCTTGAATATAATTAAAACTGCAGATTCATCATGGTGAGAGCAATTGGAGGATATTGCCTTACCATCTAAGCACTATCAAACTACATGAATATTGATCCAGTCCCACTATGCTAATGTCATCCGGAGGTGGCAGGACAATTTAGTTACATTGTGAATGAATGCAGTGCAGTGAGCTAGCAGAGGGTCTTTAGCAACTGCAACATTACTTGGTCCATGTTGAAAGTTTTCTTCGGAGAAAAGCAAGATCAAAGTTAATGGAAATAAACAAACATAGCTCTGTTTGACTGCCTGCTGCAGAAATAATAGACAGTGAACATCCATTTTAAACAAAATGCTGTTAGCATAAGCAACAAAAAGACACTTTAACATGTCATAATAAATTAGTTTCAAAAGCAATCACATCAACTAAGTGTACACATGTATAACCAAGTGTAAATCCACATTTTGCTCTTTGATAATAACGTAAGGTTTTTTTAAATGCATAATAATTCTAACAACATTTCCAGCTTTTTGACATGTTTGGAAGCAGATTATGTTTGTCATCCACAGATTTTCATCTTGTGTCTGCAGATAACCACATTTGCCTATCAAAAGGGTTGGTAAGTATGTTTTCTTGTCAGCTGGAGTTTTTATGATCAAGAAACCCGGTTGTGTCAAGAGTCGGGTCTGGTGGCTCAGTTGACTAATGCATCCACTGCAGGGGCCTGTTTTTGCCCTCATGGTCACAGCTTCAAATTCCAGCGGATCCACTCAGTCTTTCATCCATTTGTGGTCGATAAAATGAGTACCGTTGGGTAACAGTAAACATCTGTTATTCAGCGCCAAGATGCCTATGGGTGAACGTGGCTTTACACATGTTATGTTATGCCGGTGTTCAAGTTCTATCTGCAATGGATGCCTTCTTTTGCTTACCTTTCCAACTCTAAGCTAAATCAATTTAAATCGTTTTACAACAAACCTCAAATGTGATACCAACTGTTAAGCATATGCTTACACTTTCACAATAACATCATGAATGTGAGTGTACGAGAGAGGAGACATCGTTTACAACGAATGCGCTACAATGCATTCCATTACAACGCGGTCATTACAACGACCACGTTGTTACATCGCAAACCATTACAACTTACAACAACTTGCTGTAGGGGGGCAGAAGGTGTTGGGTTTAAAATCCAACACCTTCCCTACTCTTGCACAGACTGGAGTTGGAATAGTAAATGATACTATTCCAACATCCAGCACCCCCTATAGCAAGTCGTTGTAACGACTTGCGTTGTAATGGTTTGCAATGTAATAACGCGGTCGCTGTAATGACCGCCTAGTAATGGAATGTGTTGTAGCGCATTCGTTGTAACACCGCATATTCGTACCAGAGAATATAAATTAAGTTGTATTATCCTTATCTGCATATTGGAAGAACGCCTTCCATTTACCAACTCTACATGCCCGTCTAGCAGTTTTAGAAATGCGTGATACTAGTCCTGCAATCTGTCTGCTGGTCTGAAGGTCAATTTGATGCCTTTTTGTTGCTATAATGAAGCGATGTCATAATATCAACTTTTCCCTGGAAATGCTGCCAAACTGACATGTGCATTGCCGGTATTTGATTAATTGTGTCAGCCCACACTTGATATTTGAAGACTGCGCTAGGCTTTTGGGACCCACTGCCAAACAGTTGTTTTACGTGCTGACATCTCATCCAGCTCGCCATCTGACAGTCTCAGCGTTCATTTTCTCCCACTTTTCAACTCATTGCCAAAGATTATATGTTTACTTCTCAGTATGGATTTTTGTTTTCAATACTCAATCTATGTGCATCGCTCGCTTGGCGTCCACTCACGAGTGACATATCAAGACTGATGTTTTTCTGAAAGCAATTTTTATGTCAACGTGAGCACGCTGCAGCTATTGGGAAACATGACAAATCAAAATGCACACAACGTTGCTTTCCCATAATACAAAACTGACAGATCGTCTGTAAAATGTTTAATAAGTGTTACAAAAGTCATTAAATCAGAGTGATTGGGTAAATATGGTCGCGCAAGAAGATGACACCGGATTGTTTGCCTTTTTAAAAAAAAGTCTGATCGTTTTTTTGGTTATCTAGGAACTGTTCCATTTTAAAAGTGAAGATTTCATTTAAATTGTTGATATGTAGAACACCTTCTAGTGGCATCCGGTTCAGCTGTTAATATGCTTTGATTTCAATTTATGCCAGTTAATAACATCCTGTCTGCATTTCCGAGGCTATGTTGTCATGAAATTGGATGACAGAATTGTTAGCTACACAGCATGACAAAGAAAATAACGATACCCTTGGACGGAACAGGGAAATAAATTAAAAGAAAGTATAACCCTCGAAAAGAAAACCAAAATTCTTACCAATTAATAAACAGTACTTCTGTTTTCTGGCCTTGAGGTATCCCTGCGCCCTGTAGGTGTTGAAATATGCAAACCATACGTCTACCCATGCATTCGGTTGCTAACACTGGTGACAAGACAGTTCTCCTCAAAAATAAACTTTAAAAGCAAAATGTGATTACCATACGAGAAGACAAGGGCACACGTCTCACAAAGGGAGACGGTATGCAGATAATGCAATACATGGAATTACCGTTCGTAACTAACAGGATTTACAGCTGCAAGAAATTTACAAACAGTGACCTAGCAACAAGAAATCCTGTTACTCTTGCAAAATACTACCCCACGACAAAGTAATATTTTATTGAAGTATGTCCAATGCAAGTAGTGGAAAGTAGGCATTGAAAGGATTGTTCAGCCTTGAAAAATAGGGAATGCCCACAAATAAGTCAGTTTGTGGCCATTAACAAACTCCCACCTGATTCTTTCCCATCCTGGAAATTTTGGGCGTTTTGTTGCAGGTAAAAAGAGAAAAAAAATAACAGGTATTGGCAAAGCCAATAGGACTGTCCTGGGCAAGAGTGCATTTGTTTTTGCACACAAAGTGGCAAAAATATAAAAATAAAGGTGTGGTTCAGTACCTGAGGAGTATCAATCTTCGTGTGGGAGATAAACCCCAATATTCTATTGCACCCTGAAATTTAGGTCAACCCAAAATTTACCTCAGTCGGCTCGGTTCTTGCACCCTTCATCTTGTGATAAGAGTCAACATCTCAATGACATCAGGTCCCACAAATTAGCTTAGCAGAGTATTACATCGTGACAGGGCCCACTCAATAACCGGGTTCTAGATCAATAAGAAGTTAAAGAGTTTTATTACAAAAATCTAAAAATAGGCATTACAGAGAAAAGCAAACTATATATACCATAAAGACTCAAAATAGGAAGTATATAGTCAGAAAATCAGAATTATTCCAAGTCCCAATAAGCAACAAAATCATGAAGGAATGGACAGAGACCCTTGTAGGAAAAGGGAAATCATCACCTGGCTCACCCCTAAAACCAAGGGGTTTTTATACACATTTTGTGGCTAGGTAATATTCAAAAATTGCAAATTCAGCATGTTATGACTAGTGATAGCACATGTTGAGCAAATCAAAATAAAGGTCGTCAAAAGCAAAATCAGAATAAAGATCGTCATCAGCAAAAAAATAACACTAACAAATTTCTAAGGAAAAGGACAACTCCGTCAGCTTTCACTCAGCTTCCACGGCAACAGTGCAGTCTGGAGATGTACAACACAATATGGAACATTTTTCAAAAAAGACTCATACTCTACTGTATGCTACCAGGCCTCCAACAGCACTTCAAGGTGGAGTAGCCTTCAGTTTGATATTCAGTACACAAGGAAAGTTTAATTCACAATACATGCGCTCTAAGGAAAATAACCAGTTGAGACATTGGGCCTGATTACGATCTTGGTGGATGGGATACACCGTTACAAACGTGACAGATGTCCCGTCCACCGTAATGCAAGATCCATAGGATATAATAGAATTGAAATACGTCGGATGGGATATCTGTCACATTTGTGGCGGAGTATCCCATCCACCAAGATCATTATCAGGCCCATAGTGTCCTGTGCTCAACTAAAATTGTGGGGAGGAATGACATGCTTGGAGACATTGAATGGGAGGTGTAATCAAAAATAATTTGTCACCAGAAATTGCATATTTAGAAAAAGCTTTCACATTAGCAGTAGTGCACTTCTTTTTAGGACGATGTACAAACAAGATCAGAATAAAAGCTGACCCATTGCACCTGTGTTAGACCTGCCTTTTTTGCAGGTTTATCCGCAAACGTTTTGCCTTTTGCCTCCTATTTTTCTGTCTCTATTTTTGTTGGCGTTCTAGGCACTTTACCACTGCCGATCAGTGCTAAAGTGCATATGCTCTCTGTGTAAATTGTGATTATGATTGGCATATTTGGTTTCCTGGTAAGTCCCTAGTAAAATTCACTGAGTGTGCCAGGGCCTGTAAATCAAATGCTACTAGTGGGCTTGCAGCACTGGTTGTGCTACCCACATGAGTAGGCCAGATAATGTGTCTCAGATCAGCCACTGCAGTGTCTGCACATGCAGTTTTAAACTGCCATGTTGACCTGGCAAGTGCACCCACTTGCCAGGCCCTAACCTTCCCATTTCCTACATGTAAGTCACCCCTAAGTTAAGTCCAAGGTACCTCCATGAGCAGTGTGCAGTGTATATTAAAGGTAGGACATGTACTGGTGTGTTTTACATGTCCTGATAGTGAAATACTGTGTTTTTTTGTTTTTCACTATCGAAAGACTGTCTGCCCCATAGGTTAACATGGGAGCTGCCTTGTAACATCTTACACATGTAACTTTCCATTGGGGAAAGATAGATAAACTGAATTTAGGCTATCTGAACTCAGAATTTAATAACACAACTTTTAGTGAAGGTGGTTTTTAAATTTTGTGTTTGAAAAAGCACTTTTAGAAAGTGGGCATTTTCTTGCTTTACCATTCTGTGTGCCTCTGCCTGTTTGTGTATTCACCGTCTGGTGTTGGAGTGACAGGAGGGGGGATGTGCATTCACTTTAGACAGTTGCAAGGGGGGTTGAAGTGTGTCCTGCCTTTCCTGTGTGACTGATAGCCAGGCTGAATAGACCTTTCTGCATTTAGAGTGGTGGGAGGAATTTTTACTAGCACCTGAATAGGCTGTGTCTCCTCTGCACATTGCTGTCTCCACTCCCTGTGGTCAAGCCGGACCAGGAAGGACAGAACTTGGTTGTACTGAACTGAGAGATTCTGAAACAAAGACTTCAATGAGAAAATCCCAGGACTTTAGATCACTTCAGGTGGAAACAAGAGCACCCTGCCAACAAGGAGAGCTGAAGAGCTGTGTGAGAAGTGCTGGCTTTTCTGTGTGAGGGGTGGGTTGGCCTGCAGTTGCTGCTTCTATCAGTGGGCAGAGCAAAAGGACTGACTCTTTTTGACCTGCTGTGGTATCCTGCTTGAGAAGATCTCCAAGGGCTTGTGTGTGCTTGCCTCCCGTTGTAGGTCTAGGGGAAATCAAAGACTTCAAAAAGATCCTTGCTGGATCAAAAGGAAACTGACTGGAGGAAGAGCTGAAGAGCTGTGTGAGGAGCGCTGACCCTGGATGTGTGTGGGGTGTGTTGGCCTGCATTTGCTGCTTCTGTCTTGCGCAGAACAAGGACTGATTCCAAAGGCTGCACTACACGCTTTAGTGGGCAGCGACCTTCACTATTTTTGCACGCAGTGGACTGAGTAAGGTCAGCCTGCTGGAGTCACAGTGTGGGCTCGCCCCTTTTCCCCCTTATCTTGTTGACCGTACCTTGGGGACATTGGTTGGCAGGGATGATAATGCAGAGGAAAATCCTAATCGGAGGCCCCACGTCAGAGAGAAATGAAGTGGCTATATTACCGTATGCACCGTGGTAGGCATACAGGTGTCCCTGTAGCCTACGTGTTGTACACAGTACCATATACCAGGTAGTAGGAGTGCAGGTTGCTGCTCCTTGTACGTTTAGGGCATGGCTTCGTGATTTCTGCACTATGGGGGACTTATGGTGATACAGATATGATAACTCACACATGTTTGGGTGCATTATACAACTGTTTCATATTTTGTGCCCTGGTTTGTGATGTATGTTATGCTTATACCTTATATTACTAGAATAATGACGACTATTTCAGGATTTGCACAATGTGTACAGTGATGGTGTCGTTTCATGAAGTGTGTAACCTATAAGTGTTTACATTATTGCACTACCTATGATGTTACGACAATTGCCTAGTTGGCAAAATAATTTATAATTTATGTTAGTGTGGGCTAAATGTTTATATAAAATATATGAGATATTTGTATATACTACTGTGTGAAGTCTCTTTTGTAGTGTATTTGTTGTGTCACTGGTGTGTGGGTGTGTTGCGCAAACACATTACACATTGCCTCTGGGATAAGCCTGACTGCTCTGCCAAGCTACCAAGAGAGTGAGCAGCGGTTATCTTGGGTGTGTAACTCCCTTACTCTGACTAGAGTGGTGGGTTCTGCCTGGCTTAGGTGCATACCCTAGCCAACCAGAAACCCCATTTCTAACAACCTGCAATATGCTGAGGTGGACAGATGCAAAATGTGAATAACAGTTCCACAACCCAGCGGATGGAAAGTTCTAATTGAAAGTCTCTGTATGTACGCATAGATAATTGTATTTTATCATAATTTGGTTGGAAAATATGAGGCTGGCGAGACATTAAATCTGTCTCATGGCAAAACCTAAAAACATTGTGCCATTGCATTTGCATGAAGCCACTGCGTCTCTGCTGGCTTAATTGTACACTTTGTAAAATGACAGCGTGGACACAACAAAGCAATGGTGCAAGCAGAAATTAACATTTTTCCTGAACTACGCTTCGAAATCTCTGACTGCTGCAGGTTTCTAGATATACTTCTAGAAAATGTAGTTTACTAGAAAAAGGCATAAAATATTTATAAATTGGTGTTGAGGGTTAGTACCCACCAAGTAATTCAGCCTAGAAGAATAGCATGAATAAAGCATCCCCGAAAGGCGAGCTGAAAAATCAATTTGCATTTCTTGTATTTTATCTCTTTTACTGTATTTTCTGTCATTAGAGCTGTTTCTAATACACCTACTCTTTGAATTGCCTAGCTTGTTTTTTTTTTGGTAAATTGACTTGTGTTCTTAACCTTAAAGTTGCTGATAATTTGACAAATACAGGAACAACTGTAACACCTCTTTTTAGTCTACATATGTGTTTTAGATTTTCTTTTAGTTTCTCTTCACATCAGTCTCACCTTTGCAACTCACTCTTTTACTGCATGGGCAGTTCATATAGCGACCCCAAACGTGATTGATACAAGAAGGCAACCGAAATAAATAACCCTCGTAGTTGTGAAGAAACCTTCCGCAACAAGGTTTCAAAAACAGAGAATTTTATGGCCACACGCAAAAAGGAAAAAGAAAGGAAGCAAAGAAGCAAATGTAACAAGTTCTTCATAAAAGGTTCCATTCACTTTAAACACACATAATAGGTTTTCTCCCCTCTCTGGACCAACAAGACTGACTGGCTCCTCCTGTGGTTTTTGAAAATAATTTGGCTGATTACTGTTCCCTTAATGTGTCTACTTCCACACCACATCTGATAGGACTCGTGGACTGCCTCACTGTAACGACCTCCCCAGTTACTTCTGTTAACGAAAGACAACCTGACCAATGCTTAAATATTTTAAGTTGGAACGTCGCAGGGCTGGCTTCTAAGGTGACAGACCACAACTGGGTCAAGATTGTCCAGAATTATGATATTTTGTTATTGCAGGTAACTTGGGCCACACATGATCTCCACTTAGAAGGCTTTCACTGCTTTAACCTCGTGGTCCCTACTCCCAAGGTTGGTCGCCCGTCCGGCGGCCTGTCAGTCTGGGTTAATATAAATGCGGGTGGGAACATAAAGGCTAATGTTACCAACAGTGAGAAATACCAGGCATTGTTTTACACAAGGGGGTTAACAATTTGCTTTATTAATTTCTATAATAATGATTTTCAGAGCACACCGAATGTAAATGTTATTAATTTTTTTAACTTCATCTCTACTTTACAAAGTGAAAATAGATCACATAAACAAGTAAGCATTTGCCTGGCTGGTGATTTTAATGCCAGGATGTCTAGTGGGAATACTGAGGTTATGAATCCCTTAAGTAATACATCATCTCTTACCAGGGGAATAGAACTTGCAGAGCATCTGTCCAAAACCAATTTAGTAAATGTGATGGAAATTGCGGAGGCAGCTTCTAATTACAATAATGCCGTACCAACCTACAGAGGCCGCGGCAGTGCTTCCACTATTGACTATGTTTTTATATCCCCTATGTTAGAGGACTGCTTATTTAAATCTGAAGTTATAAAAACTGCTTATAGTGACCACAACCCTATAACATTAAATTTGCAAATTGCGACCAGGCCGAAATACGCAAAAGAATGTGGGGCCACTAACTTAGTAACATCTACTGATAACTTAAGACTGGTCTGGAGAGGGGCTGATAATCATGTATTGCTTTCAAAGTTGATCAATGGAAACCCGCAACTCGTTGATATCTGTCTGTCTCTTAATAGCTTTAACCCCGCTGTAATTGAAGCATTTACCAAATTATGCGGGGAGTTTAAACTACTGATTTCCAGGCCCGCAGTTGAATCTTACCGTGGCCCTAGATGGTTCAATAAGGAATGCTCCCGAGCCAACAGGGAGCTCCGTAAAGCCCTTGTAAAAAACCCCAGAGACCAGGAACTTGTAAAACTTTTAAGGTTACAATATAAAAATATTGTCAACTCACGGAAGGAGGAAGTTTTAAAAGATCAATGAGATAATCTCGCTTGTGCCTCCAGGGTTAAAAACATGACTGGCTTCTGGGCCACAGTCAAAGAAATGAGATCTACGGACCACACACTACTGCCCATCAGCTGCACTATAGTAAGCGAAGCATGGGAAGCTCATTTCGCCAGGATCTACCAGGCCCCCCCACAAATAGAGTTTGAATTTAACCACCTGATTGCCTCACAAATTGTAATATCTCTGTTAGAGGTAGAGGATGCCATTGATCAAAGTGTGGGTAACAAGGCACCTGGTCCAGATGGGCTCCCTATTGACCAGATTAAACACAATCCTGAGTTCTGGGCTCCCCTTTTATTAAATGTTTTTAACAATTTAACTAATAATAAGATCCCAAGCACATGGTCCACCAGTATAATTGTTCCGATTTTTAAAAAAGGAGATAGATCCAACCCTGGCTGTTACCGCCCAATTTCATTGATTGATAATACTTTGAAAATTTTAGGGAGAATTCTGTTTAACAAGATCAGATCATGGGCCGAGGGGGACCATATTTTACAATCTTGCCAGCTAGGGTTTAGAAGCAACATAGGCACTGTTGAACAGTGCCTAAACCTAAATCTGATTATCGGTAAATACACTATAGCTTACAAATCCCCTATTTATCTGGCTTTTATGGATATCACCTCGGCCTTTGACTATGTTAACAGATCTCGCCTGTGGTCGATTCTTTTAAAATACGGGTTGGACGAGGTTTTAGTAAATTTTTTAGCGTATTTACACAGGGACTTGAAAGCCAGAGTAAGAATAAGTTCATGTGGGAAGGTCTCGAAGGATATTGTCATTGGCAAAGGAGTTAGGCAGGGGTGCGTTCTGGCCCCCCTACTTTTTATTTTATATATTAATGATCTCCATAACTCCCTGTGTGTACTTACCACTGACATCCCAAAAATTAAAGGCAACCTACTCCCGGCATTACTGTATGCTGATGATGCGGTCCTGATGGGCCGCACTCCAAATGCTTTACGTATTTTAGTTAAAGGCTTTGTTGATTTTATGGCCGATCTGGATTTGTGTACAAATTTAAAAAAATCATTTTTAATGGCATGTGGACCAAAAAAGCACCTTATCAATAGAATCACTATTGGATCCGATACTTTGTTATGCACTAGCACTTTTCCCTATCTTGGGTTGCAATTTGCATTCAATGGCTCATGGGCCAATCATGTGGCCTATAGTAGGAACAAATTTTCAAGAGCCATTAATTCAATCCTTACCCTCCGACAACCCAAAAAGGCGGAGGTGGTTTTAGCCATTGTTAAAATTTTTAAGACACAATGTGTTCCTATTGCCACCTATGGAGCTGAAGTATGGGGAATCACTAAATGCAGCAACATCCAGGGCGAGGAGAATAGATTTTGCCGCAAACTGTTAAGGGCATCTATCTCTTCAGCGCACTACATTTGTCATAATGAATTAAAATTGGCATATATTGAGGATTTTATTAGGGCTCGTCCAGCTCTGTTCTGGATGTCAATCTGGAAGAACCCTGCAGCAACCCTTAGCCGAGATATAATAACTGACTGTCTTCACTGTGACAGGGGAATGGATATTCCTTGGCTGGCTGCTGTCCAGGAGAGTGTGAATAGCGTAAATTTTGACCACATCTTCTCTAACCCAACTAACATAGAGCACATTAATAAAAAATCACTCCAGGAGGCCTTATATAATCGTTATAGAAGAGAAAGATACAGGAAAGAGGCAACGAAAACATCCGTAGCCAGGTATATGTCCCTGGCACCAGCAGCCTACTTATCACCTTTTTTACCATCTCAGTATCTTTTAAAACCCATAAGTCGCTGGGAGAGAGGGCTTCTTTTTCGTTTAAGGGCAGGAACTTTAAAATATTCACTTTGCTTTCCTGTGGGATTTAATGCAAATCTTGATCAACTGCCTTGTCCCTGTGACAACAATAGCAGTCAAAGTATGTTACATTTTTTATTCTTTTGTAAATTTTATCAAAAGTATACTAAATGGTTTCTAATTCCATTTTTCAAGAAATCAACTATCAGCAATTACAAGACAGCTTATATGGAAATCCTAGAATTGAAAGAGGATGAACTGATATTTCGTGTGGGATCATTTTTAAAGCTGGCATTCCGTGCACGTACCATATTTTGAGTTTCTTTCTAAAATCCACTGAGCGTTAGCAGTGTTTTGAGGGCATTATGCTCGGACCGTTGGGCCTGTTGGAATTTATCTTTTTAATTGACATGAACTAGAATTCGTATTCGATTTTGGCAATTGTATGGAAATAAGGACGGCCCAATGCCTTTTGTGCTTTTATAATCTGATTACCACCCTATTTTTACTTTCCATGCTGCTACTTGATTGTTAATAATACTGTGTTATTTTATCAAAATCTTCTTAAAAAACTTTTAAATTTCAATCTTATGTATTTAAATGCTGTCAATGACCTGTGCTTTTATGGATACGTCTGTATTCCGAATAAAGATAATTGATTGATTGATTGATAAAAGGTTATTCTATGCTGGTATAAAGAACAACAGATGTATACTGCCTTTATAGCTGCAGCAGTTCCACAAACATGTCAAATAAAATGTTTAATAATTTCCAATAGCCAACCAATCATTTTCGGCATTGCTCCGATTGGAATAGTCCAGCCCATATTGCCAGGCTAGGGCCCCTCTGGACAGAATCCTAAGCAAACCCCAGATGCGTTACACCCTGTTTTGGCTTCACCGGTGAGGTGTTGTTTGGGTCCAATGACACAGTGAGCATGAGACCCTCATCTGGGCAAAACCATAGGCCATCTTGCTGAGAAAAACAGAGAAATGTGGGTGGAATGTTTGACTTTATATCATTCTCTGGTAATTGCTTAAAGCCACATTTCATTCAACCTTTTTTAGCTGCTCTAGACAGAGACAACTCATATGCAAGCCATTCTTGGTCCTACTCAAAATAGAAGATTCCAAATGCCTCACTTCCACTCCAGAGGGGAATAAAAGCAACCCCACCTATTTTGGCCTTTTGAGCCTTGTTGGTCAAGTTCAGCGTTAGTCAAATGGCAAAACGAGTACAGGACCCTTGTTTCACCATAATTCCCTTCAATGACCTACAAGGTCAACATCGAGATAGTTGATAAATGTCACAGTGATTAGTCGCATCATGTTACCATATTGTTATTGTAAACATTTCTACATATTCAGTAGATGATCACTTTCCCCAGTCCAAATATCAACTTATTGCCAGTTCATTGTCTTTCCAGCTTCCACTTGTTGTAGGTTATCTCCTTCTATTATAAATGAAAGCTTATTTATCACAATTATATGCAAAGGTTCATTGACAGGTTTTCAGTAATATAAAATGTGCAAAGAAAAGATACATAATTTACCAACAGGAAAGTCTACACCCTCGTGGAGGCCGACAACAAATACCAACGGAAATGAACTCTCTTCACACTGTGTTAAAACTTAAAGTACCACTAGTGCTGACAGATTGCTTGAAGCTATCAAAGCTGCATGTCTACAATCCAGGGCTTTCCTTTGTCACACATTGTTAACAGAAGATTTAACCGAGTAACCAAGGGTCTTATAAAGAGTTTGACAGATGTAATATTCCTTCACAAAAGTGGCAGACTTCTCGTCTGCCGTATTACAAGTGCATTATAGCCTATGGCATTTATTCAATGTTAGGCAGGATATCTGCACTTTTTGGCAGGTTATCCTGTCCGCTTAACTCCAAATAAAGCCCTTAAGTCTACAGTAGCCACAGTGACACTATTATTTTAAGCATAAGGTTAAGAATCGAGGGGGTCTATTCACAAAATGTGTTTTGTACGATGTTCAGTAGTACTACAATAGTTCTACTCATGTGCTAAAAATGCTATTAACAATCCTAAATGATGATGTCTCTGTCTCCGCCTCTCCTATCTTTTAAATGAGGAGATGTCTGCCCAACTGTGAAGATTTCTGCACACATATGTATATGTTTTTACAGTGAATGGGGTAGGGGCAGGTGCGTGGCTGGAAAATAAGGTTACATTTGTGCCTAAGTGAGCGAGGTTTAGGAAGAAGTAAGGCGGGGTTTAAGGAGGGGTTTAGAGAGAGATATAAATCCACCCACAATAGAGTAAAACCATTGTTGTTCACAAACTGCACTTATAAAGTTACCACAGCCCAAAGGGTATCAAAACCATAGTAAATGTACAGTAACTCAGACCTGGAGTAGGTCAAGCACCACCAATGGCCAAACACTGGTATTGCAACAACCTTCTATAGCAAATAAGGGAAGTAGGGTCTTAAAATGAAGCCTCATAGGAAATAATGTTATCATAAATTAAGGTATTTCGACTTTTTAAAAACATACATACATTTAATGAAATAAAAAATATATAAACAAATAAAACATAAATAGTATTTTAATTTGAATTAATTTTATAAATATTTTAATTTAAAATTAAATGGAATTTTTCTAAAAACAATGCTATTATTTAAATTAATTGTATATATAACTTTTTTATCAATTTTAATACATAAGTAATTTTGAACATTTTATTTTAGGTCTTATTTCTTTCTTAAATCTTTAAAAAATAATTGTAATGTAATATAATTAATGGAATTGCATTGTTTATTTCACAATTAACTTAATAGTGCTGTAGCCCTTTTTTGTTTTACATTTAAAAAAATATTTAAATTCATTGAAGTTATTATTTAACCTAAAATTAGTTTTGCTATTTTCTAAAAACTTTAATAAATGTTTTAGCTGTTCCCTATATTTTACCATATACAAATCTCTGCACCGGTGGTGGAGATGTCAGTCTTTGTATGAAAAGTGAGTAACTTTACATTCAGAAATCTAGCTCCACCCCCTGCTGTTCTTCTCTTGGTGCCCCGAAATAAGCACAAAGATGGAGGCCACTAATGCTGGAATCTCAACGTGTACTTGCATGCATCCACTCCATGTTCACTCATACCAAGCAGGGTGGACACGCCCATCTCACTTCTTTAAAGAGATTCATACAACAGCAGGTGTCCCTAATGTGTTTAATACCAATATGACAATATACATTGAACATAGACTACCAAGGAGAATTTTAAAGATGTTCATCACTGTTCAGTTTAATCTTCAATCACTTATCCTAATGCCCAGCTAAAATGGCATTTCCCTTATACCAGTTCACTCTTCAGTGTTCTTTTAACTGTCCTATCTGTGGTGCCCCAAACCAGTGTACTTTCCCTGCAACCAGCCCCCATCTGTTTTTCTCAAACCCATCCTAGAATGTAACCCCTTGCTCTATGCACTTTACATACCTGTGACCATCTTTAGTATTCAAACTCATCCTGTTGGAAGCCCATTTCTCTGAGAAGCCCTCCTTACTTTTGACTACCAACACCCTAACTATCTATGGTCACTAACTGGATGCACCATTGCTTCCTGTGACCACTGGTGACATAGTAGCATTTTTGAACCAGGGGAAGTGGAAAATCCATTGATTTCGACAATTTCCTCCAAGAGGTGTTGGTCTAGAGTCTTAAAAAGGCTTGAGATAGAGATTTTAAAGGCAGAAAATACTCCATCTTCATGAATGAATGGCTACCTAAATGGCAATACAGAAATTACAAAGACCTACAATAAAATCCATGAATATGGTGGACCAATGCTGTGAAGGAGAGGGGAGTAGTTGTAGTAATCCAATTGATTTAAGGGAGTAGATTTGGCACAAATAAACGTTATGAATGTCGTTACATATTCTTCACAGTCCTTCTGAAGGCAGACCAACAGAGTAAACAGGAAATTAAATCCTTAGTTCATCGACCCGCACCCCCCAAGATGCCTTGCTATGGAGGCACAATGAAGTATCATACCTTATTTTTCCTACATAGAAAAGCATGAACCTTATTTTGAGTTTTGGATTGTTGCTGTATCCAAATGGTCTCAGAGATTTCTGGTTGACACCTTTGTAGCTCTTGCAGAAATGTGCCTGGGGAAGCTGAAGAAACCAGTGTAAATGGTAATATTTTAGGATTTGGAATGTTATCACTGGACTCTCAAATCCTCGGCCAGGCATCTGATTTTCTGTGTCATTTGCTCGCATGATAAATGATGAAAAAATTGGAAAATGAAAACAATAGCATACATCTGATATGCTGATGATTTTACACCCTCATGCTCTTCACAAACCCAAATATTTATGATTCATCCACAATTCTACTTAAGATTAGTCGACTCCCCCATAGAATGTTGCCAGTGACCAGATACATCTTTAATGGCTAAACAGCTTATATTTATATATATAGTAAAACATTGCTCAACAGTGGCCACATTGCGAGAGTAAAAAGCCACAGGATGAAATTCTTTTGTATCTTCATCTCTAAAGATTGGTATGATGAAGCATTGGGGCTGACTCGAAGGCCTCTTTTAACCTATCAAATGATTTTTGTTGTTTTGGTCCCCAATGAAAGGACTCCCATTTCAAGTTAGTTGAGTAAATTGTGCAATGAGGGTGGCAAATGATTGTATAAACAGGCACTGGCAATTTGCAAAGCCTACAAATCATTTAATCTCTTTCACATTAGTTGGTTTATGCCATAGAAGTACTCCTTCCACCTTAACTGGATCAATGCTTCTGCCAGAAGCCCGAGATCTCATACATCAAGGTTAAAAATATAGTTTCAGACATGCATTTGGACAACGGAAATACAACAATGTGTAGATGTCATCAACCCAAGACATCCCATACATGTCGAAGATGTTCTGGTTGTGTGGCAGAGAAAATCAAGATGTCATTGACATACACCACAAAATATTCATGGTGCCTATATTTAACATGAACCGCTGTCATTCACTTACCATCTTTTCAAATTTGTACAAGGTTGCAAAAAACTTTCAGGTTGCGTGGTAAATCACATTGCTGTTCCAAACTGGTGTAGAAGGAAATATATGAGCAGAAGAGGATATTCAGCACTTTTTGCACAAAGAAGATGGGAGCCGAATCAGGGGTCATGAATTTTTTACCAGATATTTTTCAATGCGCTGTTTAATTCCTTTTGCTTCTTTTTATCTAAGAGCATACATTCTGCCATGAGGAACTTTGACATTCAGAAGCATATCGGTGGAACAATAATGGGGCACTTGGGAGAGAAAATGATTGGCATGGTTTTCACAAAACACATCCAAAAACTCTTGATATCCCAAAGACAGAGCTTGTGTTTGCTGTGACGAGAAGTGAAATTTCTGACTCTTCTTGTGAAGCTGAATTCCTTTCCTTAACTGAATGCTGACAGAGAGGGAAACAATATTATAATCAATGTAAAGAAGAGAAACACATTATTCCTTACATCTACTTATATGCAGTGATTCTATTGGATGTAGGGCTTAGGGTTTTGTGACTGATTGGCAGCTGGGACTAGGGCTGGAACTAGGGCTGGGGCTAGGGTTTTTATTGGAGATAGGGCTAAGGTTTCGTGTATGATTTGCTGCTGGGACTAGGGCTAGCACTAGGACTGGGGTTAGGGTTTTATTGGACATAGGACTTAGGGTTTCATGCCTGATTGGCTGCTGGGACTACAGCTGTGATTGGCTGTAAGAGGCTCCTATTGGCTGTAGGATTAGGGCTAGAATTGTGATTGGTTAGAGTTAAGGCTAGGGTTCCCATTGGCCGAAGGGGTCACCTCATTACTAGGGTATTTAAGCTAAGGGCTTAGGGCATCTCAGCCCGGGAATTGCGGCTAAGGGCAGAGAGGACAAGGGCAATTGCCTGTTTGAGCCTGTTCGAGACTGGTCAGGACTAGGGACAGAAATGCTGCCCAATAATACATACACCAGCACCCTCCCTACCCCATCCACAACCAGATTAACACACTCACAGCACATGTATTATACTCATGTACTACAAACTAATCCTAGTCAAAGTTCAATATCTCAGCACCCACTACAAAACCCCAGAACTCAAACCTATACACACGTCTATCCCTGCTACCACACATTTGCACCATCACTTACAATCAATACACAACTCTATCCTATACCACTAACCAATCCATCATCACTAACACAACACAATTCCACACTATACTTAACTATATCACATTTAGACACACACTCCCTGCTTTAAGTACTCCTAATGGACCCCTTTTTGCAACTAACAAACCGATACTCAGCCTTACATCTTTTCAACCACCAACACCCTCTTCTTCATTCTACCACAATAACACAACCACACAACACTTACACTCCACTGCACCACACATATTACCTCTTGCAGCAATTAAATCTAACACAAATATTCTTAACTCTAGTTCATCCCCTCTTACACACAATATACACTCTACTCACAAACACATCACCACCCCCTTTACCTTACAACTTCCACTCACAAACAATACTCTACAAACAAACCCTTCTCAAATAACAAAATACATCAGCACCTCTTTTTACTACTCTTCAAAAACAGAACATAACACACACATTAGCACAACAAAATGTCTCACACACAACACCTCATAATACTTTCCATCACAAACTACAAACATGCACCCACCTTCCAGACTACACAAATGATGCACACCATGAACAAACTCCAATGCCAAGCTTTCTCTCTCCCCCCACACCTAATACATACACAGCAACTCTCTTTTAACCGCCTCTCAGCCTTTGGACAATTTAGAACCTTACTACATGACCCACATGCTGCACCACCACCCCTAACTCATACACCTTCTGCCCTAAACAGATGCAAAAAACATAAGCAACATGCCACTCCTCACAACATTGCTTCTCCATGTCTACAACAAACAAGGTTTTACTACAAAAACAACACAGCTCACGAACTCACTCTCAACCACTGTCTCCACAACCTACACACGCAGACACCTCAAAATGCCTTCTTAGCCTGCTGGACAAGAAACACAATCCAGAACAGCTTCACGATTGCTATCCTCATACAGCTAATACAAACACTAAGGACACACCTGCTACTAGCCCCCTGCTCGCTCTTCTACAAAACAAAGTCACACTATCACCAAAGCACATTCTCTAAACTGTCTACTAATAAATGCTCAATTGCTCTCTAAAAACAAACATCACATCTACGACCTTCTCACTGACACAAAACCAGACATACTCTTCATGACCAAATCATGGTTGGGAGATGATATGGCTCCAGTCTTGCATGAAGCCGCTCCTCTAGACTATCAAGCTATCACGCAAAATTGTATAGGCAAAAGAGGAGATGGCCTAGCTACATAACACTAAAGCTGAAGACCTCTCCATACAAGGTTGTGAGACTCTTTTCACTAGATGCAATCCTACACCATCTTCCTCTTGTAACTTCCTTCTCCTTTACAGACCTCCACCTAGCAATGCGACATTCCAGACACATTTCTAGACAAGGTTTAAAACCTGATAACCCGGGGCGTGGCCAAGATGGCGACACGGTAGGACGCGGAACTCTGCTCCTCCGGCCCGCCATACCATTAGCACTGTATTTGCCCCATTCCCTGCACTGCCATCGACGGGAATTTGAAGCACACAGTCTCCTGATCCCTCCAGTAATTCGGCGAGGCGGAATCCTGATCGCCTGGGCGCTCCTGCAGGATTTTACCACAGACGGCGCTGGGGAATCCGCGGCCGGGAAGGAGGCCGCGAGATCGTCGCCTGGACGACCCCCACTCCTGACTTTGCAGTGCAGGCCCTGAGGGCGCCGGAGCCCCCGCTCCACATCGGTGGCTACCCACACCGCTAACTGGAGGTCCCAGGTGCTGGGGCCTGCCGCCACTCGAGACGGTGAGCCGGGCCGTGGACGCGGCTTGTTGGGAGGCTGCCATCTTGTCATCGCCCACGTTTTGGCCTGAGGTGGCGCCGACCGGCCCCATCAACCCAGCAGCGGCGACCCCTACCTGAAGAGAAGTCTGGCGGAGACCACGCCTGGCCGGGGGCTCCCGCAGGTGCGCTCTCTACCAAGTGCATAACGACACGGGGGACCGGCCTGAGCGAAGAGTGGGCCCCAAGTTGCATTTTTGCATCGCGGCGCACTGCTGAGCTACAGGGACGCGGCGCCGGAGCCTCCCCTCCACGACCCGGGGGTGAGAGACCTGCAGTGGCCCTAGCTGCACTGAGACCTGATTGCACGGCCGCCGCGGATGACTCGCACTGCGACCGGCGGCTGGAGGCTCTCTGGGGTACTGTGCAGTGTCTGGGCGCTGGGAGTTGGCCCCTTGGACGCACCCATGCAGCTCTTGGGGAGTAGCGGCGGATGGTAGAGACCTCAAGACAGAACGCCGGTGCCTTCCTTCCAAGACACAAAAGTAAGTGGGCTGCCCTGGCTGCAGCGAGACCTGGTCGCCTGACCACGGTGGACGGCACGCCCCACACCTGGCGGCTGAGGGACACCCGGTGAGTTGCGCGACACCCGTGCGATAGAACTTCCACCCTTTAGCGCACCCAAGCAGCTCTTCCTTAAACGACCCTGGGGCTGGAGAACTTTGCAAGATAGTGTCTTGGCAGGCCACCGCTTCCTTTCCACCCAGGCTCAGCAGCGGTGCGACCCGGAGACTCGCTGCATGACTGACTCCCCACATAGAGCAGCATGCAGGACCCGGATCGGACGCAGAGAAGGAGCACTCCCGGTGCTGCAGCTGGCCCACGGCGCCCTTCAGCACGGCGCCCAGTCGACTGCCTAGAAATGTGGGGTGGGGTGTCCCTGAGGCGGGCCCCACTGGTAGTAACAACGAGACCTCCTAAAGGGACCACGAGACTAGACGGCCCCCCACACACTCCTCCCTACGTTGCCTAAGGATCAGACCCGGACCGCAGGTGTGACACCGTAATGAGGGCCGGGGTGACACTCTTGGCTGGCACACTCTCCCGTACCGCCTCCCACACCTTGGTGTGCAACGATGGCTTCAGCCCGCGCACGAAAGGAGAAATCCCTCAAGGAGCTCTTGCTTAAGCAGCCCGGGAGTACAGAGGACTCTCCAAAAATCAGGGGCACGCAGACTCGATCGCAGAGGCAGATAGCCCAGCAACGACGTCCTTCATGCTGGAACTATTCTCTGCCATCAAGGAAGATATACTGGAACTGAAGAGTCAGCTGGCGTCGGATCTCAAGGAGGTGCGCCGAGATGTCGACGAAGTAGGCAGGAAGAGTTGCCGTCCTGGAAGAGCACGAACTGGTGAGAGACGACGATATGCATCAACTCCAGCAGGAGGTCCTCCGCCTACGGGACCAGACTCTAGACCTCCAGGCCCATGCAGAGGATCTCGAGAACCGATCACGTAGGAATAACATCCGCATCCGTGCAGTACCCTGGAAGGCAGAAGGGGAGGATCTGCGAGGCTACGTCTTGTCCCTCTTCCAGCAAATTTTGGGCGAAGATAGCACGCAAGAGATCCAGCTGGACCGCGTTCACCGAGTGGGCCTACCAAGAGGCGGCAAGGCCCCCCCGCCCGATGTACTAGTCTTTCGTACATGACTTCCAGCTTAAAGAACAGATTCTGCGCAAGGCCAGGGGGGCCCAACTGATTCAGTTTCGAGGGCACACTCTGACCCTCTTCCAAGACCTAGCAGCATCGACTCTGGCCAGACGAAGGGAATTCCGAACAGTCACGTCCTATCTCCGGGACAAGGGAATACCGTATTCGTGGGGCCATCCCTTCCGAATCATCTTTAAACACCAAGGGAAGCTGAGGCAGATGCGCTCCCTTGCCGACACCATGGATCTACTGGGACTTGCGGCAGACACAACTCCGACACTGACCGATAGTCCCTCACATCATGAAAGGAAACGGCTTCCCCGATGGCAGACTGTCGGCAAACCCTCGACCTCCACAAAGCCAGGTCCAGAGGAAATGGCAAAAGAACGTGATGCAGTGCTCTCAACCCTCTCTCAGACCCAGGACCGCCCGTGTACCCCGTGAAGCATTTCAATGTACCTCAAGGGGATGGTAGTATTTTAACGGAGCCGGAGGAGCCCAACAATGGTCCACCTTCCCCGACTCCCTAGACTTCCCTCTGTGGCGTGCATGCCACCTGGTTCTCTGTACCTGGAAGTCTCGTACCCCCCTGATCTCCTACACTAGACAGACTTTAGTCTCCTGTTCTTCTTTATTGTCCAAAGCTTTTGTAGAGTATTTGTTGGTCTTTCCGTAGGCCACTCACGAATGCTGTCCTCTTTTGGGACTATGCCCATTTGGGCTGGACATTTCACATTCTGTTCTTGTTGGGGTTTTTGTCCCTTTTTCTTTTTTGGGGGGGGATCTTCCATATCGCATATAGGGACTATTGCCCCCCGTAAGGGCCCACGCATGCTCCAGCCCACCTCCTGCGCAACGCTCCCAACTTACTAGAAGACCAGCAAGCATGTTCCCCACCAGTACCAATGCCTAGAGACCTGAAAATGATCAGCCTTAATGTCCGAGGCTTGAACCACCCCACGAAGCGCACTGCGATTCTTTCACTTCTCGAGCAGACCGAGGGCGATATCTGCATGCTTCAGGAGACCCATTTGCTTGCTAAAGATACTCCCCGCATGCGCTCCCGATGCTTTCCACGCCAATTCTGGTCCTCTGGGGTGACGAAAAAGAACGGGTGGCCATACTACTTGGGGCTAAATTTGAGGGTAAGGTCCTATCTACATTCTATGAGTCCAAGGGGAGGGCTTTAGCACTCAGGATCCAATGGGGCCCCACTGTCTTCACCCTCCTTAACGTATATGCTCCCAATACACAGCAGGAAGCTTTCCTCTGCAGGCATTTAACGGAAGGTCTGGCCTCTCCTGACCCAGCATTAGTAGTAGGGGGGGACTTTAATGTAGTAATGGATAATGAGAAAGACCGATCAGGGCAACGCCATACACAGATAGGAGCCCTCCCCCCCGAAAGGAAGCGCTGGCTAGCAGAGAATGGCCTACATGATGTCTGGCACCTACGCCACGCAGACACGCGCGAATACACCCATTATTCGGCTGCACAAAAAACTCACGCGCGACTAGATATGCTCTTGGTTTTGAATGCGCTTCTCCCGAGGGTACAGGACGCTTCAATAGCTGTGCACTCCCTCTCGGACCATGCACATGTCTCACTCTCACTGCGCTCTGATGGGTTTGGGCACGCTCCTTCTAGATGGCGGCTGCGCGTAGGCCTTTTACACTCCCCTGCTGTTGTGAAGGAAGTGCGTGACAAGATCACGACTTACCTCCAACTTAATGACAATGGTGAAGCTTCCTTGGCTGCGGTGTGGGAAGCACTCAAAGCGGTCATGAGAGGAGAGTTTATGGCCATCTCCTCGGCAGAGGCCCGTAGACGGAGGGAAGCCC
Source organism: Calotriton arnoldi (assembly GCA_963921515.1). Lineage (NCBI taxonomy): Eukaryota > Metazoa > Chordata > Amphibia > Caudata > Salamandridae > Calotriton > Calotriton arnoldi. The sequence goes on from CAWUFW010001538.1 coordinate 622,167, forward strand.
GCTTAGCTCTTGAGCAGGAGGTGGCGGAACTAGAGGCGATACATAAACACAGAGGGGCCCCACGGGTTTGGCGCACGATGGAAAAGAAAAGGACACTCCTCAAACGCCTAGACCTTGACAGGGTCGAATACGCCTTCGTTCGCCTGCGACACAAGTTCTATATGGGAGGTGACAAATGCGGGAAAGTGTTGGCGCAGAGGCTGCGTGCCAGAGCTATAGCGGGGTCCATCTCTTTCCTCAGAAACTCTGCTGGAGAGGAACTTCATCTGGACTCCCAGATTGTTGAGGAATTTCGATCTTTCTATTGCGCTCTCTATAGCCCTGACCAACAAGACACCCGCGAGACTCGGGACTACCTAGCGACTAGCAAATTCACCCGTCTCCCGAAGGCGGAAGCAGACCCTTTAGAAAACCCTATTCGAGTAGAGGAGGTTATCTCCGCCATCGCTAAACTGAAGCTCGATAAATCGCCTGGGCCCAACGGCTATCCAGCTCTTTTTTATAAAACGTTTTGTCATGAACTGGCCCCCCTCCTCACGCGTATATTCAACTCCTTCCAAGACAGTGGAGCGATGACAGAATCGATGGGAGAGGCAGCGATCTCTGTCATCCTTAAGCCCAATAAAGACCCAAGCCATTGCGGTTCGTACCGCCCAATCTCGCTACCCAACATCGACGCAAATCTGTTCACGGGCATTCTAGCGGCGCGGCTGAATCCTCTCATGGCTGGTCTCATTGATCCTGACCGAGCGGGATTCATCCCTACCCGGCAGGGGAGCAACAACACCAAACGCCTTCTACACCTCATTGATAGTGTCCATCGCTCTCAGGTGGGTGCAGTGCTTTTCTCGGTCGACGCGGAGAAGGCGTTCGACAGAGTTTGCTGGCCATACTTGTTCGACGTCCTCCGTAGCTTTGGGTTCGGCCCTTGTTTTCTCACTTGGGTACAATGCATATACCAAGCCCCTCGTGCGTTTGTCAGAGCTAACGGGGTCTCCTCATCTCCTTTTAAGATTGCTCGGGGCACCAGGCAAGGATGCCCTCTTTCGCCCCTTTTATTTGCCCTCTACATGGAACCCCTTGCACAGACAATCCGGGACCATCCAGACATCCAGGGCCTCAAATTCGGGGGCGACTTCCATAAGGGTAGCCTCTATGCCGATGACATCATTCTCTCTCTCGCGCAGCCACTTACCTCCCTTCCCGCGCTGGTAGACGAGCTCGAGACTGCCTGCCTTCGGGATGTTGGCCTTATTGCAGCACCTCTTGTACACCTTTGAAAGCATTGTTTGTAGCCGCCGGCCCCTGTGGTTGTAGGCAGAAGGCTGAGTACAACTAAAGAGTCGCTTTTCAAATGTCTAATAAAATAGATTTGTTCCATAAAACCTGATAACCCTAAAATCCAACCTATCGATTCTAGGTGACCCCAACATTTGGTTTGACAAACCCAATATGCCCAATCCAAAAACAAGCATCACTGGCCTAGACGCACTGAACCTGGGCCAGGTCGTCCACAAACCCACACACATTGCTGGATCATCCTAGATTACATTTTTGGTAACACAGAACTAGTTACCTTTCAAACAATGACTCCAGTCACATGTAAGACCACCATTTGCTTGCTTTCCAATATAAAACAATGCAAAACAATGCACCTAAAACCACCTTACGTTCATCCAACCAGGCACCTTTGAGGAATACAGAGATAAAAGAGATAAAACAACAAATTAGAAAGTTGCAACGTGCCTGGCTCAAAACAAACACCAATCAAGACAAACTTTGTCTACAGAAACTTGACAGATTTTACAAGTCAGCAATCAAAAAAGCTAAGGAAAGGTACTATTCAGACAGAATTAAAAATGCTAAATGTGCAAATAAAGAATTCTATAAAATTCTCACTGAATTTCATACACCAAATTGCCTAGAAGGTGCTCATCCCGTTATTCAATATTTCATTGACAAACTGGCAAATCATCATTACACGGACAAAGCAGACACGTTGGACTCATATTTAAAACAAAGAAAAAACACCAGCACGACCCTTTTCCAAAACAAGAATCCAAGAATACTCTAACCCTGCCTCTTCATTCCTTTCAACAATTTTCACATGATAAATTTATGAGCCTGGTTAACGCAAGCAGGCCTGCCAGTAGCCCTTCTGACCCGTGTCCACCACAAACTTTCAAGACAATTCTTCTAACAACCACTGCTGCCACACCAGTAAGAAGAATCATCACCAATTCCTTAACTACTGGAATATTTCCAGAAGCACTCAAAAAGTCATACATACGCCCATTACTGAAGAACACCTGGACCCGCTGAACCCAGACAACTACAGACCGATACAAATGGACCTTTCCTGGGCAAACTAATAGAAAGAACAACATTCGCCCAGATGTCACAATTCATTGAAGATAATGCCATATTTTCAGACTTGCAAACGGGATTCCGTCCAGGAAGAGGCACAGAATCTGCCCTCGTTGCCATCTCGGATGACCTTAAGAACACATTCGACTGCAACAGGGTTGCTGCACTACTTCTCTTGGGCCTGTCAGCTGTCTTTGACACGGTTGACCATGACACTCTGAAACAAAGACTCTACGAAGCCAGCATAGAGGGGACTGCTCTAGACTGGACAGCATCCTACCTTCACAACAGCACTAATGTCATCCATACCCCTCCTTTCTCATCCAAACCAAACTTCACAAAAGCAGGGGTCCCTCAAGGCTCTATTATCTCACCCATGCTTTTCAACATCTACATGAAGTCATTACCGGCTCTGATCAATCAATTTCACCTCACGTGCTATAACTATGAAGATGACAGACAAATACTCCTTCAACTGGAATGCCCCAAAGACATTGGAAACTCACCAATTTTCTGTTGTCTAAGTGCTGTGGATCAATGGATGATGTGGAGCTATCTCAAATTGAATGCTTACAAAATGGAAATACTCAAGTGTGGCGATTAGAAAAATTATGACCCACTTGCCGCCTGGCCTGATGATCTGGGAACACCGCCTAAAGTATCAGAGGAAGTAAGAAACCTCAGAATGACCATGGACTCCAAGCTATCAATGAATGCCCATGTGGACAAACTAGCAAGATCAAGCTTTGTTACTATAAAAACTCTGCAACAAATCTTCCCCCAACTGGGATTTCCACACAAGGTCCAGGCTACCATCTCTCTTGTTCTGTCCAAACTTGATTACACCAATAGCCTCTTCCATGGATCACCTTTAACAACTATGAAAAGACTACAATGGATTCAGAACTCTGCTGCCAGACTAAACTGTGTGAATGTCTGTATCCGTCTGTCTGTTGGTGTGTAAGCGGCTGTGAATAGCTACATGAGTGTCTATATGGGTTATTGATTGGTTGTCTGAGTATTTGTATGGGTGCCTGAGTGTTTGTGTGGGTGGGGGGTGTGTGACTCTGTGCATAGATGTGTGAGTGGGTGATTCACTGGGTGCATGGTTTAAAGAGTGCATCTGTGATGGACTGTATGGGTGGGTGAGTGTGTGTATGGGTGTGTTAGTGAGTGAATGTATATCTCAGTGGTACATGTGTGAGTAACTACATATGTGAAAGGCAGTATATGTGTGTGTTGGGGTATATAAATGGCTATAAGTGAGAGTGTGTGATTGTGAGAGTGGCTGTATGGATGAGTGTGTGCTTGTATCAGTGATTGTATAAGAGCGTAAGAATGTGCTAGTATTTGTATGAGTAAGTGAGCTGGTGTGTGTATAACTGTATAGGTGAGTAAATGGCAGTGTGATTAATTATTTGCATGACTGACTAGGTGTGTGAGTACCTCTATGGATGAGTGGCGGTGTGTGAGTGTCTATATAGGTGTATGAGTGCATATGATAGTCCTGTACTGAGTGACCATAAGCATGAGTGACTGTACGGGTGAGTGAGTGGATGTGTGTGTAGACCTAAGAATCAGTGAGTGGGTATGTAGTTATTGGTGTTGGAGTGTCTATGGTTTTGAGAATGGCACTCTGTAATTTAGAGTGGGTGTATCAAAGGTTATATTAGGGTGTGAGAAGATGCAGCAAATTATCACATGGATGATGTCATCAGTGATGTCATCAGTGATGTCATTTGAGATGTCATCAGTGATGTCATCAGTGATATCACTGACCATGTCATGAGTGATGTAATATGTGACGTCATCAGCAGTGCATTGCGGGGCGCGAGTTATAGTTAGCTGAACTAACTATAACGGGGGAATTTCTATGGTTTTGTACGAGTGAAATGTCCAACTAACTATAACGCCCCTGAAACCTATGGTTTTTTCAGTGAATTTCTAAGGTTTTTTAAATGCTATTTTCCAACTATAACGTGCCTGAATCCTATGTTTTTTTCAGTGAATTTCAAAGGTTTTTTAAATGCTAATTTCTAACTATAACATGCCTGAAACCTATGTTTTTTTTCAGTGAATTTTAAACGTTTTTTAAATGCTAATTTCTAACTATGCCTACAAAGGTAGGACATGTGAAGAAAGAGGAAGAAAAGCGCACAAAGAAGCAAGACAAATGCATAAAGAGGCAACAGAAGTCCAGAAAGACGAAGAAAAGTGCAAGAAGAAGCAAGAGATGTGTAGAAAGAACCAACAGAGGAGCAGAAAGTCCTCCTGTGCACCCAACTTTTTGCTGACGGGTACTGGTGGTAACTGACTCTGACTAACCGGCCCTAGAGCCAGTGCTATGCTAAAAGACACTAAGAATACAGTGAAAACACCTACATACACTAGGGAACACTATGCGTTGGGGTACCCCTGTGATTAGCATGACCTCCTCTGTATTTGCCATGAGTTAGTGCCTGGGTCATTGGATGAGTACATGGGTACTGACTGGATGATTAGAGTACTGCAAGGAGAGTGGATGGTGAATTTATAAACACTTGTGTTTTGGCGGAGTGATTCGATAAGGACATGGAACTGGTTGGGTGATTGGAGGAATGCATGGGTAGTGACAAGGAGATGGCTGGACTGCATCAGTAGTCCTCAGGGGATTGTAGCAGTGCATGTGTTAGTGCCTGCGTCATTGCATGAGTACATGGATAGTGACTGGATGATTAGAGTACTGCAAGGAGAGTGCATGGTGAATTTATAAGTGGTTGTGTTTTGGCGGAGTGATTGGATAAGTACATGGTGCTCACTGAGTGATTGGAGGAGTGCATGGGTAGTGACAGGGCGATGGCTGGACTGCATCAGTAGTGCTCAGGGTATTGTAGCAGTGCATGAGTTAGTGCATGGGCCATTGCATGAGTGCATGGGTACTGACTGGATGATTAGAGTAATGCAAGGAGAGTGCACAGTGAATTTATAAGTGCTTCGGTTTTGGCGGAGTGATTGGATAAGTACATGGTGCTCGCTGGGTGATCGGAGGAGTGCATGGGTAGTGACAGGGCGATGGCTGGATTGCATCAGTAGTGCTCTGAGTATTGAGCAGTGCATGAGTTAGTGCATGGGTCATTGCATGAGTGCATGGGTACTGACTGGATGATTAGAGTACTGCGAGGAGAGTGCATGGTGAATCTATAAGTGCTTAGGTTTTGGCGGAGTGATTGGATAAGTACATGGTGCTGGCTGGTTGATTGGAGGAGTGCATGGGTAGTGACAAAGATATGGCTGGGCTGCATCAGTAGTGCTCAGGGGATTGTAGCAGTCCATGTGTTAGTGCCTGGGTCTTTGCATGAGTACATGGGTAGGGACAGGATGATTAGAGTACTGCAAGGAGAGTGCATGGTGAATTTATAAGTGCTTGTGTTTTGGCGGAGTGATTGGATAAGTACATGGTGCTCGCTGGGTGATTGGAGGAGTGCATGGGTAGTGACAGGGCGATGGCTGGACTGCATCAGTAGTGCTCAGGGTATTGTAGCAGTGCATGAGTTAGTGCAAGGGTCATTGCATGAGTGCATGGGTACTGACTGGATGATTAGAGTAATGCAAGGAGAGTGCATGGTGAATTTATAAGTGCTTGGGTTTTGGCAGAGTGATTGGATAAGTACATGGTGCTCACTGGGTGATAGGAGGAGTGCATGGGTAGTGACAGGGCGATGGCTGGACTGCATCAGTAGTGCTCAGAGTATTGTAGCAGTGCATGAGTTAGTGCCTGGGTCATTGGATGAGTACATGGGTACTGACTAGATGATTAGAGTACTGCAAGGAGAGTGGATGGTGAATTTATAAACTCTTGTGTTTTGGCGGAGTGATTGGATAAGGACATGGAACTGGTTGGGTGATTGGAGTGGTCCGAGACCACGCCCCTTTTTACACCTCTCTGCAACGCAACTCTGTTGCACTTACTGAAGGTGCCTGGTGGGCTAGTTGGCCCCCAGGGACCCTCAGCATACAAGGGGACTTAATCCCCCAACTTAAAACGCACCACGGAGCGCTTTTGCACACTTGTCACATTAGGCCCCGCCCCCTCCCTTCACCACTGTGCAAACACGCCCCGTTGCGCGTTTTAAGTTGGGGGATTAAGTCCCCTTGAATCCTGAGGGTCCCTGGAGTCCAACTAGCCCACCAGGTACCTCCAGTAAGCGCCACAGAGCTGCGTTGCAGAGAGGTGTAAAAAGGGGTGTGGCCTCGGACCACCTCTCTGCAAGGCAGGGCTGTGGCGCTTACTGGAGGTACCTGGTGTGCTAGTTGGCCCCCAAGGTCCCTCAGGATTCAAGGGGAATTAATTCCCCAACTTAAAACGCGCCACAGGGCGTGTTTGCACACATGTCACCCGCAGCACCGCCCCCTCCATTCACCACTGTGCAAACGCGCCCCATGGCGCTTTTTAAGTTGGGGGATTAGGTCACCTTGAATCCAGAGGGTCCCTGGGGCCCAACTAGCCCACCAGGTACTTCCAGTAAGCGCCACAGGCCTGCTTTGCAGAGAGGTGGTCCGAGGCCACGCCCCCTTTTACACCTCTCTGCAACGCAGCTCTGTGGCGCTTACTGGAGGTACCTGGTGGGCTAGTTGGACCCCAGGGACCCTCAGGAGTCAAGGGGACTTAATCCCCCAACTTAAAACACGCCACAGGGCGTGTTTGCACACATGTCACCTCAGGCCCCGCCCCCTCCCTTCACCACTGTGCAAACGCGCCCCGTGGCGTGTTTTAAGTTGGGGAATTCAGTCCCCTTGAATCCTGAGGGTCCCTGGGGTCCAACTAGCCCACCAGGTACCTCCAGTAAGCGCCACAGAGCTGCGTTGCAGAGAGGTGTAAAAAGGGGCGTGGCCTGGACCACCTCTCTGCAACGCATGCCTGTGGTGCTTACTGGAGGTACCTGGTGGGCTAGTTGGCCCCCAGGGGCCCTCAGGATTGAAGGGGAATAAATTCCCCAACTTAAAACGCGCCACAGGGCGTGTTTGCACACATGTCACCTCAGGCCCCGCCCCCTCCCATCACCACTGTGCAAACGCGCCCCGTGGCGCGTTTTAAGTTGGGGGATAAAGTACCCTTGAATCCTGAGGGTCCCTGGGGTCCAACTAGCCCACCAGGTACCTCCAGTAAGCGCCACAGAGCTGCGTTGCAGAGAGGTGTAAAAAGGGGCGTGGCCTGGATCACCTCTCTGCAACGCAGCCCTGTGGCGCTTACTGGAGGTACCTGTTGGGCTAGTTGGCCCCCAGGGACCCCCAGTATTGAAGTGGAATTCATTTCCCACCTTAAAACGCACCACAGGGCACGTTTGCAGAGTGTTGCTGGGAGGGGGCGGGGCCTCTGGCACGATCGCGTGTTTTTAAAAAAAATAAAAATTGAAGAGGGGCTGTGTGGCCCCCCTTCTTTTTACTTTTTTTGGGCCCTGGGGACCCAATCCCCCAGGGCCTGACCCCTTTTTTAATAAAAAATAAATAAAATGAACGGGAAGGGGTCGCGTGGGCCCCCTCCCATGGCCATTTCCGGCCCCGGGGAACCCATACCCCGGGGACGGCCTTTATTTTTTTTTATTTTTTTGGGGAAGGGGGCTGCGTGGCCCCCCTCCCGGTCCACTTCTAGCCCGGGGGACCCCATCCCCCGGGGCTGGCCCTCTCCGTTGGGGACCGTGGGGGGAGCCCCAACGCCCCCACGGTCCCAGCCGGCTCCCCGCCTCCTGCGGGAGCCGGCATTGCTTTTCCACATGGGGAGCTGCTGACATGCAGCTCCCCGTGTGGAAAATCAAACTGCTTTGCTTCATTGAAGCGAGAGCAGGTTTCCCTGCTCTCGCTTCAATGAAGCAAAGCAGTTTGCAATGACAGGGCGGGAGCCATGAGGCTCCCGCCCTGTCATTGCAAACAGCAATGTCCCAGGGGTGGGCACCCCGGGACACTGCAGGAGCCGGCCCTGGGGGGTGGCAGTCCCCAGGGCCATCACAGGCTCCAGGAGGGGGGCCGCGCAGCCCCCCTCCCATCCAATGCACAGCCCCGGGGAGGTGGTGGTCCCCGGGGCTCAGGGTTCCGTTCCGGACCCCCAAATTAGCATTTTTGTGCCCCGGGGAGGTGGCGGTCCCCGGGGCGTGTGGGGGGCTCTAGCCCCCCCACGCAGGTATATATATATTTTTTAAAAGAAGCCCCGGGGTAGTGGTCCCCGGGGCTTGGGGGGCCCTTGGAGGACCCCCACACATTTAAAAATTAGCCCTGGGGGGTGGCAGTCCGCGGGACTGTGGGGGGGGCTGTGTGCCCCCTCGCAACTCTTTAATCAAGCCCCGGGGAGGTGGCGGTCCCCAGGGCAGTGTAGGGGGGATTGGGGCCCGCCCACACATTTTTTCAGTGCCCCCGGGACCTGGCCCACCCGGGGGCTAAATAATAACAAAGCGCGGGAGGCCGCGCTTCATTTTTTTTTATTTTCGACCAAACTTCGCGCTGGGTGCGCGAATCTCGCCGATTTTGTTTTTGAAAAAATGCTTTTTTGGGCCCTGAGCAGGCCTAGGGGGTCAAGGTGTTTCTACCCTGCCCCTTTTCCTTTTTTTCGCGTTTTTTATTCTGATTTCTTGTGACTCGGTTCTACCGAGTCACAATATGGCTGCCAACACTTCCTGGTTTGGAGTGTTGACAGCCAATTAGAATAAAGCTCGTGGTCGGGAGGGTCCGCAGATCCTCCGTGCCTCTAAATATCGAAACTTTTATTTTGGATTTTCTCAGCAACTACTGAACGGATTCACGCCATTTTTAAAAAGGTCGCTTTCTGAACCAAGCACTACCTTTTGCCAAATTTGGGGTAAATCCGTTCAGTAGTTTCGGCTGTAGCCTTGCATTAAGTTTCCTATGGGAAATTGATTTCTTGACACTTATTTTTTGAATTTCTCTGGAATTACTGAACGGATTTACACCATTTAAAAAAAAGGGCGCTTTCTGAACCAAGCACTACCTTTTTGCCAAATTTGGTGAAATTCCGTTCAGCAGTTCGGGCTGTAGCCGTGGCTAAAGTTTCCTATGGAAAATAACATGGAGAAAACACGTTTTGGGACCCCCCTTTTTTCTCGGCCCCCGCTTTCCGAATCACCCCCAAACTTTCAGAATAGGAGCTGGCCGTAACGGGCCATAAGTTTTGAAAATTTCGCGAAGATTCGTCAACCGGCGCCAAAGTTATTGGGAAAAGAATGTTACGATTTTCCTATGGATAATAGGTCCGAACTATAACTATCTACTGGCGACCGCCAGTAGATAATATATATATTCACTGAAAAAACCATAGGTTTCAGGGGCTTTATAGTTAGTTGGACATTTCACTCATACAAAACCATAGAAATTCCCCATTATAGTTAGTTCAGCGAACTACAACTCGCGCCCCTGCAATGCACTGCTGATGACGTCACATATTACATCACTCATGACATGGTCAGTGACATCACTGATGACATCACTGATGACATCTCAAATGACATCACTGATGACATCACTGATGACATCATCCATGTGATAATTTGCTGCATCTTCTCACACCATAATATAACCTTTGATACACCCACTCTAAATTACAGAGTGCCATTCTCAAAACCATAGACACTCCAACACCAATAACTACATACCCACTCACTGATTCTTAGGTCTACACACACATCCACTCACTCACCCGTACAGTCACTCATGCTTATGGTCACTCAGTACAGGACTATCATATGCACTCATACACCTATATAGACACTCACACACCGCCATTCATCCATAGAGGTACTCACACACCTAGTCAGTCATGCAAATAATTAATCACACTGCCATTTACTCACCTATACAGTTATACACACACCAGCTCACTTACTCATACAAATACTAGCACATTCTTACGCTTTTATACAATCACTGATACAAGCACACACTCATCCATACAGCCACTCTCACAATCACACACTCTCACTTATAGCCATTTATATACTCCAACACACACATATACTGCCTTTCACATATGTAGTTACTCACACATGTACCACTGAGATATACATTCACTCACTAACACACCCATACACACACTCACCCACCCATACAGTCCATCACAGATGCACTCTTTAAACCATGCACCCAGTGAATCACCCACTCACACATCTATGCATAGAGTCACACACACCTCACCCACACAAACACTCAGGCACCCATACAAATACTCAGACAAACAATCAATAACCCATATTGACACTCATGTAGCTATTCACAAACCCATGCAGCCGCTTACACACCAACAGACAGACGGATACAGACATTCACACAGTTTAGTCACTAACCCATGCATTCAGTAAGATACGTTTAATCACTCACTTGTAGAGTCAGTCACGCACCTACTAAATCATCCATTCAGACACTTATACACCCACTCATTCTTCAATACGCCTTTCCCTATATATATTAAACATATTTAAAATTTACAGAAACACACAGTCACTGGATGATGTCATCATTGATGTCATCAGTGATGTCATTTGAGATGTCATCAGTGATGTCATCAGTGATGTCACTGACCATGTCATGAGTGATGTAATATGTGACGTCATCAGCAGTGCATTGCGGGGCGCGAGTTATAGTTAGCTGAACTAACTATAACGGGTGAATTTCTATGGTTTTGTACGAGTGAAATGTCCAACTAACTATAACGCCCCTGAAACCTATGTTTTTTTCAGTGAATTTCTAAGGTTTTTTAAATGCTAATTTCTAACTATAACGTGCCTGAAACCTATGTTTTTTTCAGTGAATTTCAAAGGTTTTTTAAATGCTAATTTCTAACTATGCCTACAAAGTAGGACATGTGAAGAAAGAGGAAGAAAAGCGCACAAAGAAGCAAGACAAATGCAGAAAGAGGCAACAGAAGTCCAGAAAGACGAAGAAAAGTGCAAGAAGAAGCAAGAGATGTGCAGAAAGAACCAACAGAGGAGCAGAAAGTCCTCCTGTGCCCGCAACTTTTTGCTGACGGGTACTAGTGGTAACTGACTCTGACTAACCGGCCCTAGAGCCAGTGCTATGCTAAAAGACACTTAGAATACAGTGAAAATACCTACATACACTAGGAAACACTATGCGTTGGGGTACCCCTGTGATTAGCATGACCTCCTCTTTATTTGCCATGAGTTAGTGCCTGGGTCATTGGATGAAAGGAGAGTGGATGGTGAATTTATAAACGCTTGTGTTTTGGCGGAGTGATTCGATAAGGACATGGAACTGGTTGGGTGATTGGAGGAGTGCATGTGTAGTGACAAGGAGATGGCTGGACTGCATCAGTAGTCCTCAGGGGATTGTAGCAGTGCATGTGTTAGTGCCTGCATCATTGCATGAGTACATGGGTAGTGACTGGATGATTAGAGTACTGCAAGGAGAGTGCATGGTGAATTTATAAGTGGTTGTGTTTTGGCGGAGTGATTGGATAAGTACATGGTGCTCGCTGGGTGATTGGAGGAGTGCATGGGTAGTGACAGGGCGATGACTGGACTGCATCAGTAGTGCTCAGGGTATTGTAGCAGTGCATGAGTTAGTGCATGGGTCATTGCATGAGTGCATGGGTACTGACTGGATGATTAGAGTAATGCAAGGAGAGTGCATGGTGAATTTATAAGTGCTTAGGTTTTGGCGGAGTGATTGGATAAGTACATGGTGCTCGCTGGGTGATAGGAGGAGTGCATGGGTAGTGCCAGGGCGATGGCTGGACTGCATCAGTAGTCCTCAGGGGATTGTAGCAGTGCATGTGTTAGTGCCTGCATCATTGCATTAGTACATGGGTGCTTACTGGATGATTAGAGTACTGCAAGGAGAGTGCATGGTGAATTTATAAGTGCTTGTGTTTTGGCGGAGTGATTGGATAAGGACATGGAACTGGTTGGGTGATTGGAGGAGTACATGGGTAGTGACAAGGAGATGGCTGGACTGCATCAGTAGTCCTCAGGGGATTGTAGCAGTGCATGAGTTAGTGCATGGGTCATTGCATGAGTACATGGGTAGTGACTGGATGATTAGAGTACTGCAAGGAGAGTGCACAGTGAATTTATAAGTGCATGTGTTTTGGCAGAGTGATTGGATAAGTACATGGTGCTCGCTGGGTGATTGGAGGAGTGCATGGGTAGTGACAGGGCGATGGCTGGACTGCATCAGTAGTGCTCAGGGTATTGTAGCAGTGCATGAGTTAGTGCATGGGTCATTGCATGAGTGCATGGGTACTGACTGGATGATTAGAGTAATGCAAGGAGAGTGCACAGTGAATTTATAAGTGCTTCGGTTTTGGCGGAGTGATTGGATAAGTACATGGTGCTCGCTGGGTGATCGGAGGAGTGCATGGGTAGTGACAGGGCGATGGCTGGACTGCATCAGTAGTGCTCAGAGTATTGTAGCAGTGCATGAGTTAGTGCATGGGTCATTGCATGAGTGCATGGGTACTGACTGGATGATTAGAGTACTGCAAGGAGAGTGCATGGTGAATCTATAAGTGCTTGGGTTTTGACGGAGTGATTGGATAAGTACATGGTGCTGGCTGGGTGATTGGAGTAGTGCATGGGTAGTGACAAAGAGATGGCTGGGCTGCATCAGTAGTGCTCAGGGGATTGTAGCAGTGCATGTGTTAGTGCCTGCGTCATTGCATGAGTACATGGGTAGTGACTGGATGATTAGAGTACTGCAAGGAGAGTGCATGGTGAATTTATAAGTGCTTGTGTTTTGGCGGAGTGATTGGATAAGTACATGGTGCTCGCTGGGTGATTGGAGGAGTGCATGGGTAGTGACAGGGCAATGGCTGGACTACATCAGTAGTGCTCAGGGTATTGTAGCAGTGCATGAGTTAGTGCATGGGTCATTGCATGAGTGCATGGGTACTGACTGGATGATTAGAGTAATGCAAGGAGAGTGCATGGTGAATTTATAAGTGCTTGGGTTTTGGCGGAGTGATTGGATAAATACATGGTGCTCGCTGGGTGATAGGAGGAGTGCATGGGTAGTGACAGGGTGATGGCTGGACTGCATCAGTAGTGCTCAGAGTATTGTAGCAGTGCATGAATTAGTGCATGGGTCATTGCATGAGTGCATGGGTACTAACTGGATGATTAGAATACTGCAAGGAGAGTGCATGGTGAATTTATAAGTGCTTGGGTTTTGGCGGAGTGATTGGATAAGTACACACATGTCACATCAGGCCCGCCCCCTCCCTCCACCACTGTGCAAACGCGACCCCTGGCGGGTTTTAAGTTGGGGGATTAATTCTCCTTGAATCCTGAGGGTCCCTGGGGCCAACTAGCCCACCAGGTACCTCCAGTAAGCGCCACAGAGCTGCGTTGCAGAGAGGTGGTCCAAGGCCACTCCCCTTATTACACCTCTCTGCAACGCAGCTCTGTGGCGCTTACTGGAGGTACCTAGTGGGCTAGTTGGACCCAAGGGACCCTCAGGATTCAAGGGGACTTAATCCCCCAACTTACAACGCGCCAGAGGGCCTGTTTGCACAGTGGTGAAGGGAGCAGGTGGGGCCCGATGTGACAAGTGTGCAAACGCGCCCCGTGGCGCGTTTTCAGTTGGGAGATTTACTCCCCTTGAATCCTGAGGGTCCCTAAGGCCCAACTAGCCCACCAGGTACCTCCAGTAAGCTCCACAGAGCTGCGTTGCAGAGAGGTGGTAGTAGACCACGCCCCTTTTTACACCTCTCTGCAACGCAACTCTGTTGCACTTACTGATGGTACCTGGTGGGCTAGTTGGCCCCCAGGGACCCTCAGGATACAAGGGGACTTAATCCCCCAACTTAAAACGCACCACGGAGCGCGTTTGCACACTTGTCACATCAGGCCCCGCCCCCTCCCTTCACCACTGTGCAAACACGGCTCTAGCCCCCCCAAGGAGGTATATCTTCTTTTAAAAGAAGCCCCGAGGTGTAGCGGTCCCCGGGGCTGCGGGGAACAGTGTGCCCCCCGCAAATAATTAATGATAGCCCCGGGGGTGGCGGTTTCCGGGGCTTGGAGGCCCCCCACACATTTAAAAATTAGCCCCGGGGGGGTGGCAGTCCCCGGGGCTGCGGGGGGCTGCGTGCCCCTCCACAACTCTTTAATCAAGCCCCCCCACACATTTAAAAATTAGCCCCGGAGAGGTGGCAGTCCCCGGGGCAGTGTGGGGGGGATTGGGGCCTCCCCCACACATTTTTTCAGTGCCCCCGGGACCTGGCCCACCCGGGGGCTAAATAATAATGAAGCGTGGGAGCCCGCGCTTCGTTTTTTTTTAATTTTCGGCCGAAATTCACGCTGGGTGCGCGAATCTCGCCGATTTAAAAAAAAAAATGCTTTTTTGGGCCCTGGGGGTCCTTGTGGGACCCCCTGAGCAGGCCTAGGGGGTCAGGGTGTTTCTACCCTGCCCCCTTTCCTTTTCGCGTTTTTATTCTGATTTCTTGTGACTCGGTTCTACCGAGTCACAAGATGGCTGCCAACACTTCCTGGTTTGGAGTGTTGACAGCCAATTAGAATAAAGCTCGTGGTCGGGAGCGTCCGCGGATCCTCCATGCCTCTAAATATCGAAACTTTTATTTTTGATTTTCTCAGCAACTACTGAACGGATTTACACCATTTTTAAAAAGTTTACTTTCTGAACCAAGCACTACCTTTTTGCCAAATTTGGGGTAAATCCGTTCAGTAGTTTCGGCTGTAGCCTTACATAAAGTTTCCTATGGGAAATTGATTTTTTGACTCTTATTTTTTTAATTTCTCTGGAATTACTGAACGGATTTACACCATTTAAAAAAAAGGGCGCTTTCTGAACCAAGCACTACCTTTTTGTCAAATTTGGTGTAAGTCTGTTCAGCAGTTCGGGCTGTAGCCGTGGCTAAAGTTTCCTATGGAAAATAACATGGAGAAAACACGTTTTGGGACCCCCCTTTTTTCTCGGCCCCCGCTTGCCGAATCACCCCAGGATAGGAGCTGACCGTAACGGGCCATAAGTTTTGAAAATTTCGCGAAGATTCGTCAACCGGCGCCAAAGTTTTTGGGAAAAGAATGTTACGATTTTCCTATGGATAATAGGTCCTAACTATAACTATCTACTGTGTATATATCATATCATATATACCTTACATGTACTTGTGTATCTATATATTTATTACTTTGATTCTAATTCAGCATATCCAATGCACTACCCTATTTCTCACCCTATACCGCTCTCAATATATCCTCTACCTCAAAGCTCTGACTCATCTCAAACCTCATTCTAGTATTCTTTCCAATGTACTAACCTATTTCTTACCCTTTATCTCAATCAATATATCCTCTACCTCCACTGTCTCATTCATCCCCAACCCCAGACCACTACTATGATCCCCAAAATAACCCCTTCTAGACTCTTCCCTCCTCTACCCATCCTTGCATCATCTCATATCTCTTTTACTATTCAGATCGCCCAAACAAGCCTTTCTAAACCCTTACCTGTGACTCTTCCCCCTCCACCTCCACGTAACTCATCCTAAACCCCCTTCTACTGCTATGAACACAAAAACAAACCTTTCTAGACCCTTTCCTCTTCTATCCCTCCACTATTCCTTTTCAATCCAAATAACAGACTAACATGTCCACTACTCAAATTAATTTCATATTTCCCTATTATAATTCCCCACTAATCCGGTTTGGGTTCCGAAGTAGCATGCTACTCACTGAAAAGCGCTTAAAAACTTCATCAGGGATAGCAAGCGCTATATAAGTGTAAACCTTTTCCCTCTTCTATCCCTCCACTATCCTTCTGAATCCAAATAACAGACCAACATATCCACTGCTCAAATTACTTTCATATTTCACTATACTAATTCACCATTAATCCTTTATGGGTTCCGGAGTAGCGAGCTACTCGCCGAAAAAGTGCTTTGATGTAAGTGCTATATAAATGCAATTACAATTACAATTTTATTTAATCATACTATTCACTATCCTGGAGATGAAGAAATGTGCATCCCTATGAAGTCCATGCCGTGGAATGCTTACTCCAGGTAGAGACTTGGGGGCATATTATCAAGAACAACGTTAAAATTATCGCCGCTTTAGCGGCAGAAAACTGCCGCTAAAGCGGCGATAATGGGCTTGATAATATGCCCTTGAGAATTCCAATAGAAGCCCATGTTGACACCAGAACATGGGCTTCTATTGGAATTCTCAAGGGCATATTATCAAGCCCATTATCACCGCTTTAGCAGCAGTTTTCTGCCGCTAAAGCGGCGATAATTTTAACGCCGTTTCTTGATAATATGCCCCTTAGTCGTCATGCCAAAGGAAGTGAGATGGTACATCAATGGTAATCACAATCCGAGTACAAACTGGAATGGAAAGGGAATTAGAAAGAACAGCTAAAAACAACAAGCATAAATTTGTAGGAAAAGACAGGTGGAAACTATGAGATAGAGTGAGAAACCCACCAACATACTCAGTTGCTAGGCAAGGAAGTGAAGCCCGAGTTATCATTTAGGTTGTGCTGCCACTATTAAGTAACCCCATAGTGGGCTCCATAATGGAATGGTGTGCCTCAATCCTGTAGGCTATTAGAAGGGCCATTTTTATTTAGGAGAGAAGATGACTTTTCTACTTGTTGTGCTGTCCCCGGCATCCCAAACTCCATGAATCCTCTGGATGCTAAACCCTCTAGCTCCCAATCCATGAAAAATTCTATCTACCTACCCCCACCAGCCCACATCTTCATCTGCCTTGGTGTTTACCCTCTTGTTTTGATGTGGGATATGAGTAAGTGCGTCCTAAGATGTATGCATTCCTCAGGGCTTTAGAGAGGGACACATCTATTTCCTTCCTCCTCAAGGTAGCTGGATGTAAAGGATGAACATTCTGCACTTATGTTAAGACCCCTGCTAAGCACAAGAATAGAACTGCACACCTACTATGACCTATTTTGACTAAGGGACACTAAACCCCTAGGGCAGCAGAGGCCAGAAGAAATGTGTTTCACACCACTTTGGTTTGCAATTTTCTCCAAATGTTTTCTTACCATCATAGCAAGAGCTTTTGCAGTGAGAAATCAATTCCAGACCAGGAAAATTGCCATCTAAACTCAGAATGCTTAGCATTGGTCTTGTTTCCTTTAAATCAAACCTATTTAGGAGGGGTTGTTTCTTAAAAAACTAAAAATAAATATTCTGTAGGCACAGGAAGACTTCTCCCTGCATGTCAGGACTTTTCTGCTTTTTTCTTTCTACGGACCTGCTCACAAAAAAATGATCATCGGAAGGCCTGGGTTGGCCTTATGATGTTCAAAACCTGGCATCCCTGTGGTGGAAGGGCCTCTGGCCAAAGGTTTCCTCCAGGAGTATTGAGTGAGGCATCTGTTCATTTCTTGCAGATGCCTTACATTTGCTGATTTTTGTCAGATGCCCTGCATCACTGAGCTGAAGTGATTTTGCAAGGTGGAGTTTACTAGAATTCCTTCTAGGCACATTCAGTGACTCTTACAGGTGGTGATGAAAACTGTGAAGATTTGATCTGATTTGTGTATGTGTCAATTTAGGAGGCTGATTGAATTTGGTATTTGTGATGAAAAAGCATGATGTGAGATTGTTGAATGAGCTTTTGAGGACAACTGGATATCATATTCCCTCAAAACTTGGAATGGAATGGGGACTTCTTGTCTGGGGATTTGGGAGCAAATAGGTTTTTGTACTGTTTGTCAAGGTCTACATGTGTTTTACTTCAGTGATTCTACCATTAGAGAACACCAGAACAGATTTTCCTCTGTCAATTGTTCTATTTTGATCTTTCAACGAGATGTTTTTGTCTCCAAACTAACACTTTTTATGTCTTTTAGTGGAAACAGTGTGATATGAAGGCATTAGAGTGTTCTATTGCATGATTAAGATCTTCTTGTAGTCATGCACTGTAACTTGTGCCCTAAAGTAACTATACTCGCATCCACGACATGCACAGTGTTGTCATTAATGATGTGAGTTCAATTGTCATTGGTAAAATTGGTGTCATAAACACGTCATGAGTGTTGTATTATGTAAGGTTAAAAGCAGTTAATGATGAGAGTGTGAGTTATAGTTACTTTAAGGCACAAGTTATAGTTACTTGAGATAACTATAACTGGAGAATTCCAGTGGTTTTTTGAGTTTATGATGTTACATTGTCACTGAAAGTTTCACCTAAATATAACATTGCTTGAACCTTTGTCTTTTTCAGTAAAATACAATGGTTTTTTTAGTTTAAAGTAAGATATAGTTACACATCCTAACTATAATGGCACTTTAAGATTTTGCTTTTTCAGTGAACTTCTATGCTTTTTTTTAATGTAAAGTAATACTTTATTGCCATTCATAAAGCCAACCCCATGATGCACATGGCCAGGCCCAGCATCCAACTCCCCATGGGCAGCAAAACCCCCACAAAGCCTAGCTCCCAAATACCTGAGGGTGTGCACGGACTGACTATGTGATGATACATTGTAAAGCTTGTCCTTTCAAATAAATCAGACCTACTGACTTTGTCAACAGGTCAGAGCACTAAAATTAGGGCTGGGCAGAGTTTGTGGAGTTCTGCATAGTGGAACTCTGCAATTTGGCCCAAAAATCTGATGCGCTACATGAAGTTCTGCAAGCAGCAAAGTGCGATACGTCGTGCTGATTTTTAGCACTGGGTGTTTGTCTCGTACTGTAAAATCAGAGCGGACGGCACCACGTGCAGCTCAAAAGTGTGTTGATTCTTTCTGCCATTCAAGTAGATGTTCTGATCGAGCAGCAGCTTCCTCAATGTGAGTGGAAGGTTTCTCAACACAAGCGGTAGCGACCAGCCGTGATGGCCCGTGTCGAGAAATCTTGCGCAGAGGTGGTCTCGAGTAAGATTTTCCTCGCTTGCCAACTTAATGTTGGCAAGCCGCGGGATAGGAAAAACTCCGCTCCGCATCTCAGAGGTATTCAGAACTCCAAGCTCTATACCTAGGGACGAGTGGGAAAAAATCAGCGAACTCCGCTAGTGGTGCAGAATTTCACGCCCGGGCCTAACTAAATTATAAAGAGTGGACCTATTGGCTTTATGAAGGGGTCAGTATGGCAAGCTTTCCTGGGGTCATGGATTCAATGACCCAGGAGAGTACCTTTTCTTTTTTTAATATTCCTGGTGGGCTGCTCTTTGGTGATGTCCCTGCCTCTTCTAGGGACACCACAAGCATGAAAATATATTTGTTAAAATGCCCTAGGGCATTATGGGGCACTCCTTGACAGGAGCATTAAATAATACAGGAGCAGGATTTGCATCTCATTTATTAATCTATTAGTTGTTTTTTAAAATATTTTGGGTATCCCAGTGTCTACCTGGGACACCCAGCTCTTTTAAAATGTTTTGTTTATGGGGAGGGGGGCCTGAGAACCCCATTCACCTTTACTGTTTTCTATTTTATGGGAAGTGGGCCTGCAGCCCCCATCTCTGAGCTTTTACAGACCTCGGGGACCCTATTCCCCCGGGCTGTATTATTTTGAAAGGGGGTGGGAACACGTGGTCCCCTTCTCTGAACCTTTACAGGCCACAGGGATCCCATCCGCCAGAGCCTTTTTTTTTTAAAGAGAGGGGGCATAGCCCCCTCCCTGAGCCTTTACAACCAGTGGGTCTTAAACCCTGGGGCCTAATGTGGGTGTTGTGCTACCCACACAGGGCAGCCTCAGTATACTCCTCCCACCTAGCAGGAACATTTTTGCAGATCCCACTAGGTGGGAGCAGGAGCACTTGTGAGCAGGGAAATCTTGCCCCAAAACAGTGACCCAATGGGTCATGTGGTATATGTATATATATGCTGAGTCCCACAAAAGAAGTACAAAATATAGAAAAGGGGGCAGGGTAGAAATATCCTGACCCCACAGGTATGGTGGGGGTCACCACAGGGATCCTGCCATGCAGTAAAAAGAGATTTTATTTTCAATTTTGCCGCAAATTTGAGGTTGGATCCATGGATTTGCTTCAAAATAGAAAACAAAACTGTGCAGGGTCATTTAAACAAAGCCTCTGGGTAGGCCAAATCCTGGGAGCATATGAAAAATAAAGGAGGGGGGTGCATGGTGTCTCCATTCTATGGTTTAATCAAACGCAGGGGACCTCCACCTCCCCAGGGTTTTTGATTTAAATTATGCAGTGGGTGCCTGCATGGCACCCCCTGTGCCACGGGGAGTACCACCGCCCTGGGGCTTCATAAAATATTAAATGGGACCTCTCAGACTCCCACAGCCCTGGGGCCCGCCTTCTCCCTGAGGCTTTACAAGTAAAAATATGGGGGAGGGCACGTGGATCCCCGCAGCCCCGGGGGCCACCACCTCCCCAAGGCTTTTTGTTCAAGGAGTTCGGGGGCCATGTGGACCCCTGCAGCCCCGGGAACTGTCACCTCCTCAGGGCTTTTGACAAATTGAAGGCAGAGGGGCCGTGTGGTCTCCCTGCAGCCCAGGGGACCATCACCTTCCAAGGAAAAATTCAAGGAAAGAAGGGGGGCCTTTAGGCCCCTCCTGGAAACTTAGATGCCCCTTGGAACCGCCACGTCCCAGGGCAGGCTCCTGCTATGTCCCAAGGTGCCCAGCCACAGGACATAGCTGTTTGCTATGACTTGGCATGAGCTTTACCGTTCCCTCAAAGCCATAGCAAATGCTGATCACCTTTCAACAAGAGAGAGCATTAAAAATTCTCTTGCTTACTGAAAGCGGAGCAGAATTGCTTTCGAACAGAGGGAGGTACATGTTCAGCAGCTCCCTCTGTTCAAAAGAAATGCCGGCTCCCACAGGATGCGGGTAGATGGCAGGGACCAGGGAGGGGACTTGTGGCTCCCCCAGCGGTCCCCATCAGTGACAAGTGGGTGCCGTGGGTGGGAATAGGCTACCCACAACAGAGGCCAGGCCCCAGGGATGGGGTCCCCGAACCCAAAATTGACCTGGAAGGGGGGCCCCTTTCCTAAAAAATAAAAATGAAAAATAAAAATGAATGGCAAGACTTCTTTCTCCACCATTATAAAATGCGCCTCCTGGTATCCTGCTGCTTGGGGGATGAAGTCCACTTGGCTCCAGAGGGTCCTTGGGGGCCAACTACCCCTCCTGTTACCTCCAGTAAGCCCCACACAGTGGGATTGCTGAGAGGTCTTCGGAGGCCGCACCCCTTTCTCTACCACTCTGCAAATACGCCTCCTGGTGCACTACTGGTTGGGGGATGAAGTCCCTTGGATGCTGAGGGTCTTTGGGGGCCAAGAACCCCTCCTGTTACCGCCAGTAAGTCCCACACAGCATGATTGCTGAGAACTGTTCAGAGGCTCCATCCCATTTCTCCAGCAGTCAGCAAAGTTTGAGTCTAGCTGTTTAGTAACATACTGGTTTAACTTTATTTTAACAACACATTTGTAAAAAACAACAGTTTCAAAAAATAACTTTCAACATATGAACTCATGAATAGAATATAACTACCAAACACACATCAAACTACCCATTGTTACCCAAACTCATGGGGAATGAAAACTGCTGTAAAACTAGTGCAATGCACAATCTGTGACAAGACCCTCTCTAGAGGGACGAACAACAAATATTCATGTGGGTCAACGTCCATTATATTTATATATCATCTTAAAACCTATCATAGAAAATGTCTCCAACTGGCGATCAAGCAGAGAAAACCTGGAGGACCATCTACATCAGTGGCAGCACCAACAATTACCAGCCAGAAAGTCAATACAGAGGTGCAGACTACTACAACAGATATGGATCCAGAGTTTTCAAGAATGGACACATATTGCATGGACTGTAGTGGTGCTATAAGTGCTGGTGGGCAGTGCCTTACAGCTATTTGCAGTGCTGCAAAAAATCATACATGCTTATTTTTTCTCCCCTTTTATAACTTCTGCACATTTCTCAATGCACATTTTTTGAATTCCTCCTATCCCAGTTTCCATTCTTAATATCGTAAAAAGCAAAGAAAATCTAAACTTTACAACAAAAAAAAATTGGAAAAACAAAACAGAAAATCATGTCACCAGGAAATAAAGGAATATCATTGGATAATGCACTTTAGAAGAACACACCCACTTATCTATGTTCAACATTCTTTAAGAGGAGTTCATAGTGAGCAGATCTGCGTGATGCACAATGTGTCACAAGACATTGTCACGTGGCACAAATAGAAAATATTCTTGCGGGATTACGTCCATGCTTTACCATCTAAAAACATACCATAGCAAATAGTGTAAAATTAGCAAGAATGCAACGCAAGGCTGAAGGACCCTCAACTTCAAAAGCAGCCGCAACAACACCAGGGCAGAGAGTTCCTTCAGAGGTCCAATCTCAACTTCATGATTTGGCTCCACAGTTTTCCCGGATTGCATCGTACTGCATGGATTGTGGCTTAGTAGTGAGTGCTGGAGAGCAGTCCATAACAGCCCTTCTTAATGCTGCAAAGAATCATAAATGTTGATTTATTTTTTTTATTTTTGGCCCTTCATAGTTTTTCTACATTAGCAGGCATTTTATTATCCTACAAAATGTCTATCTAATATCTATGTGTTGTTCATTTTATTATCTTCTAATTTATTATAGCACTACTTACATTTAACTTGTCCTATGGACAAGTCAAAGTGTTTCTCTACAAATAAATACACAGCTAACTTTTGCCAGGACCAAAGAAATAAAACTGCACATCATCACAAACCTTTTCTACGTCTGTCACAGTACCATGCAGAAGTGCTCTATTCATTTCGCCTAAACATAAAGCAGGAAATTTCACATAGTACAGCCTCCTAACTAAAGTTTGTATTTTTAACTGGTGTACAGCTAGGATCCTGAAATTATGAAATGTGCTTTGGCACACTTTGGGGGATATTCTCAAGAACGTGCGATAATCATCGCTAAAATAGGCTAACGCAACTTTTCATATCGCCGTCTATCGCGGGAAAATAACTCTGTGTTAACGTCGTATTCTCAACACGGCGGTAACATGCGATAGTTTCCCGATAACGCGTCAAATGTCCGCGATAAAATTACCGGGATGGCGATAAAAATCTAAACCCTAACGTGAAAAAAGTTGCGATGGGCCCAACTGGGATAAAAAATTCAGCGATAAGCAGCGCCAGGCCTGCAAGTCCCACAAGTCAGGCGGGAAAAACCACTATAAAAGCAGCAACAAAAAACACAAACAAAACACAACTGCGAAGCACCATGGAAGTAGCCGGAGCAAGTACAGAGGACAACCAGAACCCCACAAGCCCCATGGAGGACCAGCCTGGGACCTCAGGGTCAGGGAAGGGCAAGGAGAAGAAGAAGAGGAACCCGCGTTTCAGTACGCAGGAAAACCAGATCCTCATTACGGAGGTGACAGAACACCACCACCAACTGTTCATCACCGCCACTGTGTCATTGGCAATTAAAAATACAATAAGGCAGTCCATCTTGGCCAAGGTGAATGCAGTCGGAGTGAAGAGAAGGGAAGTGGACAACTGCAAGAAGCGCTGGACTGATGTGAAGCGCAAAACCAAGCTGAAACTCGCAGCCAACCTGAAATCAGCAATGCAGACTGGAGGTGGGAGTCCAGCGACACACCAGAAGCTGGATGAGATGGAGGAAATGGTGACCCGAGTCATCATTGGGGAGACGATGGCAGGAGTTGGGGGACCGGACACTGCACAACATGACCTGAGATAACAGCAACAGGGTGAGTAACGACTAACCCTGGGCGGTGAACTACGCTACGCTCGCGGAGCTTGCGAAGTTTCGGTAACTTCGCGATTCGCGTAGAACGATAAAGTTACCGTGCACTACGCAATTTGCGGCATAGCGTAGCTGTTTTTCTTCTTCGCATGCTCAATATACGTTCTCGCGCGCGCGGTAATGACCTACCGTGATTCTGCGTTCGCCGACGCGACTTCCTATCCGTTCGCGGGCGCCACGAGATTTGGAATCCGGCTGCACGATCCCGCGAGAGTGTGCGAACGTGAACACGTCATTCGGACGCGCGATCTGACTTCCGGCGGCAGTGTTGGTAAGATCGCGAACACGAAGAAACTACAATCTGGCGAAGAATATCTCTCGAGCATCATAAAACCTTCTCGAAAATGATGGTTTTGCTCCAAAAACTCCTCAGATTGTGATTTGGCTGTAGTTTTTGTGCAAGGAGTCCTTTTTCTTTTTACTTTTTTCCCAAGAGGAAGGAAGTGCCCCTGATTCTCAAACTTCCTGTTCCTGTCCAGCAGGCTCCTCCCAGTGCTTTGTCCATGTGCTGTTCACTTTCATTTGGATTTGGAGCTGGAAGGATCACTTTTTGTGTCTGTCTGCTGCATCATATCATTGGATTGGATTTGAGGACTCTTGGATTTGAGATTTTACAAGTAAGTTGGAGAATTGGTGTACTTGTTTGTTTGATTGGGGCTTGTTTGTACCTACATTTTTTGGGGGATTTCCATAGTTTTTAAAATATATTGTTGTGGCCTGTAGTTTCGGCAGGGGCCTAGTTGTTTTTCTTTGATTGGAATTTCAGCCAGTAGGCCCAGACTAGAGCCAGAGGTACCCATGGGTGCATGTTTCTGTCTTGTCTGTTGAATTTAAACATCATTTAGGGCATGCATGGATGGCATTGGATTGAATTGGTAAATGTGGTTTTTGGGGTGTATTTCACTTTTTGGGTGTAATATATACCTTTGTTGGATGTGTGTGTGTGCTTGTTGTGTAACTTTCCAACCTTTCGTAGCCCTGTGGATTTTCGTTTTTGCATTTTTGTATTAAAGCTGTGTTGTTTAGCACTGCAGGCCTCCTTTGTCTGGTCATATTTATTATTATAGGCCTGCTTGAGTTCATTGTTTTCCATGGCCTGTTGTGACTGTGAGTGACCACGTGGCTTGGGGCCATTTTGTGGGGGTACTTTAGTAGTGTGCTGCTTTTTCCATATAGGCCTGCATGTCTTTTCTTTGTTCCCCTTGGCTTATGCTTGTTGTGAACTTGTAGGTGGCCTGGTCATGTGGTGGCAGCCATTTTGTGGGACCAGCCACTGTGCTTTTGCCATAGGCCTCCAAGCTTGCGGCCTAGTCTGCCAGAAGGCCCAGAGGTAGTCATCCTCATGGGTGCATAAAAACTGTTTCTGTGTTGTCTGTGGAATTTTGACATCATTTAGGCCATGGATGGCATTGAATTGAATTGCAAAATGTGGGTTTTTTTGGAGGGTCTATTTCACTTTTTGGGTGTGTTAAATAAATGCCTTTTTTGCGTGTGTAATTATAATTATGTGTTGTTGTAGTGGTTGTCTAACTTTCAAAAGTGTTTTTAGCCATGTGGATTTTAGTTTTTGCATTAAAGCTGTGTGTGTTTTATAAGGCATCCTTTGTCTGCCCATATATAGGCCTGCTTGAGTTCATTGTTTGCCGTGCCTTGTGCCTGTGAGTCACCATGTTGCTGGGGGCCATTTTGTGGTGGTAGTTAGTAGTGTGCTGTTTTTGCCACATAGGCCTGCGTGTCTTTCCATTGTTCCTCTTGTCTTACTGCTTCCAAATCCATCCCCATTGCCAGCTGCAGCACCCTGATGCTGCTACATACATCCCACGTGATGCACAAATTTAGGCCAAACATGCTCCACTACATTTTAGTTTTTGTTCTTTACTATTCTTATTCTTCCAGAGTGTACACACTAGAACTACATAGTAGCCAGGAAAGCCCTGGCCTTGTTGTCAACGTCTCATAAATGGCTACACTGTGTGTTGTTGTTCACCGAGTTTCTAAAATTTAATAATTGAGGCCACCACACACTAAGTTCTATATTATATTTGTTTGATTTGTGCTATGTTTGACTGATGTTCTGGCTTTTTGCTTTTAGGTGCACAAAGACTGAGGAGGAGGTGTGTCTCTCATCATTGCCCGTTGCACTGCCAGACAGACATCCTGCTGCTGTACACACAACACAACGTGATGTGTGACCTGACCAGACATCTCTGCAACTGAGTGCTGCTGACATCTGAAGAAGATGGGCCCAAAGAAAGCAGGTAGCAGGTCCTCCAGTACCAAGAAAGTTGCTATTGAGAAGAAGAAGGAACAGAAGAAGGAAGTGACACTTAAGTCTGGTGTGCCGGCCAATACCTTTTTTGGGCAAAAACAAAATTACGCCTGCAGCAGCGGTGTCCGGGAGGCAAGCTGGGGGCAGCACCTCCGCATCAGTGGGCCCAACCCACCAACCCAGGCCCAAGCACATGAGTGTGGAAGAGGTAGTCAGCCTAATGGTGGAAAGCAGTGATGCTGAGCCTGAGATAAACTTATCGCTATCTCAAAGTAGTACCCAATCAACGCAGGAGGAAACACAGCAGATAAGTGGTCAACAACAACTGCCGCAACCACCGCCCGCAATAGTAGTTGTTGTTCCTCCTGAAGTAGGGGCAGTTCAGGAAATTGAGCCTCATGCAGAGGTAGAAGAAGAAGCCACTCATTCAGAAAATCCATTGTCTTCCAAATCTCCAGCAAGGAAAAGGAGGGGTAGTCCATCAAGTTCTTCGCCAAGCCCCCCTTCTGATGATCTAGATGCCACTTGGAAGCCACAAACTGAGTCTGAGAGGGAGCCACGTTCCAAGACCAAGCTAGGGAAAAGGAAGGTTCCATAAAGCCTTACACTTATGGAGGTCGATGTAGAACAGCAGGATGATGATGATGAGCCAGTCATCACGAACATCACTCCCGGCCCCGAGGAGATGGAGACCAACATTATTACCCTATCCAAAATCGCTGCGAGGGATGTAGCACGCATACCTCCACAGGTAACACCAACACGACCTACAGCTTCCATATTTGCATTAGCAAAGGCCCGGCAGCGACCTACATCCAGCACAACCACCACCTCAGTAGGAGTAGGTAGTGGTACAGCAGCACAGAGTCAAATTCAACACACACCCTCCAGTTCATCTGGCATTGGAAGTGGCACCTCCAGTTTACGGGCAAGATGGCGCCTGTGTAATTCTCGGCCGTCCTCCGCCCACGCCACACTAGATCTGTCATCGGCTATGCGGCCTGCCTTGTTCTTGCCGACATTCAAGCTCCTGGTTTCGCCGCGCTGGGGGTCTCGTCGGTTACATTGTTGCAGCGGGCTGGATTCGGCTGCTGATGCGCGACGGCTGGAGGCTGCTCTTGAGCGCATTTACGTGCACTCTCTGTTTGAGGTCGTTGCCCTACTCTGTGAAGTCGCGGCTTCCACTGCAGCGTATTTAATATCTAAAAGAGCTCAGCGCCGCTTTCAACGAGGGATATCGACCCGCGGTGGCAGAGGTGCGAAGGTAAAGGCGGCAATTAACCCCGCCGGTCCTGCAAGCACGGGGGGGCCAACTACGTCACAGGAATCCACCGTTAAAGGTAAAAAAGACAATCTATTCTCCAAGCGGGGAGCAGGGAAAGCTTTGGAGGGGGTTGGCAAGGAAATCAATGACTCCCAACCCTCAATTGCAACTCTATTCTCTGGCCATGACGGGGGAAAAAGAAAAAGACAGTAAATTACGTGAGAGAGTCAAAGAATGTAATTCCACCAAACCTGCGCAAGAATTGTCTGATACGGTGTTGATTGGGGCTATGGATTTAGAACCAATACAGTCTGTGAGCCAGCACTCGGAGAGTGCTGCAGAGAGTATTAAAAGCACCAAAAGAGGTTCTGAGCATGGCAAACCCTCTCCACCTACCACCCCTGTCTTGTTGGACCCAAACTTCAAGAATAAATCTCCACATTCGAGTGTTGAATTTCAGTCTAGTGATTGCCCTAATGGCCTACAAAGTACCGAGTTCATTCCCCCCCCTCGAGGTGTCCTGTCTCCTGACCTGACTGGTGACCATTTTTTCTCTGTGTCTGATGGTTCAGACTCAGAGATTGAAGACAATTTTCTATCTTCAAGCGACGACAACCAGACGGACTACAGCCACTGCGAAAACGTAAAAGAAACCGGCACGGTGCAACGAAGGAAGAGTATACACAATAGATGAGATGGGAAGCGATCTGGAAAACAATCTCAGTTGAAATGGGATTATTCCGACACCCAAATTGGTTTTCCGGCTGAGGAGCATCTCGGTAAGCCTTGTGGCTCTGATAACCAACAAACCTCTCCTATTTTTTCCAATGAGCCCTCGTTGTCTTCCATCCTGTGTTCGATAAAACAGTTCCAACAGGAAGTACGCTCAGATAGCAGACAAGCCAAGGGTGCTGCCAAAAAACTACAGGGAGGGCTCAGAAAACTAAACAAAACCTGTTCGGACATTGGAGAGAGAGTCACTATGGTGGAAAGCTGTACGGAAAACTTAGAATCCGAAGTTTTGTCATTAAATAAGCTATGCTCTTCCCAAAGTGCATGTATGACTGATGTTATGTGGAGATTTGAAGAGCAAGAAAATCGGCAACGCCGGAATAATCTTCGCTTGTTGGGAATCCCTGAGGGGGTGGAGGGGGAAAATTCTCGGGGCTTCATAGTGAAACTCATGAAAGGGGCCTTCCCGGACCATCCAGAATGGAACTGGGACCATGAGATCCAACGGGCTCATCGTTTTCCCCTCACCCTAAAAAACAACCTAGCAATGGGGCCAGGCCCAGGGCATTCCTTGTTTTTCGGGAACTTTTGCTCCGGCAACTGGTTTACGACCAGGCCCGCCCAAACTCCCAGAAGTGCCATGATGGGGTGAAATTTTTTGGCAAAGCCCGATTTTTGTCACACTACTGTGGAACGGCGGTGGCGCCTTCGCCTATTAATAACTCCTTTTCAACAGCCTGGTGCTCAAGCGTTCCTAATGAACCCTGCTAAACTTAAAGTTATTTTTAATGGTACCTCACAAATGTTTTTCTCCGAAATCAAGGCTCAAGAGTTTCTCGACGAATTGAAGGCTAAGAAAGGATCAAGCTAAGACCCCATTAGGCTCGTACCAGTACTGGTGTACTATAGTTTTATAGCTTTAATGGGTACTGCCTAACTTTTCTTTTCATAGCCGAGATAGGGGATTGATCTTTTGGGACTTTTTGGAGCTATATAGGGTTTGTTAGAAGAAGGCTAGTATGTAATTTGTTTTTGTTTATTTAAAGTATAAACTGGCCGTATTTAAATTAGGGCTTTTTTGAGCTTTTCATAGTATCTCTTTTCTCCTTTTTTTTCTAGTGGTGGGGCAGGGTGGCGGAGCATTGCTTATGGTGTCCATCATTCAGGTTTTTCCTGATTGCTCATTTTTTGGGGGGGGGAGGGATTGTGGGTGGGGGGTGGGTAAGACGACGTTCTTTGGGAGGGTTATGAAACTTTGTATAAGAAGGATCTTTTTCCCCAGTGTTGCAGGCAGGGCTGTTTCATGTCTCGTAAATTGGGAACCTTTTTTTTTTTTACAGGAGCTAGCATTTTCTCTGATTGGGCTGAGTTGATGATTATGGGAATGTTGGGAATGATGATTCATTTACAATCTACAGTAGATGGTGGCTTTGCTAATGTTATTGACGTATCATGATCAACGTAACATATTTTAGAATAGCCTCATTAAATATCTGTGGTTTGAATGACTTAAGGAAACGACAGAAAGTTTCCCATGGCTTACGACTAATAGGAGCGGATGTTTACTGTCTTCAGGAAACTCACATCGAGGGCTCGCAATTACATCTCCTAAATTCACTAGGACTCAGTTTAGTGGGGGGGACCTCGCAGGGGCACGAATAAAAGGGTGGGTATCCTGGTCCAACGTAACCACCCACAACAGCTAGCTCGTACTAAATCTGACCCCCAAGGGAGGTGGGTCTTAACCGAATGCTGGCCCACTGCAGAGTCCTCCTTCACTCTTTGTTCAATTTATGGGAGCACTGCTGATGATCCTGCGGTATTCAATTTTATTAATGAAGAGCTAGCCCATTGGCCCCTCCCAATAATCATTTGTGGAGATCTTAATATTAATTTAAATAGCGACTGGGGCTTACATTCTCAGACAGGGTATTCAGGCCGGAAACCCAAAGTTTTTCATGCTCTAAAAAATCTAATGGAGACACATGGGCTGGTTGATGTCTGGTCCAATCTCAAACCAAACCAGGCAGGGTATACTTATTACTCAGCTCCACATCAATCTTTCGCTAGGCTGGATTATTTCCTAATAACCTCTTCTTTACTTTTTGACAGCAAAATTGACATCCTTCCCCGTATCTTATCAGATCATAACCCACTGATTTTAAGTTTAAAAGGCACAGTGTTTCGGAAGCCTGCTCCAACTTGGAGCTTTGAGAGAGCCTTATTGCTCGATGAGAATTACAGAAATCATATGAAAGTCTGGATTCAGGATTTTTAGAAGTTAACATCGATTCAGCTCCAATTATGGTTGTCTGGGATGCCCTGAAGGCTGGTATCCGAGGGGAGACATTACAATTCTCTATAAGGAGGAACAAACAGGAGAAGATCCAGATTTTAGAGCTTCAGAGAAAACTGGGACAAGCGGAGGGAAAACTTATTGGTTCAGTACAGATAGGGGCAGATATTGAATCTGCTCAGCTGGCAATCGCTTCTATTAGAGCTGAAATTGATTCCATTCTGGCTGCGAAAGCAGCCGCTAAATGGGCCGCCTCAAGAGAGAAGATCTACGAATATAGTGAACAGGTTGGCCACCAGCTAGTGATTAGAACCAGACAACAATTTACTTCTAACGAGATACATTCCATCCAGCTACCAACAGGGGTAATTACTAATGGCCCTAGTGAGATCAGGGCTGCCTTTCGGGATTTCTATGCTCGGTTATATACTGAGGAGGGTAATTACCCCAAAGATATCAGACATGAGGAAATAGATCAATATTTAGATACAATTGCAGTGGCATGCCTTGATACAAATGATTATAATCTACTAGAAAACCCTCCCTCCCTTGATGAAGTGGTTGAAGCTCTAGCAAAATTACCAGATGGAAAGGCGGCAGGTACGGACTGCATTCCAGTGGATTTTTACAAAGCCTTTTCTACTCAGATCAGCGGGATATTCATCAAAGTGGTGGGCCAGGTGTTTAATGGTATCACCCCTCCCGCTTCATGGGCATCAGCTAAGAGAATTATCTTCCCTAAAAAGGATAAATCTCCATTAGAAATGGGCTCGTATCACCCAATTACTCTCATTAATGGAGACTCTAAAATTTATGCTAAAATCCTGGCGTCTCGGCTATCTTCAAAGATGAAAACCTTGGTTTCCATCTGGCAACATGGGTTTATCTCGGGCAGGGGTACCACCGATCATATTCGACGCACCATCACCTTGCTCGATGCGGCTCAGATCTCAGGAGACCCGATGCAACTAATCCTCTTAGATGCCAAAAAAGCATTTGATCGGGTCTCCTGGGTATTTCTGTGGCGAGTTATGAAGAGGATGAATTTTGGGCCTAATGCTATTCAAGCCATTCAAGGCCTTTATCTCAATCCCATGGCTAGGGTATTAATAAATGGGCAATTGACCGAGCAATTTGAGATCTCGAGGGGCACCCGTCAGGGTTGCCCTTGCTCCCCGCTACTCTTCGCAATCTACATCGACCCTTTTATCAGAAAGCTTATTGGTAATCCGGAAATTCCGGCTATGTGTAGACATGGACTATATACCAAAATTATGGCCTATGCTGATGACTTAGCGTTTGTCACTCCAGATCCTGAGAAGGCCATCGTCGCTATAGAACATGAAGTACAATGCTTTGGAATGATTTCAGGGTATGCGTTAAACAAAGGGAAGACCCAGATTATTATAAATAATCGGATCAACTGGATTGACCACAGAGTGGTAAGGAAAGCAAAATACTTAGGGGTAAATATTTTAGCAGATACAGATTGTATAGTTAGCGCGAATCTGGACCCTCTTGCCTTGGACACCAAGAAGGCACTGGGCCGGCTCAATAATTTACACTTGACTATGGTGGGCCGGTGCAATGTCATTAAGATGGTGTTCTTTCCTAAAATTTTATATTTTTTTAGATCCATTCCTCTTGAATTTTCCCGTCAAGCTCTACAGAATTTTGATCGCCTTTTTTCCCAATTTATTTGGGCCTATTCTCAACCCAGAAGAGCATTCAAATTTCTGTCTCTTCCTCTTGACAGAGGTGGGTGGGCTCTCCCAAACTTGCGTTTATATTATTGGGCTACGGTACTGCAAGAATGCCCCATATTGCTTCAGGATCCGTTTTTACCTTCCACTACGGGTCTTCCCTCTCCTTTTGAACTTTTGCTTGGTTCTGAGGCTAGAGGTTGTTTGTGGCGCCAATTGGAATTTGGTTATTTCAAGAGGGTCAGATTTAAGACCCTTTTAGGGGCTTACAAAGTCTTTACGGCCCTGCGTAAATTTACAGGGTTGGGCAGATTAAATCATTAAACCCCTACTCTTAATAACTCTTATTTGCCCGAAATTTTTAAGGATTCATACTTCAGTAAATGGTTCCGCTCCGGAGTAACAACTTTAGGGGCTCTGATTTCGCCAATGGGGTTTTTTTCATTTGAAGAACTCAAAGGTAGATTTAAATTAGATCAGAAGGAGGTTTTTAAATACCTTGCAATTAGAGATTTTTTGTTACGGAAGGCCGGGGGGTCGGCTGGCTTTACTAAATGCGAACTTATAGAGCACCTACTTGTTCCACTCGCTCCTCGCTTAGGGTCTATCTATTTGTTGTTGAATAGACTTATGCCGGACGACTTGGGTCTAATGTCAAGCAAATGGCATTCGAAATTAGAAATAACCGACGGTATGTTTTATTCGGCTTTGAAATCTGCGCAGAGCGATTTACTTTCAGCCAATTTGAGAGCACAATTTTATAAAACGTGCTTCTCTTTATATTATACCCCAGGCAGAATTGCCAAATGGGGTACCGGCAAAGGTACATACTGCCCCCGCTGTCGGGAGTATGGGGCAGACTCAATGCATATGTTTGCGACATGTATAGAACTAAAGTCATTGATTTCCCAAATTCAGATTTTTTGGGGGAAAGTACTAACATGAGATGTTGTGCTCACCCCCACAACCATTCTGCTGGGGATACAAGACTCCATCAGCAGAAGGGAAGGTGGGGCTTTAATCTTTGTAGCTGTGGCTGTCTTTAGGATTTGTATAACTTCTGCCTGGATTGACCCAATTCCTCCTCAATATCCACATTGGCGTCTAGACTACTTTCAATAGGTAATTTGGAGAGGGCTATTTATGCCAAGAAAGGGGTACGTGCCAAGATGAAGGGCCTCATCATCTGGGAACCCCTGTTTGGTTGGCTTTCCCAGGTTAATTTTGAATGTAATTAATAAAGCTAATGAATTTTATCGTGTTTTATATACTGTACAAAGTTTTATTAACTTATGAGGGAATGAAGCTTGATCCTTTCGGAGTGGCAGTTAGGATTGTCTTAAAGCATCTAACCTGATATATTGCAAATTGTTTATATCTAGAGATCTTTTATCATGCTGAGGCCGTACTTTCAGTATATGCTAGCATTGGTCACTTTAATTATGTTTAATTGTTTTGTGGGGAAAACCTCCTTTTTCTTGGTTTTAAGCACTTTGCACTTTGTACTTTGTACTTGATGGAACTTATTCAAGTTGAAAGTTGCCTTTGCACATTGCATTTTGCACATCCTAACGAGTGTATCTAATCTGCTTTTACAAAATCTGCTGTTTTGTGGATCTGCTGCTATTAATGCTCTATTTGATGTGATCAGTATTATTATTTTCTTCTTTTATGTGTCCTTCTAATTATTGTTGATTGCTATTGGATGTCGTCTTGGGGTTGGGTGGGGGGTGGGCTGATTGACATTTTCTATGTTTATTACATTCTGTTAATTGTGTTGCAATAAGAAAATAAAAAAAAATTAAAAAAAAAAGGAAGTGGCACCTCCAGCAGGAGGCCAAAGTTAAGCTCCCCAGTTTGGGACTTCTTTATGGTTAGCGAAAAGGAGGAGAACATTGCTATATGCTCCATTTGTAATAGCTCTGTTAGTCGTGGTAAGCTTGGTACAAACTATGGTACCGGAGGCCAAATGACCCATCTGAAAAAACACCACTTGATCAGCTGGGAGGACCACCTTCGCGGCATAAAAAAACTGCAACCATTGGTGTTGGTGGGGATAAAGGAGTAGAAGATCCGATCACGGTGGAAGAGGAACAACAGGGAGACATTCTCTCTGGTAGTGGTACACAAGGTGTCCCTGACCCCAGCAGTGCAGTGTTAACGTCGCCCACATCTTCAGCAACATCTCAGTGGCACAAGAGTAAGAGTCAGCCTGAGACACCAAGGAGTACCAGGTCCGCAACCCCAAAAAGTGCGTTGTTGAGCCTAAGAGAAAGGAAAACCATGCAGCCTACCATTATCAGCATGTTTGGGGGGGAGGGGCAGTACGAACGCAACCACCCAATAGCACGTTTGTACAATGCGAAGCTGGCTAAACTGTTAGCACTGGACCTTCTCCCTTTTTCTTTTGTTGAAGGGGTGGGTTTTCTTGAATTTGTGTCAACCATCTGCCCAAAATGGCATGTTCCCAGCCGCTACTATTTTGCCAGAGTTGCTGTTCCGGCACTACATCACGACGTGCTGGAATTGCTTGGAAAAGCCTTGAAGCAGAGTGCTGTTCACAGTATCCACCTGACAACAGACATGTGGACCAGTTGCCAAGCCACAGATTACATGTGCATCACTGCACACTGGATCTCTTTGCGGGGGTTAGAGAACAGATATCTGCTGGTGTTGACGCTGCTGAGATTTTTCATTCCACTCGCAAACATGCAACTGTAGCCATGTTTGCCATGGAGAAATCTCATACTGCTGCAAAAATTTTGGAAGAGTTTAACACCAAGGTCTTTGAGTGGCTGCGCCCAAGAGGGCTTATGATTGGTTTTGTTGCAACGGACAACGGCAGTAATGTAGTTAAGGCCATGGGCAATGGTGGCTATTTCAGGGTCCCGTGTTTGGCACACTGCATTAACATTGTTGTTCAAGACTTTTTGAAAAATGAATCCAAAGTCAGCAACTTACTGGCCACCTGCAGAAGAATATGCACACATTTCAGCCATTCTTTTAAAGCCCGGAAGCAGCTGAGGGTCATTCAATGTGAGCATAAAATGCCAGTCAAAGCGCTCATCCAGGAGGTGCCAACACGTTGGAACTCAACTTATTACATGCTTGATCGTCTGTTTGAACTGTACATACCACTCAATGCTTATGTCATGCAAAGATTAGGGGAACCTACTGTGAGAGGCATGACCATTGAGATGGGTCAATGTGACCTCATTAAATGCCTGACTGAGATGCTACTTCCTTTTGAGATCTTCACACGTGAAGTCAGCAGGGAGGACTGTACTATGGGCCAAGCTATCCCATTGTTGCGCATGCTAGAGCAACAGCTGAAGGAGGTGTCTGAAACGTACGCAGGTGTGGATGACAAACAAGACGCATATCATTTGGCGGAGACCTTAGCCGCTCGCTTATCTGAAAATACAAGGATTCAAAATAACATTTTGTCACATCCACATTACATTAGTGCCACAATTTTGGATCCACGGTACAAAGTATTTCTGAACAGCAAGGCAGTAATTCCTTTTTTCCATAACAAGTACTACAGGACATCCAGAGTCAAGTTCTACTTCGGAGCCTGAGGGCAGTGCGTTTGCCTCCCAGCAGTCACCTACACCAACAATAACATCAACAACAGCAAGAACAGGATCATCCACAGTACAATCTGCAACTGATTGGTTTCTACGGCAGGGGTATGGTAAGTCCAGCGCTGATGCAAAGGCAAAAGAGGCCGAGCACATCGGAGCACCCCTGAACATTGAGCGGACGGTCCAGGCCTATCTGGATGACCCAACAGAGGTCTTCATGGATCGAAACCCATTGGTGTATTGGTATGGGAAAAGAAGCCAATGGACAGGGCTCAGCAGGCTGGCGATAAAGTATCTGGCTTCCCCTGTCGCAAGTGTCTCTTCTGAGCGTGTTTTCAGTGCT
Source organism: Calotriton arnoldi (assembly GCA_963921515.1). NCBI lineage: Eukaryota > Metazoa > Chordata > Amphibia > Caudata > Salamandridae > Calotriton > Calotriton arnoldi. Next base: position 658,473 of record CAWUFW010001538.1, read on the forward strand.
GCTGGTGCCATTGTAACTTCGAAAAGGACCAGTCTCTCGCCCAAAAGCGTGGAGAGGTTAACCATGATCAAAATGAATCAGCACTTTATACCACCGGATTACAAAATACGTGAATCACAGCAGGAAGAGGAGAGCGACTTGGATGACGTAAATAGTGCGTTACAGGACCTACTTATTTCCGAACCACCAGAGTTTGAGGACGAGCTCCTCTTCCCTGACAACTAGGCTTTCAAATTGTTACTTTCTTCCTTCCTTTATGTGTCTGTGTATCTGTCTTTCTGGTTCAAAGCAAATCACAACAAATACATCACCACCGTCTTCTCTTTTTATTTCCCTATTGGAGTTGCACATCTGTGCATTTAACTGTCCACTCTTCATGGTCCTGCTTCATCTTCCTGTCTCGCCCTAGTACATTTCCATCAAGCCAGACATTGGAGTACAAGAAATGTTGCCTTTAACAGTCCCTCCATAAGAAGTGAAACGTGACTATAGCTATCCTCCGTTTTGTTTCCGAGCCGAAACTGATCAGTGTCCGAAGGCTACCGCCTCTGCAGCGTCCACAACTCTTCACTGTCAGAACTTGGGCAGGCATCCAAAAGTGAACTCATCACTGTCCGAAGGCTACAGCCTCGGCAGGCATCCAAAGCTCCTCACTGTCAGGACAGAAGGTACTTGGCAGAGAAAGACAAGACTCTTCGAAGAAACTTGCTGACATTTGTGCAAACTCAAATGACCAGCACTGAGCGCTACCCAGGCCGCGGCCCATCATCACAGTGCACTGCTGACCAGGTGAAGCAACTTAAACTGTGACAAAGTACCACAGATGAATAAGACGAAAACCAAAACTGCGACTAACACTCAAAATGAATGTGGACTGGAGTAATGATGAGGCCACTGCCCCGTAAAAAAAAAACACACTCCTGTCAGAACTAGGTATCTGATGATCTGACAGCCAAAGAGAAGAGCAAGACAGGTAATGATGGAATGCATTGGATGCTTGCAGACTCTGAGCGATTGCTGTTGTTTGTTGTTGATGTTGTGCATGAAGTCGAACTCTACTAGTTAATCTACAAAGTGACTCAAGTCAAGTCAGTGACAGTCAATGTTTCCCTTCTTGTTGTTTAAAACCAAATTGTACTCCTACTACTGCAGGTGCAGGCCAATATCTGTTGCAATTTTTTAATATGGAATATGGACTTAATCGGAGTCACTACAGACTGAGTTTGAGTTGGACAACACGTACCACACCATGATGATGACCATACTATCTTTGCAGTCAGTCAGTTGGATCGGAGATGATTGAAGGAATAACTGCATTTCACGAAGTGGCATAAGGTAAACATAAACACAACAATTCAACAAGAAAGTAAACACAGCAGACCTACATGTCCATGTGGTGGTGGAGTCAAGTCAAGTCATGACTGACAGCGGCGCATAGATTTTGTCACTTAATTTTGAAAATGCTAAGTTGCTGTGTATATATGCCTTGTTTTGTCTGGCTCTGTCAAAAATTAAGGTAAATGGAGGTTGGGTCACGGACGGGCTGGTGCTGTGGTGGGCCTGTTCTGTCCTGTTGTTGTTGTAGCTTAATGCTGTAAACAGAATATACACGATATATCCAAGCCGCCTCAGTCTGAAAGTGTTCTCTCTTCTCTTCTTGGACTCCACCGTAATTGATGTTTTTTTTTATTCATTGATTTTTCAATACCCCTTTTGTTTTTCCATCTAGACGTTACAGACCGGCCTTTACCCTGTGCTATGCTGGGAGACACAACTCACATTTACCTTACCAATACGCATCAGGAAGGCCACCAAGATTGATGTGCGGCGTGTCCATGGAAGATAGGACCAAGAGGAAGGACGAGATTCAACTCCAGAATTTGACCATGATAATAGTAACTTTAGTAACATTCATTATTCATCTTTTAATTAATTGGAATCCTTTTTCTCTTCAATCATTACGACTGTGTGTTGTGTGTTGTTGTTTGTTTGCTAATTGATCCCTACAACTATTTTTTAATTTTCTTTGCTATCTTTAAAAGTAAGCCCAGTACAACATGGAATTTGGGTCTCACTCTCTGAGGGCATATTACAGGCAAGGCAAATTGCGTAGAATATACTGCTGCCCTGTACTGTCTAATTGTCTAGTAGGAGTTAGTAAGTACTACTCATTAACCATCAAGTTATCTTCATCATCATGCATGCATTTCCTTTTTCTCCCTTTATAGATTTTTTGGATAAGATCATGGTCGTCTGCCAAGATTTCGCTTTGCTTTTGTTGTCCATGCGTACTGTTTTTCTTTGTCAAACCTTTCCCCAAACCCCCCTTCCCATCCATTCATCAAACCCTAACCCTCTTCCCCCGGGCTGTGATTTATATTGAGGTGTGATGTGACTACATAAAATGTACACCAATTGATCACACGCTTGCTGGGGCAGATGTGGTGAAAGCAACACTAATTAAATTTCAAGGCAGGGCGAGGTGCTTCTTCTGGTTGCCCACCCATGCTCAGTCTATGTGCAAGCCGTCACCGGCTAATAGTACATCATAATTAATTGCCAGCATTGATTGGATTCATCATCAAACTCCTACCACACAGCAGTAAAGGTTACGAATTACGATTGTGTTAAGTTAAGTGACTCACTCGACACAACTACAGTTTGTAACTTCTTGTACTAGGCTGTCCCACTCCCCGCCACCATTATGTTTTATTTGACTTTAGCAGTTGCAAATGCAATATTGTTTGTTTGCCAGTCTTCTTCTGTACTGTATATTACTTCGTTCTACTACTCCTCCCACAGTCGCTTTCAGGCAAGTGACTGTCTCTTTTTTATTTTTTTAGCAAATGCTGCTGCCAGTGTCTACTCTACTACTACCACCACAACCATGGCATCTTCTCCATTCTCTTGGGAAACCATGCAGCCATCACTGTGCCGAAAGTAATCATCATCAATCACAAGTAAGATAAGTTTGGTGGGAGGTATAATGGAATAGGAGGAGAGACTGACAGTACTAGTAGGACAAATAACTCAGTGAGGGGTACCGCATCTATCTGTTTGTGTTACATCATCGGCAGATTATTTAAATCAAACACTGGCTGCGGCCCTGCAGCAGCAAGGAAACCATGTCACGTTAATTTGTAAAACAGTAACCCCCCACAAAACATTAACATTGTATGTTTAAGTATAAATATAATTTATTACCCTAACAAAAATAAACTATCCCACACCTGACCCACCCCTCTCCCTAACCCCAACCAATGTCCAAAACGAAAAAAGTCCAAAGAATGTCCAGAAACCCCAACGCCCAATTCCCACCCACCAACAAAAGGAATAAAAAGGGGCAATGCAACAGGGTCCTATTAGATTCGGCGGGCTTTAAGGTGTTTGTCCACCAGAATTTTTACACGCTCCTCTAGTTGATTCCCTAGCCGTGCCACCCGGAGGAGAATCTTGCGTAAAATGCCCTGCAGTGGCACCCAGGGTGGGGGACAGCAGTGCTGGCTGCAAGAGAATTGCGGCGGCGGGCGGCTGCCAGACCGCAGCGCCGTTCCACTGGAGGTCTGGCCTGGCTGGGGCCCGGGGCATCGGACGAGGCTGCAGCTGCTGCCGCCTCCTCCTCCTCCGCCTGAGCCACCAGCCACCGGTACTCCTCACAGATGGCCTCCAGTTTCCGGCGCCGGGCCCTGGCTGCCAACTCCTTCCGGGATGGTTTTTCTTGGGAAGGAGTATCTATATCAAGAAAGAAAAAGAATATTGTTGTAACCAGTACTCTTATCAAAACAGGAACACAAAATTCATTCAACACATAATGGCACAGTAGCACTAGCAAGAAGCACAGTACATAACATTTCTGGTAATAATCTATCTATCCTCCCACTTCCTCGGCCTGTAACATTTGTGGGAGTTTCAGGCATTATACTAGCACTATGGACTCCAGTACACAGTACACCAGTCTTCTTCTTATCTCTACTAGTTTAGCGAAATGACATAACCTGGTTGTAGTAGCCGGCATGCCAGCTTGGTCAACTATGCTTGCACCCAAGACAAACATACGAGTCTGACTCATGACGCAGACTCACGTTAGTTTGATTTACTACTGTCTGCAGGTGGGGAAGCTCGTATTTTTCTATTACGGGTGGCACTGGCCATACTCTCTCTGTTACATGAAGGGAAATTGGTCAATTTCACTTTGACAGTGCCCTGGCTACTACAAAAAGGCAGATTATATATCTGATCCAATGATCATTGCTTTTATATGGGACGACAACATAAGGTCATTAGCGGTCGGTGGTGGGACTCGGGGAGTGCTGCCGGGTGGTGACGTAGGGAGGGGCAGGGTGGGGGTAGTAAACTATGGATTACGGCCAATTACAGGTAAGTAAACATATAAATAAATAAAACTAATTTTGTTGCGCCCACTGCATCGCTTTTGGCGGTGCAGTGCGCACAATTAAATTTGCTTTATTTATTTTTATGTTTACAGTAAAGTTACCTGTATTTGGGCGCGTAATACATTGTTTACTGCTACCCCCCACACTGCCCCTCCCCACATCGGCTTTGCTACTGTGGCGCGGTTTCTTTTACAGTCCCTTAAAACTAAAACTGTGCATCCCGTGACAGTCTCCACCTATGCTGTCTTGATGAATACATACAGGCATCCATCCATTCTAAGTAAATGTCAATCATTCTTCTTAATCTCTCCACAAACCTTACTTTGTTTCACCAACAACAACCCATGCGTCCACTCACTCCGTTGCTTGCCTTGGCTTAGAGTTTCACCCAAACACCGCTGATGATTCTTGCTATCCACAGTATCCACCCATACTGTGTCGCCCACCCAGGCAGGCATCCATTCTTCTTTCACCTTCCACCCATCCTTCAACAACACATGCATCTGATTCCTATCAGCCACCTATCCATGCTTCCAATGTATCCTTCTCTGCCAGTCATCATATTAAATCTCGCCCGTCCTTCCTCCTTCCACCCTTCTTTCCCTTTTTGTTCAACACATCCATCAAGGTCATCTGATCTGACTTTTAGTCTCCTCCATAAAACTTTCACAGCTGAGTTGGAGTCAGATAGAAGAGGCCATTGGTTAATCAAGTCACGCTGGTAATGCTATTGCTACTGCATTGCTAATGCTAAGTAAAGGGTGTCTTCTCTTCTTCAACCGTTGTATAATGTTCACTACAACTTCATACCTAATAAGTCTCAACAACACAGTACAGTGAGTGAAGTCAACACCCTTCCAGCTAGTGCAATGTCAATAAGTAATGAATATAACTTACCACCGCCCGCCACTGCTGCTGGCTCACCCCTGTAGCTCCTGCAGGTGCCGCATCTCCTGCCCCCTCCGGAATGGTGGAATCGCCGCTGGCCCCGCCGGCACTGGTGGTCGCTACTACGCCTAGATAAAAACATGACACATTTTTAGATGCCTGTGTACACCTCCCCCTATTTATTCTTTTTCATTAGCAAGATTGGAAAAAAAAGTTAATACATACATATTATACATCACATTCACTAGTCAAAATCGGGTACTAGAGTCAGTAGACACTAGTAGTGTTATGGTCCCTAGGGTCATTATTTATTATACTATACTCTACTCTTTGCAAAGTTAGCCTGAGCCATGCAACCATTTTTCGCTTCATGTCTTTTGCGTATGTTACCTCGCAGCTTGTTGTGCAGTAAGTAACAGTAAGATGCCTTTTTGAGCTCACATGAGCACATACAGCTACTGTCTGAGCGTTGCGTACAAGACGCCATTTTGTTATGGAGTTCGGTTAGTCCGTATTGCTTAGCCATAAGTAACATGTTACACTTTTTTGGCAGGACTGAGAAATGCTTGCATTATACTATCTAATGCGCACCATTTTTCTCAGGCAGAAGATTTCCTTCTACGAACCAGAGATTTGCAGAGCTTATGAATGATGCATGAGATGTAACCAGTAATTCTACGTTCTACGGTGAGGAGTCTCCCAGAATCCGCACTGATCTTTTGTCTTCTATCATCATGGACTTGTTGTAACAATGTTTATTGTTTTAATCTTATGCATTTTGCTGTTGGAGCTGGCTGGAGTACACTGAATTTTATAGAACAACATACAGAGCTTGTTAGTTGAAAATAAACCTTTTGAACTTACACATAGACTCTGTGGTATTTGGTGTGGTGGTGGTGGTGGACTTACATGAGTGAGTGAGCGAAAGGGTGTTATGTTCTGGGTTGTGTAATCATAATCATTGGGTATCTTCGGGTGGGGGTTCGGGGACCTAATGAGACACTATAGCTAGTCGTTCAGGGGATTGTGGGTTCACTTCTGACTGAGGTGTGAGGAACGTCCAAGTTCCTCACCAACATCCTATTTCCTTGTGCATAGTTCTGCATGGGGCTGTGCAGAATCCACACATCAGTAGTAGTATGTACTATATCCTATCAAAAATAGTCAAATATCTGGTTGGGCATTTTGTTTGTGGTAATTGTCAAAGCCTCAAGATTAAGAAGCCTAGAAGAGGATACCCGAAAGGACTGGACTCAGTGGCTAGAGCTATTGGTCAATCTGAGTTTTATTCAAAACCGTACAATAAAGAGTGGCAATGCAAACTGGGCAAGCTTAGCGACAGACTAATAGTAGTAGTACAGACATTCATAGCAGAGGCAGTTAGAACTTAGAGGCAGGGATAACCAGAATTTAGAAACAGATAGTCAAGTCAAGATCAAAGAATCTTTTGTAAAAAATAGAATTAGGGAGTGGAACCAGAATTAATAGTTCTGAAAAATAAGGTGCAGTAAAAGTTAGGGCAATATAATTGTTAATATTAACCACTGGAGGACTTACTGGGACCAGCAGCAGGGCCCTCGGTAGAGGAGCGGTCCTCTGATGGTTGTCCCGCCCGACTCGGACCCCGTCTTCTTGCCCCTGGGTGCTGCAGATCAGTGATCATGTAAGATATAATAAAGAAAGACACAAACATTAATGATTGCTGTGAAACAAATAAATTATCTAAAAAAACGCTCAAACATTTTAGGAAACAAAAATTGCAATAAAATTGACCTATCTGATCCGATCGACTACTGGCTTGCGGGATTCACGGACAGTCTACTTATTTGGGAACACTAATTCAGTGTTCCATTCTGATTGATTCAAATAAAATCCAGAACACTAACTAAGCCTAAGTACCACCTGACCTAGCCCACCTATTCCAGGCGGGCCAATTGTTCATTAAGTCTGCATTTCCATTTTTTAGCCATCAAAAATGCATAGATGAGAAGGAGGACACATGCATAAAGTGCATAATGCATACACCAAATTGTTGGTTTGTTGCGTCTGATGTTCTGCAGCTGACTGACACTGCTAAGCTTACCAGTACCACTCACTAAACAAACTACAAAAGGTTCTACTAAGGACAGGGGTAAGCAGCACTCAGTGACAGAGGATGCGTCACGCAGACCGCTCAAAAATTATCAACTAATAGTAACTAAACCTAGTATCAATTCATCCACCACTATTTGACAGGAGGACAAAGGAAGGACTACAGTCTCTCTAGCAATAGCATTACCTAACTGAAGTTCTCTAAAGTAAACTCTTACATAATAATAAGGACAAGCAAGCGCAAAGTTGCAAACAAGTAAGAGTAGCACCCAGCACCTGTGTCCTACAATCACAGAAGATTTTGAAACGTAATTTACCTGCAATGTAAGCAGCAGTATTCTTGTTATTTGTAAAAAATGTATACACAAATCACAACACTTATACTACTATATATATTAGCTACTCACCAAGCCCCACGACCTCAACACCTAGCAGGTCCAACAGGTCCTGCTCCCGGTCGAGGATGTCTGACCACCGGTGGGCCAGCTGGTTATGGGTGCGCCGGACACCTGAGCAGCGAAACACTGCCCGGCGCACCTTCGCCCACCGGCGGTGACGCTCCTGGGTCGGGTACCCGGAGCCTGGCCTGCCGCCTGCTGCCAAGGTCAAGGGGAGGTGGCGCTGAACAAAAAAAACAAAGGCGGCCACCTCCGCCTCACTAAAAAGCTGGCAGGCTTGCACCCCTGCAGGGCGGAGTCTGCCGCAAGGCAGGCGGCTCTTGGGTGCACGCGCCTTGCCCTTCGAGCCGCTGCTGCTACCCTTCACCATGGTTCTAGGGTGGGAGGAGGCGGAAAAGAAAAGTTAGAAGGGAAAAATAAAGTTAGGGGAAGAAGTAGGAGCTTAAAGAAGAAAGTTATATAAAACAGTCGAAAAGTTAAAAAAAACACAGTAAAAAGTAGAAAAAAATGCAAAATATAGACTTAGGCAGAGAGAGAGATAGATAAGAAATAAAGAAAAATTGAAAAACAGTGTAAAAAACTAAGGATTGCAAAGATTGAGGGAGGATAGAAAAGCAGGCCTAGAACCATAGCATAGAGTGGAAAAACAAGATGGCCGCGCCCATCGCGACCGCGTGGGTAAGTTTGCGCGATATTTCTCCCCGAGCACGCAAAAAAACGGCGCGAACACGTACAACGCGTTCCCGAACATGGAATGCGCATCGCGAGCACGCTATACGCGACCCGGTACAGGAAATAAGGGATCGCAAACGGGCGGGACAAGTGAAAAACAAAATGGCCGCACCCATAGGCGACCGCATGGGTAAGTTCGCGCCCCCGAGCACGCAAACAGCGTCCCGAACACACACAACGCGTTCCCGAGCAAGAAAAACGCATCGCGAACGGGCGCGACAAGCAGCTACGCACGCTCCCGTAGCTCGCGTAGCGCCCCGACGTCTTCGCGTAGCTTCTCGTAGCGCGACTACGCGAACTACGCCCAGGGTTAGTAACGACCAGGGACTGGGGGGACGGGGGAGATGGGCACAATGGCACACATGCACAATTAAGTATAGCATATCTGCGGACAAACCATGCCCAAGAGTCACAACTCCGACCAAGAGCCCAATTTACCCAAGTCTGCAACATCTCAGCACTGTATTAGCACAGAAGTGAAAGGCACACCGCCTGAAAGGGATAAGGGCCAGCCAAATCAGAGCTGAAGGGGCAACACACCCACAATGCAGCACACACACATAAGAATCAGAGCACCTCAACATTGACAACAATGTGGTACAAACTGCATTACTTTCACAACAGAACAGAGGACACAACTGCTGCCGCTTGTGTGTAGAAAATGGCCATTCGCATTTGGCATAGCAGGGAACTGTGAGATGATAATGTACAAGTACAACCTCACATCCCTGATGGTGTAGAAATGTCAACTGTCCCGCATCAAATAGGCATCTCCTCACAAACAGTCACAATGTACATTGTCATGCAGTCTGTAAGTAAACTTGTACAATGCGTGAACATACATGTGAACACAATGTCAATCTGCATCTCCCCTTCACATTGCAGAGGGAGAATTAACACCTCCTGCACAGCAGACCCAACAACTCAGCACTGATGATGAAGTGGACCTCCCCAACATCGACACTGACGCCCTCCAACAGCTCATGGACAGCTTCGGCACCCCACCCCCAGGAGCAGGGCAGCCCAGCTGCATCGAGGAGACCCCACCCCCTGCACAGACCACACAGCAGGAAGCACCCACCACCACGGCCATCTCCCAGGACCCCCACGACCAACACATGGCATTCCAACGCCATGTGTTAGGGTGCCAGGAGAAGATGGCTGATCAGCTGCGGGTGGGGTTCGACCTCATGGCAGCCAAACTAGATGCCATACGTGGGTGTCTAAGTCCCATCAGCGACGACTTACAGTCCCTAACGGACACCCACTGTCCACTCTATGCTCTCCAACAATGCATGGCTGACATCGCTGGAGTCATGTCTCTGAGCCAAGAACAACTGTCTAGTCAGAGTGGCTCCAGCGATGTCAGCCGGGAGTTGGGACACATAAGGAGAATGATGGGGAGCTTGGAGCGGATGCAGGCGGAAAGAATGTTTGCCACGGCTGCACACCAGCGAGATGTAGCTGTGATCTTCCATGCCCTGCAGATCCTCATCATGGCATTGCCACCACAAGGCCTGGCGCGGATGAATGCTGCTGCTACTACTCCATCCATATCTCCGCCCCCTGGAGTGTCATTGCCACACAGTGCGGCAGACATTCCACCTCCGGCCCCTGATGTGTCAGTGCCACACAGTGATGCAGACTAAACACCACCACCCACATGTGAGGCACCTGACACATCAGAGGACGAAGATGATGATGAATCTGGCTTTGTGGTAAGAATGAAGTGGTAGCATTCATCTCCGCCATATGGCCTGTTCCAGCTTGGTTCTGCCCTCTGCATCATGCCCTGGAATAACACCTTCCACTGTCCCCCTATACACTCAGCGACACTCACCTTGGACCTCGACATGGACTGCCATGTTTTGTTTGGTTACGAATGACACAGCAATCACACTGCGGACTGAAGTCTTCCTCTTCCGATGAACTTGTCAATCCCTAAAGGACTCTGGCTGGCCCTCCACGGGGCAACAATGTAAAGTGAGGTTTGCATGGCCCTGTACTGGTCCAGCTTCAACACTCCACTGAATGCGAATAAAACATTCTAATTCACACAGATGTGTCATGACTATGATCAATCAAGTATGAAAGTATGGATGAATGTAGGGACAGTGATTCCACAAAAAGGTACTGCCTGGGTAATGCTATCAATGCGCATGTATGGCCGTGACCCAGATAGGCAGTGAGACACACATTGTCATTCAAATCAACACTCATCACAGTTGAATACAAGTGAAGGTGCGTAGACTTAATTAGCATAGGCGTGTCAGTACGGGCAAGATGAGTGCCACAACATGCAGACCAATGCAGCAGTATGTCAGAATGAGGAACGTTGCCAAGGGCCGCTGTCCACTCTGGGGGAGTGCCTCACCTTTCACAGGTGTGTGTTAACCCGCGTTGTTGTCCGCTCATGTATTCGGAGTCCAGGCGAATGCAGCCATGTCCACTGTTGTCGTGGGATATGTGACCAGATCTCCAAGATGCAACAAGGTGTTGGGACATGTGCAATGGGTTCCAATCTGTTGTGGCTGCAGGTATGTAGTTACTCGTCCATGAAAGCGATTGCAGCTTTGTAGGCTATCGTCTCCAACATGAGGTCGTTGTCGACTTAATCAAACAGGACGGCGAGGCAATCCATTAGCAGGTCCGGACAGATGTGCTGCGTCCACCCCCTTTCACCAATTAGCACTACAGCCCAATAGGGGAGCGGTTCAATGTGGTCACTGCACACGAGGAGTTGTGCAATCTCCCAGGTCCAGCTGCCAGCATGTATGCCAAGTATCAAGGCATCCCATAAAAGGGTATCACGGTGACACTCCTGGTCGTGGGCCAACAGGGGGCGCACACACATGTCAAAATCCAGTTCAGCTACCGTCCTGTTGGATAGGCAGACATCCATGGACCACTCGAATATGCACGATCGACAATGCAACACAGGCTGAACGCAGGTGACGTTGGCAAGGCGGAAGCTTAGCCGGTAACTGATCCGCAGCACTGCCAATGGCAGTGCCCCCAGTAAATGCAGCATAAGTGCACGGTACAGTTCCACGTGACAGGGGTTGTGCATGTGTCCGGGATGTTCTGCCATTGCGTTAGTGGCTCTGGTTGAAGCTGCACTGTTCTGACCTGCGCCAGTTCTGTGGATGAAATGCCAAAGCTCAGATCAATTAGTTGTTTTAGTGTGCAATGGTTGTATGCCTGGGATGGTGTGGGAGTAAGTGTGAAGGCCATTCCATGCAAGATAACTTCGAGCAAGGACTTCTGTGTGTGGGGTGTGTATACGTTGGTCTTTTGTCAGGCTGTGCGTAGTGTGGGAGTCGTCATCAGCTGCTATAGTATCTGTCAGGGGTGCCGGGCACATGCAATTCCGAAGTCGGAGGTGCAGATGTGCTTCCGCCTGATAGTTCAGACAAAGGAGCTTTCATCCCTAATAATAGTTTGTCATCTGCTTGCATTCAGGAAATGTGATGTGGCTTGTTGGGGGTGGGGTGGGATGTGTGCGACTTTGGGATTCATGTTTGACATGTCTTGCATGTGGCAAATGAGCGGCATCACTGAGTGTTACGTTGCCTCACAGCTGCTCCTCCCTCCCCCGAGACTATTTACTTGTGTGCGCTGCGCGGTTGCATCACTTGCACTCTTAAGTCACACGATTGTCATGCCTGTCTGCGCATGTCCACAAGCCTGACAACGACACTGTGATGTTGGCCATTGAAGGTGGGCAGCCACGTGAGTGTAGGCCTATGGTAAGGATAGGGCGGACACAGATGTAGAGTTCATGCCTGGCTGAACTCGCGCTGCGATTAAAGCTAGGCATTTGGCTCATGCTGCGGCAATACAGATACACACAACACTTGGCATGTATGAGCCAAGACACTGAGCGGTCTTGCACTCCTTCATTTCTCCGTATGTGCGAGCCCGCCCTCCGGGTGCATGCTACATTGCAACATTGTCGATTTCGGGCCGGGTGGCGCTGACACTACAACAGAGACACATGCATTAGTTACTTCCTTGTCCAGGCCAGCACTGAACCACGCCCAGAGCCCCGGGAAAATTCTTCACACCCCTACGCTGGACTGGCGAACGCCGGCCCAGCCCACTCTGATTATGCTTACAGGGGGGAGCGACAAAGCTATGTGTCCAAGGTCTTACCCACTGCCTGAGGTGACATGGTTGCGTCCGCTGTCCACAGCACAATGTAATGTGGTAGGGCCCGGGGCCATCATGCATACATAATGACCACACGGACACACTTAGATAGATAGTGGAACTGGCTACGGGCACATGCGCCTGGCCCCTTTTTATTACCAGTGTCACATGTCCAGTGACGCGTGTGCTGGATGGGTGTGGGGTGAGTGTAAGCCAGCCCTCAGGGAGTGGTTGGTGCTGGCAACAACTAGAACATTGATCATCGGATCACACACACAGATTCAATCATAAAGGGTCCATGACTTGCAGTGCACTGAGGTAGGGGCACCAGATCTGACATCACACACACAAGATTCAATCATAAAGGGTCCATGACTTGTGGTGCACTGAGTTAGTGGCACCTGAAGAGCTGAGCAGGGTATCAAGCTGATGATGGCATCCAAGATAGGTGTGAGCAACTTTGATAGGCTGGCTGTAAGACTCCTCTGACTCTGGCATTTGTTGGTTGGAGGTGGTCCTGGCGGTGGTGGCAGGTGTGCAGCCAGCGATGATGGCGTGTCTTTGCAGGTCAGGATTGGATTTTATATGTGTGAGCCCTGCTGACCGCAGTGTAGGCCGGAGGAAGCGGTCAGCAAGGGCCCACAGCCACGTGGTGTTGACTTGAGCTGCACAGAGTTAGTGGCACCTGAAGCGCTCAGCGGGTGCGCAGCCTGCGATGATGCGTCGTCCGTGCGGGCCACACTGGAAGCAATGTCTGTTGCCTACTGGACTGCGCCATCAATAAATCAAGACTCAATTTGAATTGGGGGACCTGCTGACCGCAGTGTAGGCCGAAGGCGGTAGTCAGCACACACATAACTCCGCGGTGCTGTGCCGCTGGGTGCGCTGGGGGCCTGTGTCGCAGAAGCCAGCGATCGGCTGAGGAGGCTGGCGGTTACGGCGGCGGACTCATGGCAGGGTGATGGGCGCCACCCTGGCAGACGCGTTGGCCATCCCGGAACTGAACCACGCCCAGAGCCCCGGCCTATTTATTCACACTCCTACGCTGGACTGGCGTACGCCGGACAAGCCCACTCCGCTTACGCTTACAGGGGGGGGACACAGCTACATGACAGAGGTCTTCCCCACTGCCTGAGGTAACATGGTTGCGTCCACTGTACAAACACCAGCAGTATATGTCCACATGGACATGTCTGTGCTCTGCATACTGAAGTCTGTCCAGCACATCACCGCCACACTTGACATTGTGTACATTCTTATTCATGGGTGACTTGCCTCCTTCACACATACTTGGTTCCCACCTCTCCCCACATTCTGCAATTGTGTGGCTGAGGGGCCATGCCATTTTTGGAAGGTCAGCTTTCTTGTTCTGCGCTGCCTCGGTGGTAGTCCGGGGTGGGGGGGGGCGGGGGGACCTGGTGGTGGTTGCAGTGGGTGTTGTGGACCTCTTGGGTCTCCGAGCTGTATGATCAGTAGCTCCATGACATGTGTTGGTCTTCAGATGTGGCTCTGGGCTGGGCTCCCTTTCATACTGCAGGTTGTCATCCTTCTTAACACCAGTAAAATACAGGTGTTAAATCCCTGCTGCTAACGCGCCTTATCGTCTGTTTTTGGATCGCAGATCTGGCTGGTCGTTGAGAATATCGCGAAGTGGTGTTTTCGTGTGTTTTTGCACAGGAACGCCTACTCTGCATATCATTAGCGTTAGTTGTCGCTCTCATCCGTGGCGATGTTTTTTGCGGAAGCTATCGCTGGAAAACTGGCGATATCGGCAGTTTGCACCAGATTGGGAATTGGGCGATAAATCTATCGCCACTTTTGCGGCGCTAAAGTGCCGATAAATCAGCGATAAGTCCTTGAGAATATGCCCCTTTGTTTGATAAACAAGCTAGTGAGTATCCCTGCAAATTTGTATGCTTTCTAATCTTGTAAGGATCCAATCCTTGTAAAGTACTTATTTTGTTTTTTAAAATTTGCCTTGGAAAGATAAATAGAAATTTCCTTAATCGATCAATGGATAGCCGTTGAATACTACAAACACTACTACAATTGCGTTTCTATACAGGCGTTTGACTCCGCCATCCTTGTACTTCTTCTACAATAGCTTGTTCTACATTTGTAGGTGCCATCACCTCTTTCGCTATAGGAGTGCCATTCTTCATTTCATAACATCATCTGCTGTAATTGATCGCATCAACTTATCTATTATCCTGGAGATAGCTTTCTTCATTAAAGAAAGACTCTGTTCTAGAAGTATGTATGCATTATCCACTAAAAACTACAAAAGTTACTTCTGATCCCTAATCTTTTTTTCTGGTTTTGTCTCCTTATGCACAACACCATTTTGTCAAGAGTTCTTTCAATTTATAATCAAAATAAAAAGCTTCACCTTCAATGCAAAGCCCTTATCAACTATTCTCTCAGCTTGTTCTTTCTGTTTTAGTGCATGTCTCCGTCTATACTTATATCATATTTCTCAATAGATTTATAACTACTCTACCATGAAACATCCTGGCTCTGATTTCCTTAAACTGCTTTTGTCTCCTACTGAAAGTGTGTCCATCTTTGTTAAATTCTTTCCTGTTCTTTTTATATGGATTTTGTCCATTGTTAATCTTTCTCATAGTTTGATTTTTATTTCATAATCTTTAGAAATGTCCACATATATTTTTAAGAATTTACTTTGTCCTTTTGCCAATAGCTCTTTTTTCGTTGAACACTTTTTCTTCATTTTGCCCCTTTTGATTCTCAGTTCTCCATAGATAATGCAGTTGCTTCTGTTCCTTTTTCCTCTGAGCTTTTGTAGGTATTCTGTCTGTAATTCTGCAGATATTATTCTGTAACAAAAAACAACTATATTTGAATTTTTTCTAGCCAGTGTACCAACCACTTTACTACTGGTTTACACATAATAGAAAAAGTATTTATGTAATGTTGCAGTTTTAAATCTACAAATTAACCTACCTACATAACTACAAGCTCTTACTTCAATGTACCCAACTCAAATGAAAACACAAAACGTAATTTATTAGTTACCTTTTAAAATATTAGCACCCCCCCCTTCAACACAGTTGCACCATATCTCAGTTCTCACTTATACATGCTAAAATACCACTTTATCCCTTAAGTACTCAATTTTAAAATAAACATCAACCAAAGTGTAAAAGTACATACAACATCTCAATACTGTAAATCCAAAAGCACAACATAAGAGCTATTTCTGTGCCTCTCTACCACTGTGTCACTGGTACATTTAGTGGTTCAATACTTTTCTACTTAGATGTGTCAGATATACATTTTGAGAAATACTGCATATAAATATCTGCACATTAATCTGTATCACAGCATATAGCTCACTAATTCTTCCGAGTACATGCAAACAGTGTGTGGCAGTTTACATATATAATTCACCAGATGGTTCTAAAATAGTACATATTCCTCACTAAAACTTGTAAATACATGTGCTTCTGGTTGAGTACAACAAAACTCCCAGGATGATTGGATCAGTGCCTAGATAGTGTCTAAATGATTCCCTCAGAATATAGGTAGTACCTGCATGTTTCCCTGAGTCTGTAGGCGCTACATCGGCAGTTCCATATCTGCATAGTTAGTGCCTGTGTATTCACATGACTATATTGCTACTATCTAGGTGATTTGGATGAATGCCTGGGTGTTGCCTGCGTAGTTCAATGAGTACATAATTAGCGCCTGAGTGATTGGTAGAGTGCATGTGTAGTGCCTGGGTGATTGAATAAGTCTAGATATCACACTTGATATATAGTTGCATACATGGCTCTCTAAAAGCATACATTGCTATGTTACTCAGCGTGCACATGCATCAGTAAGTTTCTAAAACTGAAAACAACAATTCTCACTTTTTCAAAGCACAAAATCTTTTCTTAATGGCATAGCTAGATCTCGCAAATATCTCTTGTGCCTGTAAAACATATATTCAGCATTTCTCAAAGAAAAGTTACACGCCAAGTGAAGCTAGCACAAGAACTCTCAAGAGACATTCTGCACTATTAACCTTCCTCAATTTTAAAAATAGTATGTTTAAAGAAATACACCACCATCACCATATACATGAAATTTTCAACAGCCTTAAAGAACATAAATCACCATGTAAACATATATGTTATTTCTTAAGAGATATACACCTTCAGGACATCTTTCCAAAAATATATACTTCTCTGCATCTTTAAGTAAACTCAAGAGTCTCTTTGTACATATAACTATCTGCAACCACAAAAAACATATCTCACCATCTAAGTATATGCAAACCAGTCATATAAGTTAAAAACCACATTGACAAACACTTACTAATACATACCTAACAAGTTTTACTACTTTATAATTCATATACAGACACAAAATATTTTCTTATCTTTTATTTCTGACTACACTACTCCTGTTGTGACTAAAACTACCACAACTCCCAGAATGCAATTAATACATGTGTCTATTCTGTACATAATGCTTAGACATTTAAAAGATTGTCATTTTTAAAGACATTGCTCATGGTAATTTTCAACAGTACAAACATTTTAAACACATACCCACTTCCAGATAGAGTTCAGCTGATAAATAATTAAAAAGTTAGATACACAACAGTGAATTGAGTTCATAGATTATATTGTTGTTTTAGCTCTTTCTGTATAGTTTGACACTGTTAAGATTTGTTAAAGCTAAGCACAAGAATAGTACACCACTCCCATACAAAGCAGCCATGAAATGGCAACTTCTTCAACTTCCCACTCTATGATCATGCGAAAGGCAGCAAATTAAATCATGTCTTTTATTCTAGACTATTATGTCTCCACTTGTGAATGGTTAGCATCTGTTAACCCTTTCCCTCTCTTACAAAATCAGGTTCCTGTCTCTGCATGTTGGCAATATTTTCGCAATGATCGTGGAGTAATCGTGAAACCTATATTTAGCTTCAGTTTTTTAAAACTTAGATACTGCACAACAGTTTATTACATAGTACTCAATTAAAAATTAAAGTTTATCATTACTTAAATTATGTCATAACTCCTCAACTTTTTAAAAATGTTCTGTCTCTTTAATACCCTTTCCCCAATACACTTTTAGCTCAGTGTATCTAGCAACCCAGTGGAACCAGTAGGTCACAAGTTCACAGCACATTCTAGAAGGAACATCCTTCGTCCAAATGAGATACAGCAGCTGTGGTTTACTCCACAGATTCAAAAGCATATCCATGTCTGTATTACTTTCTTTTTTTAAACAACAGCCAATAATAGGACCTCTTGCTAAGGCATCCAATAAACTACCTAATTTTATTCACTTTCATGCTAACAGCATCCAATGAAATATATATTTTAAAAAAAACTCAATTTTAACTGCTTTTTATTTGGAAAACTACCTCATTCAGCTCCAGCATTCTCCTGACTGCTATTGCTCCACCACTTCAAAATGCTTAGTGTGGATTGTGGACCACAGCTATGTTTATTGGGCTAAAGAGGCTGCAAAAAAGAGAGGTATTGACAAGGACTTGGGTTTGACAAATGTGGAGATTACTTGGTTTGGCCAGAGAGGGTTAAAATGTCACCAGTTGCTGGCTTTGGTTAAATCCATTGTGGATTCCCAAGCTCCTCACTTCATGATTGTCCACTGTGGTGGCAATGACCCAGGCACATTGACTGGGGTAGGGCTGGAAATCCTAATGAAAGAAACCTTTTCAGAATTTATGTCACTTTTCCCTCACACTGTCTTGGTGTACTCTAATATATGCCAAAGACAGAAATGGTCAAATCAATTCTATCCACAGATTCACAAAGCCAGGAAATATGTTAATAAAACTGTTTCTGCATTACTCAGAGTCCATCGCATGGGCTGTATCTATAGCAACAATCTGAATTTATAGAAATGATGGGGTGCATTTTACAGACGAAGGCAACAGGGTGTTTTCTAAGTAACCTGTAACTCTGCATCCAGTCTTATCCGTAGATATCACATACTCACAATCAACACAAAGGCTCTTGTCAGAACCACCCTAGTGCCCAAAATATTGTTAATTTTGTTTATAAACATCCTTTTTTTGTTAGTTTTTGGGTATCTTCGCGACGATGACGCGATCCCCGCGAATACATCGCAAAATCACAAAACAAAAGCAAACATTCAACGGCCACCAGCACATCCAAAAATATTAATAAACAAATTCCATTCTAGACATTGCACTACACATAATACATATTACATATACATGCTTCTTTAAAAAAATGTTTAAACTCATGTTTTCGTACAAAATTTTTTTTAAATCCATCTTTAAGACCTATTTTCAGTTTTCACGGTTATTCGGGGAGTCGCGTCAATGCAGTTAACCGCGACAACCGCGCTTTTTCCATAAAGTAAAGAACACATATATGCACATGTATTACAATAATTTACACACTAAGGGGCCAATTACGATGCGGTCAGAAATAGCTCCGCCCCTCGGTCAGAGCTTTTCCAACCGCATCATAATATGCCAGTCGGATTCCTTTCCAACCGCCTCATTACGATGGGGGCGGTAGGAAAGGAATCCAACTGTCATTCCGGTTGGCTTCCGATGGGCTTGGAGAGCCCGTTGGCCAATTAGAATGTGGCCAGCAATCCCAAGGGCAGCTCTTTCCGCCCTAGGGATTACGATGTCGGGTTTTGGCAGCCTTTCCATGCCGGCCTTTCTGACATAGAAAGGCTGTCGGAACTCAACTTTGGGGGCCACAAGCAGAGCCCCCTTTGGTGCATGGCCTCCGGTTTGAGGCCGAGGGGGCACCTATGATGCCCCCTTGTTGATATCTGCACCCTGTGTCAGGCAACTTGAGGTGTCTGTCACCGGGTGCAGGGATGAACTGCACCTCCCATTTTACAATTGGAGCATACATTCTGGCTGCTTTACAGCCGGAATGCATGCTCCAAGTGTAAAATGTAGGAATGCGAGCGAAACGTGTTTGGTCGCATGCTAATGGGCCGGTCAGGACCGCTGACCGGTGACCGAGGCGATGTTGGGCGGAGGCAACTCCGCCCAACATTGTAATCAGCCCTTAGGGCTTTATTACTGTACACTTTTTTGGTGTGTAATTCTAGAACAACCATCTCTAAAACCTATTTCCCATTTTCGCTGTGAGGACGGAGATCGCAATGATGTCGGTACTCGCGATCTCCGCGGATACATAGCAAAAGCAGGAATTCAATAGCCAGCACAACATTAAAAAAGTTAAAACTATATAATTAATTCTAACCATCACACTAGATAAATCACTATCTAAATAACTCTAAAAAACATTTATCAGAATCTCAATATCTCTATAACAATGTGTATTAATGATTCATTGATATATTTTTTATAATTCGACAAATATTCGTGGTGTCACTGCGAGAGCCGTTACTTCCCCGGGACTGTACACGATTAAAAAAATGCATTTTGCACACATAACTTGTGTTACTAAAACTTACATTTCTGAAACATGGGGTCAGAGTACCTACACCCTGACCCCTTATGTTTGTTTTCACAGAACATTTTAGCCTCGGGAACCATTCCTGATAGATAAAATGACGGCCGCAACTTTC
This sequence comes from Calotriton arnoldi, assembly GCA_963921515.1. NCBI lineage: Eukaryota > Metazoa > Chordata > Amphibia > Caudata > Salamandridae > Calotriton > Calotriton arnoldi. The sequence continues at coordinate 678,700 of CAWUFW010001538.1, forward strand.
TCTTCAGGTTGCATCCACCCAATCACAGCATTCCTGTTGGTGCACACAGTTGCAATTGACCACAAAATATCCGCAACCAGAGATATCACTTTTATTTTCAACTTAAATTTCTCAAAAACTACTCAACAGATATACACCAAATAACCAATAGGTGCTTTCGTGAACCAACATCTACCTTCCTGCCAAATTTGGTGTAAGTCCATTCAGCGGTTCTTGCTGTAGGTGTGGCTAAAGTGTCCTATGGGAATTAACATTGCAAATGCACCCTTATTTGATGCCCCAATTTGTCAGTCCCCACTGCACGGATCACCCCCAAACTTTACACAACACACAGAACCTACCTTGACACTTTCTTGGGAAAATGTCATGAAGATTGGCGACTGGCAGCAGATTATATATATATATATATATACACATATATTACCTACAGGCGGTCGCCAGTAGATAGTTATAGTTAGGACCTTGTTTCTATTCAAAAATTTGCGGGCCCCCCAAACCCCGGGGAGGTGGCGGCCTTTAATTTATTTAATAAGGTGCGGAGGGCTCTTGCCCCCCCCACACTGCCCCAGGGACCACCACCTCCCAAGGGCATTTTATTAATTAAATGTGGGCGGTCACGTGGGCCCCCCCAAGCCCTGGGGCTTCAATTATTAAAATGAAGTGTGGGGGGGCTCCACAGGGGCATTGGGGCTCCCCCGTGTTCCCTAATGTGAGACCATGCCCCGGGGATGGGGTCCCCGGGGCCAAAAATGGCCTGGGAATTTTAAAAAACAAAAAAGTGGAATGGCTGGGCCCCGGGGGATGTGGTCCCCGGGGCTGAAATCGGCCTGGGAAGGAAGGTCACGTGGTGCCATCCCTGAAAATAATAAAAAAAAAATAATGGCCAAGCCCCGGGGGATGGTGTCCTTGGGGCCGAAAATGGCCTGGGAGGGGGATGCACAGCCCCCCTTCCTTTAAAAAAAAAAAAAAGGAATGGCCAAGCCCCGGGGGATGGGGTCCCCGGGGTGAAATTGGCCTGAGGAAGGGGGCCGCACAGCCCTCCTCCCCTTTAAAGAAAAAAAAAATATAGACCTAGCTCCGGGGGATGGGTTCCCCGGGCCATAATCGGCTTTGCGAGGGGGGCCGTGCGCCCCCTCCCTTTTCAATATTATATATATATATTTTTTAAATGGCTCAGGCCCCGGGGGATGGGGTCCCCGGGACCGAAAAGGTTCAGATGAAGGGGGCCACACAGTCCCCTTTCAAAAAAAGAAAAAAAAAGAAATCGGAGTCCCCGCCCCCTCCCTGCACCACTCTGCAAATGCGCCTCCTGGTGCGTTCTGGGTTGGGGGATGAAATCCCCTATGCTGGTGAGGGTCCTTAGGGGCCAACTATCCCACCAGGTACCTCCAGTAAGCCCCACACAGTGGGATTGCTGAGAGGTGGTAGGAGGCCATGCCCCTTTTTAAACCACTCTGCGATGAGGTCCCCCCTTGTGTCCTGAGGACCTCAGGACTAAAGCGGACTTCATCCCCCTAGCAGCAGTGTGCCAGGAGGCGCGTTTGCAGAGTGGTGTAGAAAGGGGGCGTGGCCTATGACCACTCTCAGCAATCCAGATGTATGGGGCTTACTAGAGGGAACAACAAGGCTAGTTGGCCCCCAGGGACCCTCAGGAGGCAAGGGGTCTACATCACCGAACCAAGAGCGTGCCAGGAGGTGCGTTTGCAGAGTGGTGGAGAAAGGGGGCATGGCCTGTGTCCACCTCTCAGCGATCCCACTGTGTGGGGCTTACTGGAGGTAACAGGTAGACTAGTTGGTCCCTAAGGACCCCTAGCAGCAAAGGGGACTTCAATCCCCATCCAAGAGCATGCCAGGGAGCGAGTTTGCAGAGTGGTGGGAAAAGGGGGCATGGCCTGCTATGAGAACTTAGCATCCTTCCGTGTGGGACTTACTGGAGGAAATAGGAGGGGTATTTGGCCCCCAAGGATGTTCTTGGGGTCCAACAACCTCTCCTGTTACCTCTAGTAAGTCCAACACAGTGGGATTGCTAAGAGGTCTCTGGAGGCCACGCCCCCCTTTCTCCACCACTCTGCAAATGCACCTCCTGGCACACTACTGGTTGGGGATGGAGTCCACTTTACTGCTGAGGGACTTTGGGGGCCAAGAAGCCCTCCTGGTACCTCCTGTAAGTCCTACCCAGTAGAATTCCTGAGTGCTGGTTGGAGGCCCAGCCCCCTTTCTACCAGTTAAAGAAGCATTTGCAATATAATAAGTCTCGCATTTGCAAAAGTTGGGGCTATTGGCATTGTAAATGTAAAAGTTTTTTACTAATGTTTTTAGGAGTGGAGTGGATGTACGTTGTGTGTAGTGGAATTATGTGGCATGTTGCGCATTGAAATGATTTGGATAGAAAGTATGTGGTATTTACTGTATAGGAATTATGTAGAGTGGGATTATGTGTTATGGAGAGTAATTATGTGGTATGGTAGTCTGTGTTGTGGAGTGGTAACCTCAGGTTTAGTCTTCCTCGTTTCCATAGAAGCTAAACTATAAACTCAATGAGACAAACAAAAGGAAACACTAAGGAGCACTTCTGGACCTAGTTGGAGGTATGAGCAGGGCCACTGGAATTATGCGACTGTTCGGCCGTAGCGATTTTCGCATAATTATACATTTTCCACATTTCAAACATAATCAATCATCTGCTGCATAATCTGCAGGTGTGAACAAAAAAAACCTTATTTCTTGCACAAAAGGCTCAAACGTTACAAAAAAATGAAGCGACAAGTGTTACAGCGTGGTCGAAGGACCTTTGCAAAGCTGGAATGATCACCTGTTACTTATTGCTAAATGTGGGTGTTAAATTGGTACTAATGCTGTGCAAACCACTCTTGCTTCTTTCTGCGCCTCTCTTGCCTCTTTCTGCACCTCTATTGCTTCTTTCTGTACCTTTCTTCCTCTTTCTGCACTTCTCTTGCCTCTTTCTGCACATCTCTTCTGCTTTCTGTACCTCCCTTGCTTCTTTCTGCACCTCTCTTGCTTCTATCTTCTGCACATATCTTGCCTCTTTCAGCACCTCTGTTGCTTCTTTCTGCACTTCTCCTGCCTCTTTCTGCACCCTCTTTCCTCTTTCTGTACCTTTCTTCCTCTTTATGCACTTCTCTTGCCTCTTTCTGCACATTTCTTCTGCTTTCTGCACCTCCCTTCTTTCTGCACCTCTCTTGCTTCTTTCTTCACCTCTCTTGCCTCTTTCTGCATCTCTGTTGCTTCTTTCTGCACTTCTCATGCCTCTTTCTGTACCCTCTTCCCTCTTTCTGCACCTCTCTTGCCTCTTTCTGCACCCCACTTCCCTCTTTCTGCACCTCTGTTGCCTGTTTCTGCACCTCTCTTGCCTCTTTCTGCACTTCACTTGCCTCTTTCTGCACTTCTCTTGCCTCTTTCTGCAACCCTCGTGCCTCTTTCTGCACTTCTCTTGCTTCTTTCTGTACCTCTATTGCGTCTTTCTTCACCCCTCTTGCCTCGTTCTGCATCCCTCTTCCCTCTTTCTGCACCTCTCTTGCCTCTTTCTGCACCTTTCTTACCTCCTTCTGCATTTCTCTTGTCCTTTCTACACCTCTGTTGTTTCTTTCCGCACTACTCTTGCCTCTTTCTGCACCTCTCTTACGGCAGGTCTGTTGGTTTTTTCTGCACTTCTCTTGCTTTTTTCCGCACCCCTCTTCCCTCTTTCTGTACCTCTCTTGCCTCTGTCTGTACCCCTGTTCCTTCTTTCTGCAGCTCTTTTGCCTGTTTCTGCAAATCTTTTGCCTCTTGCTGCAGTTCTGTTACCTCCTTCTGCACCTCTGTTGCTTCTTTCTGCAATTCTCTTGCTTTTTTCTGTACCTTTCTTGCTTCTTCTGCACCCCTCTTGATTCTTTCTGCACCCCTGTTCCCTCTTTCTGTACCTCTCCTACCTGTTTCTACACCTCTCTTGCCTCTTTCTGCACCTCAGTTGCTTCTTTCTACACTTCTCTTGACTCTTTCTGCACCCTCTTGCCTCTTTCTGTACCTCTGTTGCTCCTTTCTGCACTTCTCTTGCTTTTTTCTGCACCTCTCTTGCTTCTTTCTGCACCCATCTTTCCTCTTTCTGCGCCCTTCTTCTCTCTTTGTGCACCTCTCTTGCCTCTTTACACACCCCTATTGCCTTTTTCTGCAGGTCTCTTGCCTCTTTCTGCACCTCTTTTGCTTCTTTCTGCACTTCTCTTGCCTCTTTCTCGACCCCTCTTGCCTCTTTCTGCACCTCCGTTGGTTCTTTCTGCACCCCTCTTCCTGCACCTCTCTTGCCCCTGTCTTCACCCCTGTTCCCTCTTTCTGCACTTCCTTTGCCTGTTTCTGCAACTTTCTTGCCTCTTTCCACAGTATTCTTTCCTCATTCTGCACATCTAATGCTTCTGTCTGCACTTCTCTTGCTTCTTTTTGTATCTCTATTGCTTCTTTCTGCACCCCTCTTGCCGCATTCTGCATGCCTCTTTCTCTCTCTCTGTACATCTCTTGCCTCTTTCTGCACCTCTCTTGCCTCTTTCTTCACTTCTCTTACCTTTTTCTGCACCTCTGTTGCTTCTTTCTGCACTGCTCTTCCATCTTTCTGCACCTCTCTTGCTTTTTCTGCACTTCTCTTGCCTCTTTCTGCACATCTCTTCTGCTTTCTGAACCTCCCTTCTGTATGCACATCTCTTGCCTCTTTCAGCACCTCTGTTGCTTCTTTTTGTACTTCTCATGCCTCTTTCTGCACCTCTCTTACCTCTTACGGCAGGTCTGTTGGTTTTTTCTGCACTTCTCTTGCTTTTTTCTGCCCCCCTCTTCCCTCTTTCTGTACCTCTCTTGCCTCTGTCTGTACCCCTGTTCCTTCTTTCTGCAGCTCTTTTGCCTGTTTCTGCAAATCTCTTACCTGTTTCTGCAGTTCTCTTACCTCCTTCGGTACCTCTGTTGCTTCTTTCTACACTTCTCTTGCTTCTTTATGCACCTCTCTTGCTTCTTTATGCACCCTCTTGCCTCTTTATGCACCCCTCTTCCCTCTTTCTGCACTTCTCTTGCCTCTTTCTGCACCTCTGTTACCTCTTTCTGCACTTCTATTGCCTCTTTCTGCACCTCTGTTGCTTCTTTCTGCACTTATCTTCCCTCTTTCTGCATCTCTCTTGCTTCTTTCTGCACCCCTGTTCCATCTTTCTGTACCTTTCCTGCCTGTTTCTGGACCTCTCTTGCCTCTTTCTGAACATCAGTTGCTTTTTCTGCACTTCTCTTGCTTCTTTCTGCACCCCTCTTTCCTCTTTCTGCACCCTTCTTCTCTCTTTGTGCACCTCTCTTGCCTCTTTCTGCACCTCTCTTGCATTTTTCTGCAGGTCTCTTGCCTCTATCTACACCTCTTTTGCTTCTTTCTGCACTTCTCTTGCCTCTTCCTGCACCCCTCTTGCCTCTTTCTGCACCTCTCTTGCCTCTTTCTACACCTCTCTTGCCTCTGTCTGCACCCTGTTCCCTCTTTCTGCACTTCTTTTGCCTGTTTCTGCAACTTTCTAGCCTCTTTCTGCAGTTTTCTTTCCTCATTCTGCACCTCTGTTGCTTCTTTCTGCACTTCTCTTGCTTCTTTTTGTATCTCTCTTGCTTCTTACTGCACCCCTATTGCTGCTTTCTGCATGCCTCTTCCCTCTTTCTGTACATCTCTTGCCTCTTTCTGCACCTCTCTTGCCTCTTTCTGCACTTCCCTTACCTTTTTCTGCAGCTCTGTTGCTTCTTTCTGTACTTCTCTACCCTCTTTCTGCACCTTTCTTGTTTTTTCTGCACTTCTCTTGCCTCTTTCTGCACATCTCTTCTGCTTTCTGCACCTCCCTTCTTTCTGCACCTCTCTTGCTTCTTTCTGCACCTCTCTTGCTTTTATATTCTGTACATCTTTTAGCTCTTTACGCACCTCTGTTGCTTCTTTCTGCACTTCTCATGCCTCTTTCTGCACGCTCTTCCCTCTTTCTGCACCTCTCTTGCCTCTTTCTGCACCTTTCCTATTTTTTATGCACTTCTCTTGCCTCTTTCTGCACATCTCTTCTGCTTTCTGCACCTCCCTTCTTTCCTCACCTCTCTTGCTTCTTTCTGCACCTCTCTTGCTTATATCTGCTGCACCTCTCTTGCCCCTTTTCACACCTTAGTTGCTTCTTTCTGCACTTCTCATGCCTCTTTCTCCACCCTCTTCCCTCTTTCTGCACCTCTCTTGCCTCTTTCTGCACTTCTCTTGCCTCTTTCTTCGCTTCTCTTGCCTCTTTCTGCAACCCTCTTGCCTCTTTCTGCACCTCTATTGCTTCTTTCTGTATTTCTCTTGCTTCTTTCTTCACCTCTATTGCTTCTTTCTGCACCTCTCTTGCGTCTTTCTGCACCCTTCTTCCCTCTTCCTGCACCTCTCTTGCCTCTGTCTGCACACTTGTTCCCTCTTTATGCACTTCTTTTGTGCAGCTCTGTTGCTTCTTTTCTGCACTTCTCATGCCTCTTTCTGCACCCTCTTCCCTCTTTCTGCACCTATTGTGCCTCTTCCTGCACCCCTCTTGCCTCTTTCTGCAACTCTATTGCTTCTTTATGCACCCCTCTTGCCTCGTTCTGCACCCCTCTTGCCTCTTTCTGCACCTTTCTTACCTCATTCTGATTTTCTTTTGCCTCTTTCTACACCTCTGTTGGTTATTTCTGCACTTCTCTTGCTTTTTTCCGCCTCCCTCTTCCCTCTTTCTGCACCTCTCTTGCCTCTGTATGTACCCCTGTTCCCTCTTTCTACACCACTGTTGCCTGTTTCTGCAACTCTCTTTCCTCTTTCTGCAGTTCACTTGCCTCCTTCTGCACCTCTGTTGCCTCTTTCTGCACTTCGCTTGCTTTTTCTGTACCTGTCTTGCTTCTTTCTGTACCCCTCTTGCCTTTTTCTGCACCCCTCTCTCCTCTTTCTGCACCTCTCTTGCCTCTTTCTGCACCTCTCTTGCCTCTTCTTGCATTTCTCTTGCCTCTTTCCGCACCTCTGTTGTTTTTTTCTGCACTTCTCTACCCTCTTTCTGCACCCCTCTTGCTTTTTCCTGCACCACTCTTCCCTCTTTCTGCACCTCTCCTGCCTGTTTCTGCACCTCTCTTGCATCTTTCTGCACCTCAGTTGCTTCTCTCCTCACTTCTCTTGCCTCTTTCTGCACCTCTCTTGCTTCTTTCTGCACTTCTCTTCCCTCTTTCTGCACCCTTCTTTCTGCACCTATGTTGTCTGTTCCTGCACCTCTGTTGCCTCTTTCTGCACTTCTCTTGCCTCTTTCTGCACCCCTCTTTCCTCTTTCTCGACCTCTGTTGCTTCTTTCGGTACTTCTCTTGCTTCTTTCTGCACCTCTATTGATTCTTTCTGTACCCCTCTTGCCTTGTTCTGCACCCCTCTTCCCTCTTTCTGCACCTCTCTTGCCTCTTTCTGCACCTTCCTTACCTCTTTCTGCATTTCACTTGCCTCTTTCTACACCTCTGTTGTTTCTTTCTGCACTTATCTTGCTTTTTCTGCACCCCTCTCCCTCTTACTGCACCTCTCTTGCCTCTGTCTGTACCCCTGTTCCCCCTTTCTGCACCTCTTTTTGCCTGTTTCTGCAACTCTCTTGCCTCTTTCTGCACTTCACTGCCTCTTTCTACACCTCTGTTGTTTCTTTCTGTACTTCTCTTACCTCTTTCTGCACCTCTCTTGCCTCTTTCTGCACCCCACTTCCCTATTTCTGTACCCCTCTTTCTGTACCTATGTTGCCTGTTCCTGTGCCTCTCTTGCCTCTTTCTACACTTCTCTGCCTCTTTCTTAACTGCTTAACTGCTTCAAACATTCCGCGCCAGTGCGGAACGTTCTATTAAGCAGGCGGGGCCGCGTCGGCCAAAGGACGTGCGCAGCACTACCGAGGTAGTGCTCACGACGGCCGTTGGCCGACAGAAGCACTTAAGGGTTAACTTCCCTTGCCTCTTTCTGCACCCCTCTTGACTCTTTCTGCACATATGTTGCTTCTTTCTGTGCTTCTCTTGCTTTTTCTGCACCTCTATTGCTTCTTTCTGCAGCCCTCTTGCCTCGTTCTGCACCCCTCTTCCCTCTTTCTGCACCTCTCTTGCCTCTTTATGCACCTTCCTTACCTCTTTCTGCATTTCACTTGCCTCTTTATATACCTCTGTTGTTTCTTTCTGCACTTATCTTGCTTTTTCTGCACTCCTCTTCCCTCTTACTGCACCTCTCTTGCCTCTGTCTGTACCCCTGTTCCCCCTTTCTGCACCTATTTTTTGCCTGTTTCTGCAACTCTCTTGGCTCTTTCTACAGTTCTCTTGCCTCGTTCTGCACCTCTGTTGCTTCTTTCTGCACTTCTCTTGCTTCTTTCTGAACCTCTCTTGCTTCTTTCTGCACCCCTCTTGCCTCTTTATGCACCGCTCTTCCCTCTATCTGCACCTCTCTTGCCTCTTTATGCACCTTTTTTCCCTCTTTCTTCACTGCTCTTGCCTCTTTCTGCACCTGTGTTGCATCTTTCTGCACCTCTCTTCCCTCTTTCTACACCTCTCTTGCTTCTTTCTGTACCCCTGTTCCCTCTTTCTGTATCTCCTCTGCCTGTTTCTGCAACTCTCTTGCCTCTTTCTGTACCTCAGTTGCTTCTTTCTGCACTTCTCTTGCCTCTTTCTGCACCCTCATGCCTCTTTCTGCACCTCTGTTGCTTCTTTCTGCACTTCTCTTGCTTCTTTCTGCACCTCTCTTGCATCTTTCTGCACCCCTCCTGCCACTTTCTGCATGCCTCTTCCCTCTTTCTGTATCTCTTCTGCCTGTTTCTGCAACTCTCTTGCCTCTTTCTGCATCTCTGTTGCTTCATTCTGCACTTCTCATGCCTATTTCTGTACCCTCTTCCCTCTTTCTGCACCTCTACTGCCTCTTTCTGCACCCCACTTCCCTCTTTCTGCACCTATGTTGCCTGTTCCTGCACCTCTGTTGCCTCTTTCTGCACTTCTCTTGCCTCTTTCTGCACTTCTCTTGTCTCTTTATGCATCCCTCTTGCCTCTTTCTCGACCTTTGTTGCTTCTTTCGGTACTTCTCTTGCTTCTTTCTGTACGTCTATTGCTTCTTTCTGCACCCCTCTTGCCTCGTTCTGCACCCCTCTTCCCCTTTCTGCACCTCTCTTGCCTCTTTCTGTACCTTCCTTACCTCTTTCTGCATTTCACTTGCCTCTTTCTACACCTCTGTTGTTTCTTTCTGCACTTATCTTGCTTTTTTCACACCCCTCTACCCTCTTACTGCACCTCTCTTGCCTCAGTCTGTACCCCTGTTCCCCCTTTCTGCACCTCTTTTTTGCCTGTTTCTGTAACTTTCTTGCCTCTTTCTGCACTTCACTGCCTCTTTCTACACCTCTGTTGTTTCTTTCTGTACTTCTCTTACCTCTTTCTGCACCTCTCTTGCCTCTTTCTGCACCCCACTTCCCTATTTCTGTATCCCTCTTTCTGTACCTATTTTGCCTGTTCCTGCACCTCTCTTGCCTCTTTCTACACTTCTCTGCCTCTTTCTTAACTTCTCTTGCCTCTTTCTGCACCCCTCTTGCCTCTTTCTGCACATATGTTGCTTCTTTCTGTGCTTCTCTTGCTTCTTTCTGTACCTCTATTGCTTCTTTCTGCACCCCTCTTGCCTCGTTCTGTACCCCTCTTCCCTCTTTCTGTACCTCTCTTGCCTCTTTCTGTACCTTCCTTACCTCTTTATGCATTTCACTTGCCTCTTTCTATACCTCTGTTGTTTCTTTCTGCACTTATCTTGCTTTTTCCGCACCCCTCTTCCCTCTTACTGCACCTCTCTTGCCTCTGTCTGTACCCCTGTTCCCCCTTTCTGCACCTATTTTTTGGCTGTTTCTGCAACTCTCTTGCCTCTTTCTGCAGTTCTCTTGCCTCCTTCTGCACCTTTGTTGCTTCTTTCTGCACTTCTCTTGCTTCTTTCTGAACCCCACTTGCCTCTTTATGCACCGCTCTTCCCTCTTTCTGCACCTCTCTTGCCTCTTTCTGCACCTTTTTTTTCCTCTTTCTGCACTTCTCTTGCCTCTTTCTGCACCTCTGTTGCTTCTTTCTGCACTTCTTTTCCTTCTTTCTGCACCTCTCTTGCTTCTTTCTGCACCCCTGTTCCCTATTTCTGCACCTCTCCTGCCTGTTTCTGCACCTCTCTTGCCTCTTTCTGTACCTCAGTTGCTTCTTTTTGCACTTCTCTTGCTTCTTTCTGTACCCTCTTGCCTCTTTCTGCACCTCTGTTGCTTCTTTATCCACTTCTCTTGCTTCTTTCTGCACCTCTCTTGCTTATTTCTGCACCCATCTTTTCTCTTTCTGCACCCTTCTTCCCTCTCTGCACCCCTCTTGCCTCTTTCTCCACATCTGTTGCTTCTTTCTGTGCTTCTCTAGCTTCTTTATGCACCTCTATTGCTTCTTTCTGCACCCCTCTTGCCTCGTTCTGCACCCTTCTTCCCTCTTTCTGCACCTCTCTTACCTCTTTCTGCACCTTTCTTACCTCCTTCTGCATTTCTCTTGTCCTTTCTACACCTCTGTTGTTTCTTTCCGCACTTCTCTTGCCTCTTTCTGCACCTCTCTTACCTCTTACGGCAGATCTGTTTGTTTTTTCTGTACTTCTCTTGCTTTTTTCCTCACCTCTGTCTGTACCCCTGTTCCCTCTTTCTGCACCTCTTTTGCCTCTTTCTGCAAATCTCGTGCCTCTTTCTGCAGTTCTCTTACCTCCTTCTGTACCTCTGTTGCTTTTTTCTGCACTTCTCTTGCTTCTTTCCGTACCTGCCGTGCTTCTTTCTGCACCCCTCTTGCCTCTTTCTGCACCCTTTTTGCACCTCTCTTGCCTCTTTCTGCACTTCTCTTACCTCCTTCTGCACCTCTGTTGCTTCTTTCTTCACTTCTCATGCCTTTTTCTGTACCCTCTTACCTCTTTCTGCACCTCTCTTGCCTCTTTATGCAGTTCTCTTGCCTCTTTCTGCACATCTCTTTTGCTTTCTGCACCCCCTTATTTCCACACATCTCTTCCCTCTTTCTGCACCTCTCTTGCCTCTGTCTGTACATTTGTTCCCTCTTTTTGAACCTCTTTTGCCTCTTCTGCAGTTCTTGTGCTTCTTTCTGTACCTCTCTTGCTTCTTTCTGCTCCCCTCTTGCCTCTATCTGCACCCCTCTTCTCTCTTTCTGTACCTCACTTGCTTATTTCTGCACCTCTCTTGCCTCTTTCCGCACTTCTCTTGCCTCTTTCTGCACCATTGTTGCTTCTTTCTGCACTTCTCTTCCCTATTTCTGCACATCTCTTGCTTCTTTCTGCATTCCTGTTCCCTCTTTCTGCACCTCTCCTGCCTGTTTCTGCACCTCTCTTGCATCTTTCTGCACCTCAGTTGCTTATATTTTCTGCACCTCTCTTGCCTCTTTCTGCACCTCTGTTGCTTCTTTCTGCACTTCTCATGCCTCTTTCTGTAACCTCTTCCCTCTTTATGCACCTCTCTTGCCTCTTTCAGCACCCCACTACACTCTTTCTGCACCTCTGTTGCCTCTTTCTGCACTTCTCATGCCTCTTTTTGCACTACTCTTGCCTCTTTATGCACCCCTCTTGCCTCTTTCTGCTCCTCTGTTGCTTCTTTCTGTACTTCTCTTGCTTCTTTCTGTACCTCTAATGCTTCTTTCGCACTCCTGTTGCCTCGTTCTGCACCCCTCTTCCCTCTTTCTGAACCTCTCTTGCCTCTTTCTGCACCTTTCTTACCTCTATCTGCATTTCTCTTGCCTCTTTCTTCACCTCTGTTGTTTCTTTCTACACTTTTCTTCCCTCTTTCTGCACCTCTCTTGCTTTTTCTGCACTTCTCTTGCCTCTTTCCGCACATCTCTTCTGCTTTCTGCACCTCCCTTCTTTCTGCACCTCTCTTGCTTCTTTCTGCACCTCTATTGCTTCTATCTTCTGCACATCTCTTGCCTCTTTCAGCACCTCTCTTACCGCCTTCTGCACCTCTGTTGCTTCTTTCTTCACTTCTCATGCCTTTTTCTGTACCCTCTTACCTCTTTCTGCACCTCTCTTGACTCTTTCTGTACCTTTCTTCCTTTTTATGTAGTTCTCTTGCCTCTTTCTGAACATCTCTTTTGCTTTCTGCACCCCCTTCTTTCCACACCTCCCTTCCCTCTTTCTGTACCTCTCTTGCCTCTGTCTGTACACTTGTTCCCTCTTGTTGTACCTCTTTTGTCTGTTTCTGCAACTCTCTTGCCTCTTCTGCAGTTCTCTTGCCTGCCTCGGCACCTCTCTAGCTTCTTTCTGCACCTCTCTTGCCTCTTTCTGCACTTCTCTTGCCTCTTTCTGCACCTCTGTTGCTTCTTTCTGCACTTCTCTTCCCTCTTTCTGCACATCTCTTGCTTCTTTCTGTACCCCTGTTCCCTCTTTCTGCACCTCTCCTGCCTGTTTCTGCACCTCTCTTGCCTCTTTCTGCACATCAGTTGCTTATATTTTATGCACCTCTCTTGCCTCTTTCTGCACCTCTGTTGCTTCTTTCTGCACTTCTCATTCCTCTTTCTGCAACCTCTTCCCTCTTTCTGCACCTCTCTTGGCTCTTTAAGCACCCCACTTCCCTCTTTCTGTACTTCTCTTTCTTCTTTCTGTACCTCTAATGCTTCTTTCTGCTCTCCTGTTGCCTCATTATGCACCCCTCTTCCCTCTTTCTGAACCTCTCTTGCCTCTTTCTGCACCTTTCTTACCTCTATCTGCATTTCTCTTGCCTCTTTCTTCACCTCTGTTGTTTCTTTCTGCACTTCTCTTCCCTCTTTCTGCACCTCTCTTGCCTCTGTCTGTATCCCTCTTACCTCTTTCTGCAAAACTTTTGCCTGTTTCTGCAACTCTCTTGCCTCTTTCTGCAGTTCTCTTGCCTTCTTCTGCACCTCTGTTGCTTCTTTCTGCATTTCTCTTGCTTCTTTCTGTACCTATCTTGCTTCTTTCTGCACCCGTCTTGCCTCTTTCTGTACCCCTCGTCCCTCTTTCTGTACCTCTCGTGCCTCTTTCTGCACCTCTCTTGCCTCTTCCTGCATTTCTCTTGCCTCTTTCTGCACCTCTGTTGCTTCTTTCTGAACTTCTCTTCCCTATTTCTGCACCTCTCCTGCCTGTTTTTGCACCTCTCTTGCCTCTTTCTGCACCTCTCTTGCCTCTTTCTGCACCTCAGTTGCTTTTTTCTGCATCCCACTTCCCTCTTTCTGCACCCTCTTGCTTTTTCCTGCACCACTCTTCCCTCTTTCTGCACCTCTCCTGCCTGTTTCTGCACCTCTCTTGCATCTTTCTGCACCTCAGTTGCTTCTCTCCTCACTTCTCTTGCCTCTTTCTGCACCTCTCTTGCTTCTTTCTGCACTTCTCTTCCCTCTTTCTGCACCCTTCTTTCTGCACCTATGTTGTCTGTTCCTGCACCTCTGTTGCCTCTTTCTGCACTTCTCTTGCCTCTTTCTGCACCCTCTTTCCTCTTTCTCGACCTCTGTTGCTTCTTTCGGTACTTCTCTTGCTTCTTTCTGCACCTCTATTGATTCTTTCTGTACCCCTCTTGCCTTGTTCTGCACCCCTCTTCCCTCTTTCTGCACCTCTCTTGCCTCTTTCTGCACCTTCCTTACCTCTTTCTGCATTTCACTTGCCTCTTTCTACACCTCTGTTGTTTCTTTCTGCACTTATCTTGCTTTTTCTGCACCCCTCTCCCCTCTTACTGCACCTCTCTTGCCTCTGTCTGTACCCCTGTTCCCCCTTTCTGCACCTCTTTTTTGCCTGTTTCTGCAACTCTCTTGCCTCTTTCTGCACTTCACTGCCTCTTTCTACACCTCTGTTGTTTCTTTCTGTACTTCTCTTACCTCTTTCTGCACCTCTCTTGCCTCTTTCTGCACCCCACTTCCCTATTTCTGTACCCCTCTTTCTGTACCTATGTTGCCTGTTCCTGTGCCTCTCTTGCCTCTTTCTACACTTCTCTGCCTCTTTCTTAACTGCTTAACTGCTTCAAACATTCCGCGCCAGTGCGGAACGTTCTATTAAGCAGGCGGGGCCGCGTCGGCCAAAGGACGTGCGCAGCACTACCGAGGTAGTGCTCACGACGGCCGTTGGCCGACAGAAGCACTTAAGGGGTTAACTTCCCTTGCCTCTTTCTGCACCCCTCTTGACTCTTTCTGCACATATGTTGCTTCTTTCTGTGCTTCTCTTGCTTTTTTCTGCACCTCTATTGCTTCTTTCTGCAGCCCTCTTGCCTCGTTCTGCACCCCTCTTCCCTCTTTCTGCACCTCTCTTGCCTCTTTATGCACCTTCCTTACCTCTTTCTGCATTTCACTTGCCTCTTTATATACCTCTGTTGTTTCTTTCTGCACTTATCTTGCTTTTTCTGCACTCCTCTTCCCTCTTACTGCACCTCTCTTGCCTCTGTCTGTACCCCTGTTCCCCCTTTCTGCACCTATTTTTTGCCTGTTTCTGCAACTCTCTTGGCTCTTTCTACAGTTCTCTTGCCTCGTTCTGCACCTCTGTTGCTTCTTTCTGCACTTCTCTTGCTTCTTTCTGAACCTCTCTTGCTTCTTTCTGCACCCCTCTTGCCTCTTTATGCACCGCTCTTCCCTCTATCTGCACCTCTCTTGCCTCTTTATGCACCTTTTTTCCCTCTTTCTTCACTGCTCTTGCCTCTTTCTGCACCTGTGTTGCATCTTTCTGCACCTCTCTTCCCTCTTTCTACACCTCTCTTGCTTCTTTCTGTACCCCTGTTCCCTCTTTCTGTATCTCCTCTGCCTGTTTCTGCAACTCTCTTGCCTCTTTCTGTACCTCAGTTGCTTCTTTCTGCACTTCTCTTGCCTCTTTCTGCACCCTCATGCCTCTTTCTGCACCTCTGTTGCTTCTTTCTGCACTTCTCTTGCTTCTTTCTGCACCTCTCTTGCATCTTTCTGCACCCCTCCTGCCACTTTCTGCATGCCTCTTCCCTCTTTCTGTATCTCCTTCTGCCTGTTTCTGCAACTCTCTTGCCTCTTTCTGCATCTCTGTTGCTTCATTCTGCACTTCTCATGCCTATTTCTGTACCCTCTTCCCTCTTTCTGCACCTCTACTGCCTCTTTCTGCACCCCACTTCCCTCTTTCTGCACCTATGTTGCCTGTTCCTGCACCTCTGTTGCCTCTTTCTGCACTTCTCTTGCCTCTTTCTGCACTTCTCTTGTCTCTTTATGCATCCCTCTTGCCTCTTTCTCGACCTTTGTTGCTTCTTTCGGTACTTCTCTTGCTTCTTTCTGTACGTCTATTGCTTCTTTCTGCACCCCTCTTGCCTCGTTCTGCACCCCTCTTCCCCCTTTCTGCACCTCTCTTGCCTCTTTCTGTACCTTCCTTACCTCTTTCTGCATTTCACTTGCCTCTTTCTACACCTCTGTTGTTTCTTTCTGCACTTATCTTGCTTTTTTCACACCCCTCTACCCTCTTACTGCACCTCTCTTGCCTCAGTCTGTACCCCTGTTCCCCCTTTCTGCACCTCTTTTTGCCTGTTTCTGTAACTTTCTTGCCTCTTTCTGCACTTCACTGCCTCTTTCTACACCTCTGTTGTTTCTTTCTGTACTTCTCTTACCTCTTTCTGCACCTCTCTTGCCTCTTTCTGCACCCCACTTCCCTATTTCTGTATCCCTCTTTCTGTACCTATTTTGCCTGTTCCTGCACCTCTCTTGCCTCTTTCTACACTTCTCTGCCTCTTTCTTAACTTCTCTTGCCTCTTTCTGCACCCCTCTTGCCTCTTTCTGCACATATGTTGCTTCTTTCTGTGCTTCTCTTGCTTCTTTCTGTACCTCTATTGCTTCTTTCTGCACCCCTCTTGCCTCGTTCTGTACCCCTCTTCCCTCTTTCTGTACCTCTCTTGCCTATTTCTGTACCTTCCTTACCTCTTTCTGCATTTCACTTGCCTCTTTCTATACCTCTGTTGTTTCTTTCTGCACTTATCTTGCTTTTTCCGCACCCCTCTTCCCTCTTACTGCACCTCTCTTGCCTCTGTCTGTACCCCTGTTCCCCCTTTCTGCACCTATTTTTTGGCTGTTTCTGCAACTCTCTTGCCTCTTTCTGCAGTTCTCTTGCCTCCTTCTGCACCTTTGTTGCTTCTTTCTGCACTTCTCTTGCTTCTTTCTGAACCCCACTTGCCTCTTTATGCACCGCTCTTCCCTCTTTCTGCACCTCTCTTGCCTCTTTCTGCACCTTTTTTTCCTCTTTCTGCACTTCTCTTGCCTCTTTCTGCACCTCTGTTGCTTCTTTCTGCACTTCTTTTCCTTCTTTCTGCACCTCTCTTTCTTCTTTCTGCACCCCTGTTCCCTATTTCTGCACCTCTCCTGCCTGTTTCTGCACCTCTCTTGCCTCTTTCTGTACCTCAGTTGCTTCTTTTTGCACTTCTCTTGCTTCTTTCTGTACCCTCTTGCCTCTTTCTGCACCTCTGTTGCTTCTTTATCCACTTCTCTTGCTTCTTTCTGCACCTCTCTTGCTTCTTTCTGCACCCATCTTTTCTCTTTCTGCACCCTTCTTCCCTCTCTGCACCCCTCTTGCCTCTTTCTCCACATCTGTTGCTTCTTTCTGTGCTTCTCTAGCTTCTTTATGCACCTCTATTGCTTCTTTCTGCACCCTCTTGCCTCGTTCTGCACCCTTCTTCCCTCTTTCTGCACCTCTCTTACCTCTTTCTGCACCTTTCTTACCTCCTTCTGCATTTCTCTTGTCCTTTCTACACCTCTGTTGTTTCTTTCCGCACTTCTCTTGCCTCTTTCTGCACCTCTCTTACCTCTTACGGCAGATCTGTTTGTTTTTTCTGTACTTCTCTTGCTTTTTTCCTCACCTCTGTCTGTACCCCTGTTCCCTCTTTCTGCACCTCTTTTGCCTCTTTCTGCAAATCTCGTGCCTCTTTCTGCAGTTCTCTTACCTCCTTCTGTACCCTTTTTGCACCTCTCTTGCCTCTTTCTGCACTTCTCTTACCTCCTTCTGCACCTCTGTTGCTTCTTTCTTCACTTCTCATGCCTTTTTCTGTACCCTCTTACCTCTTTCTGCACCTCTCTTGCCTCTTTATGCAGTTCTCTTGCCTCTTTCTGCACATCTCTTTTGCTTTCTGCACCCCCTTATTTCCACACATCTCTTCCCTCTTTCTGCACCTCTCTTGCCTCTGTCTGTACATTTGTTCCCTCTTTCTGAACCTCTTTTGCCTCTTCTGCAGTTCTTGTGCTTCTTTCTGTACCTCTCTTGCTTCTTTCTGCTCCCCTCTTGCCTCTATCTGCACCCCTCTTCTCTCTTTCTGTACCTCACTTGCTTATTTCTGCACCTCTCTTGCCTCTTTCCGCACTTCTCTTGCCTCTTTCTGCACCATTGTTGCTTCTTTCTGCACTTCTCTTCCCTATTTCTGCACATCTCTTGCTTCTTTCTGCATTCCTGTTCCCTCTTTCTGCACCTCTCCTGCCTGTTTCTGCACCTCTCTTGCATCTTTCTGCACCTCAGTTGCTTATATTTTCTGCACCTCTCTTGCCTCTTTCTGCACCTCTGTTGCTTCTTTCTGCACTTCTCATGCCTCTTTCTGTAACCTCTTCCCTCTTTATGCACCTCTCTTGCCTCTTTCAGCACCCCACTACACTCTTTCTGCACCTCTGTTGCCTCTTTCTGCACTTCTCATGCCTCTTTTTGCACTACTCTTGCCTCTTTATGCACCCCTCTTGCCTCTTTCTGCTCCTCTGTTGCTTCTTTCTTCACTTCTCATGCCTTTTTCTGTACCCTCTTACCTCTTTCTGCACCTCTCTTGACTCTTTCTGTACCTTTCTTCCTTTTTATGTAGTTCTCTTGCCTCTTTCTGAACATCTCTTTTGCTTTCTGCACCCCCTTCTTTCCACACCTCCCTTCCCTCTTTCTGTACCTCTCTTGCCTCTGTCTGTACACTTGTTCCCTCTTGTTGTACCTCTTTTGTCTGTTTCTGCAACTCTCTTGCCTCTTCTGCAGTTCTCTTGCCTGCCTCGGCACCTCTCTAGCTTCTTTCTGCACCTCTCTTGCCTCTTTCTGCACTTCTCTTGCCTCTTTCTGCACCTCTGTTGCTTCTTTCTGCACTTCTCTTCCCTCTTTCTGCACATCTCTTGCTTCTTTCTGTACCCCTGTTCCCTCTTTCTGCACCTCTCCTGCCTGTTTCTGCACCTCTCTTGCCTCTTTCTGCACATCAGTTGCTTATATTTTATGCACCTCTCTTGCCTCTTTCTGCACCTCTGTTGCTTCTTTCTGCACTTCTCATTCCTCTTTCTGCAACCTCTTCCCTCTTTCTGCACCTCTCTTGGCTCTTTCAGCACCCCACTTCCCTCTTTCTGTACTTCTCTTGCTTCTTTCTGTACCTCTAATGCTTCTTTCTGCACTCCTGTTGCCTCATTCTGCACCCCTCTTCCCTCTTTCTGAACCTCTCTTGCCTCTTTCTGCACCTTTCTTACCTCTATCTGCATTTCTCTTGCCTCTTTCTTCACCTCTGTTGTTTCTTTCTGCACTTCTCTTCCCTCTTTCTGCACCTCTCTTGCCTCTGTCTGTATCCCTCTTACCTCTTTCTGCAAAACTTTTGCCTGTTTCTGCAACTCTCTTGCCTCTTTCTGCAGTTCTCTTGCCTTCTTCTGCACCTCTGTTGCTTCTTTCTGCATTTCTCTTGCTTCTTTCTGTACCTATCTTGCTTCTTTCTGCACCCGTCTTGCCTCTTTCTGTACCCCTCGTCCCTCTTTCTGTACCTCTCGTGCCTCTTTCTGCACCTCTCTTGCCTCTTCCTGCATTTCTCTTGCCTCTTTCTGCACCTCTGTTGCTTCTTTCTGAACTTCTCTTCCCTATTTCTGCACCTCTCCTGCCTGTTTTTGCACCTCTCTTGCCTCTTTCTGCACCTCTCTTGCCTCTTTCTGCACCTCAGTTGCTTTTTTCTGCATCCCACTTCCCTCTTTCTGCACCCCTCTTTCTGCACCTATGTTGCCTGTTCCTGCACCTCCCTTGCCTCTTTCTGCACTTCTCGTGCCTCTTTCTGCACCCTCTTGCCTCATTATGCACCTCCATTGCTTCTTTCTGCACTTCTCTTGCTTCTTTCTGTACCTCTCTTGCTTTTTTCTGCACCTCTCTTTACTCTTTCTGCACCTTCTTCCCTCTTTGTGCCCCTCTCTTGCTTCTTTCTACACCTGTCTTGCCCTTTTATGCAGTTCTCTTGGCTCTTTCTGCACCTCTGTTGCTTCTTTCTGCACGTCTTTTCCCTCTTTCTGCACTCCTTCTTCTGCAACTATGTTGGCTTTTCCTGCACCTCTGTTTCTCTTTCTGCACTTATCTTGCCTCTATTTGCACCCCTCTTGCCTCTTTCTGCACCTCTCTTTCTTCTTTCTGTATTTCTCTTGCTTCTTTCTGCACCTCTATTGCTTCTTTCTGCACCCCTCTTACCTCGTTCTGCACCAATATTCCCTCATTCTGCACCTCTCTTGCCTGTTTCTGCACATTTCTTACCTCTTTCTGCATTTCACATGCCTCTTTCTACACCTCTGTTGTTTCTTTCTGCACTTCTCTTACCTCTTTCTGCACCTTTCTTGCCTCTTTCTGCATCCCACTTCCCTCTTTCTGCACCCCTCTTTCTGCACCTATGTTGCCTGTTCCTGCACCTCTCTTGCCTCTTTCTGCACTTCTCTTGTCTCTTTTTACACTTCTCTTGCCTCTTTCTGTGCTTCTCTTGCTTCTTTCTGTACCTCTAATGCTTCTTTCTGCACTCCTGTTGCCTCGTTCTGCACCCCTCTTCCCTCTTTCTGAACCTCTCTTGCCTCTTTCTGCACCTTTCTTACCTCTATCTGCATTTCTCTTGCCTCTTTCTTCACCCTTGTGTTTCTTTCTGCACTTCTCTTCCCTCTTTCTGCACCTCTCTTGCCTCTGTCTGTACCCCTCTTACCTCTTTCTGCACCACTTTTGCCTGTTTCTGCAACTCTCTTGCCTCTTTCTGCAGTTCTCTTGCCTTCTTCTGCACCTCTGTTGCTTCTTTCTGCACTTCTCTTGCTTCTTTCTGTACCTCTCTTGCTTCTTTCTGCACCCGTCTTGACTCTTTCTGTACCCCTCGTCCCTCTTTCTATACCTCTTGTGCCTCTTTCTGCACCTCTCTTGCCTCTTCCTGCATTTCTCTTGCTTCTTTCTGCACCTCTGTTGCTTCTTTCTGCACTTCTCTTCCCTCTTTCTGCACCTCTCCTGCCTGTTTCTGCACCTCTCTTGCCTCTTTCTGCACCTCAGTTGCTTTTTTTTGCATCCCACTTTCCTCTTTCTGCACCCCTCTTTCTGCACCTATGTAGCCTGTTCCTGCACCTCTCTTGCCTCTTTCTGCACTTCTCGTGCCTCTTTCTGCACCTCAGTTGCTTTTTTCTGCACTTCTATTGCCTCTTTCTGCACCCTCTTGCCTCATTATGCACCTCCATTGCTTCTTTCTGCACTTCTCTTGCTTTTTTCTGCACCTCTCTTTCCTCTTTCTGCACCTTCTTCCCTCTTTGTGCCCCTCTCTTGCCTCTTTCTACACCTGACTTGCCCTTTTATGCAGTTCTCTTGGCTCTTTCTGCACCTCTGTTGCTTCTTTCTGCACGTCTTTTCCCTCTTTCTGCACTCCTTCTTCTGCAACTATGTTGGCTTTTCCTGCACCTCTCTTTCCTCTTTCTGCACTTATCTTGCCTCTATTTGTACCCCTCTTGCCTCTTTCTGCACCTCTCTTTCTTCTTTCTGCATTTCTCTTGCTTCTTTCTGCACCTCTATTGCTTCTTTCTGTACCCCTCTTACCTCGTTCTCCACCAATATTCCCTCATTCTACACCTCTCTTGCCTGTTTCTGCACATTTCTTACCTCTTTCTGCATTTCACTTGCCTCTTTCTACACCTCTGTTGTTTCTTTCTGCACTTCTCTTACCTCTTTCTGCACCTTTCTTGCCTCTTTCTGCATCCCACTTCCCTCTTTCTGCACCCCTCTTTCTGCACCTATGTTGCCTGCTCCTGCACCTTTCTTGACTCTTGCTGCACTTCTCTTGCCTCTTTCTGCACTTCTCTTGCCTCTTTCTGCACCTTTCTTCCCTTTTTCTGCACCTCTCTTGCCTCTTTCTGCACTTCTCTTGCCTCTTTTTGCACTTCTCTTGCCTCTTTCTGCACCTCTATTGCTTCTATCTTCTGCACATCTCTTGCCTCTTTCAGCACCTCTCTTACCGCCTTCTGCACCTCTGTTGCTTCTTTCTTCACTTCTCATGCCTTTTTCTGTACCCTCTTACCTCTTTCTGTGCCTCTCTTGACTCTTTCTGTACCTTTCTTCCTTTTTATGCAGTTCTCTTGCCTCTTTATGAACATCTCTTTTGCTTTCTGCAACCCCTTCTTTCTACACCTCTCTTCTCTCTTTCTGTACCTCTCTTGCCTCTGTCTGTACACTTGTTCCCTCTTTTTGTACCTCTTTTGCCTGTTTCTGCAACTCTCTTGCCTCTTCTGCAGTTCTCTTGCCTGCCTCTGCACCTCTCTAGCTTCTTTCTGCACCTCTCTTGCCTCTTTCTGTACCCCTCTTACCTCGTTCTCCACCAATATTCCCTCATTCTACACCTCTCTTGCCTGTTTCTGCACATTTCTTACCTCTTTCTGCATTTCACTTGCCTCTTTCTACACCTCTGTTGTTTCTTTCTGCACTTCTCTTACCTCTTTCTGCACCTTTCTTGCCTCTTTCTGCATCCCACTTCCCTCTTTCTGCACCCCTCTTTCTGCACCTATGTTGCCTGCTCCTGCACCTTTCTTGACTCTTGCTGCACTTCTCTTCTCTTGCCTCTTTCTGCACTTCTCTTGCCTCTTTCTGCACCCTTCTTCCCTTTTTCTGCACCTCTCTTGCCTCTTTCTGCACTTCTCTTGCCTCTTTTTGCACTTCTCTTGCCTCTTTCTGCACCTCTATTGCTTCTATCTTCTGCACATCTCTTGCCTCTTTCAGCACCTCTCTTACCGCCTTCTGCACCTCTGTTGCTTCTTTCTTCACTTCTCATGCCTTTTTCTGTACCCTCTTACCTCTTTCTGCGCCTCTCTTGACTCTTTCTGTACCTCTCTTGCCTCTTTCTGAACATCTCTTTTGCTTTCTGCACCCCCTTCTTTCTACACCTCTCTTCTCTCTTTCTGTACCTCTCTTGCCTCTGTCTGTACACTTGTTCCCTCTTTTTGTACCTCTTTTGCCTGTTTCTGCAACTCTTTTGCCTCTTCTGCAGTTCTCTTGCCTGCCTCGGCACCTCTCTAGCTTCTTTCTGCACCTCTCTTGCCTCTTTCTGCACTTCTCTTGCCTCTTTCTGCACCTCTGTTGTTTCTTTCTGCACTTCTCTTGCTTCTTTCTGCACATCTCTTGCTTCTTTCTGCACCCCTGTTCCCTCTTTCTGCACCTCTCTTGACTCTTTCTGCACATCAGTTGCTTATATTTTATGCACCTCTCTTGCCTCTTTCTGCACCTCTGTTGCTTCTTTCTGCACTTCTCATTCCTCTTTCTGCAACCTCTTCCCTCTTTCTGCACCTCTCTTGGCTCTTTCAGCACCCCACTTCCCTCTTTCTGTACTTCTCTTGCTTCTTTCTGTACCTCTAATGCTTCTTTCTGCACTCCTGTTGCCTCATTCTGCACCCCTCTTCCCTCTTTCTGAACCTCTCTTGCCTCTTTCTGCACCTTTCTTACCTCTATCTGCATTTCTCTTGCCTCTTTCTTCACCTCTGTTGTTTCTTTCTGCACTTCTCTTCCCTCTTTCTGCACCTCTCTTGCCTCTGTCTGTACCCCTCTTACCTCTTTCTGCAAAACTTTTGCCTGTTTCTGCAACTCTCTTGCCTCTTTCAGCAGTTCTCTTGCCTTCTTCTGCACCTCTGTTGCTTCTTTCTGCATTTCTCTTGCTTCTTTCTGTACCTATCTTGCTTCTTTCTGCACCCGTCTTGCCTCTTTGTGTACCCCTCGTCCCTCTTTCTGTACCTCTCGTGCCTCTTTCTGCACCTCTCTTGCCTCTTCCTGCATTTCTCTTTACTCTTTCTGCACCTCTGTTGCTTCTTTCTGCACTTCTCTTCCCTATTTATGCACCTCTCCTGCCTGTTTTTGCACCTCTCTTGCCTCTTTCTGCACCTCTCTTGCCTCTTTCTGCACCTCAGTTGCTTTTTTCTGCATCCCACTTCCCTCTTTCTGCACCCCTCTTTCTGCACCTATGTTGCCTGTTCCTGCACCTCCCTTGCCTCTTTCTGCACTTCTCGTGCCTCTTTCTGCACCTCAGTTGCTTTTTTCTGCACTTCTATTGCCTCTTTCTGCACCCTCTTGCCTCATTATGCACCTCCATTGCTTCTTTCTGCACTTCTCTTGCTTCTTTCTGTACCTCTCTTGCTTTTTTCTGCACCTCTCTTTCCTCTTTCTGCACCTTCTTCCCTCTTTGTGCCCCTCTCTTGCTTCTTTCTACACCTGTCTTGCCCTTTTATGCAGTTCTCTTGGCTCTTTCTGCACCTCTGTTGCTTCTTTCTGCACGTCTTTTCCCTCTTTCTGCACTCCTTCTTCTGCAACTATGTTGGCTTTTCCTGCACCTCTGTTTTCTCTTTCTGCACTTATCTTGCCTCTATTTGCACCCCTCTTGCCTCTTTCTGCACCTCTCTTTCTTCTTTCTGTATTTCTCTTGCTTCTTTCTGCACCTCTATTGCTTCTTTCTGCACCCCTCTTACCTCGTTCTGCACCAATATTCCCTCATTCTGCACCTCTCTTGCCTGTTTCTTACCTCTTTCTGCATTTCACTTGCCTCTTTCTACACCTCTGTTGTTTCTTTCTGCACTTCTCTTACCTCTTTCTGCACCTTTCTTGCCTCTTTCTGCATCCCACTTCCCTCTTTCTGCACCCCTCTTTCTGCACCTATGTTGCCTGTTCCTGCACCTCTCTTGCCGCTTTCTGCACTTCTCTTGCCTCTTTTTGCACTTCTCTTGCCTCTTTCTGTGCTTCTCTTGCTTCTTTCTGTACCTCTAATGCTTCTTTCTGCACTCCTGTTGCCTCGTTCTGCACCCTCTTCCCTCTTTCTGAACCTCTCTTGCCTCTTTCTGCACCTTTCTTACCTCTATCTGCATTTCTCTTGCCTCTTTCTTCACCTCTGTGTTTCTTTCTGCACTTCTCTTCCCTCTTTCTGCACCTCTCTTGCCTCTGTCTGTACCCCTCTTACCTCTTTCTGCACCACTTTTGCCTGTTTCTGCAACTCTCTTGCCTCTTTCTGCAGTTCTCTTGCCTTCTTCTGCACCTCTGTTGCTTCTTTCTGCACTTCTCTTGCTTCTTTCTGTACCTCTCTTGCTTCTTTCTGCACCCGTCTTGCCTCTTTCTGTACCCCTCGTCCCTCTTTCTATACCTCTTGTGCCTCTTTCTGCACCTCTCTTGCCTCTTCCTGCATTTCTCTTGCTTCTTTCTGCACCTCTGTTGCTTCTTTCTGCACTTCTATTCCCTCTTTCTGCACCTCTCCTGCCTGTTTCTGCACCTCTCTTGCCTCTTTCTGCACCTCAGTTGCTTTTTTCTGCATCCCACTTTCTTCTTTCTGCACCCCTCTTTCTGCACCTATGTTGCCTGTTCCTGCACCTCTCTTGCCTCTTTCTGCACTTCTCGTGCCTCTTTCTACACCTCTGTTGTTTCTTTCTGCACTTCTCTTACCTCTTTCTGCACCTTTCTTGCCTCTTTCTGCATCCCACTTCCCTCTTTCTGCACCCCTCTTTCTGCACCTATGTTGCCTGCTCCTGCACCTTTCTTGACTCTTGCTGCACTTCTCTTGCCTCTTTCTGCACTTCTCTTGCCTCTTTCTGCACCCTTCTTCCCTTTTTCTGCAACTCTCTTGCCTCTTTCTGCACTTCTCTTGCCTCTTTCTGCACCTCTATTGCTTCTATCTTCTGCACATCTCTTGCCTCTTTCAGCACCTCTCTTACCTCCTTTTGCACCTCTGTTGCTTCTTTCTTCACTTCTCATGCCTTTTTCTGTACCCTCTTACCTCTTTCTGCGCCTCTCTTGACTCTTTCTGTACCTTTCTTCCTTTTTATGCAGTTCTCTTGCCTCTTTCTGAACATCTCTTTTGCTTTCTGCACCCCCTTCTTTCCACACCTCTCTTCCCTCTTTCTGTACCTCTCTTGCCTCTGTCTGTACACTTGTTCCCTCTTTTTGTACCTCTTTTGCCTGTTTCTGCAACTCTCTTGCCTCTTCTGCAGTTCTCTTGCCTGCCTCTTCACCTCTCTAGCTTCTTTCTGCACCTCTCTTGCCTCTTTCTGCACTTCTCTTGCCTCTTTCTGCACCTCTGTTGCTTCTTTCTGCACTTCTCTTGCTTCTTTCTGCACATCTCTTGCTTCTTTCTGCACCCCTGTTCCCTCTTTCTGCACCTCTCCTGCCTGTTTCTGCACCTCTCTTGCCTCTTTCTGCACATCAGTTGCTTATATTTTATGCACCTCTCTTGCCTCTTTCTGCACCTCTGTTGCTTCTTTCTGCACTTCTCATTCCTCGTTCTGCAACCTCTTCCCTCTTTCTGCACCTCTCTTGGCTCTTTCAGCACCCCACTTCCCTCTTTCTGTACTTCTCTTGCTTCTTTCTGTACCTCTAATGCTTCTTTCTGCACTCCTGTTGCCTCATTCTGCACCCCTCTTCCCTCTTTCTGAACCTCTCTTGCCTCTTTCTGCACCTTTCTTACCTCTATCTGCATTTCTCTTGCCTCTTTCTTCACCTCTGTTGTTTCTTTCTGCACTTCTCTTCCCTCTTTCTGCACCTCTCTTGCCTCTGTCTGTACCCCTCTTACCTCTTTCTGCAAAACTTTTGCCTGTTTCTGCAACTCTCTTGCCTCTTTCTGCAGTTCTCTTGCCTTCTTCTGCACCTCTGTTGCTTCTTTCTGCATTTCTCTTGCTTCTTTCTGTACCTATCTTGCTTCTTTCTGCACCCGTCTTGCCTCTTTCTGTACCCCTCGTCCCTCTTTCTGTACCTCTTGTGCCTCTTTCTGCACCTCTCTTGCCTCTTCCTGCATTTCTCTTGCCTCTTTCTGCACCTCTGTTGCTTCTTTCTGCACTTCTCTTCCCTATTTCTGCACCTCTCCTGACTGTTTTTGCACCTCTCTTGCCTCTTTCTGCACCTCTCTTGCCTCTTTCTGCACCTCAGTTGCTTTTTTCTGCATCCCACTTCCCTCTTTCTGCACCCCTCTTTCTGCACCTATGTTGCCTGTTCCTGCACCTCCCTTGCCTCTTTCTGCACTTCTCGTGCCTCTTTCTGCACCTCAGTTGCTTTTTTCTGCACTTCTATTGCCTCTTTCTGCACACTCTTGCCTCATTATGCACCTCCATTGCTTCTTTCTGCACTTCTCTTGCTTCTTTCTGTACCTCTCTTGCTTTTTTCTGCACCTCTCTTTCCTCTTTCTGCACCTTCTTCCCTCTTTGTGCCCCTCTCTTGCTTCTTTCTACACCTGTCTTGCCCTTTTATGCAGTTCTCTTGGCTCTTTCTGCACCTCTGTTGCTTCTTTCTGCACGTCTTTTCCCTCTTTCTGCACTCCTTCTTCTGCAACTATGTTGGCTTTTCCTGCACCTCTCTTTCCTCTTTCTGCACTTATCTTGCCTCTATTTGCACCCCTCTTGCCTCTTTCTGCACCTCTCTTTCTTCTTTCTGTATTTCTCTTGCTTCTTTCTTCACCTCTATTGCTTCTTTCTGCACCCCTCTTACCTCGTTCTGCACCAATATTCCCTCATTCTGCACCTCTCTTGCCTGTTTCTGCACATTTCTTACCTCTTTCTGCATTTCACTTGCCTCTTTCTACACCTCTGTTGTTTCTTTCTGCACTTCTCTTACCTCTTTCTGCACCTTTCTTGCCTCTTTCTGCATCCCACTTCCCTCTTTCTGCACCCCTCTTTCTGCACCTACGTTGCCTGTTCCTGCACCTCTCTTGCCTCTTTCTGCACTTCTCTTGCCTTTTTTTGCACTTCTCTTGCCTCTTTCTGTGCTTCTCTTGCTTCTTTCTGTACCTCTAATGCTTCTTTCTGCACTCCTGTTGCCTCGTTCTGCACCCCTCTTCCCTCTTTCAGAACCTCTCTTGCCTCTTTCTGCACCTTTCTTACCTCTATCTGCATTTCTCTTGCCTCTTTCTTCACCTCTGTGTTTCTTTCTGCACTTCTCTTCCCTCTTTCTGCACCTCTCTTGCCTCTGTCTGTACCCCTCTTACCTCTTTCTGCACCACTTTTGCCTGTTTCTGCAACTCTCTTGCCTCTTTCTGCAGTTCTCTTGCCTTCTTCTGCACCTCTGTTGCTTCTTTCTGCACTTCTCTTGCTTCTTTCTGTACCTCTCTTGCTTCTTTCTGCACCCGTCTTGCCTCTTTCTGTACCCCTCGTCCCTCTTTCTATACCTCTTGTGCTTCTTTCTGCACCTCTCTTGCCTCTTCCTGCATTTCTCTTGCTTCTTTCTGCACCTCTTTTGCTTCTTTCTGCACTTCTCTTCCCTCTTTCTGCACCTCTCCTGCCTGTTTCTGCACCTCTCTTGCCTCTTTCTGCACCTCAGTTGCTTTTTTCTGCATCCCACTTTCCTCTTTCTGCACCCCTCTTTCTGCACCTATGTTGCCTGTTCCTGCACCTCTCTTGCCTCTTTCTGCACTTCTCGTGCCTCTTTCTGCACCTCAGTTGCTTTTTTCTGCACTTCTATTGCCTCTTTCTGCACCCTCTTGCCTCATTATGCACCTCCATTGCTTCTTTCTGCACTTCTCTTGCTTTTTTCTGCACCTCTCTCTCCTCTTTCTGCACCTTCTTCCCTCTTTGTGCCCCTCTCTTGCCTCTTTCTACACCTGACTTGCCCTTTTATGCAGTTCTCTTGGCTCTTTCTGCACCTCTGTTGCTTCTTTCTGCACGTCTTTTCCCTCTTTCTGCACTCCTTCTTCTGCAACTATGTTGGCTTTTCCTGCACCTCTCTTTCCTCTTTCTGCACTTATCTTGCCTCTATTTGCACCCCTCTTGCCTCTTTCTGCACCTCTCTTTCTTCTTTCTGCATTTCTCTTGCTTCTTTCTGCACCTCTATTGCTTCTTTCTGCACCCCTCTTACCTCGTTCTCCACCAATATTCCCTCATTCTGCACCTCTCTTGCCTGTTTCTGCACATTTCTTACCTCTTTCTGCATTTCACTTGCCTCTTTCTACAGCTCTGTTGTTTCTTTCTTCACTTCTCTTACCTCTTTCTGCACCTTTCTTGCCTCTTTCTGCATCCCACTTCCCTCTTTCTGCACCCCTCTTTCTGCACCTATGTTGCCTGCTCCTGCACCTTTCTTGACTCTTGCTGCACTTCTCTTGCCTCTTTCTGCACTTCTCTTGCCTCTTTCTGCACCCTTCTTCCCTTTTTCTGCACCTCTCTTGCCTCTTTCTGCACTTCTCTTGCCTCTTTTTGCACTTCTCTTGCATCTTTCTGCACCTCTATTGCTTCTTTCTGCACCCCTCTTGCCTCGTTCTGCACTACTCTTCCCTGTTTCTGCATTTCACTAGCCTCTTTCTACACGTCTGTTGTTTCTTTCTGCACTTCTCTTGTTTTTTTGCGCACCCCTTTTCCCTCTTTCTGCACCTCTCTTGCCTCTGTCTGTACCCCTGCTCCCTCTTTCTGCACCTCTTTGTTGCCTGGTTCTGCAACTCTCTTGCCTCTTTTTGAAGTTCTCTTGCCTCCTTCTGCACCTCTGTTGCTTCTTTCTGCACTTCTCTTGCTTCTTTCTGTACCTCTCTTGCTTCTTTCTTCACCCCACTTGCATCTTTCTGCACCCTTCTTCCCTCTTTCTGCACCTCTCTGCCCTCTTTCTGCACCTCTCCTGCCTGTTTATGCACCTCTCTTGCCTCTTTTTGCACCTCAGTTGCTTCTTTCTGCACTTCTCTTGCCTCTTTCTGCACCTCTGCTACTTCTTTCTGCACTTCTCTTCCCTCTTTCTGCACCTCTCTTGCTTCTTTCTGCACCCCTGTTCTCTCTTTCTACACATCTCCTGCCTGTTTCTACACCTCTCTTGCCTCTTTCTGTACCTCAGTTGCTTCTTTCTGCACTTCTCTTGCCTCTTTCTGCACCCTCTTGCCTCTTTCTGCACCTCTGTTACTTTTTTATGCACTTCTCTTGCTTTTTCTGCACATCTCTTGCTTCTTTCTACACCTCTCTTGCCTCTTTCTGCACTCCTCCTACCTTCTTCTGCACCTCTGTTGGTTCTTTCTGCACCCCTCTTCCCTCTTCCTGTACCTCTCTTGCCTCTGTCAACACCCCTGTTCCTTCTTTCTACACTTCTTTTGCCTGTGCCTGCAACTCTCTTGCCTCTTTCTGCAGTTCTCTTTCCTCCTTCTGCACCTCTGTTTCTTCTTTCTGCACTTCTAGTGCTTTTTTGTACCTCTCTTGCTTCTTTCTGAACCCCTCTTGTCGCTTTCTTCATGCCTCTTCCCTCTTTCTGTACCTCTCTTGCTTCTTTCTGTACCTCTGTTGCTTCTTTCTGTGCTTCTCTTGCGTCTTTTCGCACCTCTATTGCTTCTTTCTGTACCCCTCTTGCCTCGTTCTGCACCCCTCTTCTGTCATTCTGCACCTCTCTTGCCTCTTTCTGTACCTTTCTTACCTCTTTCTGCATTTCACTTGCCTCTTTCTACACCTCTGTTGTTTCTTTCTGCACTTCTCTTACCTCTTTCTGCACATCTCTTGCCTCTTTCTGCACCCCAATTCCCTCTTTCTGCACCCCTCTTTCTGCAACTATGTTCCCTGCTCCTGCACCTTTCTTGACTCTTGCTGCACTTCTCTTGCCTCTTTCTGCACTTCTCTTGCCTCTTTCTGCACCCCGCTTGCCTCATTCTGTACCTCTGTTTCTGCTTTCTGCACTTAGCTTGCCTCTTTCTATACCTCTGTTGATTCTTTCTGCACTTCTCTTGCTTTTTTCTGCACCCCTCTTTCATCTTTCTGCACCTCTCTTGCTTCTATCTGTACCCCTGTTCCCCCTTGCTGCACCTCTTTGTTGCCTGTTTCTGCAACTCTCTTGCCTCTTTTTGCAGTTCTCTTGCCCCCTTCTGCACTTCTCTTGCTTCTTTCTGCACCTCTCTTGCTTCTTTCTGCACCCCTCTTGCCTATTTCTGCACCTCTCCTGCCTGTTTCTGCACCTCTCTTGCCTTTTTCTGTACCTTAGTTGCTTCTTTCTGCACTTCTCTTGCCTCTTTCTGCACCTCTGTTGCTGCTTTCTGCACTTCTTTTCCCTCTTTCTGCACCTCTCTTGCTTCTTTCTGCACCCCTGTTCCCTCTTTCTACACCTCTCCTGCCTGTTTATGCACCTCTCTTGCTTCTTTTTGTACCTCAGTTGCTTCTATCAGCACTTCTCTTGCCTCTTTCTGCACCCTCTTGCCTTTCTGCACCTCTGTTGCTTCTTTATGCACTTCTCTTGCTTTTTCTGCACCTCTCTTGCTTCTTTCTGCACCCCTCTTTCCTCTTTCTGCACCCTTCTTCCCTCTTTGTGCACCTCTCTTGCCTCTTTCTGAACCTCTCTTGCCTTTCTCCGCACCTCTTTTGATTCTTTCTCCACTTCTCTTGCCTCTTTCTGTACCCCTCTTGCCTCCTTCTGTAGAAATAAAAACCTTCTTAGGGGTTCACTGATACATCTGGTCCTTAAGACCAACAAAGAAAAGATTGGCACGGAAGCTGTAATATCAAAAAACATGTTTTAATAACCTCAGATGAGGGAGATTGCGTCTTACGGTACCCGCAGGCCACTGTAGGAGGCATTCTAATGAGTGCAGAGAACAAGGTCCTTATATATGCATTTGTTACATAGTCAGCATAAAATTAAGGGGAGGTCCTAGCACATACAAGCATGCTTATTGACTAATATGGGTATACACAATTTGCTTGCTCCACAAAGTGGGAGGGAGACTAAACTGCTTACATCAGTAAGAATAGCCTGACAGTTCTATACTAGGAGCAGGTGCATTCTACCAGCTAGGCCTTTCTGAGCATGTGCAAGACTCTGGAAGAGGGAGAAAGCACATGGCGAGCACATGGCTAACTAAAATGGCTGCCAAGTACAAAATGGCTTTCAGCTCATGCTAACAGCGATTCCTGCAATCTTTAACAGATGATCCTTTTAGCATGAGCTAAAGACATTCCCATGATCTAGTAGAGACATAGAAAATATTTTGCACATTTTCTTCTCATAAATTCATCAATATCCTATGCTAGGTGGGCATTTACATTCTAAACATTTCATTAAGCAGGTATATATAAGGTATAAGCAGGAGTACAAAGGGAACAGAGCATTGGGTCATACAGGTAGCAAGAGAGAAAAATGACAATTATCTCAAACAGAAATCTCAATATTTTTCCAACCCTAAGCAGAAAGCAAATACCAAAACCATCTAGTCTAATTCTAAGTTTCAGGGCTCTGATGTATTTCAGTGACTATCTATTTCAGTTTCAGAATAGCCAACAGCACATACCTAATAAAAACATTTTCAATAGACTTTCTCAGTATTTTTTATGATGGCTAAAGTATCAATTAATATACTTAAGGAAAGAGTAAAGTAATATGCGCAGATGAACTTTTCTCGTGCATAATAAACATTACTCTTAAAAAAAATATTAATGCAGTCAGACATATTATTACAAAAACAATCCTGGCTCCGGGGGACCAGGAGGACCACACAAGGCCATTGGAATTAGGACAAGGAGCCGCAAAGGGCTGCTCCTCCTCAAAAATGGGACGACCAAAGGGGTACATTATTAACAAAAAAAGAGTCCTTGGGAAATTGTAGTACAACCAACCAGAGGGGAGTCTTCTCCTGTGTCCGTTTGAGCCTCACAGGCAGGCTCTTGTTGTTCCCACGGTGGAGCTGCACAACTCGCAACTCAAGAATCACGGCCCAGTTTGAGAAGAAAAAGTCTTTCTTTCAGGATAGGGCAATCACCCCCCCAGGGCAAATACCCTCAATGATCCTGTCCAGTGTCTCAGGCAGTGCACCAGTTTTCTTCACTTTAATCTAACAGGCACCAAGGGCACAGCACCTGTACCCTAAACTCAAGTCCTTACCTAACTCCTGTATTGCACCTCTGGCGCACTGCTCTTTTGTTGGGGCCACAAATTGTAGCCAATATGCTCAGGCATCCCTTGATCAACAAACAAAGGCGTAGACTTGCATTCACTTGGGACCAGGACTCAAAGGCCTGAAGCAACCCTTGTTTCAAAGGGGGTCACCTCAAGCAAAAGCCTCCTTGCCGTCCTTGTCGCTCTGTGACTCTCTCAGCTGGGCATCAAAAACTGGATCCACACAAAGATTTCTCCATCCTGATTTGTAACCCCGTCTTTCGCCCAAGACAGTGGCAGGGGTACACACTTCACGTCCCAGTGCTTCTGCCTTCACTGAGGTCCTAGTTGCCAGCAACGCCTGTGCTGGTTCCTTTTGTTTTGACTGTAGGCTGGACTGGTGCTGACTCCCAGGCTGGATCTGATGTCCGGGCCCCTCTGGCAATGGTTGTAAGGCAGCAAATATCTATTGGTGGACAGAACAAGAGGTCTTTAGACAAGGCACAGAAATAATCTAACAACAGAATACTTCCTTAGTCTTGGGGCGCCCCATACATTAGCAAGGCACCCAAGAACCACTTCATCTATCTGAGAGTAGAAAACCCTGGACCTATTGGCAAGTATAAAAGGAACGTTTTGGTGAACTGACAAGAGTAATACATCACCCAATCCCAAACAGCCAAGGAAGTCTGTGTTCATTTACTAAATTCTGAGGAAAAGAGAAAAACAATACAGACATACTCCAAATACTTACATTGGTGTATTCCTATATTACTAATCTGAAGAACCCTCAAGAAAAAGGAAATGTTCTACACTTTTACTCATAGATTTTACATTACTTGTACAGGACTGCAGACACTTGTAAAATAATTTCTCTTACATGTTATGCTTAGGACCATGCTCTCATGTTATAGGCGCAGCAGGAAAATTTAAAACTGCTAATTTAACAGGGATTCTTATTGCAAAAAGAACTAAACTTCAACATAGTGGGTACATTTTCTCCAGCAGAACATGTTATGACAAACAAACTCCTATAAAACAATATTTTCCTTCAAAATGTTTGCTGAGGATCACATGAGCGTCTTTCCTGCATTGTACTTTTCACGATCCGGACTTTGCAACATCATTTTCAAAAGGAAAAAACCCTATCTCCAGCTCTAATAAGGGCTGTCAGCTTATTGACAGAGACTAGCTAATAAAAGACTAGCAATGCCCTTGCAAAACTGTATAGAACATGAGAATAACATAAACAATAATGGTATTGCCACCTGAGATTTTTGAACAGAAACCCCCACTATACAGTTCCCCTTAAAGATCAAATAAGGGAACATCAATCTGTTCTACTCATTCTTTCATACAGGATGGGCAGTAACATAGTATATATGTTTCATCATTTTATTAATTCTAACAATTTTAAAACAGTATTACAGAATAGCCAATAACTGTCACATGGCCATTTCCTAGACAGCTTAGACAGACTCAAGAAAGAGTGAGAAAAAGAAGAGAGAAAACATAATTTTGCCTACCCTTAATTTGTAGAGGAGCTAGCCTCCTTCCCCATTTTGACAGTAGGAAACCTGAAACAGGTTTCACTTCTGTCAACACTTTCAACCCCTATTTGTAGCAACTGGGCACAAACAAACTTGTAGGAGATATCTTAGAAAGTGGCTATTCTCTGATTCAGCCTAACACAAGCACATTGAGTACTGTAGAAAGCGTCAGCAACCAATGTATCAATTCCTTGAGCAATTGTACTAGATTAACATGAGGGCGCATGAATGCAAACTAAAATCCATTTCCTCCTTATCGTAGCCCCTACACAGTATTCTTTAAACTAAAACCATTATTTTTATATACATGACAGATCAATGCTCAACTGAGGGCTGCTTTTCCTTCATTTCATATGACTGCGCAAAATGTGTGTTTGCCAAAAATAGGAAGCAAAGCTTCTCATTCCTCTCTCTGCGCTGTCATCTCGTCTTTCAAAAACTTTTCAGAGGTCGAAGTGGCCAAGCAAACCTTACCCTTCACCCTGCTAAGTTGCTAAATGCAGAACTCCGACCTTTGACCCGTTCAGCAGCTGGTCATTTTTTTTGTGCAAGGCTTGCCATGCGGTTTTTGTAATGCAAAGCAACTCTGGAGAATCACAGCTGAAAGGCAGTCCTGTCCGGTCCGTTTGCCAGTAATTTAAAGGTAGGATAATAACGTCTGCTGGTTTCTGTATACTTATTTTCATTTGTGTACAGTGTGTGGTGTGCAGTCTAGTAATACAGAGGTCAGCTGTTTGTTCTATACTGGCATGTGTACCAGCTCTAGCTTGAGATCAGTTTGAAACCTGCCCTGAGTGGTAGAACTGCTTGTAAAATTGTGAATTTAGCTCAATTTCGACTTAGGTGGTAGGGGCACTTAAAAATGAATATCCTACAATATTTTTGCATAATAGGAACCCCCAGAGTGTTCTCTAGATAGCCCAGGAATGGGAAATCAGAAATGTATAAGGTATACCCTTATAAAAATGAGTTTTGTACGGCTGGGTAAAGTGACATGTCACATTTAAGGTTCCTGCTATTGCGGTACAGCACTGCTTAAATCCAACTTTGATGCTAGGAATTCACAGTATGATGATTAGGCTTTATAAAGATGAAAAAACGAATTTAAAGCATTTATTTTTAATAATATATTTTTTTCATATAATTATTATTATTTTTTTTTAATTAAAACCAACCATTTTGATGATTCCACATTGGAAAAGCAAGCTTCATTCCTAGCCTATCATATTTAAACACATTCATGTATAACCCTAAGCACAGAAGCCTTACTTGAAACATGAAAAGTCTGCGCCACTTTTTAAAGGACAGTTATTATTTAACATCAGAACCACAGAGGTACTTATGAAAAAAGGCATTAAGAAAGGAAATCCCTACTTTCAATTTTGTTCTCTGTTATCAAAAATAATGAAACTGGTTTTTTGAAACTTTTAAAATAATGCAGGCCTTCATACCAGTTTTACACTGACTTAAAATTTTGCTGACTCAGCATTCCTGTCTGTGGCCATGATCGGGAATAGCCATATGCTATTTATGCAGCTGTTGTTTGTCAGCAGGCGTCAAATTTTCACACCTTTCTCAGGAAAAAAACCCTTTATTATTTGAAATACCCTGACAGAGTTAAATCCCCATTTGCTGTGTCAAACAGTTTCTTTTCAGTTAGTCAGTTTAAACACAGCTGTTGGAAAGCTTTTTTCTCGGTGCTGAAAGAAAAGCATGTCACAGTCTATTTAAAAACTGAGGCATTTCAATGCAGTCAAATCTATCTTTCTATAATGTGTATTTAGTTCAGCAACGACCAAATTCACTCAGATGATGTGCATGCCTTTTAATGTCTGATACAATGTATCTAAGGAAAATGCTGTAACGTTGTATTTTAGTCTATTGATTACAAAACACACAATTTCGTTTTTCTTCCTCTGTATGAGGCCTATTTTAATCCTATTGAATACGAATTCTAATTTTATCTTTAGCATTGTGGCAATTTGCACACATGTATAGTGTCTTACTCTGTCAATTTAATAGTAACATGCAGCTGTTTAGCATATGTTATATAATTCATTTCTGGATTTTTATTTAATATGTAAGTAACTAAATGACAGTTTGCATAACAGAATGATGACAGCAAAAACATAAACAAACTCATTGAGCTCATTCCAGACATTTACAGAAGGGGGTCATACACTCAGAACACACAACACAGCGCGCTTAAAGCTAGCCATTCTTACACAAAGAGCGCAATCGCTATTTACTCACACAAGTATCACCAATGTCAAACCACATAGACATTGAAACACACATTTAACCCACAAATCAACACTTAGGACTTTAAGACAGCTTACAAATTGTACGCAAGACCAAACTATTTGTAAATACTAATTGTAAGTCATATTTACAAGAAGAGCTCTCAAAAGTAGCCCAAAAACTGTTCCATGGTCAAGAAGCCAAAATACACCAAATTCGCCAGTTTTGGCTGGTAGAACACTCAAAAAGCGCTCTGCATATCACCACTTATGAATGTTACTAAGTGCACAGATCCGGATCCGTTTTATGTACATATTTAGTTCCATGGGGTACTTAGTCACCAAGGAAGAAATATCTTTTTACTATACCTAAACCTATTTAGGTATCCCCTCTGAGGAGTCAGCTGAGTACTTCCTAAATCCATATCGGTACCTCCAAGACAGAAACACTTTCTACAAAGTGTGCTAGAGGCAGGCATGTCAAGAATATTATAGCATATATAATATTATACTCCAAGTGACACTTAACACAATGTGTGCCGTTCAAGTTTTCAAAGTTAGAGAAAAATCTCCTCATTACCTGCCTTCATTTGCTGCAGCAAAACAAACAAACAAACCAAAATCTTGGCCAAGTCATTCCAAACAAAAGTGTTGCTCCAGCAACCTTACCAAACCAAAGTCTCCAGCTTCCAACTGCCAAGTTCAGAGTGACCTAACGGTCGTTTTAAAATACTCACGCCAAAGAAGTTCTCAGTCGGGAGCGGCAAACACTTGGAGGATCAGATCAGGAAGACCAGAAATATACTGGGCTGGAAGACAAACAATCTCCGTGCTCAGTGTACCTCCTCAGTAGATTCCTGTCCTGTACTCCTCAGTAGATTCCTGTCTCCCTTCAAGACAACTCCCTTGGATAGCTGCTGCACCGATGAGGTCCACTTTGGGCGCCATTTGTAGAAATAAAAACCTTCTTAGGGGTTCACTGATACATCTGGTCCTTAAGACCAACAAAGAAAAGATTGGCACGGAAGCTGTAATATCAAAAAACATGTTTTAATAACCTCAGATGAGGGAGATTGCGTCTTACGGTACCCGCAGGCCACTGTAGGAGGCATTCTAATGAGTGCAGAGAACAAGGTCCTTATATATGCATTTGTTACATAGTCAGCATAAAATTAAGGGGAGGTCCTAGCACATACAAGCATGCTTATTGACTAATATGGGTATACACAATTTGCTTGCTCCACAAAGTGGGAGGGAGACTAAACTGCTTACATCAGTAAGAATAGCCTGACAGTTCTATACTAGGAGCAGGTGCATTCTACCAGCTAGGCCTTTCTGAGCATGTGCAAGACTCTGAAAAGGGAGAAAGCACATGGCGAGCACATGGCTAACTAAAATGGCTGCCAAGTACAAAATGGCTTTCAGCTCATGCTAACAGCGATTCCTGCAATCTTTAACACTTCTGCACCTCTGTTGGTTCTTTCTGTACCCCTCGTCCCTCTTCCTGTACCTCTCTTGCCTCTGTCAGCACCCCTGTTCCCTCTTTCTGTACTTCTTTTGCCTGTTTCTGAAACTCTCTTGCCTCTTTCTGCAGTTCTCTTTCCTCCTTCTGCACCTCTGTTGCTTCTTTCTGCACTTCTGTTGCTTCTTTTTGTACCTCTCTTGCTTATTTCTGCACCCCTCTTGCCGCTTTCTACATGCCTCTTCCTTCTTTCTGTACCTCTCTTGCCTCTTTCTGCACCTCTCTTGCCTCTTTCTGCACTTCGCTTGCCTCTTTCTGCACCTCTGTTGCTTCTTTCTGTACTTCTCTTCCCTATTTCTGCACCTCTCTTGCTTTTTCTGCACTTCTCTTGCCTCTTTCCACACATCTCTTCTGATTTCTGCACCTCCTTTCTTTCTGCACTACTCTTGCTTCTTTCTTCACCTCTCTTGCTTCTATCTTCTGCACATCCCTTGCCTCTCTCAGCACCTCTGTTGCTTCTTTCTGCACTTCTCATGCCTCTTTTTGTACCCTTTTCCCTATTTCTGCACCTCTGTTGCCTTTTTCTGTACCTTTCTTCCTCTTTATGCACTTCTGTTGCCTCTTTCTGCACATCTCTTCTGCTTTCTGCACCCCCATTCTTTCAGTACCTCTCTTGCTTCTTTCTGCACCTCTCTTGCTTATATCTTCTGCACCTCTCTTGCCTCTTTCCACACCTCCGTTGCTTCTTTCTGCACTTCTCATGCCTCTTTCTGCACCTCTTCCCTCTTTCTGCACCTCTCTTGCCTCTTTCTGCACCCCACTTCCCTCTTTCTGCTCCCCTCTTTCTGTACCTCTGTTGCCTGTTTCTGCACCTCTCTTGCCTCTCTCTGCACTTCTCTTGCCACTTTCCTCACTTCTCTTGCCTCTTTCTGCACCCCTCTTGCCTCTTTCTGCACCTCTGTTGCTTCTTTCTGTACTTCTCTTGTTTATTTCTGCACCTCTATTGCTTCTTTCTGCACCCCTATTGCCTCGTTCTGCACCCCTCTTCCCTCTTTCTGCACCTCTCTTGCTTCTTTCTGCACCCCTCTTTCCTCTTTCTGCACCCTTCTTCCCTCTTTGTGCACCTCTCTTGCCTCTTCCTGAACCTCTCTTGCCTTTCTCTGCACCTCTTTTGATTCTTTCTCCACTTCTCTTGCCTCTTTCTGCACCCATCTTGCCTCTTTCTGCACCTCTGTTGGTTCTTTCTGCACCCCTCGTCCCTCTTCCTGTACCTCTCTTGCCTCTGTCAGCACCCCTGTTCCCTCTTTCTGCACTTCTTTTGCCTGTTTCTGAAACTCTCTTGCCTCTTTCTGCAGTTCTCTTTCCTCCTTCTGCACCTCTGTTGCTTCTTTCTGCACTTCTCTTGCTCCTTTTTGTACCTCTCTTGCTTCTTTCTGCACCCCTCTTGCCGCTTTCTACATGCCTCTTCCTTCTTTCTGTACCTTTCTTGCCTCTTTCTGCACTTCTCTTGCCTCTTTCTGCACTTCGCTTGCCTCTTTCTGCACCTCTGTTGCTTCTTTCTGCACTTCTTTTCCCTATTTCTGCACCTCTCTTGCTTTTTCTGCACTTCTCTTGCCTCTTTACACACATCTCTTCTGCTTTCTGCACCTCCTATCTTTCTGCACTACTCTTGCTTCTTTCTGCACCTCTCTTGCTTCTATCTTCTGCACATCCCTTGCCTCTCTCAGCACCTCTGTTGCTTCTTTTTGCACTTCTCATGCCTCTTTTTGTACCCTCTTCCCTCTTTCTGCACCTCTTTTGCCTTTTTCTGTACCTTTCTTCCTCTTTATGTACTTCTGTTGCCTCTTTCTGCACATCTCTTCTGTTTTCTGCACCCCCATTGTTTCAGCACCTCTCTTGCTTCTTTCTGCACCTCTCTTGCTTATATCTTCTGCACCTCTCTTGCCTCTTTCCATACCTCTGTTTCTTCTTTCTGCACTTCTCATGCCTCTTTCTGCACCTCTTCCCTCTTTCTGCACCTCTTTTGCCTCTTTCTGCACCCCACTTCCCTCTTTCTGCACCCCTCTTTCTGTACCTCTGTTGCCTGTTTCTGCACCTCTATTGCCTCTCTCTGCACTTCTCTTGCCACTTTCCTCACTTCTCTTGCCTCTTTCTGCACCCCTCTTGCCTCTTTCTGTACCTCTGTTGCTTCTTTCTGTACTTCTCTTGTTTATTTCTGCACCTCTATTGCTTCTTTCTGCACCCCTATTGCCTCGTTCTGCACCCCTCTTCCCTCTTTCTGCACCTCTCTTGCATCTTTCTGCACCTTTCTTACCTCTTTTTGCATTTTTCTTGCCTCTTTCTACACCTCTGTTGTTTCTTTCTGCACTTTTCTTGCCTCTTTCTGCACCTCTCTTGCTTTTTTCCGCACCCCACTTACCTCTTTCTGCACCTCTCTTGCCTCTGTCTGTACCCTGTTCCCTCTTTCTGCACCTCTTTTGCCTGTTTCTGCAACTTTCTGGCCTCTTTCTGGAGTTCTCTTGCCTCCTTCGGCACCTCTGGCTCTTCTTTCTGCACCTCTCTTGCCTCTTTCTGTACCTCAGTTGCTTCTTTCTGCATTTCTCTTGCCTCTTTCTGTACCCTCTTGCCTCTTTCTGCACCCTTATTCCCTCTTTGTGTACCTCTCTTGCCTCATTCTACACCTCTTTTGCCTTTTTCTGCAGTTCTCTTGCCTCTTTCTGCACCTCTTTTGCTTCTTTCTGTAATTCTCTTGCCTCTATCTGCACCCCTCTTGCCTCTTTCTGCACCTCTGTTGGTTCTTTCTGCACCCCTCTTCCCTCTTCCTGTACCTCTCTTGCCTTTGTCTGCACCACTGTTCACTCTTTCTGCACTTCTTTTGCCTGTTTCTGCAACTCTTTTGCCTCTTTCTATAGTTCTGTTTCCTCCTTCTGCACCTCTGTTGCTTCTTTCTGCACTTCTCTTGCTTCTTTCTGTACTTCTCTTGCTTCTTTCTGTACCTCTCCTGCTTCTGTCTGCACCCCTCTTGCCTCTTTCCGCATGCCTCGTCTCTCTTTCTGCACCTCTCTTGCCTCTTTCTACATCTCTCTTGCCTCTTTCTACACTTCTCTTGCTTCTTTCTGCACCTCTGTTGCTTCTTTCAGCACTTCTCTTCCCTCTTTATGCACCTCTCTTCTTTTTTCTGCACCCCAGTTGCCTCTTTCTGCACTCGTATTCCCTCTTTCTTTACCTCTCTTGCCTCTTTCTGCACCCCTCTTACCTCTTTCTGCACCTCTCTTCTTTCTGCACCTCTCTTGCTTCTTTCTTCACCCTTCTTCTCTTTTTCTGCACCTCTCTTGCCTCTTTCTGCACCTCTCTTGATTCTTTCTGCACTTGACTTGCATCTTTCTACACCCCTCTTCCCTCTTTTTGCACCTCTCTTGCCTCTTTCAACAGTTCTCTTGCCTCTTTCTGCACCTATCTTGCCTCTTTCTGTACCTCTCTTGCATCTTTCTGTACCTCACTTACCTCTTTCATTACTTCTTTTACTTCTTTCTACACCTCTGTTGCTTTTTGCAGCACTTCTCTTTCCTCTTTTTGCACTTCTCTTGCCTCTTTCTGCACCCTTCTTCCCTTTTTCTGCACCTCTCTTGCCTCTTTCTGCACTTCTCTTGCATCTTTCTGTACCTCTCTTGCTTCTTTGTGCACTTCTCTTGCCTCTTTCTGCACTTCTCTTGCCTCTTTCTGCACCTCTTTTGCTTCTTTCTGCACTTCTCTTCCCTCTTTTTGCACCTCTCTTTCTTCTTTCTGCTCCCCTGCTGCGCGCTCCATCGGGAGACAAAGGACACTACAAGGCCCATAATGCTCTGCTAGTCACGGTAGAGCGTCCCATCCAGGGCATGCATTGGAGCATTTAATTGATGAGGGCGGTGTCCTATGCGCCTTCAATTGCCAAAGCTTCTGAAGAGAAGTGGGGACACTTCGAAACGCGTCAGGCATCCATGGCAAATTGAACTGCTTAAAGTTATCGTTGTGACGTCGGATTATATACCATAAAGGCTCTTCATGAGCATGTTGCCATTCGAGTGCTCCTTATACGTTGGGTACTTTGGAGCTTGGATAAACACGCGGCACACCCTGCCGCAAAGGAGCACCACCCCAGGATGTTGGGGCCACGCGGTCTGTTATCGAGCAGGCTGACTTCGTGGGGCAGCAACAGCTTTAGCATTTCCACCGGGACACCGAGGCCCATCTGGGGGCTATGAATGTTACAGCAGCAACATTGCGCGCTCCATCGGGAGACAAAGGACACTACAAGGCCCATAATGCGGTGCTAGTCACGGCAGAGGGGTCGATTCCGATTTGGGCCGGAAATTTCTCCGACCGAGCCGGACCCGGAGAGATTTCCGACCGAATCGGACCCGTGCAGTCCGACCGAACGAGTACGATGCGGCCGTATGTTATCGGACTCGAGTCGGTCGGACTCCCATTGAAGTCAATGGGAGCCGGTCGTACAACGCGTACGCGGGCTCCCATTGACTCAATGGGTGCGAGTCGGACAAGGGCGCCCCCTACAGCGGGTACGCGGCGAAGCGATTCGCGCCGTACACGCACAGGTAGGGGGACCCATGGGTCCCCCCTGTGTGCGACTCGCGCGGCTACGCGTACAGGGGGTCCGACACGGACCCCCAAAGTACGGCTCCGACAGCTCTTTCGAGCCGGAGTGCGCGGCTCGGTCGGACTGCTCGCGGCGCGCATCGTACTTACCCGGCCGGGAAACGTCTCCATTGCGCGGTGCGAGTCGAGTCCGAGCGAGTCGGTCGGAGCGGTTCGAGCCGGGAGCGAGTCGGTCGGAGCGGTCGGGATGCCCGGGCGAGTCGGTCGGCGATTTCGCATCGTACTCGCTCGGCCGGACCCGCGTACGGTTCGGTCGGGAAACAGGGCTCCGAATCGGATCCGGTAAAGCCGAATCTGATTCGGAGCACTACCGGCCGAGATCGGAATCGGCCCCAGAGCGTCCCATCCAGGGCATGCATTGGAGCATTTAAATGATGAGGGCGGTGTCCTATGCGCCTTCAATTGACAAAGCCTTTGAAGAGAAGTGGGGACACTTCGAAACGCGTCAGGCACCCATGGCAAATTGAACTGCTTAAAGTTATCATTGTGCCGGCAGATTGTATACAATAAAGGCTCTTCATGAGCATGTTGCCATTCGAGTGCTCCTTATACGTTGGGTACTTTGGAGCTTGGATATATAGGGGCTAAGACATGGTTACAACCCAAACCAGGTTTTACTAAGTGTTCTACTTGTAGAGCATATAAATTTGGTAAAAATACTACTCATTATCTGTCACCTTTTAGCCCAGACAAAATTGCTATTCGGGGAACTTACACATGCAGGACGGAGTATGCAGTATATATTCTGACATGCACCTGAGGATTGAGATATGTCGGCAGTACAAAGTTGCAGGTGCATGTCAGAATATTGCAGCATTTGCGGGCCATCATGAACAATGATTCAGCTTATCCGGTGGCTCGCCATTTCAGACAAACGCATAATAATGATTTAAATTGTTTGAGTTATTTTGTGGTGGCAGCCATTCCAAAAACACGAAGAGGGGGTGATCGAGAAAAAGCTCTCAGGCAAATGGAATGTAAATTGATTTTGGAGCTAGACAGCAAATTTCCATATGGTTTGAATAATACTGAAGACCTACACAATTTCTTATAGATATCAATTGGGACCAATTGTTTATGTGTATGATTAAGATTGCTGTTTTTTAGTGTAGGCAACAGTCTTTGGTTAAGAAAAGTCTTTTTGTTAAAAGTAATATGAATTCTGTATCCGTTTATAAGAAGAGGGTTATAATAATGATATTGTTGATGGCAGCTGTTGAACCTTGTGTCCGGATTTGGTTTGGTCGGAATTGGAAATTCCGGTTCCGATTGAACCAATTTGGCCAAGGCCCGAATGAGATTTATTTTAGTGTGGTATTTTTTATGATATATGTGATGTATTTTGCATTTGCACTTTAATATTGGCTATTTTGCAC
Source organism: Calotriton arnoldi (assembly GCA_963921515.1). NCBI lineage: Eukaryota > Metazoa > Chordata > Amphibia > Caudata > Salamandridae > Calotriton > Calotriton arnoldi. The sequence continues at coordinate 721,956 of CAWUFW010001538.1, forward strand.
ATTAGGTAACATGTTGGTACACTTAGTATTTTTAATATTTAAATTGAAGGGCACTAGTGGGATTTATCCCATTTCCAATCTATGAAATATGACATTTGGGCAGTTGTTTGTTATTGTCAGCATTTATGTAGATATATAACTGTGGGAGAATAAAAGGGATTTATCCCATTTTTTATAATAATTAGAAATATTTAAAAAAATATTTTAAAGAATATTTTATTATAGAAGATGATCCCGAATAGTAGTATTCTACATAGATGTTAAAAATAGGCAGTGCAACCACATATTTGGCCAAGGAGTATCAGTGATGTTGGAATTATGACAAATGCCAAAAATGCTTGTTAAAGATATTTAATGAATTTTATTCTTTTATAGATGGATCACCGACACTCACGAACATTATGTCATGATTATGGCTAAATTGGTTATTGCACAAAGAAAAGTAAGAGAGAAAATAACGAGGAAAAAATGGATATTGTGCTCTATTGGGATAGGTGATAGTATTTTTAGTATTTTTACTATGTTTATTGTGTGTTTTGTCACGTGGTTTTGCACTTTAAAATGAAGGCGTTCTAACCTCACGAGTATGTGATCAAAGGCAAGTGTTGCCCGAAACGCGTAATCCGAGGAAACAATAAATAACTTATTTGCCTTAATATCCAGTGGTTCGTGGTTCCTTTTCGGCGGAAGCAAGCGAGTGTGTGGAGTCGAGAGAGGACCGTCTGGTGGTATATATATATATATATATATATATATATATATATATATTATCTACTGGCGGTCGCCAGTAGATAGTTATAGTTAGGACCTATTTTCCATAGGAAATCCGCGACATTCTATTTGAAATAACTCTCTTGCCGGTTGACGTATCTTCGCGAAATTTTCAAACTTTGTGGGGCGCTCCGGTGCGCTCCTATTCTGAAAGTCTCGGGGTGATTCGTCAGCGGGGGCCGAGAAAAAGGGGGTCCCAAAACACGTTTTCCCCATTCATTTTTCCATAGGAAACTTTAGACACGGCTACAGCCGAACTGCTGAACGGAATTACACCAAATTTGGCAAAGAGGTAGTTCTTGGTTCAGAAAGAACCCTTTTGTTAAATGGTGTAAATCCGTTCAGTAGTTGCTGAGAAAATCAAAAGTAAAAGTACATATATATCTATGGGCACGGAGGATCCGCGCACCCTCCCGATCACGAGCTGCATGCTAATTGGCTGTCAACACTCCAAATCAGGAAGTGTTGGCAGCCATTTTGTCCTCGGTAGAACCGAGGGACAGAAACAAGTGCGCAAAGCGCAAAAGGGGGAAGGGTAGCAACACCCTGACCCCTAGGTCTGCTCAGGGGTCCCACAAGGACCCCCTGGGCAAAAAAAAAATTTTTTTAAATCAGCGGGATGCGCTTAGGGTGCGCGGATCCCGCTGAGAAAAAAAAAGAAACAAGTGCGCAAAACGCACAAAGGGGCAGGGTAGAAACACCCTAACCCCTAGGCCTGCTCAGGGGTCCCACAAGGACCCCTGGGCAAAAATAAGCATTTTTTAAAAAAATAAAAACGGCATCGGGAGGGAGGCCACGCCCCTCTTTGACAGCACTCTGCAAACGCGCCCCCTGGCGCGTTTGCAGAGGAGGAACGACCCCTTGAATACTGGGGTCCTGGAGCCAACTAGCCCACCAGGAACCTCCAGTATGCGTCAGGGGCTGCATTGCAGAGAGTGTACAGAGGCCACGCCCTTTTACACCTCTCTGCAACGCAGCTCTGTGGCGCTTTTTGGATATACCTGTTGGGCTAGTTGGCCCCCAGGGACCCTCAGGATTCAAGGGAGTTAATCCCCCGACTTAAAACGCGCCACGGGCGCGTTTGCACAGTGGTGAAGGGAGGGGCGGGGCTTCAGGTGACATCTGTGCAAACGCGCCCCGTGGTGCGTTTTAAGTTGGGGATTAAATCCCTTCAATCCTGAGGGTCCCTGAGGGCCAACTAGCCCAACAGGTACATCCAGAAAGCGCCACAGAGCTGCGTTGCAGAGAGGTGTAAAAGGGGTGTGGCCTCTCTACACGTCTCTGCAACGAAGCCCCTGGCGCATACTGGAGGTTCCTGGTGGGCTAGTTGGCCCCTAGGGACCCTCATGATTCAAGGGGACTTAATCCCCCAACTTAAAACGCGCCACGGGGCGCGTTTGCACAGATGTCACCTCAGGCCCCGCCCCCTCCCTTCACCATTGTGCAAATATTCCTCTAAAATCTGCCGAACTACGTAATTCCGATTTACTCACCTGTTATCAGGAGAGACCTCAGGGCTGCATCTTTCAGCCCAGTACTAATCCTGAAAAGTAATTTTAACCGTACTTACCAGTAACTTGAATTTCCTTCCATAGGATATCATTGCCTGCTTTTTGCTGCAAAAGTTTCTAAGTGTTGATTTTTGAAACATACAAATATTCCTCTAAAATCAGTCGAAATACGAATTCCGATTTACTCACCTGTTATCAGGAGAGACCTCAGTGCTGTATCTTTCAGCCCAGTACTGGTCCTGAAAAGTAATTTTAACCGTACTTACCAGTAACTTGAATTTCCTTCCATAGGCTAACATTGACTGGTTTCACTTGGAAATTCTTCTAAGTGTGGAGTTTTGGAACTTTAAAATATTCCTCTAAAATCAGCCGAAATACGAATTCCGATTTACTCACCTGTTATCAGGAGAGACCTCAGTGCTGCATCTTTCAGCCCAGTACTAATCCTGAAAAGTAATTTTAACCGTACTTACCAGTAACTTGAATTTCCTTCCATAGGATATCATTGCCTGCTTTTTGCTGAAAAAGTTTCTAAGTGTTGATTTTTGAAACATACAAATATTCCTCTAAAATCAGCCGAAATACGAATTCCGATTTAGTCACCTGTTATAAGGAGAGACCTCAGTGCTGTATCTTTCAGCCCAGTACTGGTCCTGAAAAGTAATTTTAACTGTACTTACCAGTAACTTGAATTTCCTTCCATAGGCTAACATTGACTGGTTTCACTTGGAAATTCATCTAAGTGTGGAGTTTTGGAACTTTAAAATATTCCTCTAAAATCAGCCGAAATACGAATTCCGATTTACTCACCTGTTATCAGGAGAGACCTCAGTGCTGTATCTTTCAGCCCAGTACTGGTCCTGAAAAGTAATTTTAACCGTACTTACCAGTAACTTGAATTTCCTTCCATAGGCTAACATTGACTGGTTTCACTTGGAAATTCTTCTAAGTGTGGAGTTTTGGAACTTTAAAATATTCCTCTAAAATCAGCCGAAATACGAATTCCGATTTACTCACCTGTTATCAGGAGAGACCTCAGTGCTGCATCTTTCAGCCCAGTACTAATCCTGAAAAGTAATTTTAACCGTACTTACCAGTAACTTGAATTTCCTTCCATAGGATATCATTGCCTGCTTTTTGCTGAAAAAGTTTCTAAGTGTTGATTTTTGAAACATACAAATATTCCTCTAAAATCAGCCGAAATACGAATTCCGATTTAGTCACCTGTTATAAGGAGAGACCTCAGTGCTGTATCTTTCAGCCCAGTACTGGTCCTGAAAAGTAATTTTAACTGTACTTACCAGTAACTTGAATTTCCTTCCATAGGCTAACATTGACTGGTTTCACTTGGAAATTCATCTAAGTGTGGAGTTTTGGAACTTTAAAATATTCCTCTAAAATCAGCCGAAATACGAATTCCGATTTACTCACCTGTTATCAGGAGAGACCTCAGTGCTGTATCTTTCAGCCCAGTACTGGTCCTGAAAAGTAATTTTAACCGTACTTACCAGTAACTTGAATTTCCTTCCATAGGCTAACATTGACTGGTTTCACTTGGAAATTCTTCTAAGTGTGGAGTTTTGGAACTTTAAAATATTCCTCTAAAATCAGCCGAAATACGAATTCCGATTTACTCACCTGTTATCAGGAGAGACCTCAGTGCTGCATCTTTCAGCCCAGTACTGATCCTCAAAAGTAATTTTAACCGTACTTACCAGTAACTTGAATTTCCTTCCATAGGATATCATTGCCTGCTTTTTGCTGAAAAAGTTTCTAAGTGTTGATTTTTGAAACATACAAATATTCCTCTAAAATCAGCCGAAATCCGAATTCTGGTTTACTCACCTGTTATCAGGAGAGACCTCAGTGCTGCATCTTTCAGCCCAGTACTGGTCCTGAAAAGTAATTTTAACCGTACTTACCGGTAACTTGAATTTCCTTCATAGGCTAACATTGACTGGTTTCACTTGGAAATTCTTCTAAGTGTGGAGTTTTGGAACTTTATAATATTCCTCTAAAATCAACCAAAGTACGAATTCCAATTTACTCACCTGTTATCAGGAGAGAACCCAGTGCTGCATCTTTTAGCCCAGCACTGACCCTGAAAAGTAATTTTAACCGTACTTACCAGTAACTTATATTTTCTTCCATAGGAATCCATTGTCTGGTTTTCAGCAGAAAAGTTTCTCAGTGTCGATTTTCACAAACTACAAATATTCCTTAAAAATCGCCTGTATGACTTAAACGCATTCTTTCAACTGTTTACAGGAGATGCACCAGTGCTGGATCCAGGATCCAACACTGAGTAAGAAAAAGTAACGATAACAGTTTTTACCTGCTAAGTGAATTTCCTTCCATAGGATAACATTGGTGATTCTATGAGAAAAAGTTTCTAAGTGTCAACTTTTAAAATACAATAATATTCCTTAAAAATCACGACTGTAACCAAAACGCTTTTACTCAACTGTTTACAGGAGATGTACCAGGACTGAATCTAGGATCCAGTCCTGTGGTTAGAAAAGTAATCCATAAAGTAACTAATTGCATTTAACTAGAAATTCACATTGAGCTGAATGTTGCATTGTGTTTGAAAATGTGGTGCCCATTGCAACAACTGTAACTACTGTACTTAAAAGTCTATTGCCTATGTGCAAAGTATTTAAACTAAAGTAATTCATTCTGAGAAAGTATTTTTTGTAATGTAATGTATAATGTAATTACAATGTAATTTAAAAAATAAAATATGTAAAAAAAAAATTCTAAAAATGTAGTAAATCAGTATGAAAAAAATAATATAACAATTAATACATTTAAAAATTGTCATTTACAAAACCTTTGAAATTCACTGAAAACACCGTAGGTTTCAGACATGTTATATTTAGGAATTAGCATTTAAAAAACCTTTGAAATTCACTGAAAAAACCATAGGTTTCAGATATGTTATAGTTAGAAATTAGCATTTAAAAAACCTTTGAAATTCACTGAAAAAACCATAGGGTTTAGGGACAGTTATAGTTAGTTGGACATTGCACTCGTACAAAACCCGTGAAATTCCCCCGTTATAGTTAGTTCAGCTAACTATAACTCGCGCCGCCGCAATGCACTGCTGATGACGTCACATATTACATCACTCATGACATGGTCAGTGACATCACTGATGACATCACTGATGACATCTCAAATGACATCACTGATGACATCATCCACGTGATAATCTGATGCAGCTCTTCACACCCTAATATAACCTTTGATACACCCAATCTAAATTACAGATTGCCATTCGCAAAACCATAGACACTCCAACACCAATAACTACATACCCACTCATTGATTCTTAGGTCTACACACACACATCCACTCACTCATCCGTACAGTCACTCATACTTATGGTCACTCAGTACAGGACTATCATATGCACTCTTACTCCTATATAGACACTCAAACACCGCCACTCATCCATAGAGGTACTCACACACCTAGTCAGTCATGCAAATAATTAAACACACTGCCATTTACTCACCTATACAGTTATACACACACCAGCTCACTTAATCATACAAATACTAGCACATTGTTACGCTCTTATACAATCACTGATACAAGCACACACTCATCCATACAGCCACTATCACAATCACTCACTCTCGCTTATAGCTATTTCTATACTCCAACACACATATATACTGCCTTTCACATATGTAGTTACTCACACATGTACCACTGGGACATACATTCACTCACTAACACACTCTTGCACACACTTACCCACCCATACAGTCTATCACAGATGCACTCTTGAAACCATCCACCCAGTGAATCACCCACTCACACATCTATGCACAGTCGCACACACCCCATCCACACAAACACTCAGGCACCCATACAGATACTCAGACAACAAATCAATAACTCTTATAGACACTCATGTAGCTATTCACAAACCCATGCAGCCACTTACACAGCAACAGACAGATACAGACATTCACCCAGTTTAGTCACTAACCCATGCATTCAGTAAGATACGTTTAATCACTCACTTATAGAATTAGTCACGCACCTACTAAATCATCCATACAGACACTTATACACCCACTCATTCTTCAATACGCCTTTCCCTATATATATTAAAAATATTTAAACTTTACAGAAACACAGTCACTGGATGATGTCATCAGTGATGTCATTTGAGATGTCATCAGTGATGTCACTGACCATGTCATGAGTGATGTAATATGTGACGTCATCAGCAGTGCATTGCGGGGCGCGAGTTATAGTTAGCTGAACTAACTATAACGGGGGAATTTCACGGGTTTTGTACGAGTGCAATGTCCAACTAACTATAACTGTCCCTAAAACCTATGGTTTTTTCAGTGAATATATATATATATATATATATATATATATGTATATATATATATATATATATATATACAAGGAACTCCGTCTCTTAAACATCCAAGCTTTCCAGGAAAGACGAACACGGACCCAGATATCTGCGTGCAAAAAGGTATTTATTTCAATCCATAGTGACACCACGCACCGCCATGACGCGTTTCGGCCCCAGAAAGGCCTTGATCACATGACGCCGTCAGGGAGAGCCACCAAATTTAAAGTGCAAGTAATACACAACACGTGACCATAGGGCCAATAGACATAGAAAACATACATTAATATAATATTGCATGTATGTGGTACAACTGTAATTACGTTTGGTGACTATGAACTGTCATACAATTTAAATAGACGTGCAAAGACTGCAACAGTGCAAAAACATCATGTGCAAAATAGGCAAATTCTAATATAACCCCATAGTGGGGCCAGAAGCACGAATGGTATGGATTACCTAAATAAAGTGCATAGTGCATTATAAAGTCCTCATATCCAGACGGCAAAGCCAATACCCAAAATATTGCCTCTGAGGCAGTATACAAAGTATACAACATAGTGCAAAATAATACGTCGCAGTGCAAATGTGCAATTGCAAATATCGCAGGAAGCGCCATGGAAAGTTCCATCATCAGCAGGTCTAAAGACTGGATAACAGGTTGAAATTGCATCAAACCCACCAAAAGCAGATGTATAAAAGACTAAATAAATAAATAAATACACAAATGCAATACTCAATAATGTATATACAATAATTGCAATAAAAACCATACTACATTATACCCATCGTAGGTCATGAAACACATGCATTCTCTTGTAACCTGGACGATCCCTCATCCAGACCATAATCCATAAGAGTTATGTAATTGAAAAAAGAATTTAAAATCAAATATTATGATTAAAATATTCATTCACTTTTCAAATATAAAACAGCCTTTAAACCCAACCTCTAAAATTCATAGTAAATACTTATTGCATCATAAATACCTAAAAAAGTGACCCGGATACCAGATCCCTGGAATTTGGGTACTAGAGGAAGTCGTTAATATTATTTGTAAATTTTTGCACTTCTCTTGCCTCTTTCTGTGCTTCTCTTGCTTCTTTCTGTACCTCTAATGCTTCTTTCTGCACTCCTGTTGCCTCGTTCTGCACCCCTCTTCCCTCTTTCTGAACCTCTCTTGCCTCTTTCTGCACCTTTCTTACCTCTATCTGCATTTCTCTTGCCTCTTTCTTCACCTCTGTGTTTCTTTCTGCACTTCTCTTCCCTCTTTCTGCACCTCTCTTGCCTCTGTCTGTACCCCTCTTACCTCTTTCTGCACCACTTTTGCCTGTTTCTGCAACTCTCTTGCCTCTTTCTGCAGTTCTCTTGCCTTCTTCTGCACCTCTGTTGCTTCTTTCTGCACTTCTCTTGCTTCTTTCTGTACCTCTCTTGCTTCTTTCTGCACCCGTCTTGCCTCTTTCTGTACCCCTCGTCCCTCTTTCTATACCTCTTGTGCCTCTTTCTGCACCTCTCTTGCCTCTTCCTGCATTTCTCTTGCTTCTTTCTGCACCTCTGTTGCTTCTTTCTGCACTTCTATTCCCTCTTTCTGCACCTCTCCTGCCTGTTTCTGCACCTCTCTTGCCTCTTTCTGCACCTCAGTTGCTTTTTTCTGCATCCCACTTTCTTCTTTCTGCACCCCTCTTTCTGCACCTATGTTGCCTGTTCCTGCACCTCTCTTGCCTCTTTCTGCACTTCTCGTGCCTCTTTCTGCACCTCAGTTGCTTTTTTCTGCACTTCTATTGCCTCTTTCTGCACCCTCTTGCCTCATTATGCACCTCCATTGCTTCTTTCTGCACTTCTCTTGCTTTTTTCTGCACCTCTCTTTCCTCTTTCTGCACCTTCTTCCCTCTTTGTGCCCCTCTCTTGCCTCTTTCTACACCTGACTTGCCCTTTTATGCAGTTGTCTTGGCTCTTTCTGCACCTCTGTTGCTTCTTTCTGCACGTCTTTTCCTCTTTCTGCACTCCTTCTTCTGCAACTATGTTGGCTTTTCCTGCACCTCTCTTTCCTCTTTCTGCACTTATCTTGCCTCTATTTGCACCCCTCTTGCCTCTTTCTGCACCTCTCTTTCTTCTTTCTGCATTTCTCTTGCTTCTTTCTGCACCTCTATTGCTTCTTTCTGCACCCCTCTTACCTCGTTCTCCACCAATATTCCCTCATTCTGCACCTCTCTTGCCTGTTTCTGCACATTTCTTACCTCTTTCTGCATTTCACTTGCCTCTTTCTACACCTCTGTTGTTTCTTTCTGCACTTCTCTTACCTCTTTCTGCACCTTTCTTGCCTCTTTCTGCATCCCACTTCCCTCTTTCTGCACCCCTCTTTCTGCACCTATGTTGCCTGCTCCTGCACCTTTCTTGACTCTTGCTGCACTTCTCTTGCCTCTTTCTGCACTTCTCTTGCCTCTTTCTGCACCCTTCTTCCCTTTTTCTGCACCTCTCTTGCCTCTTTCTGCACTTCTCTTGCCTCTTTTTGCACTTCTCTTGCCTCTTTCTGCACCTCTATTGCTTCTTTCTGCACCCCTCTTGCCTCGTTCTGCACTACTCTTCCCTGTTTCTGCATTTCACTAGCCTCTTTCTACACGTCTGTTGTTTCTTTCTGCACTTCTCTTGCTTTTTTGCGCACCCCTTTTCCCTCTTTCTGCACCTCTCTTGCCTCTGTCTGTACCCCTGCTCCCTCTTTCTGCACCTCTTTGTTGCCTGTTTCTGCAACTCTCTTGCCTCTTTTTGAAGTTCTCTTGCCTCCTTCTGCACCTTTGTTGCTTCTTTCTGCACCTCTCTTGCTTCTTTCTGTACCTCTCTTGCTTCTTTCTTCACCCCACTTGCATCTTTCTGCACCCCTCTTCCCTCTTTCTGCACTTCTCTGCCCTCTTTCTGCACCTCTCCTGCCTGTTTATGCACCTCTCTTGCCTCTTTTTGCACCTCAGTTGCTTCTTTCTGCACTTCTCTTGCCTCTTTCTGCACCTCTGCTACTTCTTTCTGCACTTCTCTTCCCTCTTTCTGCACCTCTCTTGCTTCTTTCTGCACCCCTGTTCTCTCTTTCTACACATCTCCTGCCTGTTTCTACACCTCTCTTGCCTCTTTCTGTACCTCAGTTGCTTCTTTCTGCACTTCTCTTGCCTCTTTCTGCACCCTCTTGCCTCTTTCTGTACCTCTGTTACTTCTTTATGCACTTCTCTTGCTTTTTCTGCACCTCTCTTGCTTCTTTCTGCACCTCTCTTGCCTCTTTCTGCACTCCTCCTACCTTCTTCTGCACCTCTGTTGGTTCTTTCTGCACCCCTCTTCCCTCTTCCTGTACCTCTCTTGCCTCTGTCAACACCCCTGTTCCTTCTTTCTACACTTCTTTTGCCTGTGCCTGCAACTCTCTTGCCTCTTTCTGCAGTTCTCTTTCCTCCTTCTGCACCTCTGTTTCTTCTTTCTGCACTTCTAGTGCTTTTTTTGTACCTCTCTTGCTTCTCTCTGAACCCCTCTTGTCGCTTTCTTCATGCCTTTTCCATCTTTCTGTACCTCTCTTGCTTCTTTCTGTACCTCTGTTGCTTCTTTCTGTGCTTCTCTTGCGTCTTTTCGCACCTCTATTGCTTCTTTCTGTACCCCTCTTGCCTCGTTCTGCACCCCTCTTCCGTCATTCTGCACCTCTCTTGCCTCTTTCTGTACCTTTCTTACCTCTTTCTGCATTTCACTTGCCTCTTTCTACACCTCTGTTGTTTCTTTCTGCACTTCTCTTACCTCTTTCTGCACATCTCTTGCCTCTTTCTGCACCCCAATTCCCTCTTTCTGCACCCCTCTTTCTGCAACTATGTTGCCTGCTCCTGCACCTTTCTTGACTCTTGCTGCACTTCTCTTGCCTCTTTCTGCACTTCTCTTGCCTCTTTCTGCACCCCTCTTGCCTCATTCTGTACCTCTGTTTCTGCTTTCTGCACTTATCTTGCCTCTTTCTATACCTCTGTTGATTCTTTCTGCACTTCTCTTGCTTTTTTCTGCACCCCTCTTCCCTCTTTCTGCACCTCTCTTGCTTCTATCTGTACCACTGTTCCCCCTTTCTGCACCTCTTTGTTGCCTGTTTCTGCAACTCTCTTGCCTCTTTTTGCAGTTCTCTTGCCCCCTTCTGCACCTCCGTTGCTTCTTTCTGCACTTCTCTTGCTTCTTTCTGCACCTCTCTTGCTTCTTTCTGCACCCCTGTTCCCTCTTTCTACACCTCTCCTGCCTGTTTATGCACCTCTCTTGCTTCTTTTTGTACCTCAGTTGCTTCTATCAGCACTTCTCTTGCCTCTTTCTGCACCCTCTTGCCTTTCTGCACCTCTGTTGCTTCTTTATGCACTTCTCTTGCTTTTTCTGCACCTCTCTTGCTTCTTTCTGCACCCCTCTTTCCTCGTTCTGCACCCTTCTTCCCTCTTTGTGCACCTCCCTTGCCTCTTTCTGAACCTCTCTTGCCTTTCTCTGGACCTCTTTTGATTCTTTCTCCACTTCTCTTGCCTCTTTCTGTACCCCTCTTGCCTCCTTCTGCACCTCTGTTGGTTCTTTCTGTACCCCTCGTCCCTCTTCCTGTACCTCTCTTGCCTCTGTCAGCACCCCTGTCCCCTCTTTCTGTACTTCTTTTGCCTGTTTCTGAAACTCTCTTGCCTCTTTCTACAGTTCTCTTCCCTCTTTCTGCACCCCTCTTTCTGTACCTCTGTTGCCTGTTTCTGCACCTCTCTTGCCTCTCTCTGCACTTCTCTTGCCACTTTCCTCACTTCTCTTGCCTCTTTCTGCACCCCTCTTGCCTCTTTCTGCACCTCTGTTGCTTCTTTCTGTACTTCTCTTGTTTATTTCTGCACCTCTATTGCTTCTTTCTGCACCTATTGCCTCGTTCTGCACCCCTCTTCACTCTTTCTGCACCTCTCTTGCTTCTTTCTGCACCCCTCTTTCCTCTTTCTGAGCCCTTCTTCCCTCTTTGTGCACCTCTCTTGCCTCTTTCTGAACCTCTCTTGCCTTTCTCTGCACCTCTTTTGATTCTTTCTCCACTTCTCTTGCCTCTTTCTGCACCCATCTTGCCTCTTTCTGCACCTCTGTTGGTTCTTTCTGCACCCCTCGTCCCTCTTCCTGTACCTCTCTTGCCTCTGTCAGCACCCCTGTTCCCTCTTTCTGCACTTCTTTTGCCTGTTTCTGAAACTCTCTTGCCTCTTTCTGCAGTTCTCTTCCTCCTTCTGCACCTCTGTTGCTTCTTTCTGCACTTCTCTTGCTTCTTTTGTACCTCTCTTGCTTCTTTCTGCACCCCTCTTGCCGCTTTCTACATGCCTCTTCCTTCTTTCTGTACCTTTCTTGCCTCTTTCTGCACCTCTCTTGCCTCTTTCTGCACTTCGCTTGCCTCTTTCTGCACCTCTGTTGCTTCTTTCTGCACTTCTCTTCCCTATTTCTGCACCTCTCTTGCTTTTTCTGCACTTCTCTTGCCTCTTTACACACATCTCTTCTGCTTTCTGCACCTCCTATCTTTCTGCACTACTCTTGCTTCTTTCTGCACCTCTCTTGCTTCTATCTTCTGCACATCCCTTGCCTCTCTCAGCACCTCTGTTGCTTCTTTTTGCACTTCTCATGCCTCTTTTTGTACCCTCTTCCCTCTTTCTGCACCTCTTTTGCCTTTTTCTGTACCTTTCTTCCTCTTTATGTACTTCTGTTGCCTCTTTCTGCACATCTCTTCTGTTTTCTGCACCCCCATTGTTTCAGCACCTCTCTTGCTTCTTTCTGCACCTCTCTTGCTTATATCTTCTGCACCTCTCTTGCCTCTTTCCATACCTCTGTTGCTTCTTTCTGCACTTCTCATGCCTCTTTCTGCACCTCTTCCCTCTTTCTGCACCTCTCTTGCCTCTTTCTGCACCCCACTTCCCTCTTTCTGCATCCCTCTTTCTGTACCTCTGTTGCCTGTTTCTGCACCTCTCTTGCCTCTCTCTGCACTTCTCTTGCCACTTTCCTCACTTCTCTTGCCTCTTTCTGCACCCCTCTTGCCTCTTTCTGTACCTCTGTTGCTTCTTTCTGTACTTCTCTTGTTTATTTCTGCACCTCTATTGCTTCTTTCTGCACCCCTATTGCCTCGTTCTGCACCCCTCTTCCCTCTTTCTGCACCTCTCTTGCATCTTTTTGCACCTTTCTTACCTCTTTTTGCATTTTTCTTGCCTCTTTCTACACCTCTGTTGTTTCTTTCTGCACTTTTCTTGCCTCTTTCTGCACCTCTCTTGCCTCTTTCGGCATGTCTGTTGGTTCTTTCTGCACTTCTCTTGCTTTTTTCCGCACCCCACTTCCCTCTTTCTGCACCTCTCTTGCCTCTGTCTGTACCCTGTTCCCTCTTTCTGCACCTCTTTTGCCTGTTTCTGCAACTTTCTGGCCTCTTTCTGGAGTTCTCTTGCCTCCTTCGGCACCTCTGGCTCTTCTTTCTGCATCTCTCTTGCCTCTTTCTGTACCTCAGTTGCTTCTTTCTGCATTTCTCTTGCCTCTTTCTGTACCCTCTTGCCTCTTTCTGCACCCTTCTTCCCTCTTTGTGTACCTCTCTTGCCTCATTCTACACCTCTTTTGCCTTTTTCTGCAGTTCTCTTGCCTCTTTCTGCACCTCTTTTGCTTCTTTCTGTAATTCTCTTGCCTCTATCTGCACCCCTCTTGCCTCTTTCTGCACCTCTGTTGGTTCTTTCTGCACCCCTCTTCCCTCTTCCTGTACCTCTCTTGCCTTTGTCTGCACCACTGTTCACTCTTTCTGCACTTCTTTTGCCTGTTTCTGCAACTCTTTTGCCTCTTTCTATAGTTCTGTTTCCTCCTTCTGCACCTCTGTTGCTTCTTTCTGCACTTCTCTTGCTTCTTTCTGTACTTCTCTTGCTTCTTTCTGTACCTCTCCTGCTTCTGTCTGCACCCCTCTTGCCTCTTTCCGCATGCCTCGTCTCTCTTTCTGCACCTCTCTTGCCTCTTTCTACATCTCTCTTGCCTCTTTCTACACTTCTCTTGCTTCTTTCTGCACCTCTGTTGCTTCTTTCAGCACTTCTCTTCCCTCTTTATGCACCTCTCTTCTTTTTTTCTGCACCCCAGTTGCCTCTTTCTGCACTCTGTCTTCCCTCTTTCTTTACCTCTCTTGCCTCTTTCTGCACCCCTCTTACCTCTTTCTGCACCTCTCTTCTTTCTGCACCTCTCTTGCTTCTTTCTTCACCCTTCTTCTCTTTTTCTGCACCTCTCTTGCCTCTTTCTGCACCTCTCTTGATTCTTTCTGCACTTGACTTGCATCTTTCTACACCCCTCTTCCCTCTTTTGCACCTCTCTTGCCTCTTTCAACAGTTCTCTTGCCTCTTTCTGCACCTCTCTTGCCTCTTTCTGTACCTCTCTTGCATCTTTCTGTACCTCACTTACCTCTTTCATTACTTCTTTTACTTCTTTCTACACCTCTGTTGCTTTTTGCAGCACTTCTCTTTCCTCTTTTTGCACTTCTCTTGCCTCTTTCTGCACCCTTCTTCCCTTTTTCTGCACCTCTCTTGCCTCTTTCTGCACTTCTCTTGCATCTTTCTGTACCTCTCTTGCTTCTTTGTGCACTTCTCTTGCCTCTTTCTGCACTTCTCTTGCCTCTTTCTGCACCTCTTTTGCTTCTTTCTGCACTTCTCTTCCCTCTTTTTGCACCTCTCTTGCTTCTTTCTGCTCCCCTGCTGCGCGCTCCATCGGGAGACAAAGGACACTACAAGGCCCATAATGCTCTGCTAGTCACGGTAGAGCGTCCCATCCAGGGCATGCATTGGAGCATTTAATTGATGAGGGTGGTGTCCTCTGCACCTTCAATTGCCAAAGCCTCTGAAGAGAAGTGGGGACACTTCGAAACGCGTCAGGCATCCATGGCAAATTGAACTGCTTAAAGTTATCGTTGTGACGGCGGATTGTATACCATAAAGGCTCTTCATGAGCATGTTGCCATTCGAGTGCTCCTTATATGTTGGGTACTTTGGAGCTTGGATAAACACGCGGCACACCCTGCCGCAAAGGAGCACCACCCCAGGATGTGGGGGCCACCCGGTCTGTTATCGAGCAGGCTGACTTCGTGAGGCAGCAACAGCTTTAGCATTTCCACCGGGACACCGAGGCCCATCTGGGGGCTATGAATGTTACAGCAGCAACATTGCGCGCTCCATCGGGAGACAAAGGACACTACAAGGCCCATAATGCTCTGCTAGTCGCGGCAGAGCGTCCCATCCAGGGCATGCATTGGAGCATTTAAATGATGAGGGCGGTGTCCTATGCGCCTTCAATTGCCAAAGCCTCTGAAGAGAAGTGGGGACACTTCGAAACGCGTCAGGCACCCATAGCAAATTGAACTGCTTAAAGTTATCATTGTGCCGGCAGATTGTATACAATAAAGGCTCTTCATGAGCATGTTGCCATTCGAGTGCTCCTTATACGTTGGGTACTTTGGAGCTTGGATATATAGGGGCTAAGACATGGTTACAACCCAAACCAGGTTTTACTAAGTGTTCTACTTGTAGAGCATGTAAATTTGGTAAAAATACTACTCATTATCTGTCACCTTTTAGCCCAGACAAAATTGTTATTCGGGGAACTTACACATGCAGGACGGAGTATGCAGTATATATTCTGACATGCACCTGCGGATTGAGATATGTCGGCAGTACAAAGTTGCAGGTGCATGTCAGAATATTGCAGCATTTGCGGGCCATCGTGAACAATGATTCAGCTTATCCTGTGGCTCGCCATTTCAGACAAACGCATAATAATGATTTAAATTGTTTGAGTTATTTTGTGGTGGCAGCCATTCCAAAAACACGAAGAGGGGGTGATCGAGAAAAAGCTCTCAGGCAAATGGAATGTAAATTGATTTTGGAGCTAGACAGCAAATTTCCATATGGTTTGAATAATACTGAAGACCTACACAATTTCTTATAGATATCAATTGGGACCAATTGTTTATGTGTATGATTAAGATTGCTGTTTTTAGTGTAGGCAACAGTCTTTGGTTAAGAAAAGTCTTTTTGTTAAAAGTAATATGAATTCTGTATCCGTTTATAAGAAGAGGGTTATAATAATGATATTGTTGATGGCAGCTGTTGAACCTTGTGTCCGGATTTGGTTTGGTCGGAATTGGAAATTCCGGTTCCGATTGAACCAATTCTGGCCAAGGCCCGAATGAGATTTATTTTAGTGTGGTATTTTTTATGATATATGTGATGTATTTTGCATTTGCACTTTAATATTGGCTATTTTGCACATTAGGTAACATGTTGGTACACTTAGTATTTTTAATATTTAAATTGAAGGGCACTAGTGGGATTTATCCCATTTCCAATCTATGAAATATGACATTTGGGCAGTTGTTTGTTATTGTCAGCATTTATGTAGATATATAACTGTGGGAGAATAAAAAGGGATTTATCCCATTTTTTATAATTATTTGAAATATTTAAAAAAAATATTTTAAAGAATATTTTATTATAGAAGATGATCCCGAATAGTAGTATTTTACATAGATGTTAAAAATAGGCAGTGCAACCACATATTTGGCCAAGGAGTATCAGTGATGTTGGAATTATGACAAATGCCAAAAATGCTTGTTAAAGATATTTAATTAATTTTATTCTTTTATAGATGGATCACTGACACTCACGAACATTATGTCATGATTATGGCTAAATTGGTTATTGCACAAAGAAAATTAAGAGAGAAAATAACGAGGAAAAAATGGATATTGTGCTATATTGGGATAGGTGATAGTATTTTTAGTATTTTTACTATGTTTATTGTGTGTTTTGTCACGTGGTTTTGCACTTTAAAATGAAGGCGTTCTAACCTCACGAGTATGTGATCAAAGGCAAGTGTTGCCCGAAACGCGTAATCCGAGGAAACAATAAATAACTTATTTGCCTTAATATCCAGTGGTTCGTGGTTCCTTTTCGGCGGAAGCAAGCGAGTGTGTGGAGTCGAGAGAGGACCGTCTGGTGGTATATATATATATATATATATATATATATATATATATATATATATATATATATATATATATATATACAAGGAACTCCGTCTCTTAAACATCCAAGCTTTCCAGGAAAGACGAACACGGACCCAGATATCTGCGTGCAAAAAGGTATTTATTTCAATCCATAGTGACACCACGCACCGCCATGACGCGTTTCGGCCCCAGAAAGGCCTTGATCACATGACGCCGTCAGGGAGACCTTGCTGACATGTGCTGTGAATTCAAGGTTGAGGTTATTTACATTAATTTCATCAATAAACACATTTGCTGCTGACTCTGACCCCTTCCAAATGAGAAATAGATCATCTATGTAACGATACCAGGCCACTATATGGTTGCTCAAAATGTGACCAAACCTGGCCTTAAGGACCCGCTCCTCCCACAGTCCCATGTGTAAACATGCGTAACTGGGAAAGAAGCAGGCCCCCATCGCCACACCCCTCATTTGTTGGAATACCTGACTTTGAAACAGAAAGTAGTTGTTGTTTAAGCATGTCAGGATCATGTCAGACAGCATTTTGTTGTGTTGCAGCATATAGAATGGTTTTGACCTTAGAAAATGTTCAACTGCTCCAACACCATCCATGTGATATATATATATATATATATATATATATATATATATATATATATATATATATATATATATATATATATATATATATATATATATCCACAAAGCACCTCTATGCCAGCAATAGGATTTACCCTGATACTCCAGGCGGAGGTGAGCAAGGGATACGAGAGGAGGGGAACCCTTCTCCTCTCGACTTTCTGGACACAAGGCACTATTCAAGACATTATTTTAAACAACTTTGTCAAAGGCTGTGCTCGGAATAACTACGATGTACTGTGCCAGGCTGAAGTGTAATTGCACATGACTCTCTCATACTTGGAATAACTTTATTGCACAAATGCATTGAAAAACAAACAAACATGAAAATATACAACTGCGCAAGTTTGAACACAATTATGTTTTATTTTAAATTCTTGTCGCAGTTGTTGAATGTAGGATTTCATCCTCAATGGATTGTGGGGAATGTATGCCTGATTATCACGAGAGTCACGTGGGGCATAGTTTTATTAGAAGCACGTAGCCATTTCATGACAAGCTGCTCCACCTGTGAACAAGACTCATTATGGAGTTGAAACGCGTAAGGGATATAAATGAGAGCATGCTGTCTTCTGCAATAAATGCTTTGTTGTTTGGAACTGGGCTTCAGCACTTCTTTTTCGTGTTGTTAATGGACAGGCTGCTCCGTGCCTGTCGACGCTTGAAGCCGCCCTGCAGGGTCGGAGGCTCCCTTTTCTCGGAGGTGCTTTGTGGATTAAATTTGGGAGCATGACCCACTTGCCTCTACGCCAGCAATAGGATTTACCCTAATACTCCAGGCAGAGGTGAGCAAGGGATACCAGAGGAGGGGAACCCTTCTCCTCTCGACTTTTCTGGACACAAGGCACTATTCAAGACATTATTTTAAACAACTTTGTCAAAGGCTGTGCTCAGAATAACTACGATGTACTGTGCCAGGCTGAAGTGTAATTGCACATGACTCTCTCATACTTTGAATAACTTTATTGCACAAATGCATTGAAATACAAACAAACATGAAAATATACAACTGCGCAAGTTTGAACACAATTATGTTTTATTTTAAATTCTTGTTGCAGTTGTTAAATGTAGGATTTCATCCTCAATGCATTGTGGGGAATGTATGCCTGATTATCACGAGAGTCACGTGGGGCATAGTTTTACAAGAAGCACGTAGCCATTTCATGACAAGCTGCTCCACCTGTGAACAAGACTCATTATGGAGTTGAAACGCGTAAGGGATATAAATGAGAGCATGCTGTCTTCTGCAATAAATGCTTTGTTGTTTGGAACTGGGCTTCAGCACTTCTTTTTCGTGATATATATATATATATATATATATATATATATATATATATATATATATATATGTACTACAATGTGCCCGAAGCATTAGGAGAGCACTCCCAGCATGTCTCACCATCAGGTAGTACGATGCACAACTTCGCCTTCGCATTCCCAAAATATTTGCATAATTCGCTGACGCGTTTCAGGGTTAGGTCCCCTTCTTCATGGGCATGCTGGAATGACACACCTTAGGCTCACCATCTGTTTCACATGATTTTTATTCACTTTCCAGCCCACAGTGGGCGTTACTGAATGCACATCTTTGTAAATGCATTCTGGGACATAAAGTTCCGATGTGAGCAAGCCTTATTTCCCTTTAGTAGGTTTAGATGCGCCATCACAATTTCAGCTTAATTACATTCCTTAGTAGGTATAGGAGTTTGACAGGCGAGTTCTGTAAGCATCAGAGATGCTGCGCTTTCAATTTGAAACAGTTCAAATCCAGCCCCAAAAGTCACGGTGGTGCTCTTCCCCATGGCTGGACTGCCGTGTGATTTATGTACTACAATGTGCCCGAAGCATTAGGAGAGCACTCCCAGCATGTCTCACCATCAGGTAGTACGATGCACAACTTCGCCTTCGCATTCCCAAAATATTTGCATAATTCGCCGACGCGTTTCAGGGTTAGGTCCCCTTCTTCATGGGCATGCTGGAATGACACACCTTAGGCTCACCATCTGTTTCACATGATTTTTATTCACTTTCCAGCCCACAGTGGGCGTTACTGAATGCACATCTTTGTAAATGCATTCTGGGACATAAAGTTCCGATGTGAGCAAGCCTTATTTCCCTTTAGTAGGTTTAGATACGCCATCACAATTTCAGCTTAATTACATTCCTTAGTAGGTATAGGAGTTTGACAGGCGAGTTCTGTAAGCATCAGAGATGCTGCGCTTTCAATTTGAAACAGTTCAAATCCAGCCCCAAAAGTCACGGTGGTGCTCTTCCCCACGGCTGGACTGCCGTGTGATTTATGTACTACAATGTGCCCGAAGCATTAGGAGAGCACTCCCAGCATGTCTCACCATCAGGTAGTACGATGCACAACTTCGCCTTCACATTCCCAAAATATTTGCATAATTCGCCGACGCGTTTCAGGGTTAGGTCCCCTTCTTAATGGGCATGCTGGAATGACACACCTTAGGCTCACCATCTGTTTCACATGATTTTTATTCACTTTCCAGCCCACAGTGGGCGTTACTGAATGCACATCTTTGTAATTGCATTCTGGGACATAAAGTTCCGATGTGAGCAAGCCTTATTTCCTTTAGTAGGTTTAGATGCTCCATCACAATTTCAGCTAATTACATTCCTTAGTAGGTATAGGAGTTTGACAGGCGAGTTCTGTAAGCATCAGAGATGCTGCGCTTTCAATTTGAAACAGTTCAAATCCAGCCCCAAAAGTCACGGTGGTGCTCTTCCCCACGGCTGGACTGCCGTGTGATTTATGTACTACAATGTGCCCGAAGCATTAGGAGAGCACTCCCAGCATGTCTCACCATCAGGTAGTACGATGCACAACTTCGCCTTCGCATTCCCAAAAAGACATGCTGGGAGTGCTCTCCTAATGCTTCGGGCACATTGTAGTACATAAATCACACGGCAGTCCAGCCGTGGGGAAGAGCACCACCGTGACTTTTGGGGCTGGATTTGAACTGTTTCAAATTGAAAGTGCAGCATCTCTGATGCTTACAGAACTCGCCTGTCAAACTCCTATACCTACTAAGGAATGTAATTAAGCTGAAATTGTGATGGCGCATCTAAACCTACTAAAGGGAAATAAGGCTTGCTCACATCGGAACTTTATGTCCCAGAATGCATTTACAAAGATGTGCATTCAGTAACGCCCACTGTGGGCTGGAAAGTGAATAAAAATCATGTGAAACAGATGGTGAGCCTAAGGTGTGTCATTCCAGCATGCCCATGAAGAAGGGGACCTAACCCTGAAACGCGTCGGCGAATTATGCAAATATTTTGGGAATGCGAAGGCGAAGTTGTGCATCGTACTACCTGATGGTGAGACATGCTGGGAGTGCTCTCCTAATGCTTCGGGCACATTGTAGTACATATATATATATATATATATATATATATATATATATATATATATATATATTATCTACTGGCGGTCGCCAGTAGATAGTTATAGTTACAACCTATTATCCATAGGAAATCCGCGACATTCTATTTGAAATAACTCTCTTGCCGGTTGACGTATCTTCGCGAAATTTTCAAACTTCGTGGGGCGCTCCGGTCCGCTCCTACCCTGAAAGTCTCGGGGTGATACGTCAAGCGGGGGCCGAGAAAAAAGGGGGTCCCAAAACGCGTTTTCCCCATGCATTTTCCCATAGGAAACTTTAGACACGGCTACAGCCCGAACTGCTGAACGGAATTACACCAAATTTGGCAAAGAGGTAGTTCTTGGTTCAGAAAGAACCCTTTTGTTAAATGGTGTAAATCCGTTCAGTAGTTGCTGAGAAAATCAAAAAGTAAAAGTACATATATATCTATGGGCACGGAGGATTCGCGCACCCTCCCGATCACGAGCTGCATGTTAATTGGCTGTCAGCTGGCTGTCAACATTCCGATTCAGGAAATGTTGGCAGCCATTTTGTCCCTCGGTAGAACCAGGGACAGAAACAAGTGCGCAAAGCGCACAAAGGGGGCAGGGTAGAAACACCCTGACCCCCTAGGTTTGCTCAGGGGGTCCCACAAGGACCCCCTGGGCAAAAAAAAAATTTTTTTTAAAAAAAAAAATCGGCAGGATGCGCTCAGGGAGCGCGAACCCTGCCGAAAAAAATCGAGCGCGGTCTCCCGCGCTTCGATGTTAACTGGCCCCCGGGTGGCCCAAGTCCCGGGGGCATGCTGGGGGGGTTAATTTTATGTGTGGGGGCCTCTAAGGGCCCCCCAAGCCCCGGGGACCACCACCCCCCGGGGCTTTATGTACAATGGTGCTCTCCCCGGGGCTTCTTTTTTTTTTATTAAAAACCTGTGTGGGGGGGCTCCAGCCCCCCCACACGCCCCGGGGACCACCACCTCCCAGGGCACTAAGAAAAATTACAATGGGGGTCCGTTTTGGACCCCCAGAGCCCCGGGGACCACCACCTCCCCGGGGCTGTGCACTGAATGGGAGGGGGCCGCGCGGTCCCCCTCCTGGAGCCCTTGATGGCCCTGGGGACCACCACCCCCCAGGGCCGGCTCCTGCAGTGTCCCGGGTGCCTACCCCCGGGACACTGCTGTTTGCAATGACAGGACGGGAGCCTCGCGGCTCCCGTCCTGTCATTGCAAACTTGCTTTGGATATTGGAAGAGAGGCAGGAAACCTGCTCTCTCTTCCAATATCCAAAGCCGACAGCTTTCCACATGGGGAGCTGCATCTTAGCAGCTCCCCATGTGTAGCAATGCCGGCTCCCGTAGGACACGGGGAGCCGGCGGGACTGTGGGGGTATTGGGGACCCCCCACAGTCCCCAACGAGAGGGCCAGCCCCGGGGGATGGGGTCCCCGGGGCAGTGAGTGGCCCGGGAGGGGGCCATGCGGCCCCCTCCCCAAAAAAAAAATTACAAAAAAAAAAAAAAAACGATCGGGCCCGCAGGCCCCGCCCCTTCCTTCACCACTCTGCAAACGCGCCCCTGGCGCGTTTGCAGAGGGGGAACGATCCCCTTGAATACTGGGGGTCCCTGGGGGCCAACTAGCCCACCAGGAACCTCCAGTATGCGCCAGGGGGCTGCCTTGCAGAGAGGCGTACAGAGGCCACGCCCCTTGTTACACCTCTCTGCAACGCAGCTCTATGGCGCTTTTTGGAGGTATATGGTGGGCTAGTTGGACTCCGGGGACCCTCAGGATTCAAGGGGACTTAATCCCCCAACTTAAAACGCGCCACGGGGCGCGTTTGCACAGTGGTGAAGGGAGGGGGCGGGGCTTGAGGTGACATGTGTGCAAACAGGCCCCGTGGCGCGTTTTAAGATGGGGAATTAAATCCCCTTCAATCCTGAGGGTCCCTGGGGGCCAACTAGCCCAACAGGTACATCCAGAAAGCGCCACAGAGCTGCGTTGCAGAGAGGTGTAAAAGGGGTGTGGCCTCTCTACACGTCTCTGCAACGCAGCCTCCTGGCGCATATTGGAGGTTCCTGGTGGTCTAGTTGGCCCCTAGGGACCCTCAGGATTCAAGGGAACTTAATCCCCAACTTAAAACGCGCCACGGGGCGCGTTTGCAAAGATGTCACCTCAGGCCCCGCCCCCTCCCTTCACCATTGTGCAAATATTCCTCTAAAATCAGCCGAAATAGGAATTCCGATTTACTCACCTGTTATAAGGAGAGACCTCAGTGCTGTATCTTTCAGCCCAGTACTGGTCCTGAAAAGTAATTTTAACCGTACTTACCTGTAACTTGAATTTCCTTCATAGGCTAACATTGACTGGTTTCACTTGGAAATTCTTCTAAGTGTGGAGTTTTGGAACTTTAAAATATTCCTCTAAAATCAGCCGAAATACGAATTCCGATTTACTCACCTGTTATCAGGAGAGACCTCAGTGCTGCATCTTTCAGCCCAGTACTGATCCTCAAAAGTAATTTTAACCGTACTTACCGGTAATTTGAATTTCCTTCATAGGCTAACATTGACTGGTTTCACTTGGAAATTCTTCTAAGTGTGGAGTTTTGGAACTTTAAAATATTCCTCTAAAATCAGCCGAAATACGAATTCCGATTTACTCACCTGTTATCAGGAGAGACCTCAGTGCTGCATCTTTCAGCCCAGTACTGATCCTGAAAAGTAATTTTAACTGTACTTACCGGTAACTTGAATTTCCTTCATAGGCTAACATTGACTGGTTTCACTTGGAAATTCTTCTAAGTGTGGAGTTTTGGAACTTTAAAATATTCCTCTAAAATCAGCCGAAATACGAATTCCGATTTACTCACCTGTTATCAGGAGAGACCTCAGTGCTGCATCTTTCAGCCCAGTACTGATCCTGAAAAGTAATTTTAACTGTACTTACCGGTAACTTGAATTTCCTTCATAGGCTAACATTGACTGGTTTCACTTGGAAATTCTTCTAAGTGTGGAGTTTTGGAACTTTAAAATATTCCTCTAAAATCAGCCGAAATACGAATTCCGATTTACTCACCTGTTATCAGGAGAGACCTCAGTGCTGCATCTTTCAGCCCAGTACTGATCCTGAAAAGTAATTTTAACTGTACTTACCGGTAACTTGAATTTCCTTCATAGGCTAACATTGACTGGTTTCACTTGGAAATTCTTCTAAGTGTGGAGTTTTGGAACTTTAAAATATTCCTCTAAAATCAGCCGAAATACGAATTCCGATTTACTCACCTGTTATCAGGAGAGACCTCAGTGCTGCATCTTTCAGCCCAGTACTGATCCTGAAAAGTAATTTTAACTGTACTTACCGGTAACTTGAATTTCCTTCATAGGCTAACATTGACTGGTTTCACTTGGAAATTCTTCTAAGTGTGGAGTTTTGGAACTTTAAAATATTCCTCTAAAATCAGCCGAAATACGAATTCCGATTTACTCACCTGTTATCAGGAGAGACCTCAGTGCTGCATCTTTCAGCCCAGTACTGATCCTGAAAAGTAATTTTAACCGTACTTACCGGTAACTTGAATTTCCTTCATAGGCTAACATTGACTGGTTTCACTTGGAAATTCTTCTAAGTGTGGAGTTTTGGAACTTTAAAATATTCCTCTAAAATCAGCCGAAATACGAATTCCGATTTACTCACCTGTTATCAGGAGAGACCTCAGTGCTGCATCTTTCAGCCCAGTACTGATCCTGAAAAGTAATTTTAACCGTACTTACCGGTAACTTGAATTTCCTTCATAGGCTAACATTGACTGGTTTCACTTGGAAATTCTTCTAAGTGTTGATTTTTGAAACATACAAATATTCCTCTAAAATCAGCCGAAATCCGAATTCTGATTTACTCACCTGTTATCAGGAGAGACCTCAGTGCTGCATCTTTCAGCCCAGTACTGGTCCTGAAAAGTAATTTTAACCGTACTTACCAGTAACTTGAATTTCCTTCCATAGGCTAACATTGACTGGTTTCACTTGGAAATTCTTCTAAGTGTGGAGTTTTGGAACTTTAAAATATTCCTCTAAAATCAGCCGAAATACGAATTCCGATTTACTCACCTGTTATCAGGAGAGACCTCAGTGCTGCATGTTTCAGCCCAGTACTGATCCTCAAAAGTAATTTTAACCGTACTTACCGGTAACTTGAATTTCCTTCATAGGCTAACATTGACTGGTTTTCAGCAAAAAAGTTTCAAAGTGTTGATTTTCACAAACTACAAATATTCCTTAAAAATCGCCTGTATGACTTAAACGCATTCTTTCAACTGTTTACAGGAGATGCACCAGTGCTGGATCCAGGATCCAACACTGAGTAAGAAAAAGTAACGATAACAGTTTTTACCTGCTAAGTGAATTTCCTTCCATAGGATAACATTGGTGATTCTATGAGAAAAAGTTTCAAAGTGTCAACTTTTAAAATACAATAATATTCCTTAAAAATCACGACTGTAACCAAAACGCTTTTACTCAACTGTTTACAGGAGATGTACCTGGACTGAATCTAGGATCCAGTCCTGTGGTTACAAAAGTAATCCATAAAGTAACTAATTGCATTTAACTAGAAATTCACATTGAGCTGAATGTTGCATTGTGTTTGAAAATGTGTTGCCCATTGCAACAACTGTAACTACTGTACTTAAAAGTCTATTGCCTATCTGCAAAGTATTTAAACTAAAGTAATTCATTCTGAGAAAGTATTTTTTGTAATGTAATGTATAATGTAATTACAATGTAATTTGACAAATAAAATATGTAAAAAAAAATTGTTTCTAAAAATGTAGTAAATCAGTATGAAAAAAATTAATATAACAGTTAATACATTTAAAAATTGTCATTTACAAAACCTTTGAAATTCACTGAAAAAACCGTAGGTTTCAGGCACGTTATAGTTAGAAATTAGCATTTAAAAACCTTTGAAATTCACTGAAAAACCATAGGTTTCAGACACGTTATAGTTACAAATTAGCATTTAAAAAACCTTTGAAATTCACTGAAAAACCATAGGTTTCAGACACGTTATAGTTACAAATTAGCATTTAAAAACCTTTGAAATTCACTGAAAAAACCATAGGTTTTAGGGACAGTTATAGTTACTTGGACATTGCACTCGTACAAAACCCGTGGAAATTCCCCCGTTATAGTTAGTTCAGCTAACTATAACTCGCGCCTCCGCAATGCACTGCTGATGACGTCACATATTACATCACTCATGACATGGTCAGTGACATCACTGATGACATCACTGATGACATCTCAAATGACATCACTGATGACATCATCCACGTGATAATCTGATGCACCTCCTCACACCCTAATATAATCTTTGATACACCCACTCTAAATTACAGACTGCCATTCGCAAAACCATAGACACTCCAACACCAATAACTACATACCCACTCACTGATTCTTAGGACTACACACACACATCCACTCACTCACCCGTACAGTCACTCATACTTACGGTCACTCAGTACAGGACTATCATATGCACTCTTACTCCTATATAGACACTCAAACAACGCCACTCATCCATAGAGATACTCACACACCTAGTCAGTCATGCAAATAATTAAACACACTGCCATTTACTCACCTATACAGTTATACACACACCAGCTCACTTACTCATACAAATAGTAGCACATTGTTACGCTCTTATACAATCACTGATACAAGCACACAATCATCCATACAGCCACTATCACAATCACTCACTCTTGCTTATAGCTATTTATATACTCCAACACACATATATACTGCCTTTCACATATGTAGTTACTCACACATGTACCACTGGGACATACATTCACTCACTAACACACTCTTACACACACTTACCCACCCATACAGTCTATCACAGATGCACTCTTGAAACCATCCACCCAGTGAATCACCCACTCACACATCTATGCACAGAGTTGCACACACCCCTCCCACACAAACACTCAGGCACCCATACAGATACTCAGACAAGCATTCAATAACTCATATAGAAAATCATTTAGCTATTCACAAACACATGCAGCCACTTACACAGCAACAGACAGACGGATACAGACATACACCCAGTTTAGTCACTAACCCATGCATTCAGTAAGATACGTTAAATCACTCACTTATAGAGTCAGTCACGCACCTACTAAATCATCCATACAGACACTTAGACACCCACTCATTCTTCAATACGTCTTTTCCTATATATTTTAAAAATATTTAAACTTTACAGAAACACACAGTCACTGGATGATGTCATCAGTGATGTCATTTGAGATGTCATCAGTGATGTCATCAGTGATGTCACTGACCATGTCATGAGTGATGTAATATGTGACGTCATCAGCAGTGCATTGCGGGGCGCGAGTTATAGTTAGCTGAACTAACTATAACGGGGGAATTTCACGGGTTTTGTACGAGTGCAATGTCCAAGTAACTATAACTGTCCCTAAAACCTATGGTTTTTTCAGTGAATTTCAAAGGTTTTTTAAATGCTAATTTGTAACTATAACGTGTCTGAAACCTATGGTTTTTTCAGTGTATATATATATATATATATATATATATATATATGTATATTCACTGAAAAAACCATAGGTTTCAGGGACGTTATAGTTACAAATTATCATGTTAAAAACCATAGAAATTCACAGAAAAAACCATAGGTTTCAGGGACGTTATAGTTAGTTGGACATTTCACTCATACAAAACCATAGAAATTCCGCCGTTATAGTTAGTTGAGCTAACTATAACTCGCGCCCCGCAATGCACTGCTGATGACGTCACATATTACATCATTCATGACATGGTCAGTGACATCACTGATGACATCACTGATGACATCTCAAATGACATCACTGATGACATCACTGATGACATCATCTAGTGACTGTGTGTTTCTGTAAAGTTTAAATATGTTTTATATATATACCAAGCTGTATTGAAGAATGAGTGGTTGTATAAGTGTCTGGATGGAGGATTTAGTAGGTGTGTAACTGACTGTTTAAGTGAGTGATTAAATGTCTCTTACTGAATACATGGGTTAGTGACTAAACTGTGTGAATGTCTGTATGAGTCTGTTTGTTGTTGTATAACCTGCTGTATCGGTTGGTCAGTAGCTACATGAGTGTCTATATGGGTTATTGATTAGTTGCCTGAGTATTTGTATGGGAGACTGAGTGTGTGTGTGGTTGGGTGGGGGGTGTGACTCTGTGCATAGATGTTTGAGTGGTTGATTCACTGGGTGTATGAGTTTAACAGTACATGTAGAAACAGTTGTATGGGTGAGTGAGTGTGTGTATGGATGTGTTGGTGAGTGAATGGATGTGTCAGTGGTAGATGTCCAACTAAGTACAAAAGTTAAAGGCAGTGTATGTGAGAGTTGGTGTATAAAAATAACTATACGTGAGAGTGAGTGATTGTGAGAGTGGCTGTATGGATAAGTGTGTACTTGTATTAGTGATTATATAAGAGAGTAAGTATGCGTTAGTATCTGTATGAATAAATGAGGTGGTGTGTGTATAACTGTGTAGGTGAGTAAATGGAACTGTGATTGATTTTTTGCATGACTGACTAGGATGAGTGCATGACTGACTAGGATGAGTGGTGGTGTGTGAGTGTCTGTATAGGTGTATGAGTGCATATGATAGTGTTGTATTGATCAGTGACTACATGTATGAATGGTTGTATGGGTGAATGAGTGGATGTGTGTGTAGACCTAGGAATCAGTGCGTGCGTACACAGTAACTGGTATTGGTGTATCGATGGTTTTTAAAATGGTAGTCTGTATTTTACAGTGGGTGTATCAAAGGTTATATTAGGGTGTGAGGAGGTGCATCAGATTTTTCACATGGATGATGTCATCAGTGATGTCATCAGTGATGTCATTTGAGATGTCATCAGTGATGTCACTGACCATGTCATGAATGATGTAATATGTGATGTCATCAGCAGTGCATTGCGGGGGCGCGAGTTATAGTTAGCTCAACTAACTATAACAGCGGAATTTCTATGGTTTTGTATGAGTGAAATGTTCAACAAACTATAACGTCCCTGAAACCTATGGTTTTTTCAGTGAATTTCTATGGTTTTTAACATGATAATTTGTAACTATAACGTCCCTGAAACCTATGGTTTTTTCAGTGAATTTCAAAGGTTTTTTAAATGCTAATTTCTAATTATAATGTTCATTAAACGTATCTGCTGTGCTATCCAAAAACAAGCTGGTGCTTGTAGTGTTGTGGACAGTGGACGCAACCATGTTACCTCAGGCAGTGGGGAAGATCTTGGTCATGAACCTGTGTCGTCGCCCCCTGTAAGCGGAAGCGCAGTGGGCTGGTCCAACGTACGCCACTCCAGCGTAGAAGTGTGAATAAATAGGCCGGGGTTCTGGGCGTGGTTCACTTGTGTGAAAGCCAACGCTTCTGCCAGAGCGGCGACCCTCACCCTGCCACGTGGCTGCTGCCATGACCGTGGGCCTCCTCGACACAAGCCCCCTGTGAACACAGCGGTACAGCACTGCACAGTTATGTCTGTACAGACTACTGCCTTCGATCTACACAGCGGACAGCAGGGCTCACAATTCAGATTGAGTCGCGATTGCAGATGACGCAGTCCAGTAGGCAAGACACATTGCTCCCAGTGCGGCCCGCCCGGACCACGCATCATCGCAGGCTGAGTACAAGCTGAGCACCAGAGGTACCACTAACTCAGTGCACCACAAGTAAACGCCACGTGGCCTTATTAAGGCAGAATTAATTAAACAAAACACATTGCTACCAGTGCGGCCCACACGGACCACGCATCATCGCAGGATGCGCACACGCTGAGTGCTTCAGGTGCCACTAACTCAGTGCACCACAAGTCATCGCCACGTAGCCTTATTAAGGCAGAATTCATTAGACAAAAGACATTGCTACCAGTGCGGCCCGCCCGGACCACGCATCATCGCAGGCTCCACACACGCTGGTTGCTTCAGGTGACACTAACTGTACAGCTCAACTCAACGCCACGTGGCTGTGGGCCCTTGCTGACCGCTGCCTCCGGCCTACACTGCGGTCATCAGGGCTCACATTTAAAATTGACTCTTGATTCATTAATTGCAGAGTCCAGTAGGCAACTAAGTATTACGTCCCTAAAACCTACATAATATCCTTTTAGTATCCTTGCTTCAAGAACTTGTTTTATATCAGTTATAGCTTTAGTACAATGACCAACTTCATCTTGCAAGTCCAAAGGAACACTGAATGGCAGTCTACACTGTGGACAGCAGAGCTCACAATTTGAATTCAGCCTTGATTTATTAATTGCAGACAGAATTGTACTCTATGTCCTCGAATTTTGTCAAGAGGAAGTGACAAAAAGCATTCCTTGATGTCTGTGCTGACTACTGCCTTCGATCTACACTGCGGACAGCAGGGCTCACAATTCACATTGAGTTGCGATTGCAGATGACGCAGTCCATTAGGAAACAGACATTGCTACCAGTGCTGCCCTCCCGGACCACGCATCATCGCTAGCTGTGCACACGCAGAATGCTTCTGATGCTCCTACCTCAGTCCACCACAACTGATGGACCCTTTATGACAGAATCTTTTGTGTATGATTTCAGATCTGGTGCCCCTAACTTAGTGTAGCACAAGTCATGGACCCTTTATGATTGAATCTCTGTGTGTGATCTGATGATTACTGTTGTACTTGTTACCAGCACAAACCATTCCCGGAGGGCTGGCTTACACTCACCCCACAAGCATCCAGCACAGACGTCACTGGACATGTGACCCTGGTAATAAAAAGGAGTCGAGTGCACATGCTCGTAGCCAGTTCCACTATCTATCTGTG
Organism: Calotriton arnoldi; assembly: GCA_963921515.1. Lineage (NCBI taxonomy): Eukaryota > Metazoa > Chordata > Amphibia > Caudata > Salamandridae > Calotriton > Calotriton arnoldi. Next base: position 752,515 of record CAWUFW010001538.1, read on the forward strand.
TCCGTGTGTTCATTATGTATGCAACATGCTGCCCCTGGGCCCTACCACATTACATTGTGCTCTGGACAGCGTATGCAACCAACTTAACTTTGACAGTGGGAGAAAACTTCGGTTATGTAACTTTGTCTCGGTCATTGTACAAGTACGTACGTAGAGACTGGATGATTAGAGTACTGCAAGGAGAGTGTGTAGTGAATTTATAAGTGCGTGGGGATTGGCGGAGTTATTGTATAAGTACATATGTTGGCGCACCCTAACTCCGACAACGAGCTTGTCTCTAATTGGCTGCCCTCCATGTCCCAAAAACTGAAATTTGGATTTTGCATGGCCCAGTATTGCTACAGCTGCAATACTCCACTGAATGTGCAATAAACATTCACACCCACACAGATGTGTCATGTCCACCATCTTTCTTGTGTGGAACTATGGATGAATGTAGGGTCAGTGATTCCCCGTACCTTCCATGTTGGCCATGTTCAGGGACTTGGCTCACAGAGTGACACATTGACGCTTGCGACCCGGGTGACGGCAGCACTACAACAAGAACACGCGCATGCCAGTGTTGCAAGATTTTTTAAGCATTCTCTAGCCCAAAGACAACCAAAAAGTAGCCCAAACTAGCCCAATATTGCTACTTTAAGGAAGGGGGGGCAGGGACATCGTTAAGCAGGCAGTGAATGGATTGGAATTGATGTTGCAGCAGGCTGCCAAGTAAATATTTGTCTAATAAAGTGCTTTAACATACTAGTTTGCTGGAGCACTGTATATATATATTTATAATCTGGCAACTAGCACAAACCAAAATTTTACTGCTCAACCGGGAAAAATATAGCCCAATTGTGCGTGGTCTAGCCCAATCTGGCAACAGTGCCGCATCAGTTGATTCCTCATACAGCTCACGAAGGAGCCAAGCCCATAGCTCCGGAGTCATTCTTCACAGCCTCACACAGGACTGGCATACGCCAGGCCAGCCCACTCTGCTTACGCTTACAGGGAAGGACAACAACGCTATATGGCCCAGATTTTCATTGCAGTGATCTGCTGGTCACACCCTAGTTGTCAGTATGCCACAGCCACTCCCTCACGGCTAGTATACACCCACACCACACCCATCCAGCACAGGCGTCACAGGACACGTGACCCTGCCAATAAAAAAGACCGGGCGCACGTGCTCGACGCCATTTCAGAGTTGCTCGCACTGGATGCACTGCGGCCGGCACAGGCACACCGGCACGGGACGGTGACTTTCGGTCCACTGAGGTACGGGTACCGTAACTGCTGAGCGGGTGTACAGCCTGCGGTGATGGCCCGTCCCGGCGGTCTGGACAGCTCAGGTTTTGTGTGCCCTGCTGGACCGCAGTGTAGGCCTGAGCCACCGAACAGGGAGGCCTACCACCAAGTGCGTGGCCTCACTGTTCACTGAGTTAGTGGCACTGCAAGGACTGAGCGGGTGTGCAACCTGCGATGATGATAGGTGCACTAGTATGCCCTCTGCCATGGCAAAATCAAGACGCAGCACCAAATGTCAGACCTGTTGGCCTGCGGAGCAGGACTGCATGATGCGGAGGGTGCCCTGTCCGCGAAAAGGTGAGCAGTGAGGCCTGGGTGCGCAGCGGTGGGCAAATACGTCTGGGCGGCGGTAGTGGCTACACAAAGGCGGCACAGCGATTTTGGCGTACGCAGTCGTATATATACTCTCCCATTACTAATTCTGCACTATGTTTAGATGTGGGAGCTTGAGGGCTCCACTAGGTCCCGGCACGTGGTTGGAGACACAGCACTCACTGTCCCTCTTCATCTCTTCCTTTCTCTCCTTCACACTCTTTCTCTCTCTCTTCTTCTCTCACTCTTTCTCTCTTTCTCTTTGTCTTCCTCTCACTCTTTCTTTCTTTTTCTCTCTCTCTTCCTCTCACTCTCACTGTTTCTCTCTTTCTCTCTGTATTCCTCTGACTCTTTATTTCTTTTTCTCTCTGTCTTCCTCTCACTCTTTCTTTCTTTCTCTCTCAATCTCTCTTTCTCTCTCCTTTGATGGACGCATGACGCACAATCTTATCTTGCTTTTTGTCTTGCAGGCCAGCGATGAAGCGTGGCCATCCTGCAATCAACACTCAGCCTGAATTGTGAGCTCCGCTCTCCGCGTGTACAGAACGGGTGAGGAGGTTTCTTCGGCACGTGGTGGACTCTCTTCGACACACGCCGGTGGTGTAAGGTGAGCAGAGAGGCTTGTTTGCGCAGCGGCACGCAGTCACCTCCGGGCAATGGGAGTGCATAGGGTGCAGCAGCCTGGGTGTGCAGCGGCTGTCATACACCTCTGGGCAGTGGGAGTGGATGGAGTGCAGCAGCCTGGGTGTACAGCAGCGGGTAGACACCTCTGGGCAGTGGAAGTGGATGGGGTACACTAGCCTGGATACACAAAGGCGGGACAGCGATTTAGGCATACGCAGTTGTATGTACTCATCCATTACTGATTCCATTTTTATGTTTCAGATGACTAAGCTTGAGGGCTGCCCTATAGCCCGGCACGTGGTTGGAGACACACCAGTGACAGAAAGGTGAGCTGTGAGGATTTTCTCCACAGTGTCAACACTCACTCTCCCTCTCCATCTCTTCCTTTCTGTCACTCACACTCTTTCTCTCTCTCTCACTCTCTATCTCTTCCTTTCTCTCTCTCACACTCTTTCTCTCTTTCTCTGTCTCTTCCTCTCTCTCTCATTCTTTCTCTCTCTCTCTTCCTCTCTCTCTCTGTTTCTCTCTCTCTCTTCGTCTCTCTCACTCTTTCTCTCTTTCTCTCTGTCTTCCTCTCACTCTTTCTTTCTTTTTCTCTCTCTCTTCTTCCTCTCACTCTCACTGTTTCTGTCTTTCTCTCTGTATTCCTCTGACTCTTTCTTTCTTTTTCTCTCTGTCTTCCTCTCACTCTTTCTTTCTCGCTCTATCTCTCTTTCTCTCTCCTTTGATGGACGCATGACGCACAATCTTATCTTGCTTTTTGTCTTGCAGGCCTGCGATGAAGTGTGGCCATCCTGCAATCAACACTCAACCTAAATTGTGAGCTCCGCTCTCCGCGTGTACACAACGGGTGAGGAGGTTTCTTCGGCACGTGGTGGACCCTCTTCGACACACGCCGGTGGTGTAAGGTGAGCAGAGAGGCTTGTTTGCGCAGCGGTGGGCAGTCACCTCTGGGCAGTGGGAGTGGATGGGGTGCAGCAGCCTGGGTGCGCAGCGGCACGCAGTCACCTCCGGGCAGTGGGAGTGCATGGGGTGCAGCAGCCTGGGTGCGCAGCAGCTGTCATACACCTCTGGGCAGTGGGAGTGGATGGAGTGCAGCAGCCTGGGTGTACAGCAGCAGGTAGACACCTTTGGGCAGTGGAAGTGGATGGGGTACACTAGCCTGGATACACAAAGGCGGTACAGCGATTTAGGCATACTCAGTTGTATGTACTCATCCATTACTGATTCCATTTTTATGTTTCAGATGACTGAGCTTGAGGGCTGCCCTATATCCCGGCACGTGGTTGGAGACACACCGGTGACAGAAAGGTGAGCTGTGAGGATTTTCTCCACAGTGTCAACACTCACTCTCCCTCTCCATCTCTTCCTTTCTGTCACTCACACTCTTTCTCTCTCTCTCACTCTCTATCTCTTCCTTTCTCTCTCTCACACTCTTTCTCTGTCTCTTCCTCTCTCTCTCATTCTTTTTTCTCTCTCTTCCTCTCTCACTCTTTCTCTCTCTCTTCCTCTCTCTCACACTGTTTCTCTCTCTTTTCCTCTCTCTCACACTGTTTCTCTCTTTCTCTCTTCCTTGTATCTCACTCTTTCTCTCTTTCTCTGTCTTCCTCTCTCTCACACTTTCTCTCTTCCTCACTCTCACTCTCTCTCTCTCTTCCTTTCTCTCTCTCTCTTCCTCTCTCTCACTCTTTCTCTCTCTTTCTCTCTCTCACTGTTTCTCTCTCTCTTCGTCTCTCCCACTCTTTCTTTCTGTCTTCCTCTCACTCACTCTTTCTTTCTTTCTCTCTCTCTCTTCCTGTCACTCCCACTGTTTCTCTCTTTCTCTCTGTCTTCCTCACTCCTTCTTTCTTTTTCTCTCTGTCTTCCTCTCACTCTTTCTTTCTCTCTCTCTCTTTCTCTCTCCTTTGATGGACGAATGACGCACAATCCTATCTTGCTTTTTATCTAACAGGCTGTGATTAATGAATCAACGTCCCCCCACACCACCACATCTGAACGCGTGTACAAACTGAGATGATGCGTGGCCATCCTGACAACGCCTGACAAAGTTGCTTCAGCATGTGGTGCACCCTCTTACACACACGCCGGTGGCAGAAGGTGAGCAGAGATACTTCTTTTCGCAGCAGCGGGCAGTCACCTCTGGGCGGTGGGAGTGGATAGTGTGCAGCAGCCTGGGCGCACAAGAGCGCACAGACACCTCCGAGCAGTGGGAGTGGATGGGCTGCAGCAGCCTGAGTGTGCATTGCCGAAACAGATAATTAGGCGTGTGCAGTTGTATGTACTCTGCAATTACTAATTCTATACTATCTTTCAGATCACTAAACTTAAGGGTGCACTATATCCCAGCACGTGGTTGGAGACACACCGGAGGCACAAAGGTAAGCTGTGAAGATTTTCTCCAGTGTCAACACTCCCTCTCCATCTCTTCCTTTCTCTCTCTCACACTTTCTCTCTTTCTCTGTCGGTTCCTCTCTCTCATTCTTTCTTTCTCTTTCTTCCTCTCTCTCACTCTTTCTCTCTCACTTTCTCTCTACCTCTCTCTCACACTGTTTCTCTCTCTCTCTTTTCCTTGTATCTTACTCTTTTTCTCTCTCACTCTTTCTCTTTCTCTGTCTTTGTCTGTCTTCCTCTCTCTCACTCTCTCTCTCTCTCCTCTCTCTCACTCTTTCTCTCTCTCTCTTCCTCTCTCTCTCACTCTTTCTCTCTCTCTCTTCCTCTCTCACACTATTTCTCTCTTTCTCTATTTCTGTGTCTTCCTCTCTCTCTCTCTTTTCCTTGTATCTCTCTTTCTCCCTCACTCTTTCTCTCTTTCTCTTTCTCCTTTGCTGGACGCATGACGCACCATGTTATCTTTCTTTTTGTCTTACAGGCTGTGATTCACAAATGGTCCAGCGATGACACGACATGGCTGTACATAGTTTTATTTGTTGTTGTTTTGTTTTAATAAAATGTTTTATATGTAAATCCATACATGACTAAGATTCTTATTTGTCCAACCTAACGTGACTGTCACATTTGTTTGTGAGGGGTGGGGGTGAGGGGAGATGGCGGACAAGGAGCTCCTACTGGGGGATGTCGGAGCAGTGTTGGGTGTCCGACCTGCATGATCGTTGCCTCCATTACATCTGTTCTCAGAGACTTAAGAGCCGGCGGTCTGGCTCGTAGATGAAGAACTGCGATCCGACTAGCAGGCTCATAGAGGGAGAACCGTGGCCCGTCAGTTCGCAGAGGAAGAGCTGCGGGCCAGCTCGCAGAGGAACACCTGCGGGCCGACTAGTATAGGGAAAGGTGCGGGCCATCGGCTTCCAAAGGGATAGCTGCGGAACACTGATGTGGGGAGAGGGAGCGTGAAGAGCGTATCTCGCAGAGAGACACCTCCGGTATATTTCCAGTATTGGCTTCACAGATACAACTGCGGGCCGGAGAACTCGCACCCGAAGAGCTGTGAGCCGACAAGTGGTTCGCAGAGGCAGACGTGCGGGCCCAAGTATGTTGTTGGAGGTATGCTGCTGATGGTGGAAAAGGGTGCGTTACCTGCTGATGTAGGGAGACGCAGCGTGAAAGCGGTATCTCGCACAGACAGAGCTCCGGTATATTAAATTGCCCCCGGGACCTTTCTTTTATATTTTCACTCGATGCGAGGCACAAGATGGCTGCTAACACTTCCTGGTTTGAATTGTTAGCAGCCAATCAGAGGCAAGCTCGTGCTCGGGAGTTAGGCACAGTCCAGATATATATATCTTTTTTTCCGTTAATATCTCAAAAACTACTGAACAGATTTACACCATTTCCACAAAACCGCGCTTTCTGCACCAAGACCTTTTTCCCTGCCAAATTTGCAATTCTTTCTTTGTCACACAGTACATGTAATGCTCCGCTCCCATCAAGAATGGAACCAGTAATGGCACAATTTCCCTGTTGCTCCACACATAAATACATGTAAAGAACAAATCAGAATAGTTCCTTTATTTTTTCAAATTGCAAAACTTCTCTCTATTAGTTATTTTTTAACTTTCCATATAAACAGTTTTTAAAAAATTTAAGAACACATACAGGTGAGAAGTTCAACGTATTCTATCAACAAACTTTCTAGAACATTCTACGACACGTGCAGGTTAAAAGTTCATCATTTTTTCAAACCTAACGATATTTTTTGCAACATTTTCTCGAACATTTAAGGGCACGTGCAGGTTAAAAGTTCACCATTGTTTTAAGTTCGAACAGTGCCTTCCAAATGCAAGTAGCAGGTGTGGTTGAACTGACCAAATTTTATCCTATCATATGAACTCTACGTTGAAACTGCTTTTTATTAACCAATGACAAAGATGCTTTTCGACAAACTAATATGCACCCTACTTTCTAGTAAACAATGTTTTTCATCTCCCAAACAGTTATCGTTTTGTATGAGAAAAAAAAGTAGTTCCCCATCTTTAAACATATCTCTTATTCTATGAAAGGACTGCATGAGCTACAGACATCTATCCATATCTTCCAGCTACACCTTCAAAATGCTAGTGTGGATCGTAGGACATAGCTATGTTTTCTGGTGCAAGAGGTATGCAGAACAGAGACGTATTGACTTAGACCTAGGTTTACAAAATGTGGACATTAAATGGTTTGAACAGAGAGGATTGTAGTGGCACCAATTACTCCCTTTGGTTAAAACCTGTTTGCATCTCCAACTCCCTGACCTCATGATTGTGCACTGTGGTGGAAATGACCTAGGCACATTGACTGGGGTAGGTTTGGAAATGCTAATGAAGGACACCTTTAGACAATTGATGTTGCTTTTGCCTCAAACTGTCTTTGTATATTCCAATATATGCCAAAGACAGAAGTGGAAATGGTCAAACAAATTTTGTCCTCAGATTGAAAAATCTAGGAAGAATGTCAACAAAGCTGTGTCTGCATACCTCAGAGACCATAGAATGGGGTTGATCTACAACAATAACATACGTTATGATATGGCTGATATCTACAGAAGTGATGGAGTACACTTCACAGATCAGGGAAATCGAGTTTTTCTGAATAACCTGAAGCTGTGCATCCGCACTTATATGTAGCTCCAACTAATAAACACAAAGGCTCTTTTTAGAGCCGCCTTATATTCCCAATATCGGTTCGCAGACTGACAACTGCGATCCGGCTAGCACAGGGAGACCTGCGGGCCGTCGGGCAGCCTCGCAAAGGGAGAGCTACGGCCCATGGGCTCAGCTCGCACAGAGAGAGCTACGGGCCGTCGGCTCACAAACGCAGAGCTGTGAGCCAATGGACTGGTAGTGTTTTATGGTTTAGGGTAGTGCAGTGGTGTTTGTGTAGTGTAGAGGGTGGTGCTGGGGGTACATTTAGTGTTTAGGGTAGGGCAGTGGTCTTTACGTAGTGTAGGGGGTCCTGCTGTGAGTAGTGTTTTAGGGTTTAGGGTAGTGCAGTGGTGTTTGGGTAGTGTAGAGGGTCATGCTGGGGGTAGCGTTTTACGGTTTAGGGTAGTGCAGTGGTGTTTCTGTAGTGTAGGGGGTCGTTCTGGGGGTAGTGTTTTAGGGTTTAAAGTAGTGCAGTGGTGTTTCTGTAGTGTAGGGGGTCGTGCTGGCAGTAGTGGTTTAGTGTTTAGTTAGGTAGTGCAGTGGTGTTTGGGTTGTGTAGAGGGTCGTGCTGACAGACTGACTCACAGACCTCCGAGCCAACAGCCTGGCTTCTAAAGGCATAGCCGCGACCTCGTGATGGGCAGAGGCAGCGTGAAAGGAGTATCTTACACAGACACAGATGCCAGTGTTGCCTCACAGAGGTAAAACTACACACCCGATGGCTTCTACACGGAGAGATGCGAGCTAACGGACTAAGTCACAAAATGGCTGCCAACACTTCCTAGTTTCAACCGTTCACAGCCAATGAGCCGCGAGCTCGTGCTCGTAACCCTCAGCCAATCAGATGTCAGAATTCTCAAATATCGATATCTGTAAAATTTAATATTTCTCAAAAACTACTGAACGGATTTACACCATTTCAACAAAAGCGCGCTTTTTGGACCACAACTTTTCTCCCTCACAAATTTGGCGTAATTCCGTTCAGCAGTTTGACCTGTAGCCTTGTCTAAAGTTTCCTATGGAAAATGCATTGAGAAAACACATTTTGGGACTCCCCTTTTTTCTCAGCCCCCCCTTGACCAATCACCCCCAAACTTTCAAGATAGGAGCTGATCAAAAAAGAGAAACTTTTTTGAAAATTTCGTAAAGATTCGTCAAACGACGCCAAAGTTATAAGCACATGGAGAGCTCCAGGAGAGGGGCCATGCAACCCCCCTACCAACATGAGTGAAGCCCCGGGGCTGTGGGGACCCCAGCGGGCCCCCCCAGCCCCAGCGACCCCCAGCTATTATTTTTTAAGAAATGCCCGCGGGACCTAGCCCACCCGGGGACCTCATTAAAATAAAACGCGGGAACCCGCGACCCCAGCGCGATTTGCGCCGATTTTTTTTTTATATTATAAAAAATGCTTTTTTGGGCCCTGGGGTCCTTCTGAGACCCCCTGAGCAGGCCTAGGGGGTCACAGTGTTTCTACCCTGGCCCCTTCTCTTGTTTTATACCTTTGTTTCTGTGTTTTCTAGTGACTCGCTTCTACCGAGCCACAAGATGGCTGCCAACACTTCCTGGTTTGGAGTGTTCGCAGCCAATCACAGTGAAGCTCGTGCACAGGACTTAGGCTCCGCCCAGATATCGAAACTTTTATTTTTCTTATTTCTCAGCAATTACTGAACAGATTTACACCATTTTACAAAAGGTCGCTTTCTGAGCCAAGCACTACCTTTTTGCCAAATTTGGGGTAATTCCGTTCAGTAGTTTCGGCTGTAGCCTTGCACAAAATTTCCTATGGGAAATTGATTTTTTGACTCTTATTTTTTGTATTTCTCAAAAACTACTGAACGGATTTACCCCATTTAAAAAAGGTCGCTTTCTGAACCAAGCTCTACCTTTCTACCAAATTTGAGGTAATTCCGTTCAGCAGTTCGGGCTGTAGCTCGTCGCAAAATTTCCTATGGAAATTAACATGGAGAAAACGCGTTTTGGGACCCCCCTTTTTCTCAGCCCCCGCTTGACAAATCACCCCCAAACTTTCAAGATAGGAGCTAACCTAAAAAGTGCAACTTTTTGCAAAATTTCATAAAGATTCGTCAAACGACGCCAAAGTTATATGCAAACCAACAAATGCTTTTCCTATGGAAACTAGGTTGTAACTACCTACTAGCGACCGACCAGTAGGTAATATATATATATATATATATATATATATATATATATATATATATATTATTACAACAATGGCCTGAAAGCATGAAGGCGCACTCGACAACAGCTGTAAAGCCAAGGCTTTATTGACATGGAAAACCAGCGTCTTCATGTGAGGTAAGAGTTCTTTGTCGACGCGTTTCGAGGCAGCAGCCTCTTCTTCCAGGACAGCTTGAGTCTTCACACAGATGGCTCCAATTGGTTCCTTTTATCACATGCAAACGACCCCCAGTGGGTCACGCTAAGTGCTTTAGTATAGTACAATGCATGTTGGGACACGTAGTCCCCATTGGAGAAATTAATTATCCTAAGCTGTAACCCTGGCCGTCAAATTCCGCTCCGCTCGCGGAATTTGCGGAATTTAGGCAATTTCGCGTTCCGCGGAGAACGTGGAATTGCCAACAATTCCGCGATCCGCAGCGTAGCGGAATTATTTTCTTGTTTGCGCTTTAAAAATGCGTTCTAGCTCGCGCGATAGCGACTTACCGGGATTTCTGCGTTTGCCGACGGGTTTTCCTATCCATTCGCGTGCGCCACGAGATTTTGGTAGCCGGCCGCGCGATCCAGCGAGAGTTTGCGATCGCGAACACGTCATTTGCCGCGCCATCGGACAACGCGAGTGTGTGCGATCGTGAACACGTCATTCGCCGCGCCATCGTGCACCGCAAGAGAGATTGCGATCGCGAACACGTCATTCGGGCGCGCCATCGGACAACGCGAGAGTGTGCGATCGCAAACACGTAATTCGTTGCGCCATCGTGCACCGCGAGAGAGATTGCGATCGCGAACACGTCATTCGGGCGCGCCATCGGACATCCGGCGGATTGTTGGTAAAGCTCGCTATCCCGAACACGCAAAATTTTCAATCTGGAGAAGAATAATATCTTGAGCAGCATAAAACCTTCTATAAAATGATGATTTGGATGAAAAAAAAACCTCAGATTGATATTTGGCTGTCCTTTTTTGTCAAATTTTTTTGGGGGGAGAGGGAGGAAGTGCCACAGAGTCTCCTACTTCCTGTTCCTGTCCAGCAGGCTCCTCCCAGTGCTTTGTCCATCTCCTGTTCATTTTTCACTTCTATTTGAGCTGGAAGGATCACTCTTTGTGTCTGCTGCATCATTATCATTGGATTTGAGGACTTTTGGATTTTAGATTTTACAAGTAAGTTGGTGTTGTTTGATTGGGGCATTGCAGTTGCTGCAACTACAATTTTGGTACTTTTCATCATTTAAAAAATAAATAGTTGTGGGTAGCCAGTAGGCCCAGAGCTAGTCATGGGTGGGTGCATGATGAAACATGATGAAACAACTGTTCCTTTGCTGTGTGATGTATTTATTTATTTCAAACATCATTTAGGGCACATGGATGGCATTGGATTGAATTGCAAAATGTGTATTTTTGGGTGTATTTCAGGTTTTTTTGGTTGTGTGTTAAATACATGCCTTAGTTGTGTGTGGTGTGTTGCAGGACTTGTTTAGCCCTGTGGATTTTCGTTTTTGCATTTTATTGCATTACAGGCAAAGCAGTGTGGTTTAGCATGCAGCTTTTGCCTGGCTATTATAGGCCTGTTTTCAGTACATTGTTTTCCAGGCCTCCTGCTTGTTGCTTGTGATTTGTGAGTGTCCATGTGGCTGGTAGCCATTTCTGGTGGGAGTTATAAGTGTACTGCTTTTGCCATATAGGCCTGCATGTGTTTCCTTTGTGGCCTAGGCTTCTTGTTGTGGTCCTGGCCATGAGGCTGGCGGCCATTTTGAAGCCAGGCAGTGTGCTTTTTGCCATAGGCCTGCATTGTCTGTCTTCAGTTTCTTGTTGTTGTGGGCCTGGCCATGAGGCTGGAGGCCATTTTGAAGCCAGGCAGTGTGCTTTTTGCCATAGGCCTGCATTGTCTGTCTTCAGTTTCTTGTTGTTGTGGGCCTGGCCATGTGGCTGGTAGCCATTTTGAAGCCCGGTAGTGTGCTTTTATGCATAGGCCTGCAAGCTTGTGGCCTAGTCTGCCAACAGGCCTTTCATCCAGTAGGCTCAGAGGTAGTCAGGGGTGCATGAAACAACTGTTTATGTGTGTTCTGTTGAATTTAAACATCATTTAGGGCATGGATGGCATTGGATTGAATTGCAAAATGTGTATTTTTGGGTGTATTTCAGTTTGTTTGGGTGTGTGTTAAATACATGCCTTAGTTGTGTGTGGTGTGTTGCAGGCCTTGTTTAGCCCTGTGGATTTTCGTTTTTGCATTTTATTGCATTACAGGCAAAGCAGTGTGGTTTAGCATGCAGCCTTTGCCTGGCTATTATAGGCCTGTTTTCAGTACATTGTTTTCCAGGCCTCCTGCTTGTTGCTTGTGATTTGTGAGTGTCCATGTGGCTGGTGGCCATTTCTGGTGGGAGTTATAAGTGTGCTGCTTTTGCCATTTAGGCCTGCATGGTTTTCCTCTTGGCATACTGCTTCCATCCATCCCCTTTGCCAGCTGCAGCTCCCTGAATGATGTGATGAGCAAATAATTTAATGCCAAACAGGGTCCACTTCCATTACATTTGTATTTTTGTTGTCGTTCCTCTTCTTTCCTATCCTTCCTGAGAGTGTACACAGTATACCATGAAATCCCTTGTTGACAGTCTCACAAATGGCTACACTAACTTATATATGTTATTTGTTTGTTTGTACTACTAGTAATTGAACCACAACAACAAATGCAACATTTCACTGATGTTCTTCTCCTGGCTTCTTTGCTTTTAGGTGCACAAAAAGACAGAGGAGGAAGTGTCATCATCATCACCTGTAGTACTGCCAGACAGAAGTCCTGCTGCGCACCACGTCACGTCCACGTGTGACCACAGACATCTCTGCAACTTGTGCACCTGCGTCCTGCTGATATCTGAAGAAGATGGCCCCAAAGAAAGGTACCAGGTCCTCCAGTACCAAGAAAGTTGCCAGTGAGAAGAAGAAGGAACAGAAGAAGGAAGTGGCACTTGCCAAGACTGGTGTGCCGCCCAATGTGTTTTTTGGTAAAAACAACTTACGCCTGCAGCAGCGGTGTCCGGCGGGGACCAAGCTGGGAGCAGCACCTCCGCATCAGCGGGCCCACCCCACCAACCTAGACCCAAGCCCATGAGTGTGGCAGAGGTAGCCAGACTACTAACGAGCAGTGATGTTGAAATGTCATTATCGCAAAGTAGTACCCAATCCACGCACTCGCAGGTGGAAACTCAGCAGATAAGTGGGCAACCACAGCCGCAATCACTGCCGCAACCACAGCCGCAACCACAGCCGCAACCGCAGCTGCAGCCGCAACCGCAACCCCAGCCGCAACCCCAGAAGCAGCCGCAGCCCCAACCGCAACCACAGCCGCAACCACAACCACAGCCCCAACCGCAGCCGCAACCGCAGCCACAACCACAGCCGCAACCACAGCCGCAACCACAGCCACAACCACAGCCCACAATAGTAGTTGTTCCACCGGAAGTAGGGGCAGTTCAGGAAATCGAGCTTTTTGCAGATGAAGAGGAGCAAGCCACTGTTTCAGAAGATCCATTGTCTTTCAGACCCCCAGCAAGGAAAAGGAGGGTTAGTCCATCAACTTCCTCTTCAAGCCCCGCTTCTGATGATCTAGATGCCACTTGGAAGCCACCAGCTCAGTCTGAGAGTGATGCACGCCACAAGACAAGGCTAGTGAAAGGGAAGGTTCCAGAAAGCCTTAGAGTTATGGAGGTAGATGTAGACGAGGGGGGTGATGATGATGAAGAGCCAGTCATCATGAACATCACTCCCGGGCCTGCGGAGATGGAGACCAACATTATTAGACTATCCAAAATCGCTGCGAGGGATGTAGCACGGATACCACCAACACAGGTAACACCAACACGACCTCCAGCTTCCATATTTGCCTTTGCAAAGGCCCGGCAGGGACCTACATCCAGCTCAACCACCACCTCAGTAGGTAGTGGTAATGTAACTGCACAGAGTCAAATTCCAGGCACACCCTCCAGTTCATCTGGTATTAAAAGTGGCAGCTCCAGCAGCGCCAGAAAGTTCTCCTCCCCAGTTTGGGACTTCTTTTCGGTTAGCAGTAAGGAGGAGAACATTGCTATATGCTCAATTTGTCGGCAGGCTGTTAGGCGGGGTAAGCTTGGTACAAACTATGGTACCGGAGGACAAACAAGTCATCTCAAAAAACACCACAGTATCAAGTGGGAGGCTCACCTACTTTCACTTAGAAAAAAGTAAAACTGGTCCCATTGCTGTTGTTGGGGATGAAGAAGTAGGGGAAGATATGATCGCGGTGGAAGGTCAACAAGAGGGAGACATTTCTAGCCCTATCCCCAGCAGTGTAGTGGTACTGCCCACATCCTCAGCAACATCTTAGTGGCACCGTAGTAAGAGTCAGCCTGAGACACCAAGGCAACCGAGCACTGCAATGAGCAAAAGTGCGGCGTCGTTGAGCCTAACTGGGTTCAAGAAGAAAGGTGCACCACAAAGGAAAATATTCCAGCCTACCATTGACAGCATGCTTAGGTCGGAGGGGCAGTACCAACGCAACCACCCAACGGCACGGTTGTACAATGCGATGCTGGCTAAAATGTTAGCACTGGACCTTCTCCCTTTTTCATTTGTGGAAGGGGTAGGTTTCCTTGAATTTGTGTCAGCCATCTGCCCTAAATGGAAGGTTCCCAGCCGGTCCTATTTCGCCCGAGTTGCTGTTCCAGCACTACATCACGATGTGCTGGAATTGGTTGGACAAGCTTTGCAGCAGAGTGCTGTTCACAAAATCCACCTGACAACAGACATGTAGACCAGTTGCCAAGCCACTGATTACATGTGCATCACTGCACACTGGGTCTCTTTTGTGGGGGTTAGAGAAAAGCTATCTGAAGTAGGTGCTGTTGACACAGCTGAGATTTTTAATGCTTCTCGGAAACATGCAACTGTAGCCATGTTTGCCATGGAGAAATCTCATACTGCTGCAAACATTTTGGAAGAGTTTAACAGCAAGGTCTTTGAATGGCTGCGCCCAAGAGGGCTTAACATTGGTTTTGTTGCCACAGATAATGGCAGTAATGTACTTAAGGCCATGGAGGTTGGTGCCTATTTCAGGGTCCCGTGTTTGGCGCACTGCATTAACATTATAGTTCAAGACTTTCTGAAAAAAGAACCCATAGTCAGCAACTTACTGACCACCTGCCGCAGAATATGCACTCATTTCAGCCATTCTTTTAAAGCCCGGAAGCAGCTGAGGATCATTCAACGTGACTATAGAATGCCAGTCAAAGCACTCATCCAGGAGGTGGCAACACGTTGGAACTCAACGTATTACATGCTTGACCGTCTGTTTGAGCAGTACAGACCAATCAATGAATATGTCATGCGAAGGGCGGATGCTACTGTGAAAGGCATGACCCTTCAGATGGACCAATGGTGCCTAGTTAAATCTCTTACAGAGATGCTTCTTCCTTTCGAGGTCTTCACACGTGAAGTCAGCAAGGAGGACTGTACTATGGGCCAAGCTATCCAATTGTTGCACATGCTAGAGCAACAGCTGAAGGAGGTGTCTGAAGCGTACATAGGTGTGGAGGAAAAAAAAGAAGCATATGAGTTGGTGGAGAGCTTATCATGCCGCTTAACTGAAAATGCAAGGGTGCAAACTAAGATTTTGTCACAAGAACATTACATTTGTGCCACAATTCTAGATCCACTGTACAAATCGGCACTGAACAGTAAGACATTACTCCCTTTTTCAGAAGTGGATGTTGCCCGGTACAAAACTTGGATAGCTGAGGCAGCCAGTAAATTGGAAAATGAACGGCTGGTAATTAAAGGCCTCAAACCCACAACAAGTACTGCAGCAGGGCATCCGGCATCAAGTTCAACTTCAGAGCCTGAGGGCAGTGCATTTGGTTCACAGCTGTCACCAACACCAACACTATCGACAACAGCAAGAACCGCATCATCAGCCCCAGTAAAAACGGCACAGGATTGGTATTTACAGCAAGGACTTGCTAGGTCCAGTGCTGATGCAAAGACAAAAGAGGCCGAACAAAGTGTAGCCCCCCTGAACATTAACCGGATGGTCCAGGCCTACCTGGATGACCCAACAGAGGTCTACATTGATCAAAACCCATTGCGGTATTGGTATGGCAAAAGGGGCCAATGGCCAGTGCTCAGCAGGCTGGCGATAAACTATCTGGCTTGCACTGTCGCAAGTGTCTCTTCTGAACGTGTTTTCAGTGCTGCTGGTTCCATTGTAACAGTGAAAAGGACCAGTCTCTCACCAAAAAACGTGGAGAGGTTAACCATGATCAAAATGAATCAGCAATTTATACCACCGAATTACACAATACATGAATCAATGCAGGAAGATGAGGACAGCGGCTCAGGTGACGGAAGTAGCGTGTTAGATGCTGATTACCTACTTCTGGTTGAACCCCCAGAGTTTTAGGACGAGCTATACTTCCCTGACAACTAGGCTTCCACTTCTTACTGTTGTCCTCCCTTATTTACTTTTATTTGTGTGTCTGTCTTTCTGGTTGGAAACTTCAAATCACAACAAATCCATCACCATCGTCTTCGTCTTTTATTGCCATATATGAGTTTCAGCTGTCTGCATTTCAGTCCACTCCTCCGAGTCCTGCTCCTCCATCCTCCTGAATCGACCTAAATCTATTGCCCTCAAGCCAGATGATGATTGGATGTAGCATAATCGAAGAAATAAGAAAATCTTGCCTCGTTGAGTCTCTCCAAAAGAAGTGGAACATGATGATGAACAGGTAATGAATGATGACATGCATTGGACGCTGACTGAGTGATTTGTGTTGTTGTTGTTTGTAGTGCATGAAGTTAATTCATTGTGTACTATTATCTAATCTACACACTAAAAGTAACTCAATGCAATGTTTGTTTCCATTCTTGTTTTTTAATAACAAATTTCTACTTCTACTGCAGGCCGATCCATTGCATTTTGAATATGGAAAGGGGACTCAATCTGTACACTGCACACAGAGTTGGACAACTCACCATGATGATGACCACAGTGACATAATATCTTCGCAGTCACTCAGTACGATCCGAGATGATTGATGGAATAACTCAGGGCGTTTCATGAGTGGCATAAATGGTAAACAAGTCAACAACAACCACTGCAGACCTACATGTCTGTGTAGTGGTGGAGTCGAGTGTGGTGGTATGACTGACAGCGGGGCATTGATTTAGTCACTTAATTTGTAAAATGCTATGTTGCTGTATATCTGCTTTGTCTGCCTCTGTCAAACAATGTACGCTAAATGGAGGATGGGTCACGGGTGCCGTGGGCCTGCTCTGTCCTGTTGTTGTTGGAGGTTAATGCTGGAAACAGACTAGAGTAGACATGATGTATCCATGCCGCCTCTGAAAGTGTTCTTGTTGCACTCCACCGTAATTTATGCATTTTTTTTCTACTTGATTTTTCAATATCCCTTTTGTTTTTCCACCTACAATTACAGGCCGGCCCTTACCCTGTGCTATACTGGGAAAAACAACTCTCACTTACCTTACCAATGAATCTACATCTGCCAGGCAGGTAGTGGTGTCACCCAAGATTGATGGCCGGAGCGTACATGGAAGGGAGGACCAAGAGGAATGCAGAGATGCAACTCCCCATTTTGACCAGGATAACATACAGTAACAGTATCAACTTTCATCATCTTTTAAATAATTTGATTCATTTTTTGTCTTCAATCATTACTAATGTGTGTTGTTGTTATTATTATGTTTGCTCTCTGCTTATAATTCAATTCATCCCTAAAGCTATTTTTGAATTTTCTTTGCTATCTTTAAGCCCGGGCCGGTACAACAGAACAGAAACTGTATGTAATTCGGGTCTCTCGGAGGGCAGACAGGCAAGGCAAATTGCATAATATACTGCTGCCCTGTACTGTCTAATTGTCTAGTAGTAGTTAGTAAGTACTACTTATCATTAACCATCAAGTTATCATCATCATGCATGCATTTCCTTTTTCTCCCTTAACAGATTTATGGATATGGTTGTCTGCCAATATTGTGTTTTGTTGTTGTCCATGCGTACTGTTTTTCTTTGTCAAACCTTTCCCCAAACCCCCTTCCCAACCATTCATCAAACCCTAACCCTCTTCCCCGGGCTGTGTGACTTATTGAGGTGTGACTAAATTAAATGTACACCAATAATTTATCACACGCTTGCTGGGGTGGATGTGGCAAAAGCAACACTAATTCAATTTCAAGGCAGGGCGAGGATCTTCTTCTGCTTGCCCACCCATGAGCAGTATATTTGCGAGATAATTTTTTTACCAAAGGAACCTAATCCATCAGCATTAACTGCTGGCATCGATTGGATTTGTTGTCATCCTCCTACACAGCACTAACGGTTACGCTTGTGTCGAGTGTACTGTAGGCCTAGTCGAGTGACTCGACACAGCTAGAGTTTGTAACTCTATGTACTAGGCTATCCCCGCCACCATTATGTTTTATTGTATTTTGGCATATTATTGTTTGGCAGTAAGTTCCGTACTGTACTTCGTTCTACTACTCCTCCCACAGTCTCTCTCAGGCGACTGACTGTCTCATTTTCTTTTTTGCAAATGCTACTGCCAGGGTCAACTACTACTACCACCACAACCATGGCATGTTGGGAAAGAAAACCATCATCACCATGCAGCCATCGCCGTGCCTAAGTTAAACATCAAGCACAGGTAAGAGAAGAAGTATGGGGGAGGCATAATTAATAATGGAAATGTTTTCATTAATTCTATTTCACACACCCCTTTGAGTCCAGTTGCAGAATGCATAGACTAGGAGGAGAGACTGACAGTACTAGTAAGACAAGTCCCTCAGTGAGGGGTACCGCATCTATCTGTTTGTGTCTTACTAAGTCAGCCAATTATTTAAATCAAACACTGGCTGTGGCCCTGCACCAGCAAGGAAACAGTGTGACGTAAAACAGTAACCCCACCCACAAAACATTAACAACATTGTATATAAAGTATAAATATATAATTTAATCCCCTAACAAAAATAAACTATGTAAAAAAATCCCACAACACCTGACCCACCCCTCTCCCTAACCCCAACCAATGTCCATTGCCCGGAACGAAAAAGTCCAACAAATTAAATGTCCAATTGTCCAAAAGTGAAAACCCCAACGCCCGATTCCCACCCACCGAAATAAGCAATAAAAAAGGGGCAATCAACAGGGTCTGTTCATCAGCGGGCTCGCCTCTCCAGGACACGAATACGCTCCTCTAGACGGGCCACGCGGCGCTTCAATGCGCGGCAATTGCATCCACAGGGGGGGGCAGCAGTGCTATTTAATGAAGTACGGCAGCGGGTGGCTGCCAGACGGTGGCGCCGTAACACTGGAGGGGGGTGGCTGGGGCCCGGGGCATTGGAGGAGGCCACAGCTGCTGCCGCCTCCTCCGCCTCCTCCTCTAGAACCACCAGCCGCCGGTATTCACTTTGTATGGCCTCCAGCTTCCGGCGCCGGGCCTTGGCTGCCAACTCCTTCCTGTCTACTTTCACTTTGGAAGGAGTAGCTATATCAAGATGAAAAAACAAGACTATTGTAAAATATACTCTTAGTAAAGCAGTAAGACAAATTAATTCTACACATAGTGGCACAGTAGCACTAGCAAGCACAGTACATAACATTTGTGGTATGTATCTATCCTCCCACTACCTCGGCATCTAACATTTGTGGGAGTTTCAGGCATTCCACCACCCATGCATCTGATTCCTATCAGACACCTATGCATGCATCCCACGTATCCTTCTCTGCCAGTCATAAATATTAAATCTCGCCCGTCCTTCCTCCTTCCACCCTTCTTTCCCTTTTCGTTCAACCCATCCATCAAGGTCATCTGATCTGACTTTTAGACTTCTCCATAAAACTTTCACAGCTGAGTTGAAGTCAGATAGAAGAGGACATTGGTTACTCAACAGTACACTCCCGCCGCTAATGCTATTGCTAATGCTAAGTTAAGGGTGTCTTCTTCAACCGTTCACAACAACTTCTTACTTAAGTCTCAACAGTACAGTATACATTACACCCTTGCAGCGAGTGTAATGTCAATAAGTAAGGATTAGGAATATAACTTACCACCGCCAGCCACTGCTGCTGGCTCACCCCTGCAGCTCCTCCTGCAACTGCTGCATCTCCTCCTGCACCCTCAGCGGCCGCGTCGCCTTCGCCGCTGGCCCCGGTACTGGTGGTCGGTAGTACGCCTAGAAAAAACATTACACATTTTTCAGATGCCATATACACCTCCCCTATTTTTCACTAGCAAGATTGAAAAAAAAGATTAATACATATACAACATACATCACTAGTACAAATCAGGTAGTAGAGTAGACACTAGTAGTGTTATATGGTCCCTAGGGTCATTCTAGTCTTTGCTAAGTTACCCCGAGCCATGCAACCATTTTAGCTTTGTGTCTTTTATTTTTGCGCAAGTTACCTCACAGCTTGTTGTGTAAGACGCCTTTGAGCCCACATGAGCTCAAACTGCTACTGTGTAAGCGCTGCGTACAAGGTCGAAAAACAAGCCACTTTGTTATGGAGTTCTGGTGTTAGTCCATATTGCTTATCCATAAAAATACTACACTTTTTGGCATGACTGAGAAATGCTTGCACTATACTAACGCGCACCATTTTTCTCATAACAGACGGAAGATTCCCTTCTACGAACCAGAGCTTTGCAGAGCTTATGATGTAACCAGTACTAGGTTCTTCTAAGGTGATGGGTCCCCAGAATTCGCTCAGATCTTCATTTATAATTTTATATAAACTATATTCCTACCAAGGGGAGGGTGGTTCTTCCACCACTGTTCAGTTATCGTGATTTCGCCTTTTGTCTTCTATGGACTTGTAGTTGTAAGTGTAACTAAGTGTAACAATGTTTAGTGTTTTAATCTTATGCATTTTGCTGTTGCAGCTGCATTATAGAACAACGTACAGAGCTTGTCAGTTGAAAATAAACCTTTTGAACTTACATAGACTCGGTGGTATTTGGTGTGGACTTACACGAGTGAGTGAGCGAAAGGGTGTGCATTGCTTCCGCGACTGAGAGGTCGGGAGTGTTATGTTCTGGGTTGTCTACTCATTGGATATCTTGGGGGGTTCGGAGAGCTAATGAGACACTATAACTAGTCGGTCAGGGGATTGTGGTGGCTTCTGATTGAGGTGTGAGGAAGGTCCAACCTCCCATCACCAACGTCCTATTTTCTTGTGCAAAGTTCTGTATGTGCAGAATCCCTACAACAGTAGTAGTATGTCGTATCCTATCAAAAATAGAAAAATCTGGTTGGGCATTTTGTTGGTGGGAATTGTCGAAAAGCCTCAAGATTAGAAGAGGACAACCCAAAGGACTGGACTCTATGGCTAGAGCTATTGGTGAATCTGAGTTTTATTTAAAACCTTTTAAATAAAGAGTGGCCAACTGGGCAAGCTTAGCGACAGACTAATAGTAGTAGTACAGAGAGTCATAGCAGACGCAGTTAGAGGCAGGGATAACAAGAATTTAGAAACAGATAGTCTAGATCGAAGAAGAATTTGTAAAAAACAGAATTAGGAAACCGAAATAATAGTTCAGAAAAAATAAGGTGCAGGAAAAGTTAGGGAAATATAATTATTAATATTAACCACTGGAGGACTTACTGGGGCCAGCAGCAGAGCCCTCGGTAGAGGAGCGGTCCTGGCCCTGGGAGGCATCTTGATGTTCTTGTCCCGCCGCCTGTGACCCCGTCTTCTTGCCCCTGGGTGCTGATCATGTAAGATTTCATAAAGAAAGAGACAAAAATTAAAGTTTGGTGTGAAACAAATAAAATATTTTAAAATACGCTCCAAAAACATTTTTGTGAACAACAATTGCAATAAAATTGACCTATCTAATCTGATCGACTAGTAGTATTGCAAGATTCACGGACCGTCTAGTAAGCCTAAGTACCACCTGACCTAGCCCACCTATTCCAATCCAGATGGGCCAATTGTTCAGTAAGTCTGCATTTCCATTTATTTTAGTCCTCAAAAATGCATAGATGGAGGACACATGCATACATTTTTGCATACACCAAATTGTTGGTTGGTTGCTGCTGATGTTCTGCTAGTGATGATATAAGCCTATTAACACTCACTAAACAAACTACAAAAGGTTCTGCTAAGGACTGGGGTAAGCAGCACTCAGCAGCACGTGACATGACAGAGGATGCGTCACACACACCACTTAAAAATTACCAACTAATAAGTAACTAAACCTATCAATCCACCACTATCCCTTCTTAGTGGCAGGAGGACAAAGGAAGGACTAGAGTCTCTCTAGCATTACCTAACTTAAGTTCTCTAAAGTAAACTCTTACATAATCATCAGGCCAAGCGAGCGCAAAGTTGCAAACAAGTAAGATTAGTAGCGCCGAGCGCCTGTGTCATAACAATCACAGAAGATTTTTAAACGTAATTTACCTGCAATGTAAGCAGCAGCATTCTTGCTGGTCGGAAAAAAAAATATTCGCAATATATAACACAGAGCAGAAGAACACAAAGTAGTAATATTAAATAGCTACTCACCAAGCCCCGGGACCTCCACTCCTAGCAGGTCCAGCAGGTCCTGCTCCCGGTCCAGAATATCGGACCACCGGTGCGTCAGCTGGTTATTGGTGCGCCAGACACCAGAGCAGCGAAACACTGCCCAACGCACCTTGCCCCACCGCTGCCGACGCTCCCGGAGCCCGTACCCAGACCCAGGCCTGCCGCCTGCTGCAAGGGTTAAGGGGAGGTGGCGCTGCACAAAAAAAACCAGTGCGGCCACCTCCGCCTCACCAAATAAGGCCCGTTCCTGCACCCCTTTTTGGCACCGCCTTCCGCAAGGAAGGCGGTCGTGGCTCTGGCTACGGCTACGAGCCCTGTGGCCCTTTGCCATGGTTCTGGGTAGGCGGGGGGCGGAAAAGAAAAGGTAGGAATTAAAAAAGTAAGTAAAAGAAATGAAAAAGCAGGTAATAGAAAAAGAGTGAAAAAGTAGTGAAAAACACACAAAAAGTAGAAAAAAACTCAAAATATAGAATCAGGAAAATAGAGAGATAGATAATAAATAAAAAAGATCAAAAAAAAGTTTCCAGAAATAAAGGATTGAAAAGATAGAGGGAGGATTGAAAAGCAGGCCCAGAACCATAGCAATAGAGTGAAAAACAAGATGGCCGCGCCCATTGCGACCGCATGGGCAAGTTTGCGTGATATTTCCCCCCCGAGCACGCAAAAAGCGTCGCGGACACATAATAAGCGTTCCCGAACAGGAAATACTTATCGCGAACGGGCGGGAGCATGCAATACGCGACCCGGAACTGGAAATAAGAATCGCGAGCGGGCGGGAGCATGCCATACGCGACCCAGAACAGGAAATAACCATCGCGAGCGGGCGGGACAAGTGAAAAAAAAGATGGCTGCGCCCATTAGCGACCGCATGGGCAAGTTAGCGATATATTTCCCCGCAAGCACGCAAAAACACATCGCGAACGGGCGGGACAAGCAATTCCGCGTCTTCGCGGAATTTCTACGTGCTCGCGGAGATTTTTAACAATTTCTCGGAGATTTGCGTAACGCGACTACGCAAATTCCGCCCACCCCTTTGTAGGTTCCGTGTGGTCTCACATTAAAAAGAATTTTTACCCTTCAGTGGGCCCTCAAATGCCACGCATTAACTCCCAGTTGCTGTGCTGCTCGCGGCTGCGACATAGTTCCTGAACGCCGCGCAGCCTGTCCTTCATTTATGGTGATGGTGCAGCCTGATTAATTTTACAACAATGGCCCAAAAGCATGAAGGCACACTCGACAACAGCTGTAAATCCAAGGCTTTATTGACACCGAAAACCAGCGTCTTCATGTGAGGTAAGAGTTCTTTGTCGATGCGTTTCGAGGCAGCAGCCTCTTCTTCCAGGACAGCTTGAGTCTTCACACAGATGGCTCCAATTGGTTCCTTTTATCACATGCAAACGACCCCCTTTCGGACCATTGTTGTAAAAATATATATATATATAAATATATATATATATAAAAAATATATATATATAGGACCTAGTTGCCATAGGCGGAGCGTTTTTTGATTTGCTAATTACTTTGGCATTGTTTGACGAATCTTCGCGTAATTTCCAAAACTATCAGTGCAGTCACTTCAGAGGCTGTCTTAAAAATTTCGGGGTGATTCGTCAAGCAGGGGGCCGAGAAAAAGGGGGGGTCCCAAAATGCTTTTTCTCCTTGTTAATTTTCATAGGAAACTTTAGACACGGCTAAAGCCCAAACTGCTGAACGGAATTACACCACATTTTCCAGAAAGGTAGCTCTTGGTTCAGAAAGCGCTCTGTTTGTTAAATGGTGTAAATCCATTCAGTAGTTTCTGAGAAATGTAAAGATTTCTCATATATACAAGCATGACCACGGTGGATCTGTGACCCCTGACAAACTCGTGCCTGAGCTCTGATTGGCTGCAAACACTTCAAACCAGGAAGTGTTGGCAGCCATCTTGTGACTCCATTGAACCGAGTTACAAGAAAAAAGCTTTAAAAAAATGAAAAAAGGGGCAGGCTAGAAACACCCTCACCCCCTAGGCCTTTTCAGGGAGTTCCACAGGGACCCCAGGACCAAAAAAAGCATTTTTTTTTATTTTCTGCGGGAGTCATGATGGATCCGCAAATCTTGCCGAAATTGTTTTTAAAAAAAAAAGCACGGACTCCCAACCTTTGTTTAATTTAGGCTCCCGGGTGGGCCAGGTCCCGGGGGCAATAACAAATAATGATAGGGGGCCTGCATGGGCCTCCTGCAGCCCCAGGGACTGCCACCTCCCTGGGGCTGATTCACTGAAATGTGGGGGACATGTGGCCCCCGGCAGCCCCATGGACCCCCAAATCCCCAGTGCTAAATTTTGAAATAATGTGTGGGGGACCCCCTTGTGGAGCCAGAAATGGCCCAGGGTGGCTCCAGCAATGCCCCGGGGTGCACACCCCAGGACATTGTACTTTGCTATGGCCAAGCCGCAGCAAACTCTCGTCCGCTTTATAGAAGCGAGAGCATTAAAAATGCTCTTGCTTCCATGAAGCTGAGCAGAATTGCTTTTGGACAGAGGGAGCTGCATGTTTGCAGCTCCCTCTGTCCAAAAGCAATGCCGCTCCTGCAGGAGGTGGGGTGCCAGCAGGGACCTTGGGTCTTTAAAGCTCCCCCCGCAGTCCCCAACATGGTAGCCATGGCCCGGTGGATGAGGTCCCCTGGGCAATAAGGGCCGGTGAAGGGGGCCTACACTTCCATTCAACTTTAGAGAGTTAGAAAACAATTTAAAATGTATAAATTTAAAAATATAGTTAACAAAGTAAAATGTGTTGTTGTTCATTAAATTTGTGCTTTTGTTTGGCGGATTCGCGATGGGTTTCGCAAATCCAGAAAATATTTTTGAGGTATATATTTATTTAAAAAATATATAATTTTCACTGTTGGGATATAGGGTGGCTCTGAGAAGAGCTGTTGTGTTCATTATGACTGTGTGGCAGCTACATTTAAGTACGAATGCACACCTTGAGGTTGTTGAGAAACACCCTGTTCCCTTCATCTGTGAAGTGAACTCCATCACTTCTGTAGATTTTATCCATGTCAAAATGCAGGTTGTTGTTGTAGATGGAGCTCATGTTATTGTAGAAGTAGACCTCACCAAGGCCTACCGGTGCTAGGGGTTCGCCCTTCTTTGCGCTCTAGTCCTCAGACCAATAAATAGAGATTGGCACAGAAGCTGGAATATCAAAACAACAGTTTATTAAACCTCATGAGTGGAACTACATCTATACAAAACCCTCAGGCAGTGTATGAGGTAGCACAAGGAGCACAGAAACTGTGGGTCTTTTATACCCACTCAAGAGCTCAAAAGGAGGCGGTACAAGCACACACAAGAATAGCTATTCACAAGTATGGACATACAGAAAATGCTCAGTCAACAAAGTAGGAGGAGAATGAAGTTGCTGACATCAGTTAGAGCAGCCTGACATTTACAGACTAAGACAGGTGCATGAGCAGCTACAGACTTTTCTGAGCATGTGCAGTGTTACAGGAGCTAACTATAGATAGTTATTCTAGTAAAGCACAAGGGTAGGCAACAGCGAAGACGGAAGGAGCACATGGCGAGCACATGGTCAACTAAAATGGCTGCCAAAAACAAAATGGCTTCAGCTCATGCTAACAGTGATCTCTGCCAAACTTCCACAGACGACCCTTTAAGCATTAGCTGAAGACATCTCTAATCTAGAAGGAACAATAAAAACATCTTGTATGTCAATTTTCATCATTTCATTAACTTCTTGATCTAATACACGTTGGGCATTCACTTTCTTAACATTACATCTGGCAGGTATACAAGCAGTAATACAGAGGAGCAAAGCATTGGACCACATTGTATACATAGGCAGCATGTCAGCAGGATTGCAAATAATATACATAATATTGTCAACAGTTTCCAGCCCCAGGTAGTAAATAGTGTCCATAGCCAACCGGCTAAAGTCCATGTTCCGGTATCGGGGTGAATCTCAGCAGCGATTTTATGCAGTTTAGAGATCGCATCAAAAACTGAAGGGCATGATCAGGAATATAGACGCAGCAACTGCTCCTGATGATGTGACATGCACCACCTCGATCGGCCAGGACTACGTCCAAGACCATACGGTTTTGGAGTGCCACAATCCTCGCAATCTGTAGTTCTTCTGTGATGTTTCCAAGTGCCATAGCTGTTTGATTGGTTACAGCCTCTACAACACGTGTCAAACGTCGGATCTTCCGGCTATTTAAGGCAGCACCAACAAAGAAGAACAGTCCCAAATTAAAATCAACATATTGCTGCAGTGTAGTATCAGTCTGATCCACCTCATCATGATTTGTTGTCCTCTTAAATCTGTTTTTGGAAATGTTATTAAACAGTTTATAGTCCTTGTGATATGATGCAGGTGCCAGAAACACAGGTGGTAACAAAAAGGACACAAAACAAGTACCGGACCAGCCAATGGGTAAATTGTAATATCCCTTATTCCCACATATAAAGTAGGTATTATGCGATGACGTAAAACTGCTGTTATTTACTCCGGTAATATTTAAAAACAGAGTACAGTCGCTTTTTCCCACGGGAATACTACCAACACTGTTCACACACAAGTCTGCACGAGCTCTAGTAACAGCTATAACAAAAGGTCCATTACCCTTAGCAGTTCGAGTATTTGGGAAAATATAGTGTGTAGAGGAATTTCCTCGGCGATACTCCTCCATTTCCCATACAGTTCCTTTGGCCTGTGGATCTCCTTTGTTGTAGGGATTCTGCACATATACAGAGCTATGCACAGGATAATAGGACCTCAGAGTATGCACCTTAGTACCCACAATCCCAATCCGACTAGCTTTAGCGTCTCATTAGCAGCGATGCTACCAATGATTAGACAATCCAGAAGCAAGGACACCCTTTCATAACTCACTCATAATTGTCCATAACGTGCGTAATAAGAGACACAGTATAGTTTAAAATGTTTATTTCAACTATCGTGCTCTAAGATACAGTACACGTGTCAGTACTATCAGCATAATGCATAATGATAAAATAATAAGCATAGTTACAATTCCATAGAATACAAACGGGGAAAGCATTTCATAAGGCAGTGGATATAGGGCTAAATGACCTTACCACCCTCCCCGTGCTATTAACTAGTTTATTTTAAAAATAGAAGACCTCTGGGCTTGGTCGGGCAGACCCTCATACCTCAATATCGAGATGCAAGGTTTACATCATCAGACAAGCACAGCTCTTCTCCCTGGAAAGGTTTTTCTCCAAGTGTCACAAACAGCGAGATCACAATATTAAATATTAAAAGTACACAAATTTCTCCAGTGCAGCTGTATTTTGTGTTATGTCTAAGTGCGAGGGGCTGACCAGATCAGCAAGAACAAGGGACGTTGTTTTTCGACCATGTACATGTTGTGCAGACGAAACCCACAGGGAACAGGAGAAAAGGTGAAAGGCAGAAAGGCAGACAGTTCTAAAATAGCCGGGCACAAGCAGAGGCTGGAAAACAAAGTAACGTGTGCAAAAAGGCATCATGGCAGCCAGGCCTAAGGTAACTTAGCAATGTAGGCAATGAGGCCACAAACCACACTACACCCTCCCCTGGTCAGTCCATAGGCCAAGACATAGGACGAAAACAGAGTTCAAATAGATGGAGCAGAATGTAAACGTCTATTTGAAAACAGTCCCCAATGACGGACGGTGAAGAAAAAAAGTCAGTCAAACAACAACAAAAAAATTCAGGGAGGCAGGACGCAGTAAGCGACGTTCCCTAATCCAAGAGAGTGTAAGTGCAAAAAAAACGCCACACCTTCCAAGAGGACATCGTTGGAATCGTCTGAAAAAAGAGACGCCATCCAGTTCAACAAATCAAAACTGCATTCATGTTCTTCATAATAGGGAGCAGTGATCAGCATTGTGGGACAACTTGCGTGATACTCAATATAACTTTGTTGTAGGAGATTCTGAGCAGCCGCCCAGATATCCCATTGTGCCCAAACCCCAAGTGCAGCCGCACGCGCCATCAATCCAGGGCCGGAACAGTCCTGTTCATGGGCCACTAAGGGGCCCATCAACTGTTCAAAATCCGGGTCCGATTGAGACGTATTGGAGAGGCAAAGATCCAAGGACCAAGAGAAAGGACATCTCAAACAAGACATCACAGGTTGCACGCAAGTGAAATATGCAAAGCGAAAAGAAAGTTTATATGACACACTGAGTGTCGCAAATGGTAGGATGCCAAAGCTTAGGAGCATTCGTTCACGAAGCATCCGGAGCCGACCGTGGTCGAGCAGGACCCCAGGAAGAGCAGCCATTGCGCAGCAAACAAATTAAGAGTAGTATTCCAGCAGCTAACGCTAGGATCAACGGAAAGCCGCCAAAGACGCTGGAAAAAATAGAATGAATAAAAGCCGGTATTACACCAAATATAGCTTGAAAGGAGGTAACAAGGCCAGAGCCCACAACTTTAAAAAAGTGCACAAGACCTTCGGTGCGAGATGCATTGAAAACGCGGTGAATCAGCTCACCGAAATGTTTTGGGAGGTTTGTGTTCAAAAGGGCCTGTATCTCACTGTGGGTACTAGCCACCTGGAGGATAAATGTCTCCCGTGCGGATGTGAGCATAACCTCCTGATTCAATAATAGCGCCTTTATTCTGCTCAATTTATTGAAATCCGCCTTCAACGTTGGAATGGTAGGCCAAATGGAACTATCTATGAAGTCGTGCGGGGGAGGAAAAAGCAAATTTTTGCAGCAGACAACCCTGTGGGAAACTGTTACAATATATGGTATGCCGGCCAGCATGCCACAGCAGTCCTGATTATTCAGAAGAAGGTAGCTACCATTTGCAAGCACAGTGAAAGTAGGAGATATAGCAGGAGCAGGAATGCCCTTTAAAACACAAGCAAGGTTCGGAGCCGAAACGTTACAAGCCCCGTGCAATTTAATGTTTTTACAAATTATGGAATGACCCACTGCAGAATCGCAAGACTCACCAGTGAGAAAAACCTCTTTTCCGTCCCTAATGCACCTGTACATGAAAGGCAGGGACCAAAGTTCATGCAAGAAGGCACTGCCTAAAGGCTGAAAGCGGCCAACAGGATAATGTGTCATGCAGGAACTGAACTCAAATAAAGAAAAAGGCAAAGCGATAACCCCGTGTACTAGCCACACAGCAGAATCCAATTCTGCCACAGAGAATGGTAAGGGCTCTATTTTTTCGATATGTAATAGAGTGTATGTTGCATCTTTCATGGACATGAATTGCTGTTTCTCAGTTAAATTAAACGGCAAGAATAAGGCAGAGGTGTTCAAAAAATGCCAAGGAACTTTACCCATTTTAAGTGTTTTCAAAGTCCATGCAAACTGCATCACTGAACGCAATTGATTCTGACCATGATATAACACTGAAACATCATCTTGTACAATATCAACAACAGAGGAAACAATATTCTCTAATGTGTAAATGCGGGAAGACAGGGTATTAATACTATTGTCAACAACAGCAAGCACTTTTTCTAGATTTGCTTGATCTATTTCCCAAAGATGGGAAGCAGCTTCAATTTGCGAAAGCTTCCAGAGTTCATTGTAAGTTTCATAAATGAATCTCTTAGGTCGAGGGCCACGAGGCCCCAGAACAAAATCGGACAGATCAATGTTGCCTGATAAGAGGGATAAATGCTGTTTTACAGAATCTAATGACGAGTGCTGCAACCACTGTTTACATAATTTACCGACAGAATATGTCGTAACAGTACGAGAGTCAGAAAACCTCGGGTCTGGCCTATCCTGTTTGTAACCAGGAGCTGAGTCATGAAAACGCAGTTGGCAGGCATTCGATGCCGTTGGCCAAGCCAACCAGGGTGACTGAACAAACGTAGAGACATTAAACGAATTGTTTTGAAACAAAGCTTGCAATTCGGCAAAGGAAATATTGAAATGCAAGCTTTCGTTGGGAGTAGAAGACAATACAGGAATGGAAGGAGCATTTAATTGTTTGGAAGTAGCCAAACCCCAACACGTTGTTTGATAGATTGTGTGATTTAAAAACAAAATTTGGGCCGGGATGAGGCAAGCGCGGTGCAAGGCTTCTGTGCCTTGTACCTGCCATGATTTGGTGCCCCAAATAGATTTCAAGTCAATGGAGTCCTGCCAGTGCTCATACCCCCCCACAGCTAAGGCGTTCAAAAAGGAACCCGAATATAGCAATTTGGTGTGGGTCAACATGATTTTCTGTGTGGACGAAGTGTTTAATTTAAAATAATAGGACCCAGGGTTCGATTTATCAAAGTCTGTAAAATAAGTAAACTTATTCCTAAGAATCTGGGAGCTACCTGGCAAAGGGGTCGGACAATGTTCCCATTGGGTGTAATTAAAAGGACCCCGAAGGGTACTTGGTTTATGGAGAAAGTGGTTGCCCCAATGCTGGTAACAATATAAATCGGCATAACTAGCAGAATTCATGTACAAATCTTCAGCATTAAAAGCAGCATAATATTTCAAATCAGTAAATAACGATTCAACCGCATGCACATCCCAATCGTCAGAATGAATATTACTTTTAACGACATCACCCATTGAAACACAGAGGACATTTGGTACATTAATAATCTCGGTTGGTCCATGAATTTGGAAATTTACCGCATCCCATACGATGCCATCAGCAACTGGGAAAGCTGAAATGTTCACAAATGTGTGGTCACGCTTCATGATGTGAGATGAAGAATGCGGAGCCAAAGTTCCAGCGACACAGTTCACTGCAGAGCGTTCTGGTAAATAGTGACCATTGATGAGTAGAAAAAAAACTGTGACAAAGCCAATGGACATGAACAGAAAAATCAGCAATAGTACCAACCAGATGTGGGTCCATGGCGGGATCAAAAAATTGTCTCTAAACCAGGATACAAAAATACTGAATCTGGACGGGATAAGTGCTGAGGTGGAATCCGAGTCTAAGGAATAACGGGTTGGGCTCAGTGGCGTTGTTGGTAGATGAGCCACCGACTCGGTGGCGGGGTAGGTATACTCGGTCTCCTCGTTGCAGGGGGAATCCGGGTAGTCGAGCAGGCGATCAGGCAAATCTACCATCTCGATGGCAACATCAGTGACCGTGTAGGCTGGAGGGCCACAAACATTTGTCCGGGAAATGACTGGACAAGAGACCGCTGGTGTTACACTATTCAGGATCGGCCAGATGTTGTAGCTTGACATTGTCCACTAAGATGTATCTGTTGTCCTTGCGACCAGGAAGCAGTGGTAAGATGACTGTACGAGTACCCTTCAAGCCAAGGACTGGAACCGGTGCACGATAAGATGGGCCAAATTCTTTTTTGTTGTCCACCTTCTCTCGGACCAGTTCTCCAACCTTCGGAAGCCAGCCGGCAACCGGAATCTGCAGCGCAGAGTCTGTGGCTGAAGGTAAATGTTCGTTTGCAAGTTTGTCACGGGCTTCTTGTAAGTCCTGCAACATAGTAGAATGGTTATCTACATCAAAGATTGCGGATTGCGCCGCCA
Organism: Calotriton arnoldi; assembly: GCA_963921515.1. NCBI lineage: Eukaryota > Metazoa > Chordata > Amphibia > Caudata > Salamandridae > Calotriton > Calotriton arnoldi. The sequence goes on from CAWUFW010001538.1 coordinate 784,095, forward strand.
TGTCTAGACCATCAAGGTCGGGCACAAACATTCGTATGCCAAAGAGCATTTCGTATGGGGTCCGCCCACCCAGAGGTCTTCTAGGGAGATTATTAAGTGCACGTTGTACGGTATACAAGTGGGCCAGCCAGTTCGTGCCAGCACCTAAGACTCTAGCTGTCAAGGATTGCTTTAAGTCACGGTTCATTCGATCAACAATCGAATTGCCCTCAGGCCGATATGGAGATGAAAATATCACCCGCACCCCCAGTGACCCCATCGCGTCCTTGTACGCCTTAGAGGCGAACGCTGGACCTTGGTCAGAATGGAAGGTGACACAGGCAAAAATTCCCACAAAGACACGCAAATCCCTTATGACATTTCGAGCGTCAGCACTCCGTTGTGGCCAAACCCAGACAAAACGTGTGCACGAATCCACTGCAACTAAGATGTACTTATACGCAGTGTCAGAAGAAAATGGACCGCAGTGATCCAGGTAGACACACCCAAAAGGTCTGTTTGAAATGCAGAGCGGGGTTTGTGTTAGTCGTGTAACCGTTGAAGGCTTAATTTGCTGACAAACGTCACAAGAAAGCTCATAAGTACGGGTTTGTTTATATAAACCACGCCACCAGTAACGCTGCTGCAAGATGGAAACCGTCGCAGACACGCCAGCATGGGCCGAAGCCAAGCCTTCGTGTGCGGCCGTTATCAAGGAAAGTCTGCGGTCCGCGTTGGGAATCAGCCGATCACCAATGTCTGGAATTCTTACGTAAGGAGCCTGTTCGGGACCTAATTGATAAGAGTATTTGGAAGGGAAACCCTGTGGGTAATTAGCACCTTCCTTGGTCGCAGCAATAGCTGCCAAAATATCATTATCTATTTTAGTCATGGATCTTGTAACTGCTGCTACTGAGCACGTGGCTACTGCTGATTTGGCAGCTTCATCTGCCAAACCGTTGCCGACAGCGTGTGCGCCCACACGCTGGTGGCCAAGAGTGTGAATCACCTGTGTGAGGCAGACGTTGTTTCAGATATGCCACTCGAACCCAAAGCATTTTATGCTTAATTGTGCTGCCTTTAGCATCTCTATAGTCATTTTGTGACCAAAAGAATAGGTTGTCATTGAAAGACTGAACACAGTAGTAAGAATCGCATACAATAAGGGTCGTCACGTCTGGATTAGCGAACTCAAGCGCGAGCACCAAAGCACGCAGCTCGGCCAATTGTGCAGTACTGTCTCCTAGTGCCTGTGTGTGCACTACAGTCGATTTGAACTCACCGTTCACCATGGTACCTGCAACAATAGCAGATGCTGCGGAATAAGCATGCTTGGAACTCGTGGCCGGTTGTGCCGAACCATCGGTGTAAATAATACATTCGTACAAAGACAGAGGAGGAGGATGAACGAATTCATACTGTAAAAACTCCTGTGTCTGAAGAGAGGAATCAAAGATAAAAGTGACATCCGGGGACGTCAGAGACGTAGCCCATTGTATCCAACGGGGGTGGAGGGCCTTTGAGTTCGGTACACTTGCCTTTGTCACTGCCTCAAGGGCAGGATATGGTGTTACCACCAAAATGCGTTTACCTTGTACCAGTGCGCGTTCCTTTAGAATCGCCATTTGCACTGCAGTCAAAACCTTCTCCATAGAGGAAAAGCGCATTTCTGCGGAAGTGTAAAGATGTGACTTGTATGCAATCGGTACTGTGTCACCTTCGTTAAAGGTTAAGTACGTGAAACCCACCGCCCCTGGAACGATTCTAATCACCAGGTTTGTGTGGTTGTCACAAGTCAACAAGAATTTAGATTCAAGTAGATCTGACTGCAAATATTGCAGTATAGAGGAATGCTCGGGAAGCCAGCATGACTTCGAAAAGTTAGGTTGTATCAAGGCATAAAGAGGCTTGATACGCTGGGCATATTCGGGAATGTAAGTACGCCCGAAGTTAAGAAAACCCAGTAAAGACTGAAGCTTCTTCAGTGTAGTTGGAGGGCACAAAAGTGCGCACTTCTCCAAGAAATGGGGTGCTAAGCCCTTACCTTCATTGTTGAGCGCATAGCCCAAAAACAAAACGGTATATTCAGCAATGTGAGATTTGGCAAAATTAAATGTGTATCCTAAGACCGCAAATGAAAGAATAATGCGGTCCACTCGGGAAAGATGCGGCCATAATTCGTCGTCTGTCAGATAGATATCGTCGACGTACGAACACGCATCTGGGTCTATGCTGTCCAACAGAGAGACAACACGGGCGGCGAATACACCCGGACTGTTTTTGTAGCCCATGGGTAAATGCCGGAATTTGAAATGTTTACCACCGGAAGTGAAAGCGCTCCATTGGCTACACTCCGGGGACAAGTTATGCGTGTAAAATCCATTGGATAGGTCAAGTGTCGTTTTATATTTTTTACGAACAAGAGTGCCTACAAGCGCAGAACTGTGGGTATTTTGCACCGCAAAGGTCCGACAATGAGAGTTCAAATGTCGGTAATCCAAAACTAGGCGGTACGAACCATCGGGTTTAGAAACCGCGAAAAGGGGATTATTCATTGGTGATACGCATGTTTCAATTACTCCTTGATATTCTAACTGTGTCAGAATGTCGGATACAGGACCTTTTGCTTCCCGCTTGATGGGATATTGGGGTTTTGGCTGTGGCAGCGACCACAAAGGAATATCATGGGGGGGAGAGTCCTCTTCCCTTCCCACGTGATTACGGTATATCGCCGGAGCCAGGGCTCCAGCCCACTCAGCTGCGAGAGCCTCCGCTTTGTCCTTGGGGACATGACGAGAAAAGCTCGGAAGGATTACCTCCTCCCCTCTACGAGCAGCAAGTAGAATGGGGGTGGCCAATCCGCCTCCGCTAACAAAATGTCATATGAAGAGGTCAGATTTTCCCCAAAAATCCCTTTAATAACACGCTTAATGTCACCTTCAATTTGAATGACAATATTATATAGTCTGTCAGGGGGTGCCACTCGGGTCACCGCCCTCGTCCAATTCAGGAGTCTCGTTCTTACTGTCTGTGGCATACCTCGCTGTTAAAGCTGCAACTTTCTTCTTCTGAAACTGTGGGCGAGAACGTGGAAATTCATCTGGTTTCCCTCGGACCTGTGGTCGAGGCTGGTCTCGTCCCTGCGAAGCCTCACGACCCCTTCCTCTATCCTGGTGATCTCCTCCACCAGTCTGGGAGGTCGATGGTGCCTGTGAAGAACGAGGAGAACGCGGATCAGGGACTTGAAATCTCTCTGGAGATTTAATTCTTGCTCTGTCGCGCAAATCATAAGTGCGTTCAGAAGAGACGGAAACCGGGGATCCGCCACGCGACCCTGGTTTCTTCTGTTGCTTACCCTGTTTTTTCAACCTCCAGCTCTTTTTAGTAAAGAACGGTTTCTCATCTTTCTCAGATTGAGTTTTTGGTTGTGGTTGCGATTGTGTTTGCGTTTTAGCAAAAGGCTTAACTCCCAGGCTATTGCGGCCAAAGGTTTTATAAGCCTGTGCAATAATTTTCGGTAATTCGCGCGGCTTGTCCGGTTCTGGGATCAAAGTCAAAGCATCAGCTACTTGAAAGTTAACTGCATCGCCCTTGACATTCGCAAGGATCAAATCAGCCACTACATCGAACACTCCCACCAGTCTCATCCCCAATTCCACAGCCGCTTCAGGGCCATGCTCATCCTGTACTCGTTTAATTACAGACGGGAGAACTGTCATGGAAGGAGTGCCGAAACACTTCACATATACTGCTGCGAATACCTTACCCCAGTTGTTGCATTCTGCCAACTCGGGGATCAAGTCTTTTGGCAAACTAATCGTCAAAATCCTGTGTTTTTCCACAGGAGAAGTATTTGGAAAAACTGCCTCCAGCTGGTCAAATTTTTCTGCAAGCCACTAAGGTAAATCATCCTTATTTTGTGGGCGCTTGCCCATCACCGAATTAACCATGACCGGACTTATGGTTATACCGCCCGGTCCAGCTGGATGCGCTGCAACTCCAGGAGGGGATCCCTGGATGTTGCCTGTAACATACTGTACTAAAGCTCTGTGCACACGTATCAAAGACGTATGTAATTCACGCAGTTCAGCAACCGCAAGCGTCAAATAACGCGGATGTGGGGTATACCTGGCCAAGACTGGCCAAGTGGCCCCTTCAATCGATAAGGGGCCTAAACGAATCAGGGTAACCGGTTGTGGGAGGGCGCCATTAAACCAAACACGGTGTTGCCATGCCGTGAGCGGTACTTCAAGATTCCGATAAGGCCTATAAACTATAGGAAGAGCGGTGGCTGTATATTCATGGAACACATTATCAGTCCCATCCACCGCCGGGAAGGTGACCCAAGAGTAAAACACCTCAAAGTGGTAAGCAGGATCCGCTTGTACCACAAAGATCAGATCGACACACGCGTCAGGCACTCCATACGCTGTCAAATGAGCCCAGAGCGCTGCGCTGCTATGTGCCGCAATGTTGACAGCCATTAAGGCTAAGAATGGTCGACAACCTAGTACGAGGCAGCGCTACATAGGGTTTATAGTAACACCTTTTAATAACTTCAAGCTTGAAAGAACCTATAAAAACATCAATATAGGAGGTACCACCCTCACACACGCTTCCGGAAACGTATGCGAAGGGTGTTGTGGACAAGCACAAGCACTACTCAAGCGTCTCGCAGATAAGAAGCCCACTACGTTGGTGGCGCCATGTTGTAGGGATTCTGCACATATACAGAGCTATGCACAGGATAATAGGACCTCGGAGTATAGTGGTGAAGCAACCATGCACCTTAGTACCCACAATCCTAATCCGACTAGCTTTAGCGTCTCATTAACAGCGATGCTACCAATGATTAGACAACCCAGAACACGGTCTCTCTCTCTCAGGACTCGCGGGAGCAAGGAGACCCTTTCATAACTCACTCATACTTGTCCACAACGTGCGTAATAAGAGACACAGTATAGTTTAAAATGTTTATTTCAACTATCGTACTCTAAGATACAGTACACGTGTCAGTACTATCAGCATAATGCATAATGATAAAATAATAAGCATAGTTACAATTCCATAGAATACAAACGGGGAAAGCATTTCATAAGGCAGTGGATATAGGGCTAAATGACCTTACCACCCTCCCCGTGCTATTAACTAGTTTATTATAAAAATAGAAGACCTCTGGGCTTGGTCGGGCAGACGCTCATACCTCAATATCGAGATGCAAGGTTTACATCATAAGACAAGCACAGCTCTTCTCCCTGGAAAGGTTTTTCTCCAAGTGTCACTAACAGCGAGATCACAATATTAAAAGCACACAAATTTCTCCAGTGCAGCTGTATTTTGTGTTATGTCTAAGTGCGAGGGGCTGACCAGATCAGCAAGAACAAGGGACGTTGTTTTTCGACCTTGTACATGTTGTGCAGATGAAACCCACAGGGAACAGGAGAAAAGGTGAAAGGCAGACAGTTCTAAAATAGCCGGGCACAAGCAGAGGCTGGAAAACAAAGTAACGTGTGCAAAAAGGCATCATGGCAGCCAGGCCTAAGGTAACTTAGCAATGTAGGCAATGAGGCCACAAACCACACTACACCTTCTTCATCATGATAGCACACTTTATTCATCTGGTAGTTTAGTCTTCCCACATCATATTTAGTAATATTAGCAACATAAGTAGCCCAGAGCAGCGGAAACCAAGCCCTACAAGAACCATTGTGTGAAAATGGCAGAGGAATGAAAGGTGTTCCTCCCTTTTTCTGATGAGCAGGCATCATTCCACACACCCAACAGTCGGTAATGTTCGTAGCATTATGTGTGTGGTGCAACATCTGGATGAACGTGTTGTTCAGAAAGGACTGTCTATGCTTCTGCTCATGATAAGGGAGAGTAAAGTAGTGGTGTTCAATAGGTGCTGGAGTAGTAGTAAGTATTCGTCGAACAGGAGCCACTTCCTCTACAACCCAAGTTATTACTGCCATAATGATCACACTGACAGTAAACCCAACAATGCACATAATTTTCTTATCGCAGATTCTCGCAGCAGTCGATGTCTCTTTCATAGGCATGGTCATCTTGATGCTGAAACAACAAAGCAGATGGAGCTCTAAAGTCCTGGGCAGCCGTTGGTTTCTTCACTGAGGGTTAAGATGGGTGTCACTAAGCAAAAGATCCCCCCCCCTATTCAGCTCAGTCTCTCACTAACCCAGGACGGTTGCTCAACCAGTCTCTTTCAGCAATGCAGTTTCTCTCCGGGGTCCCAGCTGATATCGAGATGTACAAGGGATCGTGTGGTCCGGGAAGACTTCCTCAGGTTCCTCAGGTGACGTGGCTTGGCCTCTCTCGGTGTCCAGAATCTGTCGATAGTCGGCGAGCGCAGCAGGTTCCACCAGGGCAGACGGCACTTTTCTGCAGTGCGTTGAATGGACCCAATTTTTCCGATTGGTCACTCGGACTGCAGTTCTCTTGGCCAGGAGCACCTGCTCAGGGCCTTTCCACCTGGGCTCTAGGCTGTTCGACCTCTGGAAGACCTTGACCATGACGTGGTCACCGGGCCGAAAATCATGACCATCACCCTGCGACCTGTCAGGAAGAGCTTCTCGAACCTGTTGATGAATAGAAAGCAAGCTGACAGTCAACTGTGACAGGTAGTCACTCATCAAGACACAAGGTACATCATGTATGGGGCGTGGCGTAGGAATTCCCCAAATATTCATAGGCCTTCCAAATACCACCTCATACGGTGTAAGGCCAGATCGTGTATGTGGCACTGATCTAATGGACAGCAATGCCAAGGGTAGTGCATCAGGCCATTTCATAGATGTGGAAGCCTGGATTTTAGCCAACTTAAGTTTGAGGGTAGAATTGTATCGTTCCACTAGCCCTGCTGATTGTGGGTGGAAGGCAGCATGAAACTTCTGCTTAATTCCCAATCCTTTCAAGACATACTCAACAACTTGCCCAATGAAATGGGGTCTGTTGTCACTCCACAAAAGTTTGCAAACACCAAATCTAGGGAAGAACTCCTTTAAAAGCACCTTCGCTGTAGTAAGAGCTGTATTATCTTTTGTAGGGTATGCCTCTATCCACTTACTAAAGGCACATACCACCACTAGAACATACTCTAGATTATTACAGCGTTCAAGCTGGATGTAATCCATTTGCAGAACCTCAAAAGGTGCAGTTGGTGTAGAAAACCCTCCGGTTGGAGTTCGTGTCCCTTTTCCAGGATTGTACTGAAGACAAATCAAGCAGGACTGCACTATCTTTTTAGCTATGCCGGCAATTTCCGGATGCTCCCAAACTTGCGTAAGCAACTTCGTTATTGAGGATGCTCCAACATGTGCCGGCCCATGTGCCATATGAATCATAGGATGTAAATAGGCTGTGGGCAGTCTCCATTTAGTCATGTCTTTATTCCTCCAACAGCCCTCATCATCCAATGTTCCCTTCCTAGACCATTGCTCAAATTCTTCTGCAGAGGCAGATCGCTGCATATCAAGCACTTCCTGCCTAGCATCATGCCAACGTTCAGCCTGTGACTTCACCACATACATAGATGTGGTGCTTCGCTGCATTGCAGTTTCGCGGGCTATGCGATCTGCGAAGGCATTACCCTGTCCTATTTTATCAGTCACTTTCTTGTGTGCGCTACACTTAACAATCGCTATTTTCTTCGGATATGTCAAGGCAGTCAGGAGATCATGCACCAATTCTCCATGCACTATTTGCGTCCTATGTGATGTAAGAAAGCCTCTTTCCTTCCAGAGTAACCCAAAATCGTGAGCCACTCCAAAGGCACAGCGGCTATCGGTATAGATGTTGACAGACAAGTCAGTACTAAGTTCAAACGCCCTCGTCAAAGCTATCAGCTCAGCTGCCTGAGCTGACTTCTGTGGAATGCGAGCTGTCTCAACTACCGTCTGAAGCGTTGCGATTGCATATGCAGCTGATGTCGTGCCATCTGGTAATCGCAAACAAGACCCATCAACCCATAATTCTCCATCAACATTTGAGAGGGGCGTATCTTGTAGGTCAACACGACCCTTTGTCTGTTCCTCAGTAAGGAATATACAGTCATGAGACTCTTGTGACTGGGATTGAGGAGCTGGATACGGCAACAGAGTAGCTGGATTAAGAGTTGAACATCATTTCAAAGTGATATGAGGGCCAAAAGTGTCAATTCATATCCTGTCAAACGAGCACTAGTTAAATGCTGCGTTTTAGTTTGGTTCAAAAGGGCGTCAACTGCATGGGGTACTAACACAAGCAATCTATGTGACAAGACTATCCCTTCACTCTGACGTATGGACATAGCTGCCGCTGCAACAGAACGAAAACACCCAGGCAACGCACGAGCGACTGGATCGAGGACAGCTGAAAAATATGCACAAGGACGCTGCTTATCACCGTGTGTCTGTACTAAAACTGAGAGTGCACAACCATCCCTCTCATGTACATAGAGTGTGAAAGCCTTAGTGTAGTCTGGAGTACCTAATACTGGTGCAGAACATAGAGCTTGACGCAACTGTTGGAAAGCATTCTGACATTCAGTAGTCCATGGAAGGGGCATTGGAGTGTCTTTAGTCAGGAGGGCCAACAAGGGTTTAACAATATATGAGCAGCTAGGAATCCATTGCCTACAAAAAGAAGTAAGACCAATGAATGCACGAACATCTTTCTGAGTACTGGGCACAGGCGTGTCTAAGATAACTTGAATACGATCTGGTGTGAGTGCACGTCCCTCCTTAGACAGGAGGTGACCTAAATAGGTAACCTGCTGTCTACAATATTGCAATTTCTTCTGAGAAACCTTGTGATGGTGTGATACAAGAAATGAAAGCAATGACAGTGTTCCTTCTTCACACTGTTCAGAGGTATCAGCTGCCAACAAGATGTCATCAACATATTGTATGAGAGCCACCCCTGTTGGCACAGGAAAAGAATCAAGCTGTCTTTTCAACGCTTGGCTGTAAATACTAGGACTCTCTGTATACCCCTGTGGAGCTCTACAAAATCTGAAGGATCAATTATTCAAAGTGAAGCCGAACAAATATCGGCTATCAGGATGAATAGGGATCGAAAAGAAAGCATTCTTCAAATCAATCACAGAGAATGTAGTCACAGTAGGAGGAACCATGGTAAGGAGTGTCGTGATGTCAGAGACTACCGGGTATTGGGGCACTACGATCTTATTAACCTCTCGCAAATCAATGATAAACCTGTGTATTTTAGTATCAGTGTATTTCTTCAAGATGGGAAGGATAGGACTATTGCATTAGCGCTGGGACGCCTCTTGGCCGGGGCAGCTGTTGCGCTTTATAAATCTCTCAAATAGAAATAGAATAGAAATATATTGTAAGGGACTTCTTCCACTACTCCTACTTCAATCAAATCTTGAACAATACGTATTAGTGCCTCTTCACCTTCTCGAGAAATTTTATATTGAGGCAGTCGAGGCAATGAAGTACCCTCCTTCACTTGAATATGAACTGGTGGGATAACCATTTGCCCTACATCGGTATCTGACGTAGCCCACAAAGTACTAGGGAGTGATGCCAAAGCAATATCTTCTCTAATGAGATAAGACTTCTCAACCATGGGATAGTTATCATTCAAAATGACACGCACGCCTTCTGGGGAACAACGTATCATAGCTCGGAAATGCTTGAGCATATCAAGACCCACAATATTGTCCGGCGTATTAGGGGAAAGCAAAAATGGACATGCAGCAGAGAATTTATCAACGTGAAATGCAAGTGGTTGTGACAGTGGGCTAAGGGATAGTGTCCCATCGAATCCTATTTATGTGATTGTTAAGCCAGACAGGGGAGCCCTTGAAACCAATTGTTTGGACAGGGTGCTACGAGTAGCTCCTGTGTCAACCAACAACCGATTAGTAGAACCCAAAACATGTGCGTTAACGTAGGGACCCTTCTGATCTACTGGGACTTCAACTGATTCCTTACCCCATCCTAGGCATTCCTATGCATAAGCAGAATCCTTCAAATCAGCAGTTGAATAATCAGACATTTGATATTGGTTTCGTCTATCAAAAGTATTAGAAGAATTCTGAGTATGCTTGACTGCCTCAAACCTAGTGCGATCATCCATACCTCCCCTATGTCCTGAATTCCCCGGACGGCTTCTCATTTGTCCTCGACCACGCTGATACTGCTGAGTATGCAAATGTGGACATTCAACAGCCCAATGTCCAATCTCCTTACAATAAGCGCACTGATCAGAAGATAAAGTAGCTCGGGGAAAAGAGAGTGCGCCAGGGCGATACATTGCACGTCCGCCTCTGCCACCACCTCTATAGGGTGGACCATAAACCTGAGCTAACATAACCTTCATTTTTAAATCCTTAGCCTTTTTATCCTCGTTGCCCTTAGCTTCCAATTCCTGACATTCATAATACTGAGCCATAGTCAAAAGAGAGACTGGGGAAGACGTAGTCCATGAACTCTCGCTGGCCTTTAGGCGACTAGCTATTCCTGGCAACATGTTCGCGACAAATTTATCGACAAACAGATGCCTGGCCGTGTCATCTGTCAATGACTGGCCACTAAAGTCGTGGAATGTCTCCTCAAAATGTGTAAAGAAGTCAGAGACCGATTCATCTGCCTTTTGCTTACAGGATGCTAACATAGTCCAGTCTATCTTTTTAGGAGGAATGAGAGTTTTCAATTTAACTATTATAGCCTTTGGAAGGTCTAAAATTTCTTGTTGCGGTTTCTGTGCGGGTTTCCTTTCTGCATCTATCCTCTCTAGTTCCTTCCAAAGATGTCCAAAAGCTGCATGATCATCTAGTTTACGAATAGACCTCCACATATCAGGGGGTAGGATAAGCCCAAAAAACATATCAATATCAGACAAAGTCATAGTACAAGAACTAATAGCTCCTTCAACTTCTTCATAAAAAGCAGCCGGATTTTTCCGCGGATCAGGCAAAGCAGCTTTAAGAGCCATAACATCCGCTCTACTCCAAGGAGTATAGACCCAATTATAAATAAAATATCCCTTCACATCAGTTGAATCTTTATCGTCATTCGTGCCCGCACCCCTAATATATATGTTTTACCAAAGGTACATAAAAATCTTTCCCAGCCACCGGGTAGGCCGATTATTGCAGCCTGTGGGTCCATTTTGGAGCCATTCGCTAAATATATCGATGTATTTTTGAAGCCCTTTGTAGCTCAAACAAGAGCCTACATTAGAGACACGATGGATCTCATTTCCAAGATAGAACTCTCGGTGTTCGATGGAACCCAACAGTTGTTGGTGTCCTTCGACATCGAGAGCCTCTATACGAATATACCGCAGGATGAGGCACTGATGGTTATGTCCTTGGTGCTTGATCAAAGACCTAGACCGCACCAGGTCCCCACTGATTTCTTGCTCTCGTTGGCGCGTATTTGTTTGAAAAACAACTTTTTTGCTTTCAAAGGGGATTTGTTTCTGCAGGTCAAAGGTGTAGGGATGGGCTGCTGTTTCGCGCCTGAGAAAGCTAATCTAGTGATGGATTACTTTGAAATGAGAAACATCTTCCATGAAGGGAATCCATTCAAAGATCATCTTTTGGAATGGGTTCGCTTCATCAATGATGTGTTCATGATATGGAAGGGGACGCAGGAGGAATTAGAACAATTCCACCAGTGGCTCAACACTCGTACTATAGATTTGAAATTTACTATAACATCAAGTAATGAACGAATTAATTTTTTAGATGTGTGGATTATGGACAGGGATGGTAGGCTCGAGGTAGATTTGTACACTAAGCCGACTGATCGGAATACCTTGCTGGATTATACATCAGAGCGCTACCAAAGGGGATGATGGACGGAGCGCTAGAGCAAATCAAACACTCACCCCCAGTCAACTGATCTGGGTTTAATCCATCATCATTCTTTAGCTCACTCCACCACCCCAGTTCAGACATGGCCATATGCAAATCAGTCTGACCCTGTGCCTCATGGGAACAGTCCAGCCAGAACTGCCAAGCCATGTCTTCCCTGGACCGGAAACAAGCATCCTGGGACCGGTTTCGGGTTAAAAACCCTCATCAGCCAGGCTATCTTGAATCCAGTGGCAAAGTGAGCAAGGGACCCACGTCTGGGCATACCCTGCCAACTTCGGGCTGAACAAAGCGATATCAAAGGGGATGATGGACGGAGCGCTAGAGCAAATCAAACACTCACCCCCAGTCAACTGATCTGGGTTTAATCCATCATCATTCTTTAGCTCACTCCACCACCCCAGTTCAGACATGGCCATATGCAAATCAGTCTGACCCTGTGCCTCATGGGAACAGTCCATTCAGAACTGCCAAGCCATGTCTTCCCTGGACCGGAGACAAGCATCCTGGGACCGGTTTCGGGTTCAAAACCCTCATCAGCCAGGCTATCTTGAATCCAGTGGCAAAGTGAGCAAGGGACCCATGTCTGGGCATACCCTGCCAACTTAGGGCGAACAAAGCGATACCAAAGGGGATGATGGACGGAGCGCTAGAGCAAATCAAACACTCACCCCCAGTCAACTGATCTGGGTTTAATCCATCATCATTCTTTAGCTCACTCCACCACCCCAGTTCAGACATGGCCATATGCAAATCAGTCTGACCCTGTGCCTCATGGGAACAGTCCAGCCAGAACTGCCAAGCCATGTCTTCCCTGGACCGGAAACAAGCATTCTGGGACCGGTTTCGGGTTCAAAACCCTCATCAGCCAGGCTATCTTGAATCCAGTGGTAAAGTGAGCAAGGGACCCACGTCTGGGCATACCCTGCCAACTTAGGGATGAACAAAGCGATACCAAAGGGGATGATGGACGGAGCGCTAGAGCAAATCAAACACTCACCCACAGTCAACTGATCTGGGTTTAATCCATCATCATTCTTTAGCTCACTCCACCACCCCAGTTCAGACATGGCCATATGCAAATCAGTCTGACCCTGTGCCTCATGGGAACAGTCCAGCCAGAACTGCCAAGCCATGTCTTCCCTGGACCGGAAACAAGCATCCTGGGACCGGTTTCGGGTTCAAAACCCTCATCAGCCAGGCTATCTTGAATCCAGTGGCAAAGTGAGCAAGGGACCCACGTCTGGGCATACCCTGCCAACTTAGGGCGAACAAAGCGATACCAAAGGGGATGATGGACGGAGCGCTAGAGCAAATCAAACACTCACCCCCAGTCAACTGATCTGGGTTTAATCCATCATCATTCTTTAGCTCACTCCACCACCCCAGTTCAGACATGGCCATATGCAAATCAGTCTGACCCTGTGCCTCATGGGAACAGTCCAGCCAGAACTGCCAAGCCATGTCTTCCCTGGACCGGAAACAAGCATCCTGGGACCGGTTTCGGGTTCAAAACCCTCATCAGCCAGGCTATCTTGAATCCAGTGGCAAAGTGAGCAAGGGACCCACGTCTGGGCATACCCTGCCAACTTCGGGCGAACAAAGCGATATCAAAGGGGATGATGGACGGAGCGCTAGAGCAAATCAAACACTCACCCCCAGTCAACTGATCTGGGTTTAATCCATCATCATTCTTTAGCTCACTCCACCACCCCAGTTCAGACATGGCCATATGCAAATCAGTCTGACCCTGTGCCTCATGGGAACAGTCCATTCAGAACTGCCAAGCCATGTCTTCCCTGGACCGGAAACAAGCATCCTGGGACCGGTTTCGGGTTCAAATCCCTCATCAGCCAGGCTATCTTGAATCCAGTGGCAAAGTGAGCAAGGGACCCACGTCTGGGCATACCCTGCCAACTTAGGGCGAACAAAGCGATACCAAAGGGGATGATGGACGGAGCGCTAGAGCAAATCAAACACTCACCCCCAGTCAACTGATCTGGGTTTAATCCATCACCATTCTTTAGCTCACTCCACCACCCCAGTTCAGACATGGCCATATGCAAATCAGTCTGACCCTGTGCCTCATGGGAACAGTCCAGCCAGAACTGCCAAGCCATGTCTTCCCTGGACCGGAAACAAGCATTCTGGGACCGGTTTCGGGTTCAAAACCCTCATCAGCCAGGCTATCTTGAATCCAGTGGTAAAGTGAGCAAGGGACCCACGTCTGGGCATACCCTGCCAACTTAGGGATGAACAAAGCGATACCAAAGGGGATGATGGACGGAGCGCTAGAGCAAATCAAACACTCACCCACAGTCAACTGATCTGGGTTTAATCCATCATCATTCTTTAGCTCACTCCACCACCCCAGTTCAGACATGGCCATATGCAAATCAGTCTGACCCTGTGCCTCATGGGAACAGTCCAGCCAGAACTGCCAAGCCATGTCTTCCCTGGACCGGAAACAAGCATCCTGGGACCGGTTTCGGGTTCAAAACCCTCATCAGCCAGGCTATCTTGAATCCAGTGGCAAAGTGAGCAAGGGACCCACGTCTGGGCATACCCTGCCAACTTAGGGCGAACAAAGCGATACCAAAGGGGATGATGGACGGAGCGCTAGAGCAAATCAAACACTCACCCCCAGTCAACTGATCTGGGTTTAATCCATCATCATTCTTTAGCTCACTCCACCACCCCAGTTCAGACATGGCCATATGCAAATCAGTCTGACCCTGTGCCTCATGGGAACAGTCCAGCCAGAACTGCCAAGCCATGTCTTCCCTGGACCGGAAACAAGCATCCTGGGACCGGTTTCGGGTTAAAAACCCTCATCAGCCAGGCTATCTTGAATCCAGTGGCAAAGTGAGCAAGGGACCCACGTCTGGGCATACCCTGCCAACTTCGGGCGAACAAAGCGCTATCAAAGGGGATGATGGACGGAGCGCTAGAGCAAATCAAACACTCACCCCCAGTCAACTGATCTGGGTTTAATCCATCATCATTCTTTAGCTCACTCCACCACCCCAGTTCAGACATGGCCATATGCAAATCAGTCTGACCCTGTGCCTCATGGGAACAGTCCATTCAGAACTGCCAAGCCATGTCTTCCCTGGACCGGAAACAAGCATCCTGGGACCGGTTTCGGGTTCAAAACCCTCATCAGCCAGGCTATCTTGAATCCAGTGGCAAAGTGAGCAAGGGACCCACGTCTGGGCATACCCTGCCAACTTAGGGCGAACAAAGCGATACCAAAGGGGATGATGGACGGAGCGCTAGAGCAAATCAAACACTCACCCCCAGTCAACTGATCTGGGTTTAATCCATCATCATTCTTTAGCTCACTCCACCACCCCAGTTCAGACATGGCCATATGCAAATCAGTCTGACCCTGTGCCTCATGGGAACAGTCCAGCCAGAACTGCCAAGCCATGTCTTCCCTGGACCGGAAACAAGCATTCTGGGACCGGTTCTCGGGTTCAAAACCCTCATCAGCCAGGCTATCTTGAATCCAGTGGTAAAGTGAGCAAGGGACCCACGTCTGGGCATACCCTGCCAACTTAGGGATGAACAAAGCGATACCAAAGGGGATGATGGACGGAGCGCTAGAGCAAATCAAACACTCACCCACAGTCAACTGATCTGGGTTTTATCCATCATCATTCTTTAGCTCACTCCACCACCCCAGTTCAGACATGGCCATATGCAAATCAGTCTGACCCTGTGCCTCATGGGAACAGTCCAGCCAGAACTGCCAAGCCATGTCTTCCCTGGACCGGAAACAAGCATCCTGGGACCGGTTTCGGGTTCAAAACCCTCATCAGCCAGGCTATCTTGAATCCAGTGGCAAAGTGAGCAAGGGACCCACGTCTGGGCATACCCTGCCAACTTAGGGCGAACAAAGCGATACCAAAGGGGATGATGGACGGAGCGCTAGAGCAAATCAAACACTCACCCCCAGTCAACTGATCTGGGTTTAATCCATCATCATTCTTTAGCTCACTCCACCACCCCAGTTCAGACATGGCCATATGCAAATCAGTCTGACCCTGTGCCTCATGGGAACAGTCCAGCCAGAACTGCCAAGCCATGTCTTCCCTGGACCGGAAACAAGCATCCTGGGACCGGTTTCGGGTTCAAAACCCTCATCAGCCAGGCTATCTTGAATCCAGTGGCAAAGTGAGCAAGGGACCCACGTCTGGGCATACCCTGCCAACTTCGGGCGAACAAAGCGATATCAAGGGGGATGATGGACGGAGCGCTAGAGCAAATCAAACACTCACCCCAGTCAACTGATCTGGGTTTAATCCATCATCATTCTTTAGCTCACTCCACCACCCCAGTTCAGACATGGCCATATGCAAATCAGTCTGACCCTGTGCCTCATGGGAACAGTCCATTCAGAACTGCCAAGCCATGTCTTCCCTGGACCGGAAACAAGCATCCTGGGACCGGTTTCGGGTTCAAATCCCTCATCAGCCAGGCTATCTTGAATCCAGTGGCAAAGTGAGCAAGGGACCCACGTCTGGGCATACCCTGCCAACTTAGGGCGAACAAAGCGATACCAAAGGGGATGATGGACGGAGCGCTAGAGCAAATCAAACACTCACCCCCAGTCAACTGATCTGGGTTTAATCCATCATCATTCTTTAGCTCACTCCACCACCCCAGTTCAGACATGGCCATATGCAAATCAGTCTGACCCTGTGCCTCATGGGAACAGTCCAGCCAGAACTGCCAAGCCATGTCTTCCCTGGACCGGAAACAAGCATTCTGGGACCGGTTTCGGGTTCAAAACCCTCATCAGCCAGGCTATCTTGAATCCAGTGGTAAAGTGAGCAAGGGACCCACGTCTGGGCATACCCTGCCAACTTAGGGATGAACAAAGCGATACCAAAGGGGATGATGGACGGAGCGCTAGAGCAAATCAAACACTCACCCACAGTCAACTGATCTGGGTTTAATCCATCATCATTCTTTAGCTCACTCCACCACCCCAGTTCAGACATGGCCATATGCAAATCAGTCTGACCCTGTGCCTCATGGGAACAGTCCAGCCAGAACTGCCAAGCCATGTCTTCCCTGGACCGGAAACAAGCATCCTGGGACCGGTTTCGGGTTCAAAACCCTCATCAGCCAGGCTATCTTGAATCCAGTGGCAAAGTGAGCAAGGGACCCACGTCTGGGCATACCCTGCCAACTTAGGGCGAACAAAGCGATACCAAAGGGGATGATGGACGGAGCGCTAGAGCAAATCAAACACTCACCCCCAGTCAACTGATCTGGGTTTAATCCATCATCATTCTTTAGCTCACTCCACCACCCCAGTTCAGACATGGCCATATGCAAATCAGTCTGACCCTGTGCCTCATGGGAACAGTCCAGCCAGAACTGCCAAGCCATGTCTTCCCTGGACCGGAAACAAGCATCCTGGGACCGGTTTTGGGTTCAAAACCCTCATCAGCCAGGCTATCTTGAATCCAGTGGCAAAGTGAGCAAGGGACCCACGTCTGGGCATACCCTGCCAACTTAGGGCGAACAAAGCGATACCAAAGGGGATGATGGACGGAGCGCTAGAGCAAATCAAACACTCACCCCCAGTCAACTGATCTGGGTTTAATCCATCATCATTCTTTAGCTCACTCCACCACCCCAGTTCAGACATGGCCATATGCAAATCAGTCTGACCCTGTGCCTCATGGGAACAGTCCAGCCAGAACTGCCAAGCCATGTCTTCCCTGGACCGGAAACAAGCATCCTGGGACCGGTTTTGGGTTCAAAACCCTCATCAGCCAGGCTATCTTGAATCCAGTGGCAAAGTGAGCAAGGGACCCACGTCTGGGCATACCCTGCCAACTTAGGGCGAACAAAGCGATACCAAAGGGGATGATGGACGGAGCGCTAGAGCAAATCAAACACTCACCCCCAGTCAACTGATCTGGGTTTAATCCATCATCATTCTTTAGCTCACTCCACCACCCCAGTTCAGACATGGCCATATGCAAATCAGTCTGACCCTGTGCCTCATGGGAACAGTCCAGCCAGAACTGCCAAGCCATGTCTTCCCTGGACCGGAAACAAGCATCCTGGGACCGGTTTCGGGTTCAAAACCCTCATCAGCCAGGCTATCTTGAATCCAGTGGCAAAGTGAGCAAGGGACCCACGTCTGGGCATACCCTGCCAACTTAGGGATGAACAAAGCGATACCAAAGGGGATGATGGACGGAGCGCTAGAGCAAATCAAACACTCACCCACAGTCAACTGATCTGGGTTTAATCCATCATCATTCTTTAGCTCACTCCACCACCCCAGTTCAGACATGGCCATATGCAAATCAGTCTGACCCTGTGCCTCATGGGAACAGTCCAGCCAGAACTGCCAAGCCATGTCTTCCCTGGACCAGAAACAAGCATCCTGGGACCGGTTTCGGGTTCAAAACCCTCATCAGCCAGGCTATCTTGAATCCAGTGGCAAAGTGAGCAAGGGACCCACGTCTGGGCATACCCTGCCAACTTAGGGCGAACAAAGCGATACCAAAGGGGATGATGGACGGAGCGCTAGAGCAAATCAAACACTCACCCCCAGTCAACTGATCTGGTTTTAATCCATCATCATTCTTTAGCTCACTCCACCATCCCAGTTCAGACATGGCCATATGCAAATCAGTCTGACCCTGTGCCTCATGGGAACAGTCCAGCCAGAACTGCCAAGCCATGTCTTCCCTGGACCGGAAACAAGCATCCTGGGACCGGTTTCGGGTTCAAAACCCTCATCAGCCAGGCTATCTTGAATCCAGTGGCAAAGTGAGCAAGGGACCCACGTCTGGGCATACCCTGCCAACTTAGGGCGAACAAAGCGATACCAAAGGGGATGATGGACGGAGCGCTAGAGCAAATCAAACACTCACCCCCAGTCAACTGATCTGGGTTTAATCCATCCTCATTCTTTAGCTCACTCCACCACCCCAGTTCAGACATGGCCATATGCACGTGGGTCCCGTGCTCTCCATGCCACTGGAATCAAGCTATCCTGGCTGAAGAGGGGTGAAACCCCGAAACCGGTCCTAGGATGCTTGTTTCCAGTCCAGGGAGGACCTGGCTTGGCAGTTCGGGCTGGACTGTTCCCATGAGGCACAGGGTCAAGACTGATTTGCATATGGCTGGGTTCAAACTGGAATGGCATGGTGAGCAAAATAACGATTGATTTAGGCCCAGATCTCTGTACTGGGGTGAATGTATGACATTGTTCTGCATTCTGTCCATCAACTGTTGTTTTTGCATTTGTTACCCCGAGTGGGACGGGTATACCCAGACGTGGGTCCCGTGCTCTCCATGCCACTGGAATCAAGCTATCCTGGCTGAAGAGGGGTGAAACCCCGAAACCGGTCCTAGGATGCTTGTTTCCAGTCCAGGGAGGACCTAGCTTGGCAGTTCGGGCTGGACTGTTCCCATGAGGCACAGGGTCAAGACTGATTTGCATATGGCTGGGTTCAAACTGGAATGGCATGGTGAGGAAAATAACGATGGATTTAGGCCCAGATCTCTGTACTGGGGTGAATGTATGACATTGTTCTGCATTCTGTCCATCAACTGTTGTTTTTGGATTATACATCAGGACATCCGCGTAACCTCAAGGACAACTTGCCTTATGGGCAGTTCTTGAGAGTGTGTCGTAATTGTACTGACAAAGAAGATTATTTCAGAAATGCCAAGATTTTACAATTAAAACTTACTACAAGAGGGTATCCCAAGAAGTTAGTAAGGGGAGCTTTGAAAAGAGCGTGGTACACTCCACGGGAAGATCTACTCATTTCCAAAACTAAACAAGAGTCAGAACAATTGGTATGTGTCCTTACCTTTAACCCCAAGGCTAATAAGGTTAAACAAATTATCCTAAGAAATCTGAGGTTAATAGAACATCTTAATATTCCTAAACCGCTGTTCGCCTTTCGTAGGGGGCGTAATTTGAGAAACTACCTGGTCAAAGCTATACGCCAGCAACCCACAACAGTAAACTTGAGAGGAATGCTAGGTTTACCGGCATTGGTAGGACACTACAGGTGCAATGGTTGCGCGGTTTGCCTACAGACAAAAGATTCCAAATTTGTAGAAATAAACAAAAAGCAACATAAGCAGTTGTGTTTCTCCAATTGTAACACTAGAAATGTAGTGTACTCAGTGACATGCCCATGTGGTAAAACGTATATTGGACAGACTACACAACCCATTAAGATGCGGATCTCGCAGCATAAATCGCGCATACGTTGCAGAACCATAGGGGCTCCTATGGTTCAACATTATATTGAAATGCGACATGATGAGAATGAACTCAACTGGTCTGTTTTTTTGGTGGTGAAAGCACTCAATAAAACTGTCATGCAAAACAATTTGAACCGCCTAGAGGCTCGCATGATTGAAAGATATCATACGGCCACACAGGGATTGAATGACCGCGATGAAATTTGGGCACTAATCTGATTCCTTTAGAAGAATAATTCTGGACTTGTTATCAGTGACGTGGATACGTCAGAAGCTGGTGTTCTATCTATAACTGATATCAGGAGTTTGGCTAGATCCATATATGATATACTGTTTTGCATTAAAAGAGAGGATGTTTTTTAACTATGTCCGCTTTATGTAAATTACATTATACTATGCACTGAAGTGTACAATTGTATGTATATAACTTGTATATATTTTAATATTGGTGTGATTTTGATTTAATTGTCTTTATAGTCCTACATGTGGTGTGTGTGGAGTGGGCTTGTTTGTGGAATTTTGTGACTGCCATATCTTTAGTTGTGGTTATGTTGGAATATGTATTTTTTCATTTCCCCTTTTCTTTGAATTATATAAGGTATAGGAAAGCATATGGTGGTGGGCGATTTGGGTGCTTTGGGATTGACTTTTTTTGTCACCCGTTTTTCTGTAGTTTTGGGGTATAATAAGAAATACTATAGAGAGCCTCTCATGGTCTTCTTCTTCATTGTAATATTAAGTGGAACGGGTAATTGTGAGCTTTTTTCTGCCCTTGGATGGATTATTGTAGTGAGTGATTGTGGTTTATATCCAGGACTACCAACATGGCGGACGGTTGCACTCGCGAGTGAGGAGAAGTGAGCCCTGCCTTTATATCTATAGCCCTTGAGGAAGCGTCATTTGATGCAGGGACGGGTACGCGAGTGTAGTCCTTTTTCGGGACTACTAACAATACGGGTAAAGCGATAGTGAGTTCTGTTTTTCGATCCATGCCCCCTGTGATGTATTATTGCATATAGAATGGAAGCGTTATTAGACACGGTGGAGGGGATGGTATTTCCAACATGGCGGACTGGTTTCGACCGCGAGTATTGTGAGTCCTATTTTTAGATCCATGCCCCCTGTGACGTAGTGCCGCACGTAGTAAGGAAGCGTTATTAGAGGCAGCAGCGGCTACGTTATGGAGTCTCTCCCTGGAGTCCGTGGTTGGAGCGGAAGAACTATAGGAGATTGTGATCCTCGCACTTCTATCGAGTAAGTTGTGGAGCTGGTACGCTTAGTTTAGATAATTGTTTAGATATTCCATATTGGAAGGGGGACTGCTCTTGAACTCTATGTATCTCTCTTGTGCAGGTTGATTTATTTTGAAATTGTATGTGGAGAGTGCTTATGAGACACTGTCGACTTTTACGGAGGGCACTCTACCTCACGTGGTGAGAGGTAAGTGTGTGCAGAATTATCTCTCTCTGGCTGTGGGACTATAGCTGTGGAGGTGAGGAGAATGTTTTTTGATACAAGTTGTATATATTATTCTTTCAGATGTGCTGATCCAGTTAAGCACTGAGAGACCTATGTGGTGCTCGTTGTCATGGACTGAGTATTGGTCTATTTAGAAGCTTTAACAGATGTAAGTTTATACATCCTGGGATTGTTAGATTTTTTCAGTTTTTTAGCTTTTTTGAGTTATATATATTTTTATTTTGGTCTCTCTTTGACCACACAATATCTTGCTCTGATGAGTCACCGGGTTTAGAGGGATTAAGCGGGCGTCTGGTTGTTGCACTGGGTGCATGTAGTGTACTCACACAGCGTTATTGGTGGTAGAATTGTTCTTTTGTGGAAGCCAAAGATGGGCACTTTGTGGTGATATGGGCAGTCACGATTCTCTACCAGCTTGTTCGTCGCACAGCGTATGATGGAAGTAATGTTGCTATTTGTGTTTTGTACAGTAATGTCTTAACCCTGTCCTGAGGAGGCCTATGAAGATTAAAGGCTGAAACGTGGTCACGTCGACATTTCTAAGGAGGAGTCCATAGAATTGTAGTGATGTTTTAAATTGTAGGGTGTCACAATGGAATAGATTATATTAGTTGACTAACCTCTAAGTGTGCCATCTTGACTATCTCTCAGTGGTCTGTCCAGAATTGTATGGAAGACACTAGTGTGTAAAATTTGCTAGGGTTATTGTTGTTATATATATGTTGTTCGTTTATGTATAGAATGTTGTGATATATGTCATTCTTTTGTGTCTGTTTTCATTGATTAGGAGCCATTGTCTTTGTGAGATATAATTATAGTCGATATGTTCATCATGAATAACAATTGTGGAGAGGGTAATTAAATGTACTCTACTCGGGAACTGTTTTGTATTTATTCCTTTATACCATTTGTTTTTTGTTTATAATCTCGCACCCCTAGGAGGGACATACAAAGGCGCAGCTTCACGCATTGGTTTCCCATGAACTACAATATCCTTATCTGTCCCGGGATCATCATCCTGTGGCACGGGCGTCCGAACTGTTTGTTCAGCTGTAGTAGCTGCCTTTTTCTCCTCTCGCAAACGGAATGCATCAGCTCGCAGTTTAACCACGCGTCTAATTAAGTCAGCCACCTGGGAAGGGAGAAAAAGACCGTCACTCAACTGTTTATAATCATTTTTTATATCAACAGGCTCTAATTCTTAGGAATGTTTCCTGAATCTTTCAATTACTTCTCCAGTAAACGACTCTGTAAAATATAACTGCTCTGCCTCCGGACATTGCTGAACTTGCACTATAAGATCTGGAGCAGAAGTGTCACCACGAGCTGCTTTTCGGGCAGTAGATCTAAGAGTGGCCGCACGATCAGCCATCATAAAAGAGCGTGTCTGTCGTTTACTGTCCGATCCTGACTTTTCCTGAGCTGAGAGAGAGATGTCATCATCAGAATCAATCTTGGGGGCAGAGGGAAAAGTATAAGGAGGCGGAGAGCGATCTAATAGAATTGAATCATCCTGTGGTTTATTAGGTAGAGGATAAAGTGGGCGCCGGACAGGGTATTGGCCATTTACCTGTAAACGACGCTCCCTATCCTCTCTCTCTTTTATTTCCATCATTTCTTTATTTTTCAGCTCCAGCGCTTTCGCACAGATATTTTTGCGCTGTTCTTTTTCTGCTAAAGCTTGCTATCTTCTCACTCGTTCACGCACTTCTTTCTCCCACATTCGTACACAGTCAAACATATCTTGTCTACTTTTGTGCTTAAACATACATTGTTCCACATACTGATTTTTTCTAAGATCAAATGACCCATTTATAGGCCATCGCAACTCAGGATCCTTGCTGGTATATTTATTCCATAGTGCACTATACATTATAGAAGAAATACCGTTTTTAATGTACATATCCCTATTTGGTGTCCCCTCAGGGGAGCCGGCTGATTCTGTTCTAGATCCATATTGGTACCTCCTAAAAAGCAACACATTCTACGAAGTGTGCTTGAAACAGGCATGCCAAGAATATTGCAGCATATGTAATATTATTCGCCAAGTGACACTTAACACAATGTGTGCCGTTCAAGTTTTCAAAGTTTAGAGAAAAATCTCCTCATTACCTGCCTATATAAATTGCAATTTATATATATCCAAACAAATCCAAGATTTTGGCCAAACAAACAAGAAGTGTCGCATCAAACGACCTTACCAAGCAAAAGTCTCCAGCCTCCAACTGCCAAGTTCTGAATCGACCAATTGGTCTCTGCACGATGAACGTCAGAAGGGATCTCAGTCGAGGACCGGCACCACCTGGAGGGTCAAATCGTGAAAATCGGAAAAGCACCTCGGCTTGCTAAGACATGGGTCTCCTCATGCAGTGATCATCCGTAGCGAGATTCCAATCCTCCGTCAAGACCACTCCGTCGGGCAGCCGAGTCACCGATGAGCCCCACGTGACGGGCGCCAATTTGTAGAAGTAGACCTACCGGTGCTAGGGGTTCGCCCTTCTTTGCGCTCTAGTCCTCAGACCAATAAATAGAGATTGGCACAGAAGCTGGAATATCAAAACAACAGTTTATTAAACCTCATGAGTGGAACTACATCTATACAAAACCCTCAGGCAGTGTATGAGGTAGCACAAGGAGCACAGAAACTGTGGGTCTTTTATACTCACTCAAGAGCTCAAAAGGAGGTGGTACAAGCACACACAAGAATAGCTATTCACATGTATGGACATACAGAAAATGCTCAGTCAACAAAGTAGGAGGAGAATGAAGTTGCTGACATCAGTTAGAGCAGCCTGACATTTACAGACTAAGACAGGTGCATGAGCAGCTACAGACTTTTGTGAGCATGTGCAGTGTTACAGGAGCTAACTATAGATAGTTATTCCAGTAAAGCACAAGGGTAGGCAACAACGAAGATGGAAGGAGCACATGGCGAGCACATGGTCAACTAAAATGGCTGCCAAAAGCAAAATGGCTTCAACTCATGCTAACAGTGATCTCTGCCAAACTTCCACATTATGATCTCTGAGGTATACAGAAACAGCTTTATCAACATGCTTCCTAGTTTTGTATATTTGTGGACAGAACTGATTTGACCACTTCCATTTCTGTCTTTGGCATATATTCGAGTACACAAAAACTGTGTTAGGGAAAAGTGACATTAGGTGTGCAAAGTTATCCTTCATTTCGATTTCCAATCCTATCCCAGTCAGTGTGCCTAGGTCATTGCCACCACAGTGCACAACCATGAATTCAGGGGGTTGAAAATGCAAAAATGTTTTAACCAAAGGCAGCAATTGGTGCCACTTTAATCCTCTCTGCTCAAACCATTTATTATCCACATTATGCAAACCCAGGTCTTTGTCAATACCTCTGTCTCCAGCATATTTATTGCCCCAGAAAACATAGCTGTGACCTACATTCCATACTGTAAGCATTTTGAAGGGACTGTACAAGGAATCAAAAGATGTCTGTAGCTGAGTAAGTCAGTTGGTATAATGAACGGTATCTAAAATGGTGGACAGAATGTGGTTTTAGAAAGAAGCAGATGAGTCATTGGGTGTTCATAAACATTGTGTAGTTAAAAATAGGTTGCATGTTACTTTGCAAAACAAATATCTTTGTGATTGGTTGTAGAGACAAGTTTCAAAGGTACAGTAGACTGGATAGGCTAATATTATGCAGTAGTCAACACACCTGTTATTGTGTATTTGGAAGCTAGTGTGCTGCATTTAAAAATATGGCAAACTTTTAACCTACTGGTGCAGTTCAATGCTGCAGAAACAGTTACTATGAAAACTATGGTGAAGCACTATGGGGGAAGGGTTTAAATTAAAGTGTACTTTTAAAATATAAAATGGAGTGTTATATATATGATATATGTTTGGGAATTAATTTTTTCCAAATTAGTATTATGCTTAGAAGTGTTATGTTGTTAAAAAATACTAGTACTAGTATTGTAAAAGAGTTTTTGCACTCCTGTAAGGGCTTGTGACTCTGTCACAAATTTATACCGGGGTTCGAGCCTTGAACCGCAGCAGGGTCGCCACTCCAGTAAGTTACAGAACCAGACTGGATTTCTTTAAAACAGACTACTAAAGGGTTAATAAAATTACCCAATATGAAGTGGTTTTGCATTTTGAAAAGATAAAAGGAATATTTTGATTTGTTGCTAACATTCATTTCTGGGAAAAATGAGAGGGAAAATTTGCAATTAACGGTTCTTTCTTATTGAGAGTGGTACATTACATTTTTTGTGAGGAAAATATATTTTTTTAAGTATTTCTGATATTTTCATACTCTACAGCAGGATTTCAGAGGTAAGTTACAAATGTGTAAGGTGTGTTATGTATGGTGTAGGAGTGATTGTAATTACATTTTTAACTTTGAGATGAAGTATTTATAAAAGTTGAAAAGCATTTGAGAAATGTGAGGTTTAAAACATGTTAACAAATGTTGTAACCTGTATTCTACTCTATATAATTCTATAGAAATGTAGATTTCAAATAAGTCGTACATACTGATATGTGTGCTTTAAACTAAAAGCATATTTTGTCAAATTTGAATGATAGTGGTACCATGTCTCAGGTTTGTTTGTATTTCTATATGTTATTTGACACATGTGATGCAGCTAATGATCATAACTTAAAACATATATGGTGTGTGATACCCCTAGACAAATATTGTGAGACCTACTTCAGCATTCTGTTTCACAAGCAAAAATCAGTTAGGCAGGCAGGGCTTGTGAAACCACTTCAACACAGATTTTGGTTTGTGACTGCTTTGTATAGGAAGTAAAAAAGAGATCCATGCAGCTTCTTCTACACCTATATTTGCACAGGATAAGGTGTGAAATAGAGGTAGTGTTCTATATATAGTCAACTTTACATGTGTTATCTCACCCCTAAAAGGCAGTGAGACAATCATTGGGGTTTCTGTAAACATGGTGACAGTAATATGAGTACTATGAGAAGAGACGGTTCTTCATTTAGTGTTACATACTCACATAGGATGTGATGTGAATCAGACGTAGTCTTGTACCTATAGCCTACTTTATATGTGTTATCTAATCTCTATAAGGCACTGACACAGCCATTGAGGTCTCTAGAAACATGCTGACATTCACCAGAATTCATCAGCTAGAAAGGATTTGGCCCATAATTAGTAAGGCTAGGCCGATTTAACAATCAAACAACTTCATACGTGCCAGTACTGATACCAGTTCACCATCTCACATCATGATCACATAAGCCACTTGATATGACCATATATTTTATTTTTCATCTGTTATTTCAGTATCTATTTTTCAAAATTGCCAAAATGCATTATTCATCCATTAGAGCATCAATTTGTCACAAACATTGCACAACATAGAGACGCACCAACATTATTACATTAGATGACATTCTTTAAAACAAAACAAAACATTAGACAATACATCAATATGTAAAACGTAATACAGAGATCTTAATAGCTCCGGTTCTGTGATTTCTAAAGATAAGCAGGTGTTTCAACACCCTACTTATATATTCCTTTTAACAAGGGCAAAACCAAACTGTGTACCAATTGGGCTCAAAATACACCGTCTCAATTACAACTTATATTAATTCACATTATGAGCCTCCATGGTAGATGCTTGCAAAAACATTTGTTTGGAATAACAAAAGTCGACACTTTTCGAACCCTATTCTGTATCTTACAGGGTTCTCCTCAGGACTCAGAACACACAATGAGCTGAGAAAATTTAAAAAAAAAGTTATATTAACAAACATTATCATACTTGTGCACCACAAGCCTCTCATACACCATACTCAATGTTTTTACCTATTATATCCAAAATTCGTCTTCCTGCTTAATTATCCTTTAAACTTTAGGAGTAGTCCCAGCTTCACAATTTTACTAGAGAACTGAAAAAGACAAAAAAAGGAGAAGAACATTTCTAAGATCTATTTCCTATGCCTATTGTTGAAATCGACTTCTCGACCGAACTCGTGAACACTCACTTGTACTGGGAAAGTCCTTCCCAACCATGGTAGCCAATCAACACTTCCCGGTAATATGTATCAATCCACTAGAATGTAAGAAAAGAGACTTCAATTCTGTAATGGGCTAAACACTGGCATCGAACACTCCACATTGAATTGCTAGCGCGGAGAGTGACAGCCCCGTTCATTATTCCTTCAAGTAAAAGGTATGTGTAAATCGGCTCTTTAAGGCTCTCGTGTAAACCATGTTGCATGCCGAACCCATTTTAGTTGTTATAGTTCCACATTTTGCTAACTTGGTAATTTGCGGAGTGATCACGTTTCTCTTGAATGGCTTTTCTTGAATTGACGTTAGAGAATGTGAAGTTTAAAGCATGTTCCAAGATGTATTATCCTAGTCCAAATAAGTCTCTGCATAGGTACACTGGGAGTAGGCCACAGATAGTGAGGTGTGTCCCTTAAACTGAACGCATACTCTGTCTGGTTTGAATGTCTGACTGCTACCATGTCTCAGGTATGTCTGCATCTGCACTTCAACACGTAGTATGATACATGTGGTGCAGCTGATGAGCCTAACTTAAAAACTATGCAGCCTATCATACCCCTGCACACATCTTGTCAGAGCTTCTTCAGCATTCAGTCCCAGAAGCACAGATCTCTTAGCTAGGTAGGCATCACAAAATCACTTGAAGACACAACTTCATACTCAGCTGCCCTGTATAATGAGCAGAAAGTGATTCATGCAGCTTCTTCTATAGACATATCGAAAGCAAGCGGTGTGAAACAGGGATAGCCTAGTACGTATAGGCTTGTTTGAAAGTATTATCTTGCCTCGAAAAAGGCACTGACACAGTGATTGAGGTCTTTAGAAAGATGCTGACATTCACAAGAGTGGCATGATAGGAGTCGGACTTTCATTTTGGCTTTGGCCTGGTATTGCGACTTTTGATTCTCTAATGTGACTAGTAGAGAACCGTGAGGTTTAAAGCATGCTTCCAGATGTATTAACCTGTATCCTAGTCCATAGAGGTCTCTGCATAGGTAGACTGGGAATAGGCCGCAGATAATGAGGTGTGTGCTTTAAACTGAAAGTGCACTCTGTCAAGTTTGAATGTCTGACTTCTACCATGTCTCTTTTATGTCTTCTCTTCAATGTGTACTCTGATACGTGTGGTGCATCTGATGAGCCTAACTTAAAATCTATACAGTGTATCATACCCCTGCACATGGGATGAGAGGAGGCAGACTTTTGTTTTGGGTCAGGCCTGGCACTATGTGTTCCATCTTTCTAAGGACACTGTTAGACAAAAACTAAAAGCATACTCTCTCAAGTTTGAATGTCTGACTGCTACCATGTCTCAGGTATGTCTACACTTCAACGTGTAGTCTGATACGTGTGGTGCAGCTGATGAGCCCAACTTAAAAACTACACAGCCTGTTGTACCCTTGCACAAATCTTGTCAGAGCTTCTTCAGCATTCAGTCCCAGAAGCATAGATCTCTTAGCTAGGCAGGCATCTTGAAATCACTTGAACTCACACCTTCATACCCGGCTGCCCTGTGTAATGAGCAAAATGTGATTCATTCAGCTTCTTCAACGGACATTTAGTAAGCATGCGGTGTGAAACAGGGGTAGTCTACTACGTATAGGTTTGTTTGAATTTATTATCTTACCTCTAAAAAGGCACTGACACAGCGATTGAGGTCTCTAAAAAGATGGTGGCATTCAAAAGAGTGGCATGACAGGAGTCGGACTTTCATGTTGGCTTTGGCCTGGCATTGCGACCTTTGCTTCTCTAATGAATCTAGTACAGAAACATGAGGTTTAAAGCATGTTTCCAGATGTATTAACCTATATCCTAGTCCATATAAATCTCTGTATAGGTAGACTGGGAATAGGCCGCAGATAATGAGGTGTGTGCTTTAAACTGAAAGCGTACTCTGTCAAGTTTGAATGTCTGACTTCTACCATGTCTCTGTTATGTCTTCTCTTCAATGTGTACTCTGATACGTGTAGTGCAGCTGATGAGCCTAACTTAAATCTATACAGTGTATCATACTCCTGCACATGGGATGAGAGGAGGCAGACTTTTATTTTGGGTCAGACCTGGCACTGTGCATTCCATCTTTCCAATGAAGCTGTTAGACAAAAGTGAGCTCTAAAACATGTTGCTAGATGTGAATTCTACAAATGGAAAGGAGCGTCAATGTATCCGCTATGGTATCCAATCAATTATTGTTTTTCGAGAATCAAATCCATAGGCAAACTCATTTCATATGTTTTTTCCATTTATTAATTCAAAGGCAAATTATAGCTCCAAAATATAACAGTATCCAATCGTCAGCCAAATATAACAATATCCAATCGTCAGCCTACGCGTTTCGTCGGGATTTATCAGGCCAGACCGTGGCAGGACCAAAGTAAAAGACACTCTGGCAAGAGGATAATCTTTTCCACTTGTATGGATTGCGCAAATGAAGAGCTGAAGAACTGCAAGGATAAACGCTTAGGAGATACATTGGAGCCCTGATGACATCCAAGTGAGGAGGAAACGCGTAGGCTGACAATTGGATATTGTTATATTTAGCTGACGACTGGATACTGTTATATTTTGGAGCTATGATTTTCCTTTGAATTAATAAATGGAAAACAAATATGAAATGAGTTTGCCTATGGATTTGATTCTCGAAAAACAATAATTGATTGGATACCATAGCGGATACATTGACGCTCCTTTCCATTTGTAGAATTCATTTTTGAGGACTGGGTCTTTGGCGGCGGGACCTGGGAGAGTGAAGCGAGTGAATTGCTCACCAGTGCGCTTGGTTGTTGTGCCCCCATCGCCTACAGGAAAGAGACATGTTGCTAGATGTATTTACCTGTATCCTACTCCATATAAGTCTCTGCGATGGTGCACTGCAAGTAGCTTGGACTTAGTGAGATGTTTGCTTTAGATTAGACGGGTACTGTGTGAAATTTGAATGTCTGACTGCTACCATGTTTTAGATATGTGTGTACTTCTACCTTTATTCTGATATTTATGGTGCTGATGATGACCCTAACTTAAAAACTATACAGTCTATCATATCTTTGGGAAAATATTTCCAGAACTATTTAATCTTTTAGTTTCAGAAGTAAAGATCTGTTTGCTAGACAGGACTGATGGAAGCATTTAAATAC
Source organism: Calotriton arnoldi (assembly GCA_963921515.1). Taxonomy (NCBI): domain Eukaryota; kingdom Metazoa; phylum Chordata; class Amphibia; order Caudata; family Salamandridae; genus Calotriton; species Calotriton arnoldi. The sequence continues at coordinate 814,824 of CAWUFW010001538.1, forward strand.
ACAGCTTCATACCTGTTTATCAAGTATAATAAGTAGAAAGTGATCCATGTAGAAAATAAAAAGGTATTCCGATTTATGCAATTTTTCTGACACACTTTCAACCATTTACAACTTTTCTGATATACATAGTTACAAATCCTAAGTTTTAGTTGCTAATGGAACAATGGCAGACTAATTTAAGTAACTGGTTAGGGATTGTTATAAATAATATTATCTGAATAATTAAAAAATACCAGCTTAGTAACATACTATTAAAACTAGGCCTGGGCGGTAAATTCCGTTCCGCTCGCGGAATTTGCGGAATTTGGGTAATTTCGCGTTCCGCGGAGAACGCGGAATTACCAAAAATTCCGCGATCCGCGGCTTTGCGGAATTTTTTGCTTGTTCGCACTTTCAAAATGCGTGTTCGCGAGATATTTCTCCCCGAGCACGCAAACAGCATTCGCGAACAGGAAAAAAGCATCGCGAACGGGCGGAACAAGCAATTCCGCGTGTTCGTGGAACAATTGCGTGCTCGCGGAGATTTTTTACCGTTTCGCGGAGCTTTGCGTAGCGCGACTACGCAAATTCCGCCCACCCCTAATTAAAACCAGTGGCGGCTCGCAGAGGGAGTGCTGCGGGGCAGTAGGGCGGGGGAGGGGCTGGGTGGGGGGGTAGTGGAGTCGGACATACGACGGGCAGGAGTAAGGTAAGTAAATAAATAAATAAAACTATTTACCTTAGTTGGCGAGTTGGCGATGCAGCAAGCGCAAGGTAAATAGTTGTATTTATTTATTTACTTACCTTACTCCTGCCCGTCATATGTCCGACTCCACTACCCCCACCCAGCCCCTCCCCCGCCCCGCCCCACCACCCCACAGCACTCCCTCTGCGAGCCGCCACTGATTAAAACTGTTCTTTCTTTTTTAGATTTTTACTTAATGACAAAGACTTAAAGATGGCAAGAAAATATGAAAAGAGAAGATCACAAAAAACAGTACTACTTAAAGAAGAGTGAAAAGAAGAAAATAGATGACGCACACAATATTATACAGTAAAAAACATCTTCTGTTAAGAGAACTAAACAGTTTCTTTAAACAGTATTATGAAAAATCAGAAGTGTAGAAAATGGTCAAAAGAAAAAGAAATCTTTAACAACAACTCAGAAACAAAAGAGGATTACTCATGTTGAAAGAACTTCAAATTGTAGACAAGCAACACATCTGACAAGAAGGTAGAAGTAGTATAAAGATATAAGAAGAAGAATGTTTAGAAGTAGAGTAATTCACACAATTTATTAAAGAATTAAAAACAGTATAAAAGAAGATCAGCAGCTTATAAACAAAAGCAATGGAATGAAAGTGTAGTAGGTAAAGCTTTTGAATTGAATCAAAAATTACTTATCCTAATATTGAACAGATTAAGATCACTGGATAAAACAGTGGTGTTTATGAAGGAGGAAAGCAAGAGAAAAAGACTGGTTAATGGAACTAACTTTTGTACAACTTTTACTGGTGAATGGAAACACACTTCCAGCACTGAGCCTTTCTTTAATGAAGAGCGCTATTTTCAAGAGAACACATTAGTACATGCAGTTGATACTAGTGGTCAATATTATGAGGTGAAAGGAGGTTCTCCCATTCCATGGAAAAAATGGTTCCTAGGAATGTAGAAGACGTTACTGAATGTTTTAGACAACATCTTGAGTCTGGAGGCACGGCCGCTCTCATTCTGCTTGACTTGAGCACTGCGTTTCGCACAGTGTCTCACTCTATTCTGACTGGCAGACTTGAGTCTTTAGGTATAGAATGCTTGGTCTTGAAGTGGGGGACATGATTTTTAAAGGATCGCACCTTCCAGGTCTCTTCCTCCAATGCAAGATTGAAGACACTATCCCTGGCCTCTGGTGTCCCTTAGGGATCTATGTTGAGCCCCTTGCTCTTTAACATCTACGTTCGTCCTTTAGCAGATGCAATTGAGAAGTGTGGGCTCACCCTTTTTTCGTATACTGATGGCACTCAGATCATCTTTTCGCTATCAACTGCCCAACAGCATGATCCCTCACTGCTTCACTTAGGCCTGAGGAATATTTCCTTATGGATGAATAAAAATGCACTGAAACTTAACAGCGATAAAACAGTGGTCCTGATCTTGGGCAGCAACCCCGATCTCTGGGGACCTAGCCACTGGCCGAACTTCCTTGGGCCTCTACCCTCTCTGTCTACTAAGGTCTAAAATCTCAGTTTTATCATTGATGACAAACTTTCCTTGAAGCCACAGGTGTCAAAGTTTACTGCTGCCTTTTTTTCAGTTCTCAAGTGGGTGAAAAAGATCCTCTGGTTAATCCCCTTGGTAGTGCAGGGAACTGTCATTCAGGCTCTGTTCATATCCAAACTGGATTATGGCAATGTGCTGTACCTAGGCATGGAAAAGACCTCAATTAGACACCTCCAGACTATTCAGAATGCGGCTGCCCAGTTACTTTTTTGGCTACCAAGACATGCCCCTGTCTCTCCTCTGCTTCAGGAACTGCACTGGCTTAAGATCTCAAAACGCATCAAATTTAAGGCACTGTGCTATATGTTTAAGGCCAAACATGGCCTAGCTCCCTTATACATCCAAGGAGTGGTGACTCCTTACATGCCTACACATTTGCTAAGATCCTCTAGCCACTCGCTGTTTGCCACGACCAGGTTTCGATTAACCCGTATGAGAGGATGCTAATTTGCCTACCTTGGACCTAAGCTGTGGAACTGTCTCCCAGCCACTCTTAGGAATTGTAACTCTTTCTTGGCATTTCGTAAAAAATCTGAAAACTTGGCTTTTCTAGCTACCTGTTGGGGTCACTGTTATCTGCATCTATTCTGTGCCGGGAAACCCATCGGGGTAGCTGCGCGCATTATAAGTCTGTCAAATAAATAAATATAATCCAGTCATTTAAAAAATGTGGAATGCAAATATGGATATTCAGTTTGTTGCAGAGAACTCGATTGCTGTAGCTCGTTATGTCACATCATATATTACACAATCTGAGAAGTCAGAGATGAAAGAGGAAGAAATTCCAACAGAAAAGAGTCTTAGCAAGAAATTGTACAGCTTTAGCTTGAAGATGCTTTCCCATAGAGAGATAGGATCTTATGAATGTTCGGCTCGCTTGAGCCCAGCTAGTTTGTATTCAAAGTCAAGAGGAATCATTTGGTTAAGTCTAGGCATAGCCTGCACATGGAACAGAGTATTGAAATCTTTTCCAGAAATCCAATACTTAGGAGTGTATGAGCCAGAAAGCACTGATATCGTCAAAACTAATATGTTGGATACATACTATCCCAAAAGGAGTCCACATCTTGACAACTTATGTCTGTAGGAAATACTTTAACACTACAGGTTTAAAAAGAATGTTACAGAAAATATAAAAGGAGAAGAAGAAAATATGCAGTAATTGGATGTGATCGATGTTTAGTGAAACATGCCAAAAGAAATATTATTAACCAAAGAAAACTCAGTTGTAAAACTCCAGATAAGAATTTTGTTTTCTATTTAGCACTTCTGCAACTGTTCAAGCCTTGGCGTAGTGAAACAGAATTACTTGGAGATTTTGATTGCTATGAAGATTCTTTTAATGCAACAAAAGATGCTATTCAGTGTACAGTATTTCCTACCTATTTAAAAATGATAAATGATGAGATTGAACAAGAAGGAAATATTGCAGCAGAAATAGCTAGAGAAAGTTCACAAAGCAGTCAAAGTTCTGGTCCATTGACTCAAGATCCACTTGGACAACAAATTATTGAAAATGAAGCTGCAATAGCCTTGAATGAGGTAGACACTGCAATACAGCAATCACAACAGGATATTATTGAGTTTGAACAGTTAGAAGAACAACAAAATATTGAACAAAAAAAATGTATCTGCAAGTGAAACAACAAGTAGAACATGGCTTTCTCCATGAAAAAAAAGAATGTAAATGTTCTTCATTTCAACCTATTCTATTATACATAAGTGGTCAAGCTGGGACAGGAAAGTTTCTTAAATAAAGTTCTGACAAGTTATCTATACAGGACTACAGAATCACATTTATCTTGTGTCGTAACAGCACCAACTGAATTAGCAGCACACAACATTAAAGGTATTACTTTACATCTATTACTTATGCTACCTGTTGAACATGATAATAAACTGGAATATCAAAAGCTATCTGGAGAAGCTTGATATGAAGTCTCAAGAGTACTGAAGACAATGAAACTTTTAATCATTGATGAGGTGAGCATGGTGTCAAACGTAATGCTTGCCTTTCTGCACTTGAGAATGCACCAGATTTTAAAAACAGAGGGGCTTATTTACAAGCCCCTTGCGCGACTTTTGCGTCACTTTTAACATGGGAAAAGTGACGCAAAAGTGGCGCAAGGGGCTTGTAAATCTGTCCCAGAGTATGATGTGCTGTTTGGAGGAAAGCATTTCATTGTATTTGGAGACCTACTACAACGTATTCCTGTTAAATGACAACCTGTTTTTAAAACACTTCTCTAAGATGACACAAGGACATCTTTGGGAAGTGTCAGAAATGTAAATATTTGGTTACACTTTGAATTTAAAGAACTGGTTAAAAATATGTGACAATCAGCGGATGAAAATTATGGAAATATTCTTAAAGACATGAAAATTGGCATTTTGACAAAACATGGTAAACAAGCTTTAGAAAGTCGGCTAATAAGGAATTTGTTTACATCTGAAAAAACATCAGCAGAACTAATGTACAATATGCTTGCAGAAAGCAAATCCATAGTTTGTCTAATGCCTACACTGCATGAGTGTTCTACCTATAATGAACAACTACTGAAACTGGAAAATCAAGAAATTCTGGACATTAAAGCTATTGACAAAATGGAACATCAGGGAGTAATAGTTCTACTTACTGAAAAACTAAAGGCTAAATTTGATTCTTTGGAAAAATCTGTATCTAAAACTGCAGGATTACAAAACTGTTTACATGTATGTAAAAACTGTAGAGTAATTTTGTGTCGTAATTTGAATGTAGAGGAAGGATTAGTAAATGGAGCAATGGGAAAAGTAGTTGATTTTGTGAATTTTCAAAATATAGATGTAATAGAATTTTTGATTGTAAAATTTGACCGGATTAATGAAGTAAGACAGATTTGATGTTCTGTCGAACGTTTTTTGCTTGCAAAGGACTTGTATGTTCGAAGGCAACAGTTTCCTATGTCTTTAGCATATGCAGTAACTATTCACAAATCTCAAGGTATAAGTATAGACAGAGCTTTTGTAAATATTGGAAGTACTGTGTTCAAAGAGAGAATGGCATATGTTGCATTGTCTCGAGTAAGAACATTGTCCGGTTTGTAATTGATAGAGTTTGATGAGAAAAAGGTTAGTGCTGATGCAAATTGTACCGAGTACAATCGCTTAAGATGAATTTATGCTTCTCATTTAGGTGAATACCCATTAAATGAGAAATGTATGCTATGTCCAAAATGGAAATATATCAAACATTCAACTGAAGTTCAAGATAAGAAAAGCATTAAAGAGAAAGTTGAAAGTGGAAACTGATGGTGATATTGTAGGAAACCAGTTAGAAAACACTTCAGGTATCAACTGTTATGCTAATGTAGTTCTGAATGTAAATCCTTCATTTACCACGTCTTCTTAATGAAATCATGGAAAACCTTCAAAGAAGATTCTGTTCTGCACTACATCATTTAGTGCAACAGTTGCTTACTGACAGAAGTAAGATACATACTGCTTCTGGCATTCAACATCTTTTGGATATATGTACCGGATCAGTGACATTTACTCTTAACATACAACAAGATGCACAAGAATTTATAAAGTTAATGCTTGGAGTATCAGGAGAGGAAGTAATATACATTGATACCTTATTTGGACTAAGTTACAAATGGGACCATATGTGTGAAGATTGTTTATTTACTTCTACCACTCAAATACATACAGAATGATTCCTATACTTAATGATACCAGATCGCAAAACAGTGTGTTTTAACAAATTGATTAAAACAGCAAATCAAGATATGACGTGTTCACACAGTAGATCAGAGATGTTGTCTACATTGCACATACAAAGATTTGGAAAATATCTAATTTTAATGCTACAATGTACTAGATCAGATGAAACAAATTTTCAAAGAGAAATTACAAACTTCAAAGCAGGCCAAATATCTATTTCAGGAAGAACTTATACAACACTGACTATTATTTTTCATGAAGGAGCTACTATAACATCTGGACATTATACTGTGTTTTTAAAATGCAACAGCGGATGAACACATTGCAATGATAACAAACTCAAATTCAAAGTGAGATTGCCTTCTCAGCTAGCTAATTCCTATGTGTTATTTCTGCAGCCAAAGTTCTAAGAACATCATTCGACCTATTAGGGGTGATGTTGTTAAAAACACAATGGATTGGATTCTACCAGTATTGATTATTAGTGTTTTCATTATTAATTTGCCTTTTGCAAGATTAACTTTAAAAAGGAAATAGAATATTGATTTCTTCTCATTACTAAGCCTGGGCGTAGTTCGCGAAGTAGCGCTACGCGAAGCTACGCAAAGTGCAGTTCGCACTACGCGAGCTACACGTAGCACTACGCGAACTGCGTAGTGCACTGTTCGCAATGATTGCACAGTGCCGGATGCTTGTCCGCACTGTGCAATCATTGAAAACGGCATCTTGCACAGTGCGAGCTGTCTTTTACTGCCGCTCGAGTAGATTTTTACTCGAGCGGCAGCTTTCAACGCGGACTGGTAGTTTCTCATCGCGAGCGGTCGCGAGCATACGCGACCACTCGCAATGAGAAACCTGACCTCCCCGCGTTGAGAATCTCGCCGGGAGGTTTATTTTCCACGCTCGCGATCGGCAACTTGATGTTGCTGATCGCGAATGAGGAAAAAGTCTCGCCGGGATGTCATTTTGACTTGCTCGCGGTCGCCAACTTGATGTTGAGGACCGCGAGCAAGCAAAATGACCGCTGCACTACGCTACGCTACGCGTGTTTGCACTGTGCTACGTGCAATTCGCGTTGTGCGAAGTAGCGCAAACTTCGCAAACTACGCGAGCGTAGCGTAGTGCTTTGCCCAGGGTTACTCATTACTGTACCAGGTATAATAATAATAGTTAGGGGCCTATTATGATCTCGAGATCATCGGTTTCAATTCCAGCCGCTCAGAATTGAAAGCGGCCGGTCATTCCGGCTGGCTTCCGAAGGGCGGGCTCCTTAGATGGAACAGGCCCGTAATCCATATGGATGGCATCTGGATTACGATGCACGGTTTCCAGCAAGCTTTCCATGCTGGGCTTTCCGATATGGAAAGCCTGTCAGAAATCCTTGAGGTGCCAGCCATGGGGTGCAGGGATTAACACAATCTCCCATTTATCTATGGTAGCTTGTGTTACCGGCGTAACACAAGCTCCCATAGAGAAATGTGGGAATGCAACCGCACCATATGTGGTCGCATTGTAATTAGACTGTCGGGACCGCTGACTGGAGGTTGGTGGGCCCCTTTTCCGCCCCTGTGTCGGTTGGAGGAAACTCTGACCGACATTGTAATAAGCCGCCTAATGTTTTAATATCGGTTTAAGTTAAATAGTAGAGTTAATATACATAAAACAAATGATGAAGAAATTGAAGTGACTGTAAATCATAGTTACATATATTTATAATGATGCACTTTTGCTGTTTTTTTTTATACAATCCATTTGATTGTTTTTTTCCCCACTGTTCAGTGATGATGCTACGTTCAAACCACTGTGTATGGTGAAGTTATATGTAATCTGAGAACAGTAAAAAAGGGAAAATGATACTGGTATCTAATTATAATACAAGTGATTTTTTTTGAAGATGTGATGCTAATGTTTTTTTTAACATAACATGTTTATATATAGTTTTTTTTCTGAATAGCAGTTCTATAACCACAGATCTCTTTGCTAGGCAGGCCTCATGGAAGCACTTGAATATCCAGCCTAATTCCCGGCTGCCCTGTATAATTAGCAGAAAGTGATTAACTCAATCTCACATTTCTCTCTGGTAGCTTGTGTTACCCCAGGTTTACGGCTGTAACACAAGCTCCCATAGAGAAATGTGGGAATGTGACTGCACCATATGTGGTCACATCGTAATTAGACAGTCGAGACCGCCGACCGGAGGTCGGACGGTCCCAGTCGGCGGTCCCATTTCCTCCACGGTGTCGTTCGGAGGAAAGTCCGACGGACATTGTAATAAGCCAGCTAATGTTTTAATATCGGTTTATGTTAAATAGTAGAGATATTATACATAAAAGCAATAATTAAGAAATTGAAGTGACTGTAAATCATAGTTACACATATTTATAATGATGCACTTTTGCTGTTTTTTTCATACAATCCATTCAATTGTTTTTTCCCCATTGTTCAGTGATGATGCTACATTCAAACCACTGTGTATGGTGAAGTTATATGCAATCTGAGAACAGTAAAAAAGGGAAAATGATACTGCTAACTAATTATATTACAATGTGCTTATTTTGAAAATGTGATGCTAATGTTGTTTTTAACATAACATGCTTATATATTATTTTTTTCTTAATAGCAGTTCCAGAACCACAGATCTCTTTGCTAGGCAGGCCGCATGGAAGCACTTGAATACCCAGCTTCATTCCCGGCTGCCCTGTATAATTAGCAGAAAGAGATCCATGCAGTTTCTTCTACACATATTTACTAAGGATTTGATGTGAAAAAGACGTAGTCTGACATCTGTGGTGCAGCTGATCACTCTAACTTTGAAACTATAGAGTGTACCATACCCTTCTACAAATTTTGTCACAGCTACATCAGTATTCAGTTCAAAAAGCACTAATCTGTTAAGTAGGCAAGTGCCTCACAAGAATTTGTACACTAAGCTTCATAACCAACTGCCTTGTATAATGAGTAAAAAGTAATCAATACAGCTTTGAGAGAATGCAGTGTGAAACAGAGGGAATCTAATATTTAAAGCCTACTTTAAATGTGTCATCTCCCCCCTAAAAGGCACTGATACACTCAGTGAGGACTCTACAAAGATGCTGAAACTCACAAGAGTGGTATGACAGAATTTGGCTATTCATTTTGGCGTAGGTCTTGCATTATGAGCTGTGCGTTTCTAATAAAACTGGTAGAGAAAAGTAAGATTTAAAACACGTTGCCAAATGTATTAACCTCTATCCTACTCCATATAAGTCTCTGCAAAGGTACACTTCAAGTAGGCTGTAGATAGTAAGGTGAGTGCTTTAAACTGAAAGCATACTCTGTCAAGTTTGAATATCTAACTGCTACCAAGTCTCAGGTATGTCTGTAGTTGTATGTGTAGTGTGACACATGTGGAGTATCTGATGAGCCTAACTTAAAAACTATACAGCCTATCATACCCCATAACAAATATTGTCAGAGCTACTTTAGTATTATATCCCAAAAACGCAGATACCTTAGCTACGCAGGTGTAAAGAAAGCATTTGAACACACACAGCTACATACCTGGCTGCTCTGTATAATCAGCAGAACGTGATCCATGCGGCTTCTTCTACACACATTTAGAAAGCATGCAGTGTGAAACAGAGTTAGTCTAGTACATATAGACTTGTTCATATGTATTATTTTGCACCTAAAAAGGCACTGACACATTGATTGAGGTCTTTACAAAGATGCTTACATTCACAAGAGTGACATGACAGGCGTCAGCCTTTTATTTTGGAGGAGGCCTGGCATTGCAACTTCTGCGTCTCTAATGAAACTGGTAGAAAAACATGAGGTTTAAAGCCTGTTTCCAGATGTACTAACCTGTATCGTAGTCCATATAAGTCTCCGCATAGGTACACTGGAAATAGGCCGCAGATAGTGAGGTGTGTGCTTTAAGTTGAAAGCATACTCTGTCAAGTTTTAATGTCTGACTGCTGCCATGTCTCAGGTATATCTCCACTTCAACGTGTAGTCTGATACGTGTAGTGCAGCTTAACTTAAAATCCATACAGCCTGTAATACCCCTGCACAAATCTTGTGAGACCTACTTCTGCATTCAGTCTCAGAAGCACAGATCTGTTAGCTAGGCAGATCTCACAGAAGCACTTGTACACACAGCTTGATACCCGGCTGCCTTGCATAATGAGCAGAAATTGACCCATGCAGCTTCTTCTACACAAATGTAGAGACCATGCGGCGTGAAACAGAGATGGTCTAGTACCTATAGGCTTCTTTAAATGTGTCATCCTGCCGCTAAAAAGGCACTGCCACACTAATTGAGGTCTCTAGAAAGATGCTGACACTCACAAGAGTGGCATAACATGAGTCGTCCTTTCATTTTTGCATAGGCCTGACATTGAGAGCTAAACCTCTTTAATGAAATTGTTACATACATGTGAGGTTTACAACCTGTCGCCCAATGTATTAACCTCTATACTACTCTGTATAACTCTCTGCAAAGGTATATTGCAAGTAGGCAGTTGACATTGATGTCTGTAATTGAAATATGAAAACATATTCTGTCAAATTTCAATGTATGACCTCTTCCACATTTTAGCTATGTCTACATTTGTATATGTACTCTGATACATGTGGTGCAGCTGATGATTCATATTTGAAAACTATACACTCTATCATAACCCTTGTCATATTTTGACAGAGATATTTCTCCTTTCAGTCTCACTACTTCAAATCTCTTTTATAAGCAGGCCTCGTGGAAGAAGTTGAACAAATATGTTCATATCCTGCTGTATTCTATTATAAACAGAAAGTGATCCATGCTGCTTAATCTACACACATTTATAGAGCATGTGCTCTAAAAGAGAGGTAGTGTAGTGTGTATAGGCTACTTTACATGTGTCATCTCACCAACAAAACGCACTGATACACTCATTGAGGTCTCTGGAGAGATGCTGATACTAATAAAAGTGGTATAACAGGAGTCAGCCTTTCATTTTGATTTAGGCGTAACACTCCCAACTGTTTCTGTCTAATGAAACTCGTACACCAATTGGAGATTTAAAACATGTTCCTAAGTCTACTAATCTCTATCTTAGTACATGTAAGACTCCACAAAGTTATACTGCAAGTAGACCGCAGATAGGGATATGTGTGCTTAAAACTCAAACATATTTTGTCAACTTTCAATGTATGACTGGTAACATGTCACAGATATCTTTGTATTCGTACATGTAGTGTGACATGTGTGCTACAGCTCATGACCCAAATTAAAAAACTATACAGTTTAACATTCCCCTTCACAAATATTCTCAGATGTACTTCAATATTAAGTCCCAGCAGCACAGATCTCTTAGCTACGCAGACATCATGGAAGCACTTGAAGATAAAGGCTAATACCTTGCTTTCCTGTATAATTAGCAGAAAGTCATCCATGCAGCGTCTTCTATACAGATTTACAGAGCATATGATCTGAAACAAAGGTAGTCTAATACCTACAGACTACTTTTTATGTGTTATCCAATCTGTGAAAGACACTGACACACTCCTTGAGGTCTCTACAAACATGCTGACACTAATAAGATTGGTATTACAGGAGTCGGCCTCTCACTTTGAATAACACCTAGCAATGCGAGCTCTATCTTTCTAATCAAACTGGTCGAGAAATGTGAGGTTGAAAACATATTCCCAAGTGTATTAAAAATATAACTCTCTGCAAAGGTACACTTCAAGTAGGTTGTAGAACGTGATTTGTGTGCTTGAAACTGAAAAAGTATTCTCTCACGCTTGAATGTCAGACCTCTTCCGTGTCTTACTCATGTCTGTAGTTCTATATGTGCTCTAAGAGTCCAATCACACACATACTTCTCATACACTCATCTAATTTAACAAGACCTACTCACATACTCATACAGTGAATCACGCAGTACCCATGCACTCATTCAATCACTAAGACAATATTTATCAAACCTCCCAGGAAGTACTTTCATACTCATGCAATTAGCCAGGCAATGATCATGCAGTCATGGAATCAATCAGTTACTACTCGTACACTCATCCAATCACCCAGACACTAACTATGCTCTTATGTATTCACACAGGGACTACATATGCACTCAGCGAACCTACCAGGCAGTACTCTTACAGTCATTCATTCATTCACTCAAGCACTACTTTTGCACTCAACCAATTACTCAAGGACTACCCATGCACTCATCAATCACCCAGATACTACTCATGCACGCATCCATTCACTTAGGCATTACCCGTGCATTCATCTAATGACCCTGGCACTACAATTAAACTCATTCATTCACTCATCCAGAACACATGCACTCATGCATTCAGTCAGGCACTACCCATGCTCTCATACAATCACCCAGACAGTACCATTCCACTGATCCATTCATTCAGGTACTACCCATGCAGTAATCAAATCACTGTGGTACTAACCATACACTCATGTAATTATCCAGGTACTACCCATGCACTCATCCAAACACAGAAGTACTATCTTTGCACTCATCCATTCACTCAGGCACTACACTTGCACTCATCCATTCACTCAGACACTACCCTTGCACTCAGCCAATTACTCAGGCACTGCCTTGCACTCATCCAATCACTCAAGTACTACCCTTGCACTCATCTATTCATGCAGGCACTACCCTTGTAATAATCCAATTACCAAAGCACTACCCATGCACTCATCCAGTCACCCAGACACTATCCACGCACTCATCCAGCCACCCAGGCATTACTGATACACTCATCCATTCACTCAAATATTACCCATGCAGTCATTCAATCACCCAGGCATTATCCATGCACTCACCATGACTCTTATAAAGGAGCCCTCAGTGACAAACTCACATATACTGACATACATTTAACAAATAATTCATCTTTCTTTTAACCAGAATAGGTGGTTCTGAACAGAACTGTTTTTAAACCCTTTTTTTAAATTTTCTAACTATTTTGTAGATTTTTTGGGTGTTTTAATTTTTTTTAAAAAAACAGCAAAAAAGCTTCAGCAAGGCAAATATAACCATCTCTGCTATACCAATAATGCCATAAAGAAAAAAATAGCACTTATGTGCATTAATTGTTTCTATCAGGGTTGGAACAACTTGTTCACCCACTCCCAGAGATGTAGAGCATTTTGGGCAGTATGTTAAAATTTTCCCAAATTCAGGGATGGTGACAGGAATGTTGCTGAAACCTCTTGCAGAAGATGTTCCAGGAGCACTTCCGCCAGCAGCAGCATCTTGCTCCTTCAGTCTCTCTATCTCAGCCCGTGCGAGATGAATCTGATGGATGGTTCTGAAGTGTTTGTACATGCTGGAGGTGCCACAGCTGTACTTCTTTTCACTACCCCAGGAAAGTATTTTCTTGCAGATGGTGCATTTCACTTTCTGGGCGTTTACTTTTTTTCTCCCTCCTGGGCGCTAAAGAACTGCCATACGATGATCTCCTTCTTTTTCTTGGTGGTTTTTCTTTGTCCTCTTCTTCTAACAATTTTAATTCTTATTCCTCCTGCTGTCTGGAAGAACTAGCCATAGTCTTTGAAAAAAGAAGATAAAAACACCAAAAAAATAAACCTGCTCTTTTACTAGTAGAAAGTAGAATGATAACCACACCATCCTATTTCTGGAAACAGGTAGGAGTTTGAACTTCATATGATTGACAGGTGTTACACCAATCCAATTCCTTTTTTAGTTGTTCACATGAGGTACTCGACTTCAACACGATACCACCGCGCCGGGTGCGTGATTGCGTAAAATACATTAAATCATAACGTATTGGACAAATTATTGAAAATTGTGTCTTTTTTCCCCACAAGTCCGCAAATCCCCTGAGACGCTCAGTGCAGCCCCCGCATAACTTTGCTGTGGATTCGTGGGTCTGCACATGATCTATGACTGTGTCGGCTTTGCCTATGCCTGCACAGAACCTGTCTGGGGAGGGACTACAGCCCCCAGAGTCGCTAGCAGCAGCTGCCGCCACCGGCAATGCCATGCAGCCCGGTGGCACGTACTTCTCTGTCCAGGCTCTCTCTTCATGGGACTCCCGCTTTGCCTAAGCCTGCACAGAACATGTCTGGGTAGGGCCTACAGCCCACAGAGTCGATAGTGGCAGCTGCCACTACTGCCACGCAGCCCAGAGGTGCATACTTCTCTATCCGGGGCTCCCACTTCACGGGACGCCCGCTTTGCCTAACCCTGCACAGAACCTGTCTGGGGAGGGACTACAGCCCCCCAGAGCCGCTAGCGGCAGCCGCCACCACCGCCAACCCCACACAGCCCAGAGGCGCGTACTTCTCTGTCCGGGGCTCTCGCTTCGTGGGACGTCCGCTTTGCCTAAGTCTACACAGAACCTCTCTGGGGAGGGACTACAACCCCTGAGTTGCTAGCTGCGGCCACCACCAACGCCATGCAGCCCGTAGGCACGTACTTCTCTGTCCGGGGCTCCCGCTTCATTGGACGTGCCCAGGCGCATGCTCGGGTGAAGACCAGACCAACAGCGGGCCCTTCTGCACCCGTCAGTGGCTGAAAGAGGCCAGGCCGGGCCACCCCTCTTAGCCTTGTATTGGAGTTTTCTTGCCGTCTCTTATCTACCTATTTTTTCGTGATACTGCTGGAAGTAAAGGTAAGAAAAATGGGCAAGAGAAAGTCTGTTATGCCTGCTGCAAAGGAGCGCCCACTAACAGCTTCAATTATCAGATTTTTGATGATGGCAATGGGGGCAATTAACAGTGAGATTGAATGTGTGGAAGAAAGACTTTGCTGAAGAGCCCTCACGCAGAACTTTTTGATGCAAATGCAAATGCCATGGCCCATTCACCCTCTGTAAAGGGCAACAATTCAATAGCTGTGGCAGTAAATCCTTGCATTTATCAGGGCTCCAAAGAGATTGACTCTAATGAAGCAACAGGCCCCCATCAGATACTCTGTGCTCCCTCCGCTAAAGAAAGCTAAGAGCTCTACCAAACATACTCAAAATCATAAGCCACCTGTACCATAACAAAAAGCCCAATGCTGGTAAAGTGGGAAGACTGAAGAACATAACAAAGGGGGAGAACCTTTTAAAGGATCCATCGAATTCAGACATTAGTGACTCTATAACACACGCTCAGTTTGTAAGTATTCTGGAGAATACCTTGAAATCTTCTCTGAACCCTCTCATTACCATTCTGAATAGCATTGATTCTTCATTAAAGACTGATTGCATCAAGTACGAATTGCACAGCAAATATATCCAACATGGGGGGGGCAGCGATAAAGCACCGACAGATTTGGTCCTTCCATCAGCTAGGCAAAATCGGCCCTTCGTTAGGGCCCAAGACCGAGGACAGGTAATACATCAGCAATCAGTAAGTCATCAAGCAAACATCTTGACCCCGGGCCATATGGTGGCCTCTCAGCCTTTCTCATATAGGGACCCAAAAAGCCTAAGGAGCTCGGATTACAGACAAGGGGGAGACCAACCCGATTCAGGCTCTATTATGTCAGAAAAACCTGCCTCTTCCAGTGCTATGATGCTGAAAATGAGTACATGCACCAATAGAGCTCTTCATCTACCACCAGAAGCTACACCATTGGTAATAGTACTGAAAAGTGTGCCTTTACATTCAGAAAAGTGTACATTCAGAAAAGGAAGAAGACACCGTATAACTAAAAAATAAAGTCATTCATTGGCTCTCAAGAACAGCAAACTGGTCTAACTATGACGCTCTGTTTGGAAATATGAATAATGATCAGAGAGTCTCCTGGGCGGGTTCACAATTAAAAGATGACACTGGTGACTATGTTGTCATTAATTTTAGAAGCATGTGTCTGGTTAGATTCCTCTTAGAAAAACTCTCTTGGCACAGTTCATTGAGGGGGAATATTATGGCAGTTCCACTAGGCTATTTTTATAAACGGGCCATGCAACCCCCTATTCAAGTTTTCACTTTATGGACCACAGTACTTTGCAATCTTTTTCTGTGCCCACTTCTAACCGTTTTTCCGCCTTGGAGCAAATTGACTGACTATGAACACATGTTGCATTCCTCTCACAACAAGTGGCACTCAGATCAACGGTGCTAGATGACAATATAAGTGCTCAAAAACATGTGATAAATACTATAAAGAATACAGGAAAGTCATCCCCATATACGAGAAGTAATGACGGGAAATATAGCAGCTCCGATGACAGGCTGGGAACATACTGGTCACTCGGAAACTATTGAGTGTTCAATTTACGAAAACGTGCATAATCTAGTATTTATTGCCAATGTGGATTTAGATAACAACTTTTGTCCAGGGTTAGTGAGTCTTGAGAATATACTCGTACAGAACACATCCCTGGCTCCCACTGGTAATATTGATGATAGAAATTGCACAAGTAGGCACAAGGAGGCCATTAAAAATGACCTGTCAATCTTTGGTTGCTCGTCATGGAATGTAGCTGGCCTCTCTAGTAAAGTATGGAACAATGATTAGCTTGAGTTAATAAAGGGTTATACTGTCATCTGTTTGCAAGAAACCTGGGCCAGGGAAATTGTTCATATAGATGGCTATGTCTCTTTCCATACAACGGCTGGACAGGCTCTGGGTGGGTATCATAAAGGGGGCTACTAACATTAATAGCAACCACCTTCGGATATAAGGTTTCTAAGACAGCCCTTTGTTGCCCCCACTTTCAATTTATTAATATTGCACTTGAGCCAAATGTTATACTGGTTATTGTTAATTTTTATCACAACAACTTTGTGCATACAAACACAGAAATAGCAGAGAAGCTTTAAAATTCCTTAAGTGAACATTTTAGAAATATAAAGACTGATTATATCATATTCTGGCGAGGAGATTTTAATTGTAAATTGTGTCCTCTATCTCAGTCAACTGTTTGTACCTTGGGGTTTGCGTTCTAGAAGAAAGGTGCCACTTTGAACACAACCCAGGTGGAGATATTTTTAATACCATACTGTCAAAATACTCGCTTTTTCTGACAATTGATTTTCCTAAGGATCAGATATTAAATCAGAACACATATATGGTTCGAGGCAAAGGTAGCCTCATCGACTTCATTGCCATTTCTGATTATTTTAAACCTCAGTCAGTTGGTTTTTCCATCTTAGAGGAATGTTTTAGCGATCACTTTCCACTTTCATTTCTTGCTGCATTTGAGAACAAGAAAATTAGCGAGATACCAAAATTACATCCCATATCATATCATAATAATAAGGGCATATTATGCAAATGGTCAACTATAAACCCAGATGCTATTTTGGAACAGATAATGTCCATTAATAAGGATCAAATAGAGGAGTGCTTGAAGATCACTATCGTTCCAAAACGTATGCTTTTGGCCTTTGCTGACATAACTGGGTCCATTAATGTAGCACTGCAGGGGGGGGAGACTGACAACATGTAGAGCCTTTAAATGGTTTGATAACAATTGCACACGGACACACACTAATCTCATAATGGCCCTGAAACAAATGCCAAGGGACAACATGCTAGTTCGAAGCTGCCGACTACTATATCAACAAGCATGTGCTAGTCATAAATTGATCATCAGACAGGAGTTCTGGGAGACACTCCACAAAGCAAGCGTAAGAAAGACTCTACACTCTTCTGGAAGATTGTAAATTCCCCCTTCTTCCAGGAGAACCATAATAGCTGTGTTAATGTCGTTATCCCCCCAAGAGATGGGTTGAGCACTTTTCTACAGTCTATAGAAGCGAGGTGGCATCTTCTGGGTCCCCGATGTTAGTGGATGCATCTGTGGGGTGCTTGGCACCACCAACTTATGAAGAAGTTAGAAAAGCCCTAAGCCAAACTGTCGCCAATAAAGCATTGGATCCGGATGGTGTTCCGGCTGATTTTTTCTTGGCTAATCCTGATCTCTGGGCCTCAGCTTTAACTAACATCCTGAGCTGTTTTGCCCACATTGGCCCACCTAAATCTTGGGCCAACATGACAATAGTACCGATCTTTAAAAAAGGGGACAGGGTGGACCCCAAGTGCTACCGACCAATCTCCCTGATTGACTGCACTTGCAAGATAAAGGGTAGGGTCTTATTGGACAGACT
Source organism: Calotriton arnoldi (assembly GCA_963921515.1). Lineage (NCBI taxonomy): Eukaryota > Metazoa > Chordata > Amphibia > Caudata > Salamandridae > Calotriton > Calotriton arnoldi. The sequence continues at coordinate 832,843 of CAWUFW010001538.1, forward strand.
TGAAACCTGGGCAACTGAGAGAGGGAAGGTATCTGACATTCAATATGGCTTTAGAAGAGGCCTGGGAACAGTTGAGCAGTGTCTTAATGTACAATTGCTCATAAGTAAATATACGCTAGCAAAGAAAGGATCGCTTTACTTGGGATTCATGGACTTAACATCAGCCTTTGATTGGGTAGACAGAGGGAAACTCTGGCCAAAAAAGCTAGCTATGGGTTTTGATCCATCACTGGTTTATTGTTTAGTGCAAATGCACCAAGATGTAACTGGCAGAGTGAGATATGGAGCAGATGGTGAACTCTCCGTTCCCATAAAAATGAACTGTGGAGTTCAACAAGGGTGTGTCTTAGCCCCGTTTCCATTCTGCCTATACATTAACGGCCTTGAGAACCATCTCAGTCGAGGACAGGCTGATGTTCCGAGGGTGGGATCTAGAAATTTGACAGCACTACTCTATGCTGATGACTGTGTTTTGATGTCAAGGACTGGGGTTGGTTTGCAATTACTTTGAAGCAGATTTAATGATTTTATGTACAATCTCAGATTAAAGACCAATACGGCCAAGTCTTATGTTATGGCTGCTGGATGGACTCCTCGCCCACTAAAATCCTGTTTTATTAACAGTGATAAATTACTTTATGTGCTAACCTTTTCGTATTTATGTATACTTTTCGACCAGAGAGGAACATGGAGTCACCTTGTGAATGTTAGGAAGAGCTCCTTTGATCGCAACGTGGAGGCACTATTTAGGTTTGCAAGGAAGTTGGGTCACAAGCAGTTAGACTCCTTAATTACCATCTATAAATCCCGCAGCTGTGCTGTCATTTTGTATGGGGCGGGAGTATGAGGCTTCAGTAATTTAACGCGCCTCCAGATAGCAGAAAATTATTTTCTCAGATGTCTCTTGGCGGTTCCTAGCTGCCTGCCATCTATCTTATGTCACAGGGAGCTAGGTTTAATCCCACTAATGCATTGTGTAAAGATTGCCCCGATAATGTTGCAGCACTTGGTTTGGGTTAAAGAAGAGCCGGCACTTAATCACGCAATAATATTAGACTGTTTTAGCCCAGAACGCACAAAGGAGATTCCCTGGTTTCTGCACATCAAGAAAATACTACAACGAGTGGGTAGAGGGGAATGTTTTAGCATTCCAGAAACAATGGCAAATATATCCAAACAGCAGCTGAAAAAGGATTTGTTATCCATGTTAAAACTAGAATATGAGCGCATAGAGCTGGGTAAGAAGAAAGTACAGGAGTATTTGCCACTGGTCTGCACTGATAACATAGAAACTTATTTACTGTTCCCCCTAAGTCATATGGCAAGATTTCATTTGGTCAGATTTAGGTTCAGTATAGCTCCTCTTCTGGTTTCCTATCCCCCTAAGGCGTATTGCGACGCTGAGCTTCAATTATGCCTATGCGATTCAGAGTCAAATGAAAATATGGTGCATTTTTTATTCTTCTGTCAGCTTTATTCAGGGGCATAGAGAAATTTTATCATCCCACTTTTAAAAACTTTGAACATAAGAAAATGCAGACCAGCTCTGCACTACTTACAGCTACTGCAAACAGAAGAAATTCGCCAGATGATTCATAATTTTATTTCCTCAGTGGCACATCTGCACAATTTAGTGGGAGAATGATTAACATGCTGCTTTTCGTGCAGTTAATGAATGACATCTTTTTATGTATAATGCATTCCTCTGCCCTGGTTTATTAACTGTGTAGCAATGAATCTATGTGGTGTTTATTGATCAATGGTGACTTTTTGATAAATTCAATAAGACTGATATAAGTTGGCAGTTACCCATTTTACATGGATTTTAATAAGCTTTTACTAAATCGATTTGTATGTACTTTGGCACACCAGCACTTTACCCACTGATCCCTTTTCGTAAAGTTACCATGAAATGACTATTTGTTTTTTTTAACTACACACACTGATGATTAATGTTCTTAACTGCATTTTAACTGTATCTTTGATGTACTCTTTTATAGTTACGGCAATAACCGAATAAAGAAGATTTTGACTTTGACTTTGATAGTTATCATTTTTTTACTTTTCTTAATAAACCTCTTTATGATTTATTGCAATTAAAAATGTTTATATACTCATTTAGAACTTTATTCCTCAGACTTGTGGGAATCTCTACACCAGCGTGATCCCAGAAATTCGTAACGTAACTGTGCACGGTGGTATTGTGGTTCCTTAAAATACTATTAAGATTAATATTAATCAAAATATATTTTTACTGCTCTAAACACAACTATTGTAATATTCATTCATTTCACTTTCAAAAGTAAAAATGTAAATGTAACGTTATATATCTATATCAAAAATGATAGCTTTTCAAAATCTACCCATGCAGTGTGACTTTAAAATTCAAAAAATTTAGAAGGGAAAAATAAAATACATTGAATATTAAATAACTGTACATTATTATTATTATTATTTTTTTATATCGCTAGGAGTTAAGAAAGACCCCTGGGTGGATCAGGTCCCAGGGGCAACTAAAATTAATGATTCTGGGCCCGCATGGGCCCCCGAAGCCCAGGGAACCCCCACCTCCCAAGGGCTAAACACACAGGAAATGCAAAGGGGTCATGTGTCCCCCCTGTGCCCCAGGGAGTGCCACATCCCCAATGCTATATTAAAAAATAATGCGGGGGCACTCCAGCCCCCCCATGCAGCCTCAGGGACCCCCACCTCCCAGGGGCTAATTCACTGAAATGTGGGGGGCCACACCACCCCCCACAGCCCCGGGGACCTCCACCACCCGGTAATATATTAAATTATAAAGCGTGAGAGCTCCAACCCCCCCACGCAGCCCCAGGTACCACCACCTCCCTGGGGTTAATACAGCCAAATGCAGGGGGGCAACAAGGCCCCCCCACTGCCCCGGGGACTGCCCCTCCCCAGGGCGCAAATGAAATTACTAAGGGGAACCGTTGCAGACCCTCGGCCCCATGGGCCACCACCTCCCCAGGGCAAATGTGATGAAAGGAGGGGGCCGCTTGGCCACCCTCCAGGAGCCCTAGTTGGCCCTGGGGACCGCCACCCGCCAGGACTGGCTCCAACAATGTCCTTGGGTGCCCACCCCCTGGACATTTCAGTTTGCTATGGCTTAATGGGAGCACTGCTCCCGCCCAGCCATAGTAAACTCTGGTCCACTTTATGGAAGCGAGAGCATTCAAAATGCTCTTGCTTCCATTAAGTGGAGCAGGATTGCTTTTAAATAGGGCCGCTCCCAATTAGGTGACCTAGGTGTTACAGTGTTAGTTTGTGAGTGCAGGCATCTCACAAAAAATGAAGGACTGGTTTCACACACCACCTGGTGTCATGCTTCATCATTGACCAGTCCTCGCCCTCTAAAAACTTGGATTGATAGAGGGCGGGCATACACCTGACAACAGGGATGCACTTCTAAACTAAGTGGGGGCCCTTACAGACAAAATGTGAGATTTGAAAGGCCATTATAGATGTCAAATCAGTTTTAATATAACTGGCATCTATATGGTGATTAAAATAAGTGATCGGTGTGTTGGGGATTCTATTGTCCCCCCACCGTGGTGAATATGGTCAACATGTTTCTGCCAGTTGGCCCAATAGGGTCCATGGCATTCATCAGGACCTAAAGATCAGAAGACGGGCTCCGCTCTTACCAGGCTGTGGTGAGAGGGTTCCACTAGGTGGGGTGATCTAGATCACGCTCCACTGTTATGCGGCTTGTGCGTTCATGCCTGAAAGAAAAAGACACGAAACAAGAGTGTACAATAAAATACAGCACCAAGGTCAAAGTTCGAAAAACTTACAATCGGCCACATGCACGGACATATATTGTGAGTGGCTATAAGTGCAGCAATCGTGTCATTCATCTGTGCACTTATCGGTTTGTGGAAACTTTTGTCCACAATGCTTACCCTAGACATGGGATCAAGTTGCCCCATAGGAGGGTGAGGGAGGAAGACCCCTGTGGTCAGACGCTGAATAATAAGGAGAAAATAAAATAAAACAACAAGCAGTTGAGAACATTAGTAAATACAACCATGAGACTCTATGGTTACTGTAGCGTGGAGGCTTAAAGGAAACTAAAATAAACTACAAATTCTTTCACACACACAATCATACTCTTACTGTTCCGTGGTGCGTCCTCCACGTCTGCACCTAAGTGTATACTCCTCACCTCCTCGATGATAAGTGAGGGGAGAGAGTGCTTGCTATTTATAGTGCTGGCGCTGGGCTGCCGGTGTTAATTGGCGGTCTAATTGAGTGTAATTGACTGCAGTGTGCTGAGATCCGGTGTCGCAAGACAGCGCTGCTTAATAATCAAATGCGCCGCCTGACCTGCCTGGATACATAGTTACGCAGCTTGTGGGAGCCTTAAAAGGACATCCGTTGTCCGCGCCGAGACTGCCTGGCATCTGTCACATTGATCTGATGCTGGAGGAGCGGGCGTGGTCCCGTCTACAACTCCGTGTGGAAAAAGAAATGTCTAAGAGCAGCGCATGTGCCCGCTAGCATTACTGTTCCTGCACGTCCGGGTACGCATGCGCAACACGCGTGGTGAGCGATTTATTCGAACAGGACATAGGTAAAAGAAAAGGCCTAGGTTTTGTTCCAACACCTATGAATGACCCTTTTACCCTGAATAGTGAACTGGCACAATTTTTTAGGAAAATAAAATTCCGCAACCACTTTGGGGATTCAAAAAGACGAGCAGACTGAGAAGACCAGTACAGGCCTTAAGAAAAAGTCCACGTTCGTGCTTCCTACCCAAACCATTCCCTGTCATAGGAAACCAATGTGGGATCACACTGCTTCACCTCCCAGCAGGTTCGCCCCTGAGCATTGTGGTCAATGCAGTTCACCAAGCATGTGTGCTTGCAGAATTGTCTCGAGTAATTACAAAGTTGTACTGGCCATCTCTATACACGTGTTTCTGGATCATTATCCGTCGTCAGTAGAGATTACGCATCAAATATTTGGGGTTGCTGAGCAGGCTGCCAAAGTATTCTCAGGTCACAGTACCTCTCAAGGCGCGCAAGTGCCTCTCGATGAGCTCGTCAGCTCAGCCGGCTCGAGGGAGCCTTTTAAACAGGAAACCAATGTGGGATCACACTGTTTCACCTCACAGCAGGTTCGCCCCTGAGCATTGTGGTCAATGCAGTTCACCAAGCGTGTGTGCTTGCAGAATTGTCTCGAGTAATTACAAAGTTGTACTGGCCATCTCTATACACGTGTTTTCGGATCATTATCCGTCGTCAGTAGAGATTAGGCAACAAATATTTGGGGTTGCTGAGCAGGCTGCCAAAGTATTCTTAGGTCACAGTACCTCTCAAGGCACGCAAGTGCCTCTCCACGAGCTCGTCAGGGATGACATCTCAAATGACATCACTGGTGACATCACTGATGACATCATCCAGTGACTGTGTGTTTCTGTAAAGTTTAAATATGCTTTATATATATATATATGCCAAGGTGTATTGAAGTATGAGTGGGTGTATGAGTATCTGAATAGATGATTTAGTAGGTGCGTGACTGACTGTATAAGTCAGTGATTAAACGTGTCTTACTGAATGCATAGGTTAGTGAGTAAACTGTGTAAATGTCTGTATCAGTCTGTCAGTTGGTGTGTAAGTGACTGCATGGGTTGGTGAGTAGCTACATGAGTGTCTATATGGGTTATTGATTGGTTGTCTGAGTATCTGTATGGGTGCCTGAGTGTCTGTGTGGGTGGATGGGGGTGTGTGACTCTGTGCATAGATGTGTGAGTGGGTAATTCACTGGGTGTATGGGTTCAAGAGTGTATCTGTGAAGGGCTGTATGGGTTGGTGAGTGTGTGTATGGGTGTGTTGGTGAGTGAATGGATGTCTCAGTGGTACACGTGTGAGTAACTACATATGTGAAAGGCAGTATATGTGAGTGTTGGAGTATATAAATCACTATTTGTGAGATAGTGATTGTGAGAGTGGCTGTATGGATGAGTGTGTGCTTGTGTCAGTGATTGTATAAGAGAGTAAGTATGTGTTAGTATCTGTATGAATAAGTGAGGTGGTGTGTGTATACCTGTATTGGTGAGTAAATGGCAGTGTGATTGAGTCTTTGGGTGACTGACTAGGTGTGTGAGTATCTCTGTGAATGAGTGACAGTATGTGAGTGTCTGTATGGGTGTATGAGTGCATATATCAGAGTCTGTATTGATGAGTGACTGCGTGTATGAGTGATTGTATCTGTGAGTGAGTGTATGTGTGTAGTCCTATGAATCAGTGAATGGGTATGTACTAACTGGTACTGGTGTGTCTATGGTTTCGAGAATGGTAGTCTATGTTTTAGAGTGGGTGTATGAAAGGTTATATTAGGGTGTGAGGAGGTGCGTCAGATATTAAGTGGATGATGTCATCAGTGATGTCATTTGAGATGTCATGAGTGATGTCATCAGTGATGTCAATGACCATGTCATGAGTGATGTAATATGTGACGTCAGCAGCAGTGCATTGCGGGGGCACGAGTTATAGTTAGCTCAACTAACTGTAACGGCAGAATTTCTCTGGTTTTGTACGAGTGAAATGTCCAACTAACTATAACGTCCCTGAAACCTGTGGTTTTTACAGAAAATGTCTAAGGTTTTTTAAATGCTAATTTCTAACTATAACGTCCCTGAAACCTATGGTTTTTTCAGTGAATTTCAAAGGTTTTTTAAATGCTAATTTCTAAATATGCCTACATAGGTAGGACAAGTGCAGAAAGAGGAAGAAAGGCACAGAAAGAAGCAAGAGAAGGGCAGAAAGAGGCAACAGATGTCCAGAAAGAGGAAGAAAGGTACAGAAAGAAGCAAGAGATGTGCGGAAAGAAACAAAATAAGTGCATAATGAAGTAACAGAGGTGCAGAAAGAGGCAACAGGGGTGCAGAAAGAGGGAAAAGGGGTGGAGAAAGAGGCAAGGGGCTGCAGAAAGAAGCAAGAGAGCTGCAGAAAGAAACAAAAGAAGTGCAGAAAGAAGGAACAGAGGTGCAGAAAGATGCAAGATGGACACAAAAAGAGGGAAGAGGGGTGCAGAAAGAGGTAAAAGGGGTGCAGAAAGAAGCAAGAGAGTGGCAGAAAGAAACAAAAGAAGTACAGAATGAAGGAACAGAGGTGTATAAAGAGGCAAGAGGGGTGTAGAAAGAGGGAAGAGGGGTGCAGAAAGAGGCACAAGAGGTGCAGAAAGAAGCAAGAGAGCTGCAGAAATAAGCAACAGAAGTACAGAAAGAAGCAAGAGATGTACAGAAAGAAACAAAAGAAGTGCAGAAAGAAGCAACAGAGGTGCAGAAAGAGGCAAGAGCAGTGCAGAAAGAGGCAACAGGGGTGCAGAAAGAGGGAAAAGGGGTGGAGAAAGAGGCAAGGGGCTGCAGAAAGAAGCAAGAGAGTTGCAGAAAGAAACAAAAGAAGTGCAGGAAGAAGCAACAGAGGTGCAGAAAGAGGCAAGAGGAGTGCAGAAAGAGGCAACAGGGGTGCAGAAAGAGGGAAAAGGGGTGGAGAAAGAGGCAAGGGGCTGCAGAAAGAAGCAAGAGAGTTGCAGAAAGAAACAAAAGAAGTGCAGAAAGAAGCAACAGAGGTGCAGAAAGAAACAAAAGAAGTGCAGGAAGAAGCAACAGAGGTGTAGAAAGAAGCAAGAGGAGTGCAGAAAGAGGCAACAGGGGTGCAGAAAGAGGGAAAAGGGGTGGAGAAAGAGGCAAGGGGCTGCAGAAAGAAGCAAGAGAGTTGCAGAAAGAAACAAAAGAAGTGCAGAAAGAAGGAACAGAGGTGCAGAAAGAGGCAAGAGGGGTGTAGAACGAGGGAAGAGGGGTGCAGAAAGAGGCACGAGTGATGCAGAAAGAAGCAAGAGAGGTGTAGAAAGAAAATAGAGGAGTGTAGAAAGAGGCAACAGGGGTGCAGAAAGAGGGAAAAGGGGTGGAGAAAGAGGCAAGGGGCTGCAGAAAGAAGCAAGAGAGCTGCAGAAAGAAACAAAATAAGTGCAGAAAGAAGGAACAGAGGTGCAGAAAGATGCAAGAGGGATGCAAAAAGAGGGAAGAGGGGTGCAGAAAGAGGTAAAAGGGGTGCAGAAAGAAGCAAGAGAGGTGCAGAAAGAAACAAAAGAAGTACAGAATGAAGGAACAGAGGTGTATAAAGAGGCAAGAGGGGTGTAGAAAGAGGGAAGAGGGGTGCAGAAAGAGGCACAAGGGGTGCAGAAAGAAGCAAGAGAGGTGCAGAAATAAGCAAGAGAAGTGCAGAAAGAAGCAACAGAGGTGCAGAATGATGGATGGGGGTGGGGAAAGAGGCAAGCGAAGTGCAGAAAGAAGCAACAGAGTTGAAAAAAGGGGGAAGACTGGTGAAGAAAGAGGCAAGACGGGTGCAGAAAGAAGCGAGAGGTGCAAAAAGAAACAAAAGAAGTGCAGAAAGAAGCAAAAGAGGTGCAGAAAGAGGCAAGAGGAGTGCAGAAAGAGGGAAGAGGGTGCAGAAGGAGTCACATGGGGTACAGAAAGAAGCAAGAGAGGTGCAGAAATAAGCAAGAGAAGTGCAGAAAGAAGCAACAGAGGCGCAGAAAGATGGATGAGGGGCGGAGAAAGAGACAAGCGAAGTGCAGAAAGAAACAATAGAGATGAAAAAAGGGGGAATACTGGTGGAGAAAGAGGCAAGACGGGTGCAGAAAGAAGCAAGAGAGGTGCAGAAAGAAACAAAAGAAGTGCAGAAAGAAGCAACAGAGGTGCAGAAAGAGGCAAGAGGAGTGCATAAAGAGGGAAGAGGGGCGTAGAAGGAGGCACACGGGGTGCAGAAAGAAGCAAGAGAGGTACAGAAAGAAGCACGAGAAGTGCAGAAAGAAGCAACAGAGATGCAGAAAGGGGGAAGTGAGGTGGAGAAAGAGGCAAGAGGGATACAGAAAGAAGCAAGAGAGTTGCAGAAAGAAACAAAAGAAGTGCAGAGAGAAGGAACAGAGGTGCAGAAAGAGGCAAGAGGGGTGTAGAAAGAGGGAAGAGGGGTGCAGAAAGAAGCACGAGTGGTCCAGAAAGAAGCAAGAGAGGTGTAGAAAGAAGCAAGAGGAGTGCAGAAAGAAGCAACAGAGGTGCAGAAAGAGGCAAGAGGGCTGCAAAAAGAGGCAAAAGGGGTGCAGAAAGAGGGAAAAGGGGTGGAGAAAGAGGCAAGGGGCTGCAGAAAGAAGCAAGAGAGCTGCAGAAAGAAACAAAAGGAGTGCAGAAAGAAGGAACAGAGGTGCAGAAAGAGGCAAGAGGGACGTAAAAAGAGGGAAGAGGGGTGCAGAAAGAGGTAAAAGGGGTGAAGAAAGAAGCAAGAGAGGTGCAGAAAGAAACAAAAGAAGTACAGAATGAAGGAACAAAGGTGCATAAAGAGGCAAGAGGGGTGTAGAAAGAGGGAAGAGGGGTGCGGAAAGAGGCACGAGGGGTGCAGAAATAAGCAAGAGAGGTGCAGAAATAAGCAAGAGAAGTGCAGAAAGAAGCAACAGAGGTGCAGAATGACGGATGGGGCGGAGAAAGAGGCAAGCGAAGTGCAGAAAGAAGCAACAGAGTTGAAATAAGGGGGAAGACTGGTGGAGAAAGAGGCAAGACGGGTGCAGAAAGAAGCGAGAGGTGCAGAAAGAAACAAAAGAAGTGCAGAAAGAAGCAAAAGAGGTGCAGAAAGAGGCAAGAGGAGTGCAGAAAGAAGAACGAGGGGTGCAGAAGGAGGCACATGGGGTGCAGAAAGAAGCAAGAGAGGTGCAGAAATAATCAAGAGAAGTGCAGAAAGAAGCAACAGAGGCGCAGAAAGACGGATGAGGGGCGGAGAAAGAGGCAAGCGAAGTGCAGAAAGAAGCAACAGAGATGAAAAAAGGGGGAATATTGGTGGAGAAAGAGGCAAGACGGGTGCAGAAAGAAGCAAGAGAGGTGCAGAAAGAAACAAAAGAAGTGCAGAAAGAAGCAACAGAGGTGCAGAATGAGGCAAGAGGAGTGCATAAATAGGGAAGAGGGGTGCAGAAGGAGGCACACGGGTGCAGAAAGAAGCAAGAGAGGTACAGAAAGAAGCAAGAGAAGTGCAGAAAGAAGCAACAGAGATGCAGAAAGGGGAAAGTGAGGTGGAGAAAGAGGCAAGAGGGATACAGAAAGAAGTAAGAGAGTTGCAGAAAGAAACAAAAGAAGTGCAGAAAGAAGGAACAGAGGTGCAGAAATAGGAAAGAGGGGAGCAGAAAGAGGAAAATGGGGTGCAGTATGTGAGAAGTTGGCCTGGCATATGCTGTCCACTAATTATAGTGGGCACCTTGCACCAGTCCAAACAACCCCTTATTGGAGATAGGTTAAAGACAACCTTTATTGAAAGCTATCCTAGTGGTAGCTATGGAAAGCAGCCTTCAGGCTAAGTCTTGAAGGAATGTAAAGCAGCTTGTTTTACCAGTCTATAATCTCTTGAGTGACCAAATGAAAGAGGACCACACCAGGTATATATTCAAAATATATGTATTTATTGCTAAACACACCCCTCTAGTCTCTTTATGAGGCTAGAGTTCGAAGTACATAAGTTATAAGTTAGTTATCTACAGTAATAGCACAAATACACGTTTGAGCGCTAGGGGCGTACCAAACCATATAACAATAAAGTGGTATAAGAACCACGACTGAGCTAGACACAGGGCCTAGAGCCTGTAGAAGTGCTTGGACCACAAGGAACCACCCAAGGTAGTGACACAGGGGACCCACGGGGGACGCGTGCAGTGTATGAACACAGCCGCAAATCGCCGTTAACTTCTATGGGGAAAGTCGCGGTTTGAATTTAAAAGAAATGGGACACTTAGAGGAGGACTTGGAGCAAACCCTTTGAGAACTAGGCTGTTCTAGTGTCAATACCCACGGGAGCACCAGAGTACTCGAGTTACCTCACCCAGGGGAGCCAGGTGCATAGGTGTCTTTCGGGGTCGGGTTTCGTCGTCGCTTTCAATGGCGATCTGCTGCAAAGTGCTGCTGGCGGCCAAGTCGAAAGTGTTCGGGTGGATCCAAAGGTGGATCGAAGATCTGAAGAACCTGAAAGCAGAGGGGACAGAGTCTGGGTCACTAGCCAGTGACCAGGAAGGCGATGAGCAGATGCCCTCCGATGTCGAGTGCTTCAGGTAGGTTGACAGTTGACTTGACTCTTCAGCCCCGAGGTCCAGGAGGCGTCGACGATGACCAGGAGCTGGATTCGAGCTGCGCCACGACGTCTGTCGATTGCAGGGGTGTCGGCGACCGGATTGGACCTAACAAGCCTTGGCAACGGCAAGTCTCGTGGAAATGGACGAAGGACGATGTTGCAGACCAGCAAGGTCTGTGGGACTCACCCAGTGAGGGTAAGTCACGACACGCCTGGAGAAAGCAGGGAGCCCAAGCAGAAGAAGATTGGCCTTCGGGAGGGCCTACTAGCCAACGGACTAGCGACCGCAAAGGAGCCTTGAGTCGACACACGTGGAGCTGGCTCACAGGACACTCATGGAGTGGAGGCCAGTGATCTTTGGTGCAGTTGGTGCTGGAGGCTGGGGCTACTCGAAGCCCAAAGCACGACTTCGTGGGAGACCCAGAAGAGGATGCACTTGCAAATGCGATCGGTGTCCAGGGGTCACAGTTCCACGTTACCCACGACAGCTACGGGCCTCAGCTTTGCTGGGGACTCAGGGCAGTCTCGGGGAAGTCTGGAAATCCACCTCTGGTGATGTAAAGACTTCGGCGTCCGGCGGGAGCTTCAGCGATGCAGACCGGACAATTGCTTCTTTGGTGCCTGCCAAGCAGGGGAGTCACTCCTTGACCCCAAGGGAGATTCTTCAGTCCTCTAATCTTGAAGTAGAGTGTCAAAGGTCCAGGATTCTGTGTCAGAGTTTCGTCCAGGTAAATCTAAAGTCCTAAGGACAGGGGTCCCATACTTATACTAAGGTAGGGGGTTGGACATACTCTGTGGCCCCACCTATGGGAGGGTCAGGGCAGAGGGGTGGTTACACCCCTTTCCCTTTGTCCAGTTTCGCACCAGAGCAGGAGCTGGAAGCCCCTGAGCCGGTTTGAACTGGGGTATGCACAGGGACACCAAATGTGCCCCCAGTGCAGGACTTCAAAGCACCAGAGAGTGCTCCCGCCCAGCCCCAATACACACTATCCTGTCTGGGGAGGTGGTTACACCTCCCTGGGACAGGAAACCTATTGTCCAGGCCTCCCCTGCCGGAGTTTCGGTCAGCAGCAGGAGGCCAGACTCGTGTCTGTGGCAGCGGCATCCATTTTGTGATGCCAAGGCTCTGGAAAGTCAGTACCGGGTATACCGGTGTGTACATGTCTCTCCCTCTAGAAGGGTGGAATGCTACCCCCGCCGCCAGAACTGGCGGGGGGGTAGTATTCCAAGATGTTTGACACCAAACACGACATGTTTCCGTGCAGCCATCCCAAAGTTAGCATTTAACGCGAGGTTATAATGCGCTTAAGAGTATATGGTCGGGCTGCACTACAAACAGCATCAGAGAAGGGTCTCCGAACACTGTAGAGGGGCCCAGCTCATGCAGGGGCACCCCCTCACATAGGAACCACGCACTCTGCCTTCAGGATTGATAAGGCCTGCCATAGGAGTGACTTATAGGTTTATATGTGTGTATGTATGTAGTGATATAGGTAGCCTATATCACAGTAAGGGGTGCATGCACCACCTTACCCAGGCTGCAGTAGCAGACCTGTGGTGTCATTTTGGATGGCCTTCCAGGGGTGGCACAATACATGCTGCAGCCCCTGGTAGGCCTCTGAGGTACCTATGCCCTGGGTACATAGTATACCATATACTAGGGACTTATAAGGGCACTCCAGATTCCAATCCGAGATGTGCCTAAGGCACATGGAAACCATTTTAGAGAGGAAGCAGCTAGGCTGGGGTTCTGATTAGCAGGGCCCCAGCCAGACTAAGGTCGAAAAACAGTGAAGCATCAGCAAAAAGTGGGGGTACCCATGTGAAGCAGATCCTACTCTCCTACACAGTACAAGGCACAAGGGTTGCAGAAAGATTGGACAGAAGTACAGAAAGAAGTAAGATAAGTGCAGAAAGAAGCAAGAGAAGTGCAGAAAGAGGGATGAGGGGTGGAGAAAGGCAAGAGAAGTGCAGAAAGAAGCAACAGAGATGCAAAAAGGGGGAACAGGGATTGAGAAAGTGACAAGAGTGGTGCAGAAAGAAGCAAGAGAGGTGCAGAAAGAAACAAAAGAAAAGCAGAAAGAAGGAACAGAGGTGCAGAAAGAGGCAAGAGGGGTGTAGAAAGAGGGAAGAGGGGTGCAGAAAGAAGCACGAGTGGTGCAAAAAGAAGCAAGAGAGGTGTAGAAAGAAGCAAGAGGAGTGCAAAAAGAAGCAACAGAGGTGCAGAAAGAGGCAAGAGGGCTGCAAAAAGAGGGAAGAGGGGTGCAGAAAGAGGCACAAGGGGTGCAGAAAGAAGCACAAGGAGTGCAGAAAGAAGCAAGAGGAGTGCAGAAAGAAGCAACAGAGGTACAGAAACAGGCAAGAGGGGTGAAAAAAGAGGGAAGAGGAGTGCGGAAAGAGGCACGTGGGGTGCAGAAAGAAGCAAGAGATGTGCAGAAAGAAACAAAAGAAGTGCAGAAAGAAAGAACAGAGGTGCAGAAAGACGCAACAGTGGTGCAGAAAGATGGTGAATGGGGAGAAAGAGGCAAGGGGGTGCAGAAAGAAGCAAGAGAGCTGCAGAAAGAAACAGAAGAAGTGCAGAAAGAAGGAATAGAGGTGCAGAAAGAGGCAAGAGGGGTGCAGAAAGAGGGAAGAGGGGTGCAGAAAGAGGCAAGGGGGTGCAGAAAGAAGTGAGAGTTGCAGAAAGAAACAAAAGAAGTGCAGAAAGAAGGAACAGAGGTGCAGAAAGAGGCAAGAGGGGTAAAGAAAGAAAGAACAGAGATGCAGAAAGACGCAACAGGGGTGCAGAAAGATGGTGAATGGGGGAGAAAGAGGCAAGGGGGTGCAGAAAGAAGCAAGAGAGCTGCAGAAAGAAACAGAAGAAGTGCAGAAAGAAGCAACAGAGATGCAGAAAGGAGGAAGAGGGATGGAGAAAGAGGCAAGAGGGGTGCAGAAAGAAGCAAGAGAGGTGCAGAAAGAAACAAAAGAAGTGCATAAAGAAGGAACAGATGTGCAGAAAGAGGCAGGATGGGTGTAGAAAGAGGGAAGAGGGATGCAGATAGAGGCAGGAGAGGTGCAGAAAGAGGCAATAAGGGTACACAAATAAGCAAGTGAGGTTCAGAAAGAGGCAACAGAGGTGCAGAAAGAGGCAAAAGAGGTGTAGAAAGTAGAAGAGATTTGCAGAAAGAGGCAAGAGAAGTGCAGAAAAAGAAAGAAAGGTGCAGAAAGAAGGAACAGAAATGCAGAAAGAGGCAAGAGAGGTGCAGAAAGAAGCAATAGTGGCTTGCATACCATTAGTACCAATTTAACACCCACAATTAGCAATAAGTGACAGTTGACCATTCTAGGTTTGCAAACGACCTTCCACCACGCTGTAACACTTGTCGCTGCATTTTTGGTAATGTTTGAGCCATTTGAGCTAGAAACAAGGCTTTTTTTCTTCAAATCTGCAGATTAGGCAGCAGATGATGGATTATGTGGCTAATGCGGAAAATGTATAATTGTGCGAAAGTCGGTGCAGCCAAACAATCGCATATTTCCAGTGGCCCTGCTCATACCTCTGACTGGGTCCAGAAGTGCTCCTCAGTGATACCTTATTTTTTGGTCTCATTGAGTTCATAGTTTAGCTTCTAGGGAAACAAGGAAGAATAAACCTGAGGTTTCCACTCCACAACACAGACTACCATACTACATAATTACTCTCCATAACACATAATCCCACTCTACATAATTCCTATACACTAAATACCACATACTTTCTATCCACATAATGTCATTGCATAACATACCACATAATTCCACTACATACAACGTACATCTACTCCACTCCAACAAACATTAGTAAAAAACGTTTACATTTACAACGCCAATAGTTCTAATTCTTGCAAATGCGGGACCTATTACATTACAAATGCTTCTTTAACTGGTAGTTGCGTTTGTAGAGTGGGGGAGAAAAGGGGCTGGGCCTCCAACCAGTGTTCAGGAATTTGGTTTTGTAGGACTTACAGGAGGTACCAGGAGGGTTTCTTGGCCCCCAAAGTCCTTCAGGAGTAAAGTGGACTTCTTCCCCCAACCAGTACTGTGCCAGGAGGTGCTTCTGCAGAGAGGTGAAGAAAAGGGGGATTGGCCTCCGAAGACCTCTGAGCAATCCCACTGTGTGGGACTTAGTGGAGGTAACAAGAGGGGTAGTTTGCCCCCAAGGACAAACTTGGGGGCCAACTATCCCTCCTATTACCTCCAGTAAGTCCCACACAGCAGCATTGCTAAGTTCTCATAGCAGGCCATGCCCCTTTTCCCCACCACTCTTCAAACACGCTCCCTGGCATGCTCTTGGGTGGGGATTAAAGTCCACTTTGCTGCTGGGAGTCCTTAGGTGCCAACTAGCCTACCTTATACCTCCAGTATGCCCCAGATAGTGGGATTGCTGACAGGGGGACACAGGCCATGCCCCCTTTGTCCACCACTCTGCAAATGTGCCTCCTGGCACGCTCTTGGTTGGGGGATGAAGTCACCTTGCCTCCTGATGGTCCCTGGGGGCCAACTAGCCCACCAGGTACCTCCAGTAAGCCCCACACAGCTGGATTGCTGAGAGTGGTCCAAGGCCACGCCCCCTTTCCCCTTTTTACACCACTCTGCAAACGTGACTCCTGGCACATTGCTGCTTGGGGGATGAAGTCCACTTCAGTCCTGAGTCCTCAGGACACAAGAGGACCTCATCGCCGCACCAGCAGTGCGCCAAGAGGTTCGTTTGCAGAGTGGTGTAAAAAGGGGCGTGGCCTTGGACCAACTCTCAGCAATCCTACTGTGTGGGGCTTACTGGAGGTACTTGGTGGGCTAGTTGGCCCCAAAGGACCCTTAAGATTCTAAGGGACTTAATCCCCCAACCCAGAACATGCCAGGAGGTGCGTTTGCAGAGTGGTGCAGGGAGGGGGCGGGGCCTCCAGTGAGATCCCGGATTCTCCTTTATTTATTTTTTAGGATGGGGGCTGTGTGGCCCCCCCTTCTCTAAGTAATTTTTGGGCCCTGGGGACCGCATCCCCAGGGCCTTAACCTTTTTTTTAACTTAAAAAAAAACGGGAAAGGGGCCTCGTGGCCCCCCTCCCGAGGCAGAATTCAGCCCCAGGGACCCCATTCCCTGGGGCATGGCCTCGTTTTTCATTTGTTTTTATTATTTATATCGGAAAGGGGCCGTGTGGCCCCCCTTCCCTGGGCCACTTTTGGTCCCGGAGACCCCATCCCCTGGGGCCTGGCCTCTTTTAAAAAAAAAAGATTATGTATGCGAGAGGGGGGCTGCGTGGCCCCCTTTCCCTGGGCCACTATTGACCCCGGGACCCCATCCCCTGGGCCCTGGCCAAACTTTTTATTTATTTTGGAGGGGGGCCACCCTCCTGAGGCCAATTATGGCCCCGGGGACCCCATCCCCCGGGGCTTTTCCTCTTTTTTTTTATTAATACGAGAGGTGGGCCCTGTGGAACCCTCCCTGGGCCACTATTGGCCCCGGGGACACCATCCCCGGGGCCTGGCCTCAACATTGGGGACAGCAGGGGGAGCCCCAATGCCCCCACAGTCCCAGCCGGCTCCCCGCCTCCTGCGGGAGCCGGCATTGCTTTTGGACAAGGGGAGCTGCTGACATCCAGCTCCCATTGTCCAAAAGCAATTCTGCTTTGCTTCATGGAAGCGAGAGCAGGTTTCCTGCTCTTGCTTCCATGAAGCAAAGCAGAGTTTGCAATGACAGGGCGGGAGCTGTGCTCCCGCCCTGTCATTGCAAACTGCAATGTCCCAGGGGTGGGCACCCCAAGACATTGCTGGAGCTGCCCCTGGGGGTGGCAGTCGCCAGGGCCATCTAGGGCTCCAGGATGGGGACCATGCAGCCCCCCTGCCAATGTGAACATAGCCCAGGAGAGGTGGTGGTCCCCGGGGCCGGGGGTCTGCAATGGACCCCAGCATCTCAATAATTAGTGCCCCGGGGAGGTGGTGGTCCCCTGGGCAGTGTGGGGGGCTCTAGCCCCCCACACATAATATCTGTAATATCCCCAGGGAGGTGGCGGTTCCTGGGGCTTGGGGGGGCCCACATGGCCCCCTATCCAGAATTAAAGAAATCCCCTGGCAGGTGGTGGTCCCCTGGGCTTGGGGGGCCCGCAAGGCCCCTCATAATTGAACAAAGCCCTAGGGAGGTGGCGGTCCCCTGGGCTTGGGGGGACCTGCGAGGCCCCCTGGCCCATAAATAATAAAGTCCTGGGGACGCGGCCCCCGCATATATATGGCATATTGCCCCCCGGACCTGGCCCACCCGGGGGCCTGTTAAAACGATGCATGGGAGACCGTGCTTTGTTTTTTTAATTTCTTCGGTGGGATTCGCACACCCATTGCGAATCCCGCTGAAAAAACAAAAGAAAATGCTTTTTTTGGCCCTGTGGGTCCCTCTGGGACCCCCTGACCAGGCCTAGGGGGTCAAGGTGTTTCTACCCTGCCCCCTTTTCTTTTTTTTTTACCATTTTCTTACCTTTTTTCTTGTGACTCATTTTACCGAGTCTCAAGATGGCTGCCAACATTTCTTGGTTTGGAGTGTTGACAGCCAATCAAAATGAAGCTCGTGATCAGGAGGGTTCGTGAATCCTCCTTGGTCACCAGATATCGACATTTTTTATTTTTGAATTTATCAGGAACTACTGAACGGATTTACACCATTTAAAAAAAGGTCCCTTTCTGAACCAAGACCTACCTTTTTGCCAAAATTGGTGTAATTCCGTTCAGCAGTTCGGGCTGTAGCTTTGTCTAAACTTTCCCATGGAAATTAACATGGAGAAAATGAGTTTTGGGACCCCCTTTTTCTCATCCCCAGTTTGACGAATCACCCCACAACTTTCAAGGCAGGAGCTGACCTGAGCGAACCATTAGTTTTGAAAATGTTGCGAAGATTCGTCAAACGGCGCCAAAGATATTGGCAAAAAAAAAATTGCTTCTCCTATGGAAACTAGGTCCTAACTATAACTACCTACTGGCGACCGTCAGTAGGTAATATATATATATATTCTTGCTGTGCATGGCATATTTTGGGGTGATCCGTCAAGTGGGGCCCAGCAAAAAGGGGGCTCAAAAACGTGCATTTTCCTATGTTAATTCCCATGGGACCTTAAGTCGAAGCCGAAGCCCGAAGCACTGGATGGAATTACTCCAAATTTCGCAGAGAGGAAGATTTTGTTATGCAGATCACACTTTCATTGATTTGGTGTGAAACCATTCAGTAGTTGTTGAGAAATTTAAGAAAATAAAGGTAGTGATATCTGTGGCAGTGACGACTTCATGAAAATAACGAGCCCTGGGACCAAACCTCACCAGAGCTAAGTTTAACGATGGCGGGAGACTGTGCGGCTCCCCTCGGGCAGCCATTTATGGTCCTGGGGACCACCACCCCGTAGGGCTGCCTCTGCTACCTCCTGAGCTCTAATTGGCTGCCAACACTTCAACCAGGAGTGTTGACAGCCCTCTTGGGACTCGGCTTCAGCCGAGTTCCACAAAATAAGTTAAAAAAAAGAAAAGGGGGCAGGGTAGGAGTACCCTGGCCCCAAGCTTTGGTCGCGGGGGTCCTCCTGAGACCCTGCAGGCCAAAAAAGCATTTTTTTAAAAAAGAATTGCTGCAAAATTACGATATTCATTAATTTACTGCAAACATAAAAATGATTCCCAGGTGGTCCAGGTCCCAGGAGCATAGCAAAAAAATAGGAGTTGGGTGCACGGGGACCCCCTCCTCAGGTTTCTACAACCCCCAAGGACTGCCATCTCATCGGGGTATTTAACAATACGTGTGTGGACAGGCCCACTGGCCTACCTGTGCTGCAGGTACCTCCTGGCCCCGGGGCTAAACATTTAACATTAATGCAGGGGAGGCACGCAGGCCCCCTGCAGCCCCAGGGACAGCCACCTCCCCAGGGCATTTAACAATATGTGTGCATGTGGGCTAGTCAGCAACCCAGATACCACTACCTCCCTGGGGCTAAACATTTAGCATTAATGTGGTGGGGCCCATGCAAGCCCACTCAAAGCCCCAGGGACTGCCACCTCCCCAGAGCATTTACCAATATATGTGCGGGCGGGCCCAATGGGCCAGCCCACACTTCGGAGACTGCCACCTTCCCAGGCTAAACATTTAACATTAATGCCGGGCCGTGTGTCTCCCCCGCAGCCACGGAGACTGCCACCTCCCCAGGGCTGAAATAAATTAATGTAGGGGGTATGTAGCGGACCCCTGAACCAAAACCTCCCAGAGCTAAATTTAACGAAGGCGGGAGGCTATGCGGCTCCCCTCGGGCAGCCATTTATGGTCCTAGGGACCATCACCCCATTGGGCTGCCTCTGCTACCTCCTGAGCTGCCCACCCTTGGGAGGTAGCTGTTTGCAAGCCGGAGCTGTCAAAAAGCTTCGGCTTGAAGAAAGCTGAGTTTTCACCTGTTTCCCTGTTAATGTACATGTAGGGAAACAGATAAAAACATTGCTCTGACAGCCAGGGAGCTGCCTTTCAGCAGCTCTCTGTCCGTCAGGGCAAAATCGGACCCCACAGGAGGCAGGGAACTGGCTGGGACTGTGGGGGCCTTGAGGCTTCCCCGCGGACCCATTGCACACTGGGTGCTCAAGGGGCACACAGGATACATGGCCGGGCCATGGGGGATGGGGTTCCTAGGAACGAAATCGGCCTGGGGGCTGCGCGGCCCATTCCTTTTAGTAAAAATGAAGCACTTTTTTGTGTAAAGTACAAATCATCCAAGTGTATTTTCTCTGTATTTCCACTGTGAAAAGTTATCTGTAATCCGTGATGGAGGTGTTTGCATCCTTGCTTTTCTCGAGTGCAATATCTTACATAGTGTCTGTGATGAGGGGGTACTTTCTTGTCGTCTTATGCTGATACCAGAGATCATGTTCTAAACCTTTAAAAAGTAGAAGTATGTAAACTTGCCTAGAAAACCAACCCATTTGGCCCCGCCCTGTATGCATTAATGGTATGCAGAGTCTTCTCGCACTTTTCTCAGGACGATGGGCAGCTTACTAAAAGGACCCCCCAACATGTTTCCTGACGATTTTGGAGACAGGTTCTTGATGCCTAAGAAAACAATTTCATCTCCACCAAACAAAGAAGTAATTTTGTAAAGTACAAATCATCTATGTATGTTTTCTCTGCAGTTCCACCTTGTAAAGTTATCTGTTGAAGACTCTTGAGTAACAATCAGATTGTCAAAATTACAGACACACAAGGTCACTGGAGACATTTCCTTGGCATCCTTTACACAGCTGTAGTGTAGGAGATGCACTATACATTTACTCAATGAGTTAGCATATACTAATTAGCCAGTAGAACATACTCCAGTTGGGTAGAGATGTTAGACTAAATGGGAGCGTCTTCTTGGATAAATATGCAGGGCAGGACTCATTCTGGCACGATGAGCATTAAAAAGAAATTAAACCTCAACGGGAAGCACTTACAGATATGATATAAACAAAGTAGGTGCCCACGTTGAAGCTCCAATTCTGGAAAGTACTAATCATCCTAACTTCGTACACATGGCCAAAGCAAAGCAAGTAGGTTTTCCCTGCATTTTTACTGAAATGTTTTCTGTAAAATGTGTTGGAGATGTTTACATCCTTGCTTTTTTTTAACGCAATATCTCACGTAGTGTCTGTAGTGTGGGGGTTCTTTATTGTCATCTGCTGCTCAGACCAGAGATTGTGTTCTAAACTTTTAAAATCAAGAAGTATGTAAACATGCCTAGAAGACACAAGCGTTTGGTCCCACCCATATACATTAGTGGTATGCAACTTCTTCCCGCCCTTTTCCGAGGATGATTGACAGCTTACTAAAAAGGCCCCTCAAGCGCATTTCATGCTGATTTTGGAGACTAGGTCTTGATGCCTAGGAATACAATCGCATCTTCACCTGCCAAAAAAGCACACTCACTTCTATAAAGTACAAATCATCCAAGTGTGTTTTCTCCGCAGTTCCACCTTGTAAAGCTATCTGTTGAAGTCGCTCGAGCAACAATCACATTGGCAAAATTTCAGACACACTAGGCCACTGGAGACATTTCCTCTGTCTTCTTTACACAGCTGTAGTGTAGGAGATGCACTATACATTTAACCAGCTGGGTAGCACTTACTAATTAGCCAGCTGAAAGTACTCTAGTTGGGTAGAGGTGTTGCAAGAAATGGTGGCCTCTTCTTGGATAAATCTCAGGGCAGGATTCATTCTGGCGCAATCCGCATTTCACAGAAATTAAATCTCAACAGGTTACAGTTAGGAAATACATTTAAAAAAAACATTGAAATTCACTGGAAAAAACGAAGGTTACAGGGACGTTATAGTTAGGAAATAAAATGTTAAAAATCTTAGAAATTTGCTGACAAAACCAAAGGTTACAGGGACATTATAGTTAAGAAACATAGTGTAAAAAACCTTAGAAATTCACTGAAATAACTAAAGGTTACAGGGACGTTATAGTTAGGCTGGTATTTCACTCATACAAAAGCAGAGAAATTCAGAATTAGAGTTACCTGAGCTAGCTATAACTTATGCCCCTGCAATGCACTGCTTATGACCTCACATATTACATCACTCATGACATGGTCAGTGACATCACTGATGACATAATTGATGACATCTCAAACTACATCACTCATGACATCTCAAATGACATCACTGTTGACATCATCCACAGAACCACTAACACACCCACTTACACCCCATACAATATCTCATACACCCACTCCCACACAACCACTGACATACCCATACAACCACTCATACATCTACTCACTAATCCATAAAGCCACTGACGCATCAATTCACCCATACAGCCACTAACGCAACCACTGACTCACATATACAGGCAAACCTACACCTACTTATTAACCAATATGCCCACTCACACCTTTAGTCATACAGACATACAGACACTAACATATTCACTCATACACCCATAGAGACTCTAACACAGTAAATCAGTTACCCATACAGCTACTCACACACCTACCCAATCACCCATACAGTCACTCACATAGCCACTCACTCACCTATACATATACATACATATACTAACACATACACATATCCTAACACATGTACTCACTCACCTAGACAGTCACTGCAGCAAGCACATGCTCTCCCATACAACCTCTCACACTCACCTACTCACCCATATAGCCACTCACACACCCATTCACTGTTGGAGGGTGGTTTTTACCACATAATTTAGCACAGAAATGTGCTATCTAAAGTAACAAGACACACGTGTGAAATGCAGAAACTGAGTCAAGAGTGGCACAATTTATTCAAACAATTTAGACAATAAATGTCAAAGACACATCATTAATCAAAACTATCACCATGCAATGTAGCAAGTAACAAGTGTCAAAGACACATTGCAGATCAGAAACAAAAACATGCAATCTAATAAGTTTTAAAATGAAATGAAATACCAGCATTTTTAAAGCGCACAGCTACCTCCGGAGAGGTGTCCCGGTGCTGGGGGCCCTCGGGAAGATTAAGCGAGCTATTGCCCAGAGTCACATGGTGCTGGGCTAACCTGCCGCCGGCACCGGGGATCGAACCGTGAACCCCGTGGTCCCGAGTCAGGCACCCTGGCCGCTGCGCCACACCTCTTCCAAAATCATGTTAATCCAAAGAAAAAGAGAGCGAGAGAGAAAATGAACATCAAAGTACAATGAAGCATTACAACCTCAATCAAAATGCTAAATAAAATGGTTAACCGGGAGCACCATTGTCGTGACAAAAGGTACACTGTACGAGGTGGTAAACGAACTGGAGAGTAAGCAGTCCTTTTATACATTTGAAATGAGGAACCGTTGATCAAAAGATCTAATTTTGGAAGGTGCTTGACCGCAGAACATAACAAAAGTTTGAACTTTTTATCAAAAACACTTTGCGTCACCTCTCGGAAGCTTTAATGTGGAAGCTCCTTATAAGGCTATTGTTTATTTTAAGCCCTGTCGCTATTTTAGTTTCCAAAGGTGCGGAAAGTCCCAGTTGTCCCCCACTCCTTCATCAGAAAGACAGTGACCTGAGGTTATTGGCTTTCATAGGAGATATACATCTGAGGTTACAGGAGGGTGTGAGGCCTACTGCCTCTGTAGACGCTCAAGGCAGTGTGGATAATTTTAGCACAACCCTGTCTGTGGGCTGGCAGGGACAGTTGAGACTCTCATGCTTCAGACCTGGGCAGAATGGGCGTGGGGCACTATATGGTAAAACTAGACCCTGCTCAATCAATCAATCAATCAATCAATCACGGCATTTATAGAGCGCGCTACTCACCCGGGAGGGTCTCAAGGCGCTGGGGGAGGGGGTAAGTTACTGCTCGAACAGCCAGGTCTTGAGCTGCTTCCTGAAGGCGAGATGGTCCTGGGTTCGCCGAAGGTGAGTGGGGAGGGAGTTCCAGGGTCTTGGCCGCCAGGTAGGAGAAGGATCTTCCTCCGGCGGTGGTTCTGCGGATGCGTGGTACGGTGGCGAGGCGTGGCTGGTTGATCGTAGCTGGCGTGTGGGCGTGTAGAAGGACATGCGGTCGTTGAGGTACTTTGGGCCCAGGTCGTGGAGGGCCTTGTGTGCGTGGGTGAGGAGTCTGAACGTGATTCTCTTGCTGACGGGGAGCCAGTGCAGGTCTTTCAGGTGTACGGTGATGTGGCTGTGTCGGGGGATGTCCAGGATGAGTCGTGCGGAGGCGTTCTGGATGCGCTGGAGTCTCTTTTGAAGTTTGGCTGTGGTTCCGGCGTAGAGGGTGTTCCCATAGTCCAGTCGGCTGGTGACGAGTGCCTGGGTGACGGTCTTCCTGGTTTCAGTGGGGATCCATCTGAAGATCTTGCGGAGCATGCGCAGGGTGTTGAAGCATGAAGATGAGACGGCGTTGACTTGTCTGGTCATCGATAGGGAGGAGTCCAGGATAAAGCCCAGGTTGCGTGCGTGGTCCGTTGGCTTGGGTGCGGTGCCCAGGGCCGAGGGCCACCAGGAGTCGTCCCAGGCGGAGGGTGATGAGCCCAGGATGAGGACTTCCGTCTTGTCTGAGTTCAGTTTAAGGCGGCTGTTCCTCATCCAGTCGGCGACGTCTCTCATCCCGTCGTGCAGGTTGGCTCTGGCGGTGGTGGGGTCGTTGGTGAGGGAGAGGATCAGCTGGGTGTCGTCGGCGTAGGAGATGATGTTGAGGTTGTGTCGGCGTGCGATGGCTGCGAGGGGCTCATGTAGACGTTGAAGAGGGTCGGGCTGAGTGAGGATCCTTGTGGAACGCCGCAGATGACTTCGGTGGCTTCGGATCTGAACGGGGAGAGGCGGACTCTCTGGGTTCTTCCGGCGAGGAACGAGATGATCCATTCCAGTGCTTTCTCTCGGATTCCGATGTTGCTGAGGCGCTTCACTAGGGTGCGGTGGCAGACGGTGTCGAACGCCGCGGAGAGGTCCAGGAGGATGAGGGCAGCTGTTTCCCGTTGTCGGTTAGGGTTCTGATGTCGTCGGTGGCTGCGATAAGGGCGGTCTCGGTGCTGTGGTTGGCCCGAAACCCGGACTGCGAGGGGTCGAGGGATCCATTCGTCTCGAGGAAGGCGGCAAGCTGTCTGTTGACGGTCTTCTCGATGACTTTGGCCGGAAACGGAAGGAGCGAGATGGGGCGGTAGTTCTTGAGGTCGGTGGGGTCCGCCGTTGGTTTCTTCAGGAGGGCGGTAAGCTCGGCGTGCTTCCAGCTCTCCGGGAAGGTGGCGGTGTGGAAGGAGGAGTTGATGATGTCCCGGAGATGGGGTGCGATGGTGGCGTCGGCTTTGTTGAAGACGTGGTGTGGGCAGGGGTCGGTTGGTGATCCGGAGTGGATGGAGTTCATCGTGCGGGTGGTGTCTTCGGTGTTGATCGGGGTCCAGTTGCAGAGGGTGGTGGTGGCGGGCATTGGTTCGGCGGTAGGGTGCGTTGTTTGTGCGTCGAAGCTGTTGTGTATGTCGGTGATCTTGCGGTGGAAGAACGCGGAGAGTGAGTTGCAGAGGTCTTGCGAGGGGGTGATGTCGTTGTTTCCGGCGCTGGGGTTGGAGAACTCTTTGACGATGCTGAAAAGTTCCTTGCTGTCATGGGCGTTGTTGTCCAGTCGTTCTTTGAGTGCCGACTTCTTGGTGGCACGGATCAGCTGGTGGTGTTTGCGGGTGGCGTGCTTGAGGGCGGTCCTGTTGTCTGTGGTCTGGACGAGTCGCCAGGTTTTCTCGAGAGTGCGGCAGTTCTTCTTGGATTCCTTGAGTTCGTTGGTGAACCAAGGGGTTTTCTTGCTTCCGGGTCTGCTGGGAGGGTTTTTAGTGGTGCGAGGTCGTCGGCGCAGGCGGTCAGCCACTTGGCGAGGTTGCTGGCTGCTTCGTTTGGGTCCGTTGTGTCGGTGGGTGTGTTCTGGCTGAGGGAGGCGGTGAGCTGCTCGGCGGTGATCTTGCTCCAGCTCCGGCGGGGAGCCTGTTGCGGGTGGTGGTGGGTCGCAGTCTTTCTGAAGCTGAAGTGGACGCAGCTGTGGTCGGTCCAGTGGAGTCCGGTGGCGTGGCTGAAGGAGATGTGCTTGCTGGACGAGAAGACGGGGTCAAGCGTGTGGCCGGCGTAGTGGGTGGGCGTGTTCACCAGTTGCTTGAGTCCGAGGTTGGCGAGGTTGTCCAGCAGGGCGGTGGTGTTTCTGTCGTTGTTGTTCTCCAGGTGGAAGTTGAGGTCCCCTAGGAGGATGTAGTCGGCGGAGGGCATGGCGTGCGGGCTGATGAAGTCTGCGATGTCTTCGCTGAATAGTGTGCGTGGTCCCGGGGTCTGTAGATGAGGGTGCCTCGGAGGGTGGTCTTGGGGTCCGTGTGTATCTGGAAGTGTAGGTGTTCGGCGGCGGTGAAGGTCTCGTCGGAGTTAGTCGAGATGCGGATGGTGTTCTTGTGTACGATGGCGATGCCTCCTCCCGTCTGGTTGACGCAGTCCCTCCGGGTGATCTTGTATCCATCCGGGATGGCTATGGCGATGTCAGGCGCTGAGGAGGCGTTCATCCAGGTTTCGGTGAGGAAGGCGATGTCCGGTGCTGTTGCGTCGAGCAGGTCCCAGAGTTCCACGGCGTGCCTGTGGACGGAGCGGGTGTTCAGCAGGATGCATTTCAGGTGGTTGCTGCTGTTGCTCGACTTGGCGGAGGTGGTGCACGTCAGGGGGCAGGTGAATCGGCAGGTTTGGCAGGTGAAGGGTCCGTGGGTGCGTCTCGGTGAGGCTCGGTAGCAGGCAGGGTTCCGGCCGGCATTGAGTGCGGTGAGTGTGGCGGCGTCGTAGGTCCGTCGAGTGGTGTTGCATCGGTGGGATCCAGGGGTTCTGGCGCTGGGCGCGGTCCAGTCGCGGACGGGCGCAGACGGGCTTGCCTTGGCGCGCCTTCGGCGCGCCAGCGGCGCGCCCGCTGCGCCACGTCCGCTGCGCGGCCGTGCAGCGGCCGCCATTTATGGGGAGGTGGGAGGGAGGAGCAGCTGGGAGGCGGGAGGCAGGGGCAGCGAATGGGCAGTCAGGGGGCGGGGCCGCAGGGACGCAGCGGCGGGAATGGCGATAGGCAGCGAGGGGCACAGAAGGAAAAGCGGGGGGAGAGCAGGCAAATCACGGGCACAACAACAGTGGGGCAGCGAGGGGCACAGAAAGGAAAAAACGGGGGAGAGCAGGCAAATCACGGGCACAACAACAGTGGGGCAGCGAGGGGCACAGAAAGGAAAAAAACGGGGGAGAGCAGGCAAATCACGGGTAAACAACAGTGGGGCAGCGAGGGGCACAGAAGGAAAAACGGGGGAGAGCAGGCAAATCACGGGCACAACAACAGTGGGGCAGCGAGGGGCACAGAAGGAAAAACGGGGGAGAGCAGGCAAATCACGGGCACAACAACAGTGGGGCAGCGAGGGGCACAGAAAGGAAAAACGGGGGAGAGCAGGCAAATCACGGGCACAACAACAGTGGGGCAGCGAGGGGCACAGAAGGAAAAACGGGGGAGAGCAGGCAAATCACGGGCACAACAACAGTGGGGCAGCGAGGGGCACAGAAAGGAAAAAAACGGGGGAGAGCAGGCAAATCACGGGCACAACAACAGTGGGGCAGCGAGGGGCACAGAAAGGAAAAACAGGGGGAGAGCAGGCAAATCACGGGTAAACAACAGTGGGGCAGCGAAGGGCACAGAAGGAAAAACGGGGGAGAGCAGGCAAATCACGGGCACAACAACAGTGGGGCAGCGAGGGGCACAGAAAGGAAAAAACGGGGGAGAGCAGGCAAATCACGGGCACAACAACAGTGGGGCAGCGAGGGGCACAGAAGGAAAAACGGGGGAGAGCAGGCAAATCACGGGCACAACAACAGTGGGGCAGCGAGGGGCACAGAAAGGAAAAAACGGGGGAGAGCAGGCAAATCACGGGCACAACAACAGTGGGGCAGCGAGGGGCACAGAAAGGAAAAAAACGGGGGAGAGCAGGCAAATCACGGGTAAACAACAGTGGGGCAGCGAAGGGCACAGAAGGAAAAACGGGGGAGAGCAGGCAAATCACGGGCACAACAACAGTGGGGCAGCGAGGGGCACAGAAAGGAAAAGGGAGACAAGCAGACAAAACTGGCACCGGGGCCACAAGCGGAGGGCGATCTTACCTACAGGAGCAGCGGGCAGACAGCACAGGCGGAGCTGTGTGGTGGGGAGCGACCTACCTGGCAAGGTCAAGGGTCGCTCCCCTTCATTCCCTGCTTCATTCCCTCCTCTTGTTCATTGTTGAACAAAACTCTTACATCATACTTTGTAGGCCCTCCTCCTAGTTGGGGTATCCAAGGGGTGTCATTCACATTGGAACATTGGCCCATTGGAACATTGGCTCTCTTGTGCCTTCCTTAACTCTATATACTCTCTTTCATGTATGTCAACGAGTGATGTATATGGTGTTGGTGTAGGTGATGGTGGATCTACATTTAAATCCTATCTCAGTTGGTATCTACTAGTGGTGAGTTGGGGGCTATTGACCTGGCACTGAGTAATGGTAGCAGGCTGCATTGAGTGTAGTCCTGTTGTTGCTAGTTCTATTACTTCTAAGAGTGCTAAGTTATCCCCATTCCCTGTTCTATCCTTCTTCTTGTATATGGGCCTTCTGAATGTTCCCTATTCCTACCTAATTCATACCTACTAATTTACTGCCAGTATTTTTAGCAAAATGACAGAACAACTGTACAGTACAACAGAGGAGCAACAGCACACCGAAAACTGGTAACAAAACTTTTAGAATGGCAGACAGCCACAAAGGCATCCAGTCAAAGTTCAACCATTCAGTGGCTGTGTCTGCTATGGCACCTCCTTCAGGAATCATTTTCTTTTCTATGTTGTTCAAGTCATCGATGGCCTTGGTGATGGAGCCATTGTCTTCATCGTTGGCAATGTGCAGTACGACCTCCTTATCCGAAGGCGTACCCTCCTCTTGGTGTTTCGAAGCCAGCATGCATTCGCCTTGATCTGGAACATCATAATGATGGTGTTGAAAAAAAGAGCTGGACCTTGTTCAATAGGCGGAACTCCTGGGGTATGTCTTTGAATGCTGTCCACCCAAAGTACTCAGCATACCGTAGAGGTCGGTGGAGCAAGGTAACAGAGAGAGTCATTTGATGGGCATCGATGTGGGAGATATTGGCTGTAGGAACGACCAGGGAGACTTCATGCATGGTCACAAGGGTACACAGTCCATTCCATTGAGGAGGCAGTTGGAGATAGAGACGTTCTCCGCAAGCCCCATAGAAGTCCATTACACTGGAGGTGCCATATTGCATGTCCAAATTATAGATGGTGCTGTTGCATCCAGAGTTGCGCCCAACAGGTACCATGCCATTTCCTAGAAAGCAGAGAAGAGGTGACTTTAGTTTGTAAGCTTTTTATAAGTTTGGACATTTTCTCCCCAGCCCAAGTAGACTTCCAGTCTATCCCATCTAAATTTGTGCAAATAGACATAGAGCAGTTCTGTCTTGGCATGGGCAACGTAAGGTGTGGGGTAAATAGCCATATCTGTCTGATGGTGATCTTGTTATCATAAACTCATTCTTCCTACCAAAAGCTGCACTAAGGTCGATATCAGGAACTCCTATCTTGAGCATCTTTGTTACCTCCCCTCTATTCTGGAACTTATCAGGGATAACCTCGTGCATTATTGGGGTGTGGTCCCAAACTGTGGTATTTACAAACACTTCAGAGATGTTGGCCTCAATAATCTGAACTTGCCCCTGTATTCTGTAGAGGAACAGGTGTAGGAGATATTTTACAATGTGTGGTTGTACTTCCCTAGGGAAAATCAGAAAATAAGTCTATCTGCGCCTACTACTATTTTCATCTGGCTTTACCTCATAATATCATGGAGAGAATCATGGACACTATGCCGTCAGGCCAATGGGGCATCCCTACGATGACCGGACAACTTAGATGGACACATTGTAACATTAGTAGTACCATCACAGGCAATGGAGGTATTGGAACGCGTTGCGTTATTAAAGGTGCCACTACTACTGCACAAGCGTCCGCAGGTGAAGGGGAAAAAAAGATATGTGATGTAAAGTAGTGTGGACAACTTCAACCTTTTGAGGAATACAAGTCTTCTGAGCCAAGCAATAGGAAAGAAAAGCAAACCAATTAAAACATTGTTAGTGCCACTCCGATAATAAGATCAAGATATAAAATAAAGTAACATATCTTGTTATAAGGATCTTTTGCGCTGCTGGTGTTGTGGCTGTATCCGTACATTACAAAATCGATCACTTCCTTCTTCTCAGATAGTCAATGGGAATAATTTGTTCTCTTTTTGTTCATTGTCAGTGCTGAGGTGGTGCAGGGTTGGCCCTGATGTCGCTCCGATGTATCCATGTTCTTCAGCTGTTGGTGAGGAGTCTGTGACTTTAAATGGTCCTTCAAATTTTAGGTGTTTTTTTTCTGCCGATGGAGACCTTCCGGACAAAGATCTGTGTTCCAGGAGGGATGAGTAGGAGCTCAGGTATGATGGGGCCCTTCTCCTTCCACTTGGATATCTGAGTAGAAAGAAACTTCGCAGCGCGTGTTAACTCATACAAATACTCTTACATTTCAGCTTTCATAATTTCAGAACAACTTTCAGTATGAATTTTAAGTCTAGTTGCTGGTACGGATACCTTTATTAATTGTTCAGTGACAAGCATATGGGGCGTTAAGTGATGGTCAGAACTTGGCATATTTCTGAGTGCAAAACACACAAGATGATGGACGGAATGCTGCACATTGGCAAACATTCACCCCCAGTCACAGATCTGGGTTTAATCCATCGTTATTTTGCTTCACCACGCCACCCCAGTTCAGACATGGCCATATGCAAATCAGTCTTGACCCTGTGCCTCATGGGAACAGTCCAGACCGAACTGCCAAGCCATGTCTTCCCTGGACCGGAATCAAGCATCCTAGGACCGGTTTCAGGTTTTATATTTCTGAGTGAACACAGGGTAATTGGTAAGCAATAAAGCAATTTTTTTCTTTTCCTCAATTGTGGCACTTATCTTGCTTATTTTATTTTTAAGCAGACATTCAGGCATTGATGAAATTGGCTGCTGCTTTAGCATCACAGTGGACATGGAGTCCATCTTTGATACAAATGTGTGGGAAACTTGTAGTAGGGCCTGTGGCATGACATGTTTTCCTGTTACAGCCTGCCTATAGATAAAATATAAGGGGTCTAATTGTATTCCCTCTTTTTTTAATTTTTTTGTTATTTTTCCTGTTCCGTTTGTAACCACAGAAAATCTATTGCATTATGTCTTTCTGGCCTGGGCTCAATGCCCAGACTCTGTGACCAGCCAGGAGCATTAATATCAAGGCAGCCCAAGAAAAATTATTTTAACCCTTCAACACCTCGTAATATCAAAAAGCATATGTTGTGCCAAATTGTACCTTTTGCTAAATAGAGCCTATTTTATTTTATTTATTTTATTTTTAGAGTTTTCTATATCGCGGACCAGACCCAGGGTAGGGTATCAGAGCGCTTTACAAAGAGTAAACAAAATGAATAAAAACAAGTATCAAGATAAGGCAGTACATAATATCAACATATTTTGTCAAAGATCGGAGGGGCACAGGTGGGTATCTTGGCGCTGAATAGCAGATTTTTATAGTTTCCCAGCTCAATGGTACTCCTTTTATCCACCTCAGAAGGATGGAAGGCTGAGTAGACCTGGCATTTCATCCACCTCAGAAGGATGAAAGGCTGAGTAGACCTGGCAGCATTTGAACCTATGCCCATGAAGTCAAACACAGGCCCCCACAGACCCAACTGAGGTGCATTATGGGTCATGCATGTTGTGCAATACGTCTTATTCTTCTTATTATTATTTTTTTGTGTATTGCTCATAAGGGCCTAGAATAAACATGAGTCCTCTGCCACGCAACCACATTGCAGATGCTATTGTATCTGTTGCTGTGTGTAAATGTATTGGACCTATATTTTGAAGCGTATTGTCGTGGAAAGGGGATAGGTGTCATTGAATCTTTGGGGCCAGGAAATGTTATGTGTTATTCAGGACGAAAATTGGGTGTAGTTAGTGTGCATTCTATTCCACCACTTTGTCTCCCCTCTTGTCTCCCGAGTTCTGTGCACATGAAATCGGGAGAGAAGAACAGGCTTATTTCGCTAATTCCTTCCTTCTGTCTAATGTTCACCATCTGCTCCGATATTTACGTTGCTCTTAGTCCAGTGTCACTATCTTCCTTGCTCATGAGCCACAGTTTCAAAATCTCTCTTGCATTAGCTAACTGTGTGTGCTCTCTAGCTGTTCCCACTTGGATGGGTACTTGCATTCAGGCTACTGCTGGTGCCTGGAGGGGTGGCACTATTTACTTCATGGGCTGTTGTTGAATTGGAGGCAAGTAGAAGTAAATTATTTGGGGCTGAATTGCTTGAGTCTGTGACTGCATGTGGGGTGCAAAACCCTGCTTGATGCCTGCTAATGCATATCAGGGTACTTGCAGTATAACTGGGATATGATGGTGAGCATTCTGTTTAATGGAGTACCGTCATATTGTGCTTCTGTTAGCGTTGTTCCTTTTATTCCTGTTTTTAGTATGTCTTCTGCTTCCTCTCCAATCAGGGAGGTGAGCAAGCTTTTAATGTCACCTACTGCTAATGTTATACCAGCTGTATGTTGTTCTAAGGCTGCTATCCATTTACCAGCCCCTTTTGTTAGCGGCGGTAGTTGTTCTTTCAAATTGTCTTTGTCCATTTGGGGCCATGGGACATATTGAGGGACAGCGTCTGGACTTTGGAACAGTAGGGGCATTTGATGAGGCTCTCTGGTATTTGTTGTTGTGGGTTGTGTGAGGTCAAATTGACGTGCATATTTCTGCCAGATTTTT
Source organism: Calotriton arnoldi (assembly GCA_963921515.1). Taxonomy (NCBI): domain Eukaryota; kingdom Metazoa; phylum Chordata; class Amphibia; order Caudata; family Salamandridae; genus Calotriton; species Calotriton arnoldi. The sequence continues at coordinate 865,337 of CAWUFW010001538.1, forward strand.
CAGCTTGCCCTCATGTAAGGATACTCCCAGTCTTCGTCGCCCTCCCCGTGTAAGATACAGTCTTCTGCTGTTGCCATATTCTGTGGATCAAAGGATCCATCTTGTGGCCACAGAATCATTTGTGGGGCAAGACTTTCTGTCCAACTCGTCAAATCATCAGTGAATCTGTTGACTTAGAAGTCAGAACTAACCCTGGGCGTAGTTCGCATAGTAGCGCTACACGTAGCTACGCGAAGTGCACTTCACACTACGTGAGCTGCGCGTAGCACTACGCGAACTGCGTAGTGCGGTAGGAAATACTGTTCGCAATGATTGCACAGTGCCGGATGCTTGTCCGCACTGTGCAATCATTCCAAACGGCATCTTGCACAGTGCAAGCGGTCGTTTTCTGCCGCTCGAGTAGATTTGTTCTCGAGCGGCAGTTTTCTCAACGCGGACTGGTAGTTTCTCATCGCGAGCGGTCGCAAACATACGCGACCACTCGCAATGAGAAACCTGACCTCCCCGCGTTGAGAATCTCGCCGGGATGTTTATTTTCCACACTCACGTCCGGCAATTTGATGTTGCTGATCGCGAACGAGGAAAAAGTCTCGCCGGGATGTCATTTTGCTCGCTCGCGGTCGCCAACTTGACATTGAGGACTGCGAGCAAGCAAAAAATGCTCGCTACGCTACACGTTTTTGCACTGTGCTACGTGCAATTCGCGTAGCGCGTAGTTGCGCAAGCTACGCGAGCATAGCGTAGTTTTCCGCCCAGGCCTAGTCAGAACCCTCTGAGTAGGTGACTATTTCATTGGGTGTTAGGTCTTTGCCCTGTAATGCATTTTGTTTACTGAGCATCATATTTCTGTAATTTTGTTCCTCTGCCTAGTGGAACGTATTAGGGCCGTTGACAGAATGTCACTTTGATGTACAGTAATTGGTGCTATTTAGTCTTTTTGACAAATAATATGGCAACTGGTCTGTTATGCAGTAGGTGAAGAATTATTTCTGTGCTCTCTCTACCTTCATTATTTATTACGTGTGTGCAATTTTCTATTGTTTGCCAGAAATGTGTTTGTAGCGCAAGTACCTCTGCTAGAAGTAGTGGGCTAAAAGTGTCAAGTTTATCAATGAAGCAAAAGTCCTCTACTCTAGTTACTTTTCAAATTTAATTTGGCTGTAAAAATTTAGAGAAATGTTCACAAGGACCCCTCTTCCTATCTTTGTCCGGGTGTCCACAAGCTTCCAGAGTTTCAGCCTAGTTCCGGGCAAGCCAGAAGTCATAGGCCCAGTCTGTCCACTGGTGTTTCCCCTTGGCAGATGCCTCCTTGGAACTTTGACGATTACAGCTTGGTTCCGGTCAGGCCAGAAGTCGCAAGCCCGTCGCTTCCGTTCTAGGGTTCTCTGCTAAATGCCTCTTCCCACGCTATCTGCCACTTGACTGACCAATCAATTTGAGATAACCCACTGCTTTTGGACCAGCCACGCACTAAACCTCTTCGTTTTAGAGAGGAAATTGAACGTTGCCTTCCTGCTTTTAGTTGTGGTAGATAGGTGCAGTAGGATAAGTGTGAGTTGTATCCAAGGGTGCTTTTAATTGTTGGCAATGTTATTCACAGTGTAGTATGTTACTTGGTGAGCCTATTGTAATTGGTTTCAAAGGCATTTTTAGCAGGAAATTAAGCCGGTGTTTTTAAGCTAAATGTAACGATGCACTTTTAAATGTTTATATTCTACCAACATGACACTGGCAGGGGACAAGGAGGGGTATAGTGAGCTCAAGCTAACAGGCAACTAACAGGGAACACACATAGTTAACAGAATGGAGCAGGTCAACATGCACACGACAAATAAATATACAATTTTTATGCACCTGGATTAATTCTCGCTAAAAGATAGAAGACAATCTGTATACCAAGAATGGAGCACTGACTCGTTGCCTCAGAAATCGATCTTAGAAAAAAGCACAACAGGGTCACTTGAAAACGTGGAGATAGATAAACCATGAGCTTGCCATGCAAACAGGCAACAATTTTCTCAGAAAGTCGACAATTCCTTCACAATTAATTAAAAGGCAAAACTGTGCACTCTTTTGCCAGAAAACAGAATGAAAAAGACAAATACGTACATTTGTAAGAAATGTTGACAGAGAGGAATGCATTTTTTTTTTCTCTCAGATGGAGAATGCAGGAAGCCGAGAAGGGAGCTAGTTTCGAAAGTGAAGTACTTCCTCTTTATTTTGCTACGCAGTTAGAAATGTTTGAAAGTGAAGTACTTCCTCTTTATTATGTTACACAGTGTGAAATGTTTTATTTCAGTAATGCGAAAGTATAAGAAGCTAGCTGGGCACCCTTTCACAAAGCTATTTATTTGGTCTATTTAACCTTTAACATTTTTTAACTCTTTAGGACTCAAGAAGCTGGAAATTTCTAATACTTGCAGCACTAAACCTCCCTTGCCAGTCACCAGACGTGAACTGATGAACACTTTTCGGAGTTCTGACCCTTATCCTATTTGTACTAATTAAATAGGTGCATGACTTTTCGCATCAGTTATCGAAGAAGATACACTGGCATGTCTCTAGACACATGAGAGATCAGACATTTCCTGCCCTATCTACTCACATGACATGTCCCACTGACAGACCAGTGAGACAAGCTATCCCTATCTTGTTAGAAAGGCGATATGAAGAAAAATTTACACTAGTAAGACTGTGCACGGGAAACCCAAAAACCACAACCTCAAACGTCAAAATCTAACAATAAATCCTGGCTCAGTGCCTGCACACGTGTGTCATATTAGAAAAGGGTTGTTTGTCATGGCAAGACACCAGTCAGCAAGAAACAGTGACCTGGGCAGTACTACACCTGCAAGCCCCCAACCAACCACAGGCAGTCACTACACCAAGGCAAAGAGAAAAAGTAACAGCTCTTTGACTTACCCGTGTGTGTGCGGTCGTTCAGTCAGGAAGGGCCAACGAGGGGCAAACTCCGGCCGCGGCCTCCTTCCTTACAGTCTGGAAAATCTTATGCACGTCCTTTGTTCATGGTCGCCAGCTGTTGGAGGGTGGTTTTTACCACAGAATTTAGCGCAGAAATGTGCTATCTAAAATAACAAGACTCACTTGTGAAATGCAGAAACTGAGTCAAGAGTGGCACGATCTATTCAAACAGTTTAGACAATAAATGTCAAAGACACATCATAATCAAAACTAACACCATGCAATCTAGCAAGTAAAAAGTGCCAAAGACACATTGCAGATTAGGAACAAAAACATGCAATCTAGTAAGTTTTAAAATCACGGCAATCCAAAGAAAAAGAGAGAGAGAGAGAAAATGAACATCAAAGTGCAATGAAGCATTAAAACCTCAATCAAAATGCTAAATAAAACGGTTAACCGGGAGCACCATTGTTGTGACAAAAGGTACACTGTACGAGGTGGTAAACAAACTGGAGAGTAAGCAGTCCTTTTATACATTTGAAATGAGGAACTGTTGACAACAAGATCTAATTTTGGCAGGTGCTTGACTGCAGGACATAACAAAAGTTTGAACTTTTTAACAAAAACACTTTGCGTCACCTCTCGGAAGCTTTAAGGTGGAAGCTCCTTATAAGGCTATTGTTTATTTTAAGCCCTGTCGCTATTTTAGATTCCAAAGGTGTGAAAAGTTCCAGTTGGCCCCCACTCCTCCATCAGAAAGACAGTGACCTGAGGTTATTGGCCTTCATAGGAGAGATACATCTGAGGTTACAGGAGGGTGTGAGGCCTACTGCCTCTGTAGACGCTCAAGGCAGGGTGGATAATTTTAGCACAACCATGTCTATGGGCTGGCAGGGACAATTGAGACTCTCATGCCTCAGATGTGGGCAGAATAGGCTTGGGGCACTATATGGTAAAACTAGACCCTGCTTCATCACTCACCCATACAACCATACACACCCACTCACTCAACAATACGCCCACTTACAGACCCGTTCACGCACCCATACAATTAACACTGGCTACAGTTGTTTAGCAAACCAAACCTGTACTCAAGACTTGGTAATACCAGTGTTTTGTTGCAGATACAACAGCTCAGAGACGTTTTGGCTCAATAGTCTTGCTCATGAGCCCAAGATAAAAACTTTCACCCGCATTACCCACTTGATGTATCCAACCTCTGCTGCATGGCTTTAAGCCTGAAATTGCGCCTATGTCCCAGTAAACCACAATGAGTAATTTTTGATTGGTAGTTTAATTTTACTTGCAACTTTTTCCCTTCAAAATTGAAAAATTAATCTCTCCATTTCCCCTTAACCTATTTTAATAACCTTGGAATCTTTTTTTACTCATTATATTTTTCTCTGTGTTTCTAAATTGGTTTGGGTATTTAATTGTGTTGTATAATTTTCTTTAAAATTATTTGTACTACTTAAACGTAACATACATTTTTTTGATAATTGCCTGTTGCTTATGCCATTGCTGCCAGGGTTTAAGAAGAGATTCTCTTAGAAGTGTGTTTTGACCATATCCAGAGTGAATCTGTTGAGTTGGTATGGGTGCCTGCTCCCAAATTAATAGTCGCAATCCTGGCACATAGCTTAATTGGATTATGTTTTTGGTGAATTCTTTAGGTTTCAATATGATGCTTTGCTACTTTACTATTTACTGGAATCAGGGTGTACATTTTCAGGGCCCCAGAGTTGATAATTATTAGTAATGGTTAATTGATTCCAAATGAACCATTGTCTCCTACAATGTATCTAGGCTGTAATAAGTAGGTCAGGTTCACAAGATGGAGGGCAACCAAGGATGTTCAGAATGACATACACTTATTCCTCACTGCACATGCGACCTCTTTAAATGAACCATTCTTATGTAAGCGCACAGGTAGTTGTGCACCTCAAATGTATGCCAATCTAAGCAGTGGCTGCCGGCATGGCTCACGGGTGGCGGGGCGAGCACAAGAGGGGTTTGCTGGGGGGTGTCTTGGAGGGGACACACTGGGTGGCGAATATTTAAAAAAAAGTACCTTGCCTCCGGGTCCTGCGTCTCTGCTCCTACTCTCCTCGTGGAACTTGAGGAAAAGGAAGCACAGCAGCCTCCACTGACCAATCACAACGATGCAATGCAGCGTTGTGATTGATTTTGAGCCTCCTGGTTTGACTTTCAACCAGGGAATGGGGGCCTGGGCATGTTCTCCACACAGGCTGTAATGAGCCTGCATGGAGAACAGGGTAGGTGCGCATGACTGGTTTGGGCAGCCGGAGAGGGCCGACCAAACAGTTATTGCGCACTTAGGAGTGGGCAAACCACTCCTCCCCTGCCCTGCTCCGAGAGCAGGGCAGCCCTGCCCACCCGCCCGCCTGCAAAGCAGCAGGAAGCATAAAACAATAATAATGCAAAGTTATTATCATTTCATGCTTCTACTATGTACACACACTGCTTAAAAGCAGTGGGGCGACGCTCCTCCGCCATAGCAGAGAAGCCGCCACTGAATCTAAGTTAGATTGATCATGAACACGTGACAGGTCTGGTTGCAAGATGACAGATAAACGATCCACAGACAAATTGAAAAGATCTCTCTATTTCTCAATTAAATTGTGGATTTCATTCTTGATCCGGGTGTCAGTAGAGCTAGTCCCAATTAAAACACATAACAAATCGCAATATTTTTCACGGAGCTTTTAATTGCCATTTTGATAAATAGCTGTGATTGTTTATTGAAGACAAACCATATTTAGTCAGGAAACGAGAGTCTTACTTTTTCAGAGACAGTTCTAACTATTGAAAATGATGAGTAATGCATTTTAATTACAGTTGTTCAGTGTCATTTTGGCTAACGTGTACAGAAATTCATGCCAAGGTTTTGTAATTCTTCCCTGCCATTCTAGCTGAATGTATTTTCTCTGAGGTTTTCCAGGCTCTAAATTGATCAACAGAAACTAAAAAGGAAAACAATCTATTCCCTTCACAACTGAGCCTTTACCCTGGAGCTATTTGAACATATATCTTTTTCTCTCAAGCTGCAGAAGGTCAGGCTTCTGATTCATACCATAAGGCGGCTCTTTGGCAGAATTCGCTACTGAAATTTCTTTGGCGTCAGCACCAAACAGCACTAGTATTAAAACATAATCTTCATCTCCGAGTCCATTTATAAGGCAGTATTTGTCACGAGAATTCTAAATTACTTTCTTGTGTATTGTATAAAAATACACTCTGTAGAGAAGGTATGTGTAAATTGAACATTTCAGGTAATACAGCGTATGACTCAAGAAAATGTCTTTATATCCCCACAGGCAGGAAACCGCGAGAATTCTGCCATACAAACTGCATGCGATCAATTGCAGTAATGCATATTAAATGACCCATTGACAACATTAATGTCAGCATACTAGATGCGCACGACGTGTCAAATGTAAAGAGGAATTTGAGATACCACCTGCTCATCGACCTGTCAGTGGGTTCTGTTTCAATCACGCCCAGCAAGCAACCAGCAGCCACAGTGATTTAATTGCTGAATGTGTTAGCCGTCTTCTCAAGTGATTCTCCCCTTTAACTCTGCATTCTTGACAGTGCTTTCGTTCTCTAATAAAATTTAAGTTCATCCCGTTGATGAGACAAACTGCAGCTTTATCGCCAAGGCATTTTGCGCCCGTTTCAGAAGATGGCAATATGTTTAGTCGCATGACAGGAAATTGCTGGTTAAAAGTATGCCATCCTCTGTGAATAATTTGACTCTGGTAGAAAAGTAGCTGATCTCCGTATCTTATAGTTCAATAGGTATGCCGCAGATCTAATTTGTTTTAATTGTGTGTTATTCACAAAGCCAAACCAAAGTCACATAATAAACGTGCTATTAATTTGCAATTGTTATACGAAACATTGTTCATTGTAAACACACACTACAGAAGTGTTTCTAGCTGGCACGCTACACAGATTTAAAAACAAGGTTCATGGATCCAGTTAGTTATGGTGGGCATATTTAGGAATGGTGCATATATTCTACAGAGAAGAAATGTGTGTGCATAAACTGGTCTTATTGGATAGTTACAGATATGGCCTCCAGAGTCTACACTGGCAACCCTTAAGGATATAGTGTACGCCACATCATGTATAGAATAGGGCCTCAAGAAATAAGAACAAATCACCTCCATCCTAATGGAATTTCATTGGCTCCCCTTTCTGGCCTGCTCCATCTTCAAGGCAAAGTGCAACATTTACAAAACACATCAAAGTTGTCCTCTAACATACTGCTCGTAGACTTGAAACACAAGTCATGGTGAAACCAATGGTAGTTAACCCACAAGGAAAAAAATAGTTTTTTGTTTAAAGACCTTCACCCACTCAAGTAGTGGCATGTTTCATCATCAAGTCTTATATTGTCCCTACTGACAAGGAAGGGCTCTACCATTTTTCAGGGATTTCTTTGAGATGATCATCTGCCAAGTTCTTCTGAAGGATAAAAATACACCGATACACCCAGGTACCTCGTTCAATGGCATTTGTTCATGGCATGGCTAAAATGTAAGTGGTGTGGTATAGGGTATGATGGCTCTACACACTCTTTGGTATCCACAAGTTTCAGCCCTTATTAAAATGTCTGATAGGGGTCCCTGGCTTTCATCTGACTACTTGTATGCACTGGGATTTTTGTTCGTCTTTTACCTATTCTTATCAGTCAGTCCCCTAACTTAGGGGCTCATTACGATGGCGGACGGAAAAGCATTCCGACCGCCGTGCTAGCGGGAAAGTTCCGCCCGCAGGTACCGCGGGAAAATTGCCGGCCAGATTAGGATGCACCGCCAGAAACACCCTACCGCGGCGGTAAGTGAGGTGTTGAACTGTAAGCTCTCATTGTAGAGTTTAACACAGTTTGTAAATTGAGCTTCTCAAGGGTAGCACACTGCACAGCTTTCTTTAGCGTGTTCATGAACATTTCTACCAGTCCATTGGCCTGCAGCCACAGAGGAGTGCTCTGTTAATGCTTTATATTCAGATGCTCTAAGAAGTCCTTGAACTCCCGACTATTAAAAGGCTGGCCATTGTCAGATTTTAGTATGGCTAGAAAAGCCCATGTCACAAAGATGCCATCCAGTCTCTCAATGGCTCGTTCTTGAGTGGTGGATAAGAGATCCTGAATTAAAGGAAATCACAAGTGTTGATCCAAAATTAGCATCAGCTGATGTCCGTTGTTGTGTGGACCGAAAAAGTCAGTGGCTATTCTCTCCCAGGCATGCTTTGGGAGTTCTGACATATGTAGGGTGTGTTGACTAACTTTTGTAAACGGACAGTTGCATAGATGACAAGCATTTAATTCCTTCTCAACCCGCTCGTTGAGACATGAAATCCAGACTCGATCTCAGAGAGCTCGTTTTGTGGCAACAATTCCTCTATGTCCTTCATGGGCCACTTCAATCATTTTCTGCTGCAGATTCTCCGGAATCAAGATTCTTAACCCTCGCAATAACAGCCTCTTGAGTTATGGACAGTTCATCCTTGTGCTTTCTGTATTTTTGATATTCACCTTCAGTGGTGAGAGGTCGAGTGTGCTGGTTCCACACCTGATGTGTAATTATATCTTTCAAATTTAGCATGTCATTATCAAGGCTCATGGCAGTGAAAATCTGGGCTAGCGAAATGGCAGCTGGTGTGTTTGATTTTACGCTGAAGTTGATATAAGCTTTAGCTGACTTGACTGGAATGACATGACCTTGAATGGACACTCTGGAAAAGTAGTCAGCAGGGTTCTGATCCTTAACTGGAAGATGCACAATGTTACAATTGTACATTTGTAATCGTACTCCCCAACGTTCAATGCGAGGAGGCATCTTGGCCTTTGGATTGCCAAATATTGTTAGTAAAACTTGATGATCAGTTACCAGTGTAAAAGGCTTTCCATACAGGAATACATGGAAGTGTTCAATTGCCTATACCATGGCTAAGCTTTCTTATTTAGGGTGTGAGTAAGCATGTTCCGGTTGCGACAAACTCCTACTTTCATACCCCACAATATGCCTTTGACCATTCAGGTGTCCTCTGTGCTGTGCAATGATAGCACCTAACCCTTCTGGGTTAACGTCAACAACAACCTCTGTATGAAGTTTCAGAGTTACACAAGCCATTTCAGTAGCACTCTCAATGGATTGTTTGATTTTCCTAAAACTTTTCTCACATTCATGTGACCACTGAAATGAAACACTCTTTTTTGTGAACTCTCTCAGTGGAGCACTTACAGTGATAAAGTCTCGCACATATCTGGAACAGTAGCAGGCCATGCCATAACATGAACGGACCATTAAAGCATTGTATGGGGGATTAGCATTAGACACTGCTTGTACTTTAGCAAGATCAGGTGTCATACCCCCAGAAAAGATATGGCCAAAGAATTTGAACTTTGTCTTACAGAACTCACATTTATCTGCATTCAAAGTCAAACCTGTATGAAGCAGTAAATTACATACTTGTTTGAGAGCCTTATCATGCTCCTTTTGGGTAACCCTGGGCGTAGTTCGCGAAGTAGCGCTTCGCGAAGCTACGCAAAGTGAAGTTCGCACTACGCGAGCTTCGCGTAGCACTACGCGAACTGCGTAGTGCGTGTTCGCAATGATTACACAGTGCCGGATGTTTGTCTGCACTGTGCAATCATTGAAAACGGCATCTTGCACAGTGCGAGCTGTCTTTTACTGCCGCTCGAGTAGATTTTTACTCGAGCGGCAGCTTTCTCAACGCCGACTGGTAGTTTCTCATCGCTAGCGGTCGCGAGCATACGCGACTACTCGCAATGAGAAACCTGACCTCCCCGCGTTGAGAATCTCGCCGGGAGGTTTATTTTCCACGCTCGCGATCGGCAACTTGTGTTGCTGATCGCGAACGAGGAAAAAGTCTCGCCGGGATGTCATTTTGCTTGCTCGCGGTCGCCAACTTGACGTTGAGGACCGCGAGCAAGCAAAAAATGACCGCTGCACTACGCTACGCTACGCGTGTTTGCACTGTGCTACGTGCAATTCGCGTTGTGCGAAGTAGCGCAAACTTCGCAAACTACGCGAGCGTAGCGTAGTTTTCCGCCCAGGCCTACTTTTGGGTAGCTCTCAAAACCAATATGTCATCATTATAATTGAACTCATTCATGCCAGGCTGTATGATACATCAATTGACCTCTTGAAAAAGTTCTGCAACTGATGACACACCAAAGCTGAGTTTTTTTTATCAAACATGTTTAGAAAAGGTTGTAAGGTACCTGCAGTTTTCTCTGAGTTCCAACTGATGATAAACTTTATTCAAATCAAGGCGAGAGAAAACATTTGCACCATTTAATTGTGTTATATCAGCAATGTGTGCACCTGGATATTATTCTCATTCAATTGCCTTGTTTGCCTGACGCATGTACTGCTCCTTCACTGTCCTTTTTGGGCACTACCACGATGGGAGAAACCCATACCATTGGACCAGTAGGACGCTAAATGATATCATGCTTAAGTAACAATTCAATTTCTTTTTCAACAGCATCTTGTAAATGAAAAGAAATGTCTCTATGTCTTTGAGCAACAAGACTGACGTCTAGTTAATATGCAACTTTACTTTCATAGTGCTAAGCTTTCCCAAACCATGAACAGCAAGGGGAGCTGACTTAATATTTCGTGGTGAGCATTCATGTTGTACTTAATGGAAATCAGTCCCATATCAATAGCTGTGCTGAAGCTGAGTAGACAGGCACATAGAGCTGTCCCTCGAAGCACATGGATGGGATGGGTGTTTGCACCTATGTGTTCTTATGTATTATCATCGCTACAAGTGAACCTTGACTCTTTGAGGGTGTTGATGCAGCCCATGCATACACTCTGATTTTCAACAGCATAAGTCATGGTAAGGGATGCAATTCATTATATTTGTTCTCAGGCATAATGTTTAGCATTGTACCACTGTCAATGATGAAAGGTATCGAACAACAACTTACTTTCAGTGTAAATTTCGAACAATGTTTGGTGCTGTGGCATGTCGACTTTTTTTTGACTGACATTTTTCTTCTTTTCTTCACATGTGGCCAGTCCAACATCTGTGCTTTTCTTGGGTAAACATCGACTTGGCGCAATAATCTTCTTCACTTTCACTTGACACTAATATAGAAGAAGCGTTTGATGATGATTTAGATGACAATTGACTTCGTTCAGTGTCTATTTGTCTTACCTGACGTCTCCGCTGGGCCTTGTGGATGCGTATCGAACGTTGCATCGGGAACGTTCCCGGTGGACATTTTGACTTGTGCAGCGATGCACCTGTTTTGCCCTTTTGCTTTGCACACACCACACAATGGTTCTCCTTCCCACAGCCCTTACATATCTGCCCAATGATGTGACATCTAAAACATAACTTCTTTTTACGTGTAGACATCACCTTGTGTCCCTCAGTGTTTTGCTTAAACATGACTTTCCAGACTCATGACTGATTCATTCTGGGTACCTCCGGCCTTCATGTCAGCAACTTGTTGGTCGCCACACTCTTCAGCTCTAGCAGCATTAACACTGGCTCCAGACTCAGAGTTTCTCCCAGCATTTACCATCTGAATGAATCGGACATACATCCATCAATGAGCCTGACACGTATGGCTTCTTTGTCATTAAATTTATTGAACTTACCGGGGTGATAAGTTTGTCAAGTCTTTCTAAAAATGCATCAATGGTTTCCCCAACTTTCTGTCAATCTTGACTGAAAATATATCTTTCATAGTCAACATTGGGCATTGAATTGAACTTGAGATTTAAGGTTTCTTCAATCTGATGGTATGTGATTTCTTCATCAGTTCATGGCATTTCCTTTATGACTTCCTTTACACCTACACCAGCAAGATTTTTGAGGCATTTGATAATCTTTTTATCAGTCTTTTCAAGTGCATCAATGAAATCTTCAAATGTCCCTTTCCACATAGTCCATCGAAACGCCAATATTTCGCTTTTTAGAAGTATCAAATGATGATGGTAGTTTCAAGAAGCGGCAGCATTGTAGACCAGTGTGCAACTTACTAAAGCAGGGTGTGGTGGTCTTTCGGCAACTGTTTTTATTTCATTTTCTCTGAGGCCTTGTGATATTCTGGCCTATAGATAATCTTTGATAATAACTGGGAAAGTGATTTTCTTCTTGGTCTCCATTGGAATAACAACCTGCTACTATTCAGAACCCCTCACTGACTTTCACTCTTCAAAGACCTATGGAGGTGTTCTGAGCGGATCACTGACAGAAAATCGAGGAGCAAAATATCGACCTGGCAAAATATCGAGGAAAAAATATAGAATGCCAGAATATCGAATTCCTATCTACAAACAGGTAAGTACAAAAATATCGAATCCAAAATATCGTTGTAAAAATATAGGAGGTCATTACGATGGCGGACGGAAAAAAACCGACCGCCATAGTAGCGGGAAAACACCGCCCGCCGCTACCGCGGGAAAACCGACGGCTAGATTAGGATCCTCGGCGGTAAAACTCCAACCGCGGCGGAAAGGAGACCCGAGAATCCGCCGTACGCCTGCGGAAAGGGCCCAAACCCGTCCGCGGCGGTCGGTTTCGTAGCGGAAACAGGCCAAACGTCCGCAACCACAGCGGAGACACCGCCATCAAAATTATGATATTCCCGACATCCCCGCGGTGCAGTGCGCTGTTTCCGACCGCCGCGGTCGACAACATTGAAGAATCAGTGAGACGGCGGAAGCGCCATAGCCGAGCCACCACTGCGGACGCTCCGTTAAAAAAATGGCGGTCGCTAGAAAAACACACAACATGGCCACAAAGTGCACCAACCATACAAGGCATGCACCCAAAAATAGCTAACACAGCCCAACGACACACCCCCATGGGAAACTCCAAAACTACAAATCCCAGGTACACACACACACCACACCTGCAACCAATACCCCATCCTGACACACCCACAGACACCAGTATAAATCCAGCCCCCAACAGACCACAATCCTTTGCAAAACTCCACAACTGAGGGGACATCCACCACAGATGACAGGAGAGGCAAATCTGCACAACACACACACATCACCACCACCACCATCACTTCCACACCTGCACCTCTAACACCTATGCACAGCACACACCATACACATCACAACCACCACTACCACTCCCAAACCTGCACCCTAAACACCTTGACACATCACACACCATGTCACCACAGAGAATGCCCAAATTCAGTGAGAGTGAGTTGAGGGTCATGGTCGATGAGATAATCAGGGTAGAACCACAATTGTTTGGTGACCAGGTCCAACAGACACCACTAGCAACAAGGACGCAAATGTGGAGAAGGATAGTAGAGAAGGTCAATGCAGTAGGGACCGTGCCACGCAATAGAGATGAAATCGTGAAGAGGTGGCACGATCTGAAGGCAGTGGTCAAAAGAAGAGAGCCAAGAACCATGAGGTGGCTCACAGGACAGGCAGTGGCCCTCCCGTTCCACTCAAAACATTCACTGAATGGGAGGAGAAGGTGCTTGGCATTCTACATCCAGAGAGTCTCTCAGGAATACCCGGGGAGTGGAGGCTGGTAAGTACAAACAAATGCCTAACATCACACAAATGTACTGTCTTGCACTATTACAAAATAATACCTCCTAGGTACAAATTCATTCATGTGCACAACACTCCCCCAACACATCTCTCACAGTTACAACAGACACTCCCCCTGAAGCCCCCAAAGGTAGTTAGCAACATCACCATGGGTACATGTGTACATGCTGCCAGCACTACAACTCCCACCAGGCCCCCTTGTCCCACAGTTGAGCAGGATGTAGCCCTCCCCCCACCCAGAAGCAAGCCTCAGCCATTGTGTGCTACACCCTCACCTAACAGGCAGGTAGCCATCTTCACAGGGAGGTGGGTGGGTGTTTGGGAGGCCTGCACTACAACTCCCACCAGGCCCCCTTGGCCCAGAGCTGAGCAGGATAGAGCACTGCCCCCACCCAGAAGCATGCCTCAGCCATTGTGTGCTACACCCTCACCTAACAGGTAGGTAGCCATCTTTACCGGGAGGTGGGTGGGAGTTTGGGAGGCCTGCACTACAACTCCCACGAGGCCCCCTTGGCCCACAGCTGAGCAGGATAGAGCACTGCCCCCACCCAGAAGCATGCCTCAGCCATTGTGTGCTACACCCTCACCTAACAGGTAGGTAGCCATCTTTACCGGGAGGTGGGTGGGTGTTTGGGAGGCCTGCACTACAACTCCCACCAGGCCCCCTTGGCCCACAGCTGAGCAGGATAGAGCACTGCCCCCACCCAGAAGCATGCCTCAGCCATTGTGTGCTACACCCTCACCTAACAGGTAGGTAGCCATCTTTACCGGGAGGTGGGTGTGTGTTTGGGAGGCCTGCACTACAACTCCCACCAGGCCCCCTTGGCCCACAGCTGAGCAGGATAGAACACTGCCCCCACCCAGAAGCATGCCTCAGCCATTGTGTGCTACACCCTCACCTAACAGGTAGGTAGCCATCTTTACCGGGAGGTGGGTGGGTGTTTGGGAGGCCTGCACTACAACTCCCACCAGGCCCCCTTGGCCCACAGCTGAGCAGGATAGAGCACTGCCCCCACCCAGAAGCATGCCTCAGCCATTGTGTGCTACACCCTCACCTAACAGGTAGGTAGCCATCTTTATCGGGAGGTGGGTGGGTGTTTGGGAGGCCTGCACTACAACTCCCACCAGGCCCCCTTGGCCCACAGCTGAGCAGGATGGAGCACTAGTCCCACTCATAGGCATGTGACATCTGTGCAGCCGCACATGACACCATGCTACTTAGTCCACAGTCACCAACACAAATAATGCAAAACAGTTGTGTTGTAGTCACCATGCACAAGTCTCTGTTCAAAATTGACCCACATTGTGTACACTGTGCCAGGCATCACACACTGCAACACTAACAACGATCATGCTGCCCTGCAGCAGTGTCTGGCCGTTTGTATGGCAAAGTGCAAATCACCCATGTCATACCACAGTGTTGCAATGTAAACAGTGGAAGTGCAGTGCACCCAAAAACTACACTGCAGCTGGGACTCACAATGCTAAACTAAGCAGATCCCAAATGTCCTGCAACACACCCAGCTACCACAGTGCTGCACTGAATTGCAGAACAGCACCTTGTCTGAATTAAATTGTCAAAGGTGTCTTGTTTGGATCACCAATGTGTGTATGCATTGACAATGTTCACATCTCACACTGTCTGTCTGAACAGTGCTGGTATAGTCTGGCCCCAAAACCATACATTGTCTGCACAGGGCTGAGTACATCTCACACACACACCACTGTTGACCACAACATGTCAGTGTATGGATGCCCTGGAACATCTGCTACACCAGTACTGGGCTCATGTTCTCAGGGCCACAAATACCATGAAACCATGACAATGTGGAAATGTATGCTGGGTGAGATCTTCACCCTGCTGTATGTCACCACTGTGCTACGAGACCATACCCCTTGCCCTATTGTGCCTTCAAATGTCAGGGGAGTGAACCCCACAGCCAGATAGCTGGGACAACAGTGATGGGGGGCTATACCCCATGACCAAATGTAATCTGAAATCAATGGGTACAAAAAGCCACACACACATCATGCTCACCACATGCACATTCCATCCAAAGATTTCTACCAAGTCACATAGCCATGTCATTGCTCACCTTCACCCCAAACGGTAGTTAGCCATCTTCACAGTGAGACGGTGCAGTGTGTTTGGCTATCCGTCCCACAAAATGCAACATGCATGCTGTTCCACCACTATGGAGGATGGGACACTACACCCCCAATAAGAAGCATGTGGCAGGCAATGTATGCTACCCACCCAACTCACAGGTAGGTAACCGCATCTCACAGGTCGGGGTGTGTGGGGCTGGGAAGCTTGCACAACAACTCACACGGGCCCACCTGACCGCCAGCACACAAGACCCATTACTTCCTGGCACCAACATGCATGTGTCAGTCATTGCAATGTACACTTCAAAAGAACTGGCATGAGGACATATCATGCTGACTTGTCCCACACTGGACCAAGATGGAAGCCCTCATCCTACACACACGGAGAGGTCTCACAAATACAAGGAAAACACAGCAAACACAACATATCAACAGCCACAACATGCAGCCAGATATGCATTTAAAAAACATGTTGGCATAGGACACCAGGCCTCTCAATGCACAACTGCACACCCAGATAGCATTGGCAACTATAGTGTGCACACACCTAAGAAAATGAAACTGTGACAGCAACCAAAGTGTGAATGACTGAAACACATGTCGATGGAACTCCGAGCACAACCATTCACACCACTACATGCCATCTGACAGTAGCAGTGGTCCAGACCACCTGGGATCTAATTAAAGCAAACTTAAGCATGTCTGGAATTGCAAATACAGATATCTACACCACATTGAAAAGGTATGCATGAAACTACAATGCTCACTCACTGTGCAGAGAGAACCGCTACAAGGGCTCTACAAGTGACACATACGCGTAAATGGATGACATATGATTGATCAATAACAGGATGCCAACATGAGACTGTCAATGTCAAAAAATTATATGGTGCATGTCATGTCTTGACAACTCCCAATATGGACAAGTAATGTATGTACCACAACAGCTTGTAATGCATCACTGGATGTCGGTCAATGCTAATTTGTACAGGGAACAACTGCTGGATGTACAAACAGTTGATGTAACACTGCTAACACAAACTTTGATGGGTGCAACACAATGACCATTTCTCATCTGACCCACAGGTGACCAAGAACTCACTGCAGAGGATGACACCACCCTGCAGAGCCAGTCCCCCCGGAACAGAGACAACTGGATGAGGACTCCCTGGATTCATTGGATGAGGAGCTCCACGCTGGCCCATCTGGTGTGGCAGGCCGCAACCAGTCCCAGGCACCCATTGTCCCCCCAACCACATCAGCTGCAGCCCCTGACCATCCTCTGACAGCTGCTGTCACTGCCTGTGTGTCAACCACTACTACCACCACCACCACAGCTGTCCGCAACACCCTCCCTGCCCCAGGGGTTGAGCAGCCCACCATATCGACTGCGGAGGCCAGGGAGAGGATGCAGCGGGCCAATGTGAGGACCGGACAGGACCGTGGCAGCAGTGCAGCTGGTCGGGACAGGCTCATGCAGAGGGGGACTGATCCTGGGACGGAAGCCCTGGGCCACATCGACAGAGTCCTTGGGGCATACCAACAGGCCCAGGGACGAATGGGCCGGTTAGAGGAAGAATCTCGGGAGCACCTCCTGCTGCTGAGGTCCATGGACACACGCATGGGACAGATTGTGGACCTCTTGGGGCAGCTAGTGGCGGTTCTGAGGGACAGGCAAGCGCAACATTCTACCCCTCTGCCTCCCCCCGTTGGGCAGCAGGATGACACTTCATCATCCTCCCCTGCGCCCACAGAGGGGGGTGAGTCCTCAGACACAACTGCCCCTGCAGCAGTGGCCCCTCCAGTGAAGCGCAAGAGGGGCCGTCCAAGGAAAGGCTAGGGGGACTCAC
Organism: Calotriton arnoldi; assembly: GCA_963921515.1. NCBI lineage: Eukaryota > Metazoa > Chordata > Amphibia > Caudata > Salamandridae > Calotriton > Calotriton arnoldi. The sequence goes on from CAWUFW010001538.1 coordinate 882,825, forward strand.
GTGCCCAAGCACCTGCCAAACGCTAGTCCCCGAACCAGCCATGATGGCAGACCACTGCACCACTGCATTGACCTTTTGGACTATCCTTCACCACACTGTCATGTGAATGGCATCCATCTGTTGGACTGGGTCTCCACATCATTGATGTGACTACTCAAGTATCTCATTTACCATGACTGTCAACTCACTTCTTCAATTCCCCCTTCACATTTTCTCCACCCTTGCATGTCACAGTTGTAAATAAATACACCTTACACACATGTTGTTGTGTCTGCTCCGTCTTTATTACAGGATGTGCAACCTTCACCGTGTAGGACATGGTCCAGGGGAATGGAATGTAGGTAACAAGTGAGATGTTGAAGGGACCTAGGGAAAACCGCAGAACAAGAGTCACTTGTATGGGTGTGGCATTGCACACATCACACAACACTTGTCAACAAGGTACTCAGATCTACAAACTTTACACAGAGCAACAGTCACCATAGAGACAATCTGTATCACACTAACCAATCACACATACATTGGCAGGCAGCAATGAGTCAACACCAAGCTGCAGTCAGCAAGCTCACATACACCCACACAGCAACAGCAACACCATCAGACCATTTCGTCCCTTCTACATCGTCACTCACCTTCAAGTGAAGTAGCGGGTGATGAGCTGTTGATGCATGTCGACCCCTTCCTCCTCTCCACTGCCCTCGTCACTGGATCCGGCTTGATTTGCAGGCGGCGGCCTTGGCTGCTCATCATCGTCATCCAGGATCAGGGGTATTGTCTTGTGAATGGCCAGGTTGTGGAGCATGCAGCATGCCACCACTATCTGACACACCTTCCCTGGTGAGTACATAAGGGCCCCCCCAGTACGGTCCAGGCACCGAAATCTTGATTTTAGGAGACCAAATGTCCGTTCTATCACACGCCGTGTCCTCCCATGGGCATCATTGTATCGCACATCAGCTGTCGTGACGGGGTTCCACAATGGGCTCAGCAACCACGGGCGGTTTGGATATGCCGAGTCACCTGGGTGTGAGAGACACAGATTAACCTTGCAGTCCCAAAATGCAACACACCAGCATGTCACACACACACACCACTCTAATCCACTATGCATACTCACCCACAAGCCATGCACGCTCAGGAAGCAGATTGGCCATCAACTGAGGAACGATGCTGCTGCGCAAGATGTGGGCATCATGGGCTGAACCGGGAAACTTGGCACACACGTGTGAGATGATCATGTCCGCCAGGCACACCACTTGAACATTTACCGAGTGTGAATGCTTCCTATTGCGGTAAACCTGTTCACGTGCCTGTGGTGGCACAAGCACAACATGTGTGCAATCAATTGCACCAATGACATGGGGGATATGTCCAAGGGCATAGAAATCACCCTTCACAGCCACCAACTCAGGCCCCCTGGGAAAATGGATATATCTGTCTTTGTACAGCATCATGGCCGACAGGACATCCCTCAGCACCATGCTGAACATCGGCTGTGACATCCCACCTGCACTTGCGACCGTGTGCTGGACTGAGCCCGTTGCAGAGAAATGCAGCCATGCCATCACCTTAGATGTTGCGGTGAAAGCTGTTGGATATGTCCGACGTGGCTGCAGGTGGGGCTCCAACATAGCACATAGGTTCTGCAGGGTTTGTCGGTCCAGCCTGAATTTGCGGATTATATCCTCATTCTCCATGTCTGCCAGGACTGTGAACGGACGATGGATATTGTGCCTCCTCCTCCTAGGACAGATCACAGTGCACAGATGTCAATGCAGAAGACAATGAAATGTGCATCACATCAATTTCTTCTACAGACACATTCCCAAGTCTTACAACATGCACCATTAACCGACAGGGCACTTCACAAGTAGGTTCACATCAGGCACACTACTCGTACACCTGTCCCCTTACCAGCAGCAAATATCTGTGCACCCCTCCTGCTCATTCGCATGCACAGTGTGATATACTAACAGATATGTGTGCATACCTGTGAGTATGACCCCCAGCATATGTTAATAATTGCAATACTACCCGAACACACCATGTTGCTGGCCCTGATACACCTCCCAACACAGGTTGCACATGGCACACATCAACTACACACTGACCACCGGCTGAGCGTGGGGGACACGTGTGTGCATGTGCATTGGACAATGTGCCAGTTGCTGATGCCCCTAGTCCAGTCAATGAGACGACATTGTGCGTTACATTGCACACACAGACATTGACCATTATCTCCATATGCTATGCAACACATTAACTGGACAGTCTACATTTCATTACACAGCACATGTGACATGTGCGAGTGTATGTGCCCATGCAATGTATTGGCGACCCATATATGGTATGTGTTGGTGACGTGGAGTGACATGTCCCTTTTGTGCATTTGCCCTCATGAGGACCCTTCAATTGTTGAGACACTGGGCACTGTACATGTTGGCCTATGCAGAGAGCTGGAGGACACGTTAGGTGCAGCACAGCTACTCCACAACTCCATTAACGCTCACTCCAGGCACTGTCTGGCAGACAAATGGCGGTGCCTACCGCCTGGCCACTGAGGTGTGTCACCGACCATAACCCATGCACGATCGCGGGAGACACCGCCAGATATGTATGTGACAATAGCGGTCACCATGCACCGCTCCCCAAATCACGGTCACTCCAGGCACTGTCTGGCAGACATATGGCGGTGCCTACCGCCTGGCCACTGAGGTGTGTCACCGCCCATAACCCATGCACGATCGCGGGAGACACCGCCAGATATGTATGTGACAATAGCGGTCACCATGCACCGCTACCCAAATCATGGTCACTTCAGGCACTGTCTGGCAGACATATGGCGGTGCCTACCGCCTGGCCACTGAGGTGTGTCACCGCCCATAACCCATGCACGATCGCGGGAGACACCGCCAGATATGTATGTGACAATAGCGGTCACCATGCACCGCTACCCAAATCACGGTCACTCCAGGCACTGTCTGGCAGACATATGGCGGTGCCTACCGCCTGGCCCCTGTGGTGTGGCACCGGCATGCCCCTGCAGCCAATGGGAAGCAGCCTCGCGGTAGCCTGATGCGAGTTTGAAAATCGCGGTAGGCGTGCACCACCCCCGCGGAGGCGGTCACTGGAGGCATTCAAAAGATGCACCACTGCGGTAGCGCGCACATGCATCCTACGGTGTGTCACCAGCATGGACCATGCCCCTGCAGCCAATGGGAAGCAGCCTCGCGGTAGCCTGATGTGAGTTTGAAAATCGCGGTAGGCGTGCACCGCCACCGCGGAGGCGGACATTGGATGTATTTGAATGAGGCAGACCTGGTACACCAATTGCAGCACCCTGGGACCACTGACACAGCCCCAGGGGCCTATATATGTGTGGGAGGGCGCACCACATTCCCACAGCTACCAGGGACTGCTGACTGACAACCCTCCACCTGCTGCTGCTGCCTCAAGGGACTGCTGGCTGCCACCCTGCACCTGCTGCTGCTGCCTCAAGGGACTGCTGGCTGCCACCCTCCACCTGCTGCCTCAAGGGACTGCTGGCTGCCACCCTCCACCTGCTGCCTCAAGGGACTGCTGGCTGCCACCCTGCACCTGCTGCTGCTGCCTCAAGGGACTGCTGACTGCCACCCTCAACGTGCTGCTGCTGCCACATGTCCATTGTGATGTCGAGGACTCAGAAGATCCGTGCCAGTCCCTTCACTAGTGAGGAGCTTGGGGTCCTGGTAGACGGGGTGCTTGCACAGTACCCAAGGCTTTATGGCAGCCCTAATGTCGTGGTAAGTCTCCCAGACTGTGAGTGAGAGTGCAGGGTGTGCACACGTGGGGTGGAGGTGCTTCGGTATGTGTCAGTGGTTGTGGGGCTCTGACATGCACTGCCTATCATGTTTACTACAGCGGGAAGGGCTTGGTGGGCTCTTTCACACGTTACCCTGCATGCCTATCCTGAGTAGAGGGACATGTCCTGTAGTGTCAGCCATACAGTGCAGCTGCATTTTGGTGATGCAGGAGTCTGGCCAGTTAGCGTTTGTGTGAATGGATGTGTTGCTCCCAATTAACCCACTCAGTGTCAGTCGACCTGCCCTGCACAGTCCCCACCGAATGCCACATGTCCACATCACTGCATGTACAGTGTGTACCATGTGTGTTTGGCTCACGGCTCTTCATCTAAGTCCCATGTCTGCCATGTAGATTGCACAGGAGCAGGCGTGGGAGAAGGGTGTGTGTATGACAGTTGTTGTCACTCTATGTGAGTTCCAAGACACAGTGAGGCTTTCACAGGGCTAGGACACTTAGGTCTGCGCAGTGTTGGACACAGTGAGTCTAACAACATGACACATGTTTTGCTATCTTCTCTATGTGTAGTTGTAGGTAACTGCAGACAGTAGCTGCAGGCAGACTACACGTTGCTTGCTGTGTTGGTATCCTGCATGTGAATGGGATGTGGAGGTACTGTGTCCACCATCGAACATGCATGCCTGTATGTCTGATTGACCAATGACATTGCACCATGTTCAGAGCAATTGTTGGCTATGTGACAGTTGTAGCTGGAGTTTTGGATGAGTCACTGTCGTGCTACTGCATTTTTGTTGTGTTGTTATTGTGCACTGTGTCACTGGAACATCCCCCCTCATGTCTCCCATGCCTGCAGCTGAAGGTCCACCAGCGTAAAGCCGTGTGGAGGGCCATTGCCTCCAGAGTCCGGGATCTGGGTGTGTCAAACCGAAGGCGCACCCACTGTCATAAAAGGTGGGACGACATCTGCCGGCTGAGCAAGAACGTGGCCGAGATGACGCTGGGGCTGCTCCCTCGGACTGGCAGGTTGGCTAGGCGCAGCATGACACCACTAATGGCCCGCATCCTGGCTGTCACACAACCTGAGCTGGACAGACGACTGAGGGAGCATCAGCAGCGAGCCAGGGGTGAGTATGTGTTGCAGGCTGCCTTTGGCTGGGAGTGGGTGCATGTGTCTACAGAGTGTGCAAATTGTCAGCTGTGTGACGTTGGTTGTGTGGTGCAATGTTTTGTGAGTGGCCTCTGTGCTGGGTGTATGTGCCATGCTTTTGCCCAAACGGTGCTTCATGAAGTGAGTTTTAGCACTGTGCATCTCTTTTACATTTGGAGTTGTGGCATTCAGGTACCTTCTGCTGTGTGGTAGTGTGTGAATTCTGATGGATGGGAATGCCAGTGTGCCAACTGTGAATGCGTTTCAATGAATGCGTGCAATTCCAGACCTCAGATGTCTGCCAGTCAGACATCTGAGGCCAATGTGCAACAGTAGATGTGCCCATGGACTCGATATGGTGGATGGCATGTGTGCAGGGTCATTGTGGGCTGGTATGTTGTAGTCTGTGTGGTCCCCTACTGCTCCACACATGTAGGTGATGTGCACCATGTCGTGGTGTTCATCCTTGCCAACATCGGGACAGTGTGTGTGCACAGGCCATTTTGGGGCTGTGTCTGATGTGAGCCAACTGCAGGATGGTGTGCTGTGTGAATCACCTGGGGCACTTATGGCAGGACGTGTGGCGGACATGCACCGTTGTGTAGAAATTTTGGGTGTCAAGATATATGTGTGCACAGGGTGGCATGCAATGTGCCGCACACCTCTTTCTAGGATGCAGATGTATTGGCACGTGTTAGTTCTGTTGATGCCACTCATCTCACAGTACTTCTCTCTCCTATGCAGCAGCTCCCGTATGTGCAGAGGGAGAGGGGACGGACACCAGTGGTGAGGCTTCCACTGCAACAGCCGCACCGGAGCTGACTGACACAGATGTGACCAGCGCCGTGGAGGGGGACAGGAGTCTGCTAGAGGATTCACAGCTGGAGACACTAAGCTCTACCTCATCTGACGCCAGCGGTGACACATCCATGTTGGGGGGTACAGGGAACGGGGACTCTGCCTCCTCTTCCGCCACACAGCGTCCAGTGCCCAGCCTCCCTTCAACCTCCACTGGTGCTGCCCGTGTCCGCACGAGTAGGAAGGGAAGAGTCACCTTCACCCCAGGCACAGCTGCCGCAGCCCATGTCATCCCTGCTGCCCTCAGTGCAGAAGCAGTCGAGCTATTGCGCCAGCTGTGTGTGGGGCAGACAGCACTTCTCAATGCCTTCCAAGAGCACGACAAAAAGTTGGGGCAGGTTATAGCTTTCATGGAGGGCTTACATTCCGACGTAGGTGGGCTACACCGGACTGTGCAGTCCTTGTCATCAACTGTGACAGCAGCCCTGCAAGAGGCACATAGTCAGGGAGCAGCTCCCAGTACTCGGTCCGGCCCCGTGTCACTGTGCACCTCTGAAGACAGTGACAATGTCCAACGGACCCCAAAGTCCCGATACAGAACCCGCAGCACACAGGAGCAGCAGCAACCCAAGCGTACTAGGGCACAGACACCATCCCCACATAAGAGTAAGGCCACCCCAGAGCGCAGAGAGAAAAGCCCATCAGGCGACAGCAAGGGCCACAAAGCAAAGAAAAAAGTATCAGGGTCACAGGCCTCACCTTCCTCCCCTGCCAAAGACTCCCCTGTCCCAAAGACGTCTCGCAGAGGCAAAAAGACAGTTTCCACACACACTGAGAAGGTGTTGCCTGCAAACATTACACAGGATGAGGGCCCCATGGATAATCCATCCTTGACCTCCACTCCCATCCCAAGCCCTGTGAAGCCAGCACGGGAGGACACTGTAGGGGGCAAAGCTGGTGGACAGAGGGAGGCAGGGTGGTGGCAAACACCAGGCAAGCGCACAGCGGGTTCCAGCATGTCCCCAGAGGGGGGTCACCATCCACACCAGAATCAGCTTTGGTGTTGGGGTCACCTGTTGTGTCTGCCCCAGTTCCCCTCAATCCCCAGACAGGGAAGCCTTTCGGGATCCCCAAGAAGTGGAGAGGCAGCCCTCCACAATCTCCGGCACACACTGTGTCTCACCAGGGCATGAGTCCACCTCCCCGGGCCACCACCCCACCTGGTCCAAGCAGCCCCCAGCTACCACATGCACAGTTGGCTCTTCCACAGTTGTTACTCCCACTGCCCAGGGTAGTCCGCCAACAGACCCCAACACACAGTCAGCTCCAAGTCCAACAGACAGCCCCATCTGAGTGGTGGTCACCCTCACACACCTGTCTGTCCACAGGGGTGCGTGTGATGCCCATTGTCAGGCCCATTACTCTGTTGCTGGGCATGGCATGGTAGAGTTGCATACATTCCCTGTGTAGCTTCTGATGTAACTACTCTGCACATTGTACTTGCCTTGTGGTTCACTGCTGTTTGCCCCCTGCCTGTGCAACTTCTCATGGACTCACTCTGCACGTTGTCCTGCCCACTGGCCTTGTTGTTCACTGCTGTGTGCCCCCTGCCTGTGCAGCTTCTCATGTGCCTCACCTGCACTGTGTCCTGGCCACTGGCCTTGCTGTTCACTGCTGTGTGCCCCCTGCCTGTGCAGCTTCTCATGGACTTAATCTGCACATTGGACTGGCCACTGGCCTTGCTGTTCACTGCTGTTTGCCCCTTGCCTGTGCAGGATCTAATGGACTTAATCTGCACATTGTACTGGCCACTGGCCTTGTTGTTCACTGCTGTTTGCCCCTTGCCTGTGCAGCTTCTCATGTACCTCACCTGCACTGTGTCCTGGCCACTGGCCTTGTTGTTCACTGCTGTTTGCCCCTTGCCTGTGCAGGATCTCATGTACCTCACCTGCACTGTGTCCTGGCCACTGGCCTTGCTGTTCACTGCTGTGTGCCCCTTGCCTGTGCAGGATCTCATGTACCTCACCTGCACTGTGTCCTGGCCACTGGCCTTGTTGTTCACTGCTGTTTGCCACTTGCCTGTGCAGCTTCTGATGTAACTACTCTGCACATTGTACTTGCCTTGTGGTTCACTGCTGTTTGCCCCCTGCCTGTGCAACTTCTCATGGACTCACTCTGCACTTTGTCCTGCCCACTGGTCTTGTTGTTCACTGCTGTTTGCCCCTTGCCTGTGCAGGATCTAATGGACTTCATCTGCACATTGTACTTGCCTTGTGGTTCACTGCTGTTTGCCCCCTGCCTGTGCAACTTCTCATGGACTCACTCTGCACTTTGTCCTGCCCACTGGCCTTGTTGTTCACTGATGTTTGCCCCTTGCCTGTGCAGCTTCTCATGTGCCTCACCTGCACTGTGTCCTGGCCACTGGCCTTGTTGTTCACTGCTGTTTGCCCCCTGCCTGTGCAGTTTTTCATGTAAATACTGTGCATATTGAAATGCCCACTGGCTTTGCTGTTGCCCAAATTTGTTGGCTCTATATGCAAATTGTGAATAAACACAGTTGGTCCTGCAGTGAGTTGTGTCAGTGTCCTTCCTGAATAAAGTTGTTTCTGTGTGTGCATGGTTTACTGTGTCACAAGCCCAGTATGCCACTTCAACATTGCCAATGGGTTGTGTCACATTTCATTTTTTTGCAGGGGTGGGAGGAACTTCATTTCTACATGACTGTGATACTTATGGGTGCAGTGCAGGTGGTTGGCAATGAAATCTTGTAGTCATCTTCCTTCTTGGCTCATGTTATCTATGGTGGACACATGTCAGGTTTGTGGGCAATGGCAGCACAGGGTGGGAGTTTGGGCACAGGCTTACAGGCAGGCAGGCCAGGGTCATGGGGTCTGTGTGAGCTTCCTTTCTGTGTGCCAATCAGTGTCGGTGTATGGACACCTTGTGGTGATGAGTTATCCAGGTCCCATGGCTTACTTCCAATGTGTGCACTTGGGTGGTGGAGAAGTGTATGGTGTGACTTTGTTGTGACTGTGGATGTGTGTGCACATGCATTGTCAACTACTGCCATGTGTGACCCTGGAGTGGTGTGCCTGTATGTGTACTTGTTTAGCCCTGTGGTTGTGTTTTGTGCACATGGCAGTATTGTGTGTTGCTGTTGTGGGAGGAGGTATGTGTGACATATCCTACTTGTGCTTGGCTGTCATGTAGTGTGTCACTGGGCCCTGTGTGTTGTGCAGCAGACATTGTCTTGTCCAGTATTTGGATGCCTATGTGTGGCTGGTCAGTATTTGAGTTCAGGGCCTTCCTTACATCCCTGTGCCTATACATGGGTGTCCTTGCTGTCTCCAGGAGTTGTTGCATTGGGGTGACCGTGGTTTGTGTTGACTGACTGTGTCAGCCATGTGTGCTGTGATGGGCTGTGTGTGTTCTCACATGTGTCTTGTCTTGCATGTGCATCACACATGCTTGATGGTTGTGTCACTGCCCTTCCATTTGTGGGCACCTCACTTTGGCTTTCCTATATGTTGTCCTCCATTACTGCTGGCATGAGGGTGTGTGTATGTAGCTGTGAGTCAGGGTGGTGTGTGTGTGTGTGACTTGTCAGGTAGTGTGTGCAGTGAAGTGTTTGGTCTTCATCTGTGTGTGTGTACATTTTGTGCCTGCCCTCAGTGTTCTTGGCTTGTGTGTGATGTTGTTGTGGTGTGTGTGTTGGCTGGGGCCTGGGCTTCTGTGCTATGTGTTCCTTTGCAAAGGGTCCTGCTGTGGCTGTATATGCAGTTGTTGGGACGTGGGGCATGGTGTGGCTGTAGTTGTGTGGTTGTGGTGCAGGAGTGGCACTTGTGAGGCACATGTTGTGTCCCTTCAAGGAGGTAGCTGGTGTGTTGTGGATGGAGTTGTGGCTCTGTGCAATTTGTACGGTGCCCTTGGCATGCGTTGGCCCTGTGCTCTGCGTTGTGTGCATGGTTTCATGCACACTGACCGTGGCGGTGACGTGACCGGGACATTTGTTCATGAATGCGGTATATGGGTGGGCAGTATGTGGCACGATGTTTTTGTGACAGGTGGGACATGTGTATGTGCAGTGATGGCTGTGTGCCTGTCCCCACAGGGGTGTGTGGTGTTCCCATGCAATGTTTTTCCCCCCTGGAGCTGTGTATTGTGTTACTTGCACTGTTGTGTCTGTACGGACCTGCGGAGGCGTCCGTGGCGGTGGATAACTTGCAGGTGGTGGATCATGTACAGCACCGGGAAGGCGTGTAGGGCAGGATCCATCGCGGTGTGTCCCGGGTGTTTCTTTTCTGTCTCCGCTGTGATGTCTCCGCCGGCTTTCGCTGTGCGGTTTCTCCGTCGCGGTGCGCTGTCCTGTTTCCGGCATCATGATATCTTCGGCGTACGGGACGTCATTCCGCACGGCGGTGTGTGGTGATTGGCTCACTCCGCCGCAGTGGCGGGCGCTGTTCGATGGCGGTCGGCGTCACACCGCGGCGGACGGTAAATGCCTATGTTTTCCCATCCTAATATGGCGGTCGTAAAGACCGCTGCTGGCGTGCGGAAAAAGGCATTTTTCCGCACCGCCGCCACCACGGTCGTGCCTCCGCCAGACATCCTGATAGACCCCATAGTTAGTCAAAATATCGAATTTTTTAAATGTCTTAAAAGTAATGTAAAATTAATAAAATAATACATATAATTAACTAAAACATACTTAAAAATACTTAAATAACCTTAATATTAATAAATATTTAATGTAAGTTAAAAAAAATAAACATGCATTTTTATTTTTTAATACATATATATATCAACGTAATATTAATAACAAATATTCAATATTTTTAGCGTAGGATAGCGGGAGGGTAAAATTTACTATTCTCACTCCAGTGAGTGCAACAGTAGGGAAAGCGTTGGATAGCGTAGGGGTAAAAATTACTATTCCCACTCCAGAGAGTGCAACAGTGGGGAAAGCGTTGGATAGCGTAGGGATAAAAAGTACTATTCCCACTCCAGAGAGTGCAACAGTAGGGAAAGTGTTGGATAGCGTAGGGGTAAAAATTACTATTCCCACTCCAGTGAGTGCAACAGTAGGGAAAGCGTTGGATAGCGGGAGGGTAAAAATTACTATTCCCACTCCAGAGAGTGCAACAGTAGGGAAAGCGTTGGATAGCGTAGGGGTAAAAATTACTATTCCCACTCCAGTGAGTGCAACAGTAGGGAAAGCGTTGGATAGCGGGAGGGTAAAAATTACTATTCCCACTCCAGAGAGTGCAACAGTAGGGAAAGCGTTGGATAGCGGGAGGGTAAAAATTACTATTCCCACTCCAGAGAGTGCAACAGTAGGGAAAGCGTTGGATAGCGTAGTGGTAAAAATTACTATTCCCACTCCAGAGAGTGCAACAGTAGGGAAAGCGTTGGATAGCGTAGGGGTAAAAATTACTATTCCCACTCCAGAGAGTGCAACAGTAGGGAAAGCGTTGGATAGCGGGAGGGTAAAAATTACTATTCCCACTCCAGAGAGTGCAACAGTAGGGAAAGCGTTGGATAGCGGGAGGGTAAAAATTACTATTCCCACTCCAGTGAGTGCAACAGTAGGGAAAGCGTTGGATAGCATTGGGTAAAAATTACTATTCCCACTCCAGTGAGTGCAACAGTAGGGAAAGTAATGATTTAATATTTAAATTAAAAAAAAAAAATTACCAATACCAATAAAAAATTAATTAACATTAATTACCAATTACAACATATTTAATAATTAATTAATTATAAATACCAATAAATATTATTTATTAAAAAGTAATTACCTATTAATAATTAATTAACAACCGATTAATTTTCAATACCAAAAATTAATAAGTAATACAAAATGTTTACCAATTAATAATTAATTAACAGTAAATTAATTATCAATACACAAAAATATTTCCAATAATTATTTAATTACAATTAAATTACTTCCCACCCTATTCCCTATAAACCCACAACCCGCTCCGAATAATAAATTAATACAATTAATATAATTATCAATTAATCAATTAAGAAAATGAATTACCAATTAATACAAATTAATTACCAATTAATAAAAATTAATTACCAAATGAAAATGAATTAACAATAAATTAATAATCAATACCAATAAATAAAAATAAATAATTACTGAATTACAATTAAATTACTTCCCACCCTATTCCCCTATAAACCCACAACCCGCTCTGAATAATAAATTAATACAATTAATATAATTATCAATTAAAAAATTAATAAAAATTAATTACCAATTAATAAAAATTAATTACCAATTAATAAAAATTAATTACCAATTAATAATTAATTAACAATGAATTATTTATCAATACCAATAAATAAAATTAAATAATTACTTAGGGGCTCATTACGATACCCGGCGTAAAAAAATCCGCCAGGCATGGAAGCGGCAAAAATGCGCCCGCACACACCGCCTGAACACCGACCACGCCATTATGAGTACACAAACCGAAAACCGCCATCGGCGAAAAATCACACAAAATACCGCCCGCCATCGTCCGAGTCGGAGTCAAACCGCCCGCCACGGACGGAAACACGCACGACAACACAAAACCGCCCGCCCACACGGCCGACACACCGCACGTGAAATTACGATCGCACCGCCATGAGCGCGGAAAAACAACAAATATACCGCCCGCCAGCGCAAACAACGCCGATGAGAATCGACACGGCAGAAGCCATGGCGCCCACGTACCTGCACAGAAACCATCCGCACACAAAACCAATAGCACACAACATGGCCAACAAGTCCACACAGCAAGGCACACACAAATACACAAGCACAGTACACATCCCGAAAACACCCCCGGACAAACAAAAAATACAAAGGCCAGAACCCCAGACACAACACACCTGAAAACAACAGACCATGAGGACACACCCACATAGGTGAGTACAAAAGCAGCATTCCCACAGACCACAACCCCTTGCTACATTGCAAACCAGAGAGGAGAGGAGAGGACACAGTGACACAGCAAGGACAGCAGCACACCACAGAAACGCACACATCACAACCACCACCACCACCACCAAACACCGGCACCACAAACCCCCTGCACATTACACAACACACACCGCACCAGCACCACAAACACCATGGCACCACAAAGGATGCCCAAGTTCACGCCCATGGAGCTGACGGTCATGGTCGACGAGATCATCAAGGTGTACCCACAAATCTATGGGAACATGGTCCAGCACACACCACTAGCCACCAGAAACAGAATGTGGAACCGGATCGTAGACCAGGTCAATGCAGTCGGGACCCTGCCCAGGAACAGGGTCGAGATTAACAAACGTTGGAATGACGTAAAGAGCCTGGTCAAGAAGAAGGAGGGCAAAAACAGAGAGCTGGCTGCCGTCACTGGCGGAGGGAATCCCGCGCTCTTTAAGACCTTCAAAGCGTGGGAGGAGAAGGTGCGAGTCGTAATCCATCCGGAGATCCTCGCCGGATTAGCAGGGGGAGTGGAGGCTGGTAAGTACAAACTAATGTATACCAGCACACCGCTATGTACTCACATGCGCAACTACCATGCCACAGCTCCCAGGGACAAACACCCCCATGTCCAGCACACAATACACAACACATCACACACACATGCAACAGACACTACCACACACAGCCCAAACCGAACAACTGTAAGATGCGTGGGGACATGTGTACACTAAGCCAGCCACGTAACCACCAACAGGTCCCCAAATATGCCAGAAGCGCCACAACGAGCACCCACCACACCCATGTGTCCGCCACAGCTGCACTAACCGACAAGTAACAGATAAGTGGCAGGAACACAAAGTGCAGTGGGTGGGAGGGTGGACAGCCCAAGTACAACACACACCAGGCCCCAGTCCCACAGCACAGCAAGGAGGAGCATCCCCCACACCCCACAGCCACGTGTCAGCCACCGCAGTGCACAACGACAGCCGAAAGGCAGACATCACGGTCCACAGCAATCGGTGTCAGTGGGTGTACAGCCACTTCCACGACCCACTACACCCCCCACCCCCACAGACCTGCAACATGGAGCACCCCCGCTTAGAGCCATGTGGCATCCAGTACAGTGCACGCACGAACAACTTGCAGGTGGGAAACTGGACAGGGCTGGATTACTGGAGGCATGAGGACCATAACACCACCAACACATGGGACATGTCACGTAGCACACGGACACGCAGCACCGCCCACCGTCACGAACAAGTGAACAATATGCACACGGACATGAACAGCAGACTCACACCCCACATGACCCATCACAGACATAGCAACACCCAAGGAGCCACGTCTGCATGCACAAGCCACACTGAATATAGTCCCACACGGCAGCCACTGTGCAACTCATCACACACAACCGAAACATCATTGAAGTCCTGTCCATGTAGCCCCCACTGCCTGTCAACCCCACACCCCACAACTACGCCTATGTAAGACAAACAACACTAGACGCAACAGAGCGGAACAACAGAAATGCACACGAACACCACTGAACCCATCAAACTCACAGACACACCATGCACATACAACATACCATCCATCCCATCCGTCAGCCCCAGTCACATGAAAGGCATGTCATCCGCACAGCTGCCACACATACAGCAGTCACGCTAAGACACATGCCCATGACCAACCATGTGCCAGAAGTCAATTAAGCGCACGACACACTGTGAGCAACAACACACAACATGGGCCACACCCCCCGAGCACTGCAGTGATGCACATGGCACAGGGCAGCACGCACACCAAGGAGATGGGACAACTGCAATACATTGGCTGGCACACAACTATCACTCACTCATAACGATGCGTCCAATGCCATGTCCAGTAACCACAACAGACAGCAAATATGCAGGGCATGTCAGGCATGCACACACCTCAGACCATGCACTGTCATGCTGCCACAACACATGTCACGTTCGGCACCCATGGCTCACAGCATGTACCCCAAAAGCATATCCCCTCCCAAATGCGAATCTGGGGCATGGCCCCCATGTTGCCATATGCGTTCCTAAGCGTTCCATTTGAACCCCAAAAGCATATTCCATCCCAAATGCGAATCTGGGGCATGGCCCCCATGTTGCCATATGCGTTCCTAAGCGTTCCATTTGAACCCCAAAAGCATATTCCATCCCAAATGCGAATCTGGGGCATGGCCCCCATGTTGCCATATGCGTTCCTAAGCGTTCCATTTGAACTCCAAAAGCAAAGTACAAACCAGACCCAGGATGGGCCAGGAGCCCGCATACACCAGAGTCACAATGAGTAGGGGCAAAGCAACACACCCATCGGCATGGCCAATCCGTCCCATGCCACATGTGCACAGCACACAGTCCCATTGCCTAGCACACACAACTACAGATGCCACAGCCACACACTCGCCTCCGGGAAACCCATGTACGAGATTGCACGAACTGCCAATGTCAGACGACTAATACATACTTCGCCAGGTGCAACACAATAACAAATCTCATTCTCTCCACAGGTGACGAACTGCTGGACGCTGGGGATGGAGACAGCAGCCAGCACAGCCAGCCTACAAGCCCCCAACGAGGACACACGGATCTGGAGGATCTGTCCACCTCTTCGGACACGGACCACCAAGCTGGCCCATCTGGCGTGGCAGGGCCCAGCCGCTCCCCAGGACCCCTCCTACCCACCAACCCATCATCCAGGGATGCTGAACAGTCCCAGTCCCCTGCTGCCACTGTCGTTGCGGCCACACCCACGGTCATTGCGGCCACTACCACTGCCGCAACCGCCACCATCGCCGCACCGACCACCACCGCCTCCACCACCACCACGTCTTCGCTGGCACCAGCCCCAGCGCAGGTGGTGGCCCGGCCGACTGGATCCACCCTGGGAGCCACAGCGAGGACCGTGGTGAGCAATGTGGCTAGTGGGCAGGCCGGTGGCAGCAGGACTGGTAGGAGGAGCAGGGTCAGGGAAACGCCAGCCTCCCCTGGGAGCCATGCCCTGCCTCAAATGGCCAGAGTCCTTGGGGCCTATGAAGAGGCCCAAGGACAATGGGCCAGGTCTGCTACTGACACGCGGGAGGTGCTGGGGGTGCTGAGGTCCATGGACGCCCATATGGGCCAATTCGTGTCCCGTATGGACCAACTCGTGGACCTCATGGGCCAGCTGGTGGTGGCGGTGGGGTCACAGGCAAGGCCAGCAACACCACCTCCGCCACCACCTGCTAGGGCGCAGGGTCGGGCAGCAGTGTCCACTTCCCCTGCGTCCACAGCCAGTGAGCACACCTCACCCACCACCAGCAGGTCGCCACCACACACCCCCCTCCCAAACGTGGAAGGGGCCGTCCGAAGAGGAAACAGATCTCCCGGGAGGACTTCGCACGCTCCAGTCGCAAGTGAGGCAGCCAGCCAGCCTTCCGCCAGCCTTCCTTGACCAGCCACTGCATTGACTTGCTCTACGATCCCACTCCACACAGCCATCTGGATGGCATGTGTGTGTTGGACTATGGACATAGATCCAGTGGGTACACCCTGATCATCACGCAGCCATGACCGACAGCTCATTGTCACTGCACGCACCACTTTTGTCATCACCTTACACACAATCACATGTCACAGTTTGTAATAAATGCACCTTTTTCACTAACTGCTGTTTGTGCCCTGTGTTTTATTTGTACGGAATACAACGGCCACCTTGGGCGGAAGGGCACCTGATGCGTGGCATGGCAATGGAATCCGGAGGGCCTGTAGGGACCTAGGGGTGGGAGACAGAACAGGAGCACATTCAATGAGTGTGTCACACACCCATCACACAGTACATGTCAACAACTACAAGCAATGTACACACATCGCACAGAGCAATAGGGCACAATGCCACAGTCACCAACAGTGGCATACTACCCTGGCCATGGAGCGTTGACACACTGCACGCAGTGAACATACGGCCACCCTGACACAGCACACACACACCTGCATAGATGCAGACACATCAGCCAGTCGTACATGGACACTCACCGTCAAGTGAAGTAGCGGGCGATGAGCTGCTGGCGCACATTCCCAGCTTCCTCCTCTCCGCTGTCCACCTCACTCGAGCTGTCCTGGTCTGCGGGCTGGGGCCCCTGGTTGATCTCCGTCATCCACAATGAGGGGGATCTGCTTCCGAATGGCCAGATTGTGCAGCATGCAGCACGCCACCACTATCTGGCACACCTTCTGTGGGGAGTACGCCAGTGCACCCCGGTGCGGTCCAGGCACCTGAACCTGGACTTGAGGAGGCCAAAGGTACGCTCGACCACACGTCTGGTCCTCCCATGTGCCTCATTGTATCGATCGTCTGCTGGGGTGCGAGGATTCCTCAATGGACAGAGCAGCCATGCCCCATTCGGGTACGCAGAGTCACCTGGGTGTGAGGGACACAGAGAACCGTAGCTATTCAAACTGGACAGGGGACAGCATCGCACAACCAGCACGCTACACCACTCCACATACTCACCGACAATACAGGCACGATCCTGTTGCAGATTGGCCATCAGTCGTGGCAAGATGCTGTTGCGCATTATGTGTGCGTCATGGGCCGAGCCTGGAAACTTGGCACACACGTGGGTGATCACCATGTCCGCAAGGCACACCACTTGCACATTCAGGGAGTGCGTGTGCTTCCTGTTGCGGTACAGGTGCTCAGTGGCCTGTGGTGGAACAAGGCCAACATGAGTGCAGTCAATGGCTCCCACGACGTGTGGGATTCTGCCAAGGGCATAGAATGCACCCTTCACTGCCGCCAATTCACGAGCCCTGGGGAATCTGATGTACCTGTTCCGGTACAGCATCATGGCTGCCAGTACATCCCTCAGCACCTTGCTGAACATGGGCTGGGACATCCCTCCTCCACTGCCCACTGTGTGCTGGAATGACCCAGTGGCGAAGAAATGCATGGCGGCCATCACCTTAGCCGTGGGGGTGACAGCAGTCGGATACACCCTGCGGGGACGGAGATGGGGCTCTAACATGGCACACAGTCGATGCAGAGTTGGCCTGTCCAGCCGAAACTTCCTGATTACCTCTGTATCGTCCATGTCCGCCAGCAATTGGTATGGGTGGTCAATGTTCGGTCTCCGCCTGGGTTAAATGGCAGAGGACACATGTCAAAGCAACACGGCACATAGCAATTTCGCATACACATCACTGACATGACTGAGCAAGCACATGAGCCACAGCCCAGCTGTCAAGCTGGGACGGCACGGCCACAATACACTTACACAGGTCTCCCAACAATGGCAATGGCAAGTGAGACATACCACTGCCATGTGCATGCACATGGTGATCTAGGCCCCAATGACTTGCGGGGCGTGCTGATGGGGACTGACTGCATATTCGTCAAGCGGCAACGCCACGGCAACATGAGTGTCTGCTGAGCATGGAACTGCTTCTGAGGCTGGATGAGTATGGCACACGACGACGACGATGTGGGCACGGGCTGAGCGGCCAATACAAGTGGGACCTGTGGCACGAGGGGATATGAGACAGTAGTAGGTGTCAGCACTGCACCCTATGTACAGCACTGTACGGATCACAGCTCCCGAAACATTGACTGGTGTCCACATTGACAGCCCCATGCCAAGACGGCTGTGTGCTTGCAGTCACAGGTGAGAGGTTACATTGCACGTGCCAGGTGGCAGACGTACATAGTGGGAGCTGGCATGTGTGTGCATGTGTCTCCTGTTCAGGATCCACCAGATGGGCGCTGACTCTGTACTGACCATTGGACACAGCATGTTCCGTGGAAGGCTTGTGTGTGTGGGATGGTGGCACTGGATGTGCCTCCGTTGGGTGGGGGGCCATGCACAGGGCGGGTACGTCGATGATTGCGCATTGTTGGTCACGGTGGGTGCACCAACTAAGATGTGTTGCCCTGTGTTCAATTCCTATGTCCGCATGATGATGGACTGTGGATGTGGGCAGACTACACATTGGTCGATGTGCTGTCTATATGCATGTGCCTTCACACCAGGCACAGCTGCCCCTGCACATGTGACCCCTGCTGGACTCGCTGCTGGGTCTGTGGAGCTGATGCACCTTCTGCGCGTGGGGCGGACAGCTCTCCTCACTTCCCTCATTGCGCATGTCATGTCTTTGCCGCAGGTGACATGGATCATGGAGGGCCCACATGTACGCGTGGGTAGGCTACACATGATTGTTCACTGGTCACCACCCCCAGTCAGTGTTTCGAATGGGAAGGTTGTCGTGCTGGTGGTATGTTCGATGTGGCGGATGGGCGGGCCTAGGTGCGGGCTTACATTCCGGACATGGGGGGTAGTTGGATTGGCGACTAGTTGCAGTACACACGGGACACGTCTCTTCCTTTCCACATCTGGGTCATCCCTTGTACTAACTGACAGTGATACAGTCATCTTCGCCCCAGCCCTCATGTCCTCCCCTCGCCCCCCAATATGCATGCTCACCTGCGAGGCTAGCGCTTGCACAGGCAGCCCCAAGCTCGCACCAGAGAGGGCAAGGAGTGTATGTGTGGGTCCAGTTGCACGAGTGGGCTGTCTCAGGGTATGATGTGTGGCGGGACGCCGTCCACCTGCGTGGTGCCCCAAATGGAGACCCGGCCTGCATGGACTATGCATCACAGTCTTCGCCTTCCGGATCCGCCACCTGCGACACCCAGTGGCTGTGGCTGCCCTTGCGGCCATGCCGCGTCCGTCTGTGGCTGATGGCCCACACATTCACTCTTTGGCCTCTCTGGGGAGGGCTCGGGGTGGTGGCGCACGCGCTTGCACTTAGTCGCAATGGCATGTGGCGTGGTTGGTATGATGGGCAATGGATGGGATGGTGCGAGCCACCTCCCGTGACGTCAGTGCTGCTCGTGCTGTGGTGCGTCCCCCTACACTTCCATTTGACTTGTGCCATGCTAGACGTTGAGGTTCTATTGCCTGCGTGATATGACCAGGAGGAGCGCGAGGAGACCTCTCACACACCATGCTCCACTGCCATCCTGTGCCCTGTATCGCCTGTGCGGATTGACTATGTTGGGGTTACACCTGGTCGACTGGGGCTGTGTGTGCCTTGTCAAGGGGCATGGCGGGCGCACAACAGGATCCAGCTTGTCCACAGAGGGTGGGCTGAGGTGCGCCTGGTACCGCCTTGTACGTGTGCCCGGCTGCTGTGCACACACGTGTTCACTCCCCCCGACAGGTGTCCTCTCACAATGCCCAGGGAAGCGGTGGTGTACTGTTCATGAGCCCTCCCAACACGGCGTGCTCCAACTTGGCATGTGCGCATCTACCCGTCGCACCCACCCACCTGAGCACTGCGTCCATACGACTTCACACGACACATGTGTGTCTTCCACAGTAGTGCTACTCATTTGCGTTGACATCCAATACCAGTGGACTACATGGTCATGTCACGACTGCCGTGTACTTCACATACTCTCATCCTCTCTCATTCGTACTTGTGAAATGAGTCAGCGGAGACAGTTTTGGTTTCAAACATTATATTGAGTCTTCTGTCCTCTGTGATGCAGTATAGTGGACACTACTGGCAGCGGAATACATGTTGAGGATATACTGAGCATGATTACAAATGGGATAGGGTGTGGGGTTACATCTGCTTGGCCAAGGCTGTGCTAATGTACATTTACGTATAGCTGCGGAGCTGCGGACTTTGACACAGACGGTATACATGTAGCCTACCAGACCGCTCGGCATCATGGGCACAGTCCATCTCAGTTCCATGTGACAGGTTTGCTGCGGTTGTTCCTCATGCACGCGTGCATGTGAGATGACATCAGGGCATGTGCTTGCGTGCATGCAGCGGCGTGCCACTTGTTGTTGCACTGTGGTGGTTACTGGACATGTCACAGTCACTGGGGTCGTGTTGTTGTTGTATGCACTTGTCGTCCATGCAAAGGTCCTGGTATGGGATTCCCGGGGCGGGGTGGGAGGGTGCAGCACCCACAGACTCCAGGCGACCTATTCATGTCCACTGAGCGGTGTGTGTGTCCATGTGCGCTGGATCCATGTCGTGTCCTGGTTGTTCGTGCAGTTCCGTCCATGTGGGTGCGATGCACAGAGCCCATGCCACTGCCTCCCACGATGCATGCGGTGTTCCTGGATGTGATGGGGAACAGTGTGCATGTCCCGGTCATATCCGATGTCATGGCGATGTCGTTGATGGTGTGGTTACAGTTGCCGGTCGTTTGGTATGGCTGTTGTGGTGGTGACTGGCCAGTCCGTGCGGAAGCTGAGCATGGGTGTGGGGTTGGACTTCATAGGTCACTCGGGGAACCTGCGTTGTGGTCCGACGTATTTACAGGTTGTCAGGTATGCGATGCCGTCCAGCAGGGCTTCCATGTCATTGGTGGTGTACATGTTTGCCAGCCAATGAAGCGGATGGTGGCTGTCAAGGTGTTGTTCGTAGGTTGTCCCTTGGAGGACCATGATGGGGCATGCTGGGTGACATTCGATGTAGCTGTTCTCGATGATCCGTCGTGTGGAGGCACAGTGGTTCCATTTCAGTGCGCGTGCGATGTTGGCCACATACGCCATGCCCCCATAGGCAGAGCAGGCCCTGTCGTGTGCGTCCAGAGGGAGGAGTAGTGGTAGCAGGTCCGCCTTCAGACATGCCGGGTTGGAGAGGCATATCTCGACGGGATGCTGGTAGGGACACCTCCGACAGTAGAAGACGGGCATGACGCAGCTGAACAATGTGATGCGGTAAGTCAGTCGGTAACTTACGTTCAGCAGGGACAGGAGATCGCATCCCAATGTATGTATCGTGTTGGTTTGGTACAGCTTGAGCTGTTCGGCGTAGTTGGGTAGGTGTGTTGCGGTTGCCATTTCGCAGCGGTTCGTAGAGGTGGCGTGCTCCGGCTGTGTGTGCAGTCTGCAATGTGCACGCTCCGGTGTTGCTGTGAGCTCTGTGTAGTCGTGGGGAGACAGGACTTGTGTTCTGTTGGCTTGTTTGGAGGACACGGGCCCTCTTCCCACATGCTTCTCAGACAGTTCAAGGTCAGTGCTGTGTGACTCCTTCCAATTAACTTGCATGTGGCCGACATGGGGAGTGTTTTCTTCTTTCTTCCCCGTCCGTTGTGTGCTTCTGTGATATGCGCTATCTGCCCTGTGGTCGGTCTCCTCGGCATGCCTGTGTTGGTCTATTCTTGGACAATGGCTGTATTCACCGGCTTCTGTCGTAGGGCTGTGGTTTCGGTGTTGGAATGGAAGGTCATTCAGTGCTGTCTGCTCTCCCTTGTGTGGGCGGCAGGCTGCCTTTCCGCTCTGCGTTGGGCCTTGTGTGTGGATGTAATTCTTGGGCCACCTGTTGTCGGTCACCCGGCTCTTTGGTGTTCCGTTTCATGTGTCTTGTTCATATGTGCAGGGTGGTATGGGTTTTTCAGTGTGGTACTGGCGTTCCTCTTCCCGAAGGGGCCCTGCTTCTCCTAGTTGGTGTTGCCGCCGCTGTGTGCTTCGCCATGTTTGTTACACTGGGGTGTGTCCTGCTGTTGCGTGACTTCACTGACATGTGTGCGTCGGTTGTGTGGCGTTGGGTGTTGTCCGTGAATTGGGCGTTGGGGACATGTCTGTGGCCGGCCTGTCACGTGTCATGTGCGTTCGGGGTGGGGCTGGTGTGTGTGCTGCTTGGTTGTGTCCCTGTGTCTGTGTGCGACGCATGCATGGCGCTGCGGTTGGCCTCTGCATTGTGCGCATGTGTGGCGGCGTCATCGGCGCTTTGGGGCCGTGACGGGGTGGTTGGTTCCTAGTCCCAGGTGGTGTGTACACATGTGTTCTGCGATGTTAGGATTTGGCCTGTGTGTCATATGTGGATGCAATGGTGGATGTGTAGTGTGCACGCGCTGGTGGGGGGTTGTCCGCTTTTTCCGCCCTTGCACTGTGTGCGCTGTTTGCGTGCACTTGTTGTGTGTGTGCCTACCTGCGTCTCCGCGGTACGTTGCGTCCTTGGTGGTGCATCAGCAGAAGCATGGGAAGGGCCTGCAGTGCTGGATTCATGCCCGGGGTGCCGCTTCTTCGTTGTCCGTGCTCGGCGTCCGTGTTTCCGCCTCTCTTTCACGTGCGGTGTCTCTTTGCCGTGGGAGCCGTTTGTTTGCGGCATCGTAATTTATGCGCCGGGCGGGACGTGTTTCGTCGGACGGTGTGTGTCAGTTGTGCTGCGCCGCTACGTGTGCGGGCGCACTTTGATGGCGGACGGTGTTGCTGGCTTGCCGGCGGTGTTTGGCCTGCTTTTCGCATCGTAATTGGGCGGGCGTGTGGACTGCTGCGTGCCGGCGGTAACTGGTGGTTTTTGCATCCGCCAGCACGGCGGTTGTGCTTCCGCCCGCCATCGTAATGGGCCCCTTAATTACAATTAAATTACTTCCCACCCTATTCCCTATAAACCCACAACCCGCTACAGAACTAAAACGCAAAATTAAATTAAAAATAATTAATAATTCCTAAAAATTAATATTTAATTTACTATAATTAAATTACTTCCCACCCTATTCCCCTATAAACCCACAACCCGCTACGGAATTAAATTACGCAAAAATTAAATAACATAAAATTCATTACTTTAAATAAATTAAAACATACATTACAAAAATAATACATACTTTTAACACATATTCTAACACTTAAAACACTATAAAAAAATTCGATATTTTTAACAACTATATTATGACTGTCGATATTATGACAATCGATATTTCTTACCTGAATTTCGATATTCTGCACCACTATATTTTGGCAATTCGATATTCTGTCCATTCTATATAAAAAAACTCGATATTTTGGCAATTCGATATTAAAAACTCGATATTATGTCTGTTCACCGTCCTGAGCCCCACTCAGTGGCTTTGGTGGCTCACCTCTTCATGTATGAACAGCTTCGAAAGCGCAACCCCGGGCACTTCTTCTGGGGCGGCTTTGCCCAGTGCTGCAGTATGAAGACTCTCTTTAATTACTTCTGGTAAGCAGACAACCGTGCCTTGCATCTAGGTCACTTTGCTTTTGGCATCTCTGTGCACTTGCTTACACCTAGTTGCTCTCTGATTTGCAGCACTTATAATCACAGCGTTATCTTGCTCTTGGCTGTCGCTTTGAACTTTTTGACACTGGGTTGATCTCTGCTTGGCAGCACTTGTAATCGCAGTGTTATCACTCCGTACTAGGTATGGCGCTATGTTGCGCAGTAGCGCAGTATCTTTTTGTATGGCTTGATCAACAGGTTCTCGATCAATGATGTGTAGATTCTCTGTAAATGCTTTAATTTTCAACTGCTTCACAGTGGCTGGAACTGCGCATTGACTCTACATGCATTTAGCGTTGATTCCGTACTTTGAATACAGCACACGTGGCATGCACAGGCAGTTTGCCTAGACCATGGCAAACTCTCTGAGCGAGCACTGTCAATCTTCAGGTTACTTATCCCCTATCTTGTCGCCAATTGTAGTGCATTCCCAGGCGGTGTACCGGTCAATGACTACACTACAGATGGAGATTAGTAATACACCTCCTTATTCCACTGCGTGTAATTGCAAACTCCACATTACCTCCCGTCCCTCCCTCGCCTTCCTTCAATACCAATGAGGCCCCGCCTCCCACCCAGACCCACCCCCAGCATAAAAACTCTGCCCGCCCCCACCTCCACCTGTTTTTTCTGTCTCCCTAGTGAGACTTACCTTCAGTTCCTCCTTGTGGCGGTGCCGGGGAGTCTTCGTGTTGGTTCTCTGCAGGGCGGTGCCCTCGACGGAGTTCTCCTGGCGATGCCTCCTCTCCTCGTCTCCCTCGTGGATGGGGGCGGAGCGGTGGCTCAGGATGCTGCTGCGTTGTTTGGCGGTCCTCCTGTGGCTGGGGCTGTGTTTCCGGGTCGGGCTGTTTTGGATGCCTCCTCTCGGACTGCACTCTTCTGGGAGACCTGGTAGGACGGGTTTGTGCCCGGTCTTTTATTTTCGATGGCGTTTTTGTGGTTTTCACCTGTTTTTGGCTGTTTTCTAGCCTGGGCTTTCATTGGAGGGTTCCTGCTGGGTTTTCTCTACTTTAGGGGTCGGGATGTTGCTTCTCCATTCCTCTGCTGCCATGGGTCGCAAAAGGGTGTTCAAGCGGAACAACCTGGTTTCTTCTTCCTCTTCTTCCTCTACTGATGGTTCTCCTGTTCCCCCCAAGCGCCCTCGGGGTCGGGGCCTTTCTGGGGGTGATGTGCCTCTCATGTCCAAGGTTGAAGTGCAGGGCATGATTGAGGCTGCGGTGGCTAAGGCTCTTTTGGCTCGTCCAGTGCCTGCTGCTCCTTCGCGTCCTCGCTCGCTGGATCCTGCTGGGGCTGTTTCCCTGTCGGACGAGGAGGGTCCTTCTACCTCCTCGGGGGGAAGTATATCTCCAGGGAGGAACGCTGGGATGTTCTGGCTCATGTGCGGGACAATTTGGGGTTCCCTCCGTTCCAGCTGGGAGAGGGAGATGGTAGTCTTTTCCTCAGTATGCTTCTCCCTCCAAGTTGGGCATGCCCTTTCAGGGTCCGGTCAAGGACATGGTGTTGCGGGAGTGGCGTGAGGTGGATAAGTTGCAGGTCCCTCGCTTCCTTCAGAAACTGTATCTTTTGGAGGGGGAGGATCCCTTGCCTCACAGTTTGAAGCTTGACTCTATCCTGGCCACTCTGATTGGCAAGACTGCGATTCTGCCTGAGGATTGTACCCCGACGGATGCTACTGATCGGAAGGTGGACTCTGGCCTTAAGCGCTCCTTTGCTGCTGGGAACCTGGCGCTGCGGGCTAGCCTTTTCTCTGCCTACTCTGCGCAGTCTCTGGTGCAGGATTTCGGAAAGTTGGCAGCCGCGGTTCAGGAGGGGTCTGACTGCTCTGACCTCCTGGCTGCTATGGAGCAGCAGGCTCGGCTGCTGGCAGACATTTCATCTGACGTGATCAAGTCTTCCGCTATGTCCACTGGAGCTTTGGTGGCTGCGCGTCGTTCCCTCTGGCTCCGGTCCTGGAAGGCTGATCCTGGTGAGAAGGCGGCTCTGTTGAAGTTGCCTTTTGATGGGCTGGCGCTGTTTGGGGAACAATTGCCTGCCCTGATTTCGAAAGCTTTCAAGGAGCGGAAGCATGCCTTGCCCTATAAGGGCGGTTCGACTCCATCTGGCGGGCCTTGGAATAGGGCCCCTCGTTCTTCCCCTAAGCGTGATTCTCGTCAGTCTTTCCGCAGGCGGAGGTTTCAGCCCCGTTTTTCTCCCAAGCACGCTGCCTCCGCGTCTAAAGGCCCTGCCAAGAAGGGTCCCTGACAACTACTGTCTGGCCGCTTCCCTGCCGGTGGGTGGTCGTCTTCGGAGTTTTCTTCCTCGGTGGCAGCAGGACGTTTCGGACGGCTGGGTCCTGAGCACTGTGGGTCTTGGGTACGTGATCGACTTTGTGCTGGTCCCGCCGGACTCGGGGGTTCGGCTGACTCCGGTGCCTGTCTCCGGTCCCCGCAGGGTGGCTCTGCTGGACGGGGTGTCCTGTTTGCTTGCCAAGAATGCCATCTGCCGGGTTCCTGTCGCGGAGGTGGGGACGGGGACCTACTCCATTCTGTTTCTGGTGCGGAAGGTGACCGGCGGCTTTCGGCCTGTCCTGGATCTCAAGTGGGTCAACTCCTGGATTCGGCCCGTTCACTTCCGCATGTTGACCCTTCAGGCCATCATTCCTCTGGTTCAACCTGGCGACTTCCTGGCTTCCTTGGACCTCGAGGACGCCTATCTCCACGTCCCTGTGGCCGCTTCTTCTCAGCGTTTCCTGAGGTTCGCTGTGGGAGACGCCCATTTTCAGTTTTGCGTGCTTCCCTTCGGCCTCAGGTCCGCGCCCAGGGTTTTCACGAAGGTCCTGGCGCCTCTCATGGCTCTCCTTCATGCGGAGGGGGTTTTCATTCACCCTTATCTGGACGACCTCTTGCTGCATGCTGCGGGGGAGTCTCTTTTGCTCGCTCACATTGGGAGGGCCTTGGAGGTTCTTCAGGGGCACGGGTTCTTGGTGAACTGGGGAAAGTCTTCTTTGGTCCCCTCTCAAGACATGGTGTTCATCGGGGCTCGTTTTCAGACTTTACTCGGCCTTGTTACCTTGTCCGACAAGCGCTTGCTCTCTCTTCAGTCCCAGGTTCGGGCCTTGTTGTCCCGGGAGGCTTCTCCGGCGGTCCAGTGGCTGCGGGTGCAGGGGCACATGGCTTCCGTGGTGTTTCTGGTTCCTTGGGCTCGTTTTCATCTCCTTCGATTGGCCAACTGGATCCTGTTGGGGTGGTCTCCGGGGTCTCAGAGTCTCCTCTCCCTGCTGCCCATGTCGGACCGGATTCGGGGGAGCTCTCCTGGTGGCTCTGCCGGCGTCATCTTCTGGCCGGGGTTTCCCTGGCTCCTCCGGCTCCGCTTGTGGTGACTACGGACGCCAGCCTGTCCGGTTGGGGTGCTTGGCTGGGGTCGGATCAGGTTCAGGGGTGCTGGTCCCTGCTGAACTCTCGGAGGTCCTCCAACTGGCGGGAGTTGAGGGCGATTTGGCTTGCCCTGGTGCACTTTCAGGACTCTCTGCAAGGTCGTTGGGTGTTGATTCAGACGGACAATCTGGTGGCGAAGTCCTATGTCAACCGTCAGGGGGGACCCGGTCCCGGTCCTTGAACTTGATTGCCAGCGTCATCTTTCAGTGGGCTCAGGTCTGGGTGCTGGGTCTGTCGGCTCTCTACATTCGGGGGGTGGACAATGTGAGGGCGGATCTGTTGAGCAGGGAGATTCCGTCCTCTCGGGAGTTCTCTCTCCTTCCCGGTGTGTTCGTCCAGTTGGTGAGTCGTTGGGGCCTCCCTGTGGTAGACCTGTTTGCGGATCCGGGGAATGCCAAGGTGGTCCGGTTCTGTTCTCTGGGCAGGTGTCCCGGGTCTCTGGGGGTCGACGGCTTGACCTGTCCTTGGCCTCGGGGTCTGCTGTATGCCTTCCCCCTTTCCGCTGCTCCGCTCCTTTCTGGTGCGGGTCCGCAGGGACTGTGCTCAGGTGTTGTTGGTGGCTCCCCGCTGGCCGCGGGCGAGGTGGTTTCCTCTCCTATCCGGGCTGTGTTGCGACCGGGAGTGGGTCCTTCCTCTGGTTCCGTCCCCTTTGGAGTTTCCGGCCCTTCCTCTGGATTCTCTGCGGAGGTTGCACCTGACGGCCTGGCGGTTGAACGGCAGGGCTTAGCTGGGTTGGGGGTTCCTGCTCCTTTGGCTGTTACTTTGCAGGCTTCCCGTAGATCCTCTACTCTGCTTTCCTATGCTAGGCATTGGCGTGTCTTTTCGGCCTGGTGTGCTGGCAAGGGTGTTGATCCCACGGTTGCTGACCTCTTTGTGGTGATGCAGTTCCTTCAGGATGGGGCTCTTCTGGGGTTGTCGGTGGCTTCTCTGCGGGTGCAGTGGGCGGCTATTCAGGCTTTTCGGGGCTCCTGGCGTAATTTGCGGGATGACGGGGCTCTGATGCCTCGTTTTTTCAGGGACTGTTGAATTTGTTTCCCGCCCTGTTCGGTCCTTCCCTTCGTGGGATTTGCATTTGGTGTTGGATGTCCTGTCTGGTCCTCCCTTTGAGCCCCTTGAGGGTCTTGAGTTGCGTCTCTTGACCTTTAAGACCTGTTTTTTGGTGGCTATCACCTCGGCGAGGCGCTTAGGGGAATTGGGGGCCTTGTCTTGTAAGTTTCCCTTCTGTAAGGTCTTTTCGGATCGGGTGGTTCTGGTTCCGGTTCCGTCCTTTGTCCCTAAGGTCAGTTCGGGTTTTCACCTCGGGCAGGAGGTGATTTTGCCTGAATTCTGTCCTGCTCCTTCCTCGGCTGAGGATTGTCGCTTGCATTGTTTGGATGTCCGTCGGGCATTGCTGTGGTACCTGCAGGTTGTCGAATCCTTCCGGGTGGGGGACTCTTTGTTTGTTAACTTCGGTCCGGCTCGGAAGGGTGTTAAGCCTTCCACGGCTACTTTGAGTCGTTGGATTCGGTCCACGGTCTTGATGGCTTACCATCTTAAGGGGTGGCTCCTCCTGTGGGGGTTCAGGGCGTTCCACTCGCAGTATGGCGGCTACGGTGGCTGAGTTGCAGGGGCTTCTGTGGTGGAGATCTGTAGGGCGGCGACCTGGTCTTCTCCCTCTACGTTTGTCCGTCACTATCGTATTGCGAGCCTGGAGCGTTTGGATACTGTTCTGGGCCACAGGGTTTTGTCCTCTATGCGGGACCAGGGATGTTGATCTGATGTGTTTGGGGGCACTGTATTAAATTTTGGTGTTTCTTTCTCACTCAGTTGTCCGTCTCTGTTTTCTTCTGCTTGCTATGTCCTCATTGGTATTGAAGGAAGGCGAGGGAGGGACGGGAGGTAATGCTTCCATTTCTAACGATAATGGCATTACTCCTAGTCCTACTCCTCGCCTTCCTTCGAGACCCTCCCTCCCTCCCGGTGCGGTTCAACTGAGTGCTAGCTCGGCTTGTTTACGTACAGGTGGAGGTGGGGGCGGGCAGAGTTTTTATGCTGGGGGTGGGTCTGGGTGGGAGGCGGGGCCTCATTGGTATTGAAGGAAGGCGAGGGAGTAGGACTAGGAGTAATGCCATTATCGTTAGAAATGGAAGCATTCTAAAGCAATCTTCACTACAATACACTCTCGCCAATACGTCATAGTTCTACGGAGTTAAGTAGGAACCAAAAGTATTCCATCATTGTTAACTCGCAACACACTACAATGTACATCAAATGGAGATTGCACAAATATATTTCACACACATGTAGGCTTAGTGAATTAGTCACACGATGTTAGGTCTACCACTGAGGCCAGGATTGAAACATGGGTCCCTAGGTTCCAAATGCGGCAGATCGAGTACTTAGTTCACTTCTCCTCCCCTGGTAAGTAGCTTTGTTAACTTATTTACGAAGTAGTTCCTTTGGTCGTAACTGAGAGGTTAATGCAGAAGACATTTCAAATGCAAGAGGCAGGGTTTTTGTATGGTGTAACCTTGAGACACTCAGCCAACATCTTCAAAAGCATCTCAGGACACGCTCAACACGATCTTGACAGCCAGAGACAGAATCAAATTCAGACATGTCATCAAGCTTACCTGGACCAACAACACCATTATCCACTTCAGCATTGCGGGATACCCTGGCACTACCCCAAGCCAACCAGCACAACACACCTCAGCTAGAACAAGATCAAATGGAGCCAATGGATCTATGCCCTCAACACCTTCCGACCTCACACCGCTCCCAAACTAGAACAGGTGGTCCAGAACTTCTCTGCCTGGATCACAGACTGCTCCGACAGCATATCCACCAAGCTCAAAAGGTCCTCCAAGCAAGCCAGAACCAGAACTAAGAACAATAAAGTGCTCCTGCAAACAACTCAAAAGGTTGCAAAATAATCTATGCCCTGAATCAGATAATTAGTATTAATCACTATCGACCTGTGAGGAAGAAAACAATTCTGATCGCCATGAATACGTTTCTGGGCTACAGGAGCTAAATGAAGTGTGGAATAATTATTAAAAAAATATATATTTGTATAGCCTCTCGACAAGAAGTAATAGAATTAGTGACATGGCTGCATCACCTTGATAATTCTATTGGTATTGGCTCTAGATTTTACAGACCATGCCAAGACATGACCCTCATGCTCAATCTCCTCACACACTCTCTGGAAAGCAGTTCTATCATTAATTACTACTTTTTTTTTCAAACTTTCTTTATTAAGTTTTGTAAGGCACAAGTTATACATTGACAGTTGAATAAATACATGAGACCATAATCACGTTCAAGAGTGCTAGTCACAGACACAGATTCACGAAAGGTAGGCCCTCAGAAAATATCAAGAAGCAGTGATGCTAGCACTATCATTCAATCAAGTAATGTTTAGCAAATCAAGTTCCAATTGTAACACCTTTTCCCCAGAAGTCTCTAAATGGAAGGAACAACTAAGCAGAATGCAGGTGAGGAGTTGCTGGGGCAGCTACTGTTGTGTGGGAGCCTAAACTGGCAGGGAGAGGGGTTGCCTCGGATCAAGCTTGACAGAGGTATGGGGCATTTCCAATTTGTGGGGTATCGGACCTGGAAGAGGTGAAGTTCCCTAGTACATGTAGGGCAGGATAAGAGTGTGAGGCCTGTAGAGAGAAAGCACACCAAGGGGCTCCACACAAAGTCAAAGCCTTTCTGAGTGTCTGCAAGGACATCCGCCATTCATTCCATACTTAGGCCCTGCCAAAGGTGGGCCTGCCACTGCAATATAGATGGGGCATCAGATTTCTTCCAGGCTGCAGCCAAAGCCATTTTGTCTGACCCTAAGATCAACCATAAAATGGAGTGGTCTCAGCTGTTTGATGTTTAAGGGACTTGTCTCGTAAACCCAGGAGAACAAATTCTGAAGTGTGCAGGAGAGGGTAGCCTAGGACCTCCTTCATCTGTGCCAAAATGCCAGCCCATTAAGGTTGTATTGTGGGACAATCCCACCAAATATGTCGAAAGTCTCTCAATAGCCCACAACCCCTCCAACATCAATTGGACGTGTCTGAGTAGATTTTCTTGAGTTTTTCTGGGTGTTACCAGTCATAGTGCACTCTGTAATGAGCCTCTCTTAATCCAAGTGAACAATTGAATCTGGAAATGTCTCTCCAGAGTTTGCGCCACTGTTCTATAGTGATCGGTGCTCCAAGTGTCTGCTTTCAGAATGTCATATGGCGAGGAGTGGAAATGCGGGCATTGGAAGCCAGGAGTGAGTAGAGAAAGGAAAAACAACTCTGAGTCCCCCCAGGCCACTGCAGAAAGTTCTCTACAGGAGAAAGGTCACTGGTGGCTGCTAGCCTTATCTCTGGTTGGAGTTCCCAGTGTTTCAATTGAGTATAATGATTTATGTCTGCAATGATATATCTCAGCAATTATCAAAGGTAAGAATGTCCCACCAATGGGAGAGGTTTGATATAGTAAAACAACTGCATTCACGACACAAATGAAAGGGTCTCGGCAGTAAGGTGGGTTTGAAGGTTGCATTATAGTGTATAGGGGTATAGGGAGAGGGAAATGTCGCCAAACTATTCGATCAATTCAACCCATCCCATGCCATCCCATACCTTCAGAGTGGCTTTAGTCGGAGTACTTAAATAGGCGTTGAGTGGTCGATCGTGTTTGGGTTTCCACAGAACATCCCAGAGGGTTTTATCGATCACTGCTTTATCCATGTGGAGTCAGTGTTTGTTGGATTCCAACAGTGACCATTCAGAGATCACTCATAATTGAGCCACTCTATGGTACAGTGAAAAGTCAGGTAAGGTCAGCCCCCTGCAGCTCTAGGGAGTACCGACACCTATGTATTAATCTAGCTCTGCGTTCATGCCAGATGAAACTAGTAATCATCGACTGGAGGTAGGAGAAAAAATCTTCGTTGATTTCAATGGGGAGCCCCTGAAAAAGGTACAGCAAACTCAGTAGCACTGACATTTTTACTGCATTAACTCAGCCGAGCCAGGTCAAATATAGTGGGGGCCAAAGTTTGAGGGTGGTCTTTAGCTGATGCAATACGGGATGATAATTCCTTTGCATAGGTCAGCCACTCTGGGAGTAAACTTTATCCCCAGATAAGTGATATCCCATTGGAAGGGGTAGGAGGTCACCTTCTCTTCCGTTTCTCTCATAGGAATGGTCAAGTTACGTGGAAAGGATTTATGAAGAGTGATATGGAATCAAGTGACTGATTCGTAGGTTCGGAGTTCAGTTTGCAGAGCTGGCAGCGATTTACAGGGGAGGTGAGAACACAGCCCACAATCCCCTGAACACATTGTCTGCAAATATAGAAATGTTGTGTTCCTCTGAGCTAAAGGACAGCTCACAGATTGAGGGTGTAGCCCACACTCTGGCTGCCAGGGGCTCATTACTAAGGTCAAATAAAGGTGCCACACTCTAAATTGAAGTAGTCAGGGCCAGTCCCATTTACCAACACTCAGGAATGTGGGAGCGCGTAGTTGGCTTGTACCGTAGCTATAAAGCGGTACCCAAATACAAAGCGACGCAGTGTATGGGAAAGGAAGGACAAATCCACCTGGTCGAATGCTTTCTCGCCATTTAATGCCAGGAGTGCAGTCAGATATGTTTTTTAGGAGCTTTATAGACCAAGTTGCTCACTTTTCTCAAGTTGTCATGAGTCTGACCCCCTTTTGTTGAAGCTGGACTGATCCGGGTGGATCAGTTCTGGCATGATGTCTTCCAACCTGTTAGTTAATATTTTGGTATAAAGTTTGTCATCTAGAGTAAGTAAGGCAATTGTTCGGCAAGACGCGCAGAAGTGGGAGTCCTTTTCTCTCTTTGGGATGACAGATATCAGCATCTCTCCTATAAACGGGGTCACTGTGCAAATTTTGGACACATAATTAAACAGAACAATTAGATGTGGCACCAATTCTGAGCTAAAGGTTTTGTAAAACTGAGCAGTGAACCCATCGGGACCGAGTGATTTGTGTAATTTAAGGGCATCAGTGGCAGTTTGAACCTCATCGCCCCTTATGGGGTCATCCAAGATCTCGTTTTGGGTGGCTGAGACCCAAGGCAAGGCTACTCCTTCCAAATAGTCCAGCTGCTCTGCATTATCTGTGTGATTTGAAGTGTATAAACATTTATAGAAGTCTCAGAATACTCAATCTATCCCCTCTTCCGCTTTAACTTCTTCCTCAGAGTCTCCATGTATTTGACCTATGTATTCCTTTGCTTGCTTGGCACACAACTGTCATGCCAGATGTGGACCAGCTTTATTACCCTGCTTGTATGTGGTCTTTTTAAGGTGCAATTGAGTTAATTCTGCTTTACCAGTGTAAATGACATTGAGATTCCCTCGTTCCCTGGAGAACTAGGGTGGGTGGGTCTTTCTGGGCCTGCTCAGCCAAATGAAATTCTGCCTCCAGTTCTCATTGTCCTCGAGCCTTCTGTTGAGTAAAAGTGGTCATCAGCGAAATACATTTCCCTCTAAGGAACACCTTAACCTGGTATTTGTAAAGCGCAAACTAATCACATGTAAGGTCTCAAGGTGCTGGGGGCCATCGGGGAGATTAAGTGAGCTATTGCCTAGAGTCACATGATGCTGACCTGATCTGCCTCCAGCACTGGAGATCAAACCGTGAGGCCTGCGCTCTGGAGTCAGCCGCCCTGGCCGCTGCGCCACACCTCTCCCTTAAAGGCGCTCCATGTTGTTGAGAGCTAAGGGGTCGATTCCGATTCGGGCCGGAAAACGTACCGACCGACTCGGAGCCGGAATTAATTCCGACCGACACGTACCGGTGCAGCCCGACCCGCAAAGTACGATGAGAAGCGTGCAAAACCCGACCGACTCGTACGGAACACAAGCCGAACGACCGAGCCGCACGGAAAACAGCTATCCGGCCGGAAAAACACGCAAATCGAACCGACCGACACGCACCCGGAACAACCCCGAACGAAACGTACCCGCGAACTCCTACCCGCCAAGTACGATGCAACGCGTGTAAAACACGACCGAGTCGCACGGAGGACAAGCCGTACGACCGACACGCATAGAAAACTGCGAGCCAAAGCAACCCAAAACACCGCGACCGACGCGTACGCAGCATAGAAAACAGCACAAACACAGCGTGAACGAATCGGAGAAGCCCGTACGAGACAACTGCAGGGTCCGACTCGGTCACAAGAACGTCTCCTACATGCACAAAAAGTACAAAGGGAAAATACACAAAAAAAGGTCAAACAAGCAATTACAAAGCAAATAAATAAACAAAGACACACCCACAACTCCACCCATATAAAGGACACAAATCCCTACCATGATCCTTTGCAAATTCAAAATACCTGCCAGCACTCAACAGACAGCAACCACACACCCACAGCTCATCCATCACACAAGCCACACACCATCAGCACCCCAACAAATAGCAACCTCACATACACCCAGCAAAACACACACTCACACACCTTCACCTGCACACCAACACACACATCACTCACCATCACCACACATCACCATGCCCCCAAAGAAGAATCATAAGTTCCTAGATAGTGAATTAGAAGTCCTGGTAGATGAGATCCTCAGTGTAGAGCCACAGCTGTTTGGTACACTGGTCCAACAGACACCCATGTCGCAGAAAACCAAGATGTGGGAGAGGATCGTCGACAGGGTGAACGCACAATCACCATGTTTGCGCACAAAGATATACATCCAGAACAGGTGGTATGACGTGCGCAGGAGGGTCAGGGAGCTGTTGAAGAAGGACTACCTCTTGAGCCAACACACCGGCAGTGGCCCTCCTGCCAAGCCAGTATATCTCAGGCCCTGGGAGGAGAAGGTGCGGGCCATCCTACCACCAGTGAGCGTATATGGACTAGAAAACATCCCAGAACCTGGTGAGTACACAACAAATGTACACAATATTGTGCCACAATACACACACATCACTGTCAAGGGGAGAGTCAAACCATGCACCCTTAGCAAATACACACCAACCAGAACAGAACCATCCCAAAATGTGTATGTCAGTCAGATAAACACAACACATGCCATCTCATAGTGACATGTAACTGTGTCATCACATGTACAAACACAACTACAACTACAGCTGGGCAGTGGCACAAATATAACTAACAAACACATCCAGACATGTAGCCACCACTACAACACCACCACACAGTGAAGCCCACTGAAAGGAAGGAATACTGTGTATGCTGGGCAAGTCAGTGTAGCCAATAGCATCATGGGAGTGGTAGTCACAGATATTGGTCACCCCCACAACTGTCCCATCAACACCACCCTGAACCATGCGCACATCACAGGGAGTGGAAAACAACTGACAAGATGGCTGACACTGGCTACTGCTGTGGGAAGCACAAGGCCCTGCTGGCAACTGTGCACCAACCAACAGCAGGACACCACTGACTGACATCCTGAAAGACAAATTGCACTCCCTGCAATGGAAGCACGTTCCATGGTGGGATATCTGGTTGGGTGGGAAGGAGGACTGACAGCCCTGACCATAGTTACCAGCAGCGTTTCTCACACACACCCCTAACACAAACTCCACACAACTCACCTGGGAGAATGCATTGCCTCACACTCCAAACAAATATCCCACAAAGAACCACAACCCTGGGTCATGCTGTGTGAAGCACAGGGACACACATGGGACTTGTAGCAAAACTAACCCCAGGATAACACTGTCAGCCATCTTGTCAGCACAGGCACACAACCCCACAGGGAAGCAGAGTCAAAAGGAAGGAAGCATGGGCATGCTGGGAAGGGGGGTGGAGGCAATAGCATGATGGGAGTGGTAGTCACAGCTCAACATACCCCACCCACATGGCCCAGCAAGCTCACACTCAAGCATGCACACCTCACAGGGAGTGGAAAAGAACTGACAAGATGGCTGACACTGGGTACTGCTGTGGGGAGCATAAGGCCCTGCTGGGAACTGGGCACCAACAAACAACAGGACACCACTGTCAGCCATTTTGCCATTGCTGTCACACTCACACACAGTGAAGTCCACTCAAAAGGAAGGAAGTATGGGCATGCTGGGAAGGGGGTATAGGCAATAGCATGATGGGAGTGGTAGTCACAGCTCAACATCCCCCACCCACATGGCCCAGCAAGCTCACACTGAAGAATGCACACCTCACAGGGAGTGGAAAGCCCCATCAAAGATGTCTGACACTGGTGCTCTGTTGTGGGGAGCACAAGGCCATGCTGGGAACTGGGCACCAACTAACAGTAGGACACCACTGTCAGCCATCTTGCCATTGCTCTCACACTCACACACAGTGAAGTCCACCCAAAAGCAAGAAGTATGGGCATGCTGGGAAGTGGGGTGGAGGCAATAGCATGATGGGAGTGGTAGTCACAGCTCAACATCCCCCACCCACATGGCCCAGCAAGCTCACACTCAAGCATGCACACCCCACAGAGAGTGGAAAGCCCCATCAAAGATGTCTGACACTGGTGCTCTGTTGTGGGGAGCACAAGGCCATGCTGGGAACTGGGCACCAACTAACAGTAGGACACCACTGTCAGCCATCTTGCCATTGCTCTCACACTCACACACAGTGAAGTCCACCCAAAAGCAAATAAGTATGGGCATGCTGGGAAGTGGTGTGGAGGCAATAGCATGATGGGAGTGGTAGTCACAGATATTGGTCACCCCCACAACTGTCCCATCAACACCACCCTGAACCATGCGCACATCACAGGGAGTGGAAAACAACTGGCAAGATGGCTGACCCTGGCTACTGCTGTGGGGAGCACAAGGCCCTGCTGGCAACTGTGCACCAACCAACAGCAGGACACCACTGACTGACATCCTGAAAGACAACTTGCACTCCCTGCAATGGAAGCACATTCCATGGTGGGATATCTGGCTGGGTGGGAAGGAGGACTCACAGCCCTGACCATAGTTACCAGCAGCTCTACTCACACACACCCCTAACACAAACTCCACAAAACTCACCTGGGAGAATGCATTGCCACACACTCCAATCAAATATCCCACAAAGAACCACAATCCTGGGTCATGCTGAGTGAAGCACAGGGACACACATGGGACTTGTAGCAAAACTAACCCCAGGAGAACACTGTCAGCCATCTTGTCAGCACAGGCACACAACCCCACAGGGAAGCAGAGTCAAAGGGAAGGAAGCATGGGCATGCTGGGAAGGGGGGTGGAGGCAATAGCATGATGGGAGTGGTAGTCACAGATATTGGTCACCCCCACAACTGTCCCATCAACACCACGCTGAACCATGCACACATCACAGGGAGTGGAAAACAACTCACAAGATGGCTGACACTGGCTACTGCTGTGGGGAGCACAAGGCCCTGCTGGCAACTGTGCACCAACCAACAGCAGGACACCACTGACTGACATCCTGAACGACAACTTGCACTCCCTGCAATGGAAGCACGTTCCATGGTGGAATATCTGGCTGGGTGGGAAGGAGGACCGGATGTCAACCACATACAACCAATGCAGACCATGTACACACCCCAACATTCACATAGAAATGCCCAAATAATGCAGGACAATGTGCTACACCAATATCAACCCCTGACTGTGACAACTTAGGACAATGCAATGTACAGGCCCGCATCCAGAGGCACAGTCACAACTGTCAGGTGTGTCAACCATTGATGCCTGCAGAAACATAACATACATTGTGTGTGTCTCCCAAAAACAGGTGATGATGGGGACACAGCAGCAGACGCTGAGGAGTCCCCGTCCCAGGCTCAAGAGGATACGGAGCTCACTGGTGTGGAACAGCCTCTGCCCTCCTCGGATGAAGAAGACCCACCTGGCACCTCCGGAGCAAGTCATCATGCAGCACCAGCAGGACCACCAGCTGCACCCCCTGCACCCACCCCTCCAACGACTGTCAACACACATACCACCCCTGCCGACATGGACAGACCAAGGAGCACCACCGCCACCAGCACAGGGACCCTGGACCAACGTGGGGCCATGGACACCAACACCACCAACAACCCTCAAGGGGGCCCAGGGTCACCTGTGCGTGCCACCTCAGGTACTGCACGTGTCGCCAGGGGTGGTGGGAGGGGTGGGGGACATAGGTCGCTGCTCGCAGAGGGGTCTGGACTGCATGATGACCCACAACTGGCACGCATAGCCGATGCGTACCAGTCCAGCACCGGAGAGCTCAGCCAGGTAGTGGGGCTCCTCAGGGACATTAAACAGCAGCAGGCTGCCCATCATGCCCGCTTGGACTCACACATGTCCCGCGTGGAGTCCAAGTGGGACACACTGCAAGAGATGACGGCGGTGCATAGGGACATATTACAATGCCTCCGCCAGATGAGCAGCAACCAGTCAACACCTCCCTGTGTGCCCACAACATCTGCTGCTGAAACAACTGCAACTGCCACAGGGAGGCAGGATGACTCTGGCGGATAGTCCCCTGCACCGCAGCAGCCTGCACTTGAGGGTCCCCCCCAAAGAAGAGGGGTCGTCCGAGGAAGGACAACTGAGAGGCTGATGGCCATGCACAACCCCCAGGAAGCCAACACCTGTTCTGGATAATCACCTTTGTGCGCAAACTGTTCACCCTGTTGACTGCAACACAACTCCCCCACATGACATGGGGAGTACAAGTTGGACCAATGTCTCAGATGACTGTGGACTTGATACAGGACATTTCTGCTACCAGGACTTCCAATTCATCTAGGAACTTTGGATTGCAATCAAAATGTACAGCACTCACCATCCTGTGCACTATTCACACACATGTATGACAATAAACACACTAATACACCATACCTGCCTCTGTCGTGATTCCAACGTGGTTTCTGTCATGGAGATGATGACCAGCGAAATTACACTGTGCATGCTAACTGCTACAGCAAGTACAACACAGGCATGTGAGTCATGGCAACGTGACACATTTTAGGGAGACACACCACCAGGGCTACACAACAAATACACACCTAGGCCATCTGACTCATTGCCTACACTGATGTTGCCAGGAAATACGGTGCAATGCACAGACACAACACCTATTCACAGTCTTAGTCAACTAGCCCACTGGTGCAGTAAGCAAATGTCAGTCAAATGTGTGACCACAGACAACGCACATCACAAAGTGAAGCACAGGTTTATTACACATTTGCAACATGTTGTAACCACTACAGATGCAAGGTAATCCCACCTGGCAGCGGGCACACAGTCAACAATGGTAGAAGGAAGGAAGTCCATGGGTGTGGCACACATCACCTGTAGGGACACGACAGCTACCACCATGGAAGTCGAATCACGGTGTTGGGGATCACAGTTGACCAAACGACTCTGAAGGTACCCTGTGAAGGACAGAAATGACACACAGTCAAAAGCACTGAAGAACAGGACAGAACTGCAATACTCATGCCCAATACATGTCACAAGATACCCACCCAGAACCAAGTTAGCATGTCAACACTGTTGGGGAGTACAGACTACCTGTAAGGACACATCGCTACACACATACAGTCATGTAGCCCATGGACACACTCAAACAGCACCAGAGCACCACCAACACATATCATGCAAACTCACATCATTGACATGACATCTCTGGATACTCACATTCAGCTGAAGAAGTTGGTGATGAGCTGTGTGCGGACATCACCATCATCATCATCATCATCACTGGCATCGTGGTCCAGGCCAGGATTCTCCACAGGCGGCGGACGTTGGTCATCGTCATCCAGGATGAGAGGCAACTCCTTCCGCACTGCCAGGTTGTGTAGCATGCAGCAGACAATGACAATCTTGCACACCTTTGCTGGGGCATATGGGAGGGACCCTCCTGTCTTGTCCAGGCAGCGGAAGCGGCTCTTCAGGAGACCAAATGTCCGCTCAATCACTCTCCTGGTCCGACCATGTGCCTCATTGTAGCGCATCTGGGCTGGTGTCACAGGGTTCCTGAGGGGCGTCAGCAACCACGGCATGTTGGGGTATCCGGAGTCACCTACATACAGACAATTGCACATTAGCTGAGTTGGAAAAGAGGGTGGAACACTACATTGCAGAACACACACAATGGTACAAAGTCAGTACACACCAACAAGCCAGGCACGCTGGTTCCGCATCTGTGACATCATCCTCGGGATGCGACTACTCCTCATCACGTAGGCATCGTGTGCAGAACCGGGGAAACGGGCACACACGTGTGAGATGCTCATATCTGCAAGACAGACCACCAGTGCATTGACCGAGTGGTAGTGTTTGCGGTTCCTGTATGCCTGCTCTTGGGCCTGTGGTGGTACCAAAGCCACATGTGTCCCATCAATGGAGCCAATGACATGCAGCATCCTCCCCAGGGCATAGAAGTCACTCTTCACGTCAGTGAGTTGTTGGAGTCTAGGGAAATAGATGTACTGGTTCAGGTATATCAACATAGCCTCCAAAACATCGCGGAGCACACGGCTGAACATGGTCTGTGACATCCCACCAGCAGTCGCCACAGTGTGTTGAAAGGTACCGGTGGCAAAGAAGTGTAGGGCTGCCATCACCTTCACCTTGGGGGTCAGCGCTGTAGGGTACGGCCGGCCAGGTTGCAAATGTGGTGCCAAGCGCACTGCCAAATCCTCAATCAGCTGCCTGGTGAAGCGGTACCGTCGGATGCTGTCACGTTCCACCATCGTTGCCAGGTCAGGGAATGGTCTATGGACAGCTGGTGCCCTGCAGTGCATAGGTGAAGAAAGAAAGATTGTCAGTCACCCCACATATGTGGCATTGAACACACTCAATATCACATGATACATCATTATGAGGCACAAGTACATGATGTGTGCAGTTCCGTAAGGACATGTATGGCACATACATGGCCAACATCTAACATCACAGTTCAACAAGTGGCATCAATAAGTCCCAGGTTGTGCCATTGGATATCATGAGGCCGTGTCACAGTTCCCATCTCCTGCTGCCACGTTACAAACACACCCCACAGTGACATGTGAGGACAGATGTGCCCCAGGCATCACAGCTCAACGACAGGTAGATTCCCAGGGACCCTGTATTGCCACATGGACACTGGCATGACATGGTGTATCATGTATACACCACAGCAAAACAACCATGACCCCCACAGGTAGTGGTCCCTGTTGCCTCGGCAGGACAGACATGGACGTCTGTGACACACACACGCACAACATCAAAGTCCATGCACAAACAACGTGGATGTGGAGACTGTCTCCCATTGTGCACATGAAATCAGAGACATTGTAAACACAACATGCACACAGACTGTGGAGGACCACCACTATTGTGCCAATGGGTCACCATGGGTTAAACATACCGTCCCACATGGGACTCAGGGGGTATGTGACATGACATCCACATACACCACCGTGAAATGTGACCATGCCACATGCTCAGATATGATCAGTTGCACATCACAGTGGTCATGTACACGAAACACCAAGGATCCTGTCCCCATGAACACGTGCACAGCCTGGGGGTGGCTGCCCCCAAGTGACACCCATAGAACAACATGTTCACCCCCATACACGGAATAGGTAATGCAGCCTTACATGCCTTAGGATACAGTTTGGACAGGCTGTGGTGTTGTAGGTGTGCCCCTTACTCCCTGGGAAGTATATGTGGCTGGCATATGTTCACCTGTGACAGGCATGGTGACATATGCCAGTGACTTGTACAGGGACGCGTTGGACAGCAATGGACTGATCTGTGCGCACACATTGGCCATTGCATTCAATGTGTGCTGGTATGCGTTGTATTCGCAATACGCGTTGGACAGCAATGGACCGATCTGTGCGCACACATTGGCCATTGCATTCAATGTGTGCTGGTACGCGTTGTATTCGCAATACGCGTTGGACAGCAATGGACTGATCTGTGCGCACACATTGGCCATTGCATTCAATGTGTGCTGGTACGCGTTGTATTCGCAATATGCGTTGGACAGCAATGGACCGATCTGTGCGCACACATTGGCCATTGCATTCAATGTGCTGGTATGCGTTGTATTCGCAATACGCGTTGGACAGCAATGGACTGATCTGTGCGCACACATTGGCCATTGCATTCAATGTGTGCTGGTACGCGTTGTATTCGCAGTACGCGTTGGACAGCAATGGACCGATCTGTGCGCACACATTGGCCATTGCATTCAATGTGTGCTGGTACGCGTTGTATTCTGCAATACGCGTTGGACAGCAATGGACCGATCTGTGCGCACACATTGGCCATTGCATTCAATGTGTGCTGGTACGCGTTGTATCCTGCAATACGCGTTGGACAGCAATGGACCGATCTGTGCGCACACATTGGCCATTGCATTCAATGTGTGCTGGTACGTGTTGTATCCTGCAGTACGCGTTGGACAGCAATGGACCGATCTGTGCGCACACATTGGCCATTGCATTCAATGTGTGCTGGTACGCGTTGTATCCTGCAGTACGCGTTGGACAGCAATGGACCGATCTGTGCGCACACATTGGCCCATTGCATTCAATGTGTGCTGGTACGCGTTGTATCCTGGGTACGCGTTGAACAGCAATGGACCGATCGGTGTGCCCGGCCGGCCCATTGCATTCAATGTGTGCGGGTACGCGTTGTATCCTGGGTACGCGTTGAACAGCAATGGACCGATCGGTGTGCCCGGCCGGCCCATTGCATTCAATGTGTGCGGGTACGCGTTGTATCCTGGGTACGCGTTGAACAGCAATGGACCGATCGGTGTGCCCGGCCGGCCCATTGCATTCAATGTGTGCGGGTACGCGTTGTATCCTGGGTACGCGTTGAACAGCAATGGACCGATCGGTGTGCCCGGCCGGCCCATTGCATTCAATGTGTGCGGGTACGCGTTGTATCCTGGGTACGCGTTGAACAGCAATGGACCGATCGGTGTGCCCGGCCGGCCCATTGCATTCAATGTGTGCGGGTACGCGTTGTATCCTGGGTACGCGTTGAACAGCAATGGACCGATCGGTGCGCATCCATTGGCTATGGCCTGGCCTGGCAACGGACGCGTTTTCAAATTTTGAACGAGTCTGATGCTGTAAATTCAGTTGGTCACCCACAACAATGTTGCAAATTCATGGGTGTCATGAAGTTGAACTTTTGAAGGATGCTGTGGGCGTGTGTAAGTGGTGCAATTCCATGGATTGGCCAGATTCAGAAGATGCAAACAACTTGGACCTATCACTTTGGACACATGGGACAGTATCTGCCTCTGCAGCACACATATAATGCTGGCTGTTCCCCTGAGAGCTCACTTGCCTGCACTACATGCTCCAGGACGACATCTGCCACCACCACTGCTGCTGTATCTGCACCCTCTGGACCCTGCAATGGCACGTACTGTGGAGAGAGCCCCAGCCTTCAGCACTGAGGAGAACCAGGCCCTGCTGGACAGCCTCCTTCCACAGTACAGCAAGCTGTATGGGAAAGCAGGGGAGCAGGTGAGTGTTCTGTCCACTGCCTTCCTAAATGTGCATGTTGTCTGACTAGCAAGGCTAACAGTCTGCACGCCACTGGCTAGCAGGCTCACTGAGTAGTTGTCACCCCCCATAGTGTGTAGTTACATGCACTGGACAGGTATAGTGCAGTGACAGTGCATTTAAACAAGGTTTTACTTCCCAGGCAATGATACCATGTAGTAACTGCTGGCATACTGTCCATGGCCATCGTTGCACTGCCTGTGTACATCATGTGCCCCTGTGATTGAGACATGTATATACAACTGTGTAATGCACGGATATGTTGCATGTGTAGTAATAGCATTCTCACTTTGTCATCCTCACAGGTTGATGCCCACCAGAAGCAGAAGATATGGCTGACCATCGTCCGGGCAGTGAGATCCGTGGGGGACTACAAGCGCCGGATCCGCAACTGCCAGAAGAGGTGGCAGGACCTTCGGGGCTGGACCCGGAGGATCGCACGGGTCCAGCTGAAGCTGTCGCCTCCTCGCAGGAGGGGCGGACACCGGACCCTGACCCCCCACATGCTCAGGATCCTGGCGGTGGTCTTCCCTGATCTGGATGGGCAGCTGAAGGCCAGAGAGCAGCAAGGAGGGGCTGAGTCCATGACTGCATTGTGAACTATGTCTGCCATGCTATGTGCCCTCCTCTGGCCTGGTTAAACTTCCACAGTACATCAGTCATGTGGTCCAGGACCCATGTCCCTCTATTGTGCACTGCCCACTCCTCATCTGATTCCCAGGTGTGGCCCTTACAGTCAGGGAATTGTGTCACTTGGGTACTGTGTCCTTGCAGTTTGCTTGACTCAAGGTGGGGGACAGCATCTGTTTCCCTAACTCTGTGGTGGGCATCATGGGTGGGTCCATTGCTTACACAATGCCTGTGTTCTGACATGTAATCTGCATGTTACTTTGATATGTGGTCCAATTGCTGAGCTGATCCACCACATGTGCCTGGGGTATCTGGCACACACCCATGCTGCGGGTGGGAACAATGTTTGGGCCCCAGGAGTGTGTATATTACGTGTGTCACACATACTTAGCCAGCTGCCTACTGTCCAGGGCTCATCCCTCATTCATGTGGGGCAGGACAGTCATGCCTACTCCAGGCCATACAATACACTCTGTACTCCCACTCCCGTGTATCAGCTGACACGTTGTGCTCAGTGAT
Organism: Calotriton arnoldi; assembly: GCA_963921515.1. NCBI lineage: Eukaryota > Metazoa > Chordata > Amphibia > Caudata > Salamandridae > Calotriton > Calotriton arnoldi. The sequence goes on from CAWUFW010001538.1 coordinate 927,664, forward strand.
TTGTCCCCTCAGGTGTCTGCCTCTGTGTCAGTGTGCTGTGGCTTCGTTGTCAGGACTGCTGGGGTGTTTCTCGGTTGGGGCTCAGCATGCCACCGGAGATGTGACCATAGGAGACGATACTTGTGTGACACATAGGTGTTTGATCACCTGACCGTGCAGACTGGGGTATGCGAATGTGAAGTTCAGGCAGCTGTCTCCCATTCACAGCAGATTGTGAGGTGCTCAGGTTCAGAGGGTCGTGTTACAGGTCTCCCATATGTCCAATCGGTATGACCTGGACAGATAAGGGTTCAGATGATGTGGTGTGTGGGGGATGTACATGTGCACTTGTTCAGCTCCAGGACTTGCATTCCCCATGACCTTGGATTGTGACACAGTGCAGACTGTTGTTGTCTGGCTGCCCTGCCCATGTGACTGGAGACAGTGATGTATGACTTAGCAGGCATGCCTGTGCCATGGCATGAAACTTCCAATGAGTGATCCTGCAGGGGAGTGACATGTGCTACATGCACACCATTGTGGCAATGGCTATCAGGACATGGGTGCATCATGGTGTCTGTCGCTGGTATGCATCACATGCATTTCCTATTTGACTCTGGGCATCCCTTTCATCCGGACACCTGTACTGACTCAGTGGCAAGAGTTGTGATGTGTGCATGTTCACATGCTTAACCGGGTTCTCTGCACTGTCCAACTACTGTGTAGGTGGTGCATGTGTCCACACTGGGGTATTGCCATCCAACAGACACCAGACAGATGGGTGCAAGGCCAGGTGGGATGTGAGTGCCATGGTTGACCATCAGACTGACAATTGGCTTCTCCTGTTCTGTTTGGGCACTTTTAGCAAAGTTCAACTAAGGATGCCAGGGCTTGCTCTGTAATGTGCTGTACTAACTGTGGTGTGTGCGTTCGGTGCAGGTGACTGATGTCTGTCTGTTTCCCTATTGATTGCAGATACATCCACGGCCACAGGAGGGGACAGCTCCATGGACCAGGAGGAGCCGCAGAGCCAGACTGGGTCAGCAGCCGAGGAGTGGTCGGAGGGACCCAGTGGCACGGAGGGCAGGGGAGCCACACCGAGGAGTCCTCAGCACCATCCACCTCAGCTGAGGACCACAGCAGCTCGGAGGATGACTCCCTTATGGAGGCGGGTGTCAGCAGCCACCACACCCCAGCTAGTGTTGCTGTCCCCGCCACCACCACCACCACCACCGCCCTCCCATCGGCTCCCATTCCCAAGGTCCGTGGAGGCTCCCATGTTCGGGAGCGTGTCTCCTTCGGGCCAGGCACCGCACCCCCTGCCCCTGTGTCCCCTGCTGCCCTGAGTGAGGAGTCTGTGTACCTCCTTCGCCAGCTCCATGTAGGACAGACAGCGATGCTGAGTGTCCTCCATGCCCACACCACTCTGTTGACTCAGCTGGTGTCGTTCATGGAGGGCATCTCATCGGGCATGTCTGCCCTACAGAGGGGCAATAGGTCCATGGACTCCTCCCTGATGGCAGCAGTGTCCCTCCTCCGACAGTCCCTCACCCCTCCTGCCTCTGCCCCATCCACACTCCCCAGCACCTTACCTGTCCCAAGCACACACACACCGGCACAGGCACACACCAGCACAGACACGAGCAGCACACAGACACACACGCCACAAACAAGACGCACATGCACGCACAGTCAGGGGACTGAAACCACACTCACAGGGGATGGGGCCCAGGCACACACACACGCATCCACGAGCACTGCGCAGTCCTCAGTTGCCTCTCCCTCCAAAGCCCCCTCCCTTGCCTCACCTGCAACCCCAAAGACACAGCGGCTCTTCCTCAGTGACCTCGGCCTCTTCCCCTCCGATCCAGCTGATACAGCATTCAGGGGGAAGAGGAAGCCCACCCACACGGAGCGCAGTGCCCCTCGCCCCCGGACACCCTCCCCCAGGCGCAGACCAACTGACGCCCCCACCCGCAAGTCCCCCCGGACCCGGAAGAGCAAGAGCCCGCCGCCGCCCTGCAGCTCAGGCACCAAGTCTCCTTCCTCCATCCCTCAGGCCCCCACTCCACAGGTGCCCCCACCACACCCTGCCCCAGGTTCCCCCACCCACAGATACACCATCCCCAAAAGGATCAGGCCTTCTCCCCCTGCCACTTGCTCTTCCGGCCCCACACCCCCACTGCGCTTGTCTGTGCCACTGGTGTGGTGAGGGTGTCCTCCCCCTCTGTCCTGCCCACCTTACCTGATCCCCATTCTCCTCCCCTGGAGGTAGGCACTGCAGTGGAGGCCACTACCACCCTGTCTGACTTGGGCACTGCAGTGGCGAACCTGTCCACTCCATCTGCACGGTCCACTGCAGTCGTGCCGGCGCCCACACCATCTGAGTCATGCCCCCCAGTTGTGCCGGCACACACCATGTCAGACACCTCCACTGCAGTTGTCAGTGGCTCTCCAGCACCCACCACCCCTTCCCTGCCTCCTTCTGGTGAGCCCTGATCCTGTCCCTGCGGTGCCTGGTCTGCCCCCCTGTATGCCCCTCCGAGGGGATTGTCCCTTGTGTGTAGCAGTGCAGGCATGCGTAGGGTGACATCTGCCACTGTCACCCTGTTTTGACTTTCAGAATGGACTGGCCATTGGCCTTTGTTTCTTTTTTCTGGACTTTAACTTTTGAACCCACATATGCTGAATAAAGCTACTTTCTGTTCTCTAGTGGTTTTGCTTCTGATGTACATGATGTTAATGATGCTAACCGTGCCCTTGCTGCAGTGATGGTGATTTTTGGTCTCATGGAAATTAAGTCTTACTCTGCAGGAACCCATGTGGTCCACGGGTAATGTGTCCTATCCTGTAGTGTATCCATGTCATCCTTAGCAGCATATGAGGGTGTCATGTTTTCAATATTTGGCAATGGGATTTCCTACTTACATTAGCAATGTCACATCTGTGGCTTCCACCCCTGCACATCTGTTGTGCTTGCCATTGTTCAATTAGTCTACTTCCCTGACCGTGTGTCCATCTCCACTGGACATGCAGGTTTGGGCATCAATGGGGAAGGACTCATCTGTGTTGTCAGTGCAACTTGCTATACATGTGTGTTGGATCTGTGCTGATGATTTCGTTGACACTCCCATGACCAGGCTGATGTGACAGGAGCCTTCATTTGGTGCTAATTGTTGACTGTGTGACCAAGTGTTCTGCTGACATGATGGAGCCCTACTGAGGCGACATATGGCACAGCTTTCCTCACACAGGAGTGGAGTCCCCTCATGGCAGTGTGTGCTCCTGTGACATCGCCTGCGCCCAAGGTGTGTGTTGTATGAGCATGTCTGTGTGTTCACTTCCATTTTGCTGTGCATGCTGGGATCCCTAGTGATGTTCCTGTTTGTGATGCTTGCTGAGTTGACCTATGTTCCCCCAAAGTCTTCTCCCTGGGTTCTCTGTGATGTGGGTGCATGGCACATTACTGGTCATCAGGGTGTCACCCATAGGTGTGTTTGCTGTCAGGGCTGAGTTTGTGGGCAGACGCTGATGGGTCACAGTCAGGATTCCCCTTGGCACTTGTTGTTTACACCTGTCATGTGATTTCCGGTTTGTGTTAGCTTTCATTGGTTGTGACACGTTGTGTGTGTGACTGCTGGCACTCCTCAGGGTCAGGGCTGCAATGTTGGTAGTTGTCTATGTGTGTTCTTTGTGGGTGACCTTGGCTTCTTCATTGGTGTGTGACTGTGGCTGGGATCCCATTGGTTGGTGTGGTATTGCCGTCATGTCCATGTACAGCGTAGTGTGCAGTGTGTCAGACATTCAGGAGTCTTGTTGAGTGGCCATGTGTGATGTGTTTCTGCACCTTGGTTCCCGCCACCCCCCTGGGATTGTCATGGGTGCATGTGCAATGTCACCAGTGCATGTGAGCTTCACTGCTGCACATTGTTGGAGGTCGAGGTGTGTGGTGTTGAGTGTGTGCAGATGAGAGTTGTTGCCCGGCTAGACCCCTGCCTCCATGTTGGCCTTGGCTTACTGGCCGTGCTGATTGATTTGTGCTTGTGTAGGTGTGATGGTAGTTTGTTGCTCAGGACACATGACTGTGGTTCACAGTGTGCACGACATCTAGCTTTGTCATCACAGTGGGATTGTAATGCAGCACAGGGTCACCACATTGTGGGGGCCCTGGGGGTAGTGCTGTGGTGTCTCTGTGTCTTGCTGTGTCAGTTGCTGTTCCTACATGCTTGTGTGACATGTGTGATTCGTGCTCCCTCTCATCTGACAATGCCTGATTGCCCACATAGGGGATTTGGATCCATGAGTTACCTTTGTGTGGCACTGTATGCACATCTGTGTAATTGGTATTCAGGCCTCCTCATGTGTTGTGTGGTTGCCTGGGGACACTGGTACCCCCCTCACCTGTTGTGTTTGATGTGCAGTGTGGGTCTGCCTGTTTGTGTTTGTGCATCTGCACCACTGCATTGGCATATCTTTAGTGTGCCATTGGCTGTATGTTGTTTGGTGTGTTTCCCCTGCTGTCCCTGGGACTCCTAGGTCATCAGTCAGCACAATGATCATTGTTTGTGTGTCCCATTGCTGCCATGGTATGGTATCTGTTCACCTCACATCTACAGTCTCCACAGGGTATCTGCATTTGTGTGCCCATTGGTGCAAATATGTGGGTCTGCATTCTGATGGTCACTTCTGTCATTGTGTCATTGATGAATGTTGACAGTGTCAGCCCCCATGGGTGATGTTTGTCTGCACATGGCCAAAGGTATGTCTTATTTGGACTGCACTGTTTGCCTCCCCCAATCTATGTTGCTATGGGACACAAGCACTACTTTGCCACTGATGTGTTTGTTGTTCTGTGACCAGGAATCATCCATGCAGTTTGGCAGTTGCAGCTTTTTCTTTGTCAACACTTACATATTGGTCACTGTGATGATGGGGGTTTGGACCCCATTGCCCCAATGTTCAAAATGTGCTTCAGCTATGGACCCCACACTTACCTTTTGGTCACTGTGATGATGGGGGTTTGGACCCCATTGCCCCAATGTTAAAAATGTGCTTCAGCTATGGACCCCACACTTACCTTTTGGTCACTGTGATGATGGGGGTTTGGACCCCATTGCCCCAATGTTCAAAATGTGCTTCAGCTATGGATCCCACACTTACATTTTGGTCACTGTGATGATGGGGGTATGGACCCCATTGCCACAATGTTCAATATGTGCTTCAGCTATGGACCCCACACTTACATTTTGGTCACAGTGATGATGGGGGTATGGACCCCATTGCCCCAATGTTCAAAATGTGCTTCAGCTATGGACCCCACACTTACCTTTTGGTCACTGTGATGATGGGGGTTTGGACCCCATTGCCACAATGGTCATGGCCTGCTTGCATTGTGGGGGCCACACACATTTATGTGTGGCACATGTGATAGGGGGTCACATTGTATGTTCAAAGTCATGTTCAGTGTTGTAGGCATTTGACACAGTCTACACACGCTTGTCATGTTGTTGGGAGGGATGTCTTTATGTTGCATTGTTTATGTTGGTGTGTGCTTGTTGTGTCATGTATTAGCCATCCTATGAGTGGGGGTGTTGTTGGTGGTAGGCTTCCAGCCCCCCATGGCTAAGGGTGGTAGTAGTGGTAGGCATCTGGCACCCCCTGGGTGAGGGTGGTAGTAGTGACAGGCATCCAGCCCCCCATGGGTAGAGGTGGTAATAGTGGTAGGCATCCAGCCCCCCATGGGTAAGGCTGGTAGTAGTGGTAGGCACCTGGCACCCCCTGGGTGAGGGTGGTAGTAGTGACAGGCATCCAGCCCCCCATGGGTAGAGGTGGTAGTAGTGGTAGGCATCTGGCACCCCCTGGGTAGAGGTGGTAGTAGTGGTAGGCATCTGGCACCCCCTGGGTAGAGGTGGTAGTAGTGGTAGGCATCCAGCCCCCCATGGGTAGAGGTGGTAGTAGTGGTAGGCATCTGGCCCCCCTGGGTAGAGGTGGTAGTAGTGGTAGGCATCTGGCACCCCTGGGTAGGGGTGGTAGTAGTGGTAGGCATCCAGCCCCCCATGGGTAAGGGTGGTAGTAGTGACAGGCATCCAGTCCCCCATGGGTAAGGTGGTAGTAGTGGTAGGCATCTGGCACCCTCTGGGTAGAGGTGGTAGTAGTGGTAGGCATCTGGCACCCCCTGGGTAAGGGTGGTAGTAGTGGTAGGCATCCAGCCCCCCATGGGTAAGGGTGGTAGTAGTGGTAGGCATCTGGCACCCCCTGGGTGAGGGTGGTAGTAGTGACAGGCATCCAGCCCCCCATGGGTAGAGGTGGTAGTAGTGGTAGGCATCTGGCACCCCCTGGGTGAGGGTGGTAGTAGTGACAGGCATCCAGCCCCCCATGGGTAAGGGTGGTAGTGGTGGTAGGCATCCGGGCCCCTATGTGTATATGTGGCATTGGTGATGGCCATCCCGCCCCTATGGTGCTGCTGTTGCTGGTGTAAGTAATTTCTGTATCCCTCTGTGTGTGTGTGTGATGTGTCGGGTACGTGTAGTTTGTTTTTGTGGTTGGTGTCTGACTTACCTTCTGCGCCGTACGCGTCCTTGCCTGTTCCGGTAGTAGATGTAGAATATTGGTAGGATCGGCACGATGAGATTCATGGTTGGTTCGTCTTTCTCGTTGCTTCGCCTCGTCCTCGTCGCTGGCGTGTTCGTCTCGTAGCCGTGGATCGTGTTGTGGCGCGAATCGGAGCTTATGTGCGCCTCTCCCGGATGCTTTGACGTGCTGTGCGTAGCGACGGGTTCGGCGCGTACGGGAAGCGCATCGTACTTGTCCGGCCGGACGGGGCTGCATTTTGGCTTCCGTGCGACTCGATTCTGCGTTTACGGATCCGGCTCGGTCGGGGAACAGGACCTGGATTGGGTGAGTACGACTGGGTCGGATTCTATGCTGTTATGCGCATCGTACTTGCTCGTTCAGAATAATGTGCGGTTCGGTCGGGAAACAGGCATTCGCATGGCTTTTTTCCCGACCGAATACTGTTAGGTGCGCCTCCGACCGAGATCGGAATCGGCCCCTAAGTGTCTTGGGGATTGTTCATTGGAAAGTAGTCTCAAATTTCTTCTTTACGGATTTCATCTTGGAATAGATGATCCTGTGTGAGGGGGCTTGGAAAGAACCATCTCAGGAAGGTGGATTTTGTAGCGTGTCATTCCAAAATAGTCTCTACTGGGGTATGGTCCGAGAGTGTAATGAGGTGAATAGTGGCATCCATAATGGTATGCTGTACGGGTTGGCTGGTAAACATGTGGTCTAATCTGGAATCTGTGCAGTGGGAGTGGCAAATAAGGTATAATCTCAGGATGTGGAGTGAACAGTGCTCCAAGCATCCAACAAACCAAGTTGTCGAAGTGCTTGTTTCATAGTGTTAGTGAAGGTACCTCTATGTGTTCTGTGGGGGTGGATAATATTTAAGGTGGGATCCCATATAAGATTGAAATCGCCCATCAAAATAATATCCTCTTCTGCATTTACAGTCTTCCTCCCTGCATAGCAACCTGGTCCAACAGCCCCCCCCTCCACCCGCCCCCTCCACATCTCAGTACTTAAGCTCCATTCATGCAGCAAAATCAATAACAGTAAACAATTAAAACTTGGGAGTCTAGTCTCCCTACAACAGTGTACACTTATGTCAAATCTAATTAGCTCAGGTGTTCTGGACACATAACTGCTGTTGTACTCTACAGGATACACTTGATTAGCATAATAGACTGGCGACTGGCCATGAATCAACCATATATAGATGTACCGGACAGTTTGAAGGCCTTCTCAGGGAAAGTTGATGACCTTCCGGGTCTACAGTGCATGACTTGTAACTGTGGTGCACTAGAGTGGTTCTGACTGTTCACACCCCAAGGTTGGACCCTGGGTTGTTTTCAACTAAATTTGCCATATACTGCCTTTATTCAAGATGTATAAGTGAATCGTTTGCCAAGACGTTTCCCTTTTCATTGCAACTGCTACGGACCATTTGCAGATGTACTCGCTGCAGGGAGCACTCCCCTCTCGGTCTCCTAACTCCGGTGGACAGGCAGACAATCCCAACAGTGTTGCGGCATCTTCCAGTTCTACGAAGTTATGCAATTTGTTGTGATATTGAAAGCATATGCTGAAAAGGTAGGTCCATCAGTACTTGTCACGGTCTCTGCAAAGTAGATCAGATCACGGGCTAAAATTGCAGGTACTGGCTATAATTGCAGGTACAGTATCAGAGTGGCAGGGGCAATATCTTGGTGGAGTGAACAGGTTGCTCCTTGAAAGAATATTGATTTCTGTTTTCCGGCTGCTTGTAATGTCGGTACTTTGGTCTTAAAGGAATGTAGTTTATTTAGCTAGAACATCCCGGGGGTGCTTCCATCCTCCAGTTGCAGGTGGGCCCACTCTGTGCACTCTCTCCAGCCTCACTTCTACATGGTTCTTTCCCTGGAGTCCCGAGAACATGCCTACCATGAAGGCTTCCAGGTCCGGTCCCTCGACTCCCTCCTCCAGGTTGCACGATTTTCTAGGTCTTCACATTTCAATAGGGTGAATTGCAGCTGAGTCCACAGCTGATCAGTGGTGCCTTCCAGTGGGTTCAGTCTCTATTCTAGACCTTGGTATTTCATATTGACATCAAGTGTGCAGGTGCCCACAAAATCCACATCGTTCTGGTGGGAGGCAAACTGAGAGTTGGTATCGGGTTTGAAGTTTTCAAAGGAGGAGGTGAGATCTACCTTTATTCTCTTCAGTAAGTCCCTTCTTAAAGTCCTGGAAGGAGGAGGGAAGATTTTCCTTAGTCAAGGCCATTGGTTCACCAGAGCTTGAATCTGTGCTAGAGTCCCATGCCTCTGTCAGGATAAAGTAACTCAACACTCTGTTAGACTGTGTCTTTTTTGCCAGCATATAGGCTGTCGGAGCATGTGGTCAGGGGGCCCCTGGGGTGTCGCTACGAAGATGGTCACTCTAAGAGCCCTGAAGAGGGACTTAGAACAGTGCTACAGATCACATTGTAAAAGGGTGGAGACCTTAGAGCAAATGTCGACGGGTCAAGTCGGTGTGGGGCGCTACATGCAATAGTACCTAGGCCTTCCATCCAATCTCGCTGTACCTCTGTGCAAGTGATGCACGCACTCTCAATGATTTCCCCCTGTCCCCTGGGGTGGGTAGCGCACCCCTTTGTTGTGAATGCTTCACTGGGTAACAAGTTGTGGCAATCATGCCTCCAGGTGACAAATATAAGGCCCAGGCTTATTCAGATGTTGGTTCAGTATTAACCCCCGGGTTCGGTGTGAGCTGTAAAGTATATTTATTGTATTTATTTATTTATTGAGTTTTATATAGCGCTGGCTAGACCCGGAGGTATCAGAGCGCTTTACATAAGGAACAACATAACGAGTTACGAGGTACACTAATTTAAACATTTTTCACAGAAATTACAAAGTAAATGACAAATCATAAGAGGCAGAGAAGGAAAAGGGGGACAAGAAAAGGAGTCTGAGAATAGGTGAGAGGGGAGAAGGGAACCTGATGGGGGATGGAGTAAAGGCAGTCCAGCAAAAAAGAGAAAAACGTTCGAGGGTCATCAGGAGGAGTCAGGGGGGAAGAAGGAACGGACAAGGGTCAGACAAGATGGCGGGTCCAGATCATGGGAATCGACAGAGACCATCTCCCAAAAAATGGCGGGATGCACAAAAGTCACAAGAATCAAGGTATCAGAGCGCTTTACATAAGGAACAAAAATAGCGAGTTACCAGGTACAATAATTTAAACGGATCACTGACAGAATATCGAGGAGCAAAATATCGACCTGGCAAAATATCGAGGAAAAAATATAGAATGCCAGAATATCGAATTCCTATCTACAAACAGGTAAGTACAAAAATATCGAATCCAAAATATCGTTGTAAAAAATATAGTTAGTCAAAATATCGAATTTTTTAAATGTCTTAAAAGTAATGTAAAATTAATAAAATAATACATAAAATTAACTAAAACATACTTAAAAATACTTAAATAACCTTAATATTAATAAATATTTAATGTAAGTTAAAAAAATAAACATGCATTTTTATTTTTTAATACATATATATATTAACGTAATATTAATAACAAATATTCAATATTTTTAGCGTAGGATAGCGGGAGGGTAAAATTTACTATTCCCACTCCAGTGAGTGCAACAGTAGGGAAAGCGTTGGATAGCGGGAGGGTAAAAATTACTATTCCCACTCCAGTGAGTGCAACAGTAGGGAAAGCGTTGGATAGCGTAGGGGTAAAAATTACTATTCCCACTCCAGACAGTGCAACAGTAGGGAAAGCGTTGGACAGCGTAGGGATAAAAATTACTATTCCCACTCCAGAGAGTGCAACAGTAGGGAAAGTGTTGGATAGCGTATGGGTAAAAATTACCATTCCCACTCCAGTGAGTGCAACAGTAGGGAAAGCGTTGGATAGCGGGAGGGTAAAAATTACTATTCCCACTCCAGAGAGTGCAACAGTAGGGAAAGCGTTGGATAGCGTAGGGGTAAAAATTACTATTCCCACTCCAGTGAGTGCAACAGTAGGGAAAGCGTTGGATAGCGGGAGGGTAAAATTACTATTCCCACTCCAGAGAGTGCAACAGTAGGGAAAGCGTTGGATAACGTAGGGGTAAAAATTACTATTCCCACTCCAGAGAGTGCAACAGTAGGGAAAGCGTTGGATAGCGTAGGGGTAAAAATTACTATTCCCACTACAGAGAGTGCAACAGTAGGGAAAGCGTTGGATAGCGGGAGGGTAAAAATTACTATTCCCACTCCAGAGAGTGCAACAGTAGGGAAAGCGTTGGATAGCGTAGGGGTAAAAATTACTATTCCCACTCCAGAGAGTGCAACAGTAGGGAAAGCGTTGGATAGCGGGAGGGTAAAAATTACTATTCCCACTCCAGTGAGTGCAACAGTAGGGAAAGCGCTGGATAGCATAGGGTAAAAATTACTATTCCCACTCCAGTGAGTGCAACAGTAGGGAAAGTAATGATTTAATATTTAAATAAAAAATTTTTTATCAATACCAATAAAAAATTCATTAAAATTAATTACCAATTACAACATATTTAATAGTTTATTAATTAATTATAAATACCAATAAATATTATTTATTACAAATTAATTACCTATTAATAATTAATTAACCAATTAATTTTCAATACCAAAAATTAATAAGTAATACAAAATGTTTACCAATTAATAATTAATTAACAGTAAATTAATTATCAATACACAAAAATATTTTCAATAATTATTTAATTACAATTAAATTACTTCCCACCCTATTCCCCTATAAACCCACAACCCGCTCTGAATAATAAATTAATACAATTAATATAATCAATTAATCAATTAAGAAAAATTAATTACCAATTAATACAAATTAATTACCAATTAATAAAAATTAATTACCAAATAAAAATTAACAATAAATTAATAATCAATACCAATAAATAAAAATAAATAATTACTGAATTACAATTAAATTACTTCCCACCCTATTCCCCTATAAACCCACAACCCGCTCTGAATAATAAATTAATACATTTAATATAATTATCAGTTAAAAAATTAATAAAAATTAATTACCAATTAATAAAAATTAATTACCAATTAATAAAAATTAATTACCAATTAATAATTAATTAACAATGAATTATTTATCAATACCAATAAATAAATTTAAATAATTACTTAATTACAATTAAATTACTTCCCACCCTATTCCCCATAAACCCACAACCCGCTACAGAACTAAAACGCAAAATTAAATTAAAAATAATTAATAATTCCTAAAAATTAATATTTAATTTACTATAATTAAATTACTTCCCACCCTATTCCCCTATAAACCCACAACCCACTACAGAATTAAATTACGCAAAAATTAAATAACATAAAATTCATTACTTTAAAAAAATTAAAACATACATTACAAAAATAATACATACTTTTAACACATATACTAACACTTAAAACACTATAAAAAAAATCGATATTTTTAACAACTATATTATGACTGTTGATATTATGACAATCGATATTTCTTACCTGAATTTCGATATTCTGCACCACTATATTTTGGCAATTCGATATTCTGTCCATTCTATATAAAAACTCGATATTTTGGCAATTCGATATTATGTCTGTTCACCAATTTAAACATTAGTTGCACAGTCATTACAAAGTGAGTGGAAAAATCATAGGGGGGGGAGAGAAGGTAGAGGGGGACAAGAATAGTGTTCTGAGAGAGGGTGAGGGGAGAGGAGGGAACCAGAGGGGGATGGAGTTAAGGCAGACCAGAAAGAAGGAGAAAAACGTTTGAGGATTGTCAGGGGGAGACCGGAGGGAAGGGGGAACGGACAGAGGTCAAGCAAGATGGCGGGTCCGTGTCGTGGGTATCGATGGAAGCCAACAACAAAATGGCGGGATGCACAAAAGTCAAAAATCCATAACGAAGAACCAGAGAGCAGGATTTAAGTGCGGAGAGTCAGAGGGGGGACGCAGCCACAAAACCAAAGGCGGGCGGAAGGCTGTAGCAGGCGTGCAGAGGCTCAGGACCACGGGGGCATCGATGTTGACAATTCGCAGGGCGTAGCTCCCGCACCCCCATACCTGGAAAGGACTCACGGGTCCCAGAAGTCGGAACTGAGGCGGAACACACCCAAGCAGACGGCCAGTATGGTGGAGACAGCGAGGCAGCAGCGGGGACTGGGAGAGCGAGCCGCCCCTAGATCGGTAGATTGCAGGTGGGAATTCGGGTCCACCGGACCAACAGTGCCATGGCACTCACCCTCGATACAGCTCATCGCTGCAGGTGATCAGGCGTCGGGGCAGACAGCTACTCCCGACCCAGAGGGCAAGGGGACGGTCCGGCAGAGTGGAATCTCGCACCCGATCAATCAGCCGCCATCCGGAGTTTTCCGATGAAGCCAGAGCTGCGCCAAGGCTGGTCCAATTATCAGCAATCCGCGGCGATTTGTTCTGAGGGAGGCAGTAGAGGAAGAAAACAGCAGCAGTGGGATGAGGAATGCCATGCCCCAATGTCCGGCTGGGTAGGTGACGGGCCGTAGGTGATGGCCTCTCCTGGAAAAGGGTCCACACTGGCAGGAAGAGTCTAGAGGCTCAAGTTGCTCACCTGAATGCCGCCTTGTCACCCAGTTGAGCCCCTGAGGGCACACTTGAGCAAACATGCGGGTCCCTGTTCGCATCGGCTGCCATTGTTGAGTCAGGCATCAGGACGGTCAGCGCTTTGCCAGCAATGTTAACCATCACACAGCTCTCTTCACCACCGCATGCAGTCTGCAGTTTCTCTGTGACCCAACACAGGGCTGAAAAAGCCGACAGGGATCATTGCTCAATCAGACATGCCCGCGACTCAGCCCTGGCTGCCACCATGCTTCTCCTCGCCGTCAGGGATTGTCCAGTGGTTTTTGGTATCTTGTCGGTCCCCGCAAGCAATTACAATATCACTCGCATCATCAGGGATCCCTCGGCTCTCTTACACCAGAAAGAATGGAAAAATAAGCCCTATAATGTCAGTTTTCTCAGTTCCTACAGAAAACACGGCAGAGCATTGGTGGATCACGTCCACATGGCCATGATGGCTGGCCATGCCCCCTCTAACTACTACTTCTTTTAAGGAGAAGTCACAGAGCTTTTGTTTGACCATCTTTAATGTTGTACTGGGAAAAGGAGAGCATGAGCTTAAGCTCATCCAGATTTCCTTCTCTATTTTATCTTGCATTTCCTTGATCAATGCTCTATGAGACTTAACTTGCTTTCCTTTAAAAGAAATAACCTGGCCCCAAAACATGCCTTAGAGGCCTCCCATATAGTTAACATGAAGGTTGAGTTCTCTTTGACCCTGAAAAATTCTTCTATAAAAATCCAGATATCTTTTTACTAGCTCTCATCCAATAGAAGAGACCATTCAAAATTCCATCTAATATCGCTAGCTTTGGGCAGACTTGTCTCAACTTGATCAGAGACTATTGAGTGATCTGAAAAGCCATTCCCTGTAATCTACATATCTATCCTAATAAACGAATAGGAGATAAAAAATAATCATTAAGTGATGCTGACTTAAAGCACTACGAAAAGCAAGAAAACTGCCTAGAATCAAGATTCACAGTGCGCCATGGATCCTCCAACCCAGAATCTTCCTTAAGTCTCCACACCAAAGTTGCTGATTTAATTTTCAGCTGTCTCGTATCCTTACAAGAAGCATCTATTGCAGGGTTCTGGAGCAAATTAAAATCTCCCCCCATAATAGTTAATCCCCTTGCCTCTATCAAAACTGTGTAAATTTGTTTTAGAGACAGACTATCATCCTCTATTGGGCCGTATTAGTTAATAAAATTAAAGAGCTGCAAATCTAAAGGTGCTATGAACCAAAATCATCGCCCTTGGCTATCTCTCTTAATACCCCCTGTTTCCCAATTAAAGGATTTTGAAAAAAAATTGCTACCCCACAGCATACCACTCTGGCAGATGAAAAGATAGCAAGGGAGAAACAAGAGGGGATAGTTATTTCAGGAGTACTTGACTTTAAATGTGTCTCCTGCCAGAAAATTACACTAGGGTTGAGTAATCTTATCCAACTGACAGTAGGCAAATACTTTTGTCTATTGCCAAAAGCATTTATATTACAGGTAATCACCATAACTGACCCTACCATTCTCCCAAAGAAAAAAAGCAGCATTCTTGTGCCATATGTATACAATATTTCACATTGTATTATCATGGAACATAAGCTCTTTAGCTCACTGGTACTACCATTTTTATCTATACAACCCCCATAGTGCATGCAAGCCCCCACCATCATCCTGACCCTGGCCAACCAATCTCACGAACTGACCACCAACCCACCCCATAAACCATCCCCAAAAGCCAAATTTCCCTCCAGGCGGAAGCCCCACTATTAACACCCTCCTGAACCATTCAGCCCTCACATGATGGGTACCCTGGACTGCCACATTAGACTCAGTTGTACCCCCATTCAAGTCCACCCTCACCCTCAGAAAGAAAAAAACCCCAAAATCAACAACCAAACTAATGTCATAGTCATACATCATATATCAACAGCCCCTTAAACTGAATTCAACTTGACCTATTTTAGCAAGTCATTAGCCTCTATATCTGAGGAAAGCATCCAAAACAACCCTTAAAAAGTAAAGGTACACTTAATTTAGATTGTTGATAAATAACAGCTTGTGCTCCGGCTATTTTAAACAAACCAATCATGTCCTTGAACTCTCTCCTACGGTGAGCTGCTGCAATAGACATATCAGAAACTATCTGAAAATTTGAGCCATTTTTCAAAACAAACTCCTTCTGCTGGATTGCCCTAGATAGGATTTGTTCCTTGACCCCGTAATCCGAAAAGTTGACCAGAATAGTTTGTTATTGCTTCACGTTTAGATGTGAGTGAAAAGAAACACGATGGGCCAACATGACTGACAGATCTGCTGGGGGATTGGTGAGTACATGTTTTTTAATCAAAGTCCCAATTAGGGAATGTACCCTATTTAGCCTAGTACACTCTGGGATGCCAGTAAACCCTAAGTTTGACTGTCCCAAATTGTTTTCCAACTCATCTAATTTTATTCTCAGCAAGGAGAGTTCTTTCCCAATAAAGAAAGTGAACATGACCTTCCCGGTGAATGGATGAAAATAATATATCTAATCAAATATTTCAATGCGCAAAACGTCACAGTATAGCCCAAAAGTAGGAAGACACAACAAATCGCATAGCTCAATTTATCAAGAAATTGAAAACATCAGATTTATTCATACTATCAAAACAAAATTTTAAAACATTAATCTAAAGAGGTTCTATTTCTATACAATATGTACAGATGTGCAGACCACAAAAAGCAATATTTTTAATGGTATATATATATATATTTTTAGACAAAGATATGCCGCACTCAGGAATCCTTTCCTTAGTTAGTTTTATTCAAACAGAGCTAGTCTGTCTCACCAACGTGTTTTGGCCTCACATGGCCTTGCTCACGGTTGGAGAACAATTCTACTCCACATGTTTATATACCACTCCCCTCTCAGCCTATCATGCAGCCTTATGGGAGTTGAAGTTTGTAATTTTAACTTCATCTTTTACCAATGACAGACTTATTTGAATTGTTAGTCTTAAATAACATGTAAGTATAATAAGTATCCATTACCACAAGCAGACCAATATAGGCTTTCAGTCAACATTTGTATCCCATGACTTTCACAGGTACCATTTTGTTGTGCACGTATATTTATCTGGTATAGGGCCATCTTCAAATCACAAGTATTTGGTCTATATGGTCATCACATGCTCATGTTGGATTACATGGGTTCACGTTATATTTTAGTATTTAACGCGGTCTCTGTTTAGATATGTACAGCAATCTGATTTTTACTGGTATAGTACCATTAGATCCACAACTCCCATAAGGCTGCATATTAGGCTGAGAGGGGAGTGGTATATAAATATGTGGAGTAGAATTGTTCTCCAACCATGAGCAAGGCCCTGTGAGGCCGAAACGCGTTGGTGAAACAGACTAGCTCTGTTTGAATAAAACTAACTAAAGAAAAGATTCCTGAGTGCGGCGTACCTTTGTCTAAAAGAATTAATCCAGGCCTTGTTTCGGCCTCACGTCCGCACCCGTTGCTGTGTGCCGGTGGGAACCACATTGTTCTGTCCATATATATATATATATATACATATATATACACACACATATATATATACATATATATACACACATATATATTATCTACTGGCGGTCGCCAGTAGATAGTTATAGTTAAAACCTATTATCCATAGGAAATCCGCGACATTCTATCTGAAATAACGTTGGCGCCGGTTGACGAATCTTCGCGAAAGTTTCCAACTTGTTGGGGCGCTCCGGTCCGCTCCTATCCTGAAAGTCTTGGGGTGATACGTCAAGCGGGGGCCGAGAAAAAAGGGGAGTCCCAAAACGCATTTTCCCCATTCATTTTTCCATAGGAACCTTTAGTCGCAGCTACAGCCCGAACTGCTGAACGGAATTACACCAAATTTGGCAAAGAGGTAGCCCTTGGTTCAGTGTCGTGCCTTTTGCTTAAATGGTGTAAATCCGTTCAGTAGTTCCTGAGAAAATCAAAAGTAAAGTCACATATATATCTGGGCGGAGCCTAACCACACATGTCATCGTGAGATCTGATTGGCTGTCAGCACTTCATCCTGGAATTGCTGGCAGCCATCTTGGGACCAATATAAATGATAGTACCTCATTGAAATGCATTGTAGTGAATAGAAGATTTTGAGGGTCACCAAAAGGAGAACTATAAAGGGTGATAACAGGCTTTAGTTACATTAGAATTTATTTGTTGATGGTACCATACTAATTTTAGGAATTGTGGTGTATTCTAAGGTGATTTTACCATGTGAAAAACCTTCTGCTGGGATATCATGAATCATGTTTGAGAGAACACTATTTTCTCATGCTTGTCCCATGGAGGTTTGGAAGGTGCTCCAGAAGCTAAAATGAGAGCATATTTTCTGTAAATTCACTTTATCTTTCTCACTCATGTGAGAATGAAGTCTGACATTCTCAGTAAAACATGTACATCCAACAAGGGCAGAGACTGTCAGTTGATTCCTTTGTGTTCTACTGCAGCTTCCCAGAGTGTTCTAAAGAACAACTAGAGTGCTAACAGCCTTACTTATGACAAAAGTATGGCACAC
Organism: Calotriton arnoldi; assembly: GCA_963921515.1. Lineage (NCBI taxonomy): Eukaryota > Metazoa > Chordata > Amphibia > Caudata > Salamandridae > Calotriton > Calotriton arnoldi. The sequence goes on from CAWUFW010001538.1 coordinate 945,403, forward strand.
CTGAAGCCAACTTGATTGGAATAAACTGGTAACACTTAAAACATTTAATTTAAAAAGGAACAAAATGATGGGGTTCATTTTGTCATAGAAATTATGGTTAGTGCTGTAGAAAGAAAAATTAGGACATATTTCAAGTGTGATCTCAAATATCTTCCTGTTATATTTCAACAGGAGCAGCCTGCCAGTTGATGCCTTTGTGTTCTACTGCAGCTTCCCAGAGTGTTCTAAAGAACAACTAGAGCGCTAACAGCCTTACTTATGACAAAAGTATGGCACACCTGAAGCCATCTTGATTGGAATAAACCGGTAACACTTAAAACATTTAATTTAAAAAGGAACAAAATGAGGGGTTCTTTTTGAAATAGAAATTATGGTTAGTGCTGCAGAAAGAAAAATTAGGGCATGTTTTAAGTGAGATCTCAAATCCTCTTCTATTTCATTAGAAAATTCTGACATGCAGACTGAAACAATCACTTTCAATACCAGCAGCAGACTACCAGTTAACTCCCTGGTGAGCAGTAGCTTTACTCCAGTGATCTAATGAGCAACTAGAGTGCTAACATTCTGAATTTATGGCAGATGTGAGACACATCTGAATGCCTTCTTGATGGAATCAAAGTAAAAAACTGAAAGCATTTCCTACTGAGGAGACTGCAGTAAATGAAGAAATTAGGAAACTTCATAACAAAGAAGTCTTCCAAGATGGCCACCAGTGAAAAAAGAGCCCAAATGTAGCACAAATATTACCCAGATGTAGCCCACATATAGCCCAATGACAAAAGTGTGCAAAACACTTTTTATTTTTAGTTTTTTTGCAGTTTTATGTAGTGCAGACTGGTCAGGTATTGGAGCATTGCATCTTAAAACATGACCCCCTACACTACAAAAACACCACTGCACTACCTTAAACCCTAAAACACTACCCCCAGCACGACCCCCTACACTACAGAAGCACCACTGCACTATCCTAAACCCTAAAACACTACCCCCAGCACGACCCCTACACTACCCAAACACCACTGCACTACCCTAAAACATGACCCCTACACTACACAAACACCACTGCACTACCCTAAACCCTAAAACACTACCCCCAGCACGGCCCCCTACACTACACAAGCACCACTGCACTACCCTAAACCCTAAAACACTACCCCCAGCACGACCCCCTACACTACACAAACACCACTGCACTACCCTAAACCCTAAAACACTACCCCAGCACGACCCCCTACACTACCCAAACACCACTGCACTAACCTAAATCCTAAAACACTACCCCCAGCATGACCCCCTACACTACCCAAACACCACTGCACTACCCTAAAACATGACCCCCTACACTACAGAAACACCACTGCACTTTTCCTAAACCCTAAAACACTACCCCCAGCACGACCCCCTACACTACACAAGCACCACTGCACTGCCCTAAACCCTGAAACACCAGCCCCTGCGTGACCCCTACACTGCCCGAACACCACTGCACTGCCCTAAACCCTAAAACACTACCCCCAGCACGACCCCTACACTGCCCGAACACCACTGCACTGCCCTAAACCCTGAAACACCAGCCCCTGCATGACCCCCTACACTGCCCGAACACCACTGCACTACCCTAAACCCTAAAACACTACCCCCAGCACGACCCCCTACACTGCCCGAACACCACTGCACTGCCCTAAACCATGAAACACCAGCCCCTGCATGACCCCCTACACTGCCCGAACACCACTGCACTGCCCTAAACCCTGAAACACCACCCCTAGCACGACCCCCTACACTGCCCGAACACCACTGCACTGCCCTAAACCCTGAAACACCACCCCTTCACGACCCCCTACACTGCCCGAACACCACTGCACTGCCCTAAACCCTGAAACACCACCCCCAGCATGACCCCCTACACTGCCCGAACACCACTGCACTACCCTAAACCCTGAAACATCACCCCCAGCACGACCCCCTACACTGCCCGAGCACCACTGCACTGCCCTAAACCCTGAAACACCAGCCCCAGCACGACCCCTACACTGCCCGAACACCACTGCACTGCCCTAAACCCTGAAACACCAGCCCCAGCACGACCGCCTACACTGCCCGAACACCACTGCACTGCCCTAAACCCTGAAACACCAGCCCCAGCACGACCCCCTACACTGCCCGAACACCACTGCACTGCCCTAAACCGTGAAACACCAGCCTCAGCACGACCCCCTACACTGCCTGAACACCACTGCACTGCCCTGAACCCTGAAACACCAGCCCCAGCACAACACCCTACACTGCCCGAACACCACTGCACTGCCCTAAACCCTGAAACACCACCCCGTGCATGACCCCCTACACTGCCCGAACACCACTGCACTGCCCTAAACCCTGAAACACCACCCCCAGCGCGACCCCTACACTGCCTGAACACCACTGCACTGCCCTAAACCCTGAAACACCACCCCCTGCACAACCCCTACACTGCTCGAACACTACTGCACTGCCCTAAACCCAGAAACACCATCCCCAGCACGACCCCCTATACTGCACGAACACCACTGCACTGCCCTAAACCCTGAAACACTACCCCCAGCAAGACCCCCTACACTGCCCGAACACCACTGCACTGCCCTAAACCCTGAAACATCACCCCCAGCAAGACCCCTACACTGCCCTAAACCCTGAAACACCACCCCCAGCAAGACCCCCTACACTGCCCGAACACCACTGCACTGCCCTAAACCCTGAAACACCAGCCCCAGCACGACCCCCTACACTGCCCGAACACCACTGCACTGCCCTAAACCCTGAAACACCACCCCCTGCACGACCCCCTACACTGCCCGAACACCACTGTACTGCCCTAAACCCTGAAACACCACCCCCTGCACGACCCCCTACACTGCCCGAACACTACTGCACTGCCCTAAACCCTGAAACACCACCCCCAGCACGACCCCCTACACTGCACGAACACCACTGCACCGCCCTAAACCCTGAAACACTACCCCCAGCAAGACCCCCTACACTGCCCGAACACCACTGCACTGCCCTAAACCCTGAAACATCACCCCCAGCAAGACCCCTACACTGCCTGAACACCACTGCCCTAAACCCTGAAACACCACCCCCAGCACGACCCCCTACACTACACAAGCACCACTGCACTACCCTAAACCCTAAAACACTACCCCCAGCACGACCCCCTACACTACACAAACACCACTGCACTACCCTAAACCCTAAAACACTACCCCCAGCACGACCCCCTACACTACCCAAACACCACTGCACTAACCTAAATCCTAAAACACTACCCCCAGCATGACCCCCTACACTACCCAAACACCACTGCACTACCCTAAAACATGACCCCCTACACTACAGAAACACCACTGCACTTTTCCTAAACCCTAAAACACTACCCCCAGCACGACCCCCTACACTACACAAGCACCACTGCACTGCCCTAAACCCTGAAACACCAGCCCCTGCATGACCCCCTACACTGCCCGAACACCACTGCACTGCCCTAAACCCTAAAACACTACCCCCAGCACGACCCCCTACACTGCCCGAACACCACTGCACTGCCCTAAACCCTGAAACACCAGCCCCTGCATGACCCCCTACACTGCCCGAACACCACTGCACTACCCTAAACCCTAAAACACTACCCCAGCACGACCCCCTACACTGCCCGAACACCACTGCACTGCCCTAAACCATGAAACACCAGCCCCTGCATGACCCCCTACACTGCCCGAACACCACTGCACTGCCCTAAACCCTGAAACACCACCCCTAGCACGACCCCCTACACTGCCCGAACACCACTGCACTGCCCTAAACCCTGAAACACCACCCCTTCACGACCCCCTACACTGCCCGAACACCACTGCACTGCCCTAAACCCTGAAACACCACCCCCAGCATGACCCCCTACACTGCCCGAACACCACTGCACTACCCTAAACCCTGAAACATCACCCCCAGCACGACCCCCTACACTGCCCGAGCACCACTGCACTGCCCTAAACCCTGAAACACCAGCCCCAGCACGACCCCCTACACTGCCCGAACTCCACTGCACTGCCCTAAACCCTGAAACACCAGCCCCAGCACGACCGCCTACACTGCCCGAACACCACTGCACTGCCCTAAACCCTGAAACACCAGCCCCAGCACGACCCCCTACACTGCCCGAACACCACTGCACTGCCCTAAACCGTGAAACACCAGCCTCAGCACGACCCCCTACACTGCCTGAACACCACTGCACTGCCCTGAACCCTGAAACACCAGCCCCAGCACAACACCCTACACTGCCCGAACACCACTGCACTGCCCTAAACCCTGAAACACCACCCCGTGCATGACCCCCTACACTGCCCGAACACCACTGCACTGCCCTAAACCCTGAAACACCACCCCCAGCGCGACCCCTACACTGCCTGAACACCACTGCACTGCCCTAAACCCTGAAACACCACCCCCTGCACAACCCCCTACACTGCTCGAACACTACTGCACTGCCCTAAACCCAGAAACACCATCCCCAGCACGACCCCCTATACTGCACCGAACACCACTGCACTGCCCTAAACCCTGAAACACTACCCCCAGCAAGACCCCCTACACTGCCCGAACACCACTGCACTGCCCTAAACCCTGAAACATCACCCCCAGCAAGACCCCTACACTGCCCTAAACCCTGAAACACCACCCCCAGCAAGACCCCCTACACTGCCCGAACACCACTGCACTGCCCTAAACCCTGAAACACCAGCCCCAGCACGACCCCCTACACTGCCCGAACACCACTGCACTGCCCTAAACCCTGAAACACCACCCCCTGCACGACCCCCTACACTGCCCGAACACCACTGTACTGCCCTAAACCCTGAAACACCACCCCCTGCACGACCCCCTACACTGCCCGAACACTACTGCACTGCCCTAAACCCTGAAACACCACCCCCAGCACGACCCCCTACACTGCACGAACACCACTGCACCGCCCTAAACCCTGAAACACTACCCCCAGCAAGACCCCCTACACTGCCCGAACACCACTGCACTGCCCTAAACCCTGAAACATCACCCCCAGCAAGACCCCCTACACTGCCTGAACACCACTGCCCTAAACCCTGAAACACCACCCCCAGCAGGACCCCCTACACTGCCCGAACACCACTGCACTGCCCTAAACCGTGAAACACCACCCCCAGCAAGACCCCCTACACTGCCCGAACACCACTGCACTGCCCTAAACCCTGAAACACCACCCCCAGCACGACCCCCTACACTGCCCGAACACCACTGCTCTGCCCAAAACCCTGAAACACCAGCCCCAGCACGACCCCCTACACTGCCCGAACACCACTGCACTGCCCTAAACCCTGAAACACCACCCCAGCACGACCCCCTACACTGCCCGAACACCACTGCACTGCCCTAAATCCTGAAACACCAGCCCCAGCACAAGCCCGTACACTGCCCGCACACCACTGCACTGCCCTAAACCCTGAAACACCAGCCCCAGCACAACCCCGTACACTGCCCGAACACCACTGCACTGCCCTAAACCCTAAAACACCAGCCCCAGCACGACCGCCTACACTGCCCAAAAACTACTGCACTGCCCTAAACCCTGAAACACCACCCCCAGCAAGACTACCTACACTGGCCGAACACCACTGCACTGCCCTAAACCCTGAAACACCACCCCCTGCACGACCCCCTACACTGCCCAAACACTACTGCACTGCCCTAAACCCTGAAACACCAGCCCCAGCACCACCCCCTACAATGCCCGAACACCACTGTACTGCCCTAAACCCTAAAACACCACCCCCTGCACCGCCCCTACACTGCCCGAACACCACTGCACTGCCCTAAACACTGAAACACCACCCCTGCACGACCCCCTACACTGCCCGAACACCACTGCACTGCCCTAAACCCTGAAACACCACCCCTGCACCACCCCCTACACTGCCTGAACACCACTGCACTGCCCTAAACCCTGAAACACCACCCCCTGCACCGCCCCCTACACTGCCCGAACACCACTGCACTGCCCTAAACCCTGAAACACCACCCCCAGCATGACCCCTTTACTGCTCGAACACCACTGCACTGCCCCAAACCCTGAAACACCACCCCCAGCATGACCCCCTACACTGCCGAACACCACTGCCCTAAACCCTGAAACACCACCCCTGCACGACTGCCCGAACACCACTGCACTGCCCTAAACCCTGAAACACCACCCCCTGCACGACCCCCTACACTGCCCGAACACCACTGCACTGCCCTAAACCCTGAAACACCACCCCCAGCACGACCCCCTACACTGCCCGAACACCACTGCACTGCCCTAAACCCTAAAACACCACCCCCAGCACGACCCCCTACACTGCCCGAACACCACTGCACTGCCCTAAACCCTAGAACACTACCCCCAGCATGACCCCCTACACTACCCGAACACCACTGCACTACCCTAAACCCTAAAATACTCCCCCAGCACGACCCCCTACACTACCCGAACACGACTGCACTGCCCTAAACCCTAAAACACTCCCCCAGCACGACCCCCTACACTACCCGAACACCACTGCACTGCCCTAAACCCTAAAACACTCCCCCAGCACGACCCCCTACACTACCTAAACACCACTGCACTGCCCTAAACCCTAAAACACTACCCCCGCATGACCCCCTACACTACCCAAATACCAATGCACTACCCTAATCCCTAAAACACTACCCCCGCACAACCCCCTACACTACCCAAAGACCACTGCACTACCCTAAACTCTAAAACAATACCCCCCGCACGACTCCCTACACTACCCAAAGACCACTGCACTACCCTAAACCCTAAAACACGACCTCCTACACTACACAAACACCACTGCACTACCCTAAACCCTAAAAACTACCCCCAGCACGAACCCCTACACTACCCAAACACCACTGCACTACCCTAAACCATAAAACACTACCCCCAGCAGTACCCCCTACGCTACCCAAACACCACTGCACTACCCTAAACCCTAAAACACTACCCCCAGCAGTACCCCCTACACTACCCAAACACCATTGCACTACCCTAAACCCTAAACCACTACCCCAGCAGTATCCCCTACACTACCCAAACACCACTGCACTACCCTAAACCCTAAAACACTAAAACACTAACCCCAGCACGACCCCCTACACTACCCAAACACCACTGTACTACCCTAAACCCTAAAACACTCCCCCAGCACGACTCCCTACACTACCCAAACACCACTGCACTACCCTAAACCCTAAATCTACCCCCAGCATGACCCCCTACACTACACAAACACCACTGCACTACCCTAAACCCTAAAACACTACCCCCAGCATGACCCTCTTCACTACCTAAACACAACTGCACAATTTGTTACAGGCGTTGCAACGCAGGCCTGTGGTGCTTACTGGAAGTACCTGGTGGGCTAGTTGGGCCCCAGGGACTCTCAGGATTCAAGGTGACCTAATCCCCCAACTTAAAACGCGCCACGGGGCGCGTTTGCACAGTGGTGAAGGGAGGGGGCGGGGCTTCAGGTGACATGTGCGCAAACACGCCCTGTGGTGCGTTTTAAGTTGGGGAGTTAATTCTCTTTGAATCCTGGGGGCCAACTAGCCCACCAGGTACCTTCAGTAAGCACAACAGAGTTGCGTTGCAGAGAGGTGAAAAAGGTGCGTGGCCTCGGAACGCCTCTCTGCAACTCAGCTCTGTGGTCCTAACTGTAGGTACCTGGGGGGCTAGTTGGGCCCCAGGGACCCTCAGGATTCAAGGGGACTTAATCCCGCAACTTAAAACGCGCCACGGGGCGCGTTTGCACACATGTCACCTCAGGCCCCCTCCCTTCACCACTGTGCAAACGCGCACTGGCTCTGGTTAGTCAGAGTCAGTTACCACCAGTACCCGTCTGAAAAAGCTGTGGGCACAGGATGATTTTGCAACAAGGCCTCTTTCTGCTCCTCTGTTGGTTCTTTCTGCACATCTTTGGCTTCTTTCTGTGCGTTTTTTCTTCTTTCTTCACATGTCCTACCTCTGTTGGCATAGTTAGAAACTAGCATTTAAAAAACCTTTGAAATTCACTTAAAAAATCATAGGTTTCAGGCACGTTATAGTTAGAAATTAGCATTTAAAAAACCTTTGAAATTCACTGAAAAAACCATAGGTTTCAGGCACGTTATAGTTAGAAATTAGCATTTAAAAAACCTTTGAAATTCACTAAAAAAAACATAGGTTTCAGGCACGTTATAGTTAGAAATTAGCATTTAAAAAACCTTTGAAATTCACTGAAAAAACCATAGGTTTTAGGGACAGTTATAGTTAGTTGGACATTGCACTCGTACAAAACCCGTGAAATTCCCCTGTTATAGTTAGTTCAGCTAACTATAACTCGCGCCCACAATGCACTGCTGATGACATCACATATTACATCACTCATGACATGGTCAGTGACATCACTGATTACATCACTGATGACATCTCAAATGACATCACTGATGACATCATCCATGTGATAATTTCATGCATCTTCTCACACCCTAATATAACTTTTGATACACCCACTCTAAATTACAGACTGCCATTCTCAAAACCATAGACACTCCAACACCAAAAACTACATACCCACTCACTGATTCTTAGATCTACACACACATCCACTCACTCACCTGTACAGTCACTCATACTTACAGTCACTCAGTACAGGACTATCATATGCACTCATACACCTATATAAACACTCACACACCGCCACTCATCCATAGAGGTACTCACACACCTAGTCATTCATGCAAAAAATTAATCACACACCCATTACTCACCTATACAGTTATACACACACCAGCTCACTTACTTATACAAATACTAGCACATTCTTACGCTCTTATACAATAACTGATACAAGCACACACGCATCCATACAGCCACTCTCACAATAACACACTCTCACTTATAGCCATTTAAATACTCTAACACACATATATACTGCCTTTTACATATGTAGTTACTCGAACATGTACCATTGAGATATACATTCACTCACTAACACACCCATACACACACTCACCCACCCAAGCAGTCCATCACAGATGCACTCTTGAAATCATGCACCCAGTGAATCACCCACTCACACATCTATGTATAGAGTCACACACACCCCACCCACACAAACACTCAGGCAGCCATACAGATACTCAGAGAACCAATCAATAACCCATATAGACACTCATGTAGCTATTCGCAAATCCATGCATCCACTTACACACCAACAAACAGACGGATACAGACATTCACACAGTTTAGTCACTAACCCATGCATTCAGTAAGAGACGTTTAATCACTCACTTGTAGAGTCAGTCACTCACGTACTAAATCATCCATTCAGACACTTATACACCCACTCATTCTTCAATACGCCTTTCCCTATATATATTAAACATATTTAAACTTTACAGAAACACACAGTCACTGGATGATGTCATCAGTGATGTCATCAGTGATGTCATTTGAGATGTCATCAGTGATGTAATCAGTGATGTCACTGACCATGTCAAAAGTGATGTAATATGTGACGTCATCAGCAGTGCATTGCGGGGGCGCGAGTTATAGTTAGCTGAACTAACTATAACAGGGGAATTTCACGGGTTTTGTACGAGTGCAATGTCCAACTAACTATAACTGTCCCTAAAACCTATGGTTTTTTCAGTGAATATATATATATATATATATATATATATAAAGCGCAAAAAGGGGGCAGGGTAGAAACACCCTGACCCCCTAGGTCTGCTCAGTCCCACAAGGACCCCCTGGGCAGAAAAAAGCATTTTTTTTTTTTAAATCGCCAGGATGCGCTCAGGGTGCGCGGATCCTGCCGATTAGAAAAAAAACCAGAAGAAACAAGTGAGCAAAACGCACAAAGGGGGCAGGGTAGAAACACCCTGACCCCCTAGGTCTGCTCAGGGGGTCCCACAAGGACCCCCTGGGCAGAAAAAAGCATTTAAAAAAAAATGGGGTCTCCCGCGCTTCGATACAAATTTGCCCCCAGGTGGCCCAAGTCCCGGGGCATGCGGGGGGTGGGTTTATTGTTTATATGGGGGGCCTCTAAGGCCCCCCAAGCCCCGGGGACCGCCACCCCCGGGGCTTCTTTTTAAATTTTAAATAATGTGTGGGGGCTCCAACCCCCACACGCCCGGGGACCACCACCTCCCCGGGGCACATAGAAAATAAATGTGGGGGTCCGTTACGGACCCCAGAGCCCCGGGGACCACCCCCAGGGCCGGCTCCTGCAGTGTCCCGGGGTGCCTACCCCCGGGACACTGTAGTTTGCTATGACAGGACGGGAGCCTCGCGGCTCCCGTCCTGTCATAGCAATCTTGGTTTGCATTTTGAAAGAGAGAGCAGGAAACCCAATTGCTTTTCCACATGGGGAGCAGCATGTTAGCTGCTCCCCATGTGGAAAAGCAATGCCGGCTCGCGCAGGAGGCGGGGAGCCGGCTGGGACTGTGGGGGGATTGGGGACCCCCCCACAGTCCCCAACCAGAGGCCAGACCCCGGGGGTCCCTGGGGGCCAACTAGCCCACCAGGAACCTCCAGTATGCACCAGGGGACTGCGTTGCAGAGAGGTGTACAGAGGTCACGCCCGTTTTTACACCTCTCTGCAACGCAGCTCTGTGGCGCTTTTTAGAAGTACATGGTGGGCTAGTTGGACTCCAGGGACCCTCAGGATTCAAGGGGACTTAATCCCCCAACTTAAAATGCGCCACAGGGCGCGTTTGCACAGATGTCACCTCAGGCCACTGTTTGCACAGTGGTGAAGGGAGGGGGTGGGGCTTCAGGTGACATGTGTGCAAACAGGCCCCGTGGCGTGTTTTAAGATGGGGAATTAAATCCCCTTCAATCCTGAGGGTCCCTGGGGGCCAACTAGCCCAACAGGTACGTCCACGAAGCGCCACAGAGCTGCGTTGCAGAGAGGTGTAAAAAGGGGTGTGGCCTCTGTACACGTCTCTGCAACGCAGCCCCCTGGCGCATACTGGAGGTTCCTGGTGGGCTAGTTGGCCCCCAGGGACCCTCACGATTCAAGGGGACTTAATCCCCCAACTTAAAACGCGCCACGGGGCACGTTTGCACAGATGTCACCTCAGGCCCCGCCCCCTCCCTTCACCATTGTGCAAATATTCCTCAAAAATCAGCCAAACTACGAATTCCGATTTACTCACCTGTTATCAGGAGAGAACCCAGTGCTGCATCTTTTAGCCCAGCACTGATCCTGAAAAGTAATTTTAACCATACTTACCAGTAACTTGAATTTCCTTCCATAGGATATCATTGCCTGCTTTTTGCTGAAAAAGTTTCAAAGTGTCGATTTTTGAAACATACAAATATTCCTCTAAAATCAGCCGAACTACGAATTCCGATTTACTCACCTGTTATCAGGAGAGACCTCAGTGCTGCATCTTTCAGCCCAGTACTGATCCTGAAAAGTAATTTTAACCGTACTTACCAGTAACTTGAATTTCCTTCCATAGGATATCATTGTCTGCTTTTTGCTGAAAAAGTTTCTAAGTGTTGATTTTTGAAACATACAAATATTCCTCTAAAATCAACCGAACTACGAATTCCGATTTACTCACCTGTTATCAGGAGAGACCTCAGTGCTGCATCTTTCAGCCCAGTACTGATCCTGAAAAGTAATTTTAACCGTACTTACCAGTAACTTGAATTTCCTTCCATAGGATATCATTGTCTGCTTTTTGCTGAAAAAGTTTCTGTGTCGATTTTTGAAACATACAAATATTCCTCTAAAATCAACCGAACTAATAATTCCGATTTACTCACCTGTTATCAGGAGAGACCTCAGTGCTGCATCTTTCAGCCCAGTACTGATCCTGAAAAGTAATTTTAACCGTACTTACCAGTAACTTGAATTTCCTTCCATAGGATATCATTGACTGGTTTCACTTGGAAATTCTTCTAAGTGTGGAGTTTTGGAACTTTATAATATTCCTCTAAAATCAGCCGAAATACGAATTCCGATTTACTCACCTGTTATCAGGAGAGACCTCAGTGCTGCATCTTTCAGCCCAGTACTGATCCTGAAAAGTAATTTTAACCATACTTACCAGTAACTTGAATTTCCTTCCATAGGATATCATTGCCTGCTTTTTGCTGAAAAAGTTTCTAAGTGTCGATTTTTGAAACATACAAATATTCCTCTAAAATCAGCCAAAATACGAATTCCGATTTAATCACCTGTTATCAGGAGAGACCTCAGTGCTGCATCTTTCAGCCCAGTACTGATCCTGAAAAGTAATTTTAACCGTACTTACCAGGAACTTGAATTTCCTTCCATAGGCTAACATTGACTGGTTTCACTTGGAAATTCTTCTAAGTGTGGAGTTTTGGAACTTTATAATATTCCTCTAAAATCAGCCGAACTACGAATTCCGATTTACTCACCTGTTATCAGGAGAGAACCCAGTGCTGCATCTTTTAGCCCAGCACTGACCCTGAAAAGTAATTCTAACCGTACTTACCAGTAACTTGTATTTCCTTCCATAGGAATCCATTGTCTGGTTTTCAGCAGAAAAGTTTCAAAGTGTCAATTTTCACAAACTACAAATATTCCTTAAAAATCGCCTGTGTAACGTAAACGCATTCTTTCAACTGTTTACAGGAGATGCACCAGTGCTGGATCCAGGATCCACCACTGAGTAAGAAAAAGTAACGATAACACTACTTACCTGCTAAGTGAATTTCCTGCCATAGGATAACATTGGTGATTCTATGCACTGTAAAAACCATAGGTTTCAGGCACGTTATAGTTAGAAATTAGCATTTAAAAAACCTTTGAAATTCACTGAAAAAACCATAGGTTTCAGACACGTTATAGTTAGAAATTAGCATTTAAAAAACCTTTGAAATTCACTGAAAAAACCATAGGTTTCAGGCACGTTATAGTTAGAAATTAGCATTTAAAAAACCTTTGAAATTCACTGAAAAAACCATAGGTTTCAGACACGTTATAGTTAGAAATTTGCATTTAAAAAACCTTTGAAATTCACTGAAAAAACCATAGGTTTTAGGGACAGTTATAGTTAGTTGGACATTGCACTCGTACAAAACCCGTGAAATTCCCCGTTATAGTTAGTTCAGCTAACTATAACTCACGCCCCGCAATGCACTGCTGATGACGTCACATATTACATCACTCATGACATGGTCAGTGACATCACTGATGACATCGCTGATGACATCTCAAATGACATCACTGATGACATCATCCATGTGATAATTTCATTCATCTTCTCACACCCTAATATAACTTTTGATACACCCACTGTAAATTACAGACTGCCATTCTCAAAACCATAGACACTCCAACACCAATAACTACATACCCACTCACTGATTCTTAGGTCTACACACACATCCACTCACTCACCCGTACAGTCACTCATACTTACGGTCACTCAGTACAGGACTATCATATGCACTCATACACCTACATAGACACTCACACACCGCCACTCATCCATAGAGGTACTCACACACCTAGTCAGTCATGCAAATAATTAATCACACTGCCATTTACTCACCTATACAGTTATACACACACCAGCTCACTTACTCATACAAATACTAGCACATTCTTACGCTCTTATACAATCACTGATACAAGCACACACTCATCCATACAGTCACTCTCACAATCACAATCACACACTCTCGCTTATAGCTATTTATATACTCCAACACACATATATACTGCCTTTCACATATGTAGTTACTCACACATGTACCACTGAGATATACATTCACTCACTAACACACCCATACACACACTCACCCACCCATACAGTCCATCACAGATGCACTCTTGAAACCATGCACCCAGTGAATCACCCACTGATACATCTATGTGCAGCCACACACACCCCATCCACACAAACACTCAGGCACCCATACAGATACTCAGACAACCAATCAATAACACATAGACACTCATGTAGCTATTTACAAACCCATGCAGCCACTTACACACCAACAGACAGACGGATACATTCACACAGTTTAGTCACTAACCCATGCATTTAGTAAGATACGTTTAATCACTCACGTATAGATTCAGTCACGCACCTACTAAATCATCCATCCAGACACTTATACACCCACTCATTATTCAATACACCTTGGCATATATATTAAACATATTTAAACTTTATAGAAACACACAGTCACTGCATGATGTCATCAGTGATGTCATTTGAGATGTCATCAGTGATGTCATCAGTGATGTCACTGACCATGTCATGAGTGATGTAATATGTGACGTCATCAGCAGTGCATTGCGGGGGCGCGAGTTATAGTTAGCTGAACTAACTATAACGGGGGAATTTCACAGGTTTTGTACGAGTGCAATGTCCAACTAACTATAACTGTCCCTAAAACACATGGGTCACGCGGTACGGTCATACTGCGGTGGGACGCACACTCGTTGACCTCTCATGGCACTGCTCCACACTTCAGGGAGGACGCTTTCCATTAGCTATGTTTTCTGATGACATGTTGCGCCGGCCCCCTCCAACAACAGAACTCCTTTAGATCCAAACAGACTCTTCCACTCTCTCACCAGAAGTGAAACCAGGCCACGCGGACACTTTCACAATACAACAGCCAGGAATGCACTTTTCGGTAAAAAAAACACATTCCTTCCTCCTAATTAATCAAATAAACGTCTCACTGAAGAACAGGGGCCAGCTTTGATCGGTAAACAGCTTTTTTACTTTGCGATACCTTTACAATGCATGCATCACCACGCATGCGTTGTACATCACAAAGTCATTACTACGCATTTTTTTAGAACGCATGGTCATTTACCACGCATGCCTTTACAACGAATTTTGTTGTAAAGGTATGTATGGTAAATGACCATGCGTTCTAAAAAACATGTAGACGATCCATGTCGTTGTAAGGAAACAGAGGCTGTTCTGTTTCCTCACAACGACGTGCACTGCCCCTCAGAGATGACGTGAAGCAGGAACCACGAGGAGAGAGGAACCATGAGGAGTGAGAGGTAAGGGGATTGGGCATGGGGTGGGGGTTTCTTTTCTAGGGTTTAGGGTAGTGCAGTGGTGTTTGGGTGGTGTAGGGGGTCGTGCTGGGGGTAGTGTTTTAGGGTTTAGTGTAGTGCAGTGGTGTTTGGGTAGTGTAGGGGGTCGTGCTGGGGGTAGTGTTTTAGGGTTTAGGGTAGTGCAGTAGTGTAGGGGGTCGTGCTGGTGGTAGTGTTTTAGGGTTTAGGGTAGTGCCGTGGTGTATGGGTAGTGTAGGGGGTCATGCTGGTGGTAGTGTTTTAGGGTTTAGGGTAGTGCAGTGGTGTTTGTGTAGTGTAGGGGGTCATGCTGGGGGTAGTGTTTTATGGTTTAGGGTAGTGCAGTGGTGTTTGGGTACTGTAGGGGTCGTGCTGGGGGTAGATTTAGGGTTTAGGGTAGTGCAGTGGTGTTTGGGTAGTGTAGGGAGTCGTGCTGGGGGTAGTGTTTTAGGGTTTAGGGTAGTGCAGTGGTGTTTGTGTAGTATAGGGGGTTGTGCTGGGGGTAGTGTTTTAGGGTTTATGTTAGTGCAGTGGTGTTTGGGTAGTGTAGGGGGTAGTGCTGGGGTAGTGTTTTAGGGTCTAGGGCAGTGCAGTGGTGTTTGTGTAGTGAAGGGGGGTCATGCTGTGGGTAGTGTTTTAGGGTTTAGGGTAGTGCAGTCGTGTTTGTGTAGTGTAGGTGGTCGTGTTTTTGGGTATAGGGTAGTGCAGTGGTGTTTGTGTAGTGTGGGTGGTCATGCTGGGGGTATATTTAGGGTTCAGTGTAGTGCAGTGGTGTTTGGGTAGTGTAGGGAGTCGTGCTGGTAGTAGTGTTTTAGGGTTTAGTGCAGTTATGTTTGGTTAGTGTAGGGTGTCGTGCTGGGGGTAGTGTTTTAGCACTAATTTTTCTTTCTACAGCACTAACCATAATTTCTATGGCAAAATGAACCCCCTCATTTTGTTCCTTTTTAAATTAAATGTTTTAAGTGTTACCAGTTTATTCCAATCAAGATGGCTTCAGGTGTGCCATACTTTTGTCATAAGTAAGACCGTTAGCGCTCTAGTTGTTCTTTAGAACACTCTGGGAAGCTGCAGTAGAACACAAAGGCATCAACTGACAGGCTGCTCCTGTTGAAATATAACAGGAAGATATTTGAGATCTCACTTAAAACATGTCCTAATTTTTCTTTCTACAGCACTAACCATAATTTCTATGACAAAATGAACCCCCTCATTTTGTTCCTTTTTAAATTAAATGTTTTAAGAGTTACCAGTTTATTCCAATCAAGATGGCTTCAGGTGTGCCATAATTTTGTCATAAGTAAGACTGTTAGCGCTCTAGTTGTTCTTTAGAACACTCTGGGAAGCTGCAGTAGAACACAAAGGCATCAACTGACAGGCTGCTCCTGTTGAAATATAACAGGAAGATATTTGAGATCACACTTGAAACATGTCCTAATTTTTCTTTCTACAGCACTAACCATAATTTCTATGACAAAATGAACCCCATCATTTTGTTCCTTTTTAAATTAAATGTTTTAAGTGTTACCAGTTTATTCCAATCAAGATGGCTTCAGGTGTGCCATAATTTTGTCATAAGTAAGGCTGTTAGCACTCTAGTTGTTCTTTAGAACACTCTGGGAAGCTGTAGTAGAACACAAAGGCATCAACTGACAGGCTGCTCCTGTTGAAATATAACAGGAAGATATTTGAGATCTCACTTAAAACATGTCCTAATTTTTCTTTCTACAGCACTAACCATAATTTCTATGACAAAATGAACCCCCTCATTTTGTTCTTTTAAATTAAATGTTTTAAGAGTTACCAGTTTATTCCAATCAAGATGGCTTCAGGTGTGCCATAATTTTGTCATAAGTAAGACTGTTAGCGCTCTAGTTGTTCTTTAGAACACTCTGGGAAGCTGCAGTAGAACACAAAGGCATCAACTGACAGGCTGCTCCTGTTGAAATATAACAGGAAGATATTTGAGATCTCACTTAAAACATGTCCTAATTTTTCTTTCTACAGCACTAATCATAATTTCTATGGCAAAATGAACCCCTCATTTTGTTCCTTTTTAAATTAAATGTTTTAAGTGTTACCATTTTATTCCAATCAAGATGGCTTCAGGTGTGCCATAATTTTGTCATAAGTAAGACTCTTAGCGCTCTAGTTGTTCTTTAGAACACTCTGGGAAGCTGCAGTAGAACACAAAGGCATCAACTGACAGGCTGCTCCTGTTGAAATATAACAGGAAGATATTTGAGATCACACTTGAAACATGTCCTAATTTTTCTTTCTACAGCCCTAACCATAATTCTATGACAAAATGAACCCCATCATTTTGTTCCTTTTTAAATTAAATGTTTTAAGTGTTACCAGTTTATTCCATCCAAGATGGCTTCAGGTGTGCCATACTTTTGTCATAAGTAAGGCTGTTAGCACTCTAGTTGTTCTTTAGAACACTCTGGGAAGCTGCAGTAGAACACAAAGGAATCAACTGACAGTCTCTGCCCTTGTTGGATGTACATGTTTCACTGAGAATGTCAAACCACGAGAACTCCTCAGGATCCGATCGATGCTCAAAGGGGTCCACCTCTCGACATCCCCAACTCAAACACTTATGTTACAGAGTTTTGGGGCGATCAAGTGAGGGAAAGGAATTAGGGTGGGAACAGCCGGGAAGGGAACCTGTAATCAAAAACAAAACACAACAATTAATGCATGTCTAAAATCATAGCTACTCTCAAAAGGTCTCACTAGGGGAGGGCTAATACCTGTAATACAAGCTCCACCGGCCTTGGTGTTCCTTTGGACCTCACTACCTCAAGCACGATCCCTCTCGCACCGGAGGAGGATACACCTACAACACAAAGCACACCGATTATTCCACATTCACCACTTCGCAGGCCCTTATGTACCTCCCACTAATTGTACCTACCCTTGTTAGTCAATTCCCTTCTTTAAATAATAGATGCGCCAGAATAAACAGGAATGCCACCAGTATATATATAGAGTGAAGGGCACTGCTCCAAAGAAAAGCACAAAGAACAATTCATAAGGGCTCTCAATAACCCATGCAGTCTCGGAACAAGAGATCCGGCCAATTAAGTCATTCGCCAGATCTTGGGGATTCCTAATTCAAGTTTCAGATAAAGGATCCAGTGACACACTCTCCTCCTCTAGACTGAAGGCATCCCAAGAAGGTTCATGAGCACTCTCAGCAGAGCAGCCAAAAGTGGAATAAGGAAAGGAAAAAGAAAACCAAAAAACAAAGCGTTATAAAATGGAGCGCGTTCAGTTCCTACTGAACGCTCCACTCACCCGAGAAATACTGTTGCTCCAAGGAAAAAAAAAAACGAAGCTTCAACACAGTCACACTCGGAAACAGCTGAAGGCAGCCTCGGTGCCCCTCTCTAGGCAACGCCTCCCTCGGCGCTCGCAACAAGAATACCGCAGACTCCGGTTTGGATAAGAACCGCGAGTCTGACGAAGAACGAGGAAAGGCTTCGCTAAGTCCAGGCGGCAGCCGTGTTGAAAAGTGTGTCCGCTCCTTTCTTCAGGACGAACGTGTTTCCTCCATACTGATGCCTCTCCTCGAATCCAGAATTACGCACACAACGTGATGCGTGCTCCTTCCTTAAATAGCATGTGACTCCTCCTCCTCCCCCATGTCATTCTGGGAGATGTGGTCCTTTGTAACTGATAACAGAACGGCCCATAGAGCAGGCGCACCAGGTCATACCCTGACAGAGAATGTCGGTCCTGTTGCCTTACAAGAGGGGTGTAGGGGGTGGGGGGGGTTGGGGTAGGGGGGTCTTAGGGGTTTTAGGGGTTAAGGGTGGAGGTGGGGTGAAGGGGGGGTCACTAAGGTCCCGGACTTATGTTATAGTCATGGTAATGTTATTTGTAGTGGTTATGGTATCTCAGTATTTATGATTAAAAAGGGTAACGGTTTGCAGTGGAGAATAAGGTTTTTTTTTTCATGTATAAATGGGCCAGGGTAAATTGCGGATAAGTTCCTGGAATATTTGTGGCCTAAATGATCCCAAAAACGGGCTTTGTTTTTCAAAATTGTCCAAACTATGCAACTGGATGTTTTGTGTCTGCAAGAGACGCACATACCTTGGGGTAAGAGGGAGTGTCTGAAAGTCCCTGGATATGACTTAATTGCCTGCTCTCGACAGTCATCTATGATTAGAGGTGTCGCTATCTTGCTGAGGCGAGGCATTGGGTTTTGTAGAAAGGCCCGAGAGGATAGTTCAGGTAGATGGGTTATAGCTGAAATACTGGTTGAAGGCAGGCTATTATCCATATGTACTATATATGCCTCAAATGCAGATGATCCAGAAGTGATAAAATGCTTAAATGTAGAATTAGCAGCTTGGATACATCCAATGCTGGTTTGTGGGGACTTTAATATTAATTTGGCTGCCAATTTTAATCTGGCAAGTGCTCAAAAATATTTTGGTAGGAAACCTAGGGTCTTTAAAGCTCTTCAGACTTTAGCTAAAGAACATGCATTAATGGATGTTTGGTATAGGCATAACAAAGATAAAGATGGGTTTACATATTATTCTGTCCCCCATAATAAAATGGTTCGGCTGGATTATTTTCTTATGTCAGATCTGGTCGCAGAGCTGGTTTCTATCACAGTGTCCCCAAGGATTCTATCTGACCATAACCCATTGGTAGTGGAGTGTCCCTGGGTCTGCCAGGTTAGAACTCCCAGGACATGGACATTCGAAAGAAAACTATTGTTTGATCAGGTTTATCGGGATCATATGAGGAAGTGGGTAATCGAATTTTTTAATATCAATAGGAATACTGCCTCTGACTGCATAGTTTGGGATACATTTAAGGCTGCAGTACGTGGGGAGACCAAGAGCTATGCAGCCTTTCATTGGAAGACTGTTCAGGAGCAGATTAAGTCCCGTGTCGAGAAGCTTAGGGAGGCAGAATTGGAATTAACGCGGAATATTAAGGAGAGTCTCAATACGGATCAGAATCAGCAAAATGTAGCTGTAATCAAGTCCAAATTGTTGGAATTTTTCGGGCAGGATCTGGCTGCTAAGTATTTGCAATATCGTACAACGATGTACGAATATGGGGAAAATTCAGGTAGAATTCTTGCTAAAAGGCTCCAACAGAAAAGTTTGCTAAATCGAATTACCAGAATTCAGGATCGTCAGGGTGTTATACAGGATACGCAGGAGGGGGTTATGGATGTGTTTCAGAAGTTTTACATCTCGCTATATATGGAAGAAAATGTTAGATCTCAGTCCGAGCCCCAGATTGAGGGCTTTTTCCGGATATTGGTACCCTCAAAGTTACAGTTGAACAGAATGAGGTTCTTTCTGCCCCAATTATGTGGGAGGAGGTGGAGTCAGCAATAAAATCGTTGGCTAATGGAAAGGCGGCTGGTCCTGATGCCATTCCGTTGGAATTCTATGGGACATTTTGTTCAGAGATCCGTCAGGATATTTTATCAGTCTTTAGGGCAGCACAGGGGGGCTATACCGGAATCATGGCGGCAAACCACGATTGTCCTTTTTAAAAAGAAAGATAAACCTGACCTAGACCCTTCATCTTTTCGTCCTATCTCTTTGATAAACACTGACAATAAGATATATTCTAAAATTTTATCTTCTAGACTGGCAGAGGTAATTACGCCACTAGTCTCTGTACGCCAGCATGGATTTATCCCGGGTAGGGATACGGCCGACCATGTTCGGCGGGTTATTGCCTTATTGGATTGGGCTCAGGTAACTTCTTCTCCCCTCGGAGTGATCCTGTTGGACGCCGAGAAGGCGTTCGACAGGGTCTCTTGGGGGTTCTTATGGGCGGTGCTTCATTGGAAGGGTTTTAGTGCTGAATTTATACAAGCGGTTCAGGCATTGTATACTCTCCCAGTTGCAACATTGCGTATTTCTGGTCAGGAGTCAAGGCCATTTAACATCAGCAGGGGCACCAGACAGGGGTGTCCCTGCTCGCCTCTCCTTTTTGCTCTGAACATTGATCCTTTTCTTAGTAAGATTGAACGTAAATCGGATATCTTGCCGATTAGGGTCAATGGTACAGAGTATAAAACGCTGGCCTACGCGGACGATATTGTTGTGTTAACTAGTGATGTTCGTTCTGCCTGTGTTGCTTTGGAGACTCTTGCTGAGCAATATGGTCTGTTATCAGGGTATAAGCTTAATGTCTCAAAGACTCAGGTTGTTCAATCAGCTGCTATGTGTTCTTCTGCTGTCCCGGTGGTTACGGAAGCAACCTATTTAGGGGTCAAAATTACTAATAATGTGGATAATATCCCTGATCTTAATATCCGCCCGGTGATTCAATCTGTTCATACCAAGCTGGAAAGATTGGATCATCTGCATCTTTCTTTATATGGTCGTTGCAATGTACTTAAAATGCTGGTTCTCCCAAAGTTCTTGTATTTATTTAGAACTATCCCACTAGAGTTTTCGCAAGTCAGTTTGGCCAGGGCTGATAGGATCTGTTATAGGTTTCTTTGGGGATATCGTCGCTCTCGCAGGGCAGCTAAGTGGATGTGTCTCCCTAGGATTCGTGGGGGGTGGGCGGTCCCGAATTTGTTATTATATTACTGGTCGGCCATGCTGCAACATTTTGGGCCACCACTGTTGGGAGATAGGGCAGAGGTTCCGCTCTCTAACAGACCTTCTATTTTTGAGATAGGTCTGGGTGAGGCTGCCAAGGGTATTCTAATGCAAATTCTTGAGCCGAGCTATTTTAAGAAAACAAGGTTTAAAGTTATTGGGGCTATGTTTTCAGTCTGGCGGAAAATTCGGCGCAAATGGTAAATTCCGAATATTAATTTTTATACGCCTTTTAATGCCGTCCGAGTTTTGCCCCCTATTTTTCAGGATCAGTTTGTTTTCAGATGGCAGCTGTTGGGTTTGCGGGATATAGGCGACTTATGTTCTGGTGGGCAGTTGGCCTCTTTTTCTTTTTTAAGAGATAAGTTTCATTTAAATACTCATGACTTTTTCAAATACCTTCAGATTAGAAGTTTTGTTGATAAATATCAGCATGATACAATGTTTGATAAGCACACCATAATTGAATTAATTCAAAGGAGGGCTAGAATAGGTATAATTTATCAATGTTTACTATCCGATTTTTCGGATGACCTGGATTTACAGAATTCTAAGTGGGTGGGTAAATTGGGTAAGACTGGGGTGGATATAAGGCCCGCATTGGAATTAGCAAGCTATGTTTTAGTATCTGGAAGTTTACGGACTCAAAGCTATATGGCAATGTTTGACCTATACTACACACCGGCGAAAATTGCAAAGTGGGGGGCCGGAGGGGCGACTGTTGTGCTAGATGTGGGCTTCAAGCAGCGGACGCTGTACATATGTTTTACTCCTGTCCAAGACTAGGGCAATTTTTGTGTGAAGTGGAGGGTTTCTTAAATTCGAGGCTTAATATTCCGGTTACCATCTCTTCGGAGATGCTAATAATGGGGTGTGAAGGCACTGGGATGGTTGAAAGGACGAGATATACCTCTGCTTTTTTGTTTGTAGCCATGGCTATGATTCGTTTATGTATTACTTCACAATGGTTAAGCCCTGAAGCCCCTACGTTCTTTAATTGGAGAGCTAGGATGTTAGCTTTGTATAATTTGGAGTCTTCAGTCTTTTTATTAAGGGGGAGAAGGCGGCGGGTGTTAGCTTCTAAGGTCTGGGCCCCGTTAGAGGAATGGTTAAAGTAGTGATTCTCAGCTCTGTCTGTTCTATCTCATTCCTTTTCCTCTTTATGGTCTTTTCTCAGTTTTTTTTTTCTTTATTAGCCTTTTATTTTTTATTTTTTTTTCTCTTTCTTTTTCTACACTGCATGTATCATGTGTCTGGCTTTTGTATATTAGTATTTGTATCAGCTTTGTATGTTTTTTGTAAATATGGCTTATCATGACTTGTTTTGTTTTCTCAAATAAAAAAAAAAAAAAAAATATGCTCTCATTTTAGCTTCTGGAGCACCTTCCAAAACTGTATGGGACAAGCATGTGAAAATAGTTTTCTCTCAAACATGATTCATGATATCCCAGCAGAAGGTTTTTCACAGGGTAAAATCACCTTAGAACACACCACAATTCCTGAAATTAGTATGGTACCATCAACAAATGAATTCTAATGTAACTAAAGTCTGTTATCACCCTTTATAGTTCTCCTTTTGGTAACCCTCAAAATCTTCGATTCACTACAATGCATTTCAATGGGGTACTATCATTTATATTGGTCCCAAGATGGCTGCCAGCAATTCCAGGATGAAGTGCTGACAGCCAATTAGATCTCACGATGACATGTGTGGTTAGGCTCCGCCCAGATATATATGTGTTTTCTTTTTCAAATTTCTCAGGAACTACTGAACGGATTTACACCATTTAAGCAAAAGGCACGACCCTGAACCAAGGGCTACCTTTTTGGCAAATTTGGTGTAATTCCGTTCAGCAGTTCGGGCTGTAGCTGCGACTAAAGGTTCCTATGGAAAATTGATGGGGAAAACACGTTTTGGGACCCCCCTTTTTTCTCGGCCCGCGCTTGCCGAATCACCCCGAGACTTTCAGAATAGGAGCGGACCCGAGCGCCCCAACAAGTTGGAAAACTTTGCGAAGATTCGTCAACCGGCGCCAACGTTATTTCAAATAGAATGTTGCAGATTTCCTATGGAAAATAGGTCCTAACTAACTATCTACTGGCGACCGCCAGTAGATAATATATATATATATATATGTATATATATATATATATATATATATATATATAAACATATATATATAAACATATATATATATTCCTCCACAATGACCGCTCATCTGAAACGGTGCAGCCGCACTCACTCCGCAAAGCAGTAAGGAATACCGGTGAGTCTGCTTTCTTCAGTTATTCAATTTTTATTGCATATAATCATACTGCAACACCCAACACAGGATGCCTACGCGTTTCGGCTTACGCCTTCAACCGGGCAACCCCATTCCCACAACCACAGTGAAATTTAAAAACGTGTGTACTTCACATGACCCACAATCACTTTCTGTTCTCAGCATCTAGACCGCTTCTCACATTATTGCTTGGTCAGCATTTTACTGCCATATTGGGTTACATTGTTTCAAACTTCTTTGTGTTGCACATCCAGTTTATCATTTCCAATGTAAAAACTACTTCTGTATGTCACAACACTACTCCTGATGCACTCTGCAACATGAAACCAGTACCATCAATGCAATTCATCATCATGATTGTCAGAACAGAAATCTAAACTTGAGTCACTACAGTTTCATGTTACCCCTGATTTCTAGATATAAATCAAAGAGACTGCATAAAGTGCACTATGCAAATATCATAAAATACCTGTGTATTGACCTCCACATTGAAATAAACAATTAGTCAGCATTGTGCTACAGGTAACCACAAAGTGTGCTTATTAAAAAATACTCTCACACTGCTATCTGAAATGCAAATGCCGAGTTGCACACAGTACTCTTCCTCAATAATAAAAAATGAGACATATTGCTGGGCTACTCAGATATAAATGCCTTTACCTCAGCAATGCTTGCAAAGTCATTTAAAGTGCAAATGCTTGTTTGTAAACATTCTGGCTCTTTTGATGAACATGATATAGATAAGAAACTTCACTGACGAACCTCTCAAGTTCCAATATCTATGCATTCACAGAGTTCACAAAGGCATCTAAAGGGCAAATGCTTAATAAACATTCACACTCATTTAATGTTTGTCAGAGCCTCCATATTTTCAACTTAGATATACTGAGTAAAGCTCTATTCTTAGTTTTAAAGTGTAAATGCATGATGTGAAGTTCGTATCTTCCCTTTACGAGGTACCAATGTTAATGTGAGTAAGTATACACAATATCAGGATAATCCTATATTTTATACTATAACTTTTACTTGCTAAATGGAACTCTATGTTTAGTTTTAAAGTGCAACTGCTTAATGTGCAATTATTATTCTCCCTTAACAGGGTACTGATGTTAATATGTGTGAGATTAAACAATGTCAAGATATTATGACTCCCATTGTGGTATATCACTCACTTGGCCTAGACACATATTTTTCATTGTTGTGAGATCGATATAGTAAAGTGCTGTTGCAGACCAAATGTGCAAAATGTGTGTGCAAAAGCCCCCATGGAAACAATTCAGTGTGAAATTATCTCAACGTCATATTCATACATTGAAGATTCAGCGACGCCTTATTAGATTTTTCATAAAAGTTACAGTCAAACCAACTAAAATCCAGAACAGGTACAAATCAATTCTTCCAAAAAGGGCCATACAGCAGTTATTAATAATATGATGCCTCAAAGATGAACATACAATGCTGCATCAAGATTATGGCCCCATGGCTTCTCATTGCCCAGTAGGACAATCATCCTTGATTCACAACGACGTAGTTCAAGTTCTCTGTTCCCTCTACGTGGGTGAATGCTCACATGTTCTATGCCATAATGATGGAGCCTTGCGGTATGTCATACTCAGATATTGGTCCAATATCCCCTTAAGGTAATCATCATGTTGCAGTATGTGCCAATTCTGTTT
The DNA here is from genome assembly GCA_963921515.1 of Calotriton arnoldi. Lineage (NCBI taxonomy): Eukaryota > Metazoa > Chordata > Amphibia > Caudata > Salamandridae > Calotriton > Calotriton arnoldi. The sequence continues at coordinate 971,100 of CAWUFW010001538.1, forward strand.
AACAGGGGAGCTGATGGTACTATGCTTCATATTGTACCCCATAAAGAACTAAATCACATGGTCTTGTTTGCTCATATTCTCTGCTGTGGTATCTGTCTGCATGTTCTTGAACAGTAACTGCTCCCTGTCTTTGGTCAAAACTCTTTATTTCGCCTCACTAAGAACTTGTTCTCGATATCCTCTCTCTGTAAATCTTAAAATCATGAACCTGGCTTCAGCCTCAAACAGTTCATTTGTTGAACATATCCTGCGTGCTCTCAAAAGCTGGCTATATGGTATACTCCATTTCAAAGAGCACGGTCACCCACTATTACCATGCCATATTGAGTTGCATGCCGTTTTCTTGAGAAATATAGTGGTTTGTATCAACCCATCTCTGACTTGCAGCTTCACATCTAGAAATTCTATCTCACATGGGCCCCACTTCACTGTCAACTGTATATTGAATGGATTCTTATTTAAAGATGTTACATATTCACTCAATGATGTCTCGTTGCCATCCCATTGGATGAAAACATCGTCTATGAAGCGCACCCACATCACAATCTTCTCTGTGTGGTGCTCATTACAATCAGACCATGCTACTTCCTTCTCCCACCAACCCATGTAAATGTTGGCATATGTGGGGGCAAAGGCTGCCCCCATCACTGTACCTTGTTTTAGTAGGTATACCTTCTTATTAAAGAAAAGACATTGTGCATGAGACAGAACGAAAGCATCTTGAGAAGCATCATGGTATGTTGTACAAGGCTCAGGGGTCTCAACCTTAAGAAATAACGGCAAGCCTCCATACCATACTCATGGGAGATGGAAGTATAGAGAGAGCAAACATCCATAGTTGCCATAAGATAACTGCTCTGCCAGGGAATGTCATTAATCTGCAAGAAATCATTCATATCTTATATGTAAGATGGTAAACTGGTGACATAGTTGCATAAAAACAAGTCTAAAAATCTGGAACTATTTTCTAGTAATGACCCAATCATACTCACTATGGGTCTCCCAGGAGGATTATACAAACTCTCATGTATCTTTGGGAGGCAATATATGACAGGTGTCCTTGGGTAATCTACTTTTAGATATTGATATTTTTCCATGGACAACAGCCCATCATCCGTCCAACTCTTTAACATGACATGATATTCTTTTTGATGGTCTCCAATGGGATTATTTTTTAATTCCTCATAGTGTTTATTTATTTATTTATTTGTATAGCGCCTGAATCGACCCCTGAAGGGGTATCTCTGCGCTTCGGACAGGCAACAGGAAAGCTGGGCTGCTAGAACATAATCAGAAACAGAAAAGAGTAGTCTTAAGATGCTTTCTGAATTGTAGGTGGTCGGGGCATTGCCTCAAATGCATGGGGAGCTTATTCCAATAAAGAGGGCCCAGGTGGGAGAGAGCCTTCCCACCCATCCTGGCGTTCCTCACTCGAGGGACCACAAGAAGAGATTTAGATCCAGAACGAAGGGACCTAGAGGGCAGGTATGGTGTGAATTTCTCGGACAGATAGGCGGGGCCGAGATTGAATAAAGCTTTATGAATAGTGCAGCAAACTTTAAACTTAACCCGTTTGCGTATTGGGAGCCAATGAAGCTGACGAAGAAGAGGGCGGGAAGCAGTCCTGGGAGGGGCATTAAGGACCAATCGCACCGCGGTGTTCTGGACCACCTGCAATCTGCAGAGCGAGGACTAATTGGCAGAAACCAGGAGGCCATTGCAGTAGTCCAGACGGCTTAGTATGAGCTCCTGAGTCAGGGTCTTCCGAGTTGAGTCAGGAAGCAAGGGAAAGACTCGGCGTAGTAGGCCCAACGTATGAAAACAGGAGCCTTAGTTGTCTGATCATTTCTCTGATATAATGATCGGTACTCATCACCACTATGTTCCCTCCTTTGTCTGAGGATTTCAAAATGATGGACTTACTATTTCTTAATACATTTAGTTCCTCCAGTCTTGTGCTGTAAAGTTGTTATGTTGCTTACGGCGTGCTGAAGCCCTCATTTTGTTAATGTCCTCTGTTAAGAGTTCATGAAATACATCTACCAAATTGCCTGTTGGTAGCTGCGCATAAATTTACTTGCCAGTCTCAGACCACTTTCAATTGTATGATTTGTCGAGAATCCCATTTGTTCTAATTGTGGAATATCTCTCTATATATATATATATATATATATATATATATATATATATATATATTATCTACTGGCGGTCGCCAGTAGATAGTTATAGTTACAACCTATTATCCATAGGAAATCCGCGACATTCTATTTGAAATAACTCTCTTGCCGGTTGACGTATCTTCGCGAAATTTTCAAACTTCGTGGGGCGCTCCGGTCCGCTCCTACCCTGAAAGTCTCGGGGTGATACGTCAAGCGGGGGCCGAGAAAAAAGGGGGTCCCAAAACGCGTTTTCCCCATGCATTTTCCCATAGGAAACTTTAGACACGGCTAGCAGCCCGAACTGCTGAACGGAATTACACCAAATTTGGCAAAGAGGTAGTTCTTGGTTCAGAAAGAACCCTTTTTGTTAAATGGTGTAAATCCGTTCAGCAGTTGCTGAGAAAATCAAAAAGTAAAAGTACATATATATCTATGGGCACGGAGGATTCGCGCACCCTGAGCGCACCCTGCGCGCACCGTCCCGATCACGAGCTGCATGTTAATTGGCTGTCAGCTGGCTGTCAACATTCCGATTCAGGAAATGTTGGCAGCCATTTTGTCCCTCGGTAGAACCGAGGGACAGAAACAAGTGCGCAAAGCGCACAAAGGGGGGAGGGTAGAAACACCCTGACCCCCTAGGTTTGCTCAGGGGGTCCCACAAGGGGCTTTTTTAAAAAAATGGTGCGGGAGGGCTCTGAGCCCTCCCGCAGCCCCGGGGACCACCACCTCCCCGGGGCTTTTTAAAAAAATTATTAAACCTGTGTGGGGGCTCCAGCCCCACACGCCCGGAGACCACCACCTCCCCGGGGCACTAAACATTTTAATATGGGGGTCCATTACGGACCCCCAGAGCCCCGGGGACCACCACCTCCCGGGGCTGTGTACTGAATGGGAGGGGGCCGCGCGGCCCCCTCCTGGAGCCCTTGATGGCCCTGGGGACCACCACCCCCAGGGCCGGCTCCTGCAGTGTCCCGGGGTGCCTACCCCGGGACACTGCTGTTTGCAATGACAGGACGGGAGCCTCGCGGCTCCCGTCCTGTCATTGCAAACTGCTTGGATATTGGAAGAGAGAGCAGGAAACCTGCTCTCTCTTCCAATATCCAAAGCCGATTGCTTTACACATGGGGAGCAGCATGTTAGCTGCTCCCCATGTGTAAAGCAATGCCGGCACCCTAGGGACGCGGGAGCCGGCGGGACTGTGGGGGGATTGGGGACCCCCACAGTCCCCAACGAGAGGCCAGGCCCCGGGGGATGGGGTCCCCGGGGCAAGTAGTGGCCCGGGAGGGGGCCACGCGGCCCCCCTCCCCAAAAAAATAAATAAATTAAAAAAAAAAAAACGGAATGGCCGGCCCCGGGGATGGGGTCCCCGGGGCCTTAAATGGCCAGAGGAGGGGGCCACGCAGCCCCCTCCAAAGAATATAAATAAAAACGAGGCCATGCCCCGGGGATGGGGTCCCCGGGGCCAATACAGGCCCAGGGAAGGGAGGCCACGCGGCCCCCTTCCTGTTTTTTTTTAAATTACAAATTAAAAAAAAGGGGTAAGGGCCTGGGGGATGGGGTCCCCAGGGCATAAAAACAGGAAAAAGGAAGGGGGGCCACACAGCCCCCCTTCAGGGGACAAAATTATTATTTTTTTTTTTAAACGATCGGCCCGCAGGCCCCGCCCCTTCCTTCACCACTCTGCAAACGCGCCCCCTGGCGTGTTTGCAGAGAGAGATCGAATTCCCCTTGAATACTGGGGTCCCTGGGGGCCAACTAGCCCACCAGGAACCTCCAGTATGCGCCAGGGGGCTGCGTTGCAGAGAGGTGTAGAGAGGCCACACCCCTTTTACACCTCTCTGCAACGCAGCTCTGTGGCGCTTTTGGAGGTATATGGTGGGCTAGTTGGACTCCGGGGACCCTCAGGATTCAAGGGGACTTAATCCCCCAACTTAAAACGCGCCACGGGGCGCGTTTGCACAGTGGTGAAGGGAGGGGCGGGGCTTCAGGTGACATGTGTGCAAACAGGCCCCGTGGCGCGTTTTAAGATGGGGAATTAAATCCCCTTCAATCCTGAGGGTCCCTGGGGCCAACTAGCCCAACAGGTACATCCAGAAAGCGCCACAGAGCTGCGTTGCAGAGAGGTGTAAAGGGGTGTGGCCTCTCTACACGTCTCTGCAACGCAGCCCCTGGCGCATATTGGAGGTTCCTGGTGGTCTAGTTGGCCCCTAGGGACCCTCAGGATTCAAGGGAACTTAATCCCCCAACTTAAAACGCGCCACGGGGCGCGTTTGCAAAGATGTCACCTCAGGCCCCGCCCCTCCCTTCACCATTGTGCAAATATTCCTCTAAAATCAGCCGAAATAGGAATTCCGATTTACTCACCTGTTATAAGGAGAGACCTCAGTGCTGTATCTTTCAGCCCAGTACTGGTCCTAACACAGAGTGTGGATTTAAGGGAAATTCTTAGTCCTCTGGGAATTCTTTGAGCTTTATGATATTTTATTAAGGTTGATGCATGTAGTCGCTGATTAATGGCTTTTTTGGATATATACAAAAGTTGTTTGACATTGGATTGAATGGATCCGGTGCTTGTACTAAATCCTTCTGTTTCCTCTATTAGAGAGTAAATCCTTTGGGTTTCATCGGCTGTAAATACAAATGTTTCTGCTCTTGATTCTGTGATTTTTGCAATTTCATCAAAATTCATGTTGGTGGGTGCGTCCTTGGATTCACTCAGGTGTGATAATAACTAAAAAATGGTGTCCCATATGGCGCACTCCTTGTTGACAAAAGTAAATGGGGTGATAAGATAGGTCGGTGGTGCAGTTGGGTTAATCCTCCTGAGTGAGAGGATAATCTTTAGGATGCCGATGAATGCTGACCTCTGACTCAGAGGTGCATTTCCCTTGTGCACTCGAAAATGATGTATATCAAGTAAATGCTTGTTTACAATTTAGTGAGAAATTTCTTTATTCTCCTTCAAAATTTGGTTAGAAAAGTTCATCGTTTGCATTTGTATTCATTTTTAATTGTTATTACTTCATAACAATGTTTTCACATAGTAATTCTTTCATCTATGCCCAATGCATTTCGGGCGGAAAGCCCTTCTTCAGGGGCTGTATGAACTGAAAAGGTAGAGGAAATGTCAGATTCAGTGCAAGGCAACCAAAAATACTTGAAATCAACTTAGTAGCAAACACAGTAAAGTCTGTGTATTAAGATGTTAAAGGCGACTCAACATACATGTGTGATGTATGTAACATAAATGTATAGGAGTCAGTTAATATCAGAAGTGCATTCAGGTAAATCAAAGTGGAATGAGAACAAGATGTCCTCTGTTCCCATTGTGTGTTTCTTAATACCATTAAGCAAGCGTATGGTACACCAATGAAGCAAAGACCTGATTAAATGCCTAGGTATTGAGCATTAGTCATCTAATGATTTATCTGTCATTTTATTTAAAAATAACTTCCTTCAGTTGATAATCAAAAGTTAACACTGATAATGTATCAAATTGATGCTTAGAGATCTGGATGAAATCAAGCTTCATATACTGAACGTTAACATTTGTGTTATTGTCCCGTTTGTCCTGAAAACATCTTAGAAAAGGGGAGAAGTTGTCACTAACCCTCGATGATTTTCTATAGTCACTGCATATGTAGATAGTATAGAATAATCTATTAATAAATAGACCCCCATTTAATTTGTGTATGTTAAATCAATGGTTCTTAATCTTTTGGCTTCTGTGAACCCCCACTTAATCATTACAGGAATCCAAGGACCCCCACTGAATCATTTTTGGAATGCGGGACCCACACAGAGTCATTATTTGAAGCATAAGCAATTTTAATTATTAAAACTTCAAATCAATACACAAAAAAATAGAAACAAGCATTCATCAAACAAGTACCCTAATACACACATGAGGAAATATTTTATAGAATCCAGACTCAAATATAAAAACTCACATTTTTCATTTTAATGGGAAGGTTGAGGCTTTTCTAAATTCAAAGGAGCCACCAGTCATCCAAACTGTTTTCTGTGTGATGCATTTGTACTGCTCCCACAAATCAATTTCAGGGCACCAACTTAATTGATAGCCTCCAGTTTAAATGCCTTCAGATTTACAGAACATTTAAAAATGTTTGAAATATTATATTTGGCTTCTTTATTTATACACACTTATCTGTTAGTATTATTTAATTTTCTAAGGAGTCGCGGACCCCCAGGGGTCCCAAGAAAGTAGGATAAGAACCACTTTGTAATATAATTTTTAAAGCCCTATGTAACATTCTGATACAGGTAAATTCTGTATTGGGTTTGGAGACTTCTAAAAAGACTTCCTTCTCCTTTTTTGATGTTAGAGAGGGCTTTGTTGATGGCTTTGACACCCGTTGTATTCTATTACAAACTTAGGCTCACCTCTGGTTAAGTGTTCCAGGAGTGAGTATACAAGATCTCTGTGAAAGCAAACTCAGAATCCCGTTTTATAGCAAATATGTTAGCCAAATTCACTGTCAAATTTGATATCTGATTGCCATGAAATACCCATTGATTTATTAGAGGGTAAAGTGGTATAAAAAGAGAAATTCTTATTTTTTTTATTTTCACTTCTTTAAAAATTCCTAAACTATGAGATCCTATAGATGATTAGCGACCATTCAGCAATTAAATTTTGCATGCCAGTCCACCAATTTGATTAGGGTTAGCTCATTTGAACCTTTACTTTTTCCATTTTTAAATCCCTACTATCCTGTAGATCATCTATGTGTTATCGATCTATAACATTTTAACCATCTTCAATATTTTCACTATCATAAACAATAAACATTGGGTATATTTTGGTGGTCCAATGGTAACTAGAATCATAACCTCTATTATTATTTTTAATACATTCACTTAGTGGTGGCTGGTATACCTTGTGAAATAGCTCCATATTGCATATTTTGATGTTCTGTTAAACCCTTGTTTAACAATCAGTTTCACTTCACTGCTTAAAATAAAACCACGAGTTGAACTCCAATTTGTCAATTTCTGAAATGGGGTGTCCAAAAATTACTTTCCAGCTCCTGTTTGTAGTTTTAGAGGCTTAGGTCATTACTAAATATAAACCTACTGTCAGCAGTGATGCTAGTTCCATTCTAAAAGTTTTGCACCTCTGCAAAGACGATCATGGACAAAACACCAGTGGCAGCTGACACAGATTGGGGGTGGCGGGGCAGAGGGCAGGTGTAAAAAAAAAAAAAGTACCTCCTCGCGCCGACTTTCCTCGTTGTAACTCGCCGTCAACCCTCTGCTCCTGCCGGAACTGGAAGCACCCTGGTTCCCCTAAGCCAATCACAATGCTTCAATAAGTGTTGTGATTGGTCTGAGCACCTTGGTTGGTTCAGTGCTCAGCCAGGGAATGGGAGCCTGGGCATGTTCTCCATCCAGGCTGTAATGCAGCCTGGATGGAGAACATGCAAAGTGTGCAAGACTATTGGGCCGGCCAAACATTCATGCGCACTTAAGAGAGTGCCCACCACTCCTCCCCTTGCTCTGAGAGCAGAGCAGCCCGCCCCGCCAATCTGCCACAGCAGGAACAAATAAAAAGATAAAGACAATGACTTTTCATTTTTTTTCCCTTTATTTCCAATGCTGAAAGCAGTGGGGCGACGCTACTCCTTCTTAGTGAAGGAGCTGCAACTGCAAAACACCTATCACAGTTATCATATAATGTGCTCGATTGTTATGCATTGCAAAATTCTGAGGATTATTTAGGTCTGCTTGACATTATGAATCAATATTGTCCACCAACAAAGCTCTTCCTCTAGGCTGCTTCCTAGCATGCTTGTAAAGATAAAACAAATCTTCCCCAAATAACCATATCTAGCATTATTCCTGCTCTCTGCCTGTGTTGGTGCCAAATCTGCTGCCTAGCGCCAATGCAGGCACCCTTGCACCATGGTGCATGGGTGCCTGCATTGTAGGAAGAATTGTTGTTGCACAGAAAGGAACACCTTCCTGCACAAAATCAATCCTCAGAGGCATAGAAATAGAAACAAGGAGAAATAAAGATATTTTTCCTCATTGCGGCTTAGGTAGGAGGCATACAATTCTGATGTATTCCCTTGTCTGTGTTGGTAAATCTGGGAATGTGTCAAAATGCATGGGTGGATGCATGGTGCATGGAAACACCCACGCTCCACCCTTAGCACTCCTCCCTGCTACTGAGTAATGTTAGGCAGCAATTTTGTGCTGCCTTGTGTTACTCTAGATTTACCAAGCCACATAGGGACACACAAGGTGTTCTTGTGTGGCCTGGTAAATCTAATTTTAGGTTTTGCATTACCCTGTGTCCCCTTGCGTGGTGCAAGACGACGCAAAACCTTTCATAAAATTGGCCCTGTGTAACTCTTTGTGCAAAGAACACTCATTGCATTCATCAGCCTGCAGATCTATCTGCCCAAAAATAAAATATCCTTTAATGTTTACTCAAGCAATCTTACTAATGTTGAACTCCAACCCAGGGATTTAAAGATAAGATGCGCATATGAAACTTATACATGATCCAATATTCATCAATTAAAGGGAGCCAGGTTTTGATGGGGGCCTTCTGGAGCACATAGCATGAAGTAACTAAGAGGTCTAGGGGTGTTTTAGCTATTCTTACTGTAAACAATCCATACATGGCTTGTGTTAGAGCGCACACACCTAACCATAGAACTTGCAAAGCAAAACTGGACATTTAGAACCTTTTCCAACAGAGTACCAGGGGAGAGTGGGACCAATGCCGAAGCCGTAGTCATGGCTGTTGAATTGCTGGTTGGACACAACTTGTAGGTTTCCTCTTTTCATCTTCCAGAAATGTTTCTAAGTCCTTTCTTCACTGAGTCCGAAGTGATCAGTATCCGTCCGCTGATGAGACCCTCCTGGGTTCTAAACTTCACCCACTCAGAGATTTCCTGCTATCTATGAGGAGCATGCCATGTTTCCCACCAGAGCAGAGGTTCCCATTGAGGACCCAAGCTTCACCAGGCTGCCATTGTCGAGTCCTCCTTTGGATCCAGCCTGCAGCCCCACCTGCCAATAAGACATTAATTAGGATTCTTGTCCAGAAAATATGCTAAATCAGAAGGTAAACCTTCCATAAGGACAAATGTGTTCCCTGTACCAGACCTGCAGCAGTTGACAATTGGCCTTAACTTTTGATTTGGACCTAGTCTAGCGCATCCAGATAACTGTGATGGGTGCTTTCTGCTTTTGGCAGTACTGTGAATTATAATTTCAAAAAATCATATCTCTGATTCTCTCGATTCATTTTTTCATTTTGGTGTCTATTTTTTCACTACATTTGACTCCATTTTTATAAATTGTAATGGGATTTTTATTGTGATGTGTTTCCTACTTTTTAACTGTTTTGTCACTTTACCTATTTCTCCTAAATTAAGCCTGTCTGCTCTATTATGCCTGTCCGCTCACTGGACCTGGCATGGAAATGTGACATTATTACTTAGTGAGGACTCACATCACCTCCAACAAAAAATTAGGCCTGTATGGAGTTTGTGGAGTTTCACTCTGCAGAATTCTGCGGAGATAGCGAAAAACTCTGCAAGATTCTGTGGAGTTCGCGACCGGCAGAGTCAGTATCCTGCCGGCCTAATAGGGACAATGCATGAGAATAGGCAATTAAGCCACCACCAAACACAAGAAAGTAATAGTGCTGAAAATCACACATACATCTTTAATGAGCTTCGCCTCTTGTCAGCTTCCTATTTTAAGAACAGTTGTGAACATCGCAGCCATCCCCTTCCCCACCAGTTAAGCCCCACTCACGGCACTCAAAAGACCTCTTGTAGCTAGGAGTCATAAATACAGGTTGCTGGTGTCCATGGCCTGAGGGTAGGGCCTTCGCTGAGGGGCATTGAACCACCGATCAGGTGCAGGTCAGAGGAGCTGGCAGGATGCACTGGGGTGCAATGACAGAGCTCGGGCAGAGAACAGCGACCCCTACAGCTGCTGCTTTGTAAACAGTGACAGCACTCGCCCCTGCTCCAGAAACCGGCACAAAATGAAGGCGAGCTGCAGAGGTCACCCGGGAGGAGATCATAGAGTCAGGGATAGTCTGGCACTCAATTTCACTGAGAAGGAAAGGAAGGTCCAACCTCACCACTCTATCGGTGAAGATGAAAAACCATTGAGTGGCAGGAATGCCTAGCGGAAAGGCCATAGAGTGTGAGTAGGTAAGCCTCAACACACCCTACTTCAGCCACTTTGCATTTTGGGACATGTAGTTTGTCATAACGCTTTTAATCGTTATCCGACAAGTCTCAGCAGGCAAAGTCTTGTTTTGAAAACATGCTGGCAGGTGTCCCATATGAAAACTGATCATTTGGCTGCTGTTTTAATTTTACAAGAAGCTGTTAAATCTATTGCTCTTTCAAACAGTTAGTAGGAACGTTGCATGTGGAGCTAACACCATTTAACAAAATCAATTAAGTTACACATCTTCAACTGCCATCTGAACGCCCTTGGCCCAAATTACTTTTGCATGCACTCTTTGAGGGTAATTTGCAACTCTACATAAAGGCGCAAAAAAACATGAATTTCGCAGCAGGAACTTCGGAGGCCATGCACTTCTCATGGAAAGTTTGGAGTTTGCGCTCATCTTCAACTTCGATGAGCTTCTGGCAGCCTGTGGCTGGGAAAGAGATGTTTAGCTAATGCAGACAAAAGTCATAACATTAATAAAGACTCACTGAATTTGCTCTCTGCTTTCAGTCAATGCCAAAACATTCCATGCAGTTTCACCACAATCCTACGAGAGGAACTTTCACAGAAAAATAAAGATGTTTCACTAGGCAAACATTTTACTTTCCGACAAACTACTTTTAACAGTGATTGCACCTGTCACGATGACAGCAAAGTGTCATCCTGCACTTTGAGTAGATGCCCTGCGTCTAGATCAGGTATTGGTACTTCTACCTGCAGCGTGTGACTTGACACTGTAGTACTTCCAGAACCGCTTTGCTGGATTAGTGACGGGTGGCAACGTTAGGGCAAGTGCCATGCTGGCGTCTCAGCTTATCTGGGCAAGCATATAATAGCAGAGACAACGTCTGTGTTTTCCTTTGAGCTGCAAAGTCAGTGTTCTCTTTGGGTGGGAAACCTATATACTCGGTCAAAGTATTGTACTTTTTAAATTCGTCTCTATGCTAGATCGTTCACATGAAAGTCGCTGAGCAAGCTTTTCTCCCTTCTGCTACAAAACGTAATTTAGGTTTGTTAAACACACACGCTACTGGTCCCAGCAGAACATCTGAGCTGTGTACGCACAGCATGATGCACTTGGTTATCACAACTACTATTGTATTTTCAATGGATGGATGACCAGGGCCTGTCATCTTGGCTGCTTGGCACGTGGAAGTTGAATGGCACATGCTGTTATGTTTCGGGGCTTAATGCTTGCTCCATTTTCACCTGTAATTAGGAGTGAGCCTTGAGCACGCTGGTAACTTCTTCTCTGCTGGTGGCCGGCAGAGTATTTGCCAAACTGCGTGCTCCAAGCGAAGCGTGGAGTGGACAAAACTCAGTGCCGATGGAGTGGAGTTCACGGCCCACCCGTACTAAAAGTCCACTTTCTCACAAAGGTATTTTCGGATCTTGCTCCAAAAGTATATAAACATAAGTAATGTGGCAGGTCATAGGTTCAGCTGATAAAGAATAACACCAGATGTTCAAGCACGTCATCCTCTCGCCAGGTGTTGCCAGAGGGGTACTAATAATGTGTTGTATAATATTGTATAATAATGTAAAATGTGTTGCGAAACAACTTTCCCTAAAATTATGGACAATAATCTCCTTGACGTGTTCCAGTCTGGTTTCATCCAAAATTGCAGCACTGAAACAGCCCTGCTGCAAGTGATTGATGATGCGCTGCATATACTCGATTCTGGGGAATCGTGCTTTCTGATTCTTCTTGACCTCTCTGCAGCCTTTGACACTGTTAATCACAACACCCTCCTTAACATTCTTCAACAGAGAATGGGCGTGGAAGGGACAGTGCTTAAATGGTTTGCCTCATTCCTCTCGGACAGATCCCAAATGATCAAGATAGCGAACAGTCTTTCGTCTCCATTGGCGGTAGGTCAAGGCGTCCCTCAAGGTTCCATCCTTGCACCCACTCTGTTTAATCTCTATCTGGAACCTTTAGGGAACCTCCTAAGTAAATCTGGGATCCACTACCATCTCTATGCGGATGACACCCAAATCTACCTCAAGGTGTCTTCCGCACACAATCTTTCACTACTCAACTCTACTCTCAACTCTATTCACAACTGGATGTTAGTTCACCAACTCATTCTCAATCCCACCAAAACTGAATTCCTCCTCCTATCTACCTCTCTCTCCCCTCCTCCGGTTCAATCCTGGATGGATCAGCTGAATTTACTCAACAATAAACCCGTCATTGTCGACAGTGCTAAATCCCTAGATGTCATACTTGACAAAAGACTCAACCTAATCTCCCACATCAACTCTATTGCTAAGAACGCACGTTACCAGCTGCGACTTCTGTGGGGGATCCGTCGGCTCTTCCCGGAGAAAGACCTAAAAACACTGGTCCAATTGCTAGTTCTCTCTAGACTGGATTACTGCAATTCTCTCCTGACTGGCTTACCCAAATCTCACCTCGCCCCCCTCAAATCCGTCCTCCATTCAGCAGCTCACTTTATTTCAGGATCCAAATGTAGTGACCACATTACTCCTATCCTGTCTTCTCTTCGATGGCTTCCCATCGAGGCAAGATCCATTTATAAAACTGCCTGCATCACCCATAAAGCCTTGCACACTTCTTCCCCTCGTTACCTGGCGAATAAACTGAAAATGTCAGGAGGTTCGAGACCTTCTCGGAATGTAGAAAAGTTTCTGCTTGAGCCCCCCTCCTTCAAAAAGGAAAGATCGATGGCTCAATCGTTCTCAGGTAATGCGATGAGAATCTGGAACTCGCTTCCGCCATTGCTCCGTGCCACCACCTCCATCCAGATTTTCAAAGCGGACCTCAAATCTCTTCTCTTCCAAAGACACTTTCAGAACTAATACCCTCATTCTCAGACCCCTCCAGGAAGCTAGTTCATCATTGCAAATCTGTAACATCTTCTTGTTCATTCCCCACCCTTGATTGCTGTGTCTGATATTGTGTTATTGCCTATATGGTTTTAATCTACCTCTTCTGTTTATTTTTGTAACGTTCTATTTTGTACCATTTCTCTCATGTTACATAACTGGTTCTATTGTACAGCGCTCTGAAACCTTCGGGTAAAGTCCGCGCTATATAAAAATGCATTAAATAAATAAAATAAAATAAATAAATAAATAAAAGGGGGTAGACCGCTCGAGGACTAACTCTGACACAAGTGTATTCCCGTCTCTGTGTCCCTTATTTGTTGCGTGTAACAGACCTGCAACACCTGAGCACCCAACCAAGTCTGACACACACCCCGGCCACATTGGCAATGAGGGTAGGTCGTGCCCCACACACCGACGAGTCTGCGGAGTGCAGCACACAACCCCCGTGACAAGATGGATGAATGCCTCACCTGCAGACTGGCATCACAACAAGACCAAGACCCAGACAGCCACAGAACAACCCAGGCTGCTACACCAGATCCAGAAACACCCCCAGAGAACAAAAGGGGTAGAAGAGAGTCAAGAAGAGGAAAAACGTTTATAATGAATTAATATATATGCATACAAGAGAACAATACAACAGGGAAAAGACAAGAGCCCCAGAGCAAACAGAGAAAACAAAGAAAGGCGAGCAAGTCAGACCACAGTACCTCAGTGAAGACCCAAGTTTTAGCCAACATGGCAGACGAGGCCTGAGCCCTGCCCCAAAAACAACCCATGGTACAACATGCCCTCACACGAGTGCTACCCCCATTCAGCAAGTTAGCTGACCCAGCACCTGCCTCCCCACAATTGGAAGATTTAGATCGAGTGACTGGAAAATTACTTTGTCACTATGAGAGAGACCGATGGAGCCATCAGGAGATCACGTCTCCTCCACTATGCCGAGGAAGAAATATACATATTATTCAAGCACCTGCCAAACACCGGCCCTGCCACAGACTATGATGCAGCCATGAGGGCACTCAATGCTCACTTCAACCCGCAGCTGAACCCGGATTTTGAATGATTCAAACTATGCCAAGCCCAGCAATGGGAGGGGTAATCTATTGACTCTTTCTATGCCATGCTATGTGAACTAGCCAGTACCTGCACAGCAGATGACCAACCCAAGGAGATCCAAGCACAGGTCATCCAAGGAAGCAGAGATAAAATGCTGAGAGGCCTAATCATGCGCCAACCATACATCAGCCTTGAAGAAATTCTGATCATTGCGCGAACACATGACCTGTTTGCTGCACGAGCCACCGAAATGGACCAGGCCTTCACACGCACCCCAGAGAGGCCAGAAAACGTCAAAATAGAGCGCGCCGACGCTGTCCGGACGAAGGTGCAGCAATGACACTGCCAGGGGATGGAAATTTCCGACAACCAAGTCAAAGTGTGAGTACTGCAGCAGAGAAGAACACCCCATCAACGAGTGCCCAGCACAAGGCTGCACCTGCTCTAAGTGCGGAATCCTCAACAATTTTTCATCAGTCTGAAAAAAAGAAGATCCGAAGTAAAGGAGGCAAAAACAACAAATCGCTAACGAAGAAGGTGCGCCAACTGTCCCTCATGAACTTGGCACACCAAGATGACTCCAGGGGGGCAGGAAAGCTGACTTGCCGTCTCAAAGACTCCTCCCCAGAGGAATAGGAGGAAGAGACCTTTCTCATTTCCTTCACTCGGGAGCTGAAGTGTTGCAGGAGACCGCAACCAACATGTATTGTCTGAGTTGCTGGGTTGGAAGTGAAAGACATCATCGACACCGGAGCCTCAGTCAATGGAATGGGGATCCAACAGTACAACTGCCTCTGGCCCAAGCCCCAACTGACACCACCTCGAACCAAGATTTTTGCCTAATGGGAGCCACTCCCCACTACCACTCAGAGGGCGGATGTCCATACCCGTATAGTCCGATGATCAAGAAGTCAAGCAGCAGAACACCACAAGCACCTGAAGGACACACTTAAGCACCTGAGCGAACATAGAGTGACATTACATCGTGACAAATGATCCCTTCTTTCAGCCTTCTATTGAATTATTTGGGTACGTCTTCAATCAAGATGGAATCCAAGTGGACCCTCGCAAGTCGCAGGCAATCAAGCGAGCACCCATGCCCTGCACAACCTCGAAAGTGAGGAGTTTCCTCGGGATGGCCATGTATTGCCGAAGATTCATCCCTGACCTTGCGACCCTGGCAGGGCCACTCAGAGCCCTCATGAAAACCGACACAAAATGGACCTGGAGTCAGCGCGTGGAGAAAGCATTTCAAAAGATCAAAGACGCCCTCCTCGACAACACCATGCTGTTAGAAATGGGGGTCCCTAGTTGGCAATGGTTTGCACCTTTGTCCCAGTATGGACCCTTCTTCCTAGTCAGGGTAAGGGGGGATACACTTCTAAAATAACCCCTGCTCACTCCCTTGGTAGCTTGGCACGAGCAGACAGGTTTATCTCAGAGGCAGTGTGTAAAGCATTTGTACATACATACAGTAGTATAGTGAAAACACTACAAATGCACACCACACTAGTTTAGAAAAATAAGTAATCTCTATCTAAACAAAACAAGATCAAAACGACAAAAATCCACAATTCAGTATTCAAAATATGCCTTTTAAAAGGTAGAAATAGTTCTGTTCATAGAAAATGGTGGATGCGACACTTTCAACACAAAGTACCTTGGATGCGTCAAAACACAAGCAAAAATGGTCACAGGGAAGGTGATGTGTCAGTTCCTTACACACAGGGAAGGTGGTGCGTCGGCTCCTTGCTCCGGGGGAGGTGATGCGTCTGTTCCTTACTGCTAAGCAGGGGAGGTGATGCGTCGCTTCCTTACCGGAAAAGGGTTAATAAATCGGTTTCTTGCTGCATGTGGAGGTGATGTGTTGGTTTCTTATTGTGTCCCCCAGCAATGTGACAGACCTGGCGCCTCGATGAGATGCGTGACGATCTGGGCTATGCGTTGCGTGAAGATCCAGGATGTGCTGTGACGATTCTAGCTGCGTCCCCTCGATGCGTCAGTTCTTACACAGCAGGGCCTGTGTCGGAG
Organism: Calotriton arnoldi; assembly: GCA_963921515.1. Taxonomy (NCBI): domain Eukaryota; kingdom Metazoa; phylum Chordata; class Amphibia; order Caudata; family Salamandridae; genus Calotriton; species Calotriton arnoldi. The sequence goes on from CAWUFW010001538.1 coordinate 987,440, forward strand.
CCGGTGCGGTGATCTCGGTCAATAACCTGCAACCAAAAGAAAGTGGTACCGCAGAGGGGGTGGGTGCTAATTAACACTACTGATTGACATACCCTTCGTAGCCCACTTCAACCTGACTACGCGACACTGCTCCACCATGAGGGGATTCGACCATTACCTTCTGGACCTCTTGCTCTTGGCAATTGTTTTCTACTCAGTGATGGTCCCGACGCCTGGGTGTTTCTGGTATGTGCAGTATGGAGTTTGTTACTGTATTCAGCCTTTTTTCCTTCTGCTTACATAGGACCCAAATAGGTGTCCTTCATGACCGCCGGATACTGTTGCAGTCCTAACTAGACAACAGTATAGGTGAGCATGGGTTCTGTCCTTTCTGTTATGTTATTTCACGGCTCTAGATGGAATTTCCATCTTGAGACCTTGGTTTTAATATGAATCCTCTTGTGCATTAGAGACCTTACTGTCATAAGGTTTCTGCACATACACAGAGCTATGCACAGGAAAATGGGACCCCGGAATACAGTGGTTTGCCACCATATACCGTAGCACCCAAAAACCCCAACCCAACTAGCTTAGCATCCCATTAGCACCCAAGTACTAATGTTTGGACAACCCAGAACACGGTATCTTTATCTCAGGACTCACAGAAGCAAGAACACTCTTTCGTCACTCACTCGTACTTGTCCACAAGGTGCGTAGGAAGAGACACTGGATAGGTTAAAATGTTTATTCCAACTTACGTGCTCTAATGTACAGTACACGTGTCAGTACTAATAGCATAATGCATATGAATAATATAAGCAGCATGGTTACAATTCCATAGAATACAAACGGGGAAAGCATCTCAGAGCTCAGTGGATAAACGTATAAATAACATTACCACCCTCCCCTTGCAGTAAGATAGTTTATTACAGAAACAGAAGACCTCTGGGCTTTGACTAGCGAACCCCCATACCTCAGTCTCTAGATGCAGAATTACATCAGCAGGACATCATAGCTCTTCTCACTGAAAGGGATTTCTCCAAAATGTGTTAAGCGCTAGTAAACCACAGTATTAAAAGCATATCAAATTCTTCATGGCAATTGCACATAATGTTATGTCTGGGTGCGCGAGACTGGCCATATCAGGAAGAACCAAAATACATTGTTATGCGACCTTGTACATGTTTGTGCAGACTGAGCCCAAAAAGGTGAACAACAGAAAATGCAGACAGTGCAAAAGAACTTGGCACGAGCAAAGGGCGAGGAAGGCCCGGCTCAGTGTAACGTGCGCAAAGAAAAGCAGCATGGCAGCCAGGCCTAGGCCAACATAACAAGGCAGGTAACAATCCACAAGACACCCTCCCCTGGACAGTCCGGCGGCCAGGACAGAGGCGCAGCAGAGGAGAAACACAGCCGTTGGAGCACAGGGAGCGCCCAAACGGCGAAGGGCAGGTCAATCCATGAAAGTGTAAGTGCAGAAAAAGCCATACCCTCTAAGAGTTCATCATTGGAATCGTCAAAAAACATAGATGCCATCCAATCCATGAGATCAAAGAGCAGGAATGCTCCTCAGCAAAGGGAGCATCCAGAAGCAATGCGGGACAGCTTGCGTGACAATTGAAACAGCTTCGTTGTAGGAGATCCTGGGCAGCCGCCCAGATATCCCATTGCGCCAAAATCCCCAGTGCAGCCGCACGCGCCATACAGCCAGCGACGGAACAGTCCTGCTCATGGGCCTCTAAGGGACCCATCAACTGAACAAAATCCGGAACAGACAATGTCGAATTGGAGAGGCAATAATCCAGAGTCCAGGTGAAAGGACAGCGGACACAAGTCATCACAGGTTGCACGCAAGTGAAATACGCAAAGCGAAATGAAAGAGTATATGACACACTCAGTGTCGCCAATGGCAAGACACCAAAACCGGCCAAAAGGCGCTCACGGAGCAGCTGGAGGCGTTCTGGATTGAGCAGGTCCCATCGGGGAGCAGCCATTGCGCAGAAAGCAAATTAAGAGCAAGACACCAGCCGCTAAAGCGAGGATCAATGGGAAACCGCCAAAGACACTGGAAAAAATAGAATGTATGAAAGCCGGGATGACACCAAAAATAGTTTGGAAGGAGGACACCAAGCCCGACCCAACGACCTTAAAAAAGTGTACTAGGCCTTCAGTGTTAGATGCGTTAAAAATACGATGTATTAACTCCCCAAAATGTTGGGGGAGATTAGTGTTCAAAAGGGCCTGTATTTCACTGTGGGTACTCGCCACCTGGAGAATGAATGTCTCCCGGGCGGACGTGAGCATAACTTCCTCGTTTAATAATAGTGCCTTTATTCTGCTCAGTCTATTGAAATCTGCTTCCATGGTAGGGATGGAAGGCCAAATAGAGATATCAACCTTGCCATGAGGGGGAGGAAAAAGCACATTTTTGCAGCAGACAACCCTGTGCGAAACTGTTACAATGTAAGGAATGCCAGCCTGCAGGCCACAACAGTTTTCGTTATTTAAAAGCAAATAACTACCATTGGAAAGGAGAGTGAAAGTAGGTGAAATAACAGGAGCAGGAATACCTTTCAGCACACAAGCAAGATTAGGAGAGGAAACGCTACATGAGCCATGCAATTTAATGTGTTTACAAATAAGCGAATGACCTATAGTCGAGTCGCAGTACTCCCCCGTGAGAAAGACTTCCTTGCCGTCCCGAAGGCATTTATACATGAAAGGCAAGGACCAGAGTTCATGCAGGAAAGCACTGCCCAATGGCCGGTAACGGCCCACAGGATAATGTTTCATGCACGAGTCAAATTCAAACAAGGAAAAAGGTAAAACGATAACCCCATGAACTAGCCATACAGCAGAATCGAGTTCTGCAACAGAGAACGGCAAAGGATCCACCTTTTCGATATGTAATAGAGTGTAAGTTGCATCTTTCATGGACATAAATTGCTGTTTGTCAGTTAAGTTAAAAGGTAGAAATAAGGCAGAGGTGTTCAAGAAATGCCAAGGCACTTTACCTAACTTAAGTGTTTGTAAAGTCCATGCAAACTGCATAACTGAGCGCAATTGATTCTGACCATGATATAACACAGAAACATCATCTTGTACAATATCAACAACAGAGGACACAATATTCTCTAAAGTGTAAATGCGAGAAGACAGGGTATTAATACTATTGTCAACAACAGCAAGCACCTTTTCCATATTTGCTTGATCTATTTCCCGAAGACGGGAAGCAGCTTCCATTTGTGATAGCTTCCAGAGTTCATTATACGTTTCATAAATGAATCTCTTAGGTCGGGGACCACGAGGTCCCAAAACAAAGTCGGACAGATCAATATTGCCTGTAAGGAGGGACAAATGTTGTTTAACAGAATCAAGGGACGAATGTTGCAGCCATTGTTTGCATAATTTACCAACAGAGTATGTAGTGACAGTACGGGCATCAGTAAACCTCGGATCAGGCCTATTCTGTGTGTAGCTAGCACCAGTATCATGAAAACGCATTTGACATGCATTAGATGATATAGGCCATACTAACCAGGGTGACTGAACCAGCTCAGAAACATTAAACGAATTATTTTGTAACATTGCCTGCAGGGACACGAGGGACAGATTGAATCGTGAGCTTTCATTTGGAAAACTCGACAGGGATGGTATTGATGGCGTATTCAATTGTTTAGTGGTTGCTAAGCCCCAACATGTAGTCTGATAGATGGAAGCATTTAGGAACATAATTTGGGTAGGGATGAGGCAAGCACGATGCAACGCCTCGGTTCCCTGTACCTGCCATGGCTTGGAGCCCCAAATAGATTTTAAATCCACTGTATTATCCCAGTACTCATAACCACCCACAGCTAGGGCACTCAGAAAGGAACCTGAATAAAGCAATTTGGTGTGTGTCAACATAATTTTCTGAGTTGATGTGTTATTAAGTCTAAAATAATAGGATGCAGGGTTCGACCGATTAAAATCAGTAAAATAATTAAACTTATTTCGAAGAGTTTGAGAGCTACCTGGCAAGGGGTTTGGACAATGTTCCCATTGGGTATAGTTAACAGAACTACGCAGGGCACTGGGCTTATGGCGAAAATGATTACCCCAATGTTGGTAACAATACAAATCGGCATAATTAGCAGAATTCATATATAAATCTTCAGCATTAAAAGATGCATAATATTTTAAATCGGCAAACAATGCTTCAACGGCATGCACATCCCAATCATCAGAATGAATATTATTTTGTACTACATCTCCCATCGAAACACGAAGGACATTAGGTACATTAATAATTTCCGTCGGACCATGGATTTGATAGTTCACTGCATCCCATACGATGCCATCAGCAACTGGGAAGGCTGAAATGTTCACAAATGTGTGGTCACGCTTCATGATGTGAGACGAGGAATGAGGAGCCAAAGTTCCAGAAACATAGTCTACAGCAGAGCGTTCAGGTAAATAGTGACCATTAATTAGTAGAAAAAACACTGTGACAAAGCCAATGGACATGAACAAAAATATCAAGAAAAGTACCAACCAGATGTATGTCCAGGGGGAATCAAATAATTGTCTCTAAACCAGGATATAAAAATACTGAACTTGGATGGAACTTTTGAAGATGTGGAATCCGAATCAAAGGAATAACGAGTCGGGCTTAGTGGCGTTGTTGGTTGATGTGCCACCGATTCTGATGCAGGATAAGTATACTCGTCCTCGTCGATATTGGTGGAGAGTTGGGGATCAATCGTAGTTTCAGGCAAATCAACCATCTCAATTACAGCATCAGCGATCGTTCGTGCAGATGGACTATGAACATATGTCCGATAAATGGCAGGACAAGAGACCGCTGGTGTGACACTATTCAGGATCGGCCAGGCGCTGTAGCTTGACATTTTCAACTGAGATGTATCTGTTCTCTTTGCGACCAGGAAGCGGTGGTAAAATGACTGTACGTGTTCCCTTCAGGCCAAGAACTGGAACCGGTGCACGAAAAGAGGGGCCAAATTCTTTTTTGTTTTCAACCTTCTCTCGAACCAGTTCTCCAACTTTCGGAAGCCAGCCGGCTACCGGAATCTGCAACGCAGGATCTGTGGCTGAAGGCAAATGTGTAGTTGCAAGTTTGTCTCGGGCTTCTTGTAAGTCCCGTAACATAGCAGAATGGTTATCTACATCAAACTTGGCGGATTGCGCCGCGATGTCTGGACCCTCAAGGTCAGGCACAAACATTCTTATGCCAAAGAGCATTTCGTATGGGGTCCGCCCACCCAGAGGTCTTCTAGGGAGATTATTAAGTGCACGCTGAACGGTATACAAATGGGCCAGCCAGTTCCTGCCAGTACCTATAACCCTAGCTGTTAAGGATTGCTTTAAGTCACGGTTCATTCGTTCAACGATAGAGTTGCCCTCAGGCCTATACGGAGACGAAAATTTCACCCGCACCCCAAGCGAAGCCATTGCATCCTTGTAAGCCCTAGAGGCAAACGCTGGACCTTGGTCCGAATGGAAGGTGCCGCATGCGAAAATTCCCACAAAGACACGCAAATCCCTGATTACATTTCGGGCGTCAGCACTCCGTTGTGGCCAGACCCAGAGAAACCGTGTGCACGAGTCCCTGCCACTAAGATGTATTTATAGGCAGTGTCTGATGAGAATGGACCGCAGTGATCCAAGTAAACACACCCAAAGGGTCTGTTAGCAATGCAGAGCGGTGTTTGTGGTGGACGTGTTACCGTGGAAGGCTTAATCTGTTGACAAACGTCGCAAGAAAGCACAAAAGCACGAGTGTCTTTATATAACCCACGCCACCAATAACGCTGCTGCAAGATGGAAACCGTAGCTGATACACCTGCATGAGCAGAAGCCATGCCTTCGTGTGCAGCTGATATCAAGGCACTCCTGCGGTCCGCGTTGGGGATCAGCCGATCTCCAACATCAGGTATAGTTACATAAGGAACCTGATCGGGACTTAATGTGTAAGAATACTTGGAAGGGAAACCTGTAGGGTAATTATTACCTTCCTTGGTTGCAGCAATAGCTGCTAATATTACAGGGTCTATTTTAGACATGGACCTGGTAACCGCTGCTACTGAACACGTGACTACTGCTGAACGGGCAGCTTCATCTGCCAGATCGTTACCAATAGCGTGTGCGCCCACCCGCTGATGGCCTAAGGTGTGAACCACCTGTGTGAGGGGCAGACGTTGTTGCAATTCTGCCACTCGAACCCAAAGCATTTTATGCTTAATTGTGCTCCCTTTTGCGTCCTTGTAGTCGTTTTTCGACCAGAAAAACAGATTGTCATTGTAAGATTGTACACAGTAAAAAGAATCACATACAATAAGAGTGGTCTCATCCTGAGAAGCGAACTCAAGTGCAAGTAGCAATGCATGCAGCTCGGCCAATTGTGCGGTACTATCTCCAAGTGTGCGAGTATGCACTGCAGAGGATTTGAACTTTCCATCTACAAAGGAACCCGCAACAATAGCACATGCAGCTGAATAAGCGTGCTTGGACCCAGTGGCCGGTTGCGCCGAACCATCGGTGTAGATCACACATTTGTAATCCTCAAGCGGTAGTAAAAACAAAGGAGGAGGATGAACGAATTCATACTGCAAAAACTCCTGAGTCTGAAGAGAAGAATCAAAAACAAAAGTGACGTCCGAAGACGTCAAAGATGTAGCCCATTGTATCCAACGGGGATGCATTGCTTTTGAGTTCGGTACACTTGCCTTTGTTACTGCCTCCAGGGCAGGACAGGGTGTTACCACCAGAATCCGCTTACCCTGTGCCAGTGCGCGTTCTTTTAGAATCGCCATTTGCACTGCAGTCAGAACTTTTTCAACAGATGTAAAGCGCAATTCAGCGGAAGTGTACAGATGTGACTTGTATGCGATAGGTACTGTATCACCTTCATTAAAGGTTAAATAGGTGAATCCCACCGCCTCCGGAATTATTCTAATCACCAGGTTTGTGTGGTTATCACGAGTCAAAAGATATTTAGACTCCAAAAGGTCTGTCTGCAAAGACTGCAGAATTGAGGTATGCTCAGGCAGCCAGCAAGACCTTGAATAAGTAGGTTGTATCAAAGCATACAAAGGCTTGATACGCTGGGCATATTCGGGAATGTAAGTACGCCCGAAATTCAAGAAACCCAGCAAAGACTGAAGTTTCTTCAGAGTATTTGGGGGCACAAATGTGCACATTTTTCCAAGAAATGGGGGCTAAGCCCTTACCTTCGTTATTGAGCTCATAGCCCAAGAACAGAACGGTAAATTCAGCAATGTGTGACTTAGCAAAGTTAAATTTGTAACCCTGCTCCGCAAATTCAAGAATAATGCGGTCCACACGGGACAGATGCTGATATAACTCATCGTCTGTCAGATAGATGTCATCAACGTACGAACACGCGTCTTGATCAATGTCATTTAACAAAGAAACAACACGGGCGGCGAATATACCCGGACTATTTTTATAGCCCATGGGTAATCGCCGGAACTGGAATAATTTACCACCGGATGTGAATGCGGTCCATTGACCACTCTCCGGGGCTAGGTTGTGCGTGTAGAAACCGTTTGAAAGGTCAAGTGTCGTTTTGTATTTTTACGAACAAGACTGTCTACAAGCGCAGAACTGTGTGTATTTTGCACCGCAAAGTTCCGACAATGAGTATTTAAATGCCGGTAATCCAAAACTAAGCGGTACGATCCATCGGGTTTAGAAACCACGAAAAGGGGATTGTTCATAGGTGATACGCATGGTTCAATTACTCCCTGATATTCCAACTGTGTCAGAATTTCGGAGACGGGGCCTTTTGCCTGCCGTTTGATGGGATATTGGGGTTGTGGCTGCGGTAGTGACCGCAAAGGTATTGCATGAGGAGGTGACTCTTCATCCCATCCCACATGGTTGCGGTATAACGCTGGTGCCAGGTACACAGCCCACTCAGCTGCAAGTGCTTCAGCTTTGTCTTTTGGGACATGCCTTGAAAAGCTTGGAAGGATTACCTCCTCTCCTTTATGTGCAGCTAAAACGAATGGGGGTGGCCAATCCACCTCTGCTAACAAAATGTCATATGAAGAGGTTAGATTTTCCCAAAAAATCCCTTTTATTTCACGCGGTATGTCACCTTCAATTTGTATGACTATGATTATATAGTCTGTCAGGGGGTGCCACTCTCGTGTCAGCTGTCTCTACAGTAACGAATGTTTCAGTTGCTGTCGCCTCCATATGAGGACGTAGCGCCTCCCGCACTATGGTAACTTCCGCGGCGCTGTCTAGGAGGGTCACTGCGCACGTCCAATTCTGGAGTCTCGTTCTCACGGTCTGAGGCATATTTCGCTGTGACAGCGGCAACCTTTTTCTTCTGAAATTGCGGTCGAGGAAGATGAAAATCTTCTGCTTTACCTCTGACTTGTTGTCGAGGTTGGTCTCGCTCCTGGGGAGCCTCTCGGCCCCTTCCTCTATCTTGCCGTCCTCCTCCACCAGCCTGTGACGACGTCTGGGCCTGTGAAGAACGAGGAGAACGCGTATCAGAGCTCTGAAACCTTTCTGGTGATTTAATCCTCGACCTATCACGTAAATCATAAGTACGTTCAGAAGAAACCGAAACTGGGGATGCGCCTCTCGACCCCGGCTTCTTTTGTTGCTTACCCTGTTTTTTCTGTCTCCAACTCTTTTTAGTGAAGACTGGTTTATCATCTTTCTCAGATGCACTTTTTGTTTGTATAACTTGTGTTTGCGATTGAGTTTGCATTTTTACAAAAGGCTTGTTGCCTAGGCTATTTCTTCCAATTGTTTTATAAGCCCGGGCTATTATTTTCGGTAATTCGCGAGGCCTGTCCAACTCTGGGACCAAAGCCAAAGCATTCGCTACTTGAAAGTTCATAGCATCGCCCTTGACATTTCCAAGGATCAGCTCAGCTACTACATCAAACACTCCCACTAGTCTCATCCCTAATTCCACAGCCGCTTCAGGGCCATGTTCATCCTGTACTTTTTAATTACAGAGGGTAGAACCGTCATGGAAGGAGTTCCAAAACATTTTGAATAAACTGCTGCGAATACCTTACCCCAGTTTTCACATGATGTCAAATCGGGGATTATGTCTTTTGGCAAACTTATCGTGAGGATGCGGTGTTTATCTACTGGGGATGTATGGGGAAACACTGCTTCTATCTGATCGAACTTTTCTGCAAGCCAGTAAGGATAGTCGTCCTTATTTTGTGGACGTTTGCCCATCACAGAATTTACCATGACAGGACTTATAGTCACTCCAGCTGCAATAGCTGGTTGGCCTGCGACTACAGGAGCAGCTCCATGGAGGCTACCTGTAACGTATGTCACCAAGGCTCGATGCACTCGCACCAATTCGGTATGCATAGTGCGCAGTTCCGCAAGCGGTAATGCCAGATAATTTGGATGCGGGGTATACCCGGCCAATACAGGCCAAGTGGCCCCTGAATTGACAAGGGGCCTAAACGAACTGCGGTAGTTGGTTGTGGTAGGGCGCCATTAAACCAAACACGGTGCTGCCAAGCCGTGAGAGGCACTTCAAGAGCAGTATAGGGTCGATAGGCAGCAGGAATAGCGGTGGGTTTATATTCATGAAACAGCTTATCACCTGCATCCACCGCTTCAAAAGTGATCCAAGTGTAAAACACTTCAAAGTGATAAGCCGGATCGGCTTGAACCACAAAGACCAACTCGACCCCTGTATCGGGCACTCCATACACAGCTAAGTGGTCTCGGAGTGCTCTCGACTATGTGCAGCTATCGCCACACCAGCCATTACTAAACAATTATATTCGACAACCTAACAGGGAGCACAAAAATGGGTCTGTTAACTAACCTTTTTAATAATATCAAGCTTGAAAGAACCTATAAAACATTCAATATAGGAGGTATCACCGTCACATACGCCTCCGGAAGCGTACGCGAGGGGTTTGTGGACAAGCACAAGCACTACTCAAGCGTCTCGCAGATAAGCTGCCCCACGGTGGTCTCGCCATGTCATAAGGTTTCTGCACATACACAGAGCTATGCACAGGAAAATGGGACCCCGGAATACAGTGGTTTGCCACCATATACCGTAGCACCCAAAAACCCCAACCCAACTAGCTTAGCATCCCATTAGCACCCAAGTACTAATGTTTGGACAACCCAGAACACGGTATCTTTATCTCAGGACTCACAGAAGCAAGAACACTCTTTCGTCACTCACTCGTACTTGTCCACAAGGTGCGTAGGAAGAGACACTGGATAGGTTAAAATGTTTATTCCAACTTACGTGCTCTAATGTACAGTACACGTGTCAGTACTAATAGCATAATGCATATGAATAATATAAGCAGCATGGTTACAATTCCATAGAATACAAACGGGGAAAGCATCTCAGAGCTCAGTGGATAAACGTATAAATAACATTACCACCCTCCCCTTGCAGTAAGATAGTTTATTACAGAAACAGAAGACCTCTGGGCTTTGACTAGCGAACCCCCATACCTCAGTCTCTAGATGCAGAGTTACATCAGCAGGACATCATAGCTCTTCTCACTGAAAGGGATTTCTCCAAAATGTGTTAAGCGCTAGTAAACCACAGTATTAAAAGCATATCAAATTCTTCATGGCAATTGCACATAATGTTATGTCTGGGTGCGCGAGACTGGCCATATCAGGAAGAACCAAAATACATTGTTATGCGACCTTGTACATGTTTGTGCAGACTGAGCCCAAAAAGGTGAACAACAGAAAATGCAGACAGTGCAAAAGAACTTGGCACGAGCAAAGGGCGAGGAAGGCCCGGCTCAGTGTAACGTGCGCAAAGAAAAGCAGCATGGCAGCCAGGCCTAGGCCAACATAACAAGGCAGGTAACAATCCACAAGACATTACCTTGCCTTTTAACCTTAGTCTCACCCCTCACACGGTGTTGAGTATGTGTGTGACTATACAAATTCACTTAGCACACGTACCATTCCGGTACCGTAAGAACAGTTCCATGAGATAGGTGTCATGTACAATGTTTGCATCCCACCTTAAAAACATATTTTTTCTGTTCTTTTGGTTGCAGGTTATTGACTTGAGAACGTGGTATGTAGTTTTTCACTTACCACGCTGTGTAGATAGCGTTTACAATTGGTCCTGAAGAAGTGCCTAGATCCCCCTGACACACAGGGCAGGAAACATGTTGACCGACCGAGATTAGGGCGCATACAGCTAGATACCTTGCCTCTAGTTCACCACCACTCTCTATATTTTTAACTAGGCAGTTTACCTTCCTGAATAAATAATTGCTAGGACTAACTGACCTATTTTAACCCACTTCCCTCCCACATCTACACCTACTACGCCCCTCACCCCCACTGCACCCACCGGCAGGAACAAAAGATCCCCGCCAAAGAGCCCCGTACTGGGTGCCCGTCAGGTATTGCAGCACAGACCTGATGAGAGGCAGGCTCATATGATGAAGCATAACACCTAGCTCGCTAGGTGTGTGAGAGCCCTAGTTCCGAAAAGGGGATTTCCCCCTTTACCTTCAGTGTGGGGCCACCACCACCCCCACCTCTAGTATCTCCCTGTTCTTTCACTTGGACTCAGAGGAACTCCATATCCTTCTTACGTATAGTATTGTTGGGGCACGTATGTTGGACCTCTCTAAACCTGCCCCGCTGTCCCCCCTTGGAATCATGTCTGAACAGAATGCCAAACCCCAGCCCCTGCGACTCCAAAGCCGGACAGTCAATACACAAACCTAGCAGAGGCACACTGGATGGCTAAGCAAGAAAATACCTACTTTCTAAAAGTGGTATTTTCAAACCCAGAATAAAAAACCATGCTTACTGAAAGATGGATCTTTACATTTTGAGTTCAGGCATACTAAACTCAATTTTCCTATCTTGTCCCAATGGGAAGTTATATTTAGAAGATGTTACAAATAAACTCCCATTCTATCCTATGGGACAGATAGCCTTTCAATATTGAAAAAACAAAATTGGCAGTCTTTCACTATCAGGACATGCCACCCACATCAGGGCATGTCCTAGCTTTCACATACACTGCACCCTGCCCACGGGGGTAACTTGGGCCTACCTTAGGGGTGACTCACATGTAAGGAAAGGGAAGGTTAGGGCCTGACGAGTGGGTGCACTTGCCAGGTCAACATGGCAGTACCAAACTGCGCACAGACACTGCAGTGGCAGGTCTGAGTTACATTTACAGGCAGCTCAGGAGGGTGGCAAAATCAGTGCTGCAGGCCCACTAGCAGCATGGATTTACAGGCCTTGGGCACACACCGTGTACTATACTAGGGACTTACCAGTACATCAAATATTCCAATCATGGAATCACCAATCCATAACAGCAATTTACAGAGGGAGCACTTGCATTTTGGCACTGAACAGCAGTGGCAAAATGCCCAAAGCATCTAGACCAGCAAAAATGAAGTCCAACACACAGTAAAAACACAGGAGACAAAGGCAAAAATACAGGGGAAACCCACACCAAGGATGCCAGGTCTAACACACGCTTGTATACTTCAACCCCGAAAAACAGACCGAACTAGTAGCAAACGGCAGTCCAGTAGGACTAGGAGCCGTACTTGCTCAGGAACAGGAATCAGGGCTGTGGGCAGCACTAGCATTCACAAGCAAGGCGCTGATGCCAACCAAGGAATGGTATGCACAAATCGAACAGGAAGACCTAGCTATCAAGTGCGCTTGCAGGCACTTTCACCTGTACCTGAGTTGCCAGCCCTTTTAGATCATCACTGACCACTAGCCTCTAGTCCCACTTTTCAGACGGTCAGGTCCTCACCCACCTCCACAGCTCGAGAGATGGGTCATCCAATTGCAACACTATCAGATGGAGGTAGTCTACAGAGCAGGATCGAAAAATCTTGCCGACTTTCTGTCGTGCCACCCAACGCCCGCCGAAAAACAAGACAGCCCCTCATCCAGATGATCGTGAATGCCGCTTGCCCCCGAGCCTTAAGTCTAGAGGATATCAAAGAAGCAACCAAACTGAACCCCGTCATCACACGAGTGCACAATGCCGTGCACAGTGGCACATGGAGAGACTTTCTCCGTGACGCCAACAACTGGGTGCCTGAAGATAAAGAGTGTCTGATGAAGATGTGGAGGGTACATGATGAATTCAGCGCCACCCAGGATGGGATCCTGTTGCACGGGTCTGGCATCGTAATACTGAAGACCTTAAGACGCCATGTCAGGCAATTGGCACATGGGGGACACCAAGGCACCACGAAGATGAAATCAAGAATGCGGGAGAAGGAGTGGTTCCCTGGGCTGGAAGAAACTCGTGCGAGGGTGCCCAGCATGCCAGGTAATGAGCGCACCTGAAAGGCCGGCATCAGTGATCACCAAAGAGCTGTGCACTGATCCCTGGTCCAAACTGGTCCAAACTTACACCGTACATGTGGGGAAGGGTTAATGGATGACTGTGGGTTGACTCCTGCTCCCTTTCCATCAAATCACTTCTTAAAATCTAATTTCCTGCCAGGTCACTTCAAGTGTAGTGCTTAAGGAGCTTCAATTGGGACATCCCCTCCAGAGCTCAATGTTGGTGCAGGAACCTAAGGAACTTTATGGATGATGCCACTTTTGGGGCTGTAATTCTTTGTCAGCATTCATGGAGCATGGTCTAACTCAGAAAAGGGGTGTAATAACCTGTCATATTACTGCAGAATGTATGTTCTATATTAGAAGTACCAACTGTGTCATAGAATTTAAACATAGGACAAAGTATTTGTGTGTTGTGTTTAAATAAATGTCTCTCAAAAGAGTTTGTCTCATCTGCAGTAGAACAATATTACAGTTTTTGACTGTTCAAATTCAAAGACTACATTTTTGATTAATATCCACATTTCTTCCGGTGCAGAGCTTGACATTGATGGAAAGCCCAGATTATAACCCTAGAAAACATCTAACTGCATCTTGAAAGTAAAACGTATTGCAGAATGATGTACACATGGCAAATATCTGATTGCTTTGCAGCATTAATGTCTTAGCATCTGGCAGTTGCATGTAAATGTGTAATTCTAACAGGTGACAGAAATGTTCCTAGTCAGCATAGGCCATTTCTCAGGCACAGAATAAGCAGTGGATTCCTAAATAACAATCCTATCACCTAATTCAATGGAAGTATTTCTACTTATATGGCAAATGATTATGAATCAGGCACTATATTTCATATTAACTGACTCAGATGGAACACTGGTCTTTCACAACTTGGAATATTTGCCGATATTTAATGTTTGTTGACTGAGTTTATATTTTCTGTTGGACCCTTGGACTATTGCTGAATGTTCAAAAATGACAGTTTAATCCCTAATATTTTTTCCCTAACAAACTTTAATAATTTCAGTCCAAGGTAACATAAGTCTTCAATTTTTGTTTTGATGTCATCAGCAGTCATAACAAATTTGCATAAACTCACAGGCACATAGGCCAAATTAAAGTCACAATTGCATATTTATACATTAAATCATGGCTTATGTGGATTCCCCATTTAATGTGCTCTTTCTGGGCAGTGTGGGAGGATGGCCAGTATAGCGGCCTCAACCAAGTTAAGCTCTAAGCTGACCACATCTAATAATCATTTAATTTATCTTTGCCCTAACAAATGTCACCTATCTTAGCACCACCCCAGACCCTGCCTCATCTTCCTTACGTGGTGATAGCTAAATGCCCAGTATTGGCGGTGAGGACCTTTTAGTTCACCTGGCCATTCACCAGGGGTGCAACATAGGATGAACTTTGGAGCAGAAGGCGACCAGGGTAGTGGGACCATGCAGAAAATTCAAGTGAAGACTTACCACAACATTTTTGGGAGAGCTGGAGTGAGAGCAGATTTCTGACACAGCCATCCTGCAAGCCGCAAGGAGCTGAGGGATCACAGCTGGCCACACACATGGTGGGAATTTGTGGTTGCCTGGGATGTTGGTGAGAGGTAGAGGATGCAATGATCCAACCCAAGACTAGCGGGTGGATGCAGGCGGTATGTATAAAAATAGGGGACCTCTGGTCTCCCCATGTGATTGAGGTGGTGCAGTGGGAGCTGGCCAGTCATATGTTGGATTTAGTCAGCCTGAGTGAACAATAATACTGATGGAGGTGCATACCAGCATTGGAGTCAGATAGTAGAGGTGAAGTGACCCTAATGGCAATGGATCACCATCCCACCATCCTCCCCCCTTCTTCAGGCGCATGTCAGGACACTATTTAAGAGACATAATGTGAAGCATGAAGGATAATCCACTGGCACACCACTCCAACAACCAATGTGGCAGATGGCTTTCTCATAGTCCCAGAGCAGTAATACTGTGACTGACACTGCAGCCTTTAGCCTTTTGGTGCCAAATCTAGGGAAAGAGTCGCCAGATGAATGGTGGCCACTGCACTCTCTTGGAGTGTTCTCATAGGTAGATCAACCTCTCCTGAAGTGGACCATTTGACCTGGTGAGTGTGGAAACTAGTTTGTGCTGCCTGCTGGTTAAATGCTTCAGCAGATATGCCTGACTTGCATAGCTGTCCCATACTGCATTCCTTTAGCCCCCTGCGGTTTGGGAGTTTCTGAGGTAGGTGAAATTTGCTGGGACTCTTATAGCTATACAAATCTCTGCCTTATCTGCAAGATGTGAAAGAATAAAGTGCAAGGCACCATGCACCAGGGTAAGATAGACAAATTCACAGCAGTGTTTTCTGGGTGAAACATCCAGATGTAGTGGAGTTCACTTTCCAATTTGCACCCCCAACGCTTCCATTTGAGGCTGGACAATTTTTTTATATAGAGGTTGAAATGGTCCGAATCTCAGAATCTCTAGTACTTCCCCTCTGCTTATCTGATCACTCCCCTACAGAAAAGATATTGAGTATTTCACTGGGTGGGGAATCTTGGTCAGTGAAAATTGAATGCAGGTTGGCTGCTAGACAATATATTTGCTGTCTTCTTAACGGAGGAGATAGACCCTTACCTTGAACTACATTTTGATTTGAAGCCCTTGGAACTCGCTGAGTGAGAGGAGCTGAAAGTGGTTACAAGTGTAAGTAGTTTATCCTTCTCACTGCCACGGACCTGGGTGGGTTCTGTGGCCTCTTGAGCTCTGTGGGTGCCTCTCCACCCTTCCCCCTGTTCATCTCGAAAGGTGCGCATGGAATGCTGTGGCAATTTAATTTCTTTCAAGCCCCCATCTCTGTAAGGTTGCATGCGGGGAGAAACCTAAGGATCTACAGTATTTTAAGGACCGCCAGGGTCAAAACATGTAATTAGGATCTGTGTTCTATTCTTGAGAGGCCTCGTACATTTTTATAGAATAGTTTGTTATAATTTCAGGTTATGTCTATTTTCTTTCCCAATCCAAGATGGCTGAACCACATTATAATAACATTGCATCCTATTGAACACCATAAAAGGAGAACTCTTTTGAATCCAATTTGGTCACAATTATGCTTGTCTGATTGCTTGATCCCCGGACTCGTGAATTATCCACCTTCTCCAGTTTGTGGTTTTATCTCCTTGCTATTCACCTTGCTGGTTGACCCGAAAAGTTGGAGAGATTTTCTGTGTAACAAGTTTTTTCTTTCCCGATGGATACTATTTTGTGCTGGAATACTAGATCGATAGTTACAATCTGGTACCTGGCTGTGTTTTTGGAGATAGTTGGGCATTCCCACGCACAGAGAAGACTCTCCAACTGTTGCCAAGAATACCTGCTCGTGACAACATGAGAGAAAATCATATCAGACTTGGTAGATAGGAAAAGGGATAGTGAAATGGAAAATGCATCTCTTCAAAATGAAATGACCCCGCTGGAGAATCAATATCTATAATCCCCAAAAAAATAAACTCTGTTTCAGTTGAAGGCAGTAAAACTAACTTGAAGCATTGGCAGACAGAGCTGGCCTTAGCTACTTGGTCTGCCTCCCAACAAAACCTGTATGAGCATGCTGACAAGACATGGAAACTGATACACTGGAAGGCTACTAAAGAATTCTCTACAAGATTTATACCCTCCGTTCGGGACTCATCAGTGGAAATAGTTCATGCATCAGTAGAAATAGCAAATGCATTTACCAACTTCTATGAGAGTCTATATGCCTCACTCCCACAAGGGTCACGAGAAATGGACCATCCAAAGCACTTAATTTAATTATGTGTAAGTTATCTGCAGAAGGCAACCTAGAGAAAGATCACCCAGTCACTGAATATGAGTTGCTGGAAACAAATTCAGGGGATACCAACTGGAAAATTGCCAGGCTCCAATGGATTCCCTTTTGAATTTGTTTAAAAAATGCCTCTCATTTGATCCCTCATATTTTGGACATGTTTGAAGAGACGTGGTTATCTACTGATCTTTGTAGGGCTGCAATTGCAGTAATTCCTAAACCCGGCAAGCCATACATTGACTGTGCCTTTTAAAGGCCAATGTCATTGCTTAATATGGAGGCCAAGCTGATCACCAAAGCTTTAATGAAGGGGTTGGTTAGAGTGATCGACTCCTTGGTCAAACAAGACACAAAATGGCATTAATATTATTATTAGGGGGCTTCAGCTCCAGGCAGCCTCTACATAAGCCGCATGGCAGCACGGACGCGCAGCGGCTGAGCAGCAAAAGGTGCGCAAGCTTTTTTAAAATAATGATTTTACTGATCTAACTTGGTTTTAACTTTGCACTGACTATTGGGTGAACCAGAAGGAAAACATACCGGCACTCTACACGTTAGGCTCAGTTCCCTACAGCCCCTGGTCCACCGTGGTTCTTCTGTTTGAGTGGAGGTACCGTAGGAGAGGAGGCGGGGCTTGAGGGCTTCAGCTCCAGGCAGCCTCTACATAAGCTGCATGACAGCGCGGACGCGCAGGGGACGCGCCGCTGGCACGCCAAAGGTGCGCCAAAGGCAAGCCCGTCTGCGCCAGTCAGCGCCCGACTGGGACCAGGGGCCAGAACCCCTGCCCCCCCAGCTCTAGGAAAACTGGTATACTCGCCAGCCCAACTCATAGGGCTAAGGGACTGGGGTAAAGCCGAGTGCCGCCACTCCATGCATCTGGAAAAAAACTATTTGTCATGCGCCCATTGTAAATTTAGGCTCCACCCGACAGCGGATACTCAGCTAAATACTGATACCCATCACACCTATAAAATGTTTGCATTGAATTGTAGGTCACTACCCAAACACTCGGTTGAATTAAATATCTTTCTTGCAGATGAACGACCAGACGTTCTGTTCCTAACAGAAACCTGACCTCATAAGGAGTCCGCCCCTGAAGTGATTCAAACTCTTCCTCCAGGATATAGCATCCAGCGTAGAGATCGCAAGAAGAAGAAAGGGGGCGGTATTGCAGTCATATTTAAAGAGTCCTTTAAGTTTTAAGTGTCGGGTTGAGCCTAACCCTGTATCCGATTGTGAAAGTCTGTTCTTTTCTATTTTTTTCTCTGCAACGTGCTCCTTTTCAGGAGTACTTATATATCGCACTCCGGGAGGAGTGGGGCAATTTATCAACTCTCTCCCGAAAGTGGAAACGTCATTAGTAAGCTCACCCAGCAACATCACACTGTTGGGAGCTAGGTGTTGTCAGCATAGTTCATGAAGTTCACTCAATAAGCTCTGATAAGTTTAGCCAGGGGTCTTAAATATACACTAAACAAGGTGGGAAGAACCCTGAGGAAGCCCTTACCAACAGCTTGAACTTGTACTGAAAAGGAGGAAAATGGATGGCTTCTATTCTATTTTCCAGATAAGATTTAAACCAGTTCAGGTCTGTACCTCTAATGCCAATCTCAGTCAGCCTGGTGATCACGATGTTATGGCTGATTCTGTCAAAGTTGGCACATGGATCTAGTAAGAGAAGGACTACAAGGCACCTAAAACAGACATAAGAGTGCTTTTGTTGGCATGTGAGTGCAAAGCCCAGATTGAGTAGGGTACTGCAGAAGCTGGTGTTAAAGAATTCCAATATCAATTTGTTGACATATTTCTCCATTATTTTCACTTGCTTAGGCCACAATTTACTCAAGATGGATGGGTCAGCATTTATTTTCTTTAACAGCAGAACCGCCATGGCTTTTTTTTCCCTCTAAAGGTACAGAACTAACAAATAAAGAATGATTGCAAACTGACTGTAGCAGAGTAACCAAATAGGCTGCCATCTCTCTCCAGATCCTGGGTGATAGAGGATCTAGGGGAGATTCAGAAGAATTGGCAATTTTCAATAAAATCTCAGCATCCATCTGGCCAAACTCATTCAGGATTGGTGTAACACTACTAGCGTGAGGAGCAGTGTTTGTATCTATCTACTCTATATTTGGTTGGGATATAGTCACAGGTTGTCCTAGGCTGGCAACAATATCTGTGACTTTGTGCTCAAAGAAGTCAGCAGGATTATCACATAATATCTGAGTGATTGAAAGTTTGTGATGTACATGGAAACTTTGTTAATGCTCGTGAAATAGAGAAGAACTTTTCAGTCACATTTGGGGCTTTAGAAATTTCTTTGGCAAAATACTCAGCTTTGTCAGATATAATAAGCTTATTAAATGCTTTTAAGGCTTCCTTTAATTTCCATTTGTGTAATCAACCAATCAATTCATCAGGGAATATTAGAGTGCACTACTCACCATGAGGGTCTCAAGGCGCTGGGGGTGGGTGTGGACAGCTCCGTTAGGGTCATTCGAAGAGCCAGGTCTTGAGGTCCTTCCTGAATTGGTGCAGTATCGGGCTCCATCGGAGGTGAAGGGGGAGTTCGTTCCAGGTCTTGGCTGCGAGGTAGGAGAAGGATCTTCCGCCTGCTCTGGTCCTGTAGAAGCATGGTACGGTGGCTAGGGAGAGGTCGGCTGAACTGAGGATTCTCCTGGGGGCGTCTAAGGAGATTCGGTCATTGAGGTATTTTGGGTCCGATGTTGTGGAGGGCCTTGTAGGTGTGCGTGAGCAGCTTGAAAGTTATTCTTCTTTCAACGGGGAGCAAGTGGAGGTTGCGGAGGTGTTGGCTGATGTGGTTGTGCTGTGGGATATCGAGGATTATTCTGGCTGCAGCGTTCTGGACTGTCTGGAGTTCACGGAGGAGTTTTTTGTTGATTCTAGTATAGAGGGCATTGCCTACTCTAGTCTGCTGGTGATGAGTGTGTGAGTGACGGTTTTCCTGGAGTCGGGGGGATCCACTTGAATGCCTTGTGTAGTATGCGGAAAGTGTTGAAGCATGCGGAGGAGACGGCATTCATCTGGCGATTCATGGTGAGCGATGAGTCCAGAATGATGTTGAGGTTGCGCGCATGGTCAGTTGGGGTGGCTGGGTTTCCGAGGGCAGGGGGGCATCAGGTGTCATCCCATGCAGAGGGGGTGGAGCCCAAGATGAGGACTTCTGTTTTCTCTGAGTTGAGTTTCAGGCAGCTGCTCTTCATCCAGGTCGCAACGGCTTTCATACTTTCTTGGAAATTGTGCCTGGTGATGTCGGGTTCCTTGGTGAGGGAGAGGATGAGGTGGGTGTCATCATCAAAGGAGACAATGTTAAGGGGGTGGTTTCTGACAATGATTGTGACGGGGGCCATGTAGACGTTGAAGAGTTCCTTGGAGTTGTGGGCATTGGAGAGGATTCTGTCTTGGAGGAAGTTCTTCTTTGTGGATTTGATGAGTTGGTGGTGTGCTGTGATGACTGTTTTGTAGCCGGAGCATGCTTCTTGGGTGTTGCTGCTTCTCCACGTCTTTTCCAGCCGTTGGCAGGAGCGCTTGAATTCCTGGAGAGTTTTGGTGAACCAGTTGGCTTTCTTGTTTTGTCGCCTCGTGGTTTTCTGGAGGGGGCGAGAGTGTTGGTGCAGTTGGCAATCCATTGGTGGAGGTTGCTTGCCGCTGTGTTGGCATCTGTCGTAATTGGGTGTGGAGTGCAGGTGAGGGCAGCGGTGACGTGTTCTTTGGAGATTTTGTGCCAGATTCTGCATGGGAGGCGGCACGTGTGCTTGTGTGCTGTGGGTTTTGTGAAGGAGAAATGGATGCAGTGGTGGTCGTCCAGAGTAGTCCTGTGGTGCGGCTGAAGAGAATATTGTTTCCTCCAGTGAAGAAGGTCGAGTTTGTGTCCTGCTGTGTAAGTGTGGGTGGAGAAAAGTTGCTTCAGTCCTATGTTGGTGAGGTTCTCTAGGAGGGCAGAGGTGTTGGGGCTGCTGTGGTTGTCCAGGTGGACGTTCAGGTCTCCGAGTAGTATGTAGTCTGTGGAGGCGAGGGCGTTGGGTGTGATGAGGTTGACGATGATGTTGGTGAATCGGGTGTGGGTCCAGGTGGTCTGTAGGCGAGTGTTCTTCGGATCGTTGTTCTGAGATTGGGCTGGATCTGGAAGTGGATGTGCTCCATAGGGGTAGGCGTCGTCCAAGTTGTTGGTTGTCAATCAGAGGGAGCTTTTGTGGATGATGATGAGGCCTCCTCCTGGGCGGTGGGGCGGTATTTTCTCAAGATCTTGTATCTGTCGGGGATGGCAGTTGCAATTTTGGGTGCAGAGCTGGCGTTGGTCCAGGTCTCTGTGAGGAAGGCGACGTCAGCCGTGTGAGTGTTGAGGAGGTCCCAGATTTCTACGGCATGTCTGTGCAGTGAGTGTACATTGAGGAGGATGCAGCTCTGCGGTTTGTGTGAAGTGGCCTCCGGTGGGCTGGAGGTTGCTGCTGGTGTCCAGAGGTGGGTGAAGGTGCGGCGGCAGTGTCAGCAAGAAATTGGGCATTGGGTGCTGCTCGGTGTCGAAAGCTGGCAATTGTTGTTGCGTCCAGGGTTGAGTGCATGGAGAGTGCTGTGGTGGTAGCGGCGGGGGGTCGGAGGAAGTGGGGAGAGAGACAGGGAGCAAAGAGGCACAGAAAAAAGGCACAAAAACAAAAGAGAAAAAGGCACAGGAGAAAGAGGCACAAAATAGAAAAGAGGCACAGAATAAAGGCACAAAAGCAAAAAGAGGAAAGAGAGAAAAAGGCACACAAGAGGCACAAAAGAAAAAGGATAAACAGAGAAAAATGCACACAAAAGAGGCAGGCAAATGAAAGGGCAGACAGTGAAAAGCAAGGACAACAGGACAGAGCAGAATAGCGGAAGAGCAGGGTGCTCTTTCACTAGACCACCAGGGATGAGGCGCAGGCAGGAGCCTACGGGTGAAGGAGGGCCTTGAACACCTACCTAGAAGGGGCTCAAGGACAGAGCCTCTAACGGTGGAGCTGCATGGGGGAGGGCAGTGACGCTGACCAAGGAGGGAACCCGCCCCAATTTTTTATTTTTTTTACAATGCAGCTTTGACTCTCTGAGAGCATCATTATACCAAGGTGTAAAAGGACGTGAATGACGCGATTTGATATTTTCTTTTCTGGAACCATAGAAGCAAGTGTGTGTGCAATACACAGAGTGCATTGAGGGCATGCATTTAATTCACTGGGTGGCCTTAGCACTATGTGTTTAGCACACAAGGTGCACAGTGTATAAGGTTTTACATGGGTGCATGTAGTGCAGTTCTGGTAAGTCGAGAATTCCTCCTTGACTGTATTGTTAGATTGCAAAGAGGTGTGGCAGGGTGGTTGTCAGATAATGCTTTGTGGGACAGTTTAGCTCAGGACTGGTGGATTTTTTCTCTCGAGGCGACTAGGGCATAACTTCTCTTCTCTGTGAATCTGGAACAAGATTAAAAAATGATCCGTCCAGATAGAGGCTGTATCTTTGCCAGTGAAAGCAATCCAGAGTTTGTGAAGATTAAGTCAATTGTATGATCTTCTTTTCAGCAGGGCCAATTGCTAATTGCCCAAGACCCACTGTCTTCATAGAGTTAGGCAAACCCAGAGTGTAGTTATTAGTCCAAAAATCTGCTCATATGTTAAAATCACCTAGCACAAAACGGTGGACTGAGATAACATTGATGGAGCCATGAAGTCTGCCCATGATTCTCCAAATTTAGTGGGTGGGCCAGAAGATGCAATAGTATACAATACCAGAGATTCAATCATCTTCAAAACTCCCTTCAGAAGGTGTTGTGCCAGATAGAGTACAGTAATAGAAGAGGCCATCCAGTCAGCACCCACCCTCAACAACGTCTCCCTAGTATACTTTTTATATCTGAAAGAAAAAGGTGCACTGCTGAAGGACCTGCCTCAATGTTCAAATGGGCAGCATGGGTGATGCTGTGCACAGGCAGTGTGCAAACTGGCACAGCTGGGCTTTATGCCAAAGAGAAGAACAAGACATAGTCCATGTCTTTTGCAGGTGGCACTGCCACATACACATAAAAGAGCCAACCACTTTGGTCCCGGTGGATTTTGAGAAGGCTTTTCACTCTGTGAGTTGCTTTTTCTCTGCCAGGTGCTGGAGAAGATGAATGTTGGTCCTTACTTTTACACATGCATTAAGGTATTATACTGCTCCCTATGGGCTACAGTTTGTGTTAATGGTGTACTCTCTAGGTCCTTCTTCATCGGACGCAGTACCAGCAGGGCTTCCCCCAGTCCCTCCTTCAGTTTGCCTTGGTCATGGAATCACTGGCAGAGTGGGTAAGACAGGATGCACAAGGTGGGGCACCAAAAGTGGGGTTGCACTGGAGGATCGCACCACTGTGTATTCTGATGACATGTTATTGTATGTACAGAAGCCCAATATACAATTTCCACGTCTGAAACACATGCAGAAAATCTATGGGGAGGTCATTTGGGGCAAGTCGACCTTTGTCCCCATTGGAACAGAAACAGAGATGGTGATCCTCTGTATCCCCAAAATACTGTTTACTACAGATCATTTTAAATATTTAGGTATGTGGATGTCCTAGGTTCAGCAAGTGTACTGGAACCTCAATATGACCCCCTGATAAAAAAATCAAATAGCATATGACATCATGAAGCAAGCTCCCACTGAATGTGATGAGTAGGGGAGCACTGTTTGATTAGGTTGCTTTGTACCAGCTGGTATAAATATTACAAAACTATCCTTTATGATAAGTTTTCTGTGCGCAGCTGGGTCTCCCTGGGTTGCAAATAAGGAATATGTATAGTCACCAATTAATGGTGGGTTAGGTATACTAGACTTAAAATTATACTTTTTGGGCAGCTCAATTACTTCTTTTCACTTACCTTGCTGTAAGATTGGAAACAGTTACCCTTCACGAATATGGCATAATATGACAGCTATATGTGGAAGAAAGAGTTCTGCCATTGTCCCCACCGATCTCAGCTGTACCCCTGGAGTGTTGATATAGGGCATTGTAGCGGATTGGTTGGCACAAACGGTTGATGTGTGAGACCCCATTCGGAGATGGAACTTGGTTCAGGGAGGTATCTGAGCAGAAGAGATTTCATGCATAGGAATGTTCAAGATTGGAGATGTTTGAGTTTCGAACCACACACTCTCCTTTGAGCACATGATAGAGGAGGACCAGTTGCACAGATCCTAGGTTTTTTTGTAAATATACAGCTCATATGTGCACTAGAAAGATATAAATGAAAGGTTGATCCCAGCCATGGACTTCGCCCCTCTGGAGTTCATACTAACAATAGAAAGGGTGGAAACCATAGGGGTTTACAAAGTTCATAAAGCACTGGCTATTAATTCTCCAGATCCCCTCCTGACACTCGAAGAACGATGAAAGGGGGAGATGGGTTCATTAGACTTAGAGGAATGGGTAGAGATGAATTTAGTTGCTAGAGAAGAGACATTCTCAGCCAGGTTGTGTCTTATCTAATTTAAAAACGTCCATAGAGTTCACTACACACCTGAGAGATCGTGGAAAATGGGGCCTGACCGAACTAAGATGGAGGTGAAGCAGGGGCACCTTTTTACAAACTGTGTGGAAATGCTCCATCATACAATTCTGCTGGTCTTGTATATTTGCAGTGCTTGATGCTGTGATTGGTATCTCAGTAGAAAGAAACCCAACAGTGTCAATCCTTAATATATAGCAAGACTGGGACGGTTAAAGAGGAGCTGGTATGCTGGTCGCAATTGGTTTTGTGGTGGCTAGGAAGGCATTGCCATCACCCAATGTTCCAATAAGGCCCACCAAAAGCAGAATAGTTGAATGGCTTGGATACTGCGCCCTTGCCAAGAATAGGATAAGAAAACAAGGTGCTACACTCAAAAGCATTCCAAGATTTGTTGTGCATGGTGGGATCATTTTGACAAAGTAAGACCATTGCCCATCGATCAAAACTCAAAGCTGATTAAAGAAGAGTGTGTGTTCCTACGATATCAGGAAGAGAAATCTGAAGCAATGTGTGTAATTTGGACTAAATGACTTGTAAGCAGGATGTACAGGTAGCTTTGCTGTATTTTGTTTGTGGTTAGTTTGAGTTTACTTTTATTTGTATTAGTTCTGTAAATGTTGATTTTGGACTAAAACACATCTTTACAAAATGTGCTCATTCTGGCAATGCAATAATGTGGCAGAGATTTTTGAAGAGAACTAGCTTGACAAACATAACCTTTCATTTTTAAAAAAAATATCTTTATTGCATTTTTTCAAACTTTTTCCAGAGTCACAAGTGATTACATACATAAACACGTTAGAGGACAATACACTTCATATTACAGGTTAATAGCCTTCATCTCTTATTTTCCACCACATGTACATGCCACATTTATTTCTACTTTGGTTTCAAATATCAGCATAAACATTTATGCCATGTATTTTATGTATGCTTTTTTTTCCCTATATCAATGTCCAAGAAGTTACATCTGCAAGTTCTGCCAGAAAAACACAACAGTTATCTCATCTGTTTTGGTATTTTTCTGTATCATTGCGTCCTATTAAGAGTACTCGCAAATATCTACCACTGAACTTGTCAATAGAACAAAAGGAGAATGCAAAACAAGATATATTGTTTAAGTAAACTTATTAACAGTTCCATCTTCTACTTTCCGCTCCTGGGTCAAGGTGTATGTATTTTGCATGACTCATTCCTCGATCCTTTCTTACGAATTCACAGCGCCCTCCGTGCTATGGTAGACTTTTCTTGAGAAACAGACCGGCATTTCCCGTGCTGTTAAATGTGTTCTATGTCCCGTTATTGGTCTTCTGTCTTAACCTATGTTCAGAGTATTGTGCATCTAAATCCCTGCACCTTCACCTCCCATTTCACCCTCCTGTGATGAAGTGCCTCTGTATTCTCTGTCTGTACTCGTTAACTCTGTAAGTATAGTGTCCCAGTATTGTGCTATTGGGTATTTGCGTAGTCCAGCTATTTCTTCTCTATGCAGTGATGTACTTTCTGCTTGGGCCCACACTAAAAGCGACTTTTTCCAACTAACAATCACAGGGGGTCAGTGTGTTTCCATCTCTTGGTTATAAGCCACTTTGCTACAATCAGTGCTAAATCAATTAATCTAGAGGTGACCTTGTTCTTCTTAGAGCTAGGATAAAGGCGCAGTATGCAGGCTTCCCACATGTGTGCTATCGGCTGGTACAGGTTGAAAGTGTCTCCGTGACCACTTGCCAGTATGTGCATAGGGTAGTGCAAAACCACAGCATATGTAGGAGATCTGCATCTACCTGTAGGCAGCGTGGACATGCCCAAGTGGTGGTATGGAAATATTTGTTTATTTTGTCCGGGGAGAGGTACGCCCTCTGTATTATATAAGTTTGTATAAGTTTAAACTTTGAGCTTCTTGGTATGTATGTGGAGCTAGATAATAATGTATTCCATTCTTGGTCCGTCCATTGATGACCTCTATCCATTTCCCACCATGTCCGAAGGTCTGTCATGGGTTTCATTGTGTGTGTAAGTAATGCCTCAACTAACCAGTGTACATGTGTGAGCCTCTGCCCATAACATGTTAGTATTGCATCAAGAGATTCGTTTCTTGCTCAGTAGTTATGTCTCCCCATGCCGCTGTCAGCGACCTTGTGATTGAGGTGTGCAATATGAGTTGCCCTGCGGGCAGGCCGTAGTCCGCCGTCAGCGCCTTGAATTGTACCAGGGCACCATCTGCATAGAGATCACCCAGTGTATCTAACTCTACTTCGTGCCAGCGCGCAAGCACTTTGTTAGTGGTGCCCGTTCTACCTCTGGGTGTCCCCACCAGTGGCATCGACGGGGCATAGGGAGTTGTTGCTTTGGTTAGGTATAAACTCCTCCTGTAACACCGGTGTGCCAGGGCTAGACAGTTCTGTGATGGGTGCAGCGGTCGAGCAATAGGGTGAAATAAATGATATATTTGAGATTGAGACCAGGGAGGCTGTCCAGTGGCTGTGTCTTCCAGTCCCATGCCTGCTAGCCATCTCGTTACCCACTGTAACTGTGCCGCCAAGTAGTACAGCTCCATATTAGGGACCGCTAGGCCTCCTTTACTGGCAGGAGCATGAAGTTTCCATAATGCAATACGAGGTCGACCTTTGTTCCAAATAAGGTCCCGGAGTAACTGTTGAGAAACATAACCTTTCATATACCAGACAAAATGTAGGTGTCATTTTTTTTAAACTGACATTTTTTAACCTAATATTTATATTTAGGCAGCTTATTTTTTATGTAAGCTATTCTACATCTGTGTCTGTGTTTTATATGCACTCATTACCGGGTCACACTCCGCACATTTGGCATGCATTGGAATGCTTTGAAGTTCCTTTGCTGATGGTACTGTAGCAGTAATATACCCTTTTCATGAAAACAGATATATCAACCAAGCATGAATAAATTGCCCTTGCATTCTGTATGACATGCTTTATTATTCAGACTGACGTTTACTACTTCATCCTAAGGTAACCAAGTGGTTTCTAAAAACGCCCCTAGGCCCAAATATTCCTTTTTGAGAAGATGATTGCAAGCAACAATAAATCATTATTTTTCACAAGTACACACAATGTACATTAATTTAAACAAGAGGAGCTTTCAACAAAGTGATAGAAAACGTCATGCTGAAAGGGCTTGCCACTATTTCTCAAACTGTACATACTGAAAAAACTGTCAAATTAAGATATATTACACATAACTCTACAAGGCAAAAACAAATTCTCCAACAGAAGCTAACAAAAGCCACATAGTACATTCTAGTACGTCTTTGAATTACTGCAGGCTTCCTCAAATCCCCAAGCTGCCAGAAAATGTCAAGAGTATTCCTAAAATATTACATCCTTTTGATTCTGCTTGGGTACATTCATGTCTGGAAATGAACAGAGGTGCATTCCTTCCCCGTGAAAAGAAAGAAAGAAAACACAAAGAAACTGTTCACTAATTTTCTGCCTAATGCGTGGAGACTGCCCTGCAAATTGAACTATCAATCCTTATCAATTGTTAATGATTTTCAGAGTCCTGTTTACAAGAAATCCACAGGATGTAATCAAGGTCCAAATAGCTGTATATACATTGTACTGGCTGTGGTTTTCTATTTTACCGAAAAGAACACTAAGGCTTTTCTCTTCCTCAAATGCGTGTGTCTGTGTTGTGTTGTATCAGGTCCACAGACATTTATATTATTCTGGGTAACGATTTGCCATGTCTCCATTTATAATTGCATAGCAAAGATCATATTTGTGCGGGTAGAGATTCGTCATGTCCGTAATTATGATGTCATCGCAAATGCTGTATTTTTTTAAAGTTTATAAGATCAATCAAAAGGTGTAACTTAAAAAGGCATTCAATTATTTTAAATCTGTAGGGCATATTAGCAAGACCGGCGATAAAATTATCGCCGTTTTAGCGGCAGGAAACTGCCGCTAAAACGGCGATAATGGGCTTGCTAATATGCGTTATGAAATTCAATAGAAGCCCAGGTTAGATGTCCTGCACATCTAACCTGGGCTTCTATTGGAATTCTATAACGCATATTAGCAAGCCCATTATCGCCGGTCTTGCTAATATGCCCCTGTGTTTTATTGGGAAGTCAACCAAATTAAGAATTTGTTTTTCGCGTGTTCATCGCATTTCGCATTTTGATGAACGGTCTAAATAAAGCATAACCACACGATACACAGATAGTCTCATTAAAATATATTGAAAAGTTTTTATGCAATTGCCTATATCACCCTTTTCGGTAAATATAGAAACAGGAATTAGCTCTGCACCTGTCTCCTGCAACCCAGTCCTTAATTACACGAGGAACGCGTCCTTTTAAAGGCAGCTATGGCTCAAGACGAATTATAACAAGTAATTATTTCCTTTCTACTTTAGAGAGCCCTCCTTGCTACTATAATCTCACCCGAATCCTTCAAAATACATTTGATTCATTTCTCTTGCAGAACTATCCCTTAGAAAGGCAGGCAGTGAAAAGTTGAAGAGATCCCTATTGCATTGACCAAGCAAGGCAGACCGACCCTCATAAGGGGAATTTTGGTGAGCGTTGCACCTCTCAAGGTTAATGGGAGAAGTAACCTATGTAGGCATAGAGCAGAGGGTGTGCACACCAAGGGGCATGTTTACAGGTTTTGTGGCGCAGGGCAGTGCAGCAAGTCACCTTGCTGTGCTGCCCTACATCACAGGGATACGGGAGGTATGTGCCACTTGAATCCAATATTGCACATTCCATTCCTTTCCCCCATGCTGGTGCCATTTTGGTAGCCTAGTGCTAATGCAGGCCCTCATGCACCATGGTCCAAGGGCACCTGTGTTGTAGGAAGGATTGTTTTTGTGCAGGAAGGGGCACGGTCCTGCACAAAAACATTCCTGGGAGTATTTTTCCTCTTTCTATGTGTGCAGCCTAATGCAGCTCACATAGAAAGAAAAGAAAACAAGGAGAAATAAAGATATTGCTCCTAGTTACGCCTCTCCTGGGAAGGCATATCTTTTTGGCACATTCCCAGGTTTACAAGTCCTTGTAAATCTGGGAATGTGTCAAAAACCATGGGAACACCCACTGCAATGCCCATGGAATGCCTCCCTTGCCCAGAGTAAGGCAACACAGCGATTTGCGCTGCGTTGCCTTACTCCAGCCTCTTTCAGCCATTCAAAGCCACGCAAAGTGGCTTTGCATGGCTTAATAAATCTGACTTAAAAGATTGTGTCACGCATGTCCCACATTGTGTGGTGTAAACATGACACAAACCTCTCATAAATATGCCCCCAAATCTTTTAATTATAGAAAGAGGAACTGCAAAGGGAACTCATCCTCTTTTTGGATTGTCTGCCCTGAGACACCCATACAGCGTGAGTCCTCTGAGCCTAGTAGTCTTGGCCCCTTGATATAACTCTGTAAAAATATTGTTGTCAAGAGATTTAGATTTTTGAGTTGTGTTTTTGTATCATTGGAGAGTAATTTAGCTTGGGTAGACATTGATAATCTGGGCCTAATTTTTCTGGATAACATTTTTAAAAATGGCAGATATCTTGGAGTGATGATGTAATATTTCCGGAACCACAAGACTTATATACTTCATTTTGGTGTCAAAACATAGGGTTTCGGGGTCGAGTAGTCTTATAGAAACAGAAATTAGCTCCTCAGGGTAACACTTCCGGTATTTTTCAAAATGGCAGCTCTATAGTGATGTGTTTTAGCCATCTGTTGGTAATTTATTTTAGTATTGTTTTTGTTTCAGGTTTTACGTTGATTCAAATTCGTAAACATGAGCGAAGCAGGTGGTAGTGAGGGACTTTACCTCCTGACAGAGTGTTGCTAACCTCAAAATCTGAGGACTCCTTCAACAAAGAAAAATGTGTCATATTGCAAACCAATCCAAAAGAAAAGCTAACATCAACTGTGGCTGGACACAAGAAAGTTTGGGATGTTGCAGAAATACGGCAAGATGAAGTTCACAAAAGTTTGAAACTGATGGGTGAAGAGGATTGTGAGAAGCTGGTCTGGTATATGATGTCCACTAATGTGAGTGGGCACATTGCACCAGTCCAGAAAACCCTTATGGTGATTTAAGAGGTCTTAGACAACCTTAGACTCTCTAAGTGGTAGCTGTGGAGAGCAGCCTTCAGGCTTGGTCCAGAAGGAGTGTAAAGCAGCTTGTTTTACCAGAATGCAATCTTATAGTATAGATTAAGTGAAAAAGAACCACACAAGGTATTTATAAAAATATGTATTTATTGAATAATACTCTCTAACACATAGAAATATCTCCTACCCGGAGATATGCACAATGCACACAATACTTTAGCAAAGAACCACAGTATCTAGCACGTGATAGACAGTGGACCCCAGGGGGGGACGAAACCATATACTAAGAAAGTGGTATAAGAACTACGACACGGGTCAAGACAATGTTGAGAGGACATAGAAGTGCTGGGGACCCAAGGAACCACCCAAGGTAAGTAGATAGGGACCCCACGGAGAGAGTGTGCAGTGTGGGAACATGGCTGTGTGCTCCATACAACTCTACGGGTAAGTCGCGGTTGGATTTTTAAAGTTTAAAGTTTAACGACCCTTCCCAGTGGACACTGAAGAAACCCTGTGGGAGACAGAAGGTTGGAGAGCCACCAACCCGTGGATACCCTAGTATCCACTTTACCTACACCAAGGAGGCCGGGTGCATACGTGTGAAGTGGTGCCGGAAACCGCAGTTGAACCCAACGGAGGCCTTCAGATGAGAGGTACCTGCAAGCAGAGGGGACAGAGTCTATGTCACTCAGGAGTGACCAGGAGACTTGGAATATGAATGCCCTCTGATGTCGGGTGTTGCAGAATGGATGACAATGACCTTGACTCTGCAGCTGTGAGGACCAGGAGACTCTGAGGAGGACCAGGAGCCATACAAGAGCTCTCCCATGAAGGATGTCGAATGCTGAGGGGTCAGTGTCCGGCAGGAGCACCAACAAGCCTTGGCAAATGCAACCTATGCAGGCATGGAAGAAGGAGCAAAGTCGGGACCAGCAAGGTCCAGGGGACTCACCAAAAGCAGGGGAGTCAGGGCTGGCCCGAGCAATCAGGGGAGCCCAAAAGACGCAAGTGTGACCCTCAAATGGACCCACAGGCCTGATGCTCTGGAGTCGCGAGAGGACCTCAAGCAGCTCACCAAAAGATGCAGGCCACGGTGCACAACGATGCGGTGTGGCTGAAGATTCTAATCTCTGGAGATGCTCGAGGTGGGGGCTACTTTGAGCCCGAAGATCTTCTTGGAAGGAAGCCAACAAGACTTTGCAACTGCAAGTTGATGCTGTGCACAGGGGTTCAGTTATTGCAACCCCAATGAGGGATACTGGCCTCAAACTTGGTGAGAGGGCAGGGCAGGCCTCAGGAGCTGTGAAAAACCACCACCTGTGTTCCAGAATCTTACGGAGTCCGAGGAGCTCAGGATCAGCAGACCAGTCGACTTAGTTGTGGTGCCTGCGACTGCTGGGGAGTGACTCCTTCACTCCAAGGGGGATTCCTTCAGGTGTCTTTGATGCCCACAGGCCTTGGAAGGTTCCTGTATGGTGCACAGGCACAGACGATGCAGCAGACTAGAAGGGAAACAAAGTCGAGCCCAAATGAAGTCCAGCGACGTCCGGAGGGCCCAGACGGTAGAAGAAGAAGTGGTGTCTAACCTGAATCTTATCCCACGACGAATCTAGGGACCCACTCACAGGTAAGCCCTTAAGTACCCTTAGGAAAGGGCTGGGATGATTCAGGGGACCCTCCCAGGGGCAGGTCTAGACAGGAGGAGGTTACTCCCATGTCCTTTGTCCAGTTTCACGCCAGAGTGGGAGCCAAGGGCTCCCAGAACTGGTTTATGCACAGGGGCACCAAATGTGCCCTTCATGCAACCTTAATGGTGCTGGCAAGCACACCCACCCAGTCCCAATACACTAAACCCTGTCTGAGAGGTGGTCACACCTCCCTGTGACAGGATGCCTTCCCCTGCTCGAGCTTGGCTCAGAAGTAGGAGAGCAGAAATGTGTCTCTGGTCAGCAGCAACCATTTTGTGCTGTCCGGGTCTAGAAGGTTGGCACCGGGAAAACTGAGAGCCTAATGGAGGGCTCTTCCAGTGCTTGGAATCATACCTCCCAGACCCTTTATGGTGTGGGGGTATGATTCCAACATGTTTGATACCAAACATGATAGGATTCGTTACAGCCACTTTTGAGATGGTCATCGCGTAATTACTCGGTGCCCTCTATATAATATATGGCTGCTTCACTGACAACCCGGGTGAATGGACTCCGTATGCTGTAGGGGTGTCCTGCTCATGCAGGGGCACCCTCTCACCTAGAACCAAGCACCCTGCCTTCAGGATTGCTATGACCTCCTATAGGAGTGACTTGTAGGTTTGAAGTGCAGTGACCCTAGATATAGGAAACCTATATCTTTAGTAAGTGATGCTAGCACCAGCTTACACAGGCTGCAATGGCAGGCCTGTAGTTCCATTTTTAATGGTCTCCCATGGGTGGCATAATGCATGCTTCAGCCCATGGGGGACCACTGGGGGACCTATGCCCTGGGTGCCTTAGTACCATATACTAGGGACTTATAAGGGTACCCCAGTATCCAATCTGGGATGTATCTAAGTACTTACCACAACAATCTAAGGGAGAAAGCAGATGGACTGGGGTCCTGCTTAGCAGGATGCCAGTCAGACTAGTCAAAAACAGCTTAGCAACAGCCAAAAAGTGAGGGTAACCATGCAGAAGGATCCTACCTTCCTACATAACCCCCCAAACGAAAGGAGATAAGGCTAACCTTTCCCAGTTGAGTCTTTATTTCCTAAGTGGCCATATAAGGAAGGTCCTGCACTTACATGGATATTCCCTATCCTATGGTCCACTGAGAAGGTCCTCCCCTGTAGGGTCTTGGATCCTCTCAAATGTTTGGGGTATCTACCTGCTATCTGTTTGAGCCAAGAGAGAGGCTGGTGGGGTGTCTGATTAGGGAAGTGAGACCCTAACAGGGTTCGTCTCACTTTCCTCAGAGCACTGGCCACCATTAAGGCCTTTCTCTCCCTGACTGTCCTGTACTTATCCCTAGGGGTCAACCTGTGGCTGCTTCTAGCTGTTGGTTGATCCTGTTTGGTTGGAACAATGGGGGGCCAGTGAAGGTTTGGGACAGTCTTGTCCCAGGTTTTACCTTGCCCAACAGAGTCCATCTGGGGGATGTCAATTGCTAAGGTTAAGAGGGATCCCTCAGAATGCTGAGGAACATCCACCTGGCTAGGACTACTAGGCTGGTGGTCCCTAATCTGTGGATGAGGGGATTCCTCTTGGCAGTGGGCCCTGTGGGGTCCACTGACATCCCTGACCTCTGCAGCCATAGCTGATCAAGACTGGGTAGAGAGGGGCAGGATA
Source organism: Calotriton arnoldi (assembly GCA_963921515.1). Classification (NCBI taxonomy): domain Eukaryota; kingdom Metazoa; phylum Chordata; class Amphibia; order Caudata; family Salamandridae; genus Calotriton; species Calotriton arnoldi. The sequence goes on from CAWUFW010001538.1 coordinate 1,021,546, forward strand.
TCTGCTCCAGACTGGGTACCTCCTTGGATGGTTCTCCTGCCCTCAGTGGTTCTGCCAGGACAGGCCTGACCTCCTCTGGGGTAGTTTCTTCACAAGGGGTCGGGTCAGTTCCCTGAGGAGGCTGACCCTCACCTAAAGCCTGGGGGTAAAGACTTTTCTTCCTCCCCTGTGATCTCTGGTGGAGCAGACAGGGCCTTTCTTCCAGGCTCCACTGCTCCTGTATTTCTCTGTGGTTGGACTGGCACCCTCAGGGTCTTACCAACCTTCTCAGAGAGGCCTATCATTTCTAGATGGGCCTTCAGCTCTACTTCAGCCCAGGCTGAAGTTTCCAAATTATTGCCCAAGAGGCAATCTGCAGGCAAGTTGGGGAACACTGCAACTCTTTTGGGACCAGTGACCCCTCCCCAGCTGAGATTGACTATGGCCATGAGATGATCTGTTCTAACACCATCAGTGTTGGTCACCTGGTAGTGGTACTCAGGTAGAAGCTGAAGAGGGGACACTAGTTCTCCTGTCACCATGGTGACACTAGCCCCTGTATCTCTACAGGCTATACCTTTCTGACCATTGATCAGAGGCTCCTGTCTGTACCTGCCCAAGGTATTGAGATTTACAGTAAAAGTGGCAAAACCCATGCCACCATCACAGACTAAGGTGGCCTGTTTAGGGGATCTGGCAAGGACAGTAGCCACCTCAGTACACAATGAGAACCCAACTAAACGTTTGGGAGTGCTACTACTACCTGTGGGGTTACCACTTGGGGCACTAAGGGGTGCTGTAGTAGTAGGAGGAATATTTTCCTTATTGCAGGCCTTGGGACAATCAGAATCATATTTCTGTGGCCTTACTTTTTACAAACAAAGCAATAAGGTTTCTTTCCAGGGGAAGTAGGAGTTTGTGACCCACCTCCAGATTCAGAGGACTTCTCTTTAGACTTATCCCCACCTTTATCTTGGGTTTTAGAAGTATCGTTTTCTTGGTCACCACCACCATGGACCTTCTGCTTAACCCCAGTTCTGACCCATTTATCTGCCTTCTTTCCCAATTCTTGGGGAGAAGTCAGATCTGAGTCCACCAGGTACTGGTGCAAAAGCTGGTTTTGTCAATTATTAAGCATATGCTCCCTCATAACCAAATTGTACAATACTAAGTAGTCATGCACTTTGCTGCCATGCAGCCAACCTTCCAGAGCCTTAGTAGCACTATCCACAAAATCTACCCATCCCTGGGTCTGTGTGTCTCTGAACGTAATCCTGTATTGCTCAGTGGTTACGCCAAACCCATCAATGAGATCACTTTTCAAAACTGAGTAATTATCAGCATCCTCTTCTCTAACAGTGAGGAGCTTATCTCTATCTTTGTCAGCAAAGGAGAGCCACAAGATAGCTGCCCACTGCTCTTGGGGGACCCTCTGAACTTTACAGGCATATTCCAAAGCAGTTATCCATTTGTGGATGTCATCCCCAACATGGTAGGGAGAGACTATCTTGTTCAGGTCCCTATGGTCAAAAGAAGTTTCTCTAACTCCAGGGACCTTGTTGCTGCCACCATGGGACTCTAATCCCAATTTATTCCTAGCTCTCTGGACTTCTAGGGACTCTTTGTCAAGGGCCAACTGCTCTTGCCTGAGCCTAAGCCTTGCTTTCTCAAGTTCAAGAAGTTGGTATTCCCTATCCAAAGAGTTCTCCCTCTTTCTAGATATGGAGATCCCTGTAGACTGTCCTGAGGCATTGGATTCTGCAGAGGAGGATCTAGACCTCCTTGGTCTACTCTGCACTCTCCCGGGAGGAACAAAGGGGGCATCCTCTTGGCCACCTGCAGTACACTCTGGGAGATCTGAGTTGTCCAGGTGGGAGTCATCAGGCTCCAACTGGTCAGGGTTAGTTTCAAGGTCAAAGAGGGGTTCCCCCCTGGCCTATCCTCATTTCCTAGCCCACCCACTCTGTCCTGTTCATCTGACCCTGTCACAGCGCCTGAAATCTCCACTGGAGCAGAACTGACGAAAGGTCCCAATGCCTCCCTATCGGTACTTCCCGTAAACTCTGAACAGGCTTTACCAACAAGGGGGAAAGGGGAATGGGATTGAGAGAAGAGACACTCCTGACAGTTCTTAGACTTCTAGTATATGGGTTACACCTTCGCTTCCTCACAGGACTCTCAAGGTGAGTTCTGGTTCTTCACGAGGAAATACCTAATGCACAAATACAAATCACATATAATAGCAGTATTCTAAATTCATCACTCATACAATACACTCATATTAAACCTTTACCCCTAAGCAGGAGAATTTGGCTTCTCTTCTCTCTATATAGTTCAGTTCAGATGAACAATTCATTTATCTTATGAAGTCTTAGAAAAATGAATGGAACTCTCTCATTCGCTAACGATATTTACACAATACCATGCAATAGTCTTGAAGCTCTTGAGGCTCTTACCGTACCGTTGGTCTCTGAGGAACAACTCTCGCAAAAAGGAACAAGGAAGGAAGAGGTAAGGAAGGACGACCCACGTGGGGGTAGGAACGACGAAGGAGAGACGCCTTACCAACCGACGGTGATTAAGAATAAGAACTTCTCTGCTGATCCGTTGTCCGAAGGAAACTCTTGAAGTCTTCAATCTTGGAGTCGGAGCTGAGCGCTACGGAGAACAGTCTTGCCTCTTGCCAATACTCTAGTTTCCTCTGAAGATCCGAAGACGATCTGATGACTTGGGTGTAGCCGAGACACTTCTCATAGGTGAGACGTTGGATTCTGGATTTTCTATATTCAGACACTAGTCTGAGAGAGATTCAATTGCGGAGATCGTGTCTAAGAAGCATGCATCGCGTAGAAACACTCTTCTTCTAGCGACCAGTAAATGTACTCTTCAATGTTCAGATTGCCACAACAAGTGGACTATAAATTCAAGGAGACACTCCAGCAGAAGGTTTCTTAACTGGAACTAGATGCGCACTAAGGAATTAAAACTATTCAGGACTTTAGAGAATTTCTGTGGTAGAGAGTACGGGAACGCTACTCTCCTCAGGAAGTTTCTTGTCGAAGTGCGCAGGAGAAAACTTGTGCGCCTTCGATATTGGAGTTCAGTCTCGCGAGAGTTCGTCAACATCAAGAGCAGTACAAGTTTGGGTTAAGCGTGAGCCATCTTAAAGTGGTCTTTTGAGCACCCGATTTAGAGATTTCTTCCAGTGGTTAGAAACTGGGCATTTGCCCACCCTCTTATACCATAACTTATGACTCAACACACAATCTCTAGGGCGTAACTCATGACTCAACACACAATCTCTAGGGCGTATTAAAGCAATTGTGGCTCCATTTCTGACAGACCCACTGGTTTTCCTGAGGTCATCTAACAGTAACACCTCTAGGAGGCTTTGAGTGTTGGCTCCTTTCCCCGCCTTCAACTTTCTGGTGGCACACAGTGCTTCAATTCTTGGAATGAATGTTCACTGTATCTAATAGCCAGAGAGCCACTGGCATCTCCTTTGGAAGACATTCTAAGTGTGGTGGGGTGTTGCACCTACCTAACCTAGTGGGGACTAAACTCTCTGAGGTTGGAGAAAGGGTGGGCTAGACCTTTAACTTACCCAACACTAAGTTCAGTAGAACTTACTATTCTAAGTTTGCATTATATGTGCCTAGTAATAGTGATGGTTTTTCAATTATCAACGCAAATATTTATCTGGTAAAACAATGCAGGCTTGAATCCCAACCGCTGAACACCAATGTGAGAAGCTGGCCTGGTATAGGATGTCCACTAATGTAAGTGGGCACATTGCACCAGTCCAGACAACCCTTATGGTGATTTAAGAGGTCTTAGACAACCTTAGAAGCTCACTAAGTGGTAGCTGTGGAGAGCAGCCTTCAGGCTTAATATAGAAGGAGTGTAAAGCAGCTTGTTTTACCAGAATGCAATCTTATAGTATAGATTAAGTAAAAAAGAACCACACAAGGTATTTATAAAAATATTTATTTATTATATAATACTCTCTAACACATAGAAATATTTCCTACCCAGAGAAATCCACAATGCACACAATACTTTAGCAAAGAAATACAGTAAATAGCACGTAATACACAGTAGACCTCAGGGGGGGACTAAACCATATACTAAGAAAGTGGTATAAGAACCACAACTGGGGCCAAAACAATGTCGAGAGGACGTAGAAGTATTGGGGACCCAAGGAACCACCCAAGGTGAGTAGAGAGGGACCCCACGGAGAGCGTGTGCAGTGTGGGAACACGACTGCGTGCTCTGTACAACTCTATGGGGAATCTGCGATTGGTTTTTTAAAGTTTAAGGACCCTACCCAGTGGACCCTGAAGAAACCCCGTGGAAGACAGAAGGTTTGAGAGCCACCCCACCCGTGGATACCCTAGTACCCACGTTACCTACACCAGGGAGGCCGGGTGTATACGTGTGAAGTGGTGTCAGAAACCGCCGTCGAACCCAATGGAGGACTTCAGGAAAGTGCTGCTACTGAAGAAGGAGAAAGTGTCCGGTGGAACCTAAAGGTGGATTCTAGATGAGAGGGAAGCAGAGGGGACAGAGTCTATATCACTCAGGAGGGGCCAGGAGACTTGGAAGATGAATGCACTCCGATGTCGGGTGTTGCAGGATGGATGATGATGACCTTGACTCTGCAGCTGTGAGGACCAGGCGATGCTGAGGAGTACCAGGAGCCATACACGAGCTGTCCCACAAAGAATGTCGAATGCTGAGGGGTTGGTGTCCGGCGGGAGCACCAACAAGCCTTGGCAAATGCAACCAACACAGGAATGGAAGAAGGAGCAAATTTGGGACCAGCAAGGTCCAGGGGACTCACCAAAAGCAGGGGAGCCATGGCTGGCCCCAAGCAATCAGCGGAGCCCAAAAGAAGCAAGTGTGACCCTCAAATGGATCTACAGGCCGGAGGCTCTGGAGTCGCGAGAGGAGCTCAAGTAGCTCACCAAAAGATGCAGGCCACGGTGCACAACGATGCGGTGTGGCTGAAGATTCTGGTCTCTGGAGATTTTTGAGTTGGGGCTACATCGAGCCCGAAGATCTTCTTGGAAGGAAGCCAAAAGGCCTTTGCAACTGCAAGTTGACACAGTGCACAGGGGTTCCTTTATTGCAACCCACATAAGGGATATTGGCCTCAAACTTGGAAAGAGGGCAGGGCAGACCTCTAGAGCTGTGGAAAACCACCACCTGTGTTGCAGAACATTACGGAGGCCGGAGGAGCTCAGGATCAGCAGACCGGTCGACTTAGTTGCGCTGCCTGCGAATGCAGGGGAGGGACTCCTTCACTCCAAGGTAGATTCCTTCAGATGTCTTTGATGCCCACAGACCTTGGAAGGTTCCTGTATGGTGCACAGGCACAGATGATGCAGCAAACTGGAAGGGAGACGAAGTCGAGCCCAAATGAAGTCCACCGAATTCCAGTGTGCCCAGGAGCTAGAAGAAGAAGTGGTATCTGAACTGAAACTTATCCCACGACAAATCTAGGGACCGACCCACAGGTAAGCCCTCAAGTACCCTTAGGAAAGGGTTTGGATGATTCAGGGGACCCTCCCAGTGGAGGGTCTGGATAGGGGGGAGATTACTCCCATGTCCTTTGTTCAGTTTCGTGCCATAGTGGGAGCCAATGGCTCCCAGAACTGGTTTGAACTGGACTATGCACAGGGACACCAAATGTGCCCCTCATGCAGACTTAGTGGTGCTGGCAAGCACACCCACCCTGTCCCAATAAACTAAACCCTGTCTGGGAGGTGGTCACACCTCCCTGTGACAGGATGCCTATTTTCTGCCTTCCCCTGCTCGAGCTTGGCTCAACAGCAGGAGGGAAGAAATGTGTCTCTAGTTGGCAGCAACCATTTTGTGCTGTCCGGGTCAAGAAGGTTGGCACCCGGAACACTGAGAGCCTAACGGAGGGCTCTTCCATTGCTTGGAATCATACCTCCCACACCGTTTACGGTATGGGGTATGATTCCAACATGTTTGATACCAAACATGGTAGGATTCGTTGCAGCCATTTTCGAGATGGTCATCGTGTAATTACGTGGTGCCCCTCTAAATAGTATATGGCTGCTTCACTGACAACCCGGGAGAATGGACTCCACAGGCTGTAGGGGTGTCCTGCTCATGCAGGGGTACCCTCTCACTTAGAACCAAGCACCCTGCCTTCAGGATTGCAGAGGCCTGCTATAGGGGTGACTTATAGGTTTTAGGTGCACTGACCCTAGCTATAGGAAGCCTATATCTTTAGTAAATGATGCTAGCACCAGCTTACACAGGCTGCAATGGCAGGCAGGTAGTTCCATTTTGAATGGTCTCCCATGGATGGCATAATGCATGCTTCAGCCCATGGGAGACCTCTGGGGTACCTATGCCCTGGGTACCTTAGTACCATATACTAGTGACTTATCAGTGGACCGCAGTAGCCAATCTGGGATGTACCTAAGTAGTTACCACAACAATTTAAGGGAGAAATCAGATAGACTGGGGTCCTGATTAGCAGAATCCCAGTTAGACTAGTCAAAAACAGCTTAGCACCAGCCAAAAAGTGGGGGTAACCATGCAAAAGGATCCTCCCTTCCTACAAGGATCATATTTTTATCATTGTAACAACAAGTGCTACAAATCGTATACAATATAAAATAGCCTGGAAATGTTTTTTCAAAAAATAGCAGAAACCAGTGAATTACAACAAGAATCTGAGTCTTCTGAGAAAGCAACGACAACTAAACCCAATGCCCATCCACTTAGATGATCGCTGTCTACCCCTCGTCCACCTCCAACAACTGATCAGAAAGCAGAGGATCTTCAATGTGTTATCTGTGGTTTAACCAGAACAAGGGCCAAAGAAACTGACAAAAGAACAAAGTATAGAGTAAGTGAGTCTGAAAGGGCAAACATGTTTTTATCTACAGCTAGTATCTTCCAAGATGAAGCTTTCAGCCGAGTAGCTGATCTAAACAGTGAGGGGAATGTATTTACAGCAAACTTGTATGCCCACTCCAACTGCATGCATGCATACATTCAAAAATATGAATGTACAATGAGTTCCCAGCAGCAACATAACCACCAGCTTTCAGTTAAGTTTGCACTTTTTGAAAAAGCAAATGAAGTTTTAAAGCCACTCTTGAATGCTGGCCACAGGTTCATACTCAGTGAGATCAGAAAAATAATGGTCAAAATTGATGAAACTATATTGATCCATAATAATGAAATTAAGATTTTTTGTGAGAATGTACAATGACAGAATTTATTTTTGTAAGTCTAACATAAAGAATGAGACACTTACAGTGTTCTCAGCTGATTTGACATCTGAAGTTCTTGCTGCCAAAATAAGTTCACAGGATGCAGTAAAATCAGCAGGAACCATTTTAAGAAATGTCCTGAAAAATTTAGATTTTGGACTTAATAACAAATATTGTGATGCCCCAGAGCTCTGCAAATCATGAGAGTCAACAGGAATGCCTGATGATGTCTTAACATTTTTTACATCATTGTTTAATAACAGCAAAGCAAAAACTGTTATGAACTAAAGTTCTTGAGTTTGGAAAAGAAGCCGACAAGATGTAAGTGAAGAAGTGGACGACAATCCCATGAACCGACAGGCTTATGCTGTGCAACTATACTGTCTTTTCCAAATCATGTTTTATGAATTACATCACGGCAAAAAGAAAACTCCGATACACACGATGACTGCCCACGCAATCTATGACAAGTGCAAAAGTAGAGAGTTAATTGTTTCAATGAATAGAATTGGTGTATCAACAAGTTATAATGGCCTAGTATGGCGCAGGAACGTGTTAACAGCTCATGCTGTAAAATCGTGGGAATCCGACAGCACACCACTTCCAAGTCACTTTGCCAGGAAAGGATTTACAATTTATGGTCTTTATAATTTTGATTTTGAAGACAGCTCTTCTTTGTCTGGAACATCCAGAACACATGATACTGCCATGGTGCTTTTTCAAGACTGTACCAATGAAGTAGCTGCTGGAAAACAAGCTGTATCAGATGTAGGCATAACCAAATGAAGTTACAAGCTTATAACCCAACTGCCTTGCCAACGCATGAAAACTTACGATAAGCCATCAACGTGTCCCAGTCTACCAAGTAAGTTTCATACTGGCTGAGGACATGGATCTTCTTCTAACTGAAGTTGCGGTCCTCAAAGCTGATTTAACTGAATTTATCATATTGCTTATTCAGTGCGGACTCAAGGATGAAGAAAGGCCAGTTCCTCGGTGGGCTAGAATTCATGCTCTGATCTCCCACAATACCATCTCACTGAAGAAGGTTGGGTTTTTACCAGGAATACCATCTCCAGTCACAAACTATGCAACAGTATACACAGCTTCAAACAATTCCAAAAGGCCCATGCTCAGCTTGAAGACCAACCTATTCTGCCAATTGTGTGCAATGGAGGTGTTTTCCGCATTGTAGCTGGCATTTTTATGAGCAATCCAGTAGAATTTGGTGATCTTTATCCAATGATGGGTGTTTTCCACATGACAAAATTTGCATTGCAGTGTGCAGGAAGTTATCTCAGTGGATGTGGCATAGACAATGCACTTATTGAGGCTGCAATATTTGGAAGGGAAACTGTCCAGTCCGTATTGAGCGGAACTCATTATGTACATTCATTAAAAGGTATCATCATCATATCTGAGGGTATAGAAACATTGCCTTGGAATGCTTTCTGGAACAAGATTACAAATTAGGTTATGCATATCTTATATCAGAAGTGAACAAGGCACAGGGTGCATTTCATTTAAAAGACATAATGCAAATCCAGGCAATGTTCAATACACTCAGTTCAAAATCAGAAAACCTGAAAACCAAGTTTGTAGAGTGTGTCAAAAAATGTGAAGAAAAGCGGCGATAATGGGCTTGATAATATGCCCTTGAGAATTCCAATAGAAGCCTATGCTCTGGTGTCAACATGGGCTTCTATTGGAATTCTCAAGGGCATATTATCAAGCCCATTATCGCCGCTTTAGCGGCAGTTTTCTGCCGCTAAAGCGGCGATAATTTTAACGCCGTTCTTGATAATATGCCCCCAAGTACCTGCTGATCGGGAAGGTGATTGGAAGCTGCATGTGAAGACTGTCGAGTCACTCATTATTGTGTTTTGCTAATTTGATTGCATAAACTGCCTGAGAAATGGGTCCTGGTATTTGGATAGAGTGAAGAAGCTAGAGGTAGAAAAACCATCCTTCTACAGAAAACTCATCCAAAGACATTTTGTGGTGAAAGACAGAAAGGGAAAGTTCAATGCTGTGGCTCCAGATACGAAACTGGAACAGAAGATCCAGAGATCACAGAAAAGCTCTGAGGGAATTGTTGGTCAGACACGTAAAAGTGTATATGTTGCTCAATGGCAGCAAGTTTACCATGAAATCCTTTTTATTTGCAATGTTTTCAGAGAGATGATAAATTCAAAATTAATGGACCATCGTGAAACTGTTCCTCACCACGAACGTATGGGAACAAGAGGGGAACATTTTAATAAACATGTTGACAGCCTTCTTCATTTCATGCAGCAGCAAGGAAACCCATTTGAAATGACTGAGCCAGTGTGACTATACAACTTTGTGACCAAACAATGTATGGATTACGATATAAAGACAAGTCTACTAGATATCTGAAGAATATAGATTGAAACTTACTCAAAACTAGAGCAAGAGAGATTTGCATTGAAATGGAAAAATCTGTTTGACATAATCAGTAAAGCTAAACTTCCACACTTTAATTTCCATAGTAAGAGTTTCGTCCAACCAGCCACTACAAAACAGGATACAAAAAAACAACTTTCCCAAGCACATAGAGAGATGGATGTAGCAAATGAAAGGGGTGAATTTATCAAGGACATTCTGTTGCATGATCTTCTTCCAACAAACGTATTATTTGATCGAGATGATGCAACCAAACCAGTGAACCACAAACTCCTACAAGGGCTCAAAAAATAACTTTCACCTGAAGAATTTCAATTTGAAAAGGTGTCCTCATTGGAAACTGCTGTTGTTGTAGACTACATGTCATAATTGCGAATGGTTAAGATTTCATCCTTGCGAAACTTTGGAGAGGTTGTTCAAACTGTTTACGGATATCAAAGTCAGTGTGCACCTTGCAGGAACTGCGCATTGTCTTTGACAGTTATCTTCAACTATCTGTCAAAGAATTGGAGAGAATCAGATGAATGGCTACAAGTGGAACAATTGACCTTGCCTGCATCAAAAATTCGACACCTATACCTGTGTAACTTTTTTTTTATAACCTTTATTTTTCTCTTTTCAATAAAGTCACAATAGGTATACAGTTTCAAACATTGCGGTCAGATGGGATCCACGGCAAAGTGCAAAATGTGTAGGCAGTACCTTATCACTTATTGCCTTACCAGTTATCTTATGTCAAAAAATTTGTCATTAAAATATCAGAGACATCAGCTCAAATCATCCTCAGATGTACGTTCACTCGCATCCGAGTCATGTTGATCACTTACATTTGCATCAGGGTTTAAAAACACAATGCATAACTCCCTCCATGTCACAAGATCCTCTTCTAATTTTTCATCTCTCCCACTGGCCTTCATGTGGGCCTCCTCTGCCAGCGTCCACTCATGCACATCCCTTACCCATTCATCTACTGTGGGGTTACCCTTTCCCATCCATGTTATTGCTACCCTGCGCTTTGCTAAGACCAGGAGGAGTTGCAAGAGTTTATATGCCATCTTGCACTTCTTGGGTGTCGTAATATGTCCGAGTAAGCAATGTAGTGGGGTTGTCTCCACCTGAAAGCCTGTACACCTTTTCACCAACTCCATCTCCCGGGTCCAGAATTGGTACACCTAAGGGCACCCCCATGCTAGCTGCAAAAAATCCACCCTTTCTGCACCGTATACAGAGCACATATCTATGCGGTCAAGATCTATACGGTGCAGTCTCACTGGGGTCATATATGTGCGGTGTAAGTAGTTTAATGTATCGACTTGAAGCGCGCATTGCAAGATACCATATGTGTGAGTGCACTTCAATTCAATTCACTTTATTCAGAAGGTTTTCCATCATTAAATGTAACATACAAATCGCAGTCGTCATTTCATTCAATTTAAAAGCACAATTAGGTATTGTCAAAAAGTTAAAATTGCAGGTAACAGCAGCTATAATAAAGAAAAGTGCCATGTGCCTTCATAGTATATCGGGTAAGCCTGCAGGATCGACAAGTTTCATTTTCTAGGTAATTAAGTTGCAAAATTTGCATAGTTCAACATCATTTATCAAAGTAATAAAGTGCTACGTGCCCTAACTGCATATTTTAAAAATGAACCTACATGTAGCCATATTTTATGGTCGGTCAAAAAAACAAAAAACACATGACAACATAACTCTACACTGTCTGATGTCACTATATTTCCTTCGAAAAGCAGAATTAGGAATAACCTTGTATAAAATTCCTAAAATGTGGAAAACAGTAAGAAATGTAACATAGTTTGACCTGACTTGTTGTCACTCGGACAGTGGATCATAGCAAGGTTTGGTTGATACCCAAGCAGGAAACACAATAGATATTTTACAGTGTCGGCACAGAACCTAAATAGCAAGGAGCGAACCCATCTCCTGCAAGTCTGCTCTGATACCGTATGTGTGAGTGCACTTATTGCTTTCCACTTCTTCTTGCTTAGGGGTTCCGACATGTCCCCGTCCCATGCTGCCCAAGCCCTGGGTGGAAGGCCCACTGAGTCGGCCCTCATGACATTATAAAAGAGAGAGATAAGCCGATGTTCAGAACCACAGGTGAGCATTCTATCCAGAGTTTGTGTCGCCGGCGGGACATTGGTATATGTGAGCCATGTCGCCATAACCAGGTCCAGAAGTCCGGCATACTGCACATATTGGCTCTGGCACAATCCAAAACACTCACAGGCCTGATCATAAGAGATGACAGTTTCGTTTGGAAACAAGTCCACTAGTACCTGACAACCCCACTCCCTCCATGCCTAGAATGACATAATGTCCATCATTTTCTGCACTGGGCCAAGAATCCACAAAGAGAGTTCCCAGTGAAACGGTGCGTGTCTTAGTATTCATTCTACAAACGACTGCCATATGCTTGTAGTCTGTTTGGCCACATAGAGCATGTCGCATTAAGTGCCTGCACCATCCATCAGGCCATTTGGAGCCTGTCTGGCTGGACTTCCCCCCTCAGTAGTCTTTTTTCCCAGTTGTCTACCTCATCCTTCTTCCCTGCTGGCAGGAGGCGCATCAGTGTCAATGCCCTTATGAATGGGACATAACAGTCCACCCGGTCGGCCGCATCTGCCATGTACACCTTCTGCAAGTGCTGTTTAAACACTTCCAATATGCCTGCCCTGGTGTGTACCATACCCCATGCCGAGTTACACAAACAGGTCATCAGTGGGGGCGTATGCTCATTCTGTAAATTCCAGGCCAGTAGGCATCTGGATTTATCCCCTTTGGTGTGAAGACACTGGCGGTAACGAAGTAGGGTCCCGTTCTACCATATAACAGAAATCCTATGTACCATTCTGCTCTGCCCATCACACATGACACTCCCATATAGGCCCCACCAGTCAGGCCCTGATAGATGACCTAAGTTGTCCGTTTTCCTTCAGTCTTTTAGTACCTGTCACAGTGGTCCACACCTCCTTACATAGACATACATGTAGGCCCAAAAGCCCACTGCCTCTTGCTATCATTTTTAATAAAACAAATCTTGTAGGCCTCACTGACCTGACAGCAGGGCCTTGTGCCATCCACGGCGCTGCGAGGCACCAGCCCCCCCCCTTGTAAATTTCCACAGTTACAAGAATAAGGTTAGCCCACACGTACGCGAAACTCTGCTGGTACATCTTGGTCTTTCACAAGCAATGTTTGCAATATTTTTAGTTAAGAAACTTTCCAAGCTTGCTCAAGCGAAACCAAACGACGGCTGCATGGCATAGAGATAATGTATAAAATATAAATTTCCGAGCATCTTACGATGGAAGTTATCTTTTTTTTATGTTTGCGGTCAAGAGCACTGACCACCTGCTAAAAGCACCTGTTTCACCATGATACCACTTCTGTGTTCTCATGAGGCACACTTCTGTGTTCTCCAAAACTTTCCAAAGTTACTGTAAGCGTGCGGTCAAGGACCCACGTCAGGGCCCACGTCAACTGTGGGTGGGAGTTCTGCATTAAGCCATATAAAAGATTTGCACCCATGTCCACGCCCTGAACTCTTCTTCCAGTGCTTTGCACGGTGTGGGTTCCCGGTCGACCGCTCTCCTGATCTTGGGCCTAGAACTTCTACTCTCCCAGGTGGTAGTGCTCTTTTCAGATTGCTAGCCTTTTGCCTTTGTCAGCCTCTCTAATTTAAGCTCATCCACACCCAATTCATTGCATTTACCTTAGCATAAATTGTTTAGTCTTGGATGGTTTTTGCTCTCTTATTTAAGATTTGCCTTCTAGGCACTTGCCTATTCTTGATCCCTCATTTAAGACTTGCCCCTTTAGGCTGTTGCATATTGATTGATATATTCCTAAATATTTTTGCTTCACTTAAAATATGTTTTATAAAATTGTCAATGCTTTTATTTCATCCTGCTCATGTGTTGATGAGTAGCATTTAAAGATGAACAGTTCTTTGTTTTACTGAATTGCTTAATAAAGTGCCACTGTATTTCACACTATTGTTCCTTATTTCTCAGAGAAAACGAGCAGAGCGCACCCCTTGCTCTCGTGAGCTGGTAAGCCAAGTGTGACCACTGCAGTGTCACTCCATTTACCCTCGAACAGCTGGCGTACCACGAAGGTCTCGTCCCAGACGGCTCTTCTACAGTGCGGACCTAGGACACACCTGGGACGGCCCCACCCTCTCCTCTCTCACCACCACCCCGGTAAGTCAGGGACTGTTTTTATTTTTCCTTGAATTTACTACGAGGTGTGGCGTGTGTGGAGGGGTAGGTCTGGCTGCCTCAGCCCTCGGGGGTCTCCCTTGTGTCTGCTCCTTCATCCCCCTGTGCTCTGCTGTCTTGGCACGACAACCTCTGTGGCTGGTCACACCTCGACGGGGTTTTTCAACACTGTCCGTTCTGCTCTCCTCGGCCCCATCTTGGGTTCCTTGCACTTGCCTTCCATTTGCCTTTCTCAGTATTGTTTCTTAGTGCTTTCATTTTTACTATCTGCCACGGTGCTTATTGCCACAGGTTAACGTTTGTACTTGAGTAATGTTGTTCTGTACAGGTTTAAGTCCTAAGATACTCTGTTGGGGTGTCTTGAATTTTATATACAGGTTTAAGTCCTAAGATGCTCTGTTGGGGTGTCTTGAATTTTATATACAGGTTTAAGTCCTAAGATGCTCTGTTGGGGTGTCTTGAATTGTTTACAGGTTTTACTTCTTGCGGTCTGACTGCCCTACAGGTTTGAGTCCTTGATACTGTCCCACAGTGTCTAAATTCTACACAGGTCTGAGTCCTCATTGATTGTGGTCTATTGGTGGTGCTTCTTCACATTGATTGTAGTCTATAGCTTGTGCTTCCCAGATTTGCCTCCTACGTTAGGGGGTCCATATTCGTTCCACAGCACGGTTCCCCCACACACTTTCTGTGCTCATCGCCTCTTTTTCTGCTCCTTTCCATTTCTTCTAGGGTTTATCAAGTGCTTTTTAAATGCGCATTTCCTTTGCTCACTTTCGCCCCACAGCTATCCCTCATTCTTTCTCCTCCTTCTCTGCTGTGTCCCTCTCTTACTACCACGATTCCCTTCTGCATAGATTGGGTGTCTTCGTATTTTTATCTTTAAAGTTCCTCTCCCTTTGTGCACTCGTCTTGTTCTGTGACATTATTTCTTTTTTTCTGCTCTCAATTTTCACTGCGCACTTCAAAAAGAGGAAGTGCACGTCTCCCTGACCCACCGCGTCTCGCAGATTCCACCCGCCCTTCTCTGAACAGCACACAGCCAGAAAGAGGAAGCACTCTCTTCCCAGTCCCCTGTGCCTCGCAGATTCCACCCGCCCCTCTCTTCTGTGGCTTTCTCGGCTGTCTTCAGCAGCTGCTCTCTCACCCCTCCATCCCTCGGTCCACGTTTATTATTGTGATCATGATTAATATTGCATATGCATATGTTGTATGTAATAATTGTTTATTTATTGTCCATTTTGTTGGATCTGAGCGCAGCTTTCGACACGGTGTCTCACGCTGTGTTAATTAAAACCCTAAGTTTGTTGGGCATATGTGGGCCGGCTCTGAAATGGCTCACCTCCTTCCTCACAAATCGTACTTTCCAAGTTTTCTCTCCCACAACCAACTCTGACATCCACTCTCTAACTCATGGGGTACCTCAAGGCTCTATCCTTAGCCCCTTACTTTTTAACTTATATGTAAGACCCCTGGCGGATATTGCAGAGAAATCTGGGCTGACCCTCTTCTCCTATGCGGATGATTCGCAAATAATTTTTTCTCTATCCATGAAGAGCACAACAGTGATTTCTCCCCTTCAGCTAGGTTTGAGGAATATCGCATCATGGATGCAATCTAATTACCTCAAACTGAACGGAGGAAAAACCGAGGTTCTTATATTCGGGAAAAATAGGGAACTTTGGGGTCCTCAACATTGGCCCTGCGAGATGGGTGCTCTTCCTATACCGGTCCGCCAAGCTCGAAATTTGGGTATAATTATTGATGATACACTAAGTATGCACAACCAAGTCGTTAAAGTAGCCGCTACCTGCTTCATAATCCTGAAGTGGCTAAAAAAAGTTATCTGGATGCTACCAGAACCCACTCAGAAGACTGTTGTTCATGCCTTGATTACTTCAAGACTTGATTACGGCAATGTTCTGTACTTGGGATCTAACAAAGAGGTGACACGCAGGCTGCAACTGGTTCAAAACTCCGCAGCTAGGTTTTTATGCCGGATCCCCAGAACTTCTTCTGTTTCCGGCCATCTTCGTGACTTGCACTGGCTCAGGGTGGAGAACCGAGTTAAGTTCAAAGCCCTGAGCTACATGTTTAAAATCAAAAGTGGAGCGGCCCCTAAATACCTTCAATCACTGGTCCATCCATATGTCCCTCTCCGTGACCTCCGCTCATCTACGCAGGGGAGGTTTTCTGTCCCAAAAATCAAACTAGCGAGGATGGGCGGTAGGTCTTTCTCACATCTTGGCCCCTCACTCTGGAATGCCATGCCCTTAGCTCTTCGTACCGAAACTAATTATATCCAATTCCGCAAATCCTTGAAGACATGGCTTTTCTATCATTAGCCTGCTGCCTTTGCTTTGACATCAGCCTCTGATTCTGCGTTTGCGCCGGAAAACCCTTTTTGGGTAGCTGTTGCGCATTATAAGTTTAATTAATAAATAATAATAAATAAATAAATTGTTTCTGTTTTTCGTGCTTCTGTTCCCTTTTAACACACCATCTGCCCTGCGGCTCCCGCTATAGTTGCCTCCCAGCCCCACCTCTTCTGGTGCTGCCGTGCCAACTCTACACTCAATAGCCGAGTGACAGGGCTGCCAGTTATCTCTTGTTGTCTGGGTTGCCTCCATTCTTTCCCCCACTAGCTTCAGCAACCCCGCTAGGTAGCTGTTCCCTTACTGCCATTTCATATTGCACCTCCATTGCGCCTCTTTTTCTGTCTCTCACACTTTTGCCTACCATTGTCCAAGCCAATTGGTAGCCAAAGGGGGGGTGGAGGCTTCTCTCCATTCCTCTTGTCAGCTCCCTTACCCCCTCCCTCTCCGGTATGTCCCTTGCTCCCCCGCACATCCTTAACCTTCTTATTCATTCAGTGCATGGTACAGCCACCGCAGTCTACCACACCACCCTTGATCATTTTATTCCCCTCACTCGCCATCAGAGTGACATCCTTGCTGTTGCTTGGGATATCTTAGGGGTTACCTTCACGCCTACCACTGAAATCCATCTCTCCCTATTATCTCTAACAGACTTACCTCCCTCCGCCACGGTTCCCTCCAATCCTCCGCCACTTCCAGATACCACTCGCCCTGATCTGCTGTGGCCTGATCAATTATCTAATTCCTCCACCGTCTCAACATCCTCCTTCGCACTTTTTCCTTCTCCTGCTGCCTCCCCCATTGTGATCCACTCGGACGGCGAGTCTACTACAGACTCCACAATCTCCGCACCACTTTCTCAAGCAGCAACACCCCCTGATCTTGTCGCCCCTGCCTCTCCTACACTATCGGCATCCGCATCTAGTAGTGACCTCCACAGCCCACCCTCTCCTGGTAACGTGTCCCCACTCCTCAGGATACTCCTGCAGGACTATTCACTTGACCTGCAGGACCTTTCACCAGACGTTCCGCCCGCGCCTGCCCTTGTCTGCCTGCCTCCGCAGTTCCGGTCACTTTAGGGAATGTGTGAGCATTCCCTTGACGACACTGCACCTCATATTGTTGTCTATTTAGTCAATAGTCACGTCGTAGGTCTCTCAACCGGTCACCCATCTTCCTTTGTCCACGTTACACCCTTAACAAGTACTGTCCTCCTCACCATATTTCAAGTTTTAGGGATTGACTACACTCACGCACAGCAGATCATGCTTTCACTAGCACCAGCCTTCCCACATCCCATTGGCCCCAAAGCCAAAGAGCTTAAACCCTGCAAGCACTAACCTTTCTGGGTGCACTCCCACCCCCCACCTACTACTGGACCTCATGAATAGAATATTGGGTACCTCTGTTCACAAAACACCGGATTGCATTTACATACATATCCGCTTAATATCCCCAGGCTTGGAGATACCTACCACATTAACAACATCCTACCCACGCAACCCACTACAAAGTAAGGTCATTGCTGCTCTCTCTCATAACCAGCTCCAATTCCCTGACTTCTCCCCTGATGGAATATACACCGGACCACAGGAACTGGACTTAAGAGAAATAATATACCAAATTGTTATTAGCGCAATAGGAGAGGGGCTAGTAAAAGACGTCCTTCCCACTACTCCTAATGTCTAACTACATCTCTTCCTAAATTAGCGACACTCACCCTGAAAGAGCGGCGCTTTAAAATAGTTCTCCATGAGTAGCATACTGAGCTCTACCGTGTATAAAACGTCCACTCACTTTCACATATTTTTCATCATACGTCCCCCAGGTTCACTACTCACCGCCATATTATCAAGCACTTGGCCAAGGCACCCACTCCAGAGTTACATTGCTGAGGCCTGCTTTGACGGCCAGCTTCGCTTCCCCCTTTACACTCGTGCCCAAGAGCGCGACTTACAGGACGGTGTATACGACATTGTCATTCAGACTGTGGCACAAGAACTCATCAGAGATATTGACCCTAGCACCTGAACATGCAAGCACCAGTACAAGTACCACGTACCTCCCCACACCAACATCCTCTCCAATTCAGGCCTAGCCTATAGCACCCTACTTTAAACACACCAACATGGCAACTCCGTTGCAGCATGTTTTGAAAACATTTGGAGGACAGGAACAGCGCATACTTAAACATTGCAGGGAACTTCATAAATTCACAAAAAACATGAGTCACCCATGCCCTCGGAAGGTAGTTTTGACACAGCCATCTTAGACCATGCTACCACCTTCTTAGACACCAAGTACTCCGGCCTTAAGCTACAGAAGAGAAAGGCTACCTTAGACCTCTGGCGCATTTTCAAAGACAAGACTCAAACACACTCTGACACGACCAACACAGCCACACCCACTGCTCCTCCGCCTCCCCCGCCATACCATTTCAGCGGTATGTATACTGAACACGCTCACAAGGAACAACCAGATTTACCAGTTACCACCAACGACAGTCCAGCTGCCGGTTCTCAACCACTACCACATGATGCACCTCCCTCACAACACACCTGTCCAGACACAGCCATTACACAAACGGATGACCTTCAGCCTCTACGCATACCCTCCAGTCACCTATACCCGCACATGAACGAACTTCAGACCACCCACATGCCCCTCTCCCCCGGCACAATAATGGAGACAGCAGTATCAGGACTTCCAGGCCACATAGATGCCCAACTCTCACTGAAATTTACACCAACCTTAAATACTGCACAACCACGCCAAGATGAAGAGGAAGACTCTGACTCTGCCTCTTGCGCACCTTCTCGCTGCCCAGCCACTGTCACCAACCCCTTCCTTGACACCGTCAATCAACCATTCCCAAATTTGTGCCCCTCACCCCAAACCAGGCAGCCCTTTACTCCCACTGAGCCCTTGCGTGAGGGACAAGGGTCTGGCCTTATGACAGCTCAGCAGCAGCTTACTGAGTGCCACAACTCACCATTGCTGAGCATGACTGAGGGACAGCTTGTCCCCCTAACAGGTCACCCCGTCTCGTACGAAAACTGGAGAACAAGTGTAGACTTGAGCAAAAGCCCGAGCCTGGAAAGCATCTCACCAGAGCACCTTGAAAGAGAACTATTACACATGCATCAGTCACCCAGCCACACAGACCAGGTAGACAGAATGAGACGCATGTCAGTGAAATTAGAAGAGATGCAGCACACATTCTCAGACCTGCTCAATAAGGCTAACACTCCAGCACCATTACGACCACCTACACTGCGCCAGCTCGTGCAGGAACACTCACAGGCAGGTGCCCTTAGGAATGGGGAGGGGGTTGGACCATCACGCGATAGTGAGCACCCCCACCAGTCTGGAGCTGCCACATCAGGGATAACACAGAAAGCTGCCAACACACACCAGGCCGACCAACAACAACAAGCACTCGGGTTGGAAAGGACACTACTCATACCAGAAGGCCACAATCCTTTATTTACAGAGCCCCAACTAGCAAGAGGCCCGGTTGTGAGGCCAAAGGTTAGGCTCACGGAAGCACAGAAACTCAAAGTCCTGGGATCACACGGGTGCCCAGACGACATATTATATGATGTCTCGGGCTCTGCTTCCTTGCGTACCATTAGAAGGAAAAATCGTTACAACATGTCTCTCAGCAGACCATGCGCACCACAAATTAGCGACGGTCTCACACCCAATCAGATAGTCACACTAGGGGAAGGCTCAGACTATGCGGTTAACCCCTTCTCAGATGATTTGGCAGGCTGGTCAGAACCCTTAGCACCGCAAATGCTCCCTTGGCCAAGAGAAGGCTCTTTCGAGCCACAATACATGGCAACAGCAGTTGAATGTATTCTGAAAGGTTTAGGAGATGAAGATTGGGACTATGAGTACATGCGGGAGAGTCTAAAAGTCTGGCAGAAATATGCCCGCCAGCATGACTCTACAGGGCCTACAGTGCCACACACAGGAGTGATGCGCCAGATGCCACTGCTGTACAAAAATGCCAATGATCCCCCCATCTATTTCCCGTGGCCTCAACTAGACAAAGAAAATCTTAAAAAGCGTCTCCCACCCCTCACGGAGGGTGCTGGAAAGTGGATTGCGGCTTTTGAAAAGCACACCGCCGGTAACAACATAGCTATAGGAGATGTGAAAAGCCTGCTGATCTCCCTCATCGGAGAAGACGCAGAAGACCTCTTCACACGTGTTCATGCCAACCTGACTAAAACGAACACCAAACATGATGGTGTCTCCTTTAATGAGTTCAGAACGTCAGTATGGTCTGAGTTGCGCAGAAAATTTCCGGATGTTCCCGATATAGGGGCTCTATTATCACAGACCATGCAACCAAATGAAGACCCTGCCAACTACCTTTCTAGAATGAAAGAAAAATGGCATCAGGAGTTAGGGGAGCGATGGAATGCTACAGGAGGGTACGGAAGACTGTTTTACCACACAATAAAGAAGGGTCTGCCAACTGAGGTTCAGGAAAAACTAGATGGCATAGTAGCAATGGAATGTAAGCCATGGCCTGAGATACAAGACCATATCATACATTTCTGCAAAAAGAGACAAGAACAGGAAAGCAATAGGCGCTTGGCCATAGAGAATGCCGCTGCCAAATTGGTGCAGCAGAAACTGAATAAGAAAAAAGACAACCCAGATACAGTCATGTTAGCGGCACCTGTCAGTCAAATGACGGCAGTAACTTCATTCCCCCAGGCTGCCATGAATGCTCTTGCAGGCAACGCCCAGCCGGCCCCACAACAGATTCAACCACAACCTGCCGTACAATATATACAAGCTCAACCACAGCCTGCCATACAGTATGTCCAGCCACAGCCCCAACCGATTATACAATACATGCCAGCACCACCTACTTACAGTAATGACATACAGCCCTACTACAATAATAGACAAAATGTGAACAGGAACACCGGCGTACAGGGAAGAGGGCGAGGGATGGGACAGCAAAGGTTTCCACAACAGTCAGGACAACTCACTTGCTTTTACTGTCAGAAACAAGGCCACATGCAAAGAGATTGCCGCACTAGAATACGAGATATGGGTCAGCAGTCCATGGGTCCCGGTTACCAAGTGCACCCACAATTCCAACAACAGCAGCACATGCAACAACAGCCACAACAGCCCCAAATACTATACTATTATGCCCAACCAGTACAGCAGCAAACAATGCAACAAGTGCAGCTCCCAGCACCTATGATGGTCCAAGTTCAGCCCTCTGTCCAAGTTCAGCCATCGGTCCAACATGTGCAGGCTCCGATGCAACAGCCACAGCAAGCACCTGTACAGCCACAGCAAGCACCTGCATATCAGGTGGCACCCCAAGCCCAAAGTCCTATGCCCCTAGGAGGAACAATAATTGCCTCCAGCAACCCATTCACCCAGGGAACAATCTATCAGTATCAAACAGGAGGATACACTGGCTAGGACAGCCCACAGACAACTCTTGTGTGCCCAATTTTGTCATGCACTAGCAGTACTGAGGAGGACCCTATTGCTTGTGTCATGATAAATAACAAAACATACAGCTTTCTTGACGACACAGGTGCCACATACTCCTGTATTATTACAGGTGGCCCTCTGCCCATTTCTGATCAGATAGCGGACACACAGGGATTCTCTGGGGTGATAGCAAGGGTCCCCTTCACCAAGCCAGTATCAATTGAGATAGGAGGCCATGTTGTGGAACAGCCACTGCTCTACTCACCAAGGTCCCCAGTGAATCTCTTAGGACGTGACCTCATGGCCAAACTAAACATGACTATCCACTTTGATGAGAACGGAACAATGATTTGCTCCGTACCAGGTACACCACTGGCTAGAATAATGGCAGTCACCACTCACTGTTCCTTGAGCAGCCAGGTCAGAGCACGTCCAGTGGATGAGCACGCATTCTCTGCAGCTGTCCACACTATTGTTGCCACCACCCCTGAGTTACAAGGCCGCACTGTGCAGCTACCCAAAGAGTTTCTTTTCAGACCCTAAGCGGTAGGCTCACAGACATCAGACAAGCACGTGATCCTAGGCATATGCGCCCTTGAGATTACACCCACCTATGGAGCATTCCTGGCATGCGATGATGATGCTCACACTTGGGCTTGTGTCATTTTCATTGAACCTGGAGGATTAGTCAGAGACATTCCAGATGCCCAGTTATTCGGACCCCCTGAACACTACTCCAAAACAGAGATTATCTATCAAAATAATGTGCCCATCTCAGTGACAGTGGAAATAAGAACACCAACGGTCACCCCCAGCTATGACTCTGTCCGCGAGACAGATCTGGCTCAGGTTCCAGCACATCTTTGGACAACAGGCCCAAATGACGTAGGCCTTATTCGCTCTGCCGCACCATTTAAAATAACTCTGAAACCAGGTGCTATCCTGCCAAGAATAAAACAGTATCCCTTGTCTAAGGCTGCAGAGGAGGGTATTGCCCCTACCATACAAGCATTGCTGGATCAAGGAGTAATATACCCTTGTATCTCTCCTTGCAACATGTGCCTTTTCCCTGTGCGGAAAGGGAAGACAAATCAATGGCGTTTAGTTCATGACCTGCGTCCCGTTAACAACATAGTGGTACCAAAGTTCCCCATCGTCCCAGACCCCTCTGTCATCCTCACAAACGTCCCCCCCGATGCATAGTACTTTTCTGTCATCGACCTGAAAAATGCTTTTTTCAGCGTTCCCCTGCACCCAGACAGCCAATACCTATTGGCCTTCTCATTCCGAAATGTGCAAATGAAGTACAGAAGATTGGCTCAAGGTTATTGTGAGTCCCCTAGCGTCTTTAACAGAGTTGTCAAAACAGACTTGTCAAATTTCCAATGTGACAGCACCCTGTTGCAATATGTCGACGACATACTGCTCTGCAGCCCCACAGAACAGCAATGCAGGAAAGATACCATTTCCTTACTCACCACATTGGCACAAAGAGGATACAAAGTTGACAAACAAAAGTTACAATATTGCCAAAAAGAGGTGCACTATCTAGGTCAGCTACTGTCAGCATCAGGAAGGCGAGTCACACCAGATCGAGTTGAGGCAATAAAAGGCACCTCTGAACCTCAAACAGTTAAGGACATGCAAAAATTCCTCGGGTTGGTGAATTATGTCCGCCAATGGGTCTTTGATTTCTCAACAATAACAGCCCCTTTGCTGAAAGCAGTCAAAATGGCCAAAGACAGACACAATAAAATAGAGTGGACACCTGAAATGAGAACAGCCTACACCCAGCTAAAAGATGAGATCACAAATGCACCAGTCTTAGGTTCACCTGATTATACAAAAGAATTCTACCTATTCACTCACTGTGATGGCCAAGTTATGACTGCAGTACTCACCCAGAAATACCCCATGGGCCATAAGCCCATTGCCTACTTCAGCGG
Organism: Calotriton arnoldi; assembly: GCA_963921515.1. NCBI lineage: Eukaryota > Metazoa > Chordata > Amphibia > Caudata > Salamandridae > Calotriton > Calotriton arnoldi. The sequence continues at coordinate 1,045,254 of CAWUFW010001538.1, forward strand.
CATGTTGGACTCTGTCATAAAAGGTCATTATCCCTGCGAGCAAGCCCTCGCAGCCGCAGCATTTGCAGTTGAGAAAAGCATCCCCATTGTAATGGGTTCCCCACTGACCATGTACACAGAACATGCCGTCTTTGCAATCATACAAAAAGCCAAGACCACATTAACTACCCAAAGAGCATCAGGTTATGAAGTCATACTGTCCTTACCTTCTCTGAAAATTGTCAAATGCCACACGGTAAACCCAGCCACGTTCTTTGCCCACCCCATTGCCACATCAGATGATGACCCTCATGATTGTGCCACATACTCACCAGATGAGTCAGGAGCAGCCAAAGAGGACCCCTTGCCAAACAGTACTGTATATGTTGTTGATGGCTCCTCCACCATTGATCAAGAAACAGGAGTCAGGTACACAGGAGCTGCAGTAGTTAGAGCACAGCAGAATGATTCCTCTGATTCCCTAGACATTGTACAGCAGCCTACATTACCATCACATTATTCAGCCCAGGCAGCTGAACTAGTAGCACTGATAGCTGCCTTAAACATTGGAGCTGATGACCGCATTACCATTTACTCCCACTCTGCATACGTCACCACAACAACACACTCCAGCATCCTTCGCTGGAAAATGCGTGGCTTCCTCAAATCAGATGGTACACCTGTCGTTCACAAGCAATTACTGGAGGAACTTATTGAGGCCCTTACACTACCAGCTGAAGTAGCCGTAGTCAAATGCGCAGCGCACACCAATGGCCAAGATTTTGTCTCCAGAGGTAACGCCCTGGCAGATTGGGCAGCTAAGGCTGCAGCCAGAGGCCCCCCAGCTCAGGTGACACTAGAAGTTCCATTTGCTCCCATCTTACTTGCCCAAACACTACCTACAACAGAGCAGGACAACATAAATGAAGGTACCTTACACACATCCTCCCCATATGACATTGACTCAACACAGCAATATGATCACATTGCACAACTGCACCTCAGAGAAATACAAGGAAGTGCACCAGATCAAGAGAAAGAGTTGTGGAAGAAGAGGGGAGTACAACAGGACTCCGCTGACTTCGTGTATAGACAGACAATGACAGCGAAACCTGTGATGCCACAGGCTTTATTGCAAGTAGCGTTAGATCAACTCCACCTTCCTACCCATGTCACCCGAGATAACATGTCCACAACATTACAGACAGATTGGTTCATTCCCAATGCCCACGAGCACATACAACTTTATGTTAAAAAATGTCTAATTTGTTAACAATACTCACCAAACCCAACTCTCAAAACAGTTGCTTCCACAATTCCAAAACCCTCAGGCCCCTTCAAAGAACTACACATTGACTATGTCGACATGATTGATCGTTGCCAAAATTACCGCTATCTCATTGTAGTAGTGTGCCCATTTTCACGCTGGATTGAAGCTGGACCATGCGTCCACTGCGATGCCAAGGCAGCGGCCACATTCCTACTCCGTGAGGTCATTTCTCGATGGGGCGTCCCAGACGCCATCCGGACAGACAACGGAAGCCATTTTTCAAACGCCATCTTCTCCTCTCTGACCACAATGCTAGGCATTAAACACAAACTGACATCAGCCTATCACCCACAAAGCAACGGCATTTGTGAGTGCCTCAACGGCTTGCTCAAAAGTAAAATAAGCAAAATAAGTGCCACAATAGGAAAGAAATGGCTTTACTGCCTACCCATAGCGCTCTTTGCACTAAGAAACTCCCCAAGTTCGGATCACCACCTCACGCCCCATCAGCTTGTCACTGGACGATCCATAAATGTAACTGTTCCATCCACACGCCCCAAAACTGATAATGAATCTTCCTCTGAAATAGTTAAAGCCGAGCTTTACGACTATTTGTGTGCACTAACCCACGCAGCGCAGTTCCTTTTTACCCAGGTATCGAAGAGGAAAGAGAAGGGCCCCACCGATCCTGAGCTCCCACCAATCCGTCCCGGAACCCTGGTCTTTGTCCGCAAAAACGTCCGACGTTGGAAGGACCCCAAGTTCGAAGGCCCCTTCCAGGTGACAGACTCATCACGAACTGCAGTACGAATCGCTGAAAGAAAGGCATGGATCCATCGCAGCCACGTCCGCTTGGACCCCGCACCACCACAGCCCCAGGCAATGGACTAGAGGAGGGAAAAGCCATACCATTGGTACCACTAAACGGAGACAGCGGGTTTCCTTCCTCCTCTGATGAAGAAGATGACGACACTGTGTACATTAATGAAGACCATAGCGGCAATGCCAAGTTATGTATTTTATTTGTCCTATCATTCTGTCTTATTGCTACAGTGGCACTTGCAACTTTCAACTGGTATATCTTTTACCGTAACGCCGTAAAAATGTATTCTCCTGTAAAAACTCGGACGCCTTTTACCCCACCACCACTTGTACCAGCAGTGACATATGCCCGAACACAGGTACAACACAACACTGAAGGTCCACAACTCCCTGACAGTATCACTCACAGGACGCATACTGGCTCACATCCCACATCCCCAGCTCCTGTCCTGGTCCAAAGTACTAATCCATGGGATGGTGTCGTGGACATCACAATAGGTCCCAAATTGCCCCGCCGCTCGAACTCCCGCAACATCCGCAGATTTAGACGGGGCAGGCCAAGGTTGTGGAGGACCCGTAGACCAAGCAGAAAGCCTGAGGCCAAACCAGATTGGGCCACCGCTCTCCAAGACACAATGGTTCACATTGCACACCAGCACCCCATGCCCGCCTCCCATTCCACACGTCCTGACAAATTAGCTGAAGATCATGGAGCCCATCACGCCTTATTAGATAACATGTGGTACCGGGATATGTCCAAAATAGGGAAAAAGGTAACGAAAGAGGCATGTTTTGGGTGCTCACACATTCCTCATGCAGTGGGCGCAGACAAAATGATTTTTCCCCAGGAAATTCCACCACCAACTGCCAAATGTCTCCTCCATTTGTTTCTCTGCCGTATACACGGACTGATCCAGTTACTGTCAGCAGAAATAGACGCTGTGTTTGTAAACACCACAGCGTGGGATTATAAGTATCTTACACACAAGGTTGTGACTGACGCACAAGAGTTTCAGAGGGAGTTAGAACACGATTACACGGTTGAAACACCTATGATACTGATACAGGGTTATGAGGATTTCTTCAAGGAGGTTGGGTATTTCCTCTTTACCACACCCTCACCAATATGCCAAGCAAAAGAGAGCAGGCTAATTCTAAACGACACTTCACGCAGGACCCAATACCCCTGTGACCTCAGAACAGCACTACATGTACAGGCCAATATTTATTTCAAAAATAGATGGCATGGTCCACACAACCTCACCTGTAAGGCAGCTTCTGTAGGAAAACCATTTGTAGATACAGATTATGAAAACGATATTGATTGGGATGTTGAGACTCAGTGCAAGCAGGTGTGGGCACAGGAAACTAGAAGGTATACCTTTGGTAAAGATACAACATACAAATGGAAACAAGCATACAAGCTAAAACATCCTCTCCTTTGCTTCCTAGGTAATGGTACACGTCCTGTGGGCCGCAACACCAATTGCAACAGCACTATCTTTAATTTGGACCTCCAAGACGGCACCTCCGGCCTCATGGACATCTATTGGGCATGCGGAGAACGCCTCTATCTCCAGTTGCCTCCTCAATGGAACGGCCTATGCACCATGGTCACTATGCACGAGCTGCATCTGGTTGTCCCGGCATCCAACATTTCCCAGGTGCATGATCACCCCATGACAGGTGATGTCACCCTGCTCCACCGGCACCGAAGGAGTGCTCAATACTTTGCTAACGACGCCTTTAGCAAAGTTCCTCAGGAATTTCGCCTTTTTAATGGCGCACAGGAATTCTTTGGGGGCCTGTGGCCCATTTGGCAAACATCAGCTAATGCCAGGTGGCTGCAGGTCACACGCTACAAACTTATGACACTGATCAATAACACCCGAGATGGGTTCAACGCAATACAGGAAGAGTTGCGGCCTTTAAGGCTCATGGTTCTAGAGCATAGATATGTTCTAGATCAGCTCACAGCTATGCAGGGTGGGGTATGCGCCCGGATCGGAAAATCCTGCTGCACGTTCATACCATCTAATGATGCCGATAACGGGACACTTGCCAAGGCAATTGAGGACTTGGACAATCTGGGAAGAAAGATGTGTGAGGAGGGAGGTGCTGAAGCAGATGTTATTTCTAATTGGTTCAACATGGACTGGATAACTTCATGGCTGTCTGCTATCTTGAACATTTTGCTACCTATTTGCTGTGTGCTGATGTTAGTGTGTTGCGGTGCACAGGTCATAATGATATGTGTCAACAGATTTAGCACCATGGTGGTAGGAATGAACTACGCTAACACAGGGATGCACCACAATTCACATTACCAGGTTATGGACCGTGTTCCTGGGGATGGGGATGGGCCAGCCCTAGCATAATTGAGAGAACTAACTGCCCCTGACACTTCTCCCAGCGCACCTACAGCTCCCCCACTCCCACCACACAGGTACACCATAAGGGAGGAGCATGCCACTCACGAATATGAGCAGTTAGCTGACAAGAACAATGGAGAGTATGTTACCATAACACCAGGAGTGTCAGCTCAGACCCAGTGCCTCTATGTTAATGACCCACTCTGTATGTACAAAACAGAAGAGGGGCCAGCAAAGTACTATATGAGAGTTTTGTTCAAAAATGAACAAGAGGAGGGAAATGAAGTAGGGTCCCGTTCTACCATATAACAGAAATCCTATGTACCATTCTGCTCTGCCCATCACACATGACACTCCCATATAGGCCCACCAGTCAGGCCCTGATAGATGACCTAAGTTGTCCGTTTTCCTTCAGTCTTTTAGTACCTGTCACAGTGGTCCACACCTCCTTACATACACATACATGTAGGCCCAAAAGCCCACTGCCTCTTGCTATCATTTTTAATAAAACAAATCTCGTAGGCCTCACTGACCTGAGAGCAGGGCCTTGTGCCATCCACGGCACTGCGAGGCTCCAGCCCCGCCCTTGTAAATTTCCACAGTTACAAGAATAAGGTTAGCCCACACGTATGCGAAACTCTGCTGGTACATCTTGGTCTTTCACAAGCAATGTTTGCAATATTTTTAGTTAAGAAACTTTCCAAGCTTGCTTAAGTGAAACCAAACGACGGCTGCATGGCATAGAGATAATGTATAAAATATAAATTTCCGAGCATCTTACGATGGAAGTTATCTTTTTTATGTTTGCGGTCAAGAGCACTGTCCACCTGCTAAAAGCACCTGTTTCACCATGATACCACTTCTGTGTTCTCATGAGGCCCACTTCTGTGTTCTCCAAAACTTTCCAAAGTTACTGTAAGCGTGTGGTCAAGGACCCACGTCAGGGCCCACGTCAACTGTGGGTGGGAGTTCTGCATTAAGCCATATAAAAGATTTGCACCCATGTCCACGCCTTGAACTCTTCTTCCAGTGCTTTGCACGGTGTGGGTTCCCGGTCGACCGTTCTCCTGATTTTGGGCCTAGAACTTCTACTTTCCCAGGTGGTAGTGCTCTTTTCAGATTGCTAGCCTTTTGCCTTTGTCAGCCTCTCTAATTTAAGCTCATCCACACCCAATTCATTGCATTTATCTTAGCATAAATTGTGTAGTCTTGGATGGTTTTTGCTCTCTTATTTAAGATTTGCCTTCTAGGCACTTGCCTATTCATGATCCCTCATTTAAGACTTGCCCCTTTAGGCTGTTGCATATTGATTGATATATACCTAAATATTTTTGCTTCACTTAAAATATGTTTTATAAAATTGTCAATGCTTTTATTTCATCCTGCTCATGTGTTGATGAGTAGCATTTGAAGATGAACAGTTCTTTGTTTTACTGAATTGCTTAATAAAGTGCCACTGTATTTCACACTATTGTTCCTTATTTCTCAGAGAAAACGAGCAGAGCGCACCCCTTGCTCTCGTGAGCTGGTAAGCCAAGTGTGACCACCGCAGCGTCACTCCATTTACCCTCGAACAGCGTATATTTGTCCAGCCTGTCCCAGATGTCACTTATTTGCTCTCGAAGCTATCGCTCATGGTCATTAACAGTGGACTGTGTTTGGTCCCTTCTCTGGACTTCTACTAAGGCGTCCTCCCCTTCTCTTAACTCCAGTTGTAACTAACGACAGACTCTGCATGTAGTCCCATGCCCACACCTCTCAGCACCGTTTTCATTGCCTACCACTCCATGGTTCTACTGGAGGTCCCCCTCAATTGAGAGTCATATACTCCGTTAGTGCCTGGGACAGCGTCTCCCTCCCCTCCTGATCTTCCAGTATGTCAGATGGCATCCTCCACCTCTGAGGTGCCTGAACAGGGGGTTCACCAGGCCACGCAACTCACCGGAGCATGATCCGACAGAAATCGGGCTAACTGGGTCACCTCCACCTCCGGGAAGGCAGGCATGCCCGTCACTAGCACCCAGTTCAGTCTGCTATGTGTATTGTGTGTGGGTGAATAGCATGTGAAGAGCCTCTGAGTCGGGTGCCTTTCCTACCAGGCATCCCGTGGCCTCAGCTTTCTCATAACTGCTTGCAACTTTTTAGACATTTGTGATTTCATACCACCTATAGGAGGGTGTCTGTCCAGGTCAGGATCTAGGACGCAGTTAAAGTCCCCCAGCCACAGAAGTGGTATGTCAGGTTTTGCGGATATTAGATCTTGCATTGTCTGATAAAATGCAGGTTTGTCCGTGTTTGGTGCATATGTATTCAATATAGCAATATCACGGCCATCAAGTGTGCCACGCAGTAGCACATACTGGCCACCCACATCAGCCTCCATGAATGTAAGGGTGAACTCCTGGGGCACCCACACCTGTGTACCTCTAGTGTATGTTGAGTAGGAGGAGTGAAATGCCTGGCCCACCACTTTTTTGCCTCTCTGGCGGCCCCTGTATAGTCCAGATGTGTTTCCTGAAAAAACAGACAATCGAGACACAATGTTGTTTTAGAAAGGAGAGCACGCTGTGATGCTTCGTACATGTGCTCAGACCCCTGACGTTCCAACTGAGAAACCTAACCTTCGTTGTCATTCTGACTCATCATGGGATTCACACTTTGCATAGACCACCAACTGCTGCTAACCATCTCCACCCACCGCACACCTTCAGTGCTCACAACATTTAACATATTAGTTAACAAAATTCCCCACCATCCACCCATGGACAATGCATGTGCAACTGTGCTTTCGTCACTGCCCACCCCATGCTCATGCCAGGACGTACACAGCTCCCCTAATTGCCCAACAGGGGCTGGTGAAAACAAAAACTTCAGCGCGCCGCAAGCTACCCTAGCAAGCCCTCCCATTAACAGACCAGTGGGTACTTATCAATGAATAAATACTACTAATTATCGACAGTACCTAGCTCTTGATCACAGTCGTACACCACTTTCACCCCCATTACTCCTACCATCTCTTGGCGCAGTTGCATCACTCACATCCATGTTAACAACTGTTGCGGTTGCACCATCTCCCCAGTCGGTCACTCACCCATGAAGAAAGCATGAAACAGTATATGTAACCAGTGATCCAGCCTTTCAGCCAGTCCCTGTTTCAATCGCCATCAGGGCCAGGGGCCATGCCCATCAAAGATTCAGGGACAACATCTGCCGTTGGGCCCAGTGTCTGTGGCAGTTCTTCCGGTTCCAGTGTTATGGACGCAGTCGGTGATCCCGGCCCCTCATTGCCTGATGTCCCCAGCTACATGGTTCCATCTACTCCAATGGTGACCCTCCACTCCTTCTGCAAGTCCATGTCCTGTGTTGCCATTGAACTGGCCTTTCGCTGTGTCTCTTTGTTTGAGCGGGTGCCCCATCTCCATCTTTGGCTGCGCTGTTCACGCGGGGGAGAACATCTTCCTGAATCTTCAGCCATTCCCACACCTCCTCCAGGGTCTCAAAGAAGTGGGCCTTGCCTTGTGACAGAACTTTCAATTTAGCTGGGTAAAGGAGCATATATTGCAGCTGTATCTCCTGTAGCTTCTGCTTAACCCCCAGAAATGACTTCCGTTGTTCTTGTCTGGTATAGTCCAGGTAGATAATGATTTTATTGTTCTCATAGCTGAGGTCCTGCCGTTCCCTGGCCGCACGTAGGATACAATCTCTGTCACGATAGTTCAACACTTTTGCTATTATGGCACGCAGCTGTTCACCCAGGGGGTGGCACTAGGGCCCTGTGCACCCTCTCCACAACAAACAGCTCAGAGAGTCCTCGTGGGTGCAAATGGGTGCATATCTACTGCTCCAGGAATTGCTCTGCCGATTCTTGCTACACTCGCTCTGGGAATTCCAGCACCCGGATGTTACTGCGTTGGGTGCGCCCTTCCGTCTCCTCACCCCTATGCTCTAGGGTCTTTTTGGTCGTTGTCATCTGGGCCACCTGTTGTTTAAGTGTTGCTACCTAGCTCTTCAGGTCCACGATGTCGCCCTCGGCTGTGGTTACCTTATCAGAAATTTTATATAGATCCACTTCAACAGGTTTACATCTACAAATACAGTCTTGGTTCCATTCTCCAGGGCCTTCCTGGACCCCTGGATGGCAGCCAACAACTCTGCACAGGAGGGCTCTCCATGTTCCTCATCTACCCCCCTTCGTTTCCGCCCGTTTGCCTTGTTATGAGCTGCAGCAGATGGCGTGGCGTATTGTGTTACTGTATTAGCTCCAGGTTTCTTGCTGCCTTATCTTTGCCCATTGTTCCGGTGCCAATGTGTCTCTTTGCTGCAAGGCCCAGTGGTCGCCCCTCTAGTCCAGCTTTAATGGATGTTCAGCATAGGCCCCAACAGGTGCCCCACTCAGTGATCCCTCCCCTTGAGTCTGATCCCGGCTGGGAGTCTCAGCTGCACCACCAGCAGGCAATAGCTTATCCCACAGCAGGCATCATCCCCTCAGTCCAGCCTGCTAAAAAATCAAGGGTATGTCCTTTGGGCCCTCAAGCGTTCACTCCACCTTCATGAGGTACTGCTCCAATTGGGCATGCCCCCAGTCAACTCTCTTCCTTGGCCGGTCGCTACTTTCCTTGGGAGCCAGTTCACCTCACCAACTATCAGATGAGTTGAGGGCATACTCAGGGATACCCCCCCCCCAAGCAGCCACCTCTCCCATTGTAGCTTTATGTCTAATGTTCACCCACTCCCTCTTCAGGGACGTTTGCACCAGCTTTCCCTTATTATCTTCACAGCCTCGTGGTGCCTCTCAACAGCACCTGCACATCAATTATTGGGAGAGTGAGGCATTCCCCCGGCTAACGCCTTCCAGGCTGGTCATAATGAGCCACGGGGGGCACCATCACTGGGAGGCGCGTCTCTCGCAGCCACAACTGCCACTGGCTCACAGAATCCGGCACCAGGAGGAGGAACAGTGCCTCCATAGAAGTGCACATACAGTCACCTGATCCCCGCCAGGTACCTGTTTTGTCCCCATGGAATCCGCATGCTCCACTTCACCAGCAGGCCGCCCTAATCGAAGCGATGAGCCCCCACTCGCCTGCGGTCCGCAGCAGCGTTGGACCTCCGCCTTGAATACAGTTAGGCCCGAGCGGTTCCTCCTAGTGTCACTAAAGCCTTCACCAGCTGCTAATCCGGGGTCTCAGTTTATACCAGCTTAGTCCTGCAGGAGACAGGGCCCAGGATTATCAATGAGAGTACAGGTCTCTACTCCCTCTTTTGCCGAGCTGGCTCCAGCTCTCCAGTTTCACAGCCGCAGTAAGGGCCATGCCCCAGGCAGCTCACCAGGGCCGCGCGGCCAGCTCCCAGAGTCCTCTCGCTGATGGGGCACCAAGTGCTCCCACCTCCTATAGAGCGGGGCAGGCCAGACACGCTCACCCCAGGCACCCCCACGGCAGGAATGGGCCCCACTGACCACAATCTCCTCACCCGTAGTCAAACATCTGTGGGGCGCCAACACGGCCCAGTTGACAGTGGCCTGCTCACTCGCTCTCCAGTGCCGGGCACTCTCCTGGATCGGTTCAGTAGATGTAGGACCACTGCCCGACACTGGTTACAATTACGCTGGTCCCAGGATCAATGGGACAGGATTATGCAAGATCTCCAGGCAGGCTGGCAAGGAGCTCTAAGGCTCACGTCCTGTTGGCCATGTTGCTTGGCCACACCCCCATACCTGTGCAACGTGATAAATTCCTGCCATCAACATCAAACAAGATAAACTTGGAGATGTTAACTCGCCAAAACATTGTTGATGCTTCAGCGAACACTGAATTTCCACATATCATAAGTGGAATGATTGTCAATTAAGAGTTGGTGCCTGCAGAGATATATTCAAAAGGTATGAGCCATAATGTTCAAGAACTTAACCGCAAATTGGAGGAAGCTGACCTTAGTGTTTTGCTACATGTTGAGTGTGCTGTTCAATATGGTTCCAATTAAATCATTGTGCTGTCAAATGACAGAGATGTTATTATTGTGCTACTTAGATTTGTTGCAATGTTCATAGGACAAGGAGTGTCAGAGTTATGGATACGTTATGGAGCAGGCGAGAAAATACACTTAATCCTGCTTCATATTCTGTACAAGAAACGTGACCCAGAAAGGCCCAGTTTTCTGATCAAGGCACATATTCTTATGGGTGATGACACTATGAGCAAAATTGGAACAATGTTTGGAGCTTTAACTTTTGAACCTGTGAAGTTTCTAAAAGGAGAAAAAAATCTTGTGCCTGTGTGGAAAACGAATTCTGTCACACATTTGACGAGCTTCGGTACAGTGAGTTCAAGAGATCAGTCCCACTAAGTGACATTCCACCGATGGCATATTCTGTGCGTGGCCACATTAAAAGAGCATTCTACTTGATCAGAAGATGTGTAAATGTTTTGGATCATGCATATGTAGAGAAAGACCCATGTGAATTTGGTTGGGAAGATATTGATGGGGTGCTAAAACCTATGATATTTCTAAAGCCTCTACCTACAGAACTTACACGTACATGTACTTGCAAAACCTGTGCTACAAAAAGATGTCTCTGTCAATATGTTCCTCCCAAATGTTCAACATTCTGCAAATGTACCACAAGCGATTGCTGAAACAAATAAATAAAGTGAACTACGAAAATGTGTCTAAAACAGGAGTGATAACATTATTTTGTTTCATACTCAGTTCAAAAACATTGTTTGATGTATACATAAAAGGATTAAAAGCCATTATTATTTGTTATATCTCTATATAGGTCTCTTCTTCCGTTTATTATAGCCTCCATTTTGGAAAATGGCAGAAGGGTTGTTCTGAGGTGTTATTTTCTGTCTCTATATGACTACTTGACCCTCAAAACCTATGTGTTAATCTCAAAATGAAGTATATAGGTCTCACGGTTCCTGAAATATTACATCACTGCAACACACCTGCCATTTTAAAAATGTTGTCCAGAAAAATTCTGCCCGGATCAGCAATGTCTAGCCAAGCTAAATGACTTCTCTAATGTTCCAAAAACACAAATCAAAAATCTCTGAATAACAATTTTTTTATGGAGGTATATCAGAGGGCTAGGATTATAGTCTTTGGTCCGGAAAAGTTGCTTCTGTTCCCTGACCTCACATGAGCTCAATTTTGAAGATAAAAAAAAAATAAGAGGGATCCTAGGGTTTTGGAAAGCTGGCAGAATTATAAAGTAAGCAAGAAAAATGAGGAGACAGTCAAGAATTCCTAATTACAGTGCCACTTTAGGCACTTGTTTCCTGCAAAGGTCTGGTAGTTATTTAATGTTAAATATTTGGGAATAACAAGTGCAATAATTGATTCATTTGGGACATGTCTGTCTATGTGGACGTATAGTGTGTCTTTGCAATTACATAGACATTTCAAGGAGAGTTAGCAAGACAGCATTAATTTTATTAAATGTACCTAAAATTATTTTACCAAATTGTTTGCTAATGACAGAAGAGATTTCATAGAAATTCTCTTTCAAGGAAATGCCTGTCCTCTATATAAGACTTCAATAATAATTGTGGGTTGATTTAAACATGCACATAGATTTAATAACAATGCTACACATGATTTTCTTTCATGTATGTGCCCATGAATCTACCAGTAACTGAAAATTTTAGTAAAGTGTATTCTCAACATGGAACAAAACATGTTAAAAGAAATTCTGTCAATAAACAAAATCAGTTCAACCCTTCTGAAAGATGATGCTTCTTAGTTCATCTATATTATGCAAATGAATTATCTGCGACAAACTGTAGAGGGAAATACAGTCATGGATAAACACTATGGAAACAATGAACATTTATTGCAAATATATTTTCATTTAAAGGCACTTGGATATTTTATTACTAAAAGGCTTATCCACATGTATCATATTGTATTGCAATTGTATTTATATAGCTCCTCCTATCCTTGACAAGGCACAGAAGGGCTTTATGGAGGGCAACACGCTACTCCAGCAACCCAAGGGTAGTGGGTAATCCAGTGGCCATTGATTATTGTTGCCTACTTTATTTGTTTGTTTTTTATTTTGAGGTATTAGGAATACTTTTGTACATTGAAGGGAATCATTCAACCATTCGGTGCATTTACTCCAGTTTCTTTGTGATAGTATACATTAATAGGAGTTACTTGTGATCATTTGTGGGGGTACGTGAGCTCAGGCACTGTTTGGTGAAAATAATGAATAAACAAGTAGAGATTAGGTACTGTTTGGTTGCAGGGGTATGGCTTTCAAAGAAGGAGAGGTAGTGATCATTACAATTAAGTGTGGGCAATTAGCGAAAATAAATTAATAGAGACTAAGGCAAGCATGCATGCGACTTAAAGTAACCTTTGCTTAGAGAGAGGAGGCATGCAGAAGATGGAAACTAAGGAGAAGGTCATTTTAAAGAAGTAGAAGGAACAATCACATGTTTTAAGTCAAGACTCGGAGCTTGAGAATCTTCCATGATAGCAGAACCACAGTAAGTGTATGAGTGATTGATGAGATGGATAGCTAATGCAGGCAGGTTACCAGCTGCTCGTGAGGTGGATGGACCAGAGCACTGGAACAGATTTTGTGGTTGCAAAGCACTCAGAGATGCTGAGAGTGCTTCAATCGGTGGCTCAAATGACATTTGTTTGAGCCAATCCTCCGGTAGCTCTTCAAAGGGCAAAGCCAGTCCATCATAGCAAGCATTTTGCAGCATGAGCACGTTACTTGCTCAAAACTGAAGATTGTTTTCATTATTGGAAGACATACGTATAACTCCACTTCAATCTTTGTTTTTTTCAGTGAATTTCAAAGGTTCTTTTAATGTAAGTTAAACTCTTACTGCCTTACTTATATATAGCTCTGCTTTGCCTTTGGTTTTTTCACTAAATTCTATATTTTTTATAGTAAAGTAATCTGACAGCCGTGTATAGCTGGAGTTGGCCAGGCCTGCACCCAACCCCCCCATGGCAGCCAACACCCTGCCACACATGGCCTTTAGATGTGCGCAGCAGGGGGTTGGCCACAGGGCCTGGCCTGTGGCCAGGTCCTGCCATTAAACCCCCATTGGCAGCTAACACCCCCATAAGTGGTCAACCAGCCACAGACCTTCACCCCACATTTTCAAATTTCATAAACACATTTGGGTCCCATGGGACTCTAGCGGGACCTTGCGGGGCCACAGGGGAGGGGACTGCCCTGGCTCCCACATGACCATAACAACGCCCCCCCAAAAAAGATGTTTTTCTTTTCTTTTTGGCTAGTGTGGGTGTCCATGTGGGACCATCCCACAAGGGGAAAGGGGGAAGGGTACTCCTACCCTGCCCCCTTGTAATTATTTCTTATTACTTTGAGGACTTACTGACCGAGTAATGGTAACTGGGGATTCAGGTAGTACATGCCCTATCGCTATCTCAGTTTCGGGGTATTCTTTATGCATTCCCTCCGATTCCCAGACTTCCAAACCACCACCTCCCAAGGGTGCTAGAGAGAGAGCTTGTGCTATGCAGAAGCAATGAAAGTAAGGCTGATTGCTCCATTTTGGCCAGAAAGACTTTGGTCCTTGGCTATTCTTCAGTGAGCAGTATTCCTACATCTCCATCTTCTCCTATCTCCTTCTCCTCTTGAGTTTCCAAATTTGTACCTTCTAACCTTATACTGGCCTCACAACCTAGAGGTCGAAATGTAGGTCTCTAATATTGTCCGTGTTCTAGGGGGGCAGGTGTGGATATTGAGGAATATGTTTGTCCTTCTACATTTTCTCCCTATTTTATGAACCGCTCCCATTTTGAAGACTAGTGTAAAATGAATGGCCATATTCCAGATCTTGTAAATAACTTTTTCAATTTTTTGGGGAGATGAATTCCTAAAGAGATTAGCTCCTTCAACCTTGGAGACCTTGGGCTCTAGTAAGAGATTTTAGAGAAAGCTGTGGTTTAATAGCTGCTCTACTGCCTGAAAACAATTGTAACTGATGTTATATAATTCATGATTTGTGGACAGTCTTAAACATTTCACAGATTGGTATACTTGAAACAATTAATTCCTTTATCTTGGCGTTCAGATAAGGTAGCTTTTTTAGTCACCATAACATTTGCAAGCAGATTATGAGAGCCTCCTTCTTTCCTGATACCTTTTGCCTACATGTAGTTTTTTTCCTGCAAGGTCATTGCTCATGCCAGGCCTAGCATTTATTCCAAGGCTCAATAATCTGTTGCATGTATCTCAAGAGATAATTTTACCATTTTTCAAACCAGAGGAAGAGGAGGAGTCAGATTCTCTTCATTCTTTGGATAGTCACTAAGCATTACTCATTTGTTTAGATAGAACAAAAGAATTTCACATCTTTGTGAGTCGTAATTTGTTTCTTTTAGTGGTTACAGAAAAGGAAAAAACCAACCACTGCCACTTCCAGTAAATGGCTATGCATTTCCATTACTCAAACATATAAACATTTAGGTATTTATTTTCTTGGAAGGATTCACTGTAAACTCACCAGGTGAATGGTAGTGTCAAGGGCAGATAAGTGGGTAAATTCAAATACTTTGTATATCACATTGTCATCTTGAGATATTAAGGCCTGATAATGGTTCTTTTGGTACCAAAGTATTCATATTGATTTTAGTTTGAGATTTAATTTGGATTAAATATACATTTTTTCTCTATTACTGCTGGGTCATGTGTATTTGTGAAATACTTTGTTATATTCTCACATAAGTAAGGAGTGGAAAGAGGAAGACAGACCAGGATGTAATGTACAAATTACGTACTGGTAATTTTCTTTACTCCAAGCCCTAATCTTTCTCACTCAAGTTGCTCTTTTCCTGACCTCTTTCTCTCCTCCTTACGCCTTTAGCAGTTGGGACCTGATCAGAAAGTGTGGTTGTAGGGGAAGTGGTGGGATTGTAGCAGTGTGGAGGGTTCTCTATAGTAGACAGAAAAAAAAACAAATTTTGCATTTGACAATACCTACCCTCTTGTCACCCTTCAGATTGAGGGTTAATGTCCTCTGAAAGGACGCACTCCTAGCATCAGTAAGGACGGTGACATGAAGACTGGATTTTGCAGTTGTGAAGATTGAGAGTAAGCAATCTGCACATTTCCATTTAATATTGCTATTGCTAATGGCATGTCCATCACATAGCACAGGCTTAGTGAGTCATGGAGACTATAAGAAGTCTGTGGGGACCACAATGGTTCCCACTGAGCATCACCATGTTAGGGGGATTGTATCATATCTTTTAGTCTGCCTCAGCATCACTATCTTAAAATGTGTAACAGAATTGTTCAACAATTGAGGTAGGCTTGAATGAATGCTCTTTTGTGAATCCCATTATAATGAACAATGTGAGCCTAGAACATAGCAATTATTTTCGAGCTGGTAATTCCACTTACTGCAGTGCAACAAGATCAAATTGTTAGGAAAAGAAACTTTATCTTTCCTTCAGGCCTTGCCTCAATCAATATAAAAGTGCCAGCGATCAAAATCATCATGATCATCTGCAGTGGCGGCTGGTGACATTTGAAAGTGGTGTGGCATAAACTTTGGGCATGACTTTTATATAGCGAGCGATGTGAACAAGTTCAATGGACAACCCTGGGGTCCGGGTGAGTCCCTTTCCCGAGAAAGAAATGAAAAAAAGATTTGCAAATGGTGCATTTTAAAGCAAATGAATGTAGCGATAAAGCAAGGCTTATTAAGCAATGGGAACGTATAGTCTTGAAAAATTAAACACAATAAAAACTGCCCCATATCTTCCTGCTTTAATTTGTTAAGCAGTTACTGTAATGTGTAAATTGTACAGCATGACAACTTTAGCCCTTTAAAACGTATGCTTGCCCAGTGTCTTGCACTGTATGCAGCATTAACTTTGGAAAAATATGCTCTAACCAGACTTCGAGAAGCACCCACAGATGCTGGCTGTAACCAGTCATATAGAAATACGTGCAGACAGGTCTTTAAGTGAGATTAAAAAGGTGGGTGCTCTCTATAAAGTAACATGTCAAATACATTTCTGTGATTCCCATATTGTGCCACCTGACCGGTATTTTGGTTTCTCTCCGAGATGTAATTTTATCCAGATAAATGATACAACAACTGACATACACCTAAAGCCTGTCAATGAGATTGGCTTTGTCACTGGGTGTTAGCTGTTTAAGATAAATGAGTAACAACAATGATTTCTTATAAATAATTAACATTGGAAACATTTAAATTCTGAAATAGTGAGCCTGTGAATTAAATAGCATTAAGGCCTGTGGAAGGAGTTTGGCCTTCCGTTATGTGTGCTTTATATTAGATATGTATCCTCTTTTTCTCTGCGTATCTTGTCCATCTGCACATTTTCAACCCCCTCGCTTTGCTCTTCAGCATTCTCTTTTAACTCTTCTGCGAATGCACTTCCTCGCATCTCTGTCACTTCACCGCCCCCAACATGCACTGCACTCCCTCAAATTTAAGCACTTTAATTTCTCTAACTTTTGCTTTGCAAATATTTTGACACTTGTGTAATCCCTTCACACACATATCCACAGAATTTCAGTTGCAAATGGAATACACTAACATTGTTCTGTGTGCTCTGCAGAGAGGCCAACCCACTGACAGTCACTTTGTTTGGCTTCAGCCTTAGCGCCTGCATGCTCAATCAAAGCCCCTCATAAACACCTGACATGGCTCAAGCCTCAAAGTATGCACAGTACAAAATACAGATAAACAACAACATTATAAAATAGCTAACTCTTGGGGAATGCAAGATTAAGTAAAGCATGTGAAAAAAGAGAGGATCTACATCGCTGAAATACATTCCCTTGACATTTTTAACATTCATTGTTTGCAAGTCAATCCATGTTTTGGCATCAGGGTTAACTTAGGGGAATGAAGACAGGGCCAGTTTTAAGGTCGTACATCAGAGAACTGGCCACTGGAAGCACATGTTCCACAGTAAGCACATATCTCTCGCTTTGGACTTGACTCAGATATTTTGATCAACCTCGCAAGGGAACAAGAAAGAACCCTGCTCTTTATTTGGATCTATTTCGCGAAGGAGCAAATGCCGCAGCTCCACTTCTAAAGGAGCGAGCAATGTGCAGCGAGGGTGTCACAGTGGGGGAGGTTAGCGTAATGAGGGGTCGCAGCACAATATACAGAACACAGCATTAGCTTGCAAACAATTACCATTACCGAAAACAAGGCACCGGATAAGACGTGCTTGCATACACTCTCACGTATGATGAAAGGGTGGGATTGACGCCTTTGAATGACAGACGTCTGAAGTCAAGCAGGGATAAAATCTCCGATGCCTGTGATCCATCGCGGCTAATATAAATTTTTCCTTATGACACTAATCCAGAAAAACACCTACGCAACTTTTATCACTTGAAGCCTATATCGGTGGGGCCCATAACACTGCATACATACATTCATTCAATTTTCTGGATCAAACTCCAAGGAAAAATGATTTGCTGGACAAGCGGGATACCTTATTAAAATGACAGAATTATAACCTATACATTATATACATTAACTTTGGATCCTGTCGGTTCTAAACATCAAGGTACTCCGCTATTCGGTTGATGGACCAACTAATAGAATCAGTTGATGGCGATTAAGACCAGCTCAATCACAATTAAAACCTTTAGCATTTATAAATCACAATTTTATTTAAAGAACCACAGACTCTTTTAAAGTTAGCATATAGTTTTATCGAAATTCTTTAAGCAAATAAGTAAAGCTCGTTTTTAGACAAATACATTTATTATATCAGTAAGCATTAAAGTAAAAGGTTAAGAATAAAGATGAGAAATACTCATTACCGTTGGCCATAGGGCGATGACAAGAATGGTTCATCAGGAAAGAAAAATGAACCGCAGATCACAGGATGGACTCCCAAAACTGACTGACTGTCCCGCTAACCTCCTTGGAGGCAATCTCCTCCCGGGCAACTCCCGCAACGGTCTCGTTCCTTCCCCAGTCAAAGTTCGTAGTCCAAAATCACAGAGTCTCTCGCAGCATCAGGATAGAATAAAAAGACGTTTTTTCACAACGTAAGAGCAGACTCTCTTATACCCTACTTTCTGGCTCTCTACACTTAAAAGTTGCAATCTTTAGGGGCAAGAATAACGCTAATTGGTCCACTGGAGGGGTGGTGATGGTCACCTCATTACCCTCCTTGTTCGAACCGGTTTGGGGACAATAACGCACACATTAAGTCTCATGATCACGATGTCCAAAAGTAGTCCAATTTGTTAATCCATTTTGTAACAAACTCTGATGGTCACATATTAGTTCATCCCCTGTCGCTCGATTTTCTCATCCGTTCCCATGCATATATGCTGAATTCTTGGCACAATCCTCGTTGCAGGTCAGATTGGCCTTGACATCTCTCACTCCGGGCACAGGCCGCATACACGTGACTGGAGCCTTTACACTGCCCATGCGCTGGGGCAATTTTATCCAGCGCACGCCATCTCGTCCTTTCCCGCGGCCATTTTTGAAGCATGGCCTAGCAGGCCCGAATGAAACTAATATAAGAACAAACACAACAGAAATTAAAACATGGAAAATAAGCCTTTCTGTTCACCACCCGCCATTCTAGTGACCCGTGTTAAGTATTACCTAGCAGAAGCGACATTTAAAGCCATTTTACTTACCATCTGCATTTTTTGCCACTTGTGCAATTTTACTACACAACACATATCATGCAATTTACTCTATTTACTATGCAAATCACAATACTCACGTTAATTTGCTTCATATTTGTAAATGAATTAGATTTTGCAATGCCAGCAGGTTGCCCGCGTGTAATGTTTAATAAAAAGGTGCATTTGTTGATTAGTTCATGCATTTCAAATGGTTAGTATCATTAATCGTTATGAGGTCATTAACTTCCAAGGGGTATACAAAAATATTTTGTTTCCCTTGCTCCATCAATTCCCCCTTTGGTGATTTATAACATCACCACTAAAACCTATCCCTACAAAATGTATTAGATAAATGTTTCTTGTCCACTTGCATTTGTTAATTTAGACAATCGTGTTCTTTTCATCTTGTCTTTTAGACCTTTTGAACATGTTCTCTTTAAACTCTTCCAATTCGATCTCTCAAATCTCCCGTTCTCTTTCTTTATTTTTCTCATTTTCTCTTTTTACTTTATTTTGTCTTTTTCTTCTTTTAACACCCACATATGCTAATCTCAATAATAGTATTATCACTTCTACTAAAGTCACTGGAATTAGTATTTTTCCAATTAGAGAACTACCTATTTCGGTGAACCATTTCCTTATTGAGGAAAAACCTTTACCAAGTTTCTCCCAAGCACCTTCAACCTCCAGTGGGGCAATTTCTGTATGCAAATCAGTAATGTTCTTTATATACTTCTGTATATTCTGACTTTTGTCTGGAAGGTAAGTGCAACAGTGTTGTACCTTCAGCATTCCACAGACTCCACCCTCTTTTGCCAAAAGAAGGTCCAGGGCAAGTCGATTTTGCATTACCATAGCTCTCATGGCAACCATTTCGGTATTAACCATCAAGAACCCTCCAGCAGTATTCGTTGATAAATGATCTACTACTGTAGACAATTTCCGAATCTTGTATGCATTCAAAGATATACCCACTGCTGGTATCAATGCTCCAAAAATGTCACCTATTATCTCTGAGAAGCTTTCCCTTCTCCTACGGGTTAATGGTTTACCTATCTCGTGAATTTCTTTCGTTCCTCTTTCCACGTGAAAAATCTTTGGAAAGACCAGGCCTAAATAGCATGTTCCGTACCAATGGTCCGGCAACCTATAATAAGCTCTATTTCCGCAAATATAATACATCCCTGGAAATACTGGATATTTTCCTCCTTTGAATCCCCATCCCCCTAGAATTTTGTATGTATCTCGGCTCTCACTAGAACCCACAAAATAGTTATCATACAAAGTGTTATCTCTACTAATACACAATTTTCCTTGTTGGGGCCAATCTAAAACCATAGCTGCATTCGTTTCGCCTTTGTTATAACTTCCCTCTTCAAACACCCAAGGTGGGGGTTTTGTCTTTTCTCCTGTTGCCTTTCTTTGAAACTTAACCCTTCTGTCTTCTACCATGTCTAAGAAAACTTTTTCTTCCTTTCTTAACCCACAAGTAAGATTATATCTAAATGCATATTCTAATGTTAATTCTTTTGTTTCTAAGAAAAATTCTCCAAAAATCTTTGCAAATTTTACCTTATTTAGTTCAGGGACTACGGGAACTTTAGCAAAAACAGCATCTGTGTCAGTGTGGTAATAGTTTTGTAAAATAAACTAGCTAAACACTACAGGTTATTCCACACGTCAAAGGAAGGTGATGATACGTCACACCTTCTGTTACAGACGCAGGTAACTGCATACAGACATAACAATCTCTTACATCCATTGTCTCTACATATTCATATAAAAGTTTTGTAAAGACATTCTTGGAGAAATCAGTTATTGACTTATCCCTATGAAATTCAGTACTATCTACCAGTGTTGCAGTGTTCTTTATGTTAAATTTCTTATCACTATTCGGGTCATTCATGATTATTTTCTCCAACTAATCTAAGTGGAATTATTATTGCTAATATGAACCAAATAAGCATTAGTAAACCTGTACAATAGAAACACATCTTACACCATCTACAGAAAAACTCACATCTAGATCTTCTATTCTCAGTGTCTACCATGTTGAAATATTATCTAATTGTATGTACAGAAAATGTGTTTCCACACTTCAAATGTCTAGTCCGTTTTACCCTTTCTTTAAGTGTTGACTGGGATCAACTGCTTTTGGCGCACCTTTCGGTCTTTCAGAAATTTTTCTTTGACTTGATCAGTTTGTGTGTCTAGTCTGGTTTTCTTTTCTCCACTTCAGGAAGGGCGCAGTTCACTCTCACCCACTTGTTCACAGTCTTTGTCTGGGTTCTCGTGACTGC
Organism: Calotriton arnoldi; assembly: GCA_963921515.1. Classification (NCBI taxonomy): domain Eukaryota; kingdom Metazoa; phylum Chordata; class Amphibia; order Caudata; family Salamandridae; genus Calotriton; species Calotriton arnoldi. The sequence continues at coordinate 1,066,644 of CAWUFW010001538.1, forward strand.
TATCCACTTCTTTAATATCAGACAGTGCTATGTATACCCATTCAGGTGACTTGTATTTCAGGTTAGGTCTTTTCACTCTTTTTGGTCTTTGCAACTGTCTTTCACTTGTTTTTCTTTGTCTTTTCTGACTTGTTATTTCATTTACTTGTTCTGCATTGTCTTTGTTCAAATTTATTAGTTTATATCTCAGTCTTTTAATTTTGTTGGGCCAATTGTCTCCTTTTCTTGGCCTTTTCAGTTCACTTTCTTTTTCTCCTTGTTCTGCTCTCCAAGTTCTCTTTCTTGGTCCTATTCTTTGCCTTCTTTCTTCTTCACTTTCTTCAGATTCTGTCTCAGATCTCACTTCGCTTCCTCTAACTTTGAGCTTTATGATCTCAGTCTCTTTGTCTGAATCTGAATCTTCTTGTGTTTCTTCTGCTTGAAATTCTGAGTCTAATCCTCCTCGTGTTTCTTCCGTAATTTCCCCAATCTCTCTATCTGAATCTAAATTTCCCTGTGTTTCTTCTGCTTGTAATTCCGAATAATCCTCCTCGTGTTTCTTCCGCAATTTCCCCAATCTCTCTATCTGAATCTAAATTTCCCTGTGTTACCTCTACAATTTCCGGAGGAATTTCCCCAAAGCTTGTACTTGGCTGTTCACCATCACTGTCTATTGGTTCAGTTTCTCCTGTTTCAATATCGGTTCTTTCGTTTTCGGATTCTTCCTTTTGTCTTTCACTGGATTCAGGTTGGTCTGCTTCAGATGCCGAACTGGTATCTGATATTTCCAGATGTCGACTTAAAGGTCGAGCTTCAGGATCTGGAACTCTGATCGTTTCAGTCTCTGCTTCAGATGCCGAACTGGTATCTGATATTTCCAGATGTCGACTTACAGGTCGAGCTTCAGGATCTGGAACTCTGATAGAATGACTGCCATGAATCCAATTTTTCACACCTGCACACTTCACAGCAGTTGTTGTCACCAGAATCACTTGACGTGGCTTGTCCGAGCGTGGAACCAAGCAATTTCTTCTTCGGTGAACTTTTATGCGGACCCAGTCTCCTGGACTCAGATCATGAGCTGGTTTTCTCTCAAGAGTAGTCGCATCCGGCCCAACCTGATGAAACACAGAATGCACCACATCAGCCAATCCTTTGCAATAGTCCAGTATGAGATCATCAGTTATAGTCAGCAGTTTGTTGACAGGTACGTATGCTTGTCTCATTGCTCGTCCCATTATTATCTCATGAGGACTCAGACCTGTTTTTCTGTCAGGTATGCTCATTAGCACCAATGGTAAGGCATCGGGCCATTTGAGTCCTGTGGCTTGACACATTTTGCCTAACCTATTATTTATTGTGCCATTTACTTGCTCTACCACTCCAGAAGCCTCTGGTCTGTAGGCCCAATGCAACTTTTGTTGAATGTCTAGTGCTTCACATATCAGTTGGATGATTTCATTCTGGAAATGCGTTCCTCTATCTGTTTCTATCGTTACTGGAAAGCCATATCTAGGAATGAATTCTCTCAGTAGGAGCTTAGCTACAGTAACTCCATCATTCCTTCTTGTCGGATAGGCCTCCACCCAACGAGAAAACAAACAGACAACCACCAGGACATACCTCAATCTGTTACTCGGGGGCATTTCAATAAAATCTAATTGCATTCTCGTAAAAGGACCTCCTTCACGTCCTACTGTCTTCCTTCCAGGATTTATCTGTTGGCATATAAGGCATCTTTGGCAAAGACTTCAGCTATAGCCCTAAACTTTGGGTTGTACCAGGTTTGTTTGAAAAGTCTGATCATGGCATCTCTACCTATGTGTGCCTGTCCATGGTACATCCGTGCCATGTTAGAGATCATGCTATCAGGCATAACTGGTCTTTCATCCCTGTAAACCCAAACTTCATCTTCCTCTCTCCGTCTGCAACCTGATTTTATCCAAACATCTTTTTCCTCATCACCTGCCTCTTCCTGCAATTGTTTCACCTCTTCCCATGTCTCAACTGGGTTAGTAAACAGCAAGGGACATGAAACATTTTCTTTTTCCCTTCTCCAATTCATTGAGGTCATATTTCTGGCACAATATTGAGCTAATTCATCAGCAAAATTGTTACCTACTGCAATGTAATCAGTTCCATTTTTGTGAGCAGTGCATTTTACCACCGCAATCTGTTTAGGCAGCTGTATCGCCTCAAGCAACTACTTCACAAACTCACCATTCCTAATAGGAGACCCTGAGGAAGTCAGGAATCCCCTCTGGGACCAGATCTGTCCAAAATCATGGACCACTCCGAAGCCATACTGGATATCTATGATCACAGTAATTCAGAAATTCCTTCCCAGTTTGCACGCTCGAATCAGAGCAATCAGCTCAGCAACTTGGGCTGAACATATTCCTCTCAAACAGGATGCTTTCATTATGGTTGCCACTGTACATACAGTATACGCAGCACTTAAAACTCCTTCATTTGTCCTCAGGCATGACCCGTCCACAAACATGACAAATCTGACTCTTTTAAAGGTTCATCCCTGATATCAGGGCGAGGCTTTGTGCAAAATTCAAGCACATCCAAACAGTTATGATCAACGTCATCTTTGACTTCTGCATTCACTGCATCTGGCAGTAAGGTGGAAGGATTCACACTCGTGCATCTTACAATAGTTACATTGTCTGCACCCAAGATCACTTTTTCATACCTAGTCAGCCGACTATGTGTCATGAATTGGGTTTTTGTTCGAGTCAGACGGATTTCAACTGAATGTGGGACATATACTCTCAAAGGATATCCCATCACAATGCCTTCACTCTGTTCCAGACTCACACAAGTAGCAGCTACTGCTTTCAGATATCCAGGCAACGCTTTTGCTACCGGATCTAGAACAGCTGAAAAATAAGCTATTGGTCATTTCATTCTTCCATGCCTTTGCACTAATACTGAAAGCGTACATCCATCTCTCTCACTACAATACAGCTCAAATTCTTTCTCATAATCAGGCATTCCCAATGCTGGTGCCTCACACAAACTTGTTCTCAGTTCCTCGAAAGCCTTCATTTCCTCCTCATCCAGTGCAATCGGGTCTTTGACATCCCTCTTTGTCAATCGCTGTAAAGGTTTTGCAATAACTGAAAATCCACTTATCCACTGTCGGCAATAACCAACCATCCCAAGGAACATTCTCACCTCTCCTTGTGTCATTGGGGCTCTCATTCCTTTAATAATCCTTATTCTTTCTGTTGTCACTTTTCTCATCCCTTTCTCAATCTTATGACCTAAGTACTGTACTTCCTGTTGACAGAATTGCAGTTTTGATGGGGACACCTTGTGTCCTCCTTCTGCTAAATGATTCAGTAAAGCAATTGTGTCCGTAACACATGCTTCTCTGGTCTTTGATGCCACCAATAGGTCATCAATATATTGGACCATCACAGATTTTTCAGGCATTTTCAAATCTTCTAAGGATTTCTTTAGAATCTGATTAAAAATAGAAGGACTTTCAGTATACCCTTGAGGAATTCGGCACCATGCCAAAATACGCTCTCCGAACCAAAACGCAAATGATGGCTGGCTGTCAGGGTGCAATGGGATAGAGAAGAATGCATGGCACAAATCAATAACTGTGTACCATTCTGCATCATGTGGGATTTGATACAGTATTACAGCAGGATTTGGCACAATTGGGCAACAAGGAATAACAATTTTGTTTACCTTTCTCAAATCTTGTACTATTCTATATGTTCCATTTGGCTTTCTCAATCCCATTATTGGAGAATTACATGGACTGCTCATTATTTCTCTCAAAATTCCTTGTTCAATCATCTTATTAATTACAGGTGTTATTCCTTCGATAATTTCTGGTGTCAATTTGTACTGCGTGGTATTTGGGTAATTCGTTCCTTCTTTTACAGTAATTTTTACAGGATCAACTTCTCTCATTAGTCCAATATCTTCACCTGTGAAATCCCACACATCAGACCTGACTATTCCTTTCAATTCAATAGGGATTTTCTCCGCATCAAACACAGGAAACATATCATTCACTCCTGGTTCTAGTTCTGCCATTGTCATTTTATACAGAACATCATCATCTGGTGTCTGGAAAGCAATACCATCTGGAGTACAGTAGATGGTACAATTCATTTTGCAAAGCAGATCGCGTCCTAATAAATTTACAGGACTACAATCACACACCACAAAGCGGTGCATATAAATGGACCAATTCCCACCTCTACTGGTTTTGTAAGAGGGGTTTTAATTTGCCTGTTTGAAACACCTACAACTTGGATGTATTCTCCTGAGAGTGGAAGGTTTGGAATTTCCACTGATCTAACAGTAGAACGGGTAGCACCAGTGTCCACAAGGAATTTAACATTTACACCATTCACCTTTCTATCCACAAATGGACCTGACTGATCTACCTCTAGAGTTGCGCCAAGCACGCACTCCTCTTCCTCTCCTAGGCACCGTCATAAACTTTCATCTGATTCATCTCCATCCTGCCGTAACCAATACTACGAAACTGCAGCTGCGCGCGGCAATTTTGTTACCTGCTCTCTTCCATAGAATCCTGCCTCTGTATTGTATCTTTGAGGATTTACACTCTTTGGAAGAGGTGGTTGCGGCACCTGACACTGTTGAGTAACTACCTGCGGCTGTTGCGGCTGTTGGTAACTCACCTCATTCTGCACCTGTGGATTTAATGGTTGATTCTCGGTATTAACTTTCGGAGGTAATTTACACTCGTTCCTCCAGTGCCCTAATTTTCCGCAATTATGACATGGCCATTTCTTTTTAGCTTCTTCTATACTCATCTGACCTTTTCCCTTACCAATATTCGGTTTGGACTTGGTCTGTCCTGCGTCACTAGACTGGTTATTCATCTGAGCTTCTTGCTTTTCTGCAACCTTTACTTGTGCCCACATTGCCTTTTCCTTGAGTTTACGCTGTCTACACTCAATATCGTCACTGAAATATTTTGCATACCGTAGTACCTCATCTACTGTGCTATTCTGCCAACATAACATATGCTGCTTAATCATGTCACTTATCTCAGGTCTCAAGCCATACACAAATCTATACACAAAATGACTCATGTCTTTTTCACTCAAATTCTCGTATCCACTATACTGTTTAATGACCAAATGCAATCTCTCGTAATAAGCATGTACAGATGCCTTACTCTCCTTAGTTGTTCTATCAATCTTTACCCAGTCCGTTTCTTTTGGTGGAATTTTATTTTTCAGAAACGTGATTGCCTGTTCATATTTTCTCATTACTTCTGAACCTGGGGCTCCTGTTTTTGCATCTCTAGGATATTCTTCCTTCGGCCAGTCAATTGTAATTTTACACTCTGTCCATAAATCTGCAGGAACAACAATCTCAAACAATTCATCCAGATCTTCCCACAACACTTTTGAAACTTTAACAAACCTTTCTACCTGTCTATACCATTCTACAGGTTTTTCTCTCAATCTTGGAAAATCATTTGTAAATGACAATATATATTGTCTGGACCATGGGACATGTACATAACTTCCTCCTGGAGTTTCTCTCATTGGACATTCTATTACCGTTGGTTCTTTCTCTTTTACTGGAAAAGCCAATGATGCTTTATCAGTTGTTCCGTAATACAAACTCAACATAGAGTGTCAGACACGAAAAATCAATAATCACCAAACTAATCTATAGTAACCATAACTCTGCTACCAACAAATCTGATCCAGCGCGGCTAATACATTTTTTTCCTTATGACACTAATCCAGAAAAACACCTACGCAACCTTTATCGCTTGAAGCCTATATCGGTGGGGCCCATAACACCGCATACATACATTCATTCAATTTTCTGGATCAAACGCCAAGGAAAAATGAATTGCTGGACAAGCGGGATACCTTATTAAAATGACAGAATTATAACCTATACATTATATACATTAACTTCGGAACCTGTCAGTTCTATACATCAAGGTACTCCGCTATTCGGTCGATGGACCAACTAGTTGATGGCGATTAAGATTAAGACCAGCTCAATCACAATTAAAACCTTTAGCATTTATAAATCACAATTTTATTTAAAGAACCACAGACTCTTTTAAAGTTAGCATATAGTTTTATCGAAATTCTTTAAGCAAATAAGTAAAGCTCGTTTTTAGGCAAATACATTTATTATATCAGTAAGCATTAAAGTAAAAGGTTAAGAATAAAGATGAGAAATACTCATTACCCTTGGCCAAAGGGCGATGACAAGAATGGTTCATCAGGAAAGAAAAATGAACCGCAGATCACAGGATGGACTCCCAAAACTGACTGACTGTCCCGCTAACCTCCTCGGACGCAATCTCCATCCCGGGCAACTCCCGCAACGGTCTCGTTCCTTCCCCAGTCAAAGTTCGTAGTCCAAAATCACAGAGTCTCTCGCAGCATCAGGATAGAATAAAAAGACGTTTTTTCACAACGTAAGAGCAGACTCTCTTATACCCTACTTTTTGGCTCTCTACACTTAAAAGTTGCAATCTTTAGGGGCAAGAATCACGCTAATTGGTCCACTGGAGGGGTGGTGATGGTCACCTCATTACCCTCCTTGTTCGAACCGGCTTGGGGACAATAACGCACACATTAAGTCTCATGATCACGATGTCCAAAAGTAGTCCAATTTGTTAATCCATTTTGTAACAAACTCTGATGGTCACATATTAGTTCATCCCCTGTCGCTCAATTTTCTCATCCGTTCCCATGCATATATGCTGAATTGTTGGCACAATCCTCGTTGCAGGTCAGATTGGCCTTGACATCTCTCACTCCGGGCACAGTCCGCATACATGTGACTGGAGCCTTTACACTGCCCATGCGCGGGGGCCATTTTATTCAGCGCACGCCATCTCGTCCTTTCCCGCGGCCATTTTTGAAGCATGGCCTAGCAGGCCCAAACGAAACTAATTTAAGAACAAACACAACAGAAATTAAAACATGGAAAATAAACCTTTCTGTTCACCACCCGCCATTCTAATGACCCGTGTTAAGTATTACCTAGCAGAAGCGACATTTAAAGCCATTTTACTTACCATCTGCATTCTTTGCCACTTGCGCAATTTTGCTACACAACACATATCATGCAATTTACTCTATTTACTACGCAAATCACAATACTCACGTTAATTTGCTTCATATTTGTAAATGAATTAGATTTTGCAATGTCAGCAGGTTGCCCGCGTGTAATGTTTAATAAAAAGGTGCATTTGTTGATTAGTTCATGTGTTTCAAACGGTTAGTATCATTAATCGTTATGAGGTCATTAACTTCCAAGGGGTATACAAAAAATATTTTGTTTCCCTTGCTCCATCACCTGAAACCATGACGCTTATTGCGTCACTGGCCTACAGAGTGCATACAACCAGAGACTACAATGGCAATGAAGGGCTTTAAAGCAGAAAGCCCTGCATCGTGCATCACAGTTAAGAAAGTTGATTTACTGCCTGGCTTCCGTCTCCTGCTTCAGAGCGAGGTGGGGCAGGCAGCCTAAAACACACAGCCCAGACTTAAATACATTAATTTATTTAGAGAAATGATCATATCTCTAAATAAATCGATCTATTTAATTTTTTTATGTAAATGTGTAGGAATTCAGAGGGGCGCAGCCCCTGAGCCCTAATGGAGAAACCGCCCCTGATCATCTGGTATTTTCTCTTTCTGTATAGCCATGATCTCCCGACAGGTCCAGTATACCCAAATTCTCGGCGTGAACCTCAGTCACAGGCAGATACCTATACCCCTCAAATGACGATGGTGGAATTTAACACTTCAAACTTGTGCCATTGTGTAGGTTATTGTCTAGCTTTTAAAGTGCCTAGAATAACTAAAGGGCCGATTACGATGTCGTTCGGAAAGGCTCCGAATGGGATTCGGTATCTCAGAATCTGATTTGGAAGCTTTGTCTCCGATCGAATTGTACACATTTCCCAACGAACGATTACGATGACCGGAAATCATTCGGGCTGTCCGATTCGGCTCTGAAAGGCATTAGGACAGGCCGAGTCTTTCGGACCCGAATCGTACAGCTCTGTGGACACGGTTTCTGAGCGAGCGATTACGATGAAAGATTCGGGCAGCCATTCCGATTCGGTCTGCCTGACACGAAACGGCTGTCGAAATCTGTCTTTGTGGGCAGTAGCAGGCTCCCCTTCTCCTGGAGGCATCCTGTTGGGGCCCGTGGGGGTACCCAAGGGACCCCTCTTACCAACAATGCACAATGTGGCAGGCACCATGGGGTGCCTCGCCACATGGGAGCCTGTGTTCTCATTTGGAACACAGGCTCCCATTGAAGTCAATGCGAGTCCGACCGAACAATGTTGGGAAGCATCGTAATCGGTTGGTCGGACTTGCACAACACGCAATTCAACATTATCATCATATTGAAAGCAAGACCAAAATCCCATGAGCCTTGAGATCAACTAGCTCATTTATTGGAACACTGGAATGCTGAGAGCTCCATTGAAGACAATGGAGGAGCTCCGGTCTTATAATGGCTGGTATAAACCCGGAGCTTCAATATTCCAATGTTTGTCTTCATGTTTCTCTCTGTTCAATTTAGAACATTCTACCCATAGTGGGTAGAATGTTCTAATAGCCTTATAGCCCTTCTGCCTTGTGCTAAACCTGTTGTTAAAGGCCCTCTCTCTCGTTATAGGCTCTCGTCTGCGGCTCAGGCCTATAACTCAGGCTCAGGGCTTTTAACAACCTGTCTAGACCTCGGCAGCGGGATGTATGGCTATATTAACAACTTTTATATTGCTTGGAGATTAACCATCATTTCAAAAGGGAGTGATCTATACCAGAAAAATCTATTAGCACTGAACACTCATGACGTTTTCTAAACAACCTACATTTTGACCGAAGACAATGCAATACCCATACAACACCACAATCAAAGTGTCACTGGAGGACACTCATTGATTAGTGATTGTTGGAACTTTGATCTCATGGTCTGACCCACAATTGGATATTTTTCTTGCAATATTGTCCTGCATATGTTAAAGCCTAACTTCCCTCGATCGCGACATAATGTTCTAATAGTCATTCTATTCACATCTCCATACTACATCTTGCACACCTTGCCAGCCTCATCAGGTGAAACTTGAAATGCGGTACTCTGATTCTGGCTGACTTAATTTCTCATTTATATTCTTATCTTTTTTCTGTCGACTGATCTTTATTAAGACTTTTAAGAACCGACGTTTAACAACAAGGGCATTCTGGTGTTCATTGCCAAACACTAATAAACATGCACAGATCATTATTTTTAATTAACATTACATTGTATTAATTTCTAAATCCCGTAGATGGACCAGCTAGATTTCCCATCCGTTTTGTAAGGTGAACATAATTTTTGAAGTGCAGCAAGTTTACTCATTAGGTTCTAGCAACAGCAGATACGCACGCTTGGTTGATTCAATAGACACACAAACTACACAAAAAGGAGCTCTTTTCTCAATCGCCAAAGAAGTTCAAACTGTCTAAATCTATACTTTTCTTTGTTGTATATTTCCTAGTGACTGCTTGAAATGTGTAATCAGTCCTGTGCATGTTAAAAATCGGTGTTTGTTTGGCAAAGTAGAAAACCGTCTTACTTTTAATCAGTGCTAAGTGATTAGCATTCTTGAAATGATCATGAAAACATTCTCAAGTGTTTTTCACATGATCTTGTGTGTGTTTTATGAAAATGAAAGCAAAGTAACATTTGCTCCTCCAAATTGCAATACTGTTTTCCATGTAGAATTGCTAATTTTTTATTTTTATTTTAAGGCATAATTTTAATTTCGGGGTGCTATATTTTATCCTAAATCAGACCCGCGAAAATAAACTGGAGAATAGCATTTGAAAAATAATGGGATTTTTGCAATATAGAAATATAAGTAGGAGTGCGCTGATCACAAAACCCAAGACTTTGATTTTTAGATGGGAAGCATTAATTCAAACTGTAAGATGAAGGACTAGCAGACTGTACCATAATTCAGAGCCAGAGCTTACAGAGTAGTGTGGATGTTCGAGTGTTGGTTGTTAGACCTGACATCCTTGGTGTGGTATTCCCCCAAACGTTTGGCCTTCACCCCTCCTGTTTTGTGGAATTCGTTTTTGTTGGCTTTAGGACTTTACCAATGCTAACCAACACTTAAGTGCTTGTGCTCTCTTCTTAAAGCATGGTAAAATTGCTCTACACCTTATTGGCACATTTAATTTATTTATGTCTTATGGCTTACATGTATCAGTCCTGCCACTGCAGCCTATAGTACAGATTTAAACTGCCATTTTCACCTGTCAAAATAAATCTTTCTCCAGGCATAAACTTCCTAAAACATACTACAAAATGCTATTCACAAACATATGTGCACCGATTACTCCTCCCACACCTATACTTATATGTGTGGAGACTCTGCCCCGTCTACAGAATCTCTGTAAGTATACATTTTAGTAGTAAATTTGGGAGGGAAACAAGGAATTGATTGGAAAATGGGGTATTTTTATGAATAAAGATGAACGAAGTGGAATGACGAAGGGTCATGGATGAGTTAAGGGACCTTAAAACCCCCGAAAAAGAGTAAGCCGACAGCTATTCACAAACTGCACTTCTATAGTTACTACAGTCAAAAGATACCCAAAACAGTGGTAAAGTACTAAAGATTATAGCTGAAGTAAGTCTAGTCCTCCCACTGGTATTGCAACCCCTCCGACAGAAGATAAAGTAGTTAGAGACTTAAAAAAAACGCGTAGGAAATAATGTTAAAAATATATGTATACGTATATATATATATATATATATATATATATATATATATATATATATATATATATATATATATATCCAAAAACCAAGTTGCCCTGATGCAAGAACGCCTCCAACAGCAAAGTGCTAAAAAGCCTTTTAATGTCAAACCGGCAAATACAGCTCCAACAACATTTTCTCCTTATGCGTTTCAGAGCTCAAGGGCTCCTTTGTCAGAGGATGGCAGCTGATAAAACTGAAGTACTCGCAAGCCCCATTAACTGCATGCATTCTTTTTATGGCCCCTCCTGGGTCTCTCAGGTGAGTTTCCGCTTTCAGCATGCTGGTACATGTAGTTCAAAACATCGAGTTAGTATTTCCACAGTGGGCTCAGTTTTAATTCAGCGTCCTTTTTACAAAATAAAAATAACCACAGCCCCAGTGGGCTCTGGAACAGAGTCTCCGGTCTAATTCTATGTCCTTCGCTGTGCCAGAGGCTCCGAACCCTTCGAAACCTCTGAGGCCCCCTTCTCAGCTCCAGGGGTGTGGCGTCCTTCACGGCCAGGCTGCCGTGTATTTAATCCAAAACCAAGTTGCCCTGATGCAAGAACGCCTCCAACAGCAAAGTGCTAAAAAGCCTTTTAATGTCAAACCGGCAAATACAGCTCCAACAACATTTTCTCCTTACGCGTTTCAGAGCTCAAGGGCTCCTTCGTCAGAGGATGGCAGCTGATAAAACTGAAGTACTCGCAAGCACCATTAACTGCATGCATTCTTTTTATGGCCCCTCCTGGGTCTCTCAGGTGAGTTTCCGCTTTCAGCATGCTGGTACATGTAGTTCAAAACATCGAGTTAGTATTTCCACAGTGGGCTCAGTTTTAATTCAGCGTCCTTTTTACAAAATAAAAATAACAACAGCCCCAGTGGGCTCTGGAACAGAGTCTCCGGTCTAATTCTATGACCTTCGCTGTGCCAGAGGCTCCGAACCCTTCGAAACCTCTGAGGCCCCCTTCTCAGCTCCAGGGGTGTGGCGTCCTTCACGGCCAGGCTGCCGTGTATTTAATCCAAAAACCAAGTTGCCCTGATGCAAGAACGCCTCCAACAGCAAAGTGCTAAAAATCATTAAAAATAAAAACGAAACATATTTTTAATTTGATTAAAATTTATTTTAATGAAAATATTCACATTTAAAATGAATGCAAAAATAAATAATATTAAAACATAATTAGCTGACTGAATAAATGCTATATATGACTTTGAATAATTATTAATGCATAATAAAAAAATACTTTAGTTGGGAATTTATTTTTTTGCTTTCCACTTCAGAAAAATAATTGTAACTTAATTTATTAATTTACATTAATTAATTCAAATTTAAGTCAATAGTGCTGAGACATTTGAAATAAAGGGGCAGATTTACAATTCCTGGCGCATCCCTGCAAATCAGCAGGGATGCGCCAGGAAACTTGCGACACGCATCACAATCCTTGCGCCACCACGGATGCGCCGCATTTACAATGCGGCACATCATGGCGCAAGGAAATGCAGATGCGTGTCGCATCTGCCGTCGTAACGTTGCGCAGTGCTGGAGTTGTGTCACGGGCGCAACGCAACTCCAGCACTGTGCCAACCCGGCCTATCTTGCTCATGGTGCGTCACACCTTACGCCTGCTTCAAGCAGGCGCAAGGTTTTTACGCAGCGGGGTCGGAAAAGTGACTGAGTGAAATCTTGTAGATTTCACTCAGCCACTTTTGCGAGGCATTCCTGCGCCGGAACGCCCCCCCTGCTCCGGAACGCCCACATGAAACCTGACGCAGGTTTCATGTGGCGCAGGGCTTTACAACGTGACGCATCTCCCTAGATGCGTTACGTTGTAAATACCCCGCAGCATGGCGCTGGCTTTACGCGTACGGGGCTTGTAAATCTGCCCCGTAGTTCTTTACTAAAAATGAATATACAAAACAAATTCATATGAACTTTTATCATAAAAATGTGTTAAAATATTTTTTCAGTAAAGGGAAAATTTAAAAAGCTAACTAAACTTGAAAACTACAAACATCTAATCAGTATTTTGCATATACAAACATATGTTTAATAAGTACATGGCCAGAATTACATCATTCACATACAAAATGTTTGAAATATGAAAATCTCCTAATTTAGAAGATGAGAGTTAACTGAATTCAGACCAGGGGGCAAATCGGGCAAAACAATATAAAATAAATAGGAGCCCAAGATGATATTTGATTGTTTTCTATTCTCCTTGAGGTACCATCACCTATCATGATTCTCAGTCAAGTATATGTAAATAGTTGTTGAATTACTTTTAGAAGGGAGGAAGGGCATTTACCATTGAGCAAATTTGGCCCGCACTTTTCTGTGTTGTACTAAGTCAAATGCAAACTTGAAGTCAATAAACCATAGGTGTGGTGCTTGATGCTTTTTTAGCAATTGATCTTAGATAAGCACAAGCGCCATGGTGATTTTCATAGTGCCAATTTCTCCAGTGAAGCCAGTTTAATTTATCAGGATGATTTTGTATTAGATGCCCAAGCTTTTTACTCCCTCAGTAGAAGTGCAGAAAAATACTTGGCTTCATTATCTAGAGGCACTATTAATATCCTGGTTGTAACCTATCACCCCCTTTAATAACTGAGTTCATTATGGACCCTCTCCAGGATTCCAGTACAGCCTTAGCCTGTAAGACATTGTTGAAGACGGGTGCCATTTTGGCAGCCCCATGTGAAGAATTCACAATGTAGAATGCCTGGGGGAATCTGTGGGGCCCTGGGGCACCATCTAAATGTCCCAACTCTATCACTTTGGCAATTTGAGACTGAATTCTTTATTAATAAAACTAACTGTGTTGTGATATGAAAGCAAAAGAGGTTTTCTCCTTTGTTGATGGAGATATCATTGTAATAATACAGTTGAGAAGATTTGTGAAAGCAGAGTCTGCAGTGTTCAAGTCCTTGTTATTCAGTGTGAGGAGCTAATTTCCTGGGATGAAAGTTTTGTTTTCCTTATTTTCCAAGGTGAGGAGATTGTGGTCTAGTGGAAGCAATTTTTACACTCTACCAGGAGCTGCACTAAATTGGTTGGTTAAATAAATTAGCCAGCTGACTGCTGTGACTTTGGAATTGTTGACGAACGGGGACTCTTTTAATGTCATTCATGAGATTGCAGAATTCCTTTGAATTTGAATTCGTACTTAAACATAGTACTTTTGTCCTTCATTCATTCCAGAGCAAAATTGTATATGTTTTTTTTAAATTTATGTAGATTAGTCTTTGCTTAGTTAGATACCTAAGTGAAGTTGCTTCAGGTAATGCCAACACTTTTGGATAGCCATGGGGGTTTAACAAATTGAAACACTTATAGCCCAGCATTCAAAAGTAGTTTTTTCACTCAGACCCTGTGTGGCTACCGCTTGTGTTGCCTAGGTGACAAGAGTGGATTCATTTTGATGGCCTGCTCGAAAAAGCAAAGAATCAACTAATTCAATGTCAGTAGAAGTTAATTTCAGATGTGTGAGAAGGGTGTGTAGTATGCTCTATATAGTGTCTCAGTTTAATGTGTTAAAGCGACCCTTTAAATGATATTCTGGTTGGAAAAGAATCATTTTTCCTCCCTGGTGAGATTTCAGTTGAATTAGAGAGGGCACCCTTTTCCTTTCTATTTTGATATGACCACTCATGTCAAGTTTGTCATATTGATGATTGAGCAGTTTTGTTACTATTATCAGTTTGGTTACTGATTTCATTAGCTAACAGTTGAAGTGAGTGTTTGCCCCCTGCTGAGGCTGACATTTTACTGTTGCTTGTGGGTAGTAAATTTGCAACGCAGATTCTGGATGCCGCCACAGGAAAAGTAATTGGACTGTCTCAACTTTTCCTAGAAGCGACAAGGCAGGAGAATTGGGAGCATTTTAGAATGCGGCTTTCTGTGCTTTTGATTAAAATGTGATATTTTAATTATATGGTCTTTTCATGCATATCCTGCCCTATTACCTTTTTTCTTGGTCGAGTTCTTGGTCAAGTTTTTGCTTATCTCGAGCTTAGTTATCCTTATCCCTTGTAACCCTGGCATACCACTCCTGATGCTATGGATTCCCAGTTGTAATACAAATAAAAATTATAACATACTTTAAACCACCAAAAATAAATACCCATATACCCTACAAAATACTCACAACTGAAAACAATTTATAGATAGCCAGCTTTATGACATCAAAAGCTAACTTTGGGTGAGCCCGCCACCGCTGCCCACTTTGAGGCACCTATAACCTACCTTTTTTTTGAGAGGGTCCATCCCCAACCTCCTTTTTAACAACAATAACCTAATGTTTTGAGAGGCAATCCCCCAGAAGACGCATGTTAAATCCTATATCCTTATTTGTCTGAGTAGTAACCCCAAATCCCTTTTACACTCTATAACCTTCCTTTATTGAGAAGTAACCACCACAACTCCTCCCTTTAACCCCAATCCCTAATATTTTATTAGATTCCGTACCTTTACCTTTCCCTGAACCCATTAATAAACCTCTAACTACATAATCCTCTACCCATCCCTTAGCTCCACTAAAAAACATTTCTACCCTATACCCCTACCCATCTCTGAACCCTTAAAGAAAAACCCCTCATTACCACCTGCCGCTAAACATCCCTGAACATTAAAAAACCTTGCTAACAATAACCCACTACTTACCTTTTTTATGTGGTAACAACTTGTATTGTAAATAAATGTAATGTAACAAATTGCACTGTGTGAGAAACCAGGACCTGTTTACAGTGACCCCCTACTTTCTATCCTCAATTTGACTACTAGATGCATGGTTTTCTGACTCTGATTGTTCCCTGTGCTTAGCTAACCAGCCCCAGGGCCTGTGCTCTGATTAGATGTGCATGGTAATTAGGTATAATTACAATTGGTACTGACAACCGACCTGTAAGTCCCTATTATATCGGAGGGCATGTAGGTCTAGAGGCCTAGTAGATTTAATGTACTTAAGTGTGCACTACTGTGGTGCCCTCTGTCATTTTAAAAGCCAGATCTGCCTTTCAGGCTACTTTAAAACTTAAATTATATGCAAATTCGACTTTGGAGTTAAATGTATTTTCAAAGTCTCAAACTACCTTATTTTTGCATATAAATCACCCCTAAGGTCTCCCTTGATGACCCAGGAGTAGGGTGCCATGCAACTATAAGCAGGGACATTATAAAGGATGTTTTATATGCCCTGGTGAGAGAAAAACTGTCAATTTCGTTTTTACTCATTGTAGCACAATGGCTCCATAGGGTAACATGGGAATACTTTATTGAAGTGCAACTATTGAAAGAAAGGAGCTAAAATATGCTTCAAAGTATCATAATGATAGTTAAAATAAATCCAACAAATTGCCATTGTTAGATTTATTAGAACTATCACAGAAAATAAGTTATTGAATTTTTGTTCTGTAAGTTAAAATCCATCCTTCCAGTAGAGCTGCTCTGATTGGTCAGCTTCTGCCAGACTGAGCCAAGATGTCTTAATGTGGTGCCTGACTAGATGCAAAGGATTTCTTGTGGCAGGAGAACTGCAAGCTGCTGAGTAAAAGGCAGGATGAGGGTGGAGTAGCCAAACTGGTCTTCAGAGAGGGAATGACAGTTTAGGGGAGTACAGGCTCACAACTACATCCTGCACCCCCAGCCAGACAGGAGCCCCTGTAATTAGATTAGCAGAGGGGTTGGAAGGGGAGTGTTAGGGAAACGTGGCCATGCCAGGCTGGAGTTCAGCCCTATGGACTTTGCCTGGCTTACCAAGGATTAAGGAGTGGACTCCCTGAAAGCAACTAGTTAACAGAGCTCAACTGCACCATATAGACCAAGAAGCAGCTTGTAGTGCGTCCAATGGACTTTTAAGGGTGTGGCTTGGTACATTGTGGGAATTGTAGTCCCAAAATCCCAAGGACCATCTCAGAGCTTCTAGACCCTTGGATTTGTGTTTTGGATACTTTGAACCCAGAAAAGGAACTTCAGGAAGAAGTTCCAGAAGTTTGGAAAAGTTTGGAGCAACATTTGTAAAAAAGCTCTGTTGCAGGGTTTCTACGGAGTCACAGAACTATGCTTGGGATCATAGAACCTTAGTAGGCAGGGACTGAGTCATCCTACCACCTGAGTGCCCATGAGCCCTGGACTGACTAGCTACAGTGTCTCACTTGCCCTCCTACTTACTCACAGAGGAACAAGTGATTAGACACCCCAAAACACAACACTCACAACCCTCTCAGGAATCGTGGTTGCAGGACATACCCTTTCACTCTCACACTCCTACTAGTCCTCAATAAGATCTGATAGAGACACGAGAAAAGTTTAAAATGTTTATTTCAACTATTGTGCTCTAGTATGCAGAATACGTGCCACAATGAGTAAGAAAATGCCTAACACAAATACGGTCAGCAGAGTAAGTAGTCCATAAATCATAAAAGAAGCTGTCATTATATAAGACAGAGTAGCCTAACTTCCCTCCCTTTGTACAGAAGGAAATGGGTTATATATCAGAAGATCTCTGGGTGTTTGCTGCAGAGCCCGTACCTTAGCATGCACAGATGAAAGTTCTACATTTTAGGTGCTGTCACGATCTCTTCCCTGGAAAGATCCCTCTCCAAGTGTGTTGTTACCTATTCTGTACATAGCTGTATGACAAAGTACGTGTTCCCAAACAACAGCTGCATTTGTGTGTTTTGTCTAGGTGCTGAGGCCTGACCAGAACAAAATAAGAAGGGGCGTTGTTGTTTGACCTTGTCTACGGTATGCAGAATAAATCCCATGAAAGAAAAAAACACAAAAACAACAGCAGGTTCTGTGTGAAAGTACAGTGTGGCACAAAGCAAACTATGTTTGTATAGTAACACGAGCAAAGCAGAGGGCAGTCTGAAAAGTGCTCATGCTAACATAGGGAAAACAACAATGGGCCTGCCCAGGACATATGACAGCTCCATAAATTGACCAGGTGCATTGTGGCAAATCAGAGCATCTGAACCCTTGGTTGGTGCTGTGGACCACTTTCTTGCATCACGAAACAGTTCTGAAAGTAAGTGTAAAAGTGTTACATCATGGGTGGCCTGAACTCTGGACTTTGTCACGGTCCAGAGCAACCTTTTTTAACCCTTTCAGGGCTATTTGCTTCTAAGCACTAGTTTTACTCTTAATCTTTACAAATTCATTTCTTTGGTTTGCTACATTGGATTGTTGTCGTGTTGATGTAATTTCAATCATAAAAATATATCCCATTTTTATAAATTGGTGTGAGATTTTTATTGTGTGGTGTGTCTTACTTATTGAATGCATTGTTGTTTTTAAAGGCTTTACACACCTGTCTCCTAAGTTAAACCTGCCTGCTCATTGGCAGCTACCAAGGGTTGAGCAAGGGAATCATTTATTGAGACCTTGACTGAACCTTTTATTGTGTTTGTGGCCTTATTATAAGTGGTCGGTCCCTAGTTATCACTACTAATAAACCACTTTCCAACATATTGTAACTGCATTCCCATTCTAAGAACTGCGTGTTAAAGGTGCAATTGCACAGTGATGTCGTCAATTATGTCTTTTCATTTGTCATCAGTGATGTTATATATGATGTCGTAGAACATGTCATGAGTGATGCAACATGTAAGGATATAACCCGTGCATGGCAAGGGCACACGTTATAGTAACTTCAGTTAACCAGTGATTTTCAGTATTTTTTAAAGTTAAAAATTTTAGTTCTGGTTTATTTTGTTTGCATAGTTACTTAAAATCATTGCATTAATAACAACAGCAATAAAACATTAAAAACATACTAAATACTATATTACACTTTTGGTAAGGTGAAACCTTTCTCATATGTTAGGATAAAACTTTCTCATATACTGTAACCAGTTCAAATTACTTAAAGAGAACATTGTAATAATTTCACTAAGACAAACCATAGAATGGCAGTGTTTCACAGAAGAAAGTGACATATGCATAGGCCGAGACTGAAAGTTAGGGAATATCTGGTTACAGGCAGCTTCACACTGGGGGAAAACCAAAGACCCTTACCCGACTTGAGTTCACAACCTGTGTGCAAGAAGTGCTGGAGTTAAATAGTGCTTTGTGCAAAAAAACTGAGTTCAGAATTGGGCAGGACTTAGTCACGGGCTGCTTTGCCTGGAGTGGACTTAAGTTCATTAGCTATGTGCAAGAAGTGCGGGAGATCAGAAGGTGCTATGTATTAAAAATCCAAAATTGGGAATTTGGCAGTTCTTATTCTTAGTCGGGGGCTGCTTCGCTTTGAGTGGTAGCTAGAGACCCTCTCCCAATGTCCCAGTTCAAAGCCAAAAAGCTGAGAGTCTTCTCAGCATATTATATCCTTTGGCAGTTTCCTGTACACCAGTGCGAGGAACTTTACCAGTCGACAGTTGAGCTGTGGATCGTCCGAGGCAAAGCAGTCCAGCATGCCCTGTCTCCGTGAGGGAATCCCTCTTTGGTTAAACTGAACTTTCAGCATTTGTCTTCTTTCCTCCAGCAGCTCTTAGCAGGTGCTTAGCAGTTACGGTATATACTCAGTGTCAATGCCACACAAGCAGCAGATAGTTGTTGTGGATACTTTCAGACAGTGGGGAAGATGGGATTTGCAAGGTAGCAGCACCAGATGGTATTAAAGAAATTGCTCCTTGATGGATCAAGGGAAGCCTAGGCTGAGGTGTTTCTGGGGCTCTGGTGCAATGTAGGTGTTTAATGACATTCATGCATGTGCTCTAGCTTAGAATGCCACCTTGTCTTCTATCAAAGATATGAGTTGAAGTGATTTCCATTCTATTTTTTGAACACCGAGTAGGTGGTTGGAGTTTCCCATAACTAGGTCACCCCAGACATGGCCAAAGATTCCATCAGCTATACTCTGGCAGGTGATAAGTCCCTCTGTTGGAGCTTCTGCCATATGTAATGGTTAAGAGTGCCAGGAACCGTTTTCCTGATTTTGCCCCAAAGGTTGATGAAAGCTCCTCGCCTTGCCAGGGACTGAATCTGGACACCAAACTCTAGCCTGATTTGTGCTGGTGAGGTGTACTTAGGAAGGCTAAAGATGATCCTGTATGCCTTCACTTGTGTAGTGTCTAGGATTTTGGCATGCCTGCCTCTTTGGAGCTCACTGCAATTGCTGGCAGAAGCTTGGCGTACATTAACCGGAGAAGAGGGGAGAATGATAGTCCGTTTGATTTTGGTTTCTAGACTCTTTAGTGACACTGCTAGTGCCAGGCCTTTCCTTTTTATGGTGCCCCTTTGTTGCACAAAGTTACCTGCTTTGTCAACGATCACACCTAGATATTTGTAGCCTGCAGCTGACTGAATTTGCGTCTTTCCCCAGAACCATGCTGGTGGGTTTATCCTGTCGCTGCCAATCATCATGGTGCGTGTTTTGTCAAAATTGATGTTCAGTCTGTTTTCATCAGAATATTCCTGTGTTGTGTTGAGAAAGCGCTGTAGGCCTACCTTGGTTTGACTGACTAGGACTATGTCGTCAGCATACATGAGGCTCGACAGCACCAGGCCCCCTACCCTTAGGGCATGGGAGTTGCAGGTGTTGAGTGCCGGGGTCAGGTTGTTTAAAAGAAGATTAAACAAAGTGGGAGTCAGGACGCACCCCTGCTTTAGCCCCTTGCTTGTTGGAATTTGCCTCGAAAGGTGCGCGCCTTCTCACAGCTTCACCTGTACCCATGTATCTGTGTGAAGAGTGATCAGCAAGTCCATCCAGGGTGGTCCTCGTCCTCCTCATTAAATGCCTCAGAGCACTGTTGAGGACAGAACGGGTTTGGTTGCTTGGTCCTGCTTGCTCACTGACCTGTTCAAATGGTAGCAAGGGTGAAGCGTAGACAGGCTCGCAGAATGGGGAGATGATTATACCCCAAGACTGCTTTCTTCAAGAATTTTCTGTGCAATTGAAATGGTTTGCCAGATTGTTTTAGTGGTTTTGCCCATCGTTGATGGTTCAGAGCAAACAAATTCTATTGCCAGGAGGTCTATTGTACAAAGGCCAGCTGTTGAGGGAATGTGTAATAGCAGTCACAGGATGTTGCCGCTATTCAGGATATAATCCTTACCTCTTGATTTATAGTTGGGTTTAAAAATAAGAGTGTATGTGTCGGGCCGTCAGGTGGTCACATCCTGGGTTTAAAAGATCCCCCCCCCGATGGGAGATACCTCGCCTGTCTTGCTCGAGCCATTATTGGTCCAATTCTTCATGTCTCCTACCACTTGCCATTGTGACAGTGAGGCTGATGCAGCCTGGTACATCTGGGTGCCTAGAGGGAAGTTGTGACCTTCAGGTGGGATTTGTGTCCCTTCCTCAGTGCTCCCCCTAAAGTTGTGTCAGCGGAGGTGTTGTTAGTGGCTGTCTGGGTGACATATGCTGTTTCCAACCAGCTGTGCCTGGTTGGGGTTCCATGCTGCTCTGTGTTGATATCATTCTGTACTTTTTCTGGGACGGGGATTGGGACTAGGGTTATGACAGGGGTTGGGGAGAGAGGTTGTTTGACAGTGCTCCTGGCTCCGCTGCATTATAGCTTGACCCACCACCTATGCACACAACACTAGTTACTTCCTCAGAGGGACACTTTTTTGCACAAAAGGTTGTGAGCTGGCTGGGGATGAGGAGCTGTTATGGATGATAGCTGTGGTTGCTGAGTGATTCTTTGCAGGACCTTGCTGATGAGGGGCCTCTTCGATTGAATTTCGCTTAGGGTCTTCTGAGAGCTCTGCCATTGGGCTGGCTTGTTCCGTTGCTCTATCTGGTTTTAGTTCTGGTGTGGGCCTGAAGATTGGGTAGATGTCTGTGGGGTTTTGAGGGGGATTTTTTTCTGGCCCTTTCTCCTTTGAACTCGCCTTTGCTTTGCATTTGTTTTTGTTTTTGGGGTGTCTTTTGGGGGCAGATCTCCTTTAAAAATTGTGTCTGGGCGTGCCTTGAGGGCTGAGGATGCCATGGTCAATGAGTGGCCTGTTTACGGGTCTTGACTTCTTGAGCTTCTGTCCAGTGTTTTCTTGTTGGGGGTTTGTTCATTTCGGCCAGTTGGGGGGATTAGAGTAATGTCCTTGCATAAACTGCTGAGCATAGAAGGTAGGAAGCAGAGTTTGTCCACGATTTGACAGTATATGAAGCTGAGTAGCGCAGTGAGCGAGTCAGACTTTGCCTGTTTGAGAAGTGAATTCCGATCCCCTAATGTTCCTTCAATGCCCGCAACGATAGCTGCCAAGTGTTAAGCAGTGTCGGCTGGATGTCCATTTTATCTGATTGGTATTAGAGAGCCTCCACCAGAAGTTGCATAGTTTGTAGCAGGAATGCCCAGGCACTGTCTGTATTTGTTTGGTCAGTGCTTGGTTGGTCCTGTCTGCCTTGTTTAGCCCTTTCTCCACTGGTTGTGCTGAAGGCTGCTACCCCACCTTTTGTGGTGACTATCGAGTCGTAGGCCAGGGACGAGTCCTGTGAGTTGGCTGTTAGCATATCCTCTTATTCTTGCATGCCCAGGCATGATAACAAACCTTGCTCTTCCACTGGTTCCTCTTGGTGTGCTTGATGTGTGGGGGACAAATGATATGGTTTGTCACTATTTGGTGGAGAGAGCTGTGACATTGAAGTTGAAGTTGATTGCGGGTTCAGAACCTTGGTTTTTGGAGGGGGAGGGTTGGCCTCCTGGCTTATGGTTAAAGTCTAGTTTAGTTGACAATTCGGTGGCCTTTTGCCGTGTCTTATGCGTTTGTGTGCATCATGCTCTTCGGTGATCATTTTTGGGGATTTAGGCGTACAGGGGCTAGGTCACATGCTGTTGTGCTAAGATGTTGTCAGCCTCTGCAGGGTGAGTCTGAGCCCCGGTCCTGCTCATGGGTTGCAATAATGTCCAACCGCACCGTATTCCCTGATTCTTTTGATGTTGACAATGTCTGATCATTAATTGGCGGGCATATAGCAGTGATGGAGCTAGGACCTAACCCTCCTTCTATGTTAGCATTGGATAACTGGGGGGTGCTTACCTTCACTTGACTGCTGGCTTCTAGTGGCTGAAGGGGAGGCTGCAGGCCTTGAATGTTGCAGTTCCTCAAGAAGAGGACTCGACCTAGGTCCTTCAGAAAGCAGAAATGAATTAGTGCAGCATTTCTTTGCATTGACTGTTGCCTCGCCGGTGTTGCTACTTGTTGTATCTTCTTTGTCTGATTCAATCTCCATGAGTGATGAGCTGGACTCCATTGGTGCATGTTTTGGAGCCAATTGTGGTTTCCTTTTGTGCTTTCCTCCCACAGGTTTGCTGGGTGGAGGCTCCCTTACCCGTCTTGACCTCATCGATT
Organism: Calotriton arnoldi; assembly: GCA_963921515.1. NCBI lineage: Eukaryota > Metazoa > Chordata > Amphibia > Caudata > Salamandridae > Calotriton > Calotriton arnoldi. Next base: position 1,089,718 of record CAWUFW010001538.1, read on the forward strand.
GTTGACCTTTTGGCCAACGAGCTCAGGGCCGGTTAGTCAATGGTCAGTTGGCACTTCTTTCCTTGGGCTTAAGTCCATACAAATTGAGCGCATTGGTTGGTCTTTGGTTGATGCTTTAGTTGACGGTGCCGTTGCATCCCCCCCCATGCGGGTTGTTTTTCTTTGGGCAGGGGGGCATGAGCACGCCTGGTGGAGAAAGGGCAAGTCTGCCAAATGAGCATGTTGGTTGCCTTTAGGATGGTGGCGCTGCTGCTCCCCCACCTTTGTGGGTTCTTCCTTGTTTTTTGCAGGGTGGGGGAGCACGAGCATGCACACCTGGTGGATGAAGGAAGAGTCTGAATAGGTGGAGACAAAGATGAATTGAGTGTCGATGAGGGGAAAGCAATCGGAGTTAGTTGAGTGGGTGGATGGGTGTCACCAGGCAGCAAGCCACACCAAGAACTGGTTTGGCACTTCTGATGCCCTGCCCTGCCCCTTCTAACAGGGCCCCCTAAAAGGTGACTTTTGTGTTTTTGTCATCACACTGTGCCCCTCGATGCTCCCCGATATACTTTTTGATCACGTGGGCTGTCCTGTGGTTAAACAGCGCTGCCTCACCCCCTCTTCGTGGGTAGTTGTTGGATGGGGGCACAGGCACGTGCTTCTAAAATATTGAAGATTGAAGGCCAGGTCAAGCTGTTTTGTGCTGTATTTTGTTCAAGGCATGGCTGTGAGATTGCAGATTCTGTTGCCAGCGCCATGCCCTGGTATGATTTGCAGTGATTGCTCCCCAATTACGAGGACTCCAAGCTGCTGTGTGGAGCATCTATAAGGTGCATTTCACTTTGGTGCAGCATAGTGCCTGCCTGTTCCTGTGAAGTTCCTTTGAGAGGGCTTGTTGGGGGCTGTGCAGCAGGAAATGCAGTGGTGATTGAAGCCCCTTCGCTTTCAAAAGTATGCTCGCTCATTGGCCCCGGTGGTTCTTGTTTAAGAATGTGTGCTGTAGAAGTTGTGACTATTGGTGAGACGGGGGAGCACACAGAGGGAGACCATCTCCTGCCAGCGGTTCCGATGGGAGCTGGCTGTACTTCTTCACTCCTGCCAGATGGGAGCAGCTTTTGTTTCTGCTCCCGTCTGGTGGGGCCAAACCTATGTTCCCTGCCTGGGAGAGCGCGGTAGGGAGTTAGGCTTCTGTTACCTGTTAGCGCTCTCCCAGGCAGGAAACAACATAGGGCCTGGGGGATGGGGTTCCTGGCACACTGGCTGAAATCAGGCCCCAGGGGACGGAGAGTCCGGGCCATTGTATGGCTTGGAGAGGGATTCCCATAACCCCTCCCCAAACAAGATGTCGTGCACCGAGGAGTTTGGTCCCTGAGGCCATTAAATAACTCACGGAGGAAGGATGCATGCTCCATCCTCATAGAAAGCACATTGGTCAAGGGGTCCTAGGGGCCATAAAATGGCTCAGTAAGGGGGCGCATGCTACCCCCTTAAAAATGAATGACACACAGACCCCCAGGATCCTGGCCCACCCTGAGCACATTTATACCAGGTGCACCCTTGAATCTGGACAAATGTATGCGTCTCTGACAATCTGGTGTTTGTAGTGTCGTAGACAGTGGGCCCAACCATGTTACCTCAGGCAGTGGGGTAGACCCTGGACATGTAGCTATGTCGCCACCCCCTGTAAGCGTAAGCGGAGTGGGCTGGGCCAGCGTAGGAGTGGGAATCAATAGCCTGGGGCTCAGGGCGTGGTTCACTTCCGGGATGGCCACCAAGACGTGTGTCTCTGTTTCCGCCATATCCTGACCATAGGCCTACACACACGTGGCCGACCACCTTCAACGGCCAATATCACAGTGTCATTGTCAGGCTGGTAGACATGCGCAGACAGTCATGACAATGGTGTGTCCTAGGAGTGCAAGTGATGGAACCGCGCAGTGTACACAAGTAAATAGGCTCGGGGGAGTGAGGAGCAGCTGTGAGGCAACGAACTACACATGGATGCCGCTCATTTGCCACATGCAAGACATGTCAGACATGTATCACAAAGTCCCACACATCACACACCAATATACTAATAAGCCTGCCAACACAGAATGCCGAACCACCGATTGACACATCCCTCTCCCCTGTCACAGGTGATCAAGGATATGCACTCTGCCCGTGGATGATGACACCCCTCCGAGCCCCGAACACCCAGACCCAGAGGCAGTACAATGCGGCCCACATATGCACCAGGGGCATTGTGGAGCGCTCATTTGGCGTGTTGAAGTCACGTTTCAGGTGCCTGGACATCACAGGTGGAAGACTCCTGTACAGCCGGCAAATAGTGTGCAAGATGATCATTGCATGTTGTGTGTTGCACAACATATGTGTACGCATCAATGCCCCATGGATCCAAGTGCCTGATGCAACGGATGATGATGATGAAGATGAGGCAGGTGGACCACACCCCAGTGAAGCAGCAGCTGTAATAGCCTGAAGGGACACTATCATTCACAATTTCTTCACATAGGCACGTCACATGGGGACTGTCCTTAGCAATCATGGGACAGGTCAAAATGACCACAGGCACAGCATGTGCAAATAAATTCATTCCTAGACACATTCCCTGTGTGCCTGTCACTCCTCTGCATTGGCACATCGCTCGGACAAGTGTATGTTCAACATTTAGTGCTGTCAATTACACCAATGGCAATTGGATGGTGGGAGTGTCACCTCCGTTATCGGGATCCTGTTTTCCTGCGGACTGAACCGCGTCTTCCTCTTATTCTTCTCCTTGCCCTTCCCTGGCCCTGAGGTCCCAGGCTGGTCCTCCGTGGGGCTTGTGGGGTTCGGGTTGTCCTCTGTACTTGCTCCAGCTCCCTCCATTGTGCTTCGCAGTTGTTATGTCTTTTTTATTTCTTTCTGGTTTTTTTGCTGCTGTTATGGTGATTTTACCCGCCTGAGGTGGGAATTGCAAGCCTGCCGCTGCTTGTCGCTGATTTTTCTATTGCGGTTGGGCCCATCGCAACTTTTTTCACATTCGGGTTGAGATTTTTATCGCCGTCCCGCTGGTGTTATCGCGGACATTTGCCGCGTTATCGGGGTACTATCGCATGTTACCGCCACGTTGTGAATGCCACGTTAACATGGGGTTATTTTCCCGCGCTAGACGGCAATATGAGGACTTGCGTTAACCTATTTTGGCGATGATTATCGCACGTTCTTGAGAATATCCCCCAATATATTGACTTGTGTTACTACTTAAAATTCTAAATATAGTCCTATAATTCCATATTCCAAGGTTGCGGCAGACAGGTAAAATCCACTTCTTTCTAATTGCTTGATAACCTGGGCAAAAGAAAATAACATGCTCAACCATCTCATCAATCAAGGGTCAAAAAGAAAGGAGCTAACCCCAATACCGGAGTAATTATTTCATTTGGCAGTAAAGGCACATATGGGAAGAATCTCTAAATGCAGTTTAAGATATAGGTTCTTTGCCAGTGCCAGTGAAGATTCGATCACATCCAAATATGCGTCCATAGAATAATCCGCTTTAAATTCTAGAAAAGTGTAGGTAAGTGATCCTACCCTTGAAGAGCACGATACTTGGAGCCTGATTACAATGACGGTGGGACCGCCACTGACAGCCCATCGGTGGCGGTCCCACAGCCATCATTATACTGTTTACCGCCCGCCACATAAGGATGGCGGGTGGATGGTTGGCGGTCGGAAAGACCGTCTGACACAGATTTGACGGGCTAAAGGGGCTAGTCGGTTTGTCAGAGGGGCTTCTATCCCTACAACAGTGGTGGTGCCTGCCAGGCACCGCCATAGGGATTACAATGTGCCTTTCCGCCGCCCGTGTCATGGCGATTTACCGGACATGAAAAGGCAGGTGCAAAGGGACATGGGGGGCTCATAGCAGGCCCCCCTTCCTCTCCGTCCCTCTGACATAACCCCTGGGGGGCACCTATGGTGCCCCCAACATATCCCTGCACCATATGGCAGGCAATCAATCAATCAATCAATCAGGTGAATTGTAAGTGCATTACTCCCCCGTGAGGGTCTCAAGGTGCTGGAGGGTATGCAGCTCCGTTCAGTCGAAGATCCAGGTCTTCAGCGTCTTCCTGAAGATGTTCAGGGAGGGGGCGCGTCCGATGTCGATCGGGAACTCGTTCCAGGTCTTGGCCGCGATGTAGGAGAAAGCTCTTCCCTCTGTTCTGGCTGTGCGGATCCGCGGGTTTTCGGCGAGGGCGAGGTCAGCGGATCGGGGGTTTCGCTTGGGTGTGTGGAAGGAGATTCTCTCATTGAGGTATTGGGGTCCGGTGTTGTGAAGGCATTTGTAGGCATGGGTGAGTATCTTGAAGGTGATTCTCTTTTTATGGGAAGCCAGAGGAGGTTCCACAGGTGTTGGGTGATGCGCTTGTGTCGAGGGATGCAGAGGACAAGTCTGGCTGCGGTGTTCTGTATGGTCTAGAGTTTGCGGAGCAGAGACTTGTTGATCCCGGCATAGAGGGCGTTTCCGTAGTCCAGTCTGCTGGTAATGAGTGCGTGGGTGATGGTCTTCCTTGATTTGAGGGGATCCATTTGAAGGTCTTTTGGAGGATGCGGAGGGTGTTGAAGCAGCTGGAGGCGACAGCGTTGATCTCTCGGGTCATGGAGAGGGAGGAGTCGAGTACGATGCCTAGGTTACGGGCGTGGTCCGTGGGGGTGGGAGGGCTGCCGAGGGCGGTGCGCCACCAGGTGTTGTCCCATGCAGAGGGGGAGGGTCCGAGCACGAGGACCTCTGTCTTCTCCAAGTTGAGCTTCAGGTAGCTGTTGCTCATCCAGGATTCAACGTCCTTCATTCCTTACTGGAAGTTGAGTCTGGTGGTGATGGGGTCCTTGGTGAGGGAGAGGATGAGCTGGGTGTAGTCGACGTAGGATACTATGCTGACAATGGCGGCGATCCTTGGGGTACTCCGCAGTTGATTTTCGTTGGTTCAGAGAGGCAGCGTTGCAGTCTGATTCTTTGGGTTCTGCCGGCAAGAAGGAGCGGATCCAGTCGAGGGCGGTTCCCTGTATTCTGGTGTCGCGGAGTCTGGCGGTGAGTGTGCGGTGGGAGACGGTGTCGAAAGCTGCAGAGAGGTTGAGTAGGATATCAGGGCCGCGGTGTGTCCTTGGTCGAGGAGGGTGCGGATGTCGTCTGTGGCGAAGAGTAGTCCGGTCTAGGTGCTGTGGTTGCTGCAGAATCCGGATTGGGAGGGGTCAAGGATGGAGTTTTCTTCGATGAATCTTGTCAGCTGGGCATTGACGGTCTTCTCAGTGACTTTGGCCGCGAACGGGAGGAGGGAGATGGGTCGGTAGTTCTTGAGGTCCGTGGGATCTGCTGAGGGCTTCTTGAGCAGGGGTCTGACTTCTGCGCGTTTCCAGTCATCGGGATAGATGCCATTCTTGAGGGTGGCATTGATTGTGCGTTGTAGTCCTGAAGCGATGGCGGTGGCGGCTCTGTGGAAGATGTGCGACAGGCAGGGGTCCGTGGAGGCTCCTGAGTGGATGCCTTTCATGATTGAGGTGGTGTCTTCGGGGGTGACTGGGGTCCAGGAGGAAATGGTGGGCTGGCTGGCGTTGCTGGAGGAGGATGTGGTTTCGGGGTCAGGCCTCTTGTCGTTGAAATTGTCACAGAGGCCCTTCATTTTCAGATGGAAGAAGGATCCGAGCTTTTTGCAGAGGTCCTGGGAAGGGGTGATGTCCCTGGTTTTGCTGGGGGGCTTGGTGAATTCCTGGATGATGCTGAAAAGTTCCTTTGAGTTGCTGGAGTTGGCAAGGATCATGTTTTGGATGAAGGTCCTTTTGGTGGATCTGATGCGTTGGTGGTGTTCCGTCATGGCGTTCTTGTAGGTGGTGCGATCTTCAGATGTTTTGCTGATTCTCCAGTTCTTCTCGAGGCGTCTGCAGGTCCTTCGGGATTCTTGGAGATTGGCGGTGAACCAGTTGGCCTTCCTGGGGCACTGTCTGTCAGGGCTGCGTAGGGGTGCGAGCCCGTCTGTGCAGTTGGAGATCCATTTGTGGAGTTCCTTGGCTGCGAGGTTGGCATTGGTCGAGGTGGTGGGGGCGTCTCGGTTGAGGGTGTAGTTGAGCTGTTCCTCTGTGACTTTTCTCCAGTTCCTTCGTGGGGAGTGCGGTGCAGGTTTGGCGGCCTGGGTCTGTTGACGCAGGAGTGTATGCAGTGGTGGTCCGTCCATGGGGGTTGCGTGGTGTGGCTGAAGTGGATGTTGTTACCTCCTGTGAAGATGGGGTCCAGGGTGTGTCCTGCCCTTTGGGTAGGTGTGGTGTTGAGCTGTTTCAGTCCGATGTTGGCAAGGTTGTCCAGGAGGGTGGGGGAGTTGGGATCGCTGGGTTGTCGAGGTGGAAGTTCAGGTGAAGGTGATGGCGTGGGGGCGTTGAGGTCGACGATGGTAGTGGTGAACGGAGGTCCGGGGGGTCTGTAGGTGAGGGTGCCGCGGAGTGTGGTTCTAGGGCTGGTCTGGATCTGGAAGTGCAGGTGTTTGGTGGTGGAGAAGGAGTCGCTGGTGGTGGATGTGAAGAGTCGGAGGGAGCTCTTGTGTGCGATGGCGAGTCCTCCCCCTGGGCTGTTGGGGTGATCCTTCCTCTGGAACTTGTATCCGTCAGGGATGGCGGTGGCGATGTTGGGGCGGAGGAGGTGTTAGTCCAGGTTTCTGTGAAGAAGGCGACGTCTGGTGAGAGGGTGTCGAGGAGGTCCGAGATCTCTATGGCGTGTCTGTGCGGGGAGCGCATGTTGAGGAGGATGCATTTCAGGGCTTCAGTGGTGTTGGCATTTGGTGTTGGGGGGGTGGCCGTGGGGATGTGTGCGGTGGTGAAGGTATGGGGCAGTGACGGCAGGAGAACTGTCCGTGGGTGGTGCTCCGTGTTGACCGCTGACAGTTGTTGCTCCTTCCGGGGTCGAGTACGAGGAGGGCGGCTGAGTCGTAGCGATGGATGGTGGGAGATGCAGGGTTCCTGGCGCTGGTTGCGGTCGGGTCGCGGACGGGTGCAGACAGGCTTGCCTTTGGCACACCTTCGCCGCGCCAGGGGCGCGCGGCCACGCAGCAGCCGGCATTAAATAGGGCAGGGGGGAGGGAAGTACAGCTGGGAGGCGGGCGCGAGAATGGCAGGGATGAGGCGTAGGCAGGAGCCTGGGGGTGGAGGAGGGCCTCGAACACCTACCAGGAGAGAGAGGTGTCTGGGGCAGCGGCAGGCAAGGCTACATCAGAGTTGCTTGGGCGGAGAGCGGGACCCTGGCCAGGAGGTCAGAGGTCCTGCTCATACACCCGAGCAGGGGTCGGCATTAAATAGGGCAGGGGGAGCACAGCTGGGAGGCGGGCGCGAGGATGGCAAGGCGGAGGGGCCATGGGGGAGCAGCGGTGGGAAAAAAGGGCAGCGAGAACGGGCAGGGAGGAGAACGAGGGCACAAGCACAAAAAACAATGAAGGGCAGAAAAAACAGAAACACAGACAAACAGGCACAGAAATTACAGTGAAAAAAACAGGAAAGACAGGAAATGACACCACAAACAAAAACGGGCACAACAAGGCAGACAGACAGCAGTGGAGCAGCAGAAGAGCAAGGCTCTCCCACTGGACTACCAGGGATGAGGCACAGGCAGGAGCCTGCGGGTGGAGGAGGGCCTCGAACACCTACCAGGAGAGAGAAGTGTCTGGGGCAGCAGCAGGCGAGGCTATGTCAGAGCTGATTGGACGGAGAGCGGGACCCTGGTCAGAGGTCCTGCTCATACACCCAAGCAGCGGCCGACATTAAATAGGGCAGGGGGAGGGAAGCACAGCTGGGAGGCAGGTGTGAGAATGGCAGGGGGGAGGGGCCGCGGGGAGCAGTGGTGGGAAAAAAGGGCGGCGAGAACGGGCAGGGAGGAGAATGAGGGCACAGGCACAAAAAAAACAACAAAGGGCAGAAAAAACAGAAACACAGACAAACAGGCACAAAAATTACAGTGAAAAAAAACAGGAAAGACAGGAAAAGACACCACAAACAAAAACGGGCACAACAAGGCAGACAGACAGCAGTGGAGCAGCAGAAGAGCAAGGCTCTCCCACTGGACCACCAGGGATAAGGCGCAGGCAGGAGCCTGCTGGTGGAGGAGGGCCTTGAACACCTACCAGGAGAGAGAGGTGTCTAGGGCAGTGGCAGCCCGCAGCACCCACTGCAGTACAAAATATACACTTTGCGACCACCTTGAAGGCGGTCGCATCGTGATTCAGGATGCGGGACCGCCGACAGCTTGTCAGGCGACCCCGTTTCCCACCAGGATGCTAGTCGGACATAAGTGCGACCACCATCATAATCAGGCCCTTGGTTATCTATAAATTGTCAGTAGGTGCATTTTAGCTCGGATTTGGGGATTGACCCGGCATTGCCAGGGGAAGACCTCAAATTGGAATACCCAATCTGACCCAAACAGACTTCCATAGACCATAGTCAAGGAATCTTATAATCCACAGGTTGCCTCATAACATCTTCTAGGGCCATAAAAAAAGTACGGAATTCGGGGGTAACCCACAACCTTAGCCAGAACAAAAGTGGCCTTACCCCAACAACATCATTAAGCTGCTGAAGGACATAATAAATGTTTTTACTAATTTAATAACTTTGTAGCTTTTTCCTACACTCCACCTTAGGAAGATATGTACTTTTGTGGTGGCGATTTCTGCCTATACATGTAAAAATTTACAAGTGGTATCTTTACACTTGTAAATTAGCTTCACACCATCGTTTCAGAGGGTGGAGACATGTAAGCCTAGACTTTGTAGTAAATTTCCGGGGGCATCAGGTCCAGGGGACAAATTGACACTTTTCACCACATCAAATGAAGTGTGCTTGTTGTGGCCACATTATGTGTCGTATGGCAGGTACAGGTATTTCGGCTGTCCCATACCAGACATTTGCAGAAGTGAAATCGCAACTTAAAAACATGTCAGAAAGCCTGAAGATAGTTGTGTGGATGTGCCTTTCACGCAGTATTGGGCAGCATTGTGGCATTTCCATATATTTAATAATCGAAATTTATGTTGCAGACAGGATCTTCTATTCAGAAGTAACGGTTCACAAATGCAGACATTGTGGAGCAAGGATTCAATCCCCCTGGCACAGAGTCTGCATTGCCTGTTATCATCATCCTTCCGGCCCTACCAAAATATTTTTAAGGGGATCAATCCAAATCTTAGTTTCATCAGGTGCTTTTCATTTCCTTACCCAAAGGAGGGAAAGGTAGCTTGGGAGAACTCCTGATGCATAAATCATGACTGCCCAGCTACCATGGGCCTTTCCCTTCAACGACTGCACATCCCAATCCACAGATACAAATTTTGCTCATTTTAAGAATGGCTTGGAAATATGATAGCTAGGAAGTTGCTTTCCAAAATGTCTTCCAAGTTGGCCAGTGAAGTGTCCAATTATCGATAGTATGGACTGTAGAGAGTTTATTACTGCCCATAAAGTGTGTTTTAAGGTGTCAGTCTGTGCTTGTTTGGCTTTTAGGCAGTAGGCTACAAATTGTGCATTCATTATCAGATGTGGCAAAGTCAAGTTGAATGTTAGCCACTGTAGCATCCTCTCCAGCACAGTAGCATGTACATGAACTACGCCACACTCGGACCTCGATATTACACGTCTTTACTTCTCAGAGCATGACTGGTAACTGGCACGTACTCCATCATGAATTTTATCAACCACACTCAATCACTCATGTCACTAGACTACAGAGTCCGTAAGAGACCTTAGGGGTCCCGCACTCTATAATACACAAGACACCACATCTCTACACTTGTTAAATAAAAAGTACACAAAAAAATAATATATATATATACCTCATAGTTCCTCAATGAGTCGTCGAGGTGCTTAAACCATTCTTCCAGATCTCATGCTGTGAGGCTGAGGAAACCCAGGTGAAACCACCACAGCAGGCACTGGTGAACTAGACACTGATGCAGTCCTGGAGCTCTCCTGGCCCTCTGATGACAAAGTCTCACTCCTGATGTCTGGAGCCAACTGACTCCAAGGCAGGTGCTTGAAATGTGAGGAATGCCTTGTAATGGACTTTCCTGGATGACAAGCAGTCTCCATGTGTCGTTTACTTGTTTCCAACTTGCCATGGATTGACATTGAATGTAGCGCCAGATTAGCGTTTGTGCCTCTACTTGACAAGGACACGATCCCCATTCTGAAACGTAATGTCCCGAGCACATTGATGCTTGTCTCCATAAAGTTTTATTCATTACTTGTGAGAAGAATCAGTGAGTCAAACTTTCCTGGCATCAAATGTTCTTTCAGTGGGCCACTGGGGCAGCTTGATGCCCATGGCTCTTCAGAACATCAGGGTGGCTGGGCTTTCACCAGTTGTAGGATGAATCACTGACAAAATATCGACCTCAAAACCATCGAGGTACAAAAATATCGTGCCAAAAATATCGAAGTAAAGAATATCGACATCCTATCTACATCATGGTAAGTACAAAAATATCGGAAAAAAAATATCGATGTCAAAAAAATTGTTGTAAAAAATATTGTTTTTTTAAATGTTAAAAAAATAATCTAAAATAAAGTAAATAATACATATAAATAAAAGAAACATATTTAAAATTATTTAAAAATGTTTAAAAATAAAAACATACATATAATGTTAAAATAAATTAAACATACTTATAAAATATAATATACATACTTAATAATATTCATAAATAATTATTTTAATAACTTATAAATTGTTAAAAATATTTTATAAATTATAAATACAGACATACACATACAAAAATAATATTAGACAAAATTTAAAAATATATTTAACAAATTTAAAAAATTACAATATTTTTAATGTTTGTAAAATAAATTATACACAACATTAAGTAAAACAATACAGAAAAATATTGGATAGCAGAGGGAAAAAAATTACTATTCCCACTACAAAGAGTGCAACAGTAGGGAAAGTGTTGGATAGTGTAGGGGTAAAAATTACTATTCCCACTCCAAAGAATGCAACAGTAGAGAAAGTATTGGATAGCGTAGGGGTAAAATTTAGTATTCCAACTCCAGAGAGTGCACCAGTAGGGAAAGTGTTGGATAGCCTAGGGGTAAAAATTGCTATTCCCACTCCAGAGAGTGCAACAGTATGGAAAGTGTTGGATAGCGTAGGGCTAAAAATTACTATTCCCACTCCAGAGAGTGCCACAGTAGGGAAAGTGTTGGATAGCGAAAGGATTAAAATTACTATTCCCACTCCAGTGAGTGCAACAGTAGGGAAAGTGTTGGATAGCGTAAGGGTAAAAATTACTATTCCCACTCCAGTGAGTGCAACAGTAGGGAAAGTGTTGGATAGCGTAGGGGCAAAAATTACTATTCCCACTCCAGATAGTGCAACAGTAGGGAAAGTGCTGGATAGCGTACGGGTTAAAAATAACATACTTGGGGCGTGGCTGAGCCGCGAAGCGCGATGGCCGCAGCTTAGCGAGGCTCCGTAACTTCCCTTCCTCCCCCGTCTATCCGAGTCACTTATCCGCAGTCCAAAAGTGAATTCCTTCGTCGGAAGGCATCCGTGAGCAAGCCCTGCGGTGGCGGACGCTGGGTATCGGCGGGAGACCTGGAACAGAAGACATGACTGACTGCGGCCTGCTCGGGACACGGACGCTGGGGGCTTGCGTGGTGGCAGAGGCGGAGTGCGGGCCTGGCTACCCCTGCGGCCCGACCCATAGCCACCGGATCACCGCTGCCAGCTGAAAGACTCGAGGACCGGAGAGCTCCGGCGTTCCCCCCCTCCCAAGGCAGCGTTACTGCGAAGTGCTCCGGGAGGCATCACACTGAATCTGCGGCCTGCTGAGTGATGGAGGCCAGGACCGCACGTGGACGCGGAGGTGGCGTGCAGCCGCTCGCGCTCTGCCTGGCTGCCTCGTGGGTCGGGCGCCCGCGGCGCTGAGTGGCTTTAGGTCTGGCCCGGCCTCGGGACATTGCTTCAGGGTGGACCGGGATTGCGAGAGAGGCGCTGACCCACGGCAAACATAGAGACGCCCGCATCCCCTCTGTTGTGCACCAATTGTATCGGAGCCCCCGCGGTAAGCTTGCACACCTAGACTGCCATCACCACACGGCACTATCCAGCGTGGGCCTCCTTTAGCTGTTCTTCCCCCGACTGCGCAGCGCCATTGTATTCCAAGGGCAGCAGGACTGGAGGGAGGATCACCCCGTGCCTCTCCAGCAGCCATCGCCACTGGGTCCTATTTCTCTAACTTTTCCCTTGGGCGCAATGTGCTATTGCCACTGCACACCCGGCCCTTTCTGGTGAAGGCGTCGACCACCCCTACTGAGACCGGACAGGTACTTAAGACCCAAGACCCAACTGCGGGTGTCTTCCTGGTACTTCCCTGAATAAAAAACCAACCCTTGGATCACTAGTGGCCCGTACAGGGTGGCGGTGCGCCTCCAACGCCAAGAGTGACTCCGGACTGCTGGCCTTGCTGCATCCTCTCACTACCAGCACAGCGAGGACAAGGGATCAAGGCGCAATGTCGTCAACTAGAGGCAGCAAAACAGTGCAGCAGAACAGGCTGGACCGATACACTCTCCCCAAAACATCATTGCCTAACCCCTCGCCCACGGGCAAGGGCGGAGGAACGCAAGAAGAGGTAGACCCGTAACCCACACTCAAAGACATCCTGGAGGCAATCGCGGGGATCAAGACATCACTGGAGCACAAGATGGACGCGATTACCGTGGAAGTCAATCTAATCCGGGCGGACCTGAACAAAAATAGTGAGCGAGTCAAGCAAGTGGAGCTCACAACTGCAAGCCTCATGGAGGTTACTTCCCAGCTGCAAACAGACATCAAAGAATTGCAAACTTTTCAGAAATTCGCGTAAACCAAACTAGATGACTATGAAGGGCGGAAACGGAGCAACAATGTGCGAATTTTAGGGGTCCCGGAAAAATCAAAGGGACAGGCCACAGATCTCTTCGTTGAGGACCTGATTCTTAACCACTTGCAACCCAAGGGGCTCGGGAAATTCTTCGTCATCGAGAGGGCCCACAGAGTCCCCGGGGGTCGTCCGAGACCGGGAGCCCCCCTCATCCAATACTGGCCAGAGTCCTCAACTTCCGGGATCGGGACGTTATACTCCAGCATGCTAGAACGGGAACTCCACTTCGGTACGACAACGCAGACATAACCTTCTTTCCGGACTTCACCCAGCTGGTCCAGAGACAAAGACGTTCCTTTCTGGGAATCAAGAAGACACTGCGGGACAAAGGCTACAAGTACGCCATGTTGTTCCCAGCCAGGCTTCGGGTGGAAGCTGATGGCAGGGCCTGGTTTTTCGAACATCCGGAAACCGCTGCAGACTGGTTGGAGAGCCGCTGAACAGCAGTCCGCATGATATTTGGGGTACTGTTGATGGGGTGGGGGCGGGTGTGGGCTAACGAGCGAGGGTGGTGGCGAATTTGGCCTGTGAGATTATCTGCCGGGGCGTGAGGGCCTGCACCGAAATATACCGTAAGACATTTATGTAAGATAAGAACCTTCCCTAACTGCACTATTGAGTTAATTTGACTTGCACTTGAGGTCTTTGTATAACAGTAATACCTGTAATGGGGAGGGGGGAGGGGACACTGCGCACCCCCTTTTCTACTTTTAGTTATCTTGCATGGGCGACAGGCACGCTGCAAGTTGGATCATGGGCAGTTTGAAGCCCAGAGTGCAGGGATGCAGGGAGGGGGGTGGTTGGGAAGGGTCGTTAAAGTTATCAAGTTTTGAATTTTATGTAGTAATTGTTTTATTGACAACATCAAAATGTAACACTGTACAGGAGCAGTACAATCACATGAGTCCAGATGGGTACACAGTGGGACACAGGGGTTAAGATCCTCAGTCGGAACGTCAATGGGCTCGGCGATAAAGTCAAGCGTAGCATGGTACATCAGTACATCAAGAGACAGGCCCCGGACGTCATTCTCTTACAGGAGACGCATTTAGTAGGGAACACGTGTAAGGCGATGAACAGGGGAGGATATAAGCTAGCGGCCCATGCAGGCTTCACGACCGGGTCGCGAGGAGTGGGCATTCTACTCAAGAACTCATTCCCTTTTACAGTACAATCCACCTGGTCCGATAACCGGGGCAGGTACATAGGAATCTCGGGTGTCTCGGGTGTCTGGGAGGGTAGAGTCGTCACATTTGTCTCAGTATATGTTCCCCCTGGCTTTCAAAGTGATACGTTTAAAGATCTGGGTGCGATCCTATTGTCGCTTCCAGAGGGCCTCCTCATGATAGGGGGGACTTTAATGCAGTAGTTTCTGGAGCACTGGATTGTCACCCCCCACAGGGTATTAGACCTGCACAGAAGTGGCTGCCTGACTTCCTTGAGGCCATGGGGCTGGTGGATGGGTGGAGGATACACAACCCGGACAGGGTCCAATACACCTTTTTGTCGAGTGCCCATCGTAGCCTCTCCCGCATTGATTATGTCCTAGTTCCAGCATCACAGGCGCTTGATATTCGATAGGTTCGCCACTTAGGCAGGGGTATGTCTGATCACTCCCCGATCTGGATGCATGTAATCCTGGGCCAGATGAGGGCAGGGAGAGTCACTCCCATTAATCCGTGGTATCTCCGAGACCCTGACACACGAAAGAAAATAACCCAAGCCACGGACCACTATTTCCAGGAGAATGAGGGTACGGTAGAATCAGCCCAAACGTTATGGGAAGCCTACAAGTCGGTAATCCGCGGGCAAGCCCTATCCCTTATCGCGGGAAAGAAAAAAGACAAACAGAAAGACATAGTGCAGGCAGAAGATGAAGTACTTAGATTAGAAGAAGAGTTAGAGGGGATGGTAACTCCTGAGTAATTGCACCTCTTGCATCTAAAACAAGACAAGTTTAAAGCCATAGCAACAGACAGAGCTAGGGCTCAAGGGAGGGAAATGCAAAGCAGAATTTACGAGCAGGGAGATAAGGCGGGGAAGTTAATCGCATGGTTAGATAGGAAGGAGTGGGCCGGCCGCCTTGTACCTGAGCTGCACGTAGAGGGTGTCGGCTCTATCACTGACCCACAGGAAATCACTGACCGGTTTGCCGAACATTATCAGACGGTGTACCGCACGGAAGGGCAGTGCACAGACGAAGATAACTGCTCCTTGATCCGGGATGTCTTGCTTCCCACCCTGATGGACGAAAATTGTGAAGACCTCGAGTCCGACATATCGGAGGATGAAATAGCGCAGGCTATACGGGCGATCCATTCCGGTAAAGCCTCAGGTCCCAATGGCTTACCCATCGAGCTATATAAGCTTAGGCCAGACAAGATAGCCCCTTATCTCCGATCATTGTTTATAGCCAGCAAGGAAAATGGGACACTCCCTATGGATCAAAGGATAGCCAGCATAGTGGTCATTCACAAAGAGGGTAAACCCAAAACCAGCTGTGCCTCATACAGGCCTATATCCTTACTCAACGCAGAACCCAAGATCCTAGCGAAACTATTGGCGATCAGGCTGGTAAAAGTGATAGATAGCTTAGTCCATCCTGACCAATCAGGCTTCATGTCCCATCGCAACACAGCCTTAAACCTGCACAGAGTACATGGAGTTTTGGGTAGAGCAGCAACTATTCAAGAACCAGCAGTACTGGTCTCATTAGACGCCACTATGGTGTTTGACAAGGTGGAGTGGGCATACCTCTTTGCTGTCCTCGACAAAATGGCATTCGGGCCCCAATTTGTGGGCTGGATCCGATTACTATACTCAAAACCAATGGCTCAAGTGGTGGTGAATAACCGCAAATCAACTGCATTTCAGCTAAGCCGGGGTACACGCCAGGGGTGTCCCTTGTCCCCGCTCCTGTTTGCTTTGGCCCTGGAACCTCTGGCGGCATGGATCCGCAGGGATCCAGTGATTTGCGGTATGCGTTGGTCCCCGGACTGGGAAGATAGGATATCCCTATATGGAGATGATATTCTGTTATATTTGACTTCCCCAAGAGCCTCCTTAATACGCCTATTAGATATCCTAGCAGTGTTTGGCAGATACTCCAGATTCACCATAAACTGGACTAAATCTGTTGTCTATGTCCTACGGGGAGAACCACCTGTCCTCCCAAGGAACTGCCCAATCCAGAGAGCGACTGAAGGCTTCCGATACCTTGGCATTTTTATTTCGTTAAGTCCTACACTCCGTTTCGCCCGTAACCTCCTGCCACCAATACAGAGATTGAAAAGGGACATAAGGAACTGGAAGTCTTTGCCCCTCTCGTTGCTGGGTAAAGCTGCCCTTTTCAAAATGATGGCTCTGCCCCGCTTCCTTTACGCTCTCCAGAACTCATTGGATCCGGTTCCCAAGTCATACTTTCAGGAAGTAGAGAGTCTCCAGAGAGATCTCCTGTGGGACGGAAAGCCCCGAATTGCTTTAACCAAGCTCACCCTAAACTGGTACGACGGTGGCATCAGCTTCCCAGATATTAAAAAATATTATTGGGCGACCCAACTAGCGGCCATAAACCAGGGGAACTATGGTCGCCTCGATGACCCAGGATATGCCATGGACAGATGGCTTCTCCCAGGGAGAGACTACAGCAGAGCACTCTATTCTAGACCCCGTAAATACCCCCTAACAGGACCAACCGCACACTCGGTCCATACATGGCATGTGGTGAACAAATATCTGGGTTGGGACCGCAGACTCACCCTGGCAACACCCCTGTGGAGCTCTGAAAAACTCGGAAACCTGTGGCAAACCAAGGGCTTCGATAAATGGGACCTTATAGGAATTTCCCAAATTAAAGATCTCTGGGTTAAGGATGAAATCCTCCTGTTCACTTCCCTTCAACAACAATATAGTCTGGCGGACACTGAACGCTATAGATATCTCCAAGTCCGGCATGCCCTCCAGAACCATCTCACTAGGAAGTCCTCCCTCCCCACTGCCTCTCCCTTAGAGGACAGAATACTCGATGGCCACATGCCCGAAAAAGCCATCTCCTTGATCTATAAAAAACTAATTAATAATATGGAAGACCTGCTCCAACCTCTCAAGGTGAAATGGATAAGGGACGGACTGGAGCTAGACGAGGAAGACTGCCAAGAAGCAGTCTCCTCCCCGAGGGAGGTGGCAATTCAAGCCCGATTACGACTAGTACAACTCAAAATTCTTCATAGGATATACATAACCGGCCCAGGATTGGTCCTCATGGGTAGGGCTGATAGTGGGGAGTGCAGGCGTGGGTGTTGAAGGGACGGCACTTTCATCCACATTTTATGGGAATATGAACACATGCAAACCTACTGGCATGCCATACACCACACCCTCAGTGAGGTACTCACAATAGACCTGCATCCGGAGGCGCGCAGGTGCCTCCTGAACATTTGGGAACCGACAGACCTTACCTCCTACACTAAGCAATGGGCAACACTAGCGTTAATGATCGCAAAATGAAATATAGCACAAAACTGGGGAGCCCTTCAACCACCCATAATAGAAAAATGGAAGGAAGATCTGGACTGGTGCATGTTCCGGGAGAAATCAGTCTATATTGCCAGAGGGTGTCCAGGGAAATGGAACAGGGTCTGGGGGCCCTGGAACTCATACAGGGGAGATATTTGCACCCCACCCGCACCTTTGAATGAAGATGAGAATCTTACACTCCCTAATTGTTACATATCGTGCATTGTGACTTGAATCACTGTAACCTTGTATGGAAGTTTGAAAAGTACACTGTCTCCTAATCATGTTTCAATGTAGCTTGCTATGTCGATGTTATTTAATAAAAAGAAATATAAAAAAATAAAAATAAAAAAATAACATACTTATTAATTAAATAATTGTTTTAATTAAATAATGATGTATTAATAAATGAACAATAAATTAATTATAAATACCAATAAATGAAAATTAATAATTACTTTAATAGCATTAAATTTCTTCCCACCCTATTCCCCAACAAACACAAAACTCACTCCACATAAAATTTAACACAATTAACATAATTATCAATTAATCAATTAATAAAAATTTATTAACAATTAATAATGAATTAACAATAAAATAATTATCAATACCAATAAATAATAATTACTAAAAATTAATTACCAATTACTAATTTATCAACAATACATTAATTATCAATACCAATACATATTAATAAATAATTACTTAATTATAATAAATTACTTCCCACCTATTCCCCTATAAACACACAATCCGCTCCTAAACTAAATTAACACAATATATTTATCAATTAATTAATTAATAACAATTAATTACCAATTAATAATTACTAAACAATACATTAATCATCAATACCAAAAAATAAAAATTATTAATTACTTTATTATAATTAATTTACTTCCCACCCTATTCCCCTATAAACCCACAACCCACTCCAATAAAAAATGTATACAATTAATATAATTATCAATTAATAAAAATTAATTACCAATTAATAATTCATTAACAATAAATTAAATATCAATAACAATAAATAAAAATTAAATTACTTCCCACCCTATTCCCCTATAAACCCACAACCCGCTACAGAACTAAAATGCAAAATGTAATTAAAAATAATTAATAATTTCAAAAAATTATGAATTAATTTACTATAATTAAATCACTTCCCACCCTATTCCCCTATAAACCCACAACCTGCTACGGTACTAAAACGCAAAATTTACTTTAAAAAAAATTACTAACTTCTAAACAATTAATACATATATTTAAAAAAATAATACAAAACATAACAAAACATGTGGAACACATACATATAAAATACATACTAAAATACATAACACTAACATAAACATCGATATTATTAACACCGATATTTTTACTATCGATATTAAATTAACAAAAATGATATTTCTTACCTTCAGGTCGATATTCTGGTCACCGATATTCTTGATGTCGATATTCTGTCCCTACGATATTTAAAACTCGATATTAACCCCTTCTCTGCGGCGCGAATTCCGCTGCGGTGCGGGGATTTAATTAGGGGGCGTAACCCCTTGCGTGCTCAGGACGGCCGGGGGCCGTCCTACGTCACGGTAGGCGTGTGCGGAGGACGGCCGGGGGCCGTCCGAACTCCGCCCACTAATTAATTTTTCTGCACAGGCAGGGAATTTGCCCGCGCTGGGGAATCGGCAGCGTTCGGACGGCCCCCGGCCGTCCTGAGCACACACCCACTGTGACGTAGGACGGCCGGGGGCCGTCCTGAGCACACAAGGGGTTAATGTAGGTCGATATTTAAAAATCGATATTTTGTCTGTGCACCTTGTAGGATAAGGGGTAAATCTGTAAGCACGAAGAGTAGAATGAAGAACTGACTGATCAACTCCTTCTGGCACAGCGCACTGGACAGCCTTCTTAAGAGGGCTCATATAATGTTTAACAATGTCTTTAGCCTGCGGTCAGAGAGGTGTGCTTTTCTATTGCCTGATATTCAAATAAGTTAGAAAGTCTTTGAATTTCCAACCCTTGAATGGTGGGCCATTTTCAGATATTAAAATGGACAAAATACCCCAATTTACAAATATGCCTTCTAGTTTTTCAAATACTCGATCACGGCTGATTGACAAAAGGTCTTCCATTAGAAGAAACCAGGAGTATTCATCTATGATTACCACGTAGTAATAGCCATTCTCAAGAGGCCCAAAGAAGTCAACTGCAATGTTCTCCCAGACGTGTTTTGGATTATCTGACTTGTTCAAAGGATGCTGTGTTGCATTGGGAGATAAACAGTTACACAAATGACAAGCCTGGAGCTCTCTCTCAACTCGCTCATCAAGATGAGGGAACCAAACACGGCTGTGGAGGGCTCACTTTGTGGTGACAATTCCACGATGTCACTTATGTGCCACTTCAATTACTTGCTATCATAGACTTTCAGGATTGACATAATCCCTTCTTGTGTAACTGACATTTCATCATGCACATTCTTGAATTTCTGATAAGCACTGTTGTTATCAAGAGGTCGAGTATGCGCTCTCCAGGATGGATGCATAATAATGTCTCTAAGAATGAGCATATTCCTATCGGCATTGATAGTAGCACTTAATTGCTCCATGAACACGGCTTCAGCAGTGCCGGATCTCACAATAAAATTAGCGTAGGCCTCGGCCATTTTAGAAGGGGTACCCTGACACTGTATGGGGTCTCAAAAAAATTAGCCTGCAGCGTTTTGATCCTTTCCCAGCTGGGGCACAATGGTATAGTCATAGTCTTGCAGTGGCTGCCCCACCTCTCAATGCGAGGGGACATCTTGGTATTTGGATTGCCAAAAATAGTGATCAGTGCTTTGTGACCCGTAACAGGCATAAACTGATTCCCATACAGAAACACAAGAAAATGTTTGCAAGCCCTCACAACAGCTAGGCTTTCTTTCCCAGGTTGTGAGTAAGCTCATGCAGTCTGTGAAAAACTTCGGCTAGCATGAGCTACAAGACGCCTTTGCATTCTATGAGGTCTAGACTCCTGAAATTTTATAGTCCTAGGGGTATATTCACAAGAACGTGTGATAATTACCGCAAGAGTAGCCTAACGCAACTCTCAATATCGCAGCCAATCACGGGAAAATAACCCTGTGTCAACGTTGAATTCACAACAAGGTGGTAGCATGCGATAGTCACCAGATAACGCATCAAATGACAGCGTGAAAATCAACGCCACGCTGAAAAAATGTGAAACGCGAGAAATCAAGCGATGAGGCCAATCGCGGTACAGAAATCAGCGAACACCAGCCACAGGCCTGTAAATCCCACGCGTCTGGCGGGAAAAAGCACCATAAAAGAAAGAAAAAAAAAGCTCAAAAACAATTCAAACTGCGTAGCAACATGGATGCACCCGGACCAAGTGCAGAGGACAAGCCGAACATCACAAGCCCTACGGAGAACCATCCAGGAACCCCGCTTCCGGGGAAGGGCAAGGACAAGAGGAAGAGGAAGACCGGGTACAGTCTGCAGGAAGACCAGATCATCGTCACGGGGGTGACCGAACACCATCAACAACTGTTCGGCACCTCCACTGTGGCACTGGCAACCCAAACCGAAATATGGCAGGCCATCGTCACCAACGTCAATGCAGTCGGAGTGTCCAGGAGGTCACTGGAGGAGGTCAAGAGGTGCTGGCATGATCTGAAAAGTCAGACCAAACATAAGCTCGCCGCCAACAGGGAGGCAGCAACGGCAACTGGAGGTGGGAGTCCTGCGACACAGGAGGAGCTGGATGAGCTGGAGCAAATGGTGGCCACAGTCAGCAGTGAGGAGATGGTGGCAGGATTGGGGGGCCTGGACACAGCACGATACGACCTGACTCAACAGCAACAGGGTAACGACTAGGGACGGGGGGGACGGGGGGAGATGGGCACAATGGCACACATGCACAATTACGTGTAGCACACAGCACACCCACAATGACCGTGGAACATGTCCCTGAATGCCTTGGCACACTGCAGCACACATAGAAATGCCAAGTAGGCCCCCATCCACAATGTGCACAGAGGGGCCCCCCCTATCACCAATATCACAACCGACCCGTGCACATGTGCTGAATCCAGCAAAGCAGCGGCTCCGTGACCCACACTGACTATGCAAGTAACACTGCATGTCCGATAGCATGGCAGCTGCCCCAAAAAAATGACATGGCCTACGAAGCGACATGGAGGTAGCCAAGTGCGGATCACATCCGTAAAGGAGCAGGTCACACTCCGACGTGTCCACGTGCACCCACAACCCATGCCTTACAATACACGCAGCAGACGAACAATGCACCAGGCCACAAAAACAGTCCGCAAGCACACATGACCCAAGTCAAAAGCAAATCAGGCCCCGAAAAGCACACAATTCAAAGGCACCCCGCCTCAAAGGGAGAAGGCTACATGAAATCAGAGCTGCAGGGGCAACTCCCCCACAATGCAGCACACACACATAGCAATCACAGAACATCAGCAATGAAGGCAATGTGGTACAAAGTGCAACACCAGCACCACAGGACAGAGCTCACAACAGGTTTCGCTTGTGCGTAGTAACTGTCCACCCACATCTGGCATTGCCTGACACTGTGTGATGATAATGTACGGGTACTACCAAACATCCGTCATGTAGTCGAAAAACACACTGACTGCCATCAAATAGCCAGCTCCCCCAAACAGTCACAATGTACATTGGCATGCAGTCTGAATGTAAACATCTGCGAATAATCACCATACATGTGAAACTCTGTTAACCTGCATCTCCCCTTTACATTGCAGAGGGACAAACAACACCCCCTGCAGAGCACACCACACATCCCACCATTGATGATGGAGGACAACCTGCACATATGTCAAGACACCCTCCAACGGATGCTGGACAGCCTCTGCACCCCACCCCCAGGAGCAGGCCAGGCCAGCTGCCTCGAGGTGACCCCACCACCTGCACAGACCACACAGCAGGAAACACACACCACCACGGCTGTCTCCCAGGACCCCCCGACCAATACATGGAGTTCCAACGGCGTGTGTTGGGTTGCCAGGTGGAGTTGGCTCATCAGCTGCGGGTGGGTTTCGAGCTCATGGCAGCCAAACTCGATGCCATACGTGGGTGTCTGAGTCCCATCAGGGACCACGTACAGTCCCTATCGGACACCCCCTGTACGCACCATGCTCCGCCACAGACCTTGGCTAACCTCGCTGGTGCCATGAGTCTAATACAAGAACTGTCTGGTCAGACAGGCACCAGCCATGACAGCACAGAGTTGTCACATATGTGGAGGGCAATTGTCACCATGGAGCAGATGCAGGCTGGAAGTATGTCTGCCACGCCTGGACACCAGCGAGTATTGGCTGGGAACAGCAACGCCCTGCAGTACTCCAACTTGCCATTGCTGCCACTAAGCCATCTCCAGATGACTGCAGCGTGAACATCGACACACACAGCTCCGACCCCTGATGTGTCCATGGCACACTGTGATGCTGCCCCATCACCTACGCAGTCTGATGTGTCAGGGGCACACAGCGATGCAGCCATCACCCCGCCACACACACCGGACACACTGGACACAGAACCCGTATCAGGGGAGTGAGAAGGGGATGTGAACTACTGTGTGAGGAAGGAGGCAGTAGCATCCATCACCGCCATATGCCCTGTCCCTGCCTGGTCATGACCTATGCATCATGCCCTGGGAAATACCTCCTACTGACCTCCGGAACACCCTGTGACATTCGCCAGGACCCCGACACGGACTGCCATTTCTTCAGCGCTGGCCAATCACACAGCAATCCTGCTGCGGACTGCACTCTCCCTCTTCCCAATCACTGTGCAATTCCCAAAGGACTCTGGTTGGCCCACCACTGGGCTTCCATGTGATGTGGGCTTGGATGGCCAGGTACAGCTCCAGCTCCGTCAATCACCTGAATGTGAATAAAACATTCTAAATCACACAGATGTGTCATCACTATGTTCACTCACATATGGAAGTATGGCTGGATTTGGGGACGATGATTGCACATGAAGGTACACCCTGGTAACTGACATCTATGCGCATGTCTATCCCTGAGACACAAGGCCAATTGGATGACTGTGAAGGTGAGTACTAGCTGTGTCCCCATTGCACATCAACAGCAATCTCACAACACCCCAACGTAGGCACACGTCCATGTGTTGAATAGGGCCATGTGTAGGAGTGACTAAAATGGTGGCAGGCCAGGACTGGTATCCCACACCACGTGTGACAGCAGAACTTCACGTCACATACCGACTTACACACATCTGTGTGGACACATTCTCTTGTGATGTATGACATTGCTCCACATGGTCAGAGGTTGGACACCATACACACATAGCTGAAGTCTTGTAAGTGCACATGTCGTCCAGCACCTATCCAAAAACAATGTCTGGCTCACAGAGGTGGAGCTTGCCAAAGGGACACACCCCCATTGCACATGCGTCAGTCAGTTCCTCCCTGTGTTGGGACGATGCTCATTGTGGCACACGAGTGGACAATCTAAACAACACACCTCACAGTTAGACACCAGTGGAGTGGCATAGGCTTTATTGGCATGTGCGTGTCAGTACGGACGAGGCAACAGTCACAACAGGCAGGGATATGCTTAAGACACTTACACGCAGCATGGGTACATGTCGAGGTTCAGATAATGTTGGGGCTGAAATGGACAACATTCATCACGGATGGCAATGCGCACAGCCCACCTTGCCTTTCTTGATGAGTCATGTGTTCTTTGGTGTCTGCACATTGCCCCGTGTGAGGGGGCACGACTCACTGCACGTGGGGTCTGCATGGTGCTCTGCCTCCGGGGTGCGCCGATTGTCTGCTCTGCCGACAGTGATCAGGTGTGAGGGTCCGACAGGTTCAAATGTCGTGGTACATTGCCATGTGTGTGCTCTCACCCAGCAGTGTGTCCGAATTGGCAACATTGCCAGACGACGCTGTGTTGCTCCGACCATGGACCTGCGTCACCTTGCACAGGTGTGTGTACACACGCGTTATTCCATGCACATGCATCCAGAGCCCGACCGAAGGCAGACGTGTCCTCTGTTGTGGTGGGATTTGTGAGCAATCCCCACGATGCAACAAGTTGTTGGGCCATGTGCTGTGGGTGGCAATCGGATGTGGCTGCAGGAACGTATTTACTCGTCCATGAATGCCCGTGCAGCTTCATGTGCAATGTGTTTCAATAGTACGTCGCTGTCATGTTCAAGGAACACCAGGGTGAGCCAATCCATTAGGTGGTCCGGGCAGGTGTGCTCAGCCCACGCCGTCTCACCGATCCGCAACACAGCCCAATAGGGGAGCGCCTCGATGTGGTCACTGCACACGAGAAATTGTGCGATCTCCCATGCACAACTACCAATACATACGCAGTATGTCAAGGCATCCCATGCACGGCTGTCTCGGTTACACTCCTGTTTGTGATCCAACAGGGGGCGCAGACACAAGTCATAGTCCAATTCATCAACAGTTGTGTCGGATAGGCAGACATCCATGGGACACTCGAATGTGCATGTTCGGCAGTGGATCCAGGGCTGGACGCAGGTGACTTGGGCAATGCGGAAGCTGAGCCTGTAACTGATCCGCAGCACTGCCAGTGGCAGTGCGCCCAGTAAATGCAGCATACATGCACGGTACTGTTCCACGTGACGGGGGTTGTGCATGTGCCCGGTATTGCCTGCCATTGCATTGGTGCATCTCGTGAACAGGCACTCTTCTGGACTGCGGCAGTTGTGTGGAGGATATGCCACAGCTCTGAGCAATGATTCAAATGTGTGTGCAACGTTGTGGGTTATGGGTTGCTGTTTCCGTGAGTGTCAAGGGCATCCCATGCGGGGGTACCACAGGCAGGGGCTTCTGTGTGTGGGCTGTGGATGAGTTGGATGGTTCATTTGCGGAATGCGTGGTGTGGGAGTCGTCCCCATCTGCCATTGCATCTCTATCAGGGTGTTCCAGGCACGTTCTGGACCAAGGTCAGAGGTGCAGGTGTCCTCCTGCCTTCTGCATTGGGACAATGGTGCTTTCATCCCTGATGTTTGTCTGACTACTACTTGCGTTTTCGGAATGTGATGTGGCTTTGGCGCTGAGATTGGGACATGGCCATGGGCTCATGGTGTATGGATGGCGATGCACACACACATGTTGGCATGTGGAGCCAGGTGCCCGAGCGGCCTTGCGCTGCTTGTGCTATCTCACTCCGTCTCTCTCCCTCGCTCTCTCCCTCTCTTTCCTTTGTTGGGCGCATGGCACACCTTCTTCTCTTGGATTTGGTCTTCCAGGCTGTGTGCTACGGATTGTCCAGTGAGGTGCAGCTAGGACTCATCCTAAGGGTTGTTTCTGCTTTTGTTTGTATGGTGTTTTGTGTTGGTGATTGCATTGCTGTATGACTGATTCTACGTTTTCTGGCCACGCATGTATGTTTATTTTCCTGCTTGTGCGACATCAGGCAAAATGTTTGTTTTGGGATTCGTGGTGTTGGTGTGCAATTTCTTAGTCCGGGGTTGGGGGTGGTCCCGGGGGGGTGTTGCGGGCCTGGGTGTGGTGTTGGTGGGTGTTGTGGCCCTCTTGGGTGTCCGGGCCGCATGATGGGTGGCTCCATGGCATCTGTTGCCCTTCGGATGTTGCCCTGGACTGTGCTCCCTTTTGTGGTGCTGGCTGGTGTCCGACTTTACACCAGGTCAGAGCAGGTGTAGATTTCCTGGTGCTAACACGCCATATCGCCTGTTTTGTGTTTTTATCGCGGATGTGGCTGGTCGTTGTGAATGTTGAGGTGTGCTGTTGTCTCGGCTTTTGTCACGTGAACGCCTACTCTGCATCTCATTAGCGATATTTGTGGGGGTCCTCTGTGGCGATGTTTTTTGTGGCTGCTATCGCGGGTAAACTGGTGCTGTGGGCTGTTTGCACCGGCTTGTGAATGGGGGGGTAAATTTATCACGACTTTGGCTGCGATAAAGTGCCGTTAATTCGGCGATAGCTCCTTGTGAATATGCCCCCTAGTCTTTAAAAAATAGTGGAGCCCCTGATAGTTTCCCTTGTCAATAAGAAAATGTAAATATCACCATACTTTTTGGCACAAAATTCTAAATTTTTACATTTAGCATTATAGATCTAGTCAAGAACTTTTTTTAACCGTGTGAAAGATGTAAGGTTAATTTTCCCCAGAGTAAGGGAATATAACCGAAATCACAATAGAGTTTATCCCTTGATAAATTATAAGACAAGTTTGCACTGGGGAAAAAATTGGTTTAAAATAGTGCCTTGGTATCTTACGAGAACAGCCATGTTGTTTTAATTTTAAGGGAGCAAACTGGTTCTGGACTAGTTTTCAAACGAATCGGGTCCTACGAGTCCGAACAACCGATTATGATGCTTCCCAACATCGTTCGGTCGGACTTGCATTGACTTCAATGGGAGCCTGTGTTCCGATTGAGAACACAGGCTCTTATTGAAAAAAGGGGTGGTTGGGGGAAACCCTGCACCCTGTGGTGGGCACCTCATGGTGCCTGCCATACTGTGCATGGTTGGAAAGTGGGGTCCCTTGGGTACCCCCACGGGCCCCAAATGGAGGCCTATGGGTGAAAGGGGGCCTGCTATGGGCCCCCAAAGACTGATTCTGGCAGCCGTTTCATCTCGGGCAAACTGAATCGGAATGGCTGTCCAAATCGGTCATCATAATCGCTCATCCGGAAACCGTGTCCATAGAGCTGTACGAATCGGCTCTGAAATACTCGGGCTGTCCGGATGCCCTTTGGAACTAATTCGGACTGCTTGATCGGTTTCCGGGCATCGTAATCGGTTGTTGGGAAATCTGTACGATTCGGTCAGAAACAAGGGTTTTGAATCGGATTCTGCAATACCGAATCCCATCCGGAGCCTTTCCTGACAACATCGTAATTGGGCCTTAAGTCTGAGTAATCATGAGCAAGGGTACGATAAACTGTTTTTCTTGAGAATTGTATGTTAAAATATTTTTTAACATGCTCAATCCTTCCCACTATAAACACCCTGGAGAGACAAAATTTCATTCATCATGCCACTTAAAACACCTACCCATTTTCTCAACGACCCATCGGTCTACTGCTTCTGAAACAATACTACCATATACATAGGGGCAGATGTATGACCATTTTTTGTGGTGGCAAACGGGAATTCGGCCCGTTTGCGACCGCAAAAATTGGTCTGCCCCATACACAAACCATATTTTGCTAGTCGCTAACCTATTAGTGACTCGCAAAATATGGCTTGCGACTCGGTATTTGGAAGGGGCGTGCCAAGGTCGTCCCTTCCTAATAGCGAGTCTAACACCTACATATGATTGTTTTGAAACTGCGTTTGCGGTCGCAAAACAATCGCAGTTTACCACCTACTTCAAGTAGGTGGTAAACAACTCACAAACAGGAAGGGGTCCCCAGGGGACCTCTTCCCCTTTGTGAATGGGTGCGAAAATATTTTTTAAGAGCAGGCAGTGGTCCCAGAGACCACTGCCTGCCCTTAAAAAATGAAACTGAAAATTTGTATTTTTATTTTTTAAAATGCATCCCGTTTTCCTTTAAGGAAAATGGGCTGCATTAAAAAAAAAAAGGCTTTATTGAAAAAGCAGTCACAGACATGGTGGTCTGCTGACCCCAGCAGGCCACCATCCCTGTGAGTGCGAGCCATTGCCAATTGGGTCGCAAATTGCGCTTCCTCATGAATATTGATGAGGCATGCAATTTGCGACCCCATTGGGAATCGCAAACAGTGTCTGAGACATTGTTGCACATTCAGTTTAGTGAGTCGCAAAATGCGAGTCGCAATTCTGCGCAATTTGCGACTCGCTAAACTGAATGGTCGTAGATCTGGCCCATAAAGCTTTTTCATGTTAGCAAGTTTTCTAAAACGTGTGCAGTTTCAAATACCATCAAATCTTTGCATCTTACAAAATTTATTTAATTTGCCTTGTTGCATAATTATGTGTTGGATTTGTTTATTTACAGATCAAGTTAATTTAAGAATTGAGATATGACCATATGTGCACATGAAATTTAATTAAAATGTTTTTCTCTGAAGGTTGTTTGTTAGAACAAAGGTCTGAGTATTTACAAAATGTGAAAAATATTATTTCTAGCACTTGTTTTGTAGTGAGAGAAAATGAAGTTGTGTACAACATGTTTTTTTGTGCTGTGGAAAATAATTTACCTTATAAATGAAAGAAACCTCATGCGGTCATTTTACATGTGCTTTGTATTCTGGTCTGAAGGCAAATGAGAGTTTTAAAGCAGTTTTGCATGGAAGTAGGTAAGCAATTCCACCCCTCACAGGCCCCACAGGCTTGCAGTAGTATGCAATACTTTTTTACAGCATGTAAATAGTATTGCTTTATTAATCTGATTTCCATTTGTTTTTATGACTATTCATGCGCGAGAGGTTTGTATAGTGATGCTTCCATTATTCCAGTGACATACTATTTGGTAATCGTTTTCAAGTACATTGTTTGAATACATTTAATGAATGTGTCCTTATGCTTTGATTATTGAATGGTGATTGCCTAGAAATTTCTATAAAGTGTGAGGTGCTTATTATGTGATTCCTTATTAGGAGCCCAAATACATTTCCTAGACAACTGACTTTATTTTCACTTAGAACATACTCTCCACTAATTCTTAGAGGGCTAGGTCGCGAATAAAACAGAAAGAAAGGTATAATGTATTATGTTCATACCATCAGTGTCAAAGAGACTAAGGGGGGTGAGGTGGCTGAAGGATTTCTACACCTCCCCATTCTGATAAAATTCAGTGGATAGATGCCCTACAGGAGCAAAAGGAACATCTGCACCCCCTGGCTGAAGCAGCTTGTCAATTTGCGAGTCCGCATACAAGGCTGGAACCAGAGAGAAAATATATATATTCTAAGTGTATTTTGCTTCAGCCGAGGATACTGACCCACAAAATGAGTGCAGCTGCTGCTGTAGGAAGCCAGCGGCCACACATTTCTGTAGGACCCGACACCTGTGGAACAGTGAGGATGCTAATTTGCAGAGTTTTCTATGATTAAGAACAGCTGCAGAAGCACCATCATCACTTAAATGTGTGAAAAAACAAATTATGGCAGTTTCTCCGAGAAACTCTAACGAGCCAGCTACAGAAATACATATGGCTTTGCAGGCCAAGGTAAAGATTAATTTATGTTCATCAGCATGGTACCTGAGTGGTCCGAACAGTGTTAGCATTCGGAGGGCGCAAGCGTGATGTCATTACCAATCTTTCACACTAACGAACTGTTTGTGGGATATAAACTAGGACACGTAATGTTAAAAGTATATTAAAAACAATTAAATATACATACAATCAATAGCACCCTGCCCTATGGTAGTTAAATATGGGAAAGGTGCAAAGTTCAGCAAAATGCAGTGATTGAAAATAGTCTTCTAAACACTGTTCTGATGACCAAAAAATATACTACGATTGATCATCGAAACACAAGCTATAATAATATCTTACAAGTGGACTCATGGCATTTGTGACTTCCTTCGACAGTCCCGGCTTCACAACACCGAGGGGCCGATTTTGATGTGGGTTGGAAACTCTTGCGACCGAATCGGTTTCGGAAAGGTGTCCGACCGAAATGGGTTCTGCGAGTCTGACCGACCGATTACAATGCTTTCGAACATCATAATCGGTCAATGGGAGCCTGTGTTCTGAACGAGAACACAGGCTCCCATTGAAAAAAGGGCTGGTTGGGGAAAGCCTTGCACTCTGTGGCGGGCACCTCATGGTGCCTGCCACACTGTGCATGATTGGAAAGAGGGGTCTGTTGGATACCCCCACTGGCCCCAGCCGGAGGCCTACGGGTGAAGGGAGGCCTGCTATGGGCCCCCAAAGTCAGTTTCCGACAGCCGTTTCGTGTTGGGCAAACCAATTTGGAACAGCTGTCAGAATCGGCCATCGTAATCGCTCAGTCGAAAACCGTGTTCATAGAGCTGTACGATTCGGCTCCAAACGACTCGGTCAGCCCGAATGGTTTCCTTGCATCGTAATTGGTCGGTCTGAAATGTATCCGATTTGGTTGGAAACATAGGTTCCGAATCGGATTCTGAGAATCCGAAGCCCGTTCGGAGCCTTTCCGACCGACATCGTAATCGCCCCCGAGTGTTTTGCATTTTAGGCCTTGTAGTTTTCTCTTTTATAGGAGATAGGTTTATGTGTAACACTGAAATAATATCGATCACACAAATATTGTGATACAAAAATATTGTGCCTAAAATATCGATTACAAAAATATCGTTATTGTATACAAAATAAACATAAAAATACCGATGTTCTCATATATATGTAGTATATAATAGTAAAACCTAAATATTTTCACATATAATATTAAAATAATATAAAATAAATAATTTGTTCTATTTAAAAATATACATAAAAATGTACTCATAGAAAAACACACAAACATTTATATCTCTATCCATCTATGTGTATATATAAGAGTGCAGCTCTGTAAATAAAAACATCACCAGTGCCATATACCTGGGATTCGTGTGGTCTCTGTTCGCCTGGCTGTGTGCGGAAGTGCGGAAGTGCAGAGACGACGTGTTTTTATCGATATATATATATATATATATATATATATATTATCTACTGGCGGTCGCCAGTAGATAGTTATAGTTAGGTCCTATTATCCATAGGAAATCCGCGACATTCTATTTGCAATAACGTTGGCGCCGGTTGACGAATCTTCGCGAAAGCTTCCAACTTGTTGGGGTGCTCCGGTCCGCTCCTACCCTGAAAGTCTCGGGGTGATACGTCAAGCGGGGGCCGAGAAAAAAGGGGGGTCCCAAAATGCGTTTTCCCCATTCATTTTTCCATAGGAACCTTTAGTCGCAGCTACAGCCCGAACTGCTGAACGGAATTACCCCAAATTTGGCAAAGAGGTAGCCCTTGGTTCAGACTGGTTTCTTTTGCTAAAATGGTGTAAATCCGTTCAGTAGTTCCTGAGAAATTCACAATTAAAATCACATATATATCTATAGGCGCGTCGGATCCGCGTACCCTCCCGATCACGAGCTGCATGCTAATTGGCTGTCAACACTCCAAATCAAGAAGTGTTGGCAGCCATTTTGTCCCTCGGTAGAACCGAGGGACAGAAACAAGTGCGCAAAGCACAAAAAGGAGGCAGGGTAGAAACACCCTGACCCCCTAGGTCTGCTCAGGGGGTCCCACAAGGACCCCCTGGGCAGAAAAAAGCATTTATTTTTTTTAAAAATCGGCAGGATGCGCTTAGGGTGCGCGGATCCCGCCGAGAAAAAAAAAAGAAACAAGTGCGCAAAACGCACAAAGGGGGCAGGGTAGAAACACCCTAACCCCCTAGGCCTGCTCAGGGGGTCCCACAAGGACCCCCTGGGCAAAAAAAAGCATTTTTATTTTTTTTTTAAATCGGCAGGATGCGCTCAGGGTGCGCGGATCCTGCAAAAAAAAAAAAATCGAAGTGCGGTCTATTGCGCTTCGATGTAAATTTGCCCCCGGGTGGGCCAAGTCCCGGGGGCATGCTGGGGGGGGTTTATTTTATGTATGGGGGGCCTCTAAGGGCCCCCCAAGCCCCGGGGACCGCCACCCCCAGGGCTTTATTTGAAAAGTAGCGGGAGGGCTCTGAGCCCTCCCGCAGCCCCGGGGACCACCACCTCCCCGGGGCTTCTTTATTTATTAAATTAACATGTGTGGGGGCTCCAGCCCCCACACGCCCGGGACCACCACCTCCCCGGGGCACTAACAAAATTGAAAATGGGGGTCCGTTAAGGACCCCGAGCCCCGGGGACCACCACCTCCCCGGGGCTGTGCATTTGGATGGGAGGGGGCCGCGCGGCCCCCTCCTGGAGCCTGTGGTGGCCCTGGGGACCGCCACCCCCAGGGCCGGCTCCTGCAGTGTCCCGGGGTGCCTACCCCCGTGACACTGCTGTTTGCAATGACAGGACGGGAGCCTCGCGGCTCCCGTCCTGTCATTGCAAACTGCTTTGGATATTGGAAGAGAGAGCAGGGAAACCTGCTCTCGCTTCCAATATCCAAAGACAATTGCTTTTCCACATGGGGAGCAGCATGTTACCAGGGCCCAAAAATAGGAAAAAGGAAGGGGGGCCACACAGCCCCCCTTCAGGGGGAAAAAAAAACAATCGGGCCGCAGGCCCCGCCCCCTTCCTTCACCACTCTGCAAACGCGCCACCTCAGTGCTGCATCTTTCAGCCCAGTACTGATCCTGAAAAGTAATTCTAACCGTACTTACCAGTAACTTGAATTTCCTTCCATAGGATATCATTGCCTGCTTTTTGCTGAAAAAGTTTCTAAGTGTCGATTTTTGAAACATACAAATATTCCTCTAAAATCAGCCGAAATACGAATTCCGATTTACTCACCTGTTATCAGGAGAGAACCCAGTGCTGCATCTTTTAGCCCAGCACTGACCCTGAAAAGTAATTTTAACCGTACTTACCAGTAACTTGTATTTCCTTCCATAGGAATCCATTGTCTGGTTTTCAGCAGAAAAGTTTCAAAGTGTTGATTTTCACAAACTACAAATATTCCTTAAAATTCGCCTGTATGACTTAAACGCATTCTTTCAACTGTTTACAGGAGATGCACCAGTGCTGGATCCAGGATCCACCACTGAGTGAGAAAAAGTCACGATAACACTACTTACCTGCTAAGTGAATTTCCTCCCATAGGATAACATTGGTGATTCTATGTGAAAAAGTTTCTAAGGGGCCCATTACGATACCCGGCGTAAATAAATCCGCCAGGCATGGAAGCGGCAAAAATCCGCCCGCACACACCGTCTGAACACCGACCACGCCATTACGATTACACAAACCGAAAACCGCCATCGGCGGAAAAATCACACAAAATACCGCCCGCCATCGTCCAAGTCTGAGTCAAACCGCCCGCCACGGACGGAAACACGCACGACAACACAAAACCGCCCGCCCACACGGCCGACACACCGCACATGAAATTACGATCGCACCGCCATGAGCGCGGAAAAACCACAAATATACCGCCCGCCAGCGCAAACAACGCCGATGAGAATCGACACAGCAGAAGCCATGGCGCCAACGTACCTGCACAGAAACCATCCGCACACAAAACCAATAGCACACAACATGGCCAACAAGTCCACACAGCAAGGCACGCACAAATACACAAGCACAGTACACATCCCGAAAACACCCCCCGGACAAACAAAAAATACAAAGGCCAGAACCCCAGACACAACACACCTGAAAACAACAGACCATGAGGACACACCCACATAGGTGAGTACAAAAGCAGCACTCCCACAGACTACAACCCCTTGCTACATTGCAAACCAGAGAGGAGAGGAGAGGACACAGTGACACAGCAAGGACAGCAGCACACCACAGAAACGCACACATCACAACCACCACCACCACCACCACCACCAAACACCGGCACCACAAACCCCCTGCACATTACACAACACACACCGCACCAGCACCACAAACACCATGGCACCACAAAGGATGCCCAAGTTCACGCCCATGGAGCTGACGGTCATGGTCGACGAGATCATCAAGGTGTACCCACAAATCTATGGGAACATGGTCCAGCACACACCACTAGCCACCAGAAACAGAATGTGGAACCGGATCGTAGACCAGGTCAATGCAGTCGGGACCCTGCCCAGAAACAGAGTCGAGATTAACAAACGTTGGAATGACGTAAAGAGCCTGGTCAAGAAGAAGGAGGGCAAAAACAGAGAGCTGGCTGCCGTCACTGGCGGAGGGAATCCCGCGCTCTTTAAGACCTTCAAAGCGTGGGAGGAGAAGGTGCGAGTCGTAATCCATCCGGAGATCCTCGCCGGATTAGCAGGGGGAGTGGAGGCTGGTAAGTACAAACTAATGTATACCAGCACACCGCTATGTACTCACATGCGCAACTACCATGCCACAGCTCCCAGGGACAAACACCCCCATGTCCAGCACACAATACACAACACATCACACACACATGCAACAGACACTACCACACACAGCCCAAACCGAACAACTGTAAGATGCGTGGGGACATGTGTACACTAAGCCAGCCACGTAACCACCAACAGGTCCCCAAATATGCCAGAAGCGCCACAACGAGCACCCACCACACCCATGTGTCCGCCACAGCTGCACTAACCGACAAGTAACAGGTAAGTGGCAGGAACACAAAGTGCAGTGGGTGGGACGGTGGACAGCCCAAGTACAACACACACCAGGCCCCAGTCCCACAGCACAGCAAGGAGGAGCATCCCCCACACCCCACAGCCACGTGTCAGCCACCGCAGTGCACAACGACAGCCGAAAGGCAGACATCACGGTCCACAGCAATCGGTGTCAGTGGGTGTACAGCCACCCCCACGACCCACAACACCCCCCACCCCCACAGACCTGCAACATGGAGCACCCCCCGCTTAGAGCCATGTGGCATCCAGTACAGTGCACGCACGAACAACTTGCAGGTGGGAAACTGGACAGGGCTGGATTACTGGAGGCATGAGGACCATAACACCACCAACACATGGGACATGTCACGTAGCAGACGAACACGCAGCACCGCCCACCGTCACGAACAAGTGAACAATGTGCACACGGACATGAACAACAGACTCACACCCCACATGACCCATCACAGACATAGCAACACCCAAGGAGCCACGTCTGCATGCACAAGCCACACTGAATATAGTCCCACACGGCAGCCACTGTGCAACTCATCACACACAACCGAAACACCATTGAAGTCCTGTCCATGTAGCCCCCACTGCCTGTCAACCCCACACCCCACAACTACGCCTATGTAAGACAAACAACACTAGACGCAACAGAGCGGAACAACATAAATGCACACGAACACCACTGAACCCATCAAACTCACAGACACACCATGCACATACAACATACCATCCATCCCATCCGTCAGCCCCAGTCTCATGAAAGGCATGTCATCCGCACAGCTGCCACACATACAGCAGTCACGCTAAGACACATGCCCATGACCAACCATGTGCCAGAAGTCAATTAAGCGCACGACACACTGTGAGCAACAACACACAACATGGGCCACACCCCCCCGAGCACTGAAGTGATGCACATGGCACAGGGCAGCACGCACACCAAGGAGATGGGACAACTGCAATACGTTGGCTGGCACACAACTATCACTCACTCATAACGATGCGTCCAATGCCATGTCCAGTAATCACAACAGACAGCAAATATGCAGGGCATGTCAGGCATGCACACACCTCAGACCATGCACTGTCATGCTGCCACAACACATGTCACGTTCGGCACCCATGGCTCACAGCATGTACCCCAAAAGCATATCCCCTCCCAAATGCGAATCTGGGGCATGGCCCCCATGTTGCCATATGCGTTCCTAAGCGTTCCATTTGAACCCCAAAAGCATATCCCCTCCCAAATGCGAATCTGGGGCATGGCCCCCATGTTGCCATATGCGTTCCTAAGCGTTCCATTTGAACCCCAAAAGCATATCCCCTCCCAAATGCGAATCTGGGCCATGGCCCCCATGTTGCCATATGCGTTCCTAAGCGTTCCATTTGAACCCCAAAAGCATATCCCCTCCCAAATGCGAATCTGGGGCATGGCCCCCATGTTGCCATATGCGATCCTAAGCGTTCCATATGAACTCCAAAAGCAAAGTACAAACCAGACCCAGGATGGGCCAGGAGCCCGCATACACCAGAGTCACAATGAGTAGGGGCACAGCAACACACCCATCGGCATGGCCAATCCGTCCCATGCCACATGTGCACAGCACACAGTCCCATTGCCTAGCACACACAACTACAGATGCCACAGCCACACACTCGCCTCCGGGAAACCCATGTACGAGATTGCACGAACTGCCAATGTCAGACGACTAATACATACTTCGCCAGGTGCAACACAATAACAAATCTCATTCTCTCCACAGGTGACGAACTGCTGGATGCTGGGGATGGAGACAGCAGCCAGCACAGCCAGCCCACAAGCCCCCAACGAGGACACACGGATCTGGAGGATCTGTCCTCCTCTTCGGACACGGACCACCAAGCTGGCCCATCTGGCGTGGCAGGGCCCAGCCGCTCCCCAGGACCCCTCCTACCCACCAACCCATCATCCAGGGATGCTGAACAGCCCCAGTCCCCTGCTGCCACTGTCGTTGCGGCCACACCCACGGTCATTGCGGCCACTACCACTGCCGCAACCGCCACCATCGCCGCACCGACCACCACCGCCTCCACCACCACCACGTCTTCGCTGGCACCAGCCCCAGCGCAGGTGGTGGCCCGGCCGACTGGATCCACCCTGGGAGCCACAGCGAGGACCGTGGTGTGCAATGTGGCTAGTGGGCAGGCCGGTGGCAGCAGGACTGGTAGGAGGAGCAGGGTCAGGGAAACGCCAGCCTCCCCTGGGAGCCATGCCCTGCCTCAAATGGCCAGAGTCCTTGGGGCCTATGAAGAGGCCCAAGGACAATGGGCCAGGTCTGCTACTGACACGCGGGAGGTGCTGGGGGTGCTGAGGTCCATGGACGCCCATATGGGCCAATTCGTGTCCCGTATGGACCAACTCGTGGACCTCATGGGCCAGCTGGTGGTGGCGGTGGGGTCACAGGCAAGGCCAGCAACACCACCTCCGCCACCACCTGCTAGGGCGCAGGGTCGGGCAGCAGTGTCCACTTCCCCTGCGTCCACAGCCAGTGAGCACACCTCACCCACCACCAGCAGGTCGCCACCACACACCCCCCTCCCAAACGTGGAAGGGGCCGTCCGAAGAGGAAACAGATCTCCCGGGAGGACTTCGCACGCTCCAGTCGCAAGTGAGGCAGCCAGCCAGCCTTCGGCCAGCCTTCCTTGACCAGCCACTGCATTGACTTGCTCTACGATCCCACTCCACACAGCCAGCTGGATGGCATGTGTGTGTTGGACTATGGACATAGAACCAGTGGGTACACCCTGATCATCACGCAGCCATGACCGACAGCTCATTGTCACTGCACGCACCACTTTTGTCATCACCTTACACACAATCACATGTCACAGTTTGTAATAAATGCACCTTTTTCACTAACTGCTGTTTGTGCCCTGTGTTTTATTTGTACGGAATACAACGGCCACCTTGGGCGGAAAGGCACCTGATGCGTGGCATGGAAATGGAATCCGGAGGGCCTGTAGGGACCTAGGGGTGGGAGACAGAACAGGAGCACATTCAATGAGTGTGTCACACACCCATCACACAGTACATGTCAACAACTACAAGCAATGTACACACATCGCACAGAGCAATAGGGCACAATGCCACAGTCACCAACAGTGGCATACTACCCTGGCCACGGAGCGTTGACACACTGCACGCAGTGAACATACGGCCACCCTGACACAGCACACACACACCTGCACAGATACAGACACATCATCCGTCGTACATGGACACTCACCGTCAAGTGAAGTAGCGGGCGATGAGCTGCTGGCGCACATTCCCAGCTTCCTCCTCTCCGCTGTCCACCTCACTCGAGCTGTCCTGGTCTGCGGGCTGGGGCCCTGGTTGATCTCCGTCATCCACAATGAGGGGGATCTGCTTCCGAATGGCCAGATTGTGCAGCATGCAGCACGCCACCACTATCTGGCACACCTTCTGTGGGGAGTACGCCAGTGCACCCTCGGTGCGGTCCAGGCACCTGAACCTGGACTTGAGGAGGCCAAAGGTACGCTCGACCACACGTCTGGTCCTCCCATGTGCCTCATTGTATCGATCGTCTGCTGGGGTGCGAGGATTCCTCAATGGACTGAGCAGCCATGCCCCATTCGGATACGCAGAGTCACCTGGGTGTGAGGGACACAGAGAACCGTTGCTATTCCAACTGGACAGGGGACAGCATCGCACAACCAGCACGCTACACCACTCCACATACTCACCGACAATACAGCCACGATCCTGTTGCAGATTGGCCATCAGTCGTGGCAAGATGCTGTTGCGCATTATGTGTGCGTCATGTGCCGAGCCTGGAAACTTGGCACACACGTGGGTGATCACCATGTCCGCAAGGCACACCACTTGCACATTCAGGGAGTGCGTGTGCTTCCTGTTGCGGTACAGGTGCTCAGTGGCCTGTGGTGGAACAAGGCCGACATGTGTGCAGTCAATGGCTCCCACGACGTGTGGGATTCTGCCAAGGGCATAGAATGCACCCTTCACTGCCGCCAATTCACGAGCCCTGGGGAATCTGATGTACCTGTTTCGGTACAGCATCATGGCTGCCAGTACATCCCTCAGCACCTTGCTGAACATGGGCTGGGACATCCCTCCTCCACTGCCCACTGTGTGCTGGAATGACCCAGTGGCGAAGAAATGCATGGCGGCCATCACCTTAGCCGTGGGGGTGACAGCAGTCGGATACACCCTGCGGGGACGGAGATGGGGCTCTAACATGGCACACAGTCGATGCAGAGTTGGCCTGTCCAGCCAAAACTTCCTGATTACCTCTGTATCGTCCATGTCCGCCAGCAATTGGTATGGGCGGTCAATGTTCGGTCTCCGCCTGGGTTAAATGGCAGAGGACACATGTCAAAGCAACACGGCACATAGCAATTTCGCATACACATCACTGACATGACTGAGCAAGCACATGAGCCACAGCCCAGCTGTCAAGCTGGGACGGCACGGCCACAATACACTTACACAGGTCTCCCAACAATGGCAATGGCAAGTGAGACATACCACTGCCATGTGCATGCACATGGGGATCTAGGCCCCAATGACTTGCGGGGCGTGCTGATGGGGACTGACTGCATATTCGTCAAGCGGCAACGCCACGGCAACATGAGTGTCTGCTGAGCATGGAACTGCTTCCGAGGCTGGATGAGTATGGCACACGACGACGACGATGTGGGCACGGGCTGAGCGGCCAATACAAGTGGGACCTGTGGCACGAGGGGATATGAGACAGTAGTAGGTGTCAGCACTGCACCCTATGTACAGCACTGTACGGATCACAGCTCCCGAAACATTGACTGGTGTCCACATTGACAGCCCCATGCCAAGACGGCTGTGTGCTTGCAGTCACACGTCACAGGTGAGAGGTTACATTGCACGTGCCAGGTGGCAGACGTACATAGTGGGAGCTGGCATGTGTGTGCATGTGTCTCCTGTTCAGGATCCACCAGATGGGCGCTGACTCTGTACTGACCATTGGACACAGCATGTTCCGTGGAAGGCTTGTGTGTGTGGGATGGTGGCACTGGATGTGCCTCCGTTGGGTGGGGGGCCATGCACAGGGCGGGTACGTCGATGATTGCGCATTGTTGGTCACGGTGGGTGCACCAACTAAGATGTGTTGCCCTGTGTTCAATTCCTATGTCCGCATGATGATGGACTGTGGATGTGAGCAGACTACACATTGGTCGATGTGCTGTCTATATGCATGTGCCTTCACACCAGGCACAGCTGCCCCTGCACATGTGACCCCTGCTGGACTCGCTGCTGGGTCTGTGGAGCTGATGCACCTTCTGCGCGTGGGGCGGACAGCTCTCCTCACTTCCCTCATTGCGCATGTCATGTCTTTGCCGCAGGTGACATGGATCATGGAGGGCCCACATGTACGCGTGGGTAGGCTACACATGATTGTTCACTGGTCGCCACCCCCAGTCAGTGTTTCGAATGGGAAGGTTGTCGTGCTGGTGGTATGTTCGATGTGGCGGATGGGCGGGCCTAGGTGCGGGCTTACATTCCGGACATGGGGGGTAGTTGTATTGGCGACTAGTTGCAGTACACACGGGACACGTCTCTTCCTTTCCACATCTGGGTCATCCCTTGTACTAACTGACAGTGATACAGTCATCTTCGCCCCAGCCCTCATGTCCTCCCTCGCCCCCCAATATGCATGCTCACCTGCGAGGCTAGCGCTTGCACAGGCAGCCCCAAGCTCGCACCAGAGAGGGCAAGGAGTGTATGTGTGGGTCCAGTTGCACGAGTGGGCTGTCTCAGGGTATGATGTGTGGCGGGACGCCGTCCACCTGCGTGGTGCCCCAAATGGAGACCCGGCCTGCATGGACTATGCATCACAGTCTTCGCCTTCCGGATCCGCCACCTGCGACACCCAGTGGCTGTGGCTGCCCTTGCGGCCAGGCCGCGTCCGTCTGTGGCTGTTGGCCCACACATTCACTCTTTGGCCTCTCTGGGGAGGGCTCGGGGTGGTGGCGCACGCGCTTGCACTTAGTCGCAATGGCATGTGTCGTGGTTGGTATGATGGGCAATGGATGGGATGGTGCGAGCCACCTCCCGTGACGTCAGTGCTGCTCGTGCTGTGGTGCGTCCCCCTACACTTCCATCTGACTTGTGCCATGCTAGACGTTGAGGTTCTATTGCCTGCGTGATATGACCAGGAGGAGCGCGAGGAGACCTCACACACACCATGCTCCACTGCCATCCCGTGCCCTGTATCGCCTGTGCGGATTGACTATGTTGGGGTTACACCTGGTCGACTGGGGCTGTGTGTGCCTTGTCAAGGGGCATGGCGGGCGCACAACAGGATCCAGCTTGTTCACAGAGGGTGGGCTGAGGTGCGCCTGGTACCGCTTTGTACGTGTGCCCGGCTGCTGTGCACACACGTGTTCACTCCCCCGACAGGTGTCCTCTCACAATGCCCAGGGAAGCGGTGGTGTACTGTTCATGACCCCTCCCAACACGGCGTGCTCCAACTTGGCATGTGCGCATCTACCCGTCGCACCCACCCACCTGAGCACTGCGTCCATACGACTTCACACGACACATGTGTGTCTTCCACAGTAGTGCTACTCATTTGCGTTGACATCCAATACCAGTGGACTACATGGTCATGTCACGACTGCCGTGTACTTCACATACTCTCATCCTCTCTCATTCGTACTTGTGAAATGAGTCAGCGGAGACAGTTTTGGTTTCAAACATTATATTGAGTCTTCTGTCCTCTGTGATGCAGTATAGTGGACACTACTGGCAGCGGGATACATGTTGAGGATATACTGAGCATGATTACAAATGGGATAGGGTGTAGGGTTACATGTGATTAGCTGTTGCATGTGGGATGTGGGCTTCAGAGTTACATCTGCTTGGCCAAGGCTGTGCTAATGTACATTTACGTATAGCTGCGGAGCTGCGGACTTGACACAGACGGTATACATGTAGCCTACCAGACCGCTCGGCATCATGGGCACAGTCCATCTCAGTTCCATGTGACAGGTTTGCTGCGGTTGTTCCTCATGCACGCGTGCATGTGAGATGACATCAGGGCATGTGCTTGCGTGCATGCAGCGGCGTGCCACTTGTTGTTGCACTGTGGTGGTTACTGGACATGTCACAGTCACTGGGGTCGTGTTGTTGTTGTATGCACTTGTCGTCCATGCAAAGGTCCTGGTATGGGATTCCCGGGGCGGGGGTGGGAGGGGTGCAGCACCCACAGACTCCAGGCGACCTATTCATGTCCACTGAGCGGTGTGTGTGTCCATGTGCGCTGGATCCATGTCGTGTCCTGGTTGTTCGTGCAGTTCCGTCCATGTGGGTGCGATACACAGAGCACATGCCACTGCCTCCCACGATGCATGCGGTGTTCCTGGATGTGATGGGGAACAGTGTGCATGTCCCGGTCATATCCGATGTCATGGCGATGTCGTTGATGGTGTGGTTACAGTTGCCGGTCGTTTGGTATGGCTGTTGTGGTGGTGACTGGCCAGTCCGTGCGGAAGCTGAGCATGGGTGCGGGGTTGGACTTCATAGGTCACTCGGGGAACCTGCGTTGTGGTCCGACGTATTTACAGGTTGTCAGGTATGCGATGCCGTCCAGCAGGGCTTCCATGTCATTGGTGGTGTACATGTTTGCCAGCCAATGAAGCAGATGGTGGCTGTCAAGGTGTTGTTCATAGGTTGTCCCTTGGAGGACCATGATGGGGCATGCTGGGTGACATTCGATGTAGCTGTTCTCGATGATCCGTCGTGTGGAGGCACAGTGGTTCCATTTCAGTGCGGGTGCGATGTTGGCCACATACGCCATGCCCCCATAGGCAGAGCAGGCCCTGTCATGTGCGTCCAGAGGGAGGAGTAGTGGTAGCAGGTCCGCCTTCAGACATGCCGGGTTGGAGAGGCATATCTCGACGGGATGCTGGTAGGGACACCTCCGACAGTAGAAGACGGGCATGACGCAGCTGAACAATGTGATGCGGTAAGTCAGTCGGTAACTTACGTTCAGCAGGGACAGGAGATCGCATCCCAATGTATGGCACAGGTTGGTTTTGTACAGCTTGAGCTGTTCGGCGTAGTTGGGTAGGTGTGTTGCGGTTGCCATTTCGCAGCGGTTCGTTGAGGTGGCGTGCTCCGGCTGTGTGTGCAGTCTGCAATGTGCACGCTCCGGGGTTGCTGTGAGCTCTGTGTAGTCGTAGGGAGACAGGACTTGTGTTCTGTTGGCTTGTTTGGAGGACACGGGCCCTCTTCCCACATGCTTCTCAGACAGTTCAAGGTCAGTGCTGTGTGACTCCTTCCAATTAACTTGCATGTGGCCGACATGGGGGAGTGTTTTCTTCTTTCTTCCCCGTCCGTTGTGTGCTTCTGTGATATGCACTATCTGCCC
This sequence comes from Calotriton arnoldi, assembly GCA_963921515.1. NCBI lineage: Eukaryota > Metazoa > Chordata > Amphibia > Caudata > Salamandridae > Calotriton > Calotriton arnoldi. The sequence continues at coordinate 1,132,817 of CAWUFW010001538.1, forward strand.
TGTGGTCGGTCTCCTCGGCATGCCTGTGTTGGTCTATTCTTGGACAATGGCTGTATTCACCGGCTTCTGTCGTAGGGCCGTGGTTTCGGAGTTGGAATGGAAGGTCATTCAGTGCTGTCTGCTCTCCCTTGTGTGGGCGGCAGCCTGCCTTTCTGCTCTGCGTTGGGCCTTGTGTGTGGATGTTATTCTTGGGCCACCTGTTGTCGGTCCCCGGGCTCTTTGGTGTTCCGTTTCATGTGTCTTGTTCATATGTGCAGGGTGGTATGGGTTTTTCAGTGTGGTACTGGCGTCCCTCTTCCCGAAGGGGCCCTGCTTCTCCTAGTTGGTGTTGCCGCCGCTGTGTGCTACGCCATGTTTGTTACACTGGGGTGTGTCCTGCAGTTGCGTGTCTTCACTGACATGTGTGCGTCGGTTGTGTGGCGTTGGGTGTTGTCCGTGAATTGGGCGTTGGGGACATGTCTGTGGCCGGCCTGTCACGTGTCATGTGCGTTCGGGGTGGGGCTGATGTGTGTGCTGCTTGGTTGTGTCCCTGTGTCTGTGTGCGACGCATGCATGGTGCTGCGGTTGGCCTCTGCGTTGTGCGCATGTGTGGCGGCGTCATCGGCGCTTTGGGGCCGTGACGGGGTGGTTGGTTCCTAGTCCCAGGTGGTGTGTACACATGTGTTCCGCGATGTTAGGATTTGGCCTGTGTGTCATATGTGGATGCAATGGTGGATGTGTAGTGTGCACGCGCTGGTGGGGGGTTGTCCGCTTTTTCCGCCCTTGCACTGTGTGCGCTGTTTGCGTGCACTTGTTGTGTGTGTGCCTACCTGCGTCTCCGCGGTACGTTGCGTCCTTGGTGGTGCATCAGCAGAAGCATGGGAAGGGCCTGCAGTGCTGGATTCATGCCCGGGGTGCCGCTTCTTCGTTGTCCGTGCTCTGCGTCCGTGTTTCCGCCTCTCTTTCACGTGCGGTGTCTCTTTGCCGTGGGAGCCGTTTGTTTGCGGCATCGTAATTTATGCGCCGGGCGGGACGTGTTTCGTCGGACGGTGTGTGTCAGTTGTGCTGCGCCGCTACGTGTGCGGGCGCACTTTGATGGCGGACGGTGTTGCTGGCTTGCCGGCGGTGTTTGGCCTGCTTTTCGCATCGTAATTGGGCGGGCGTGTGGACTGCTGCGTGCCGGCTTAACTGGTGGTTTTTGCATCCGCCAGCACGGCGGTTGTGCTTCCGCCCGCCATCGTAATGGGCCCCTAAGTGTCAACTTTTAAAATACAATAATATTCCTTAAAAATCACTACTGTAACCAAAACCCTTTTACTCAACTGTTTACAGGAGATGTCCCAGGACTGAATCTAGGATCCAGTCCTGTGGTTAGAAAAGTAATCCATAAAGTAACTAATTGCATTTAGCTAGAAATTCACATTGAGCTCAATGTTGCATTGTGTTTGAAATTGTGTTGCCCATTGCAACAACTGTAACTACTGTACTTAAAAGTCTATTGCCTATTTGCAAAGTATTTAAAGTAAATTAATTCATTCTGAGAAAGTATATTTTGTAATGTAATGTATAATGTAATTACAATGTAATTTAAAAATAAAATATCTAAAAATAAATAGTTAAAAAAATGTAGTAAATCAGTATGAAAAAATAAAAATAACAATTAATACATTTAAAAATTGGCATTTACAAAACCTTTGAAATTCACTGAAAAAAACCATAGGTTTCAGACATGTTATAGTTAGGAATTAGCATTTAAAAAACCTTTGAAATTCACTGAAAAAACCATAGGTTTCAGACATGTTATAGTTAGAAATTAGCATTTAAAAAACCTTTGAAATTCACTGAAAAAACCATAGGTTTCAGGCACGTTATAGTTAGAAATTAGCATTTAAAAAACCTTTGAAATTCACTGAAAAAACCATAGGTTTTAGGGACAGTTATAGTTACTTGGACATTGCACTCGTACAAAACCCGTGAAATTCCCCCGTTATAGTTAGTTCAGCTAACTATAACTCGCGCCCCGCAATGCACTGCTGATGACGTCACATATTACATCACTCATGACATGGTCAGTGACATCACTGATGACATCACTGATGACATCTCAAATGACATCACTGATGACATCAACCATGTGATAATTTCATGCATCTTCTCACACCCTAATATAACTTTTGATACACCCACTCTAAATTACAGACTGCCATTCTCAAAAACAAAGACACTCCAACACCAATAACTACATACCCACTCACTGATTCTTAGGTCTACACACACATCCACTCACTCACCCGTACAGTCACTCATACTTACGGTCACTCAGTACAGGACTATCATATGCACTCATACACCTATATAAACACTGACACACCGCCACTCATCCATAGAGGTACTCACACACCTAGTCAGTCATGCAAAAATTTAATCACACACCCATTTACTCACCTATACAGTTATACACACACCAGCTCACTTACTCATACAAATACTAGCACATTCTTACGCTCTTATACAATAACTGATACAAGCACACACGCATCCATACAGCCACTCTCACAATCACACACTCTCACGTATAGCCTTTTAAATACTCTAACACATATATATACTTCCTTTTACAGACGAAGGCCTCTGGCCGAAACGCGTAGGTCGTCTTGTTGTTTTCTGATGCACTCTGCACTTTGCATGCTTACACTGGAGAAATAACGAAAATGAAAAAGAAAAATAAATGATAAGTGAACAACGTTAACTTGCCTGGGCTTGCTGATGTAAGTGCTGCCTTTCTGTGACCCTCTGGGACTCTGACGTAAATCATCGAGGGTTTACACGGAAAACTCCTGTCCACTTCCTTTTACATATGTAGTTACTCGCACATGTACCACTGAGATATACATTCACTCACTAACACACCCATACACACACTCACCCACCCAAGCAGTCCATCACAGACGCACTCTTCAAATCATGCACCCAGTGAATCACCCACTCACACATCTATGTACAGAGTCGCACACACCCCACCCACACAAACACTCAGGCACCCATACAGATACTCAGACAACCAATCAATAACTCATATAGACACTCATGTAGCTATTCACAAACCCATGCAGCCACTTACACAGCAACAGACAGACGGATACAGACATTCACCCAGTTTAGTCACTAACCCATGCTTTCAGTAAGATAAGTTTAATCACTCACTTATACAGTTAGTCACGCACCTACTAAATCATCCATTCAGACACTTATACACCCACTCACTCTTCAATACGCCTTTCCCTATATATATTAAACATATTTAAACTTTACAGAAACACACAGTCACTGGATGATGTCATCAGTGATGTCATCAGTGATGTCATTTGAGATGTCATCAGTGATGTAATCAGTGATGTCACTGACCATGTCATGAGTGATGTAATATGTGACGTCATCAGCAGTGCATTGCGGGCGCGAGTTATAGTTAGCTGAACTAACTATAACGGGGAATTTCACGGGTTTTGTACGAGTGCAATGTCCAAGTAACTATAACTGTCCCTAAAACCTATGGTTTTTTCAGTGAATTTCAAAGGTTTTTAAATGCTAATTTCTAACTATAACGTGCCTGAAACCTATGGTTTTTTCAGTGAATATATATATATATATATATAGTGTAACTAACTCTATTAATAAAGTTATATTTTTCAATTTTAATTATTGTTTTAAATTTACTATTATAAAAAACATAAATATATAAAATAATGTTTTAATATATTTGAATGAAATATTAAACATATTAAAACACAATTACAAAACATTAAACTAAATTACTAAGGGGTCGATTACGATGGCGGTCGGAAAAACATACCGACCGCCATGGTAGCGGCAAAAAACCGCCCGCATGGCCACCGGGAAAAACGCCGGACACATTACGATGAACCGGCACAATAATCCGTCCGCAGCGGCGGGAGACAACGAAAAACCACCTGCACACGCCGGACCAGCTGAAAATCCGACCGCAACGGCCGGATACTCAGCGGAAAAGCCAAGAACCGCCGCCATGCACACGGAGTAACCGCCCGTGACATTATGACATCCCCGCTACCACCATGGTACCCACCTATGAATCCGACCGCATCGTGCGCGAACAGTGATGAATCCGATAGGCGGCGGAAGGGCTGCAGCATAGCCACCGCTGCCGCAAAAAAAATGGCGGACGTTGAAAAAATACGAAAAAAAAAACAAACAATGCACACACTGAAGTAGACCTGTCCCAACACAAACCAAAAGTGCCCAATGACAGCAGCCCCAGAAATGTCAAAATAACCAATCACAGGACAACACACACAACACACCTGACAGCAACATACCAGCTTGCCACACCCCCATAGCCGAGCATAAAACCAGCCCCTCCCTGACCACAATCCTTTGCTACACTGCACAACTGAAGGTCCCAACCCCAGAGAACAAAGGAGAGGCAAACCTGCACACAGCACCACCACAACACACACACCACCTACACCACCCACAACACCCACAACACCCACACAACTGCACCACAGAACATCTGCACAGCACACACCATGGCACAACACAAAATGCAAAAATTCACTGATGCAGAGCTTGCAGTCATGGTAGATGAGATAATAAGAGTTGAACCACAACTCTATGGCAACATGGTCCAACACACCCCTTTAGCCACAAGAACCCAAATGTGGGTGAGGATAGTCAATAAGGTCAATGCAGTAGGGACCACCCCCCGCAACAAGCAGGAAATACAGAAGCGGTGGCATGACCTGAAGACCGTGGTGAAGAGGAAGAGGGCCAAGAACCGTCAGCTGGCTGACGGGACTGGTGGAGGCACTCCCATCCCACCCAAACCATACAGTCCGTGGGAGGAGAAGGTCCTTGGAATCCTACATCCAGAGAGTCTTGAAGGAATCCGCGGGGGACTGGAAGCTGGTAAGTACAAACCAATGTATATCATCACATTGCCATGTACCGTCTTGCACAAATTCAAACCTACAACCCCTAGGCCAAAGGACATTCGTCTGACCCACAATACCCAAAACAGGTCACACAGATGTAACCACCACTCAACCTGAAAAAGCACAAAGCTAAACAAAACCAACTGGGATGCATGTGTACAGACAAAAAGCACTACAACACACACCAGGCCCCCATCTCCCACCCCTCAGCAGGATGGAGCACCACACCCAGAAGCATGTGTCAGCCATTGAACGCTCCCCCACCACCTAACAGGTAGGTAGCCATCTTCACAGGGTTGGGGAATGTGTATCTGGAGGCAGCACTACAACTCCCAACAGGCCCCCTCTCCCACCCCTCAGCAGGATGGAGCACCCCACCCAGAAGCATGTGTCAGCCATTGAACGCTCCCCCACCACCTAACAGGTAGGTAGCCATCTTCACAGGGATGGGGAATGTGTTTCTGGAGGCAGCACTACAACTCCCAACAGGCCCCCTCTCCCACCCCTCAGCAGGATGGAGCACCCCACCCAGAAGCATGTGTCAGCCATTGAACGCTCCCCCACCACCTAACAGGTAGGTAGCCATCTTCACAGGGATGGGGAATATGTATCTGGAGGCAGCACTACAACTCCCAACAGGCCCCCTCTCCCACCCCTCAGCAGGATGGAGCACCCCACCCAGAAGCATGTGTCAGCCATTGAACGCTCCCCCACCACCTAACAGGTAGGTAGCCATCTTCACAGGGATGGGGAATGTGTATCTGGAGGCAGCACTACAACTCCCAACAGGCCCCCTCTCCCACCCCTCAGCAGGATGGAGCACCCCACCCAGAAGCATGTGTCAGCCATTGAACGCTCCCCCACCACCTAACAGGTAGGTAGCCATCTTCACAGGGTTGGGGAATGTGTATCTGGAGGCAGCACTACAACTCCCAACAGGCCCCCTCTCCCACCCCTCAGCAGGATGGAGCACCCCACCCAGAAGCATGTGTCAGCCATTGAACGCTCCCCCACCACCTAACAGGTAGGTAGCCATCTTCACAGGGTTGGGGAATGTGTATCTGGAGGCAGCACTACAACTCCCAACAGGCCCCCTCTCACACCCCTCCGCAGGATGGAGCACCCCACCCAGAAGCATGTGTCAGCCATTGAACGCTCCCCACCACCTAACAGGTAGGTAGCCATCTTCACAGGGATGGGGAATGTGTATCTGGAGGCAGCACTACAACTCCCAACAGGCCCCCCTCTCCCACCCCTCAGCAGGATGGAGCACCCCACCCAGAAGCATGTGTCAGCCATTGAACGCTCCCCCACCACCTAACAGGTAGGTAGCCATCTTCACAGGGATGGGGAATGTGTATCTGGAGGCAGCACTACAACACACAACAGGCCCCCTCTCCCACCCCTCAGCAGGATGGAGCACCCCACCCAGAAGCATGTGTCAGCCATTGAACGCTCCCCCACCACCTAACAGGTAGGTAGCCATCTTCACAGGGATGGGGAATGTGTATCTGGAGGCAGCACTACAACTCCCAACAGGCCCCCTCTCCCACCCCTCAGCAGGATGGAGCACCCCACCCAGAAGCCTGTGTCAGCCATTGAACGCTCCCCCACCACCTAACAGGTAGGTAGCCATCTTCACAGGGATGGGGAATGTGTATCTGGAGGCAGCACTACAACTCCCAACAGGCCCCCTCTCCCACCCCTCAGCAGGATGGAGCACCCCACCCAGAAGCATGTGTCAGCCATTGAACGCTCCCCCACCACCTAACAGGTAGGTAGCCATCTTCACAGGGATGGGGAATGTGTATCTGGAGGCAGCACTACAACTCCCAACAGGCCCCCTCTCACACCCCTCAGCAGGTTGGGGCACCCCACCCAGAAGCATGTGTCTGTAAGTAAAAACCAAAGTGACACTGAACAGGTAATCAGACAGTGCATGCACACCACCATCACTCAACAAAAGCATTGGGAGACATGACAACATGAGGCTCTACTTCACCCAAAAATAGAAAAGTAAAGCACAGCCATTGACAGGATGCAGACAGCTCAGCGTACGTAACTGTGACAGAAACAGGACTGTGACTCTCAACAAATATGTCCAAGCAAACGGGCCTCTGACATGTATCACCCAGACTTCCCTCTGTAGCGTACATGGGTGCTGATCATGAAGGACCATGGGAAAACCAAACTAGCATGGTCTGCTGTATAAAGAAATACAAGCACAGGACATGTCAACGGTATGCATGTGATGACAATGGCTAGTCCATGCACACAGGTAATGTCTGCCAGGCAGAGTGATCAGCAAAGATGCTGAACATCAACTTGTAGTCATGCCAGTTGTCAGATGACAACCTCACATTGAAATCACCAATACTAGACGTGTGGCATGCTAACCAATCACAGGTCACACCATTGTGAAATGATGAATGTAACTCCACTTCATGGCATGAGGCACATCACTGTGCAGACATACAATGTGTGAAAAAGGCAACTGTGTGTAGCATAACATGTAAATAAGAGACATCAAACACAGCAACCCTGAGGTGTGTAAGGCAATTACCATCTACTTCCTGTCCCACAGGTGACCAACAACTGACTGCAGAGGACGACAACCTCAACCAGCACAGCCAGTCACCAGCTCCCGAACATCTCCCCTCGGATGCAGACTCCTGGATAATGATGAGGAGGAGGACCAACCCGGACCATCTGGTGTGGCAGGGCGTAATGTGTCCCAGGACCCCACAGCCCCACCACCCTCAGCAACAACATCAACGCAGAGCCCTGCTGCAACGACCTGTGCCACCACCACCACCTCCACCACCACTACCACTGCTGCCTGCAACACTCGCCCTGCTCCACAGGCCAACCAGACCACAACAACTGCGGAGGTACGGGAGAGTAGGCCGGTGCCCACAGGAGGGAGGCAACAGGGCCGTGACAGCAGGCCAGGTGTGAGGACAAGGCTGACCCAAAGGGAAGAAGACCCTGCCCCTGAATCACTGGCACACATTCACAGAGTTGTGGGGGCCTATGAACACGCCCAGGGACAGTTGAGGCAGGCTCAGCAGGATGCCCGTGAGCAATAACAGATGCTGCGCTCAATTGAGAACCGCATGGGCCAACTCGTGGCCTGCATGGGCCAAATCAGGGACCTCCTGGGCCAGCTAGTGGGGGTCCTCAGGGTCAGGCATGCGGCACCGCCAACACCTACAGCTCCCTCCGTTGTGCCGCAGGATGACAGACCCCCACCCTCCCCTGCGTCCAGCGAGCATGGGGACTCATCAGACACCACTGGCCATGCACCTGTGTCCCCCCTGCCAAAAGAGCAAGGGGCCGCCCGAAAAAATCATTGGGAGCATCCCGTGGCAAAGCACCTGGCAAAAGCCAGTCAAGTAGCCAGCCATGATGGCACCCCTCTTCACCCTGCTGTGTACCCTGCAGACTGTCCCCACACACAATGGCGTGGGAATGGCAAATGACTGTTGGACTGTGTTGCCATACTGATCTAGTGTATACTCTATTGTCTCATCTACCATCACTGACAAATCTGTTATTCACCATTCACAAATCTGTCAATATCCACATCTACATCACATGTATCCACTGTAAATAAACACTAATAACGCACCAATGTAGTTGTCACTGTTCCATGTTCATCACAGTATGTTAACTCACACCCATGATTACAATGTCACAGGAGCAGGGATACTCCGCAGGCAAGTAGAGGCTGAAGGGACCTAGGAAAACACAACAGAACATCAGTTGCTACTCAGGTGGTGGACTAACAACCATCACACAACACAGCACATCAAGGTACGACAATCTGCACATGTCACAAGGAGCAACTGTACCAACATAGACATCAAGTAGCTGTGTCAAAAGATCCCTTGCCATACACATCTGCAGCCAGCACTGACTCTGCAACATGCTGTAGTCACAAAACTCACATACACATATTCACCAAGCACAACATCATCAGACAACAGCCAGTATTGACATTGCCACTGACCATCAAGTGAAGTAGTTGTTGATGAGCTGCTGACGCTGTCCAACACCTTCCTCCTCTCCACTATCCTCGTCACTTGACGTTTGGGTGTTTGCAGGTGGGGGCTGTGGCTGGTCATCATCATCCTGGATTAAGGGGATCCCCTTCCGCACGGCCAGGTTGTGTAGCATGCAGCATGCTACCACTATCTGACACACCTTGACGGGTGAGTACTGCAGAGTCCCTCCGGTCTTGTCGAGGCATCGAAAATGCGATTTCAGGAGTCCAAATGTTCACTCAATGACCCGACGTGTCCTCCCATGGGCATTGTTGTAGCGCACTTCAGCTGGTGTCCTGGGATTGCGAAGTGGACTCAGCAACCAAGGTCCATTGGGATATGCAGAGTCACCTAAGTGTGAAAGACACATACAGATTGAGTGTCTGACATGTGTCCGAGGACAGCATGGCACACAAACAGCACACAACTTGACCCTTTGTACTCACCCACAATCCATGCCCGCTCCGGCGCCAGATTGGCCATCAGCTGTGGTAAAATGCTGTTGCGCATTATGTGTGAATCGTGGGCTGATCCTGGAAACTTTGCACAGACGTGTGAGATGACCATATCTGCCTGGCACACCACCTGCACATTGATGGAATGATAATGTTTCCTATTTCGGTAAATATGCTCCCGTGCTTGGGGTGGAATCAGGGAAACATGAGTGCCATCGCTTGCACCAACTACATTAGGAACGTGTCCAAGTGCATAAAATTCGCCCTTCACATCCGCCAACTCATGCCGCCTGGGGAAATGTATGAATTGGTCCCTGTGTTGCATCATAGCCAACAGGACATCACGTAGCACCATGCTGAATGTTGGTTGGGACATCCCCCTGCAATGCCCACAGTTTGCTGGAAGGATCCCGTAGCCACGAAATGTAGGAATGCCATCACCTTTGCCGTTGGCGTGAGTGCTGTTGGGTATGTCCTGCGTGGAAGCAGGTGTGGCTCCAATAGTGCACAAAGTTCCAGGAGGTTTGTCCGATCCAGACGGAATCGCCTTATGATGTCGGTATCCTCCATGTTAGCCAGCAGGGTGAAGGTACGAAACACATTAGGTCGCCTCCTAGGTGAGATGAAAGGGGACACGTCATAGCAACATAAATTAGGATGTGCACAAATTCATAAAGTCTGTCCTGTCACGGCGCTAACATTGACTGTCATCCCTGAAAGCACACAGTGCAATTCAGTGTTGTCCCAACATGAGACAGATTAATTGTACAACTGTCATGGATGTGCACAGTCAGTAGACACAATACGAACAATGTCTATGTGAATGCCAAGAGTCACATATCGAGCTGAGGTGGACTCAGCCTTGGGTGTACATGACACAGGACATGTGTGAAGCAGAGACACTGCTGGCTTCCACGTTGCTGCTGTACCTGCCACACCTCCTTGGCCAATAATTGCAGGGGACACATCAACAACACAATGTGGATAGATCATTGGGATTGTCTTTGTACTCAGTGCCACTTCGAACACACTCAAATTCAATGACATTCACATCCCAAACCCATACATGTGCCAATGTCATCAGTACACAGTCCATATCTGCTGCTGACTTGAATACAAAGTCGGACAGTGACAGATGATGTCACGCCTGTGCAGAGTATGTGTACCACTGTAACAGGCCACCATTACCCCACTGCCCAATACTCTCTACAAGCACACAGATAGCCAATGTGGCACACATTAACAATAGATGAGGGACGTGATCAGCAGGGCATGTATGCACCCTTAATCTTCCCCCATTTTGGACATTTACATGCAGCATCAAGGAGGGACTGCCCAAGGACACATGTGCACCACAACACATACCATGGTGATACACATCCAGCTGTTTCAAGACACAACAGTGCCACAACACATACATACAACACTACATGGACAATGCCAAGCCAGTATGCCAACAAGTCCACGCATGAACATACTGTATGCATGACATATGGACTACTGGCTCAGACACCTGACACCAGTGGATGTAATTTTACACCACATGTCCCAAAGGACATGCATCCTGACCCTCATTCCACACAGGTTGTCAGGCCCAACACAGCATACAATCAACATCCCACATCTAACAAACATGCTGGCTGTGCATGAGTAGTGGGACACTGGTACCTCACATTGACCAAATGTCGGAGTTGGATGAGTGTCACAGGCACAACAGTCAAGGTACATCTCACCTGTCTTGGGTGCCCACACCATCCTGATACACCAGCAGATGTGATCCACCCACACAGTGCTGGAATAGATGGTGAGCAAGGATGGCTAGCACCCCATAGCATGCACATACACTAGTGTTGGTGGCAACACACTGCACACGTGTGCCACTTGTGCTGACCATCCAACATTGCAGACAATTCCCGCTAATCAGTGCACACACATTGCACGGGCAAAACTGGACACCCATAGCCTGTGGACAAATGTCGCATACTATATTCCATACAGTTAGCACAATCCACAACCGTGCATGCAGTCCATCTGCCAACGCAACATTCCTGATGTGAACAATGGACATGCACTGGTGGCAGGTGAGTAGCACCGGAACACAGCACAACACTCGAAAACATAGTGTAGCTAAGCATCATTGTTGAAATGTACATGTCACTGATTCACATACAACAGTCCAAACAACATGAGCACAGACCTGACACTACCACATAGGTCCCTGTGGTTACAGGTGGCAGACATGTAGCAAAGACATCTGCTCTGGCCGTCTACCCAAGTGACAAACAATAATAATGCAACGGATGCCAGGTGTGGTGCTGAAGTACTCGTCATCCTTTAGCAGGTCGAGCCCCCTGTACATGTGGACATACACTGCAGGAGTTGCCAGTGTGTACAAAGACATAACATGCGGCATGTAATTGGTCTTAGCAATAACACAACAGGGTGACATCTGTTTCCAATGATGACAGTCATGCTGAATGAATGAGTTCATCTGGGTTTTCAGTGTAACACATGGGCTCAGGTGTGAGATAGTGGTCAGCATGGGTGGCAGATACGACATTGTGTGTAAATATTGATCAACATAATGGAGTACAGTGTTCCATTTGGTGTGAGACGTTACACAGTGGCTGACATTTGTGACAGGAGACCATATCAATGTTATCCAGTGCCATGTGCCACTGTACGTATCCACTGTGTGTAGTACAGTAATGACCATTGATCCACACACAACAAGAACTGTCCGTAGGTGCCTTAAACGTGCCCCATAAACACAATGACGCACAGAGTGTACGATGTGGTGCTGCATATTCCCCATAGCGGACGCACATACTGTCCGTGAATTGGGTGGCGGAGCATGCCAACCACCATTTGTACCTGTGTCGATGCCCACCACTGACGCAAGTGTGTCATGTGCTGCACATGACACATTGGTGTTAGTGATGGCCCTCCACATAGCTGCAGATGGCGTTTGTCATGCTCCACCAGCCACATCCCGGTCACCCATGTCACTCTATGGCAATCAAACAGCGGTAGCGCCGGCCAGGACCCCACGGTGTGTCACCGCCATGAACCATGCCCTTGCAGCCAATGGGGACCGCTATCGCGGTGGCATGATGCAGATTCAAAAATCGCGGTAGGCGTGCTCTGCCCCCAGCGGATGCGGAGATAGGATGCATTTGTAAGATGCACCACCGCGGTTGCGCCCGGCCAGGACCCCGCGGTGTGTCACCGCCATGAACCATGCCCTTGCAGCCAATGGGGACCGCTATCGCGGTGGCATGATGCAGATTCAAAAATCGCGGTAGGCGTGCTCCGCCCCCAGCGGATGCGGAGATAGGATGCATTTGTAAGATGCACCACCGCGGTAGCACCGGCCAGGACCACGCGGTGTGTCACCGCCATGAACCATGCCCTTGCAGCCAATGGGGACCGCTATCGCAGTGGCATGTTGCAGATTCAAAAATCGCGGTAGGCATGCTCCGCCCCCGCGGAGGCGGTCATTGAATGCTTTTGAAGAAGGCTGACCTGGAACACCAATGGCAGAAGACTATGACCACTGAAACGAGTCCAGGGCCCTATATATGTGTGGAAGGGAGCACCACATTTCCACTGCTCACAGAGCCTGCTGCCTGGGACCCCTCACCTGCTGCTGCCTCCAGGGACTGCTGCCTGAGACCCCTCACCTGATGCTGCCTCCAGGGACTGCTGCCTGGGACCCCTCACCTGCTGCTGCCTCCAGGGACTGCTGCCTGGGACCCCTCACCTGCTGCTGCCTCCAGGGACTGCTGCCTGAGACCCCTCACCTGCTGCTGCCTCCAGGGACTGCTGCCTGGGACCCCTCACCTGCTGCTGCCTCCAGGGACTGCTGCCTGGGACCCCTCACCTGCTGCTGCCTCCAGGGACTGCTGCCTGAGACCCCTCACCTGCTGCTGCCTCCAGGGACTGCTGCCTGGGACCCCTCACCTTCTGCTGCCTCCAGGGACTGCTGCCTGAGACCCCTCACCTGCTGCTGCCTCCAGGGACTGCTGCCTGGGACCCCTCACCTGCTGCTGCCTCCAGGGACTGCTGCCTGAGACCCCTCACCTGCTGCTGCCTCCAGGGACTGCTGCCTGAGACCCCTCACCTGCTACTGCCTCCAGGGACTGCTGCCTGGGACCCCTCACCTGCTGCTGCCTCCAGGGACTGCTGCCTGGGACCCCTCACCTGCTGCTGCCTCCAGGGACTGCTGCCTGAGACCCCTCACCTGCTGCTGCCTCCAGGAACTGCTGCCTGGGACCCCTCACCTGCTGCTGCATCCAGGGACTGCTGCCTAAGACCCCTCACCGCCCACTGCCGCCGCTGACGTCCACAGTGATGACTAGGACGGAGAAGATCCGTGCCAGTCCATTTACAAGCAAGGAGCTGGATGTCCTGGTGGACGAGGTGCTGACACAGTACCCACGGCTATATGGTGGCCCAAATGTTGTGGTAAGTCTCCAACAGTGGGGGTGTGAGTGCAAGGGGGGCACACATGTAGTCGATCAGATGGTGTATGTGCCTGAGAGTGTGGGGTTGTGTAATGCACTGGCTGACATGCTGTTTCCTAGTTGTTAAGGGGGTGTATGCAACCCACACATTAAATGCATGGACATGAAGGGTGGATGGACATGTGTTGTGTACACATCCATATGGTGTGACAGCTATCTGGTGATGCATGTTTCTGGACAGTTATTGTTCATGTGACTGTTTGTGTGGGTCCTCGTTGTCCATCTCTGTGTGATTCTACCTGGCATGGACTGTCCACGCCCAATGTGACAAGGACACATTACTGACTGTACATAGTGTGATACGTGTGTGGTTGGCATGAGTGTACATCAATGACCCATATCTGCCGTGTGGAGATGAGTCTGTGTCATGCCACTGTTCAGAGAGAGAGTTTTACCATGAGAGTGTGTCACTGATGTTTTCCCCTCTTGTCTCCCACACCTGCAGCTCAAGGTACACCAGCGTAAGGCCGTGTGGAGGTCCATTGCAACCAAGGTGCGGGCTCTGGGAGTGTCAAACCGCCGGCGCACCCACTGCCACAAGAGGTGGGACGACATATCACGACTGGCAAAGAACGTTGCCGAGATGACACTGGGGATACTCCCTCGCAGTGGCAGGTTGTCACGACGCAGCTTGACACCACTGATGTGCCGCATCTTGGCTGTGACACAGCCTGAGCTGGACACACGTTTGAAGGAGCATCAACAGCAAGCTAGGGGTGAGTATTCTGTGAAGGTTGATTTTGTCTGTGAGTGGCTGCATGTGTACCAAGCCTGTACCTGCGCTGGTGTACGTGATGTGGTTACTGTGATGCAGTGGGTTGTAAGTGGCCCCTGTGCTGGGTGTGGCAGTCACGGATATTACATACATGCACTTACTGATGTTTTTCCAATCCTGGGAATTTCAATGGCATTGTGGGTGGTGTGCTGCAGGCCTGGTCCATTGGTGTTAGTGTTTGTACGCCCCAACATGCATGATGTTGTGCTGTCTGCCCATCACATGGCTCAGCTGTGCCGTGTTTAGATGTTTGTACGCACTGTTTGAGGTAGTGATGTGTGTCTGCATGGTGAGATTGCACGGGGTGGCCTGCAACATGTAGACTTTGTCATCCTCAGTGTTGCTTTGCTTGAATATGTTTGTCCTGTTGCTGTCACTTTGCTGACCCTACATGTCTCTCTGTTATGCAGCATCTCCCGTGGGCACGGAGGGACAGGGGACGGACACCAGTGGTGGTGAAACAAGCACAACAGCTGCACAGGATCCCAGTGACACAGATGTGACCAGCGCCTCGGAGGGATAGGAGTATGCTGGAGGAATCACAGCCCGAGACGCAAAGTTCAACATCATCTGATGACGGCGGTGGTGCAGACATCTTGGAGGACACAGGGAACGGAGAGTCTGCTACATCTTCCAGCACACAGCGTGCAGTGCCCACCCTCCCAGCCACTTCCTCTGTTGCTGCCCGTGTTCGCACCACAAAGAGGGGAAGAGTGTCCTTCATTCCAGGCACCGCTGCCCCTGCCCCTGTGCCCCCTGCTGCCATCAGTGCAGAGTGTGTGGACCTTATGCGCCAGCTGTGTGTGGGGCAGACAGGGCTCCTCAATGCATTGTCAGACCACGACCGCAAATTGGCACAGGTGTTAGCTTTCATGGAGGGCATCCATTCAGACGTGGGTGGGCTGCACCGCACTGTCCAGACAATGTCCTCCACAATGGCGGCTGCACTTCAACTTGCTCAATCTCGTAGTCCAATTCCAGTCCCTTTGTCCACCCCCATGCCAGTGGCGACGTCTGACGACGGTGACCACGCTTCACACACCTCAACGTCACGATACTGCACACGTAGCACACAGCAGCAGCAGCCCAGCGGTCAAGGTCACAGACACCTTCCCTACAAAGAGAAAAACAACCCCAGAGCGCAAAGGGAAGAGCCCGTCAGGCGTTGCAAAGGCACATGATTCAAGGAGGAAGTACTCAGGGTCACAAGCCTCAGAGCAATCCCGGCCACAGACTCTGTGGTCCCAAAAACGTCTCGCAAAGGCATGCAGACACTCTCCATGCCCACTGTGAAGGTGGGGCCTGGCAAGGCTACACATAGTAAGGTATCCAAGGCTGTTTCACCAACTACCTCTACTCCCATTCCAAGTCCAGTGAAGCAGGGACAGGAGGGCACTGTAGGGGGCACACAGGGTAAAGAGGGGATGGAGGGGCAGAGGCAATGCCAGGCTAAGCGTCCTTCTGGATCCAGCACATCCCCAAAGGGAGGTCCAGCGTGTGCACCTGCGGCAGCCTTGGTGATGAGTGTGCCGTTTGTGTCCACACCACTTCCCATTGATACCAAGACAGGCAAGCCATTTAGAATCCCCAAGAAGTGGAAAGGCACCCCTCCACTGTCTCCCTCCCACACTGTGTCCCACGTCGGCCTGAGTTCACCTCCACGTGCCACTACACCACCTGGTCCAAGCAGCCCTCCAGCGTCCAAGGCCACTGATAGCTCTTCCTCAGCTGGGCGTCTCACTCCCCAGTCAAGTGGTCCAACTGTGCCCGACACACAGTCAGCTCCCAGTCAGACTGACAGCCAGGTCTGAATGTTGATCAATGTCACAGACCTGTCTCTCCCACACCGGTACCTGTGCTGCCCATCGTGACACACCAGACTGTGTTGCTGACCATGGCGGAGTTTGGTGACACACATTCCCTGTGCAGCTTCTCATTGACTCTGTCAGCACCTTGGACTGGCCACTGGCCTTGCAGTTTGCCCCCTGCCTGTGCAGCTTCTCATTGTCTCTGTCAGCACCTTGGACTGGCCACTGGCCTTGCAGTTTGCCCCCTGCCTGTGCAGCTTCTCATTGTCTCTGTCAGCACCTTGGACTGGCCACTGGCCTTGCAGTTTGCCCCCTGCCTGTGCAGCTTCTCATTGACTCTGTCAGCACCTTGGACTGGCCACTGGCCTTGCAGTTTGCCCCCTGCCTGTGCAGCTTCTCATTGTCTCTGTCAGCACCTTGGACTGGCCACTGGCCTTGCAGTTTGCCCCCTGCCTGTGCAGCTTCTCATGTTCAGGCTCTGCATCTTGTGCCTTGGTCCTGTCTGATATTGTTGCCTATCAGTGCTATCTGTGAATAAAAACAGTTGCTCATGTTGTCAGTTGTGTCATTGTCCTTACTGAATAAGGCTTTTCCTGTATGTCTCACATTTACTGGGCCACATGCTCTGTGTGCCACTTCAACTGTGCCACTGGCTTGTTTGACTTATCATTTATTTTACAGGGGTGACGGGGACTTCAGTTCTTCATGACTCGGATACTTGTGGGGTCATTGATGTTGTTTTCGGTGACATACCAGACTCATGTTCCTTCCTTGTTGCTGTTGGCTATGTTTTACTGCATCCTGGTATGTGGGCACTGCAAACACATAGAGGGGTCATATACACGGGATTGCAGGCAGGCTGACCAGGCTCAACATGTATGTGCGTTCTTGCTTTCATGTATGCCTAGCAGTGTAGATGTGTAGTCATGTTGTGATGGGCAGTCATCCTAGTCACAACGGTTACTTACATGGTGTGCATTTGGGTGGTCAAGCGTTGTACGGTGTGTTGGTTGTGGCTTTGTCGTGTGTGTTGATGTGTGTGTTACTGGCGTGTGACTCATGGCTGTGTGGGACTGTTGTGTGTTTGTGTGCACACACTGCTTGTTGTGCATTCAGTGCTGTGGGTGTATGTTGCCTTGTGCTGTCCTAGTGTACATATCCTGATGTACTGCTGTGTTTGCTATGTGCTTTGTGGTGTTGTGCATCTGTTGTGTGTTTGATGTGTCTGTGTTGTTCTGTGATGGTGCACTTCTTTCCTGTGTTGTGGTATGTAGCCTATGCATTTTTCCTGACTGATGAGGTGGTGCACTCCTGTTGTGTGTGTGCTCCTATTGCCTTCCCCTAGTTTAGCTGCACAGGTGCTGTGTGTTATTTTTGTGGTTCTGTATGTGTTTCTGTTTTGAATTGTGTTTGCCATTTTTGTTTTGGTGCAGACGTTGGTACTGAAATCCCTGTGTGTGTGTGATGTTTGTGGATGCCCCAGGGGTTTGATTGTTTGTCTGTATCTTGTCAGGACATTATGTAGGCCCTTCTGTGTTTCTGGCATTGGGGTTGTGTGCTGCAGATATGAGGGGGGTATGTTTGGGGACTCCTACTTGTGTTTGACAGTCATTGAGTGTGCCAATGTGCCCTGTGTGATACTCATGTGTACTTGCTGTTCACTGTTTGACTTGAGGTCCTTCCTTTCATCCCTGTCCCTATACATGGGTTACCTTGCTGTCTCCCTGAGTTGTTGCACTGAGGTGACTGTTGTTTGACTTCACTCACTGTGCCAGCCATGTGCTTGGATGGGGTGTGGATGTTGTTCTGGGTTCCTTGTCCTGCATGTGTCTGTTCACCTGGTTGTTGGTTGTCTCCTTGCCCTCCCATTTGTGTGCACATCATTTTTGCTTTCCTCTATGTTGTGCTCCATTGCTGGTGGCATGTAGTCTGTGTATGTGGCTGTGTGTCGGTGTGGGGTATGTCTGTGTGAGTTGGCAGGGTGTGTGTCCAGTAGTCTGTATGTTCCTTGTGTGTATGTTAATTTTGTGCTTGTATTCTGCTTTCTTGCCATGTATGTGGTGTTATGGTGTGTGTGTGTGTTGCCCTGGGCCTGTGCCTCTGTGCTGTGTGTTAATCTACACCCAATGCTGCTGTGTCTGTCTCCCTAGGTGTTAGTTGTGTGCTGCTGGGTGTGGATTTAGCTCGCTTGGTGTTGGACATGGGGGTGCACAGGGGGGGGATTGGCATGTTTCTTGCTGTGTGCGGCGGAGCTGTGGGTGGTGGGTGGTGGTGGTGGCCTGTGGTCTTTCTGGCCTGTCCGTTGCTGTACATGCATTCTGCTTTGTGCGATGGATTTCCCGCATACTCACCGCTGCGGTGTCGTCAGCAACACATTACATTATGTTCGCGGTACTTTGGTGGGCTTGATGCAGGGTGTGAATTGGTGCCAGCTGAGACATGTGTGGGTACACTGATGGATGTGTTCCTGTCCACACCAGTGTGTCTGGTGTGGCCAGGTGCCCTGTTTCAGCCCGTGGAATTTGTGTTCGGTTTTGTGTTGTATTGTGTTTTTTTTACGTACCTGCGGCGGCGTCCGCGGCGGGCGATGTTGGCCTGGTGATGTATCACGTACAGCACCGGGAGGACGTGTAGTGCTGGATCCATGGCGTTCGGCTCCGGTGGAGGGTTCCGGATGTCTCGTTTCACGCTCCGCTGTCGAGATTCCGCCGTGTCTGGAAGGGCGGTTTCTCCCCTGCGGTTCGACGGGTTGTTTGGCGCATCCTAATTTGTTGAGCGGACGGGACGTCATTCCGCACAGCGGTGAGTCTCCATTGGCTCCCACCGGCGCGGTGGCGGGCGCAATTTCATGGCGGTCGGCGTTGCACCGCGGAGGTCGGGAAATGGGGCATATTTGCCCTTCATAATATGGCGGCCGTGAGGACCGCTGCTGGCGGGCGGTAAAAGGCATTTTTCCACACCGCCGGCACCGCGGTACTGACACCGACCACCATCGTAATCGGCCCCTAAATTATTTAAATATAAAAATCTATAAAATTAAAAAAGTATTAAACATGTTACAAAATTATAAAGATATCTATATGTAAACAAGTGATATAAAATTAAACAAACAAACAAATAATACTAATATATATTTCCACAATTTAAAAAACTAGTATTTTAAATAAGAAAATAAAAAATACATTATTCCCACTCCAGTCAGTGCAACAGTAGGGAAAGCTTTGGAATTCAAAGAGGTAAAATGTACTATTCCCCCTCCCAGTCTGTACAACCGTGGGAAAAGTGTTGGACTTTGGAGGGTTTAAATTTACTATCCCAACTCCAGTTTGTGCCACAACAGAGAAAGCGTTGGACTTCGAAGGGGTTAAATTTTCTATTCCCACTCCAATCTGTGCAACAGTAGGCAAAGCTTTGGACTTTGGAGGGGTTACATTTATTATTCCCGCCCAAGACTGTGCAACAGTAGGGAAAGCGTTGGAATTCGGACTGATTAAAGTAACTATTTCCACTCCAGTCTGTGCAACAGCAGGGCAAGTGTTGGACTTTGAAGGGGTTACATTTACTATTCCAACTCCAGTCTGGGCAACAGTCAGGAAAGTGTTGTACTTGGGAAGGGTTAAATTTACTATTCCCACTTCAGTCGGTGCAACAATAGGGAAGTTCTTCACTACAAACACATAACATATTTTAATAACGCTATTAGTTAACCAAAAGTACACAGCGAATAAAATAAAATGTATATATATATATATATATATATATATGTAAAATTAAAAACATAATTGAACAATTTACATGATTATTAAAAATTGTAATTGTTAATTTTGCATTTTATTTGTAATTTATTATTCAAGTAGGTTCCCACACTATACTCTCAAATACCTATCAGCCCAATCTTAAAATATAACTAAAATAAAGATTTATAATGCAATGAACTTATTTAATGATCAATTAAATAATTATTAATGCATGAATAATTAATTGTTAATTAATTATAGGCTAAAAACTTCGCACCCTAAGCCTCTACAAACACAACACCCCATACCTAATATATAATGTGAAAAAAATATAATTATTAAACAATATACATAATTAATAATACATTTTTAATGTAATTGTATTTATATAGGACATACTACCCCTGATGAGGCGTTGAATAGCTTTTCGGTGTGTAGCACGATACTCCAGAACCCAAAAAGGATTAGTAGTGGATTAGTATAGGGAAATATGAATTAATTTGAGCGGTGGACATGCAAGTCTGTTAGTTTGATTGAATGGGATAATGAAGGGGAAAAAAAGAGTCTAGAAAGTGTTATGTGGGAGATCATAGTATCAAGATGTGGTTTGGGATGAATAAATGGAGAGACAGAGGAGGGAAGTGTCTCTAGAAAGGAATTAGGGAGATCATGGTAGTGAACTAAGGTTTGGGATGACTCAAAGTAGGGATACATGAGGGAAGAATTTAGGAAGGTTTGTTTAGGAGATGATAGAAGTAAAATGAGGTTTGGGGTGAGCCAAGGAGGGGCAGAGGAGGAAAGAGTCTAGAAAGGGTTATTTTGGAGATCATAGTTGTAGAATGAGGTTTGGGATGAGTCAGAGAGTGGAGGTAGAGGATCTCTTGAGAGAAGCATAGGGTGAAACAGAGTAGTGCATTGGAGAGAGTCAAGGTTTTTTTTTCATTTTCTTCTACAGTAGGAGTAAAGTATTAAATATATAGATACATAACTACATAGAAAGGGTATACATGTATAAGGAAGATAACATATTGAGATTTAAATTTCTACTCTTTAAACAAGTGTTGCTGTACTTGAAGCTGATTTATTTGTGTATTTTATAACTTTTTATTTTAATTTTAAATTCTCCTCAATATTTCAATAGTAAAGTACCTGTACATAAAAGTTTACGATAATATTTGCATATTGTAGTAGATAAATAAAACAGACCTATAAGCATCAAATCAAATAACTTCAATGAAAACTATGCAGTGACCTATATACATGTCATTACAAAACAATGGGGAAACCCAAATAGCTGTAGGACCTGGGTATTTAGTGGCATGAAACAGAATTGGTCCCAACGGGAATCATTTTTCTTTAGCACTCAAAAATTGATAACAGACACTCAAGAAATGCGAAAAATTTGCTAAACTTTATCATAAATTAAATAGTCAATGCATGTCTATGCAGATATTTTGCATAAAATGAAGTTGCTCAATGGTGAATAAGAAGAAGGGAAATAATTGTAACTATTTCCAGCACTTCCAGTGATTGGATCCTTTTGGACCATTGTTGCATACTATGCTGACTTATCGTCCCCCAGGAGCCATGTGGCCCTGAGCACGAGGCCCACCACCATTTTTCTACCAGTGGTTTGTAGGTGAGTTACACCACCTTCATATTAGTCCCCTTTATACACACTATAATGACATAGGAATAGATTAGATCTCCAACACCTCCATTTCTTCACAGGTTGCTCTTTGTCCTGATGAAGACCCTATTTTAAGGAACAATTGGCCTGCCTTCCATTTGGGGTTGAAACGTCGACATATATTATTACCTGTACTGGAGATACTATCCACGTCTTCATTCATTTTCTAATTTTTTCTAAAACCATAGGTTGCATTATAGGACCGTGGATGACAGTATTATAAGGGAATTCCAGCCAGGCTTTCTCATATGAATTTGAATATATTGGTTGTATATATTGTACATTGGCACTTAACTTTCGCATCTCACTTGATCTTTTCATGAGCACTTTTTCCAATCACTTCCCTTCTTCTTACACACCATTAAGCAACATCATTTTATGTAAAATATCTGCATAAACATGTATTTACTATTTAATTTGTGATAAAGTTTATCAATTTTTTCTATATACATGTTAAGCATAAACTATTATGTATATTTAACCATAAGTAATATATACATTTGTTAAGCAGACCTAAAGAATATCTATATATATTTTAAAAAACATAGTTATGATACATATTTGTACAAAGAAGTACACATATCTAGATCCATACATATAATAAAATTATAAATGTTTACATACACAGGGATATGCTGTACATTAGTGATTGAGTATGGTGGCTATGTAGGAAAGAGAGAACTCTTGAGTAGTCTTCTGAAGATAAGATAATTATCCTTGGATCTTATGTTGGAGGTTAATAAATTCCATAGTTGGCTGCTTGAACAGAGAAAATTGTACCGCCTATGTTTTTTTTCTTGTATGGTGGGGTTTTGAGGTGAGGTGCCAATCTGGAGCGGAAGTTATTTGTTAAATGTATTTGGTGATTTTATTCCTGATAAAAAGCAGTGCTGTTCCATGTATTACTTTCTGTGTAATGCAAAGCAGTTTGAAGGTGAATCTTCTGGCAACCGGTGACCAATGTAGGGCCCTCAAGGCAGGTGAGTTGTGGGCTTGTGGCTTTACAGGTAGAAGTAGTCTGGCAGCAGAGTTCTGAATCTGTTGTGGTCTTTTCATAGGTGATTAAGATGATCCGTGGTAGAGACCATTGGTGTAATCTAGTTTAGACAGTACAAGAGAGATAGTAGCCTGGACCTTATGTGGAAATCTTGGGTGGAGGAGTATACGTTGCATAGTTTTCATAGTAATGAAGCTTGATCTTGCCAATTTGTCCATTTGGGCATTCATTGATAACTTGGAGTCTATAGTAATTCCAAGTTTTTTTACTTCCTTAGACACTTTATTAGGTGTTCCCAGATTGTCAGGCCAGGCGCAGTGTGGATCATAATTTTTCCAATTGCCACAAATGAGTATTTCAGATTAGGAAGCATTAGAATTTGAGATGTCTCCATGTCATCCACTGATCAATAGCTCTGAGGCAACCGAAGATTCCTGTGTTTTCAATATCATTCCAGTTTAAGAAGTATTTGTTTTTCATCTGCATAGGTACAGCATGTGAGCTGAAATTAATTGATCATTTCTGGTAATGACTTCATCTAGATGTTATAAAGTATGGGTGAGACGATAGAGCCTTGAAGGGATCTTGCTTTTGTGAAGTACGGTTTGGATGAGAAAGGGGGACTATGGGTGACATTTGTTTTGTTTTGAAGGTAGGATATGATCCAGTCAAGAGCATTCTCCTCTATGCCGGCTTTGTCTGGGAATGTTGCATTGCTCGGTTGGGGTCTGTAAAGTAGGAGTAAGTTACAGGAGGAAGTTGGTGTAGAGTTGCATCTAGTAATGAGGGCCTCACAAAATTGTATGGAAACGTTATCAGCTTTGGTGGGATTTATTGTTACTTGAATATAACAGCTAGTCCGCCTCCTCTTTGGCCTATATGATTTTGTGTGATAGTTTGATAGCCTGGAGGATTGGCTTCATGCAACACAGGAACCATGTCATCTCCCAAACATGATTTAGTTATGAAAAGTAAGTCAGGCTATGGGTCAGTGAGTAGGTCGTAGATGTGGTGCTTGTTTTTAGAGAGTGATAAAGCATTTATCAGTAGGCAGCTTATAGATTGTGTTTTGGTGGTGGTGTGAATTTGCTTTCTAGAAGTGTGATCAGTATTTATTGAACTTGTAGCAGGTGTGTAATTAGTGCTAGTATTAACTGTATGAGGATAGCAATAGTATTGATTTTCTATAACGTATTCCTCGTCCAGCAGGCTTAGAAAGCATTATTTTAGGTCTGTATGTGTAGGTGGTAGAGATGGTGGTTAAGAGTGAGTTGGTTTAACTGTGTTGTTTTTGCAGAGCAGCATTGTATAATAGACATGGTGATGCAAAGTTGTGAAGAGTGACATGTTGTTTATTTTGTTTGTGTCTGTTTAAGGTGAAAAGTGTATGGGTTAGGGGTGGTGGTGGTGGTGGTGGAGGAACACGTGGGTCATATGCAATAGATGAGAGGTGAATAAATGGGAGTTGTTGTATTGCCATATTTGTGGTAGGTGCTCCAATATGATGATGAAATGCTACTCTTTATTCAGCAGCCAGTCATTACCATCCTGAGAATAATTAACATTCTCCAGATTTTTAGCAAAGCCTCAGACTTAAAAGAAACGTATGGGGAAACCATCTATGTCCACATAGGTGGGGACAGGATGAAAAACTTAATATGCACTCAGCTAGGTTTTGCAGGTACCCATTACAAATATTTAAGTATGCACATTACAGGACACCAATGCCAAAGACGGAACTTAAATATTGCCCTGCTACCCAATCATACAAAGTGCGACTTGGCAGGTGGATGACCCTATCACTCTCCATAATGGGAAGAGGAGCACTTTTGAAAATGATTTTGCTTCCCCAGTTCTTATACACACTTCAAAACTATCCATACCCAATGCAGCCTCAGTACTTTACGTACCTGCAGGCCTCAATTGCCCAATTTCATTGGACTGATGTCCTCCCAAGAGTCTCATTTACAAAATGTGTGCTGATCCATGACAATGGAAGGCTGAGAGTTGTGCACGTCTGCCTCTACTATCTGGCCTTGCAATTGATACCTATTTATGAATGGCTATTTTGTGACAAAGAATACCCACCAATTTGACTTGAGATATAATTGGAGAAACCTGGCCTCCAGTCCATGTTATACTGCACACCATTCTACACGCACTACATCTGACATCAAGATATCCACTTTTGTACTGGAGCGAGGCCTTAGAACACATCAAATATCGAGTAGCATTAACAAATTAAACTCTCTTATGGCAGGGGACATGGCCTACCTATTCTTTTTTTAATTCAAAGGAATTGACCCCTGAGATTTAATAGATATGTTAAAATTGGAAGACATTGAGGCAACTGAGCACATCAAGTAATAGAAACAACTGGCCACAGAATTCTCGTTACACAAATCACAATTCTTTAGACATCTGCATGCCACATGCTCCAGAGCCCTACAAAAGCGACTCACGGACATATGCCTTGGAGCCAAAGCTAGTAATGGAACACAAGTGAAAAAGGGCATTTCTAGTGTGTATAGATCTTTACTACTCAATACTCCAGACTCGTCAAAAGACTTATGGGGCATGTGAGAGTGAGAACTTAGAGAGATGAAGGAAAATGAATAGATATAGGCAACATTGGTTTGGCTGATCCAATTCATATATCACCACATGGTTCATTTCCATCCAGCAACATTGTGGTGAATGGGCAGGGCACAAAGTCCTACCTGCCTGAGCTTCAAAAACACCACTGGCACATTTCTCCATACAATATGGAAATGCCCAGTAACTACCCAATACTGGAAGCAAATACCCTCAATGATGGGGGATCACTGACATAATATCGACACTACTAATGTAGACCAACAAAATTATCGACACACTAATATCGAACACAAAAATATCAACATCCTATATTTATTTAATAAAATACACAAATATCGTGAAAAAAAATATTGCCAGTAAAAACACTGATACATCTAATCTTGAAAACAGAAATATTGTAAACATATAGTAATCATTAAATAAATATAGAAAACAACAAAAATATTGAAATTAAAAATATAGTCCACATTTTTATCATAAACACACAAATATCAACATGTTAAAAATAATAAAAATAACCCAACACATAACATTAAAAATACAGACAATAGTACAAACACACACAATATAATTAACTAACTATAAATCATTTTAATAGTAAAATAGAACACCACTACACAATACTTAACATAACTCACATCATCAAGTAAATACTTTTAACAAAGTAACTAAATAAAAATAAATATTTTATACATTTACAACACTATTACCTTGCAAAATAAATACTAACATATTACTAAATATACACATAATATAAAAAATAAACCATAATTTAACCTTAATTAGCATTTGCCAAATAAGGAAACAACTGACAAAACAATTTAAAATCACACTTCAAGAACCAATAAAAGTAACTACAAACCAAATAAACCAATAAAAATGAAACTATAATTAAATAAACACTATATAAACAAATCAAAAATCAACTTAAATCTGTAATAAACCAGCAAAGACCAGAAGAAGCAAAATCTCTGCTGGATTTCTTCTACAACATCACACTGCGACATCCAAGACTTCTAATTCTAATGTAACAAAATAAAACTAATCTTAAACAAACTAAACAAATAACCTAATCTTTTTATAATTTCTACCTCCTCTACAGAATATCCAAAGTACACTCAACTAACTACAAACAACATCCCAAAAACTCCTCCGAAGAAAGTAAGTATAAATAAAAATATACTAATTCAATACCTAAAATTCCCAACCCAAAAACCCTACTAGATACCCACTCCCCAAAATGCCAAAAATACTGTTAACCAAATTTCTTCTACAGAAAAAAACAAGCACTGCATCCAAAAAGCAACAGAAAACTTCACAAAAGTCAACATTTTCTACAAAAGCAAACATCTAAGCATATTTAAATGTTTTACTGTTTTTAATACAATAAAGACATGTATAATATATTTAACATTTTTTTTTTTTTTTTTTAAACAATCTTTATTCATTTTATTTTACATGCAGCTCCCCCCGCCCCTACACTCCCCCCTCCCTCAGGCAGGTAAAACAACAACACTTAATTCATCAAGTGCGATAAATAACATCATTAATCATTACAATACTGATAGTCTTCCCAAGAGTATAAATCATCCAAATACAGTCCTGTGCATCTCAATTCAAGTAGTATCCAGGAAACGTGCAAGTGTAATTATAAAGTGACATGTGCTTATACCCTATTTGCTAAAGAAAGGAGGGAATCTATATATAAAAAATGATAATAACATATATAGTTTCTCATGATCCACTATGCCCTTGCATCCATTTGATTAACGGATCCCAGATTTCCATACCTCTTTTTTACATGCAAGACGCCCTTTCCGTTTATATATGGCTATCTCCAGGCTACATGTTGCTAACAATCTGGCCTGTCACTGTTGAAAAGCTGGTAGCCTAGGATCCAGCCAGGCAGAGGCGATGCAAATCCTTAAGACAGCCATAGCTAAAAAAATCAATCCATGTCCATTCCTTTCTCGATTTGCACCTGCCGTGCCTAGAGTTATTTCCTCTTCTGATAATGCGATTTCAGTTCTTAACACTTCTGATAAAAAATCCAAGATAGCCGCAATCAACTTTTGTAATACATTACAAGATGCAAACATATGGATGATGTCAGATTTATAGAGTGCACAGCGTGGGCATATTGTTCCTTTTCCGGATCCCCATTTGGCTATCTTATCAGGTGTATAATACAGTGAATTACATGTCTTGTAAAATTGTGCTTGCAGCCTAGTGGACATTAAAAGGGATTGTGATAATTCATAAGCATACAAAAAAGTTTCAGCTAAAATCCCCAGTTTCGCCTGCCATTTTAAAGAACATTTATCCAGATCGTCGGGTATAGCAGCATTAATAAAGTCATAGATTTCCCGATAGATCCAGTTTTATCACTAACTATACATTCAATGATTTCAACTCTCTGAAACGTAACCCTTCCCCATCCCTTTCGCCAGAGAAAGTCCCTAACCTGGAGGAACTTAAAAAAGTCTCTTCGATCGAGGGTATATTCATTCTTCATTTCGTCAAAAGACTTGAGTCCTAAAGAGGAAAAAAAACAGCCAATCTGGACGATCCCATTTATCCATATATAAGTCTAAAAAAATCTCGGGAAGATTGTGGTTGTTTTATATAGGTGTATAAAAGGATACTCTATCAATTCCTAAGGTTTTACGTACAGTACTCCATACTTTGTAGATACTAAACAGAGTTTTGAAATGAACTTTCTTGAAATAACTATCTTGTAGTTGCCGCCACAGACATCCTGCCGTTTCTCCCCCCAACATAAGTTCCAATGGTGAGGGAACCCTAGTATTTGGCCTGTTATCCATATTTATCCTAAGCAGCTCACGGCCATAAATTAGTGTGGTAGTCCAAAATATAATTTCAGGTTTGGGAGGGCCAAGCCGCCTCTGTCCCTTGGTAAAGTGATAAACCTAAATGCTCTACACGGGCGCGTGTATGCCCATATAAACCTGGAAAACATATTCTATATTGCTTTAAACCATTGTGGGGTGAACTCCAAACATATTTCCCTAAAAAATATAAAAAGTTCAGGAGGAATATCATTTTTATTACATTACATCTACCTCCAATAGATAAAAGTAAATTGTTCAGCCTTGCTAGATCTTTTTTTGTATGTTCCATTAGGGGTTCCATGTTATTCCTAACCAGATTGTCTAGGTTAGAAGTTATGCTGACACCCAAATACGTGGCTCGTTCAAATACCTGGTCATCTGCCATCGTGATTTTTTCATTGTGCACAATCTGTGTCTTGTCCTGATTAAGAGCATAACCAGAAATCTGCCCAAAACGTTCAGCCTCATCTTCAATTATCTGTATGGCGGTGTTTGGATCAGATGTAACCAATGCGATATCATCAGCATAGGCCAGGGTCTTCGTCAGCCATTTCTGTGACCAGATTGCCAGTATTAGCGTATTATTCTCTAGCCTTTGGATAAAGGGTTCTATGAACACCGCAAAAATTACATTTTTTTCCAAGGGTGCATCCTTGACCATAACTATTGCTGATGGTTCAGTATATAACATTTGTACTGCCTTGAGAAAGCCATCCCTGATGCCAATTCTGGACATAGCTATCCATAGACATTGCCAGGAGACCCTATTGAAAGCTTTCTCAGCATCTAACAATATAAGTGCCATAGGGTCTCCTGCCACTTTAGTGATGTCGAATAGAGTAATCACTCTTTGTATGTGGTCAATAGTAGATCTACCAGGGATAAACCCATGTTGGCGATCCGAGATGACTTTATGGATTACTGGGGCAAGTCGGCTGGCCAGCAATTTTGAATAAATCCTATAATCACCGTTAATTAGAGTGATAGGGTGATATGATCCCAGCTGTAACAAAGGTTTCTCTTTTTTTAAGAAAACCACAATCTTTGCCAGAGACCATAAACCCGGAGGCCGCCCACCATTAAATACATGAGTGAATAGATCATAGATTATTCCTGTTAGTTGCTGGGAGAAGGTAGTATAAAATTCGGTTGGTATACCATCTGTACCAGCTGCTTTTCCTTTAGCTAGTCTATTCATAGCTAGTAGGATCTCATCCCACTGTGGCGGACAGTCTAAGTTGTCCTGATCTTCTTCCTCCAATCTTAAAAGTGGGATTAGATCTAGGTACTCCTTGATCTTACTCTGATCCTCCCCCGTAATAACTTTGCATAGTATTTGATAGTACTTCCGCAATGCTGCCCTAATTGTTTCAGGTTTGGTCATCCGACCGTATTCCGGATCAGTAATTTCCCGTATTATATTCGAGGTACTTTGCTCTCTAATACGGACTGCCAGGTGGTGACCGACCTGCTCACTTAGTTTGTACACTGCTTCTTTTTGAGTTGTCGCCTTGCTTATTGCTTTATCTGTTAATATATCCAAAATGGCAGCTTTAGCAATTGCCACATGTCTTTGTTCAAGATCCACTTCCCATTCCTCATGTATAGCCCTTATCTGTCCCTCTTCTGCTGCCCCCAGATCCTCCTGCAGCACCTCCATTAGTTGTTTAGCCTCTTTGTTGGAATTTAAAGAGTACCTCAATGTTTCCCCCTAACCCCTGCTTTCAAAGCTTCCCATACCACCTCAATTGATGTGCTCCCCGGGTTATCCTCCACAAATCTTGGAATCCATTCTCTCATATGTCTACAATACCCCTCATTTGACAACATTGATCTCTCGAAGTTCCAGGTTCTCACATTTGGATTAACCACTTCCATTTCTAAATTAAGGGCTAAAGGATTGTGATCTGATAAAAACAGTGGTAACTTTTCTAATCCACATTTCGAACTCAGTGTGTTGGAGACGAACATATAGTCTAGTCTGGCATGTGTCATATGTGGGTGGGAAAAAGAAGTATACCCTGGGTCACTTGGATTCATCATTTGCCAACAGTCGATCAAACCGTGGGTCTGGCACAGATTCGTTAAGGCTCGAAACACTTTCGGTTTCCTCCCCTGATATCTATATCCTGCCTCTAACGACCAGTCACTAGGTTTATTAATGTTACAATCCCCACATAGGATAAACGGAAGGGGCCAATGTGCGAGTTCATTAGAGATGTTATCAAATACATTGGGATCGTCACTGATAATCCCATACACCGTACATATTGTCAATTTCTGACCAGAGCCATATTGACATTCTGTGATCACCCACCGCCCAAATTTGTCAGAGCATGATTGTCAAAATTGCATCCCGCTACCTTTAGCTAATATAGCAACACCCCGAACCCTGGCCCCCTGCGTTGATGCACAGATCAGTTTGTCCCCTAATGTTTTAAGCACATGTAGTTGTGATCCTTCAATATGAGTCTCCTGGAGACATATGATGTTTGCCCCAAACGATTGCAACCCGGCCGCTAGCCTCTGCCTTTTCTTGATATCATTGAGGCCACATATGTTAACAGTTAAAATTCTCAATTTACCCATGACAGTTTATATCATTTCCCTGGTTCTGATATCCCATCATTATCCAACAAATCCATGCCAATCTCTCCTTCTTTACATTTACTGTGACTACGGAAGTGGCTATATCGCAAACCTCTATTGCACCGCTTTCTTTCATCCCCTGTCTGAGGATACCCCCCCTTCCCCACCCCCCTCCCACCACCGCATCTTAGGCAACCAGGCTCAACCATGAGCCTGCGTGATGGTGTCTGAACCACTCCTCCCCTCCCTCCACCTCCTTCCCCCCCACCAGTGCTCAAATACGTGTTTCAACCTCAAGAAAAATAAAGAAGAAGAAAAGAGTCTCCCTACTCAGAGGAATCAAACATTCCAGCCATTGCTTTTCTCACATATGTACCCCACTTATTATTTTCTGCTTCCAACAACCCTCGCTCAAATGCCATCCAGTAACTTCACAGCTTCGATTTCTGAAGTAAAGCTGTAGTTCTGTCCACGAAAAACAACTTTCAGCCTGGCTGGGTTCTGCAAGAATACTACAGCACCTGCTTTCTGAAAAGGAGTTATGAGCTGTCTGAGTCGCCATCTTGTCTCTAATGTAGCGTGTGCAAAATCTGGCTTGGCAAAAAAGGAGAAGTTCTCAAAATTCCTCTTGGCATTAGGTCTAGCCAGATCGTACACAGCCTGGCGTAATAAAAAATTCCCAAAGTAAATCAGTATGGCACGGGGTAGCATCCGATCATTAGATTGGTGCTTTGCAGGTGTTAGAGGGAATCAATGCATGCGTTGGACTTCCTTTCCCAGTCCCAATGAGCGAGTTCAGGTATGGCACTTTTCAACATGGTGATTGTAAATTTTCTTATATTGTTGCCTTCACAGTTTTCTGGTATCCCTAACAATCTCAAATTATTGTGCCGCTGACGATTCTCATACTCCTCCAGTTTCCACATCACATCTTTCAGAGCACTCTACTGTGAAGTAGCCTGGATCTTTAGAGTATCTACTGTGTTCTCTAGTACCTCAGTGGGCGTCTCCACCATGTTCAGCCTTTCCGCAATCTCAGTACATGTTTTCCCGATCTTACAAACTGATCCTTGTAATTTTTTTGAGGCTAGCTGTGCCTGGCGGTTATCTAATTTAACCTCGTCTTGAAATACTCGTAGAGATTACAGGATCAGGGACAGAGAGGGCTTGGGTGATTTCACATCATTAACTTGCGAAGACTCGCCCCCAGGATTCTCCCTTGAAGATCTCCCCTTTTCGTTTGTACCATCAGGGGGTAATTGCTGGGTAGCTGAATAGTCCCAGCCCAGCTCTTCCTCCTCCTCTCTATCTCTAAGACCTCTCTTACGCATTCTCATTCCTGATGTCCGTTTGGTTCTTTTCGAGGTCCCCCTTTCCCTTTGCATGCTGCTGCCGCTGCTTAAAGGGGCATTTCCTCCGCCTTCACTACTAGCTGAAATGCTAGTGTCAGATACCCCTGTTTCTTCAGTTAGAGAAAAAAACTTTTCCAGAGAATCAGGGGCGAGATGTCCGGTCTCCATGATCTTTCTCTGGGGGATACCTCCTGTAGCAATATCTTGCCTGGTTTCATTAGCCATACCTGGTGTACCCAAGCCCAGCTCCATCTCTACTTTATTGATTGAAACATTTAGGGAGCAGTTATCATTCAGCATGATTTACCTCTCATCACTGACCTCAGAGCAAGTTTCTAGCACTTTCAGGACAGTTCTATCTCCACTTGACCGCCATGGGTTCCCGACCTGACCTTCCTCTCCCTTGCCTTGTATTCCGTGTATCAAGCGCTGTGTTGTATTGCATGATAGATCCCCCACATAGTGCGTTTCCTCACTGCAGACATTATTGTCTTGAATTTTCTGTTGCCCTTGTACCACTTTTTCATTTTCACTCACACCTCGGGGTAAAAACATACTTGTAATGGGAGGTTGTAACTTCCCCTGCTCCCCAGTCATCGGTAAATGTTGGGAGATTAACTTTCCATTTCCTTACGACTTTTCCTTTTTCTTTTCTTTTCTCTCCTGTTTGCCCCCCTTACCAGCTCGAGTGTCTGCCTTTCTGCTCTCCGTTTTGGCCTCAGACTCCTCCCAGTATGGCTGTATCGGAATAGAAGCTGGCCACGTCTTTCCTCGTCCACGGGCAGCCATGGCCATTGCTTCCACGGTCTGTGTTCCAGGAGCTTCTTGGTAACCCAGCAACCAAAGCCATCCACAGCCGTCGACGTGTCTGAACCCGGAAGCTGCCGCCGTCGGAAACCCACAACAGAAATACTAAAGGATATGCTACCCCGAGTTCCTGAACATGTAGCTGGACAATTACCCTCCATCTCAACTTGAAAAAGATTAGTTGGTAAAACTAAGAAAGCTACTACTGACACCCCACCTGCCCCCAAAACATTCATTGAATTTGAGATACCACCTGAACTTATTCTAACTCATAATGAAGAACAATTCCTTCTTTATGATAACAAATCTAATGAAAAAATAATTTTAATATTTGAAACTCCTAGAAACCTACAAAAACTTCAAATTTGTGAAACATGGATGATGGACTGTACATTTAAAATATGTCCCAAACCATTTTTCCAATTATACATAATCCATGGACAGTACCACAATAGCAACATCCCCTTCATTTATGCACTAATACCTAACAAACAAACAACTACCTATGTAGAACTGCTAACAAAAATAAAGCAATAAACTAATAACTACTACCCACAAAAAATGATCATTGACTTCGAACAGTCAATGATACAAGCCATCCTGAAAAATTACCCTCACACAGCAATACAAGGTTGCTATTACCACTTTAATCAAAGCATATGGAGACAACTTCAAAAATCTACCCTTAGGGGCCCATTACGATGTCGGTCAGAAGGGCATCCGAGCGCCTTTCTGAGTTGGACCTTCTGAACAATCGTACTCGGAATCGGTTTTCCCGACTGACGTATTATGATGCCCAAAACCCACTGCTTACCGACTGACTCCGTTACTCCGAATCCGACTGGTAATTCCGAACAAGAAGCTTTCAGATACGCCGAATGGAGCTGTTCTGAGCCACTTCCGAATCTGAATCCGAACACCCTATTACGACGCGTAATTCCGACACGCCGAATTGTTCGGACCAACCAACGCGTCATAGCAGTCGGAAGGGGAGTATTTTAACTCCGAATCTCGTCACGACACGATTCCTGCGACCGAGACTGTGCAGCTATGTATCCCATCATGCATGTCATCCCTCTACTGTACATTTACAATGAATACTACAACCCCAACCGAAGCGGTCGTCGCAGACAGTAAGTTAGACACCTACCCCTACAGAATAACGTAACTACCCTGCTAAAGACAAAACAAGAGAATTCAGGGACGCAACTATAGCCAAATTTGGGGGGGGGAGAACACTTCCAGCAATGTTGAGACAAATTGGGAGGTTGGGGGGCTAATAATCTATCACCGACCCAATTACCACAGACTACTGGGATGTTTGTGGAAACGACTTTATTGAAACTGCTCAGGTCAGTTATTATAATCCACAAAAGGTGCGGTTTCTGTTGTGGATCTCTCTGCGCCCTTCTTCTTCAGGGAGCCGCTTTTCTTCTTGTCCGTCGCTTGCTTCTACTCCTGGCCTCACTGACGTCTGTCATCCCCTCATATGAAAAGAAAGAGAAGGAGAGGCTATCAGTATGCTACTCTCTGCCCTGGTGTTCAACAAGTCGTAAACTGTTCCCTCTCCCCCTTTTCTAGGACCCGGTTTCTAGCCAAGGGAAGACTCCCGGTGTTACTTCACACTGTCGGGAGGCGGTTGCTAGGGTTAACCAGGGGGCCCAGCTTGGAGTGATTATGGAGGGGGACCTTAACTTCAGGTGACCCCGTATTCAGGGAAGCGCGGCCTTATGTTTCCTAGGGAGGCGCAACTATACAAAAGCCAAAACGTGAGTACCCCAAAGAGGGATCCGTCTCCCGCCGTTCCGTGTCCTGCGCTCTCTCTTTATAAGCCCTTAAAGAAGGCGTGATTACACAGCCATCCTCCCAACACACGCCCTGTTACACAGATCACTTGCCTGTAGCCGTGTCCCGTTGACAGGGTCACGGCCGCCTCATCCTTAGAGCCTTCCTCTGGGGACGCCTCCACCTCTGGTTGGCCATTCGTGAGCTCGCCCTCCGACTGCTCCGTGGTTTCCGTCTCGTCTTCCTCATTGTTTGACCGGTCTCCGCCTTCCAAATTTGTTTCCTCGGCTTCCCGCGAGTGAACACCTCTTACTCATTCGCCGCCCTCTCCGCTCCGCTCCGTCTCGCTCGGCGAACCCCTTTCCGACTCCTCTTCTCGGTTCAATAGCGCATCTGGGCACCGCCCCCCTGACGTCATTAGCGTTGTCTGTGAATGGGCCTTCTCGGCACCCCCGGGGCATCCATAGTTTTTCTCCAAGGGCGCCCTGTCACAGTGCCTCCGCACCAGGCATGGCCGATCAGGCCATGTGAGAGACGCAGACCGGGAAAGGAAGTCTACATTGGCCTGCAGAGAACCAGGCCGGTGGGACACCTGAAACAAAAAACATTGCAATGCCAAAAACCAATGAAGAATGTGGACATTAGAATCCTTGTGTCACGCTAGCCAAACCAGAGGGGCATGGTTAGTCAGGAGAAGGAAATGACGACCCAACAAATAGTACTGTAGGGCCTGGACAGCCCACTTGATCGCCAAACATTCCTTCTCTACTGTGGAATACCGGGTTTCCCGGGGCATCAACTTGCGGCTCAGGTAAACCACAGGGTGTAATTCTCCCGACCCACCTGCTTTGGACAACACCGCACTAAGGCCTCTGTCCAAAGCATCGGTTTGTAGGGTGAAGCTTTTGTCAAAGTCTGGACATACGAGGACAGGGTTGCGGCACAGCAGGTCCTTGAGTTGGTTGAAGCTTTGAACCTAAGCAGGTGACTACTCCTTGATGGTGTTTGGGCACGTTTTCATCAGGCTGTCTGTTAGCGGGGCAGCCACCTCCGAATACCGGGGTATAAACCACCAGTAATAACCTACCAAACCCAGGAAGGCCCTAATCCCTTCTTTGTGGAGGGTGGTTCCAACGATCTGATAGCGTCCACTTTGTCCACCTGTTGGAGTATCTGGCCCTCCTGTATGTGGCACCCTAGATACCGTATGGCGTTTGTAACCAGCATACACTTCTCAGGATTCGCCTTCAGGCCTGTCTGTCTAAGACTGTCCAGTATGGCTTTTAGATGCGTGCAGCCGCGGTCTGTGCAGGTAACAGCGGTGAGTGGTGG
Source organism: Calotriton arnoldi (assembly GCA_963921515.1). Lineage (NCBI taxonomy): Eukaryota > Metazoa > Chordata > Amphibia > Caudata > Salamandridae > Calotriton > Calotriton arnoldi. Next base: position 1,169,115 of record CAWUFW010001538.1, read on the forward strand.
GGCCGTGTAAGGGGGGATTCTGAGGGACGATGCAGAGGGAAAATTAATTATTTATTTAATTTTCCCTCGGCATCGTCGCTCGGAATCCCCCTTTACACGGCCTCACCGCTCCACTGCTGTTACCTGCACCGACCGCGGCTGGATTCGTGATGTGTTGTTCCCATGTCTGGCTGAAGATCACAATATCATCCAAGTAAGCGGCTGCATAGGCGTGGTGTGTCCTTAACACCACATCCATTAGATGCTGGAAGGTGGCTGGGGCCCCATGTAGACCAAAAGGTAAGACCTTAAAGTGATATAAGCCTGAGGGGGTGGAAAATGCCGCTTTCTCCTGCGCTGAGGAAGTCAGGGTTATCTGCCAGTATCCCTTCGTCAGATCTAATGTGATCAAATAGCGGGTTGTGCCCAGTCTCTCTATCATTTCGTCCACCCTTGGCATAGGATATGAATCAAAACAGGAGACTGCGTTCAGCTGTCTAAAGTCTACACAAACCTCACTATTCCGTTGGGTTTGGGTACCAGTACAATTGGGGAACACCATGGACTGTGAGAGGGTTCTATAATGTCATTGCTTAGCATCTCCTCAACTTCCTTCTCAACCACCCTCAGTCTGGCCTCCAGAATTCTATATGGCCTTTGCCTGATTGGTCTAGCCCCGTCCGTCCTGATATCGTGTTGTACAAGGGGAGTTCTTCCCGGTTTGGGTGAGAACACATCCTGGAAGCCATCCACTACCAACAGGAGGGTCTTCGTCTGTTCTGGTAGCAGCTGGGAACCCCTGGGATCATGTGTAGGTCGGGGATCGTATTGTCATGAGGGAAAGGGATAGTCAAGGGTTGGCTGTCTGATATCAGTAGGTTGGTGGAGGGATCGGCTGTCGCAACCGGAGCATCTACCCATTTCTCAAGTAGGTTTACGTGGTACATTTGGCCTGCCCTCCCTGTGTGTGGGACTGCCACCCTATAGGTGATAGGCATAACCTGGGCCAGTACTACATAAGGGCCTTGCCATTTTGCCAGGAGTTTGTTGTCAGAGGAGGGAAGAAGGAGAAGTACTTTATCCCCAACTAGAAAGTGTCTCAGTGTTGTTTGTTAGTCATATCCCCTCTTTTGTTTCTACTGGGCTGTGTCCAGGTTCTGTCGGACCTCCTCCCACAGGGTGGCCAGTCTGTCTTTGAGAAAGGCTGCATAATCAAGGAGGGCTTTCCCTTCGTCCTCCTCTTCCTCCCAGCTCTCTGCCGCCATGTCCAATAAGGTTCTGGATTTTTTCCCAAACACTAATTCAAATGGGCTGTAACCAGTTGAGGACTGGGTATGTGTACGGATTGCAAATAGGAGTAGTGGTAACTGTTTGTCCCAGTCCTTCCCCGTTTCTGACACTGTTTTTCTTAGGATGCTCTTAATGGTGTGGTTATACCGCTCCACCAAGCCATCCATCTGGGGGTGGTAAACAGAGGTACGTATTTGTCTTACTCCTAACAATTTGCATATTTGAGACATAAGCCTAGACATAAAGGGCGTGCCTTGGTCCGTCAGTAGTACCCAAGGGAATCCCACCCGACTGAAAAACCCTATCATGACCTGTGCAACGTTACAAGTGGTCATGCTAGTGAGTTGTACTGCCTCGGGATACCTTGTCGCGTAATCGACCAATACCAGGATGTACTAGTTCCCCTTGCCGAGGCAATCAGGGGACCCACTAGGTCCATCCCCACCCTGGAAAAAGGGACTTCAATTATCAGGAGGGGACATAAGGGCGCCCTTGGCACATGCAAAGTTTTGAAGCACTGACATCGGGGACAGGCTGCGCAGAATCGTCTGATATCCGAGAAGACTCCTGGCCAATAAAATCGCCGTAAGAGGTACTCCTCCGTTTTCTCACGCCCATAGTGACCACCGCCCACCTGGTTATGTGCTAGGTGGAGGACCTGGTTGCGGGAGGAATGGGGAACAAGGAGCTGTTTTATGGTTTCGGTGGGTTTTCTCACCCTCCTGTACAGCAAACCCCTGAAAATCAAAAAACAAGGGCCTACCTGGTTGTCCTCCTTGGTCACCGTCTGGGCCCAGGCATTTCCCAAGGTGGGATCCTCCTTCTGTGCTGCCCTGAAGGTAAGCGCTGTTCCCTGCTCTCCATCTGTACCCGAGGAAGTAGAAGGGTTGTTAGTCAGCCCATTCAATACCATCATCTTATTATGCTCTCTTTTGTCTTTGCGAGTCTGTTTGGTCTTATACCTACCCCCTTCTATGTTCTCTGTGAATAAGGAGCCCCCTTTAGCCATGTCTGCTCTTCCTTCTCCTTGATAGCCCTGGACAGGAGGGTAGGGAACTCTATAAAGTCTGTGCCAATTATCATCTCCTCAACCAACTGGGGAATTCCCCCTACTCGGATAGGTCTCTCTTTGTTTTTATCTCCCAGGTTCACTATGGCTACGGGATACGTTTTCCGGTCTCCATGCACGCAGGTTATGGCGACCTTCTCCCCCTCTTGCCATTGGTGTTTTTGTATCCGTTCATGGGTGAGGATGGAGTGGTGACTTCCTGAGTCTATGAGGACCTTGGTTTCGACTCCGTTTACAGGGAGGTACAAGTGATACGCTTCCTTCCCATCACCTGCCCAGAGTATCTGGCCCCTTGTATATCCGACTTCCATCGGTTCGGTAGGGTTGTTTTTCTGTGGGCAGTTACGTGCAATGTGACCTCAGTCGGCACACTGGTAGCACTGAGGCCCTTGACCACTCTCCTTGACAATTGGACATGGAAGCAGTCGGGGGTCGATGAGTGGTCGCTGGGGGGATTTAAGGGGCCTGGAGCAGATAGCCTCCACCTGTGGACGAGGGGGGTTGGTATGCGTGGAGTAAACGCCCATACTTCTGGTGCTCTCTGGTGGGCACAAGCCAGTTCAATGGCACTAGTAACGGTAATATTCGGGTGCTGTTTCACCCATGCTCGGGTAGCTGTCGGAAGCCCTTCCAGGAATTGTTCGAGCAGTATTCTATCCATGACTTCTTCCATGGTAGAGGTATGGGGTTGGAGCCAACGGTTTCCCAAGTCTTGTATCCTGTAGAAAAGAGCTCGGGATTGTCCTGGGGTAACCATTTCTCCTTTCTGAACTTGGTAAGGTAGCGCTCCTAATCGTATCCCAATCGTTCCAACATCACTTTCTTAATGGCCCCATAGGGTGTGGTTCCTGCCGGGTTGGTGGCCTGATAGGCAGTCTGAAGCTCACCGGACAACAGGGGTGCTATGTATTGCCCCCATCGCTCGACTGGCCATTGGGCTGTGCTGGCTACCCGCTCAAAGTTCATAAAGAAGAAATCAGGATCCTCCCCTGGTTGGTACTTCTGCAGTACTGAGCTTGGTACATTCGGGTGTACCTTGCTGCTTGCAATGGTGTCCGTCAAGCGCTGGATGGCTGAGTCTTGTACCACCTGGTTTTGGGCTATTAGACCAGCTTGGGCCTGTAGGGCCTACTGTAAATGGTCCCGGTCCTCCTGGGCCTCGGTGGTTTGTCCCTCCACCACCAACTGGAGGTATCGTTGGCCCTCAGCCAACTGCTTTAGCACATCATCCAGGCTGATTGACTGCGTCATCCTGATGTTGCCACTGTACAGGGGTGGGTATATGAGGAGATCCCACTTCTGACACCACTTGTCACCGACCCAATTACCACGGACGACTGGGATGTTTGTGGAAACGACTTTATTGAAACTACTTAGGTCGGTTATTATAATCCACAAAAGGTGCGGTTTCTGTTGTGGATCTCTCTGCCCTCTTCTTCTTCAGGGACCCACTTTTCTTCTTGTCCGTTGCTTGCTTCTACTCCTGGCCTCACTGGCGTCGGTCGTCCCCTCGTATGAAAAGAAAGAGAAGGAGAGGCTATCAGTATGCTACTCTCTGCCCTGGTGTTCAACAAGTCTTAAATTGTTCCCTCTCCCCCTTTTCTAGGACCCGGTTTCTAGCCAAGGGAAGACTCCCGGTGTTACTTCACACTGTCGGGAGGCGGTCGTTAGGGTTAACCAGGAGGACCAGCTGGGAGTGATTATTGAGGGGGACCTTAACTTCAGGTGACCCCGTAATCAGGGAAGCGCGGCCTTATGTTTCTTAGGGAGGCGCAACTATACAAAAGCCAAAACGTGAGTAACCCAAAGAGGGATCCGTCTCCCGCCCTTCGGTGTCCTGCGCTCTCTCTTTATAAGCCCGTAAAGAAGGCATGATTACACATCCATCCTCGCAACACACGCCCTGTTACACAGATCACTTGCCTGTAGCCGTGACCCATTGATAGGGTCACGGCCGCCTCGTCCTTAGAGACTTTCTCTGGGGACGCCTCCAGTTGGCCGTTCGTGAGCTCGCCCTCCGACTGCTCTGTGGTTTTCGTCTCGTCTTCCTCATTGTGCGACCGGTCACCGCCTTCCAATGTTGTTTCCTCGGCTTCCCGCGAGTGAACACCTCTTACTCCTTCGCCGCCCTCTCCGCTCCACTCCGTCTCGCTCGGCAAATGCCTTTCCGACTCCTCTTCCGGGTTCAAAAGTGCATCTGGGCTCCGCCCCCCTGACGTCTTCAGCGTTGTCTGTGAATGGGCCTTCTCGGCACCCCCGTGGCATCCATAGTTGTTCTCCGAGGGCGCCCTGTCACATACTCCCATCAATGTAGAGCCAAATTGGGGGGCTGGGGGTCTAATACTCCCAACAATGTAGAGCAAATTGGGGGGTGGGGGACTAATACTACCAGCAATGTAGAGCCAAATTAGGGGGTTGTGGGTCTAATACTCCCAGCAATGTAGAGCCAATTGGGAGGTGGGGTGCTAATAAACCCAGCAATGTAGAGCAAATTTGGGGGTGGGGGCTGATACTCCCAGGAATGTACAGCCAAATTGGGGGTTGGGGGCTAATCCTCCCAGCAATGTAGAGTCAATTTAGGGTGGGGGCTAATACTCCCAGTAATGTAGAGCCAATGGGGCGGATAGGGTTAATACTCCCTGCAATGTAGAGCCAATTGGGGGTGTGGTGGGGCTAATACTCCCAGGAATGTGGAGCCAAATTGGGAAGTTGGGGGGCTAATACTCCCAGCAATGTAGAGCCAAATTGGGGGGTTGGGTGGCTAATACTCCCAGCAATGTAAAGCCAAATTGGGGGGTTGGGGGCTAATACTCCCAGCAATGTAGAGCCAATTGGGGGTGGGGCCTAATACTCCCAGCAATGTAGAGACAATTGGGGGTAGGGGATAATACTCCCAGAAATGTGGAGTCAATTTGGGGGTGGGGGCTAATTCTCCCAACAAAGTAGAGCCAAATTGGGGGGTTGAGGGGCTAATACTCCCTGCAATGTAGAGCCAATGGTTGGGTGGGGGGCTAATACACCCAGCAATGTAGAGCCAATGGTGGGGTTGGGGGGCCTAATACTCCCAGCAGTGTGTACTTGAATAATGTAACTGGTGCTCATGCAAAGTGCTGCAATACCTCCGGGTGAAGTACAAGCTGCAGAAAACTGCAAAAAAACAAAGCCTATGGTTAATTGGCAGGAAATGCATTCTCACACTGTGGCAGCAAAAGTAATTGGTAACTGTAAGGAATGGGCAGAGTGGAGATGCTGGTGCTCTAGGGACTGTTGAAACACCAACAAACCCTCATCATCTAGTAAATGTTCCCTTAAAAACCTGTGAAATACTCGGGTGCTGATGCGCAAAGACGACAGACCAGCCACCCTCAGCAGCTCAAGAACTGTGTGTGAGGAAGCTGTTTCATCCTGGGCTGACACACACGATGGGGGCCTGAAGCCCATTGAGCCCTATGGGCATTGAGTTCTATCAGAAAGTGTTCTGTATAGGCTTGGATTAGGAATGCTGGCAATTGGGCATTGGTCAATGGGCCGGTGCACCAGGGTCACCTGTGGGCCATTTTCTTGGGGCCTCTGTACACCACCCCAAGAGACTGACTTACTACCCCAGTACCCACCAGGCCACTGCAATGTGGTCAATAAAGACCTGGCTAAATGAGAGTTTCTTTACTGTCATCTTCAGACACTGCAAAAAGTGAGTTTCATTTTTACTCCCACTTCATGGCACCCCGTCCAATTGCCTGCAGTCCCAAACTCTGAAATCAGTACTCTAAAAAAGGAATCACTGTCGATTAAGCCACCCCGCCAACTATTCCCTCCGTCACAACATGTGAGTGAAGAAAACTTACTACCAAAGTAAGTGAAAAGAGTGAGCGGGCACCTCACGTATGCAACACCAAAAGGCTACCGGCAGGTTCTCGCCAGTATGCCCACGTATATCATCATCGGTTACCCACTCACTAGAACAAAGGAATTAGTGTCCAAAAAGGAGAGCAAGGAAAACAGAGAAAGAGAATCAACTGTTCCAAACCAAGAAACCCATGCTGAGCAAAGAACCATGTGCTCAAATACTATTAAAAGCAAGTCAAGACTCACTGTCGTATTACCCCCTTTATTTGAAAATGTGAGCTTGCTCAAGTTAAAAGCACTGCATGTTGCTAACCTTTTCCAAGAAGGCCAACATGTTTCATTGCCAATCACATATGTTATGGCAAATTCATCAGGGAGTGGGGTTCCAATCACTCGCCTTTCAGGACAATGTCTTTTTAATAATAATGTGGTGCCAGTATCTTGTCCGCTCCCCAGCTGTGCTGTAAATTGAACCGGGGCCAGCCTTTGGGGCAGACTCACCTTGGTGCCCTGCCTTGCATGCCTTGCCAGAAGCAGTGTTATCTCGCCCACCCGCCAATCACTTTCAGGTCATGGTAGGTGCAGGGAGGTTGCGTTGTATGAAGGGGCCTCGCAGGGAGGCAAGTTTCATTTGGCCATTCTAACCTACCCCCTGATCAGCAGAAGTGTGCTTTTTGAAAACTCCCTTGGTAGGTAAATGCACAGGGGCTACAATGAAAGGGATGATCACAGAATGTGTGCCAATTACTTTTAGAGTGCCCAAGCGGGCATCATTGTGATCTTAATCCGACCCTGGTTCCATAGCATGTTGTGTATATCAAATGAGGGAATCTCATCATCAGGTAGGTACAGTCAGACCACTAAAAACTAGAAGAAACACACATTTGACGTTGGAACTGGAATGCCCATAGCCACATATATGTATGTATCACAAAGTGGCTGCATGAGTCCACCACAACACACAATGAAACATCGCAGGGCAACAGAACTCCAATGTACTCACAAAAGTATGTCCACAGAGACATATTCACTGGCACCATGCCCGCACCTACTTGCATCTGTTACACAGGCCAAATCCTAAGATATGAAACGCATACAAAGACCAGTACATCTCATGTCATAGGAAGTCACATTACAGGAAGTGACATCATTTATCCATATTACCTTGCCATTTCCCAAACACCCTAGAAGAAATACATGGTTTACTCTGGATAGCTGCCAAAAAAATACAACATGTATAAATCACACAGGAAAGTGAAGTCAAAATCAATAGCTGATCTACCAAGTAGCAAAACAATACATACACTCAATCAGATGGATAACCTAGGCCTAGCTTTTTTACTATCTCACACCTCACTTTACTGGATACACAAACTGCTGACAGATCAATACATGTCTACAAACATCAAATTGACTACTACAGTCCAACCTGGACCTCCACTCCCCCATTAGACCAATCACACAGTCTCTTATCCTGTGTCATGATGAGTACAGCAGTGGCAGAACAGATCATCATAAGCAGACACAACCAGAATGGGATGTTGGATTTGTCAGGGATAATAACATGGGAAGGACCCAGCACAGATCCAGAGCAGGACTCAGACAGATGAATTCCTTACATACACTCACTACCATGCACACAGGTCAGATAGCACACACACAACACTCAAATACATAGGGACACAACTATTTTGGGGCACACTATGCTCTGCCAGGCCAGGTTTACCCTCCCTTGGTGCATCTGTGCCATTCACCCACCACTGTTAACTCAGGCCAGCCAGCAGGGCATGGGATAGGATACCTACCTGTAAAGTCAGGACTGGGTAGCAAAATGTCCCACTTGGAGTCACAACACAAAAAATAGATAAAGTGATAACAGTCCACACCGGGCAGCCCTCAAATCTGCAGGTACACAAAGGACGGTTCATCATCCAAAACCTTGGATAAAGGAAGACATACATCTCAAAACTAGGACAAATGATCACATACAAAAGACAGACACAGGGCAATGTGTTTGCTGGCATATGGCACAATGAATGTTCCTGCACACAAGTCACAATACATCTCCACATCAAAACCAAATCCTTAGTATCAGCGTATCATCATGTCCTGGACATATTTTAGGATGTATAGTAAATAATCTTTAATAATTAGGAAATGCAGATCTGGTCAAAGGGGCAGAATAAATATTCAGAAAGGAATCAGGCATACCACAACCGGAGCATGTGGAACTAAATCAACCAACATGATAAACATAACAAGATAGAACATCACTGAGGGATCATGTGCATTTAGGTCAGCAACACACATACCTCACAGGCCACACATGGGGGGTGAGACTGGGGCCTCTAAGACAATAGCAATTGTCAACAGTTGATATTGTAGCATATGTGAACTCCAAAAGACACCCCTACACATGCACAGAGGAGGAAATGTCATGCAGACAGTCTGCCTCACATGACAGAGCAGCTGCCTCATCTAGCCATGTCCAGAACAACTCTTATAGGGCCATTGACATGTGTCTATTACCCCACCCTACAAAGTCCTACACCCATCCAGTGGCACTTCATGTAACAAATTGACCCACAGCTTAGCTAATGCAATCCTCTGTAGGCACACAACTTACTTCCTGCTCTGTGCAGTAGCCTCAGCCCTACACCATTAGCAAGTTGTTGTGCACAAGTGTTGCTGTTTTGGGACTGCAGTGTTCTAACAATGCATGAAAATGGCCTGGCGTCTGATTAGCATTTACAAATCCATCCTTCATTGGATAATTTTTAAAACATCATTACCAGCAATAGCCTTCTCTCCATCCACTCCAATGCAAGGAGGTTGAAGCAACCCCTCACTGGTCTAATTACATCTGTAACACAGAAACACATGTCTGCAGCATGCAGCCTTGTCCCGAAAATATGTATCAATTACAAAATAGGTGCATTACATTGTGTGCACAGATGGCAGGACCCAAACATACCTGGTTAGACAGCTGAGGTGAGACATACCCTGTGCCACATGTCAAATTTAATTGAATGGAGTTTGGCATCATGACATAATGTACATCGCTAATGCCCAGTCTATTTGCACACCTTGCCTATGTAGGACTCATAATATATATGTGTCCCATAGCTAGTGTCCAAATACATCAATAAATAAGATCCCCAGTCTCCGCACTCCACCTATAATGTGCATTCCGTGGTTATGGGCCGATGCGCAGAATCAGTGTCTGTCACTCTCCACATGTGTCCCATTCAGCCATCAGTGTGCCTTATGCCAAGAAATGGGCCCCTGCAATGTCTGGATCTTCCTACAAATGGACAAAGGTAATGTGCTCCCTGACCCTGATTAGGTCCCACACTGAGCTCAATCCTGTGTCTCTCCATGCGGCCAAGATGTGCTGAATAAGAGACGGAGAGTACGGGATCATGTCCCTCAGTAGCCACAGGCCCACTACCCCAAATTTCACGAGGCTGTCAGCTCCACAGGGGAGCTGTGCTTCAGGAAGCAACATTGATCCCGCAATATCATGTTGACTGCATTTTGAGAACATGCTCACTTTGTACAACTGCCTACCAAACAAACTTAACACTGGCCATTGTAATGATCCTGCCACATAACATTCCTTTTAGAATGCACAGCCTTGACAGCGTTTGCTTCGGCTGATGCAGCCTACACTGAGCCACACTTATCATGACACTATTGCAGATCAACACTCGCAGCATGGTGTGAAAGTCCCTGGAGTTGGCACCAGGCATAGCCACTGCTAGGTGATGGCAAAAACACAAGATGCAGGGAAGCATTATCTCCTCAGGGATTGAAACACAGCTGCGCTGTGTAACTGGAAGATTGATCATAAAAACCATCTGTTGTCGTAAAGAGTATACGGCCCTGCTAAGGTTCACACAATGAGATACTTTGCATCATCTGAGTTACAGATACATAAGTACCAAAAAACATCAAGGTCACGCATCACACTATGCTCATCCACCCTCAGCTCTTGTGGAGGATAATCCACACAGAGGTCAAAAACTCAACACTTAGCCCAGTTAACACACAACCTCAACACACCCTGCAAATCTGATTGTCTCACACAAATATCTGGAATGACCCTGCAGATAGACTGAATATAGAGCAGCATGTCGTCTGCATCAATGGATACTACATGTACCTCATCGCACAGTGGAACTCACCATCATTAAAACCACAGAAAAAGTTGCAGTGCTACGGGCTACATTGTCATGGCAAAGAGAAGTAGGGAAAGGGGACAGCCCCAAAGAGTTGCCCTGCACAATCTAGAAGAGGGTGACACTTGACTTGGGCAGTTGGCTTGGCATCCAAAACACATATGTGTTGTTGCAGCTGCCCTGCCATGTTCATGTTTGACAGAGTGGCAAACAGGTACACACAATCAACGGGAATGTATGCTTTTACCAATTCTAGCACCAAGCAGTCAACTTAGGGACACCTCCATGGACCAGGTACAGCACACTATTTTGCATAAGAATGTTAAACATCGTGGAGCTCTCAGGGATAGAATACTTTTGGACACCATGCACTAGATGACGTTGGTGTACCAGCAGGTAAGGCACCACTACTATACTAAGGATTAACAATTCCTGGCAAGCAGGGTCAAAGGAGTGTGTGGCCATAGGCTCAGCGAGGTCACTGTTGTGTTTTAACAAGCCACACTGCATACATTTCCACATAGCTTATGAGTGACTTCAATCACTCATGGTGGCCCAAGAGAGATACAATCACCTGTGTTCATGTACAAGCTCATAGGCATCATCGAGACTGGCCGGGAGGCTGTCCTACGCATGAGTGGTCAATGTGGCAGTGCACAGAATCACTGTGAATATCTCTTGTAACAGCCAACGGGGTGCTGATCACTGCACCCATAACCAGATAAAGTTCAGGTAGATTCAATCCAGTCATGAATCAGGAATCTTCTACCTTGGTTCAGAATAGGGGGGAATGTCTGGGCCACAACAATACACTGTGAACAATTAAGGGATGGTTGCCTGACTAGTGTGCATCTGGGGCAGGTGATTCATAATCAGCAGCATATGCTGGGCTGTTGTTAAGCAACAGAGGAGGCAGGCTAGGCTTTGACTTGACTTATTCCACTCTGTGTGCATCTCAGTTTGTCATGTTGCAAAGTAAAAGCAACACAGTTGCTCAATCAGATGGTTGGTGTGTGTTTGAGCATCTGTCAGCATGGCTAACATCACAGCCTGCAACTGAACTGCAGTCAATAGATGACATTGTGATGCCTCTATGTACAGTAAAGCCCTGAGGATATTGGCCCAGACAACACACAAGTCCTGAGACTCAGCCACTCAGCACTGATTTCAGTACCTCCACTCCAACAACCTAGAAGTGGTTGTGTCCCAATCATCAGTGAAATATTTGGAGACGAAATCCCTCAGGAATTCGGAAAAAGCATGGGTCAACAACAATGTAGGATACCGTCACCATGTGTGGATTGGGGCGCAGCACACAACACCCAATCTGTATGTTTATAGGGTCATCTTCTGAGAATGTTATTCATAGTAATTCAGCATCTAGCTCCTCAGGCTGTAGTGTGTGCTGCTAAATGATATTTCCATTCTGAATGTGCAGATTTTGTACTGCAGAGTAGTAGGAGTACTCATGAGTCTCAGGACGTCTGATCCACTGACAGTGTTGGATTGACAAGTGGGCAGCACATTGTGTAAGTTAAGCTGCCACCACTGGAGAGGATGCCGGGGGGCTTAACCTGTGGCTCTTGGACACAAATGGCATAGCCATCCTCAAGCCAGGGGATATGGGTACACCCTGTGAGAATTAAGGGTATGTGCATAATGAAACTTGCTTAGTCCTCATTTGTTGATGAAACACCACGCCCTAATCTTTGAAAACTTCAAGGAGACCCTCTACAAAGTCATATTGCCCTCAGGCTCTGTGGCATTTTTCAATGAGGTAAATGTGACCTCGTATGGATGCACACAAGGGCTACCCTTGCCAAACCAAATTAGAGGATAAAAATATTGACAACGCAATCACTTATGGAACTGGGTGTAATGTTCCAGTGTCACATGTGTGTTTTGTTACAGTGCAATGTGTTTTCATCAGCACAACCAGAGATATCATCACAATAAGTCAGAATGCCATAAGTACCCATGTGTGTGTAGTTTACTGGGAAGTGTGGGGATGCGTGTCTGGAGTAGTCTGACCCCAGGTGGCCGAACAACACACATCCTTGACTTTTCACTTAGGGGGGCCATAGACCTCTAAGCAATGGACTGCCATCCAATGTTTATGCATCATGACAGTTCAATATAAGCAATCAGCACCTCCATCCCTGGGCAGTATCCAAGGGGAAGAATGATCAATCGGTGACAACATCTACCTGCAAAGGGTAATTTGCCCCTGATGGCCACACACAACTAGGTGGAGGCAAATTGTCCTGTGAGGAGAATAGGTTTTGCATATGCCAGTGTACTCAAAGTGGCCATTCCAACAATCAGTCATGAGCTTTCAGTGGCTTACAGCAAGCTGCAGCAAACACATACTACATCCTCATATTTCATCTTGCAACTTTTTGCCTATTTACATTCACATAATCTACACATATGTACATGTCAACATTACCTCTTGGCCTGCATAATCTCTACTTGTGCAGGTATGACCGCTCTCACATCCACCTCAAAGTACATGCTCATCTCTCCTAACTATCATACATACACAAGCACATCATAATCCCCCTCTGGTGCAGCTATCCGGAAAAGCATGTCTGCCCCACAAGCGCCAGCATTGTACTCGAACACTTCCAAGCAGAATCTCAAAATCTCATACTGGTGCTGCCCTTCTTACATCAACACTTACATTCACAGCACCACTCTTCATCACTATGTACACAATGCCACTCACATACATGACATGTACACAATGTATTGTACTCCTCACCTCCTCATCAGAAGTTAAACGTAACATGTCAAATGGACACCACTCATCACCAGTTTCACCCTCAGTAATGTCTAAGACTGCACTCTTACCACAATGTGCAGCATCACAGCCAACTCTGACATGCACACTTAACACATCACCACATCTATCAATAAGACACTTACATTGCTCAATGAATATGTCCTCAGTCATTCGCATCCCACCATTCACCAACCCTACTCTGCCCAAGTTTTCTACAGATAGTCATTTAAAAAACTAATGCAACCACAGATTTAAACACAACATACATCAACTGGATAACACCTCACATTTCACCTTACAGCACACTAAATTACACAACTGGTGTATACCTTTGACATACACTTATCCACTTTGATGCAAAAGAGAAGTTTAAACTTGTCTCAGTGTGGCCCTGTCACATCCACATCTCAGTTCTTGCTCCATACCTCCATCGACTTCAGCACTATTATTACTCAATGGCACTGCCCTGTCACAGTCATCTCTCACCGTAGTGCCATAGACAACAGCTCTCATCTACTGCCAGACTCCAACCTTGACTACCTGGTTCTATCTCTATCACATCTACCTATTCCTAGCATACCTTGGCACAGGATTTATCCAGTCTAACAAGGTTGCACACTCTGATTAATACCCCTGCATTTCAAAAACTAGCTTTGGAACAATGAGGCTACTTCACTTCTCCCACACAAGAACTGCCTCTGAACTTAACTCCTACCTCACACTCTCTGAAAAACTCTAAATTTGTCCTGCCACCATTACGTTTGACTCTCCACTCCATGTCCAAAATGGAAACAGAAGTCTCTCTCACCCCACCCTTGTTTAAGCTAGCTTAGCCCATGCAACATTAACCTTGCAAAACACATCTACAGCTGGACGTCACATTCCAAAATCCGCCTCCTCCCCTATGCGGCAACTAAGAGCATGGGTTTGACACAGGCTCCTGTAGCATTTGCACAGCAGACGGACCCACAATACTTTTGTGCACTCACAGTCCACTCTGCTTCCCACATGTAGCACAGGGTAACACAATAGACATGACAGCACTACCGGTTCATCTCTGTGTGATCTGGAACAGCATCAAGCATAGCTCAAAACTACTCCATTGTCATTCATGCACAAATGACAACATACACACAAATCATATGCTAAACTAAAAATGATGTGTGTTGGATACTTTGAAATCCAAGCTTGGACAGACCAAACAATTGTCAGTTGAAGATTGAGCAAAATGCATAATCACAACCATTCACAAATCTACACAGTTGGCATTCACCCCGGTTGAGCAGTGCCCAAATTGATGAGGTCATAATATGTATGTCAGACATCAGTTGTGGGTGCGTAACATAGGATTTTACAAAGTCATCCAGGCAGGGGCAGGTTGCAGTCATACCCATAGCACTCACAAGCGACATGGCCACATGCCGTAATGATGACAATGCATTGAGTACACTGTGTGTGGAGTGACCACGAGTCAAATGTGGCATGAAAGTCAAGGCAATTTAAAAAATACAACATTCCAGTCGATGAATGAAATGTGTATTTGTGTCAAACACATTGACATATCAGCACATTCCTAAGTGTCCTAGGTGAGGGGTGTTTTGTGTCGATTATGCATCAAACTGATGCACTATGGATGCTAACCGAAGGGAGGTGTCTGTCCACCTGTAGCTCGTAACAGTGACTGCACAATAAAGGCAGTGCTCTGTTGCTGGGCTCTGTAGCCAGCAGCATTTGTGAGGCCCTGGGCAGTTGACCACGGGCAGCGTCAGCCCGGACTGGCACATAACATCCACCATGAACTAAATCTACGCTACACCACTCCTGTTAACAACAACTGAGGCTCAGACTGCTTCCATGAACTGACCCAAGAAGGAGATTGTTTCTGTGCAGTGTCATGCTGAATAAGTATACCTTCAGCTGTGTCACATCAGAGAGCTAGAAGGGGCTTTGGGTTACCAAGCACAGACAAATGTTTTTCACACAGAATGCACTAGCAGGACTTGACATAGCCTATCATTACCAACTGGTCAATTTGATGTGCTAAAAAAATACCCTTTGAAATGAGTAGAGTTTGCCTAAATGTCTGGAACATAAGTGACACACAATAACCAGGCAGCACCCAGCATTGTCCCTAAACAAGTAGTTGAAATATCTTGGACACAACAAGCACAATACACTTCAGACAGTCTAGTGACAACTCCTAATCCGTATGTAGCTAGTTCACATGTGTGGCACCTAACTGATATTAGTATCACAGCATTGGCACATACAACATGTCTGCCATCTTAGGGACTATGTTGGATGTGTTATACCCCATCTCTGAATCAAATCCCTCAAACAATAACATTTGGAACTTGTTCACATATGTTAAATACACTGCCAAGTTGCTCAGTTGGGTTGAAAAGCAAGACACATACTCATGACCAGGCCTGGGCGTAGTTCGCGGAGTTTTGCTACGCGGAACTCAGCGAAGTTACAAAAAACTCTGCGAAGTTCCGCGAGTGGCGGAGTGCAGTGCGAACTGCAGTTTGTGCTGGTATTCCTGCCGCTCGGGTAGAAATTCTACCCGAGCGGCAGCTCGCGCTCGCGAACTTACCGTTCGCGATCGCGAGCGGGGAAAAAACTCTGCTGCACATCGCGAAGCGGAGTTTTCTGCACTCCGCGAGCTCCGCAGAGTGCAGAAAACTCCACAAACTCCGCGAACGGAGCGAATTTCACCGCCCAGGCCTACTCATGACACATATCCCTATGACGACACACAAACCAACCCTTGACAACCCAGGACACACAGTAGGTTTCATTGAATCAACAACATAAAGATTATCACAATGCAAGAAACCAGCTGAACAAACAACCAAACCACAAGCCTGCATTAACATGCATTTTGTCTTGGTTACAGTGAGCTTGTCACATATCCACTCTGGCCATCGAGACACTGTCAAATGCACTTATTGCACAAAGACTCATTGTAAAGCTTTGCCAACATATTGCAAGTAATATCAGCATGGGATAGAGAATACATACCTATGCTGCTGCTTACCATAGTCTGGTCCGGTGCATCATTTTCTGTTTGTTTAAGCAAAAGCACTGCCATGTGTACACCAATGCAGAATTAAATTGAATATCACATGAGCATGATGTGGCCTATGTCCACTACACAGAATTTGGAAATACCCAGACTCTCACACCATAAACGTGGCATAAGGCCCGAATGAGCTGTACATTACAACACCAGCTACTGTACAACTTTTCAATCACCGCAAGTCAATACTATAATTCCAATAGTGTGGCAAACATTCATGTACCATAGACGCTCTGTACACATTCAACTAACACATACAACAACTGTGTCCCTGTAAAGGCAGTAAAATACTGTAACTTACTGAGACATGTCCTGGACACTCACACCATCCACAAGTAGTACCCAAACCAAAGCAGTATGGAATAACTGACATCTAAATTTAAAGACACTGGACAATAAAGACCACTGACACCACCTTGCCTAACAGGAATATCTGCAGAAAGTGGAGTCCTTAGAGGCAACAGGGTCGGGACACTGTCAGAATAATGCTTATCTTACACTCACCATGGGCACAGGAAATGTATCAGAAGGGTACACAGCCTGTGTGGTATTGGCCTACTGTAGCTTGCCACATGTGGCAAGGTTGTCATTGCCACTAGTCTACCAGATCTATAGAAGGCACAGACATGGGCCCACAAATATCAAGTCAAATACAAGTCTTGTACCATTACTTTGTGTATATGGGTGTGTCCCAAGTCACTACCATGTAGCCCAAGTCCATATGTATATAAGTGTATTGATGAGACAGGTGTCTTTCTACACATTACAAACATGTGCAGCATGCTTGACCTTGTACTTTGCCACACTTGCACTATGTTGACAACTGAAAGCATGAAGCATGTGGAACTGTGTTTTCCTAAACAAAGCTTTGTGACTTCATGTCACACTCATAGACAAAACCAATTTTAACTTTGGCATCTAGCCAAAATAGGCACAAAAATCTAGGATACATACTAACCACGTGCTTCTACTCCATGAACCATTTGCAATCCATGCAATACTTACATCATTGTATACTTACATCACAAATTACACAGGAATGTCAGTTAGCCAGAAATCCATTTTGAGGACATAGAAATATGAAAAAATAAATAGAGAATGATTTATTCAGCAAAATACTTTGACTGTGATGAGAAAAAGGCCAATGGCCAGTCCAATTATGTACATGGCTTTGAGGCCAAATATCTTGGCCTGCATTGCTTGCCTGCACTTCTCATGTAAAGGGACACATCCAATGAGAGGGGGATCTAGGGGCCTGCCAGGCACCAAAGGGACAAAACTAGGGAGGACTGGGTTGGGTCTTTGGAGGGGTGGGATCAGGGGGTGTGGGTGGTTCCTCTGCAGTGGTTGGGTCAGGTTGAGGGGACAGAGGGTCCACTGCAGTAGTAGGCTCAGATTGAGTGTGTGGGTGATCTGTAGTAGTAGGGCTAGATGGAGGGGGGATGAGCTGGGCTTCACTAGTTTTGGAATTGTGTAATCTCGAACTGTGTGAACTGGAATAAGGAGGGATGGTTACTTTTTGGGATGATTTTCTTTGGGTCTGGAGGTACTGGGATGGTCTGGGGAAATATGGGTAACTGGAGGGGGTTTGGTTTTATGAGACCGGGGTGCTTTTTTTTGGGGGGGTGATGTTTTTGAGGGGGTGATCTTTTGGGGGGGTGATTTTTGGTGGGGTGATTTATTTGGGGGGGCTTTTTGGAGGAGAGGGTGATTTATGGCTTTGTTTCTTCTCTGGGGGGGTCAGACGTAAATGGCAGGGGCCGGGGTAGTGGGTTTCCTCTTCTTGGGAGGGAGTTGGAGTACCTGGGCTGAGGGGGGAACAGGAGAGGCAAGGGTAGGGATTGTAGAGGCAGAGGGTTATGAGGTCTGCAGAGTGTCTGTGGATGCATGTGTGTTGTCTGGTGGTATGTCTGTGGGGGTGGGTGTGCTGTCTGTCTTGGAAGTGTATGTGCGTGTGGGTTTGTCCTTGTGTATGTGTGTTTATGTGCTGCGTGTGGCTGTTGAGGTGGATGCATGCATTCATTTGCATGTGCTTGGGTCAGGGATTGTAGTTGGGACTGTGGATGAGGAAGAGGCAGGAGAGGGGTGGGGCAGCTGGAGCTGGGACACTGCTGCCATCAGTGTGGATGCCAGAGCCTGATTGGATCTATGTAGGGCAGACATGTCAGAGTGAATGCCCTCCAGGGTTGATACCATTTAGGTTAGATGGGTGGTATGCACCTGGAGGACATTCAGCACTGTAGTCTGCCCCATAGAGATCAGCCTCAGGCTGTAGATGGCCTCCACACTGAGGGCAGCAGGGGAGACAGAGGCAGGGGGGTGAGGTGCCTGGCACTAAGGAGATGCCTCCACTTCGAGGGGAGCGGCCACAGACAGTGGGATGGGGAGCAACTTGGAGGGTGGAGATGGTATGGGTTGTGGTGGACTCGGATGCAGAAGAGTCTGTTCCTGGATCATCCACCACCACTAGGGAGTCCTCACTAGAGCTTGAGCTGGCTGATGATCCAGCTGATGTGATGTTAGACGCGCCCTCAGTGAGGCTCTCCTCACCCTCCGTGCCAATGTTTCCCTCCTGCTCAGATTCAGCACTGGAACCACTGGAACCAGGCTGGCCTTGGTCAGTGGCACTGGCTCCTCCGCTGGCCGGTGCTGATGCTGTGAACAAGAAGAAAAAAAGAATCACATGAGTGATCCGTATGTACTTGACACATAGGTATGATCACAAATCTTCACAGATCAACCAAATACATCAATTGGACTAGTGCCATTACATCTAAAATTGTTCCGTACATTGCACTTGCCAGTATGCCAATTGACCATTGCTCCCACACACATGATGTAATCTGCAACATTGTGTGTATCAATAAAAAAACAACAACCACAATGTCAACTACTTCACTATGTAGCTGGTGATGTATTGTCTTTTGCTCCTGACAGGCTTGTGTCATGACATACCTGCCTCATCTAATGCATGAGAGTTTAGGCCTCACAATGGAAATAGGATTCACACAATTGAGTTGAGGCATGGTATTCATTCTGCAAACCCTAGTCAGCAATTTGTGAACCATTGGTCTGATGTTACAGGTCATATAACTTTATTGTCATACATCAAGATGGCGTTGTCATTGCATAAGTCATATCACACAGATAATAGTGATTGTGCTCATTTGTCCTATAACTTAGGTTCTTTCCTGTCAGATCACACATCTAACGCTTATTGTGGAGACACCAAGGTAGTAGGCATAGCTAGGGTGAGAGGCACATGGGCCACAGTCTTATGTCATCTATGCACAGTGGTATGAAGAAGAATCAGAATGTCGTGCACATTTGAAACAGCTCACCAGTTTCAGATGTGAACAATGCTCAACACACTTCAAAGTCCAATGACTGCATCTTCACATAGCTTCAGGTGGGTCACTATGCCACTGGGCCATCTGGGTGCATCGTCTGTACAGACTATTATCAATGAAACACTAATCTTTAAGAGTTCAGTCAACACTGTGTACTAATCCTGTCTAGACTGCAGTAGTCCCCATTTGTAGAGCCCAAGTCTGAATGCCCCTCACTTCTTTTTGCCATTGTGCACACTTTATACACCTTAAATTGCTCTGGTTGCCCAGCTCAATTTGTTAACTTACTAAAAAATGATGCACATCTAACATCTCAGAATCTGACAGTGATGCATCAAAGACATGGTTTTCAAAGCCATCAAGTATGAATAGACAAGAGCGTTTGCACACATGCGAAGCGTTGTGAATGTCTATCTAACATCATACCTTACAATTGCAGCCATGTTTCCACCAGTGACCACCTGTGTTTGCCACTGATTGACATGTTTTGTCACTGTTACAGAGTCAGACACATGGACTCACTCTATGAAATGGAGAGAATGGAATCTTACACCCAATCACGTGAAAGGCCAGTGTGACAGGGGACCTGAGTTAGCAAACCTGTAATTAGCCCATGGGATACATTTTAATACAATGGGCACCACGGCTGGGACCTAACATTAGCATACTGATCAAGCAAAACTCACCAAGGCCTCAACATAGACGTCACATGCTGCTGGAATGTATAGCATGGGCTTTTCACACTTAAGTGCTCAAATAACAACATACTTCACTGATTTTTTACCCAACACTGAGAACAGTTCAGACATTACTCAATGGGCTGATGCATGTTAAGCATTCACATCATTCCTTAAGGTACTGTCCATGCACATGTTGTTGTCATTTTTTCAGATCACATGGGCATGACACTACTGTAACTACACTGAAAATATCTTCCTCACATGTTCCTGATGATAGGGCCATAACCAGGCATCTAATTATCCTTGTACGTATGCATTTTTTAACACCGAACAGTTGTTTTGGGTATCATACAACCTGTATAACGGCCAGCAGGCTAAGAGACTACAACATGCATAGTTAAAAAAGATGTGCGACAAGGCACATACTCACCCCCTCCTTGCTGCTGTGGGGCTTTCAACTTCCCATCCAGGTCAGGGAAGACCAACGCTAGGATCTGGAGCATGTGGGGGGTCAGTGTTCAGCACCCACCCCTCTTGCCTGGAGCTGAGAGGCCTAGCTGGACTTCGGCAAACTTCTTGGCCCAGCCACGAAGGTCCTGCCACTGTATGTGGCAATGATGGACGCGCCGATTTGCGACCCCCATGGAGCGCACCTTCCGGGCGATGGTCCTCCACAGCTCGGCCTTCTGATGGGAGTTGACCTGTAAGGATGGCATGGTGACAGACCCTTAGTTCACATGCAACATGCTTCTGAGTCAAACACTTGTACGCATAGGTTATGGTCAGATTGGCAAGTATGTCTAAGTGGTAGGCAAGTGGCATTATGTGCAGTTTGCCTGTGTTCAATGATGACTCCATCCCATGAGAACAGTGATAAGATGTTTAGCCCAGTACACACACTTCTACAGCAGTGTACTTGCCCAGAACAGTTATCTACACACTTTTAAACTTTAAAAAACAGTTTACATTCTTGCCTATGTGATTCCTAATGCTAGTAGTGCATGGTAATTGCACATGTCCAATGACAATGCAGTGTAATCATCACTCACCTGCTCCTCTGGTTCACCATTGAGCTGGCTGTGCAGAGGCAGGAGGGTGTCCAGCAGGACTTGGTTCTCATCCTGGATAAAAGCTGGGGCCCTGCCATCTGTACGTGCCATAGCAGCTCCCACAGGATGTGGACACAGCAGCAGAGAGATGGGGAGTTGCAGGAATGATGTAGGTAGTGCAGGCAAGTGAAGTCTCTAGGGAACAGACAGACTTATATCTAAACCACATGCGGCCAATGCGATAGGTTCGCGTCAGGCGCATTTTCTGAATCGTTCCAATGCATTACATTGCTTGCAGATGACACGCCTACCGTGCGGTCAGAATAGATATCATCGGACTGCGAGTGACTTTGATATATTGCCAATGTGAGGTTATCAAGTCGGTTTCCATGCAATGCAGACACAATCCGAAACCCGCGTCTGTCACAATAACAACCAACAGCCAATAGATGTGTCCAAATCCGTCATGTTGTGCAAAGGGCATCCTTTGAATAGAAACCGGCGTCTGTCACCATAACAACTGACAGCCAATGGATACGTACAAATCTGTTATGATGCACCTACTGCGTCCTTTGAATATACACTTGCGTCTGTCACCATAACAACTTGCAGCCTATGCCTCTGTCTGAATCTATTATGATGCGGCTACCGCGTCCTTTGAATATGCACCTGTGTCTGACACCAAAACAACTTGCAGCCTATGGCTCAGTCCGAATCGGTTAGGATGCGGCTACCGCATCTTTTAAATATACACCTGCGTCTGTCACCATAACAACTTGCAGCCTATGACTCTGTCCCAATCGGTTAGGATGTGGCTACCGCGTACGGTGAATATACACTTGCATCTGTCACCATAACAACTTGCAGCCTATGACTCTGTCCAAATCGGTTAGGATGCGGCTACCGCGTCCTTTGAATAATCAGTCGATAGGGCAGACACTTCTGTTATTGATGTATTTTTGTGCATTACATGTCTGGAGGCAGTTTTTTCATGATGAAATGGTCCTCTAAATGAATAGCTCACACTCCCAAGAGGAGCTAACCTTGAGGGGCACATGACATATTGATTGTGAGGCGAATACCAACATGAAACCAAACTACTCCATTTATCCTCTTAGGCTTGGTCACAGTCCCAATGAGTTTTTGGGGATATACAACTGCATTCTTTACATATTCACTATATTCGGGGACTGTGCGACCCAGTGTGCAATCCGTGTGATTTGTGACTGTAAATGTTTTTTTTTTAAGTCATGGATAATGCATTTACCTTGGAATGAGTAGACCATGACATTAAGCAGCCACATCAACTTGTGTTTGTTAGGAGATTTACTAGTATATCTTTGTGTCCCAGACTTAAGTAGATGACGGCGTTATATGCAACTCCTACATAGTTAATGGTTTGTGTATCTGATTGTATGTGTATTGCAGACATGACAACATGACAGTGTCCACCCTGTGACAGTAGTGTGCATAATTTATATTGGGAGACGCTGTGTGTATTTGGTGTCCCACATATCTGGCATTACATGATCCTATTGTGGGTACATTTTAACCATGCAATTGTTCTCACAAACCTATATGTCGGCTTATTTGGTGGGGAGTTGTTGAGTATGTGATGCTTGATTAACATGAACAGTGACAGACACTAGTGCATTTTATACTACATCACTCTGATTGCTGTGTCACCATACCTTGGTAACATATCTGGCAAGGGTCATAATGCTGTGCTACGTATCTAAGGTCAACCTTATTCACTGAAATGTGTATTTCCATTGTTATGTAGTTTTAGCTGTGGTCATATTTAATGCTGTTTTCTAAATGCATATTGCTTTGTCCATTGTGAACTGACACCAACTGTGTTTACACTCTGCACATAGGTATCACAGACAACCTCCAGTGTTCAGTCCCTTTCTAGACCTACAGACCATGGAAGAATGGGATAGCATATGGAAATACCATTTCACAAGGGCAATAATTAAAGAGTTGTCTGAGTAGTTGTCACCTCATTTGCAGCCTGGTCGCACATGTCCAACTGAACTGACCCCTAAGGTGAAGGTGATGGCAGCATTACATTTCTTTGCCACGGGTTCATTCCAGTACACAGTGGCAACATTTGGTGGAATCTCCCAAGCAATGTTCAGCCATGTCCTTCGGGATGTGTTGGAGGCATTGCTCCGTTACCTGGACCAGTACATTAAAGTTCCCGACACCTGGAGAGTTGTCAGACATCAAGGGGTAATTCTGTACCTTGGGACGGATACCCCATTTAATTGGCTCTACTGATGGCACCCACGTTGCATTGATCCCACCACAGGCAAATGAGCAAGTCTATCGGAACAGAAAACATTACCACTCTATCAATGTCCAGGTGGTATGTTTGGCTGACATGTCCTTTTCCCACGTTTGCACACATTTCCCTGGCTCAGCACCTGATGCATATATCCTGAGAAACAGTGTCATCCCCCATTTGATGTCTCAGCTACAATGTGACTGGGCCTCACTTGTTGGTAGGTGATGTTTTATGTGTATGTTATGGTGTGTGTTGATTGTATGTCAGATAGTGCTCTCTTGGCAGATAACTGAAGCCTTTTCTGTGTTCAATGTAGGAGACTGTGGATACCCCAACCAGCCCTGGTTGCTGACACCACTGCGCAACCCTGTCACCCAGGCAGAAGTGCAGTTTAATGAGGCCCATGGTAGGATTAGGCGAGCCATGGAGCGGACTTTTGGGCTACTGAAGACCAGATTCCGCTGTCTGGATCGCACAGTAGGAGCCCTCCAATATGCCCCATTGAAGATGTGCAAGATCATGACAGCTTCCTGCGTGCTCCACAACATCGCAATACGGAAGGCAATACCTCTCATACTGGATGACGGAGATCAACAGCCACCAGCGATGGAGGATCCAGGACTGGGACACGATGACAGTGGTGATGAGGATGAAGGCTTGGATATGAGACAACAGCTTATCTACAACTTTTTCACATGAGTTTAAGTATGCAATAAGAGGAGGTGACAAACCCAAATTGTTTGTTTGTGTGTTGCTGGTGTACAATGTGTATGTATGCCTGTGAGTGTATGATAATTGTCCTGAGGTTTTTACTGAAATGGTTCAATTAAATTTGCAGGTTAACTTGTACAGTGCTACCGTGAATCCTAGCTAGTGTTCACATTTACATTTTTGTGCTTTAGCTGACATCGTTTGCAAAAGTGAGCTACCTTATTCCTGAGTTCCTGACTCTATTCTATGTTTCTTCTTACTAGGTTACTTTGCCATGTCATCTGAAGAGTTGTGATCTCACCAGATCCATGATGCTGTGACATACTCCAACATTGAACTGTTGCGGAAATCCCTGGCATGCACTTCCTTCTGACCTGATGGTCTTTTTTTTTTTACTTGGGAGCATTTTGTTACTGTGTGATGTGATGTGAGTTTGTGTTAAGGCGCCAGGTTGTAGATGGAGAATAAATCTGTGTTCCACATTGAGGTGTGCCTTGTCTGTTATCACACATCCAAAGATTTTTAGTTACAAAAATGGACTATGATGAGCTGGTTTGCTAACAATGAGTGTTGATTGTGCTGGGAAATGGTGATAGTTTTTTAGATAATATACTTCCATTGAATCTTTACCAAGTACTACTGGTTGTGTGATAACCTGGTTGTGTACATCTATCATGGTGTGACAAGGTACATTTACTCACAAGCCATTAGTTTACTTTTTGGAAGCGATTTGTTACCAATGTTGTTGACACTTTCTTCTTTGTGATTTTGCATGTCATTACAATCTGTACATTTGGAATTCAAAGTCATGACATGAGCAAGTACTTTGGTGAAAAGTGATTTATTTTGGTGCATAAAGTGATCAGACAAAACCACACAATGATGGTGTGCTAACAAAGTAAGATAACAGGACGTGCAGATAGGAGTTGATAGTGGTTGTAGATGATATTCCACAAGGTAAAGCCACAGTTATTTGAGTACAAAGTCTAACTTTGACCCTCCATCTAATGTCGGACATTTCTTGATGACAGTCAACAAAGTGAACACTTGGCACACTGGAGGATATCAGGGGCACGTGGTCACTTCCTGGGGGTAGTACATTGCCATCTGTCTCTCAGGAATTCTTCCTTGGACGACCCTTCCCACGTTTTGCAGGGGGGCCCTCAGCTGTAGACTCCTGGGCTGCTGTGGACGCTCCACCATACTCCACGTCCCACCCTATGGCTTGGGCAGATGTTGACGCACCAGATGTTGTGGTCACACAGGGAGGTGTGGTTAGGTGGTCTGCAATCCGGCAGAGGCTGCTACCAATGTCCCTCAGCAGCCCAGTCATATCATCAATTTTCTCATTGAATGTGTCCATGCGTTGGTTCTGCCCTTCCTGCAGCTGCTCCAGGTTGCGGAGGATCCCAATGACCTGGCCCAGGTAAGCCTGGTTGGCGTTGATCACCTGGAAGAGGTTTGGGTGATCTTCCTCAGCAGCACCAGCTGCATGACAGTGCAGGTACCCATGGGCCCTCCCACCACCTGTACCCATCACAGCAGGCCCAGGTGGTGGTGTTACAGTCAACACTGAGCCTCCTTCCTCATTGACAAGGGTGTTGTTGTCCGACAACTCCAGAGAGCCCTGTGTCGCTGTGCTGTTAGTGGTGTACCGGGCTGCTGTGTCCTTCAGGGTAGGAGTCAGCTGGGTGTTGTCAGCTGAGGCGGGAGTGGTCGTAGAGGATCCTGATGTAGCCACTGCTGGTGCTATGGGCCCACACAAACCTGATGGGCCAGGTTGGTCCTCGTCGTCCACGGATGGTTGAGAGACGTCAATGCCGGGGAGCTCCTGGTCGGCTAGATTCTGGGACTGGCTGTCCTGATTAGTTCTGGGGGTGTTCCCAGCTCGCCCTCTGGGTACATAAATGACACAATGATTGATGTGAATGTGAACTGCACCTCAAATCATACCAATTACATAGATTACTGAACCTAAGGATGAGTTAATGTAGATAGATTGGCCTCCTTCATTCATGATGCTGGCCTATGTTTTTGGAGAACAATGTAATTTGGACAAAATGGGGATTGATGAACATGTCCAGCTATGTGCATAAATGGGCATGTTGTGTTTAGTTCACATTACATGCCCAAAGACAATGACTGGCTCCTGACACCCAGTGAATGACACAGGTGGGTTGGTGTTGTCCACATCTGTACTTTCACTGTGACATACATACTCTTTTGCTCCCAATGTTGGAATTTTTCAGGCCTGTGTACTGGCCTTAATCCATTTCTTTAGCAGTCACATAGGTGTGGCTGCCTACACACTCACAGTCTGTTTGTTTACCCTGAAATGGTGTGAGTGAGGTGCTTATTGTTCTCATCTCATTACACAAAAGTGAATGGCTGTAAGGAGCCAAATGTGTGACTGCTTAGCTTTGTGCCTACACAGATAATGTATTTTGTACATTAAGGGGCCGATTCCGATCTCGGCCGGTAGGGCACCGAATCGGATTCGGCTTAACCGGATCCGATTCGGAGCCCTCTTTCCCGACCGATTCAAACGTGCGTCCGGACGAGCGAATACGATGCGAGCGCACGCGAAATCGCCGACCGACTCGTTCGTGGGTCCAAACCGCTCCGACCGACTCGCACGGACACGACTCGCACCGCGCAATGGAGATGTTCCCCGGCCGGGCAAGTACGATGCGTGCCTTGAGCAGTCCGACCGACTCGCGCCGTCCGGCTCCAAAGGGCAGTCGGAGCCGGACTTTGGGGGTCCGTGTCGGGCCCCCCTGTACGCGTAGCCGCGCGAGTCGCACACAGGGGGGACTCATGGGTCCCCTCTACCTGTGCATGTACTGCGCGATTCGCATCGACGCGTGCCCGCTGTAGGGGGCGCCCTTGTTCGCCTCGCACCCATTGAGTCAATGGGAGCCCGCGTACGCGTTGTACGACCGGCTCCCATTGACTTCAATGGGAGTCCGACCGAATCGAGTCCAATTGCATGCGTACGCATCGTACTCGTTCGGTCGGGCTGCTAGGGTCCGATTCGGTCGGAAATCTCTTTGGGTCCGGCTCGGTCGGAGTGATTTCCGGCCTGAATCGGAATCGGCCTCTTAGTGCATAGCCAGATTAGATCACAAACTCTGCTTTCTGCCATTTTCTGGCAAACTAATTTAATGAACTGAGGTTTGAGTGTTTATGGTGTATTTGTGAAACTTACACTCCTCCCACCCAGCCCAACCAGGCCACGAAGAAGAGTGTTGTCCAGACAATGCTGGAAAGTGTACTTACAAGATGGTTGTCACTGGCAGCTGGTGTTTGTAGCACAAAGGCAAATTTTGTAGTTGTGATAGGTCCAGACAGCAGTCCCCAGTGTCAGCCATCTTGATAGTACACATCAACTCACTGTCAGGTAGACATATGCCCAGATGAAGTGGTTGTTCTGTGTGTGTGGAGGAGTGTTTGCTGTTATTCCGACTTCCATCAGGCCCGGTCCTACTTATACTTTCCCACCCAGCCCAACCAGTCAACCTGGAACTATGCTTTACTAACAGTGAGTGAGAATGTAGTGGTAAGATGTCTGACACTGGGGCCTGGTGTTTGGAGCACAAGGCCATGATGGGAGTTGTGGAAAAACACAGCCCAGCCATCAGTGTCAAACATCTTGATTGGACATTCCAAATAACTGTCATGTCGTTCAGAAAGGATCCGAAGGTATTCGGTATTGCAGAATCCGATGCGGAACCCTTGTTTCCGAATGAATCGTACACATTTCCCAATGACCGATTATGATGCATGGAAACCATTTGGGCAGTCCGAATCGGTTCCGAAAGGCATTCAGACAGCTCGAGTCTTTCTGAGCCGAATCGTACAGCTCTATGGACACGGTTTCCGAACGAGCGATTCCGATGACTGATTCGGACAGCCGATCCGATTCAGTCTGCCCGGCATGAAACGGCTGTCGGAATCTGTCATTGGGGGCCCGTTGTGGGCCCCCCTTCACCATGAGGTGTCCGATTGGGGCCCGTGGGGGTACCCAAGGGAACCCTCTTTGCAACCAGGCACAGTGTGGCAGGCACCATGAGGTGCCCACCACAGGGTGACCGATTTTAACCAACCACCCCTTTTTTCAATGGGAGCCTGTGTTCTCGATCAGAACACAGGCTCCCATTGAAGTCAATGCAAGTCAGACCGAACGATGTTGGGAAGCATCGTAATCGGTCGATCGGACTCGCAGGACCTGATTCGATCGGAATTGATTCCGAGACCGATTCATTCAGAACAGTTTCCGAACAACATCGTAATCGGCCCCTAAGTCAGGGAAGGTGCTGGACAGTAAACATATATAACTTACTATTCCCACTTCAAACTACATCAGGTCAGGGAAGGTGCTGGACGCTCAACATATATAATTTACTATTTCCACTCCAAGCTGCATGAAGACAGGGAAGGTGCTGAACACTAAACATATATAATTTACTATTCCCACTTCAAACTACATTAGTCAGGGAAGGTGCTGGACACTAAACATATATAATTTACTATTCCCACTTCAAACTACATTAAATCAGGAAAGGTGCTGGACACTAAACATATATTATCTACTATTCCCATTCCAAATTTCATTTAATTCCAAACCTTCCTACACATTTAACCATTACAAATCTATAACATCACACCAATAACTTTAAACTTAACCACCAACATACTTATATGTTATAGCAATTTAAATAATATTTGCAACATATATAAGAAATTAAAACAAATAATAAACATTACACATATATATATTTAAAGTCATGTTAAAATTTGCAAAATCTTCAATAAATAAAGCAAACAATTAAAATAATATTTTTTTTATAATAAAACATTTTCTATGCAAAATAACAAAAATACCAAAAAGTAATATTTTTTTCTAAATTTCAAATTTCAAAATAAAAATCAACATTACTAAAATAAAGTAATACAAATTTATTTCCCATTATTTTTATAACTAAAATGTAAACATAGCTAAACTTTTTTTCACTTTTTATTAATAAAAAATCCCAAATATTAAAAAATAATAATAATAATGAAAAATTAAGTCAAAGTCAAAAACCCATTTTAAAAAACAAACATATAACACTATTTTCTACAAAATATTCATTTGAAATAAACCCAATATCTTCTAAAAAATAAAATCAACAACACAATATAACAACAAACAAAATAATAAAAAATTGCAATAAACAACATTTCTAAAATTTATGAATTTTCAAAAAAGAAAATACAAACAAATATTTAAAATATTTTTTAAAAATGTACGTTTAAAATTTCAAAATTCTATTGTAAATAACAAACATCTCCCATAATTTTTACAACAAAATAATCTCACAAACATTATACCCTTATAAACCCCAACTAGGTAAAAATAGATACATTTTTAAATATTAATTTATTTTTTTCAACCAAAATTTTTAACAATATTTTAAAAATCTCCCCACCCTTATCCCCTATAAACCCAACATCCCACTCTTTCAAATTGATTTTTACATATTTTAAAACACTACTCACCCTTATCTTCTATAAACCCAACATCCCACTCCTAAAAAGATTAAAAAAATATATATATATTTTACATTTATTTTTACATATTTTAAAACACTACCCACTCTTATCCCCATATAAACCCAACATCCTGCTCCTAAAAAGATTTTTTATTTATTTAAATATTTCAAATTTATAATAAACTATTTTTTATAACATTAATAAAATATTTTAAAAAATATAAAAGATAAATGACTACAATAAAAAATAAAACTAAATAAATTAAAATATATTACATTAAAATAACAATGTTTTTAACAACATTTTCTACATCAATATTTCTAATATTGATATTTAATACAACACCTAAATTCAATATTCATAACCTCGCTATTACATACCACAATATTTTTTTTAAACAATATTTCAAAAACAATATTTATATACCATGATAGTCTAAATACCAATATTGGGAAAGATGGGGGGCTCACCCATTGCCCTCCCAAAACAGCAATCCTTAGCTTAACAGAAAACTCGGAGGACTAAAGTGGTTCTCACACTTTGAAATCAGTGAGCCTTCTGGTGGCCAACAGAAATCTTGTATGTCACTGAGAGATTGAGGTAACCCCCCACATGCTGGTAGAATGGTTAATTGGTATGGACTACTGTTCTAAGACAGAAGAGATGAAGTATCAATCGAGAGGCTGTATAAGGAAATATAAAAATATATAGGAGCTCTGGTAGTAACATTTTCCATGCATCAGCCTTTAACGGGACAAGATGTCTTGAATTGTAAAAAGTAATTATACCTTACTTCAAAGTTTTGTGATCCAATTAAAATCAAATAAAAATAATTATAAAATAAATAATTTGTCTGACCGTGGCTGTGCCAAATTCAGAGATACTGCTACACCCTTGAATCCTTCATTTGATCAATCCATCTTGAACACATTGGGGCTGATTACAATGGCGGGTGGAAGTAACGGGACCGACCGACAGTTTGTCGGCAGTCCCGACATAGGGCCCGATTTCGATGTTGGACGGACCTGAGTCCGGCGACATCGATTTGGTACTGGGACCGACTGACCTCCTGTCGGCGATGCCAACCAAACAATTAGGATGTGACCGAACACTGTTCGGTCGCAGTCCTATTCTTTACAATGTAAGCATGCATTCCGACCGGAATGCATGCTCTCATTGTAAAGAGAAGAGGTGCAATTCATCTCTGCACCCCTTGGCAGGCACCTAAAGGCGGGCAGAAAGGTACATTGTAATCCCTACGGCAGTGCCTGGCAGGCACCACCACCATTGTAGGGACTACAATTTCCTCCAACGAAACGGTGGGCTCAAGGAGCCTGTCAAATGCATGGCGGTCAGTCTTTCTGACCGCCAACATACCACCACCATCCTAATGTGGCGAGCAGTGAACTTGGTTACGATGGCGGGGAGACCACCACCGACAGCCTGTCGGTGGCGGTCTCCCCGCCATCGTAATCAGGTTCCATACATACATGTTATTACTTTACTAACTTCCCACCCTATACCCTCCAAATCCAACAACCTGCACCTAAAAGAAAACTTAAAAAATATATTTAAAATATAAATTAAATAACTAATACTAAATTAAAAATGTATTATTATCAATTAAATATACTTAATTAACTTCCCACCCTGTGCCCCTGCAAAACTCAGAACCCACTACGACACTATGAATTACTACTAACAATTAGATTAAAATTATAAATAACTTAAAATTACAAACTATATTTAAAAATATTGTCAGCAATTATACATACAATATTTGACATATAAAATTAGTATATGAACTAAAACACATAAAGATAATTAAAAAACAATATTTTTAACAACTATATTATTGAAAACGATATTATAAACAGATATTCATGAAAACAATATTACTTACCTAAAAAATTGATATTCTTGTCAACAATATTTCTGAATCATATTTCTGTTTCACGATATTAAAAACGTGATATTTGTGTATCTCGATATTTATAATTCTACATTTTGTCCAAATACCATTTAAGTTTCCCACCATGTATAGTGGATTAGCGAAGGTAGCAAACGTGGCATGGGTTAACTTGCAACTGTGCACCTTACACACCTAACACAATTGAAAGGTGTCCATAGTGATGCTCAAAGCTCACATGCCCAGCACCTCCTGAACAAGACAAATCATCTATGCCCATGAAAATATGCATGAAGAAACTTTTAAATGATTGGTTTGATGCACGTGTAATGAATGACTTAGGAATTGTATAGGAAGTAAGGCAACTTGTCTACGATAGAATTATGCCAATCTTATGGAGTCGCCACAAACCTAGAGTGTTATTATTATACTTGTAGTGTTTACCTGATTATTATAATTCAGAGATATGCTTCTTATAAATGGGGATCTAACAACCCCCTTCTGAAGTTTCTGGGGAATTTGTAACAGAGTCACTGATATTGTAATTTCCGGATCACTTCCAGTGGTGTCACAGGAATCAAGGATCACGATCAGCCCCCCCACTTTGAAATTTGAAAATTGTCTCCTCCGCATACCTCTCATTATCTCAGATCTAAAATTTTATATTTTGTTTTTCTCTATCTTCTTTCTATTCTCTCCTCTGCCGTTTTCTCTGTGGCATCCTTCCTAATATTTGTTCTCCTTCATCAATCCCTTTCCACTTTCTCTTTCTCTTCCCTCTAATTCTTTTTCTTTTTATATCACTTTTTGCTTTCTTTGTGCACATACATTTATGTGACTGCCCACATCACGAGTCTTTTTCAAGGAGCATTTCCTAGAATGATACAGTCAATTCCACAAGGCTATTAATTGATTTCCCATGATAAACAATAAGATGGAATGGGAGATGAGTGGGGTAGTAATAAATTGTATCCCCACTAAGGTTATTTAAATTATGTTCGCCATGAAAGCTAAATTTCTAGCAGCTGGCTGTACATTTTGTGGTTATCATTCATTCACTCTTCTAATTATGTATTACCATGTGGGTGTGATACATCATTCCTTTCAGACATAACACTACAATCAATCCAAAATGTTTTTTGTGCTTGGAGCCCTATAATTTGGTTGCCAGTGATAAACTGTAGATGTGTTTTAAAGATATCAAGATAAATGTTAATTAATGTGCACAGCTAATGAGACTTAAAATGCGGGGAGGAGGAAACCACGTAGAGCACCTGTCATGCCCCGTGGTTAAGCCCACTTCCGGGTGATTGTGGGCACTCCAAGATGACTGGCATGTAACACGCTGCGTCTCACCGCTGATGCATACCACAAGCCGTTGACAACCAGATTCTGAGTGGGGCCTCCCTCAGGAGGGGGTAAGTCCGTATCCCACATCCTGATCCCGTTGAGTCTCCCACCAAGACTCGGAGAATCGGAGCTATGTACTCTAACAGTGCGCCATCATGGAGATGCTTAAAAAAAATATCGTTCTTGCCCACCACTTTGACAGACTCTAAGGCTGCCACGTCCCAATCTAAACTGATGTTGACGGTGGACCGCTGGTCAGTCGTAATAGAGGTACTGGGGCATCTACTACAAGTACTAAAGTATATATGCATTACCTCATGTTTGTGGCAGCTATATAAAGAAGTTCACCTAATTTGGCAGACATTACGGGACAATCTCTAGCAAAGGAAAGGGAACCTAGCAACTAGTAACTGCAATTGGCCAGCGGTAAGTGGGGAGTAAGCGGGCTTTGCAAGCAAGATTTAGGGGCTACATCCATACAAACATATAAGGGGAGAAAGACAAAAATATGTTCAACCGAGTGTTTTAAGGCACAGCATTGTCCTATCTTCAGCCCTATAGCAAGCTTGGGAATTGAGACAGTTGGGGAGGCATGAGGTGGGCTCACTAGGCACCCTCTCGGGTGGAGGGAACTCATGGTGCATCCCGGATGCGGTTCACGTAGCAGCGGATGTTGCTTGTGACCCATGTGGGAACCCTCGGTATACCGACTAAACCTGTTTGAAAGTACATAATCGAGCTTTGCAATGTCTGTTTCTAAAGCTATAAGTAATCTCTACCCACCCCCGCGTCAATGAAGTTACTTTCATGGGGCACCTCGGAAAGAATGCACACACCTGGTAAATCTACAAGGGGCACCAAGCACCTTATCCATACAGCATCCATCTCGATGCAGCAGTCTCGGGCCCTAGAGAAGGCACAGGAGATCACTTCTCCCAACCAGTGCCCCAGGAGATGAACAATTAAGAGTTACCAGTACTGAAATGTCTGGCAGCCACCGGCAAAGGATCAAATGAAAGTGATCTTGTATGTCCCTCAATGCTGGAGCTATCCCCGATACATCCTCCATTGAAGGAGGTAGACAAGAGAAGATCTTTGACAACAATCTTGTAGTGTGCTTGAAACCAGAAAGTGCTTTTTGTGAACCCTTGTTTAGTGATACAGCAATGCCAAGGAAGCTACCAGAATATCCTATGTTTTTGGCTGCAGGCTCCAAGGGGCCACAAAGTGAGTTGCTGGATCCAGTGATCGAACAAAGCAGGATGTACAGTGTAATCTGCACTGTAAAGGGCCTAGAAAGGCTTCTACAAGTCTCAGCAGCCCCAACAAGCTCTCCACAGAGTGCAGCTTCAAAAAAGACATCTGAAAGATCCCAAGGGGTGAGCAAAACCCTAGTTGAAGGTTCCAATTCCCCTCAGACACAACCGGTGATGAAAGTCCAAATGTCTTCGGCGCACTTGGCCCAGTTACCTTCAATCAAGGGGATATTGCACAAATACCAGGCAAAATTATGAAGATGAGATTTCCAGTCTCAGAGAACACTATACAATTATGACAGTCCAGTGATGGACTCTCATCTAAATTTTACCCGGACGGGGTAAAGGGTTAAGGACTTTTGAATAGGAGCGGCCGCAATTCGAGTAGTGTAACTATGCAAAATTACTGCAAATATACAAGAAATTACGCATAATTATGCAAAATCTTCTTGCCCTCTAAAAATTACTTGAACTGTCCATTTGGGTGAAATTTAACCAGATAATGTAATTTCAAGTTGATTTTCAGTTGCTCGGATTCAGATTTGTAGTTTTGTGCTCAGAAATCACCAGACTGGTCCTCTTAGTTAAACAAATCTACATGAAATGCAATTACCCAAACAGTACAACTTGCATTGAATTTTATCCCCACAAATATGCAATGTGGTGTAATGCTGTAGTTTTGGTAATTATGCATACATTTTGTCATGCGAGATTAACACAATTACACCATTTACTTTGAATTCAATAAAATGTCACCCAGGCCTAGTTTTAATAGCTGCAACATGGGAAGAAACAAGGCTAAGCTAATAATTGTTTATGAAAAATAATTAGAGACTTTTAAGCACAGGAAGATTTTCTGAATGCTGACTCATTTGGATACATTTTCCCCTAGAAAAGAAAACACCCATATTTATAACTTATCTGGCAATATAAATATTGTGCTATACATGTTTCTTGTTCTAAGACCATCAGCGCAGTTAAAACTTTTGATGATGCTGTTGTGAGACGACAAATCTGTCCGAAATATTAACATGCCCTTTTAAATTTCTATCTCACTAGGAATTGGATGATGCTAATGCCTAATCAGTCTATGTAAGAAAGACGACCCCTGTAGCCGAGTTGCAAGGAGAGAACTACATATGTTATACAATTGAGACTATCCTGACCTCTGACCACACAGGAACGCAGCAGACATTAAAACCATATTTCTTTGAAGAATCTTCCTTTTTCCTATTTCATTGCACCAAAGACATATCATGATCTCCAGGCCAACATTTTATGATGCAGTGATGCCTGAATGTACGGCTGACACTATTCTCCTTTGAATTGTGAACAGCTGCAGGCAATATTTGCCTGCTGATGGGAACTTAAGAGTGGTATGGAGCAAAATAGTTTACTGATAGCACTAGGGAATGGGCCACATGTAAAAAAAACGTTTATCAAAGTGTAGTCATTATGCTTACACAGTGATTGATCTGCTGCCCTGGGCTTATTTTGTGCTGCAACGGATGTGGTGATACATCACAGCACTGAATGGACTTTTGGTAAGAATAGCTTACTCGTTCTACTTTAATTAAAGATGTAGGAATCTTACCAAAACAGCTTTGAAAGACAGACTTGAAAGCCAGCAACGGATAGGATGCCTGGATTCCTAATCATAAAATGCCCATTCATTTTTTTTTATTGCAGCCCCTGTTCCATAAAGGCTAAAAGGGCTTTAATCAGAAAAGTGGGTATGATGCAAAGGGCAATGGGGTACCATCTGACAGTCCCATGTAGTGCTGTGTTCTCCCCAAGGCCTGGAGCCCACATGCCCTTGCCTTCTGGACACCTTCATATTTTCAAAATTATACTATTCCCTTTCAGGGGCCTGATGTGCTGTTAGTGGACTTCGCGGTCACAAAACATGTGATTTTCAAATGCACTGGCATTGTGACAGCAAAAGGTTGTAATACTTGCATCATCTATTTACTGTAATACCATGTTGCATCACTCATGGCTGCCTGATCTCAAGTTATACAACATTTTGTAACATTTAAATAAGCAAATAAATCTGAAGATTAACAAAGAGTTTGATTATCACCCCATCATTTTTTAACCAGAATGAACGGTACTTTCAAGAAGAGAGCTTTGCCGCATACGTCTAAGTCAGGAATTAAAAGTTAGAGGTGTATGGCTCTGTTTCAGTGAACAGTTAATTGTAAGCTGTCACACTTTCCTCTTTCTCTTTGCTTTTACAAGCTAAATAATGGCATTGGGATTTATCTGCAGGAAGCAGTCGCCAAGGCAGCTTCCAAAAACATTTCAAACATTATTGAGTGACCTGAATCTGGAGAATAGTCATTGAAGGGTTGGAAATGACTGGCAATATATTTGAGCCCCTTAACTGATTCTAAAATCCTAAGGTCATTTGGAAGAAGCTGTAGTTGATGTTTTAGGCACCAGTGAGTCATTTGGGAGCAGTGCTGAAAACCTGGACAAACACCGGATAAATTAATAAAAGACATGCTGCCAATGAATAAAAACAGGAATTCATACATTCATGATTCCATAGAAATCATGAAATCATGTATGTTCTATACTCCACTCTGTCCTCAAGAAGATAAAAGATATGAATGCCTCTCTGAATAAAATTGTATCAACTCTGAGAGAACTAACACAGTGAAGCAACATGTTCAGAAAGTTGACCAACTTCAGAAATCTCAGCAGAAGAATGCTCTCTTCATTAGTCAGCCTTAGTCTTAAACAGAAACCTAGAAATAAGTTGAAAGAGCAATAATCTTTGATTTATTTGCGTTCCAGAGTATACTAAGAGCCTAATTATGAGTTTAGTGGTTCTCTGACCGCCATACTCATGGTGGGAAGGTGGTGGTGGTCTTCCGACCTCCACATTATGACCCTGGCAGTCATGCTACCCTGGGACCGCCGACACGGCCACAGAACTGCCATTCCCTGGCAGTGGTGCGGCGGTCTTGAGGCAGTAATATTCTTGGCAGAATCATCACGGTCTCACCAAACATATTACAAATTTCTTCACCGCCACTGATTTCATGGAGTTCTTTACACACCTGTGTGCATGTATGGGCTTCAGAGTCCATGCTATGCTGGAGCTTCCTTTGATGTTCCCATTGTGGTGCCTACCATGGGAACGCAGAAGAATCGCCCTCCAATGACTTAAAAAGTCAGTATAATGTGGGCGGTCCTCACGCGGGTTTCAGCCCCTAAGTGGAATTTATTTTTTAACAGAATTTCTTATTAAGTGAATTGATACCTGATCTTGTGAGAACTGCGTGAAGAATATGCAAACACAACAAACATTATGATAGCCAGTGTCCACTGTGTTCTAACTGTTAATACAAAAGCTGGTTCTGCCTTAGGACTGCAAATACATGTTTCATGACCACAGTCCTAATTTAGAGGCTGGTGGGAAGCTTGACAGCCTACCAGAGCACCAGAGGCCCTTCCCTATCCTCTAATACAGGATAGCCATCCCTATCTAAACATCCAAGCCTGATTGCTATGCCAGCAGTACAAAGTGGGGACACTGCATTTGTGACTGTGTAGCGCTATGCAGATGGCCAGTCTGTTTAAGGGTTTGCACCAGCATTGACAACTGAGTACCTGCCGTTAGAAACATGGTGGTTTCCCTACCTGTAAATTAGGCATTAGAAGCACCATTGTGGCATTGTGAGACCCAAACTCTAACAGGAGAACCATATAATTAAGGAGAGGATCCAATGTACAAAGGGGGAAAAATGATCTCTTTCTGTAAAAGGGGAAGTTTTGCAAGAAGTGTTCTGGATTATTCATTTGAAACTATTCATTTTTTGGGAGTTCTGAAAGCTAATTCCTAAATATATATATATATATATATATAAACTTGGCCAGAATTCCATGTTCTTTATCAATGAAAATTCCATGACCAGCTGGTTCTAACAGAGTCCATAGTAAATAATATGAAGTAATTATTTGAAAAATATTAGCATGAAAAATTCATTAAATTCAGAATAGTAAAGATTGTTGGTTTTCTTCTGACCCACATATTTCTGCCCTAGGAGAATGCAAACAGCATTTCCACATTGTCAAGGAGGGTTAAAACTACATGCTGTGTAGTCCCAGTGGTTGTATTTCAGAATTTCAACCACACAAACATTGTTATATCAAAATATAAAAGTAAAGCTATTGCTATTAAAAATATTGAATCTTATCTACTACACGAAAATCACAATATATAAATATATAAATATTGTGAGCACATTTATAGTATCATAAAACTGTACAAAGGTATAGGATTTTTTAAAATAAACTCACACTTAATAAATGTAAGTAATAGTACACAAAAATGTTGAGAAGTATTTAGAATAGTAGGATATATTTAAACTCTTAACAATATAAATTTCATTTACAGTTTTGTTTTTTAAATGTGCTTATATATTTATTTATAATAAACTGAAAAAAAAATTGCATATATAAAACAATATGTATTTTCTATCAATTAAAATGTATAGATGTATAAGTTATAATAAATATATCAACTTAAAAATGTATATTTAAAAAACTACATATTCTAAAAAAACACACATAACATTATCAAAAAAACAATAATTAAATGTTAATTTTGTAACTTTCTTTGTCTTCATAAAACACATAATCATAAAAAAGTCTATACAATTTAAACCATAACTAAAAAATAAATAAAACAAAGGGAAGTTAAAAGCTGCCTGTTTTCTATATCAATTAGAGTCCCACAAACATTGAGAAAAATGCATAAATGAAGGAGGTGATGTGCCCTATTCTATATCCAGAACAACAAACTTTGAGGAAAGTACACACATGTAGGAGATAACATGTCCTATTCTAACTCTAGTGTTGCAATCATTAGGGAAAGTAAATACAGAAAGATGATCAAGTTTACTGTTCAAACTCCTGCCCCATGTCACATACCCATACATACATTGTCATAACCTTTCACATACCCACACAGATAGTGTCATAACCTTTCACACACACACATACATAAACTGTAATAGCCTGTCACATACCCATACATATAGTGTCATAATCATCCTCATACCTATACAGAGACTCTCACATATTTTCCTTGTAGAGAGCTTTATGTCTATTGACAAACCCATACACAGACTGTTACACTCTCTCCCATATTTATAGATACACTGTGAGACCCTGTTATATACTCATACAGGCACCCTTATACCCATTGACATACCTTTACAGATACTCTCACACCCTCTCACATATCCATACAGACATCCATATACCCATTCACATAGGTATACACAGACTCTGACACCCTTTCGCATACCTTTTCAGACATGCTTTATTCCCATTCACATACTTATACAGACAGTGTGACACTCATACACATACTCATATAGACTCTCACATCCTCTCCCATACCTATACAGAGTCCCTCACAACCTTACACATACCCACTAAAAATTATTTTATTCCCATTCACCTACTTATATAGACAGTATAACATCTATTCCCATACTCACACAAACACTCTTACACCTTGTCAGATATCCATACAGTCAGTTTATAGCCATTCACATACTGATACACAGACTCTGACAGTCTCACATACCCATAGATAGATTGTTACACCGTCACATACATATTGAGACCTTCTTTTTTGCTATTCACATATGTATACAGACAGTATCACACTTATACCCTTAGTCCCATTCAGATATCCATGCAGAGATTTACATACCCTGCTACACACTCTCAAACACACATGTAGAGACTCTTATATCCATTTGCACACCTATACACAGGCTCTCACACCCTCTCACATATGCATTGATAGACTGTCAGACCCTCACTTTTCTATACAGTGTTACAACTATTCACATACCTATTGAGATACTCTCATACCCTCTCA
The DNA here is from genome assembly GCA_963921515.1 of Calotriton arnoldi. Classification (NCBI taxonomy): domain Eukaryota; kingdom Metazoa; phylum Chordata; class Amphibia; order Caudata; family Salamandridae; genus Calotriton; species Calotriton arnoldi. Next base: position 1,209,385 of record CAWUFW010001538.1, read on the forward strand.
GTTATTCATACATACATCCTTATATACATTCATATACCTATACTCAGAGTTTGACACCCTTTCACATACTCATACAGACCTAATTTATTCCAATTCATATACTTACATAGGGATCGATTCCGATTCGGGCCGGAAAAAGCACCGACCGACTCGGAGCCGGAAAAATTACCGACCGACACGTACCAGTGGCGCCCGACACGCCAAGTACGATGCAAGCCGCGATAAATCCGACCGACACGTCAGGAAACCAAGCCGACCCGACCGAGCCGCTCGGAAAATAGCAATCCGGCCGGAAAAACACGCGAATCCAACCGACCGACACGCACCCGGAACAAATCCGACCGAATCGTACCCGCCAACTCCAACCCGCAAAGTACGATGCAAGGCGCGAAAAACACGACCGAGAGTCGGACGGAGGACAAGCCGTACGACCGACACGCATACAAAACCGAGCCGAAGCAACACAATACACCGCGACCGACGCGTACGCAGCATACAAAACTGCACAAACACAGCGTGAGCGAAGCGGAAAACACCGTACTGAGACCAATGCAGGGTCCGACTCGGTCACAAGAACGTTTCCAACATACACAAACAGCACAAAGGAAAAATCAACCAAAAAAGGCCAAACAAGCAATTACCAAGCCAATAAATACTGGGGGGGGTGGGGACAGAGAACAAAGACACACCCACAACTCCACCTATATAAAGGACACAAATCACTACCATGAGCCTTTGCAAATGCCATTCCACTGCCAGCACCCAGAGAAAGCAACCACACACCCACAGCTCATCCCTCACACAAGCCACACACCAGCAGCACACCAACAAATACCTACCTCACATACACCCAGCACAACACACACCCACACACCCTCACCTGCACACCAACACACACATCACCCACCATCACCACCCATCACCATGCCCCCCAAGAAGAATCCCAAGTTCCTAGATAGTGAATTGGAAGTCATGGTGAGACGAGATCCTCAGGGTGGAGCCACAGCTGTTTGGCACTCTGGTCCAACAGACCCCCATGTCGCAGAAAACCAAGATGTGGGAGAGGATCATCAACAGGGTGAACGCCCAATCACCATGTCGGCGCACAAAGACGGACATCCAGAACAGGTGGTATGACGTGCGCAGGAGGGTGCGGGACCTGCTGAAGATAGACTACATCAACAGCCAACACACCGGCAGTGGCCCTCCTGCCAAGCCAATATACCTCAGGCCCTGGGAGGAGAAGGTGCGGGCCATCCTTCCGCCAGTGAGCGTATATGGACTAGAGAACATCCCAGAGCCTGGTGAGTACACAACAAATGTACACAATAAACTGCCACAAAACACACACATCACTGTCAAGGGAGAGTCAAACCATGCACTCATAGCAATTACACAGCAACTAGAACAGAATCATCCCAAAATGTGTATGTCAGTCAGATAAACACAACACATGCCATCAAAAAGTCACATCCAACTGTGCCAACACATGTACAAACACAACCACAACTACAGCTAGGCAGTGGCACAAATAGAACTAACACACACATCCACACATGTAGCCACCACAACAACACCAACACACAGTGAAGACCACTCAAAGGAAGGAATTCTGTGTATGCTGGCCAAGTCAGTGTAGCCAATAGCATCATGGGAGTCGCAGTCACACATATTGCCCCCCCACAACTGTCCCATCAACACCACCATGAACCATGCGCACATCACAGGGAGTGGAGAAGGACTCACAAGATGGCTGACACTGGCTACTGCTGTGAGGAGCACAAGGCCCTGCTGGCAGCTGTGCACCAACAAACAGCAGGACACCACTGACTGACATCCTGAGAGACAACTTCCACTCCCTGCAATGCAAGCACGTTCCATGGTGGGATATCTGGCTGGCTGGGTGGGAAGGGGACTTGCAGCACTGACCATAGTCACCAGCACCTCCCCTCACACCCCCCAACACAAACTCCACAGTACCCACCTGGTAGAATGCAATGCCCTCCATCCTAACACAAGATCCCACAAAGCACCACCACCCTGGGTTATGTTGTGTGAAGCACAGGGACACTCTTGGGACTCTTAGCCAAACAACTGCCAGGACAACACTCCCAGCCATCCTGTCAGCACAGCCAGCCCACCCCACAGGGAAGCAGAGTCAAAAGGAAGGAAGCATGGGCATGCTGGGAAGGGGGTGGAGGCAATAGCATGATGGGAGTCGTAGTCACAGACATTGCTCAGCCTCACAACTGGCCCATCAACACCACCCTGAACCATGCTCACATCACAGGGAGTGGAGAAGGACTCACAAGATGGCTGACACTGGCTACTGCTGTGGGGAGCACAAGGCCCTGCTGCCAACTGTGCACCAACAAACAGCAGGACACCACTGACTGACATCCTGAGAGACAACTTACACTCCCTGCAATGCAAGCACGTTCCATGGTGGGATAACTGACTGGGTGGGTGGGTGGGTGGGAAGGAGGTCTGGCTGTCAACCAAACACAATCAATGCAGACCATGTTCACACCCCAGAGAATACATAGAAATGCCCAAATAATGCAGGACAATGTGCCACACCAATATCAACCCCTGACTGTGACGACTTAGGACAATACAATGTACAGGCCCGCACCCCGAGGCACAGTCACAACTGTCAGGTGTGTCAACCACTGATGCCTGCAGAAACATGACATACATTGTTTGTGTCTCCCAAAAACAGGTGATGATAGGGACACAGCAGCAGACGCTGAGGAGTCCCAGTCCCAGGCTCAAGAGGATGCCGAGCTCACTGGCGTCGTACAGCCTCTGTCCTCCTCGGACGATGAACAACCTGGCACATCCGGTGCAAGTCAACATGCTGCACCAGCAGGACCACCAGCTGCAGCACCAGCAGGTCCACCAGCTGCACCCCCTGCACCCACCCCTCCAACGACTGTCACCACGAATACCATCCCTGCCGACATGGACAGAATAAGGAACAACACCAGCGCAGTGACCCTGGACCAACCTGGGGCCATGGACACCACCACCACCACCAACCCCCAAGGTGGACCAGGGTTATCTGTGCGTGCAACTGCACACACTGCACATGTCAGCAGGGGTGGTGGGAGGGGTGGGAGACAGAGGTCGCTGCTTGCAGACGTTGCTGGTGTGCATGAAGACCCACAACTGGTACGCATAGCTGATGCGTACCAGTCCAGCACCGGAGAGCTCAGCCAGGTAGTGGGGCTCCTCAGAGACATCAAACAGCAGCAGGCTGCCCATCATGCCCGCTTGGACTCCCACATGTCCCACGTGGAGTCACACATGTCACGTGTGGACTCCCACATGTCCCGCGTGGAGTCCAAGTGGGATGTACTACATGAGATGACGGCGGTGCACAGGGACATTTTACAATGCCTCCGCCAGATGAACAGCAACCAGTCCACACCTCCCTGTGTGCCAACAACATCTGGTACCGAACAAACTGCAACTGCCACAGGGAGGGAGGAGGACTCTGGCGGAGAGTCCCCTGCACCGCAGCAGCCTGCACTTGAGGGCCCCCCCAAGAAGAGGGGTCGTCCGAGGAGGGGAAAGTGAGAGGCTGATGGCCAAGCGCAACTCCCAGGAAGCCTGAACCTGTTCTGGATTTTCGCCTTTGTGCACAGACTGTTCACCCTGTTGATGGCAACACTACTCCCACACATAGCATGAGGAGTACAAGTTGGAACAATGTGTCAGACAACTGTGGCCCCGATACTGGGGATCCTGTCTACCTGGACTTTCTATTCATCTAGGAACTTGGGATTGCAAGATTCATGTACAGCACAATCCATCCTATGCACTATTATCACAGATGTCACAATAAACACACTAATACACCATACTTGCCTCTGTCGTGATTCCAACGTGGGTGCTGTTATGGGGATGATGAACTGCAAAATTACACAGTGTATGCGAACTGCAACAGCAAGGACAACACAGGCATGTGAGTACAGGCAACGTGACACATATGAGGGAGACACACCACCAGGGCTACACAACACATACACACCTAGGCCATCTGACTCATTGCCTACACTGATGTTGCCAGGGAAGACGGTGCAATGCACAGACACCACACCCATTCCCAGTTGTAGTCAAGTAGCCCACAGGTGCAGTAAGCAAATGGCAGTCAAATGTGTGACCACAGACAACGCACATCACTAAGTGAAGCACAGGTTTATTACACAGTAGCAACATGCCGTAACCACTACAGATGCAAGGTAACCCCACCTGGTAGCGGGCACACAGTCAACAACTGTAGACAGAAGGAAGTCCATGGGTGTGGCGCACATCACCTGTAGGGACACAACAGCTACCAGCCTGGATGTGCAATCACGTCGTCGGTGGACACAGTTGACCAAACGAATCTGAAAGTACCCTGTGAAGGACAGAAATGACACACAGTCAAAAGCAATGCAGTACAGGACAGAACAGCAAAACTCATGCACAATACATGTTACAAGATACCCACCCAGAACCAAGTTAGCATGTCAACACTGTTGGGGAGTACAGCCCACCTGTCACCACACATCGCAACACACATCCTGTCAAGTAGCCCATGGACACACTCCAACAGCACCAGAGCACCACCCACACATCATGCCAACTCACATCATTCACATGACACCTCAGGATACTCACATTCAGCTAAAGAAGTTGGTGATGAGCTGTGTGCGGACATCACCATCACCATCATCATCATCATCGTCACTGGCATCGTGGTCCAGGCCAGGATCCTCCACAGGTGGCGGATGTTGGTCATCGTCATCCTGGATGAGAGGCAACTCCTTCCGCACTGCCAGGTTGTGGAGCATGCAGCAGACGATGATAATCTTGCACACTTTCGCAGGGGCATATGGGAGGGACCCTCCGGTCTTGTCCAGGCAGCGGAAGCGGCTCTTCAGGAGACCAAAGGTCCGCTCAATCACTCTCCTGGTCCGACCATGTGCCTCATTGTAGCGCATCTGGGCAGGTGTCACAGGGTTCCTGAGGGGTGTCAGCAACCACGGCATGTTGGGGTATCCCGAGTCACCTACGGACAGACAAGTGCACATCAGCTGACTTGGAAAAGTGGGCGGAATACTACAGATCAGATCACACACAATGGCACAAAGTCAGTACACACCGACAAGCCAGGCACGCTGGTTCTGCATCTGTGCCATCAACCTGGGGATGCGACTACTCCTCATCACAAAGGCATCGTGTGCTGAACCAGGGAAACGGGCACACACGTGTGTGATGGTCATGTCTGCAAGACACACCACCAGTGCATTGACCGAGTGGTAGTGCTTGCGGTTCCTGTAGGCCTGCTCCTGGGCCTGTGGTGGTACCAAAGCCACATGTGTCCCATCAATGGAGCCAATTACATGCGGCATCCTCCCCAGGGCATAAAAGTCACTCTTCACGTCAGTGAGTCGTCGCAGTCTAGGGAAATAGATGTACCGGTTCAGGAAGAGCAACATTGCCGCCAAAACATCGCGGAGCACACGGCTGAACATGGTCTGTGACATCCCACCAGCAGACGCCACAGTATGTTGGAAGGTACCGGTGGCAAAGAAGTGTAGGGCTGCCATCACCTTCACCTTGGGGGTCAGCGCTGTAGGATACGGCCGGCCAGGCTGCAAATGTGGGGACAACTGCACTGCCAAATCCTCAATCAGCTGCCTGGTGAAGCGGTACCGTCGGATGCTGTCCCGTTCCACCATCGTTGCCAGGTCTGGGAATGGCCGATGGACAGCAGGAGCCCTGCAGTGCAGAGGAGAAGTAAGCAAGATCGTCAGTCACCCCACATATGCGGCATTGAACACACTCAAGATCCCAACATACATCATCATGAGGCACAACTACATGAAGTGTGCAGTACCGGAACGACATGTATGGTACATACATGGCCAACATCTGTCAACACGGTCCTACAGGTGGCATCAATTTGTCCCAGGTTGGCCCATTGGATATCATGATGCTGTGTCACAGTCACCCCCCAGTGACATGTGAGGACAGACGTGCCCCAGGCACCACAGCTCAACGACAGGCACATTCCCAGGGACCCTGTAATGCCACATGGACACTGGCATCACCTGGAGTATCATGTGTACACCACAACAAAACAAACATGACCCCCACAGGTAGTGGCCACACTTGCCATGGCAGGAGAGCCATGGACGTCTGTGACACACACGCACAACATCAGAGTCCATGCACACACAACGTGGATGTGGAGACTGTCTCCCATTGTGCACATGAAATCAGAGACATTGTAAACACTACATGCACAAAGACTGTGGAGGGCCATCACTATTGTGCCACTGGGACACCCTGGCTCAAACATACCGTCCCACATGGGACTCACGGGGTATGTGACATGACATACACAAACACCACTGTGAAATGTGACCATGGCACATGCACAGATATGAACAGTTGCACATCACAGTGGTCACGTACACGTAACACCCAGGATCCTGTCCCCATTAACACGTGCACAGCCTGGGGGTGGCTGCCCACAGGTGACACCCACAGGACAACATGTACACCAACATACACACAATAGGAAATGCAGCCTTACATGCCTTATGATAAGGTTTGGACAGGCTGTCGTGATGTAGGTGTGCCCCTCACTCCCTGGGAGCTATCTGTGGCTGGCATATGTCCATCTGAGACAGGCATGCTGACATATGCCAGTCACATGTACAGTGATGCGTTGTACTGCAATGGACCGATCGGTGCCTCCGGCCGGCCCATTGCTTTCAATGTGTGCGGGTACGCGTTGTACCCCTGTGCGCGTTGTACCTCAATGGACCGATCGGTGCCTCCGGCCGGCCCATTGCATTCAATGTGTGCGGGTACGCGTTGTACCCCTGTGCGCGTTGTACTGCAATGGACCGATCGGTGCCTCCGGCCGGCCCATTGCATTCAATGTGTGCGGGTACGCGTTGTACCCCTGTGCGCGTTGAACAGCAATGGACCGATCGGTGCCTCCGGCCGGCCCATTGCATTCAATGTGTGCGGGTACGCGTTGTACCCCTGTGCGCGTTGAACAGCAATGGACCGATCGGTGCCTCCGGCCGGCCCATTGCATTCAATGTGTCGGGTGCAGCGTTGTACCCCTGTGCGCGTTGAACAGCAATGGACCGATCGGTGCCTCCGGCCGGCCCATTGCATTCAATGTGTGCGGTGCGCGTTGTACCCCTGTGCGCGTTGAACAGCAATGGACCGATCGGTGCCTCCGGCCGGCCCATTGCTTTCAATGTGTGCGGGTGCAGCGTTGTACCCCTGTGCGCGTTGAACAGCAATGGACCGATCGGTGCCTCCGGCCGGCCCATTGCATTCAATGTGTGCGGGTACGCGTTGTACCCCTGTGCGCGTTGTACCTGCAATGGACCGATCGGTGCCTCCGGCCGGCCCATTGCATTCAATGTGTGCGGGTACGCGTTGTACCCCTGTGCGCGTTGTACTGCAATGGACCGATCGGTGCCTCCGGCCGGCCCATTGCATTCAATGTGTCGCGGTGCACGCGTTGTACCCCTGTGCGCGTTGAACAGCAATGGACCGATCGGTGCCTCCGGCCGGCCCATTGCTTTCAATGTGTGCGGGTACGCGTTGTACCCCTGTGCGCGTTGTACCTCAATGGACCGATCGGTGCCTCCGGCCGGCCCATTGCATTCAATGTGTGCGGGTACGCGTTGTACCCCTGTGCGCGTTGTACTGCAATGGACCGATCGGTGCCTCCGGCCGGCCCATTGCATTCAATGTGTGCGGGTACGCGTTGTACCCCTGTGCGCGTTGTACCTCAATGGACCGATCGGTGCGCACCCATTGACAATGGGCTTGCCTGGCAACGGACGCGTTTTCGAATATTCGAACGAGTCGGTTGCTGGAAAATCAGTTGGTCACCCACAACAATGTTGCAAAATCATGTATGTCATGAAGTTGAAGATTTGAAGGATGCTGTGGGCGTGTTTTGGTGCTGCTATTCCATGGATTGGCCAGATTCAGAAGATGCAAACGACTTGGACCTATCACTTTGGACACAAGGGACAGTATCTGCCTCTCCAGCACATATATATTGCTGCATGTTCCCCTGAGAGCCCACTTGCCTGCACTACATGCTCCAGGACGACATCTGCCACTGCACTGCTGCTGTCTCTGCCCCTCTGGACCCTGCAATGGCACGTACTGTGGAGAGAGCCCCAGCCTTCAGCCTTGAAGAGAACCAGGCCCTGCTGGACAGCCTACTTCCACAGTACAGCAAGCTGTATGGGACACCAGGGGAGCAGGTGAGTGTTCTGTGCACTGCCTTTCTGAATGTGCATTTTGTCTGACTAGCAAGGCTGAGAGTCAGCACACCACTGGCTAGCAGGCTCACTGAGTAGTTGTCACCCCCCATAGTGTGTAGTGACTTGCACTGGACAGGTATGGTGCAGTGACAGTGCTTCTGAACAGGGTTTTACTCCCCATGCTATGATACCATGTAGTGACTTCTGGAAAACTGTCCATGGGCAGCCGTGCACTGCCTGGGTACACCATGTGCCCCTGTGATTGCGACATGTATATGCAACTGTGTCATGCACGGATATGTTGCATGTGTAGTAATGTCCTTATCACTTTGTCATCCTGACAGGCTTCTGCCCATCGGAAGCATGAGATCTGGAAGGACATCGTCCGGGCTGTCCGGTCCGTGGGGGTCTACAAGCGCCGGATCCGCAACTGCCAAAAGAGGTGGCAGGACCTTCGGGGCTGGACCCGGAGGATTGCACGGGTCCAGCTGAAGCTGTCGCCTCCTCGCAGGAGGGGCGGAACACGGACCCTGACCCCCACATGCTCAGGATCCTGGCGGTGGTCTTTCCAGACCTGGATGGGCAGCTGAAGGCCAGAGAGCAGCAAGGAGGGGGTGAGTCAAAGACTGCACTGTGTACTCTGTCTAACATGTTATGTGCCCTCCTCGGGCCAGGTTGAACTGCCACAGTACAGCAGTCATGTTGTCCAGGAGCCATGTCCCTCTATTGTGCACTGCCCACTCCTCATCTGATACCCAGGTGTGGCCCTTACATGCAGGGAATTCTGTCACTTAGGACTGTGTCCTTGCAGTTTGCTTGACTCAAGGTGGGAGACAGCATCTGTTTCCCTGACTCTGTGGTGGGCATCATGGGTGGGTCCATTGCTTACACAATGCCTGTATTCTGACATGTATTCAGCGTGTTACTTTGATCTGTGGTCCAATTGCTGAGCTGATCCACCACATGTGGCTGGGGTACCTGGCACACACCCATGCTGCGGGTGGGAACAATGTTTGGGCCCCAGGAGTATGTATATGACGTGTGTCACACATACTTAGCCAGCTGCCTACAGTCCAGGGCTCATCCCTCATTCATGTGGGGCTGGACAGTCATGCCTACTCCAGGCCATACAATACACTCTGTACTCCCACTCCCGTGTATCAGAGGACACATTGTGCACAGTGATTTGCCCCTCAGGTGTCTGCCTCTGTGTCAGTGTGCTGTGGATTAGTCGCCAGGACTGCTGTGGAGTTTCTTGGTAGGGGCTCAGCATGCCACTGGAGATGTGACCATAGGAGACGATACTTGTGTGACACATAGGTGTCTGATCAGCTGCCCATGCAGACTGGGGCATGTAAATGTGAAGTTCAGGCAGCTGTTCCCCATGCACAGCAGGGTGTGAGGGGCTCAGGTTCAGAGGGTAGTGTCACAGGTCTCCCATATGTCCAATAGGTATGACCTGGACAGATGAGGGTTAAGAGGATGTGTTGTGGGGGGGATGTACATGTGCACTTGTGCAGCTCCAGGACTTGCATTCCCCATGACCTACTATTGTGACACAGTGCAGAGTGTTGTTGTCTGGCTGCAAAGTCATACATCACTGAGACAGTGATGTATGACTTTGCAGTCATGCCTCCGCCATGGCATGTGTCTACTGATTGGTGATCCTGCAGGGGAGTGACATGTGCTACATGCACACCATAGTGGCGCTGGCTATCAGGACATGGGTGCATCATGGTGTCTGTCGCTGGTATGCATCACATGCATTTCCTATTTGACTCTGGGCATCCCTTACATCCGTAAACCTGTACTGACTCAGTGGCAAGAGCTGTGATGTGTCCACACCGTGTCCTCTGCACTGTCCAACTACTGTGTACTTGGTGCATGTGTCAACACTGGGGTGTTGCAATCCAACAGACACCAGACAGATGGGTGCAAGGCCATGTGGGATGTGAGTGCCATGCTTGGCATCAGACTGACAATTGACTTCTCCTGTTCAATTAGTGCACTTTTAGCAATGTACAACTAATGATGCCAGGGCTTGCTCTGTGATGTGCTGTGCTCACAGTGGTGTGTGCGTTATGTGCAGGTGACTGATGTCTGTCTGTTTCCCCATTGTTTGCAGATACATCCACGGCCACGGAAGGGGACAGCTCCACGGACCAGGAGGAGCCGGAGAGCCAGACTGGGTCAGCAGCCGAGGAGTGGTCGGAGGGACCCAGTGGCACGGAGGGCGAGGGGAGCCACACCGAGGAGTCCTCAGCAGCATCCACCTCAGCTGAGGACCAGAGCAACTCGGAGGATGACTCCCTTGTGGAGGCGGGTGTCAGCAGCCACCACACCCCAGCTAGTGTTGCTGTCCCCGCCACCACCAGCACCACCACCGCCCTCCCATCGGCTCCCATTCCCCAGGTCCGTGGAGGCTCCCATGTCCGGGAGCGTGTCTCCTTTGGGCCAGGCACCGCACCCCCTGCCCCTGTGTCCCCTGCTGCCCTGAGTGAGGAGTCTGTGTACCTCCTTCGCCAGCTCCATGTAGGGCAGACAGCCATGCTGAGTGTCCTCCATGCGCACACCGCGCTGTTGACTCAGCTGGTGTCGTTCATGGAGGGCATCTCATCGGGCATGTCTGACCTACAGAGGGGCAATAGGTCCATGGACTCCTCCCTGACGGCAGCAGTGTCCCTCCTCAAACGGTCCCTCACCCCTCCTGCCTCTGCTCCATCCACACTCCCCAGCACCTTACCCATCCCAGGCACACACACACTGGCACACACCAGCACACACACATCCAGCACACTGACACACACGCCAATGACAAAGCACCGCACGCACATTCAGGGGACTGAAGCCAGACTCACAGGGGATGGGGCCCTGGAACACACACACGCATCCACATGCACTGCGCAGTCCTCAGTTCCCTCTCCCTCCAAAGCACCCTCCCTTGCCTCACCTGCAACCCCAAAGTCACAGCAGCTCTTCCTCTGTGACCTCGGCCTCTTCCCCACCGATGAAGCTGCTCCAGCATCCCGGGGGAAGAGGAAGCCCACCCACACGGAGCAGAGTGCCCCTCGCCCCCGGACACCCTCCCCCAGGCGCAGACGGACTGAGGCCCCCACCCGCAAGTCCCCCGGAGTGCTAAGAGCAAGACCCCGCCACCGCCCTGCAGCTCAGGCACAAGATCTCCGTCCTCCATCCCTCAGGCCCCCACTGCACAGGTGCCCCCACCACACCCTGCCCCAGGTTCCCCCACCCACAGATATACCATCCCCAAGATGCTCCGGCCTTCTCCCCCTGCCACTTGCTCTCCCAGCACCACACCCCCCGCTGCGCTTGTCTGTGCCACTGATGTGGTGAGGGTGTCCCCCCCTCTGTCCAACCCACCTTGCCTGTTCCCCATTCTCCTCCCCTGGAGGTAGGCACTGCAGTGGAGTCCACTACCGCCCTGTCTGACTTGGGCACTGCAGTGGCGGACCTGTCCACCCCATCTGCAGGGTCCACTGCAGTTGTGCCGGCACCCACGACATCTGTGTCATGCCCCCCAGTTGTGCCGGCACACACCATGTCAGACACCTCCACTGCAGTTGTCAGTGGCTCTCCAGCACCCACCACCCCTTCCCTGACTCCCCCTGGTGAGCCCTGATCCTGTCCCTGCGGTGCCTGGCCTGCCCCCCGGTTGCCCCTCCTAGTGGATTGTCCCTGGTATTGTGCAGGCATGCGTAGGGTGACATCTGCCAGTGTCACCCTGTTTGAACTTTGACAATGGACTGGCCATTGGCCTTTGCTCTTTTTTCAGGACTTCGTTTGGCCTCAACACATATGCTGAATAAAGCAACTTTCTTTTCTCTAGTGCTCATGCTTCAGATGTACATGTTGTTGGTGCAGCTAACCATGCCCTTGCTGCAGTGATGGTGATATCTGGTCTCATGATTATGAAGTGTTACTGTGCAGGAACCCATGTGGTCCAGGGGGAATGTGTCCTATCATGTGGTGTATCCATGTCATCAATAGCAGCATCTGAGGGTGTCATGTGTTCAGTATTTGGCAATGGGTTTCCTACTTACATTGGCAATTTCATATCTGTGGCTTCCACCCCTGCACATCTGTTGTGCCTGCCATCGTTGCATTTGTCTACTTCCCTGACCGTGTTGCCATCTCCAGTGGACATGCAGGTTTGGGCATCAATGGGGAGGGACTCATCCGTGTAGTCAGTGCAACATTGCTATACAAGTGTGTTGGATCTGTGCTGATGATTCCGTTGGCACATCCATGACCAGGCTGATGTGATGGGAGCCCTCATTTGGTGCTAATTGTTGATTGTGTGACCAAGTGCTCAGCTGACATGATGGGGCCCTACTGAGGCAACATATGGCACAGCTTTCCTCACACAGGAGTGGAGTCCCCTCATGGCAGTGTGTACACGTGTGACATTGCCTGCGCCCAAGGTGTGTGTTGTATGTGCATGTCTGTGTGTTCACTTCCATTCATCTGCGCATGCTGTGATCCCTAGTGTTGTACCTGTTTGTGATGCTTGCTGACTTGAGCTATGTTCCCCCAAAGTCTTCTCCCTGTGTTCTCTGTGATGTGGGTGCATGGCACATTACTGGTCATCAGGGTGTCACCCATAGGTGTGTTTGCTGTCAGGGCAGAGTTTGTGTGCTGACGCAGATGGGTCACAGTCAGGTTTCCCTTTGGCACTTGTTGTTTGCCCCTGTCATGTGATTTCCAGTTTGTGTTATCTTTCAGTGATTGTGACACGTTGTGTGTGTGACTGCTGGCACTCCTTAGGGTCCGGGCTGCAATGTTGGTTGTTGTCTATGTGTGTTCTTTGTGGGTGACCTTGGCTTCTTCATTGGTGTGTGACTGTGGCTGGGATCCCATTGGTCGGTGTGGTATTGCCGTCATGTCCATGTACAGCGTAGTGTGCAGTGTGTCAGTCATTCAGGAGTCTTGTTGAGTGTCCATGTGTGATGTGTTTCTACACCTTGGTTCCCACCCACCACCCTGGAATAGTCATGGGTGCATGTGCAATGTCACCAGTGCATGTGTACTTCACTGCTGCACATTGTTGGAGGTCGAGGGGTGTGGTCTTGAGTGTGTGCAGATGAGAGTTGTTGCCCGGCTAGTCCCCTGCCTCCATGTTGGCCTTGGCTTACTGGCCATGCTGATTGATTTGTGCTTGTGTAGGTGTGATGGTAGTTTGTTGCTCAGGACACCTGACTGTGGTTCACAGTGTGAACGACATTTAGCTTTGTCATCACAGTGGTATTTTTCTTCAGCCCAGGGTCACCACATTGTGGGGGCCCTGGGGGTGGTGCTGTGGTGTGTCTGTGACTTGCTGTGTCAGTTGTTGTTCCTACGTGCCTGTGTGACATGTGTGTTTTGTGCTCCCTCTCACCTGTCAATGCCTGCTTGCCCACATAGGGGATTTGGATCCATGAGTTACCTTAGTGTGGCAGTGTATGCACATCTGTATGATTGGTATTCAGCTCTCCTCATGTGTTGTGTTGTTGCCTGGGGACACTGGCACCCCCACCCCTCACCTGCTGTGTATGATGACAGTGTTGGTCTGCCTGTTTGTGTTTGTGCATCTGCACCACTGCATTGGCATATCTTGGGTGTGCCATTGGCTGTATGTTGTTTGGTGTGTTTCCCCTGCTGTCCCTGGGACTCCTAGGTCATCGGTCAGCACAGTGATCATGGTTTGTGTGTCCCATTGCTGCCATGGTATGGTATCTGTTCACCTCACATCTGCTGTCTCCACAGGGTATCTGCATTTGTGTGCCCATTGGTGCAAATATGTGGGTCTGCATTCTGATGGTCACTTCTGTCATTGTGTCATTGATGACTGTTGACGGTCTCAGCCCCCATGGGTGTTGTTTGTCTGCACATGGCCAAAGGAATGTCTCATTTGCACTGCAGTATTTGGCTCCCCCAATTTATGTTGCAATGGGACACATACACTACTTTGCCACAGATGAGTTTTTGGTTCTGTGACCAGGAATGATCCATGCAGTTTGGCAGTTGCAGCTCTTTCTTTGTCAACAATTACCTTTTGGTCACTGTGATGATGAGGGTGTAGACCCCATTGCCACAATGGTCAAAATGTGCTTCAGCTATGGACCCCACACTTCCCTTTTGGTCACTGTGATGATGGGGGTTTAGACCCCATTGCCCAATGGTCAAAATGTGCTTCAGCTATGGACCCCACACTTGCCTTTTGGTCACTGTGATGATGGGGGTTTAGACCCCATTGCCACAATGGTCAAAATGTGCTTCAGCTATGGACCCCACACTTGCCTTTTGGTCACTGTGATGATGGGGGTTTAGGCCCCATTGCCACAATGGTCATGGGCTGCTTGCATTGTGGGTGCCACACACATATATGTGTGGCACATGTGCTAGGGGGTCACATTGTATGTTCAATGTCATGTTCGGTGTTGTAGGCATTTGACACAGCCTGCTCACACGCTTGTCATGGTGGTGGGGGGATGTCTTAATCTTGCATTCCCTAGGTTGTGGTGTGCTTGTTGTGTCATGCATTGTCCATCCTATGAGTGGGGGTGGTAGTAGTGGTAGGCATCCAGCCCCCCTGGCTAAGGGTGGTAGTAGTGGTAGGCATCCTGCCCCCTGGCTAAGGGTGGTAGTAGTGGTAGGCATCCTGCCCCCCTGGTTGAGGGTGGTAGTAGTGGTAGGCATCCAGCCCCCCTGGCTAAGGGTGGTAGTAGTGGTGGGCATCCTGCCCCCTGGCTAAGGGTGGTAGTAGTGGTAGGCATCCTGCCCCCCTGGGTGAGGGTGGTAGTAGTGGTGGGCATCCTGCCCCCCTGGGTGAGGGTGGTAGTAGTGGTGGGCATCCTGCCCCCCTGGCTAAGGGTGGTAGTAGTGGTGGGCATCCTGCCCCCCTGGGTGAGGGTGGTAGTAGTGGTGGGCATCCTGCCCCCTGGCTAAGGGTGGTAGTAGAGGTAGGCATCCTGCCCCCCTGGCTAAGGGTGGTAGTAGTGGTGGGCATCCTGCCCCCCTGGGTGAGGGTGGTAGTAGTGGTGGGCATCCTGCCCCCCTGGGTGAGGGTGGTAGTAGTGGTAGGCATCCAGCCCCCCTGGCTAAGGGTGGTAGTAGTGGTGGGCATCCTGCCCCCTGGCTAAGGGTGGTAGTAGTGGTAGGCATCCTGCCCCCCTGGGTGAGGGTGGTAGTAGTGGTGGGCATCCTGCCCCCCTGGGTGAGGGTGGTAGTAGTGGTGGGCATCCTGCCCCCCTGGCTAAGGGTGGTAGTAGTGGTGGGCATCCTGCCCCCCTGGGTGAGGGTGGTAGTAGTGGTGGGCATCCTGCCCCCTGGCTAAGGGTGGTAGTAGAGGTAGGCATCCTGCCCCCTGGCTAAGGGTGGTAGTAGTGGTGGGCATCCTGCCCCCCTGGGTGAGGGTGGTAGTAGTGGTGGGCATCCTGCCCCCCTGGGTGAGGGTGGTAGTAGAGGTAGGCATCCTGCCCCCTGGCTAAGGGTGGTAGTAGAGGTAGGCATCCTGCCCCCTGGCTAAGGGTGGTAGTAGTGGTGGGCATCCTGCCCCCCTGGGTGAGGGTGGTAGTAGTGGTGGGCATCCTGCCCCCCTGGGTGAGGGTGGTAGTAGAGGTAGGCATCCTGCCCCCTGGCTAAGGGTGGTAGTAGTGGTAGGCATCCTGCCCCCTGGCTAAGGGTGGTAGTAGTGGTGGGCATCCTGCCCCCCTGGGTGAGGGTGGTAGTAGTGGTGGGCATCCTGCCCCCCTGGGTGAGGGTGGTAGTAGAGGTAGGCATCCTGCCCCCTGGCTAAGGGTGGTAGTAGTGGTAGGCATCCTGCCCCCCTGGCTAAGGGTGGTAGTAGTGGTAGGCATCCTGCCCCCCTGGGTGAGGGTGGTAGTAGTGGTGGGCATCCTGCCCCCCTGGGTGAGGGTGGTAGTAGTGGTGGGCATCCTGCCCCCTGGCTAAGGGTGGTAGTAGTGGTGGGCATCCTGCCCCCCTGGGTGAGGGTGGTAGTAGTGGTGGGCATCCTGCCCCCTGGCTAAGGGTGGTAGTAGAGGTAGGCATCCTGCCCCCTGGCTAAGGGTGGTAGTGGTGGTGGGCATCTGGCACCCCCTGGCTAAGGGTGGTTGTGGTGGTTGGCATCCAGCCCCCCTGGGTTGGGGTGGTGGCGCGCATTCAGGCCCCTGTGTGCATATGTGGCATTGGTGATGGGCATCCCGCCCCTATGGTGCTGCTGGTGTAAGTATATTCAGATTCCCAGTGTATGTGTGTGATGTGTCGTGTACGTGTTGTATGTGTTTTGTGGTTGGTGTCTGACTTACCTTCTGCGCCGTACGCGTACGTGCCTGTTCCGGTAGTAGATGTAGAATATTGGTATGATCGGGACGAAGGGATTCATGGTTGGTTCGTGTCGTTCGTCCTTCTCGTTGCTTCGCCTCGTCCTCGTCGCTTGGCTTCGTCCTCGTCGCTTCGCTTCGTCCTCGTCGCTTCGCGTCGTCCTCGTCTGTGCTGTGTTCGTCTCGTAGCCGTGGATCGTGTTGTGGCGCGATTCGGAGCTTATGTGCGCCTCTCCCGGATGCTTTGACGTGCCGTGCGTAGCGACGGGTTCGGCGCGTACGGAAAGCGCATCGTACTTGTCCGGCCGGACGGGGCTGCATTTTCCCTTCCGTGCGACTCGATTCGGCGTTTCCGGATTCGCCTCGGTCGGAGAACAGGACCTGGTTTGGGTGAGTACGGCTCGGCCGGATTCTTTGCTGTTGTGCGCATCGTACTTGCTCGTTCGGTGTGCTGTACGGATCGGTCGGGAAACTGGCTTTCGCATGGCTTTTTTCCCGACCGAATAGTATTGGGTGCGCCTCCGACCGAGATCGGAATCGGCCCCTATATAGTAATATTCCCCAAAAAGAAGCAATGGAAGCAACGGACTGGTTCATTGATGAATTTAATATACCTTGCCATAAAACATTTATTCTTTCAAGTCTTGACATAGTATTATCAGAAAATATTTTTGAATTTGGACATACTTTGTATCGTCAAATCAAGGGCGTAAGTATGGGGGCATCGGTTGCACCCTCCATAGCGAATATTTATATGGCAGCCTTTGAAAAGAAATTTATATATAATGAAATCGCCCCATTTTTTGAGTCGGTTTCCCATTGGTCCAGATATATAGACAATATCTTTTTTATCTGGACCAATGGGGAAGACTCATTATCTGAATTCCTCGAATGGCTTAATGTAATAGATTATAACTTGAGATTTACAGCTCATAGAAGCACCGAGGCAGTAGAATTTCTGGATATTATGATAAAACATCGGCAAGGCATTTTAGTAGTAGATCTTTTTATTAAACCTACAGCGAGGAATACCCTTTTACATTTTAATAGTTTTCATCCCCGTAACCAGAAACAGAGTATTCCGTTCTCACAATTTTTGAGGGTACGTAGAAATTGTACTAGTTTACAGGATTTTGACAGACAAGCTGCTATTATGAGAAAAAAGTTTTTAGATAGAGGATATCCTCACCGGTTGGTGAGAGATTCATATAAACGAGCTAGGTTTTTTGATCGTGATCACCTTCTAAAAACTAATTTACAAAGGGAAAATACTCAGTTAGTTTGTGTTACTAGACACTCTACTGTAGACTCTAAAGTAAAACAAATTATAAATTCTAATTGGCATATCTTGAATAGTAATCCAGAACAAGAACAGAAACTTACAAAACCATTATTCGCCCAACGGCGGAATAAAAATATTAAAGATATGGTGGTTCACTCGCGTTTTAAAAACATCTCTATTGGCCAATCTCTTATGCAGAAATCTATTGACGGCAGTATGCCTATCAAAGGAACGATTAAATGTTCCTCCTGTAAATCATGTGAGATGATATTGGAAGGTGAGAGTTTTGTATATAATGGGTTTACTAGTAAAGCGACACAGATGTGGAACTGTAAAACCCAAAATACGGTATATTTTATTCTCTGCCCATGTCAGCTTGGCTATGTGGGAGAAACTTCCAGGGCCATTCAGATTAGGATTACCGAACATCGGTCAGCAATTAGGACAGCTAAACTCAATGCACCACTAGTGAAACATTTCATTGAAAAGAACCATAAACCGGAGGACATCAAATGGAGGATTTTAGAAAAAATGAATACCCCGGATAATAAGGGTGGTTTACAAATACGGAAAAAACGTGAAGTCTTTTGGATTTTTTCTTTGAATACTTTCAAAAAGGGATTAAATAGTGAAATACCTTGGGAGAATGCCATATTTTAATAGAATATAGGATTGGTTTGGCTGCCTGTATCGTTAGGTCTAGTTAGGTCTTCTTACTTTTGAATTATGAAATCGAGTAGTTATTGTAACCTCCATATGTGTTAGATGGGTTATATCTTGAGTAATTGATTTAGAAATAGTAATTATATAATTGACGATTATTTATACCCTATTCATATTAGTTTTGAAATATAGCTTAGTGTGTAGTATCATAATTAGATGGAGGGAATGGATCAATAAAGTTTTGTTGATGGTTCCCACATCACGTTTTTGAAAGTACGGACATTGTGGGATTAGTCCTCTTTCTATTTCGCTTAATTTCGTTCTGGTGCCGATTTGAGAGTATAAAGATTTTAATAAATTAAAGATTTTTTGGAATATAATTCCTCAATATAATTCCCCAAAGTTTTGAAATATAGCTTAGTGTGTAGTATCAAAATTAGATATGGAGGGAATGGATCAATAAAGTTTTGTTGATGGTTCCCACATTACGTTTTTGAAAGTATGGACATTGTGGGATTAGTCCTCTCTCTATTTCACTTAACTTTGTTCTGGTGCCGATTCGAGAGTATGAAGATCTAAATAAATTAGAGATTTTTTTGGAATATAATTCCCCAATAATCGGGAGTTCATTGAGCGAGTGAGTCACAAAGTGTTTAAGATGTATAAACACTGTGGCTCACCACATACATAATTATATGTTTACATCACGTGATTATACACGTGATTATACACGTAAGATCATAGAGTATTTAACGTAGTGGAATCACGAAGAGGGTTGACACTCTATCCTACAACGCAGGACGCCGGTAGCCATCTTCAGCCCGGTTTTTTGGACCTGGCACTATTTACATCAGGTAATTTTTGATGCTGCACATTAATATAATTTAGAAGGTTTAAAGCTGGTATCGTTAGTAAGTTCGGTTTTATTGATTCTTCTTTTCTTTTTTTAGAGAAGCTACTCCTCTGAATACACATACCAGTTTGCAGCATTGATCTCTAATACTTTTGCCGGGATACACAGGTTCCATTCAGGTAAAATTGAATTTTTGAGCACTTGAAAGTTAGGATGCACCATTTCCGCGGTTTTTGTCGGTTGCGGCATGTTTCATTGGAATATCTTTTTTGCCAGATTAACACAATACGAACGCTGTTTATGTGCGAGCAAAAGAAGAGAAAGAAGTGTTTTTACATGCTTGTCCGGTCTGATGGTTACCGTAATAAACGTCACACGATCATATTAATATCAGGTATTTAATATAATGGTTTTAAAATGAGTGAGATCCATCTCTCTATAAATCACAGGAAGCGTACTCGTTGTCACAGTTATATCCAATAATATGTTACACTGAATTACATATTTAACATAGAGTATGGTTTTTATTTCAGATATATTATCAGTTTTCATAAAAAATTACGTTTATGTTTCTAGTTTAAAGAACTATTTTTCTTTTAAAGTAAGTTGGCTGTAGTAATAAATTGAATAGTCCATATTTTAAATAGATCAATCTTAGGCTGGGTTAATCAGATTTAATACTTTATTATAAATGAATTTAACACCTAATTGAGAATATGGATTTTTGTTGCAGATTTTTTTATCAGGACTTAAAGATTATATTCAATCCTTCAACATTGTGAACTGTTCCCTGTCAAAAAGTTTTTAAGTAAGTTTAAGTTAGTTAGATATTCTATGGTCATATATCACAAAAGCATCATTCTTTCTTTTTTCTTTTATGAATGTGTCTTTGCTTTCAATGTATGTATCTTTTTGAACTATATATGTTTTGGTTACTATATTTATGTGTGATGTTAGGGTCTATGATGAGCACTTGGATGATATTGCATATTAATGTATACAATTGTGTTTCTTATGTATATAGATATGAGCCTATATGAAAACAAATTACGATTATCATAGAAAGAAGAAGTGTATGAATTAATTGTTTTTAATGTATTTTAATTTTATTGTTAGAATTAATGGCCTATTGTGAAATGGATACTGAGTATGCATCTTTTATCATTTACAGATAATTGTGTGGCTACTCCTGAAGAAGGCGTTTAATATGCCGAAACGCACGTCGAAAGTTTAAAGATATTGCCATTTTTTAATTTTGTTTATATATATGTGACTATCATATGAATTGATGTACTGTATATTGTGTAATAGACACCATTTTTATAAATGTTAAAAATATTTTTAACAAAGAAATATTAAAGTGATATCATATTTCATATATTTTCTTCTTTCTGGTTTCTTTTTACTTTTTGATGTTTATTTAGTTTGATTCTGATTGCCTAGGAGTTATTTTTCTCATATTGATTTTACCCTGTCCTAGGAATCGTATTATTCACTGTTCAGGGGGTCCTTGTTTTCTTCATTTGTATGCTAACTTATAAGTCATGCTAGTGATAGATGCAGAAAAATGTTGTTACATCAATACAGACAAACAAAAAGTGACAAAACCATTTTTTCTTTCATTTTTGTATCCATGATTGTCAATGTCCATCAGAAACTGGACATTTGGAAAGCCGTCACCATGAAGGTGTGTACCCTGGCAGTCTACAAGCGGCACAGTGTCCATTGCCACAAGAGGTGGTACGATCTATGATGCTGGACCAGAAAGTCAAACGAAGTCTACCTCGGGCAGTCCTCCGAACGTGGGCAGCATGTGATCCAAACCCTAACCCCCCTAATGGCCTGTATTCTTGCAGTGGCCTATCCAGAGTTTGATGGGCAGTTGAGTGCATATATCTGGGGCCAATAGAAAACTTCACTGGCTCCCTGTCAAGGAGCGAACTGAATTCAAGGCACTTTGTTTGGTTCATCAAACCTTACATGGTGGAGGACCCACAGAATATCTCAAATTATTCCAATGGTACATTCCGGGTCGCTCCCTGAGGTCAGCAAACCAAGCATTGGCTAAGGTCCCAAGAGTCAAGGAGACAAAATGGGGTGGCAGAAGTCTCTCTCATTTAGCTCCCAAACTATGGAACGAGTTGCCACTTAATATCAGATCCCTATTGGTCCACACACACTTTCGAGCCTGCCTGAAAACTTGGCACTTCCCTGCTAACTAACAACCTTCTCTTCCTGGGCTTTCCTATATCTCTGCTATCTTAGTGCCAAGACACCTCGGCAATCGAGCGCTTTATAAACTTTTTAATCTACCTACTTACTTACTAGTGCCCAACAGTAGCAACAAAGGGGTAAGTTCTTTTCAGAGTTTCACATGTTACATGACTATATTTTTTTTTTTTACAGCCAGGATTTTTCCCATCAACTTTAAGGGTGATCCATGTCCAACACACAAGAAGAGTTCATGAAGGTGTAACTTTTGCAGAAGGTATATGATGATGTGCTTTGTCTTTTAATTTGTTGGAAAGGCTCCCTCCTGATTCCTGTTCACAACCAAAGGGCTCTTCCGAGCAGACATATGGCTGCCTAAACTCCACAAATACATCAGGTTCTTTGGTGTCATGAGGGACAGTTGTACCAAACAAGCCAACAGTCTTCATTGTGTCAGGTGTAATGCTCCTTCACTGTTGTGGATGATGTAATGGTAGCCCTATTACATGTGACATAGCATACTAGGCACTTGTGATACAGTGGATGTACCAAACATCACATTGGTAAATTAAGATTCTACACAAACCAGAGTGAGCATGTGATCCAAAATGACTAGTGACATCATAATTTATGGCTACATTTTGGAATGAAAACATAACCAAATTGTGTTTTGCCGAAGAAACACTCCTTCATACATTTTAAAAGTGACAGATTTGCATGATGTCTTACTCTTTCACAAATGTGTGTGTAAGCCAGTCTGTTTTTGGACAAATAATTGTGATAGGCATATAGTTTTTGTTGAAACACAGAGAGGAATGTGTACACATTACTGACAGAGTAGCACATACCCAAAACCATGTCCAGATGATAAATAAATTATGGAGAAAAATGGGAAACTTAAAGGGATTTCGGAAGATGGAATGTTCCATCACGTATATGTAGGAGTATCCCATCAGGGAAATTCAGACTCAGGCCCAGCTCACGACTCATTGGGCAAATGTAGAAATGCATTAAGGTGTACATATGTTGCATATTGTGATTTACATTTGAATCTTTGAAGTAAAAATTTATATAGGAGTCAGTGTATATAATTAAAACTGAGATGTTGTAATAATTCTTGCCTAAGGTAAAAGGCAGCATATTTTGTGAAACAATTTCAGAAAGGTAATACAAACTTCAAATAACTAGAGATATTTAGCAGTCAAATATAAAAATGTTCTTGCTCAGTACTGAACTGGATTTGTATCAAGACCTATGTATTCACCCCTGTTGTAGAAGTCATTTGTCACTCCAAACACATATATTTTTCTTAATGTCTTCAATGGCATAGGTATCTATATAGTGTATGATACATTGATTAGCTACTTCTGTGCAGAATACATTTAATGTTTTTAACATTTGCCATATACTTTATTTACTTGAAGCTACCATTGTGAAATGCCCAAACAAAGAGAACAGGCTTTCAGTTTATACAAATATTGGTACAACATTGCAGCATTTGTTGACACATATTGATTCATATTTAAACTTTTCAGAATAGAAATAATGCAGATGTTTGGGCCTAGTGAAGACCAAATGGTTTAGGAAAGTTTTGCATACATGCCTGAGCTTATGCTAATGTTGAACCAAAGTTTGAGATCCTAGAAGCAGGTAAAATAGGAAAACTTGCAAACTGTTTTGTGATCAAAGTTCATAATCAGTTATTGTTTCTACAGATTCAATAAAACTATTGGATATGTCATTTCAGCATCATCAGGCGGAGCAGACATTGGTGGAGGAGACATTGGCCACAATGGCGGGAAAGCAGCTGTGCCCTGTGGGTCCAGTGCTGACACCACAGACACCGAGTGCCTCAGTAGAACGGAGGATGAGAGGAGTGCAATGGAGGAGCCAGCTCTACAACATCCTCTTTGGAGGCCTCCTCCAGCGAGCACTCCCTAGTGGTGGCGGACCCAACTGTATCCTTGTCTGCCACCCACAGTACCATTTCCACCCTCCTTATTGCCCCCCCTAGTTGGCCAAACTTGTCCCCCTAAAATGGGTGGCGTCTCCTTTGTAACTGGCACGTGACCCCTTCCCCTATCCCCTTGGCTGCTCTGAGTGAGGAGTCTATTGACCTACTCCAGAACAACACTGAAGGCCAGACTGCATTACTGAGTGCCATCCAGGGGCTTAGCTGGCAATTGCAACAAATGGTAGCCTACCTGGAATGCATTCACAGTTGTATGTCTGGCCTACAGAGGTCTTTTCAAGGTCTGGCCTCCCTACTGACCGCACCCTCCCAACAATCCCAAACCTGTGCCCCACCTCCCACCCCTTCTCCATATCAGTTCATTATTTCCAGTCTTGTCCCAAGCACACCCACACAGAAACACAAACACCACAAAAAACACAGGCGCACATCCAAGCATACATACACCACACACACATGCACCACCACCAGCACACCCACAAGCTCTGCATTCCCCACCACACCCACATGCACCACCACCAGCACAACCACAGAAACCACAGCCACCACCACATCCACATGCACCACTACACCCACATGCACCACAACCACACAAAGTATGTCTACAGCACACCCATCCACACACATACACACACCTTAGAATAAGCATCCAATAAACTCAAGCACCCACACTAAAGCAAACAACAGGCCTCTAGTAAGCAAGACACACCCAAATGTGCATGCCATACACTAGGCCCACAGACACCTGCACCCTAAACAGACACATGCACATCAGACACTGCCACTGCCACTATCTCTACCTCACAAACCCAACTCCTTCCTGAAAACCCTACCCATTTTCCCATAGATTATGTTCTTTTTACCCTTGCCCTGAACACTTCCACACCCCAACCCATCCCTAGCAAAGCCAAATTTACCCCGTCCATGCCCCAGCCCACCCTTCCACATCCCAACCCTTCCAATACAGAAACCACCACTCCCAAACCCATGAGCACCCCTCCCAAAACCAACCTCCCTCCCAAATCCAAGAGCACCCCTCCCAAAACCAAATCTTCCCTCCCAAACCCAAGAGCACCTTTCCCAAAACTATAACTCCCTCTCCCAAACCCAAGGACTCCCCTCCCAAACCCAACTCCCCCTCCCATGTAAGATCTTTGAGGTGCCTGCTCTGCTCACTAGATGCCCCTTCCTGAGGAGGTTCCCCTTGGCAGTGAATTAGGGGGGAAGCTTTATGCCACTGCACAATAGTGCCACTTGTGGACTTTATGGACTGCCATTTGGCCATATTATTATTTTGAGAGCCTTATCTCATTTTGTGAAATACATCCATAATTTTGATTTCACCAAATTAGACCTGGCATTAATTTATTTTAGCAAGTGTTTGATTCCTAGCAATGTTTCTGAGTAAAATGTGAAGTTCTTATTTTTCTTGACCATGATAGCAGGTAATTTGACTGATTTTTTAATGACTACTTTGTTAAGTGCATACACTGGTTAACATAGTATGCGATGGTCATTTGAATTTAGATGCAGGCATTGATCATAGTAATGGGCACTTGCACCAACTAATTGATTTTACAAATTTTATTTGGATGTGTTACTACAGGTGTGTTTGTTTCAGTTTTACTACTGATCAGTATAAGCACATATGCATTACACCTTAAAAATATATTGTGGCTATTGAAATTTTATATATTACAGGACTTGCACTAGACAAGGGGAAATGTTACAATATATATGTTGAATACTTTTAATTTGTGATTGACATAGATTTTACTGTTAATTTCTAAGGTAAAGGTTACACCTTGTCTAGTGCAATTTCTGCATCATGTTACATTGCACTTATCCCTATGATGTGTGTTTCATAGGCTTTAAATGTGGCAATTTTAGAAATGTCTTTAATCACACCTGTATGGTGACTTTTAGATTTTTATTTTTATTTCCTTTTTTGTGCAAGTTTTCATTATTTGGAAGGCAGCTTGCAACAAGTTAATGCATGCAATGTGTTTATAGAGGGGTGTTTGTTTAATTTTCTTAAACGTCTATAATAAAGATATATGCATTGCACATTGGTATGCTATTGCTTGTAAGTGAGATTTCTAAATGCATGAGTCATGTGCTAATGTTAACAGACAAGTCAATGGGTAACAGGTAAAAGTGGAGCTTACTGTCGATTGCGTCCACAACAGTGTTGATTTTGCTTGTCATCAAGCAGCAGCTGCAGCTGTAGGACTTGGAAGATAAGATGCATGGTGGAACAGGAAGTGTGAAAGTGAGAAAAGGTGAGTTTCTGCATTATATCTATACACAAAGAAGGGACTAGGGGCTTTTTTCTCTCTCTGTAGAGAGGGAGGTCCAGCGTGTATGCCCCAGAGAAAGTCTTGAAAAAGAAGGTTACAGCACAACCTTCTTTTTCAAGACTTTCTGCATTATATCCCTTCCATTCGATCAACTCATGTGTGGAGGATTTACTGCCGCAGTGACGTTGACAGGAAGGCACATCGTGATTGGCCCGGCGGGGATACTGCCACTCCTTCCTCAGACATCCGCTGTTGCCTATCCCACCGTCAATGCGGTTGTGATTTCCTGACATCAGCACTGCGGGGGTCTTTTGTCTATGGACCCGCTAAAATCTAAAAAGGAAATGCAGACTGTCAAGCCAGCTGGTGGGAAGACAGTTGAAAAAGCAACTGCGGGACTCGATCCGTCAAGCTCTAATTCACGCCTTTGGTCTATTTTTCAGATTTTGCTTAATGCAGTATTTTACCTAACTCTGAGTGTCTTCATGGCAATTGATTTCTATGTCCTTTGACTGATTCAATGAGATTGCTGCTGTATTTGTATTTTTCTCTATTTTCTGTGTTGCATATTTACATTTTAATAAACCCGTGTCTAAATACTGATCTTGAACTCCCTTTTAAGTCCTTTGTTATTGACAGTATTTTGGAATAATGATTTGAATCTTGTGTCCAGGGACACATTACCTCATAGATCTTAATGTCAACACTATTCCTGATCCTACAAATTGGGCACTACTGTCATACAGATTATCTAAGAGATAGAGCAACCACATACATATATACATATATATCTAGTGCTGGCATCTCCTGATACCTGATACTTTTGACACGTGGCCAGACGAGAGAGTTGAGAGCAGAGTCCGGAGCAAGCCCGGAGCGAGCCGTGTGCGCTAGTGTGTGGTGCATAGGGGGCGGAGCCTCAGCAGCAGCGGCGGTGGCAGCAGCGTTCGGTTGGCTGTTCCGCCGGCAGGCAGTGATAGCGGCAGTGTTAGCGGCAGTGTTGGCGGCTCGTGGCTTGGGGTCTGTGGCGGACAAAAGTGAGGTGCGAACAGCGTGGCAGCGTGGCGTGGAGGCGAGGTGTGGAGGTGCGGAGGTGAGGTGTGGAGGTGGCAGTAGGAAACGCTGCAGGGGTTCCTGTGATCCTTCTGCGGATCGGCGAGGCTTGCGAAGGTGAGTCTTCCGCTTTTTGCTTCCGCTTCCGCTTTCTGGACCCCTAGCAGCTCCCCTCTGTGGGCTTAGTTCCCCGCCACTCCTCCCGGTGACCTTTGGAGACCCACGGTGTCTCAGGTCTCTAACTCCCTCCCTCCCGCCCACCATTACACCATCACACCATCAGTTCAACAACAACAGCTGCAGCGCCGCGCCGTGTTCGCAGCGCCGTGCCGTGTCTGCTACCTTGCCGCCTTGCCGCCTCCCCTGGACCGTGTCACTTACGGTGCCTGGTCCGAGGGGAGTGGATAGCGTGGTTGCGCTATCTTGCACTGCCCTGAACTGCCCTGCCTAGAGCTGCCTAGAACTGCAGCTGCCAAAAACCTGCCAGTCCACCAGGTTCAGTTAGCTCCGACCCTGGTCACCCCACTTCCGCCCGTGCAGCTTCAGTGTCTCCTCTGCCTCGCCCAGCCCGGTCTGGTCTGGTTTCGCTACCCCCAGCCCCATCATCCATCCGACATCCCAGCCCACATCCTTATACTGACCCTACTGGTCTCCTGTTGGGACTCCTGTGTACCCCCTATACGCGCAATATACAATCTCAGTTCCATTTTATATAGACCTGTTTGAGGCGGCAGGGGGGTACAGGGGCCACAGGGGGCCATAGGGCAGGTTAGTGTGGGCAGGGAGGAGGAGGGGGGTGGAGAAAGGGGGGGTGTCTAAGAAGCAGCACTTGTAGCCACCAGCCACGCCCATCGCAAAACCAGTAGTGGTGGAATCAGCTTCTCATCAGCAGTGCAGTCAAATCAAATAGAGTGATGAGATCCGGGAGAACAAGGAAGGCGCTTTCATCACCAAAACAAAAAAAACTAAAACAGTTGGCAGTGGCAGCAGAGGGAGCAGCAGTGAACGCCCCCAACCAACTGATGTTGACGTCCTCATTGGACTCATTGGACTCGCTGAATCCGTCCCCCTGTGGACGAGACCATGTTGGTAATAGAGACCGCATCTCTTCATTGTGCCACAAGACTATGCAACCTCTCTCTATTTTGGAGTATTTAAAAAAAACACCCAGCACAATCAAGTCCCTTTCCCCCTCACCAACATTGGTGGCGCCAAGGGCTAGCAATTTCCAACAAACAACCGAGGTAATTATTCATATGTCACCGACCAGCAAAACCATACCATCAATGGCTGCCCTTGGCGCTAACCCTAGCGTCAGTCTACCTGAGGATGATTCTGAGGATGATTCGAAAACGCCTCCGGCGCTTTCTATGGCAACCTTTCCGGTCATTCAGCAGTCTTCATCTTGTCACCTATCTGCACCTCAGGAAAGTTGTATGCCATCTGCCTTAAGAAATCATCCTTGGACTGAAACAACTGAACGAAAACCTAATGCTGTGCTACAGTAATCAGATATTCTCATGTCCAGGTCAACACAACAACTGTCCTCAAGCTCCTTACTTGCACAAAATAACCAATCCCCAAGCTTCGGAGCACCCAGTCCCACCGTAGTCCAATGGGAAAGGCCCCCGAAGGAGGATATTACACTGCTCCCGCCGCAAGCGTTGTTAAGCACAACGGCAGCCACAGCAGCAGTCACAGCCACGATCACAAGTGCAGCCACAGTTCCTACAAAGTTCGAACAAGGAATCGACACAAAAGATTCAAAAGACCAACTGCTACTGGACTTATCTTTCTTTCTCAAAGACTCAGATAAATTACCTGACACGAAACAAGAATCAGATTCACAAGCCGTTTCTTCGTCCTCCATGTCCAACATTTGGCCGCAACTGTTGCAAACTTTTCAATCTACAGTCACAGCACTAAATTATCACTCCGATAAATTGGATATGCAAGTCGACCTTTTGAACACCTTGGCCGTGTTTACAGCAGGTATCGACAACAAGTTAGAGAACTTAAACAACCTAATAATAAGGGCTCAATCATCTTCAAACCTGGTACAATCAGTTTGCTGTTGTTCACCAATCATTGACAGCCTCTCAGCACTTCCAGCCTTTTTAAACTGTGTTTTAGACGAAGTCAAACAACTATCAGGAGGCAGTGCCAGCAAGGGCCAGGTCCAGGAGCACGCACAGTCTACAGACTCTGTTAAAACAAATGATAAGACATCAACATCAGAGGCTGATGGGATCCTAGAAAGCAAAGAGGCAAAATCTTTTGTAGCATCTAAGCCGCACCAAATAGCTCAAGGGTTGCCAACGCCAGCTAAGTTGACCCCACTCTTGTTGTTGAGCCCCGAAACCATGAACGACCCTCAAATGCAGTCGATCCTCCCATAGCAGACCCTGACTCTAAGTCACCAACTCTGGCTCCATTCCACTCTAAGTCAATTCATCAATCGTTCCATCCTCTTAGCAAGAGAGAGAAAAAACGTCAACGCAAACAAAGAAATAAACTAACAACAATACCTGCGGTTGCATCCTCCAAACTGTTCCCATTGTTTAAGAACCCGGTCAACGAACAAGTCTCGAGCCTTATTCCATCAAATCAGGACCAGCTGACCACAACAGCCCCCCCACCACTAAATCTCCAGCAGTCCACTTCTGCATATCATCAGGCCCAATCTGATCCTCCCTCCGGCCGAAGAAGCTCCGCACAAAATTCTCATGAAGTTGCGGCCACTGACAAACCAAAAGAGTTTCTAATTGGCATGGAGCAAGCAAACTGGTCAACTACAAGCTGTAAACACAAACTTGCCTATCAAAATGACTATTCAAACCCAATCCACTCCACATTTCCGTATTCAAACAGTTCCATCAAGCACTGGAGGTTATCATCCAAAAGTAATCTTCAGGAACACACTAAAGCCATCAGAGGACTGTTTGACAACCCCGTATGGGCTTCGAGGTAATCCTCCACCAAATCTTGGAATAGCCCCCGACTCTTTAATAAAAAAAAAGATCTTAAACGACAAGGGCCACTGTCAATCAAGCGCTGTCAGCAACCCCCAGTGCTCCAAAATCCTTTTTGTCCCTGAATATAAATCAAAAGGCCATCACGACGTCCTCAATAGAGCAAACATCATCAAATTATTGAAAGGAGTCCCGGGTCTCGACACATTGGTATCTGATGATATTGAATATATAGAATTTCTTCCGCCAAGAGGGTCGCAACCCTCTGAAGTAACCTTGGTGACATTTAAATCTGCAACCTGGGTACGAGCTCTCCTAACTTGCAAAGATACTCTTCGGTCATGGGGAATCAAAATCTATCCCCACTTCAATCTAGGCTACCCCATGGTATTAGCCAAGCAATCGGCCACTCAGGCAAGCATGTGTCGGACTTTGATTTGTGACAATAGTAAACCATATTCAATCTTAAAAAATGCAGTAGGAGATGTATCTCTAACAGGAAGTTTACGGACCGCACTCCCGAACTGCCATGAAATCCAACTCTGGGGGTGGCTATCGGCAGCTTTGTCTTGTAAGATCCTACCCTGACCATTCGGACAAACTTTGCCTAAATCGATCCCCTCGGAGGCTGTCAAAGCTAGCATTCCCCAGCCCAAATTCACAAACCACACAAACCTTCAGCTGTAGCCTCGCCTATCCCTGTGCTCATGGAATATTAGTGGCCTTCAACTCAAAATGTCCTCATCAGAGACCCGAAATTTTACTTTTGGTCATGATCTAATCGCCCTTCAGGAAACATGGGCTATTTGCAATTATCCCATTGATGGTTTCATTGAATACTGGAAACCAGCCGTTAGAGACTGTAAATACGGCCGCCCTAAGGGAGGATTGTCAATTTACATTTCATGCAGCCTAAAGGGCCCAATAGAGCCACTAAATTTCGAAGAGGACTGGTTGCTTGGAGTCAAAGTTAGCTCGTGGAGACAACAGCGTCCCCTGTTGCTGCTTAACGTCTATATCAATCCAAGCGTACGGACAAAAAGGGCCCATTTAAATCGCTTGTTTAAAATTTTGTGCGACCTAGCTGTGGCCTTCCCTCATGCCGACTGTTTGCTCACTGGGGATTTCAACACCAACTTGTTTCAGGGAAATTTGTCGGATTTGGGAGGTTCTCCCCCATTGTCGCTGTCGGTATTGAAGTTTCAGTCCAAACCCTCAAATCAATCATACTGCGCCTTGGGGGAGCTTTGTGTGTTGCAACTCTTCAGTGAGGTTTCATTGTAATGAACGGCAGGTTCACACAGGACACTCCTCCAAACTGGTCATGGACAAATGGCCGAAAGTTCTCTTTTTTAGACTATACCATCTGTAACCTAGCCCTGTTCTCCCACCTGGAAAATTACAGCATCAAAGCTCGATCAGAGAGCGATCATCGCCCACAAGTCGTCATCATCAACACCAATCCAGTTTTTCACAATTCAGCCCCAACAACCCACAAGGGAGTCCATTCAGAAAATCTAATACGTCTAAGATAGAACGACGAACTTAGTATCAACATCCTGAAGGAATGCCTGTATCTCACACTTGGCGGCCCTCCCCCTACAGCTTCTCATATTGCTGATTGGTCAAACTTTTGTCACCATTTGCTAAATTTGTTTCCATCTTATCCGCATGCCAACTCGACCACCCGCTGCTCCCAGTTTCTTATTTCAAGCCAAACCGTGAAATTAAAGAAAATCAGAAACGTTGCCCTGCGGGCAACCATTAAGTATCCAGAATCCAACGACCGCCTGAACGATTATAAAATTGCTCAAAAAAACTATAGACAGGCACACCAAAAAGATAAACAACTTCATCTTGATCAATTTTGGTGTAAACTTCTCTGGGAAAGCAAAAACCACAACTCAAGAAAATTTTGGGCACTAATGAACAGACAAATCAATGGAACAACCAGACAGGGGAGTGCAAACATTGCAGAGGCAGAATGGGTTACATTCTTGACCGATCATTTCAAGGCCAATGGAGGTGCAGACTCCCTAATAGTAAACACCTCCGCACTGATTAAAAACGGGCCCTCGGAGCGTCAGGACAGCTCCCACGAGTTGACGCAGCCCCAATGCGAGACGATCTCTATCACTCAACCAAGGCTGGCCAAAATATTAACAAAAGCGAGACCAGATGGAGCGCCAGGTCCAAATGGACTGCCACAGGCCCTGTTTAAAGCAAATATTCCCTTTTGGACACAACAGTTAGTAATCCTTTTTAGATCCATACTGAGTTGTCCAGCCATACCGGACTCATGGCGAGGTGCAGTAATTCACCCAATATATAAGTCCGGTGCTCATTCGTCGCCAAATAACTATAGGTTGATAGCCTTACTGGACAATGAGGCAAAGCATTTTGGAAGTATCCTACTTGAAGAATTGAGTTCCTGGGCTGATCAGAAAGGCCTGATTCCAAAAAACCAAATGGGCTTCACAGCAAACTCGGGCACAACTTCCAATCTACTGGCACTATCAATACTTATTTCCAAATCGCTCATTTCATCGAAGGTGGTTTTTTGTTGTTTCGTTGACTTCAAAGCCACCTTCGATCGGGTCCCCAGGGCAGCACTTTGGGCAAAATTAACAAAATGGGGAATCCTGGGCAAACTACTGGAGGCCATCGTTCAACTACACACCAACACCTGGATACAAGTTAAGCTTGGCACTGGCACACACCTCTCTCGAAAAATCTTAACAACAAGAGGAGTGAAACAGGGGTGTGTGCTTGCCCCATTGCTCTTTAACCTGTTTATTGCTGATCTCTTAGCAGAACTGGATGAGATAAACAGCCATTCCCCAAAGATTGGTGGTGTGCAGCTAAGTAATCTTTTGTATGCCGATGACCTTGTTCTTTTCAGTCAAACCAGAGTAGGGCTGCAACGATTGTTAAACAAATTACATAGTTATACTGCTACAAACAGCCTAGAGGTTAATCTAAAGAAAACTCAAGTAGTCATATTCGGCAGAAAACACTACGGAGGTGGTGGCTGGATGTACAACGACTCCAGCCTTGTTGTAGGAAAATCCTATAAATACCTGGGGGTCAACTTTGACTCCAGGGGCACCTTCGCCAAACATCGTAGCGACATTTCAATGAAAGCCACAGCCCTCCGACTGACTTTCTCAAAACTCTCGAAAAAATTGATGGGTCCGAGTTTGACCCCAATGATGGAAGTCATGAAAGCCAAAGTCGGCCCCACGCTGTCATACGGTATCGAAATTTTTAGGGGAAACATTAGCACAACACTAAATCAACATGTGACTAAGATCTATAAAAGTGCTTTTCGCATGCCAAAATCTGCCTCCGCCACACAGATTCGATTACAACTGGGCCTTTTAAACTATGACATTTCTAGCTTAGGTGCCTATCTAAACCTGTGCCACAAGCTAAGGCAGGCTGAAGGTGGGTCCTTTGAGTCAATGTTGTGGTCGGACATTAGTTTTAATAACCCAAGTGGGACCTACAGCAAGCTCTTCCAAGACTGTGTTCAGCAATTTTCAGGCAAGTGATCTTTGGAACCTAAACCGCAGTCAAACGGCCTTTAAAATCAGCATCAAGAAGCGCGCCCGCATGCTGTCCCATACTACAGACAAAGCTGCTCTCGCCAAACGTAAGCATGCATGGGCAGTAATTAACTCTCACCAGCTGGCTACACCGTCATTATATCTGCCCTGCACATATCCCTTGTATCCTTGAATTATCCAATGCAGCGAGAGTCCTACCTAAACCTACACCTACTCAAGAGCTCTGTGACTCTCTGAATACCTACTTCGTGGATAAAATTTCTAACATTAAAGCTAGTATCCCAATATCCAGCCCCACTGAGACTACCCTTGTTACAAAAAAGAATCCATTCACCTTGGATCACTTTTCAGCCATTAACACCCAGTCCTTCTTGGACTTGTTGTCTAGAGTCAAATCTGGCTCCCCCAGGGACTGTTGTCCACCTCATATTTTAAAAGACATTCTTTCTGCCCTGCCGTGTATCATCATGACCTTCTTGAATGAGTCTCTTTTGCAGGGCCGTGTTCCTAAAGCATTTAAGGACGCAATTGTAGTTCCCCTTTTAAAGAAACCGGGAGCAGACCCCCAGATGCTATCAAATTATCGCCCCATCTCTCTGCTCCCCTACTTGGCCAAAGTCCTGGAAGCCCACGTAGCAAAGTGTTTGTCCAACTTTATGGAACATTCTGAATATCTAGACCCTCATCAAGCGGGATTCCGTCCCGCTCACTCTACAGAGACAGTGATTCTAGCTGTACTGGACGACTTGCGAGATAAAGCGGACAGAGGTACTCCTCAGGCCCTCGTGCTTTTAGATCTTTCGGCCGCATTTGACACGGTTGATCACGAAACTTTGATGGATCGTGTCAGGCTGGCCGGCATCCAGGGCCCAGCTTTTAGTTGGATTAGCTCCTTTTTAGAAGACCGCACTCAATCGGTTCGCTTGGATTCATTTACTGCTCCCAAGCTATCAACTACTTGTGGGGTCCCACAGGGATCATCACTATCCCCCATTTGTTTAATCTATACCTTTCACCCTTGATTCAGTCTCTGAAGGCACGGAAGGTAACTACCTTCAATTATGCCGATGATCTACAGTTAACTTTCACAATAGATAACTCCCTAATTCAATCCTGGAATTCCAGGCCACTATGCTCCACATTCGCCATTGGATGGACCAGAATCATTTAAAACTTAATCCAGATAAGACCGAACTAGTTTTGACGGGGAGTAGTAAGATCTTCTGGGGCCCACACTATTGGCCGGCGGAACTTGGATTTCCGCCCGAACCCTCTACCAAGAGTCTAGGTGTTATCATAAACAACGACTTGTCGTTGAGATCCCAAGTTGGTGCTGTGGTCTCAACCTGTTTCTTTCAGTTACGTAAAATCAGAAAGATCAGTCACTTGCTCACTCATGCAGCGTTGATACAGGTTGTAATAGCCATGGTATTATCACACTTAGACTACGCCAACTCAATCTATCTAGGCATGCCACTTTTTTTAATCAAGCAGCTTCAGATGGTCGAGAACCAAGCAGCGAGACTGATCCATCAGCAACCAAGATGGCAATCAGCCAGACCTCTTTTAAAAAAACTACACTGGCTCCCTATTTCCCAACGCACAGCCTTTAAAACGGGATGTTTAATCTTTAAGTCTCTTCACAGTCGGAGTCCCAAATTTATTAACTGCCTTTTATTAAGGCATACTCCTTCTCGTAACTTGCGCTCAGCCCACCTTCAGCTACTGACCATCCCCGCCTTCAAGTTAAAACGTCAGGGTGGCTGTAGGTTTGCATCCCTGGCCCCAAGACTGTGGAATTCTTTTCCACTGGAGGTTCGGTCATGTACTGATCTTCTGAGTTTCAGAAAAATGCTTAAGACATGGCTGTTCGGGCAGGCTTATGAATAACTATCCCCATCTGTCCCGGCATATTCTAGAGTAGCGCCATGAAACCTTTTGGTGTATGTGCGCTGTATAATTTTTTTATAACATAACATAACATAACATAACATCTAAAACTGCGATTTATGGCACTTAGACTGGGGGAATGGCACCTGCTGAAACATTTACCCATTTGGCGTCGTAGGTCAGACAACCAACAGTGCAGGGGTTGTAGGGATTCGGTGGAATCTATGGAGCATGTTGTATGCCTCTGCCCTGCACTGCTGATTCAGCGCAAATCAAAACTGAGGCCAGAATGGAATAGATTGGGAGTTCGGTCCTGCAGACAGGCAATCATCGCGGCTCTGAACCCAGAGAACACAGTTTTAAACATAAGTTTCACTATTTTTATTCATTACGTATATCGTAAATTTAATCAGCAAATTGCAGGCCCAGTAGCAACTGTAAAGAGGGCCACAGGTGCCTAAAACAAAACTGTAGACCTACAAAGCCCTACCTTGGCCTCCTCTGTGTTCTCTGTGTCTGTAACACTAGGGTATGTGAACCTGATGTTCCTTCATTGATATTGACATTTGACAGCTGTTTCAATGAACTGGTCACACTCTCTGTGTCCCCTTGTAACTCCCGGTCTTCTTTTTTTTCAGACTTAGACAGTAACACTTACTTTTTTTTTTTTATATTATCAATCTTTTTAAAAGAAAAAAAAAAAAAAACACTTTGCTGTTGCCTAGTTTTAAAATTTCGCATTTTTATATCACCTTGGTCATTTTAATCATCTATTCTGTATATGTACATAGGTATGTATGTCCAGCTTTTATGATTATATTTTAATCAAATAAAGTTTTTCACACAGATAGTGCTGGCATCTCACCTATTTCTAACAATGGAAACCTATCTCTCATGATGTTCTTGATTAGCTATCTGGTGTCTACACACAAAAATAAAATTTGGCAGCCAACAGAAGAGCCAACCAGAAAGAAGGAAGACACTATTACCTCTACTGTTTCTGTATACTATAACCTACTCAGTCATCTTTCCCTTCTGGCCTCAGCTTTACCAAATCATTCCATACCTTATGGTGTCTTCCTTATGAAATACCAGATTAACTAAACTTTTATAATTTCCAATCCCATGACTAAAAACCTTATGGAACTCTTCCAGCAAATAAATAACTTAGTCATTACCTCCCACTCCCATTGACAACTCAGTAGTCCTAAAATGACATATAATGCTCTAAAACAGATACTCCTCTGTACAGAAAGTTATTATAAAGAAAGAGGCATTGCTATCAGTAAAGGGAAAAGCAAGATAATGGTTATGGGCCCTCAATCACAGAAAGCAAGAGCCAAGGAAGCTTATCTGAACTAAGAACCAATAGAAAGGGAGAGGACCTTCACCTACCAGGGCATAACCTATGCCACCTTGGGTACCTGCTAACCACATGCAGAGAAAACCTCCGGGAAAATGACAGGACCACCAGGGGGGTGCCTCACATTACATGCCGTACGGAGATGGTATACCATCCTACATACAAACCATTGATGGTTCCAGTTTAGACCTATGGAGCAGAGACATTGCCAACCTTGGAGAAAGTGTTGGATCTGGGTACCTACGCAGAGTAAACTCTGGAAATCCTGTTTTAGATTTCTCGCTCAGTACCAAACGTAGCTCTCCAAGTTGACTCCCGATATATACCAGTACAGGTATAAAGCTTAAAAAGGGTGATGAGCTACATAAACAAACACATTAAAACATGCACACCCACCTAATTGACAAATGCTGAGAAGAATTTCTCAGTATCAACAATAAAATCTCCAAGAAAGATCAAGTGGGACAATAAGCTAGGAAATTGAATCTCCAACCAAAAATGGTTTTTGCCTGCTGCAGAAAACCTACAAAGCTAATCCCAAAAAAGAATATACGAATGCAGTGGGAGAGAATGGCAAGACAAAACAGAGAAAGCCAAGAGCATATAAAGGATGGAGGTATATGAATCTCAACCCAACCTTATCTCACTAGTCTGCAAGACAGGGAGGAGCACATAAATGTCACTCTTGCAACACTCATCCTGATGGACTTGTATAAGCGAAGCCACCAATGGAACAAATCTTTGCAGCCAGAATGCCTCAGTAATGCTACTTCAATTGTAAACATAGTACATATCCTCTTGGACTACCTTCCTAGATAAACTGCTGAGTCATTTAAAATCAGAAAAACCCACAAGCGCTCTTGGGGGACTTAAACCTTGAAATCACCCAGAAAACTGCAACCTTTTCTAAGGTAGCCAGAAAGATCAGAACATCTAAAGGATGCATAATCTCTACCTTGTATCATGGCAAACTCTGCAAACACCCTTATAAGCAGAGTATTCCTTCAGGAAATCATGGGCATGATTAAGCCTAAAATAAATGAGCACCATTGACACTGCTTTTCTCATTTTTAGTTAGGCCCTCATGGCCCCATTGACTATATCCATGGATCCATGGAGTTTCCAAACTAAATGTAGGTAATAAATTACATTTAAAAGGGCGTGTTTAAGAAAGCCAGCAACAAGGTGAGATTATGGGATGGAAAATATGTGGTTTACCTAACAGTCCATGGGGTCCTCCACCTTCACATTGACCCATGAGCACACACACACACACATCCTAGAAGACCAGAGCATGATTACAAAAAACTGAAACTGAAGCAAGATCATGGACTGAACCTATCACCATGAGGGCTCCTTTACGACGCACAATCACGTTTGTCCTTCCACATCTTTTCAATTTGGGGTTCCTGGGTATACGGCTTTCAATATACTAAGCACCCTCCCATTCCCACACCTCTACTTCCTAAAAAAATGTATATATGCTTTTAACATTTGCATGCAGTGGTTTAAATGACCGAATGCAAAAAGTAACACTGGGCTTAACTTGACATATTAGCAGAAAACCAACCTGTAAAATATTATTTTTGTGTGGAGTTTTGAAAAGTTGCTAGGTTTATGTTCTCCCTTGAACAATGCTTCTCATCACCTTGGCAGAGCAGGATGATATTTGACATACAAACAGAAAACTAAAAATGTAAATGTCTGTTTAATTTCATTTCGATTTGGCAAAGAGTGCCAGTTACTAGAAAACAATCACAATTTAGCCCCTCCCTTAATCATGCCATCCTTAAGGAGCTGCAAAATCTTGGCACACTAATACAAAACTAAACATGCCAAATGTCTACCACATTTCATGTGGATCATTAAAATAGTGCCACTGTTATTAGCAAATCACATTTTTAACCCCTTTAGCTATGTCCTTTGTGATGGACCTGCATAATTTAGAAAATTCCAAAAGTAGTCTAAAAATGCCAAGCATCAGTCAAATGTAGTGCATTTTCAACAAACAGTGCTAACGTTATATTTGAATCAAAAAGACCTTTTCAATTGTCAAGGTATCCAGAAAAAACAATCTCTTCAAGTCTTGCCCAACACTTTTTCAAATGCAAATATCTCAAAAACTACTGAATGTATTTACACAAAACAGCAAAAAGTACACGTTCTGCACAATGGTCAATTTTAACCCATGTCAATAAATTCCACAGTTTTTGTTGTGATGGTGAGCAGCATTTCCTATGGGACCTAAAATGTAAACTCTTCTTTATTAATCTGCCCATAACTTTTTCTCCTGGACAGAACAGAATGTTGATATTGATAAAATTGATGCCAATGCTTATAATGATAAACACGCATATACGAGTGAAATCGCATCACTATTATCAAATTTACCTGTCATGAACTCTCCATCAACCCTGACTCTGCGACCTAAGCCTGAGGTTACTGATTGACGGGTCACACGTGGGGTGGAACGTAGCCAGCAGACTAACACACAAACATGAAACTCAGGTCCATCTCTCAGATAAGCTCAGCAACACCATAATGGTCCAGGGAGATTAGCACCAATAAAGCACACATGGCCAGAGGGGTGTGCGCATTCCCAAAACACCATAAAGTCAGATGCCACATGAAGTTAGGAACACATAGCCAATCAGGACACAGCACACTCAGTACACGCAGTGATCATGCGCCCCACATACTACACATCTTGACACATTACCCACTGTCCCCCATTGTGTCCACGCAAAGTCGAGGCCCACCTGCATTTGTCATCAGGGGCCTTATTTATGACTCCACAAACTAGGCCCACATTCTTTTACCAAAAAAGGATCATCTGAAGTACTTTATGGCACCCAAAAACTGTATAAAGACTCATTCAGATTGATTGCACTTTGAGACAGTCCTTAGACCCGCTTCTACAACTGTGCTCCCGGCAGAAGTGTTTAATTAAACCAACTATTCCTGTTTTGCCATACACCTCTTGTCTTTTATTTTTTCAAGGTAAATTCATATTTGAGCAACAAGAAAAAATCTTGGAATGCCAAAACTATGCCTGATACACTGAGTGTATCATTTTGAGTAGGTACATCAAATGGTGCCAAAGTTATTGGTTAAATAAAAAATGACTATTGAATGTAACATGCATCATAACCATAGCTACAAAGTCACTTCTAATGACTCAGGCAAATTCTCAGAAAAAAAGAATGAGTTATGGGTTCTTTTACTCTTAAGGCTTTAACATATGTTTTAAAACACTCTGAAATTCACTGAAAACTTTACAATTAAAGTGAGGAGGAAAACAACGCCTAGGAAACATTATCACTAGTTAGTTATGGTTAGCTGGGAAAACCATAACTCACCTCAAATTTACTTCTCATGACTTGGCACATTATTTTGATGAGGATATCAGGAATGGCTTATTTGATGATATCTCTGGTGAAATCACATATCACCTCACCACTGAAATATGGTTACATCTCAATTTCCATTAAAAAGACACTTTCATCTCTGTTTATAATTTTTGCCCCATTTGATCCAAATTACTAACTGCCTGCCTGCCAGACCCTGTTACCAACCATAGCTGAGCTGCACATGACTGTATGAGTGGGTACAGGGCCTGTCTACATGTCAGGCTCTATGTCCAACTATGCACTTGACTAAAAGACGTTCAAAAAGGTGGTTGGCCAATGTAAGGATGGGCATACGTCTGACATTATGCAGGACTCTGCGGGCATTCTCCATTGTGCATGGCCAAAGGCTATGTGCAGAGAGGTCTTGGCCACATGAAAGGTTGTGTGGAGCCCTGGATGCAGGCCAGACCCTGCTGTCAAACACCCCTGCACAAGGCCAAAGGCTCTGTGTAGCAGGGTTGCCCAGGGCCGGACTGGGAAAGCAAACCAGCCCTGGCCATTACATTGGACCGGCCGGGGGGGGATGGGAGAGGGGTCTGTTGGGAAACACTGCTGCTGCGCTTTTGTTACAGGGGCCCGATATTGCAGCACTGCTGCAAAACCAGCCCCCAGTAATAAAAACGGCCCCCACCAGTCCAAAACTGGCCCCCACCCTTCTGGTCCACCAGGAAAACGTCCGGCATCCGCTATGGCCAGTCTGGCCCTGGGGTTGCCCAAACACAAAGTTGGTCAGAGACCTGTAGACAATATTCTGTGTGCATGGCCAAAGTCTGCATGTAGCAAGGTGCCAGCAGCTTTGGAAGGACAATGCCTAGCTACAGGTCAGGCCTGCGCACACCCTTGATGCGCACAGCCAAAAGCTTTGCACAGTGAAAGATTTACCAGAGGTTGTATGGACCAGATGCTTGGTGCAGGGCCAGCCAAAGTTCAAACACTACAGCCAAGTCTGACTGAGCATTGCTGAAGGCTGAGCATACAGGTAAAGTAGTGTTAGGGTTATAAACAAAATCCTAAAAATACTGTGAATCTGTTACTTGTCCTGAATGCACTGCTCGTGACTTAATCCATGATGTTACGGATGATATAGAAAATGACATCATCAATTACATCACTGGTAGCATCACATAATACCTCACAATTAACATAATGGAGTTGCAAACATCATAAAAAGCATATTGATTCTGCTTATGGGGAAGCATTTTGTGAATTGTGCATAAAGTACTAAGGTGAAGGTTGTCTTTTTTAGTCATGTGACTACCATGTGATTTGAATATGCTTTGTGCATTGGACCCTTAATGTTCATGTTTATATTTATTTTTAAAACAAACAATATAAACAATAATACATCCATACTGTTGAACAACGCTGTATTTGTTAAAACAATGGCATCAAATACTGTTATCAAATTCATTTTCCTTAGGTTTATTCTCCATTCCATGGTATATATTTCCTGCAATTACAGGAAGATGGCCACATGGAAGGATTCCTTGTAAACTCTGGCTAGCTGTGGACTCTACTGTTTGTTTATCGTCAGTGTTCAGCATTCTGCTTATCAGCTACGATCGTTTTCTCTCTGTTACCAAAGCAGTGAGTATTATGCAGCATACAGTTTTGGATATATATTTTACCAATGGAAATTTGTAAAGTGTGTGAAAATATATATGCCTATAAATAAGTATATTTTGTTCATATAAATATGTAAACATATATTTAGGCACTGCGTAGTTATGATTAAGACTCAATTTTTTCATTGAGAGGAGTTTATTTTTGATTTTCTCATAACTTTGGGGCATTTTGATGAATCTTTACAAAACTTTAAATAGTGTAACTGACTGCATCTTCACATGTCAAGTTTCAAGTAGATCTGTCTGGGGTACGAATAAAAAGGATAAGGTCGAAAAAGTTGATCCTCACGTCAGCAAAACCGGCAGAACAGAATTAAACCAAACTTGCAATGAAACTAGAGCTTTACTCAACAGAGTGCTTTTGCTCTATTTGGTGTAAATCCATATAGGAAATTGTGAGCAATTGGTATTAAGAACAAGTCTCAAGCTGGCTTTGAAGGGTTAATATGATAGGGAGGATTGTATATCCTGACCATTAGTTGATGTATCTTTTGAAGATCTGGATTCTCAGGGGATAAATATTTGACAAATAAACAAAGCAGTTTGAAAGAAGAAGCACTTTTTTGCTGTTTGTTCAATGTGAAATATGCAGATACTCAAAAATGTGGGGATCCATTCAGCCTGATTAGCTAGCACCAACTGGACATTGTAGGTGCAGAGGTGACCATTGTATAATGCCAGGCACAGAAGCCTATGCCCTAAAGAAAGTGACAGAGGGGGGCAGGGGGCTTAAGGAGACTGGGGAA
The DNA here is from genome assembly GCA_963921515.1 of Calotriton arnoldi. NCBI lineage: Eukaryota > Metazoa > Chordata > Amphibia > Caudata > Salamandridae > Calotriton > Calotriton arnoldi. Next base: position 1,251,918 of record CAWUFW010001538.1, read on the forward strand.
GCATCCACTGACCATGGGGGGGGGGGGGAGTAGAGTTTGGTAAAGTCCCAATGTAGCAAATATTGCTCGAAATGTGAAATAGCCTCCGTTTTTTCTTACAGGAGTCATAGATTCAATTTCAGATATGCAGAACTGCAGATCGATGGAATTGCACACAGATCTACAAATTATTTAAAAAAAATACATTCTGGGCTTTCTCTAACTCCTGAAAAACAATTAAAAAACAAAAAATTGCAGAACAACTAAGCACGTCGTAGACAATGCACAGTGAGCACCGTGGACCCCGGTGCAGTGCAGCAAAAGGATAAGCACTTGGCCTGACCATAGGACAGGGCTCTGGGGCAACCCATCTAATGCCAAACTTTCTTTGCAGATGGAGTTTGATGCATGGAATAATGTTCTGGCTAAAGGTCATGCACGATCAGGGTTCGGTGCCTATAAGGTAAAGTAGGGTTGGGTATGGCATGATGGACGTAGGCAGGGCAAAATACATTTGCCCATACAACAAGTAAGAAAACACACTGCATGGCAGAGACTTTTTTTCAAATTCAGTAATAAATCTGAACAGCCTGAACAACACAGTTACTATCCTGGTATTCAGTTTTAGCAAAAGAAATTCTGACAGGTTGGCAAGAGCAATTTAATCAAAATAGTCTCCATCAAGCAGACGTGGATCAATAAGAATGCTGGATGCTCCTCTGTGGGCAGACAAATGCAAGAAACTCCACTGACCAACAGCCAGTTATACCATCCACCAGGGTCTAAATGATCCTGCCAGTGTCTGCATCAAGACCAAAACACCCCAGAGGCGAGGTGCCACATTGCAAAGGGACAGGGGCAAGTCGCAGTAATGATATAGCAGGAAAAACAGAAACTAGTGCTAAACATCTCGAAGAGAATAGTAGCATAATTGGAAATGTATGTTCTCCAGGTACAACCGACTTTCTGCCTTAGCAATAGTTCCAATTAAGTGACCAGATGCATAGCCCTCGGGAGAGGATGCAGCCTTACGGCTAGAGTGGTCGACCTCGAAGCTGGGGAACCGGGTTCGATTCTCGGCAACAACGCCCAACATCCTGTGATTCTGGGCAAATATCTTAATCTTCCCATGCCTAACAAAAATGAATGTGTCCATCTAAAACGAAACTGGTGCTCATGTAAAGCTCTCTGATACCTGATATCTTCGGGTCTAGTTTGCTCTATATAAAACTCTGGAACAAAAAGACTAAGGGGCATATTATCAACGGCCAGCAATAATTATCGCTGGCCGTGCTTAGCGATAATATTCCTATCGCAGGCTATCTCTGGAATTTATCGCCCTGGTAGCGCGTTATTAACAACGCGTTTCTCCAGGGCGATAAAAATTCCAGAGATAGCGAGGTTATCGCCGTTTTGCAGGGAACATCGCTGGTTTTCCAGCGATGTTCCCTGCAAAGCAGCGATACTTCTGCTGATACGACCCTGTGGTCGTATCAGCATAATCCACCCCTATGTCTAACATAGGTAAGTCAGGATTTTAGCAGACGTTATCTTTTGGCGAAAATGGACGTTTTCGCCAAAATCTAACGTCTGCTATAATCCTGTGGGCTGCCTTGTAAATATCGCAATGTGAACATCAGCGATATTTGCAAGGTAGTCCATCCGGGGTACGTCCAGTGACGCCCACTTTGCATCTCATTAGAGATGCAAAGGGGGGCGTTGGGAAAAAGAGTGCTAACATGCGATTATGCATGTTTGCACCCTCTTGTTAATAGGGCGATAGTTTTATCTCAGCTTTTTTGGCTTTTTAAGCCAAAAAAGCGGAGATAAAGATGTTGTAGATATGCCCCTAAATATGTAATGTTAAACTGTATAAATAATTTAAAAACAATCTAAAGAAGAGTCAGGAAGATACATATACATTGAGCTGGATCACCATTATCAGCTCTGACAACAAACATCTTGAGTACCTAATGGAACATAAACAGGAAAGACAATTTGAGATTTCATCAAATATATTACCCTCAGAAAATCTGATAGACATTTATTTTTTATTTATTTCTTTATCTGAGAGTTTCTGTAACAGTAGTAAGCCTAGGAGGTTCTATTGCCCTTTACAAAGAACATATAGCATCATTTCATTGTGGGAAGCTGCATTGGCAGTTCAAAACTTTACTAAACTTATGTGACAAGGCATAAGATATAGTTAAGGTTGAACTGGAAGAGATGGGCTTTTAAACATTTTATGAAAGAAAGAATAGGAAGTGATCACATGCTGGTCGCAGGTGAGTTCCATAGATTAATTACTACTCCATAACTCACTGATTTTGTAATTGTGCAGTTGAAATTTAGTTGTTTCCATTAAGGAAATTGTTCTTACTTCTGAGACCTCATTGGCCATTAAAGTATTTAGTAGATTAGCTAAGTTATTTGACTGTTTTAGATCAATTCATTTATATGTGATGCAGCTTATTTTGAATTTGATCCTTGCCTCAAAGGGGAGCAAGTGTAGCTGATTAAGAACACAGGAGAAATTACATACTTCCTCATGACAGAGGTTAAATGAATCAGTTGTTGAGGATCTGGAACAAATGAAAGCACCAAAAGGAATTCGATACAATTATTACAATAGGATGCATATAGCAAACTTGCATCTTCTGTGTGGTTTCACCCGATTTGTCCCTTTTTCCAAGCCTTTTTCTTGCTGGTATTAGGACTCTGTGGCTTGTGATACTGCCATCTAGTGCCACAGTATGTGTTTCACCCAATTGGTTTATTTAACTCTCAAGTCAGAAAACCATTGATCAAGTTCTGCCACCCAGTTGGGGTGGTTTCAGTTTCCCAAAGTTTGACAGCTTTCCATTTGTGAACAATGTCAGTCAATACAAACATCACCAAAAAGTGAACAGTTCCATACCTAAGCCTCACCAGCAAATACAGATGACTTGAATTTGCCACCCACTTTATGGAACCATACCTGGGTTAGTCGGGATCTCAGCATATGCCTGGACACTTTGTTTGTTAACCTCCTTTTGTAACCTATGTTCTCCACTATAAGATATACATTTGGGGGCACATGCATCAACGAAAATACCTATCGCAAACGAGCAGATTCACAGAATCTGCCCCTTTGCGACCAGTATTTATGCATTTCAATCAATCAATCAATCAATCAATCAGCCGTTTTTTTATAGCGCACTACTCACCCGTGAGGGTCTCAAGGCGCTGAGGGGGGGTAGCAGCTACTGCTCGAACAGCCAGGTCTTGAGGTGTCTCCTGAAGGTCAGCAGGTCCTGGGTCTGACGCAGATGGGTGGGGAGGGTGTTCCACATCTTGGCGGCGAGGTAGGAGAAGGATCTGCTGCCGGTGGTGGTTCTGTGTATGCGTGAGACGGTGGCGAGGGCGAGGTCGGTGGAGCGAAGCTGGCGATTTGGGGTGTAGAAGGTGAGACGCTTGTTGAGGTATGCTGGTCCGGCGTTGTGGAGTGCTTTGTGAGCGTAGGTGAGGAGCTTGAAGGTGATCCTCTTGTTGACGGGGAGCCAGTGCAGGTCCTTCAGGTGGGCAGTGATGTGGGAGTGGCGGGGGATGCCGAGGACGAGGCATGCGGAGGCGTTCTGTATACGTTGCAGTCTTTTCTGGAGTTTGGCCGTGGTGCCAGCGTAGCGGGCGTTGCCGGAAGTCCAGTCTGCTGCTCACGAGGGTGTGGGTGACCGTCTTTCTGGTTCCGGTGGGGATCCATCTGTAGATCTTGCGAAGCATGCGGAGGGTGTTGAAGCAGGAGGAGGAGACGTCATTGACTTGTTGGGTCAATGAGAGTGATGAGTCCAGGATGAATCCCAGGTTGCGTGCGTGGTCGGTGGGCGTCGGTGCGACTCCCAGCACGGCCGGCAACCAGGAATCATCCCAGGCGGAGGGGGAGGAGCCAAGGATGAGGACCTCCATCTTGTCCGAGTTCAGTTTCAGGCGACTGATCTCCATCCAGTCGGCGACGGCCTTCAGTCCTTTGTGGAGGTTCGTTTTGGTGGTGGCGGGGTCCTTGGTGAGTGAGAGGATCAGCTGGGTGTCGTCAGCGTAGGAGACGATGTTGAGGTTGTGCGAGCTGACGATGTTGGCGAGTGGAGCCATGTAGACGTTGAAAAGGGTAGGGCTGAGGGATGATCCTTGGGGCACGCCGCAGATGATCTTGGTGGCTTCCGAGCGGAATGGGGGGAGGCGGACCCTCTGGGTTCTGTCGGTGAGGAAGGAGGTGATCCAGCCCAGGGCCTTGTTGCTGATTCCTGCGTCATGGAGGCGTGTGCGGAGAGTGTGGTGGCAGACGGTGTCGAAGGCGGCCGAGAGGTCCAGGAGGATGAGGGCCGCGGTTTCGCCGTTGTCCAGCATGGTCCTGATGTCATCGGTGGCAGCAATGAGGGCAGTTTCGGTGCTATGCTTGCTGCGGAATCCTGATTGGGACGGGTCCAGGATGTTGTTCTCCTTGAGGAAGTTGGACAGTTGCTTGTTGACGATCTTTTCGATGACTTTTGCCGGGAACGGGAGCAGGGAGATGGGCCAGAAGTTCTTAAGGTCCTTTGGGTCCGCTGTGGGTTTCTTGAGTAGTGCGTTGACCTCGGCGTGTTTCCAGCTTTCTGGGAATGTGGCGGTCTCGAAGGAGTTGTTGATGATCTTCCGGAGTTGGGGAGCAATGATGTGGTTGGCTTTGTTGAAGATGTGGTGAGGGCAAGGGTCAGATGGTGAGCCGGAGTGAATGGTGTTCATGGTCTTGATGGTATCATCATTGTTGACGTGGGTCCAGGAGACCAGGAGGTTGGTGAGGCTGGGGGATGGAGAATCAGTGGTGTTAGTGGCTGTTGGTAGGGTTTGGGTGTTGAAGCTGTCGTGGATGTCTGCGATCTTGCAGGGAAAGAAGGAGGCTAGTAAGTCGCAGAGGTCTTGCGACGGTGGGATGTCGTTGGCGCTGGAGCTGGGGTTGGAGAGTTCCTTCACGACGTTGAAGAGCTCTTTGCTGTTGTGTGCGTTGTTGTTGATACGTTCCTGGAAGGAGGTCCTTTTTGTGGCTCAAATGAGTTGGTGGTGCTTGCGGCTGGCGTCCTTGAGGGCAGCATGGTTGTCTGGTGTCTGCGCATGGCGCCACTTCTTCTTGAGTTTTCGGCAATTCCGTTTGGACTCCTGGAGGTCGGTGGTGAACCAGCTGGTCTTTCTGTCTGTACGTCGGTTTGAGGGTTTTTTGATCGGGGCGAGGGTGTTGGCGCAGTCATCGATCCATTGCCTGAGGTTGTGGGCGGATGTGTCGGCGGTGTCGGTAGGTGGGTTGCGGGCGAGGGTGGTGATGAGCAGGTCTTCGGTGATCCTGTTCCAGCTGCGGGGGGGATTCGTTGCGGGTGGTGCTGCATGGTGGGTTTCTCGAAGGTGAAGTGGACGCAGTGGTGGTCTGTCCAGTGTAGTTCGGCAGTGTGGTTGAAGGTGATGTGTTTGCTGGCGGAGAGGATGGGGTCTAGCGTGTGTCCGGTGGTGTGGGTGGGGACCGTGACGAGCTGTTTGAGTCCGAGGTTGGCGAGGTTGTCGAGCAGGGCGATGGAGTTGCTGTCGTTGGTTTTCTCGAGGTGGAAATTCAGGTCTCCGAGGAGGATGTAGTCTGTGGATGCAAGGGCGTGCATACTGACGATGTCGGAGATGGCGTCGATGAACTGTGGCCGGAGCCCCGGGGGTCTGTAGACGAGTGTTCCTCTGAGGGTGATGTTGGGGTCGATGTGGATCTGGAAGTGGAGATGTTCGGCGGTGCTGGAGGTGTCTGCTGTGCTGGTCGAGATTCTGAGGGTATTCCTGTAGACGATGGCAATTCCTCCTCCTGGTCTGTTGTTGCGGTCCCTCCTGGTGATCTTGTAGCCATCTGTGATGGCAATGGCAATGTCGGGTGCCGAGGAGGAGTTCAGCCAGGTCTCTGTTAGGAAGGCGACGTCTGGGGAGGCTGAGTCGATAAGGTCCCAGAGTTCGATGGCATGCTTGTGGACGGAGTGGGTGTTGAGTAGAAAGCATCTGAGGTGGTTGTGTCCTGACTTGACGGGTGGGGTGGGGCATGCTGGTGTTCGGCGGCTGGAGAAGTTGCAGTGTCGGCAGGAGAAGGGTCCGTGGGTGAGTATTGGGCTGGCTTGGAAGCAGTTTGATGATCGTTTGGTGTTGGGTCCGTGGAGGAAGTCGGCGTTGTAGCGTCGTCGGTTGTCGTGGCTCTTGCGGGGGCCAGGGGGTCTGGTGCTGGGCATGGTCCAGGCGCAGACGGGCGCAGACGGGCTTGCCTTAGGTGCGCCTTTGGCGCACCAGCGGCGCGACCGCACAGCGGTCGCCAATTAAGTAGGGGAGGGGGGAGGGGCGAGCGGCTGGGATGCGGGAGGCGGGGCGGGTTATGGCGGGAAAAGAAGCGCACTAGCGGCGAGTATGGACTATGGGGGGAGCGGGGAAAGCAAGCCCAGAAGGGCAGTAGGCAGGCAAGTCAAGAAGCAAGTGAGCAAGCCAAGAAATATATCGAAAATGCCAGGAATAAAATAAGGCAGGAGAATTAAAATAAAATGCGAGTGCGGGAAATTAAAATAAAAATGCGAGTGGTCTTGAACCCTGCCTGTGTGGGGCTGCAGGGCAGAGTGCGAATGAGCGGAGCTGTGGGGGAAGAGCTGATCACTGACCGAGGGTCAGGGGTCTAGCTCGTGCTCCCCGCAGCGCTCGCCATTTAAGTAGGGGAGAAGGGAGGGGTGAGTGGCTGGGAGGCGGGAGCGGGGCGGGTTAGGCTGGGAAAAGAAGCACACTAGCGGCGAGTATGGACTACGGGGGGAGCAGGGAAAGCAAGCCCAGAAGGGCAGTAGGCAGGCAAGTCAAGAAGCAAGTGAGCGAGCCAAGAAATATATCTAAAATGCCAGGAATAAAATAAGGCAGGAGAATTAAAATAAAATGCGGGTGCAAGCAGGGAGAGGTCTCCAACCCTGCCTGTATTGGGCTGCAGGGCAGAGAGCAAACGAGCAGAGCTGCAGGGGGCAAGCTGATCACTGATCGAGGGTCAGGGGTCTAGCTCGTGCTCCCTGCAGCGGTTGTCATTTAAGTAGGGGAGGAGGGAGGGGCGAGCGGCTGGGAGGCAGGAGCGGGGCGGGTAATGGCGGGAAAAGAAGCGCACTAGCGGCGAGTATGGACTACGGGGGAGCGGGGAAAGCAAGCCCAGAAGGGCAGTAGGCAGGCAAGTCAAGAAGCAAGAGAGTGAGCCAAGAATATATCGAAAATGCCAGGAATAAAATAAGGCAGGAGAATTAAAATAAAATGCAAGTGTGGGAAATTAAAATAAAAATGTGAGTGCGAGAGGTCTTGAACCCTGCCTGTGTGGGGCTGCAGGGCAGAGCGCGAACGAGCGGAGCTGCGGGGAGAGAGCTGATCACTGGCCGAGGGTCAGGGGTCTAGCTCAACCCAAATGCAAATTCGCAATTTAAGTAATTGCAAAATTTGCGATTACTTAATTGCGAATGCATTTAGGGAATCGCAAATTGTGATTTCCTAAATGCAATGCATGATGCAATTTAAAATTGTGAATTCGCAATTAGGGATCGCAAATTACCATCAATTTGAACTTGATGGTACTTTGCAAAAACTTTGAAAAATGCACTAAAGTGCATTTTTTAAAGTTTCATGTTACACACACACATGCCCTTGGGGCATGTATGTGTGCAACATGTGGTAACATCACAATTTCAGTGGTGCAACAGGGAGTCCTTTTGGCACCCTTGCGCCCTTGAAATTGCATGCGCAATTTGCGAGTACCTATTTTGTACTCGCAAATTGCGCATGCAATTCCCATTCATTTCTATGGGCCACTAGGCCCATAGGAATCAATGGGAAGCAATTCCTTAGTTGCGATTCGCAATTTGTGAGTCACAGTTAAGGAATATGTAGGAATCGCAATTTTTTTTGCGATCCCTATAATGCATAGGGATTTGCTAGTCCTAAATAGCAATTTCTTAAAATTCGCTATTTAGGATTCGCAAATCCTGACTTTGATGCATGTGGCCCTAGGTCTTCAATATTGTAGCAGAACTTGCTTTGAGACCCTAAACAAATCTTCAAGCTCCAGGCTCTGGGAAGTATGATGGATATACTTTAGCCAAGGAATGTCCATACAGCAGTCCAGTTGCAGACAATCTGTAAGAATAGCGCTGTTAAGAACTGTCTGCTCCCAAGTCCATATTCGGAGACACAGTAACAAAGGTTGCATTTTTATGAAATATTCAATATAGCCCAGCCCCACCTAGAGGTGACAAAGGAACTTGTACTGATGGGGATGGAAAGCAACCTCTTAAGAAAACCATTCTCAAAAGTTACCAAGCCTACTGATTCGCCAATACCCCAGACCCCAACCCCATATGAAGCAACTGCAAGACGCTTGGCCCTATAAATGCCAATAAGATCCTTAACAAATCTCTGTCCCAATCTGCTGGCAAAGTTAAACCTTGCCTCCACCATTTTTGAAAAGTTGGCAAATCTGCTATCTTCAAGGTTCTCCATGTGAGAAGGTTATAAAAAAAAACCTAAATACCCCTAAATACTCTCTCAGAATTTATTACAAAGACAGGGTGTTCTTTCTTTTTTGCCCCAAAGACCATGGCATGGGTTTTTGACTGGTTCACCCTTCAATCAAGACTTGTCATATAATTACAAAAACAGTCCAGTAATTCCTGTTGCCCATTTACTGTCCTGGCAATCATGACCGTGTCATCCACATAAATTGAAGCAGGGACACTATGGCCACCTACCCATGGGCAATCGGCCTGAGGTCCAGCAGCTGCTTCTCCAACCCATTAATGTAGAGAGAAGACAGGAATGGGGCCATCACACTGCCCTGTCGCAAGCCACTGGCCAAGTTAAAGGATGCCTACAAAACCCCCCCCTCAGGCCATATCTCACACTGACTGTGACGTTGTTGTGCATTTGCCACAACAAATAAGCTAGGTACGGTTCTGCCCCCATATCTGACAAAATGCTGCACAGTTTGGCTCTGTTAAGAGAGTCAAATACAGAGCTTAAATGCCAGCTATATACTGCCTCTCTTGGCCAAACTGTACTTGCAGATTGCAAGATATAAGTTCAAGGCCTGCCACAATGTTCCTAAACCCGGCCTGAAGCAAAACTGTAGCTCAGACAGTACATTGTGATCCTCCACCATGTCTGCAGTTGTTCCAACAAAATTCTCCCCATAACTTTAGTGATGGAACTGATCAATTAAATTGGGCGATAACAGTGTGGGTCACTCTTAGAGCCCATTTAAAATATGGGGACAATTGTACCATGGGCCCAAGGTTTGGGCGGGCCATTGACTAGAAATCCATTAAGGACATGTGTCAAGAGTGGGGCCTGCAGCTCGTTGTTAGCCTTGAACAAATCAGCCAGAATCCCGCGAGGGCCTGGCGCCTTCCCAGCAGGGCAACTATGTAGTGCAAGTTCAACCCCTGGTACAGCCAGAAGGACTGCCCCAGGCAAAATTTCTGGAGGAGAACTGATCGAGCTGTCCACTACTGGCCCACTAGTAGCAGTAGCCCTGGCAGCGGTGTCAGCATAAATCTCTGTAAAGTGAGCAACCCAAACATCAGGAGGGATAACCACATCCATCCCTGACTCATTACTGCTAGTAAAATTATTGTGGTTAACCTTTGCCCAAAATGCCTTAGTATCATGTGTTTCACTACCCTAAAGCAGGGCAGAAAACGCTTCCTTCCTAATGATGGCTTTCCTCGCTTTCAGCACATGCATGTAATGGACCCTAGTGCCCCACTCTTTCTTCCGCACTCTAGGGGTCTTTTTAAGAGCCACTAACAGCTGTTTGTGCGCTTTTGTGCAGTCAGCGTCAAACCATTTAGTGCCTCTTTCCCGATTATGGTTAAGCAGGGCCAGGAGTAAATTACATTCAGTGTGGCAGATCCTCTCAAAACTGGCAGTTTCCTCCTGCTCCCAATCATCAGCCAAACATCTTAAAATGTTGTGTAGCAAAGGGGAGACAAGACTTGTTATGAACGAAGCAATGTCCACCTTGGACCACCTCTTAAGTATCCCTTTGTTCTTTATATATTGAAGAGGGAGTGGATTGCATGTAGTTGTGTGTTTGGCCAAAAAGGAAGCGTGTCGGAAAGAGACAAGAGTCTATGATCACTGAGTGGCAAGTCCCTCAAGCTAAAGGCCACCACCTAGTCCCTCAGGGAAAAAGAAAAGAGGATAAAATCTGACTAGGGGTTCCCCTCCCTACAAAGGTGGGTGACACAATAGGCTTCAGTGATAGTGAGTTGAAGTAAAACAACAAATTTTATTTCACAATAAATTGGGTGAACTCATCCCCAAGTGGACTGTGGGCAAAGTGGGTGAAATGATCCCCCACACTATCCAACAACCCACAAGCCAAGGACATAGAAATCTGACAGCATCGTAAAATAAAATCCACCATAAGCATCACCACATAATTTCCCCGTATATTACTTATACAGTTGTTCACATCATCAATTAATGTTTTGGGCAAATCAGCCTTAGAGGTTTGTTATAAACATTGATTAAAAGCTACTGGGCTGACAAACACTGTAAGAGAATAAGTTGGTAGTGCTGGGAGTTCAAATTCAACCATTTAACCTGTGCTGGAAACACAAGAGAGTTAAAAGTTATAAGACCACCTTTTGACTTGCCTGTGGAGCCTGGAAGTGCAGGAGTGAAATAAATGGCATAACCAACCAAGTGCAGAGGTTTAGTAAGCCATGTCTCCTGTAGGCAGAGGACCGCATGAGACTTCACAAACTCATGCCAATCAAGTCTTCCCCACTTACTGACCAGGTTTCAACATTCCACGAAGCCAGAGTGGGGTGTGCACAACGTTGGGTGCTAATGTCCCCAGCAGGAAATTTAATGGGCTTACTAACTAAGGGTGGTGTATCATCATCACTATGAGACATATTACTTGAGGGCAGGGAAACATCTCCACCTATTTGCCATGACCTGATCCCCTCCTGCGAAATAGCCTCATCAGCAACAACTGGGAATGTTGTCACTACCAGATTAGAGTCAAATGATCTGCTCCCTCAGCTGTGTCAGCTGAGAGGGAATAAGCAGAGCAGGAGCTAGTCTGTCCAGTTGGTCCAAATGAGCGGTGGGCGCCAACCTATTTGAGGTACAAACAGGCTGAATCAGTGATGATACAATAGTCAGATTGCTCTGAGGCTTGAAATAAAAACAAGCGGAAGGGCCTCAATGGCCAAAGGAAATTGAGTTGCGAAGTTAATCTTCATCAAGATCTCTTTGGCCACTATCAAGCTTCGGTGAACTGCCAACCCAGGCAACCCTCACACAAGGTTTATTTGGTTGTGTACTAATTCTCACTTGTCCAGCCTACTATTGATCCAGTGGACCACTTTATTGACGAGTTGGTCATGCTCCTCCTTTAGATCACCTCTCAGTGGTGGCATATTCTTCAAAACGACAATGTATGGTGCTGCCAGGGGGGGTAATGGAAGAATGAAATGACTGGGACAAGTCGAGTGCTTCAAGGGATTTCCAGTGCCAAATAGCCTCACTCTCTGACTACTACTAGTTTGTGACAATGACTCCAATCTATCCTCTGTCAGGTGAATCTCACCAGGTCCTGGATACTTGTTAGAGATCCTGATTGCTGATGCTACTTGGACCATAGGCAGCTGTAGTGAGATATCATTAGAGTTGATCCCAGCTGGCAGTGGTGGCTGGGCCCTGACCACATGCTGCACTGACCAAGCACTCTTTAAGTCTCTTAAGGCTGCTTCCTCTTTCCACAGTCTATCCAATATGGGGCTGAGTGTGCTCATGAGAGATAGCATAACCTTCTCACAGAGTTGAACCAAACTATCAGGAGACACTTGCCCAGGGATGGCATTGAGGGACAGAGTTAGGCATGCAGGCAGGACTCGGCAGGGCTAAAGAAGGCCCCATGCACTGCCTCTTGGATTTAGTGCCTTTCTCTGTTCTCTTACCCTTTGCCCTCGTATGTTTTGTCTCTCCCTTCTCCATGTCATCTGCATTATTAGGACATGATGACCCCTCACGAGGTCCCCCAACCTCGGCTAAGGACTCAACAGAGAATTATATTTAGGAGAGGGCATGGAAGGGGTGTCCCCTCTTTACTGAGATTGGCAATGATGTGTATCAATGGTTTGTGACAGCAATTATAGTTGAACACCGTTGATCAAGTACTGACACTGAGTTGGGGAGGTATCAGTTTCACAAAGTTTGACAGCTTTTCATTTGTGAATAATGTCAGTCATTCTTGATATGAGCTATGCATGCTCCACCTAATGTACTCCTATCCAGAAACCTTTTTTAAGGCAGTATTTGTCCCTTTAATGGACATAGGCTGTTTTTTTAATCCATTTGGGAAAGCAATACAGGAAGTATGTCTGCTGTCTCTTGTTGTTTAACATCTCTGTGCTCATAACAAAGTGGAGTATTCACAAATAGTGACCTGCCAAATTCATAATAATTCAGCAGGTCATTTTGTGAACTTCTGTGAGGCAACTGATTAGTAGAGATATCACATTCAGTCGCAGCCCGTCTTTAAGGGTAGATGTGCCACACACTATCACCTTTTTCTAATGCAAGAACAGTGTCTGGCAGGCTAAGCAAACGTCAGCCAAACAGACACTCTTCAAAGTCTGGTCAGGCAGCCAGGCGCTGTTTATGTGCTAAATGGGCAGGTGTCTGTCTGCCTGAAATGAAATTTGCCAGGCTGAAGATTTCACAGCCTGTGGGTGTGAACTCCTTGGCCCTGCAAAGTCTTTCATCATGAGGGAGAATGTCACTGATAGGCTCGGAGCTGGACATTTCAGTTTTAAGCCCTGAAGTGCCCAGGGCTGAGTGTCCATCAGTGTCGCTCATCGCAGAGAGGGGTGGGGTCAGCAACTCTCACTGACCCCATCACACTATGTGACAAGATAAGGAAGGTCCTCCTCTCATTGGCTGACCTTTGACAAGGCCAGCCATTGAGAAGAGACATTGGGATCATCCTTCTATCAGGAAAAAAAGAGGCTTTCCTCCCACCACCGAAGACCATAGTTTTTTTTTTTTATGTTGAGTGCATGCATGCTTGTGTATATGTATGATTGTTTGAGTATTTGTATGTACGTGCATGGTGTGTGAATGGTGCACAGACAGAATATCGATTCTGTAATATCGAAGTGCCAGAATATCGAGTTGGGAATATCGAAGAGGCAGAATATCGACTGCAAGAATATCGTTGACCAGAATATCGATTTGAAGGTAAGAAATATCGTTTTCTGTAATATCGAAGTCAGTAATATCATTTGTTAAAATATCATTGTTAATAATATCGATATTTATATTAGTGTTCTGTATTTTAGTATGTATGCTAAAATTAAGTGATGTAAGTTTTTTTGTATAAGTATAGCTGTTTTTTTAAATGTATGTGTGAAATTTTTAGAAGTGATTAATTTTATGTCAATTACATTTTGCATATTTTAGTTCTGTAGCGGGTTGTGGGTTTATAGGGGAATAGGGTGGGAAGAAATTTAATTATAATAAATTAATTAATAATATTTTATTTGTTAGTATTTATAGTAAAAAAAAATTAATTAATTATTAATTGGTGATTATTTTTTATTGATTAATTAACTGATAATTATGTAAATTGTGCTTTTTTTTTAGGAGCGGGTTGTGGGTTTATAGGGGAATAGGGTGGGAAGTAATTTAGGGGCCCATTACGATGTCGGGCGGAAGCACTACCGCCGTGCTGGCGGATGCAAAAACCACCAGTTACCGTCCGCACGCAGCAGTCCACACGCCCGCCCGATTACGATGCGAAAAGTCAGCCAAACACCGCCGGCAAGCCAGCGACACCGTCCGCCATCAAAGTGCGCCCGTACACGTAGCGGCGCAGCCTAATTGACACACACCGTCCGACGAAACACGTACCGCCCGGCGTACAAATTACGATGCCGCAAACAAACTGATCCCACGGCTAAGAGACACCGTACGTCAAACCGAAGCGGTAACACGAACGCCGAGCACGGACACCGAAGAAGCGGCACCCCCGAGCATGAATCCAGCACTGCAGGCCCTCCCTATGCTCTATCTGATGCACCACCAAGGACGCAACGTACCGCGAAGACGCAGGTAGGCACACACACAACAAGTGCACGCAAAGCGCACACAGTGCAAGGGCGGAAAAAGCGGACAACCCCCACCCCCGCGTGTACACGACACATCTACCATAGCATCCACATATGACACACAGGCCAAATTGTAACATCTCGTAACACATGTGTACACACCACCTGGGACTAGGAACCAACGACCCCGTCACGGCCCCAAAGCGGCGATGACGCTGCCACACATGCGCACAACGCAGAGGCCAACCGCAGCGCCATGCATGCGTCGCACACAGACACAGGGACACAACCAAGCAGCACACACACCAGCCCCACCCCGAACGCACATGACACGTGACAGGCCTGCCACAGACATGTCCCCAACGCCCAATTCACGGTCAACACCCAACGTCACACAACCGACGCACACATGTCAGTGAAGTCACGCAACAGCAGGACACACCCCAGTGTAACAAACATGGCGAAGCACACAGCGGCGGCAACACCAACTAGGAGAAGCAGGGCCCCTTCGGGAAGAGGAACGCCAGTACTACACTGAAACACCCATACCACCCTGCACATATGAACAAGACATACAAAACGGAACACCAAAGAGCCCGGGGACCGACAACAGGTGGCCCAAGAATAACATTCACACACAAGGCCCAACGCAGAGCGGAAAGGCAGCCTGCCGCCCAGACAAGGGAGAGCAGACAGCACTGAATGACCTTCCATTCCAACTCCGAAACCACAGCCCTACGAAAGAAGCCGGTGAATACAGCCATTGTCCAATAAAAGACCAACACAGGCATGCAGAGGAGACCGACCACAGGGCAGATAGCGCATATCACAGAAGAACACTACGGACGGGAAAGAAAAAGAAAACACTCCCCCATGTCGGCCCCATGCAAGTTATTTGGAAGGAGTCACACATCACTGACCTTGAACTGTCTGAGAAGCATGTGGGATGAGGGCCCGTGTCCTCCGCACAAGCCAACAGAACACAAGTCCTGTCTCCCTACGACTACACAGAGCTCACAGCAACCTCGGAGCGTGTACATTGCAGACTGCACACACAGCCGGAGCACGCCACCACAACGATCCGCTGCAAAATGGCACTCCCAACACACCTACCCAACTACGCCGGACAGGTCAAGCTGTACAAAACCAACCTGATACATATATTGGGATGTGAACTCCTGTCCCTGCTGAACGTAAGTTACCGACTGACTTACCGCATCACATTGTTCAGCTGCGTCATACCCGTCTTCTACTGTCGGAGGTGTCCCTACCAGCATCCCGTGGAGATGTGTCTCTCCAACCCGGCATGTCTAAAGGCGGACCTGCTACAACTACTCCTCCCTCTGGACGCACACGACAGGGCCTGCTCTGCCTATGGGGGCATGGCGTATGTGGCCAACATCGGATCCGCACTGAAATGGGACCACTGTGCCTCCACACGACGGATCATCGAGCACAGCTACATCGAATGTCACCCAGCATGCCCCATCATGCTCCTCCAAGGGACAACTTACGAACAACACCTTGACAGCCACCATCCGCTACATTGGCTGGCAAACATGTATACCACCAATGACATGGAAGCCCTGCTGGACGGCATCGCATACCTGACAACCTGTAAATTCGTCGGACCCCAACGCAAGTTCCACAATTGACCTATGATGTCCAACCCCGCACCCATGCTTAGCTACCGCACGGACTGGCCAGTCACCACCACAACAGCCATACCAAACGACCGGCAACAATTACCACACCATCAACGACATCGCCATGACATCGGATATGACTGGGACATGCACACTGTTCCCCATCACATCCAGGAACACCGCATGCATCGTGGGAGGCAGTGGCATGGGGTCTGTGTATCGCACCCACATGGACGGAACTGCACGAACAACCAGGACACGACATGGATCCAGCGCCCATGGACACACACACCGCTCAGTGGACATGAATAGGTCGCCTGGAGTCTGTGGGTGCTGCACCCCTCCCACCCCCGCCCCGGGAATCCCATACCAGGACCTTTGCATGGACGACAAGTGCATACAACAACAACACAACCCCAGTGACTGTGACATGTCCAGTAACCACCACATTGCAACAACAAGTGGCACGCCGCTGCATGCACGCAAGCACATGCCCTGATGTCATCTCACATGCACGCGTGCATGAGGAACAACCGCAGCAAACCTGTCACATGGAACTGAGATGGACTGTGCCCATGATGCCAAGCGGTCTGGTAGGCTACTTGTATACCGTCTGTGTCAAAGTCCGCAGCTCCGCAGCTATACGTAAATGTACATTAGAACAGCCTTGGCCAAGCAGATGTAACTCTGAAGCCCACATCCCACATGCAACAGCCAATCACATGTAACCCTACACCCTATCCCATTTGTAATCATGCTCAGTATATCCTCAACATGTATTCCGCTGCCAGTAGTGTCCACTATACTGCATCACAGAGGACAGAAGACTCAATATAATGTTTGAAACCAAAACTGTCTCCGCTGACTCATTTCACAAGTACGAATGAGAGAGGATGAGAGTATGTGAAGTACACGGCAGTCGTGACATGACCATGTAGTCCACTGGTATTGGATGTCAACGCAAATGAGTAGCACAACTGTGGAAGACACACATGTGTCGTGTGAAGTCGTATGGACGCAGTGCTCAGGTGGGTGGGTGTGACGGGTAGATGCGCACATGCCAAGTTGGAGCACGCCGTGTTGGGAGGGGTCATGAACAGTACACCACCGCTTCCCTGGGCATTGTGAGAGGACACCTGTCGGGGGGAAGTGAACACGTGTGTGCACAGCAGCCGGGCACACGAACAATGCGGTACCAGGCGCACACGTCAGCCCACCCTCCGTGGACAAGCTGGATCCTGTTGTGCGCCCGCCATGCCCCTTGACAAGGCACACACAGCCCCAGTCGACCAGGTGTAACCCCAACATAGTCAATCCGCACAGGCGATACAGGGCACGGGATGGCAGTGGAGCATGGTGTGTGAGAGGTCTACTCGCGCTCCTCCTGGTCATATCACGCAGGCAATAGAACCTCAACGTGTAGCATGGCACAAGTCAAATGGAAGTGTAGGGGGACGCACCACAGCACGAGCAGCACTGACGTCACGGGAGGTGGATCGCACCATCCCATCCATTGCCCATTATACCAACCACGCCACATGCCATTGCGACTAAGTGCAAGCGCGTGTGCCACCACCCCCGAGCCCTCCCCAGAGAGGCCAAAGAGTGAATGTGTGGGCCATCAGCTACAGACGGACGCGGCCTGGCCGCAAGGGCAGCCACAGCCACTGGGTGTCGCAGGTGGCGGATCCGGAAGGCGAAGACTGTGATGCATAGTCCATGCAGGCCGGGTCTCCATTTGGGGCACCACGTAGGTGGACGGCGTCCCGCCACACATCATACCCTGAGACAGCCCACTCGTGCAACTGGACCCACACATACACTCCTTGACCTCTCTGGTGCGAGCTTGGGGCTGCCTGTGCAAGCGCTAGCCTCGCAGGTGCACATGCATATTGGGGGAGCGAGGGGAGGACATGAGGGCTGGGGCGAAGATGACTGTATCACTGTCAGTGAGTACAAGGGATGACCCAGATGTGGAAAGGAAGAGACGTGTCCCGTGTGTACTGCAACTAGTCGCCAATCCAACTACCCCCCATGTCCGGAATGTAAGCCCGCACCTAGGCCCGCCCATCCGCCACATCGAATTTACCACCAGCACAACAACCTTCCCATTCGAAACACTGACTGGGGGTGGCGACCAGTGAACAATCATGTGTAGCCTACCCACGCGTACATGTGGGCCCTCCATGATCCATGTCACCTGCGGCAAAGTCATGACATGCGCAATGAGGGAAGTGAGGAGAGCTGTCCGCCCCACGCACAGAAGGTGCATCAGCTCCACAGACCCAGCAGCGAGTCCAGCAGGGGTCACATGTGCAGGGGCAGCTGTGCCTGGTGTGAAGGCACATGCATATAGACAGCACATCGACCAATGTGTAGTCTGCCCACATCTACAGTCCATCATCATGCGGACATAGGAATTGAACACAGGGCAACACATCTGAGTGGGTGCACCCACCGTGACCAACAATGCGCAATCATCGACGTACCCGCCCTGTGCATGGCCCCCCACCCAACGGAGGCACATCCAGTGCCACCATCCCACACACACAAGCCTTCCACGGAACATGCTGTGTCCAATGGTCAGTACAGAGTCTGCGCCCATCTGGTGGATCCTGAACAGGAGACACATGCACACACATGCCAGCTCCCACTATGTACGTCTGCCACCTGGCACGTGCAATGTAACCTCTCACCTGTGACGTGTGTCTGCAAGCACACAGCCGTCTTGGCATGGGGCTGTCAATGTGGACACCTGTCAATGTTTCGGGAGGTGTGATCCGTACAGTGCTGCACATAGGGTGCAGTGCTGATACCTACTACTGTCTCATATCCCCTCGTGCCACAGGTCCCACTTGTTTTGGCCGCTCAGCCTGTGCCCACATCGTCGTCGTCGTGTGCCATACTCATCCAGCCTCGGAAGCAGTGCCATGCTCAGCAGACATTCATGTTGCCGTGGCGTTGCCGCTTGACGAATATGCAGTCAGTCCCCATCAGCACGCCCCGCAAGTCATTGGGGCCTAGATCCCCATGTGCATGCTCATGGCAGTGGTTTGCATCACTAGCCATTGCCATTGGTGGGAGACCTGTGTAAGTGTATTGTGGCCGTGCCGTCCCTGCTTGACAGCTGGGCTGTGACTCATGTGCTTGCTCAGTCATGTCAGTGATGTGAATGCGAAATTGCTATGTGTTGTGTTGCTTTGACATGTGTCCACTGCCATCTTCCCTAGGCGGAGACCGAACATTGACCGCCCATACCAATTGCTGGCGGACATGGACGATACTGAGGTCATAAGGAAGTTTCGGCTGGACAGGCCAACCCTGCATCGACTGTGTGCCATGTTGGAACCCCATCTCCGTCCCCGCAGGGTGTATCCGACAGCATTCACCCCCACGGCTAAGGTGATGGCCGCCATGCATTTCTTCGCCACTGGGTCATTCCAGCACACAGTGGGCAGTGGAGGAGGGATGTCCCAGCCCATGTTCAGCAAGGTGCTGAGGGATGTACTGGCAGCCATGATGCTGTACCGAAACAGGTACATCAGATTCCCCAGGGCTCGTGAATTGGCGGCAGTGAAGGGTGCATTCTATGCCCTTGGCAGGATCCCACACGTCGTTGGTGCCATTGATTGCACACATGTTGGCCTTGTTCCACCACAGGCCACTGAGCACCTGTACCGCAACAGGAAGCACAGGCACTCCCTGAATGTGCAAGTGGTGTGCCTTGCGGACATGGTGATAACCCACGTGTGTGCAAAGTTCCCAGGCTCGGCCCATGACGCACACATAATGCGCAACAGCATCTTGCCACGACTGATGTCCAATCTGCAACAGGATCGTGGCTGTATTGTCGGTGAGTATGTGGAGTGGTGTAGCGTGCTGGCTGTGCGATGCTGTCCCCTGTCCAGTTGGAATAGCAACGGTTCTCTGTGTCCCTCACACCCAGGTGACTCTGCGTACCCGAATGGGGCATGGCTGCTCAGTCCATTGAGGAATCCTCACACCCCAGCAGACGATCGCTACAATGAGGCACATGGGAGGACCAGACGTGTGGTCGAGCGTACCTTTGGCCTCCTCAAGTCCAGGTTCAGGTGCCTGGACCGCACCGAGGGTGCGCTGGCGTACTCCCCACAGAAGGTGTGCCAGATAGTGGTGGCGTGCTGCATGCTGCACAATCTGGCCATTCGGAAGCAGATCCCCCTCATTGTGGATGACGGAGATCAACCAGGGCCCCAGCCCGCAGACCAGGACAGCTCGAGTGAGGAGGACAGCGGAGAGGAGGAAGCTGGGAATGTGCGCCAGCAGCTCATCGCCCGCTACTTCACTTGACGGTGAGTGTCCATGTACGACGGCTGATGTGTCTGTATTTGTGCAGGTGTGTGTGTGCTGTGTCAGGGTGGCCTTTTGTTCACTGCGTGCTGTGTGTCAACGCTCCATGCCCAGGTTAGTATGCCACTGATGGTGGCTGTGGCATTGTGCCCTATTGCTCTGTGCGATGTGTGTACATTGCTTGTAGTTGTTGACATGTACTGTGTGATGGGTGTGTGACACACTCATTGAATGTGCTCCTGTTCTGTCTCCCACCCCTAGGTCCCTACAGGCCCTCCGGTTCCATTGCCATGCCACGCATCAGGTGCCGTTCCGCTCAAGGTGGCCGTTGTATTCCGTACAATTAAAACACAGGGCACAGACAGCAGTTTGTGGAAGAGGTGCATTTATTTCAAACTGTGACATGTGATTGTGTGTAAGGTGATGACAAAAGTGGTGCGTGCAGTGACAATGAGCTGTCGGTCATGGCTGCATGATGCTCAGGGTGTACCCACTGGTTCTATGTCCATAGTCCAACACACACATGCCATCCAGATGGCTGTGTGGAGTGGGATCGTAGTCCAAGTCAATGCAGTGGGTGGTCAAGGAAGGCTGGCTGGCTGCCTCACTTGCGTCTGGAGTGTGCGAAGTCCTCCCGGGAGATCTGTTTCCACTTCGGACGGCCCTTTCCACGTTTGCGAGGGGGTGCCTGCTTGCGACCTGCTGGTGGTTGAGGTGTGCTCACTGGCTGTGGACGCAGGGGAACTGGACACTGCTGCTCGACCCTGCGCCCCGGCAGGTGGTGGCGGAGGGGAGCTGCTGTCCCTGGCTGTGACCTCACCGCCACCACCAGCTGGCCCATGAGGTCCACGAGTTGGCCCATACGGGCGTCCATGGACCTCAGCACCCCCAGCACCTCACGCGTGTCTGTAGCAGACCTGGCCCATTGTCCTTGGGCCTCTTCATAGGCCCCAAGGACTCTGGCCATTTGAGGTAGGGCATGGCTCCCAGGGGAGTCTGGCGTTTCCCTGACCCTGCTCCTCCTACCAGTCCTGCTGCCACCGGCCTGCCCACTAGCCACATTGCTCACCACGGTCCTCGTCATGGCTCCCAGGGTGGATCCAGTCGGCCGGGCCACCACCTGCGCTGGGGCTGGGGCCAGCGAAGACGTGGTGGCGGTTGCGGCTGTGGTAGTGGCCGCAATGACCGTGGGTGTGGCCGCAATGACCGTGGGTGTGGCCGCAATGACCGTGGGAGTGGCCGCAACGACAGTGGCAGCAGGGGGCTGGGAATGTTCAGCAGCCCTGGATGATGGGTTGGTGGGTAGGAGGGGTCCTGGGGAGCGGCTGGGCCCTGCCACACCAGATGGGCATGCTGGGTGGTCCGTGTCCGAGGAGGAGGACAGATCCTCCACATCCGTGTGTCCTTGTTGGGGGCTTGCAGGCTGGCTGTGCTGGCTGCTGTCTCCATCCCCAGCATCCAGCGGTTCGTCACCTGTGGGGAGAATGAGATTTGTTAATGTGTTGCACCTGGCGATGTATGTATTTGTCGTCTGACATTCACAGTTCGTGCAATCTCGTACATGGGTTTCCCGGAGGCGTGTGTGTGGCTGTACCATTTGTAGTTGTGTGTGCTTGGCAATGGGACTGTGTGCTGTGCACATGTGGCATGGGACGGATTGGCCATGCCGATGGGTGTGTTGCTGTGCCCCTACTTATTGTGACTCTGGTGTATGCGGGCTCCTGGCCCATCCTGGGTCTGGTTTGTACTTTGCTTTTGGGGTTCAAATGGGACGCTTAGGAACGCATATGGCAACATGGGGGTCATGCCCCAGGAACGCATTTGGGATGGAATATGCTTTTGGGCTACATGCTGTGAGCCATGGGTGCCGAACGTGACATGTGTTGTGGCAGCATGACAGTGCATGGTCTGAGGTGTGTGCATGCCTGACATACCCTGCATATTTGCTGTCTGTTGTGATTACTGGACATGGCATTGGACGCATCGTTATGAGTGTGTGATGGTTGTGTGCCACCCGACGTATTGCAGTTGTCCCATCTCCTTGGTGTGCGTGCTGCCCTGTGCCATGTGCATCACTGCAGTGCTCGGGGGTGTGGCCCATGTTGTGTGTTGTTGCTCACAGTGTGGCGTGCGCTTCATTGACTTCTGGCACATGGTTGGTCATGGGCATGTATCTTAGCGTGACTGCTGTATGTGTGGCAGCTGTTCGGATGACATGCCTTTCATGAGACTGGGGCTGACGGATGGGATGGATGGTATGTTGTATGTGCATGGTGTGTCTGTGTGTTTGATGGGTTCAGTGGTGTTCGTGTGCATTTATGTTGTTCCGCTCTGTTGCGTCTAGTGTTGTTTGTCTTACATAGGCGTAGTTGTGGGGTGTGTAGTTGACAGGCAGTAGGGGCTACATGGACAGGACTTCAATGGTGTTTCGGTTGTGTGTGATGGGTTGCACAGTGGCTGCCGTGTGGTACTATATTCAGTGTGGCTTGTGCATGCAGACGTGGCTCCTTGGGTGTTGCTGTGTCTGTGATGGGTCATGTGGGGTGTGAGTCTGTGGTTCATGTCCGTGTGCACATTGTTCACTTGTTCGTGACGGTGGGCAGTGCTGCGTGTTCGTCTGCTACGTGACATGTCCCATGTGTTGGTCTTGTTACGGTCCTCATGCCTCCAGTAATCCAGCCCTGTCCAGTTTCCCACCTGCAGGTTGTTCGTGCGTGCACTGTACTGGATGCCACATGGTTCTAAGCGGGGGGTGCTCCATGTTGCAGGTCTGTGGGGGTGGGGGCGGTGTTGTGGGTCGTGGTGATGGCTGGACACCCACTGACACCGATTGTTGTGGACCGTGATGTCTACCTTTCGGCTGTCGGTGTGCACTGCGGTGGCTGACACGTGGCTGTGGGGTGTGGGGGATGCTCCTCCTTGCTGTGCTGTGGGACTAGGGGCCTGGTGTGTGTTGTACTTGAGCTGTCCACCCTCCCACCCACTGCACTTTGTGTTCCTGCCACTTACCTGTTACTTGTCGGTTAGTGCAACTATGGCGGACACATGGGTGTGGTGGGTGCTCTTTGTGGCGCTTCTGGCATACTTGGGGACCTGTTGGTGGTTACGTGGCTGGCTGAGTGTACACATGCCCCCACGTATCTTACAGTTGTTAGGTTTGGGCTGTGTGTGGTGGTGTCTGTTGCATGTGTGTGTGATGTGTTGTGTATTGTGTGCTGGACATGGGGGTGTTCGTCCCTGGGAGCTGTGGCATGGTGGTAGTGCATGTGAGTACATAGCGGTGTGCTGGTATACATTAGTTTGTACTTACCAGCCTCCACTCCCCCTGGTAATCCGGTGAGGATCTCCGGATGTATGATGACTCGCACCTTCTCCTCCCACGCTTTGAAGGTCTTGAACAGCGCGGGATTCCCTCCGCCAGTGACTGCAGCCAGCTCTCTGTTTTTGCTCTCCTTCTTCTTGACCAGGCTTTTGATGTCATTCCACCGTTTGTTAATTTCTACTCTGTTCCTGGGCAGGGTCCCGACTGCATTGACCTGGTCTACGATCCGGTTCCACATTCTGTTTCTGGTGGCTAGTGGTGTGTGCTGGACCAGGTTCCCATAGATTTGTGGGTGCACCTTGATAATCTCGTCGACCATGACCGTCAGCTCAATGGGCGTGAACTTGGGCATTCTTTGTGGTGCCATGGTGTTTGTGGTGCTGGTGCGGTGTGTGTTGTGTAATGTGCAGGGGGTTTGTGGTGCCGGTGTTTGGTGGTGGTGGTGGTGGTGGTGGTTGTGATGTGTGCGTTTCTGTGGTGTGCTGCTGTCCTTGCTGTGTCACTGTGTCCTCTCCTCTCCTCTCTGGTTTGCAATGTTGCAAGGGGTTGTGGTCTGTGGGAGTGCTGCTTTTGTACTTACCTATGTGGGTGTGTCCTCATGGTCTGTTGTTTTCAGGTGTGTTGTGTCTGGTGTTCTTGCCTTTGTAGTTTTTGTTTGTCCAGGGGGTGTTTTCGGGATGTGTACTGTGCTTGTGTATTTGTGCGTGCCTTGCTGTGTGGACTTGTTGGCCATGTTGTGTGCGATTGTTTTTGTCAGCGGATGGTTTCTGTGCAGGGACGTGGCCGCCATGGCTTCTGCCGTGTCAATTTTCATCGGCGTTGTTTGCGCTGGCGGGCGGTATATTTGTAGGTTTGCCGCGCTCATGGCGGTGCGATCGTAATTTCACGTGCGGTGTGTCGGCCGTGAGGGCGGGCGGTTTTGTGTTGTCGTGCGTGTTTCCGTCCGTGGCGGGCGGTTTGACTCCGACTCGGACGAGGGCGGGCGGTATCTTGTGTGATTTTTCCGCCGATGGCGGTTTTCGGTTTGTGTCATCGTAATGGCGTGGTCGGTGTTCAGACGGTGTGTGCGGGCGGATTTTTGCCGCTTTCATGCCTGGCGGATTTTTTTACGCCGGGTATCGTAATGGGCCTTTTAATTATAAAAAAGTAATTAATACTTTTTATTTATTAGTATTTATAATTAAGTTTTTATTATTTGATTATTAATTGGTTATCAAATTGTATTAATTAATTAATTGATAATTATGTAAATTGTGTTAGTTTTTTAGGAGCGGGTTGTGGGTTTATAGGGGAATAGGGTGGAAGTAATTTAATTATAAAAGTAATTAATAATTTGCATTTATAATTAATTTTGTATTAATTAATTATTAATTGGTTATTAAATTGTATTACTTAATTAATTAATTAATATGTAAATTGTGTTATTTTTTAAAGGAGCGGGTTGTGGGTTTATAGGGAATAGGGTGGGAAGTAATTTAATTATAATAAAGTAATTAATAATTTGTGTGTATTAGTATTAATAATTAATTTTTTATTAATTAATTATTAATTGGTTATTAAGTTTTATTAATTAATTAATTAATTAATAATTATGTAAATTGTGTTATTTTTTAAAGGAGTGGGTTGTGGGTTTATATGGTAATAGGGTGGGAAGTAATTTAATTTGAATAAAGTAATTAATAATTTTTATTTATTAGTATTTATTTTATATTTTGATTTTATAGTGTTGTTTTGTGGTAATTTATTTATAATTGATTAATTATTAATTGTATGTTAATTATAATTCATTAATTGTTACATATGTTAATTGTGTCAATTATGTAGGAGTTTTTGTGCGTTTATAGGGGAATATGGTGTGAAGTAATTTATTTAAAAATCATTAATAATTAATTTTTTGATTATAATTAATTTATATTAAATATAGTTATTTGTTTGTAAAATGTTTTTTTAAACTTGTATAGATTAATGTTTGTAGTTAATTTTTAGTACTTTTTAACAATAAAATATTTTTCTATCTTTTGTAATTTATTATATTTTTATATGTTTTTTATTTTTGTGTTATTAACAATTGTTGTATTGTAGTTGGTATTTTGTTTCTTTTTTATTTTATTTTTTTGGAATTATAATTTTAACCCTCTGCTATCCAACACTTTCCCTACTGTTGCACTCACTGGAGTGGGAATAGTAATTTTTTCCCCTCTGCTATTCAACACTTTCCCTACTGTTGCACTCACTGGAGTGGAAATAGTAATTTTTCCCCTCTGCTATCCAACACTTTCCCTACTGTTGCAATCTCTGGAGTGGGAATAGTAAATTTTACCCTTTGCTATCCAACACTTTCCCTACTGTTGCACTCACTGGAGTGGGCATAGTAAATTTTACCCCTCCGCTATCCAACACTTTCCCTACTGTTGCACTCTCTGGAGTTGGAATAGTAATTTTTACCCCTCCGCTATCCAATACTTTCCCTACTGTTGCACTCACTGGAGTGGGAATAGTAATTTTTACCTCTCCGCTATCCAACACTTTCCCTACTGTTGCACTCACTGGAGTGGGAATAGTAATTTTTTCCCCTCCGTTATCCAACACTTTCCCTACTGTTGCACTCACTGGAGAGGGAATAGTAATTGTTACCTCTACGCTATCCAACACTTTCTCCTCTGTTGCATTCTCTGGAGTGGGAATAGTAATTTTTTCCCCTCTGCTATCCAACACTTTCCCTACTGTTGCACTCACTGGAGTGCAAAATGTAAGTTTAAAAATGTATAAACATTTTAGGGGCCCATTACGATACCCGGCGTAAATAAATCCGCCAGGCATGGAAGCGGCAAAAATCCGCCCGCACACACCGCCTGAACACCGACCACGCCATTACGATTACACAAACCGAAAACCGCCATCGGCGGAAAAATCACACAAAATACCGCCCGCCATCGTCCGAGTCGGAGTCAAACCGCCCGCCACGGACGGAAACACGCACGACAACACAAAACCGCCCGCCCACACGGCCGACACACCGCACGTGAAATTACGATCGCACCGCCATGAGCGCGGAAAAACCACAAATATACCGCCCGCCAGCGCAAACAACGCCGATGAGAATCGACACGGCAGAAGCCATGGCGCCAACGTACCTGCACAGAAACCATCCGCACACAAAACCAATAGCACACAACATGGCCAACAAGTCCACACAGCAAGGCACGCACAAATACACAAGCACAGTACACATCCCGAAAACACCCCCCGGACAAACAAAAAATACAAAGGCCAGAACCCCAGACACAACACACCTGAAAACAACAGACCATGAGGACACACCCACATAGGTGAGCACAAAAGCAGCACTCCCACAGACCACAACCCCTTGCTACATTGCAAACCAGAGAGGAGAGGACACAGTGAAACAGCAAGGACAGCAGCACACCA
This sequence comes from Calotriton arnoldi, assembly GCA_963921515.1. Taxonomy (NCBI): domain Eukaryota; kingdom Metazoa; phylum Chordata; class Amphibia; order Caudata; family Salamandridae; genus Calotriton; species Calotriton arnoldi. The sequence continues at coordinate 1,278,779 of CAWUFW010001538.1, forward strand.
CAGAAACGCACACATCACTACCACCACCACCACCACCACCACCACCAAACACCACCACCACCACCACCACCACCACCACCACCACACCCCGGCACCACAAACCCCCTGCACATTACACAACACACACCGCACCAGCACCACAAACACCATGGCACCACAAAGGATGCCCAAGTTCACGCCCATGGAGCTGACGGTCATGGTCGACGAGATCATCAAGGTGTACCCACAAATCTATGGGAACATGGTCCAGCACACACCACTAGCCACCAGAAACAGAATGTGGAACCGGATCGTAGACCAGGTCAATGCAGTCGGGACCCTGCCCAGGAACAGAGGTGAAATAAACAAACGTTGGAATGACGTAAAGAGCCTGGTCAAGAAGAAGGAGGGCAAAAACAGAGAGCTGGCTGCCGTCACTGGCGGAGGGAATCCCGCGCTCTTTAAGACCTTCAAAGCGTGGGAGGAGAAGGTGCGAGTCGTAATCCATCCGGAGATCCTCGCCGGATTAGCAGGGGAGTGGAGGCTGGTAAGTACAAACTAATGTATACCAGCACACCGCTATGTACTCACATGCGCAACTACCATGCCACAGCTCCCAGGGACAAACACCCACATGTCCAGCACACAATACACAACACATCACACACACATGCAACAGACACCACCACACACAGCCCAAACCGAACAACTGTAAGATGCGTGGGGACATGTGTACACTCAGCCAGCCACGTAACCACCAACAGGTCCCCAAATATGCCAGAAGCGCCACAACGAGCACCCACCACACCCATGTGTCCGCCACAGCTGCACTAACCGACAAGTAACAGGTAAGTGGCAGGAACACAAAGTGCAGTGGGTGGGAGGGTGGACAGCCCAAGTACAACACACACCAGGCCCCAGTCCCACAGCACAGCAAGGAGGAGCATCCCCCACAGCCACGTGTCAGCCACCGCAGTGCACAACGACAGCCGAAAGGCAGACATCACGGTCCACAGCAATCGGTGTCAGTGGGTGTCCAGCCACCCCCACGACCCACAACACCCCCCACCCCCACAGACCTGCAACATGGAGCACCCCCGCTTAGAGCCATGTGGCATCCAGTACAGTGCACGCACGAACAACTTGCAGGTGGGAAACTGGACAGGGCTGGATTACTGGAGGCATGAGGACCATAACACGACCAACACATGGGACATGTCACGTAGCACACGAACACGCAGCACCGCCCACCGTCACGAACAAGTGAACAATGTGCACACGGACATGAACAACAGACTCACACCCCACATGACCCATCACAGACATAGCAACACCCAAGGAGCCACGTCTGCATGCACAAGCCACACTGAATATAGTCCCACACGGCAGCCACTGTGCAACTCATCACACACAACCGAAACACCATTGAAGTCCTGTCCATGTAGCCCCTACTGCCTGTCAACCACACACCCCACAACTACGCCTATGTAAGACAAACAACACTAGACGCAACAGAGCGGAACAACATAAATGCACACGAACACCACTGAACCCATCAAACTCACAGACACACCATGCACATACAACATACCATCCATCCCATCCGTCAGCCCCAGTCTCATGAAAGGCATGTCATCCGCACAGCTGCCACACATACAGCAGTCACGCTAAGACACATGCCCATGACCAACCATGTGCCAGAAGTCAATTAAGCGCACGACACACTGTGAGCAACAACACACAACATGGGCCACACCCCCCGAGCACTGCAGTGATGCACATGGCACAGGGCAGCACGCACACCAAGGAGATGGGACAACTGCAATACGTTGGCTGGCACACAACTATCACTCACTCATAACGATGCGTCCAATGCCATGTCCAGTAATCACAACAGACAGCAAATATGCAGGCCATGTCAAGCATGCACACACCTCAAACCATGCACTGTCATGCTGCCACAACACATGTCACGTTCGGCACCCATGGCTCACAGCATGTACCCCAAAAGCATATCCCCTCCCAAATGCGAATCTGGGGCATGGACCCCATGTTGCCATATGCGTTCCTAAGCGTTCCATTTGAACCCCAAAAGCATATCCCCTCCCAAATGCGAATCTGGGGCATGGCCCCCATGTTGCCATATGCGTTCCTAAGCGTTCCATTTGAACCCCAAAAGCATATCCCCTCCCAAATGTGAATCTGGGGCATGGCCCCCATGTTGCCATATGCGTTCCTAAGCGTTCCATTTGAACCCCAAAAGCATATCCCCTCCCAAATGCGAATCTGGGGCATGGCCCCCATGTTGCCATATGCGTTCCTAAGCGTTCCATTTGAACCCCAAAAGCATATCCCCTCCCAAATGCGAATCTGGGGCATGGCCCCCATGTTGCCATATGCGTTCCTAAGCGTTCCATTTGAACCCCAAAAGCATATCCCCTCCCAAATGCGAATCTGGGGCATGGCCCCCATGTTGCCATATGCGTTCCTAAGCGTTCCATTTGAACCCCAAAAGCATATCCCCTCCCAAATGCGAATCTGGGGCATGGCCCCCATGTTGCCATATGCGTTCCTAAGCGTTCCATATGAACCCCAAAAGCAAAGTACAAACCAGACCCAGGATGGGCCAGGAGCCCGCATACACCAGAGTCACAATGAGTAGGGGCACAGCAACACACCCATCGGCATGGCCAATCCGTCCCATGCCACATGTGCACAGCACACAGTCCCATTGCCTAGCACACACAACTACAGATGCCACAGCCACACACTCGCCTCCGGGAAACCCATGTACGAGATTGCACGAACTGCCAATGTCAGACGACAAATACATACTTCGCCAGGTGCAACACAATAACAAATCTCATTCCCTCCACAGGTGACGAACTGCCGGATGCTGGGGATGGAGACAGCAGCCAGCACAGCCAGCCCACAAGCCCCCAACGAGGACACACGGATCTGGAGGATCTGTCCTCCTCTTCGGACACGGACCACCAAGCAGGCCCATCTGGTGTGGCAGGGCCCAGCCGCTCCCCAGGACCCCTCCTACCCACCAACCCATCATCCAGGGATGCTGAACAGTCCCAGCCCCCTGCTGCCACTGTCGTTGCGGCCACACCCACGGTCATTGCGGCCACTACCACTGCCGCAACCGCCACCATCGCCGCACCGACCACCACCGCCACCACCACCACCACGTCTTCGCTGGCACCAGCCCCAGCGCAGGTGGTGGCCCGGCCGACTGGATCCACCCTGGGAGCCACAGCGAGGACCGTGGTGTGCAATGTGGCTAGTGGGCAGGCCGGTGGCAGCAGGACTGGTAGGAGGAGCAGGGTCAGGGAAACGCCAGCCTCCCCTGGGAGCCATGCCCTGCCTCAAATGGCCAGAGTCCTTGGGGCCTATGAAGAGGCCCAAGGACAATGGGCCAGGTCAGCTACAGACACGCGTGAGGTGCTGGGGGTGCTGAGGTCCATGGACGCCCATATGGGCCAATTCGTGTCCCGTATGGACCAACTCGTGGACCTCATGGGCCAGCTGGTGGTGGCGGTGGGGTCACAGGCAAGGCCAGCAACACCACCTCCGCCACCACCTGCTAGGGCGCAGGGTCGGGCAGCAGTGTCCACTTCCCCTGCGTCCACAGCCAGTGAGCACACCTCACCCACCACCAGCAGGTCGCCACCACACACCCCCTCCCAAACGTGGAAGGGGCCGTCCGAAGAGGAAACAGATCTCCCGGGAGGACTTCGCACGCTCCAGTCGCAAGTGAGGCAGCCAGCCAGCCTTCCGCCAGCCTTCCTTGACCAGCCACTGCATTGACTTGCTCTACGATCCCACTCCACACAGCCATCTGGATGGCATGTGTGTGTTGGACTATGGACATAGAACCAGTGGGTACACCCTGAGCTTCACGCAGCCATGACCGACAGCTCATTGTCACTGCACGCACCACTTTTGTCATCACCTTACACACAATCACATGTCACAGTTTGTAATAAATGCACCTTTTTCACTAACTGCTGTTTGTGCCCTGTGTTTTATTTGTACGGAATACAACGGCCACCTTGGGCGGAAAGGCACCTGATGCGTGGCATGGCAATGGAATCCGGAGGGCCTGTAGGGACCTAGGGGTGGGAGACAGAACAGGAGCACATTCAATGAGTGTGTCACACACCCATCACACAGTACATGTCAACAACTACAAGCAATGTACACACATCGCACAGAGCAATAGGGCACAATGCCACAGTCACCAACAGTGGCATACTACCCTGGCCATGGAGCGTTGACACACTGCACGCAGTGAACATACGGCCACCCTGACACAGCACACACACACCTGCACAGATACAGACACATCATCCGTCGTACATGGACACTCACCGTCAAGTGAAGTAGCGGGCGATGAGCTGCTGGCGCACATTCCCAGCTTCCTCCTCTCCGCTGTCCACCTCACTCGAGCTGTCCTGGTCTGCGGGCTGGGGCCCTGGTTGATCTCCGTCATCCACAATGAGGGGGATCTGCTTCCGAATGGCCAGATTGTGCAGCATGCAGCACACCACCACTATCTGGCACACCTTCTGTGGGGAGTACGCCAGTGCACCCCCGGTGCGGTCCAGGCACCTGAACCTGGACTTGAGGAGGCCAAAGGTACGCTCGACCACACGTCTGGTCCTCCCATGTGCCTCATTGTATCGATCGTCTGCTGGGGTGCGAGGATTCCTCAATGGACTGAGCAGCCATGCCCCATTCGGATACGCAGAGTCACCTGGGTGTGAGGGACACAGAGAACCGTTGCTATTCCAACTGGACAGGGGACAGCATCGCACAACCAGCACGCTACACCACTCCACATACTCACCGACAATACAGGCACGATCCTGTTGCATATTGGCCATCAGTCGTGGCAAGATGCTGTTGCGCATTATGTGTGCGTCATGTGCCGAGCCTGGAAACTTGGCACACACGTGGGTGATCACCATGTCCGCAAGGCACACCACTTGCACATTCAGGGAGTGCGTGTGCTTCCTGTTGCGGTACAGGTGCTCAGTGGCCTGTGGTGGAACAAGGCCAACATGTGTGCAGTCAATGGCTCCCACGACGTGTGGGATTCTGCCAAGGGCATAGAATGCACCCTTCACTGCCGCCAATTCACGAGCCCTGGGGAATCTGATGTACCTGTTTCGGTACAGCATCATGGCTGCCAGTACATCCCTCAGCACCTTGCTGAACATGGGCTGGGACATCCCTCCTCCACTGCCCACTGTGTGCTGGAATGACCCAGTGGCGAAGAAATGCATGGCGGCCATCACCTTAGCCGTGGGGGTGACAGCAGTCGGATACACCCTGCGGGGACGGAGATGGGGCTCTAACATGGCACACAGTCGATGCAGGGTTGGCCTGTCCAGCCGAAACTTCCTGATGACCTCTGTATCGTCCATGTCCGCCAGCAATTGGTATGGGCGGTCAATGTTCGGTCTCCGCCTGGGTTAAATGGCAGAGGACACATGTCAAAGCAACACGACACATAGCAATTTCGCATACACATCACTGACATGACTGAGCAAGCACATGAGCCACAGCCCAGCTGTCAAGCTGGGACGGCACGGCCACAATACACTTACACAGGTCTCCCAACAATGGCAATGGCAAGTGAGACATACCACTGCCATGTGCATGCACATGGGGATCTAGGCCCCAATGACTTGCGGGGCGTGCTGATGGGGACTGACTGCATATTCGTCAAGCGGCAACGCCACGGCAACATGAGTGTCTGCTGAGCATGGAACTGCTTCCGAGGCTGGATGAGTATGGCACACGACGACGACGATGTGGGCACGGGCTGAGCGGCCAATACAAGTGGGACCTGTGGCACGAGGGGATATGAGACAGTAGTAGGTGTCAGCACTGCACCCTATGTACAGCACTGTACGGATCACAGCTCCCGAAACATTGACTGGTGTCCACATTGACAGCCCCATGCCAAGACGGCTGTGTGCTTGCAGTCACACGTCACAGGTGAGAGGTTACATTGCACGTGCCAGGTGGCAGACGTACATAGTGGGAGCTGGCATGTGTGTGCATGTGTCTCCTGTTCAGGATCCACCAGATGGGCGCTGACTCTGTACTGAGCATTGGACACAGCATGTTCCGTGGAAGGCTTGTGTGTGTGGGATGGTGGCACTGGATGTGCCTCCGTTGGGTGGGGGGCCATGCACAGGGCGGGTACGTCGATGATTGCGCATTGTTGGTCACGGTGGGTGCACCAACTAAGATGTGTTGCCCTGTGTTCAATTCCTATGTCCGCATGATGATGGACTGTGGATGTGGGCAGACTACACATTGGTCGATGTGCTGTCTATATGCATGTGCCTTCACACCAGGCACAGCTGCCCCTGCACATGTGACCCCTGCTGGACTCGCTGCTGGGTCTGTGGAGCTGATGCACCTTCTGCGCGTGGGGCGGACAGCTCTCCTCACTTCCCTCATTGCGCATGTCATGTCTTTGCCGCAGGTGACATGGATCATGGAGGGCCCACATGTACGCGTGGGTAGGCTACACATGATTGTTCACTGGTCGCCACCCCCAGTCAGTGTTTCGAATGGGAAGGTTGTCGTGCTGGTGGTATGTTCGATGTGGCGGATGGGCGGGCCTAGGTGCGGGCTTACATTCCGGACATGGGGGGTAGTTGGATTGGCGACTAGTTGCAGTACACACGGGACACGTCTCTTCCTTTCCACATCTGGGTCATCCCTTGTACTAACTGACAGTGATACAGTCATCTTCGCCCCAGCCCTCATGTCCTCCCCTCGCCCCCAATATGCATGCTCACCTGCGAGGCTAGCGCTTGCACAGGCAGTCCCAAGCTCGCACCAGAGAGGGCAAGGAGTGTATGTGTGGGTCCAGTTGCACGAGTGGGCTGTCTCAGGGTATGATGTGTGGCGGGACGCCGTCCACCTGCGTGGTGCCCCAAATGGAGACCCGGCCTGCATGGACTATGCATCACAGTCTTCGCCTTCCGGATCCGCCACCTGCGACACCCAGTGGCTGTGGCTGCCCTTGCGGCCAGGCCGCGTCCGTCTGTGGCTGATGGCCCACACATTCACTCTTTGGCCTCTCTGGGGAGGGCTCAGGGGTGGTGGCGCACGCGCTTGCACTTAGTCGCAATGGCATGTGGCGTGGTTGGTATGATGGGCAATGGATGGGATGGTGCGAGCCACCTCCCGTGACGTCAGTGCTGCTCGTGCTGTGGTGCGTCCCCCTACACTTCCATTTGACTTTTTGCCATGCTGGACGTTGAGGTTCTATTGCCTGCGTGATATGACCAGGAGGAGCGCGAGGAGACCTCTCACACACCATGCTCCACTGCCATCCCGTGCCCTGTATCGCCTGTGCGGATTGACTATGTTGGGGTTACACCTGGTCGACTGGGGCTGTGTGTGCCTTGTCAAGGGGCATGGCGGGCGCACAACAGGATCCAGCTTGTCCACAGAGGGTGGGCTGAGGTGCGCCTGGTACCGCTTTGTACGTGTGCCCGGCTGCTGTGCACACACGTGTTCACTCCCCCGACAGGTGTCCTCTCACAATGCCCAGGGAAGCGGTGGTGTACTGTTCATGACCCCTCCCAACACGGCGTGCTCCAACTTGGCATGTGCGCATCTACCCGTCGCACCCACCCACCTGAGCACTGCGTCCATACGACTTCACACGACACATGTGTGTCTTCCACAGTAGTGCTACTCATTTGCGTTGACATCCAATACCAGTGGACTACATGGTCATGTCACGACTGCCGTGTACTTCACATACTCTCATCCTCTCTCATTCGTACTTGTGAAATGAGTCAGCGGAGACAGTTTTGGTTTCAAACATTATATTGAGTCTTCTGTCCTCTGTGATGCAGTATAGTGGACACTACTGGCAGCGGAATACATGTTGAGGATATACTGAGCATGATTACAAATTGGATAGGGTGTGGGGTTACATGTGATTGGCTGTTGCATGTGGGATGTGGGCTTCAGAGTGACATCTGCTTGGCCAAGGCTGTGCTAATGTACATTTACGTATAGCTGCGGAGCTGCGGACTTTGACACAGACGGTATACATGTAGCCTACCAGACCGCTCGGCATCATGGGCACAGTCCATCTCAGTTCCATGTGACAGGTTTGCTGCGGTTGTTCCTCATGCACGCGTGCATGTGAGATGACATCAGGGCATGTGCTTGCGTGCATGCAGCGGCGTGCCACTTGTTGTTGCACTGTGGTGGTTACTGGACATGTCACAGTCACTGGGGTCGTGTTGTTGTTGTATGCACTTGTCGTCCATGCAAAGGTCCTGGTATGGGATTCCCGGGGCGGGGGTGGGAGGGGTGCAGCACCCACAGACTCCAGGCGACCTATTCATGTCCACTGAGCGGTGTGTGTGTCCATGTGCGCTGGATCCATGTCGTGTCCTGGTTGTTCGTGCAGTTCCGTCCATGTGGGTGCGATACACAGAGCCCATGCCACTGCCTCCCACGATGCATGCGGTGTTCCTGGATGTGATGGGGAACAGTGTGCATGTCCCGGTCATATCCGATGTCATGGCGATGTCGTTGATGGTGTGGTTACAGTTGCCGGTCGTTTGGTATGGCTGTTGTGGTGGTGACTGGCCAGTCCGTGCGGAAGCTGAGCATGGGTGCGGGGTTGGACTTCATAGGTCACTCGGGAACCTGCGTTGTGGTCCGACGTATTTACAGGTTGTCAGGTATGCGATGCCGTCCAGCAGGGCTTCCATGTCATTGGTGGTGTACATGTTTGCCAGCCAATGAAGCGGATGGTGGCTGTCAAGGTGTTGTTCGTAGGTTGTCCCTTGGAGGACCATGATGGGGCATGCTGGGTGACATTCGATGTAGCTGTTCTCGATGATCCGTCGTGTGGAGGCACAGTGGTCCCATTTCAGTGCGGGTGCGATGTTGGCCACATACGCCATGCCCCCATAGGCAGAGCAGGCCCTGTCGTGTGCGTCCAGAGGGAGGAGTAGTGGTAGCAGGTCCGCCTTCAGACATGCCGGGTTGGAGAGGCATATCTCGACGGGATGCTGGTAGGGACACCTCCGACAGTAGAAGACGGGCATGACGCAGCTGAACAATGTGATGCGGTAAGTCAGTCGGTAACTTACGTTCAGCAGGGACAGGAGATCGCATCCCAATGTATGTATCGTGTTGGTTTTGTACAGCTTGAGCTGTTCGGCGTAGTTGGGTAGGTGTGTTGCGGTTGCCATTTCGCAGCGGTTCGTTGAGATGGCGTGCTCCGGCTGTGTGTGCAGTCTGCAATGTGCACGCTCCGGGGTTGCTGTGAGCTCTGTGTAGTCGTAGGGAGACAGGACTTGTGTTCTGTTGGCTTGTTTGGAGGACACGGGCCCTCTTCCCACATGCTTCTCAGACAGTTCAAGGTCAGTGCTGTGTGACTCCTTCCAATTAACTTGCATGTGGCCGACATGGGGAGTGTTTTCTTCTTTCTTCCCCGTCCGTTGTGTGCTTCTGTGATATGCGCTATCTGCCCTGTGGTCGGTCTCCTCGGCATGCCTGTGTTGGTCTATTCTTGGACAATGGCTGTATTCACCGGCTTCTGTCGTAGGGCTGTGGTTTCGGAGTTGGAATGGAAGGTCATTCAGTGCTGTCTGCTCTCCCTTGTGTGGGCGGCAGGCTGCCTTTCCGCTCTGCGTTGGGCCTTGTGTGTGGATGTTATTCTTGGGCCACCTGTTGTCGGTCCCGGGCTCTTTGGTGTTCCGTTTCATATGTCTTGTTCATATGTGCAGGGTGGTATGGGTTTTTCAGTGTGGTACTGGCGTTCCTCTTCCCGAAGGAGCCCTGCTTCTCCTAGTTGGTGTTGCCGCCGCTGTGTGCTACGCCATGTTTGTTACACTGGGGTGTGTCCTGCTGTTGCGTGACTTCACTGACATGTGTGCGTCGGTTGTGTGGCGTTGGGTGTTGTCCGTGAATTGGGCGTTGGGGACATGTCTGTGGCAGGCCTGTCACGTGTCATGTGCGTTCGGGGTGGGGCTGATGTGTGTGCTGCTTGGTTGTGTCCCTGTGTCTGTGTGCGACGCATGCATGGCGCTGCGGTTGGCCTCTGCGTTGTGCGCATGTGTGGCGGCGTCATCGGCGCTTTGGGGCCGTGACGGGGTGGTTGGTTCCTAGTCCCAGGTGGTGTGTACACATGTGTTCCGCGATGTTAGGATTTGGCCTGTGTGTCATATGTGGATGCAATGGTGGATGTGTAGTGTACACGCGCTGGTGGGGGTTGTCCGCTTTTCCGCCCTTGCGCTGTGTGCGCTGTTTGCGTGCACTTGTTGTGTGTGTGCCTACCTGCGTCTCCGCGGTACGTTGCGTCCTTGGTGGTGCATCAGCAGAAGCATGGGAAGGGCCTGCAGTGCTGGATTCATGCCCGGGGTGCCGCTTCTTCGTTGTCCGTGCTCTGCGTCCGTGTTACCGCCTCTCTTTCACGTGCGGTGTCTCTTAGCCGTGGGAGCCGTTTGTTTGCGGCATCGTAATTTATGCGCCGGGCGGGACGTGTTTCGTCGGACGGTGTGTGTCAGTTGGGCTGCGCCGCTACGTGTACGGGCGCACTTTGATGGCGGACGGTGTTGCTGGCTTGCCGGCGGTGTTTGGCCTGCTTTTCGCATCGTAATTGGGCGGGCGTGTGGACTGCTGCGTGCCGGCGGTAACTGGTGGTTTTTGCATCCGCCAGCACGGCGGTTGTGCTTCCGCCCGCCATCGTAATGGGCCCCTTAGTATTTTATTTTATAATATAATGTTTTTGTTATTATATTTTATGGTATAGGTGTATGTATATGTATATATTTTATAGTTAATCTTTATATAGTTATAATATTTTAAAATAAATTAAAGTTATTAGTTTTTTTAATTTAAATATACATTAATATATTAAATTATATAAATCTATGTTTATTTTTTTTAAATTAAATTAATTATATTTTTTTAATGTATATTATATCTAAGTAATTTGTTTTAGTTAATTTTATAATATAATTGTTTTTACATTATTTTTTATATATTAAAAAAACGATATTTTGGACATCGATATTTTTTACATCTATAATTTTTTTTCGATATTTTTGTCATTTACATTTTAAAGATAGGATGTCGATATTTTGACTATCGATATTTTTCATCGATATTTTTGTCTTCTATATTTTTGTCTTCGATATTATATCAGTGATTCGTGTGAATGGGTGTGTGCATGTGTATGTGCTGGGCATGAGTTTGTCTGTGCATGAATGAAGGAGAGAGTGTGTGTGTATCTGCCTCACCACTGCTGCACATTACAGCACCGCCCGCCGCAATTCAATATATGCGGAATGCCACCACCACCGTGGCGGTGGCATCCTAATCCCAATGGCGGAACCGCCGCTCCTATGGCGGACGGTCCCATTCTCCGTTACGGTGGCGGGCGGAGTTTGTCCACCCGCCATCGTAATGTCCACCATAGTGCGGTGCATGAGGGAAATTGAAAAATAGACAAAATTGAGTTATCTCACAAAAAGTAGGAACTAACAACCATGAAAAACACTCAAATATAAGAAAATCCAAAGCCATGCCCTTTGCCATCTCTGCCTCCCATCAGTATGGAGCAGAACTGTGAACATGTAGACAATGACACTTAACGGTCGATTCAGATATCGCTCGGACAGGCCTCCCAAAGCCCTCCGTAGCCTCACCTTGTGACCGACTCGTTCCCGGAGCCGGTCCATCCAAACGAGGCAGTACGATGCGCAAATGTGTGCATTTCCCGAACGACACGTACGCTCCGAATCGAGCAACATTTCCCATCCGAGCCGGCTCCGTCAACACAGATAGGACTCGCCCGGAACCATTAGTGTAGCAGTTTCCGGCCGGGCAAGTATGATGCGTAAGTCCTCCGCGCCGAACAGGTCGCCACCTCCAGCACGTCACAGCATCCGGAAGACCAGTATATCAGGACTGAATTGTGCCACAACACGAACACCGCGTACAAGACGAAGCTGCCATGTATCCGATCGCCCATGTCAACCCTGTACTGTATGCCTACGACCGAATCAACAACTGGAACCAACGCGTACATGGCAGACGGTAAGTCAGACACCTACCACCCACCAATACGTGACGATCCCACGAAAGCCAAAACACACATAGGGGGTGGCTGCCCACACCCCAGCACAGTCCACCCTAGAAGGAGGGGATGAACATCCCCCAGCACAGTCTACCCCAGAAGGGGTGGATGCACATCCCCCAGCACAGTCCACCCCAGAGGGGGTGGATGCACATGCCCCCAGCACAGTCCACCCCAGAAGGTGTGGATGCCCATCCCCCAGCACAGTCCACCCCAGAAGGGGCGGATGCACATCCCCCCAGCACAGTCTACCCCAGAAGGGGTGGATGCACATGCCCCCCAGCACAGTCCACCCCAGAAGGGGTGGATGCACATGCCCCCCAGCACAGTCTGCCCCAGAGGAGGTAGAGGGCAAACACTCCCCCCCTACTCCCATCCCAGGTTTGTGTATTGTGCACAAACATCTAGATTCAGTGACACAGCACAGTATCCACCCCAGCACAGTCCACCCCAGAAGGGGTGGATGCACATCCCCCTGCACAGTCCACCCCAGAAGGGGTGGATGCACATGCCCCCCAGCACAGTCCACCCCAGAGGAGGTAGAGGGCAAACACTCCCCCCCTACTCACATGCCAGGTTTGTGTATTGTGCATTGTTTGTGTATTGTGCACAAACTTCTAGATTCAGTGACACATTAGGCAAACAAATGCAGTTACATCCATCACAGGCCGATTGTGGTGTACAAACCCCCAGCATGACAAGCAAATAGGGTAGATGGGGTATCACCCCCCATCAGTGTGGTGCACAAAAGATGAGCATGGGGTACAAACCCCCTTCTTTGGCAAGCACATAGGGGACATGGGGTATAACCCCCCCCCCTCAGTGTGGTCACCATAAGGTGATAAGGGATAGGGGGATCAAACACCCAACAGTGACAAGCACATAGGGGAGAAGGGGTATCACCCCCCATCAGTGTGGTGCACAAAAGATGAGCATGGGGTTCAAACACCAAACTTAGCCAAGCACATAGGGAACATGGGTTGCAACACCCGCATCAGTGTAGTGAGAAAAAGGTGAGGGTGGGGTCCATACTCCCAGCATTTGCACACAATCATGTATGACTTCCTGAGGCAGAAAACCACCAACAATGTAGTGACAAAGTAGTGCTTGTGTGCCAAACAAACACATATCTTTTGAGGCAGACATAGTTGGGCCTTACGAAGACAAACATGCCATGTGGAGACAAGCATTGCCATTGCGGGCTAACACTGCCACCAATGTTTATTCTGACAATGGAAGAAGTAACCATCTAAATGCACAAACACGCATTTGTTCACATACAGACACACATACAAAGGAATTCAGCAAGAAACCAAAGTGTAGACAAGATCCTGTTCCACACTGTGGCAGCAATGGCAATTCAAGACCATGATCAATAGCCAAATTGAAGATGTTGGACTCCCAGGGACAGTAGCTAAACAAACTAAACCATACATCCAATCACTGCTCACAAAGCCAGTAGAAATAAGCGGTTCAAGATGTGCCAATATAGCCAGCCAACCACACTCTGCAGAACAAACACAACATGTGTATGTGTAAGTGTCCCTAGGCTCCCCCCGATGCTGGTTCAAACTAACCCTGGGCGTAGTTCGCGAAGTAACGCTTCGCGAAGCTACGCAAAGTGCAGTTCGCACTACGCGAGCTACGCGTAGCACTACGCGAACTGCGTAGTGCATGTTCGCAATGATTGCACAGTGCCGGATGCTTGTCCGCACTGTGCAATCATTGAAAACGGCATCTTGCACAGTGCGAGCTGTCTTTTACTGCCGCTCGAGTAGATCTTTACTCGAGCGGCAGCTTCTCAACGCGGACTGGTAGTTTCTCATCGCGAGCGGTCGCGAGCATACGCGACCACTCGCAATGAGAAACCTGACCTCCCGCGTTGAGAATCTCGCCGGGAGGTTTATTTTCCACGCTCGCGATCGGCAACTTGATGTTGCTGATCGCGAACGAGAAAAAGTCTCGCCGGGATGTCATTTTGCTTGCTCGTGGTCGCCAACTTGACGTTTAGGACCGCGAGAAAGCAAAAATGACCGCTGCACTACGCTACGCTACGCGTGTTTGCACAGTGCTACGTGCAATTCGCGTAGTGAGAAGTAGCGCAAACTTCGCAAACTACGCGAGCACAGCGTAGTTTTCCGCCCAGGCCTAGTTCAAACCCCACTGAGACATATGCGTCACTACTGTTGAAGTACTGCTGTGTCAAGCTTGGTCTTGGCATGTGTCTGCCTTGTCAGAATGAGACACGGATATTGACTGAACTATCACAACACACAGAATACTTTGGTCCCATCATCCTGTGTACAGGTGTGATTCCCAAGTTGGCCACACGTACTCACAATCCATGTATACCAAGTGGCACCTGGGACACAGATGGCTTGTTCATCATCAATGCGCTAATATGCATGTCCATTTGAGTGGTGCATACCATAAGAAGCAGTAAAAATTGAGTAGAAATGTCAAGCACTACATATGTGCTAAAGTGAACGCCAAAGAAGGGAGAGGATGTGAAAAGAATGTCACACTCCTTGTCAAAAACAATGTTGCTCGTGACAACAAGCCATTTCAGCCTACAACAACTCCACAACACACTGTACTAGGACACATATCACATGGACCTCCGGCAGTCCATCACATCACTCCATCCTGATTTGGCTGAAATCAATGTCACAACATCATTTGCAGTTCAATAATTAGCAACATCATGTACCCCCCAGAAATTAGGCCAAATAACATAAATCTGCTTTATTCAGCATTTAAATTGGTAAACACTAATGTTGCAAAAAAAACGAAGGCCAATGGCCAGGCAATGTCACTGAGTCCTTCAGGGGATATATAGGATGAGTTCCCATACATTGCTTGCCTGCACATACATCACTAGGGGACAAATCCCCAAGGAGGGGCCTCTTCTGGGGCAGGATTGGCACCACAGGGACAGGATTAGGGTGCAGCAGGAGGGGTAATGGGGGGGTTGGGGGCAACTAGAGTGTCTGTAGCAACTGCAGTGGATACATCGGATTGAGGGTGTGGTGGAGCCACTGCAGTTGACATGTTGGACTAAGGGGGTGGGGGCTCCACTGCAGTGCCCATGTCAGATTGTGGGGGTGGGGGCTCCACTGCAGTGCCCTTGTTAGATTGTGGGGCTGGGGGATCCACTGCAGTGGACAGGTCAGATGGGGGTCAGGGTCTCCACTGCAGTGTATGTAAGTGACTGAGTGTGTGGTGTTGTGGGAGTGGAAGTGCCTGTGTAAGGGGGTGAGGGCCTAATCATCTTGGGGATGGTGTAACGGTATGTGGGTGAACCGGGGATGGCTTCTGGTGTGTGAACTCTGGGACGGGTGGGCTTGGGTTGGACGGAGGTAGCTTTGGGGGGGGAAGTGTGGGATGGTGGTGGGGTTTTTCCTTTCTTTGTCCTGGGGGATGTAAGTGTGGGGGCCTCAGTGTGCCTACTCTTAGGGGAAGGTGTGTGTGTGGTGGGGGACCCCCTCCTTGTACGTGGTGACCTCCTCTACCCCTTAGGAGTTGGAACTGATGTGTCAGTGGGGAAGAGGCCTAGGTCACAGAGGAAGACCCTTTGGGAAGTGGGGGTTGCAGGAGAGTCAAGGGTAGGGATTTTGGAGGAAGAGGTAGCTGAGGAATGCGCAGTGCTTGTGGATGGGGGTGTGTGTTTTTTTGCCCTATCCCCTGCTTGTGTGATGTCAGTCCCCGGAGTGTGAGACGTGTTTTATTTGACTTTGTTTTGGGTGGCTGTGTGCCGCCTGTGTCTGTTGGGGTGTGTGCATGTGCCTGTGTGAGTGTGCTTGGGTCAGGTAGGGTAGTGGGGACTGTGGATGGGGCAGAGGAAGGAGAGGCGAGGGACTGCTGCAGGAGGGACACTGCTGCCGTCAGTGAGGAGGCCATGGACTGATTTGTCCGCTGAAGGGCAGACATGTTTGCTAAGATGCCCTCCATGTATGAAACCAATTGTGTCAATAGACCGGTGTGAGCATGGAGGACACAGCATGGATGTCTGCCCCACATGTAACTGTTTAAGCAAGTCCACTAACTCCATACCCAGGCCAGCAGGGGTGACAGACGCAGGGGGTGCGGTGCCAGAACCAAAGGAGACATGCTCCCTAACACTGGAGGGTCCACGGACTTTAGGAATGGGAGCAGCTGGGAGGGTGGAGACGGTGGTGGTGGCGGGGACAGACTCTGTGGGTGCGGCCTCTGCTCTGGTAACACCCACCACCACAAGGGAGTCATCACTTGAGCTGGTTGGGTCATCAGCTGATGTTGATGTTGTTGAGCGTGCTTCAGTGGTGCTCCCCTCACCCTCTGTGCCACTGGGTCCCTCATCTTCCTCCACAGTGGACCCCGTCTGGCTAGCTGCTTCCTCCTGGTCCATGGAACTCTCTCCTCCAGTTGTTGTAGATGATGCTGTGAACAAGGAAGGGAAACAGATTCACATCAGTCATCAGCATATACTTGACACTAGATTTATGTTCCCAAAACATCACAGAGCAAGGCCTTGCATAATGTCAAAGCCACTATTCCTTAACTCACACATCTGTAAATAGGTCTTCTGTCAGTCTGCCTGTGAATCATGGTTACCAAACACATGTTGGCAATGGAAACATCTGTTAGATGTATCACAATTTAAACTATGTACATGCCCAACAGGGCACTGTCTTGCCTGTTGCCTTGTCTGTAATGCCCCTGAGTGTCAGGGCGTAACACAAACATGTCCCATCTCATGCAAGGGAGTATTGAATTGGGCACGCAAATGGGATGGAGAAATATCAAAGTTTACATGATGAACATACTCACACCCACAGTAACCAATCTGGGCTTATGTTGTGAACTCAAATGCTAAAAAGGTCTGCATGCAGAACAACTGACACGTACAAAACTGCATCTTACACTTTTTCATGTGCCACACTATGCCACAGTCCTGTCTGCCTGAACAGTCTGTACTGACTCTCGTTACTGGGCCAGTGAATCAAGATTCAACAGTCAGCCCCATGTCACACTCAAGTATACACTGTGCAAGTAACATCTGTAGTGCACAAGTATACATGTTCACTAAGTGCTACATAGAATTTGTACACTTTGACAAGCTCATGTTGTTCAACTGAGGCATATGAGTATATGAAGTCTGATATCCCAATACAGGACCATTTTACATACTCACATAATGAAAGTAATGCAGCATACACATATCTGTTTAAGCCACCAATATGCACAGTCAAGGGATGAGACACACATGATTTGACCTGGGTATCTGAGCCAATTGACATACATGAGGTTTCTGCCCATATGCGATACATTGGCCACATGTGCCATCAAAATTGCTCGTCCTGTACACACTGACACAGAGTCAGACACATGAATCTTCATTTGCAATTGTCACAGTGTTGGCTGACACAAAAATGGGATGTGACAGTGTCCCTGATGGCCTGATTTGGCTTACCTGTCCTAGGTCCATGTGAAACATGGGAATAGTGGGAGTACGAGGCTGCTCACCATGCATAATTTGAGCAAACACCGTTCATTTGTCATCGACACCAACATCGGTCTGACCTGCTGCACGTATGTGCAGTATTCATGTCACAAACCTGTGTTATCAGCCCAATCATCTCATCATCCATTTAGGCATGTACCACACAGAGTGCAGGTCATATGTCTGTCAAGTTGCTGACACATGTCAGACAAGCACATCACTCATGACGGTCAACACAATTCACCTGTCAGACATGGTGCTGTGCACAGTGACCTTGGACTACAGCTCATACACAGGAGACTAGTGACACATGTCACTGACGGAAAGGGACACACCTGGGCCTCAGATGACAATGGGGCATCTTTACAGTTTTGGCACACAAGTGTTGTCTCAGCATACACACGACTTGTGATAGTGTTACCAGGCTGAGAGAGTGCAACATGCATGTCAGACATAGTACAGCTAACTGGCTCAAACTCACCCCCTCCTTGCTGCTGTCTGGCCTTCAACTGCCCATCCAGGTCAGGGAAGACCACCATGAGTATCCGTAGCATGTGGGGGGGCGAGGGTCCGTCGTCCGCCCCTCTTGCGAGGAGGTGACAGCTTCAGCTGGACCCTAGCAATCCTCCAGGTCCAGCCACGGAGGTCCTGCCACCTCTTCTGGCAGTGGTGGATGCAGCGTTTGAAGACCCCCACAGATCTCACAGCCCGGACGATGGTCAACCAAATCTCCTGCTTCTGATGGGCGTCGACCTGTAAGGATGACATAGTGACACACTATTACTACACATGCGACATGTTTGTATATCACACACGTGAACATATAGGTCATTGGTAGTAGGGCAGAAGATGCATCAAGGTTTTCAAAGTATCAGCAGGGGCAGTTGTCCTGTGTGTAAGCCTGACCTCACAACATGAGTACAGTGCATGAGATGAAATAGCACAGGATACACTTTTACTTCACTGTCCCTGTCCAGTACATGATTCTACACACTGTGAGAATTACAATGACTCTGTGTGCATGCATGTCCTTGGTGAGCAGAATGCCAGTAGTGCCTGTTAGGGGACATGGTGTACTGAGAAGTCAGTGCAATCAACACTCACCTGCTCCCCTGGTTTCCCATATAGCTTGCTGTACTGTGGAAGGAGGCTGTCCAGCAGGGCCTGGTTCTCCTCCTCTGTGAAGGCTGGTGCCCTCTCCACAGAATGTGCCATTGCAGACTCCAGAGGATGCAGAGACAGCAGTAGTGGCAGGGTGTGATGTAGGCAAGTAGCAAGTAGTGCAAGCAAGTGAAGTCTCTTGGGAACAGACAGCCTTAAATCTGTGCTGCAGAGGCGATTCTGTCCCATGGGTCCAAAGAGATAGGTCAGAGACTTTCGCATTATCCAAATTTGTGCAATCCATCACATTGCATGCCTCGGACATGCCTACTGCGTCCTTCAAATCTTACTGCATCATGGCCCTATAGAATTGGATACATTGTTGTTGTTGCCCAACCGATTTTGTGTGCATGCGATTCGTACACCCTGCTAAAACGCGTCTGTCCCCATGACGACAAATATCCAATGTGTGCGTCTGGCTCGGGCTAGCAGTGTACGCCGCTTCTTTTGAATACTCACCCGCGTCTGTACCACAGAAGGCTTGTTTGGTCTTTTTCTGTCTGTTTCTGTTTGATTTAGTTGAGCATGACGGAGACGTTCAGTTTGCCGCCACGGAAGCTTTCTGCAGCATTTGCGGGGTCATCCGAGTCGGTCCAACTCACGTTATGCTATGTTGCAGCGTTCGCGTACGCGACGGTCTCGTCGGGCTCTTTTATGGGCGACTCACTGGTTTCCGTACTTGTCAGTCGTACGTATTGTGCTCCGTGCGAGTCGTTTGTATTTCACACGCATTGCATCGTACTGCGTTGGTCGTACAGCGCGGCTACGTGTCGGTCGCAATACAGTCCCGGTTCGTGTCGGTTGGTACGGTTTCCGACCTGGATCGGAATCGGGCCCTTAAAAGGAAGAAAAATTACATTAAGGAGGAGGCTGACATTTTGGTAAACTTTGTGGGAGGCCACAATCGAGAACACTCTCATTTGAACCGAGAAACAAGCCACGTGTCAGAATGTCACCTGTCAGTACAATGTGAGTCTAAATAATGTGAAGTGCTTGTTTGCCAGGAAACAGTTGGCAGGTTTAGTCCGTGGTGGGAGGCCTAGAGAGAGCTGCAGGCTTTCACTAATCGCCAGTGTATAATCAACGCCATTTACTGCCACCAGTTGCATGACCCTAATTAATGTTTCAGAGACAACTTTCATCAGTTTATGCAAGGTTCATTTATGAGAGCAAATGGCAACATGCTTCTGTTCATGCCATATTTTCAGCTGACAGCATTTAATCTATGTATGTTAAATGGTGGATTTCCAGCATACTAGCGGGATGCAAGTTTGATTCTGGTTTATAAAAAGGAGCCTTATAATCCCTTGTTTCTTTCTGAATGAACTCTCCCTGAAACAATAATAAGATCTATGGCAAAATTATTGTGACTACATTCAAAGTTGGGGTTTGGTGATGAGTGTCATTTCAGCTATCCATGTGGGTTTTTAGAAAAAAAACATTAAATCATCAATGTATGTTTACTCACCTGGATAACAGAGATTGAACCATACATGTGAGCTCCTTATTTGCAACATTCATTGACCTGAAAAATGCTTTTGAGAGAGTTCTTAGAGCAACCCTATGGTAAAAATTAATTGGATTACAAATGGGCAACTAAACATAATATGTATCCTACAACATTGTGACTATGGGGTAATATCTAAGCTGGAGCCAGAATCCTTGTAGAATTGCCTGAGTATTCATAACATACTTCACGAGGGATATGTTTTTCCCCAAATTCTTTTTAATATATTTGTCTCAGATCTTCTTACTAATGGTAACATGGGGGCATTTTAGCACTGAATCTGAAGATTCTATTGATATATGTGGGTAATTCTGCTTTGGAAACTAAGACGCCAAGATGGCTGCAAACAAATTCAGAAAGTCTGTATGAATAAACATCCAACAACAAGTATCAAGCGATGGTTAATACATTTGAAATATAACATACTGGATATTGTATAATGGGAAAAGTCTGGTTGAGAGAATTAACTCATTTAAATATCTTTGCTACTACTTGGAGCCACGTATGAGGTAGGGACACCATGCTGACCTTTGGTGATCTTCAGTTGTTCCTATCATGAAGCATTTGGCAAATTTAGACTAGCCCTTTGGTGGGTTTACAATATGTAGAAAGTGAAAACATGAATATACCAGAGAGGGGAAGAGAGAACTAGATGAGAAAGAAAAAGGAAAGGGTCTGTGCTCTGGAATCTTCTATGGTTCATCTACTATGTTTCAAGATTCTGGACTTCAGCAGTAGGGGGCTCATGGAATATGTTGCTTAACAAAGGTATGCACAGACTTAATTTCAAGTTATCTTTTATACCTTAGCTCTTCCTTATATCTATTTCCCAATTTTGTGACAAAATATCAGCTACTACAATACTGTGACCCAAGTCGTTTGTGTCAAAAATATTTTCAACAAAAATATCGAGTTTACATACGTTTGGGGCAATTTATGAGGTTGTTTGCCTTGCTCTTGCACCACGCAATGAGGTGCAAGAGCAACACAAACCTTCATACAGATTTTTTAGGCCATGCAGAGCCACTTTATATGGCTCTGACTGAGTTAAAAAATCTGGAGTAACACAACGTCCCAGCTTTGTGTTATTCTGCCCTGGGAGATTGTTCCCATGCAAATCCCATGTTTTTGTATGCATCCCCAGATTTACAAGAACTTGTGAACCTGGTGATGTGTCAAAATCTTACACCTTCCCAGGGGTGGCGTAACAAGGAGAAATATCTCTATTTCTCCTCATTCCTTCCTTTTTCTGTGTGCTGCATTCTGTGGCACACATAGAAAAATAAATATGCCTCCTAGGATTGTTTTTGTGCAGGAAGATGTCCCTTTCTGCACAAATAAAATCCTGCATGCAAAGCAGGCACCCTCGCAACATGGTGCAAGGGTGCCTTTGTTGGCACTGGGCAGCCCATTGTGCACCAGCGAATGGGAAAGGACAGGAATGTGCTGTATTCCATTAAGTACTGTGCATTTATGACCTTTTCCTGTCATGCTTTGCAGTGCAGCAAGGTGACTTGCAGCGCTGCGCTGCATCACAAAGCTCACAAATGAGCCCCTTTGTATGTACAATACCAAAATATTGTGTCAAAAATATCAGGGAACAGAATTTCGACAAAAAGGGTAAGTGTGATGAAATAATAATATATGTAACATTATATGTAATCTAATGTAAGAGCATCTACGTATGAATGTACCAATTATACTAATGTCATCAATTTAATGTAAACTTAATGTGTATATAACCTACTGACTGTTGCCAGTATGTAGTTATAGTTAGGACCAAAGTTTCCATAGGAAAAGTGTTTTTTGTTTTGCAAATAACTTTGGTGCTGCTTGACGAACATTCGCAAACTTTTAAAAAAACATCCCTTTTTTGGTTCAGCTGCTGTGTTTAAAGTTTCGGGTTGACCCGTCAAGCAAGGGCTGAGAAAAATGGGGGTCCCTAAGCACATTTTCCTCATGTCAGTGAGGACATTTAATTTTTTGAACACAACTACAGCCCAAACTGCTGAACTGAATTACACCAAATTTGGAAGAAAACTAGATGTTGGTCCAGTAAGCGTGCTTTTGTAATTGGATGTAAATCCATTCAGTAGTTTCAGAGATATTCAAGTTTTAAAATCATAGATATCTGGGGATGCAAGTCCTTGCAGTGGACTCGCGAAACCTACTAAAATTTGATTGGCTGCCAACACTTCAACCAGGAAGTGTTTGCACCCATTTTGGGACTCGGCTTGAAGCTACAAAAATAAAGAAAAGTGGGCAGTGTAGGAATACCCTGACCCCCAGATATGGTGGGGGGTCCATCAGGGACCCCACCGGGTGCTGAATTTTGCCATGGATATGTGTGGCTTTTAAATGAAGCCCCCAGGTGGCTCAAACCCGGGGGAAGTGTTTATTAATTATGCGGGGGTACCCATGGCATACCCCGCACCCTGGGGACTGCCACCTCCCAGGGCAAACAATAAAATTAATGATGTGGGGGCCTGCACTGCCCCCCACAGCCCCCGGGACTGCCACCTCCCCAGGTCTATATGTAAGATTAGTGCATGGGAGGCCGTATGACCTCTCCCTCAGCCCCAGGGACTGCTACCTACCCGGGGCAATCTTTACATTCTATACAGGGATTTCCCTGGGTAACCCCCATGCCTTATAGACCACCACCTCCACAGAGCAAATGTATTAATGTGGGGGGTCCATTAGGCCCCCCGCAGCTCCAGGGATTGCCACCTCCCAGGGCTAAATATGAAACTAATGCGGGTGGCGCACGCCTCCCCCGGCAGCCCTGGGGACAGCCACCTACCCAGGGTTAAAGTGAGAAAAAAGTACAGGGGGCCCACGGGGCACCCCCACAGCCCTTGGAAAACCACCTCCCCAGGACTGTGTCCAGCAATGGCTCCCCTACTGGATCCATATATGGCCCTGGGGACCTCCACCCCCCCTGCAAGGTCCTGGGGTCACCACCACTCAGCAAACGGGCCTCCTGGCTTACTGCTGGTTGGGGAATGAAGTCACTTGTGCTCCAGAGGGTTCTTGGGGGCCAACTATCCCTCTTGTTACTTCCTGTAACTCCCACACAGCAGGATTGCTGAGAGGGTGTTGGAGGCTACGTCCCCTTTTTGCACCACTCTGCAAACATGCCTCCTGGTGCACTGCTGGTTGAGGGATGAAACCCCCTTGGATGCTGAGGGTCTTTGGGGGGCCTGGAACCCCTTCTGTTACCTCCAGTACATCCCAGATAGCGGGACTGCTGAGAGCTGGGTGGAGGCCCCGCCCCGGTCTCCACCACACTGCAAATGTGACTACTAGTTAAGAAAACATAGAAATTCACTGAAAGAGCCAAAGGTTACAGGGACGTTATAGTTCAGAAATGGAATAAAATAACTTAGAAATCCATTGGAAAAAACCAAAGGTTACAGGGACGTTATAGTTAGGCTCAGGTTTCACTCATACAGAACCAGTGAAATTCAAAAGTTATAGTTAGCTGAGGTAACTATAACTCAAGTACTCTGCAATGCACTGCACAGTCACTCATATACCCCTAAACTCACATATACTGCCTTTCACATTCCCAGTTGCTCACCCATGTAATACTGACACTGTCACTTACTTACCCACACACCAATACACATACTCACTCCCCCATACAGTCCCACACACATGCACACACTAACCCATACAAGCACTGACTCACCTGCTACCCATCCATACATGCAGTCACACACCCCCTCACCCACCCACACAGCCATGCAGACAACCATACAGGTACTCAGACAACCAATCATTGACCAATACAACCACTCACCTACCCAATCACACACCCATTCAGCCAATTAGACACCAACTGACAGACTGATACAGACATTCACACAACCTGCCACTCAGACATACATTCACTGATACACCTAATCACTAGCTTATACAGTCAGTCATGCACCCACTGAATCATCCATACAGGCAGTCATACAGCCACTGATTCACCAGTACACCTTGGTGTATATATATTTAACACTCATAAATGTTTTTAAAACACTTACAGTCACTGGATAATTGCATTGGTGATGTCATCAGTGATGTCATTTGAGATGTAAAAGACAGCAGAGAACTCTGAGTAGTTCCCAAGTTTAGGTGGAGAGCATCTCCTGTATAAAGTATCATCAACATCAGCAACACTCAAAATTTGCTCACCTCAAATCTCTGCATTTCTATTAAAATCTTTACGTGTAGGATTAGCAGAGTGCAAAACACAACCGAGATAGAAAGGGACAGAGTCTTTTGCCATTTATACAGAAAATCTTTTAAGCATAGGATTAGCACAGTGCCATCCATGCCGAGCTGTAAAATCACAAAAACCTTTTACCATTCCAGGCACAGTGTTACAGTTTTGAATTGGTAAAATACCAACCAAGCCAACCTGAAATGAATAAAAGCAACCCCTGACACATGTTTTGCTATCATTATAGCTCTTCAGAGAGGTTTACCCATGTCCAGACACAAGGGAGCACCCAGGACACATCAAAACAATACCCTTTCAGCCATATGCAAAAAAGAAGCAGAGAAGTTTTTGTGGAGAGAAGCTCCTGTATAGAGCACCCTCAACACCAGTGACACTTTACATTTTCTCACCTCTGCTTTACTATCAAAATCTTTAAGCATAGGATTAGCACAGATTTGGGGGTGATCTGTGCAGTGGGGACTGAGAAATAGGGGTGCAAAAAAAGGTGCATTTGTAATGTTAATTCCTATAGGAACGCGTTGTCGAACCTACAGCTCAAACCACTGTACAGAATTACACCAAATTTGGCCGAAAGGTAGATGTTGTTAGCAGATTGTGCTTTTTGTTATTTGGTGCAAATCTGTTCAGTAATTTATGTGAAATTAAATCTGAACAATATAGTGATATCTCTGTCAGCGGTTATTTCGCAGCGGTTTCATGGGGATCACGGTTAAATCACAAGTTTGTGTGTCTATCGGAATGCGCTGGACGCAATCTGAGCAGAAATTGCCATCACCATTTTATCAATCAGGAACAGTTCCCGGGGCTGAAAATTTGTGTGAAAGGTAACACAAGGGGTCAGGGTGGAAGTACTCTGAACCCTATGTTTGAGAAATGGGGGTGTTAGTGACATAAGATATGTTTCCAAAATTGTTTTTTTTAATCATGCATGATATTCGTGACAATGACGCGACCGCCAGTGCGGCCCCCCTGTGTACCATCATAGGGACATCACAACTATCGTGATGTCTTCGTGAATATTAGTGGAAAGATAAAACAAAAAGTATCTGTATCTATATACATACCTTCGCTGGTCACAGACTCATGTACCTACTCACATATGTACTCAGACACTTATACACCCACTCACCTAACCACTCAGACACTAATGCACCCACTCACAGACCCATGTGTGTACTCAGATAAGCATTCAGAGGCTCATGCACCCACTCAAGGATGCACTCAGAGAATCATACGCCCACTCATATACATAGTCAGAGACTTATACACCCACTCACAGACCCACTCTGACACTCACGCACCCACTCACAGACCCATGTGTGTACTCAGATAAGCATTCAGAGGCTCATGCACCCACTCACAGATGCACTCAGAGAATCATACGCCCACTCATATACATAGTCAGAGACTTATACACCCACTCACAGACCCACTCTGATACTCACGCACCCACTCACAGACCCACTGAGAGACTAATGCTTTCACTCTCATACCCACTGAAAGATTGATTCACCTACTCACAGATCCACTCAGACTGAAGATAAACATAGGTTTTGACTCCCGTTTGTTTTCGCGATTACTCCACGAAAATATTGCTAACGTGTAGATAGGGAACTCATTTTGAAAGAGAGGGAAAGGGTTAACAGATGCTAAACATTCACAAATGGAGATAAAGTAGTCTAAAGTGAATGACATGATTTGATTTGCTGTCTTTCTCATAATCATAGAGTGGAAAGTTGAAGAGGTAGCCATTTTATATTTGCTTTGTATGAGAGTGGTGTACCATTCTTGTGCTTAGTTTTTACAAATCTGAACTGTGTCAAAACTATCCAGAAAGAGCTAAAACAACAATATAATACATGAACTCAATTCACTGGTATGCATATAACTTTTTAATTATCTAAAAAATGTACTTTAGAAATGAAGATGTATATGAGAGTTTGAATAAAAAAAAAGAGTATCACAGTGATATGAAAAAAATATATCAGATGAACTGTATCTGGAAATGGGTATGTGTTTAAGATGTAAGTACCTTTGAAAGTTACAATGACCAATGCCTTTAAAAATGACAATGTTTGAAATGCCTAAGCATCATGTGCAGAACAGACAGATCTATGTTATTTGAAGTCTGGGAATTGTAGTACTTTTAGTCAGATTATTAAACAGGAGAAGTGTAGTCATGAATAACAGATAAGAAAATGTGCTGCACCTGTAAATGAATTATAAAGTAGTAATATGTATTAAGTATTTATTAGGAAGTGTTTGTCAGAGTGGTTTTAAACGTATATGGCCGGTTTGCATATGTTTAGATGGTGAGATATGATTTTTATGGTTGCAAATAGTTATACATAAGATGAGACTCTTGAGCTTACTTAAAGATATAGAGAACTGTATATTTTTGGAAGGATAACCTGGAGGTGTATATCTATTATGAAATCACATATATGTTTACATGGTGATTTATGTTCTTTGAGGCTGTTGAAACTTTCATGTATATGGTGAGGGGTGGTGCATTTCTTTAAACATGCTCTGTTTAAAATTAAGGAGGGTTAATAGTGCGGAATGTCTCTTGAGAGTTTGTGTGCTAGCTTCACTTAGTGTGCACGTTTTCTTTGAGAAATGCTAAATATATGTTTTAAGGACACAAGAACTTTTTGAGGAATGATGTAGGTATGCCAGTAAGAAAAGGTTTTGTGCTTTGAAAAAGTGAGAATTGTTGTTTTCAGTTTTAGAAAGTTACTGATTCAAGTGCACGCTGAGTAACAGAGCAATGAAAGCTCCTAGAGAGTCATTTATCCAATTTTATATCAAGTGTGATATCTAGATTTCACTCACACATAGCTCAGTAGAAAAGGATAGAAATACTAAAACAGGTAGTTTGATACTGGCAGAAGGACTTACACAATGAGTCATAGATATAGTCACAACTGTTATGTATCTAACAGCAATAGAGGTACTTTCAGAGTAGACCAGGCACTACTCAGGCACACATCCAATCATCCAGCTACTATTCAGGCATTCATCGAATCACTCACACACTGTCTACGCACTTATTCAATTACTCAGGCACTACATATGAACTCTTACAATCATGCAGGCACTAATTATGGAGGCATTGAACTATGCAGGCACTACCCATGCATTCATCCAATTGCCCAGGCATTAACCGTTTACTTATACAATTACCAAGGCTGTACCTATACATTCATTCAAACACCCGGGCACATCCTATGCACTCATCACAACACCCACTTAAAACCCATGCACTCATCGCAATACTGAGGCACAACCCATGCACTCATCAAAACAGTCAGGCACTAGTCATGCACTCATCTAATTATGCAGGGAGTGCCATTGCAGTGAACATATCACCCATCTAGTACCTATGCACTCATTCATTTACTGAGGCAATCATTTTTTTTTTTTATTGAGCATATTCAGTGTACAGCAAGATCATCAATGAGCACATGCAAATTGATTAACCAACTTAGCAACTCGTGCCAGTGGCATACATATCAATCAGTTACCGTGCAACAATAATCTGCATAGTGTAACAGGGTATCATGCTTATCAACATAATAATTGTACATTCAGCATTCTGCATTACCTGGGGACTCAACCTGCGCGACAGATTGCAGGTATTGTAACAGTGGTTCCCATATATCGTTAGGTCTAGAGGAGGTGGGGAGTTCTTCCGCATATAGCACCAGATTATCCCGGCAGCCCGCCAGATCTTGAAGCCATCGTGCAGTCGTTGGCCCAGCCGCGCTCTCTCACGTCATTGCCACACGCCTCTTGGCCATAAGTAAAGCCACTCCCACCAATTTACCTGTAGCCCCCTTCACAGAGGGCACCAAACCCAGCAGGCATACATGTGGTGAGCACTGCAATTCCAGACCAATCATTTTGGACAGTGTGCAAATCACTCCCTCCCAGAACAACGCCACCCTGCGGCACTCCCAGGACAAGTGCCAAAAGTCGGTACCCGCAGCTCCACATCTCTTACATGTGTCAGTGTCTCGAAGCCCATATTTGAATAGCTTATGTGGAGTATAGTACGCTTGGTGTATGTACTTAAAATGGATTATACGAAGGTTACCATTAGAAGTAAGGGCCCCAGTGAGTTGGCAGCAATATTCCCAGTCCTGTAGTGTCAGCGGTGGAGCTAAACGAGCATTCCATTTCTCTAAACTTTTGTTGTGTGGCAGCGGCTTCTCCTCTCTAGCAGAACGATACAGTTTGGTGAGAAGTTTACGTCGTGTTGGACTGACAAGCATGGTGTGAAGAGTTTGTAATGCTAAGGGTTCCGCAGGGAAGGTGTGATAGTGGGCCTGTATCGCTTTCTTTAACCTGTGGAATAGGAATATGAATAATGGTGTTTTATTCTGTATGTAACTGAGATCACTGTCCGATAAAAAGACGCCGTCAGGAAACAGATCTTGCATTTTAACTATCCCTACCAGATGCAAAGCGCTCATAGAACCCGCCTCATTAGTCACAGACAGATCCGAGTGAAACGCAAGAGGTAGAAGAGGGGAGTATAATGGTATTTTCCCTGCCATGCGACCTAATGCCTGCCAGGCCCCTATAGTGGTATCAACAGTGTTTATTTCGGAGCGGGGAGTCTGTCTCTTAGAGTACGTCAGCATGAGCTCCGTGGAACAGGGTGGGCATCTCAATCCTCCACCACCACATGTGGGATGAAGTCATGCGCGCCAAACCAATAGTGCGCGTATTGTGCGTGGGCGCATAAATAATACAGATAAAAATCGGGCACGCTAAAGCCCCCGTGTTTGTAATCCAGAGTAAGTGTTTCCCAGTTCACACGGGCCTGTTTACCCCCCCAAACGAGTTTAAGGAGCAAAGAGCGCACAGCTTTAAAAAAATGTTTAGTTAGTGGGATCGGCATGTTGCTAAAAAGATATAAAAATTGGGGCAGCACAACCATCTTAATTAACGTGATACGGTCAGCCAGGGACAGGGGAAGTTTCACCCATCTGTCCACCTTCCGTTCCAGCTTCGCGCACGCGGGGCCGTAATGCTCACGAATAACCATGTCAGGGTCTCAATGTACCCATATCCCCAAGTATTTCATGGGGTCCACGGACCATTCAAGTGGGAATTTGAGTTCATGAGGTGAGGTGCATTCCGTCAGTGGTACTATCACCGATTTAGCCCAGTTAATATGCAGGCCTGAGAACAAACCAAACCGAATATACTCACGCAGTACTGGTGCCATGAAAGTGTGTGGTTCCCGTATAAAGAGCAACATGTCATCCGCGTATAGTGAAATGCTGACTGAGCGGTGGGTAAAGCGGAGGGCCGCGGCCCGATGTCGCTGCCTAATGATACAGGCAAGAGGCTCAAGTGTTAGTGCAAAAAGAAGAGGCAAGAGGGGGCATCCCTGGTGCGTCCCCCTAGTGATGCAGATAGGGTCCGACATGCTGCCCTCCACTCGGATACGTGCCGCCGGATCGGTATCAAGCAGGCGTATCCAGTGAACGAACATAGGGGGGAAGCCCATACGACGCAGAATGTAAAAAAGATAACTCCATACTATAGAGTCAAAGGCCTTGGCAGCGTCTAGCATGACAGCCGCGCTTGCAGCCCAGGATCGAGAATGTGAACGTAGCAAAAAGAGCACGCAAGTTATGCTAGGTTGATCGAGTGGGAATAAAGCCAGACTGGTCCGAGAGGACCAAGCCCTGCATGAGTGGTTGTAATCTGGTGGCCAATATTTTGGCCAGTATCTTGGCGTCTGTGTTTATGAGTGACAGTGGCCGGTATGAGTCACAGCGATAGGGCGGTTTATCCTTCTTAAGTAACATAATAATCAGAGCGTCCCGAAGGGTGGTCGGCAATTTGCCAGAGTCATAGGCCTCGGAATACATCTCCAGGAGGTGGAGAATTAGCTCCTCTGCATATTCCTTATAAAATTCGCTAGGGAAGCCATCAGGGCCCGGGGCTTTTTTGTTTGGGAGGGCCTTAATGGCTGCGTGCACATCCTCTTCCGTAATTGGTTGACAGAGAAACTCCCTTTGCCCATCCGACAACCAAGCAATGGCAATATCAGCAAGGTATGCATCTAAGTCATTACTGTCAGCCGCTCCCTGTGTAGTGTATAGCTATGCGTATGTAGTGCAGAACTATGCTAAGATCTCCGGGTTAGTGTAGTGGTCATGGCCAGCTGCGTCAGTGATCTTAGAAATAGTGTGTTGGTTCATACGATCCCTGATCTTGTGAGCCAGGTGTCGCCCCGGTCGCCCACCCTCCCCATACGCGCGGGCAACATGGCGTCTAGAGATATATTTAACCTCCCTCTCCGCTAGCTCAGTGTATTCCAATGTGACCTCTTTGATCGACGCCAGTGTCTGAGCGAAAGGTGAGACCTCATAGTCACGTTCAAGATCATGCAATGTGGTTTCAAGTTTAGTAAGCTGTCCACGCAAATCCTTTAAAATGCCAGCGGACGTGCTAATGCAAGTGCCCCGAATGGTGGCCTTGAAGGCCTCCCAGAGGGTCAGTGCATTGTCCACCGAGCCCTTGTTGTGGGTAAAGTATTGCATGATGGCGTCGCGATTGGTTGTGACATAGAGAGGGTCAAGTAGGGCCTCTGAGCGAAGGCCCCAGGTGAACGCACGGCGCGCAGTGTTTGGGAAGTGTAATGCCATGCGGACTGGGTTATGATCAGATAATGTGCGAGGCAACCCTGCTATTTGTGACACCCAGCCTCCCGCCATCTCACTCAGGAGCCAGTAATCTAGCCGGGACCAGCTGCTATGCGCCATGGAAACGTGCGTGCCCTCTCGCTTCTCCAAATTCCGCTGTCGCCAGACGTCTATCAGACCCAGTTCAGACATTCCCTCATTAATGACCTGGGCCGCCCTAGGAGATTGACCACCTCTGCCACTCGCCTTGTCCCTGGTAGGGTCTAAGTGTGTGTTGAGGTCTACCCCCACAATATCCCAGCCTCCGGTCAGCCGCGTAGTGTGGAGAGGATGCGCTCGAAAAAACCAGGGTCATCTATATTTGGGCCATATGTGTTTACTGCCCGCTAACTTCCCATGTACTATGGCGTATTGTCCAGCATCATCGATACAGGTTTTGAGCATGATGAGGGGAAGATGTTTCTTAACTAGCATAAGAACACCTCGTGAGTAGGAGGAATAGGAGGACACCAAGCGATAGCTAGACCACTGTGTCCCGACTTGCCTATCAGACTGCGGAGTCAGATGTGTCTCCTGTAATAGGGCAATTGCGACCTCGTGGCGATCCAAATACGCTAGGACCTGACGAATCTTTTTTGGAGAATTTAGTCCCCGTACATTCCATGTGAGACAGGTAATTGCAGTGTGAGTAGGATGCAGTGCAAAACATATTATACATTGAGCATGATACAACGATGGTGCATAAAGGTACATTTACAGTTATCACATTAATAGCAGTGAAGTCAGCCATGTAACCAAACCCTTTAGAATCCCCCCACCCCCTGTCACCCCCACCCACTTTAGTGATCCCACCATGCCAAAGCCATCCCGAACCTCCCAAATCGGACCCCGAGTGCAACACCAAGGGAGTAAACAACAATGGGGAACACCCATGAGGGAGCGCCGGAGCACAATACCCCTTCCGATGTGGTGGGAGGTGGCCGAGCAAAAGTGATAGTGTTACCTAGCCATTATCGTACAGTATCTCAGAATAATAAATGGACTACCCACATGTTAACAGTAGAAGTCGTAGGTAGCGAGGTGTTAACAATAGTACAGTTCAAACCCTTGCGTAATTTTCTAGATCCCATCTGTCAAGTCTCATGACAGCAAGCAAGCGGGGGCACCCCCAAAACAAATCAAATCGCAACAGGGGTTGAACATCAGTCCACAACTCACGTGACCTGATAGTGTCATTGTTTATCTGCTATCTCCACAGTGGTCCCGCTGCCACCGCCTGCTGCCGCGGTGGGGGACCGGCTGCATCGGGTTAGAGTCTTCGCAAAGTCCATTGCTGATTTTGGAGTGGTGAAGATCCTAGGTTTCCCATTATCATCAATGCGCAGCCGTGCAGGGTAGAGCATGGCATAGGATATCTGTGCTGAGATGAGAAGTTTCTTAACAGGCTGGTATTCCCTTCGAGCCTCCTGCACAGCTGCCATGAAATCAGGGTAGAAAGCAAGGGTGTTGCCCTCATGGGTTATAGTACCTTTCTCACGGGCCAGACGGAGGACAGCATCACGGTCCCGGTAATTTAACAAACGGGCAATGATGGGACTTGGCGGCGCGCCCGGGGGAGGGCGAGCAGCCAGAGATCTATGAGCCCGCTCCACAATTAATACCTGAGACAGGTGTTCAGCTCCGAAAATATCACGGAGAAGTTTCCCCATGTAGGTCTCAAGGCGGCCAGTGTTAGTGGATTCTGGCAGACCAGTAATGCGCACATTATTGCGTCTCGATCTGGCCTCCAAATCCTCATTGCGAGCTTGTATTACAGCCAGCACTTTCTCCATGGATGTCGCTCTCGTGGTCATCTGTTGTAGGCTATCTTCCGCGTCTGATATGTGTGTTTCCGCCTCCCCCAGGCGCAGCGCGTGTTTATCCAGTTTCTGCGACATATGATCCATGCGTAGGTTCAGATTGTCAATCTTCCCGTCAATGGACTGCAGGCTGGTTTGGACTGCAAGGAGAGTTTTGTCAATGTTAGACAAATGGTCGCCAGGTGCATCGATCTCTGAGTCCGAGACAGCCTGCTGAGAAGTCTTAGTTGACCTGCGGGGCTCGAAGGTGAGGCGGGGCTGACTGCGCTCATATTTCCCCATAGTGACATCCCTAGACCAAGATGCAGGTTATTGGGGGAAGCGTCAGAGCCCGGAGGGCGCCCGTGTCTCTGTTACCAGAGTTTCTTAAGCCGGGACCAAAGAGCAGGAGGGAGGGCAAAGCGTCGAAAATACTGAGACACGCACAGTAGTAGCCCAATACGCTGTCAGCAGGCCCACAAGGTGCCCCACAATCCGTCGTGTGATCTCTGTAGCAGCCATCCACCACTGCCAGTGATGTCGAGTATGCGGGGACAGTTCGGCAACACCCGGTCCAGTGGTCAAGGCCCGGGAATGCAAATGGCGGGGAGCGGCCTCGTAGTAGATTGCAGGGAGAGACGCCTCAGCACAGCAGAGCCTATGTCCGGACTATGCGAGGGCAGTGTGCTGTTTGATCAGATCCAGGCCATACCACACCTCCCAGCCGACCGCAGGAGATTGAGGCGAAGATAACAGTAGCGGCCATCCCCAGTTGTGTGACAGCGGGTGAATGGGGTAGGGAAGAGCCACCAGCTGTAGGTAAGCACAGGCGCCGCAGAATTCAGCAGTTCTCCTTAGGAGAGGGCCCTGCCTCACATCACGGCACAGTAGAGATGAATAGGGGGCCTCCAGGCCATCAACAGGATCAGCCGGGTATGACCAGCTGCCAGGCGAAGCACACCACACCGGTCAGCCGCCCCGGATCACAGGCGATCGCAGGCTGGGATGCAATCAGGGGTCTCCGCGCCCGGAGAGGAGTTGGCAGGCCACAGAGTCAGCAACAAAGAAGGCCCAATCGCTGCAGGGGAGAGAGGCCCTGCAAGAAGCAGCAGCGGGTTAGGCCTCGGTGCGGAGGGGGCACACACCGCAGCGCGCACTCGGTGCACCGGCTCACAGACAGCGGTATTTCGCGGTCGCACCGCCACAGGCCAGAGCCGAAGCGCTAAGCAGCAGAAGATCAATGCCGCCGATCCCCAGCCCGCAGCCAGAGCACCACGCAGGCCGGAGCCAGAAGCCGGTGCGCGTCCCAGTCAGTCCAAGAAACCGTACCAGGGCACCCGCAACAGCCGGCACAGCCCGCACGGCCCGCCAGGCACCGGCCAGGCAGTGAGATCCCCTCCCGCTACTCCCTGGCCACAACCGGCGCAACGCAGAACTCACCGCTACTCCGCGTATAGAGCCAGTCCCGGACCGCCATTTTGGTGCTGCAGGCCCGATAGCTCGCAGGCCCCTCTCTCGGCTCCCTGATCGCAAATAAGACAGCTCAGCACATCAAAAGCTGCCCACAACAATGTGCCACTCGTCTGCAGCAAGTAGGGCGTCGATGATGGCAGGTAAGCGAGGATAATGTACGGATTAATAGCTCGGCTGGCGGAGCTGATCTTTAGAGCGGCCATCTTGCTTTGCGCCCTCTAGCGCCCCTACTGAGGCAATCATCTTGTACCGATACATACCCTTGCACTAATACAATCACCTCAGCAGTACACTTGCTTTCATCCAATCACTCTAGCTTTAATAATTGACTCATGCAATCACTCAGACACTAGCCATGCACTCATCTAGCCAGGCACTATTGAAGCACTCATTCAATTATCCAGGCACTGCCCATATACTTATTTTAACACCCAGGCACTACCTGTTCATTTAACCAAAAGCACATGGGCAGCAGCCATACACTCATCAAATCACTAAACTCTACTCATGCACTCATCCAACCTGCCAGGTG
This sequence comes from Calotriton arnoldi, assembly GCA_963921515.1. Taxonomy (NCBI): domain Eukaryota; kingdom Metazoa; phylum Chordata; class Amphibia; order Caudata; family Salamandridae; genus Calotriton; species Calotriton arnoldi. Next base: position 1,313,807 of record CAWUFW010001538.1, read on the forward strand.
CTATGTATGCTTAAACAATCACATATTCACTCTATATATCACCCATATACTATGCATGCACTCCTGCAATCATCAAAGCATAGCGTTGTACTCATTTAATCATCCAACCACTATCTATGCATGAATTGAATTATTGAGGCATTAGTCAAGCACTTTTCATCATTTTAGGATGTAAGCTGTACACCTCTCAACAATGCAAACTTTAGTTAGGAGGTTGTACTATGTGAACATTCTTGCTTTATGTTTAGGAGAAATGTATAGAGCACTTTTGTATGGCACTGTGACAGAGGTAGAAAAGGTTTGTGATGATGTGCGGTTTCATTTTCTTTTGTCCAGAACAGGACTCTACGGAAAATGAAGAGTTGATAACAAGAGGAGTCACAGAACAGGACACAGGAATTATAGTTGATAGCTTTGAAGAAGAGATTACAAAATGTAACACAGTGTGTTCTGAAAAACCAGAGTCTGTTTGTATATGTTGTCGACACACTCACTTCAAGATTGAAACATGGACTGTTGACTTGTATTTAGAAAAGTGAAAAAGAAAATAATGATAACTGAGGAAAGTTTGCTGTGTACTTATTTGTAGAGGAACGCTTTGTCTTGTCCACACAGCAAGTTATATGTAAGTACTGTTACAATAAATTAGTTGATAATAAAATGCCTGCTAGAGCTGTGCTTCACAAGTTAGTACTGATTGCCATTCCAGAAACACTTCAAGGTTTATATGTTTATGAGTGACTTTTTATCCAAAGTATACTTTCATTTCAGGCTATAATCCATTTGGAGCCAAAGACAGGCACGTTACCACCAACAGAGCTGCAGAAAGGTCTAAAGGGTAGAGTTGTGTACTGGATTACTACTGATATCTCAAAATGTTCAACAGGATGCTCAAGAATTTTTAATGGTAATGCTATGACTAATAGAGGAGGAGGATGTGAATATCAATTAATTATTTGCTTTGTTATAAATGGAATCATAATTGTGAACATTGTGAATTCACCTCTAGCACTGAAATTAATTCAGAACGATTCCTCTACTTGATGTTACCAGATTGTAAAGCTGTGGCCTTCGAAAATGTAACCAAAAACGCCCTCAAGATATGACCTGTTCGAAGTGCAGATCAGAGCTTAGGTGTACCTTGCTACTACAAACGTATGGGAAATATGTCATGCTACAACGATGCAGAGTGAATGGTGCTAAATTAGAAACTGAAATTACAAACTTTGCAGCTGGAAAAATTTCCATTTCAAAAAGAAGTTTCACAACTATAGTAAACATATTTCATAAAGGAGTTAACCCTTTGTATGCTCATGACGAGCTCAGCTCGTCATGAGGCACAGTGGAGCTGTGCTCATGACGAGCTGAGCTCATCATAACTGCCGCGGAATGCCGCGGAACGCCTGTGCGGGACTAATTACCCTGCTGTGCTGGGCGTTCCACTGAGTGGGCGGGTTCGTGATGAGCTCAGCTCGTCATGAGCACAGCTCCACTGTGCCTCATGACGAGCTGAGCTCGTCACGAGCACCGCGGCTCTGCGGCGCGGCCCCCCCCGCCGCACCGCAGGGGAATTACCCCCGCAGCGAAGGGGTTAATATAACCTCTACACACTACACTATATATTTAAGAAGTCAAAGTGGATGGACAGAGTGCAATGACATAGAAATGTCATTCAAATCAAGATTACGTAAAAAGTTACCAAACTTATATCTGCTATTTCTAGAACCAAAGTACTAAGGACAGTTTAGGATAACAAAATTTACTATTGTGTTGACATGCATATGAATTATGAGTTTCTGAGACATTATTCGGCCTATTAGAGGTATTGTCTACAGCAAATTGTTAGAAATGAAAGACTCTTTTTAACTGGAGGAAAGGAATTTATAAAATATTACAGGACTACATTCTGTTACTACAGATAAAAACTAAACTGAGGTAATATAATACCAGCAGCCTTAAGTTGCATCTAAGAAGTCTCTTCTCAATTTCACCATTGTATCTTGTTTTGGTTGTCTAATGTTCAAAATGAAATCCTAATACATTTTTCTTTGTGTATATTTTTTCACAGTGCTTGAACTGCTGCAATGAAAAAGTGATAAAAATTAACAAGTATGGTTTTTCACTTCTGCAAACTTACATCCATAGTCTGCTCCAAGGTGTTACAATGGTGTTATAGTTCATGCAGAAGGTAGCAACATGCTTTAGTTTTGGTGCATTTCACTGCATCATCTCTCCACTTAAGCTGGAACTTTGTTGTCAGGAGTAGGGGCTGGAGGTCTGGAGGCTGATGATCTCTCTCCTTTTTTTCTCTGTGGAATTTCAAGTAACTCCTTCTGGTATATTTGTTGTACCATATGAATATGTTTTGCTTTGACCTGAGATAATGTTTTTTCACATATGCTGCACCTCACCAATTTAGTTGTGGTCTTCGATTTACCAGATAGAATGGTGAAAAAATCCCAAGATATGCTTTGTTTCTTCATTGCTGGTTCCTCATCAGAAGACTGTTCATGTGCAGCTGAGTCATCCTGGTGTTCAACAACTTCAAACTGTTGTAGGTCTTCCTCTGGTTCTTTTGATGCCATTTTGTTTTAGAAATAGCTCCAATACTTTGTCATTTATGTGTATGACTACTGACGTCAGCGCGACCTCGGGCGTTGTTGTGAAGAAGGAAAATGCATTTTTGATGTCGTTTTTTTCGCAAATGAATACAAAGTGGAAAGTTAAATTAGTATCTTACTAAACAGCTGCACTGAAACTTAAAGTAAAATATTTCTATGTATGTGTTTTACACTTAGTCAAAAACACGCGGTATTCGCGGTGTGCCCTTGGCAAATGCGACATCATCGTGAAAATTACAAATGTCTTGAAATAATATGATTAATGTACTTTTTAAATAAATTGATGACAAATTCTACAATAAGTGGTGCACCATGCAGATGTAATGTTCAATATCAAAATACAGGGACGTTATAGGCATGAAACAGACCTTAAAAAAAGTTAGAAATTCACTTACAAAAACAAAAGTTATAGGGATGTTATAGCTAGGAATTAGCATTTAAAAAACCTTAGAAATTCACTGGAAAAAAACAAAGGTTACAGGGATGTTATAGTAAGGCTAACATTTCACTCATATCAAACCAGAGAAATTCAGTAGTTATAGTTTGCTAAGCTAACCATAACTCGTGCCCTAGCAATACACTGCTTATGACATCACATATTACATCACTCATGACATGGTCAGTGACATCACTGATGACATCACTGATGACATCTCAAATGACATCACTGATGACATCACTGATGACATCTCAAATGACATCACTGATGACATTTGAAATGGCATCACTGATGACATCATCCAGTGATTGTGAGTGTTTCCTAAAAGTCAGGTAATTATAACTGCTGAATTTCTCTGGTTTTGTACAAGTGAAATGTCAGCCTAACTATATATATATACCCATAGCTCTCGTTCAATGTCGTGAATAAGGCTCATGTTGAGCTGAAACGTGTAGACATGTTGCCGGGATTATGCGAGCATTTGAATAAATACTAATGCTGTATTACGTGGAGTGCGGTCTCTAGTCTATATTATTGAAGTTGCTTTGAATATATATATATATATATATATATATATTCACTGAAAAAACCATAGGTTTCAGGGACGTTATAGTTACAAATTAGCATTTAAAAAACCTTTGAAATTCACTGAAAAAACCATAGGTTTTAGGGACAGTTATAGTTAGTTGGACATTGCACTCGTACAAAACCCGTGAAATTCCCCCGTTATAGTTAGTCCAGCTAACTATAACTCGCGCCCGCAATGCACTGCTGATGACGTCACATATTACATCACTCATGACATGGTCAGTGACATCACTGATGACATCACTGATGACATCTCAAATGACATCACTGATGACATCATCCACGTGATAATCTGATGCACCTCCTCACACCCTAATATAACCTTTGATACACCCACTCTAAATTACAGACTGCCATTCGCAAAACCATAGACACTCCAACACCAATAACTACACACCCACTCACTGATTCTTAGGTCTACGCACACATCCACTCACTCACCCGTACAGTCACTCATACTTACGGTCACTCAGTACAGGACTATCATATGCACTCATACTCCTATATAGACACTCAAACACCGCCACTCATCCATAGAGGTACTCACACACCTAGTCAGTCATGCAAATAATTAAACACACTACCATTTACTCACCTATACAGTTATACACACACCAGCTCACTTACTCATACAAATAGTAGCACATTCTTACGCTCTTATACAATCACTGATACAAGCACACACTCATCCATACAGCCACTATCACAATCACTCACTCTCGCTTATAGCTATTTATATACTCCAACACACATATATACTGCCTTTCACATATGTAGTTACTCACACATGTACCACTGGGACATACATTCACTCACTAACACACTCTTACACACACTTACCCACCCATACAGTCTATCACAGTTGCACTCTTGAAACCATCCACCCAGTGAATCACCCACTCACACATCTATGCACAGAGTTGCACACACCCCTCCCACACAAACACTCAGGCACCCATACAGATACTCAGACAAGCATTCAATAACTCATATAGACACTCAACCAGTCAATGTTAGCCTATGGAAGAAAATTCAAGTTACTGGTAAGTACGGTTAAAATTACTTTTCAGGACCAGTACTGGGCTGAAAGATGCAGCACTGAGGTCTCTCCTGATAACAGGTGAGTAAATCAGAATTCGGATTTCGGCTGATTTTAGAGGAATATTTGTATGTTTCAAAAATCAACACTTAGAAACTTTTTCAGCAAAAAGCAGGCAATGATATCCTATGGAAGGAAATTCAAGTTACTGGTAAGTACGGTTAAAATTACTTTTGAGGATCAGTACTGGGCTGAAAGATGCAGCACTGAGGTCTCTCCTGATAACAGGTGAGTAAATCGGAATTCGTATTTCGGCTGATTTTAGAGGAATATTTTAAAGTTCCAAAACTCCACACTTAGAAGAATTTCCAAGTGAAACCAGTCAATGTTAGCCTATGAAGGAAATTCAAGTTACCGGTAAGTACGGTTAAAATTACTTTTCAGGACCAGTACTGGGCTGAAAGATGCAGCACTGAGGTCTCTCCTGATAACAGGTGAGTAAATCAGAATTCGGATTTCGGCTGATTTTAGAGGAATATTTTAAAGTTCCAAAACTCCACACTTAGAAGAATTTCCAAGTGAAACCAGTCAATGTTAGCCTATGAAGGAAATTCAAGTTACCGGTAAGTACGGTTAAAATTACTTTTCAGGACCAGTACTGGGCTGAAAGATGCAGCACTGAGGTCTCTCCTGATAACAGGTGAGTAAATCGGAATTCGTAGTTCGGCTGATTTTAGAGGAATATTATAAAGTTCCAAAACTCCACACTTAGAAGAATTTTCAAGTGAAACCAGTCAATGTTAGCCTATGGAAGGAAATTCAAGTTACTGGTAAGTATGGTTAAAATTACTTTTGAGGATCAGTACTGGGCTCAAAGATGCAGCACTGAGGTCTCTCCTGATAACAGGTGAGTAAATTGGAATTCGTAGTTTGGCTGATTTTAGAGAATATTTGCACAATGGTGAGTGAAGGGGGTGGGACCTGAGGTGACATGTCTGCAAACACGCCCTGTGGCGCGTTTTAAGTTGGAGAATTAATTCCTCCTCAATACAGAGGGTCCCTAGGGGCCAACTAGCCCACCAGGTACCTCCAGTATGGTGTTCAGAGGCCACGCCCCTTTTTACACCTCTCTGCAACGCAGCTCTGTGGCGCTTTCTGGACATACATGGTGGGCTAGTTGGCCCCAAGGGACCCTCAGGATTGAAGGGGATTTAATTCCACATCTTAAAACGCGCCACGGGGCCTGTTTGCACACATGTCACCTGAAGCCCCGCCCCCTCCCTTCACCACTGTGCAAACGTGCCCCGTGGCGCGTTTTAAGTTGGGGGATTAACTCCCTTGAATCCTGAGGGTCCCTGGAGTCCAACTAGCCCACCATGTACCTCCAAAAAGCGCCACAGAGCTGCATTGCAGAGAGGTGTAAAAAGGGGCGTGGCCTCTGTACACCTCTCTGCAACGCAGCCCCCTGGCGCATACTGGAGGTTCCTGGTGGGCTAGTTGGCCCCCCGGGACCCCCAGTATTCAAGGGGAGTTCGTTCCCCATCTGCAAACGCGCCAGGAGGTGCGTTTGGAAACTGCTGCAGCGAGGGGGCGGGGCCTCCATCACGATGCCGGTCTTTTTTTACTTTTTTTTTGTATGGGATGGGGGCTGCGTGGCCCCCCTTCCCTCGGCCTCTATTGGGCCCGGGGACCCCATCCCCCGGGGCATGCCCTCTTTTTTTCATTTTAAAAATATTTGGAGGGGGGCTGCGTGGCCCCCCTCCTCAGGCGATTTAAGGCCCCGGGGACCCCATCCCCCGGGGCCGGCCTTGCCCTTTTTTTTAAATGTATTTAATTTTTTTTGGGGGGGGAGGGGGGCTGCGTGGCCCCCCTCCCGGGCCACTACTTGCCCCGGGGACCCCATCCCCCGGGGCTGGCCCTATCTTTTGGGGACCGTGGGGGGACCCCAACTCCCCCACGGTCACGCCGGCTCCCCGCGTCCTGCGGGAGCCGGCATTGCTTTTCCACATGGGGAGCTGCTAACATGCAGCTCCCCATGTGGAAAGCAATTTGCTTTGAATTTTGAAGAGAGAGCAGGTTTCCTGCTCTCTCTTCCAAAATTCAAAGCAGTTTGCTATGACAGGACGGGAGCCGCGAGGCTCCCGCCCTGCCATAGCAAACTACAGTGTCCCGGGGTAGGCACCCCAGGACACTGCAGGAGCCGGCCCTGGGGGTGGTGGTCCCCAGGGCCATCATGGGCTCCAGGAGGGGGCCGCGCGGCCCCCTCCCAACAGGTTGAAAGCCCCGGGAGGTAGTGGTCCCTGGGCTCTGAGGGTCCATAACGGACCCCCATATTTAATGATTTAGTGCCCCGGGAGGTGGCGGTCCCTGGGCGTGTGGGGGCTGGAGCCCCCCACACAACTAATTATAATTCTAAAAAGAAGCCCCGGGGGGTGGCGGTCCCCGGGACTGCGTGGGAGGGCTCAGAGCCCTCCCGCACCATTTGTTTAAAGTCCCGGGGGTGGTGGTCCCCGGGGCTTGGGGGCCTTAGAGGCCCCCCATATAATTATTAATGATCCCCCGCATGCCCCCGGGACTTGGCCCACCCGGGGCCAATTAACTCACGAGCGCGGGAGTCCGCGCTTCGTTTTTTATCGGCAGGATCCGCGCACCCAGCGCGTTTTTTGCCGATGTTTCTACCCTGCCCTCTTTTGCGTTTTGCGCAGTTTTTTTACTGCTTTCTTGTTCCTCGGTTCTACCGAGGAATAAGATGGCTGCCAACACTTCCTGGTTTGGAGTGTTGACAGCCAATTAGCATGCAGCTTGTGATCGGAAGGGTGCGCGGATCCACCGCGGCCATAGATATCAAAACGTTTATTTTGGATTTTCTCAGCAACTACTGAACGGATTTACACCATTTTTAAAAGGGTGCTTTCTGAACCAAGCACTACCTTTTTGCCAAATTTGGTGTAATTCCGTTCAGCAGTTCGGGCTGTAGCCGTGGCTAAAATTTCCTATGGGAATTAACATGGAGAAAACACGTTTTGGGACCCCCCTTTTTTCTCGGCCCCCGCTTGATGAATCACCCCGAAACTTTCAAGGCAGGAGCGGACTGGAGCGCCCCACTAGTTTTGAAAATTTTGCGATGATTCGTCAAACGACGCCAAACTTATTGGGAATAGAATGTTATGAATTTCCTATGGATAATAGGTCCTAACTATAACTATCTACTGCCACCCTTGCACTTTGCTATTGTAGGCTTCGTATGGAGAGGCTTACCATTATAATCAAATAAAGCCCCTTGAAGTCAGCTCCTGTCAGTGCCGTGCTTCATTTCTGCCCTGGAAGTGTGTGGAAAGCTGAGCCCGAGTGGAGGGCAACCATTTGGAGCAAATGTGTAAAATATATATATATATATATACATATATACAGTACTAACCTTTTTCGACCAATTAATGATCATCAAACAATGACGGATCTTCACAAATTTTTCAAAACTAGTTTGCTACTCACTTCAGCTGCTGTCCTGAAAGTTTCTGGGTGCTTCGTCAAGTGTGTTTTCCCCATTCATTTTCCATTAGGATTTTAGACACAACTACAGCCAGAACCACTGAATGGAATCATACCAAATTTGACAGAAAGCTAGATCTTGGGCCAGAAAGAGTGCTTTTTGCGATTAGGTGTAAATCTGTTCAGTAGTTTTTGAGATAAAAAAGGGAAAACAAATGTATATATCTAGAGGTGTCAATCCTTTAGGAATCCATCATTGTGCTACACGAACCGACGTACCAAGATCAATGTGGTGATTGTGTGGCCGCAAGCTGAGTAGAAAGTTGCAGCTTCCATTTTGTATGGTCGAGGGAGGTAAAAATGTATTAAAAACAAATAGAAGGGGTCAGGGTAGAGGTACCGTGACACCATAGGTGTAATATCGGGGTCTGTGAGGGATCCCTGATGGGCAAGAAAATGCCCTAAAATGTTTTTTGCAGACCCACTGAAACACTCTCACACCTACTTAGAGACCCACTGAGACACTCATGCACCCACTCAGAGACCCACTGAGACACTCACACACCCACTGACAGCCTCACTGAGACACTTGCACACCCACTCCCTTACCTACTCAGACACTCACACGTGCACTCACAGACCCGCTCAGAGACTCTCACTCCCACTCATAGACCCACTCAAACACTCTTGTACCCACTTACAGACCCACCCACAGACCAAGCCAGACACTATCACACCTACCCACAAACCCACTCAGACACTTACACACACATTAACATACCCACTCACACACTCTCACACCTAGCCATAGACCCATTTATACACTCACACACCTACTCGCATACCCACTCTGGCACTCACACACCCACTAACAGACCCACTGAGGCACTCATATACATACTGGCAGACTCAATCAGACACTCATGCACTCACTCATATACCCACTCAGACACTTACAAATCCACTCACAGACTCACACAGGCACTCATGCACCAACTCACAATCCCACTCAGACAGTTTGACACCCACTCACTGACCCACGCAGACACTCACACACCCACTGGCAAACCCACTCAGACACTTTGTTACCTATTTAGAGACCCACTCAGACAATCATGCAGCCACTCAGAGAACCACTCAGAACTTACATGCCCATTGACATACCTAATCAGACACTCTCACACCCACTCACAGACCCACTGAGACACTCACACACCAATACACAGATCTACTCGGACACTCTCATACCCACTCACAGACCCATTGAAACACATATACACTCACTCATAGACCCATTTAGAAACTCACACAGCTATTTACAGACCTACTTAGACACTAACACACCCACTCACAAATGCACTCAGAGACTCTTGCACCCACTCAGAGACCCAGTCAGTCACTCTCACCTCTATTCACAGACCCATTCAGACATTCACACACCCACTCAGAGACCCAGTCAGATGCTATCACACACACTCACACATCCACTCAGATACTCACACACCCACTCACAGACCCATTCACACATTCACACATCCACTCACAGACCCACTTAGACACTCATACACCCATTAACACACCCACTCACACACTCTCACACCCAGTCACAGACCCATTTAGACACTCACACACCCACACATACCCAATCAGATACTCACACGCCCACTGACAGACCCATTGAGGCACTCATATACCCACTGACAGACTCAATCAGACACTCATACACTCACTCATATACCCTCTCAGACACTTAGAAATTCACTCACAGACATACTCAGGCACTCATGCACCAACTCACAATCCCACTCAGACAGTTTGACACCCACTCACTGACCCATGCAGACACTCACACACCCACTGGCAGACCCACTCAGACACTTTGACCCCTACTTAGAGACCTGCTCAGACAATCATGCAGCCACTCAGAGAACCACTCAGACACTCACACACCCATTGACAGACACACTCAGACAGTCTCACACCCACTCACAGACACGCTGAGACACTCACACACCAACACACAGATCCACTCAGACACTCTCACACCCACTCACAGACCCATTCAGACACTCACACACTAATTTGCAGACCCACTGAGAAACTCACACAGCCATTAACTGACCTACTCAGACACTCACACACCCACTCACAAATGCACTCAGAGACTCTTGCACCCAAACAGATACCCACTCAGTCACTCTCACCACTATTCACAGACCTACTCAGACACTCATGCACCCACTCAGAGACCCAGTCAGACACTATCACACCCACTCACAGACCCACTCAGATGCTCACACATCCACTCACAGACCCACTCACACATTCACACATCCACTCACAGACCCACTCAGACACTCTCAAAGCCACTCACAGACCCAGTGAGACATACATACCCACTCACAGACCCACTGGGTCACTCACATACCCACTCACAGACTCATTGAGACATATATACCCACTCACAGACCCACTGGGTCACTCACATAACCACTCACAGACCCACTGGGTCACTCATATGCACACTGACAGACCCACTCAGACACTCATGCACTCACTCACATACCCCCTCAGACACTCATGCACCCACTCATGGATCCACTCAGACACTCATGCACTCACTTAACAACTCAGACACTGTTACAAACAATCACAGACTCACTGAAACACTTACACACCCACTGATAGACCCAATCAAACAAACTCACACCCACTCACAAAGCTGCTGAGACACTCATGTACCCACTCCGAGACCTAGTCAAACACTAACACACCCACTCACAAACCTACTCAGAGACTGTTGCACCCACTCAGAGACCCACTTAGTCACTCTCGCATCCATTCACATACCCAGACAGACACTCATGCACCCACTCAGACACCCAGTCAAACACTATCACACCCATTCACAGACCCACTCAGATACTCAGACACCCACTCACAGACCCACTCACACATTAACACATCCACTCACAGACCCACTCAGACACCCTCACAGCTACTCACACACCCATCGAGACACTCACATACTTACTGACAGACCCATTCAAACACTCACATACCCACTGAAAGACCCACTGAGTCACTCATACACACACTGATAGACCCACTCAGACACTCATGCTCTCACTTACATACCCACTCAGGCACTCATGCACCCACTCACAGATCCACTCAGACACTCATGCACTTACTCATATACCCACTCAAACACTGTTACAAACACTGACAGGCTTACTCAAACATTTACACACCCACTGGTAGACCCAATTAGACAATCTCACATCCACTCACAAAGCTGCTGAGACACTCATGTACCTACTCAGAGACCTACTCAAACACTCTTACACCCACTCATAGACCCACTACCATACTCACCAAGCCACTCAGACACTCTGACACCCACTCACAGATTCACTCAGCCACTGTCACATCTGCTCAGAGACCCAGTGAGACCCTCATGTTTCCACGCATAGGCCCACTTAGACACTCACACACCCACTGACAGACACACTCAAACATTCACACGCCCACTAACATAGCCATTGAAACATACTGAGTCACTCACACAGGTATGAATACTAAATGTGCTGCTGTGCATTGAAAGTATGCTTTTGCTTTGTGGATTTCATTGCAGATTTGTGAATTCAAATAAGAAATTCAAAAATAGGATTTAAAAAGAAAATTAACCCGTGTTTGGGAAAAGGGGTGGCACCGAGAAGAGCATTCATGTTTATTGTGTGTAGATGATAACAACACATGAAACAGGATTTACTCTTTAAAGTTGTTGATGAACACCCTGATTTCCTTTCTCCGTGAAATGAGCTCCATCACTTCTATAAATACCATCCATATCAAGCATAAATTGTTGTGGTATATATAACTCATTTTATGGTCTCTAAGGAATGCAGAAGCAGTTTTACTAACATATGTCTTGGATTTGTCTATTTGTGGATAGAATTCAGTTGCCCACTTTCATTTCTGCCTTAAGCAAATGTTGGAGAAAAGTTCCATTAATTGTGTGAGGGAAAAGTTCCATTAATTGAGCAAAGGTGTCCTTCAGTAGGATTTCCAGCCCTACCCCAGTAAGTGTGTCTAGGTCATTGCCACCACAGTGCACAATCATGAGGTCTGGATGTTGGCGATCCTCAATGCTTTCAACGAAAAGCAGCAACTGTTGCCATTTTAACCCTCTATGTCAAACCCAAGTAATGTCCACATTAGGCAGACCCAAGTCGCTGTCAATGCCACTCTTTATAGCACACTCTCTGGCCCAAAACATAAAGCTATGACCTACTATGTACACTCTAACCATTTTGAAGGCAAGGAGAAGTAGCACCCAGGAGAAGGCTGGCACTGAATGAGACAGTTTTCAAAATGAAAGACAGTTAAATGGAGGGCAGCATCTAATTTAAAGAACACATTTCATTGGATGGTGTAAATATGCAGGTAGCTAAATTAAGGAGTGATTTTGAACAGAAAGTACTACGATCTGTGTTTGGCTCTAGAAAAATACAAAAAAGTAATGCTATTTTGGATATGCTTATATTTCAAAAAAATCAACCACACCTGCTACAGTTGAATTTGAAGCTAGTATGCTGCTTACAGCAAATGTTAGAAACTCTTGACCTACTGATACAAGAGAGTGTTCCAAAGGGGGTTGCTAGGAAACTGAGCTAAACAAGTTTGGGGGGGTTTAAATAGACTGTACTTTCAAAGTTAAAAGGAGAGTGGCTTAGACACACTGCTTATTATGGAGTACTTATTTTTTAATTCAGCAGTATCTTGTAAAGTAAAATGTAGATGCAAACTAATAACTGTACATTGTTAAATGCTTTAATGGGCTCCCGTATAGATCCATGTGTTTGTGGCGAAGTTACATGGGGGCCGCACTGAGCGTTGCAATGAATTGACGAATCAGGCATCTTAACAGGACTCTAGGAAAGGGTCAAAAAAACTGACCATTGAGAAGTGAATGACAAAATACATATGAAAGAAAGGCTATAATTTCCTAAGTACATCAGTATCACTGAAAAGAAGAGTGGGAAAGATTGCCATTATTGGTTCTTTTCTACTGAGAGTGGTCCAGTACTTTGGACTTGACATTTTGCTTGACAAAAGATTTCAGCACTACTGACTTAAATATTGGAAACAGCAACAGATTTCACAGGTATGTTAATAACAGTGTACTTTTAAAAAGTATGTCAAGAAACTGAGTTATGAGTGCTTGCAAAGTAAAATACAATGTGAAGGTCACTTACATATCCAGTCACATTCCCAAAGACGCACTGATATATTCAGTTATATATGTAGTCAATACTAATACAAGTATTCACCCATTTATGCACTAACTGATATATGTATGTATACAGTCAGTTATATACCCATTTGGACAATGAAACAGTCAGTACCAAATCAAGTGACATACTGAGGCAGTCAGTTGGTATTAGGAGACTGAAAAGTTTATTACTGGTGGATAGTGGTAATGTGCATGTTCTTGTCCCTTAAATTTATTTTCTTTGACTTATCCATTATTGGTATATTTAATTTATTTGTAAGTCCATAGTTTAGTTCCTGTGCCCAAGGTCTGTAAATTAAATAGTAATAGTGGGATTGTAGCTCTGATTGTGCTACCCAGAGAAGTAGTCCTTTAAATATGTATTAGGCCTGCTACTACAGACCCTGTGTGTGCAGTTTACACTGTTATGTTAAATAGACATTTATAATGCTTTCCAAGTCTTAAGCTTTTCTTTTATCACATATAAATCACCCCTAAGGCAAGCTCTAAGTAGTCAATAGGGCACGGTGGTATGTGCTTAAATGGTAAAACATGTATTTCGAAGTTTCAGTGAGTTAGAAACACACTGACAAAGAAATATACCCAGTTATACATGCAGTCAGCTATGTATGCAGCCATTGATATACCTATTTACAAAACCATACATGCACTCACATACCCAGTGAGACAGAGAGAGAGGTACTTACAGATTCAGTCAGACGCCCACACAGAAGTAATGTATCCAGCGGTGAGAGAGTCAGCTGCACACCCCTACACTCACTAATACAGTCCGTAAGCAATTTATACAACCACTTACATACACTTTTACAGACCGAAGACATACTGAGTGAGCTAGTGATATGCTGACATAGTTGCTTACATATCCAGTAACACACCCAGAGAGGGATTGATACACATATTTCGATATGTGGTCAAGTAGTAACACTCCAAGTCACCCATCCAGAGAAATAGATCTTTAAACGTTCATTGGGCCTGCTAATGAGGAGCCTTTGTGTGTAGTTTTACTGATAGTTCGAGATGGCATCACCATCTACTATATATAAGCCTACCCTAAAGTAGTCTGTGAGTAGGCCATAGGGTAGGGTGCTATGTGTTTAGAAGGTAAAACAGGTTCTTGCAAGTTTCAGTGAGTTGCACATGCACTTTTAGACCCATACACTCAGTTATACATTTAGTCTATGTTATGACTTAAATACCTATTTACAAAAGCATAGAGCCACTCACACACCCAGTCAGACAGAGACAGAGACACTAACACTTTACTCACACACCCAGACAGCACTTATGTATTCAGCAGTAACTGAGTCAGTTGCACACCCAGTTACATACCCCAACAGTCACTAACACAAATAGAAAGCAATTGAAACAGCCATTTCCATACGCATTTACAGACCCTTAGAGTTACTAAGAGAACCAGTAATATGCCGACATAGTTACTTACACATCCAGTGACACACCCACAGAGGGACTGATACACTCACTCAGACAGTACTCAAGTACTGACACAACCAAGGCACCCATCCAGACAAGTAGCCCTTTAAACATTACTTGGGCCTGCAAGTGCGCAGTCTGCATGTACAGTTTTACTGCCAGGTTGACTTCTTATAAGTCATCCCTAATGTAGGCCATAGGTAGACAATAGGGCGGGGTACTATGTGCTTAAAAGGTAAGACATGTGCTTTTAAGGTTCACTGAGTTACCTGTGCACTTACCAACTCATATTCCCAGTTATACATTCACTCTCCCCACTTATATTGCGACTTATATACCTATTGACATAAACATACAGCCACTTACACACCCAGTCAGACAGCAACAGAGGTACTTTAAAAAAAATTAAAAAATTACAAATTCACTCAGACCTCCACTAAGCACTTATGTATCCAGCAGTTACAGAGCCAGTTGCACACACAGTTACATACCCCAACACTCACTAACACAGTCAGTAAGCAATCCATACAGCCACTTACATACACATATACAGACATATAGAGATACTAACAGGGCCAGTTATATGCTGACATAGTTACTTACATATCCAATGACACACCAACAGAGGGACAGATGCTCTCATTCAGATATGTACTGAAGAACTGACACTACCAAGTCACCCATCCAAAGAAGTACCCTTTAAACATCTCTCGGACCTGCTACTGCAAAGCATGTGTGTGCAGTTTTACTGCCAGGCCGACTTGCCATTTAAAACCCCTTGCCAAGCCTTAAACTCCTCTTCTACTACATATACATCACCCCTAAGTTAAGCCGTGGGTTGGCTATAAGTCAGGGTGCTATGTGCCTAAAAGTTAAGACATGTACTTTGAAGTTTCAGTGAGTTACATGTGGACTTACAGACCCATACACCCAGTTATACATCAAGTCTCCCACCCATGCTGCGACTTACATACCTATGTACAAAAGCATGGAGCCATTAACACACCCAGTAACACAGAGAGACAGACACATTCACTCACACACTCACATAGTACTTATGTATACAGCAGTAACAGAGCCAGTTGCACATAGAGTTAAATACCCCAACACTCACTAAGACAGCCAGTAAGCAAGCTATACAGCCACTTATATACACATTTACAGACACATAGAGTTACTGAGAGAGCAGCTATATAACAACATAGTTACTTACACATCAAGTGACACACCCACAAAGGGTCTGATATAGTCACTCTGATATGTACTCAAGTACTGACACTCCCAATCACCCATCCATACAAGTAGCCCTTTAAAAATGTCTTGGACCTGCTACTGCAGAGACTGTGTGTGCAGTTTTACTGTCAGGCCGACTTGGCATTTATAATTCCCTTGCCAAGCCTTAAACTCCCCTTCTACTACATATAAGTAAGGTAGGCCTTAGGTAGGCCATAGGGCAGGGTGCTATGTGCTTAAAAGTTAAGATATGTACTTTGAAGTTTTGGGGGGTTGCACACATACTTACAGACCCATACACCCACTTATATATCCAGTCTCCCACCCATATGGTGACTCACATACATATGTGCAAAAGCTTAGAGCCACTCAAACACCAAGTCAGACAGTGACAAAGGCAGTCACATATTTACTCACACATCCACACAGCATTTATATATCCAGCAGTAACAGAGTGAGTTGTACACACAGTTACATACACATACACTCACTAAAACAGCCAGTAAGCAATCCAATCAGCCACTTACATACACATACACAGATCCATAGAGATACTAAGACAGCGAGTCATATAGTGAGATAGTTTCTTTTATAGTGACACACCCACAGAGGGACTGATACACCTATTTAGATATGTACTCAAGTAGTGATACTCCTAGTCATTCATCCAGACAAGTAGACCTTTGAACATGCATTGGGCCTGTTAATGCAGAGCGTGTCTGTGTGTTATTAATGCCAGGTCAACTTGGCATTAATAACTCATTGACAAGCCTTAATCTCCTCTTCTACTATGTATAAGTCAACCCTAAGATTGTAGGTACTTAGGTCATAGGGCAGGGTGCTATGTGCTTAGAAGGTAAGACATGTACTTTCAAGTCTCAGTGAGTTACACGTGCACTTACAAACCCATACACCCACTTATATACCTTGTCTCCCACCCAAGCTGTGACTCACATACCTATTTACAAAAGGATAGCCCACTCATACACCCGATCATACAGCAACAGAGGCACTTATACATTTCCTCATACACCCACACAGCATTTATTTATCCAGCAGTAACTGAGCCAGTTGCACACACAGTTACATACCCCAAAACACACTAAGACTGCCAGTCCATAGAGCCACTTCCAAACACATATACAGACCCATAGAGCTGCTAAGAGAACTAGTCATATACTGATATAGTTACTTACATATCCAATGACACACCTACAGAGAAACTGATACACTCTTTCAGAAATGTACTGAACGACTGACATTATCAAGTCACCCATCTAGACAAGTAGCCCTTTAAACATGTATCAGTCCTACTACTGCAGAGCTCGTGTGTGCAGTTTTACTGCCAGGCCAACTTGGCCAACTTGGCATTTATAACCCCTTGCCAAGCCTTAAACTCCCCTTCTATTACACATACGTCACCCCTAGGGTAGGCCATATGTAGACCATAGGGCAGGGTACTATATGCTTAAACGTTAAGACATGTATTTGAAGTTTCAGTGAGTTACACGTGCACTTACAGACCCATAGGCCCAGTTATAAATGCAGTCTCCCACCCATACTGTGACTGACATCCCTATTTACAAAAGCATAGAGCCACTCACACACCCATTAAGACAGCGAAAGAAGCACTTACACTTACACTTACACACATTCAGCCACATGGCCACGCAGTACTTATATATCCGATACAAAAGGGGATGATGGACGGAACGTTTGAGCCAATCAAACACTCACCCCCAGTCAACTGATCTGGGTTTAATCCATCATCATTCTTTAGCTCACTCCACCACCCCAGTTCAGACATGGCCATATGCAAATCAGTCTGACCCTGTGCCTCATGGGAACAGTCCAGCCCGAACTGCCAAGCCATGTCTTCCCTGGACCGGAAACAAGCATCCTAGGACCGGTTTCTGGCATTCCAGCCGTCATCAGCCAGGCTTGCTTGAATCCAGTGGCAAAGTGAGCAAGGGACCCACGTCTGGGCATACCCCCGCCAACTTAGGGCGAACAAAGCGATACAAAAGGGGATGATGGACGGAACGCTTGAGCCAATCAAACACTCACCCCCAGTCAACTGATCTGGGTTTAATCCATCATCATTCTTTAGCTCACTCCACCACCCCAGTTCAGACATGGCCATATGCAAATCAGTCTGACCCTGTGCCTCATGGGAACAGTCCAGCCCGAACTGCCAAGCCATGTCTTCCCTGGACCGGAAACAAGCATCCTAGGACCGGTTTCTGGCATTCCAGCCGTCATCAGCCAGGCTTGCTTGAATCCAGTGGCAAAGTGAGCAAGGGACCCACGTCTGGGCATACCCCCGCCAACTTAGGGCGAACAAAGCGATACAAAAGGGGATGATGGACGGAACGTTTGAGCCAATCAAACACTCACCCCAGTCAACTGATCTGGGTTTAATCCATCATCATTCTTTAGCTCACTCCACCACCCCAGTTCAGACATGGCCATATGCAAATCAGTCTGACCCTGTGCCTCATGGGAACAGTCCAGCCCGAACTGCCAAGCCATGTCTTCCCTGGACCGGAAACAAGCATCCTAGGACCGGTTTCTGGCATTCCAGCCGTCATCAGCCAGGCTTGCTTGAATCCAGTGGCAAAGTGAGCAAGGGACCCACGTCTGGGCATACCCCCGCCAACTTAGGGCGAACAAAGCGATACAAAGGGGATGATGGACGGAACGTTTGAGCCAATCAAACACTCACCCCCAGTCAACTGATCTGGGTTTAATCCATCATCATTCTTTAGCTCACTCCACCACCCCAGTTCAGACATGGCCATATGCAAATCAGTCTGACCCTGTGCCTCATGGGAACAGTCCAGCCCGAACTGCCAAGCCATGTCTTCCCTGGACCGGAAACAAGCATCCTAGGACCGGTTTCTGGCATTCCAGCCGTCATCAGCCAGGCTTGCTTGAATCCAGTGGCAAAGTGAGCAAGGGACCCACGTCTGGGCATACCCCCGCCAACTTAGGGGCGAACAAAGCGATACAAAAGGGGATGATGGACGGAACGTTTGAGCCAATCAAACACTCACCCCCAGTCAACTGATCTGGGTTTAATCCATCATCATTCTTTAGCTCACTCCACCACCCCAGTTCAGACATGGCCATATGCAAATCAGTCTGACCCTGTGCCTCATGGGAACAGTCCAGCCCGAACTGCCAAGCCATGTCTTCCCTGGACCGGAAACAAGCATCCTAGGACCGGTTTCTGGCATTCCAGCCGTCATCAGCCAGGCTTGCTTGAATCCAGTGGCAAAGTGAGCAAGGGACCCACGTCTGGGCATACCCCGCCAACTTAGGGCGAACAAAGCGATACAAAAGGGGATGATGGACGGAACGTTTGAGCCAATCAAACACTCACCCCCAGTCAACTGATCTGGGTTTAATCCATCATCATTCTTTAGCTCACTCCACCACCCCAGTTCAGACATGGCCATATGCAAATCAGTCTGACCCTGTGCCTCATGGGAACAGTCCAGCCCGAACTGCCAAGCCATGTCTTCCCTGGACCGGAAACAAGCATCCTAGGACCGGTTTCTGGCATTCCAGCCGTCATCAGCCAGGCTTGCTTGAATCCAGTGGCAAAGTGAGCAAGGGACCCACGTCTGGGCATACCCCGCCAACTTAGGGCGAACAAAGCGATACAAAAGGGGATGATGGACGGAACGTTTGAGCCAATCAAACACTCACCCCAGTCAACTGATCTGGGTTTAATCCATCATCATTCTTTAGCTCACTCCACCACCCCAGTTCAGACATGGCCATATGCAAATCAGTCTGACCCTGTGCCTCATGGGAACAGTCCAGCCCGAACTGCCAAGCCATGTCTTCCCTGGACCGGAAACAAGCATCCTAGGACCGGTTTCTGGCATTCCAGCCGTCATCAGCCAGGCTTGCTTGAATCCAGTGGCAAAGTGAGCAAGGGACCCACGTCTGGGCATACCCCCGCCAACTTAGGGCGAACAAAGCGATACAAAAGGGGATGATGGACGGAACGTTTGAGCCAATCAAACACTCACCCCCAGTCAACTGATCTGGGTTTAATCCATCATCATTCTTTAGCTCACTCCACCACCCCAGTTCAGACATGGCCATATGCAAATCAGTCTGACCCTGTGCCTCATGGGAACAGTCCAGCCCGAACTGCCAAGCCATGTCTTCCCTGGACCGGAAACAAGCATCCTAGGACCGGTTTCTGGCATTCCAGCCGTCATCAGCCAGGCTTGCTTGAATCCAGTGGCAAAGTGAGCAAGGGACCCACGTCTGGGCATACCCCCGCCAACTTAGGGCGAACAAAGCGATACAAAAGGGGATGATGGACGGAACGTTTGAGCCAATCAAACACTCACCCCCAGTCAACTGATCTGGGTTTAATCCATCATCATTCTTTAGCTCACTCCACCACCCCAGTTCAGACATGGCCATATGCAAATCAGTCTGACCCTGTGCCTCATGGGAACAGTCCAGCCCGAACTGCCAAGCCATGTCTTCCCTGGACCGGAAACAAGCATCCTAGGACCGGTTTCTGGCATTCCAGCCGTCATCAGCCAGGCTTGCTTGAATCCAGTGGCAAAGTGAGCAAGGGACCCACGTCTGGGCATACCCCCGCCAACTTAGGGCGAACAAAGCGATACAAAAGGGGATGATGGACGGAACGTTTGAGCCAATCAAACACTCACCCCCAGTCAACTGATCTGGGTTTAATCCATCATCATTCTTTAGCTCACTCCACCACCCCAGTTCAGACATGGCCATATGCAAATCAGTCTGACCCTGTGCCTCATGGGAACAGTCCAGCCCGAACTGCCAAGCCATGTCTTCCCTGGACCGGAAACAAGCATCCTAGGACCGGTTTCTGGCATTCCAGCCGTCATCAGCCAGGCTTGCTTGAATCCAGTGGCAAAGTGAGCAAGGGACCCACGTCTGGGCATACCCCCGCCAACTTAGGGCGAACAAAGCGATACAAAAGGGGATGATGGACGGAACGTTTGAGCCAATCAAACACTCACCCCCAGTCAACTGATCTGGGTTTAATCCATCATCATTCTTTAGCTCACTCCACCACCCCAGTTCAGACATGGCCATATGCAAATCAGTCTGACCCTGTGCCTCATGGGAACAGTCCAGCCCGAACTGCCAAGCCATGTCTTCCCTGGACCGGAAACAAGCATCCTAGGACCGGTTTCTGGCATTCCAGCCGTCATCAGCCAGGCTTGCTTGAATCCAGTGGCAAAGTGAGCAAGGGACCCACGTCTGGGCATACCCCGCCAACTTAGGGGCGAACAAAGCGATACAAAAGGGGATGATGGACGGAACGTTTGAGCCAATCAAACACTCACCCCCAGTCAACTGATCTGGGTTTAATCCATCATCATTCTTTAGCTCACTCCACCACCCCAGTTCAGACATGGCCATATGCAAATCAGTCTGACCCTGTGCCTCATGGGAACAGTCCAGCCCGAACTGCCAAGCCATGTCTTCCCTGGACCGGAAACAAGCATCCTAGGACCGGTTTCTGGCATTCCAGCCGTCATCAGCCAGGCTTGCTTGAATCCAGCAGTGAGTAAGCCAGTTGCACACAGAGTTATATACCCCAATACGTGCTAAGCCAGTAAGCAATCCATACAGCACTTCACATACACATTTAGAGACATTTCTTGACAGTCCTAGACATCCATCCATACAAGTGACCCCTAGGGTAGGCCGTAGGTAGGTAAAGGGTAGGGTGGCATGTGCTTAGAAGGTAAGACATGTAGTTTGAGAGAGAGTAGAGCTGCTATGTTTAATACCTGTGGAATGGAATGAAATACTGATATAATGAACTATGTAGGCACTTAGTTGCTTGAAATATGCAATGTAAAATGTATACTGAATTTTATTTTCAGAAATCATCTTGTGTTTAAAGAGAACAATTTACGATGGCAAGAAAGGAGCAGAGAAGGAAAAAACTGAAGAAACAGAACTGCCTTCGAAGAAAGGCAAACAAAAAAGGAGATGATGTATGAGACATAGAGGGGAAATAAACAACTGCTGGTAAGAGAACTTAGGAGTTTCTTGAAACATCGTATAGAAAAATGAAGAATGTGGAAAACAATGTCAATAAAAATAGAGCTTTACCATCAACTCAGAAACAAAAAGAAGTAATTGATTTGCTTAGTGGGCAATGTTCTAAAAGAAACAGCTCATCTTACAACAAGGCAAAAACAATTCAAAGAAATAGGAAGAAGAATGTTTAGAAGTAGGGTAATACAGAATTTGCTAAGAAATATAAAGCAGTACAAGAGAAGAAAGGCAGCATTGAAGCAAAAGTAGATAAAGCATTTGCCTTAAAGCTTAAAGTATTTGTCTTGATACTAAATAGAATGAAACACTGAAAAAACAGTGTTGTCTATGAAGAAAAAAAGTTACAAAAAAAGGATTATTAATAAAACTAAATTCTGCCAAATGTTCTGAGGAAAATGGAAACATGCATCTAGTACAGAGGCTTTCTTTAATGAAGAAAGCTACTTACAAGAGAACACATTATTGCATGCAGTTGAAACAACTAGAAGATGCTATGAGTAAAAGATGGTACTTTTATTGCAAAAGAGGAGATGGTTCGTAGAAATGTAGAAGAGGGGATGGCTGATGCGCTTCAAGGCAGGGATAGACAGGCTTCTGTGTTTAAATGGAACTGTAGCAATATTTGTAGTGTTGTCCAGCAATGAATTGATATGTTAAGACATTTTCTGCATCAAGATGGCTAGAAGTGTAAAGCGGAAAATTGCAATCTTGGAAGGTTTAGATCCATGCAAATTTAAGAAATTTACAAATTTACAAGGACACTCTTTAGCTTGTCAATCCAAGAAAGTGTGCAGAAGCACCTTTCATCATTTTCGAATGCTGACTGTTCATCATTCAAAAATGTAAAATTTAGTTAGAAGATTTTACTATGTAAAAACTCCTGCATTGTGTTTAGGAGAATTAAACAAAGCACTTATGTATGGTACAGTATCAGAGGTTCAAAAAGTTTGTCATGATATTCAATTCGGTTTCTTTGGTCCTGAAGTAGAGTCTGAAGAAAATGAGCAGTTGGCATGTGCAGATGTAGAGGAACATAACTCATATATTAGTACTGATAAGACAAGCATCTGACATTGAATATGCAAATATTCTCAAGGATATTAGAGTAGGTATTCTCACAAAAGAGGGGAAACATCAGTTAGAAAGGTGATTTGTTAAGAGACTGTTTCCTACAAACAAGACAGCAGCAGAACCACTATTCACTTCTATTCAGGAACAAAAATCCATTGATTTCCTATTGCCTATTCTTCAGGAGTGTGCCTGTTTCAATGAACAATTGCTAAAATTGTAGAAAGAAGATATTTTGCATCTTACAGCAATAGACAAAATGGAACACCAGGGTGTGAGAGTACTCCTAAATGAAAAGCTACAAGCAAAACTGGATTCATTGGAAAAATCTGTATCCAGAACAGCGGTATTAGAGACATGTTTGCATGCTTGCAAGAACTATAGAGTAATTTTATGAAGAAATGTAAATGTAGAGGAAGGATTAGTAAATGGGGCTATGGGTAAAGTGATTGATTTCATTAACTTTCCAAATAGGATTGAGGTTGAATACTTAACAATAAAATTAGATCAGGTTGATGGCGTAAGGTAGATTGGAAGGTCCATTGCATGTTTTTTGCTTATAAGAGACTTGTATGTTGGGCAGAAGCAGCTTCCAGTTTCTCTGGCATATGCTGTGACTATTCATAAATCTCAAGGTTTAAGTGTAGACGCAGCTTTTATTAATATTGGTAGTACTGTGTATAAGGAAGGTATGTCATATGTAGTGTTATCTCGAGTTAGAACATTGTTGGGTTTGTATTTGGTTACTGATCCGAGTTGTGTTAAAGAATACAATCAATTAAGAAGTTGTTATGCTCCTCATTTAGGACAGTATCCAATTTTTGAAAAATGCATAATCTATCCAAAATAAAAACTTACAAAGGATTGAACTGATGTTTTTGAAAAGAAGGAAAAGAAAGAGAACAAGGAAGCTGTTAAGAAGCAAAAAATTGACAATGAGGGAGATATTCTAGGTTACCATTTGTTAAACCCTTCTCGTGTCAACTGCTATGCAAATGTTGTTCTCAATGTACTCTTTCAATTACCTCATCTTGTATATACAATTGAACAGAAACCACGGAAGAGATTGTGTTCTGCACTGTGTGGTTTGTTGCAACGTTTACATAGTGATAGGACTGTAATGCTTTGTGCTTCTGGAGTATTCGTATATGTATATTATAGTGGTACTTTGTACATCTGTGTTGCACTACAGGGACATATGTTAGGTATGTTCCTCACTGTCAATGTTCCATCATAGAATGTTTTAGTGTTAGAGGGTTCTTTAGACTGTTGGGGAAATGGTTTTTGTCAGTTGAAGGCTGCGTTTCACCTGGAGCAGTTTGGGGTGGTTTCCATTGTGGATACATGACAATAAATCCACACCTTTTATCTCAAAATTTGTGGAAAGCAATTTATTTTATGTGGCGATGAGTTGTCAAGCAATGACCACAAACATCACGAACTCTCAGAGTGCATTACTGGGGCGGCGCATCGTTTTGGAGAGAACGACACAAAATTGGATTACCTGGTAATTGTAATGGTGTGAAGGCACATCCGATGTGTAGAGTGTGATCTATAAAGCCAGTAGGTTTTGCATGCGTACACTAGCAGCTGCCACTTGTGGGAGTTGGTGTGAGAGTGCGCATGACATTACGTGGGCCGGACAGCTGTGCACAGTTAACAAGCTCTACCACCCCATGAAAATAAAATAAAAACTTTGGCGGCCATTTTAAGAGATTCAGAAATCTTTGCGCACTGTAGAGCTCTATCGCCTGTAAAAATCTACAGAGATACTGGCGGCAATTTTTGGTAATTGGGCAGAGGCCTACTTTCAAGCGATATTGCACCCAACAAGCTGTGAAAAAAAAAGCAAACAGCTGGTGGTCATTTCAAGAGGTTGGATTCTTCAACATTGTTTAGCATGGGATATGACACGTTCTCAGTGCGTGTAGTGTGCTCTAGGTATTGAAGGAAAAGAAAGTTGATGCTCCCTATTGGTGAAATTACAGAAATTGACGCAATGATTATTTTGATGCGTGGTAACTGCAATGAAGTTTTAAGAAGAAACGAACTGTTAAAAAAAAATAGTCATATTGTAGCTACCGTGTTCAGAGAAGACGTTCTTCTGATCAGGTAGCATTTGTGACTACATGGTGACAGGCACAAAACCTCAATGCTAGTCTCTGTTCAGTCTACATATATGACTACACGGTGACAAGCACACCACTCCAGATCTGTATCGTTTCTTCAGTTTTCTTTCTCCTCTTAAGTCTTCTGAGGTCTTCACCCGCAATTTATTGGTCTACATATTTAAACATAATTACAAGGGACCAGGCACGCCACTTATGTGCCTATTTTGGTGATTGGCACACCCTCATTTGTGCTTATGTGTGAAATATCAGCATGCTTCAACGTCATCATCTATATCATTCATAGCACTAAAATATCAAAGTCTAATGCTAGCAGGAGATTCTCTTGGCATAGTTATGAAATTAGATTTCTTATCAATGCCTGTGTGGTGGTCGTCATGCAGTCAGTGAACCCACCACTGCTTTTTTTAGACTCCCTAGGGGATCCACCTATACCTTGGAAACAGTGGTATGGTGCATTCAAGACATACTTAGGAGCAATTGGTGCATCAAGGTTTGAGCCAGGGAGGAGAAAATAACGGTTATCGCACTTGCTTGGATTCAAAGGTACATCCACATTTGAACAGGCAGTTGAAGAGGAAGAACTGGATGTCTACCAAAAGCTATAAAAAAACTGGTCCTTAGGTTAGATGTTCCACCCAGCTTGAGTCGTCTCAAGACAGACATTTTTCAAAAGGGAAACAAAAGCTTGTGAGGATGTCAATACTTATATTTCAGTGTTATGTAAATTGGGTACTGAATGTCAATTTGAAAATTGAGCTGAACAGCTTATTTGAGACCAGTTTATCTGTCATTATGTTGACAAAACTATCAAACAAAATGTATTATCAATGGGCAATCCATCTTTGCTAGATACCATCAGAGCTGCCAAGAGCTTTGAGATATTGATTAAGTCCGCAAAAGAGATTGAGGACAAAACTACAGACCAATTACATTTGATACGTTGAAAGGAAGAAAAAGGAAAGATAAGAAAAGCAATGTATCTGATGCTCACCTCAACTAAATCTAGTCAACAAGGTTTTTTTAAACAAGCTAATATTTGTTTTAGGTGTGAAAATCAGGTTCATCAAAAAGGAGGGAGAGTGTGTCCAGCCAAGAATGTTCAATGTAGACTTTGTGCTAAAATTGGTCCCTTTGCCAAGGTGTGCCAGAGAGTGAAATGTAAATGCACCAAGGTTTCAGCGGTATGTGATGAGTATGAAAATAGTATTGATGACCTGATGGGAGAAGTTCAGTACATGGTTTTTGTGGTGGGTGATGGCAATGTGGAAAGGGGGGATCTGCAACCGTGCGTTGATCCTTATGTGTATGTACAGGTTGGTGATAAGCCGGTATATCTATTGGTTGATTCTGGGGAAAGGATCACAATGATCACTCAGGAGGTGTATCAACAGAATTTGTGTGATTGAACTTTGACTCCACCTGACAGGTCTCCTGTCTATTATGAAGCAAGAAAGATTGAACTATAAGGTATTTTTTAGGTTGTGATGTTTAAGAGGAGACGTATTTAATGAAAGATATACATGACTGTTAAGGGGTTGAACATATTGGGATGGTTCCTCCAGGGACTGTTCGGAATGGTTCTATGCCCAGGTACAAATGAACAGGTAATGGTGATAAGAGACACCAGTGATATTGAAGGATTGTTAAACGAATTTCCCAGAGTATCCTCAGGTGAACTAGGAAAAAGAAATGGGATCAAACACAAAATTAAAACAAAGGAACATGCCATGCCAGTTAAGCATACAATGAGGTGTTCCTTTCAGTGTTTGTGATGAGTTTGGAGAAATAATTGGAAGGGTTACGCATCAAATGCAATATTGAACCTAATGAATCCTCATTTTGACTTTCTCTTATGGTTGTTGATAAACAGAAAAATGGGGAGTTACCAGTGTGTATTGCCCTAAGGGCCTTTAATAAGGACATTTGAGTTGACTCATACCCACTGCCCAAAATCACTGAAATGTTGTGTACTATATCTGGAGAAACGTCTTTCACTAAGCTTGATCTAGAAGCAGCTTACCATCAGGTAGAATTGGCACCTGAATCTCATCACTTAACAGTATTTGTATTTACCTGGGGGACATCAGTATTGCCATATGCAATTCGGTCTTTTATCAGCGGCATCGGTGTTTCAGAGGCTCATGACCACCCTATTTAAAAGCATTGATAATGTTTCAATATTCAAAGATGACATCTTGATTTAGACAAGTGAATGTGGTGAACATGACAACATTCTGAGACAGGTCCTCATGACCTTTGATAAAGGTGGGATGGTTCTCAAAAGAGAGCAATGCCAGTTTTTGAAGTCTTCTGTGCAATATCTGGGACATGTCATTTCAACTTATGTTTGTTCAACTCAAACCAGGATTGATAGAGGCTATTTTGGATGCACCTCATCCTAGAGATAAGGTAGGGGTCTCGTAACTTCTCGGCCTCTGTGAATTTTACCAGAGTTTGCTACTAGGGTCAGACCCATTTCCAACTTTTTGTAGGCCAAAACGGAATTCCGGTGGGATTCTGAGTGTATAGGCTGTGTTTGCAGATATTAAAAAGCAGCTGACCAATATTAGTGCTCTTAACCCATACGACTACAATATTAAATGTTGTTTAACAGTAGATGCTAGCAAATTGGGTGTTGGTGTAGTTTTGACACAGACGTCTGGTGAACAGGAGCACGTGATTGGCTTTGGTTCTAGAGTTCTCAGGGAAGCCACAAATCATTATTCGGTTATAGAAAAGGAACTTCTTGCCTGTTGGTGGGCCATCAAGAAGTTTAAAAGTTATCTTTGAGGAAGGCATTTGGTTCTACAAATGGATCATAAACAGTTGGTTTCCATCCTGAATGGTACCAACATCAAGAGCAGTACACCAAGGATGACAAGACTTTCAGCTAGGTTACTTCAGTACATCTTTGAGGTTGTTCACATATTGGGGAAAGGAATGCGAGAGACTATTATTTGTCTAGATATCCAATCAAGGGAAATGATGAAGAGAATGATAATCATGAGGATGAAAGTTATTTAATTGCTGCAATCGAGGCAGAAAGTGCTAGCGCTTTTTTCTGAAGTAGAATGGAAAACTTCTACAATGGATGACATGGCTGTGTGTGCTGTGATGAAGTGTGTCAGAGAAGGTTGGCCTTAAGGGAGAGATAATTGGATTTTAATATTGAACCTTTCCTCAAGATTTCTGAAGAGTTGACCACAGAGGATGGTTTACTCATGAGAGCTGATTAATTAAAAACTCCCATGAACCTCAGACAATTAATTCTAAAAATAGCTCATGAGGGACACTTGGGTGCAACATTAACTAAACGGAGAGTATGAACGTGATATTTGTGGCCAAAAATGAATAGTGAGATTGATTTAATAATTGAAGGGTGTCCAGTGTGTGCCACTTAAAACATCTACTTTACCGTTGTTGCCAATAGACTGTCCATCTGGACCCTGCAAGCAGTTGGGAATTGATTTAGTGGCGCCATTTAATGCTCTGCTCATCATTCAAACTATGCTTTGGTCCTTTTGGATTACTACTATGAATGGACTCATGTTATATTTATAGGTGAACCTAACTCCAAATATCTGGTGGTGTTTCTTAAAAACTTCTTCATGAGTGAAGGTTTTCCTGAGGAGCTAATTTCTGACAACGGATTACAGTTTGTATCAATGGAGGTGGAATTGTTTTAAGCGAAAGTTATATTAAACATCTCAAGTGTTCACTGTATCAACCCCGGTGAATGGTCTGGTAGAACACTTTAACCACATCTTAGGAGAGTGTATATGGTGGGTGTTGGCAAATACGTGTGTCATTAGTGCTGCTGTTCAAACTATGTTGCTATAGAACCACACCTCATTCAACCACAGGTGTGTCCCCGTTTGAGTCAGAAAATCGAGGCAGAAAATCGACAACTCAATGTAAACCTGCTGGGATGTCAAAACTATTAAAGAGTCAGTCATCCATCGAAGATTGTGATGCTATTATTCATTGCAATGTTAAGAAAGCTGAAAACAGGCAAAAGCTGTGTTATGATGCCAAAAAGGTGATAAACACTTTCCATTTGTGGTGGGAGATTAAGGGGCCGATTCCGATTCTGGACGGAATTCTCTCCGACCGAGCCGGACCCGGAGAGAATTCTGACCGAATCGGACCCTAGCAGTCCGACCGAACGATACGATGCGCACGCATGCAATCGGACTCGATTCGGTCGGACTCCCATTGAAGTCAATGGGAGCCTGTCGTACAACGCGTACGCGGGCTCCCATTGACTCAATGGGTGCGAGGCGGACAGGGGTGCCCCCTACAGCGTGTGCGCGTCCATGCGCATCGCGGCGTACATGCACAGGTAGGGGGACCCATGGGTCCCCCTGTGTGCGACTCGCGCGCCTACGCATACAGGGGTCCGACGCGGACCCCCAAAGTCCAGCTCCGACAGCTTTTTCGAGCCGGACGGTGCAAGTCGATCGGACTGCTCGCGGCGCGCATCGTACTTACCCGGCCGGGAAACGTCTCCATAGCGCGGTGCGAGTCGTGTCCATGCGAGTCGGTCGGAGCGTGTTGAAGCCGCGTTCGAGTCGGTCGGCGCTTTCGCAGGTGCTTGCATCGTACTCGCTCGGCCGGACCCGCATACGATTCGGTTGGGAAACAGGGCTCCGAATCGGATCCGGTGAATCCGAATCCGATTCGGAGCACTACCGGCCGAGATCGGAATCGGCCCCTAAGTGTGCATTAAGACACCGGGATTTTTTAAGAAAGGTGACCAAAAGTGGTCAAAGTCCAAGAGGGCCTAGAGGAAGGGTGTTCAATTAGAGAACAATGTAACAACAGAAATCAGGATCAGAATGACATGCTGTCAGATAAACACACTTTGCAAATGGTAGTCAGACTAACAATTTCATCCATCCACAGAATGGTGTTCTCCCAGGGGTACCTGTGCAGAGGAGTGTTAGGTCCCATAGAGTGGCATGGAGGTTCCGCTAGGCACTGATAGCATCATTAGTGGTGTTTGTATGAAAAGCATCTCAGTATTTTTGTAGGGTAAAGTGAAATGTTGTACTTTACATCCTTGTTCTATTATGATTGGTATGCATAGTGTTTTTCTATCATATATAATGTATTTCTTCATCTTTTTATTTTTACTTTTATTATATTGGTGTATGGTGCATGGTTATGTTTTTTTTTTTAAAAGAAGAAAACTCAAGGAAGTATTTAATCAAATTAAGAATATGTATATTATAGTGGTAAGTACTTTGTATATCTAATTTGCACTAAAGGGACATTTGTTGGTATGTTCCTCACTGTCAATGTTCCATCATAGAATTTATAAGCATTAGAGAGTTCTTTAGAATGTTAGGGAAGCGTTTTTTTCAGTTTAAAGCTGCATCTCACCTCGATCGGTTTAGGGTGATTTTCATTGTGAATACTCGACAATACATTTGTACCATTTATCACTTGTGTGTGGAAAGCTACCTATTTTAGCTTCACATATTTGAGACCTTGTAGATATATGTAGTGGATCAATACAATATAATCCAGACACTCAAAAGGATGCACAGCAGTTTATAATGGTCTTCCTTGGAGTATTCGAAAGAAGACATATGAATTGATGAGTTATTTGGACTGACTTACTCATGGAACCATGAGTGTGAAGATTGTTCTTTCGCATCAAGTACACAAATAGATTCAGAGTTATTTCTTTATTTAACACTACTGGAATGCAAAATATTGTCCTTTGGCATATTGTTAAAAAAAGCTACACAAAACAATACCTGCCCAAATTGTTCATCAGATCAACATTACGTGTACAGAAATTGAAAAATATCTTATTTTAACGCTACAACAATGCAGAGCAGATGGCAGTAGATTGGAAACACAGATTACAAACGTCAAAGCAGGACAACTATCTCTTTCTGGAAGAACTTATACCACTATTGCTTCCATCTTTCATGAAGGACTTACTGTTACATCTGGACACTACACTTTCTATTTAAAAGCTGAAGCAGGATAGACGGAATGTAATGAGAAGCAACCTTAAATTCAAGCAAAAACAACCTTTTAAGCTACTAAAATCTTATCTTTTGTTTCTTCAACCAAGTTTCTAAGGAGTATATAGTTGATTTGTTCTGGATCCATTTTCAGTATTTAAGACATCATTCGGCCTACCAGGGGTGATGCCTTCATAAGGCTTACCATATGATGGTGTGTCGTATATCTCTATTAGTATTTGTGATAATGAGGGTTTCTTTTTACCATAAGATTTTACAAATTAGTAGTTTAAGTACTTTTAAAACATTTGTATAAGAAAATTGCAGTGAGTGCAATGCACAGTGTTGCTTAACTGCAATGACATAGTGTGCAGTTTTATGTTTCTTTCTACAATCTATATGATTGTTTTTCCCCACTTTTCAATGATGATTCTTTTAACTCTACTTCATTCATTGTGCATTAGTATAGAAACTGAGAACAGTAAAAAAGGGAAATTGAAATGCTTATTCACATGTTAACATACCTTTACAGCATGCCAAATGTCTAGTGATTTCCTGCAATTATGTTATTTAAAAAAATATATATATATTTGCCATGATGTCAGATTGGAGTGAGTAATTAATATCACAATCAAGATATGCCATATATCAGAAAACAGAACAATTATTCACATAAATTACCTATATAATATTCATATTTCATATTAAATATTAAGAGCTGACAGCGATCAGTGCATAAATACATGCAAAAACATACAATCATCAATATCATCAGCCAGAAAGACGCCGACCAAGGGGTAATAAAACTGATAAAAGATTAAGGGTCATTACATTTAGCATTCATATAATCGAGTATAGCTCCCCAGACCGTTAGACCAAGGTTCCTTCTACGTGGTTCTTTAAGGGATATAAAATATTCTCTAGACTGAAAAAAGTGAAATATCTGGCTTTCCACATTTCCAAGGAAGGTGGTTCTCCTTGCAGCCACCACGAAGCAATACAGAGCCGGGCCACAGTAGTTGCCATGAATATAAGGTAACCCACTTGTGGTGTGGCTGGTCTGGCCATCGAGCAACATGTGACACCTAATAACATAGCCGTGGGAGTGAGCGTTATTTCCATACCCATCACCAAAGTTAAAAAGAATGACCTCTATCCCTGAAAAAAACTGATTCAGCTTAGTACATGCAAAAAACACGTGGAGACTATCAGCTAAATCTGCCTGGCACCGAAAACATTTGCCATCATTTGCGCCCCCCCCCCCCACTTCAACATTTTTGCGGGTGTATGATAAAGATTGAAGATAGTTTTATAGTGCTGGGCCCTAAGACTTGCAGAGATCAAGATTTTCTCAGCGATCTCAATAGAATCCTGTAAAAGCCTGTCTTCCTTCCCCAATATATTGCTCCATTTCTTATCTTGATCTTCAAAATCATACTCCTGCATTTCCAAAACACCCCTATAGAGACTACCGATTATCTCCCTACGTTTAATTGCTTCAATAAAACCTTTTTCCCAGTGTCCCTGGTTGCATTTTTTTCAAAAAGACAGTCCAGTATCTGTAGATACTTAAAGAAATCTGCATTTGGCAATCCATATTTTACCCTAAGTGCAGCAAATGTATACAAGTTATCCTTCTCATAGAAGTTCCCGATAATTGTGATCTCCTTTAATTTCCATCTGCCCATAATTGTGTCCCAAAAAATAGGAGGTAATAACTGTGTTACATAAATAGGTGTGTAATAACTTATTCTCCCAATTTTCAGGCTTCTACGAACGTGTTTCCAAACTTTAAAAGCTGCCAAAAGAACCTTAAACCGGGTCTTTTTATAATAACTCGGTTCGATTGCCCAAAAAAAAAAAATCTCTGCTTCTGCACCTAGCATCATTTGATAGATAGAAGGGGCGTCTGCTACCTTGCTACTTGCTTCTCCTGTTAATAAAATCCTCATATTCTGCAGGAGGCAAGCATAGTAATAAAATACAAAATTAGGGACCGCCCACCATCCCCGGGTTCTAGGTAATGTCATATACTTCATTGCTCTATGGGGTTGTTTCTGACCCCAGATAAATCTACCACAAATTGCTTGCAGGTTTTATAGCTGGGCGATGCTCAGCTGTAAAGGGACCGACCTAACAAAATACAGAACTTTGGGTAATATGTTCATTTTCAGAACATTACAGGGACCTACCAATGAGCGATGTAAGCCCTTTAACCTACCCAATTCTTTCTCAATTCCGACCAACATAGGGTCCCAGTTAGCAGCCACTAGATCATCCAAGCAGGCTCTAATTTTAATACCTAGATAAACTGCCTCCTGCGTAACTCTTAGGTCATCAAAGCTAGCATGGGTTGTACAGATGATCTGTGTTTTAGAGATATTTAATTTATACCCTGACATTTGACAAAAGAAGCAACCAGCCGTTCTATTTCAGGCATTGCTATAGCTGGTGTTGTAGTGACAATGGCCTCATCATCGGCGTAAGCCAGCACTTTATAAGCATCCTGCTGGATTTGTACAGATTAGATGATCAGGCTCTACTCTAACTGAACCAGAAAAGGATTGATGTATAGTGCAAACAATAGAGGAGAGCACGGCATCCCTGTCTCACCCCTCGGGTAATAATAACAGGTTCAGACTCCAGACCATCACCCAGATTTGAGCACTAGGAGACCTATACATAGTTTTAACTGCATTGATAAAGCCCCACCCAAAGCCTATGCAGCGCATCACCATCCATGAAAACTCCCAGGAGACACAGTCAAATGCCTTTTTGGCGTCGGAAAGTATCAGCCCAACTGGAACCTGTTGAACCCTAGCTATATCAAACAAGGTCACCACCCAATTAATATGATTGACCGTGCCTCTTCCCGGGATAAAGCTGTGCTGGCGAATTGAAACCAAGGGAGTTATTACCCTGGAGAGACGCGATGCCAGGAATTTAGCATACATTTTATCATCGCTGTTTTAAAGGGAGATAGGTCTATACGATCCTGGCAAAGTTGGCGATTTATCCCTTTTAAAAAAAATTATAATATTAGCAGCATCGCATGATAATGGTGCCTGCCCGCGCTTAGCTGCCTGACAAGCTAACAGCATATCTGTTTTTTATCCCTGAAAAAGGTTTTTATAAAATTCCAGAGGTAATTTGTCGGGACCTGATGCTTTACCTATCGCTAATGAATTAATAGCATTCTCAACCTCTGTGTGTGGAATCTTCGCAGCTCAGAGTTTGACCAAACAGATCTTGCTGTAAGGAACCAAATGGGGATTCCCCTGTTCTAACATCCTCAGAATACAAATCCTGATAAAAATATCTAAATACCGCTGAGATCTCAAGAGGTTTGCTAACTAGATTCCCGGACGAGTCTTCGAAAGCACTAATCTGCGCTCAATCTCCTTATTCCGAATGCATTTGGCTAGGCACCTACCAGTAGCCTCCCCAAATTCATAACATTCTCTCCTAAAAGTTTGATATCTACAAGCAATATCTTTAGACCACAATAAATGAATCCTGGCCTTGCAGCAAGCTACTGCAGCCTGTGCCAAAATACTTGACACCTTATCAACCATACATTGTATCAAGCTGCATTCAGCTCTTCTGAGATCATCATACAGACCCTGGACCAAGACATAATGTTGCCTTTGCTTATGGATACCAAAACTCAAGATTTCCCCCTAAGCTCTGCCTTCAAGGAATACCAAACTATGGAAGCAGCATTCCTATTAATTTCCAAAAACTGAGTTATCCAGCTTTTTACATGTGTAACAAATATGTCATCTGCTAATAGCTTCTTATCAAAAGAAAACACTCTATGTGGCCGGGAAAGACCCTGAACTGAAATATCCATGGCTACTGGGCTATGATCGGACGTAAGTCTGGGAAATAACTGAATTTTAGCCATAGCAGCCAAACCCCGAGAGACAAAAAAATAGTCCAGCCTAACCAATTTATTATGCTGACAAAAAATGTAAGGGAATCCAACATCGGGGTATCAATTTATAAACCACAGATCTATTAAACCTTGCTTGGACACAAGCTGCTGCAGTGCCCTAAAAACGTTGGGCTTCCTCCCAATATACAGCCCGTAACTAGATTGTAGCTCTGGGCCATCTAAGTGTATATTGAAATCCGCGCACAATATCAAGGGAGTTGACCAGGAAGCCAGCTCTGTATTAAGGAGATCCAAAATGTGTGCCTCATCCATATTTGACCCATACACCAAGCATATAACAAATTTACAATCCCTGACAGCACACTCAGCAATAGCCCAGTGCCCATATTTGTCCGCAGCAACCCTACCCTCCAAGCATACACAGGTTTTAGCCAATATAGCCACCCCTCATGTTGTAGAGCTATGTTGTGTACACACTAATACTATATACCCTAATTGAGCCATCACCCCACGCTTCTCCCAGGGAATGCATGTTTCCTGTAAACACACCATGTCAGGACGGATACCTCTCAACTCCATTGTCACCCTCTACATCTTAGCCCTGTCATTCGGACCAGACACCTTAAATGTGCAAACCCGTAGCCTCCCAGCCATCAGCCCATCCCCATCTAATCAAGAAATGTTCCTCCACATTTTACTTTATAATTACATTTTTGTGTACATCTTCCCAACATAGACCTTGCTCCAACCTCATCCACCCTGACTTTTTTGATTTTCTCCCCAAACCCATCCCCCCTCCCCGTGCCCCAACACCACTTACCACTTACCACTCCCCACCCATACCCCCAAGCTACTGTGCCCCAACCTCCCCAGAAACCACCCCCGACCCAAGCCGCCTTATGAGGCAAAAGGACCCAGGGTCCTTAGTGATGGGAAGCTGACATTACATCATCGAGGAGGTGAGGAGTACACATCTAGGTGCAGCCGTGGAAGACGCACCACGGAACACGTTTTGACCACAGGGGTCTTCCTCCCTCGCCCTCCTACGGGGCAAACCGGTCCCCTGTCTAGGGCTTGAACGCATAAGCCGCCCAATAGTGGAGCGTGATCTAGATCACTCCACACAGTGGAACCCTCTCACCAAAAGCCTGGTAAGAGTGGAGCCCGCTATCTTTCCTTTAGGTCCTAATGAATTCCATGGACCCTACTGGGCCAACCGGCAGAAACATGTTGACCACACTTACCACTGTGGGGGGGACAATAAAATCCCCAACACACCGATCACTTATTTTAATTACCATATAGATGCCAGTTATATTAAAATTGTTTTGACATCTATAATGGCCTTTTAAATCCCACTGTTTTTCTTTAAGGGCCCCCACTTAGTTTAGAAGTGCATCCCTGTCGTCAGGTGTATGCCCGCCCTCTATCAAACCAAGGGGCATATTATCAACGGCCAGCGATAATTATCGCTGGCCGTGCTTAGCGATAATAGTCCTATCGCAGGCTATCCCTGGAGATTATCGCCCCTGGTAGCGCGTTATTAACAACGCGTTACTCCAGGGCGATAAAAATTCCAGAGATAGCGAGGTTATCGCCGTTTTGCAGGGAACATCGCTGGTTTTCCAGCGATGTTCCCTGCAAAACGGCAATAACCTCTGCTGATACGACCCTGTGGTCATATCAGCAGAATCCACCCCCTATGTTAGGGATGGCTAAGTCAGGATTTTAGCAGACATTAGATTTTGGCGAAAACGGCCGTTTTCGCCAAAATCTAACCTCTGCTAAAATCATGTGGGCTGCCTTGTAAATATTGCGATGTGAACATCAGCGATATTTGCAACGTAGTCCATCCTGGGTACGCCCAGTAACGCCCACTTTGCATCTCATTAGAGATGCAAAGATGGGCATTGGGGGAAAGGGCAACAATGCAAGGATTCACGCGATAGCGTGACCTTGCTGATTAGGCAATAAAATTATCGCCGCTTTTCGTCCGAAAACGGACGCAAAAGCGGCGATAATTGTTTATCGCCTCGTTGATGATATGCCCCCAAGTTTTTAGAGGGAGAGAACTGGTCAATGATGAAGCATGACACCAGGTGGTGTGTGAGACCAGTCCTTCACTTTTTGTGAGATGCCTGCACTCACAAAATAACACTGTAGCACCTTGGTTCTCTAACTAGGAGCGGCCCCATTTGTGCTGAACATTTTATGTTGGAGGCTGCCTGCTCCTAGTACCCCGCGCCTCTGGTTCCCTTCCCCAGATCTTCCCTGGGGTTTTTGTGGTTATACAATCTGACATTACACCCTGATCTTCCCCCTCCAGAAAGCCCTTTCAAAATGTGTATCTACTAATCAAGTTCAGAATACTATCCACAAATATATATATATTGTCCCAGGCTATTCTAAATTGTTTGCAAATGTTGTTTTCCTTGGACCTCAGAGGTAAAAAACTGTGTTTGGCCTTTACTAATGACCTTCAATTTGGCAAGGTTAAGCAAAAAAACCTGAGCCCCTTTTGCCTGGAACATTGGAATCAATTGCTGCAATTGCCACCTCTTCTCCACCATCGCATGACATAAATTGGGCCTGACAAAAAATTCACTCCCCTTCCCTTTTCCTATCTGGTCATGCAAGATCATTAATAGCCTCTCGAGCCAAAAAATGATTCAGATAAATCAGTATAGCTCTTGGTTTAGTTATTAACTGTCCCTAGCTCCTGCGCTGCTTGAAAGGGAATCGGTGCGCCCTCTGAACCTCCATATCCCAGGACCATTGTGTAAGTTCAGGGAATGCCTCTGAAAACAGCTCTACAATAAATTTCCAAACATTCGTTCCCTCCATGCCTTCAGGAATGCCAAGAACTCTCAGATTATTCCTCCTTAGGCGGTTTTCCAGATCAGTTAACTTCCATATTGTATCATCCTTCTGTGACTTTAGAGAATCTGTGAGGGACTTTTGAACCAGCAGTTCATCTTTGAGCGTAGAAATCTTCATCTCAGCTTCACCAATCCTCTCTGAAAATTCCATGCAAGACTTAGCCACACGGCGGATGGAGTTCTGCAGCTTACGGCATGCCCCAGGGGTTCTTTGGCTCTCCGTCCGTGTCTCTTCTCTATGAGCCATAATGCTCTGGTAGATAACAGAGGGCAAGATCTCCTCCGAACCTTCTGCTGTCCCCACAGCTGCTGGTAAGGTGGCTGCATATCTTCTATCTTCAAGGCCAGGAGAGAGGGAATAGTCCCACACTAATGACCCTGCGGCTCCCATTGACTTAGACCTGAGTGTCTCTTTCTGTTCCCTCTGCGTCTGAACAGTGGATGGACTGGCCCCCCATTGCCATTGTTTCCAGTTTCCAGCTGCAAGCTGCTTTACTCACTCCCGTCGCTATGCAACATTTTTCCACCAGACCAAACCTTTATACCTCCCAAACTCTCATCTCCAGAGAAATTAGAGGGATCTGATAGAGAAAAAATGTATCTGCAGAATCCATCTCCTGTGGGGCATCAAGGTTATCCAGATTGCAGGTTCAGTCCCCCCAATTCTGGGTTTTATGTTTAGATTTAGATTTAATCCTTTGTTCCCCCCCACAGGTCTCAAGGCTTGTGGCTCTCCCACATGTTCTCCATCCGCATCATCATGTGGGGAGGTGTGAGTGGGTCCCCCCTGCCGCCCCTCAAAACAAACATCATTCCGCCATCATCCAAACCCCCAGATCTTATCTGCTCCATCCCCACTTCCATGGCTCACCTCATTGCCTAGGGGAGAGTCTTGGGGGTGGTTGGAGCGCTGCTTCCTGACTCGTCTCGGGGGCAGGTACAGGGTCCAAAGAGGCATCAGCCCCTACCACCTCGGTCTCCACACAATTCTTTTTTTTACCTTAGCAGCTTGAGACACTTGAAAGAGAGCCGGCACTGTTTTCTTGCCATGGGTGGAGGAGCAGTTTCTCTGTACGGCTCAGCTGAGCCAAGAGAGGCACCTCTAGCTGAGCGCTGCACTCCTTCCGCAGTTCCTGCTCCCTTCGCGGAAGCAGCCCCTGAAGTTGGTCCGCTGGAGTTCGTGCCTCTCACGAGCTTAGCAGGCATCAGAACTGCCGATTGGGATAGATTGCACCAAGCCCGGGGCAGCAGCGGTCCAATACCGTGCTAGAACAGCCAGTTTCATTGCTGTGCCAGAAATATGCGTATCTGACCACAGGCCGCACACCACTTCCAAAGCATGCCAAGCTCGAGATCCAGTAAGTCCGTACAGGGCGGGGGATTGGCAGGACGCAAGTCAGCTTACTCGGCCGCTGATGCAGCCGCCATCTTGCCTTCGCAATTATGTTCTTTATGCATTGTTCAAATTGTAAGTTTATTTTGTAATTCTATAAATTGTAATTCTAATTAATATATATATTATTTTTTTCATACAGATGAATGACACCATCTATCGGAATAATATACTTTACTAACTTTTTCTTGCACTGCTATTCCAAACCTTTGCATTTTTTAAGCTACACACCTAAACACACAATGGTACAGGAAAAGAGACAGCCAGGCACACATCAGTATAGCCGCTCACACAGCCAGCTACACACATATACAACCACTTACACACAGAGGCAAGCACTGATACAGCCACTAACATAGCCAGGCACACACTAATACAGTCCTTCATGCACATAAGTACACACTGATACAGACACTGACACACCCAGAAACATGCTGATACAGACACTAACACACCCAGGCACACACTGATACAGACACTGACACACCCAGACAAATGTTCAAACACACTGACACATCCAGGCAACCAGTGATATACCCACTAAGACAACCAGGTACACACCTACATAGCCACTGACACACAAGCACACACTGATACAGGCACTAACACACCCAAGCACACACTGATACAGAGACTAACACAACCAAACAGGCATCGATGCACATGCTCATACCCAGGCACACACAGATACAAACACTGACACACCAAGCAAACAGTAATATAGGCACTGACACACCCACTAACTCACTCATACACCCACTCACTCGTACAGTCATTAATACACACAATTACTGACACATAAAACCACTCACACACCCAATCTCTAATTCATATACCCACTGATATACCCACTCACCCATACAGCCACTCACACAGCCTGTCACTCACTCATATACTCACACAACTACTTTCTCACTCATACAACTGCTGACACCCCCACTTACCACCCATATAGCTACTAATACATCCACTTGCTCACTCACACAGCCACTGACACACCCACTTACTCACCAGTACAACCACTGACACACCCAATCACTCTCCTTTACAGCCACTCACACACCAACTCACTCACCCATCAAACTGCTCCCACTCACTCACTCATACAGTCACTCAGATAGCCACTCACTCACTCATACAGTTACTGACACACCTATTCACTCACCTATATAGCCACTCACACTCTCACTTACATCCATACTGCCACTGACATACCAAATCACTTTTCTATACAACCACTCACACACAGACTGACTAATATATATAGCTACACACACCCATTCACTCACATATACAGCCACTCAGATAACCAGTTAGTCAGCCATACAGGCACTGACAAACCCATGCACCCATACAGCCGCTCACACACTGACTCACTTATACAGCCACTCACACACCCTCTCACTCACTCATATACTCACACAACTACTCTCTCACTCATACAACTACTGACACCCCCACTTACCACCCATATAGCTACTAATACATCCACTTGCTCACTCATACAGCCACTGACACACCCACTTACTCATCAGTACAACCACTGACACACCCAATCACTCTCCTATACAGCCACTCACACACCAACTCACTCACCCATCAAACCGCTCCCACTCACTCACTTATACAGCTACTCACACATCACTCACAAACTTATACAGCCACTTAGAATCCCACTCAGTTACCCATACAACCACTGACACACCCAATTACTCACCCATAAAGTCAGTCACACAGGAACCTACTGACTCATACACTCATTCACACATCTAGACATACAGTTTTTTTAAACCAAGAAAGGTAGTTCTAACAAAAACCTTTGATTTGTTTTAGTTTTCTGAACTTGTGTTTTTAAAAATGTTGGTTCTTTTGTGTTTTTTACATTCAAAATGGCAACTGCAAAAAAATGAACTTTTAAAAGAAAATGCTCAAAACCTGCGTAACAAGTGTCATGGTAAAAAATAATAATAATATTTCTGATTTCTGGCCACTTCTACAACAGCGGAAACAGACTGTTCACCAACAGTGAAAACCTTTCTGCAAACAGTGCAAAATGTGCCATTCATTTCAAGTTCAGGGGCTATTTCTGGGAGACTTTCTTGTACCTCTGCTGGAAGGGTGTCATCAGGTGCAATTAGTGTTGCAGATGAAGTGGAAGGTTGTGATGCACGACACTAATTCTCCACCCTTGCAAGGTGTCTTGGGTGTATGGTTTTCAAATGCTTAAGCATGCTAGTATGTGCCATACGAGTATTTCTCTGGAGAGCACCTTATCACAGATGTTACATTTTACGTTTTTAGCGACTACCTTCTTCTCTTCAGCCGGGATATTGCAAAACCTCCAAGTGATGGACTACTCTTTTGCTGGGCATTCCTCCTCTGAAGAGCTGGTATCTCTCTCCTGATGTTCCACTGAATGTCCTCCAGATGCCATCTTGATAGAAAAAAAGATGAACAATCAAAAACAAAGTAAATATAGCAATAAAACTAGAGCTTCAGTAAATATAACCTCCACTTTTAGCAAATACAATGAAGAGAGCTCAAAACTGGGTGGAACTTTCCTTTCCAGAACCATGAAAAGAGTTTTATCCATGAAATCCCTTTATTCCAGAGTCACATGGCATTTGCGGTCACCACGTGATCGTGAATTCGGAAAAATATAATAAAACAGTCTTATAACATAAACTTACAAATTAAAATGTAAGGGGTCCATTACGATGTCGGGCGGAAGCACAACCGCCGTGCTGGCGGAGGCAAAAACCGCTAGTTACCGTCCGCCAGCAACGGCCCACACGCCTCCAAAATTAGGATGTGAAAAGTCAGGCCTGCGGTGCCGCCCGCCATCAAAGTGCGCCCGTCTACGTAGTGGCGCGAGCCAATGGAGACACACCGTCCGACGAAATGACGTACCGCCCGGCGTACAAATGACGATGCCACAACCAAACAGCCCCACCGGCAAAGAGACACCGCACGAGATACCAAGGCGGAAACCAGACTGTTCAGTACGGAGACTAAAAAGGCGGCCCACCCAGAGATGAATCCTGCACTCCAGGCCATCCCCATGCTCTACCTGATGCACCACCTAGGAGTGAATGCAGGTAGGCAGACACACAACAAGGGTATGAAAACACTGCACACAGTGCAAGGGCGGGAAAACTGTACATGGCCCCCCCAGACACCCCTGTGTGGACAGGACACATCCACCACTATACCCACACACGTACCACCTGTCAAAAATAAACAACTCGCAACATCCTGGGCACCCACTACCCGGGACCAGGAAGTGACGTCCCCGTCACGTCACCGCAGCGCAGCGGCGATGACGCAGGTACACATGCGCACAACGCAGAGGCCAACGACAGCGCCATTCTTGGGCTGCACACAAACACCACAGGGCCACAACTACACACCCCACACACCAGCCCCACCCTGAAGGCACATGTCACGTGGCCTTCCTGCATCAGTCATGTCCCCAACCGAGAAATCACAGTTGTCAACCTGATGTAACACAAGTGTCCCGAACAGGGGACTAATGTGATGGCAAAATAGGACACACCCTTGTTTGCAAAACATGGCGAAGCGCACAGTGGCTCCTACATAACAGCGCAGAACATGGACCCCGTCCGCAAAAGGCACGCCAGTCTCATCCAAAAATACCCATACCATCCTGCTCGCAATATCAAGCCATGCAATGTACAAAATTGAAAAACCCTGCTGCCTGAGAACAGGTGTTTCCAATTACTACACCCACACAGAAGCCTCAATGTATAGCGGAAACGCAGTGTCCCGCCCACACACAGGAGAGCAGATAGCACTGAATGGCCTTCCATTCCTACTCCGAAATCACCTTGCAACAATTTATGCAGGAGAATGGAGCCATTGTACCAACAAGAAGCCAAACAGAGCTATGCAGAGTAAACCGTACACTGGCAGATAGCGCCCAACATGAAAGAAAGTTAATAACACAAAAAAAATTATACCACTCCTCCATGTGGGTCAAATGCAAGTAATCTGGAAGGAGTCAGACACCACTGGCCTTGACCATTCATTGAAGCATGTGGGATGAGGGCCTGTGTCCTCCGCACAAGCTATAACCCAAGTCCTGCCTCCGTACAACCATTCCAGAATTCCCAGCATCGTCGGAGGTTGCACTCTGCTGAATGCATAGGCAGCCGAAGCACGCCATCACATCTAAGGGTGGGCGTAGTTCGCGAAGTAATGCTTCGCGAAGCTACGCAAAGTGCAGTTCGCGCTACGCAAGCTTCGCGTAGCACTACGCGAACTGCGTAGCGCACTGTTCGCAATGATTGCACAGTGCCGGATGCTTGTCCGCACTGTGCAATCATTGAAAACGGCAACTTGCACAGTGCGAGCTGTCTTTACTGCCGCTCGAGTAGATTTTTACTCGAGCGGCAGCTTTCTCAACGCGGACTGGTAGTTTCTCATCGCGAGCGGTCGCGAGCATACGCGACCACTCGCAATGAGAAACCTGACCTCCCGCGTTGAGAATCTCGCCGGGAGGTTTATTTTCCACGCTCGCGATCGGCAACTTGATGTTGCTGATCGCGAACGAGGAAAAAGTCTCGCCGGGATGTCATTTTGCTTGCTCGCGGTCGCCAACTTGACGTTGAGGACCGCGAGCAAGCAAAAATGACCGCGGCACTACGCTACGCTACGCTACGTGTGTTCGCACTGTGCTACGTGCAATTCGCGTTGTGCGAGTAGCGCAAGCTTC
This sequence comes from Calotriton arnoldi, assembly GCA_963921515.1. Classification (NCBI taxonomy): domain Eukaryota; kingdom Metazoa; phylum Chordata; class Amphibia; order Caudata; family Salamandridae; genus Calotriton; species Calotriton arnoldi. The sequence goes on from CAWUFW010001538.1 coordinate 1,358,119, forward strand.
GCAAACTACGCGAGCGTAGCGTAGCACTTCGCCCAGGGTTAATCACATCACCCTGTAGCAAAATGGCTGTTGCACCACTGCTTCCCAACTATGCCGGACAGATGCAGCTGTACATTGAGAGCTTGCTACAGATAGTGGGATGTGACAAACTGGCTATGCTGAACATAAGTTACCGAGTAACTTACCGCATTGCAATGTTCAGCTGTGTCATCCCCGTTTTCTACTGTCGGAGGTGTCCGTTCCACTGTCCTGTGGATTTATGTCTCTCCAACCCGGCATGTCCAAAGGCGGACTTGGTACACTTGTTTGCACCCCTGGACGCCCACGACAGGATCTGTTCAGTGTATGGGGGCATGGCGTATGTGGCTGCAATCGGACACACACTGCAATGGGACCAGTGTGCCTCCACACAACGTATTCTGGATCACAGTTTCATCGAATGTCATCCAACATGTCCCATAAGCTTCTACAAGGGACAACTTACGATGAACACGTTGCTAGCCACCATCCGCTTCATTGGATGTCATCCATGTTTACCACCAATGCCATGGATGCCCTGCTGGAAGGTATTGCATACCTGACAACTTGTCAATTCATCGGGCCCGACTCAATACCCCCAATTGAACAATGATGTTCAACACCGTACCTATGCTTGGCTTTCGCACAGAGTGGGCAGTTAGCTGTACAACAACTATACCATACAATCTGCAACAAACACCTCACCATCAACTCCACTACCATGACATCGGACATTTTCGGGACATGCACTCTGTTCCTCACCATATCCCGTGTCTCTGCATGAACAGGGGAGGCAGAGGTATGGGACTTGTGTACAGTAACCACATGGCCAATACTGCACGAACAACTATGCCATAATATGTATTCTGCGCACTTGAACACATGCACCTGTCAGTGCACACTTATCTGTCTGCTGTATTACGTGAGAACTGTCACCTCACCATCGTCTGTACTTCCGTGCCCGGACTTTTGCATGGACAACAAATGCAACCCCCTACAACATGGCCCTAGTTATTGTGTCATGTTCAGTAGCCACCACATTGCAACAACTAGTGAGACGCTGCTGCATGCATGTAGGCTCATGCTCTGATGTCACCTCTGACGCAGGTGTGTCGGAGTTACTATTGTAGTAAACCTGTACCATGGAACTGAGATGTACTGTGCCTATGATGTCAAGCAGTCTGGTAGGCAAAATGAATACTGTCTGTGTCAAAGTCTACAGCTCCTCAGTAATTAGCAACTGTACTTTAGCATAGCAAGGGCAAGGCAGTTGTAACTCTGAAGCCTTCATTCCACAGTCAACAACTAATCACATCTACCCGTACCCCCTTTTGTATGTGTAATCATGCTAAGTATATCCTCCACATGCATTTTGCTGCCAGTAGTGTCCACTATACTGCATCACAGATGAAGTAAGTCCAAATACATGCCTTGAAGCAAATATGTGACTCAGTAGAATTATTTTACGAAGACAAGTACGAATGAGAGAGGATGAGAGTGTGTGAAGTACACGAGAGTCGTGAGATGACCATGTAGTCTAGTGTCATTGGATGTCAATGCATGAGAGTTGCCGCAACAGTGGACCTAGTGAAATACTACAGCTTGTGGGCCTGGACTTGTCAGACTCTGACGTGGCCCAACAGATCATCACATTAACACTGACGGCCTGGGCACTACAAAGCACAGTCCTACATATGTGTATAATTACCTTCACAGTCTGACATCACACTCATCAAGCAAAGGTAGGAGCCACGCAAAAGCATGCTACAGCAATGCATGACAAAACACACACACGATATCAGTGTGGGTGGGCAGGACTGCACAGTGAGTAAGAACTGCAGAAATTCACATACATGCTCAATTGAACAAGGCACAATCTTGACAGTCACACACCCTGCAAACACACTATGTCCGAAACATATCAAGTAGGAGTCGTCCTGAACTGCAAGGACACACCCACACACTGCACACTGTGCAACATACAACACACACATGTGAACACATGCGCAGACCTGAACACGGATACAAACATCCACCATGGGCCTGGGTAACACGCGTGTAGTCGACATTGCCAGAGCGCACACACACACACCAACACTACCCCAAAGTCACACCACTCACACCACACACACCTACACCTCCCAAAAGCACACATTGAAAGTAAGCCATGTGCCCAGGCCCAATGTTCATCACAAGACTAACATACACCTACACTGCTGGCCACACAGCAAGTAATCTCACACATACCCGCATACTCTGCACATGCTACCTGTCATCCTGTGGCTAGACTCACACCCTGTGCTTTGCTTGCACGCAAACATGACACGGATACATTCTCCCTGAAATACCACCAAATACATGCAGACAATCCGTGTCACAAAAATACTTCTTCATCACACACACAAGTAGCAGAGTCTGAAAGAAGTGAAGTCCCTGCCACGTGTACAACACATTGGAATGTGAGACCAGACATTGCAATTGTTGAGGTACCATACACGGCATGTGCCTGACTTAACCATGCACACACAGCAACAACTGCAATAATCAACTACACAGACACAACCGACTACAGGAACAACAGCATCCAGTCACAGATTACATAGACATGCAGCAAAATTGTTCAACACCAGGGACAGTGGCCAGTCCGATGGGCAGAGTAATAACACGAAAAGCTGCGTATGCAATATGTGTGAGTGTACCCTGACATGGCCACCAACACTGCCATGGCAGTCACAATAGCCATCACAGCCACCACTGTGTCACAGGTAGATGTGTGAGTGTGCCTACCATTCAAACAGGATGCCAGTTCGACTCAGTGCTGTCTGTGTGCTACGGGACAGTTGGAGGTCCGCCCCTGAGAGAGAAGCACAACTGTGGAAGACACACATGTGTCATGTGAAGCGGGAGTTCCGCTTGGCCCAGGTGGGTGGGTGGCACGGGTAGGTGCACACATGCATTGTTGAAACAGACTGTGTGGGGAGGATTCCGGAGGGCTAGATTTCCACTGTCTTGGGTATTTGGAAAGCCCACCTGTCTGGGGATGAATGTGAACTCGTGTGGGCACAACATGTGGGCACACGATCAATGCTGCATCAGGTGTAGACGTTAGCCCTCCCTCTGGGGACATGCTGGATACTGCTATGCGTCTGCCAGGCCCTTGCCAAGGCACTCACATCCCCTGTCCACCAGGTGTACCCCCTACATTGTCCGTCTGCACAGGCTACCCAGGGCACAGGATGGCAGTGGAGCTTCGTGGGTGGGAGGTCATGGCGCCCTTCTCCAGGTCACATCTCACAGGCAACACATTCTCAGTGAGCAGCAGGGCACAAGTCCTAAATATGTAGTGGGGGGACGCAGACGTCACGACAGGAAGTGACGTCACGAAAGGTGGCTTGCACCATCAGACTTATTGCCTCCCTTTGCCCACCCCTTACATGTGATTGCAACAGAGAAGCCATCGCGTGCACAAGCAGCTCCGAGCTCGCCCCAGAGAGGCCAAAGAGTGAATGTGTGGGTCCATTTGCTACAGTTATCGGGCTCACGGTAAAATCAGTGGTGGGACGCCGTCCACCCGCGTGGTACCCTGACTCGAGACCTGGTGTGCAGGCAAAGTGTCCTATTGGCTTTGCGATATGTGTGAGTTGCATGACACTGGTTGGCGGGGGATGGCTCGGAGGCCCGTCACCCTGAGGCCCATGTTTCACCACATGGGTCCCTTGTCAATGGCAGCGGTTGTAATGACTATGCGCGCAGGGGTGGGTCTACCTTTCGTCTGGGATTGTGTTTGCGGCCTGGCCCGCTATGGCAGCCACAGCCTCTGTGTGTTGCATGTGGTGTATCCGGAGTCCGGAGGCTGTCATGCATTGTCACTGTTGTCCAGGTTTCGAGTCGGGGTACCACGCGGGTGGACGGCGTCCCCCCACTTATATTACCGCAAGACAGATGACTGGGGCAAATGGACCCACACATTCACTCTTTGGCCTCTCTGGGGCGAGATCGGAGCTGCTTGTGCACGCGCTGGCTTCTCCGATGCTATCGCATATAAGGGGTGAGCGAGGGGAGGCAATGAGTCTGATGGTGCAAGCCACCTTCCGTGATGTCACTTCCTGTCTTGACGTCAGCGTCCCCCCACTTCTTATTTTAGGACTCGTGCCCTGCTGTTGTCAGATGTGCCACTGCCCAGGGGGTGGAGAAAGGGTCAGGAATGTCAGCCTGAGATTGGCCCAGTTGAAGGCCCACCTTGACTGGGGGGACAACCATTGGACAGTCTGGTGTAGCCCACCCACGCGTACATGTGGGCCCTCCATGAACTATGTCACCTGCGGCAAAGTGATGTCATGGGCAATGACGTTATTGAGGAGAGCTGTCTGCCCCACGCAGAGATGGCGCATAAGCTCAACAGACCCAGCACTGAGGGCAGCAGGGGTCACATGTGCTGGGGCAGCTGTGCCTGGTGTGAAGGAAACTCCACCCTTCATCCCTGTGCCGACACGTGTTGCACCAGTGGAAGTAGATGGGAGGGCGGGCATTGGCCTCCGCGTGGATGAAGAGGAGCCAGAGTCCACGTCCCCTGTGTTAGCAAACATGGATGCATCACCTCTGTCCTCAGATGACTCAGAAATTCCCGTCTCGGCCTGTGATTCATCCAGCACACGTCTGGCCCCTCCGAGGCGCTGGTCACATCTGTCTCACTCAGCTCCTGTGCAGCTGCTACTTCCGATGCCACACCACTGTTGACCGTCCCCTGTCCCTCAGCACCCATGGGAGAAGCCACATGAGAGAGAGCGAGGTGACCTCACTCATCTGGCATCAATTAAACAGACATGTGCAAGGGAAGCAGCACAGAACATCCACAAATCCACATGTTGCATGATACCTGTGCAATTGCATACAGCCACCACAATGAACACGTAATGGCTGGCGTCCAGTAAATGAAGCCGCTAATAAGTGGCACATGTGTTGTGCACATAGCACTACACCCGGCCTGTGTCACCCTGCGACCATAGCCCCAAATCGCGGTGTGCACACCCACTGTCCTGATGGTGGCAAGGATGACCACTACGTAATCAGGCCAAAGACATACCTGCATGGAGCAGAATGAGAAACCACTCACACAGACTGCAACATGACAGGCCACAATGGCCATGAGCCCATGCCATCCACCTGTCGTTCACACGAGCACAACTGCTGTTGCACAGTGTGCCGGATGTGTAAGTACCAGAGATATGAGGTGAGGCATCGCACACATATGACCGAACGAAATCAGAGTAGGCACAGTGCCTCAAACATACATGTGAATTGCCAATCCAGCCTACTACAGGTTGTTCCTGAGGGCTACGACTCTGAGTGCATTGAGAATGCAGAGTGCTCAAATTACATCTTCAGCCTCAGGAATCGCATATGCATGTCAGATGCACACAGCACAGAGTACACTTACAACCCACTGCATCACACAACAAACATCACATTACCCAGATTATGGGTAGGCTGTGGACACATGCTGCCTCTCACCGCAAAAGACACCATCCCAGAATACTGTACACTTGCTTGCTGCTGATGCCCCTACAAACATGCATCCGGCACAGGCTGTGTGACTGTCAAGATGCAGACCATTAGTGGTGAAATGCAGCGCCGTGCTGACCTGACAATACGAGGGGGCATCCCCCGATTCGTTATCGCCACATAGTAGCTCATCCGGCAGATGATGTCACACCCTTTGTGGAATTGCCTGCACTGTCGGTCACACATACACAAAGGCATCAACTTGGATGCAATGGCTCATCACAAGCTCTTGGGCTGAAGGACTTCAAACTGCAGGGATGGTACACAAGAGCCTTGGAATGTCACTCATACACTTCTCAACATCACCCACATCCACCAATCACAGTGGCATGCTGCTGACCCATCCCAAATACTCAGAGACGTGCAACAGAGCCAGGAAGTAATTGGACATGGCCTAACAGCATGTGTACACCACACGTGAATGCATGCTGCTGGGAGTGTGTACACAGTACCTGTCCATCCCATTCACATGCAGGTTGCCAGCACATTGAGCAATGTGTAGTCAGCCCACATCTACTGTCCATTGTCAGGTGGACAAACACATAGATCACAAGGCAACACATCTTTGTGGGTGGACTCACTGTGTCCAACACTGCGCAGCCCTCAACGTACTCGCCCTGTGAATGGCTCACCCCGCAATGGAGGTCACATTCAGTGCGACTATCTCTCACACACATCCCTATCACAAGGCATGGTGTGTCCAATCGACAGGGCTGAGTTGGTGCATTTCAGGAGAGTCCTGAACAAAAGACACATGTAACCCACTGTACAGTCAGTGTTGTCTCCTTCTAGGATTGTGCGGTCAATGTGCAGCCCAGGTCTGCTGTGACTGAGAAGGCCAGCAGGGACCCAGCCAGCCATTCACACAAGCAATGACTGCCCTGAGTCCTGCATTGCCAAGTGGCTGCGTCACTGGATGTGTGACATGGAAATGCCATGTACCACCACTCGTGAGGGACATGCATGGGAAAGCGCCAGAGAGCCTACATACCCCTTACACCTGTAGTTAGCATGGTAAGCAGTGCATGTTGGAACCCCACAGGCTCAGAATCATAGTGCTGCGGATCTACATCATGTGTGTCCCCCACATGCACTCCCACACACACTGTAGTTGTCTTACACACACAACTTTTGCTATAAATAGCCTTGGGCAGTGTGCGTGGAGCTCGGAATCCATGATCTCCAGCTCCTCGCTGGTGAGTGGACCTGGACATATCTTCAGAGTTGTCGACATGTAGGTGGACATGTGGCAGCAGCGGCATGTGTTGTTGAGGGATGCCAGGCAGCAGTCCCTGGAAGCTGTGGTAATGCCGGTCTCCCTCCCACACTCATATAGCCCCCTGGGGCTGTTCCAGTGGGTCCAAGCTGCTGTAATTGGTGTACCATGTCTGCCTACTTCAAATGCACACAATGGCCTGCACCGAGCTGTCCCGGTACGCTTACCTCTATCGTCGAACACGCAGGATGCAGTCGCGAGGGCCATTGGAGTTGGCCTCAAGGGCCTGGTCCATGGCGGGTACAGTCCGCTGGTGCCATGTGGAATCCACAGTTGAATGTGCGCCATACATTTGCAGGTATGGCCATGATTTGTGTGTGGGAGCATGTCCACACTGGACAGGGCCACTTCATGCTGTGTGCATAGGCATTGACGGCCAGTGCTCAGCCTCCACATGTCTGTTGGCACATCATCATGTACACATTAGCATGGGAGCATGGGATGTGCATATGCACACACATGCCATATTTCTCAAGGTACATCTCCCACTTGGCACGTGCAACGTTACGTGTCACTTGTGATGTGTGTTTGCATTCACACAGCTGTGTTGTCATGGAGTAGTCAATGTGTACACCTGTCAATGTGTGTTGGAGGTGTGATACGTACAGTGCTGTACATTGGGTGAACTAGGGACATCATTGACTGTCTCATATCCCGTTGTGCAACAGGACCCACTTGTTTTGGCCGCTCAGCCTGTGTACATTGTGCTGTTGGTGTGTGCCATACTCACCCAGCCTCGGAAGCTGTGTCTGGCACAGCAGCTAGGTATATTGCCGTGGTGTTGTCGCCTCCCACCTATGCAATCTGAAACCATCATGATGCCTTTCAAGCTATTAGGGCCTAAATCCCCATGTGCATGCTCATAGCAATGGTTTGTGTCAGTAGCCATTGCTATTGGTAAGGAATGTATGACAGTACAACGCGATCATTTTGATCGCAGTACTTTACATCGCGGTTTTTACAACGCAAGTCATTTCAACGACTTGCGTTGGAGGGCGCTGGATTGAGGATTAATATGATTTTCTATTCCAACTCCAGCCCACGTAACAGTAGGGAAGGTGTTGGAATAGAAAATCATACTATTCCTTAACCTAGAGCGCCATCCAGCGCAAGTCATTGTAATGACTTGCGTTGTAATGGCTGCGTGGTAAAGGTCGTGCGGTGTAAACACCGCGTTGTAAACGACGTTTCCCATTGGTAAGGGGACCTGTGTAAGAGTATTGTGGCTGTGCTGTCCCTACTTGTCAGCTGTTCTGTGATTCTATTGCTTTGTCAGTAATTTTAGTTATGTGTATGTGAAAGTGCCATGTGGTATGTTGCACTGACATGTGTCCACTTCCATCTGTCCTAGGAGGAGACCAAACATACATCGCCCCTACCAATTGCTGTCAGACATGGAGGATGTGGAGGTCATCCGTAAATTCCGGCTGGACCGACCCACCCTGCATCACCTATGTGCCATGTTGGAACCCCACCTTCGTCCTCGCAGGGTGTATCCAACAGCATTCACCCCCACGGCTAAGGTGATGGCTGCACTGCATTTTTTCGCTACCGGATCTTTCCAACACACGGTAGGCAGTGGAGGTGGAATGTCCCAACCCATGTTCAGCATGGTGCTACGGGATGTCCTGTCAGCTATTATGCTGTACAGGAACCGGTAAATCCGATTCCCCAGGGCTCGTGATTTGGCGGCAGTGAAGGGTGCTTTCTATGCCCTTGGACGCATCCCCCACGTTGTTGGTGCAATTGATTGCACCCATGTTGGCCTTGTTGCACCACAGGCCATGGAGCACATCTATAGGAATCGGAAACATTTCCACTCCCTGAATGTGCAAGTGGTGTGCCTGGTGGACATGATCATCACACACGTGTGTGTGAAGTTTCCCGGTTCCACCCATGACTCGCACATCATGCGCCACAGCATCCTCCCACGAATGATGTCCAATCTTCAACCGGACCATGTATGGATTGTTGGTGAGTATGCATACTTGTGTAGCGTGCTGGGTGTGACATGCTGTCTTGTATCCTGTTGGAATTGCAACGATTCTCTGTGTTTCTCACACCCAGGTGACTCGGCATATCCTAACGGGTCTTGGCTGCTATGCCCACTACGTAATCCCAGGACACCAGCTGATGTCAGATACAATGAGGCACATGGGAGGACCAGACGTGTGGTGGAGCGGACTTTTGGACTCCTGAAGTCCAGATTCAGATGCCTGGACCGCACCGGGGGTGCACTGGCATACTCCCCACAGAAGGTGTGCCAGATAGTTGTAGCATGCTGCATGCTGCACAATCTCACTATTCGCAGGCAGATCCCCCTGATAGTGGATGACGGTGATCAGCCAGGGCCCCCGCCTGCAGACCAGGCCGTATCCAGTGACGAGGAGAGTGGAGAGGAGGAAGCAGTGAATGAGCGTCAGCAGCTCATCGCCCGCTACTTCACTTGATGGTGAGTGACCATGTACGTCGGATGATGTTGCTGTAGTTGAGTAGGTGTATGTGTGCATTGTCACGGTGGCATATTGTTCACTGAGTGCTGTGTGGCAATGGTCCATGTCCAGGGTAGTATGCCACTGACAGTGGCTGTGGCATTGTGCCCTGTTGCTCTGTGAGATGTGTGTACATTGCTTGAACTTGGTGACAAGTACTGTGTGATGAGTGTGTGACACACACATTCAATGGACTCTTGTTCTGTTTTTCACCCCTAGGTCCCTACAGCCTCTCCGGGCCTATCGACATACCACACTCCTAATGCATTACTGATCATGGTGACGGTTGCACATCCTTGATTAAACACAGAGCAGATACAACAGAATGTGATCCAGGTGTATTTATTTTGAACAGTGACATGTGATTGTGGGCAAGGTGATGACAAAAGTGGTGCATGCTGGAACAATGAGTTGACAGGCATGTCCGCGTGATGGTCAAGGTGTACCCATGTTGTTCTGGGTCCACAGTCCGACAGACACATGCCATTCACATGGCAGTGTGGGGTAGGATAGTAGTCCAAGTGAATGCAGTAGATGGCCACCGTGGCTGGCTGTCTCACTGGCGTTTGGAGCGTGCAAAGTCATCTCTGGACACCTGTTTCCTCTTCGGACGACCCCTTCCACGTTTGAGAGGGGGGGCTGTGTTTGTGGGCTGCTGGTGGTGGCTGAGGATTGCCCACTCGCTGTGGATGCAGGGGAACTGGATGTTGCACGGACCTGCGCCCCAGCAGGTGGTGGCGGAGGTGGTGTGGTTGGCCTTGATTGGGCCCTCTCCGCCACCACTAGCTGGCCCATGAGGTCGACAAGTTTGCCCATACGGGTCACGAATTGGCCCATATGGGCGTCCATGGACCTCAACACCCCAAGGACTTCCCGCGTATCGGCAGATGACCGGGCCCATTGTCCCTGGGCCTCTTCATAGGCCCCAAGGACTCTGGCGATTTGCGGCAGGGCTTGGCTCCCAGGCTCTGATGGCGTTGGCCTGACCCTGCTCCTCCCACCTGAACTGCTGCCACCGACCTGCCCACTCGCCACAGTGGTCACCCGGGGCCTCGTTGTGGCTCCCAGGGTCGATGTCGACGTGCGTGCAGCCCCTTGCGCAGGGTGAGTGGTCAGGGAGGTCCTGGTGGTGGTGGTGGTGGTTGCGGCGGTGGTGGTGGCCGCAATGACCGTGGCAGCAGGGGCCTGGGACTGGTCACCAGCCCTGGGAGATGGGTTGGTGGGTATGAGGGGTCCTGGGGAGCGGTTGAGCCCTGCCACACCAGATGTGCCTGGTCGGGAGTCCTCGTCCGAAGAGGTGTCTAGGTCTTCCACATCCGTGAGTCCGGGTGGAGGGCTTGTGGACTGGCTGTGATGGCTGCTGTCTGCCTCTCGAGCATCATGCTGTTCGTCACCTGTGGGGCGGAGACGAAAGGTTATTGTGTTGCACCTTGCAAGGTTTGTGTTAGATGTCTGACATTCACAGTTGGTGCACAGTTGTGCACTGATTTCCCAGATGCGTGTGTATGGCTCTACAATGTGTGTGCGTGATCAAGGTAATGGAATAGTGTGATGGGTGCACATGGCATGGGACGGATTTGGATAGCCAATCGGTGTGTGTTGCAGTACCCCTACATTTTGTGGCTTTGCTGGAAATGGGGTACAGCCCCATCAACACTTTTGAGGTGAAATATGGTTTTGGGGTTCAAATGGAACGCTTAGGAACGCAGATGGCAAAAGGGGTACAGACCCCTCAACGCTTTTGAGGTGAAATATGGTTTTGGGGTTCAAATGGAACGCTTAGAAACGCAGATGGCAAAAGGGGTACAGCCCCCTCAACGCTTTTGAGGTGAATATGGTTTTGGGGTTCAAATGGAACGCTTAGAAACGCAGATGGCAAAAGGGGTACAGCCCCCTGAACGGTTTTGAGGTAAAATATGGTTTTGGGGTTCAAATGGAACGCTTAGGAACGCAGATGGCAAAAGGGGTACAGACCCATCGACGCTTTTGAGGTGAAATATGGTTTTGGGGTACATACTGTGACATATGGGTGCAGGAGGGGACATGTGTTTTGGCCACACGACACTGCAGAGACAAAGGTGTGTGTATGTCTGACATACCAAGCATATCTGCTCACTGTTATCATTTAGGGACATTACACTGCAAGCATTGTAGTGAGTGAGTGATGGTTGTGTGCCACACAACGTATTGCAGATGGGACAATTCCTTGGTGTGTGTGCTACCCTCAGCCATGTGCAGCAATGCAGTGCTCTTGGGGTGTTGAATATATTAGGTATGTTGTAAATCACAGTGTGACGTGCGCTTCAGACACTACAGACACATTATTGGTCATCGCAGGAATCTTTGCTGAACTACTGTATATGGGACAACTGATTAGATAATATACCTTTCATGACACTGTGGCTAAAAAGATGTGATGGATGAGATATTGCATGTGCATTGTGTAGCTGTGTGGTTCATGGGTCCAGTGGTGTATGTGACATTACTGTGGTTCCACTCTTGTTACATTGAGACAAGATAGACTTACATGGGTGATGTTGTACGATGTCAACGGAACAAGCAGACACGACTACATGGACAAGACTTCGATGGTGTTGCTGATGTGTGTGATGACTGGCACAGTGCACGCCATGTGGGTCAGTACTCCAGTGAGACTTGTGCATGCAGACGTGACTCCTTACGTGTTAGTGTATTTGAGATGGCTCATGTGGGCTATGACTGTAATTCATGTCCGTGTGCACATTAGTTACATGATTATGACAGGGAGCAGTGCTACCTGTTCCTCTGCTACGTGACATGTCCCAAATGTTAGTCGTAGTACAGTCCTCATGCCTACAGACACCCCGCCCTGTACAGTAGTCTACCTACTTGTTGGTTTGGAGGGAGCAATGCAATGGCTGTCACATGGTTATGAGAGGGAGGGGTGCTCCATCTTGCTGGTCTGTGGGAGTGGGGGCCGTGTTGTGAGTTGTGGTGAAGGCATACCACCCACAGACACCCCTCCATGTAGGGAAACATATCTGGCTGTCGGGTGGAGTTGTGCACTGCAATGGCTGACACATGGGTGTGGGGAATGCTCCATCTTGCTGCGCTGTAGGACTAGGGGCCTGGTGGGGGTTGTACTTCTGCAGTCCCCCCTCCGATACTCAGAGTTTGTGGTAAGGCTACTTACCTGTTACTTGTTGGTTAGTGCAGCTATGGCTGACACATGAGTGTGGGTGTGGGGAGTGCTCCTTCCGGCGCATCTGGGGTACAAGGGGACCTGGTGGGAGTTGTGGTGCTGGCTGACTGTACACATGCCCCCATGGTTTTGTTTGTTGGTACCTTTGGGCTGAGTGTGTGGGAGTGTCTGTTGCATGTGTGAGAGATGTCTTGTGTATTGTGTACTGGACATGGGGGTGTTTGGCCCTCGGTGCTATGGCATTCTGGTAGTGCATGACAGTACATAGAGGTGTGCTGGTATACATTTGTTTGTACTTACCAGCCTCCACTCCCCTGGTATTCCGGTGAGACTCTCCGGATGCAGAATGCCTCGCACCTTCTCCTCCCACGCCTTGAAGGTCTTGAATAGCGCGGGATTTCCGCCACCAGTCCTGTCAGCCAGCTCACAATTCTTGGCCTCCTTCTTCCTGACCACGCTTTTCAGGTCGTGCCACCTCTTTGTGATTTCACCCCGGTTGCGTGGCACGTTCCCAACTGCATTCACCTGGTCTACGATCCTGCTCCACATTCTGTTTCTGGTGGCTACTGGTGTCTGTTGGACCTGGTTCCCATAGAGTTGTGGGTGCACCTTGATGATCTCGTCGACCATGACCGTCAACTCAGTGGCAGTGTACTTTGGCATTCTTTGTGTTTCCATGGTGTGTGGTTGCTATTTGTGGAGCTGGTGTGGTGGTTGTGTGGTGTGTGGTGTGTGATGTGCAGGGGGTTCGTGGTGCCGTTGTTTCAGTGGTGATGGTGATGGTGGTAGTGGTGGTGATGTGTGTGATGTGTGCGTGCGTGTGGTGTGCTGCTTTCCTTTGTGTCTCTCTGGGTTGTCTGATGGCGTCTTCGCTTTGTCGTAGTGCAAGGGATTGTGGTCTGTGAAGAGGCTGCTTTTGTACTGACCTATGTGGGTGTGTCATGATGGTCTGTCGTTTTCAGGTGTGTTGTGTCTGTTGTCCTGGGATTTGTAGTTTTTTAGTTTTGGCAGGGGGCATGTGTCATTGGGATGTGTTCTGTGTTTGGGTATTTTGGCGTAGTTTGCTGTGTGGACTTGTTGGCCATGTTGTGTGTATTTCTTTGTTCCGCAAATGATTTCTGTGCACGGACGTGGCCGCCAGGCCTTCCGCTGTGTCAGTTATTCATCGCTGTTGTTAACCGTGGCGGGCGAGGAATATGTGGATTTTCCGCGCTCATGTCGGGGAGATCATAATTTCATGGTCGTTGTCTCGGCCGTCAGAGCGGGCGGATTTGGGTTTTCAGGCGGGATTGCGTCCGTGGCGGACGGTTAATCTTCTACTCGGACATGGACGGGCGGAATTTTGTGTGATTTTACCGCCGCGGGCGGAGGTTGCTTCGCGACTTCATAATTGCTCGGTCGGTATTCCCATGGTGCAGGCGGGCGGTTTTCTCATGCTATCGTAGAGGGCGGATTTTTTAACGCCGGTTATCGTAATGGGCCCCTTAGTTTTTATGTGATTTTAGTAAAGCACTGACATCAAAACAATTTTATACGGTGTATAGATGTTTTTAGGTGTGCTTAAAAAATCACGCCTATTCTGCGGATGTTTGCGGTACTGGAATGTACGTATCACAACAGTTTGTGATAAATTAGTGAATCCCCCCCAAAAAAAATGTAAATAGCGTAGATGCAGCCCTGAAAAGTCCTACAAACAGTTTACAATTATATTGTCGATATCTACCCAGGGCCTTAGGAATGCATTACTAAAGCTGGAGACCAACCTTACACAGTAATAAAGGGCGGGGGCTACTGCTACAAAATATGAATTTGAGGACATCTCCACCAAACAAAGAAGCACTTTCCTTATATATTTAATAGGAACTATGCTTGCTTGGTTGAGAATCACTTCTTTGTACTATCGTTGTCTTCTCTACTGGAACATTCCTGATATCACACATTTCTGGAAGAAGGCACACAAGGAACAATCACATTGCCAAAACGTATACAAGGTCACTGTAGACATTTCCTCCTGATCCATTATGCAACTGTAGTGTAGACTACACACCAGACATTTACTCAATTAGGTAGTACATACTAATTAACCATTAGAAAATACTCCAGTTGGGTAGAAATTTTGTGCAAAACTGTGGACTTTTGTTAGATGAACAGGCAGGTGAGGTTTTGTCCTGGGCATGATGCTTATTTCACAGAAATTAAACCTCAACGGGAAGCACTAACACATATAAACATAGCCGGTGCCCCAGTTGAAGCGCCTCTTCTGTAGAGGGCAAATGATCCTAACTTCCAGCATTTAGTCAAGGCAAAGCAAGTGTGTTTTCTCTGCATTTCCACATTGAAAAACAATCTGAAATCCTTAGTGGAGGTGAATGCATAGTTGATCTATCAGAACGCAATCTATAGTTACTGCAACAAGTGGGTTCATTCTTGTCCTTTCCTAGTGAGAGAAGAGTCCATGGTTCACCCTTTAAATTACTGCAAGTATGCAAATGTACAAAGCCACCTGGAAGAATATGTCACGTTACCCCGCTTGTTTTTTTACCGCATGCCCTTACAATGCGGTCATTACAACGACCGCATTGTAACAACGCATGCCATTACTCCTCAAGTCGGAACAACGACTTGCTCTAGGGGGGGCGCTGGATGTTGGAATAGTATAATTTACCATTCGAACTCCAGTCTGTGCAACAAGTAGGGAAGGTGTGGGATTTTAAATTCAACACCTTCTGACCCCAAGAGCAAGTCGTTGTTCCGACTTGCGGAGTAATGGCATGCGCTGTAACAACGCAGTCGTTGAAACGACCGCGTTGTAATGGCATGCGGTGTCCCGGTTTCGTGGTAAACAATGTTTACCCACCTGAAAGCTCTGTCCGTTTGGCCTCGCCCCATCCACATTAGTAACATGCATAGGTCTTTGTCTTTTGCCTGGATGAAGGAGAGGTAACCCAAAGGCCCCCCAGCATATTTCCTGCCAATTTTGGTAACGTGTTCTTGAAGCCCAAAAATATGAAGACATCTCCACCAAACAAAGAAGCACTTACTTTATATAGTTAACCCCTTGGCTGCTAGGCCTTCACCCCAATGTGCTAAGCCTTTTTTTTCCTGTTTGCGCTTAGGCCCCTGTAACTCTTTGTCCACATAAGGTGTACATGTCAAATTTGTGTCCTTTTCTTCCAACATCCAGAGGATTCTAAAGGTACCTAGGGTTTGTGGATTCCCCTGGAAAAGATCCAGAAATTAGCCAAAATACAGATAATTCTTTTTTTTTAATAATGGGGAAAAAGTGCTGCAGAAGAAAGCGTATGTTTTTTTCCCTGCAAATGGTTTCAACAAAGGGTTAATGTTGATAAAATCACCATCTTCCCAGCTTTCAGGAACAGGCAGAGTTTTGTTAGAAAACCAAAATTTCCTGCACAGTTTTGACATTTTACAAGGACATAGCCTATTTTTCCTTTACGTTGTGCTTTCAACATCCTTCGAGTTAGTTGTAGAAATGGGTTTAAAAGCAAAAATGGATCCCAGTAAGCTATACATTTCTGAAAAGTATATGAAATTCCAAATTCAGCAAGGGGTCATTGGTGTAGATCCTTCAAGGATTTCCTCTAGAAACTAACAGTTGAAAATACAACAATATTGAAATTGGGTTGAAAAAAAACAGCCATTTGTGCCAACGTTTTCACCTATAACTTCTATTAAGTATGGCAAATTTTTGAAAGCAATATACTGTTATGTCCGCTGGATACTTCTGGTTGTGGTGATATATTGGACTTGTATGTTCACCAAGAAACCGAGGTACCCCGAGCCAATAACTGAGCTGCGTCTTGCAATGGGTTTTCATTGTGGACCAGTTATATAGCAATTCATTTGTTAAAATATAAAGAGTGAAAATAGGTATCAAGGACACCTATGTATTGCTGAAATAGAAACAAAATATAGAGTTTAGAAGCAGTAGGTATTTGCACATCTCCGAAATTGTGGGTACCCATACCAGTATGTTAATTAGAGGACATTTTTCAAAATGACTTATTTTTTACACATTGTCTTACATTTGGAAGGTAGAAATGCATAGAAAGTCAATTTGTTATAACATTTGCTCCACAATTCAGTGTTCCCCAAAATCTACCGATAAAAATGGTACCTCACTTGTGTGGGTAGGCCTAGTGCCTGTGGCAGGAAACGGCCCTAAAGCCAACAATGACGCATCACATTTTTCCAGTGAAAACTGACCCTTTTTCACATTGTGCCTAGCTGTGGATTTTGGACCCTAGCTCAGCTAGCACCTAGGGAAACCTAGCAAGCCTGTACATTTTTAAAAATGATACACCCAGGGGAATCCAGGATGGGGTGACTTGTGTGGCTCTCACCAGGTTATGTTACCCAGAATCCCTTGCAAACCTCAAACTGTATAAAAAACATTTTCCTCACATTTCTGTGATGGAAAGTTCTAGAATCTGCAGTGAGCCACAAACTTCCACCCCCCCTGCATTCCTCCAAGTCTCCAAATAAAAATGGTACCTCACTCGTGTGGGTAGGTCCAGTGCCCACGACAGGAAACGGCCCAAAATGCAACATGGACACATCACATTTTTCCACAGAAAACTGACCCTTTTCTCATAATGTGCCTAGCTGTGGATTTTGGACACTAGCTCAGCCAATATCTAGTGAAACCTTTCATACCTGTACATTTTTAAAACTAGGCACCCAGGGGAATCTAGTATGGGTTGACTTGTGTGGCTCTCACCAGGTTCTGTTGCCCAGAATCCCTTGCAAATCTCAAACTTTGTAAAAACAAAAACACATTTTCCCCACATTTCTGTGATGGAAAGTTCTGGAATCTTCCGGGAGTCACAAACTTCCACACACCCAGCATTCCCCTAAGTCTTCCAATAAAAATGGTACCTCACATGTGTGTATGGGCCTAGTGCCTGCGACAGGAAACGGCACAAAACACAATGTGGACACATCACATTTTTCCACAGAAACATGACCCTTTTTTCGCAATGTGCCTAGCTGTGGATTTTGAACCGTAGCTCAGCCAGCATCTAGGGAAACCTAGCAAACCTGTAAATTTTTAGACACAAAGGGGAATCCAAGATGAGGTCACTTGTGTGGCTCTCGCCAGGTTCTGTTACCCAAAATCCCTTGCAAACCTCAAACCTTTTAAAACAAAACACATTTTCCTCACATTTCTGTGATGGAAAGTTCCGGAATTTGTGGGGGGCCACAAACTTCCACCCACCCAGCATTCCCCCAAGACTCGCAATATAAACAGTACCTCACTTGTGTGGGTAGGCCTAGTGTCCGCGACAGGAAACAGCCGAAAACACAACGTGGGCACATCACAATTTTCCATTGAAAAGGGACCTTTTTTCGCAATGTGCTTACCTGTGGAATTTTAACCTTAGCTCAGCCGGCACCTGGGGAAACCCAGCAAACCTATACATTTTTGAAAACTAGACATCCAGGGGAATCCAGGATGGGTTGACTTGTGTGGCTCTCACCAGGTTCTGTTACCCAGAATCCCTAGCAAACCTCAAACTTTGTAAACAAAACACATTTCCTCAAATTTCTGTGATAGAAAGTTCTGGAATCTGTGGGGAGCCACAAACTTCCACCCAACCAGCATTTCCCCAAGTCTCCCAATACAAATGGAACCTCACTTGTGTGGGTAGGCCTAGTGCCCGCAACAGGATACAGCCCAAAACACAACATGGGCACATCACATTTTTCTAGTGAAAACTGACCCCTTTTATTCTCAATGTGCCTAGCTGTGGATTTTCGACCCTAGCTCAGCCAGCATCTGCGGAAACCTAGCAAACCTGTACAGTTTTGAAAACTAGATATCCAGGGGAGTTCCAGGATGGGGTGACTTGTGTGGCTCTCACCAGGTTCTTATCCCCAGAATCCCTTGCAAACCTCAAACTTTGTAAAAAAAAACAACGCATTTTCCTCACATTTCTGTGATGGAAATATCTGGAATCTGCAGGGAGCCACAAACCTCCACCCACTCAGCATGCCACCAAGTCTCCCAATACAAATGGTACCTCACTTGTGTGTGTAGGCCTAGTGGCCACGGGAGGAAACGGCCCAAAATGCAACATTGGCACATCAAATATTTCCCGTGAAACAGGATCCTTTTCTCGCAATGTGCCTAGCTGTGGATTTTGGACCCAGCTCAGCCAGCATCTAGGGAAACCTAGCAAACCTGTACATTTTTTAAAACTTGATATCCAGTGGAATCCAGCATGGGGTGACTTGTGTGGATCTCACCAGGTTATGTTACCCAGAAACCCTTGCAAACCTCAAACTTTGCAAAATTAAACACATTTTCCTTATATTTCTGTGATGAAAAGTTCTGAAATCTGCAGGGAGCCACACATTTCCACCCACCCAGATTTTTCCCAATAAAAATGGTTCTTCACTTGAGTGGGTGGGCCAAGTACCTGCAGCAGGGAAGGGCCCAAAACGTATTGTGGAGACATCAAAATTATCTATCACAAAGCAGCCTAGTTTTGCAAGGGGGCCATTTAGGGAAACCTACCTAACTCAGACATTTCTGAAAATTAGACAGCCCGGGGAATTCAGCGAGGTATGGCTTGCATGGATCTTCTGCTAACTTCTATCCTGTGGCAGGACGCGTTGCCCACGGGAGTTCTCCATGTCTACCTTCTTGTTCTGGTGGGACCGGAGTCCCAGGACAACGCCATTCATTCTTGCCTCGCAGTACCAGTCATCAGACGACAACCAGGGGAACTACAGGTCCCAGTGTGCAGTGCGCGCACACACAGCTGCCGCTAGTGAGGGGGAGGCATTTGACATCGCGCTTAAAGCGCTGCCTCTCCCCCCGCGGCGTGGGACATTACTCTGCTAACTTCTATCCTGTGGCAGGACGCGTTGCCCACGGGAGCTCTCCTTGTCTACCTTCTTGTTCTGGTGGGACCGGAGTCCCAGGACAACGCCATTCATTCTTGCCTCGCAGTACCAGTCATCAGACGACAACCAGGGGAACTACAGGTCCCAGTGTGCAGTGCGCGCACACACAGCTGCCGCTAGTGAGGGGGAGGCATTTGACATCGCGCTTAAAGCGCTGTCTCTCCCCCCGCGGTGCGGGACGCGCACGGGCCGCGCCCGGGCGAAGCCCGGGCCAAGGGCAGGCCCGTCCTTGCCCGTCAAAGCCAGAAAGAGGCAGGGCAGGGCCACTCCCCTTTTGTCTATCATCGGAGCTGGAGCAAGGCGTGGGCTAACTACGAACATAAGAGGTACTCTTTGCTGGCTCCTTGCACCTGCATTCATATGTGGAGGAACTTTGGACTTCGCATGTGACCTAGTCCAGTAAATCTGTGAAGTTCTTTTTATAGTAGGGTGTATTGCATAGCTATGGGAAAAAGAAAGTGTATGGACGGTGAGGGAGGGGGGGTAGACGTGGGCAATGCTAGCAGATCTCGTAAAGGGAAAAAGGTTAGAAGGATAACTAAGCATGCTGGCAGCAATTGTGTACTTGACCGAATAGATATACTAATTGAGGAATGCGAGGATATTTTAGTATCAGAGCCAATTTTGCATTTAGATGGGAATCTGGCCCCCACTAGCACAGCCCAAATGGAGAAAGAAAGCTCGCGTAAGGGTCCCGCTATTCCCGCTATGTTCCTTACGCATAAGAAAGGTTCGAAAGCCACAGGGGGCGAGAAAGGAGTGAAACCAGTGAAGGCGAGCCTTTTGGCTGGTAGTATTGGGAGTCCTGGGAGTCCCCCACTAAATGATGGTAGCTATCCCTGCACTTATGAACCCATAGTACCCTGCTCAAATAGGTTCGCTCTACTGTCAGACACCCAGGGAGAGAGCAATATACAATTATCTGATTTACCATCAGAAGAAATTGTAAAGCCAGCCACAAATCACACATTAGCCTTCCAGGATCTAGTTCAGGTGGTTCACTCACTTCGGGACGAATTAGGAACCCTGAGATTATTGATTGATAATCTAATTTCCATGGTTAGGCTCATGTTAGACAGCGGGGCCCGTAACAAAGATAGCGCAATGCTGAGAGATAATAACTTTGCTCCACCAATTCAAAGCGCTGTCCAGGCAAAATGAATAGGTGCCCCAAATGTTGGTGGGTTGAACAATGATACTGCTTTGTATAGTGAGGTGACTAAACACATAAAACCCATTGTACCATCTATTATTATAAATGAAACATCACCCGCTACACCAAACAGTCATAGGCTCTTAACTGCTGAAGCATTGAGGGAGCACCCACCACCCAATAGGAGAAGGAATACTTGCTCACCTGTAAACCAACGGGATAATAACGGGGTAGGAAGGGGGGGCTTGATTGCAGATAAAACATTTAACAATAATAAAATATTCATGACGATTGTCCCTAAACTAGCCCCAAGTAGTAGCTATGAAAGTGTAGATTCTTTGACCAACAAGGCAATCCATTGGATACGCCAGGTTAGGGGATGTCGATCTGTGATTAGGGAAGACATCATAAAGGCGCACAGGCTCACCTACACCACTGAACCATTTGATTGTATTGAATTGATTCTGCAGAGGGAGGAGTTGGCTGAGAACCTGTTTGCCCTTGAGTTTAGAACATGTCCCCCTGCCTATTCTTCTATTCGGCTAAGGAGGTTTTTGCCAGGCAGACAGACCAACCAATATCTTGGCCTGCATGTGGCAGGTAGGGTGGGAAGCTCCACGTTAGAATGCATCGATTGACTGACAGGAGTGCATGAGCAAGGGCCATGTATCACCAGGGTCGATGATTTAGTCGCCCGAGGGATAGTTACCTACCTACTAATTCTAATAGTACAAATAGACTTGTTAAACTCACTGAAACGCGATCTTTGCATACCCTTTGTCCAGTGTATCAGCACCAGCTTAGTTATAATTCCCTGGGTCCTATAAACAATATACTGCACACATGCTATGCCCCTGTAAGGGGTTCATTAATGTCATGGAATATTGCAGGCTTGAGCTCAAAATTTACATCTCCTGAATGGCTTATTTTTGTCAATAGGTTTGATGTCTGTCTCTTCCAAGAGACATGGCTTCTGGCACCGCACTTTTGTCCTGGTTTTTTAAATTTTCATATCCCAGCGATCAAAGGAGCAAAAGGTCGACCTGCAGGTGCCTAACCATATGGATCCGACAAGAATTAGGTGTCAGTGTTAAGGAATTACCATCTAAGAGCAATGATATTCAGGTGATAAGGGTAAACCTAGGCCCCTTAGGGAAAGTTGATATTTATAATGTCTATGTGAGGGGAACCCGTGGGGGCAAGTCTGAAGTTTTAGCGACTTTGGACAGTCTCCTCGGGCTTCACTCAATGGACACCAATGTTGTTATTGCGGGCGATCTAAATACAACTTTTGAACCGCTCACCACCTTAGATTGGAATCTCACTGATGATGAAGATGCCCAATGGGGAATTCCAATGTTAGAACTTGACCCAGTAAACAAATGGACGGACGTGGTCATTCAGATCAATTCCATTTGCTTAGAAAAGGGGCTAAGGGCACTAAATGGTAGGATGCCCCAAGATAGACAGGGGGCTAATACATTTAATAATGGGTACAGTAAGAGTAGGATAGATTATATCCTTCTGAGCGTGAAATTTTGGCATACAATTGATGACATGGTGGTAAGGGATCGTCCCGAAAGTGACCATAATCCCTTGTGTGTAACCCATGGATGGTGGAAGCTTGAGGCACCGCATTGTGGGGAGACTGAATTGCATTCTCGGGATTTAGTCCCTACTAATGACACAAGACGGCTGAAATGGTCACGCATAATTGAAAACCCTGAGTCCCTGGGTAATATCAACAAAGATGCTGATAGTACTATATTAGAGCTAGAGCATATTCTATCTTCTAATGGGAAATTGGAGCTTCTCATACAGTCACATGAGAGATTTTTTATACGTATGAGATCCCACTTTGTTAAGCGCTGTAGACCAAAGAAACAAGCAGATTTGAAATCATGTTGCTGGTACAACAAAGAATGCAGGCAGGCAAGAATCTTTCTTGGGAATGCAATTAAGGGTGGTGAACCGGTTAACGTACGTATAGCTAGGCAAGAATATAAAAGATCCATATATAAAGCTAAATGCTCATGGGATGAGCAAAGATGGCAGGATCTTAAAGAAGCCAGCTCGCAGAATAATAGTAAACTATTTTGGAGCATTATAAAATGGGGCAGAGGGGGCCAACCTGAGCAACCACAAAATCATGTTTTACAGGAAGATTGGGTCAACTATTTTAAACCGCAATATGCTCGTAGTTCAACCGAGAAATATAGGGACGACCCTAGCCATGTGCTTTATGCAGATGAGGCTTTTAATTCTAATGATGTTGTTCTAGCTCTTGGAGCAGTGGTTGGAGGTAGAGCGCCGGGACCAGACGGTGTTCCCGCCGACGTGTTCCTCTATGATAAACAAAGATGGGGCAGATATATTCTGTTGGTGGCTAATGCTGTAGCCCAGGGCGCCCCCATACCGGATTCCTGGAAAGGAGCAGAGATAATCCCCGTATATAAAAAAGGAGAAAAATCTCTTCCGGGGAATTATAGGCCCATTAGCCTGATAGATACGATACAAAAGATAGTGGGTAGGTTGATCCTGAATAAAATCCAAGTCTGGATCGAAGACAGTAACATACTGTCCCCCTTGCAAGCAGGCTTTCGAGCGTATATTAGTACAATCGATCAGGTGTTCCATTTCATTCTTCTATACTGGAAGATAGTGATTTTGGGTAAAGGTAGTTTGTATGCTGCCTTTGTCGATTTAAGATCAGCGTTTGACCTTGTTCCCCGCTCTAGTTTATGGGCGACGCTGAATGAACTAGGTCTTCCCAAAGAGCTATTAACACTTATAATGAGGCTACATGAGGGCAATTATGCCAAAATTCGATGGGGCGCGCAGGGTATGGTCACCAGCCCGTTTCCAGTTGAAAGAGGGGTGCGCCAAGGTTGTGCTATGGCACCTACGTTATTTTCTTTGTATATTAATGGTATAGTTGACTGCATGTCGCCAGTGAATATGGATGCCCCCTCTTTAGCAGGTGTAAAAATCCCGATTTTAATGTTCGCCGATGGCACATTAATAATTTCAAAGACTCCAAGTGGCCTCCAGCGAGTTTTGTTAATTTTTGAAGATTTTTGCTCTGCTTGTGGCCTTGAAGTCAATGTGTCAAAAACGAAATTTATGGTTTTTAACCCACACAGAACTTTTAAAGGTAATATTTTAATGAATAATCGTCCACTAGAACAAGTTAGAGCATTTACTTACTTGGGGGTGAATATACAGAGCGATTTAAAGTGGAACTATCAAATTGACATGGCCACATTAAAGCACCAACAACTCACTGGAGCACTAAGTACTGAGCATAAAAAGTCATTTACAAAACCAATCAGACCCGTGCTCCAAGTGTATGACATGAAAGTTGTCAGCTCAGCCCTCTATGGTGTAGAACTATGGGGGTTTGAGAACATGTCTAATTTAAGTATTTCAGAAAATAAGTTCCTGCGTAGCATTACTAATCTCCCCCAAAGTACCCCATTATGCCCGTTACGATATGATCTTGGAAGAAAATCTATATCCGATGTTGCCAAACTGCGACCAGTGTTATACTGGCGCAGGTTGTGGACAACACCTGAATTATCATCGTATGCAGCGGGCTTTCTAGATGTAATAAAATCCAATAGCTTCCACAAAATTGGTTGGCTACGGGGAGTCAGAAATGTTCTAGTGGGTATTGGTATGAACGCGTTGTGGGAGAACCCAACTGAGGCCCGCTTCCCCTCTAAAAAGATCTTAAAAGAAAAGTATTGGGAGATGGTTACATATAATGTTTTGAGAGATACTGATTCAGCCACTTTGACAGGAACTTTCTTAGAATTTAAATATATTCCAAGCTTTGAAACATACTGGGACACCATTACCAAACCGTTGGACAGGAAATTGTATTTTCAGTTGAGGGCAGGTTCACTGCCCATAAGATCCTTTACAGCTAGGTGGTCCCTTTTAAGTGATGATAAGTGTCCTGCTTGTGCGGTCCATAAAGAAACAGTCGCACACATGCTTTTTGCCTGCCCTGCTTATGCAGCCCCTCGACGGGTCTGGCTGAGTCCTCTATGTAAATCATTAGGTACTAGAAGGAGTGTAGAAGCCGAAAGGATTATACGTACTAGTACCTTACCAGCAATCTCATTAGCAGTTGCAAAATACCTAGGGTGGATGTGGGTAATAAGGCTAAAATCGATGTCTGTGTGAAACATTTCTGTGTACTATGATTAGCTAGCGTACTGAACCAGTATTGTATATGTCTCCCTGTTATATAAATTTATTTTGTTTTGCCTTGACTAGGTAAAACTATTTTTAGAGCAGAAGTGGGCCGTATTGAGTTTTTATGATTGTGAATTTTGTATAAGTTTTAACCCCTTCCATGTCATGGCACACAGTGCTCGTGTGCTCATGACGAGTCCAGCTCGTCATGGAACCCAGCACAGGAAATCCCTCTGGTGCGGGCACCAGAGGGATTCCCTTTAATCCCCTAAAGCCTCGGGAGCTGGGGAAGAGCTTCCCCAGCTCCCGAGGCCCCCCCCCTGGTTTCCCTGAAATGACGATCGGCGCGCACGTCGCGCTGATGTCATTTCAGTGAAACTGAAACTGAAATGAGCCAAGAGGCTCATTTCAGTTTCAGTTTCTACGTGCTCAGGGGGCTATCTCAGCCCCTGAGCACGTAGAAACTCAGGAGAGGTATCGTTGGAAAGGGGAGAATCTCCCTTTCCAATGGTACCCCTCCCTAGTGGATCCCTGCTTGGGGATCGCCCCAGGAGGGCGATCCCCAAGCAGGGATCCACCCACTAGGCGCCAGGGAAGGGGGAGCGGCCCTGGGCAAGGGCCTTTGCTCCCCCATAAAATATTTGCCATGATTAGTCTTTCTGCCCCCTGGGGGTAGATGGGGCAGTAGCCCCAATCTAGCCCCCCGGGGGTAGAAAGCCCACTAGACACCAGGGATTTTTATTTAAATTATAGTTAGGGGTGGGGCTGCCCAAAACGGGCATGCCGATGCCCCCACCCCCCGGCCACAAAATTAGTCTTTCTGCCCCCTGGGGGCAGATGGGGCAGTAGCCCCCAATCTGCCCCCCCGGGGGGCAGAAAGCCCACTAGATATCAGGGATTTTTTTTAAAATTATAGTTAGGGGTGGTGGCTGCCCAATATGGGCATGCCAATGCCCTCACCCCACCCTGCCGCAAAGGTACAGGTCTTTCTGCCCCTCCTGGGGGCAGATGGGGCAGTAGCCCCCAATCTTCCCCCTGGGGGCAGAAAGCCCACTAGATACCAGGGATTTTTTTAAAATTATAATTTGGGGTGGGGGCTGCCCAATATGGGCATGCCAATGCCCCCACCCCGCCGCAAAGGTACAGTCTTTCTGCCCCTCCTGGGGCAGAAATCCCACTAGACACCAGGGTTTTATTCCCCTCGATACATTTAGGGGTGGGGGTTGCCCAAGATGGGCATGCCAATGCCCCCACCCCTCCCCCACGAAATTCCAGTCTTTCTGCCCCCCGGGGGGCAGATGGTGGCAGTGGCCACCAATCTGCCCCCACCCGGGGGTTCAGAAATACCCTAGATGCCAGGGATTATTTTTTTATAGGCCCGGGTGGGGGCTGCCCAGAATGGGCATGCAAATGCCCCCACCCTACCCCCAAAGAAAAAAAAACTTTCTGCCCCCCAGGAGGCAGATGGGGGCAATAGCCCCTGATCTGCCCCCCGGGAGGGGGCAGAAAGCCCACTAAGCGCCAGGGATTTTTTTATATAGGTAGGGGTGGGGGCTGCCCAGAATGGGCATGTCAATGCCCCCACCCCAAAAAAATGCTACAGTCTTTCTGCCCCCCTGGGAGGCAGATGGGGCAATAGCACCTTATCTGCCCCCCGGGGGCAGAAAGCCCACTAGCCACCAGGGATTTTTTTTTACAAAGTTCGGGGTGGGGGCTGCCAAGAATGGACATGCCAATGCCCCCACCCACCCCAAAAAGATGTCACTGTCTTTCTGCCCCTCCCAGGAGGCAGATGGGGGCAGTAGCCCCTGATCTGCCCCCCGGGGGCAGAAAGCCCACTATGTGCCAGCGATTATGCTGGCTTTTTATACGGCGGGGTGGGGGCTGACCAGAATAGGCATCCCAATGCCCCCGACCCCCAAAAGAATAGCCACAGTCTTTCTGCCCCCTCGGGGGCATATCGGGGCAATAGCCCCTGATTTCCCCCTCCCCAGGGCGGCAAAAAGCCCACTAGGCACTGACTTTTTTTCGGAATGTGCCTACCTGTTGAATTTGGTTCCTAGCTCTGCCGGCACCCAGGGAAACCTAGCAAACCTATACATTTTTTAAAACTAGACACCCAGGGGAATCCAGGATGGGCTGACTTGACTGGCTCTCACCAGGTTCTGTTACCCAGAATCCCTTGCAAACCTAAAAATTTGTCCCAAAAAAACACATGTTCCTCACATTTCTGTGGTGGAAAGTTCTGGAATCTGCGTGGATCCACAAATTTCCACCCATCCCGCGTTCCCCAAAGTCTTCCGAGAAAAATGGCACCTCACATGTGTGGGTAGGCCTAGTGCCCGCGACAGGAAACGGCCCAAACGCAACGTGGACACACCACATTTTCACAGTGAAAACGGACCCTTTTTTGCAAAGTGCCTAGCTGTAGATTTTGAACCCTAACACTGCCAGCACCTAGGGAAACCTAGCAAACCTATACATTTTTGAAAACTAGACACCCAGGGGAATCCAGGATGGGGTGACTTGACTGGCTCTCACCAGGATCTGTTACCCAGAATCTCTTGCAAACCTAAAAATATGTCCAAAAAACACATTTTCCTCACATTTCTGTGGTGGAAAGTTCTGGAATCTGCGTGGATGTACAAAATTCCACCCACCCCGCGTCCCCCAAAGTCTTGCGTGAAAAATGGTACCTCACTTGTGTGGATGGGTCAAGTACCCGCGACAGGCAAGGGCCCAAAACCTATTGAGGCGACATCAAAATTACCTATCACAAACCAACCTGGTTTTGCAAGGGGGTCCCATGAGTTTTTGGCCCCGGGCTCAACGGCCATCTAGGGAAACCTACCCAACCAACACATTTCTGAAAACTAGACACCCGGAGGAGTCCAGCGAGGTATGGCTTGCGTGGGTCCTCCAAAATTTTCTTACCCAGAATACCCTGCAAACCTCAAATTTAGCTGAAAAAATCACTTTTTTCTCCAATTTCTGTGTGGGAAAGTTCTGGAATCTACGTGGATCCACAAATTTCCTACCACCCAGCTTTCCCCCAGGTCTCCCGATAAAAATGATACCTCACTCGTGTGGGTGGGTCAAGTACCCGCGACAGGCAAGGGCCCAGAACGTATTGAGGAGACATCAAAATTACCTATCACAAAACAACCTGGTTTTGCAAGGGGGTCACCTGGGTTTTGGCCCCGGCCTCAGCGGCCATCTTGGGAACCTACCAAACCCACACATTTCTGAAAACTAGACACCTGGGGAGTCCAGCGAGGTATGGCTTGCATGGGTCCCCAAACGTTTTCCTACCCAGAATGCCCTGCAAACCTCAAATTTAGCAGAAAAAATCACTTTTTACTCAAATTTCTGTGTGGGAAAGTTCTGGAATCTGCGTGGATCCACAAATTTCCTACCACCCTGCGTTCCCCCAGGGCTCCCGATAAAAATGGTACCTCACTTGTGTGGGTAGGCATAGTGGCTGAAACAGGAAATGGCCCAAATCGTATTGTGGAGACTTCAAAACTACCTATAACAAAACTACCTGGTTTTGGGGGGCACCTGGTTTTGGCCTCGGGCTCGCCGCCATCTAGGGAAACCTACCAATCCCACACGTTTCTGAAAACTAGACACCCTGGGGAGTCCAATGAGGTATGGCTTGCGTGGATCCCCCAACGTTTCCCTACCCAGAATCCCCTGCAACCCTCAAATTTAGCTGAAAAAACATATTTTCCACATATTTTTGCGTGGAATCACCGTGCTGGCACAAATGTCCTACCACCCAGCATTGCCCTTGTTCCCCCGAGTAAAATGATACCTCACTTGTGTGGGTGTCCAAAGCAGAACTGGCTAAAAACGTATTTTTAAAAAAATATAGCGCTTAGAATTCTCGGTGCTATACCCTAAATCCCTATGTTTTGGGCTCTTCCCAGTCACAGGCCTTTGGCCCACCCACACAAGTGAGGTATCATTTTCCTCGGGAGAACAAGGGGAACGCTGGGTGGTAGGACATTTGTGCCGGCACAGTGATCCCACGCAAAAATGTATGGAAAAAGTGATTTTTTCAGCTAAATTTGAGGTTTGCAGGGGATTCTGGGTAGGAAAACGTTGTGGGACCCACGCAAGCCATACCTCGCTGGACTCCCCGGGTGTCTAGCTTTCAGAAATGTTTGGGTTTGGTAGTTTCCCAAGATGGCCGCCGAGCCCGGGGACAAAACCCAGGTGACCCTCTTGCAAAACCAGGTTGTTTTGTGATAGGTAATTTTGATGTCGCCTCAATAGGTTTTGGTCCCTTTTCTGTCGCGGGTACTTGACCCACCCACGCGAGTGAGGTATCATTTTTATCAGGAGACCTGGGGGAACGCTGGGTGGGAGGAAATTTGTGGATCCACGTAGATTCCAGAACTTTCCCACACAGAAAGTTGAGAAAAAGTGATTTTTTCAGCTAAATTTGAGGTTTGCAGGGGATTCTGGGTAGGAAAAGTCAGGGGACCCACGCAAGCCATACCTCGCTGGACTCCCCAGGTGTCTAGTTTTCAGAAATGTGTGGGTTTGGTAGGTTTCCCTAGATGGCCACCGAGCCCAGGGCCACAAACTCATGGGACCCCCTTGCAAAACCAGGTTGTTTTGTGATAGGTAATTTTGATGTCGCCTCAATAGGTTTTGGGCCCTTTCCTGTCGCGGGTACTTGACCCACCCACGCGAGTGAGGTATCATTTTTATCGGGAGACATGGGGGAACACTATGTGGTAGGAAATTTGTGGAACCACGTAGATTCCAGAACTTTCCCACACAGAAACTTGAGAAAAAAGTGGTTTTTTTCAGCTAAATTTGAGGTTTGCAGGGCATTCTGGGTAGGAAAACGTTGGGGGATCCACGCAAGCCATACCTCGCTGGACTCCCGGGTGTCTAGTTTTCAGAAATGTGTGGGTTTGGTAGGTTTCCCAAGATGGCCACCAAGCCCGGGGCCAAAACCCAGGTGACTCCCCTTGCAAAACCAGCTTGTTTTGTGATAGATCATTTTGATGTCTCCTCAATACGTTTTGGGCCCTTGCCTGTTGCGGGTACTTGAACCACTCACACCAGTGAGGTTTTTGGCCCGGGCTCGGCGGCCATCTTAGGAAACCTACCAAACCCACACATTTCTGAAAAGTAGACACCCGGGAATTCCAGGGAGGTATGGCTTGCGTGGATCCCCCAACGTTTTCTTACCCAGAATCCCCTGCAAACCTGATATTTTGCTGAAAAAAATCACTTTTTTCGCACATTTTTGTGTGGTAAAGTTGTGCAATCATGGGGCTGACACAAATTTCCTACCACCCAGCATTCCCCCAGGTCTCCTGATAAAAATGGTGCTTCACTCGGGTGGGAGGCCCAGTACCCGCGACAGGCAAGGGCCCACAACGTATTGAGGCGACCTCAAATGGCCTATCACAAAACGACCTGGTTTTGCAAGGGGGTCCCATGACGTTTGGCCCGGGCTCGGCGGCCACCTAGGGAAACCTACCAAACCCACACATTTCTGAAAAGTAGACACCCGGGATTCCAGGGAGGTATGGCTTGCGTGGATCCCCCAACGTTTTCTTACCCAGAATCCCCTGCAAACCTGAAATGTGGCTTAAGAAATCACTTTTTCACACATTTTTGTGTGGTAAGTTGTGGCATCACGGGGCTGACACAAATTTCCTACCACCCAGCTGTCCCACAGGTCTCCCGATAAAAATGGTGCCTCACTCGGGTGGGAGGCCCAGTACTGCGACAGGCAAGGGCCCACAACGATTGAGGCTGACCTCAAAATGGCCTATCACAAAACGACCTGGTTTTGCAAGGAGGGTCCCATGATGTTTTGGCCCGGGCTGGCGGCCACCTAGGAAACCTACCAAACCCACACATTTCTGAAAAGTAGACACCGGGGATTCCAGGGAGGTATGGCTTGCGTGGATCCCCAACGCTTTCTTACCAGAATCCCTGCAAACCTGATATTTTGCTGAAAAAATCACTTTTTCACACATTTTGTGTGGTAGTTGTGGCATCACGGGGCTGACACAAATTTCCTACCACCCAGCATTCCCCAGGTCTCCCGATAAAAATGGTGCCTCACTCGGGTGGGAGGCCCAAGTACCCGCGACAGGCAAGGGCCCAAAACATTTGGTGATAGGCAATTTTGATGTCGCCTCAATACGTTGTGTGCCCTTGCCTGTCGCGGGTACTTGGGCCTCCCACCCGAGTGAGACACCATTTTTATCGGGAGACCTGGGGGAACGCTGGGTGGTAGGAAATTGTGTCAGCCCCATGATGCCACAACTTTACCACACAAAAATGTGTGAAAAAGGGATTTTTTCACCAAATGTCAGGTTTGCAGGGGATTCTGGGTAAGAAAACTTAGGGGATCCATGCAAGCCATACCTCCCTGGAATCCCCGGGTGTCTACTTTTCAGAAATGTGTGGGTTTGGTAGGTTTCCTAGGTGGCCACCGAGCCCCGGGCCAAAACGTTATGGGACCCCCTTGCAAAACCAGGTCGTTTTGTGATAGGCCATTTTGAGGTCGCCTCAATACGTTGTGGGCCCTTGCCTGTCGCGGGTACTTGGGCCTCCCACCCGAGTGAGGCACCATTTTTATCGGGAGACCTGGGGAACGCTGGGTGGTAGGAAATTTGTGTCAGCCCCGTGATGCCACAACTTTAACACACAAAAATGTGTGAAAAAAGGGATTTTTTCAGCAAAATGTCAGGTTTGCAGGGGATTCTGGGTAAGAAAATGTTGGGGGATCCATGCAAGCCATACCTCCCTGGAATCCCCCGGGTGTCTACTTTTCAGAAATGTGTGGGTTTGGTAGGTTTCCCTAGGTGGCCTCCGAGCCCCGGGCCAAAACGTCATGGGACCCCCCTTGCAAAACCAGATCGTTTTGTGATAGGCCATTTTGAGGTCGCCTCAATACGTTGTGGGCCCTTGCCTGTCGCGGGTACTTAGGCCTCCCACCCGAGTGAGGCACCATTTTTTTCAGAAGACCTTGGGGAACGCGGGGTGGGTGGAATTTTGTGGATCCACGCAGATTCCAGAACTTTCCACCACGGAAAAGTGAGGAAAATGTGTTTTTTTTGCCAATTTTTTAGGTTTGCAAGGGATTCTGGGTAACAGAACCTGGTGAGAGCCAGTCAAGTCACCCCATCCTGAATTCCCCTGGGTGTCTACTTTTCAAAAATGTATAGGTTTGCTAGGTTTCCCTAAGTGCCGGCAGAGATAGGGTTAAAAAACTACAGCTAGGCACTTTGCAAAAAAAGGGTCATTTTTCACTGTGAAAATGTGGTGCATCCACATTGCGTTTTGCGCTGCTTCCTGTCGCGGGCACTAGGCCTACCCACACAAGTGAGGTACCATTTTTTTTGGAAGACCTTGGGGAACGCGGGGTGGGTGGAATTTTGTGGATCCACGCAGATTCCAGAACTTTCCACCACAGAAAAGTGAGGAAAATGTGTTTTTTTGCCAATTGTTTAGGTTTGCAAGGGATTCTGGGTAACAGAACCTGGTGAGAGCCACTCAAGTCACCCCATCCTGGATTCCCTGGGTGTCTACTTTTCAAAAATGTATAGGTTTGCTAGGTTTCCCTCAGTGCCGGCAGAGCTAGGGTTCAAAAACTACAGCTAGGCACTTTGCAAAAAAGGGTCATTTTTCACTGTGAAAATGTGGTTCGTCCACGTTGCGTTTTGCGCTGCTTCCTGTCGCGGGCACTAGGCCTACCCACACAAGTGAGGTACCATTTTTTTGGAAGACCTTGGGGAACGCGGGGTGGGTGGAATTTTGTGGATCCACGCAGATTCCAGAACTTTCCACCACAGAAAAGTGAGGAAAATGTGTTTCTTTTGCCAATTGTTTAGGTTTGCAAGGGATTCTGGGTAACAGAACCTGGTGAGAGCCAGTCAAGTCACCCCATCCTGGATTCCCCTGGGTGTCTACTTTTCAAAAATGTATAGGTTTGCTAGGTTTCCCTCAGTGCCGGCAGAGCTAGGGTTTAAAAACTACAGCTAGGCACTTTGCAAAAAAAGGGTCATTTTTCACTGTGAAAATGTGGTGCGTCCACGTTGCGCTTTGCGCTGCTTCCTGTCTCGGGCACTAGGCTGAACCACACAAGTGAGGTACCATTGTTTTTGGAAGACCTTGGGGAACACGGGGTGGGTGGAATTTTGTGGATCCACGCAGATTCCAGAACTTTCCACCACAGAAAAGTGAGGAAAATGTGTTTTTTTTGCCAATTGTTTAGGTTTGCAAGGGATTCTGGGTAACAGAACCTGGTGAGAGCCAGTCAAGTCACCCCATCCTGGATTCCCTGGGTATCTACTTTACAAAAATGTATAGGTTTGCTAGGTTTCCCTAAGTGCCGGCAGAGCTAGGGTTCAAAAACTACAGCTAGGCACTTTGCAAAAAAAGGGTCATTTTTCACTGTGAAAATGTGGTGCGTCCACGTTGCGTTTTGCGCTGCTTCCTGTCTCGGGCACTAGGTCTACCCACACAAGTGAGGTACCATTTTTTTCGGAAGACCTTGGGGAACGCGGGGTGGGTGAAATTTTGTGGGTCCACGCAGATTCCAGAACTTTCCACCACAGAAAAGTGAGGAAAATGTGTTTTTTTTGCCAATTTGTTAGGTTTGCAAGGGATTCTGGGTAACAGAACCTGGTGGGAGCCAGTCAAGTCACCCCATCCTGAATTCCCCTGGGTGTGTAGTTTTCAAAAATGTATAGGTTTGCTAGGTTTCCCTAAGTGCCCGCAGAGCTAGGGTTCAAAAACTACAGCTAGGCACTTTGCAAAAAAAGGGTAATTTTTCATTGTGAAAATGTGGTACGTCCACGTTGCATTTTGAGCCATTTCCTGTTGTGGGCACAAGGCCTACCCACACAAGTGAGGTACCATTTTTATCGGGAGACTTAGGGTAACACAGAATTGTAGAGCAACTGTTATTACCTATTGACTTTCGATGCATTTCTGCCTTCCAAATGAAAGACAATGTGTAAAAAATAAGTCATTTTGAAAATGACCTATAATTCTCATGCTAGTATGGGTACTCCCAATTTCGGAAATGTGCAAATATCTACTGTTTCTAAAATCTACATTTTGTTCCCATTTCAGAAATACATAGGTGTCTTTCATAACAATTTTTCCATGTATACATTTTCCCAAAATAATTGCTATATACCCGGTACATAATAAAAAACCATTGCAAGATGCTGCTCAGTTATTGGCTCTGGGTTCGTCGGGTTCTTGGTGAACCTACAAGTCCTATATATCCCCACAACCATAAAGGTCCAGCAGATGTAACGGTATATTGCCTTCAAATAGCTGTCATAATTAGAAGAAGTTACAGGTGAAAACGTTGACACAAATGGCTGTTTTTTTCAACTAATTTTCAATTTTTCCTTTATTTAACTGTTAGTTTCTATAAGGAAAAATTTAAGGATCTACACAAATGACCCCTTGCTGAATTAAGAATTTTGTCTACTTTTCAGAAATGTATGGCTTTCCAGGATCCATTATTGGTTTCATACCCATTTCTACCATTAACTGGAAGGAGGTTGAAAGCACAAAAAATAGCAAAAATAGGCTATGTCCCAGAAAAATGCCAAAACTGTGTAAAAAAGTTGGTTTTCTGACAAAAATCTGCTTGACCCTGAAAGCTGGGAAGATGGTGATTTCAGCACCACAACCCCTTTTTGATGCCATTTGCAGGGAAAAACAAGACGCTTTCATCTGGAGCCCTTTTTTCGCATTTTTCCCCAAAAAAACAAAATTTAGCTGTATTTTGGCTAATTTCTGGGTCCTCTCCAGGGGAATCCACAAACCCTGGGTACCTTTACAATCTCCATGATGTTAGAAAAAAAGGACGCAAATTTGGCATGGATACCTTATGTGGTCAAAAAGTTACAGGGGCCTAAGCGCGCACTACCCCAAATAGCCAAAAAAAGGCTTAGCACAGGGGGAAAAGGCCTAGCAGCGAAGGGGTTAATAATGGCAGATGTGAAGTGTTTTATAAATTTTCCACCAACATGACTGCTTTGCAATCTATGTACGACATTTTTATGTACCCATATTCAAAACTTTTTTGTAACGTGCTTTTATGACTACATGTCGAATAAAGCCTGTTTGGATTGGATTGGATCTTCCAATGTTTTCCTACCAAAATCCCCTGCAAACCTCAAACTTAGCTGAAAAAATCTAATTTTTCTCACATTTCTGTGTGGGATCACTAGGCTGACACAAATTTCTACCACTCAGCGTTCCTCCAGGTCTCCTGATAAAAATGGTACCTCACTTGTGTGGGTGGCCCAGGTACCCGCAGCAGGGAAGGGCCCAAAATGTATAGTGGCAACATCAAAATTACCTATAACAAAACAACCTGGTTTTCAAGGGGGGCACCTGCGTTTTTGGTGCTGGGCTTGGCGGCCATCTAGGGAAACCTACCTAAACCAGACATTTCTAAAAACTAGACACCCAGGGGAGACCAGGGAGGTATGGCTTGCATGATGCCCCAACGTTTTCCTACCAGAATCCCCTGCAAACCTCAAATATAGCTAGAAAATCGCATTTTCCTCACATTTATGTCTGGTATCACCATGCTGGCACAAAGGTCCTATTACCCAGCATTTCCCTTGGTCTCCCGTGTAACATGATGCCTCACTTGTGTTGGTGGGCCAAGGGCCTGCAACTGGGAAGGGCCAAAAACATAGGGATTGAGGGATAGCACAGCAAGCTCTAAGTGCTATTTTTTTATATATGCGTTTTTAGGCTAACTCTGAATTGGACATCCACACAAATGAGGCACCTTTTTTATCGGGAGACCAAGGGGAACGCTGGGTGGTAGGACGTTTGTGCTGGCATGGTGATCCCACATAGAAATGTAAGGAAAATTTGTTTTTTTAAGCTACATTTGAGGTTTGTGGGGGATTCTAGGTAGGACACGTTGGGGGGATCCACGCAAGCCATACCTCCCTGGACTCCCCCAGGTGTCTAGTTTTCAGAAGTGTCTGGGTTAGGTAGGTTTCCCTAGATGGCCACCGAGCCCGGGTTCAAAATCACATGTGCCCCCCCTTGCAAACCCAGGTCAATTTGTGATAGGTAATGTTGATGTCTCCACAATACGTTTTGGGCCCTTTCCTGCTGCGGGTACTTGGCCCACACACACAAGTGAGGTACCATTTTTATAGGGAGACCTAAAGAACACTGGGTGGTAGGAAATTTATGTCAGCCCAGTGATCCCTCAACTTTCCCACACAGAAATGTGAGAAAAATTTGATTTTGTCAGCTAAATTTGAGGTTTGCAGGGGATTTTGGGTAGGAAAACGTTGGGGGATCAACGCAAGCCATACCTCCTTGGACTTCTCCAGCTGTCTAGCTTTCAGAAATGTCTGGGTTGGGTAGGTTTCCCTTGATGGCCGCTGTGCCTGAGACCAAAATCGCAGGTGACCCCCATGCAAAACCAGGTTGTTTTGTGATAGATGATTTTGATGTCGCCACTATACATTTTGGGCCCTTCCCTGCTGCGGGTACTTGGGCCACCCACACAAGTGAGGCACCATTTTTATCAGGAGACCTGGAGGAATGCTGGGTGGTAGGAAATTTGTGTCAGCCCAGTGATACCACAACTTTCCCACACAGAAATGTGAGAAAAATTTGATATTTTGTCAGCTAAATTTGAGGTTTGCAGGGGATTCTGGGTTGGGAAACATTGGAGGATCCCCGCAAGCCATACCTCGTTGGACGCCCATGTCTGTCCAGTTTTGAGAAATTTTGGGCCCTTCCCTGTCACAGGTACATGGCCCACCCACACAAGTAAAGTACCATTTTTATCGGGAGACTAGGGAAAATGCTGGGTGGTAGGAAATTTGTGGTTTCTTTCTGAATCTGGAAAATTATGGCACAGTAATTCAAGGAAAATGTGACTTTAGTTATATTTTGAGGTTGACAGGACATTATGGGTAAAATAACCACTGTGTACTCCCCTGGGTGTTTAGTTTGTGAAAATATCTGGAGTTGGTATATTTTCCCTAGAGGGAATGTACACCTTGCCAGAGAAAGACAGAAAATAAAATTATTACTGCACAACCATCTATTCTTGAAGCACACACACATACTGGTTGGATTTGGCAAGAGGGTGCGTGATGGTTCAATGTATAAAATTGTATTAGCAAGAGATTTCACAAAAATGAAATGCACTGTTAATAATTGAAAGGACAAAAAACTGAACCAGTGACTCACAGCTCGTTAGCTGTAATGCTGTGTCAAAGCCCCAACCGCTTTACAGCCATTCACACACCTTTCGTACCTGATACACACAAGACCATTTACACCGCCAGCCACGGAACTAACCCTGGGCAAAGCACTACGCTACGCTCGCGTAGTTTGCGAAGTTTGCGCTACTTCGCACTACGCGAATTGCACGTAGCACAGTGCAAACACGCGTAGCGTAGCGTAGTGCAGCGGTCATTTTGCTTGCTCGCGGTCCTCAACGTCAAGTTGGCGACCGCGAGCAAGCAAAATGACATCCCGGCGAGACTTTTTCTGTTCGCGATCAGCAACATCAAGTTGCCGATCGCGAGCGTGGAAAATAAACCTCCCGGCGAGATTCTCAACGCGGGAGGTCAGGTTTCTCATTGCGAGTGGTCGCGTATGCTCGCGACCGCTCGCGATGAGAAACTACCAGTCCGCGTTGAGAAAGCTGCCGCTCGAGTAAAAATCGACTCGAGCGGCAGTAAAAGACAGCTCGCACTGTGCAAGATGCCGTTTTCAATGATTGCACAGTGCGGACAAGCATCCGGCACTGTGCAATCATTGCGATCAGCGCACTACGCAGTTCGCATAGTGCTATGCGTAGCTCGCGTAGTGCAAAGTGCACTTCGCGTAGCGCTACTTCGCGAACTACGCCCAGGGTTACACGGAACCAACACATTGCAACATTCACAAACAGAGACAATGTGCACCCTGCCAGAGAAAGACAGAAAAGACAAATATTACTGCACAACCATCTATTTCTCAGGGACACACACATACTGGTTGGATTTGGCATGAGGGTGAGGGATGGTTCAATATATAAAATTTAATTAACAAGAGATTTCACAAAAATGAAATACACTGTTAACAATTAAAAGAACAAAAAACAGAACCAGTGATTCACAGCTCATGAGCTTTAAGGCCACGACAAGGCACCAACCTCTTTACAGGCCATTCATACACCTTTTATATGTGTGACACACACAAAACCATTCACACCTCCAGCCGGTGGCCCAGCACATTACAACACTCACATCAACAGACAGCGCCATTCAAGGGCCCATCACTTTCATACGTCCATATGCCTGACACAGCAACCACACCGGCTGATGGATTGGGTGGACTGGTATTTGGCTACCAGTGTGTGTAGTGACCAACAACAAGTCACCACTCACACACCGCCAGCCAAGCGCCAGTCCACACTCACCACCAGCAAAGCGCCAATCCATGCACACTACCAGCCAAGCACCAGTCCCCACACACTGCCAGCCATGTGCCAGTCTACGGACACTGCCAGCCAAGTGCCAGTCCACACACACCACCAGCCAAGCGCCAGTCCGAACACACCACCAGCCAAGTGTCAGTCTACACACATTGCCAGCCACACGCCAGTCTATGCACACCGCCAACCAAGCGCCAGTCCACGGACACCGCCAGCCAAGCGTCAGTCCACAGACACCACCAGCCAAGCGCCTGTCCACACACACCACCAGCCAAGCACCAGTCCACACACACCGCCAGCCAAACGCCAGTCTACGCACACTGCCAGCCAAGTGCCAGTCCACACACTACGCCAGCCAAGCGCCAGTCCGCAAACACCGCCAGCCAAGCACACAGCCATCACAATTAGCTTTTTTATACAAAAAGGAAAACACAAACAAATTGTAAGTAGATATAAAACTGCAAACACAAAATCTGAAACTAAATACATTGCACTAATGCCAACCTTGAAACTGAACAACAAATATAAAACAATGCAGACCAGGCAGTTCACTTTAATACTCATAGATGCTCCCATAAATTATTTTTCATGTGGTACATTCTAAAACAAGCAGGCACACACACCGCAGGTTTAGAAGGACACTTGTGGCAGTACGTATGAGTCTCCTTACACGTACCTCTTTGCCAACAGACTCTACATCTCCTACTGGGAAAGTCTTTTGTGGGCGTGGGAGGAATGTGGTCAGCAAAGTGGCGATCTTTCAGTCTAGCCACATCCTCCACCACTCTAACTCTAGGAACTCCTGCCTGTTCCTCTACAAAAAGGCAACCTATCACAGACTCCTGAAACTTAACAAAAGTCATCCTTGACTCAGGAAAACAATTCTTGAACACAACAAAAGCATTAAAAGTTGCTAAGTGGAAAAGATGGATAGCCAACTGCTTATAACAAATATATGCCTTACGAAGAGCAGTATAAGGTTCCAACCTCTGATCTACTCTATTAGCACCACCCAGGTGCCAATTATAGTCTAAAATCCACACAGAGTTGCGCACTTCAGCAACCTGGCCCCAAACAGTCACAGGTAAGGTACTTTTATCATGGCTGGTAGTCAGCATGTAGACATAAATACACAAACTGCAGAACTGCCAATGACTAATCTGCAACCTTTGGTTTTGCTAATCTGCAACCTAGAACATCAGTCAAAAGATGAAAAGCCTTGAACTAGAATAAAAAGGAGAAATAAAACATCACAATCGCAAATGACAAGAAATAAAACAATTAACATTATAACACACTATGCATTATAACACACTATGTCACTACCCAAATGGCCAATCTGCCACCAATGGGGACAGAAAAACAGCCAAAAGTAAAAAATAACCGATGCCCTATCCCATTGAGGCAACCGTTACCCAAGGGGCCACCCCCAAACATAAATATATTCGTATCCCTGGTGCTAGTGGGTTGTCTGCCCCCCTGAGGGCTGATGGGCCTCAAAATAGGGCCAATCTGCCCTCAGAGGGAACGGAAAATAGCCAAAAGTAATTTTTCAAAAGTATTAGTGCCAATAGGGGTGACCATTACCCAAGGGGCCACCCGAAACATAAATATATACATATCTTCAGTGCTAGTGGGTTTTTTACCCCCCGGGGGCAGATGGGCCTTCAAATAGGGCTGATCCGCCCCCGAAAGGGTCATAAAATGGCCACAAGTATCAGAAAAAAAAATGGGGGGCAATCGTTGCCCAAGGGATCACTCCCATGCACAAAGATTAAAATTCCCTGGTGCTAGTGGTGCTTTTTGCTCTCGGGGGCAGATGGACCTCAAAACTGGTCTAATCTGTCCCCAGGGGGAGCAGAAATTGCCCAACACAAAATGCCCCGCTTTGGAAGCGACCC
Organism: Calotriton arnoldi; assembly: GCA_963921515.1. NCBI lineage: Eukaryota > Metazoa > Chordata > Amphibia > Caudata > Salamandridae > Calotriton > Calotriton arnoldi. Next base: position 1,398,315 of record CAWUFW010001538.1, read on the forward strand.
TTGCCCAGGGGGTCGTTTCCATTTACTAAAAAAAAAGAAATCCCTGGAGCTAGTGGGTTTTCTACCCTCCCCGGGGGCAGGTGGGCCTTAAAATAAGGCCAATCCACCCACGGGGGGCCAGAAAATGGCCACAAGAATAACAAACAATTGGGATGCGATCCTTGCCCAAGGTATCGCCCTGTTGCACAAACATGCACAAATATTATAAGTCCCTGGTGCTAGTGGTGTTTTCTGCCACCCCAGGGGGCAGATGGGCCTGAAAATTGGCCTGATCTGTCCAGGGGGGGGGCAGAAAACAGCCAATACCAAATACCCCCCTTTGGAAGCAACCCTTGCACCAGGGGTCGCTTCCATTTACTAAAAAAAAAGAAATAATCCTGGTCCTAGTGGATTTTCTACACCCTAGGGCTGATGGGCCGTCATACAGAGCTGATCCGCCCCCAGAGGGCTGAAAACGGCCACAAGTATAAAAAGAAAGGGGAGAGGAAGAACTCTTTCCTCTCCACCAGAATGCCCTGCAAAGAGACATCAGGGGAGAGGAAGAACTCTTTCCTTTCCCCCGATGCCTCTATACACTCAGAACCCCCCCAGCAGGAAAAACCTATGTTCTTCTCTGATGCCTGGAAGCAAATGGCTTTCAGCACATTCGGGGGCTCCAGATGACGTTAGCTCGTGCTATGTGTGCTGACATCATGCAACTGCCGAGGGGGGGGTCAGTGGCAGCGGAAACTTCTGCTGCCATCCCTGTTTGGGGAGGCCTGCCTACGGGGGAGCACCAGCATTTCTCCCATGGGGGGGTGCTATGACAGAACAGTTCCATCATGAGCACACGACCACTGGTGCTCATTATTCAACCGTTCCGTCATGAGCACCGAAGGGTTTAAGAGGAAGTACCTTTGTTTGGTGGAGATTTACCTATTTGTATTTTTAACATCTTCTCTACAGGAGAATTCACTTTATCATAGATTTCTGGCAGAAGACGCATGAGGAACAATCATAATTTTGAAATTAAATGCACAGAAGGTCACTAGAGACATTTCCTTCTGGTCCATTACGCAGCTGTATTTTAGAATATGTACTAGACATATAACCAAGAAGTCAGCGCTTACTCATTAACCAGTAGAAAATACTCCTGTTGGGTACACATTTTGTGCAAAATTGTGGTCTCTTGTTGGATAAAGGGGCAGGTGAGGTTCTGTTCTGGCCCAGTTACTCACTCAGCTACTGACACACCCACACAGACACTCAGAAACCCACTCTTGCACCTATTTTGTCACTTTCACAATCCACTTACAGACCCACACAGTCACTCATATACCTACTCACACACCCATACACACCTACTCACATACTCACAAAACCACTCACACACCCACTCACAGACCCATAGAGCTACTCACATACCCAGTCACACACCCACAAGACCACTCACACACCCACTCACAGATCTACACAGCTACTCTCACACATATTCACAGACTCCAAAATCCACTCACGTACCCACTCACAAAGCCTCAAAACAACTCACACAGCCTCAAGACCACTCACACACCCATTCACTGATGCATGCTACCACTCACACACCAAGTCACTGGCACATACAGCTACTCACACACACCCTCATAGACCCATAGAGCCACTTACACACACACTCACAGGCACATACACCTACTCACATGTCCACTCTCAGAGGTTACAGTTACGAAATAAAATGTAAAAACTTTTGAAATTCACTGAAAAAAACAAAGGTTACGGGGATATTATAGTTAGGAAATAGAATTAATAAACCTTAGAAATTCACTGAAAAAAACAAAGGTCACAGGGAGCTTATAGTTAGGAAATAGAATTAAAAGACCTTAGAAATTCACTGAAAAAAACAAAGTTTACAGTGATGTTATAGTTAGGCTCAGATTATACATAAACAAAACCATAGAAATTCAGCAGTTATAGTTACCTGAGCGAACCATTACTTACACCCCTGCAATGCACTGCTTATGAACTTATATATTACATAACTAATGGCATGGTCAGTGACATCACTGATGACATTGCGAATGAACCTCAGGCCCCACATGGCCAAAGGCTGCTTGAGGGGTGAGACGCAGAGCTTGGCTGTTTAATTCCCTTAAAAAATAAACTTGAATTAATAGTCATTTATTCCACTGAAGGCAGGAATTCTGTGAGGGGGATGAATGCAGCCAATCAAGAGCATAATGTAGAGATGTGGAGGTTTGGAGGGGAGACAATCTAGCATGTGGTTGAATAAACTAGATATAGACCGGCCTGGCATGTGATGTGCTAGGTGCGAAGGGAATATATAATCTGGTCAACAAACATGCACAAGCCAATTTATGTCCTTTTTATAATGAATGACTTTGTAAAGAAAAATTTGCATCCACCTTCCTTTGAGAATCATGATGGTACACCCCTCCCAAAAGTCTCACAGGTTTTGGATTAGTTGGGAATTTTTTAATGAAACTGTTCAATATATCTTGGAGCATTAATATTGCCAGATTACTCCTATGGTATTCACTTGGTCCGACAACCTTCCATTCAATCAAATTCATCATTATTTCCGTCACACGTTTTGAATCCAGCATTGCCCTGACTTCATATTCAAGTTCATTATCAGTTACAAACAGGGAAGGTTTTTGTGGAAATTGTGTGTCTTCAATGACTGGTTTCAACAATGATACATACTCAATGAATATGTAAACTAGATGGTATCTCAAGTTTAATTGTAACTGGATTAATAATTTTGCAAATTGCATATGCATAAAAGTCTAGGCTGAAATTTAGTACCTCTCTTCAATGTAATATTTCTTGTTGACACACACACTTGATCCTCCATCTTACAATCAGGGGCTGGCCTCTAATATTTATCTTCAATATCTTTGTATTGATTCTTTGCAGTTTCTAGATTTTGTTGGGCTGCCTTGGTAAGGAATATCAGTTTCTGCTATTATTCTTGAATGAACTCCATTTGAGCAGTAAAATAGTGGGAAATCCAAATAAAAAATGTGTAAAACTGTTATATGAAAGTTCTGCCAGCCAGGGAGAGTTCATCCAATCATCAGCACCACATGCCAATTGACCTAGTGGACCCAGGCTGCAGATCTTCGATGAGGGGGTATAAGAAATTGGAGTATTATTTAAGGGTGATTAGCGTGAACGGCTTAAGTCACTGAATGAACATGAGCTCAACGACCCAGTAGCTATGGAACAGATCAGACAGGCTTAACTTAGAGGCAATTTATTTCTGCAGTACCAAAACAGTAATCAAGTCAAAATACAACACAAAAAAGATCCTAAACCAATCTAAAAATATAGAGAATAAATTATTAAATACATTGATGCCAAAACAACAAAAATCCAATAAGGGAAACTGGAGATATGATTTTTTTAAAACGTTACATTAAAAATAGCTCCATCTGCAGTGATCTGGTAACGTTTCATGGATCCTTGTCACGAACTAAGGCCAACCATGAATAACGGCAGGTCAGATATAGAAACCAGGTTCCACCTGGTGTGAAGTTTTACCTTTTGCCTCTGAAATGGAAGTCAAAATGCTTCAGAGGGGCAAGGCAGCAGGCTGTAACCGTGGAGGGCTACACAACATTGGATAGCAATTGAATAAGGTCCTAGTGAACCCACTCATGAACGGTAAGTTTGCGAGCGCGAGCTGCCGCTCGGGTAGAATTTCTACCCGAGTGGCAGGAAGACCAGCGTGAACAGCAGTTTGCACTATACTCTGCCACTTGTGGAACTTCACAGAGTTTTTTTGTAACTTCGCGGAGTTCCGCGTAGCAAAACTCTGCGAACTACACCCAGGCTAGGGTGGACTACACTTTGACACCACACAAAGGTCCATGCCCTTGGGGTCAGCTCTTGGGTGTGAAGAATTACTTTAGAAGAAGCCATCAGCAGGGTCCAGGGCAGGTCCAGTTGAATCTGGTCAGCTGGCCAGTTTCAGAAAAACTCTCTTGTAGCTTGCTCTTGTCTCTGTAGCTTGACCAGGAGGTAAACCATATTGACCTTGGAGTCACCTTCTTTGTCCTGTGTACAAGAGAGAGCAGGTCCAGTCATTTTGGATCCTTTCAAGTCTCAGTAGGTTAAGCCCTTTTCTGATTCATCAACAAGTCTGATAGTGTACTGAGGAGAGTACTGGGGATGCCATATTTATGTCTGGCACCAGCCTATGGGTGGAGGAAACTCCTAGCCACTCTCTAACCAATGGTAAAAGTTCCCAGGGGTAACTCTATCCACTTTACCTATGTACCCTACTAAAAACAACTCCACAGTCCCCCTCTCTGTTTACATCCAGGATAGTGAACACTGTTCCCCTTGTGCAGTGCCTGTGTGACCAACCCAGGGGTCTGGCCAGGGAAATGAGCAACCTTTCTGTGTGGTCACTTCAAATCGGATCTGGGGGCAAGTCCCTCCCCACTGTAATTCAAGCCTGGCTGACTGTGAGAACAAATAAGGGGCCTGATCATGTGTTATCTGACTTCTGCCTGAGACAGGGGAGGCTCCTTTGATGTCTCTGGGCACACCCAAAAGGTCATCATGCCAGAGGTGCTAAAACAGCTCCCCATATCTAAGCCTTTGTCTTCTTCTCTGAGAGCACTTTTCACACCTCATGCAGGTTAAGCAATCAGGGGGGTTTAGCTTGAGGCCAAGGCAAAGTAACCTCCAGAGACTTTAAGCAGAGAAAAGGTAACTTTCTTAAATTACCTTTTCCAAAATATTAATAAAATAATTTTTTAAAAAGGCACCGTTTAATTGGGCTTTTATTAATAATATGAAAGAGTCCCAAAATGGCACCTGCAATTGTTTTCAAGCAGGATAAAACATTATTAAATATATTATTGCATCAAAGTGCCTTAATATGGAACAGCCAGTCTTGCTACAGTGAAAATAGCTTTTGTGTTTTTTTCACTGTAGGAACATGATTAAATTCCTATATGTCCTGCTTTTAAATACCAAGCACCCTGCCTTATGGGCAGTAAGGCATACATGGGGTGAATGAATAATATTTTAAAGGACAGCTTTGGCATTTCAATTGCAGTTTACATGCCTCTTTAGTCAGGCTGCAATGGTATTTATGAAGCCATGGTTTACACTGTGACTGTAGTGGATGACACAAAGGGTGCTGCTGTCCACTAGTGACATTTAAATTACAGGCCAGGGGTACAGTTTGTACCATATACTTTATGGGTATGTTAAACATGTCAATGTTAAATATATCAATTAGGGGTATACCAATTTCATCATGCTGAAAGGGAAAGCACAGGCACATTGCCACTAATTAACAAGAGTAATGTCTTCGCCAGCAAAAACAGTTAAGACAAAAATTTGGGGGTACACCATGCAAAATATGGCTGTTTCCTAGTGGGGGAAACTGTGTTTAAATCAATGTTTTAAACAATATGTCAAAATTCTTCATATGTCTTAGATAGACAAATTTCTAGACAAGCCTCTGAAATTCCATTCAACTGATTATTAATTCTTTTTCTTTTCTCTCATAATTCAAACAATTTGTTGACATACCCAAATTTAAGGAAATGGTTTAATCTGTCAACACTAGGATTATGTTTGTGCAACAAGGGCGGGCTTTGAATTACCTTAAAATGTAGGCCTTTATTGAAAGGAAAGTCCTCCTACACTCAGGTCAATCTGATTTTGCTACTGATAGCTGATAAGATTGTTGTTCCATTACTTCAAATTTAAAACGTTTTGTATTTGCCAACTGTTCAAAGGCATATTTTGCAAAATGCTGTCCTAACGCCTCTTAGAAATTGAAAAATTATATTATAGAGGATTGCTTCATTCAAAGAACTGGACTGTCCAATTAGCTGCAGTACCTCCCAAATAAGACAAAACAAACACTACCTTTAATTGTACATTGGGGAAGCTAGTAGGGTGACAAATAAAAGGAAGCAAACTAGCTTATGTCACTGCAAAATTGTTCAAGCAGCAAAAGGAACTGTTGGTGTTGTCATTACAGGACCACTGGGTTGCTGACTAATGGACTAATGGAGAAGCCAAAGCTTCATCTAACTAAGAAATATTTCTTGAACAGTCTCTGTCATACTGAAATGTAGCTGGTCAGTTTATGGGTGGATGTAATGGATCTACTAGTAATGAAAGTTTGTAGACTTGAAATTAGCCATGGGCGTAATTTTAAATATGCCCAAGTAATCAGAGTAATTTCAGTAATTTTGCTTTACTCTTTTACACAAAATTATTGAAAATTGCACAATTTCACCTGTTTGAATAATAATACAATTCAGCATGAAACTCCTACCACAGGAACACAGGAGCAATGAGCTTAGCAAGTGCAGGCGGTTGCTGGCTGCTGCTGTTCGCGTTCTATTACATTTAGTGCTATTTTCTTAGTGCAAAATGCATCCTTGGGTACATATTGGATGCAAGGGTGCATTTTGCACTAAGAAAATAGTGTTAAATGCTGAGTTACTCTCCTCTCATAATTCTGCATACTCTTGCATAATTCTACCGTAATTTTGCATATTTACGCTCCAGAAAAGTAGGTGAGATCCTCCCACCCGTAGTTGAAATTCTTTGAGCAAAAGAGGAGCTCAGAGCTGAAGACTAATTCAAATCTCTCTGTACAGTTTGAATATCCTCTTTTAACAGAATGATCATTTATACTAGGTTAGCAACGGTTACCCTTTTGGGATCCATGCCCAATGGTCAGATCTTCAATTTGAGGGCTTGTTGTTCTGTTGTAACTGTTGTATCCTGTATTGTGTTACTGTAGGACTAATCTTGACCCAAGCATGGAAGATTGTTCCAATCTTTCAGCACGTTCTAAACACATGTTCATCAATTGTTAAAAAGTAAAAACATGAATATACCAGTGTGTCCAACCTTTGGCCATGTGTGCTCAATCCACATTATCACAACCCAAATCTTTTTTAAAAATCTTTGGGGGGTCCCTCTGGGTCCCCCTTACAAGCGCCTGGGCTCAGGGTGTACCTACCCTGTCCCACTTATGCTTTAGTTAAAACCTTTTCAGAACCCAGGGCCTGATTCCTTGAGTCCTGTAATGGATGTTGTTGCATTTTGTTTAGATGTTGCGGCTGGCTAATCAGATCACAAGGTATCACAGCACCGTCCCGGTACTGCTGTTCCCCATTGGATGATGGGGGAGAATGCTCCATCAGCTAATGGGATTCAAGTTTTTTTTTAAATTTCATATTACATGTATATTACTCTGGTTTCATGGCTTGGATGATTGCACGACGGGTCCTGCAAGAGTACCGCTACACCTCATGGGAGGGCCAAGCTGCGTCCCACAGGAGTACTGCAGTAGGCAAATCTCTGGTGGGTCTCTCTGTGTCCCCCTCACAAGTGCCTGGGGTTCAGGGTATCCCTACTCTGTCCCCTTGAGGCTTTAGTCCCTGAGTCCTGTACTGGCTGCTGCAACAATTTGTTGAGATATTGCAGCTGGCTAAATAGATTGCAAGGTACCACATTAGTGTCCTGGTACTGCCGTTCCCCATTGGCTGATGGGTCAAAAAGCTCTCTCAACCAATGGGACTTGATAGTTTTTAAAGGGATATATATTTATTCATTTTACTGAAGAAAGAAAGGTAATGTAGTATTATGGTTAGGTGCTGAAATGAGTTAAACATTGACATTTAAAAAGAAATAAAAACACTGAAATCTGCCAGTTTTAGTTATAGCTTGCACCCCGCTATGAACTGCTTATGACCTCACATATTATATAACTTCACTCATCACATGTTAAATGAGATAACAAATGATATCACAGATGACATCTCAAATGACATCACTATAGCATCATCCAATGAATGTGACAATTTCTTATAGGCTTTTCATCCTGGAGGGTATTCAGCAAGCTACACCAAGAACCAATTTTCTATCACCTCTGTAGTGCAAATGAGTGTAACCTTTCACAACATGCAGGACATAAAGCATATCTATGAAAGCACAAACATTTTGAAGATGTTATGTTCTGTTTTTACTGGTATTCAGGTGTGTAAGAAACGTGATATCTGTGTAGACAATAGTACGATCAGCAGTTCATTGAACATTCAATACCATTCAAAAGAGTGTTTGGCCATTATATACCTTCATGAGATTTACCTATTTAATACTTCATCTGACATAGAATTTGACGTCAACTACTTGGCATCTATGCTTTAGCCACTGATAAGGCCTGCACAATCAGCTCCTATTCAAAACCCTCCTTAGTTTATAAAAATACCTTACACATATTCCTGAAATGAGCAGACCGCAAGCACCATTAGAAGAACACTAAAAATTATACTGCAACTTGAACCATTTGTAAGTGCATGCCAAATGTATAATGTCTCAAACTTTTAACTGATCTTCTGGATATAAATATTTGCACCTTATAAATCTCCAGTTTGCAGAGAAATTGTTGTTAGCACTACATGACAGCTCTTTTATGTTAGCATGTGCACAGAAATACACAGGTAGATATTGCATTGTGAGCATGTGCTGTAGTTTTTCTCGCATATTTTAGCAACAGGACTTTGATTTAAGCCAAAACCTAACATATGTCCACAACTCTCATTCATTGCCCTCAGTATCTACCTTATTTAAATGAAGTAAAAACTTTACTGGTATTTAAAGTGTGCACTATATACATTTTATCATACCGAATCAGACTTATCTCCAGGACTACACTATTTCTATTTCATACATGCACAAATGTACACGCAGTCCATGAATGCTATATATGTTTGTGGGCCCTTTGCTACCAACTTTGTTTTATAAAATGATCTAATGGCTGATAGAGTAATTTAACAAGTAGTAGCTTGGATGATATCATCAGTGATATCAGTAGAGATGTCTGTCATCAGTGATGTCATTTGAGATGTCATTTAACATGTCACAAGTAATGTAATATGTGAGGTCAAAAGCAGTGCATGGAGGTGCATGAGGTGCAAGAGGTGCAAGTTTTGATTAGCTTGGGAAAATATAAATCATTAATTTAAATGCTTAAAAAAAAAAAAAAAATAACAACATAGTTTTTGTATTAATACAAGACATGCCTATAACATTACTTTAACCATTTTTTAGTGAATTCCCAGTGTTTTTCCAAACATAAGCTAAGATAATATTGCCATACCTAACTATGTCTCTTTAACCTTTGTTTTCTCCAGTGATTTTCTGGGATTTTTTGATCATGTACAGCCAACACCCTACTGCACTCGGCCTTCTGCCATGCATATTAGTGGTTGGCCCAGGCTCACCCCAGGTAGTTTGCCAACTATCCGCCACCTGCCCTCAATGTTCATTTTGCTGCCCCTGCTCCACCCCTCTATTTTTCATTTGCATGGCCCTGCCTCCTCCCTCCTACCCTTCATGGTCAGCTTGCTGCCCCTACCCAACTATTGCTGCCCTTCATTCCCCATCCACATGCCGATGTCAACTCTCTCCCTTGTTTGTTGCTCTTCCACTGCCCTTCCTTGATACCCCTGCCTCTGATGCTCTCACCCCTAGCCCTGTTCTCTGTGTATATCGCCATAACCACTCAATCCCAGTCTGTTGTGCTGTCATTGCTCCTGTGCTGCAACAGCCCTCCATTGCTGCCCTCACCCCACTCCCTTCAATTTCCTTCTACGTGCTCACTCTCTTCTTGGTCAGTTATGCTGCCACTGCCCCTTTGCTGCTACTGCCCTCTCCTTTCTCCCTCTCCCTCCTCCCCCCTTGTTCTCTATGCGGTGTCCATGCCCCGCCCTCCCAGACCGTTGTGCTGCCATTGACCCTATGCTTCCACTGCCTTTTGTAGTTGGCCCTGCCCCTGCCCCTGCCACTTTCCCGTCCCCCTGACCTCTTTTCACTGTGTGCCCTTGCCCCTCCCCCACTGGGACATTATGCAGCTCCTGCAACTGTCCTCCATTGCTGTCCTTGCCTCTCCTTTGTTCTGTGTGTTCCCTGCACCTGCGCCTCGCTTCCTGGCCTGTTGTGCTGCTACTATCCCTGTGCTGCCACAGCCCCCAGTTGCTGCCCCCTCATTCGCAGTCTGCATGTCCCTTCTGCCTCTCTCCCTGGTCCACTGTGCTGCCACTACCCTTTGTTGCTGCCCCTGACGCACCCCCGCCCTGTCTCTTTGTGCATGCCTCTGCTCCCTCCCTCGTCTGTTGTGCAGCCACTGCAGCTGTGCTGCCAGTGCCCTCCATTTCTACCCCTGTACCGCCCCCCCTCCCTCATCTGTTTTGCTGCCGCTGCCCTTTGTTGATTCCTCTATACGTCATTCATAAAAACACAGATCATGTACAGCCAACACCCCTACTGCACTCGGCCTTCTGCCATAGAGAGCAGAGATCCCCACTGCTGCAGGATCCAAGATCCTGACAGTTGCAGCAGACTTGTGGCGGTCTGACCACCCTCCTCGTAATCACGCAGTCACACCACCGAGGAGGCAGCCGTCAGACCACCACCAACTGTATGTTGGTCTCAAGACCACCGTATGTGTCACCAGCCCCTAAAGCATTTTTTCCTAACAGAAAAGGAGCCAGCTGACCCACATTACAATAACCCCAACAAAAACCTGAAAATAAAGACTGATATTACAAGCAAGAATACATACATAGGTATAAAATAGGAAACAAGTACCATAAGTTTGTATATCAGTAATAAGTGTATTATACATTTTTAAACATTTAGTTAGTTATTTTATTACTATGTTCAGACATACTGACAGAAGGAGCAGTATAAAAGGGAAACAATTAATCTATCACATGGGCTATACTTACAGCCAAGAAAGTAGAAGCACAGAAACTATCAATTGGAAATGTACTGAATATTACTCTAATGCTTGCTATGGGAGAGCCACTATATGATGACGTTTTTATTAATGTAAGGGAACACAACCACCACCCAAATGTCACTGAAATCGAAGTAAGGAATGTAGTGCAATATTTAAGAGAGGCAAGCACGAGCTACCAAGAGTCCATAACTTAAATACTAAAAGGTATACTCCCTAAAGTCCCTAAACACATCACAGGCCAGCTACCGGCTATATCCACCTTGAAAAGCTTAATAGCGCAAACTAAAAAAGCCATTAGTGCTACCCCTCCTGCCCGTAGAATATACCAAGATCTCCAAATTCAATTCCAAATGGGTCCAAGAAAGCATTTTGCGCTAAGAAAATAGCACTAAATGCTACAGGACATGAACAATATTAGCCAGCAGCTGCTCGCTCTATCTTAGAGCCCGATTATGAGTTTGGTGGTCCCACCGCCGTGGCGGCGGTCCACAGAAGACTGCCAATTTGGTGGTCTCCTGCCCGCCGTATTACAATGCATGCAGCCTGAACCGCCGACTGAGTCAACGGTGTGGTTCATGCCTGCAGTGCGGTGGACTGCAATGTTGGTGAAGCATACTCCATCACCGCCATGGCCGCGGCTTGCCCTCTGAGCCTATTACAAAAACAGAGTTGTATTGACGGTCCCCTGGCAGCAGTTCCCAGGCGGCAGTAGGCTGCTGCGGTACGCTCTCAGCAAAGAACAGTCACCATTGGAAGGATACAAAACAACACAGCTAACGTCCATTGGCCATGTGGATACACCTGCGAATCACACTATAAAACACACCCCATTCCAGACCATGATCCTTTGCCTTGCGACTGCAGCACAGTAAGACAGAGACCAAACGTTTTTGGCGAAGTAAGGCAGCCCTATTTTTCTCCATCCCTTTTAGCACTCTCCAATCACTTTTCCTGCACATTTTTCTCAAATCCCTTAGTTTCATTTTTTTTTACATTGTCACTCACTTCAATTTATAATTATGTTACGCCCAGAAAATCCATGTTTTTTAGGGGGAAAGTTGTCAGTCATGGTGGATGAAATCATAAGAATAGAACCACAATTGTTTGGAGCCCAAGTTCAACATTCTTCTCTCAGTAGGAAAAGAGAAATGTGGTCTGGGATAGTCGACAGAGTGAATGCTGTAGGTACCATCCTGCACACAAAGGAGGAAATTAGGAAGAGGTGCAACAACCTGAGGGGGAAGGCGCATTCCCTGGCCTCCAACCAACACCTGGAGGCCCAGAAGACTGTCAGTGTTCCTCCCAGTGACCCATTACAACTGCTTCCCTAGGAGGAGAAGGTCTTCGCAATGCTGCATTCTAAGGGCTTGACAGGAATAGCTGGTGGAGTGGCGTCTGGTAAGGTACATCTCACTAACAGTGGCAACATTTCAATGTCCTGTTTGCTCTCATTTCAGCTTTTGCTATTGTGTTGTCTATCTACTTTCCTAACATACAATACTCAAAGTATCAGAGGTGTTTGATGGTCAGGGTTAGTGTGTATCGGTGAATATAAGATCACATTTATCAATATCCATCACACGCCACATGTTGCAGTGGTGTCTGTAAGTGTATTGCTATGAAAATAACATTCAGTGACCCATGATATGTGTGAATATGTAAATGTATGGCCCATACCACCTTCATTTTGACAGCAGGTATGTTACACAAACCACTTTGAAAGTGTTGACAAGTACAGATTGAAATGACTACAACTACCACAAGGCCCTATTTCTGACAGGTTACAAAAGTTGTTCATTTCCCATGGAGTTAACCATTATTCAAGTGTTGGCAGGTAGAGTTTGCAATGACTACAACTACCATGAGGACCTGTTTCTGTAACCCTAAACAAGATGCAATTGTGATTTTGCCCATTCACACAACTGATGTTAAATTCTCATGGACTGAACAATCTACATACAATGCTCTACTCAGAGACTTGTCTGTCTACTTAGCTTTATGTTATCCTGGTCTCCTCAACTAAAACTATTGATGGCATGAATAACACCATACCAAGTGTGTAGATCAAATATTTGTAGGCCATGAATGTAGCTCAGTTGAGTAGAAGTGGCAGGTGACCCACTGACTCTGCATTGCTCACATGATGACTAACGCTAAATATACAACCAAGTTCTATAAAGGCCTATATTGTACACAACTAGGCCTTGGAATGGCACAAGTTACCTTTCCACTGCGTTGGCTTCAATGTTTGTGAGATTTCATGTTTATTACTTGATCCAAAATGCAACATCTCAAGACATTTAATGACCTCCTTAATTCTACATGTATTTAATGTCTCCAGATGTCCTGTTAGCAAGTTTAATACCACTTAAATATATCACAATAGTAATCTTTACCTATTTTGTTTTTCCTAGGTTTCTACACACTGTGTCACCAAACATTTAGATGTAGATACCGCATTTCCACCAATAACAATGTTCTCTATTTCACAACAGGTCAACCTGGCACAACACCTGGGCAGAGGTTGGCCAGCGTAGAGACTTCCACTCCACCTCCAGATGAAGCCCTCAGCGATGACAACTCTCCTGGAGATGTGGACATGGAGGACGTTGCTGGTCCATCTGGTCAGCCTGTGCAGAAGGCAACGTGAGTCTCAGTGTGCCCACAACAACACCTCCAACCCCAGATGCAACATCTCAGCCATCCCCTGTCACCCCAACCTGTGTACCTAGCACAGTTACTACCATCATGTGTCCCCAGTCCTGGATCCTGAGGTTAGAATCACCAGCGAAGATGGAGAGGTTCTAGGACTCAGTGAGAGAGGGCACTCTGAGTCAAGGGCACAGGCTCATAGGTGTAGGGCTTATGAGAGGGGTTCTGTGGGCCGGCTGAGTGAAGCCACTGGGGCCACTCACACCCAGGCCATCATCAGCCAAGTCTTGTGAGTCTATCATGAGTCTCAAGACATGCTGGGCCAGGAAATGACAGAAATCCAGGAGAAGAAGCAGCTGCAGAGGGTCATATACCAGGAGCTGGCCACCCACAACACCAACATGGGCTCTATAATTGGGGTGCTGCAGGACATCAACACAACCTTGTGCAGGGCTTTTCCACCACCATCTACCTCTTCCTGTGGAGCAACTACATCTGGGTCTCTACATCTGCAGCAGCCACAGGAAGGGAGGCCCTGACAGAGGACACACCTGCAGACACCGCTGTCCCTGCAGCAGCGAATCCCCTCTGCGTTCGCAAGTTGGGATGTCCATGCAAAAATCCAGGAGGTGTGGATGGCAAGACACCCACCACCTCCAGCAAGAACTCTCGACCTTAGTTTCTTCCATTGTGTGTAACACATTCACTCTGTGGACTATTTCTGGACATATTTACCTTTCTGATGGGAGTAGAATTTTGGACTTTAGACTTCAAACAATTTGGCTTCTACCACTATGGTTTCATTCACCATGACTGACTATTTCACAGTATTTTTTCTTTCTTTCTGGGTTTGCATTTCAATAAATACACAAGTCAGAAACTCATTGTCTGCTGTAGTATAGCTCACATCTAGCAATGTATATATGTGCTCCCATCTGAACTTTACAATGGGGAAAAAACTTCTTGTGTAACCATGGATATGTTGCAAGTACACAATGGTTATCTCAAGGTCACAACAATGTTACACCAACACATACTTATAAGTATATTGTCTCATAACATCTTTATTCCGTTGTCCCAACAATATGATGCCATTATGCCAGAAACAAAGCAATTCATACATGACTCAAATATTGTGTGTCAGTGATCACATTTTCAGGTGCATGCCTTCACAACATTGAAGTAGGGGATACATCAGAGGATTTCCTATTGAGTAGGTAAAATTAATTGGTCTATGTCATCAGCTGCAGCCATATCAACTACCTCACAAATAGAATACCGCATCACTAACACCAATAAAAAAACACATCACAAGATCAATCCAATACAGTGTGGCCACATCTTATGGAAAGTCACAAACACATGTCAGTGGTGTGCCACAAACACTTTGGCCTTTAACGAGGAGACACATCAACAGCTACTTACACTTTACACACAATGAGAATTTGGCCAATGTAAAGGGAGACTAGCATGATTTGCTCCACAACAACTTTGTTTTGGAGCTCATGATGGCCCACATATTGCATTAGGACCACTACATGACAAGGAACAAGTCCAATGGATTCCTCATAACTTCCATCCTATCGCTGTGAAAGCTGTCTTGGTACAGGATTTGTACACCCTACTTCTGTGTCAGACATTCCCAGGAACAACCCATGTCCCCTTCGTACTTCCAAACAGCATCATATACCCTCTAATGTCACAACTCTGAAATGTCCAAATGAAGATGACATGGTGAAGGTACCTAAAACAGGCCAAAACAAAGAGACTAGCTATGAAGCCATACATATAACACAATTCACATAGTCAACTTCTGGAGAACACAATCAATGCCAAAATAGCAAAGCTGGACAAAGCAACGCTAACAAAATGACCATGTGTGAAAACCTTACGCCACAAGCACTGTTCACCAGGATTTTCCAGTGCTGTACCTTCCTCATATTTTCCCTTAGCATACTCCTCACATCATCACAACAAGAGTTGCTGTAACAGTCAAAGTCATGACATTTCACAACATACTTATACCCATGAGAAGAAGTTGTCGATGAGATGTTCATGCAAGTCAACTCCTTCCTCTTCACCACTATCATCATCATTTGGCATTTAAGGATCCTCACCCGGTGGCACCTCATGGTCTCCATCCTCTGTGACAAAGGGGATGTTCCATCACAGGACTATGTTGTGGAGCATGCAGCAGGCCACAGTGATCTGGCACACCTTACCGGGTGAGTAGAGGAGGGCTCCCCCAGTCTTGTCCAGACATCTGAATCTGGCATTGGGAGGTGACCAAATCCATTGAAGTCAACCTTCATATTGGCTAAATCCTCACTTCTGGGGAACTGGATGTAGCTGTAAATGTTCTCATCGTTGCTGAACGCACATCTTGTACTACACCACTGAACATTGGTTGTGACATACCAACAGATATAGCACAGTGGATTGAAAAGAACCTGTGGCCAGAAAATGCAATACTGCCCTACGTTTCACAGTAGGTGGGGTACATGTGGGATTAGTGTTTTAAGGAAGGAGATCAGGCTCCAAATGATGACAAAAATACTGTATTGTAATTGTTTGCCTATTCAAACAGCATTTCTTGATGACATCCCTTTCTTCCATGGTCTGAAGGTCTGCGAATGGCCAGTACACTGGATGCTGTCACCTCCTCTCTCCCAGGGTACCTATGTGTGGAGTGAAAACAATTTTTAACATTGGTCACAGTGTACGGAGTAACATATATGAAGAGTAAGTCAAATGTCATGTTACAAAACATAACTGGTTCATAAAGCATTACACATGATTCACATAATAATTGTCTCCTGTCCAACATCCACCTATAATCCCCATTGTGGTCTTCTCATGTGTCTGTAACAGAAATGTGCACATTATAGATCCAAAATTGTATCATGGGCACCTTAATATTGTAAATTTTGAATTGTTCTTATAAAATACCGCAACCAGCGGTGTACAGTGCACCGCAGTAATATAGCATTTATGCACAGTAATGCACTGCACAGATGTTTGTGTAAAGGAAATTACAGGGCAATGGACTAGTACATATGTAAACATGTTGCAACACATTTGTAGTGGTGGTGACGCACTTAACAGTCACCAATAATGTACTTCCAACCATTAAAATGGCGGATGCCTGACCTCGCATATTGGACATTTGGAACCTACCGCTGCTGGCGGAAGTTGACAAGGCAGTGTGCGTTTTTTTCTCGACGGTCATAGCCATAGGCTAACGTTGGTGATTGTGATAGTCGTGGCCAAATGGCTGTGTCTGAGTATGCTGATGACCGCGTATTTCCACATATACTCTGTGGTTTGAAAAATATCTGATGTACATTTGATGCCTTTGATAGTTTCATTAGTCTAAATGTAAACTTGATGGGATTCTAGTACAGAAACAAAACACATAAATGCTTAAAACAACCCCTCTTCCTTTCCAAACAAAGCTACGGGTAAGTTTTCATACTGTTCCCTCATTCCCATTATATAGATCTCTTAAATGAGCATGCATTTCTTCATCAGTATTTAGACCAAATGACTCGTTGTGTGTAACTCAAGAATGTACCTACTTTCCAGTATTCGCAATGTCTTTTCCCTGTCACCACCCCTCATTGAGCTAATGAATCCATCTATCACATAATACTACAGTAATGTTGCATTACCCTGATGATGGTTCCAAAAATGCCTGGTAGCAAAATAGGTATTATCCTTGTTTTCAATAGCTCAAATGTGTACCAGTAGATTAGTACTACCTATAAAATTTCTGAGACAAAGGCATGATAACATGTATACCACAAATTCTTTCTTGCAAGTGAAGTATCCTTTTAATGGTCCAGTAGCATTTCTTCTTGAGTTTTTCAATGATTTTAAATTTGCCCTATGTCTACATGCTTTACATTTCGAGCAGTTAAAGAAACCAAGTTATTTTTTAACCAACTGGACTACTCCTTTGCTAACTCACTAGAGACCATTCTATCCCTCATAGATATAGATTTCCCGAAAGTCATCAAGGGTCTTTTACTGATTTTACTTCCCAAAATAGTATCATTCTTCAAGATTGGCCAATATTTATGCAGGATATTCTCAGTTAATTGTGTTTGGCACTATATAGTGTAATAAATCTCGGGCTGACACTTCCTGCTTTTGTTATTCTCATAGATTCTTTAAACAGAATATCTTACCTTCTATTGTTTCTCACCTTCTCTACTGCTTGATTCCGTGTAGTCTCACTGTATTCCCTCTCCCTAAATCTCTGAATAGTGGCACCCTTGGCTGATACATATGCTATTTCCTTGCTACAATTCATGGGTAACAGATAAGAGGGTAGCTTACAGTCGATTGCGTCCACGATGGTGTTGGTTTTGGTCATCATCAAGCAGCTGCAGGACTTGGCAGAACAGATCCATGGTGAAACAGGAAGTGTGAAAGTGAGAAAAGGTGAGTTTCAGCCTTATATCCCCTCCATTCCGCCAACTCAGGCGTGCAGGTTCGTCCACCACAATCACGTAAGCAAGAAGGCACATTGTGATTGGCCCAGCAGAGAAACTGGCGGTCCCCCCTCTGAAAGTATCTTTTGCTTATCCCGCTGTCAGCATGGTAGAGATTTCCTGGTGGTGACGGCGGGACCTCATCGGTCTTTCATCTATGCATTAGCTAACCTCTAAAAAGGATGGGCGGACCATCAAGTCGGTGGGTGGGAAGACTGCCGAAAAAGCATCGGCAGGGCCGATTCCGCCAAGATCAAAATTAGGGCCCAAACCCATACCCATTAGTTAGGTATTTCGTTTTTGGGGAGTTTAGATTTAATATTCCAATTCAGAATCCGGATTTGCTAAGGAATTTGCTTAATTTTGGGGAGTTTATCATTACTATTGTAAGTACAACCGAAAACCGAATAGAGTATAATTTTGCACAGTTCTGTGACTTTAAGTTATCTTTTCTCATACCAAACGAAAAAATAATTATTTCTATGTAGGTTTTTTATATTTTCATTATAAAACGATACCTCATAATTTTTTCCCTATATAACCATGTTAAGTTGTACATTGAAATTATGTTAATCATTTTTAATTAATACAACTTAGCAAATGTATAAATGGTTACATAATAAATTACGTGCACTTAACTTTTTATATATTGTCCATATTGAAATAATATATAAAGATTTATTACATTACCCTAAAGATTTAAATGACCCTAAAGATAACATTAATTTATATTATATTTTACTTAATTTTAAAAACGAAACATCCTGTTATCATTAAATGACAACAATCATTTTTTATAATAATAAATTAATCTGGCTAATTGTAAATAAAACAAATTTCATTTTACATAGAAAACCTATTAAAAAATACAATATTTATTTTTATTACAAATATCTTTAATTACTTTTTCCCTGTAAGACTAAGAAGGCCATTTACTTTCAGGCTAAATTAATAATAAAATATAAATAAAAATGAAAATAAGTAATATTCAAATAATTGTTTAATAAATTCATTATTCTAATTATTTATTTAATTAGTTACAAAATGAAAATTGCACATTTATGCAAATGCTATTTAATTTGAAAGACTTACCATCCAATTCCCCTACACACCCAATAGTCCAATAAAATTATTTAAAATGAACTCATTAGCTAATTATTCATATTAATACACATGCATGTTATTAATTTGTTTTATTAAAACAAATCCCCCAATATTCCCCTAGAAAGCAAATCACATGTTAAAAAATAACATTTCAATAAATTCAATAAAAAAAATATGTTAATTAAATGAATTTCTCCTAACACAAAAACATTGTAATATATAATTAAAAAGGTAATAAATTGATATACAAAAATTCAGACTAAATATAAAAGTACTTAAAATCAATATAATGTATAGCAGTATTATTATTATACACTGCATTACAATAAACAGTATTATAAACATATTTTTTTACAAAGTATAAAAAGGATATTCTTGGCTTCCAGATTACTTATGTCTTATGATGTTCTAGATACCAAGGGGCCGATTATGATGGCGGGCGGATCGCCCCCGCCAGCCCGGCGGGGGTGATCCACCGCCATCCAGACAGCAAAGACCCCCGCCATATTATGATGGCTGGGGGGTCCGCGGCAGACGAAAAGACCGTCCGCCGCTTTTCCGCCGGTCGACTCATCGACCGGCGGAAAATGTGTTTAATATGGTGGCGGTGTCTGGAAGACACCGCCATCCATATTACGATGCAGGCTGAGAGCAGCCTTTCCATGGCTGCATTGCCGCCATGGAAAGGCTGGCGGTTCCTGCTGTTGTGGGCCCGTTGTGGGCCCCCAGGGTGTTGGGGGGTGCACATGGGGGGTACCTATGGTACCCCCCTGCATTTGCATGTACAATGTGGCAGGCACCGCGCGGTGCCTGTCACGTTGTGCATGTAAAAGCACGACATGTATATTTTACAGTGCGGCGGGTGCTGCTTGCAGCACCGCCGCCACAATGTAAAATATACGGGATGCACCCACCAGTGTGGCGGGCGCATCACAATTCGTATGGCGGGACCGCCGCACCTATGGCGGGCGGTCCCTTTTGCAGCTGCGATGGCGGGCGGACTTTGTCCGCCCGCCATCATAATCGGCCCCCAAAATTCTCATGCCTGGTGCACAGACAGAATATCGAGTTTTAAATGTCGACATACACAAATATCGAGTTGGAAATATCGTGATGCAGAAATATCGACAGCAAGAATATCGTGGTCAAGAATATCGACTTGGAGGTAAGAAATATCTTTTTTGAAAATATCGAAGTCATTATTATTGTTTGCAAAACTATAGTTGTTTAAAATATTGATGTTTTAATTAGTGTTATGTATTTTAGGGGCCCATTAGGATGTCGGGCGGAAGCACTACCGCCGTGCTGGCGGATGCAAAAACCACCAGTCACCGCCTGCACGCAGCAGTCCACACGCCCGCCCGATTACGATGCGAAAAGTCAGCCAAACACCGCCGGCAAGCCAGCGACACCGTCCGCCATCAAAGTGCGCCCGTACACGTAGCGGCGCAGCACAATTGACACACACCGTCCGACGAAACACGTACCGCCCGGCGTACAAATTACGATGCCGCACACAAACTGAACCCACGGCTAAGAGACACCGTACGTCAAACCGAAGCGGTAACACGAACGCCGAGCACAGACACCGAAGAAGCGGCACCCCCGAGCATGAATCCAGCACTGCAGGCCCTCCCTATGCTCTATCTGATGCACCACCAAGGACGCAACGTACCGCGAAGACGCAGGTAGGCACACATACAACAAGTGCACGCAAACAGCGCACACAGTGCAAGGGCGGAAAAAGCGGACAACCCCCACCCCCGCGTGTACACAACACATCTACCATAGCACCCACATATGACACACAGGCCAAATTGTAACATCTCGTAACACATGTGTACACACCACCTGGGACTAGGAACCAACCACCCCGTCACGGCCCCAAAGCGGCGATGACGCTGCCACACATGCGCACAACGCAGAGGCCAACCGCAGCGCCATGCATGCGTCGCACACAGACACAGGGACACAACCAAGCAGCACACACACCAGCCCCACCCGAACGCACATGACACGTGACAGGCCTGCCACAGACATGTCCCCAACGCCCAATTCACGGACAACACCCAACGTCACACAACCGACGCACACATGTCAGTGAAGTCACGCAACAGCAGGACACACCCCAGTGCAACAAACATGGCGAAGCACACTGCGGCGGCAACACCAACTAGGAGAAGCAGGGCCCCTTCGGGAAGAGGAACGCCAGTACCACACTGAAACACCCATACCACCCTGCACATATGAACAAGACATACAAAACGGAACACCAAAGAGCCCGGGGACCGACAACAGGTGGCCCAAGAATAACACTCACACACAAGGCCCAACGCTGAGCGGAAAGGCAGCCTGCCGCCCACACAAGGGAGAGCAGACAGCACTGAATGACCTTCCATTCCAACTCCGAAACCACAGCCCTACGAAAGAAGCCGGTGAATACAGCCATTGTCCAATAAAAGACCAACACAGGCATGCAGAGGAGACCGACCACAGGGCAGATAGCGCATATCACAGAAGAACACAACGGACGGGAAAGAATAAAGCAAACACTCCCCCATGTCGGCCCCATGCAAGTTAATTGGAAGGAGTCACACATCACTGACCTTGAACTGTCTGAGAAGCATGTGGGATGAGGGCCCGTGTCCTCCGCACAAGCCAACAGAACACAAGTCCTGTCTCCCTACGACTACACAGAGCTCACAGCAACCTCGGAGCGTGCACATTGCAGACTGCACACACAGCCGGAGCACGCCACCACAACGCACCGCTGCAAAATGGCAACCGCAACACACCTACCCAACTACGCCGGACAGGTCAAGCTGTACAAAACCAACCTGATACATATATTGGGATGCGAACTCCTGTCCCTGCTGAACGTCAGTTACCG
The DNA here is from genome assembly GCA_963921515.1 of Calotriton arnoldi. Classification (NCBI taxonomy): domain Eukaryota; kingdom Metazoa; phylum Chordata; class Amphibia; order Caudata; family Salamandridae; genus Calotriton; species Calotriton arnoldi. Next base: position 1,420,246 of record CAWUFW010001538.1, read on the forward strand.
ACTGACTTACCGCATCACATTGTTCAGCTGTGTCATACCCGTCTTCTACTGTCGGAGGTGTCCCTACCAGCATCCCGTGGAGATGTGTCTCTCCAACCCGGCATGTCTAAAGGCGGACCTGCTAGCACTATTCCTCCCTCTGGACGCACACGACAGGGCCTGCTCTGCCTATGGGGGCATGGCGTATGTGGCCAACTTCGCACCCGCACTGAAATGGGACCACTGTGCCTCCACACGACGGATCATCGAGCACAGCTACATCGAATGTCACCCAGCATGCCCCATCATGGTCCTCCAAGGGACAACTTACGAACAACACCTTGACAGCCACCATCCGCTACATTGGCTGGCAAACATAAACACCACCAATGACATGGAAGCCCTGCTGGACGGCATCGCATACCTGACAACCTGTAAATTCGTCGGACCCCAACGCAGGTTCCCCGATTGACCTATGATGTCCAACCCCGCACCCATGCTTAGCTTCCGCACGGACTGGCCAGTCACCACCACAACAGCCATACCAAACGACCGGCAACAATTACCACACCATCAACGACATCGCCATGACATCGGATATGACCGGGACATGCACACTGTTCCCCATCACATCCAGGAACACCGCATGCATCGTGGGAGGCAGTGGCATGGGGTCTGTGTATCGCACCCACATGGACGGAACTGCACGAACAACCAGGACAAGACATGGATCCAGCGCCCATGGACACACACACCGCTCAGTGGACATGAATAGGTCGCCTGGAGTCTGTGGGTGCTGCACCCCTCCCACCCCCGCCCCGGAAATCCCATACCAGGACCTTTGCACGGACGACAAGTGCAAACAACAACAACACGACCCCAGTGACTGTGACATGTCCAGTAACCACCACATTGCAACAACAAGTGGCACGCCGCTGCATGCACGCAAGCACATGCCCTGATGTCATCTCACATGCACGCGTGCATGAGGAACAACCGCAGCAAACCTGTCACATGGAACTGAGATGGACTGTGCCCATGATGCCAAGCGGTCTGGTAGGCTACTTGTATACCGTCTGTGTCAAAGTCCGCAGCTCCGCAGCTATACGTAAATGTACATTAGCACAGCCTTGGCCAAGCAGATGTAACTCTGAAGCCCACATCCCACATGCAACAGCCAATCACATGTAACCCCACACCCTATCCCATTTGTAATCATGCTCAGTATATCCTCAACATGTATTCCGCTGCCAGTAGTGTCCACTATACTGCATCACAGAGGACAGAAGACTCAATATAATGTTTGAAACCAAAACTGTCTCCGCTGACCCATTTCACAAGTACGAATGAGAGAGGATGAGAGTATGTGAAGTACACGGCAGTCGTGACATGACCATGTAGTCCACTGGTATTGGATGTCAACGCAAATGAGTAGCACTACTGTGGAAGACACACATGTGTCGTGTGAAGTCGTATGGACGCAGTGCTCAGGTGGGTGGGTGCGACGGGTAGATGCGCACATGCCAAGTTGGAGCACGCCGTGTTGGGAGGGGTCATGAACAGTACACCACCGCTTCCCTGGGCATTGTGAGAGGACACCTGTCGGGGGGAAGTGAACACGTGTGTGCACAGCAGCCGGGCACACGAACAATGCGGAACCAGGCGCACACGTCAGCCCACCCTCCGTGGACTAGCTGGATCCTGTTGTGCGCCCGCCATGCCCCTTGACAAGGCACACACAGCCCCAGTCGACCAGGTGTAACCCCAACATAGTCAATCCGCACAGGCGATACAGGGCACGGGATGGCAGTGGAGCATGGTGTGTGAGAGGTCTCCTCGCGCTCCTCCTGGTCATATCACGCAGGCAATAGAACCTCAACGTGTAGCATGGCACAAGTCAAATGGAAGTGTAGGGGGACGCACCTCAGCACGAGCAGCACTGACGTCACGGGAGGTGGCTCGCACCATCCCATCCATTGCCCATTATACCAACCACGCCACATGCCATTGCGACTAAGTGCAAGCGCGTGCGCCACCACCCCCGAGCCCTCCCCAGAGAGGCCAAAGAGTGAATGTGTGGGCCATCAGTCACAGACGGACGCGGCCTGGCCGCAAGGGCAGCCACTGCCACTGGGTGTCGCAGGTGGCGGATCCGGAAGGCGAAGACTGTGATGCATAGTCCATGCAGGCCGGGTCTCCATTTGGGGCACCACGCAGGTGGACGGCGTCCCGCCACACATCATACCCTGAGACAGCCCACTCGTGCAACTGGACCCACACATACACTCCTTGCCCTCTCTGGTGCGAGCTTGGGGCTGCCTGTGCAAGCGCTAGCCTCGCAGGTGCACATGCATATTGGGGGAGCGAGGGGAGGACATGAGGGCTGGGGCGAAGATGACTGTATCACTGTCAGTGAGTACAAGGGATGACCCAGATGTGGAAAGGAAGAGACGTGTCCCGTGTGTACTGCAACTAGTCGCCAATTCAACTACCCCCATGTCCGGAATGTAAGCCCGCACCTAGGCCCGCCCATCCGCCACATCGAATATACCACCAGCACAACAACCTTCCCATTCGAAACACTGACTGGGGGTGGCGACCAGTGAACAAACATGTGTAGCCTACCCACGCGTACATGTGGGCCCTCCATGATCCATGTCACCTGCGGCAAAGTCATGACATGCGCAATGAGGGAAGTGAGGTGAGCTGTCCGCCCCACGCACAGAAGGTGCATCAGCTCCACAGACCCAGCAGCGAGTCCAGCAGGGGTCACATGTGCAGGGGCAGCTGTGCCCGGTGTGAATGCACATGCACATGCACAGCACATCGACCAATGTGTAGTCTGCCCACATCTACAGTCCATCATCATGCGGACATAGGAATTGTACACAGGGCAACACATCTTAGTGGGTGCACCCACCGTGACCAACAATGCGCAATCATCGACGTACCCGCCCTGTGCATGGCCCCCACCCAACGGAGGCACATCCAGTGCCTCCATCCCACACACACAAGCCTTCCACGGAACATGCTGTGTCCAATGGTCAGTACAGAGTCAGCGCCCATCTGGTGGATCCTGAACAGGAGACACATGCACACACATGATAGCTCCCACTATGTACGTCTGCCACCTGGCACGTGCAATGTAACCTCTCACCTGTGACGTGTGACTGCAAGCACACAGCCGTCTTGGCATGGGGCTGTCAATGTGGACACCTGTCAATGTTTCGGGAGGTGTGATCCGTACAGTGCTGTACATAGGGTGCAGTGCTGACACCTACTACTGTCTCATATCCCCTCGTGCCACAGGTCCCACTTGTTTTGGCCGCTCAGCCTGTGCCCACATCGTCGTCGTCGTGTGCCATACTCATCCAGCCTCGGAAGCAGTGGCATGCTCAGCAGACATTCATGTTGCCGTGGCGTTGCCGCTTGACGAATATGCAGTCATTCCCCATCAGCACGCCCCGCAAGTCATTGGGGCCTAGATCCCCATGTGCATGACCATGGCAGTGGTTTGCATCACTAGCCATTGCCATTGGTGGGAGACCTGTGTAAGTGTATTGTGGCCGTGCCGTCCCTGCTTGACAGCTGGGCTGTGACTCATGTGCTTGCTCAGTCATGTCAGTGATGTGAATGCGAAATTGCTATGTGTTGTGTTGCTCTGACATGTGTCCACTGCCATCTTCCCTAGGCGGAGACCGAACATTGACCGCCCATACCAATTGCTGGCGGACATGGAGGATACTGAGGTCATAAAGAAGTTTCGGCTGGACAGGCCAACCCTGCATCGACTGTGTGCCATGTTGGAACCCCATCTCCGTCCCCGCAGGGTGTATCCGACAGCATTCACCCCCACGGCTAAGGTGATGGCCGCCATGCATTTCTTCGCCACTGGGTCATTCCAGCACACAGTGGGCAGTGGAGGAGGGATGTCCCAGCCCATGTTCAGCAAGGTGCTGAGGGATGTACTGGCAGCCATGATGCTGTACCGAAACAGGTACATCAGATTCCCCAGGGCTCGTGAATTGGCGGCAGTGAAGGGTGCATTCTATGCCCTTGGCAGGATCCCACACGTCGTTGGTGCCATTCATTGCACACATGTTGGCCTTGTTCCACCACAGGCCACTGAGCACCTGTACCGCAACAGGAAGCACACGCACTCCCTGAATGTGCAAGTGGTGTGCCTTGCGGACATGGTGATAACCCACGTGTGTGCAAAGTTCCCAGGCTCGGCCCATGACGCACACGTAATGCGCAACAGCATCTTGCCACGACTGATGTCCAATCTGCAACAGGATCGTGGCTGTATTGTCGGTGAGTATGTGGAGTGGTGTAGCGTGCTGGTTGTGCGATGCTGTCCCCTGTCCAGTTGGAATAGCAACGGTTCTCTGTGTCCCTCACACCCAGGTGACTGCGTACCCGAATGGGGCATGGCTGCTCAGTCCATTGAGGAATCCTCGCACCCCAGCAGACGATCGCTACAATGAGGCACATGGGAGGACCAGACGTGTGGTCGAGCGTACCTTTGGCCTCCTCAAGTCCAGGTTCAGGTGCCTGGACCGCACCGGGGTGCGCTGGCGTACTCCCCACAGAAGGTGTGCCAGATAGTGGTGGCGTGCTGCATGCTGCACAATCTGGCCATTCGGAAGCAGATCCCCCTCATTGTGGATGACGGAGATCAACCAGGGCCCCAGCCCGCAGACCAGGACAGCTCGAGTGAGGAGGACAGCGGAGAGGAGGAAGCTGGGAATGTGCGCCAGCAGCTCATCGCCCGCTACTTCACTTAACGGTGAGTGTCCATGTACGACGGCTGATGTGTCTGTATTTGTGCAGGTGTGTGTGTGCTGTGTCAGGGTGGCCTTTGTTCACTGCGTGCTGTGTGTCAACGCTCCATGCCCAGGTTAGTATGCCACTGATGGTGGCTGTGGCATTGTGCCCTATTGCTCTGTGCGATGTGTGTACATTGCTTGTAGTTGTTGACATGTACTGTGTGATGGGTGTGTGACACACTCATTGAATGTGCTCCTGTTCTGTCTCCCACCCCTAGGTCCCTACAGGCCCTCCGGTTCCATTGCCATGCCACGCATCAGGTGCCGTTCCGCTCAAGGTGGCCGTTGTATTCCGTACAATTAAAACACAGGGCACAGACAGCAGTTAGTGGAAGAGGTGCATTTATTTCAAACTGCGACATGTGATTGTGTGTAAGGTGATGACAAAAGTGGTGCGTGCAGTGACAATGAGCTGTCGGTCATGGCTGCGTGATGCTCAGGGTGTACCCACTGGTTCTATGTCCATAGTCCAACACACACATGCCATCCAGATGGCTGTGTGGAGTGGGATCGTAGTCCAAGTCAATGCAGTGGGTGGTCAAGGAAGGCTGGCTGGCTGCCTCACTTGCGTCTGGAGCGTGCGAAGTCCTCCCGGGAGATCTGTTTCCACTTCGGACGGCCCCTTCCACGCTTGCGAGGGGGTGCCTGCTTGCGACCTGCTGGTGGTTGAGGTGTGCTCACTGGCTGTGGACGCAGGGGAACTGGACACTGCTGCTCGACCCTGCGCCCCGGCAGGTGGTGGCGGAGGGGGAGCTGCTGTCCCTGGCTGTGACCTCACCGCCACCACCAGCTGGCCCATGAGGTCCACGATTTGGCCCATACGGGCGTCCATGGACCTCAGCACCCCCAGCACCTCACGCGTGTCTGTAGCTGACCTGGCCCATTGTCCTTGGGCCTCTTCATAGGCCCCAAGGACTCTGGCCATTTGAGGCAGGGCATGGCTCCCAGGGGAGGCTGGCGTTTCCCTGACCCTGCTCCTCCTACCAGTCCTGCTGCCACCGGCCTGCCCACTAGCCACATTGCTCACCACGGTCCTCACCCTGGCTCCCAGGGTGGATCCAGTCGTCCGGGCCACCACCTGCGCTGGGGCTGGGGCCAGCGAAGATGTGGTGGCGGTTGCGGCAGTGGTAGTGGCCGCAATGACCGTGGGTGTGGCCACAATGACCGTGGGTGTGGCCGCAATGCCCGTGGGTGTGGCCGCAATGACCGTGGGTGTGGCCGCAACGACAGTGGCAGCAGGGGGCTGGGAATGTTCAGCAGCCCTGGATGATGGGTTGGTGGGTAGGAGGGGTCCTGGGGAGCGGCTGGGCCCTGCCACACTAGATGGGCCTGCTTGGTGGTCCGTGTCCGAAGAGGAGGACAGATCCTCCACATCCGTGTGTCCTCATTGGGGGCTTGTAGGCTGGCTGTGCTGGCTGCTGTCTCCATCCCCAGCATCCAGCAGTTCGTCACCTGTGGAGAGAATGAGATTTGTTATTGTGTTGCACCTGGCGAAGTCTGTATTGGTTGTCTGACATTCTCCGTTCGTGCACTCTCGTGCACGTGTGTCCCGGAGGCGGGTGTGTGGCTGTACAATCTGTTGTTGTGTGTGCTTGGCAATGGGACTGTGTGCTGTGCACATGTGGCATGGGACGGATTGGCCATGCCGATGGGTGTGTTGCTGTGCCCCTACTTATTGTGACTCTGGTGTATGCGGGCTCCTGGCCCATCCTGGGTCTGGTTTGTACTTTGCTTTTGGGGTTCAAATGGGACGCTTAGGAACGCATATGGCAACATGGGGGTCATGCCCCAGGAACGCATTTGGGATGGAATATGCTTTTGGGCTACATGCTGTGAGCCATGGGTGCCGAACGTGACATGTGTTGTGGCAGCATGACAGTGCATGGTCTGAGGTGTGTGCATGCCTGACATACCCTGCATATTTGCTGTCTGTTGTGATTACTGGACATGGCATTGGACGCATCGTTATGAGTGTGTGATGGTTGTGTGCCACCCGACGTATTGCAGTTGTCCCATCTCCTTGGTGTGCGTGCTGCCCTGTGCCATGTGCATCACTGCAGTGCTCGGGGGGGGTGTGGCCCATGTTGTGTGTTGTTGCTCACAGTGTGGCGTGCGCTTCATTGACTTCTGGCACATGGTTGGTCATGGGCATGTATCTTAGCTAAGGGTGGGCGTAGTTCGCGAAGTAATGCTTCGCGAAGCTACGCAAAGTGCAGTTCGCGCTACGCAAGCTTCGCGTAGCACTACGCGAACTGCGTAGCGCACTGTTCGCAATGATTGCACAGTGCCGGATGCTTGTCCGCACTGTGCAATCATTGAAAACGGCAACTTGCACAGTGCGAGCTGTCTTTTACTGCTGCTCGAGTAGATTTTTACTCGAGCGGCAGCTTCTCAACGCGGACTGGTAGTTTCTCATCGCGAGCGGTCGCGAGCATACGCGACCACTCGCAATGAGAAACCTGACCTCCCCGCGTTGAGAATCTCGCCGGGAGGTTTATTTTCCACGCTCGCGATCGGCAACTTGATGTTGCTGATCGCGAACGAGGAAAAAGTCTCGCCGGGATAGTCATTTTGCTTGCTCGCGGTCGCCAACTTGACGTTGAGGACCGCGAGCAAGCAAAAATGACCGCGGCACTACGCTACGCTACGCTACGCGTGTTCGCACTGTGCTACGTGCAATTCGCGTTGTGCGAAGTAGCGCAAGCTTCGCAAACTACGCGAGCGTAGCGTAGCACTTCGCCCAGGGTTAATCTTAGCGTGACTGCTGTATGTGTGGCAGCTGTTCGGATGACATGCCTTTCATGAGACTGGGGCTGACGGATGGGATGGATGGTATGTTGTATGTGCATGGTGTGTCTGTGTGTTTGATGGGTTCAGTGGTGTTCGTGGTGCATTTATGTTGTTCCGCTCTGTTGCGTCTAGTGTTGTTTGTCTTACATAGGCGTAGTTGTGGGGTGTGTAGTTGACAGGCAGTAGGGGCTACATGGACAGGACTTCAATGGTGTTTCGGTTGTGTGTGATGGGTTGCACAGTGGCTGCCATGTGGTACTATATTCAGTGTGGCTTGTGCATGCAGACGTGGCTCCTTGGGTGTTGCTGTGTCTGTGATGGGTCATGTGGGGTGTGAGTCTGTGGTTCATGTCCGTGTGCACATTGTTCACTTGTTCGTGACGGTGGGCGGTGCTGCGTGTTCGTCTGCTACGTGACATGTCCCATGTGTTTGTCGTGTTACGGTCCTCATGCCTCCAGTAATCCAGCCCTGTCCAGTTTCCCACCTGCAGGTTGTTCGTACGTGCACTGTACTGGATGCCACATGGTTCTAAGCGGGGGTGCTCCATGTTGCAGGTCTGTGGGGGTGGGGGCGGTGTTGTGGGTCGTGGTGATGGCTGGACACCCACTGACACCGATTGTTGTGGACCGTGATGTCTACCTTTCGGCTGTCGGTGTGCACTGCGGTGGCTGACACGTGGGTGTGGGGTGTGGGGGATGCTCCTCCTTGCTGTGCTGTGGGACTAGGGGCCTGGTGTGTGTTGTACTTGAGCTGTCCACCCTCCCACCCACTGCACTTTGTGTTCCTGCCACTTACCTGTTACTTGTCGGTTAGTGCAGCTATGGCGGACACATGGGTGTGGTGGGTGCTCGTTGTGGCGCTTCTGGCATACTTGGGGACCTGTTGGTGGTTACGTGGCTGGCTGAGTGTACACATGCCCCCACGTATCTTACAGTTGTTAGGTTTGGGCTGTGTGTGGTGGTGTCTGTTGCATGTGTGTGTGATGTGTTGTGTATTGTGTGCTGGACATGGGGGTGTTTGTCCCTGGGAGCTGTGGCATGGTGGTAGTGCATGTGAGTACATAGCGGTGTGCTGGTATACATTAGTTTGTACTTACCAGCCTCCACTCCCCTGCTAATCCGGCGAGGATCTCAGGATGTATAATGACTCGCACCTTCTCCTCCCACGCTTTGAAGGTCTTGAAGAGCGCGGGATTCCCTCTGCCAGTGACGGCAGCCAGCTCTCTGTTCTTGCACTCCTTCTTCTTGACCAGGCTCTTGACGTCATTCCACCGTTTGTTTATTTCAACTCTGTTCCTGGGCAGGGTCCCGACTGCATTGACCTGGTCTACGATCCGGTTCCACATTCTGTTTCTGGTGGCTAGTGGTGTGTGCTGGACCAGGTTCCCATAGATTTGTGGGTGCACCTTGATGATCTCGTCGACCATGACCGTCAGCTCAATGGGCGTGAACTTGGGCATTCTTTGTGGTGCCATGGTGTTTGTGGTGCTGGTGCGGTGTGTGTTGTGTAATGTGCAGGGGGTTTGTGGTGCCGGTGTTTGGTGGTGGTGGTGGTGGTGGTGGTTGTGATGTGTGCGTTTCTGTGGTGTGCTGCTGTCCTTGCTGTGTCACTGTGTCCTCTCCTCTCTAGTTTGCAATGTTGCAAGGGGTTGTGGTCTGTGGGAGTGCTGCTTTTGTACTTACCTATGTGGGTGTGTCCTCATGGTCTGTTGTTTTCAGGTGTGTTGTGTCTGGTGTTCTGGCCTTTGTATTTTTTGTTTGTCCAGGGGGGGGTGTTTTCGGGATGTGTACTGTGCTTGTGTATTTGTGCGTGCCTTGCTGTGTGGACTTGTTGGCCATGTTGTGTGCGATTGTTTTTGTCAGCGGATGGTTTCTGTGCAGGGACGTGGGCGCCATGGCTTCTGCCGTGTCAATTCTCATCGGCGTTGTTTGCGCTGGCGGGTGGTATATTTGTGGTTTACCCACGCTCATGGCGGTGCGATCGTAATTTCACGTGCGGTGTGTCGGCCGTGAGGGCGGGCGGTTTTGTGTTGTCGTGCGTGTTTCCGTCCATGGCGGGCGGTTTGACTCGGACGAGGGCGGGCGGTATCTTGTGTGGTTTTTCCGCCGATGGCGGTTTTCGGTTTGTGTATTCGTAATGGCGTGGTCGGTGTTCAGACGGTGTGTGCGGGCGCATTTTTGCCGCTTTCATGCCTGGCGGATTTTTTTACGCCGGGTATCGTAATGGGCCTTTTAGTATGTATTTTAAAAATATGTGAACAATCTTTTTTGTATAAGTATTGCTTTTGTTTTTTAATATATTTGCAAAATTTTTAGTAGTTATTAATTTTATTTTAATTCAATTTTGGGTTTTTAATTCTGTAGTGGGTTGTGGGTTTATAAGGGAATAGGGTGGGAAGTAATTTAATTATAATGAATTATTTTTTTATTTTATTTATTAGTATTTATTAAATTTCGATTTTATAGTGTTAATTGTGGGAATGAATTTATTAGTAATTAATTATTAATTGGTTGTTAATTATTATTAATTAATAAATTGGCAATTATGTTAATTGTGTCATATTTTTAGAAGTGGGTTTATAGGGGAATAGGGTGGGAAGTAATTTAATTAAAATAAATGTATTAATATTCTTTATTTATTCATATTCATTTAATTTATATTTTATAGTGTTAATTGTGGGAATTAATTTATTATTAATTATTTATTAATTGTTTGTTAATTATTATTAATTAATTAATTGGTAATTAATTATGTTAATTGTGGGGTGTTTTTAGGAGCAGGTGGTGGGGTTTATAGGGAACAGGGTGGGAAGTAATTTATTTATAATGAATTAATAATTATTTGTTAATTAATGCTAATTAATTTAATTAAAATTTAAATATGGCAATTGTGTAATTAATTTTAGATGTGAGTTGTGGGGTTTATAGCTGTAAAGGGTGGGAAGTTCTATCTTTTAAATTAATTAATAAGTTTTTGTTAATTGATATTAATTTATTGATGTTAAATTAGTTATGGAAATTGTGCAATTATTTTTGGTTGTGGGTTATGGTGTTCATTGGGGTAGAGGGTGGAAAGCTATTTATGTTTTGTTAATTAATAATTAATTGATCATTAATATTAATTTATCAATTCATAAATATTTATGGTAATTGTTTCTTTTTATTTTGTGTGTGGGTTTCAGTTTTATAGGGGTAACGTTTGGGGAGTAAATTAATTTTTATCTGTTTTATTTGTTTTTTAATTAATTATATTTTTTTAATTGATAATTAATTATGTTAATTATGGAGGTACATTTTTTTAAAATTTAGATGTGTGTTGTGAATTGTGTGGTGTTATAGGGTAGGAAATAAAAAAGATCACATTTATGTAATAATTAATGTTTTTGATTATAAATAATTTCTATTAAAAATAGTTATTTGTTTGTAAATTGTTTCTAAATTAAAATAAAAATCTTTCTAGGTATTTGTTAGATCTTTTAACATTATAATATGTTTTTATCTTTTGTAAAATTTTTATATTTTTATATATGTTTTCTTTTTTTTTTAAATCTTTTGTGTTGTTGATATTTTGTTTGTTTTTAATTTTGAACTGACTCCAATGGGAATATTAATTTTTACCCCTCTGCTATCCAACACTTTCCCTACTGTTGCACTCACTGGTGTGGGAATAGTAATTTTTACTCCTCCGCTATCCAACACTTTCCCTACTGTTGCACTCACTGGAGTGGAAATAGTATTTTTTACCCCTCCGCTATCCAACACTTTCCCTACTGTTGCACTCAATGGAGTGCAAAATGTAAGTTTAAAGACTATTAAATATTTTAATATTTTAATTTATAATATAATGTTTTTTTTATTAGATCTTATGTTATAGGTGTATGTATATATATATTTATTTGTAAATTTTTATACATTTATAACATTTTAAAATAAATTTAAATTAATAGTTTATTTGTTTTAAAGTAAATATATATATATATATATATATCCAGAGTTACCGTTACCTATAACGTCTTCTGACAGGAACGGATACGGACCACAAGTAGGTGAAAGTTATTTATTGCTCGTGCAAGTTGCCATGATGCGTTTCAGCCCCTCCACGGGCCTTGATCACATGACATAGCTTGGTATCAGTCATTGGCTTATAAAGTGACTAGTGCAAACGTAATGAATAACACATGATTTTCAATTAACATGGACGAAAGACTGCATAGTAGTTCATAGTGAATTTGTCATATTGAGAAATACCGAGTTATACTGGTTAATCAGTCAAATTCAAATACATGAAAATTACATTACGTTAAAATTGTAAAAAGAATAAAATGTGCAAAGGATCTAACAGTGCAAAATAGTGCTAAAGTGCTTACGTGAATGTTATATTAAAACCAAATTTACCAATGTTGTATTTCAAGGTACTAAAACTTCTTATTTAAATAATTTCATTTTTCATACGTATTTACCACAGCTAAATTGTATATGCACATTCATGGTACTGGAGCCCCAGTATCCAGCTCTGAGCTAAAGCATTTACAGTGGTGGTCTTCATCTCTATTTTGATCATTATTAATTGCAGATTTTATACTCCCAGTTTAAATACTCTGATAGATTGAATATCAGGCATAGTGGATCAGTTAGATATTCACAATTGTGATTATGGGAATCATACCATTGGTATTGTCAATGTTGACATTTTTGTAATCCCTACACATATAAATATAAATACACATTATAATAAATATCATATAAGCAATACAATACAATCCATAATAGATACAATTTGCTTAAACATTTATGTATGCATAAATAAATTAATATGTATAATTAAAAGCCATTATGCCAATAAATATCCAATAAATATAAATAAAATCCACAATCAAAATACACTGATAAAACACAATTCATAAAATTATTTCTAAAACCTCATCACAATGTATCGGCATAGAATTTTAAAGACATGTAAAAAGATCCTCCGTAATGTTTAAACCCGATGGTTGTTTGGTATTAAGTTCTAGTATATATCTGGTTTCCAACTGGCGTAATCTGTGCTCTCTATTGCCACCCCTTCTACTAGGTGGTACTGAGTCTATGACAAAATATCTGAGATCCTGACTTTTAGATTGATGTTTATTCTTGAAATGGCGAGCTACCGGATAAGTGTTGTCTTGGTTGTTAATCGCTCTCAGGTGCTGAAGTATCCTTTTGTGCACTTGTAGCTTTGTGCTTCCTACGTATTGTAGGTTGCATGGACATGTTAAGACATACACTGCAAATTCTGTCCTGCATGTAAGTAATTTAGATATTTTGTAGCTTCTGTCACTAAAAGGAGTGATATAGGTCATTTTATTGTCACCTTGTTGGCATGCCTTACATGTTTTACATTTAAAAAATCCTGTATGAGTTTGCAGCCAACTTGTTGCCTCTATGATCTCAGGACTTGTTTTAACTAAGTCATCTCTCATAGAACGACTCCTACTGTATGTTATGGATGGTCTCTTAAGCAATATATGGCCAATCACTGGATCATTAAGTACCATAGGCCAGTTGCGGGATATTATAGATTGGATCTTTTTGTGTTGCTTACTGTATTGGATTATAATCCTAAATTCTTTTTTGGTTCCCTCAAAGTGAGTTTCTGTTCTAAGTATGCTTGCGTCAGCATTAACAGCTAATTTTTCAGTTAACAACTCTTGTCTGCTCTTTCGCATAGATTTAGCAATAGCATTGTTAATGACCTGTTGTGAGTATCCCCTTTCCAAAAATCGTAATTTGCTATCTATCTGAGCTTTTGTAAGATCTATTTCTTTACTATGGATACGCCTCAGCCGAAGCATTTCCCCATAGGGGATACTGGTCACTAAATGTTTGACATGTGAGCTGCTGGCATGGAGTGTTGAATTCCCAGCCGTTTCTTTACGGTATAATTTCGTTTCTATCTTGTTCTCATCTATGTAAACCTGTGTGTCAAGAAAACTAACTGTGGTGGTGCTGATATCCGCAGTAAAATACAAATTTAAATCATTTACGTTTATAGCTTGTACAAACTCCTGGGCCTCACTAGCATCGCCATCCCATATGACGAACAGATCATCTATGAAACGCAACCATAATTTTACCTTGGTTGCCATTATTTCTCGGTATTTGGTCATGAGGACCAGCTCCTCCCACCAGCCCATGTGTAAACACGCGTAGCTGGGAGAGAAGCTGGCCCCCATCGCCACACCCCTAGTTTGTCTATAAAGAAGATTGTTAAACATAAAGATATTGTTTATCAAACAGAAATCAACCATTTCAATTAACATCTTCCTGTGGTCTTCTGTGTTGCCCACTGTATTCCCAAGAAAATGGTGCAGGGCTCGCAATCCATCTGTATGTTGAATGCTAGTATAGAGCGAGCTAACATCAAGGGCTATAAACAAATAACCTTGTTTCCATTTAAAATCTTTAAGTTTTCTCAGAAAGTCACTAGTGTCGCTCACATAAGATGGCAAAGCCTTTACCAAATTTTGAAGGAAAAATCCACATATTGGGATGTATGTTCAAGTAACCCATTCCTGGCTGATATTATTGGTCTGCCTGGTGGATGTACAGGGTCCTTGTGGATCTTGGGCAGAAAGTAAATCGTAGGTACCACAGGATGGTTGTTTTTTAAAAATTTGAATTCCTGTACAGTAATCAAGCTGTTATTTTTCCATGTCGACAACTTTTTATTAAAATCTGCATACATTGATTTAAGTTCTGCACTACTGCTCTTCGTGTAGCAAGTTCTGTCGTTTAATTGTTTGTACGCTTCCTTAGAATATTGTTCCTTGGACATTAGCACTATGTTTCCACCTTTATCCGAGGAGCGGATAACAATTTTGTTATTTGCTTTAAGTTTTTTCAACAATTCATTGTAATCATGATTCTGTTTGTTATATTTTGATTTTCCTTTATTCATTTTCATATTGAGTTCTTTCAACTGCTCAGTTACCAACTCATGAAAAACATCAATTGAGTCCCGCATCATGACTGGATTGAATGTAGATTTAGGTTTGAAATGGGTTAACGGACCTCGTACATAAGTTGTACCAATCTGATCTACCAATTGACCTAAAGTGTTTGGGACAGCCTCAGGCATTTCATTTTCATAGTTGTCGGTTGTAGAGCTTTGATCCCAAAGTTCTTGCATTTCATCAACAAGTGAAATATCCGATTGAGTTGACATTTGCAGATCTTGTGTCCTGAATACTGGGTCCCCAGTCGTGTCATGTTTTTTGTTGTTTGTCAAGTGGAATTTTCTGAGTTTCAATTTTCTTGTGCTCCTGAAGATATCTAGTCTTGTTTTTGAATAACTGAAATTGCTTACAGGGCAGTATGTTAGTCCCAAACTTAGGATTCGTTTATCATTGTCGCTTAGATCTGTATTCGAAAGATTTACAATGGTCTTGTTAATAGATTCCATATTAATTATTTTCCTTTCCTCCAACCGCCTCGTTTTCTTTGATTTGTTTCTAATTCTGTTTGCCTTCCTTCTTTGTTTGCGTTTGCAGTTCTTGCTTGGCCGTAGTTGGTTTTTTGTGCACGTGGACGGAGGGTTTGCCTCCTGTCCTCGCATAAAAAACCTAGTTCCTCATCAAGCGTGCGTTTTTGTCTCACATGATTTATGCCAGATTCACGTTCAGCATCACTGTCTGGCGCTGAGCTTAAATCCGATCGTGATGTACTGGAGGCTGCATCATCATTCCTAACTGTACCTGAATTAATTTTTGTTGTTCTTTTGTCTTTGATGCATCTTAAAGCTTAATATTTCTTAGAGAAGGTAAAAATCTGACCCACATCGTAATCGGTTTTGTCCCGATGGAACTTGTAAGTTTTACGTTCCTTAATTTTATCTTCCTCCTTCCTAAGTCTAAGTGTCATCTCTTTGCGTAATTTAGTGCTTTCCTCCACTTGTTCCATATTGTCCAATTCCTCATTGATTTTAGCTATCTCCTCAAGTAACACTGTCCGATCAATATCTGCATATTTTATCAATATTCTCATTAGCCGTTTGGAGGACTCCAAATTACATTCGGCCCACTCACGCATCATTAACGGATTTGGCACTTCATAACTTGGCGCTAGGAGAATCCTTAATCCCCGTGGGACCCTGTCCACGTCCAAATACCTTTGTAATGAACGGGATTCCCACCATTTACTCTGCTCAGAGCGCATTTTTTTCTCCAATTGTTTGAATTTTTCTTTTATTGTTGAATTTTGTTTTGTAGAAGCTGTGGCAGTACTTGTATTGATACTTGTTGCTGTCCTGCAGTCATTGAACATCTCCAATGCTGCGGCTTCCCTCTCCCGAACTATGTCAGCCGACATTGCAAAATAAGAGTTCAAAAATAGGGTCGCGGGAGTATACACAAAATATATTTGATTGTAATCCCCGACCGGCACACCTCTCACCCCTTGTCCGCTGATATCCACGTACCTGAGTTTGCACTCGACTCGTCCGCTTCCTCCGAAACAGTCCGATTCCAGTCGACTCCTGGTTTGTGTTGACAGCGCGGTTACGGGGGGTCCGATAGCTCAACTCCTTCCGGGTTCAACTTGGGACTTCCTGGGTTACAGGGAATCTTGTCTCTCCTAGTGCTTCGTCCCAATCGAGAGGGGGTCCGTATATACGCCGAAAAGAGACTCCGTCGGCTTGTAATATCCAGAGTTACCGTTACCTATAACGTCTTCTGACAGGAACGGATACGGACCACACGTAGGTGAAAGTTATTTATTGCTCGTGCAAGTCGCCATGACGCGTTTCAGCCCCTCCACGGGCCTTGATCACATGACATAGCTTGGTATCAGTCATTGGCTTATAAAGTGACTAGTGCAAACGTAATGAATAACACATGATTTTCAATTAACATGGACGAAAGACTGCATAGTAATTCATAGTGAATTTGTCATATTGAGAATTACCGAGTTATACTGGTTAATCAGTCAAATTCAAATACATGAAAATTACATTACGTTAAAATTGTAAAAAGAATAAAATGTGCAAAGGATCTAACAGTGCAAAATAGTGCTAAAGTGCTTACGTGAATGTTATATTAAAACCAAATTTACCAATGTTGTATTTCAAGGTACTAAAACTTCTTATTTAAATAATTTCATTTTTCATACGTATTTACCACAGCTAAATTGTATATGTACATTCATGGTACTGGAGCCCCAGTATCCAGCTCTGAGCTAAAGCATTTACAGTGGTGGTCTTCATCTCTATTTTGATCATTATTAATTGCAGATTTTATACTCCCAGTTTAAATACTCTGATAGATTGAATATCAGGCATAGTGGATCAGTTAGATATTCACAATTGTGATTATGGGAATCATACCATTGGTATTGTCAATGTTGACATTTTTGTAATCCCTACACATATAAATATAAATACACATTATAATAAATATCATATAAGCAATACAATACAATCCATAATAGATACAATTTGCTTAAACATTTATGTATGCATAAATAAATTAATATGTATAATTAAAAGCCAAAATGCCAATAAATATCCAATAAATATAAATAAAATCCACAATCAAAATACACTGATAAAACACAATTCATAAAATTATTTCTAAAACCTCATCACAATGTATCGGCATAGAATTTTAAAGACATGTAAAAAGATCCTCCGTAATGTTTAAACCCGATGGTTGTTTGGTATTAAGTTCTAGTATATATCTGGTTTCCAACTGGCGTAATCTGTGCTCTCTATTGCCACCCCTTCTACTAGGTGGTACTGAGTCTATGACAAAATATCTGAGATCCTGACTTTTAGATTGATGTTTATTCTTGAAATGGCGAGCTACCGGATAAGTGTTGTCTTGGTTGTTAATCGCTCTCAGGTGCTGAAGTATCCTTTTGTGCACTTGTAGCTTTGTGCTTCCTACGTATTGTAGGTTGCATGGACATGTTAAGACATACACTGCAAATTCTGTCCTGCATGTAAGTAATTTAGGGGGTCATTACGATGGTGGGCGGAAGCACAACCGCCGTGCTGGCGGATGCAAAAACCACCAGTTACCGCCGGCACGCAGCAGTCCACACGCCCGCCCAATTACGATGCGAAATGTAGGCCAAACACCGCCGGCAAGCCAGCAACACCGTCCGCCATCAAAGTGCGCCCGTACACGTAGCGGCGCAGCCCAACTGACACACACCGTCCGACGAAAACACGTCCCGCCCGGCGCATAAATTACGATGCCGCAAACAAACGGCTCCCACGGCCAAGAGATACCGTACGACAAACCGAAGCGGTAACACGGACGCCGAGCACGGACAATGAAGAAGCGGCTCCCCCGAGCATGAATCCAGCACTGCAGGTCCTCCCCATGCTCTTGCTGATGCACCACCAAGGACGCAACGTACCGCGGAGACGCAGGTAGGCACACACACAACAAGTGAACGCAAACAGCGCACACAGTGCAAGGGCGGAAAAGCGGACAACCCCCCCAGCGCGTGTACACTACACATCCACCATTGCATCCACATATGACACACAGGCCAAATCGTAACATCGCGTAACACATGTGTACACACCACCTGGGACTAGGAACCAACAACCCCGTCACGGCCCCAAAGCGGCGATGACGCCGCCACACATGCGCACAACGCAGAGGCCAACCGCAGCGCCATGCATGCGTCGCACACAGACACAGGGACACAACCAAGCAGCACACACATCAGCCCCACCCCGAACGCACATGACACGTGACAGGCCTGCCACAGACATGTCCCCAACGCCCAATTCACGGACAACACCCAACGCCACACAACCGACGCACACATGTCAGTGAAGTCACGCAACAGCAGGACACACCCCAGTGTAACAAACATGGCGAAGCACACAGCGGCGGCAACACCAACTAGGAGAAGCAGGGCCCCTTCGGGAAGCGGAACGCCAGTACCACACTGAAACACCCATACCACCCTGCACATATGAACAAGACATATAAAACGGAACACCAAAGAGCCCGGGACCGACAACAGGTGGCCCAAGAATAACATTCACACACAAGGCCCAACGCAGAGCGGAAAGGCAGCCTGCCGCCCACACAAGGGAGAGCAGACAGCACTGAATGACCTTCCATTCCAACTCCGAAACCACAGCCCTACGAAAGAAGCCGGTGAATACAGCCATTGTCCAAGAAAAGACCAACACAGGCATGCCGAGGAGACCGACCACAGGGCAGATAGCGCATATCACAGAAGCACACAACGGACGGGGAAGAAAGAAGAAAACACTCCCCCATGTCGGCCACATGCAAGTTAATTGGAAGGAGTCACACATCACTGACCTTGAACTGTCTGAGAAGCATGTGGGATGAGGGCCCGTGTCCTCCAAACAAGCCAACAGAACACAAGTCCTGTCCCCCTACGACTACACAGAGCTCACAGCAACCTCGGAGCGTGCACATTGCAGACTGCACACACAGCCGGAGCACGCCACCACAACGCACCGCTGCGAAATGGCAACCGCAACACACCTACCCAACTACGCCGGACAGCTCAAGCTGTACAAAACCAACCTGATACATATATTGGGATGCGATCTCCTGTCCCTGCTGAACGTAAGTTACCGACTGACTTACCGCATCACATTGTTCAGCTGCGTCATGCCCGTCTTCTACTGTCGGAGGTGTCCCTACCAGCATCCCGTGGAGATATGCCTCTCCAACCCGGCATGTCTAAAGGCGGACCTGCTACCACTACTCCTCCCTCTGGACGCACACGACAGGGCCTGCTCTGCCTATGGGGGCATGGCGTATATGGCCAACATCGCACCCGCACTGAAATGGGACCACTGTGCCTCCACACGACGGATCATCGAGAACAGCTACATCGAATGTCACCCAGCATGCCCCATCATGGTCCTCCAAGGGACAACTTACGAACAACACCTTGACAGCCACCATCCGCTACATTGGCTGGCAAACATGTACACCACCAATGACATGGAAGCCCTGCTGGACGGCATCGCATACCTGACAACCTGTAAATTCGTCGGACCACAACGCAGGTTCCCCGATTGACCTATGATGTCCAACCCCGCACCCATGCTTAGCTTCCGCACGGACTGGCCAGTCACCACCACAACAGCCATACCAAACGACCGGCAACTGTTACCACACCATCAACGACATCGCCATGACATCGGATATGACCGGGACATGCACACTGTTCCCCATCACATCCAGGAACACCGCATGCATCGTGGGAGGCAGTGGAATGGGGTCTGTGTATCGCACCCACATGGACGGAACTGCACGAACAACCAGGACACGACATGGATCCAGCGCCCATGGACACACACACCGCTCAGTGGACATGAATAGGTCGCCTGGAGTCTGTGGGTGCTGCACCCCTCCCACCCCCGCCCCGGGAATCCCATACCAGGACCTTTGCACGGACGACAAGTGCATACAACAACAACACGACCCCAGTGACTGTGACATGTCCAGTAACCACCACATTGCAACAACAAGTGGCACGCCGCTGCATGCACGCAAGCACATGCCCTGATGTCATCTCACATGCACGCGTGCATGAGGAACAACCGCAGCAAACCTGTCACATGGAACTGAGATGGACTGTGCCCATGATGCCAAGCGGTCTGGTAGGCTACATGTATACCGTCTGTGTCAAAGTCCGCAGCTCCGCAGCTATACGTAAATGTACATTAGCACAGCCTTGGCCAAGCAGATGTAACTCTGAAGCCCACATCCCACATGCAACAGCCAATCACATGTAACCCCACACCCTATCCCATTTGCAATCATGCTCAGTATATCCTCAACATGTATTCCGCTGCCAGTAGTGTCCACTATACTGCATCACAGAGGACAGAAGACTCAATATAATGTTTGAAACCAAAACTGTCTCCGCTGACTCATTTCACAAGTACGAATGAGAGAGGATGAGAGTATGTGAAGTACACGGCAGTCGTGACATGACCATGTAGTCCACTGGTATTGGATGTCAACGCAAATGAGTAGCACAACTGTGGAAGACACACATGTGTCGTGTGAAGTCGTATGGACGCAGTGCTCAGGTGGGTGGGTGTGACGGGTAGATGCGCACATGCCAAGTTGGAGCACGCCGTGTCGGGAGGGGTCATGAACAGTACACCACCGCTTCCCTGGGCATTGTGAGAGGACACCTGTCGGGGGAATGAACACGTGTGTGCACAGCAGCCGGGCACACGTACAAAGCGGTACCAGGCGCACCTCAGCCCACCCTCTGTGGACAAGCTGGATCCTGTTGTGCGCCCGCCATGCCCCTTGACAAGGCACACACAGCCCCAGTCGACCAGGTGTAACCCCAACATAGTCAATCCGCACAGGCGATACAGGGCACGGGATGGCAGTGGAGCATGGTGTGTGAGAGGTCTCCTCGCGCTCCTCCTGGTCATATCACGCAGGCAATAGAACCTCAACGTCTAGCATGGCACAAGTCAAATGGAAGTGTAGGGGGACGCACCACAGCACGAGCAGCACTGACGTCACGGGAGGTGGCTCGCACCATCCCATCCATTGCCCATTATACCAACCACGCCACATGCCATTGCGACTAAGTGCAAGCGCGTGCGCCACCACCCCCGAGCCCTCCCCAGAGAGGCCAAAGAGTGAATGTGTGGGCCATCAGTCACAGACGGACGGGGCATGGCCGCAAGGGCAGCCACAGCCACTGGGTGTCGCAGGTGGCGGATCCGGAAGGCGAAGACTGTGATGCATAGTGCATGCAGGCCGGGTCTCCATTTGGGGCACCACGCAGGTGGACGGCGTCCCGCAACACATCATACCCTGAGACAGCCCACTCGTGCAACTGGACCCACACATACACTCCTTGCCCTCTCTGGTGCGAGCTTGGGGCTGCCTGTGCAAGCGCTAGCCTCGCAGGTGCACATGCATATTGGGGGAGCGAGGGGAGGACATGAGGGCTGGGGCGAAGATGACTGTATCACTGTCAGTGAGTACAAGGGATGACCCAGATGTGGAAAGGAAGAGACGTGTCCCGTGTGTACTGCAACTAGTCGCCAATCCAACTACCCCCATGTCCGGAATGTAAGCCCGCACCTAGGCCCGCCCATCCGCCACATCGAATATACCACCAGCACGACAACCTTCCCATTCGAAACACTGACTGGGGGTGGCGACCAGTGAACAATCATGTGTAGCCTACCCACGCGTACATGTGGGCCCTCCATGATCCATGTCACCTGCGGCAAAGTCATGACATGCGCAATGAGGGAAGTGAGGAGAGCTGTCCGCCCCACGCACAGAAGGTGCATCAGCTCCACAGACCCAGCAGCGAGTCCAGCAGGGGTCACATGTGCAGGGGCAGCTGTGCCTGGTGTGAAGGCACATGCATATAGACAGCACATCGACCAATGTGTAGTCTGCCCACATCTACAGTCCATCATCATGCGGACATAGGAATTGAACACAGGGCAACACATCTGAGTGGGTGCACCCACCGTGACCAACAATGCGCAATCATCGACGTACCCGCCCTGTGCATGGCCCCCCACCCAACGGAGGCACATCCAGTGCCACCATCCCACACACACAAGCCTTCCACGGAACATGCTGTGTCCAATGGTCAGTACAGAGTCAGCGCCCATCTGGTGGATCCTGAACAGGAGACACATGCACACACATGCCAGCTCCCACTATGTACGTCTACCACCTGGCACGTGCAATGTAACCTCTCACCTGTGATGTGTGACTGCAAGCACACAGCCGTCTTGGCATGGGGCTGTCAATGTGGACACCTGTCAATGTTTCGGGAGGTGTGATCCGTACAGTGCTGTACATAGGGTGCAGTGCTGACACCTACTACTGTCTCATATCCCCTCGTGCCACAGGTCCCACTTGTTTTGGCCGCTCAGCCTGTGCCCACATCGTCGTCGTCGTGTGCCATACTCATCCAGCCTCGGAAGCAGTTCCATGCTCAGCAGACATTCATGTTGCCGTGGCGTTGCCGCTTGACGAATATGCAGTCAGTCCCCATCAGCACGCCCCGCAAGTCATTGGGGCCTAGATCCCCATGTGCATGCACATGGCAGTGGTTTGTATCACTAGCCATTGCCATTGTTGGGAGACCTGTGTAAGTGTATTGTGGCCGTGCCGTCCCAGCTTGACAGCTGGGCTGTGGCTCATGTGCTTGCTCAGTCATGTCAGTGATGTGTATGCGAAATTGCTATGTGTTGTGTTGCTTTGACATGTGTCCACTGCCATTTTCCCTAGGCGGAGACCGAACATTGACCGCCCATACCAATTGCTGGCGGACATGGACGATACAGAGGTCATTAGGAAGTTTCGGCTGGACAGGCCAACCCTGCATCGACTGTGTGCCATGTTGGAACCCCATCTCCGTCCCCGCAGGGTGTATCCGACAGCTGTCACCCCCACGGCTAAGGTGATGGCCGCCATGCATTTCTTCGCCACTGGGTCATTCCAGCACACAGTGGGCAGTGGAGGAGGGATGTCCCAGCCCATGTTCAGCAAGGTGCTGAGGGATGTACTGGCAGCCATGATGCTGTACCGAAACAGGTACATCCGCTTCCCCAGGGCTCGTGAATTGGCGGCAGTGAAGGGTGCATTCTATGCCCTTGGCAGAATCCCACACGTCGTTGGAGCCATTGACTGCACACATGTTGGCCTTGTTCCACCACAGGCCACTGAGCACCTGTACCGCAACAGGAAGCACACGCACTCCCTGAATGTGCAAGTGGTGTGCCTTGCGGACATGGTGATCACCCACGTGTGTGCAAAGTTCCCAGGCTCGGCCCATGACGCACACATAATGCGCAACAGCATCTTGCCACGACTGATGTCCAATCTGCAACAGGATCGTGGCTGTATTGTCGGTGAGTATGTGGAGTGGTGTAGCGTGCTGGTTGTGCGATGCTGTCCCCTGTCCAGTTGGAATAGCAACGGTTCTCTGTGTCCCTCACACCCAGGTGACTCTGCGTACCCGAATGGGGCATGGCTGCTCAGTCCATTGAGGAATCCTCGCACCCCAGCAGACGATCGCTACAATGAGGCACATGGGAGGACCAGACGTGTGGTCGAGCGTACCTTTGGCCTCCTCAAGTCCAGGTTCAGGTGCCTGGACCGCACCGGGGGTGCGCTGGCGTACTCCCCACAGAAGGTGTGCCAGATAGTGGTGGCGTGCTGCATGCTGCACAATCTGGCCATTCGGAAGCAGATCCCCCTCATCGTGGATGACGGAGATCAACCAGGGCCCCAGCCCGCAGACCAGGACAGCTCGAGTGAGGAGGACAGCGGAGAGGAGGAAGCTGCTAATGTGCGGCAGCAGCTCATCGCCCACTACTTCACTTGACGGTGAGTGTCCATGTACGACGGCTGATGTGGCTGTGTTTGTGCAGGTGTGTGTGTGCTGTGTCAGGGTGGCCGTTTGTTCACTGCGTGCTGTGTGTCAACGCTCCATGGCCAGGGTAGTATGCCACTGTTGGTGGCTGTGGCATTGTGCCCTATTGCTCTGTGCGATGTGTGTACATTGCTTGTAGTTGTTGACATGTACTGTGTGATGGGTGTGTGACACACTCATTGAATGTGCTCCTGTTCTGTCTCCCACCCCTAGGTCCCTACAGGCCCTCCGGTTCCATTGCCATGCCACGCATCAGGTGCCTTTCCGCCCAAGGTGGCCGTTGTATTCCGTACAAATAAAACACAGGGCACAAACAGCAGTTTGTGTAAGAGGTGCATTTATTTCAAACTGTGACATGTGATTGTGTGCGAGGTGATGACAAAAGTGGTGCGTGCAGTGACAATGAGCTGTCGGTCACGGCTGCGTGATGCTCAGGGTGTACCCACTTGTTCCATGTCCATGGTCCAACAGACACATGCCATCCAGATGGCTGTGTGGAGTGGGATCGTAGTCCAAGTCAATGCAGTGGGTGGTCAAGGAAGGCTGGCTGGCTGCCTCACTTGCGTCTGGAGCGTGCGTAGTCCTCCCGGGAGATCTGTTTGTACTTCGGACGGCCCCTTCCACGTTTGGGAGGGGGGTGTGTGGTGGCGACCTGCTGGTGGGGGGTGAGGTGTGCTCACTGGCTGTGGACGCAGGGGTACTGGACACTGCTGCTCGACCCTGCGCCCCGGCAGGTGGTGGCGGTGGTGGAGCTGCTGTCCCTGGCTGTGACCTCACCGCCACCACCAGCTGGCCCATGAGGTCCACGAGTTGGCCCATACGGGCGTCCATGGACCTCAGCACCCCCAGCACCTCCCGCGTGTCTGAAGCAGACCTGACCCATTGTTCTTGGGCCTCTTCATAGGCCCCAAGGACTCTGGCCATTTGAGGCAGGGCATGGCTCCCAGGGGAGACTTGCATTTCCCTGACCCTGCTCCTCCTACCAGTACTGCTGCCACCGGCCTGCCCACTAGCCACATTGCTCACCACGGTCCTCGCTGTGGCTCCCAGGGTGGATCCAGTCGGCCGGGCCACCACCTGCGCTGGGGCTGGTGCCAGCGAAGACGTGGTGGTGGTGGCGGCGGTGGTGGTCGGTGCGGCGATGGTAGTGGCCGCAATGACCGTGGGTGTGGCCGCAATGACCGTGGGTGTGGCCGCAATGACCGTGGGTGTGGCCGCAACGACAGTGGCAGCAGGGGGCTGGGAATGTTCAGCAGCCCTGGATGATGGGTTGGTGGGTAGGAGGGGTCCTGGGGAGCGGCTGGGCCCTGCCACACCAGATGGGCCTGCTTGGTGGTCCGTGTCCGAAGAGGAGGACAGATCCTCCACATCCGTGTGTCCTCATTGGGGGCTTGTAGGCTGGCTGTGCTGGCTGCTGTCTCCATCCCCAGCATCCAGCAGTTCGTCACCTGTGGAGAGAATGAGATTTGTTATTGTGTTGCACCTGGCGAAGTATGTATTTGTCGTCTGACATTAACAGTTCGTGCAATCTCGTACATGGGTTTCCCAGAGGCGTGTGTGTGGCTGTAGCATTTGTAGTTGTGTGTGCTTGACAATGGGACTGTGTGCTGTGCACATGTGGCATGGGACGGATTGGCCATTCCGATGGGTGTGTTGCTGTGCCCCTACTTATTGTGACTCTGGTGTATGCGGGCTCCTGGCCCATCCTGGGTCTGGTTTGTACTTTGCTTTTGGTGTTCAGATGGGACGCTTAGGAACGCATATGGCAACATGGGGGCCATGCCCCAGATTCGCATTTGGGAGGGAATATGCTTTTGGGGTACATGCTGTGAGCCATGGGTGCCGAACGTGACATGTGTTGTGGCAGCATGACAGTGCATGGTTTGAGGTGTGTGCATGCTTGACATGGCCTGCATATTTGCTGTCTGTTGTGATTACTGGACATGGCATTGGACGCATCGTTATGAGTGAGTGATGGTTGTGTGCCAGCCAACGTATTGCAGTTGTCCCATCTCCTTGGTGTGCGTGCTGCCCTGTGCCATGTGCATCACTGCAGTGCTTGGGGGGGGTGTGGCCCATGTTGTGTGTTGTTGCTCACAGTGTGTCGTGCGCTTCATTGACTTCTGGCACATGGTTGGTCATGGGCATGTATCTTAGCGTGACTGCTGTATGTGTGGCAGCTGTGCGGATGACATGCCTTTCATGAGACTGGGGCTGACGGATGGGATGGATGGTATGTTGTATGTGCATGGTGTGTCTGTGTGTTTGATGGGTTCAGTGGTGTTCGTGTGCATTTATGTTGTTCCGCTCTGTTGCGTCTAGTGTTGTTTGTCTTACATAGGCGTAGTTGTGGGGTGTGTGGTTGACAGGCAGTAGGGGCTACATGGACAGGACTTCAATGGTGTTTCGGTTGTGTGTGATGGGTTGTACAGTGGCTGCCGTGTGGTACTATATTCAGTGTGGCTTGTGCATGCAGACGTGGCTCCTTGGGTGTTGCTGTGTTTGTGATGGGTCATGTGGGGTGTGAGTCTGTGGTTCATGTCCGTGTGCACATTGTTCACTTGTTCGTGACGGTGGGCGGTGCTGCGTGTTCGTCTGCTACGTGACATGTCCCATGTGTTGGTCGTGTTACGGTCCTCATGCCTCCAGTAATCCAGCCCTGTCCAGTTTCCCACCTGCAGGTTGTTCGTGCGTGCACTGTACTGGATGCCACATGGTTCTAAGCGGGGGTGCTCCATGTTGCAGGTCTGTGGGGGTGGGGGGTGTTGTGGGTCGTGGTGGTGGCTGGACACCCACTGACACCGATTGCTGTGGACCGTGATGTCTACCTTTCGGCTGTCGTTGTGCACTGCGGTGGCTGACACGTGGCTGTGGGGTGTGGGGGATGCTCCTCCTTGCTGTGCTGTGGGACTAGGGGCCTGGTGTGTTTTGTACTTGGGCTGTCCACCCTCCCACCCACTGCACTTTGTGTTCCTGCCACTTACCTGTTACTTGTCGGTTAGTGCAGCTATGGCGGACACATGGGTGTGGTGGGTGCTCGTTGTGGCGCTTCTGGCATATTTGGGGACCTGTTGGTGGTTACGTGGCTGGCTGAGTGTACACATGTCCCCACGCATCTTACAGTTGTTCGGTTTGGGCTGTGTGTGGTGGTGTCTGTTGCATGTGTGTGTGATGTGTTGTGTATTGTGTGCTGGACATGGGGGTGTTTGTCCCTGGGAGCTGTGGCATGGTGGTAGTGCATGTGAGTACATAGCGGTGTGCTGGTATACATTAGTTTGTACTTACCAGCCTCCACTCCCCTGCTAATCCGGCGAGGATCTCGGGATGTATGATGACTCGCACCTTCTCCTCCCACGCTTTGAAGGTCTTGAAGAGCGCGGGATTCCCTCCGCCAGTGACGGCAGCCAGCTCTCTGTTCTTGCTCTCCTTCTTCTTGACCAGGCTCTTGACGTCATTCCACCGTTTGTTTATTTCGACTCTGTTCCTGGGCAAGGTCCCGACTGCATTGACCTGGTCTACGATCCGGTTCCACATTCTCTTTCTGGTGGCTAGTGGTGTGTGCTGGACCAGGTTCCCATAGATTTGTGGGTGCACCTTGATGATCTCGTCGACCATGACCGTCAGCTCCATGGGCGTGAACTTGGGCATTCTTTGTGGTGCCATGGTGTTTGTGGTGCTGGTGCGGTGTGTGTTGTGTAATGTGCAGGGGGTGTGTGGTGCCGGTGTTTGGTGGTGGTGGTGGTGGTGGTGGTTGTGATGTGTGCGTTTCTGTGGTGTGCTGCTGTCCTTGCTGTGTCACTGTGTCCTCTCCTCTCCTCTCTAGTTTGCAATGTTGCAAGGGGTTGTGGTCTGTGGGAGTGCTGCTTTTGTACTTACCTATGTGGGTGTGTCCTCATGGTCTGTTGTTTTCAGGTGTGTTGTGTCTGGGGTTCTGGCCTTTGTAGTTTTTGTTTGTCCAGGGGGGGGGTGTTTTCGGGATGTGTACTGTGCTTGTGTATTTGTGCGTGCCTTGCTGTGTGGACTTGTTGGCCATGTTGTGTGCGATTGTTTTTGTCAGCGGATGGTTTCTGTGCAGGGACGTGGGCGCCATGGCTTCTGCCGTGTCGGTAATCATCGGCGTTGTTTGCGCTGGCGGGCGGTATATTTGTAGTTTTCCCGCGCTCATGGCGGTGCGATCGTAATCTCACGTGCGGTGTGTCGGGCGTGAGGGCGGGCGGTTTTGTGTTGTCGTGCGTGTTTCCGTCCGTGGCGGGCGGTTTGACTCCGACTCGGACGATGGCGGGCGGTATCTTGTGTGATTTTTCCGCCGATGGCGGTTTTCGGTTTGTGTAATCGTAATGGCGTGGTCGGTGTTCAGACGGTGTGTGCGGGCGGATTTTTGCCGCTTCCATGCCTGGCGGATTTTTTTACGCCGGGTATCGTAATGGGCCCCTTAGATATTTTGTAGCTTCTGTCACTAAAAGGAGTGATATAGGTCATTTTATTGTCACCTTGTTGGCATGCCTTACATGTTTTACATTTAAAAAATCCTGTATGAGTTTGCAGCCAACTTGTTGCCTCTATGATCTCAGGACTTGTTTTAACTAAGTCATCTCTCATAGAACGACTCCTATATATTATATTTTATATATGTCTGTTTAATATTTTTTAAATTAAATTTATTTCTTATATTTGTTACAATGTATATTGAATCCAAATAATTTTATTAATTAATATATTCTACATTTTTTTTACATATATAAAAAAATAGATATTTTGTGCATTGATATTTTTTACATCGATATTTTTTTTGTTGATATTTTTATACTGACCATTATAAATATAGTATGTCAATATTTTTGACATCGATATTTATGACTCGATATTTGTGTATGGGGATATTTTGGGCATCGATATTCTATCAATGAACCCTCATGCCTGTCCACATATAGGGCCTGATTACGATCTCGTTAGGAAGGCCTTCAGACGGGTACCTGAACGTGCGAATGTGTCACGGAGCCTATGTTTCCGACCGAGTCGTCACTTGCTCCAAACGAGCAGGTACGATGTGAAGATCTCGTCCACGACGACCGAATAATTTCTGGAACCCAATGCTGTCCGACCGACCCGTTCGCAGACGAGTTGTGCCGCGCAATGGAGCCGGATTCCGACTGACCGAGTACGATGCAAGATTCGAGCAGCTATATCGCCTCGGTCTCAGCGAGACGAAGCGGCTATCGGAATCGGACTTCGGGGGGGCATAGCAGGCCCCCCTTCACCCGGAGCCCTCAGAATTGGTCACGGGGGGTGCGCATTGGTCCCCCCGATCCAAGCATGCACAGTGTGGTGGGCAACATGGGGTGCCCGCCACAGGGTGTACGCTTTTCCCCACCCACACCTTTTTTGCTATGGGAGCCTGTGTACGCATCGGTACACGGGCACCCATAGAGTTCAATGGGAGTCCGAGCGAATTGAGTCGGTCAGCATACAGCTGCATCGTACTCGTTCGGTCCGACTCACACAACGTGATTTGCTTGGAAAGCCATCTGGATCCGAGTCGTACAGAGGGCTTTCCTAGCAAGATCTTAATCGGGCCCTATGTTTGGGTCAAGGTGGCAGTGGTTACCCTTGGCAAGAGAGATTCATTTTGGATGCCTCCTCAACATCAGAACCCAGCTTTGCAGTTTAGCAATTGAAAAATTGGATCAATTTGTTTGCCTGAATATGGAACTCATTTGAGGGGTGGGTGAATGAACAGGGTTATCCAGAATACATGTATAGAGAGAGCAGCACAGCTTCACAAAGCCGTGCAGAGCTCTTTTTTCCCAACAGTCCATGAAAATGTCTCAATGGCTACATACTGTATCCAAGCCATTAAGGCACATAGGCCTAAGTGTTACTGGAAAGCTACGCTCAGAAAAAAAAGTACTTTCACAAATCTATGTGTAGGAATATCTGTACATAGAAGAGCCATTTCATGCGCCATTTAAGGCACATCACCAAACATATTACATGTGGCAAGGGGTTAGCCAGGACTGACCTGACAGTCCACCTCTGTCACTGAACCCAGTTAGTCGTAGATCTCACGGTTTTCCTAGCCACACACAACAAATGCATTTTGAAGGTAATTCTTAGCACATGCTTGGTGGTCCTCTGTAACTACTATGACATCACACCACCTATGTCCGTCTGTGCAGATCATACACGTCTTATCGGGAAGCATGGCCTGTCTCATGTGGAGAAGTGTGGCTCAATGGTTAGAGCGGCAGACCCTGATGCAGAGATCTGGCCCGGGACCAGGGTTCAATTCCCGCCTCAGCGGGTCTTGGGCTCAATTTCCTCGGACCTGATAATTCTCGCCTCAGTGCCTATTCTAATCATGGGTCCCACTCTGCAACTCTGGGCAATAGCTTGCTTAATCTCCACAACGGCCCCACCAGCGCTGGGATGCCTGGCTTCACCTTGGGGGTGCCCAGGAGTGGACATTTCACAGGGAAAAGCCAGGAAGGGTTCCACAGCGGTATGCGTACAGCGCCAGGAAACCCCAGGGTATCAGTGCGCTTTACAAGTACAAATTCATTCATTCATTCATTCACTCATGAAATATTGATTATACACTTCATCTGGACCCAAGATGGCAGCACATGTGCCATCCTCCGTCACCACCAGGAGAGTAGCAAAATCCCCTGCAGCCCCTGCGGTGCAAGGGGGGCACAAACCTTAAGGGGCCCCAACAATTAAGGCCCCCTAATTCAATTACGAAGGGCAATAGAGATTTGTTCAATTATCAAGGAGAGAGAGAGGACTAGGTAGCTAGTCCGTATCCCCGGGTTTATTATATGTAATCAAAAAAGACTAGCCTATTAGTGACTGATACAGGACTCAGGACTGTATGGGGATGGGGAAAACTATTTAGTTTTTTTGTAAAGCCCTCACCCACCAACCTAGTTGGTGGCATGCTTCATCATCGGGCCCACCCAGTGACACCAAATGTGTCCCGGGTGTGCTTCAACGCCTGTGTTACAGCGGAGCTGGTATATTGCTGAGTGTGCGATGTGGGTGACGTGAATGTGAAAGTTTAAAAACTATACAGTGGTCCCAGTACCCAAGGGGGTTAACTTATAATATCTGGGCCTCTGTTAGCATTAAAAGCAAGGCAATGGATGTGGGTGGAGCAAGTGTTAAAAACTCCTACATCCGGTGTGTGGTCTACATGTTTCAGCCAGGCCTTTCTTTAAAACTGGCTTTCCTCAGGACCGAAAGGTATGTGTAAGTGCGTACTACACTTATAGTGAGTGTGTGGTTAAAAATGTGTTGCATGCGCTAAGGTGCTCTATGTGTGGGAGGGGGATTCCCTCTCCAAGCATTAGCTAACGTTTTACAGCATATGCCCCTGTAGAGATATCCGGCAGAGGTTCTGACCGACTTTGTGGATCAGGACCCTTTGGAAACCTGTTGGAGATCCGCGACAGCACAACAGGTTTCCAAAGGGTCCTGATCAGTTGTTTCCGACCGCCGCGATCACAACAATTGATGAATGGGAGAGCCAGCGGAAGGGCTGTTGTATTTCGACCACCGCGATCGCAACAATTGATGAATGGGAGAGCCGGTGGAAGGGCTATGGTATTCCGACCGCCGCAGTCGGTCCGGAAGAGTAATGGCAGTCGAAAGCAACCACACAACAAAGCTACGAAGTGTGGCCATTAATCTGGCTCAGCCTCAACAAACACCTAACACACCCCAATGACACATCCCCATGGCAAGTCAAAAATACAAATCCCAGGTCAACCCACACAACACACCTGACATGAATACTCCATTTTGACCCACCCACATAGCTGAGTATCAAACCAGCCCCTTCCCTGACCAGAATCCTTTGCATAACTCCACAACTGAAGGGCCCAAACCCACAGCACAAAGGAGAGGCAAATCAGCACACATCACACCCTCACAACCACACACACACCACACACATCACCACCACCACCTTCACAACTGCACTGTTCCCACATTTGCACCTCACACACCATGTCACAGAAGAAGATGCCCAAATTCACTGACAATGAGTTGTCAGTGATGGTAGATGAGGTAATCATAGTAGAACCACATTTGTTTGGAAGCATGGACCAACAGACACCAGTAGCCACCAAAAATCAAATGTGGGCAAGGATAGTCAACAAAGTCAATGCAGTAGGTACCACCCCGCATACCCAGAAGGAAGTGGCATGACATCAAGACCAGGGTGAAAGAGCGTGCCAACAAGAACCATGAGCTGGCTCAGAGGACTGGCGGTGGCCCTCCCATTCCACCACTAACATTCACCGAATGGGAGGAGAAGGTGCTTGCCACACTGCATCCAGAGAGTCTCACAGGAATAGCCGGGGGAGTGGAGGCTGGTAAGTTACAAAAAATGTCTCCTATTACACTGCTATGTACTGTCTTGCACAACTACAAAGCTACACTTCCTAGGCCCAAATGCACTTATGTACAACACACTCTTCCCAACACATGTCTCACAGATCTAACATTTCCTTCCTCTGAATCACTCCAAAGGTAGCTAGCAACATTCCCAGGGGGGCATGTGTACAGGCAGCCAGCACTACAACTCCCACCGGGTACCCTTGTCCCACAACTCAGCAGGATGGAGCACTCCCCACACCCACAACCATGTGGCAGCTGTTTCCCTCCACTGTGTCACCGAACAGGTAGGTAGACAGTGCATGCACCCTGCCATCCGTCTCAAAATGCATGGAGCCATATGACCACACCAGCCCTCACATGTCAGCCAACTTGGCATAGATCCCAAAGCCACATCCAGTGTGCAGACAGCTAAGCGTATGTAACTGTCACTGAAATTAAACTTTGACTCACCAAGTCACATGTTGAAGAAATTCAGGGACCAATCATGCACAGCACAGAATGCAATGTGTAAGTGCCTTGGTGTCAGAGCATGAAGGCCCATATGAACACAAAACATGCATGGTCAATTGGAAAAACAAAGTAAAGTACATGATATGAAAAAGGTATGTATAACATTACAATGGCTAGTTCTTGATTAGCTGAAACTGATTCCATGCAGAACAAACCAAAAAGACGCATCACATAAAGCTGATGTGCCGCAAGTCATTAGATGACGACATGTCCTTGTAATCACACAATCTGTACGTGGCACATGGTTTCAATTTACATGTCACACCATGGACAAGTAATGCATGTACCTCAACATCATGTCATGATGCTCAGTACCTTGCAGCCATATAAAGTGATTTCAATGTAAAGTGTTTGGTGTATCACATGTAACATCCAAATGTCTAACACCAAGCTTGTGGAGTGCACTTCAATGACCATTTCACCTCTGTTCAACAGGAGATCCACAAGCAACTGCTGCAGAACACCACACCAACGTACAGAGCCAGTCTCCCCCCCGGAACATGAACTCTCGGACACAGACTCCCTACGTTTCTCGGATGAGGAGCAACGACCTGGCCCATCCAGACTGCCAGGGCGCACCACATCCCAGGCCCCCATTGTCCCCACCAGCGCCACCACCACAGCAACAACAACAGCGCTGACCCCTGCTGCAACGACCTGTGCTGCCTCAACCACCACCACCACCAACACCACTGCTGCCTGCAACACTCTCCCTGCCTCAGTGGTAACCAACACCACCACACAATCAGAGGAGGGCAGGGAGAGTTTGCGGGTGCGTCGAGTGCCAACGCCACAGGTCCGGGTCAGCAGGGCAGGTGGGAGGGCAACTGGGGGACAAATTCCAGAGGACACTGGGACCGAAGCAATGGCCAACATCACCAGAGTCCTTGGGGCATATTAGCAGACCCAGGGACACATGGCCCAGGTTGTGGAAGAAGTGCGTGAGCTCCGCCTGCTGCTGAGGTACATGGACAGGCGTATGGGCCAAATTGTGGACCTCATGGGCCAGCTAGTGGGTGTTCTGAGGGACAGACATGCGGCCCAAAGGACAGCACAACCCCCCTCCAGTGGCCCGCATGATGATACTTCCACCACCTCAGCTGTGGCCACAGAGAAGGGTGAGCTGCAACAAAATGACTCCTCAGACACCGCTGAGCCCGCAGCAGTGGCCCCCCCTGCCAAACGCACAAGGCGCTGTCCGAGAAACATCAGGGGAGGATCACGTGGCAATGCACCATCCAAACGCCAGTCGCGGAGCAAGCCATGATGGCACCTTTGTTCCCCTTGACATAGACTTTGTTGACTATCCTAACCCACATTGCCATGTTGATGGCAGGTGTTTGTTGGACTGTGTGACTACATCAATGTGGTGACTACTCTATTGTCTCATTTACCATCACTGACAACTCAGAAATTCACTTAGCACCATTTTGTAAATAATCACTTTTCTGTTACAAATACTCATTGTAAATAAACACTCTTTACACACATATGTCTTTGTGTCAGCTTCATGTTTATCACAGTATGCACAATGTCAACTCAGATTCCAATGTACCACAAGCTCTGATTGTGACGAGGCATTGAGAGGGTGAAGGGACCTAGAAAGACACAAGAGAATGACATTTACTTGTCAGGTGATGCCATCACAGCTAGAACACACCACTAGTTATCAAGGTACACAAACCAGCACACATAAGAATGAGCAACAACATCAACACAGACATTATGTAGCTGGTCATAAATACCCTGTGAGATACACATCAGCCATTAGCACAGAGCCAACAACAACCAGCAGTCAAAAAGCTCTTCTAGGCCTTGTCACTACCATCAAAGACAACAGACAATGTCACTGTTGTACAATGTCACTCACCCTCAAGGGAAGTAGTTGTTGATGAGCTGTTGACGCAGGTCAACACACCTTCCTCCTCTCCACTATTGCCGTCACTGGACATGTGTGGGTTTGCTGGGGGGGCATCTGCTGCTCATCATCGTCCAGAAGCAGGGGGATCTCTTTGCGCAAGGCCAGGTTGTGGAGCATGCAGCATGCAACTACGATCTGACTTACCTTTTGGGGAGAGTAGAGTAGTGCCCCTCCGCTCTTGTCCAGACACCGGAATCTAGACTTCAGAAGCCCAAAAGTACGCTCCACCACACGATGTGCCCTCCCATGTGCATCATTGTAGCGGACTTCACCCGGTGTCCTGGGATTCCTCAGTGGGCTCAGCAACCAAGGCCGGTTGGGATACACAGAGTCACCTAGGTGTGAGATACCCAGACCAATTTTGTAATATAAACAGTAGCTGAGGACAGCATGTCACACATACAACACACTACTTGACTCTGCGTACTCACCAACAAGCCACGTATGCTCCGGATGCAGATTTGCCATCAGCTGTGGTATGATGCTCTTACGCAGTATGTAGGAGTCATGTGCTGATCCTGGAAATCTGGCACAAACATGGGAGATAATCATATCCGCTTGGCATACCACTTGCACATTAATGGAATGGAAATGATTCCTGTTCCTGTATATGTGCTCACGTGCCTGTGGTGGAACCAGGCCAACATGTGTGCAGTCAAGGGTGCCAACAACATTAGGTATGTTGCCAAGGTCATAAAAATCACCCTTCACATCTGCAAATTCATGTCTCCTGGGAAAATGGATGTAGCGGTCCTTGCATGTCATCATTGCGGACAGGATATCATGTAGCACCATGCTGAACATTGGTTGAGACATCCCACCTGCGCTGGCCACTGTGTACTGAAACGAACCAGTTGCAAAGAAATGCAGGGCCGCCATCACCTTAACTGTTGGTGTCAAAGCAGTCGGATGAGTTCTGTGAGGCCTCAGATGGGGCTCCAACTGACCACATAGGTCTTGAAGGGTAAGTCGATCCAAACGGAAGTTCCTTATGATGTCCTCATCCTCCATGTCCGCCAGCACTGTGAACGGATGATGCACATTTGGTCGTCTCCTACATAAAATGAAAGTGGACACATGTCAATTCAATTCCCCTATGAGATGTGTCCAACATCTTACGTCTTGACTGACACAGCGCAAACAATGACTGGACTGAAACAACAGCTTAAAGCACAGGTCACATGCAGAGACACCTTGATCTCAAGTAGTTGTACATGTGTTCAGTATGTACATACTGAGTACCTCCAAAACAGATTCTGACTATGTGAATGGAAAATGGTACATTCTGACATCTTGTGTCACCAGCACTGAGAGTAGTTGACACAGCACATGTTTGAAACAGCAACACTGCTGGCTTCTACGTAGCTGCTGTTCCTGCCACACCTTCTTGCGTAAGTCGGACAGAGCACACATTTTTAACACAATGAGCACAGTGTGTGTAAGCAGATCAAAATTATCTCAGCAATCTACACAGTGAAATAGGCACATTATGTAGTCAGTCCATCATTACTGTGGGTTGATTAGCCATCTCACACATTGACATGTTCACAAATATGAGAGTCCATTACACAACAGATCTCTGTACATCCACACAAATATCATATGACATGTGAGGAAGTACATGCCAATGCATGTAATCCTGTGCACTGACATGGCATGTGTAGTCATCAGTGAGTTCAATGTCACATTAGCATTGAATTTACCATTCAGGCGGCATGATTCATTGTAAGTGTCTAGTGTTCAATGATGAGAATTGGCCATTGCCATTGCTACAGCATGATGTGTCCATAGTTGCCGTATGCGTGCTCCGCCACCGCAATCACGGTCATTGGCCACAATTGAAAAATGCCAATTTGCGGTAGCGACCGCCTGGGCCCCGCGGTGTGACACCGCCAATGCCCATGCCCTACCAGCCAATGGGAACCGCGATCGTGTTAGTGAATTACACATTTGAAACCCGCGGTAGGCGTGCTCCGCTACCGCGGGCCCGGTCATTGGGTACTATCAAAAGATGCACGATTGCGGTAGCGACCGCCTGGGCCCCGCGGTGTGACACCGCCAATGCCCATGCCCTACCAGCCAATGGGAACCGCAATCGCGGTAGTGAATTACACATTTGAAAATCGCGGTAGGCGTGCACCGCCGCCGCGGTCCCGGTCATTGGTTACATTTGAAAAAAGCTGACCAGGAACACCAATTGCAGCAGCTGAGTACCACTGAAACAACCTGAGGGGGCTATATATGTCTGTGAGAGAGCCACACCTTTCAATTGCATCCAGACACTGCTGCCTGCCATTCTTCACCAACAACTGCTGCTGTTCCTGTCTCCTGGACCCAGTGATGGTGAGAACTGAGAACATCAGGGCCCGTCCCTTCACCACAGGGGAGCTGGAGGTCCTGGTGGACGAGGTGCTTTCACAGTATGGGAGGCTATATGGTGCTCCAGATGTACTGGTAAGTGTTTCAGAGTGACAGTTTGAGAGTGCTCACAGTGCTCACATGATATTGCTCTGCAGTAGTATGTGCCTGTGTGAGCAAGTTAATGTGCATGCATCCTCATTTTTGATGTACCATGCTCCATATCTGGCCTAGTAAATATTGCACTTGACTATTTGTGGAGGATGGAAACATGGACATTTCAACAGCCCTTCTCCAGCAAGTAAAATACAAACGTTGGTCTGAGACTGGGTAATGTAAATGAGTGATACACTGCCTGGCATGCTGACTTCATGTCAATGGGGTGTGTAGCCGTATTTCCAAAGATCCATGGCTGCATTGAAGGATGGGAGGGACATGCAGTGTTTTTGCAGACATACTGTCGCACTGCTGGTTTGCACAGTCGAAGTCTGAAAAAACATTGCCTGGGCTATGTGATGACATATTCCACGAGGTTTTCACATGCTCATTTGTGACATTGCAAAGGTATGTCTTCCAGAGGGTAATGAAGAATGGGTGTACAGTTTTCATATTGCCCCCATGGATATGTGTGCATTATGCACAAGAGTAAAATGCCTGAGTGTAACACTTTTGGTGGTGATTCACCTATGAAACATCAGATAAATGTAATTTGGAGATATCCTTCCATTGTTTTCTTTATGTGTTCTGACTCTCATGTGTAGGCACTGTTTGCCCTCTCATATTGTACATGCATGTGAATGTTCTGATGGCCCACATTTATCCTCAGTGTGAGTCCCCCTGGCCTGCACAGAAACTGCCCAATTTGACAAGGACCCATCAGTAAATGGACAGAGTGAAACATATGTGTTGTCTGCCACCCTATTTCTCAATGAGCTATCTTAGACCTGAGGATTGCACAAGACAGACCTTGTGAGATGAGTGTGAGAATGTAAGATCATGGACCTAAATGTGACCTCCATGACACAGGTAGCCATTCACTGGCCAAGGATATTGAGGGGTGTGTAGTGTTGGACATAGTGAGTCTGCCCGACACATCATTTCAAATGTATTGTATGTCTTGCTCACTCACATACTGCATCACAGATGAGGATCTTCTTCACATTGGTTTCTGTGCTGGCACTCTGCATGTGTATGAGATGGCCATGTACTGTGTCCATCCTCATACATGTATACATTTACATGAAAGTATTTGATGCAAGTATACTACGTGTCATGCTGTATGGCCTCGGCTCAACATTTATGTATTGGTGTGCTATGTTTTTTCATGCTCCTGTACTGACAAACAGTGGTACATAAACAGTGTCACTGAAACTTCCTCTGATTGTCTCCCATGCCTGCAGCTTAAGGTCCACCAGCGTAAGGTCATATGGAGGGCCATTGCACACAAGGTGCGGGCTCTGGGTGTCTCCAACCGATGGCACACACACTGTCACAAGAGGTGGGATGACATCTGCCGGCTGAGCAAAAACGTGGCAGAGATGATGCTGGGGGTGCTCCCTCGGAGTGGCAGGTTGGCGCGCAGGAGCATGACACCACTAATGGCCTGCATCTTGGCAGTGACACAGCCAGAGCTGGACGGACGTTTGAGGGCCCATCA
Organism: Calotriton arnoldi; assembly: GCA_963921515.1. Lineage (NCBI taxonomy): Eukaryota > Metazoa > Chordata > Amphibia > Caudata > Salamandridae > Calotriton > Calotriton arnoldi. The sequence goes on from CAWUFW010001538.1 coordinate 1,459,115, forward strand.
GCAGCAAGTTGGGGGTGAGTATTCTGCGAAGTGTGACTTTGGGTGTGAGTGACTGCATGAATCCCAACCCTGAGCCAGTGCGGAGCTCTGTGATGTTTCTAGTGTGATACAATTTCTTCTAAGTTGCCTCTGTGTTGAGTGCAGCTGTCATGCATTTTCACAACATGTAGTTTCTCATGTGTTTAATACAATGACCCTTGACATTGCAAGTTGAGATGTGGCCTTGTGACATATGCTGCATTATGGGTGTCATAGACATCACCTGGCAGTGAACAGCAGTGAGCATCATCTTAGTGTGCTTTTGTAGATGTGTGCTGTGCACAACTTAAAATTTGTGAGAACTACACATCTGACACCAATGTGCAACTGTAGTTGTGCTTCAAAGCACAACATGGTGGATATCAGGAGCTTATGGCCATTGGAAAAAAAAATTGGGAGTCTGTATCTGTGGTGTCGCCTTAAAGTGACTCCATATGTGACAGAGGCAACATGTTGAGATGTATATCTATCTCACCTCCAGGCACGTAGGTATGCTTACAGATATTAGTATGTTAGGTTACAAGGAGGCACGGGCCAGCTATTTGGCTGTGTCAACGACACATGGGTCATTAATGTCAACTATGCATGTTTCCATGCATCTTCTGATGGTTGCATAAAGGTTGCACATGCAGACTGCACATGGTAGTGGGCAACATGGGGGGATCATTTTCGAGTTTGGTGCTTTGCTTGCATATGATGTTTGTGAGTATAGCACTATACTGAACCTATGTCTCTGTCTATTGCAGCATCTATCGAGGGCACGGAAGGACAGGGGACGGACACCAGTGGTGAAGCTTCTGGCATGACTGCTACACATGAGCTCACTGACACTGATGTGAGCAGCGCCTCAGAGGGGGACAGGAGTGCCCTGGATGGATCACGCCCGGAAACACCAACCTCAACATCATCAGACTCCAGAGGTGACTCCTCAATGTTGGCGGGCACAGGGAGTTCCAAATCTGCCTCTTCTTCCACCACACATCGTCCAGTGCCCACCCTCACGGATGCTCCCACAAGTGCTGTCCATTTCCGCAGCCCTAGGAAGGGTAGAGTCTCCTTCCCCCAGGCACCGCTGCCCCTGCCCCTGTCTCCCCTGCTGCCCTCAGTGTGGATGTGGTGGACCTTTTGTGCCAGCTGTGTGTGGGTCAGGCTGCTCTCCTGAATGCCTTCCAGGAACATGACAAGAAGTTGGCACAGGTAGTTGCCTTCATGGAGGGCATTCCTTCTGCCGTGGGTGGGCTACACCGAACTGTCCAGTCTTTGTCCTCCACAGTGACAGCAGTCATTCAGCTGTCACAGGCTCCCAGTCCAGCTCCAGTCCCTTCAGGCACCACCTGACGAGAGTGCCCACATGCCACAGCCTCCAGGCATCAAGTCCTCCACATGCAGCACACAACAGCAGCACTCCATGTGGCCCAGACCACAGACACCATCCCCAAAACAGGAAACAGGCACACAGGAGCACAAAAGCCCATCACGTGACACTCAGGGGCATCAGGCCAAGAAGCAGGCCTCAACCTCACATTCATCCAAATCACCCCCATCCAAGGGCACTCCCATCCCCACACCTGCTCACACAGACAAACAGTTGCCCTGTCTGCTGTGAACCTGGTGCCTCCAACGATTCAGCACAAACACTTCTTTAAGGCACATTCACCAACAACCTCAACTCCCACCCACACCGCTGTGAAGCGGGGACAGGAGAGCAAAGTGGGGGGTTCACCTGGACAACATGGAATGGAGGGGAAAAGGCAAGGCCACCCCAAGCGTACCACCGGATCCAGCAAATCCCCACGGGGAGAGCCACCTGCACCTGATATACCTTTGGTGGAGAGTGAGGCTGTTGTGCCCACCTCACTTCCCCCTCCGGCCAAGACAATTGTGGGCTATCGAATCCCCAAGAAGTTGAGGCCCAGCCCTCAACATTCACCCTCACACACTGTGTCTCACTGCAGCATGTCTCCGCCTCCCCGTGCCACCACGCCACCCGGTCCAAGCAGCCCTCAGGCTCCCACAGCCACTGATGCCTCTACCTCAGCTGGTTCTCTCTCTCCCAGGTCCAGTCCTCCAACTGGCCCAACAATCAGCCACCTACCAGTTCAACTGACAGCCGAATTTGAGGCAAAGTCCCCCTCCCAACACCATCTATCCCACAGCGGTGCCTGGACTGCCCATTTGTATCCCCTGAGCTGGGGTGATTCCCATGGCAGTGGACGGTGTTACCCATTCTCTGTGCAGTTTCTCATGCACACATGTGCACACCGGAACTATGGACTGGCCAATGGCCTTGCTGTTTGTCACTTTGGATGCCCATTCCCTGTGCAGTTTCTCATGCACACATGTGCACACCGGAACTATGGACTGGCCAATGGCCTTGCTGTTTGTCACTTTGGATGCCCATTCCCTGTGCAGTTTCTCATACACACGTGTGCACACCAGAACTATGGACTGGTCAATAGCCTTGCTGTTTGTCACTTTGGATGCCCATTCCCAGTGCAGTTTCTCATGCACACATGTGCATACTTTGAATTTGTACTGGCCAATGGCCTTGCTGTTTTGTACTTTTGATGCCTATCTGGGTATTATGTAATAAAGACAGTTACTCCTGTTGTAGGCTTTGTCAATGTCCTTGCTAAATAAAAGATTTTATGTATGGGTATCGGTTCATGTGACACATGCTCTGTATGCCACTTTAACATTGCCAATTGCTTGTTTTACTTTTTCAGAGGTTCCCATGGGTAACAGGCACTTTTGTTCTTCTTCAGTCTGAGCCTTGAGGGTGCAATGATGGTTGTTCGTGATGGTCTACTCTTCTCCTAATCATTCTGTGCTCAGGTTTGCTAAATTGTACACATGTCATGTCAGGATGCAATACCAGTACAGAGGTGAATGCTATCCACAGGCTTACTTGAGGGGTGGCCAGGGTCCGGCATTTCTGTGGGCTCTTTCTTGATGTGTGCAGAGCAAAGTTGGTGTGTAGTCATCTTGTGTGTGCCTGTGTTCATAGTCACATTGGTACATTTGAATGTGTGCACTTGAGTAGTCATACAGTGTGAATGGCCTGTCATTGTCAGTAGTGTAGATATGTGTGTGCCACTGCAATGCCAACTACACACATGTATGACCCAGGTAATGAGTGCCTGTGTGTTTAAATTGTCAGCCATGTGCTTCAGATTGTGGGCACATGTAGGAGTTGTAGGTTGAGCACTGTGCAGTGTGTCGGTGCTTCTTTGCACTCCTGGGGGACACCTACTTGTTGTTGCTGCCAGTTGTGAGTATGCAGAGTGTGTGACTGCAAAGTCTGTGTTGTGTTTTGTTGATCAGCCATGTGTCTTGTTTCTGTTTGTGCTCACTGTGCTGACCTGCTCAGCCACACTGACATTATTTGTGAGTTTTCTCATGCATTGCTGTCACTTGACCCATTTTTGGCTCCAGTATGGGATGTGGTATGAGAAGTCATACCATACACTATAGGTGCTTCTGATGCCTACACATTGTGAGTTACTCCTCTATGTGTTTGTGGACTGTACACTCCTCACCTGTCCAATACTGATGTACCCACCACTTCAGTCTCATGTCTTCCACCCCATGACTTGCCAGTGTGTGAGGCTCCCCACCACTTCATAGTGTGACACTATACTGTGTGAGGATGATCTGTGTACAGGACCAATGTGCCACTCAGGACAGTTTCACAATTAGTTTCATGTTATTTTCTTCTACTAGTTTGCAGTCATGGTTACTCATGTGCAGTGCATATGTTTGAGCAGCACAGTCCTCTAGTTATGTTGTTTGCATCTGGGTTTCCCTGAGTTGTACATCTGTGGGTGAAGGCTAAGCTGCATGTGTGTTTGCTGAAGTACTGCTACCCTTCCTGAGTGTGATGTTATCTCTGGGCTTTGATGATTTGTGTTGTGTGAGTTCATGGTGGGGCACTCAGATATGTGTGCTACTGGTTTTGTAGTTGTGTACACACTGCTGGTGTGCATGCAGTGCTGTCAGTGTATGTTGCCTTGTACTTGCGTGGTGTGCATCCCCCTGATGTCCAGCTGAGTTTGCTATGTGATGGATTAGTATGTGCCTCTGTTGTGTTTTTCTTGTGGAAGTATGCAGTATTTGGCCTGTGTTGGCTCTTTCTGCTGACAGGTGCAATGTGTGTGTGATGTTCTATTTGCATGACATTGTGTGTGAGTAGTTTGTGCATTGTGATACATTCAGATGTGTGTTGCATGTGTAGTGTGCATTTCTTGTGTGTATGTCACATGCAGCAATGTGGATTCATGTTCATGAACTTGTTTTGAGTGCACAATAGTGGTTTGTCCTCATATTTTTGGCCTGTCACTTGTCAGGTTTCTGCATGTGCATGCTTGTGGTACACTATGACACCATGTTCACTTGATGACTGGTATGGTGTGTATGTGTGTGTTAGCTGATTTGTCCCCTTGATCCCAGTTATTGTTCATGATTGTTTTTTGATGATGCACTTCTTGTTTGTGTTGGGGTTATGGTGTCTGTGCTTTGGTTCCAGAGTGACAATGTTGTGTATTCCTGTTCTGTCTAGGCTCATATTGCCTTTCCACTGTTTGGCTGCACATGGCTGGGCTTGTTGGACTTCTGTGGTTGTTGTTTGTGAGATTTGTGTTTGGCTATTGGTTTTGTGTCAGCATTGGTTCAGGCATCCCTGAGAGTGAGTCTGACATTTGTGGATGCACCACAGGGTGTGTGATTGGTTGTCAGTGAACTCACAGGACATCATTTGCACAATTATGTGTGTTTCTCACAGGTGTTTAGTGTTGCAGGTGTGAGGTGGGTAGATGAGGGGCATGTGTGAAGGTCCTACTTGGGTTTGACAGTCAGGGAGTGTGACAATGAGCCATGTGTGTTGTGCTGATGGCATACACATGTCAAGTAAGTTGACACAGATGTGTGGCTGGTCACTGTATGACTTCTGACACTTTCTATCATTCCTGTGCCTATGCATGGCTTGCATTGATGTATCCCTGAGTTGTTGCACAGAGGTCACTGTTGTTTAATTTCACTCACTGTGCCACCCATGTATGATTTGAGGGCCTAATGGTGGTGTGATGTGTTCCTCCTCTTGCATGTGATGTACACATGCTATGTGGCTTGCTCCCTGGCTTTCCAGCACTGTCCACTTCACTTTGGGCTAGCACATTTATTGTCCTCCAATGCTGCTGACCTATGGTATGTGTATGTGGCAGTGTGTCAGTGTGGGATCTTTCTCAGGGACTTGACAAGCAGTGTGAACAGTTCAGTGGTTGTTCATATGCAGAGAGTCTTCATTTCTTAATTATACCCAGTTTGATTCACATGAGTGGAAGGTAGGTGCGAGGAGGAGGGTTGTCCAGCCCCTGACCTTCTGTGTAGGGTGTTCATCTTCACCCCCACCTCCCCAGTCAATCTACCTTGTCCTTTGATGTGTGAGGTGCGAGGTATAGCCACACCTGGCTGATAAATTGTGCAGGGGGGCACAGGAGGGGCACACAGCATGTGCCCAAATGGGTGTGTGAAGCGTACTGTGCGTAGGGTGGAGGTGGAGCCCTGTGAATCTGGCCGGACTGCCCATGCCTGGCCCCGGCCCTGCCTACTACATTGTGCGCAGGTTTTCCTGCGTCTTTACCGCTGCAGTGACTTGCCCGGGACATTGCAGTGATTTCGCGGTTGATGGGTGACCCGGATGCGGAGGTGTGGGTTTCTATCAGGCAGGACATGTGTGAGTGCACTGGGGGATATATTGCTGTCCCCACCAGAGTGTCTGATGTGGACAGGAACCGTATGTCAGCACCGGAGTTGTGTGCTGTGTTTGTATGCGGAGTTGTGTTGTTGTGTACCTGCAGTGTTGTCCGCGGCGACGTCTTATTTGCTGGCAGTGGATGAGGTACAGCAGTGGAAGGGCTTGAAGAGCTGGATCCATTGCGGTCAGGACCGCCTGGAGGTGACCGGGATTCGAGTTTCACTCTCCGCAGTAGTGCTTCCGCCGTCTCCGGGTGGCTGGATTCTCCGCTGCGGTGTGATGGGCTGTTTGCGGCATCGTGATTTGTCCGGCGGTCGGAACGTCATTCTGCACGGCGGTGTTTCTCTATTGGCTCCCTCCGCCACCGTTGCGGAAGGACATTTCTGCCGGTTCACGTAACTCCGCAGTGGACGGAAAATGGGCTGTTTGCCCATTGTTATATGGCGGACGCGAGGACTGCCGATGGAGTGCGGAAAAGGACATTTTCCGCCACCGCCGGCAACGCGGATGTGCCTACGACCGCCATCCTAATGAGCCCCTAGGTTCAAGGACTTTTTACTTAGATCTGATGCATAGCCAAACACCAAAATAAAAAGAATTGTAACTGGGTATTTGGCCAATAGCTGTCATTCATCATTCTGGAAGTTATCCAGGTTCATCCCCTGTACAATCTCATGCACCACAATAAGTCCTTCAGGTTACCTACAACTGAATGACACATTGTGCAGAGCATAGGTAACATCAATATCAATATCTTTGTGCTATGCCTCAAGCATTATATGTCACTAATGTGAGACAAATCATGTACTGTGCCATGTAATCTGCATTTGCACCTTGTCTTCACCAGCAGCTGCATCTTCAAAGGTCACAATCCCAAAAACCTGGGCCACCAAAGTGGGAGAAAAACATACATTACCTGCATCGACATACACAATTGTGTGCAAAGTATCAACATTTTTGCGAAACAGCGACATTTCTAGTAAAATTGCACAATAATTAAGTTAAAACAATAACTTCTCCTTATATTCTAGTGTAAATTCAATGTTATTGCACACCTTGCATTTAAAATTCGTTTAGAAATAATACACATTTTACTTGTGAATATATAGCCTAAAATCACAGCAAAAGGTCTTACTACATGCAAGAGCTAAACATATATTGTTGTTGTAATGCCAAATGTCTCCTGTCCCATGAGCACTCAACAAGTAACATAACTCTATGTATGCTGGAGTGAAAATATTGCTATTTTCATACAAATACATGGGCAGTTTAATTAGCTAGTGGCGGTAGGTATGCAGTTATGAGAGATAACCATCTGCATCTGCAGGGCACTATCACAGCTTTTCACACCTTAGATATGGCCCAATGCAGAACATTAAGGTTACTCCTCCAACAACCCAGTATGGATCAATACTCAGGCATCAAGCACACTATGCCTGAGCACATTTTTTTCTCACATTCTTCCAGGTTACTAGTTCATAGTTATGTCAACCAAGGTCACAGGAACCAGCCTGAGGAACGCAGGGCCCACTTTGTCACATCAGATGTTTCTCCTGCTTCACATCCTGAGCAATGTGCACCCAACCTTCTGTGGAACAGATTTTAGCTGCAGGAGAGGTTGGGTACAAGCCCTGCTGTTAACCTCCAATTTGTATAGACCAAGGGGAAAATTCACAAGAATATGTCAGAGCGCAGAGCTGCGCCAAATTTGGCAGTGGCGTGTTCCGACATTTAAAAAATGCAGTGATGCGTCGTATTCACAAGAATATGATGCACACCTGTGTTTCCTCTAGCGCTGGCGCAAAAAAAGCTGCCTACCACCAGTGCAGGCACCCTGCTGCCATGTTGCAAGGGTGCCTGCGCTGCAGAGACAATTGTTTATGTGCAGGAAGGGACACTTTCCTGCACATTAAACAATCAATAATGGCGATTTGCTCCTTCTACGTGTGCTGCACAATGTAGCACACATGGAAAGAGCAAACAAGGAGAAATTCATAATTTCTTCATGTTGTGCCATTTTAACGCCTGGTGTTCCATTGCATTCGTTTTTGGTACTGCCCCAGCCTTGTAAATCTGGGGCAACATCAAAAAGCAATGGGTGTTCTGGTGGAATGCCCACAGCAACACCCATTGCACGCCCCTTTGCCGTAGAGGACTGCAGCAGAAAGGGGCATATTTACAAGGTGACATTAAGCCACGCAAAGTGGCCTAGCGCCACCTTGTAAATATGGAAAATGGCGCTGCGTCACCAGAGCATCAAAAGAAGTGACGCTCAGGTGGCTCTGAGGGCTTGTTAATATGCCCCCAAGTGTGTTCAACAGTAGGGGATGGCTGCATGATGAGTTGAGTGCAGGGTCTGATTGCGGGTTGTGCAATCAGCCCTTTGAGCATTTCTAAAGAGCTTGTGCATGAAGTTTGTCCCCATTTAGATATACCTCTACAAGCAGTAGGTGAAAAATTCAAAATTGGCAAGATAAGCCAAAATATGCATCTCATGCAGAAAATTGTTTTTATTTTTCAGTGCTCACCTGTTCTGAGACCTGTGGAGAGCCCATAAAATGTAAGGGTTTGAATCATGTCGACAGTTTTTCTAACCAATGAGAGCATTACACAATGGACATTGGACCTCAGGGGTGTAATTGATTAAAATATTGTGGTTAGTGCCATCCTTTTGGGTCTTCCTTTCGGAACAGTTTGTTTATAAAGCCCAATAGGTTGGAGCATCAAATGTATGATATAATAATTAAACTCCTTTAGGGCAAAGTGAATCCAGAACCTGGGCACGGTTTTTCTATTCATAAAAAAAGATTGATTTGTCATGATTTTTCTTGAGTTATATATGGGGTGCATGTGTTCAGCATTATAAGTTTATTTTATGTCATGTATGTTCGGTGTATGATTACACAATTAACAGTGTAATTGTTGTATAACAAATGTTGAAGTATGTGAAGTAGATTGATGAAAAAACTGTCAAAATAAATGGTGATCATAGTAATTCATTTGTGGGATCATGGATTCAAGTAACATTTTGTGAATGTGAGTCATTATTAGCAATTGTGTTGTTGTTTGCACTTTTAAAAAAATGAAATTTTCTTACTTTAACCATTTTGTGCCTCTGCATGTCTCTGAATACATGTCTGGCTCAGGATGACAGTTGGGCTGTTTGTGCATTCACTCTAGCCAGTCACATAAAGGGAGCTGAGGTGTGCCCTGCATATCCTGATGGCCCATCACCAGGCTGATGGATCTTCCTGAGCTAAAGTGATTGGAGGAGTTGACACTGACACCTGAATAGGGCTGTGTCTGTCCTCACACAAAGAAGTCTCCCCCGTAGTGTGTCTGGAGCCAGGGCAGGGAAAAGCAAGGTCTTGTGCACTACAAAGACTTTCCTTTCAAGTTTGCCTACTTCAAAGGCGGAAATAGGTATAAGTACTGGACCTTTGACACATATACTCAGAACACTTCTGGGTTGAGGACATTCTGCCAGGAAGAAGAGCTGGATAGCTGTCAGGAGAACTAGCACTTTGCTGTTTGCTTTGCTGTGTTGGCCTACTGATTGCTGCTTCTGTCCTGAGAGTGAAAGGACTGGACTTTGCTTTCTACATCTTGCTTCCAAGGTTCTCCTAGGGCTTGAATTGAGCTTGCCTCCTGTTAAGAAGTCTCAGGATCATCAGAGACTTCATCTGGGCCCCTCTGCTGAGGAGTTCTATTTGCTAAGTGGTGCCAATTCTAGTTCCTGAGTCCTTGGAAGTGAGTTTGGGGTGCTACTAAGCAGAAACCAAAGCATTTACGCCTATCGACTTCAGAACCGGCGTCCGTCTGCAACTCTGACGCCGTGCCGCTGACTGCACTGGAGCTGTGGTCCCTCTCAATGCACCGACCATGACTTGCACCAAAGGCTCCAACAACGATGCAGTGCCTCCGAAGAGTCTCCACTACACAAGTCTCGAGGACTGCACCACCGAAGTCCCTGGCGCACCACACCAACTGCGACACCAGTGGCCTGGCTCACCATCATTGCAGCGGAACTGAAGCCTCATGGCTTGACTTCTGACACCTCATCGACGTTGCACCTCAGTAAGGAATTGAGGTACCACACCAGCAACTGCAGCATCACTTCCCTGTGGCAGTAAGGAACCAAAGCATAACCTCCCATTTCCGGCAGTAAGGAATCAGTGCAACACCTCCCCTGCAACAGTAAGGAACCAACGCTGTACTTGCGTCCGCGACCCCTCACCTCCCCTGTGTTTTGCATCGTCTTTGTTTTTTCACAACACTTCCAAGGTACTGTACTGGGGTCATCCTGACTCAGTAACCGACCCTTTCTCTCTGTAAGAGCTATACTTGATTTAGTCTTTAAAAAGTGATATCTTCATTTGATATGTTGGATTTTTGTCATTTTGGTCTTGTTTGATTCAGATAAAGATTGGTTATTTTTCTAAACTGGTGTGGAATTCTTCTGTAGTGTTTTCACTGTGTTACTGTGTGTGTGTGTATACAAATACTTTACACATTGCCTCTGGGATAAGCCTGACTGCTCTGTGCCAAGCTGCCAAGGGGGTGAGCAGGGTTTACCTGAGGTGTGTAACTTACTTAGCCTGACTTGAGTGGTGTTCTGCCTGGCTTAGGTGCATAACTTAGCCAACCAGACACCCATTTCTAACAGCAACCAATTCTTTTTAGTAATCCTGAGAGTAACAAGAAAGCAAATCTCATTTGGGTGAAAGACACCTTTCTTAGCCAGTTACGTGAAGAGACGAAAACCCTTGATTTCTTAAAGGTCACAGTTAGGTAATATATTTTTGTGCAGACTACTCTGTATTTAGACCCATATTGTTTATATGACATATCTAACTCTCAATAACACGTTTTAGGTTGAACATGATTCATCCTTTATTGAGTACTCCCAAGGGAAGGTCATGGGAAGTGAATCACCCATCTTGTATTTGTGACTCTACCTTCACCAAAGACACTACGCATTTTACTTTCTTCTGTCCTATTTACAAGCATCTTACATTTCGTTTTTTAAAGCCACTTTTTGTTGGAAGAAATGTCACTCAAACTAGGCCTGCTTTTCTGTTTCTATAGTTATTAAGTGATCCCTTTATTTGTTGGTTTGTTTCTTGCTTTTTAAATTGTGCCGTCAGACAAAAGAACTTCATGATTGCTGACTCTTGATGCCATGCTTTGTAATATTTTAACTATGTATTGTCTAAATTTGTTTATGGACTTGTCTTTTTATGGTTTGACATCTCAAACTGAATGAAGTATATTGAATGAATGTATACATTTTTTATCATTTTTTTATCGAGTATTTTTTATTATTTTTTTTATTATCATTTGTTTATTATTTATGTTTAAATGCCTCCTTGGTGTTTTGCATTGTCTTTGTTTTTTCAAAAAGCCTCCAAGATACTGTACTGGGGTCAGCCCGACTCAGTAACAGTCCCTCACTCCATCGATGTCGGACTGACTTTGACGCGTAGTCGACCGTGACAAAATAGCCCTGGTTTGAGCTATAGTTCATTTCTTGGTGCTATACTTTATTTCATCTTTAAAAGGTGATATCTTGATTTGAGTATGTTGGATTTTTGTCTTGTTTGTCTTGTTGGTTCAGATAAATATTGGCTATTTCCCTAAACTGTCGTGGAGTCCTTTTTAGTGTTTTCACTGTGTTTCTGTGTGTGTACAAATACTTTACACATTGCTTCTGGGATAAGCCTGACTGCTCTGTGCCAAGCTGCCCAGGGGGTGAGCAGGGGTTATCTGAGGTGTGTAACTTACTTACCCTGACTAGAGTGGTGCGTTCTGCCTGGCTTAAGTGTATACCCTACACAACCAGAAACTCCATTTTCTAACATTGACCAACACGTTTTAGCAATCCTAAGAGTATCAAGAAAGTAGATCTCATTTGTGTTAAAGACACCTTTCTTAGTCAGCTACACGAAGAGAGGGAAACCCTTGTTTTATTAAAGGTCACAGTTAGGTCATATATTCTTGTGCAGAGTACTCTGTATATAGAACCATACCTTTTATATGACATGTCTAACTCTCTTTGTTACTTACTAACACATTTTAGGTTAAACATGATTCATCCTTTATTTAGTATTCCCAAGGGAAGGTCATGGGATGTGAATCGGCCAACTTGTATTTGTGACTCTACTTCCACCAAAGACACTCTGCACTTTACTTTATTCTGTCCAATTTACAAGCATCTTACATCTCATTTTCCAAAGCCACTTTTAGTTGGAAGAAATTTTACTCAGGCTAGGCCTTCTTTTCTGTTTTTAGAGTTATTAAGTGATCCCTATATTTGTTGGTCTGTTGCTTTCTTTTTAAATGGTGTTGTCAGACAAAGGAACCTCATGATTGCTGACTCTTAATGCCACGTTCTCTAATATTTTAACTGTGTATTGTCTACATTTGTTTATGGAATTGTCTTTTATAGTTTGCTATCTCAAACCAAATAAAGTATTTTGAATTAATGTATAATTTTTTTTAATTTTTATATCTAGTGTATTTATTACATGTTTTAATTTCATTTGTTTATTATTTATGTTTAAATACTACTTTTATTTTAAAATGATTTTGCTTAGTGTTAGACCTGACATCCTTGGTGTGGTCTTCCCCCAAACATGTGTCCTTCAACCCTTCTGTTCTCTGAATTTGTTTTTGTTGACATTAGGACTCTGTGCACTCTGCCAGTGCTAACCATGGCTAAAGTGTTTATGCTCTCTCCCTTAAACATGGTGAAATTGGCCTACACTGGATTTTGGCACATTTAATTTACTTGTACGTTCCTAGTAAATGGTACTACATGATACCCAGGGCCCGTAAATTTAACGTGACTAATGGGCCTGTAGCACTCATTGTGGCCCCCACTAAAATAGCACATTAAAACGTGTCTTAGGTCTTCCTCTGTAGGCTATAGGGCAATTTTAAATTGTCATTTCAGCCTTTGAAAATAAATGTTTTGCCAGGCATAATCGTTCCTTTTTAATACATATAACACATACAAGTCACCCCGAGAATAGGCCGTAAAAGCCCGTAGGCATGGTGTGTTGTATTTAAAATTTAAAAAGCAGAACATGTGAGTTTAAGTTTTACAAGTCCTGGAAGTGAAAATATCCCACATTTGATTTTCACTACTGTAAGGCCTACCTCTCTCATTGGATAACATCAGGTTACCTTTTTACATTTAATAACTGCTTACGTTTGATTGGGAGCAGGTAGACCTGTCATGTTGAGATTCAAATGAGTTGTAATATAAAATCCTCTTGTAAACTGGGATTTTAAGTTGCAATTCTAAAATGTCACTTTTAGAAAGTTGGTATTTTACTGCCCTAACCATTTTTGAGGCTCTGCCAGTGTCCTGGGACACATGACTGTGAATGGCTCTGTTGTTTGGGTAGTGTAGTCCTGCCAGACAGTGAGACATAGGGGACTGGGTGTAGCCAGGATGGCCCATCCGGCCTGGATGACTTGGGCTGAGCTGTTCTCTGCCCTACTTAACACTTCAAAGGGCTTGCCTCCAGCACACAAAAAGTAACCTGACACTAGTATGTGGTCACTCCAGTCTTCTTGGACCATTGGCAGTCCCCCACTTTAAAGGCTGGCACTGGGTATTAATATTGGCCCCTCAGAACACTACCTCGGTACACTCCTTGACTTGTGGAGAATTTCAGGACTGCCTGGACCCCGTTGTGGACTGCCATGCTGATACCAGAGGACTGCCCTGCTGCTTCAAGGCATTCCTTGCTGCTTGAAGAAGAACTGGGCCTCCTCCTTGAACCCAGGACCACCAGAAGTGATTCCAAGAGCTAGTTGGCTTGCCTCCTGTGTGTTACAGGGGATCTAACAACCTTCAGATACCTTAAACACTGTACCTGGCATCGATTGGACTGAGTCCTACCCCCAAGTGGTGCCCCTAGGTACTGGACCATTGGAAAAGATGTTAGAGGTGCTGCTCCTGCCTAACCCTAAAAGTCTGAAGGTAAAAATATTTTCTGCAACTCCATCCAGCAGCTCCCCAACCATGACTCCTCTTTCTCAGGGACCATCTGCTGGCTTGCCTCACTGAACTCTACCGTCTCTGGAATTTTTTTTCTGAATTTCTTCTATGTCCAAAGGTAAGCCAAGACCAGGCCCAATCCACCTTTTGCATCTGACTAGTGCTCCATCACAGTCAACTTTATCTTTTGAATTTACCCTGGTCTCATGCGATCAGATACCCAGGGCTGACTGTTTTATCTTTTATGTGCTATTTAGCACTAAAAACTTTACAAAGTCATAACTCTTGTGCTACTGATTGGATTTAATTCATTTAATTGTCATTTTATTTATTTATAAAATGTTGCTCAATACTTTTGAATTGGTACGGGATTTTTCTTGTGTCGTGTTTTTACTTTATTACTGTTTGAGTGCTGTAAAAATACTTTGGACATTGCCTCTAAGTTAAACCTGACTGCTTTTGTGCTAAGCTAATAGAGATAAATTTAATATATTTTTTAACATTAATATATTGTCTAATAGTCAAAATTCAATATACTCACTAATTTTTTTACATCTTGATCTGTATTTTTGAAGTCGATATTTTTGACTTTACATACAAAGTATATGAACTCTATATTTGTGTCCTGAATATTTTTTGCGATACTTTTGTCACCAATATTTATATCAGCATTATTTTGTGAAACAAACTGCAGTCACCTGTGAAGAAGAATCAACCATTAATAAGTAGATGAATATATACAAATTCATATAGATATTTCTCACACACACTTTCAGGCTGTTGGAAAGTAGTTTATTAGTAGTGATACGTAGGGACATACCACTAGTATTAAGGCCACAAACACAATAAAAGGTTCAGTCAAGGTCTCAATAAATTATTACCTTGAACAACCGGCTGGCAACAAGCAGGCAGGCTTGCTTAACTTAGGAGACAGGTGTGTAAACATTTAAAAACACCAATATATTAACTAGGTAAGACACAACTACCAATAAAAATGCAACACCAATTTATAAACATAGATTATATTTTTATGAACAAAGTGATACCAAAACAACACAAATCTAATGTAAGGAACTAGAGATATGAATTTATAAAGATTAAAAGTAAAAGGGTTTAAAGATGGCCATGCTGGAACAGGGCACACTCTTTACACTTACTTCCAGAAGTGTTTCTTAATGCAGGAAAGTGGTACAAATCACCAGCCCAGGGTTCAGATGCTCGGGCTTGTCGCATAGGGTCTGGGACTACAACTCCCACAACATATGGAGCTTTTTACTAAAGTTGTTCCAAACTTCTGGAACTTCTTCCTGAAGTTCCTCTTGTGGGTTCAAAGTGTCCAAAACCAAGGGTCTAGAAGCTCTGAGACGGTCCTTGGGATATTGGGACTACAATTCAGACAATGCGCCTGGTCAAATCCTTAAAAGTCCACTGGACACACTCCAGGATGGGGATATCTTGGTGGAGATGATGCAAGTGGGCTCTGTTAACCTGTAGCTTGCAGGGAGTACACTCCTTAATCCATGTGAAGCAAGACAAAGTCCTTAGGACTGTTGTACCAGCAGGTGAAGTCCTATAGAGTGCAATTCTTTGGGTGAAGATCAGGGTTCCAGTAGGGCAGCCCTTCTTCTCCTTGTTGTTTCAGGCAGCAGATCTGTGTTGCTGGGCAGCTCTCTCCTTTTTATCCATTGGTCCTGGTCATCACGTAGGGAGGCACCCCTGACCAACAGAGTGCAGGGTGCTACACTCAGGTATGACCACTCCCCCCAAATTGCGGCATATGCTTAATATAGAAAGCACTATTCTTCCAAAATGGAGACAGTCACTCCTGAAGAGTTAGATGTAGCGAAGCCATCCCACTTGTGTGGCTAAGATTCTCTAACAATCCCCTTCCAGCACGTTCACTAATCTAATTACAGGGGCTCCTTTGTAGCTGGGGGTGCAGGATGTGGGGGTGAGGCTGTGTCCTGTCCAAACTGTCATTTCCTCTTTGAAGACCAGTTTGGCCCCTCCATCCTCTTCCTGTCTTGTGCTCTGCAGCTTGCAGTTCTCCTCCCAAAGAAAATAGTGTGTCTCGAGGCAGGCCACTTCACACCTCATTAAGACAGCGTGGCTCAGCCCGGCAGAGGCTGGTCAATCAGAGACGGGCTGTTGGAAGGCTGGATTTTGGCTCACAGAAAAGAAAGCTCTATAAGTTATTTTCTGTAATAGTTGTTATGAATCTAACAGTTGCAAGTTATTGGATGAATTATAACCATCATTTTGAGAACTTGAATTATATTTTTAGCTTTTTTCTATCAATAGTTATACTTTATTAAAGTATTCCCATGTTAGCCTATGGAGTCAATGCATTACAATGGGCAACAACAACATTGGCAGTTTTTCCCTCACCAGGGCGTATAAAACATCTTTTGTAATGTCTGTGCTTATAGTTACAAGGCACCCAACCCCTGAGGCACCCAGGGGATACATTAGGGGTGACATATATGTAAAAATAAGGTAATTTGCTATGTACCTTTAATTCCAAAGTCGAATTTGTATATAATTCAACTTTAAAAGCAGGCAGCAAGGCAGGGCTGGATTGTAAAATGACAGCAGGCACCACAGTAGAGCTCACTGAAGTGCATTAAGTCTACTGGTCCTCTAACCCTACATGCCCTATTATATGCTAGGGACTTACAGCTAGAATGTCAGTACCAATTGTAATTAAACCAAACTACCATGTACCTTATAATCAGAGCACTGGCCCTGGGTCTGGTAAGTAGAGCCCAGGCCACAGTCAGAGTCAGTTACCACCCGTATCAAGCAAAAAATAGGGGTGATCAGGGCAAAAAAGGATGATTTTCTCACACAGACATTTCAACAGGAATTAATGGAATAGTTTTCTGAACTGTGTCAATGACTGTCATGCAATGCCTTCAGTGGACATGCACACTTTGTTTGTGTTCCTGCTACATACCAATCTGCCAAATGTTTTTATATGTACTGGCATTCAACTGAACAACAATTCACAGCTGGCCAAAACTTTGGATAGCTTTGCCATGGGATGCCAAAAATGAGGCATATTTCATGGGCAGATGATGAAGTTAGCCCCTGTTCTAATTCTGCAGCCATGTCTAAACTCGCTCATGGAGTAAAACGATATCTCCACAATATCTCTTTGTCAGACATACCAAAGAGTGTGTTCCTTTGTCTGTATATTCTTTCTCTACTCCTCCAAATCACAAGTAGCAAAAACAGACAGACACCATCATTGTGAAAACATTGTTGAGTCTATGATTTCCTTGCACTTACGGCACTCTCTTCGTGTGATTGGTCACTGAATTAATCCATTGCAGCTGTTGAGGGGTGTGGTACAGGTGATCTATTTGAGATTCCTTTCTTTGATTTTGCATTGAGTGCTTCCTCGTATTGCTGCATGTGTACTATATCAGACCCTCCAGGATTTTGCAATTTGCAAAAAAATTGCAAAATCAACAGTTTTTCAAAAAGGCCGCGTTTTTTTGACAAAACTGACAATAAAATTTGGAGAATGAGATGTGATACATTTTTTGGGGAGGAAAGGCTGACAAAAGGTAATGAAAACATCATTCAAAGGGTCGTAAAAACATCATTTACAGATATTTTTGCCTCTAAATACCCAACTTTTTGAGAAACGAGGACATCTTGTGGCCAGGGATGGAAAGTGATTTCAAATTATCTCCATCATAAAGTTCAACGGTAGATTGTACTTTTTAAATAGGAAGGAATTGTAGGTACATACATTCCAATATTTTAGAGCAGGCAAGTGGGAGATTTAAAAAAAAATTATCTGAGGAATTTATTTTCCCCACTGATTTATATTGAAGCAAAGGCAATCTTCCTGAAATCGGGTCTGTTTGTTTATATGGTGACAGATAATCAGCATTTCATTTTTGGCAGTTCCACTTCCAAGGATTAAGCACAAAGCTTTAACCTTTGATGTTGGAGGTAAATAGTAGAGGGGGAAATTGGAGCGTGCGTGACAGGCATCAACATTTTATTTTTGGCAGTTTTACCAAACTCTGGTTTCTGCATGCAGTAATCGGGAGGCAGGAGACTAGCGTTGAAATCGGTAGCCTCCACCTGGATTAGAGGGGTTGGCATGTATGGAGGTACAAAATTGAAAGGAAGGAAAAGTGAAATGAACACGAGTCTCAGGAACAAAGTAAAGATGCTAGAACTCATGAAGCAGAGATTAAAGGCTCAGTGAGTAATTTCTCCAAAGATTGATTGTGTGTAATGTGGATGTCATAAGTCTACTCATACGTTCATTCATTCTCATCCACAGCCGGGATGTTGCACAGGCCACTACAGCCCATGCGGTGCAGGGGGCCCCAGTCCTTTTGGGGCCCTCGATCCTTCAGCCTCCCCCCATTCAGCCAAAGGGCAATTAATATCAGTGAGATACAGGAGACTCAGGGGCCCTACATCACATTCTGCGGGGGGGGCATTCATTTTATGTTAAGCCACTGACAGGGTATAGCAAGGTCCAGTTAGTTGAATCTTTCTCAAAGGCTTAGGCATTGGAATGGTGAGAGCAACAAGTTCCATCCACTCACCCTGTGCTAAAAATCTATATGAATACGTTGGACGTCACCTGCTCGCACAATCTAGTATTCAAGACTGATTGAACTGATTAATTGGTGAATCTCTATGAATAATTTTAAACGTGTGTGTGCTTTTTAGATTGGAGCAATATTGGTGCATACATTTCATTACTTCATCAATCCCATTGAAAGAAATATTGGCTTATTTGCTTAAAAAGAGAAGCAAGTTAAATTAACACATCACATCTTGTATATATTTATTACACAAGATAGTTCCTAACACCATCAGCATTATACTAATTAGGTCTCCTTATAATATTCATGTTGCCAAAATAAGGAATTGCCTTTTTCGCCAGTCTTATTAAAGCATTAAATGTTAGTAGTGTGTAAACATGTTTAGTGCTTTGAAGTTATACTAATATAACAGCGTGCTGCAAATCTGCTAAATAAATAAGAGACATTGTTTTCCATATTAGCACATCTAAAATGGAGCAGAATTTAGTACTTACCAATTACAATCTAGGGCCTGCCGCCTATGGGACTTGCAGCGGGGCCAAAGGGGCATTATTTTATGCAGTATAGCAAAATAAAGTACCTCAAAAATGCCACAAAATTCCCAAATTTGTGTCCTCAAAAGTTACATATCTGTGCCGCAAAATTTGCTTATACATGCCGCAATATCCTGGAGGAGTCTGCAATATGAAGCACACATTGTTTGTTTTATGTTGTCATTCAGACTGTAGTGTATGCATTTAGCATACAATTTATTTAGTTTTTTTAAAATTTATTTTGCTGCCAAGTAATTGTTTTGGCGTAAATGTTTTGCTGCTATCATGGCAGTGGTTGTGTGGCAAACAGTGTTCATGGTTCCTTTTGTTTTTCACATTTCATTATTCATTTGTCCTGGTATTGTGGTTGGTATTCAGACAAAATATCGAGCCAGTAATAACGACTGACACAATAATCGAGTTGTTAATATTGTGACACAGAAATATCGACAGCAAGAATATCGTGGAAAAGGATATCAATTTTAGGGTAATTAATATGGATTTTTAAAATATAGAAGTCATCAATATCGTTTGCAAAAATATAGTTGTTTAAAATATCGATTTTTTAATTAGTGTTATGTATTTTAGTATATATTTTGAATGTATGTATTTTTTTGTATAAGTATTGTTTGTTTTTTAATATATGTGTTCAATTTTTAGCAGTTATTAATTTTATTTTAATTACATTTTGTGTTTTATAGTTCCGTAGCGGGTTGTGGGTTAATACGGAATAGGGTGAGATGTAATTTAATTATAATAAATTATTTCATTTATTAATATTTATTTGATTGATATTTTATAGTGTTAACTGTGCTTTTAAATTTTTGGGGGTCAATTTTATGTTTGGGTTGTGGGGTTTATAAAGGTAAAATGCAGGAAGTCATGTATTTTTAATAAATTAGTTGTTAATTAATATTAATTAATTAATTGATAATTAATTATGGTAACTGTAAAAAAAATTAGGTACAGGTTGTGGGGTTTATAGGGGTAAAGGGTGGGAAGCAATTTATTTTAATTTCATAATAATTAGTTGTTATGAATAATAATTCATTGATAATTAATTTGTTAATTATTTATTTAAATTATTTTTGAGTGTGGGTTTTGGGCTTATAGGGGTAAAAGCTGGTAAGTAATGTATTTGTATTTAATTAATAATTAGTTGTTAATTAATATTAATTCATTAATTGATCATTACATTTGGAAATTGTGTAATTTATTTTAGGTGTGGGTTGTGGGGTTTATAGGGGTAAAGGGAGGGAAGTAATTTATTTTTAATTAATTAACAACTAATCGACAATTAATATTAATTATTGAATTGATAATTAATTAGGGTAATTGTTTAATTACCTTTTTGAGGGGTTTTGGGTTTATAGGGGTAAAGGGTGGGGAGTAAATTAATTTTACTTTATAATTAGTTGTCAAATACTATTGGTTATTTAATTGAAAATACATTTTAATTGTATAATTTTTTTTTAAGTTTAATTTTAGGTGCGGGCTGTGCGGATTATAGGTGTATGTATATATATATATATATATATATATATATATTGTCCCAATTTGGTTCATCCTTTCGCCGGACCCAGTAACGCTCAGTATGGGTGCGAGCTCCCGCGGCTGAACCACGCTGAACCATCCACCAAATCCTCTTTCCAGAAGGAAAACGGTCCGCACTCTTGCAGGTTTTGCGATTTTTTATTTTTCTATCTCCTTCGTGAGCAAGGTATTTGTAATACCGAAACGCGTAGATCTTTTGTTTCACCTGTAATTTTGTTTGCATATATGAACACTTAACGAAGGAGATAGAAAAATAAAAAATCGCAAAACCTGCAAGAGTGCGGACCGTTTTCCTTCTGGAAAGAGGATTTGGTGGATATATATATATATCACCCAAATTTGCCCTGCAAATGAGTCCACACTCCACACAGGTAAGTTGGAACTCCAACATTTTATTCAAAAGAAAGCAGGCATTTTAATCCGAAGCTTATATAAATATATATATATATATATCCACCAAAATCGCTTCCTTCTTGAAACATATGTATATATATATGTTTAATACCTACTGGCGGTCCCCAGTAGGTAGTTATAGCTAGGACCTAGTTTCCATAGGAAAAGTGTTTTTTGATTTGCCAATATCTTCGTTAAATTTTCAAAACTAATGGGGCGCTCCGGTCAGCTCCTGTCTTGAAAGTTTGGGGTGAATCGTCAAGCGGGGGCCAAGAAAAAAGGGGGGTCACAAAACACATTTTACCCATGTTAATTTCCATAGGAACTTTAGACACGGCTACAGCCCGAACTGCTGAACGGAATTACACCAAATTTGACAAACAGGTAGCTCTTGGTTCAGAAAGCGCCCTTTTTTTAAATGGTGTAAATCCGTTTAGTAGTTCCTGAGAAATTCAAAAAATAAAAATATCGATATCTGAGCACCGAAAAGGATTCGCAAACCCACTCGGGCACGAGCTTCACTCTGATTGGCTGCCAACACTCCAAGCCAGGAAGTGTTGGCAGCCATCTTGTGACTCGGTAACTGAGTAACAAGAAAAAGGTAAAACAAAGATCAGAAAACAAGAAAAGAGGGCAGGGTAGAAACACACCTACCCCCTAGGCCTGCGCTGGGTGTCCCACAAGGACCCCCAGGCCCAAAAAAAGCATTTTTTTTAAACGGCTGAATTCACGCTGGGTGCGCAAATCCAGCCAAAATGTTTTTTTTAAAATGAAGCGCGGGCTCCCGTGCTTCGTTTTCTATAATCCCCCGGGTGGGCCAGGTCCTGGGGACAATGCCCAATTAATGAGTGGGGGCCCGCAGGGGCCCCCACAGCCCTGGGGACCGCCACCTCCACGGGGCTTAGTTAATAGTATGTGGGGGGCACGCGGCCCACCTGCAGCCCCAAGGACCGCCACCTCCCCGGGGCTTGAACAATAAATGCGTGGGGGGTTCCAACCCCCCCAGCCTGCCCCAGGGACCGCCACCTCCCCAGAGCTTTATTATAATTGAGGTGGGGGGGCCTCATGGACCCCCAAGCCCCGGGGACCACCACCACCATTTGTCATTGCAAACACTGCTTTGCTTCTTGGAAGCGAGAGCAGGAAACCTGCTCTCGCTTCCATGAAGCAAAGCAGAATTGCTTTTGGGCAAGGGGAGCTGCATGTTAGCAGCTCCCCTTGTCCAAAAGCAATGCCGGCTCCCGCAGGAGGTAGGGAGCCGGCAGGGACCGTGGTGGCATTGGTACTCCCCCCGCGGTCCCCAACTTGAGGGCCAGCCCCGGGGGATGGGGTCCCCGGGGCCAAAAGTGGCCCAGGAGGGGGGCCACGTGCCCCCTCCCCTTTTAAAAAAAAATAAGGCCGGCCCCGGGGATGGGGTCCCTGGGGCCATAATTGGCTTGAGGAGGGGGGCCATGCGGCCCCCCTCTAAAATAAAAAATAAAGGATGGCCAAGCACCGGGGGATGGGTCCCTGGGGCCAACAGTGGCCCAGGGAAGGGGGGCAATGCAGCCCCCCTTCCCTGTCAATAATTAAAATACATTTTTAAAAAACAAGGCCATGCCCCGGGGGATGGAGTCCCCGGGGCCGAAATCGGCCTCGTGAGGGTGGCCGCACAGGCCCCCTTCTTGTTTTTTTTTCTTTGTAATGGGTCAGGCCCTGGGGGATGGGGTCCCCAGGGCCCACAAAACATTAAGAGAAGGGGGGCAAAACAGCCCCCTTCCAATAAAAAAAAGAAAAGCGGCATCTCCCAGAGGCCCTACCCCCTTCCTGTACCACTCTGCAAACGCGCCTCCTGGAGCGTTCTAAGTTGGGGGATTAAGTCCCCTTGAATCCTGAGGGTCCCTGGGGCCAACTAGCCCACCAGGTACCTCCAGTAAGCCCCACACAGTGGGATTGCTGAGAGGTGGTCTGAGACCACGCCCCTTTTTACACCACTCTGCAAACACGCCTCTTGGCGTATTGCTGGTAGGGAGAAGAGGTCCTCTTGTGTCCTGAGGACCTCAAGACTAAAGTGGACTTCTTTCACCGGGCAGCAGTGCACCAGGAGGCCCCTGTAACCTCTTTCTGCACCTCTTTGCCTGTTTCTGTAACTCTCTTGCCTCTTTCTGCACTTTTCTTGCCTTTTTCTGCATCTCTGTTGCTTCCTTCTGCACTTCTCTTGCCTCTTTCTGCACCCCTCTTGCCTCTTTCTGCACCTCTGTTGCTTCTTTCTGTACTTCTCTAGCTTCTTTCTATACCTCTCTTGCTTCTTTCTGTACCCCACTTGCCTCTTTCTGCACCCTTCTTCCCTCTTTGTGCACCTCTCTTGCCTCTTTCTGCACCTCTTGTCTCTGTCTACACCTCTGTTTCTTCTTTCTGCACTTGTTTTGTTTCTTTCTGCACCTCTCTTGCTTCTTTCTGCACCCTCTTGCATGCTTCTGAACCCCTCTTACCTCTTTGTGCACCTCTCTTGCCTCTTTCTGCACCTCTTGCCTCTGTCTCCACCTCTGTTTCTTCTTTCTGCACTTGTTTTGTTTCTTTCTGCAACCGTCTTGCGTCTTTCTGCACCTCTGTTCCTTCTTTCTGCACCTCTTTTGCCTGTTTCTGTAACTCTCTTGCCTCTTTCTGCACATTTCTTGCCTTTTTCTGTACCTCTGATGCTTCCTTCTGCACTTCTCTTGCCTGTTTCTGCACCCCTCTTGCCTCTTTCTGTACTTCTGTTGCTTCTTTCTGTACTTGTCTTGCTTCTTTCTATACCTCTCTTGCTTCTTTCTGCACCCCACTTGCCTCTTTCTGCACCCTTCTTCCCTCTTTGTGCACCTCTCTTGCCTCTTTGTGCACCTCTCTTGCCTCTTTCTGCACCCCTCTTGCCTCTTTCCGCATCTCTTTTGCTTGTTTATGCACTTCTTTTGCCTGTTTCTGTACCCCTCTTACCTCCTTCTGTACCTCTGTTGTTTCTTACTGCACTGCTCTTGTATCTTTCTGCACTTCTCTTGCAAATTTCTACACCCCTCTTGCCTCTTTCTGCACCCCTCTGCACCTCTGTTGCTTCTTTTTTGCACTTCTCTTCATCTTTCTGCACCCCTCTTGCCTCATTTTGCGCCTCTGTTGCTTCTTTCTGCACTTCTCTTTCTTCTTTCTACACCTCTCTTCCCTCTTTCTGCACCACTCTTGCCTCTTTCTGTACCTCTGTTGCTTCTTTCTGCACTTCTCTTGCCTCTTTCTGCACCCTTCGTGCCTCTTTCAGCACCTCTGTTGCTTCTTTCTGCACTTCTCTCCCTTCTTTCTGCACCCCTTGTGCCTTCTTCTGCACCTCTGTTGCTTCTTTCTGCACTTCTCTTGGTTCTTTCTGCACTGCTCTTGCCTCTTTCTGCATCCCTCTTGCCTCTTTCTGTACCTCTGTTGCTTCTTTCTGCACTTCTATTGCCTCTTGCTGCACCTCTCTTGCTTCTTTCTGCATCTCACTTGCCTCTTTCAGCACCTCTGTTGCTGTTTTCTGCAGATCTCTTGCCTCTTTCTGCACCTCACTTGCCTCTTTCAGCACCTCTGTTGCTTTTTTCTGCAGATCTCTTGCCTCTTTATGCACCCCTCTTTTCTCTTTCTGCACCTCTCTTGCCTCTTTCTGCACCACTGTTCCCTCTTTCTGCACCTTTCCTGACTGTTTCTGCACCTCTATTGCCTCTTTCTGTACCTCTGTTGCCTCTTTCTGCACTTCTCTTTCTCTTTCTGCACCCTTTGCGCCTCTTTCAGCACCTTTGCTACTTCTTTCTGCACTTCTCTTCCTTCTTTCTGCACCTCTCTTTCTTCTTTCTGCACCTCACTTGCCTCTTTCAGCACCTCTGTTGCTTTTTTCTACAGATATCTTGCCTCTTTCTTCACCTCACTTGCCTCTTTCAGCACCTCTGTTGCTTTTTTCTGCATATCTCTTGCCTCTTTCCGCACCCCTCTTTTCTCTTTCTGCACCTCTCTTGCAAATTTCTACACCCCTCTTGCCTCTTTCTGCACCCCTCTTGCCCCCTTCTGCACCAGGTTTGCTTCTTTTTTGCACTTCTCTTCCTCTTTCTGCACCCCTCTTGCCTCTTTCTGCGCCTCTGTTGCTTCTTTATGCACTTCTCTTGCTTCTTTCTACACCTCTCTTCCCTCTTTCTGCACCACTCTTGCCTCTTTCTGTACCTCTGTTGCTTCTTTCTGCACTTCTATTGCCTCTTTCTGCACCTCTCTTGCTTCTTTCTGCATCTCACTTGCCTCTTTCAGCACCTCTGTTGCTTTTTTCTGCAGATCTCTTGCCTCTTTCTGCACCTCACTTGCCTCTTTCAGCACCTCTGTTGCTTTTTTCTGCAGATCTCTTGCCTCTTTATGCACCCCTCTTTTCTCTTTCTGCACCTCTCTTGCCTCTTTCTGCACCACTGTTCCCTCTTTCTGCACCTTTCCTGACTGTTTCTGCACCTCTATTGCCTCTTTCTGTACCTCTGTTGCCTCTTTCTGCACTTCTCTTGCTCTTTCTGCACCCTTTGCGCCTCTTTAAGCACCTCTGCTACTTCTTTCTGCACTTCTCTTCCTTCTTTCTGCACCTCTCTTGCTTCTTTCTGCACCTCACTTGCCTCTTTCAGCACCTCTGTTGCTTTTTTCTGCAGATCTCTTGCCTCTTTCTGCACCTCACTTGCCTCTTTCAGCACCTCTGTTGCTTTTTTCTGCATATCTCTTGCCTCTTTCCGCACCCCTCTTTTCTCTTTCTGCACCTCTCTTGCAAATTTCTACACCCCTCTTGCCTCTTTCTGCACCCCTCTTGCCCCCTTCTGCACCTCTGTTGCTTCTTTTTTGCACTTCTCTTCCTCTTTCTGCACCCCTCTTGCCTCTTTCTGCACCTCACTTGCCTCCTTCTGCACTTCTCTTGCTTCTTTCTACACCTCTCTTCCCTCTTTCTGCACCAGTCTTGCCTCTTTATGTACCTCTGTTGCTTCTTTCTGCACTTCTCTTGCCTCTTTCTGCACCCTTCGTGCCTTTTTCAGCACCTCTGTTGCTTCTTTCTGCACTTCTCTCCCTTCTTTCTGCACCCCTTGTGCCTTCTTCTGCACCTCTGTTGCTTCTTTCTGCACTTCTCTTGGTTCTTTCTGCACTGCTCTTGCCTCTTTCTGCATCCCTCTTGCCTCTTTGAGCACCTCTTCTGCTTCTTTCTGCACTTCTCTCTCCTCTTTCTGCACCCCTCTTGCCTCTTTCTGTACCTCTGTTGCTTCTTTCTGCACTTCTATTGCCTCTTTCTGCACCTCTCTTGCTTCTTTCTGCATCTAACTTGCCTCTTTCAGCACCTCTGTTGCTTTTTTCTGCAGATCTCTTGCCTCTTTCTGCACCTCACTTGCCTCTTTCAGCACCTCTGTTGCTTTTTTCTGCAGATCTCTTGCCTCTTTATGCAACCCTCTTTTATCTTTCTGTACCTCTCTTGCCTCTTTCTGCACCACTGGTCCCTCTTTCTGCACCTTTCCTGACTGTTTCTGCACCTCTATTGCCTATTTCTGTACCTCTGTTGCCTCTTTCTGCACTTCTCTTGCTCTTTCTGCACCCTTTGCGCCTCTTTCAGCACCTCTGCTACTTCTTTCTGCACTTCTCTTCCTTCTTTCTGCACCTCTATTGCTTCTTTCTGCACCTCACTTGCCTCTTTCAGCACCTCTGTTGCTTTTTTCTGCAGATCTGTTGCCTCTTTCTGCACCTCACTTGCCTCTTTCAGCACCTCTGTTGCTTTTTTCTGCATATCTCTTGCCTCTTTCCGCACCCCTCTTTTCTCTTTCTGCACCTCTCTTGCCTTTTTCTGCACCCCTGTTCCCTATTTCTGCACCTTTCCTGCCTGTTTCTGCACCTCTCTTGCCTATTTCTGTACCTCTGTTGCCTCTTTCTGCACTTCTCTTGCCTCTTTCTGCACCACTCTTGCCTCTTTCTGCACCTCTGTTGCTTCTTTCTGCACTTCTATTGCCTCTTTCTGCACCTCTCTTGCTTCTTTCTGCATCTCACTTGCCTCTTTCAGCACCTCTGTTGTTTTTTTCTGCAGACCTCTTTCCCCTTTCTGCACCTCACTTGCCTCTTTCAGCACCTCTGTTGCTTTTTTCTGCAGATCTCTTGCCTCTTTCTGCACCCCTCTTTTCTTTCTGCACCTCTCTTGCCTCTTTCTGCACCCCTGTACCCTCTTTCTGCACCTTTCCTGCCTGTTTCTGCACCTCTCTTGCCTCTTTCTGTACCCCTGTCGCCTCTTTCTGCACTTCTCTTGCTCTTTCTGCACCCTTCACGCCTCTTTCAGCACCTCTGTTACTTCTTTCTGCACTTCTCTTCCTTCTTTCTGCACCCCTTCTGCCTCTTTCTGTACCTCTCTTGCCTCTTTGTGCACCTCTCCTACCTCTTTGTGCACCCTTCTTGCCTCTTTTTGCACCTCTGTTGGTTCTTTCTGCACTGCTCTTGCTTCTTTCTGCACCTCACTTGCCTCTTTCTGCACTACTCTTGCTTCTTTCTACACCTCTGTTGCTTCTTTCAGCAATTCTCTTGCTTCTTTCTGCACTTCTCTTGCTTCTTTCTGCACCTCTCTTTTAGAATTTATTAATTTTTTAAAACTTTTCTGGATATTTATTAGATATTCTTTAGTGCTATTTTTGTATTTTGTAATATTTGACATTTGAATATGGAAGAATTTTGTACTGTACATAAAGTATCTCTTTTTTATCTATTTGTGTACTTTTGTGGACCTCCATTGGAGTTCCATATCAAAATAAATAAATAAATTGAATTGAATTGAATTGCACCTCTGTTGCGTCTTTCTGCACCTCTGTTGCCTCTTTCTGCACTTCACTTGCTTCTTTCTGCACCTCTTTTGCCTCTTTCGGCAACTCTGTTGCTTCTTTCTGCACTTCTCTTTCCTCTTTCTGCACCTCTGACTTAGAGGTAGTTTTAATCCCCCTGCCCTATTATGTACTAGGGCCTTACAGGGGAGGTCATGCTAATCATAGGGGTACCCCAACCCATAGTGTACCCTAGTGTATGTAGGTGTTTTCACTGTATTCTATGTGTCTTTCAGAATAGCACTGGCTCCAGGCCTGGTTAGTCAGAGTCAGTTACCACCAGTATCAGTCAGCAAAAGGTGGGGGCACAGGATGACTTTGCAACAAGGCCTCTTTCTGCATCTCTGTTGGTTCTTTCTGCATATCTCTTGCTTCTTTCTGTACCTTTCTTTGTCTTTCTGGACCGTTGTTGCCTCTTTCTGCATTTCTCTTGCTTCTTTCTGCGCTTTTCTTCCTCTTCCACGTTATAGTTAGAAATTAGCATTTAAAAAACCTTTGAAATTCACTGAAAAAACCATAGGTTTCAGGGACGTTATAGTTAGAAATTAGCATTTAAAAAACCTTAGAAATTCTCTGAAAAAACCACAGGTTTCAGTGACGTTATAGTTAGTTGGACATTTCACTCATACAAAACCAGAGAAATTCGGCCGTTATAGTTAGTTGAGCCAACTATAACTCGCGCCCCCACAATGCACTGCTGATGACGTCACATATTACATCATTCATGACATGGTTAGTGACTTCACTGATGACATCACTGATGACATCTCAAATGACAATACTGATGACATCATCCACGTGATAATCTGATGCACCTCCTCATACCCTAATATAACCTTTGATACACCCACTCTAAAATACAGACTACCATTTTCGAAACCATAGACACACCAATACCAGTTACTACATACCCACTCACTGATTCCTAGGTCTACACACACATCCACTTATTAACCCATACAGTCACTCATACATGCAGTCACTCATCAATACAGCACTATCATATGCACTCATACACTTATACAGACACTGACACACCGCCACTCATCCATAGAGTTACTCACTCACCTAGTCAGTCATGCAAAGAATCAATCACACTCCCATTTACTCACCTATACAGTTATACACACACCACCTCACTTATTCATACAGATACTAACACATTCTTACTCTCTTATACAATCACTGATACAAGCACACACTCATCCATACAGCCACTCTCACAATCACTCACTCTCACATATAGTCATTTATATATACTGCCTTTCACATATGTAGTTACTCACACATGTACCACTGAGACATCTATTCACTCACCAACACACCCATACACACACTCATCCACCCCTACAGCCCTTCACACATGCAGTCTTGAACCCATACACCCAGTGAATCACCCACTCACACATCTATGCACAGAGTCACACACTCCCCACCCACCCTCACAGACACTCAGGCACCCATACAGATACTCAGACAACCAATCAATAACCCATATAGACACTCATGTAGCTACTCACCAACCCATGCAGCCACTTACACACCATCTAACAGATTGATACAGACATTCACACAGTTGAGTCACTAACCCATGCATTCAGTAAGATACGTTTAATCACTCACTTATACAGTCAGTCATGCACCTACTAAATCATGCATTCACACACTCATACACCCACTCATTCTTCAATACACCTTGGCATTTATATATATAAAACATATTTAAACTTTACAGAAACACACAGTCACTGGATGATGTCATCAGTGATGTCATCAGTGATGTTATTTGAGATGTCATCAGTGAGGTCATCAGCGCTGTCACTGACCATGTCATGAATGATGTAATATGTGATGTCATCAGCAGTGCATTGCAGGGGCACGAGTTATAGTTAGCTCAACTAACTATAACGGCCGAATTTCTCTGCGTTTGTACGAGTGAAATGTCCAGCTAACAATTCCGTCCCTGAAACCTGTGGTTTTTTCAGTGAATTTCTAAGGTTTTTTAATTGCTAATTTCTTACTATAACGTCCCTGAAACCTATGTTTTTTTTAGTGATATATATATATATATATATATATATATATATATATATATATATATATATATATATATATATATATATATATATGTGTGTATATATATATACATGTATTTGTTATATTCTTATATCATTTTTAAATTATAAAATACAATAAAATTATTAGTGTACTAACTGTTTTAAAGTAAGAATAATTATATCTGTACTAACTGTTTTAAAGTAAGAATAATTATATCTATATATATATATTTGGTCATCCTTTTGTATGCACCCCTGCACTTTGCTGTTATAGGCTTCGTATGGAGAGGCTTACTGTTATAATTTAATAAAGCCCCTTGAAGACAGCTCCTGTGAGGGCCGTGCTTCATTATTGCCCTGGAAGTGTGTGGAAAGCTGAGCCCAAGTGGAGGGCAACCATTTGGAGCAAATGTGTAATATGTATATATATATATACATATATATATTATGATATGTGTGTTTAACTTCTTGAAATTACGTTTTTTTGTTATATTTGTTAAGATGTATATTAAATCTAATATTTTTTTTAATTAATGTTACTATTTAATATATTTAATATTTATATATATATCCAGCGGTAAGCAGGTTCGGACTTACACAGCAACATCTGCAGATGGAGGGATTGTTGTTCAAGAAGATAGTGTTCTTTTAATTTCCTGAGAACACCGCCGTGCACAATAATTTATTGCAGTACTATCAGCAAACATGTCGACAGCTGATGCGCTGCGGGACCGTGAGGCCGCGGCGGAAGCCCTTTTTCTTAATTTGCCTGATGTCGATGAAGGACAAAGTGGAAATAGTAACATTCCAAATACAAACAGCGATGTGAAATCATTACTTAAAAACTTGGAGAAACTCCTTAGAACGGAGTTAACAAAGTGGTGGGAAAAAAGTCTTTGGAGAAATACAGAGAAGTGAATAGGATCCCACGTGGATTAAGAGTGATGATAGCGCCCACATTTGAGAACCCCAACCCGCTCATGTTGAAGGAGTAGGCGGCCAACAATTTAGAGGCGTCAATGAATATGGTGTCAATTTTAATAAAGTATGCGGAAATAGACAGAGCGGAGATCCTGAAGGAAATTGACAGAGTCAATGGTCTGTTAGAGGTGCACCAGCAAAAAGACCAAATAAAGAAAAGACATGAGAAAATCGAGGCTCGTCTAAAGAAGTATGAGGACACAATAAAAGCGCAAAAAATCTTCAAATTCGCAAGAGATAAGAGAGATTATGAGACGGGCAGGGTGTTTACCTTTTCTAAAAAATTTGACAATGTCAAACGACAAGCGCTGGTTACGAAGACACCCGCCGTCATAGTTCCAGCTCAATCAGGCATTGAATCTTCCAACTCTGAGTTAAGTTTGCTGTGTAGCAGCAATGACTCTGATGACAGCAGGGACACCAGCGCATGTGCTCAACTGCCAACCAATTTTACACCAGCTGAGGAGCTGAATTTTTTACGCAGGATCGACGTCAGACCCTACGGCCGCGCAATCCTGGGAACAAACAAGGAGAAGGCAAAATCAGCGTAGGAAACAAAGGTGTAAACTCCGGAGGCAGTAACAGAGGCAGAGGAGTGAGATCAAAGAGGGGGTTCCACCAGTAAATCGTATAGACAACACGGTCATCAATCTATCAACTGCGGAAATACAACTCCTTTTACTAGGCCTCTCTTTTTGTCCTGCCAACAGCTTCAAATATGTGCAATCAAGAGTGGACGTTTTCAAGTTCATTCAAAAATTAAAGCTTCTCAAGTTCTACAAACTCAAAAAGTCAACAGAAAACAGTCCAAATATAAGTAAATCCACGACAATTGGTTCCAACTTACAGGTATCTGATATTGATACCCTCAAACTGTTACATTCATTGGCCACAGATGATGAGACCACACCTAGTTCAACACAAGGTGAACTATCAGAAGCTGGTATTTGCTGCAGCAGCCCTACCAACAGTCCCTTTTGTCCACCTTCTACATTGATTCCAGTCATGCCCAAGAATGCCATCGACGTATTCAGTGACTGTGTCATTGAGGAACTGAAAAAATTGAATAGAACCGTCAAGCGTAGTGACAAGCGAAGAAGGCATGTGGATATCCAATATTCAAATCTTATGCGGAAACTTAGAGATAACAGCAATCTAATTGTCAATAAGGCGGACAAAGGGGCAAATATTGTGTTGTGACCTAAGGACCAATACCTTGAGGAGGCCCTATACCACCTAAATGATGCTGCATGCTACAGAAAAGCCTCCTTCAGCGATCTAAGACAAGTCAAGGGCATGGTTTTTAAAGATTTAGCCCAATGGAAACGTATGGGACTTCTTAGCAAAAATGAATTTTGCTTTTTAAAAAATGAACAACCCATAACTCCAGTGTTATAATTTATTCCAAAAGTTCACAAACAAGTACCACCGGTTCCAGGGAGACCTATAATATCTGCTCAGAGAAGTCTCTTAGCGCCCACGTCAAAATAAGTTGATTATTTTTTACATGAATTTGTGGAAGGTCTCCCTTCTTGTATTAAAGATACTGGCCATTTTTTATCGAAAAACCAAACCATTAAATGGGAGAGTGATTGTCTTTTTATCGTTATGGACATTAGCTCATTGTATAGAAGCATTCACCATTTGGATGGTATTGAAGCGGTCAGATATTTTTTGGGTAAACGCAGCATTCATTTGTATGATTTTAAAGATGATCGAGACTTGTCTTATGAATAACTATTTTTTATTCAATAAGGAGGTTCACCAACAGCTTCGAGGGGTGGCGATGGGGGCATGCTTTTCTCCCAGCTATGCATGTTTACACGTTGGCTGGTGGGAGGAGCATGTCCTCAGACGCCAACACCAAGCTATGTATGACTCCCATGTTCTCCACTGGTGGAGATTCATAGATGACGTGTGTGTGGTATGGTGTGGATCTATGGAATCTGCTGAACTGTTTATCAAAGTTATCAATAACAACATACTTAATTTGAATTTCACTGCTCACATTAGCAACACCTGTGTGCAGTTTCTGGATGTGGAACTTTACATAGAAAACAACAGTATACACACTAAACTCCATAGAAAAAGTACCGCTGGCAATTCAATTCTTCACGCCAGAAGTTCCCACCCCAATCATCTTATTCGGAGTATCCCCTATGGGGAGTTTCTGCAAATCCAAAGGATTTGCAGCTCTGAGGCAGATCTTAATCATTGCCAGTCAGAAGCTCTCCAACGTTTTATTGCACGGGGTTATAAAACCAAGACACTGAAATCATCTTTGAACAGGGCCAATAGCCACACAAGAGAGGAGTGTTTTCAAAAGAAGAATGTAAACACTAATCCCATACTCACTGCTCTAACCAAGGCAGCTGACCCTCCAGACTCAGTCAGACTAATAACAACCTATAGTCGCAAAGAGAACCAATTTAGGAAGATTATTTACAAACATTGGCCAATAGTGCTGTCGGACATAACTTTGTCACAGATATTGCCACAACTTCCTTCGCTAACATTCAGACGCGCTCCTTCTATGAGGGATGTGCTTGTGAGAAACAGTCCTGAAGTTAGTGTCTCTAAAACTTGGCTACCTCAGAGGACAGGTTTTTTCAAATGCAGCTCTTGTCGAGCTTGTAAGTTTGGGAAAAACACAGCAGAATATACCACAGCGTTTGACACTGATCCTATTAAGATGCAGGGCCACTACACCTATCGGACCGACTTTGCGGTTTACATTCTGGAGTGTACGTGCCAATTGAAATATATTGGAAGTACTAAACTCCAAGTCTTCAACAGGATACTGCAACATCTCCGCGCAGTGGTAAATTCGGATCCCAATTATCCAGTTGCTCGACACCTAAAACTTTTCCATAACAACAACTTAAATGACTTGAGCTATTTTGTAATAGGGTCAGTGCCTAAATCAATTAGAGGTGGAAATATAGAAAGACAACTACGCCAGCTTGAGTACCAATTCATCCTATTATTAGATACTCGGATGCCCAATGGCTTGGATATGGGGGAGGACTTATATAAGTTTTTATAGTCTGGATATCAATGGGCCTTGTTCACTTTAAACTGCTTTTTAACCTGTTTTTTTTAACCTGGGTTTTAACATGGTTATACATTTTGTATTTCACCTGGTTTTTAATCCTAGATATCTCATGTACTGTTGTTATGGTTGTGATATTGTTCCATTTGTACTCAGCTGTACATTTATAGTGCACTTGCACTTTACCTGTATAGGAATTGGGCTTTCCGAAGGCTTCGCGATATCATCAAATAATATTTAACATTTTTTGCACATTCTTGTAATTTGTACAATATTTGCACTTGCACTTTATCACATTTACCAGCACTTTAATTGGGAGCGTGCGATAGTATAAATACTTGACAATTCTGAGGCAATATGTACTGAAGACTGTTATCTGGTATAACTGTGATGTATTTCCAGGAAGTGACACATTTTTACCATTTTGGTTTAATTGCCATTATGTTTATATTTACTGTATCATTGTGGTTTTATTATCCTGGTTTTACATTTCTATTCTATTTTATTAACATGTATTCATGTATATATAGAAAGTTTTATTCAGTGCAAATGAATGTTCGTCATTACAGCCATGTCAAGTCTTTTTTCTTGGTCTATTGCTCAGGGGAGTGGTTTAACAATATTACTCATGGATGTGGTCACTATTTAAAGATTATTATTGGTCCAGCATGTCATGTGATCAAGACCGTGGAAACGCGGTCGAAACGCGTCATGCTGGGCACTTGTCATCAATAATGGATGTTCACTGTTCATTTCTGCAATAAAGCACTGCAAATACTTAAAAACAACATCGTGGTCCATACCTGACTTTCGCTGGATGTGTGGTGAACCAGGATTGTGATCTCTCTCTATATAAGGGAGCGCTACAACAGTAATCACGGCCAGCTCACTTAGGGTTCATTACATCTGAAATGCAATGTCGGCAGATACGGTATGAGACAGAGAGGCAGCGGCATTAGAAATGTTTACCGACTGCCCAATAGCAACTAGTAATGCCATAACATCAAAAACGGCACCAACAAAGCAAGCCAACTCAGTCAGAGAAAAATTTAAAACACTTGAGAAAAATATGAAGGCTGAACAGAGTAAATGGTGGGAATGCCGCTCCCTACAACGATATATTGATGTAGGCAGGATACCTCATGGTTTACGTATATTTCTTGCACCCAGCTATGAAAACCCAAACACTCATATGATGCGGGAATGGGCTGAGTGCAATTTAGATTCATCAAAAAGACTGGTATTGATCCTGATCAAGTACGCCGATATAGATCGGGCAGCACTTTTGGAGGAAATTAACAAACTGAATGAGGAATTAGAGAATATGGGTGACAGCGAGGAAAAAGGTAAACTTCGCAATGAGATGATGTCTTGCCTAAAAAAAAGAGGAAGACATTATAAAAGAAAGGAAGACATTTAAGTTTCACCGCGACAAAATGGATTATGAGCGGGGGCAAATTTTTACATTTGCCAAAAAATATGAGGCTTTGCGTACTTCAAAATATAAATCTGCTGTAGAACAGAAGGTACATACATCGAAAAGCGGAGAAGCGAGTTCCAGCACTTCACTATCCGAATTAAGTTCAGTAATAGATAGTGAATCAGAGCAGGAGTCCGGTGGTGCAAGAAAAGGTGAGCCAGTGAAAAAATCCACATTGGAGGAAGAACTCACTTTTTTATACTACGACCGCAGACAAACAACTTCGTCCCAGAATACTGAAAAAGAACGTAGAACAATCAGGAACTTCAGGAGGAGACAGAGGCGGAAGGCCAACAGGAAACAACGCCAAACCGCAAAAATCAAGAGGTGGCCGTTGGCAAAACAGGTAATGGAAACAAAGAATAATGAAACAAGTGACAAAACCATTATGAACCTAGCAAACATCGCCTTAACCGAACAAGACAAACAAATTTTAAGTTTGGGACTTTCATACTGCCCTAATAATGACTTTGATTATGCAAAAACTAGACTCGACATATATAAGAGCGTGAGAAAATTGAAATCAAAGAAATTCCACATTTTGGCAAAAAAAGATACTGAGAAAATTGTAGCAAAGGGAGAAAGATCTATGCAAGTGGAACCAACAGACAATCTAACGCAATCTGACATGCCACTAGTAAATACCCTACATGATCTATGGTTGCAAAATGAAGACATTTCTACATTGGAAGCGAATACAAGAGGGAGCTATCCAGGTGAAACTTCGACACAAGTACCAACTATAAACAGACAGGCAACACCATTCAGACCAAAATCTGCCTTCAATCCGGTCACTTTGAGAGATTCAATAGACATTTTCCACGAGCACGTGGTGGAACAAATCAAAAAATTGAACTATAAAGTACAAGGCACAAAAAATAAATTGAGATGGCAAGATCGAAAATACCAGGACTTGATGAAGAAACTAAAAGATAACAACTCAATAGTTATACGTAACTCAGACAAAGGTGGCAACATCATGATTTGGAACAAGATTGAATACACAAAGGAAGCATACGCACAATTAAATGATAGAACTTGCTATGCAAAAATGAGTGGGTCCAATCTAAAGTAAATATATATGCTGAATTTT
Source organism: Calotriton arnoldi (assembly GCA_963921515.1). NCBI lineage: Eukaryota > Metazoa > Chordata > Amphibia > Caudata > Salamandridae > Calotriton > Calotriton arnoldi. The sequence goes on from CAWUFW010001538.1 coordinate 1,495,476, forward strand.
ATAACAAACTTCAGACATGGAAAAGAAAAGAGCTAATAACGTCACAGGAATACAAATTCTTAAAGAACGATAACCCGGTCATTCCAACAATATATTTTATCCCAAAAGTCCACAAGGACCCAGTAAAACCTCCAGGCAGACCAATAATTTCTGCGCGCAATAGTCTGCTAGAACATACTTCGCAATATGTTGACTATTTTCTGCAGAGTCATGTAAAATCATTGCCATCGTATGTACGTGGTACTAGCGATTTTTTGAGAAAATTGAAAAACATAAAATGGAAATGTAACTATTGTCTGATGGCATTAGATGTGACTTCTTTATACACTAGTATACAACACAACGATGGTGTAAGAGCATTGGAATACTTTTTGAGCAAGGACATGACTAATCCGATTGAACAGAACAAAATGTTGATGGACATGGTCTCTTTCTGTTTACACAATAATGTGTTCATGTTCAATAGCGTATTGTATCAACAAACCAGGGGCGTTGCGATGGGGGCCAGCTTCTCCCCCAGCTACGCCTGTCTGCATATGGGATGGTGGGAGGAGCTGGTCCTCAATGTTACACATTCCCACTATGTCAAAAACAACATAAGAACATGGTTACGCTATATTGACGACTTATTTGTAATTTGGGAAGGCACTGAATAACAAGCTATGCAATTTGTGAGAGATATTAATAACAATGATTGTAATCTTCACTTCACAGCCACAATAAGCAATAGCACTGTGACCCTCCTAGACACACAGGTTTACGTCAGAAACAACAAAATTGAAACCAAACTGTTCTGGAAATCCGTATTTGTAAAGCGCGAACTACTCACCCTTATGGGTCTCAAGGCGCTGGGGGCCGTCATGGAAATTAAGTGAGCTATTGCCCAGAGTCACAAGGTGCTAAGCTGCCGCCGGAGCCAGGAATCGAACCATGAGCCCTGTGCTCCGTAGTCAGCTGCCCTAGCCGCTGCACCACACCTCTTCCACACCCAGGAAACAAACAGCAGGAAATTCCACTTTGCATGCCTGCAACTCCCATCCCAGACATCTAGTCAACAGTATCCCGTATGGTGAGATGCTGCGCCTAAGACGAATACATAGTAACAGTGATGATCTCAGGGCAGCACAGTCCGATTGCAAAAAGAGGTTTTTGGACAGGGGTTATTCTAATAAAATCATAGAGACAGCCATTATTAAATCAATGGCACTGCCAAGAGAAGAAATACTCAAAGACAAGGCAGAGGGAGAAGATATTTGTGCAGTTGAGGCAGCAACTGACACGAATTAAGACAACAAGGATAACAATGATTTTAGAATAATTTTGCAATATAGTAATCAATATAAAAAAGTGCAATCCATAATCAATCAAAATTGGTCCTTGATACTGAACGATCTGGTCATTGGATCACAAATATCTCAGCGAGCATTGATTACCTACAGCAGGGGACCATCCATGAGGGACCAGTTTGTAAAAACAAGTCCTGAAATAATTGAAGGAACAGGTTGGCTGCAAACCCACAAGGGTTTTTATAAATGCAAAACCTGTAAGGCATGCAAGCATGGTGAGAATAGAATTACTTATATAACACCTTTTAGCTCTAGAGAATACAGGATTAACAAACTACTAACCTGTAAAACAGATCATGCAGTCTATGTCCTCATGTGCCCCTGTGAGCTGAAGTACATTGGCAGCACAAAACTACAGGTACATAAGAGGGTGCTGCAGCATTTAAGGGCCATCAACAACCAGGATAATACATATCCGGTTGCAAGACATTTTAAAGAATGTCATCAATCGAATAGTAGTGGTCTAAGGTACTTCGCGATTGATGCTGTCCCCCCCAGCAGAAGAGGGGGCAACAGAGAATGCACAATGAGAAAACTTGAGACCAAATATATTCTTGAAATGGATACTAAGCAACCAAATGGTCTTAATATGTCTGAAGATTTGTACACTTAGTACATTTAGCGCCACAGAGCTGCATTGCAGAGAGGTGTAAAAAGGGGTGTGGCCTCTCTACACGTCTCTGCAACGCAGCCCCCTGGCGCATATTGGAGGTTCCTGGTGGGCTAGTTGGCCCATAGGGACCCTCAGGATTCAAGGGGACTTAATCCCCCAACTTAAAACGCACCACGGGGCGCGTTTGCACAGATGTCACCTCAGGCCCCGCCCCCTCCCTTCACCATTGTGCAAATATTCTTCTAAAATCATCCGAAATACGAATTCCGATTTACTCACCTGTTATCAGGAGAGACCTCAGTGCTGTATCTTTCAGCCCAGTACTGGTCCTGAAAAGTAATTTTAACCGTACTTACCAGTAACTTGAATTTCCTTCCATAGGCTAACATTGACTGGTTTCACTTGGAAATTCTTCTAAGTGTGGAGTTTTGGAACTTTAAAATATTCCTCTAAAATCAGCCGAAATACGAATTCCGATTTACTCACCTGTTATCAGGAGAGACCTCAGTGCTGCATCTTTCAGCCCAGTACTGGTCCTGAAAAGTAATTTTAACCGTACTTACCGGTAACTTGAATTTCCTTCATAGGCTAACATTGACTGGTTTCACTTGGAAATTCTTCTAAGTGTGGAGTTTTGGAACTTTAAAATATTCCTCTAAAATCAGCCGAAATACGAATTCCGATTTACTCACCTGTTATCAGGAGAGACCTCAGTGCTGCATCGTTCAGCCCAGTACTGATCCTCAAAAGTAATTTTAACCGTACTTACCAGTAACTTGAATTTCCTTCCATAGGCTAACATTGACTGGTTTCACTTGGAAATTCTTCTAAGTGTGGAGTTTTGGAACTTTAAAATATTCCTCTAAAATCAGCCGAAATACGAATTCCGATTTACTCACCTGTTATCAGGAGAGACCTCAGTGCTGCATCTTTCAGCCCAGTACTAATCCTGAAAAGTAATTTTAACCGTACTTACCAGTAACTTGAATTTCCTTCATAGGCTAACATTGACTGGTTTCACTTGGAAATTCTTCTAAGTGTTGATTTTTGAAACATACAAATATTCCTCTAAAATCAGCCGAAATACGAATTCCGATTTACTCACCTGTTATAAGGAGAGACCTCAGTGCTGTATCTTTCAGCCCAGTACTGGTCCTGAAAAGTAATTTTAACCGTACTTACCAGTAACTTGAATTTCCTTCCATAGGCTAACATTGACTGGTTTCACTTGGAAATTCTTCTAAGTGAGGAGTTTTGGAACTTTAAAATATTCCTCTAAAATCAGCCGAAATACGAATTCCGATTTACTCACCTGTTATCAGGAGAGACCTCAGTGCTGCATCTTTCAGCCCAGTTCTGATCCTCAAAAGTAATTTTAACCGTACTTACCAGTAACTTGAATTTCCTTCCAAAGGATATCATTGCCTGCTTTTTGCTGAAAAAGTTTCTAAGTGTTGATTTTTGAAACATACAAATATTCCTCTAAAATCAGCCGAAATACGAATTCTGATTTACTCACCTGTTATCAGGAGAGACCTCAGTGCTGCATCTTTCAGCCCAGTACTGGTCCTGAAAAGTAATTTTAACCGTACTTACCGGTAACTTGAATTACCTTCATAGGCTAACATTGACTGGTTTCACTTGGAAATTCTTCTAAGTGTGGAGTTTTTGAACTTTATAATATTCCTCTAAAATCAACCAAAGTACGAATACCAATTTACTCACCTGTTATCAGGAGAGAACCCAGTGCTGCATATTTTGGCCCAGCACTGACCCTGAAAAGTAATTTTAACCGTACTTACCAGTAACTTATATTTTCTTCGATAGGAATCCATTGTCTGGTTTTCAGCAAAAAGTTTCAAAGTGTTGATTTTTACAAACTACAAATATTCCTTAAAAATCACCTGTATGACTTAAACGCATTCTTTCAACTGTTTACAGGAGATGCACCAGTGCTGGATCCAGGATCCAACACTGAGTAAGAAAAAGTAACGATAACAGTTTTTACCTGCTAAGTGAATTTCCTTCCATAGGATAACATTGGTGATTCTATGAGAAAAAGTTTCTAAGTGTCAACTTTTAAAATACAATAATATTCCTTAAAAATCACGACTGTAACCAAAACGCTTTTACTCAACTGTTTACAGGAGATGTACCAGGACTGAATCTAGGATCCAGTCCTGTGGTTAGAAAAGTAATCCATAAAGTAACTAATTGCATTTAACTAGAAATTCACATTGAGCTGAATGTTGCATTGTGTTTGAAAATGTGTTGCCCATTGCAACAACTGTAACTACTGTACTTAAAAGTCTATTGCCTATGTGCAAAGTATTTAAACTAAAGTAATTCATTCTGAGAAAGTATTTTTTGTAATGTAATGTATAATGTAATTACAATGTAATTTAAAAAATAAAATATGTAAAAAAAATTGTTTCTAAAAATGTAGTAAATCAGTATGAAAAAAATTAATATAACAATTAATACATTTAAAAATTGTCATTTACAAAACCTTTGAAATTCACTGAAAAAACCGTAGGTATCAGGCACGTTATAGTTAGAAATTAGCATTTAAAAAACCTTTGAAATTCACTGAAAAAACCATAGGTTTCAGACACGTTATAATTACAAATTAGCATTTAAAAAACCTTTGAAATTCACTGAAAAAACCATAGGTTTCAGACACGTTATAGTTACAAATTAGCATTTAAAAAACCTTTGAAATTCACTGAAAAAACCATAGGTTTTAGGGACAGTTATAGTTACTTGGACATTGCACTCGTACAAAACCCGTGAAATTCCCCCGTTATAGTTAGTTCAGCTAACTATAACTCGCGCCCCGCAATGCACTGCTGATGACGTCACATATTACATCACTCATGACATGGTCAGTGACATCACTGATGACATCACTGATGACATCACTGATGACATCATCCACGTGATAATCTGATGCACCTCCTCACACCCTAATATAATCTTTGATACACCCACTCTAAATTACAGACTGCCATTCGCAAAACCATAGACACTCCAACACCAATAACTACATACCCACTCACTGATTCTTAGGTCTACACACACACATCCACTCACTCACCCGTACAGTAACTCATACTTACGGTCACTCAGTACAGGACTATCATATGCACTCTTACTCCTATATAGACACTCAAACAACGCCACTCATCCATAGAGATACTCAGACACCTAGTCAGTCATGCAAATAATTAAACACACTGCCATTTACTCACCTATACAGTTATACACACACCAGCTCACTTACTCATACAAATAGTAGCACATTGTTACGCTCTTATACAATCACTGATACAAGCACACACTCATCCATACAGCCACTATCACAATCACTCACTCTTGCTTATAGCTATTTATATACTCCAACACACATATATACTGCCTTTCACATATGTAGTTACTCACACATGTACCACTGGGACATACATTCACTCACTAACACACTCTTACACACACTTACCCACCCATACAGTCTATCACAGATGCACTCTTGAAACCATCCACCCAGTGAATTACCCACTCACACATCTATGCACAGAGTTGCACACACCCCTCCCACACAAACACTCAGGCACCCATACAGATACTCAGACAAGCATTCAATAACTCATATAGACACTTATTTAGCTATTCACAAACACATGCAGCCACTTACACAGCAACAGACAGACGGATACAGACATTCACCCAGATTAGTCACTAACCCATGCATTCAGTAAGATACGTTAAATCACTCACTTATAGAGTCAGTCACGCACCTACTAAATCATCCATACAGACACTTACACACCCACTCATTCTTCAATACGTCTTTTCCTATATATATTAAAAATATTTAAACTTTACAGAAACACACAGTCACTGGATGATGTCATCAGTGATGTCATTTGAGATGTCATCAGTGATGTCATCAGTGATGTCACTGACCATGTCATGAGTGATGTAATATGTGACGTCATCAGCAGTGCATTGCGGGGGCGCGAGTTATAGTTAGCTGAACTAACTATAACGGGGGAATTTCACGGGTTTTGTACGAGTGCAATGTCCAAGTAACTATAACTGTCCCTAAAACCTATGGTTTTTTCAGTGAATATATATATATATATATATATATATATATATAACATTAACAATATTTTGTTCAACTATATTAATGACATCGATATTTTTTTCAATATTTTTGTACTTGCCATTAATAAATATAGGAGGTAGATATTTTTGACATCGATATTTATAACACAATATTTTGGTATGGGGATATTTTAGGTGTCAATAGTCTGTCAGTGAACCGTGTGATGCATTTCAAAGTTGGAGGATTGTGGCTTTGAGCATGCTTGGCTTCCAGTACTACCTGAGTAAATGTGAATATTTACTTTGATTAATTTTGTTTCCTGCATTTCACACTTGCTTACGTGTGTCAATGGATTTGTATTCACCTTTCAAAGTCCGGTCTTTATTTTCACATTGCTGCACACTCATGCATGGGTGACCATTGCATAAACGTTTCCAAATGGGATTTGTGATTAGCACTTCTTTCAGATTTTAGCACACTGAAAGCTTACGCTAGGTGCATTACTCCCTATTATACTCGGTTTTGTAAATTGGACCGATTTTGTTGCCTAAAATCTCACCATAGTGTATCATTTCCCCCCCCAACAAAATTCAAGTGTTAGCTCTGCCCCTCTCCTAGGAGTCCCTTTTAGGTCTCATCTAAAGAACATACACATGCATAACAAGCAACATACACATAGAACACACCATGCACATACATAAAATACAACATACACGTCCACTACAGATGGCCAATCACTGCCCATGCGTAGCTCACGTGCCTGTCTTTTCTCTTCTTCAATACTGCATTTTCTGGCCCATCTGGAAGTTGAGAGGTGGAGGAAAGGGTACTAGTGGGACTAGCCTATCAAAAATGCGACTACAACTTAGACACTGGCATCTCTTATATTGCCATTGGATTTAATTTGATTGTGAGGGACTGGAAAGGGAGGGAGTATGAGGAGAAATAGGGGAAGTAATTGTTTTATATCTGAAAACATTTAACTTTGCTCCTAGAGCACAAACATTTAAAAATGCTGCACATTGTACACAATGTCCACAGAAGTAGCAAATTGTAGAGTGGTTAGTGTGGGCCACAGCGGTGGTGCCTGCCTGCCTCGTCTGCTGTTCTGGCCCAGGGGCCCGCACAGTGAGCAGGAAGACGCTGGGCCCAGGGGCCCACACAATGAGCAGGAAGGTGGTGGGATCAACCCAAAACACTTGGCTGAAAGCCATTGCCAGGACAGAACCTTTCCCACATCCTTCCCCGCAGCTTTTAACTAATAGGAGATGCGATGGTTGCAGCTAAAAAATGAATGCACTCCCCCTGCCTCTGCCAGGGTCATTATACAGGGTGCACAGGATCACACTGTGTGGTCATGCAGTGGTTACAAGGCACATTTTGACCCTGGATGGAAAATTCAGAAGGGGGTATAGGGATTATAAAGAACAATTTAGGAGGCATGGTATTGATGGTATGTGCCCAGGATCACACATTTTTTGTGAATGTGGGGGCGCAAATGTTTCAGAGGGTCTATTTTTTAGCATCTGGGGTGGGGGGCAGAGGTGTGGAGGGCATTCGGTAGTAGAAGCCATTATAGAGGAGTTACCACCCTGGGGTAGTGATTTTGTGAATGTTGGGTAGATGTAGTGCTTTTATTGCTGAAGCGCTAGGCAGGGGGCTCCCCAGCCTCCCCCCAAAAGAACACTATGAATGTGTTTAGGAGCGGATGCTGGGTCGCAAAAGACAGTGAGATAAGATGCACCTGGCATGGGGCGGTTTTCGTGTATCAGGAGGCAGTACAGACTTTGTGCCATGATTGCTGTGGCATGGGATAGCACTCTCTCCGGTGTGTGTGTTGGCAGATCGGAGTATTAGCTAATGAAGATAATGGTGCAGATTTTGTTGTGGAGTCGAGAAAAAGGGGGGGTTGGAGATGGGACCATGGTGTTTGTCTTCCCTCCTGTAGGGGCTGTGTCATTATTAGGCTCTGTTTGTGTGGCTTTTTATGTGCATCAGGGGATGCAGTTGTTGCTTCTGGCCCAGATCCTGGGATGCATGAGGAGTGTGAGGGTGTGACTTCAAGATCAGGGTTTGCTGGATTCCAGAGCAACTAGTGGGGCAAGGTTTGGGCTCAGTGCCGCAGAGCCGTCTGAACCTTGGGGAGGGTGCTTGCTGAAGCGGGGGGGAAGAGTGGTATTATACATTGCTGTAGTAAGTGTATTTTACAAGCCCCTTTTTTACTTACCTGGGTCTTGGTGGTGTCTTTCCCAGTATGATTTTGTTTCGTAGATGGCCCTAATTAGCAAAACAGCCCATTACCCTGTGTAGCCGCATTAAGTCGGGCTAGAATGTCACTGGCTGTCACTTTACAGGGAGAATATCATAAGAGTTGCAATCACCTTTCAACACACTGAAATGGACCCTGTCTTACTCACCTGGTACATTGCAGAACCGGCATACTGTGCCAGCCCATGGAGGCTGCTCAATCCTGCTAGAAGTCCCTTAGCTCCAGTGGAGAAGCCTGGAATACACCTCTCATCTGCTGCCCAGCTGGTGTAATGTTCTGACGAGACCATGGCCGGAGATTGGTGGTGCGTGACTGCCTTAGCAGATGCCCTGCCCTACACTGCAGGCTATTGCGCATAAATCAGTCGGAGTGCCTGACTTCCTGGACTGTGGCGCTGACCGTGATGTGCCGGGGGCTGGCAAACAACTTTAAACTATGCCGAGCCCATCTATGGTGATTGGGCAAATGAAATTACAATACTGAATACTCGTGAAGTGACGTCAGTGATTACCATGGGCTGAGCCAGCCCCCAAGTCTGCAGCAAGCTGTCAGCTAAGAGCTTTGATAGTCAGTGGAGGTGCTAAATAGTAGTGGTCTGCCAGACAGCAGAGGCTCTATAAATGCGTGACAATCGATTTTCAGTGCAGTGATGCAGACCACCACACTGAAATGCGTTAGTATGACCCCTGATGCATGGTACTTGGCTGAATTAATTTGTGGTGGAAAAATATCTCTGTCCCTGATTGGCATGTCACTCTTCTTCTTTTGCAACATCTCCCTCCAACAACAGCAAGGTGCCAATATTAGGAGAAGCTTGCGGCTTCCTTGCACGTAATCATCTCAAAATAGTAAAAACAGCTTTGGTCACCATCCAAACATGGCCGTCAGACATGCATGTTATTTTGTATTGCCAGAAGCAACTACACGCCCATTTCATTCAGGACATTGCAATATGCATGTATGGTACCCATGTTGGAAATGCTTGTTGTAGCTGCCAGGCCCATTAAACGTGAATTCTTTACTTCTTTGATCTGTATGGGAGGAGGGTCATCCAACTGTGAGAGTGTTTGTATGAGGACATGGTTGATGGGAGTATCACTAACATCCGGTTGTCATTGACTCTCCTGCATCACTGTAGGGTGACAGAAAATAGAGAGGCCACACTCACACGTCCAGCCAAAAGCCTCACTAGGGGTTTTTAGCCACCTCAATTAGTTTCATGACATCTCGAAGATGGAGCCAACTAGCCCCAGTTTCTGAATGACCAGAAACAAATGGAGTTCACCAACAGGCGGCTCATGTGCACTAGCTGTCATAAACACATTTCTCTAAAATTTTAATAACAGCACACATAATAAAAAAGCTTTACCATGGAAAGCTAACAACAAACAAACTCTGTTTGGTCCGCAGGTGATGGTGGCAAAGGTGTGATCTCACCTGTGATGCACCCCCTCTTGTCAGGTCTACCACCGCCAGTTCTCTCATGGAACCAAACTTCACCTCCTTTAGACAGCCATACTGCAGATGCCACTCTAGACCCTTTTGAGTTCCTCAGTCCTGAAGGACTGTTGAACAGTTCACATCCCCCGGGGTTGCCAGCATCTTCCTCTTACTCTTCAGAAGGTTTTTCTGAGGTTTGGGGGTGATCTTGGAGCCAGCAGAAAAAGGATATATTTATTGTCACTTCTTCCAGTCCTCATTTCACCCTTATCAGTGTCTCATGACTATAGATAATCTTCCATAGTGTCAGTGCATATGGGATGCAAAATGTGCTCCCCAAATGTCTATCTTTGACCTGTATCAGGTTGCCCATTTCCAAATGTGAATCATTGACCCAGCATTTCGGACTGTTCTTTTCATTTCACATTCTCACTGTGTTGCCATAGCCTTTTCATCAACCGTCTTCGAGCCCAACACTATGTAATGAGGGATTACGCCTGCCGCAACCCTGCCCAAGCACAGTTGCCTGGTCACCATCACGTCATGGTCTGAGGTGCCGGCTAGTACACCCTCAAAAAGGAGTAAATCACTTTGTCAACATTCTGATATTGTGCTAGGGCTATTCAGATCACTTTTGCAAGAGTTCACATGAACCTTTCAGGCTCCCCATAGCCCTGGAACCATTGAGGTGTCACTTTCCTATGCTAACGCAGAACAAATCCGCCATTTCTGGCCATGAAAAGGGAGCCCGTTGTCCATCCTGAGTTCACTGAAAACACCATGGATTGCCCTTACCGTCTCAAATTTGAGGACCACCTCTTGAACTGAGGTGTTGTTCACTACCACCACTTCCAGGTACTTTGAGTATTCATCGATGATTATCAGAGCATACTTCCCATCTTTCAGACTGCCAAAGTCAGTGCTTGCTTGGATCCAGGAAGACGTCAGAATGTGTTATGTGATTACCAGTACCAGTGGTTCTGGCCCACTTACTGCCTAGCAGACTGCCCATTTTTTTACAGTCCTCTCCACTAACGTATCCAACAGGAGAAACTGCACTTATGCTATTCTTTGTTTTTACCATCCCTTGATGACCAGCATGAGCCAGCTGTACTGCTTGCAATGCCAAAGTCTTGGGAATAATAATGCAATTCTTGCTGAGTAGGAAGCCTTCTGAGGAAAAGACTAGCTCAATCTTGACATTGTACAGGGAAGTTAAAGCCTGTTGTGTGTCTGAAGTACAAGCTGTGCGTTTGCCCATCAGCTATTTCTATTCTCTCGTTGGACAGCTAAGGTGGCCATTTATTGGCAATCATCAGGGTTGATGGCGGGTATGATATCTTCCAAGGACATCACAGCAGCAGAGAACAGAGTATTACTATCCTCACATATTCCTTAGTCTCCTGGCCCCCTTTCTCTTCTTCACAGGTTGTAGGCCTAGGATGCCTCGATAGGTAGTCAGCACAGTTGGGGGGCCTGAGAAATTATACTCTTGTAGTCACAGTATCGACTACTCGATCTTGGAAGGAGTTTTAGAGGAGGATCCTCGAAACTGTGGAATGCGAGGTTTGTGATTAATTCATACAGTGTGCCTGCACCCCTAACGGACAGCAACAGGTTCATGCTCATTTTGAGAGTAATGTTGTTCGGTTGCAGTAAGTGCCCTGCTGGTATGGACTACAAAAGCATAAAGCCACCCAGGATGCACCTCGTCTGAGGGTACAAGCACCAATCACATTGGATGAGTCATTATCGATCTGTGTCGCTTACTTGCAAAAGATTTTTCTGTTATGGGCGAAAATCCTCACCCATGCTTAGGTGGAATATTTCATCATAGGGTTTCTCCTCACACCACTTACCAGTATTTGAGGTGTGGCTATAACTTCCTCAGAAGGGAAGGAGCATTATGCAGAATGGTCACCGGATAGTCAATGGGTGGAAAACCTATGTGAGCTACACATGTGGGATGGTTGTGCTAAGTGTAGATGTGAGGGGAAATGAAATAAAATTATATAAGGAAGGCCTTGTGGAATTGCTGAAACTATGAATGGACCATTTAGTTTTACCTGAATGTGAAAGGTTATTGCAAGCAAACACATAGTGCTTTATCAATTTGGAGATTCAAAAACCTTTCCTGTGGCTGTGATGCTCCAATTCAATCAATCGACATTATGATATGTGAACATCTTTCTCCGTCTATCGTCCATTATGTTGAAAACCATTTTACCCAAAGCAGCTTTGTTGATAATCTCATGCAAGAAATACTTGGCAGCAGACTGCCATTTTGTTACTAATTTTAATAGTAGGTTAAGCCCTGGCTGCTTACCTACATGTTATCTTCAGTCAATAATTCAAATTCAGGCAAAGCCAATGTTTTCTTTCATCCTTCCAATCTCAATATCATGTAAATGTAACTCCTCTTATCTACGTAAAGCTCTTCGGGAAACAGAAGAGGGTGGGAGGGATGAGGAAAAGGATGCCAAATCGCATTCTCTGACCCAACTGAACCTCAACCTGGGCGGACGGCACGATTTGGAAAGGCTGTCTGAAAGGTTTCCGACCGACCGATTACGATGTGAGTTAGGCGTTAGGAATATCCCAATCCGAACCCGACTGCACTTGGAATAACCAAGCCTTATGTCTTTATGGGCCGCATTTCCGAACAACCGATTACGATGCTGGATTCAGACAGCCTTTCCGAATCATGCCATCCGACTGAAACCTGCAGTGGGAATCAGATTTTGGGGTCTGGTCTCAGGCTCCCCTGCACCCGAAGCCTCCCCAATCGGGCCAGTGGGGGTTCCCATGGGTCCCCCCTTACCAGCCATTCACAGTGTGGCAGGCACCAGGGGGAGCCCACCACAGGGTGCCCGATTTTCCCCAGCCACCCCTTTCTTCAATGGTAGACTATGCATTCGATCGGAACATAAGCTCCCATTGAAGTCAATGGGAGTCTGACCCAATCGTATCTGGAAGCATCCGGATGCATCGTAATAGGTCGGTCGGACTCTACCGATCCGAGTCAGTCGGACACCATTCCCAAACCGATTCGGTGGGAATGTTTTCCTAACCGCATGGTAATCGGGCCCTTGGTTGGAAAACACGTTCCCGATCCAATTCGGACAGAGCAAATGCCATTAGGAGGCCTTCCTAACTGCATTTGAATCGGGCCCTAAAATGACTATTCATGTCTAAATAATTTTTCAAAAATAAGGCGAAAGGAAGTACGGTTCTCTTTGATCCACAAAATAATGGATATTCAAAAGCCCTTTGCACAGTCCTTAACCCAGTTTCGCTACTTATTGGTTTAAGAAAATTCTTCAAAGGGGCTAGTGAAAAAGGGCACATAAATAATAAATGTGCTAAATCATGTGGACCTGCAGGTTACTTTGTAGCAATTCAGATAAACGTTAAAGTTATGAGTCAAGGCCATGTACCAGGTAGTCAGCTGATCCTGGTGAGGTTTTTCTAGAATAAAAAAAAACATAGGGGCATATTCACAAGGACACATCGCCGATTTAGCGACACTATACCGCCACGAAAGAGGCGATAGACCTATTGCCCTATTCACAAGCCTGCGCAAACAGCCGACATCGCCAGTTTACCTGCGATAGCTGCCGCTAAAAACATCGCCAAGGCTGACAGCGACAACTAACTCTAATCATATGCAGGGTAGGCGTTCCCGTCCAAAAACTCATGACAACACCACTTCGCGATATTCTCAACAACCAGCCAGATCGGCGATGCGGTCCAAAAACAGGTGATAAGGCGCTTTAGCAGCAGGGACTTAAGACCTGCTTTTTTCTGGTCTTAAGTAGGATGAAAACCTGCAGTATAAAGGGAGCCCAGCCCAGAGCCACATCTGAAGACCAACAGATGCCATGGAGCTACTAATCATGCAGCTTGGAGACCCAAGAGAGCCACAACAACCACCGCCACCACCCCCAGGGACCACCCCCGCACCCAGGACCACCCCCCCAGACTACTACTGAGGCAGCGCAGAACAAGACAGCGGACCTTCCGAAAACGCACCAGCCTCAGAGACTTAACGCCTGAGGATGACATTGCCCACTACAGGCTCAAAAGGACAACCATCCTCCGCATCCTGACCTACATTGCCTACAGGCTGACGGTACCAACACAGCGGACAACCAACATCCCACCGCAGACAAAGCTGCTGGCTGTGCTGCACTTGTTGGCCTCTGGTACCTTCCAACCAACAACTGCCAGAGTCGGAGGAGTCTCACAGCCAGCCCAATCAAAGTTCCTCACACCTGTCATGGATGCCATCATCAGCTTCATACCCCAGCACCTTCACTTCCCACACACTGCGCAGGAACAGCTGGAGACCAAGCAAGGCTTCTACGCCATAGCTGGCTTCCCACACGTGTTGGGGGCAATTGACTGCACACATGTCCTACTTGTGCCCCCTGCCGACACTGCACACAAGTACCGCAACAGAAAGCACACGCATCCCATCAACGTGCAGGCAATAGTGGACCACCGGGGACTGTCCACCAATGTCGTCGCCAACTTCCCAGGCAGTGTGCATGATTCCTACATCTTCCGACAGTCCATCATCAACCAGCGCTTTCAGGATGGCACCTATGGAAATGCACTGCTTGTCGGTAAGTACCAACAGAACACACCACACACCTCAACTCCACAATCATACAACTCACAACTGTGGGAATACACACGTAACAATATCACATACAACATGCCAACCAACATGCCCACCTACCAAACACAACAACACAAGGCACCTTGGTAACAGGGGCCAGACATGTAGACAAACCATCCACAAAGGCATAGCCCCTCTGCCACACAATTGCAGAATGTGGGGAGAGGTGGAAACCAAGAATGTGCGAAGGAGGCAATGGACCCATGAATAAGAATGTACACAATGCCAAGTGTGGCGGTGATGTGCTGGACAGTATTGAGTATGCAGAGCACAGACATGTCCATGAGGACATATACTGCTGGTGTTTGCAGTGTTGTGCACAGTGGACGCAACCATGTTACCTCAGGCAGTGGGGAAGACCTTGGACATGTAGCTATGTCGCACCCCCTGGAAGCGTAAGCGTAGTGGGCTGGGCCAGCGGACGCCAGTCCAGCGTAGGAGTGTGAAGAAATGGCCCGGGGCTCTGGGCGTGGTTCAGTTCTGGGCTCTGGGCGTGGTTCAGTTCCGGGCTGGCCACAAAAGTGACTATGGCGTGTGTCTCTGTTGTGGTGTCGGCGCCACCCGGCCCTTAATCGACAATGTTGCAATGTAGTGCTGTAGGGATTCTGCACATACACAGAACTATGCACAGCAATGCGGGACTTCGGTATACAGGGGCTATGCCTTCCTACAGCCTTAGTACCCACGAGCCCACGACCGGCTAGCTATAGTGTCCCACCTGCCCTCCTATACACAGATAGAGAAACAGGCATTAAGACAACGAAGAACACAACACACACCTAATCACTCAGGGATTGTGGTAACAGGTCATTCCCTTTCGCTCAGACTCTCATACTTATCCACAACAAGAGATTGAGAGTCACTGAGTTGGTTTAAAATGTTTATTTTAACTAACGTGCTCTAAAATGCAGTATACGAGCCACTACTAAAATCAGAATGCATAATACAAACATTGTCAGCATTGTAGCAAGTCCATACATTATAAAAGGAGAAATCATTGTATATTGATTCTGGAGACAGGCCTATAAAACCTACTTTCCCTCCCCATGGACGGGAAAAATAAGATGATATCATAGAAGTTCTCTGGGTTTGTATAGCGGACCCCATTCCTCTAAGACATAGATCGTGTCTCTACATCACAGCTCCATACAGCTCTTCATTCTTGAAAAGTCTCTCCTCAAGTGTGTCTGCGTGTAACATGCATTCTCCTAATATAAAAAAAAGGTGTGTGTCCAACAAACAACAGCTGCAGAGTATGTTTTGTCTATGTGCTAGGGCCTGACCAGATCAAAATAACAAGGGACGGTGTTGTTTGACCTTGCTCACGATGTTCAGACTAAACTCCAGGAACAAGCAGGGAACCAGCGCAGCCAGCGGGTCGCAGGTGACCAGCAAACACATTCTTGCATAAGAATAAGCCTGTAGTGTCGTGTGCAAAAGCAGCATCATGGCCTCCAGACCCATTCTAATCTAAAGATACCAACGGGGTCCCTTAAATCCACATGACACCCTCCCCCTGGCCAGGTTGCAGAAGAATAGAAAAAACAAGGTCCAAGTCGCAAGCAGAGTCAAAGCACTGAGCATAGCAGGGGCAAAGTTCCAAAAAATCAAAATCATTATAAGGCTGATTAGTGGTAAAATACGAGAAGAAGAAAAAAAATAAAAATGTCTTGTTGAACATTAATCATTGGAATCATATGAGATCCGCTGAACCTTGGAAGGCAACTTGTTCCAAAAGACGGTCCCCCCTCCTCAGAGACAAGGAGGGACAACATCCAATTCAACAACTCGAAGGAGCATACGTGCTCATCATAATCCATACCATCAAAAAGCATGGTCGTACATCCTGTATCGTACTCAATGTAGCTGTGGTGCAGCAGGCGCGACGCCCCTTCACAGATGTCCGATTGTGCCAGCACTCCATTCACGGCCGCCATCAGCATGCGGGTACCAGTTGCACATGATTGATCATGACGCAATAGGGGCCACAGCAACAGGTCGTAATCAGGGCAAGGCCGTATGGCGTTTGAGAGGCACAAATCCAAAGCCCAGGAGAAAGGACAGTCACGGCACCAAAAAACTGGATGGACGCATGTAAAGTATGCGTATCTGTAAGTCACATTGTAGGCAGCAACCACAACAGCCATAGGCAGGCAACCAAGGAATTCCTGCAATCGGCTACGGTACAGCTCCAGCTGGACCGGACGATCGACTGCCACATGAAGGACAGCCATTACGAAGTAGTAAAACAAGTACCAGGACAGCACCAGCGAGCAAGAGGATCAACGGCAAGCCACCAAAAGCGCTGGAAAAAATGGAATGAATAAAAGCCGGAATTACACCAAATATCATTTGAAACAAGGACACAAGACCTCAGCCCACCAATTTAAAAAAAGGTGCAAGGCCTTCTGTGTCAGAAACATTGAATATTTGGTGTATCAACTCCCCAAAATGTAGTGGGAGATTGGTATTTAATAGGGATTGTATTTCACTTGATGTCCGAGCAACCTGTAGCTCGAATGTTTCACGGGCCGAGGTCAAGGCAAGTTCATGTTGGAATAACAGTGCTTTGAGCCTACTTATTTGGTTGAAGCTTGCTTTCATAGCGGGAACAGAAGGCCACAGAGAGCTATCAGCAATGCCATGCAGGGGTGGAAACAGGATGTTGCTGCAAGAGGGACACCGTTGCCGATACACATGCGTGTGCCGAAGCCATGCCCCCATGTGCAGCTGTGATCAACGCATGTCTGCGGTCCTCGTTGGGAATCAGCTGATCCTCAACGGAAGGAATTGTCACTGTCGGAACTTGTTCCAGGGACAATTGGTATTTATATCTGGACGGAAACCCCTGTGGGTATTTCGTCCCGTCTCTGGTAGCCGCTATGGCTGCCAGTATGTCGGTATCGACTTTTATCATAGACCTTGTGACTGCTGCTACTGAACAAGTGGCTACTGCATTACTGGCTGCCTTGTCCGCCAGAGTGTTGCCTACAGCGTGTGGTCCCACGCGCTGATGGCCAAGAGTATGTATTACATGTGTAAGTGGCAAGCCCTCTTTGAGAGCCGCCACTCATACGCCAAAGCGTTTTATGCTTGATCGTGTTACCCACATGACATGACATGACAGTGGCATGCACCCGGAGGGCGGGCTCGCCCCAATGGAAAAATAAAGGAGCGCTCGGGGTCTTGGCTCATACATGCCAACTGTTGTGTGTGTATCTTCATTTACGCAGCATAAGCCAAAGGCCTAGCCTCAATCGCAGCATGAGTTCAGCCAGGCCTGAAATCCACATCTGTGTCCGCCCTATCCTTACCATGGGCCTACACACACGTGGTCACCCACCTTCAACGGCCAACATTACAGTGTTGTTGTCAGGCTTGCGGACATGCGCAGACAGGCATGACAATGGTGTGCCGTAGGAGAGCAAGTGATGCAACTGCGCAGCGCACACAAGTAAATCGGCTCGGGGGAAGGGACGAGCAGCTGTGAGACTACGTAATACACATTGATCCCGCACATTAGCCAGAAGCAATACATGGCAAACATGAATCCCAAAGTCGCACAAATCGCACACCACAAACTTGTAAGTCTGCCAACACAGCATGCTGAACCACCAATTTACACTAATCTCATTTACCTCTCACATGTGATCAAGGATATGCACTCTGCCCGAGGATGATGACACCCCTCCGAGCTCCGAACACCCCGGCCCAGAGGCAGCACAATGTGGCCCACAAACGCACCAGGGTCATGGTTGAGCGCACATTTGGCGTGTTAAAGTCACATTTCAGGTGCCTGGACATCACAGGTGGAAGACTCCTGTACAGCCCGAAAATAGTGTGCAAGATGATCATTGCATGTTGTGTATTGCACAACATATGTGTACGCACCAATGCCCCATGGATCCAAGTGCCAGATGCACCGGACGATGATGAGGAAGATGAGGCAGGTGGACCACACCCCACTGCAGCTGCAGCAGGAATAGCCTGAAGGAACACAATCATTAGCAATTTCTTCGCATGAGCACGTCACATTGTGACTGTCCTTAGTAATCATGGAACAGTACAAAATGACCACATGAACAGCATGTGCAATTAAATTCATTGCAACACACATTCCCTGTGTGCATGTCAGTCCTCTGCATTAGCACATCACTCTGACAAGTGTAAGTGCAACATTAAGTGCTAACAATCTCACAATTAGCATATAGATGGTGGGTATGTCACCTCTGTACACAGACGCTGTTTAGGGTGTCACGTATTCAAAATGCCATTTCAGGGTGTCAAATGTGGTACGTAATCCCACTCATCAGCGTATCACATGTGTACAATAACATGACATGAAGGCTGTCATTGGTGTTCAAAAAAAGACAACAGGGTGTCATTTGGGGTCAAATATGACATTTCGGGTGTCATTTGGGGTCAAATATGACATTCCGGGTGTCATTTGTGGTCAAATATGGAATTGCGGGTGTCATTTGTGGTCCAATATGGAATTGCAGGTGTCATTTGGGGTCCAATATGGAATTACGGGTGTCATTTGGGGTCAAATATGGAATTGCGGGTGTCATTTGGGGTCAAATATGAACCCCCTGATGCAGAGATGCACCCTGTGACTCAAGTCCCACAACATGTGCAACATGGACGTAAGGGGGATGGGGGCACAGTGAACACCTCAGCAACATGGGAGATGCACACCAGCCAAAGAGCCAGCAGGAATACCTTGCGTGGAACACACCATGGTGTCCCCTGTACATATGTGCCATGTACAGATCACATGTGTACACGGACGTCATCCATCAATAGTAGTGAACAGTGTCAGCTAACAGATGCAAGGTGAGAAGTCACGCGCCTCCTCACAGCTAGCTGTACACATCACTGTCGGACTGCAGCAAAACACCACTGCTACATCAGAGCATGTAAAATTGACCGTGAGGGCATGTACATGGCTGGTTAGGGTTCAACAGTGCCGGAAGGCGAAGGAGTCACTTCCTCCCCCCAAACCCACATCACTTTTCCATAATGCAAGCAGACGACAGATTAACATTAGGGATGTAAGCACGTTTGTCTGGACTAGAAGGCGGTAGCACATCTGCACCTCCGACCTTGGAAATGCATGCGCCCGGCCCCCTCTGAGAGATACCATAGCAGCTGATGTCGACTCCCACACTAGGCACAGCTCTCACCAAAGACCAACGTATACACACCCCACACACAGAAGTCCTTGCTCGCAGTTCTCATGCATGGAATGACCATCACACTTACGCACAGACCATCCCAGGAGTCCAACCGCTGCACACTCAAACAAGTCATTGCTCCGAGCTGTGGCATCCACATAACTTAGACTTAGGCTTTTTTACACACAGCCCTATTTCCTACATTGACGTTGGTCTAAGTTGGGAAATTGCGAGATTGTTGTTTGGGAGCAATGAGGCCACAGCTAGTTCACACATTCCCAGTCATCTCACTGCCTGTCTGGGTCACGGTCAAACATGCGCATTGTTAGCAGTTCCCAGGGGGTACCTTTTTTTGGAATCACTGCCCCTACATTCATCCATACTTTCATACTTGCTTGATCATAGACATGACACATCTGTGTGAATTAGAATGTTTTGGTCCCATTCTGTGGAGTGTTGAAGCTGGACCAGTACATGGCCATGCACACCCCACTTTGCATTGTTGCCCCGTGGAGGGCCAGCCTTGTGCATGTGCATGGGTTTGCACGTGCATGGGTTTGTTGTGAGATTGGTGATGTGTGGAGAGGGCCCCCTCTGGGCACATTGTCCACGGGGGCCTACTTGCTGTTTCTATGAGTGCTGCAGTATGCCAAGGAGATCAGGGACATGATCCATAGTCATTGTGGGTGTGCACTGTGCTATACTTAATTGTGCATGTGTGCCGTTGTGCCCATCTCCCCCCGTTCCCCCAGTCCCTGGTCGTTACTCACCCTGTTGCTGTTGGGTCAGGTCATGTTGAGCAGTGTCCGGTCCCCCAACTCCTGCCACCGTCTCCCCACTGATGACTGTGGACACCATTTCCTCCATCTCATCCAGCTCCTGCTGGGGCGCTGGACTCCCACATCCAGTCTGCATTGCTGCTTTACGGTTGTTGTTAGCGAGTTTCAGCTTGTTTTTGCACTTCACATCATTCCGGCGCTTCTTGCAGTCGTCCACTTCCCTTCTCTTCACTCTGACGGCATTCACCTTGGCCAAGATGGACTGCCATATTGCATTTTCAGTTGCCAATGACACAGTGGAGGTGATAGACAGTTGTTGGTGGTGTTCTATCACCTCTGTAATCAGGATCTTGTTTTCCTGCGGACTGAATCCCGGGTTCCTCTTCTTCTTCTCCTTGCCCTTCTCCTTCCCCGAGGTCCCTGGCTGGTCCTCCGGGGGGTTTGTGGGGTTCTGGTTCAGCTCTGTAGTTGTTCTAGCATCCTCCATGGTGCTTCCCAGTTGTTTGGGTGTGGGTTTGGATTTCTTTCTTTTTTTTGTGCAGCTTTTATGGTGATTTTTTCCGCCTGACGTGGGAATTGCAGGCCTGGCGCTGCTTATCGCTGATGTTTTTATCGCTGTTGGGCCCATTGCCACTTTTTTCATGTTCGGGTTTCCTTTTTTATCGGCGTCCCGGTGATTTTATCGCGGACATTTGACGCGTTATCGGGACACTTTCGCCTGTTGCCGGCGTGTTGGGATTACGCCGTTAATGCGGCGTTGGTTTCCCGCGATAGACGTCGTTATGTGAAATTGCGTCAGCCTAGGTTGGCGATGATTATCGCAGGTTCTTGAAAATATCCCCCATATTCTTAAAACCATTGTAGGCTTTAGCTGCTCTATATGATAGCGAGATAGCAAGATATTTAAAATTATGCTTATTGATTGAACTGTAGTCCCGTCACTTATTCTCTGGTAGTCTTCACAGATTTGTGATAGTAATGAGATCTTTTGAAGTGTAGTATTCACCCAGTTAGAGATGCTCTGTAGCAACTAAGTTTAAGCAATGACTTGCCAGAGTGCGATTATCAGCGCTGGTTAGAGTAGCAAAAAATTGCAACTGTGCAATTTCAAGCCTTTTTTGTAAGGAGCATGATCCCAAAACAAGGCGAATGGCCTGTATACCCACCTTGCATGGTAACGCAAAAACATGTCTCCATGATAGTTCCTCTATTGCCTTCGTCTAAAGCCTGCTTGTACACACAGTATTAATTTGAGGTAAGTTGCTGAATTTTCAGGAGAGCACAAAACGTCTCTCGCAAAAACTTTGGATGCCACATCGAAAAGAGACATAACCCAATAGTTGATGGGAATGCTAGCTTATCCCCTCTCTCTAATGTAAGGGCAATAAATAAACCAAATCATCTATCTGGGGCCCTTTCCATGACCACACTTTGCTTCAAATAAGGGCAGAGAAATATTTCTCATGCTCCAGCATCCTTTTTTATAAACAATATGTGTAAGGCCATCTGAGCCAGCAGACCTACTAGTTATTAAACTAACTATTATTCTTCCGATTTCTGATTCACTGAAATTTAGCTCCTGTCCATTTGTTACAGCAGAACGTGCATACAAAGAAGCTAAATGCACTTCCGAATGCCACCTGGAAGTGATCATTACCCCTCCTCGGTGAATGGAATCCTTTGGACACATGTTGACAAAATAGTTCAGTATTATTTAACTGAAGTGTCCTAACCATGTAGACTGTTAGCCCTGACCACGATTGGCGTAGTATTCCCCCTGATGTTTTCCCTTCACTACCATGTTTTTGCTAAACCCGTTTCTGTTGTCATTAGGAATATGCATACTTATCTCTGCTAAAAAGTGTGTTTCTGCTTTCTCCCTTAAAAATGGTAAATGTAGCCTAACCATAATGGACATATTTAATTTACTTATAAGTCTCCAGTACATGGTACTACAAGTACTCAGGGCCTGTAAATTAAATACTACCAGTAGGCTGCAGCACTCAGTGCACCAATCACTAAAGTAGCGCTGTAAACTATGTCTCAGGACTGCCACTGCAGCCTGTAGTGCAGTTTTCAAACAGCCATGTCGACCTGGCAGAATACATCTTTTGCCAGGCCTAAACCTTGCCTTTTATTAGTTAAAAGTAACCCTCAGGGTGGAACGTAAAGGCTCATAGGGCAGGGTGCATGATATTTAAAAGGTAGGACATGTGTACTTAAGTTTTGCATGTCCTGGTAGTAAAAAACTCCTAAAGTTGTTTTTTACCTTAGTAAGGCATACTTCTAAAGACTAACACTGGTTACCTTATTACACCTAATAAGTAATTAATTCAGTTTGAGAGCAGATACAGTAATTCTTATTCCACTCATTTGAAATATAATTTAAAATCCCTTATAAATGTAAAATCACCTTTCAAATTACTATTCTGAATCTGACACTGTTAAAAAATCTGAGTTTTTCTGCCTAAAACAAATCTGCCATTCTGCAAGTGTCCAGTGATAATGGCTCTCTTGTGGTGTGATGTGTATTCTTTCAGATAGGAGACAAAAGGGCTTTGGTTGTGGGGAAGAGTGTTATTTTCCTGAGCAGGATGGCATGGGGGTTTTACTCAGCCCTCCCCGAGCTTCACAGGTTAGGTAGTCTGAGGACTGTGCACACCCCCTTCCGGACTTATGCCTGCCATGTCACTGACAAATGCAGCGACACCTGTCCCTGCCCGTCCTGTGGGGAAACAGCCATCATATCGCATGCGTTACAATGCATGTGATTACCATCGCAGTACCATTACAACGCAAGTCGTTACAACGACTTGCTCTAGGGGGCGTTCTAAACTAAGGAATAGTATAATTTACTATTCCAACACCTTCCCTACTGTTGCACACACTGGAGTTGGAATGGTAAATTATACTATTCCAAAGTCCAGCGCAACCCCTAGAGCAAGTCATTGTAACGACTTGCGTTGTAATGGTACTGCGATGTAACAATGCAGTCGTTGTAACGACTGCGTTGTAATCGCATGCTTTGTAAACGCATGCGATGTAAAGGGCTATATTCGTCCTGTGTTACCCTAGATAGATTGAAGCCAGACCTAGGGGTAGGGGAAGAACAGACCAGAGCCAGTTAGGGTTAGATTAAGGGGTAACCTCCAACCACAGCCTGACACTGGGGATAAAAGTGGCACCTCTCATAAGAATACCCCTGGACCTGTGAATATTCAGAAGAAGGGCTGCCTTGCTGCCTGAAGAAGGAAAGAATGGACATGCTTGCCTTGAACTCAGGATCACAGAAGTGACTGCAAGGGCCAGTTGGCTGAGCTCCTGTTGAGCGACAGGGACACAACAAGCTTCCAGAGGCTTTATGTAATGTAATGTAAATTTGTACTTGTAAAGCGCACTGCCACCCCAACTGGGGCATCCTGGCGCTATACGCATACCGCTGTGGAACCCTTCCTGGCTATTCCCTGTGAAATGTCCACTCCTGGGCACCCCCAAGGTGAAGCCAGGCATCCCAGCGCTGGTGGGGCCGTTGTGGAGATTAAGCAAGCTATTGCCCAGAGTTGCAGAGTGGGACCCATGATTAGAATAGGCACCGAGGCGAGAATTATCAGGTCCGAGGAAATTGAGTCCAAGACCCACCGAGGCAGGAATTGAACCCTGGTCCCGGGCCAGATCTCTGCATCAGGGTCTGCCGCTCTAACCATTGAGCTACACTTCTCCACTATGTGTATATTTATATATTTATATGTAACTGCCCAGCTGACCAGCGCCAACTGGAACTGCCTGAGCCATTCTGATGGCCTCTCATGGTGTGAGTCCTGTTCCCCAAGAGGAGCCCCTGGCTGGTGTCAGTGTGTACTCCTCCTGCATAAAAACTGCAGGAGCTGGACTCCATGTGAAAATCTGGAGGTTCTGAGCTCTTCACATTAGCAATGACCGCCTGCGTTCTCTACCAACGTGAAGCTCCTGCTCTTCATGTTAGCCAAAATGCCCTCTATCTCCTGTCAAAGCTAATCTCTGACCAGCATCCTGCTTTCATGGCAACAACGATCTCGCAATCCTCACCAACACATAACTCAGACTGGGGCTCCTTCTTTGAAAATGGACTGTGTTAACAGGTAAACTTTCCCCCAGAATGAACGTGGTCCCTGTATCCAACCCGCGCTCCGTTGCAGCCAGCCTGAAGTTTTAACCTTGACCTGGTCCGGTGCCAGCAGGTAACCACGATTGGGGCTTTGTGTGTTTTGGTGCTATTTTTACCTGAAAGTTTAAAAAATCATAACTCTAGTTTTACTTATTGGATTTTTGTTGTTTTGATGCCATTTTATTTAATATAATTTGCACTATGTTTCGAAATTGTGTTGGGATATTTCTTGGGTAGTGTTTTTACTTTATTACTGAATCAGAATATCTTTATTCAGGTGCAGAAAAGCATCAATAAAAGTAAAAACATTTCATGCACATTAAAAACAAAGCATACAGGATATTAAAACAGTTAATAAATGGATTATTCAATCATAATGATACAAATTATGGTCCTCATTTAAGAGGTTGTGGCGCAGGGCAGCACTGTAAACAATCTTGCTGCGCTGCCCTGCGTCAAAAGAAAAGAGCAGGAATTTGCCGTATTTATAAGATACCATTTTCCCCTGTGCTGGCGCACAATTGTCTGCCATGCGCCAATGCATGCACCCTTGCACCACTGTGCAAGTGTACCTGCATTGCAGGTCTGATTGATTTTGTGGAGGAACCCAATCAATCAGGGTTTGTAAAGCCTGGCTACTCACCTGTGAAGGTCTCAAGGCACTGGGGGGGGGAGGGGGAGCAGGAAGGGGGCTGCTGATCCGTCTTTGTGCTGGGGTTCAGCTGAAGAGCCAGGTCTTGAAGTCCTTCCTGAATTGGGTCAGCGACACAGATTGTCTGAGGTGGAGGGGCAGGGTGTTCTAGGTCTTGGCGGTGACTTAGAAGAAGGATCTCCCTCCGGTTCTAGTCTTGTGGATCCGAGTGATGGTGGCCAGGGCCTGTTTGGCGGCGCAGAGGTGTCTGGTGGGTATGTGTAATGAGAGGCGGTGGTTCAGGTAAGCTGGTCCTGCGTCATGAAGGACTTTGTAGGTGTGCGTGAGGAGCTTGAAAGTGATTCTTTTGTTGACTGGGAGCCAGTGGAGTACCTAAAGGTGTTCGGTGATGTGGCTGCAGCTAAGGATGTTGTGGACCAGTCTGGCTGCGGCACTTTGAACATTCTGTAGTTTCCTGAGGAGTTTCTAGGTGACGCCAGCATAGAGTGCGTTGCCGTAGTCGAGTCTGCTGCTGATGAGTTTGTGGGTGACCGATTTTCTGGATTCGGTGGCGATCCATCTGAATGTCTTTTGCAGCAGGCTAAGCATGTGGAAGCATGATGAGGAGATGGCGTTGATTAGGGTGCAGTGGCAGACGGTGTCAAAGGAGGATGAGCGGTCCAGAAGGATGAGGGCTGCGGTTTCGCCCCAGTCGAGGAGGGAGCAGACATCGTCGGTGGCAGAGAGAAGTGCGCACTCAGTGCTGTGGTTGCTTCGGAAGCCAGATTGGGAGATGTTCAGAAAGTGGATTGCTTCAATGAATGAGTTGGGCATTGGTGGCCTTCTCGATGACCTTGGGACACCTTCCTGAACAACATCAATGACAAGGGGTGATTTCCTGCAGCACACATAGAAAATGGAAAAAACGAGGAGAAATGAAGACATTTCTCCTTGTTGTGCCTCCCTAACCACACCGTTGGGGTGGCGTTAGATTGTGACGCATTCCCAGGTTTACAATTTTTCATAAATCTGAGAATGCTTCTGATTTCATGGAACGCCCCTTTCACGCAGTGTTCTGCGTGAAAGGGGCACATATTTACAAGGTCATGAAAAGCCACATAAAGTGGCTTTATGTGGCCTTGTAAATATGCCGTGGCCCATTGCGCCCTGTATAAATACAGCAAAAACAGTAATACCAGCTTGATTAAAAGTTCATTGTGCCTCTGGCCCCGACAGCAAATATCAGAAATGTGTGCAGACTAACCTCATCATCTGATATTTGTAGCAAAAAGTTAAAAGCTAGCCTAAATTAATTTATATTGCACCGTTTGATAAGCTGTATTAAAAAGTGCTTAGTATATCTTGCAGAAAAATTACAGAATAGTGCAAAGTGGAACATAGACTGTCCAGACTTACCATCACAATGGCAGGGGCTAGTATCAAGGTTTTTATGAAGGCCCAATGGGAAGCACAGTAAATATTTTATTGTATCCGCTCTGAGGTGGAACAAAAAATTGCTTTCCGAGTGCCCCTCATGCTAAGAAGATAATCAGCTTTCTTTCGGCAAACTATGGGTAGGGGCAGCCCATGCTCGCTTGCCTTTAACCCTCCTCGCTGTACAGGGAACAGTAATTCACAGGCGATAGACAAACATTAACACTGTTAAGCCTGACTGTTTTTCTGCCAGGCTACCAGAGAGTTAAGCACACATTTATTTAGTGACTTTTGTGTTTCGCTCTGACAAGGATTGTATTTATTACTTGACTGGTGCTCTCAAACCTCTCAACAAATAACCCAGTTGCTTACTTAAACCATAGCCTGATCCCTAAAACTGATCTTTTCCCTCGCTAATTGCTTTTACTTTTTTTTACTCAACACAGTAAGCTATGCATCCATATTTGGTTCCTCTCTTAAATAAGATCTTAATGTACATTGAACTTTCCAATGCATTCTGAAGTCAAACCAATTTAGTGGAGATCCCAAAGACTTAATATCATATCAACTAATCATAATTCAGTGAATTTTTTTAATCTATAATCTAAAGGTGTGAATTTCCTAGGGAACAGTATAACATAACTCTGTTGAACCATATTTAATTCATGAAGTACTTATCCGAATATAAATAATCTTCATTATCTTTGATGACTAGACCTCTCATTGCAAGAAAGTAGTATCATTAACTTTTTCAACCTCACCCGTAATGCCAAAGTGCACCTTATTGGGAAATGGTCCTACGAAACCAATCTACTATTCTAAATAATAGCAGAAATGTAGTAAAAGCACAAATTCTTATATACATATAATCAATTGAGTGTTTGATAGCACTTTTAATAAATGTTTTATGAGCTGGCTGATCATCACTTAAAACACCATTTAGCATTACCAATCCAAAATTAAATAGGCACTTTTATAATTCTACTCCATGTCTACATGGCTTTTCTATTGAATAAGAAAGATGCAAGTCCTCAAATTTTGTGCTGGGATCCTATGCTATCTTGCCCAAAATCGTTGGGCCTGATTCACAAAGATAAGTTACACTTTTTGAGCATGTTTACATTTTGTAGTAAGTTTACTACTATCTGTATTCACAAACTCTGAGTGCAAACACTACAAAACTGTAAGTTACATGTCTCCACCCACAGAGTAAAGCAATTGGTTTACTCTTGTGTCAGGAACAACCCTTCCTAAACCGTTCCCTGACCCTACATAAATCCCTCTTACTCCTCCCTAATTACATCCTCTTTAATAGCAAGTCTACCCCTTTTCCCACCCACTTCTCCGTGACCCTCCCACATTTACTATTAAATTCTATGGTTAAATGTGCGGAGACTCCATAGTGGGGGTGCCAAACTCCACACAGATAAGTATAAGCAAAACTCACACTTTGTAGTACATTTTGTAGTATGTGTTGTACTACTTTGTGTTTAAATCAGCACCCACTAAAGAGTGTTGAGACTACTGATACCTGTGTGTCTATGTGTGTGTATTGCTTCAAAGCACTGTGAATAACAGCTAATTGTTAATGTGAAGGAACAGCCTATTGTGAGGACCGCACCCTGCTACGTCTGGTATGTGTGCCTTGCTTGCAGTGCTTACTAACTGCTACTATACAACAACAAAGAAAGACAAATAAAACATGTAGCCAGTATATTGTTTTATTTGGATTTGACCTCCACAGAAATTGTTATTTCAGAAGTACTCTGCTGAGGTACTTTATTTCCAAAGTTGTTGAGTCAGCCACAGGTTATTAAATTGTGGGACCAAAAGCAACTGCCTTGTCAATGAAGAACAAGGCCTGATGAAAAGCTGAAGGGAACACAACATCAGAGCAATTGTTTATGTGCTATAAAATAATTTGTACCACAAACCCAGACTTGCCAACTGGCATAATCTCATCACATGCACATCTATATGATACTTTTATGGTCAGCAGCAGTTGGTCTAGAAGAACAATATTTGTAATGGAACAGCAAAACCTCAAGTCCCAGCATGCAGAATGCTGTTGGATAAACAACCAGTACCGGGAAAGAGGTGATCCTGCTGATAATGGGACAGGGGGCAAGTCTGCAAAATATGGGGCTGATTTAAAGTTTGGCACAGAGGGTAACTTGTCGTGACAGAGTACCCTCTGCACCAAACAGATGGTCCACCTACCTGATCTACAGTGAGGCAGACCTTAGGTACGGCTGCTCTAGTTCCATAGCTAATATACTCCTCCAAAGGCCTGCCGGTTTATTGGCTGTTGGCGGTTCAGATATAACACCGTCCGCATGATTTGGTAAAACCATGCTTTAAGGGACAGTAAAAAATAAAATAATGACCCCCACACCTTGGGAGATAACTCCTATAGGGTGGGGGGTCATTACATTTTCCAAAAACAAACCCTCGCTTTCAGAGTTTGTTTTTTGAAAAGGTGCAAAAGTTTGATAGGTTGCCATCAGGATTGATGGAGCCATCAGTCAAACTTTAATAACAATGACAGTAACCATCTGTGAGAAATAAGGACCTGTTTGATGTGTTCCCTCACTTTTTGCCCCTATTTTGACTACTAGATGCTGGTTTTCTGACTCTGATTGTGCCCGGGTTCTGCTAACCAGACCCAGGACCTGTGCTTTTATTAAAAATACATGGTTAGGTATAATTATAATTAGCAATAACAGACACATGTAAGTCCCTAGTATATGATAAGGCAAGGGGGATTCAAACTACCTATAATTCCCTAGTATATAATAGGGCAGGGAGGTTTAGAGGCCCAGTAGATTTTCTGCACTGGAGTGTGCACTGCTGAGTTGCCTGCTGTCATTTTAAAAGCCAGTCCTGCCTTGCGGCTGCTTTTAAATTGTAATTATATTCAAATTCAACTTTGGAATTAAAGGTACTTCCAAAGTAGTAAACTTCCTTATTTTTACATATAAGTCACTCGTAAGGCCTCCCCTAGGTGCCAATGGGGTAGGGTGCCTTGTAACTGTAAGCAGGGACATTATTAAAGATGTTTTATAAGCCCTGGTGAGGGAAAAAACTGCCAGTTCCGTTTTTTCCTATTGTAGTGAATAGCTCCTTAGGTTAACATGGAGATATGTTATTTCAGTATAAATATTGACAGGAGTCACCTAAAAATATACTTCAAGGTATCTAATAATAGCTAAGATGAATCCAACAATGCGGCACTGTTAGATTTATAATAACTATTACAGAAAATAAGTTCTAACATTTTCTTTCCTTTGTGCCAAAGTCCAGCTTTCCAGCTGCTGTCTCCTGATTGGCCAGTTTTATCCCAGGCTGAGCCAGAGCTGCTTGATGAGGTGTAAAGTGACCTGTCCGATTAGACAATGGATTTCCTGTGGGTGGAGAACTTTAGCTGCAAAAGCCAAAGGGCAGGAAGAGGGTGGGAGAGCAAAACTGATTTTCAAAGGGAG
Organism: Calotriton arnoldi; assembly: GCA_963921515.1. Classification (NCBI taxonomy): domain Eukaryota; kingdom Metazoa; phylum Chordata; class Amphibia; order Caudata; family Salamandridae; genus Calotriton; species Calotriton arnoldi. Next base: position 1,525,583 of record CAWUFW010001538.1, read on the forward strand.
AATAACAGTTTGGGACCAGCACAGGCTAACCCCCACATCCTGCAACCCCAGCCACACAGAAGCCTCAGTAATTACATTAGTCAGGGGTTTGGAAGGGGTGTGTTAATGAAACTTAGCCACAACAGTGGGTTGTCTTAGCCAGATCTAACCCCAAAGGAGAGACTTTTTCCATGTTGGATTTGGAGAGAATGGAGCTTTCTGGGACAAGAATATGCCACACTTTGGAGGAAGTTGTCATACACCTGGGTTGCACCATGAATCCCATTGGTCAGGGGTGGCCCCCTGCTTGATACCCAGAAACGTTGAATAAATATGGGAGAGCTGAATAGCTCCTCAGATATGCTGCCTATAACTACAAAGGAGAAGAAGGACTGCCCTGCTGGAACCCTGGTCTGCACTCCAAAGGATTGCACTCTGAAGGATTGCACCTGCTGCACACTTGGAACTACAGCCCTAAGGACTTTGCCTTGCTTCAAGAAGGATTAAAAAGTGGACTCCCAGCAAGCTACATGTTAACTGAGCTCACATGCATCATCTCCATCAAGACGTCCCCATCCTGGAGTGTGTCCAGTGGACTTTTAAGGATTTGGCCAGGTGCATTGTGCAAATTGAAGTCCCAACATCCCAAGTACCATCTCAGAAATTCTAGACCCCTGGATTGGTGTTGTGGTCACTTTGAACCCTCAAGGAGTAGCTTCAGGTAGAAGTTTAAGATGTTTAGAGAAGTTTGGAGCAACTTTTGTATAAAGCTCCATGAGCTGACCAGGTGCATTGTGGGAGTTGTAGTCCCAGACCCCAAGAGGCAAACCAGAGCATTTGACCCTGTGGCTGGTGCTGTAGACTAATTTCCTACATCAAGAAACACTTCTGGAAGTAAGTGTAAAGAACTCTTGACTTTGTCTCGATGCAGCACAACCTTTTTTAACCCTTTGACCGCTATTTGTTTCTAAGCACTAGTTTTAAATTTAGGGGTCGTAAAGGCTCCGAGTGGCATTCGGTTTGTATGAAACCGATTCGGAACCCGCCTTTCCAACCGAATCGGACACTTTTCTGAATGACCGAATACGATGGTTGGAAACTGTTCGGACTTTCCGACTGAGTTACAAACAGTATTCGGAGTAACCGAGTAGGTCAGAGCCGAATCGTAGAGGTCTACGGACCACATTTCCAACCGAGGAATTAGGATGTCGGATTCAGACAGCCTTTCCGAATTGGTTGTTCTGACACGGATCGGCTGTCGGAATCTGACTTTAGGGGCCCATAGCAGGCCCCCCTTCACCTGGGTCCCTCCGAATGGGGCCATGAGGGTATCCATGCGACCCCTCTTTCCAACCATGCACAGTGTGGCAGGCACCATGGGGTGCCCACCACACGATGTTCGGAAACATCGTGATGAGTTGGTCGGACTCACAGAACCCGATTCAGTCAGAAACGATTCCGAAACCGATTAATTCAGAAGAGTTTCTGAACAACATTGTAATTGGCCCCTCAATCTTTAATAATTCATATCTCTGGTTCCCTACATTGGATTTTTTGTTGTTTTGCTCTCTATTTGTTCACTAAAATATAGCTTGTTTTTATAACTTGGAGTTGGATTTTTATTGTGTGTTGTGTCTTACTTCATTTATGTATTGGTGTTTTTAAATGCTTTATACACTTGTCTCCTAAGTTAAGCCTGCCTGCTGGTTGCCAGCTACCATGCGGTAAGCAAGGGAATAATTTATTGAGACCGAGACTGAATTTTTTATTGTGTTTGTGGCCTTATTACTAGTGATAAGTCCGTACTTACTAATAGTTCACTTTTCACCACCATCGTAACAGCAGGTGGACAAATTTAAATTTGGCAGGTGGAGGACCCTCAGTATGGTGGGAGTAAAGTATTGCTCCATACAGATGGGCTTGCCTCTGCCCACCAAACTCTAAATCAGCCCCTATGGACCTTATTTAGAGTCTGGAGGACAGGATACTCAGTCAAAACATGATGGCTATCCTATCTGATGTATTACAGTAACATTGGTTAAAATGCACTTTTAATATGCTAGACCAGTCATCCGCCGCAATTGTGATAGTGTATCCCATCCATCAAAGTCTAAATAAAATCCTGAGTTATAAAGAGAAACAACACACTCAAAAATATGTTATTAAATTATAAATCTTAGTTTACACCTTATGGATGGAATATATCCTATGATGATGTAGACCAACACTTATCAGCAAACATTTACATCATCTATTGAAGTCTAAAGAGGTGAACCCAAAAGGGGCTTATTGCCATTATGATATTGTGTTTAATGTTTAATGTTTAAACAGTGGCGGTTGGCATCTACGGGGAGGGGGGGCAGGAGCACATGCGTGCAAATATTAATATTAAAAATAAAACTTACCTGAACCAACGTCCCCTGCTCCGAACTTCTTCTGAGCAACTGGATGCTGCAGTGCGGGCACCAATCTTGGCGCTGCTCTCATGCTGTGAGAGCAGTGCCCTGATTTGAGGGAGCAGACTCACTCAGCGCTCCCCAGCGTCCTAGAGGCCTGCACTTACTCTAATCCAGCTGCCTCAAATTGTGCATGTCTGGCTGGCCATCGCATGACAGCAGGCCAAAGGGACATGCGCACTTTGAAAAGTGCAGAAACAGTCCACCCTCCTCCCTGGTGCTGTCATTAAGCAGCGGCCCTGCCCCCGACGTGACACTCAGTTCAAGATGGAAGGATGCAAAAGAAAATGCTAATGAATTACCATTTTATTTCTCATCTTTGGGGTAATTTATGTGGGGCGACTGTGTTTAAATGATTAAAAAAGTTGTTTGTGAGATTACAACACCAATATACATTGAAGTACCTAACTGTTAGCAAAGGGGAAACAGGCACCATATTTGAATCAGCTTAGTGAAGTGCTTTATTCGGCAAGAGGATTTATAAAGCCTCACATAACCAGCATGAAGTTATCTTTTTGTGCGTTATGCGAAGTGATCCCACAGCGGCAAAAAGCATAGTCCAAGCCAAAAGGTCGACTGAAGCCATTGAAAGTCTAGACGTATTGGGCCTGATTCCCAAAAGTAAACTTACACTTTTGTGTAGGATTACGATTGTTTACTATTCACAAAGGTATTTTACTAGTAGTATCTTTATGACTGCGGAGTCCCCGCACATAAAAAGATAGGACAGTCCTATCTTTTTATGTGTGGATACCACACAGTCATAAAGATACTACTAGTAAAATACCAAACAATCATAAACTTACACAAAAGTATAACTTTACCTTAGTGAATTAGGCCCTAAAGCTTTGCTAATACTTTATTGTAGTGTTTTTTTAATGGTCATAGTTCTCCAAAAAAGATTTTTGGCTACGGCCTGTGCCAACTTTTATTATGCTGCAATAGAAAAAATGTTGTTTATCATATAACAGCCCTTTTTAATCCCCTTTTTAGGTCTCGCCTAGGCAGCGCTTGCGCTGTCTCGTTGAGACATGCAGTATACACTATAGTGTGGAAGCTTCCTGGAAGCTCCGCCCACTCTCCGCCCATCATTTCCATTGGCTTGTGTCTTAAATGCTGCCTTCCGATTGGTTGTAGGCTTATTAGTCCCTCCTTATGATGGACAAGTCTTCATTTGTGTCCCTCCACGGCTATTGGCCCCTTTACTGCACAGACTACTTTCTCTCCCAATGACCCCCCCTCCCCCGTTCGTGCCGTGTAAATGCTTGTTTATTCACCCGTTCGTGCCAGGTGTAACATTAAGCCCTCACTCGCCATGAGAATGAGACTTGCGGTATCAGCAATAATGCTTGCTTCTATGCCCTCCGCCCACAAGAAGTGCGGCGGGGCTGCTCGGCTTCCTCTAGGTCTGTGGGAAGCAATAATGGCAGTGACGCAGGCGGCGTGGGCCAGTTCTGAGGAGAGAGCAGCAGCTAGACGCAACTTCAAACGCCTCCGTCCCTTTCCTCTTTGAGGCCCCGTGACAGTCACGATCCGGGTTGGCTCCCTACTTTCAAGACAGAATGTGCTCGGTTCAGTAGTTTACTTGAGGGGAGTGGCACTGCTCTCACTGCCGCGTGGTAATTTAATTCCCGCGACCGTCGCGTGAGCCCAGGCACACACTACAGTGCAGCGGAGCCTTGAATGCAGCCCAGGCTGCACGTTTGCAGAGGAAGGGCGTTCGTTGCTGCCTGGAGGACTCCCTGTGAGGAGCCGGGCGGCCCTGCCTTAAACCAAATTGCTCACCTCGGCTCGCAATTTAAGTTTAATGTTTCGTCAACAGTTTCCGTCACAGTGTGCCTCTAGAGCATGTTAATGTGTCTAAAATTTGCTTTACATTATATGGCTTGCTGCAAAGTACTTGAAATAATATAGCGCCCTGGCTCACTAAGCTGCCGCGCTATGTGTGTGTGTGTGTGCCTCTCAGAATCCCCTCACCCCCCTCCTCCCTATGAATGCCCAGTGCTCTCTGCTGCAGTGGCTGTTAGTCGGCAAATTTTGTTTTGACTTTCCCTCGTCTTCATTGCTTGATTTTGCTCTAGAGAAAGTGTCACTCATAGTGGTTGAAATGTCACCATAATTACACTGTAATTGTGAAAATTTCACACATAGCAATCTGAAACCTTGACAGCTATGTTTGCTACGTGAGACTGACGTAAGCACGGATATAAATTTCACTCCGTGTATGCTGCAGTCCATTTTACGTGATTATTTCCTGATAATCTACCTCCAGATAAAAAATATGGTTGAAATGCTTGAAATCTTTTATTTCAAATTCTCATCCAATAACAAGATATAGCTTCCGGGGCGATTAACTATCCAATTAATTGAAATATATATGTCTACATTATTTGTTTGCGAGTAGGGATATAATATGCAATACGTTATAAAACATTTTTAATTTTTTCTTTATATATTTGTAAACATACTGTGCCTGCCGATGCCAATATGTTCAACTGTCAGGGGCAGGATGCTACAATCTAATTTGGAAAATGTTTTATTCTGACCGTCTGTATCCTCAAGTCTTGAACCTATAAATGTATTTATTTGGCGTCTGTCGCATTCACATTTCAGACTCTGGATTTCCTTTCGATCCTCAGAGATTATAAACAGGCTTACATTTTAACACTTAGTTGACCTAGTAGGCAGACATATGCCCTTCAAGACTAACTAGTCTGTGACCCTAAACCAAGTTGTGTGTGTGTAGCGTGCTTTTTCTCGCTGCCAGTCCTTTGTAGCTACTGCTTTGTTTTACGTGTATAGACACTAGGGGGCAATTGTGATTTAAAGGCCAAGTTCCTTGAGTTCGTGTACACAACATTCTTAAGTACCAGAAATTCCCAATAAAGAGCTGGATATTTGGGCCATGTTACATTGTCGTGACTCCTCTGTCTCTGTGCTAGTACTCCTGGACAGAAAAAATTGTGAATTGGTTCACCAACATCACTGGATTGAATGACTTGTTTTTTCCAGGCTATTCTTTAGGTGTCTGTTAATAACAAGAAGGACAAATAAACAGACGCTGTTCAGTTTTCCAACAGATTATGAGAAAGTGGCATATCGGCCTTTGCTTTCAGAACTGGTTTCTACGATGTTTCTTGTGCCTTCCCCACAATAACTATATACTTCAGTACACTGACTAATAAGTTAGGGAAGATTAGCCTTGAATATTTGAGTCATCTGCATTTCCCGAAAACTGCTTTGAAGAAAGAGGTGTTATGGGGCCATCATATCAGATTTCTTAATCATCCCCATACAGTACGAGGACAGGTAATCTTTACGTGGATTATCTCATGTTTGTGTCTGAAGCACAGTTTTAGTTGTCTTGCAAGCCTCATGTTTGTTTAATAAAAAATGCACATATTCCATCCATCCATACATGCATGGGTTTTTGGTCAGTGCTTTTCATCCATTGGTTTGCTCAAATTTCATTCACATTTTGCGTCCTCCTACCACAGGAAACAACATGGGGTAGTGGGGCAGCTCTCTTCAACCATTGGCTGACTGGCTTTTTTTAGTGATGGAATTTTAACTGATCATATGTGCACAGCTATCTGAAAATAAGTGCTTCAAACTCCTTGCGTTTCAGTGCTTCAGCCACGTGGTGCCATATGAACGTGTGCGCCATACTGTGTCATAAAGCTGGAAAGCGCCTCTTTCACAGAAGCACTTAATCCATTTCTCTTGTCTTGCCTCCTGGACTTGTCATGATCTTGCTATTAATAAAAAACCTTCCGGCAGCAGGCAAATCTCGGCAACAGCCCCTGAACCCTTTGAGCTTTGCTCTTGTTTTTTTGGTGCTTCGGAAGGTAAATTTGTGGTGGAAGGGCTGCCTCGGGGTTACTTCCACAGCGCGCGGGGGAGCAGCTGAAAGCCTTCAAACACTGTAGTGCAATATCCCTAAAGCAGAGCCCAAGGCCAGAACCTGCCACGCACTATAACACTACTGGCAGCTCACCATAGTGTCACCAATACCTCCAAGCAGCAGGATGCACTGTATCCTGTGCAGCGCACTGTCTCTGTGTGCCTCCTGCCACAGGACACGCTGCCCATCAGTGCCTCAGGCAGCTGGGCACACTGTCCATCCATGCCTTCTGTTGCAGGGCACATTGCCCATATGTGACTCCTGCAGCAAACATACTGTCCATATGTGCCTCCTGTAGCACGGCACACAGTGCATCTGTGTCTTCTGCAGAAGGCAACACTCTCCATCTGTGCCTTCTGTTGCAGGTAACACTGCCCATCTGTTCCTTCTGTTGTAGGACACACCACCCATCTATGCCTCCTGCATCACGCCACACTGCCCACCTGTGCCTCTTAAAGCAAGACACACTGTCCATCTGTAACTCCTGCAGCAGGACACACTGTCCATCTGTGACACAGGCAGCAGAGCACGCTGTGCACCTGTGCCTCCTGCAGCAGGGAATACTGTCCATCTGTGCCTCCTGCAGAAAGGCACACTGCCCATCTGTGCCTCCTGCTCTAAGGTACCCTGCATTCCTCTGCAGCGGGGAAGACTGCCAGGATATGCCCACTTCAGCAGGGCACACTATCCCTCTGTACAACACTGCCCCTAAGCGCCGCCAACTCACTAGGACACACTACCTTATCTGCTTCCTGCAGCAGAGCCCCTGCCCCGCTATACCTGCTGCAGTGGGGCACACCGTGCCTCCTATAAGAGTGCACCAGTACACCGTTTCCACGATTTCTTCTAGTAGCAGACCCTGCCCTGTCATTCTCTCGCTGATGGCCTCCCGTGTCCAGCTTTCCACACACTGCCTGCCACCCATAATACCTACCTCCTCCATGTCCTTCTGCCCACACAGAGATTGGTCCATAGAAATATTCTTCCACGAGCACCCGTAAATAATAATATTTTTTCAAATCTTGTATTTTAAGTGATATGACCACCGAAGGCCCTGATTCTATATTAAAAACAGAGCTTTGGACTACACCATTTCCCGCTGAAAAGCAATATTTCTCTCCATGTGTTCCCATACCTGGAGTGTCACGCAGTTTGGTGCTCACTTTCCCTCCATATTAAAGAACAGTAGATGTTTCAGCGCCCAGGCTAATGTGCTGCATAGCTAAATACATATAAGGTCTCAAACGCGAGACCGATGCATTGCAAATGCTTGTTTAACAACTATTGTCACCGGGTAAACTTTAGATTTTCTCTGTTTACTGAACAGGTTTGCTTTGTGGTGCCATTAGTTTACTATTTATACCAGGGTATTAGCGATGTCTTTGCATTTGATGTGTTCAGTTAAATGTTTGTCTTCTACATATAGATGTCCTACAGAGCCCTCCAAAGAAGAGATGAAGTGGGCAAGAAAGCACTGATTCAAATATGCACAACATGGATATTTGCATTTCTTTTATCTGCTCCAGCAATTATCTTCTGGGACATTTTAGCAGCATATAGTGATGTACTAGAAGCAATCTGCGTTTATAATCACAACAATGCTTGGCATTACTTAATCGTGACTACAGCGCAGTTTTTTTGCGTGCAGTTCCATAGTATTGCATATTTTAATTTGAGCATCTATTGGAACATCAGAAAAAGTAGTATAAAACGAAAGGATACCTAAATAAAGGATGCAGGCAATAAAATAGCCGTTGTTTCCTTCACACAAGAAAGTGATTGGTCACTGCAGGATCAGACACTGGCAAATATGGCTGCACAACAGTCCAGACTTTCGAAAGTTCGCAACAAATAGTTTTTTAACAGAAAATTAAAACTTTTAACAAAACAGTCACCAAACAAAACAATGCTTCAGCAATGACTCCAGGAACCAGTGACAATAAGGCAGCCCTTGCGCAGCAACTGAAACTGAAAAAAGATAAGCAGGTGGCAAAGTCGCTCGCAGTCATTGTGGGTGTGTATTTTATGTGTTGGCTTCCGTTCATTCTGACGTTTCTCATACAAGCGAGCTGTCCAGTACCTTGCATTCCTACGGTTGTGATTGACATGTCATGGTGGCTCCTGTGGATCAATTCCTTTATTAATCCCATTTTGTACCCTCTTTGTCACAAGTAGTTCAGGAGAGCTTTCAAGAAACTTCTATGTCGTGTTATCTGAGTTTTAAAACACCAACAGTGTAATCTGGTACCACAGTAACCGGCAGTACCAGAAATGTATTCATTTATGTATGGATTGATAAGGACATTTTATAGGATGCTGCATGTTGACTGTTGCATTCTTCGTAGCTCTGTGGTTGTGAAGAGACTGTGCGTTGCGATACGACACAAGGAAAGGTTTGAGTCTGCTTGAAAATGACTGGTCTCAACTCTGAGACTCTTCGATCGCAACTCACAATCTTAATGGTTCAATCAGCAGTGGCTGCTGCAGGTAAGAGCAGTGGGGCCGGCTGGGGGGATTTCGAGAGACGACCACGAGGGAAAATTAATTATTTAATTCATTTTCCCTTGTGGTCGTCTCTCAAAACCCCCCCCCTACCCCAGCCGGCCCCACCGCCCACCACTCTTACCTGCAGCTGCTGCGGCTGGGTTCAATTGTAGGTCAAACTTGTTGTCTGTGGTTGAAAAGCAAGGAATGATCCATTCCAGGGTTAATACAGACACTCTGCTCCACTCGCTGAGAATTCTAAATATGATGCCACAGTCCTTGGTATCATAGGCTGCTAAGATGTGGAAGTGTAGAGAATATAGCTCTTGTTTTCATCCAAGGACACAAGTAATTCTTGACGGAGGGTGGTCAGGTTGGTTAGGATGTGTGTTGACATCGTACACATGCACTAATGGTCATGCAGAATGTGGTTTACCTCCATGGACATCAATTGGGGGTTGCCAGGGGTTGCTACTGTGACCTATAGCTCTCTATTTGTGACTCCTGGCACATACTTGTGACCCCTGGCTCGGAGCTATCATTTGGCACAAATAAAAAATTGAGGGGTATATGTACAAAGTGTCGGAGCATGGAGCTCCACCAAATTTGGCAGCGCCGTGCTCTGACATTTCCAAAACACAGACAGGTGCCGTATTTACAACAATACGGCGCACCCCTGAGTTTTCACTAGCGCTGGCGCTAAAATTAGCTGCCTAGCGCCAACGTAGGCACTCTTGCACCATAGTACAAGGGTGTCTGCCTTGCAGGGAATGATTGTTTATGTGCAGGGAGGTGTCCCTTCCTGCACATAAACAATCCATAATGGTAATTTGTTACTTAGAAGTAGCAAATCGTCATTATTTAATGATGACATTTTGCTCTTTCTATGTGTGCTGCAGAATGCACACATTGGAAAAGCAAAAATGAGGAGAAATAAAGGAATTCCTCCTCGTTTCACCATTCTAATGCATGCTCTTGCATGGCGTTCGTTTTTGGCGCTGTCTCAGATTTACACCTCCTTGTAAATCTGGGGCAGCATCAAAAAGCAATGGGTGTTGCAGTGAAATGCCCAAAGCAACACCCAGTGCATGCCCCTTTCACACTAAATGATGCGTGTAATGGGCCGTTTTTGCAAGGCGGTGTTCAGCCACAAAAAGTTGTTTATCGCCGCTTTGTAAATATGGAGAAGGGTATAGTGCCACCCGAACTTTGCTAAAAGTGATGTTCTTGTGGAACTCTCCCCTTGTAAATACACCCCCAAGAGACTTGTTTACATTCTCTAGAGAAACAGCCTTTCTTCAGCCGTTTGGCATCAGAGGCTGAAGAGGATATACGTATTCTGAGAGGGTGGACTAGCCCCTCAGACGCCTCTTTTTGGCCATTGAAGGTCTAGGGGAGGGATGGGAGAGAATGTCAGTTTTCCTTCCTCCTAATGTCACCAGGACATGCACATGGAGGAAAGCCAGCAGATTGCTCGTTCCTGTTGAATGTGTTACCCTGACTGCTCTAGTTGTAAAAGTGCAACAGGAGCATGGAGTCAGCAGATGAGCAGTGGCAGCTTACTGCAAATAGGTAAGTGCATCTTTGGGGCTGCTTGGGAGACCCCGCTCTATTAATCAAACCAGTGCTGCGTGGGCCCTGTTGGGAAAGGTAAATTGGTTGTTAACTTACGTTTATGACTACATTTACATTTTCTATGCCTTCCAGGAATTCACAAAGTGATTCCTGGAAGGTGTAATCCCATTCACAGTGGAAAAGAGCTCTGCCAGTCTGCAGTGAGTGCAGAGATATCCACTGTGTAAATCCACTGAAACGGTGGGAAAATGGGCATTTCAAGGCGTGGTTTGCCCTGAAGGTCTGGAAACACTCAAACATGGAATTTGGTTGCCATTCCCGTACTATAATCAGACTTTTTTCTCATCCTGGAAATGGTTGGAAGTTTACTCAAGGAGAACTGATCAGCCCCACGTTTGATGGGGTGTCAGGGAACAGGTTTCTCAACTGGTAAAAATGTTTCCCTCTGGAAAAAATAACCCACAAAAAAGTGCATTTACAAGAGGGAATCCAGTCCCATTAAACAGAGTTCTCTACCATGGAGAACACTGTACAGAAGGGAAGAAAACTAAAATTTGGAATCATGATTTCCAATAGAATCTACATGGAAACAGTGTAATAGGTGTAGCTTTCCATGCTGATTCCAATTGGGATTGCTGAATTCCAAAGGGTTTTAAATCTCCACCCGCATGTAGAAGTAAATGTTCTGGTACAAATTTATGACTTTTTTCGTGGATAGCTTAGAAATATAGAAATAATAATTTTTTCATTATCTTTCAGATAGGTGCCAGTATTGTTCTAAAGGTATTGTAGCCTTTTTGACACAATAGATATGTGGCCTCAAACTTCTTGTAATTTTGCATCATCCTCATGTCAAAGTACTCCTTGTTTCTGATAAGTTCTCTCGCAATTGTTTGTGTGTGTGTGAGCGCGCGCTGAGTGTTAGATTACATGATCACATGTTAATTTAAAGTTGACCATTATACTGCAGGTGAAACTGATATTCTCCACTCATGAGGTTTTCCGATGCTGCATGAACAGATAATGTGTGAGCATGATATTTATGAAAATGTGTGTGTTTTGCCTAGAACATAGTTGTGTTGCACTTCAAAGGACCCTGCTCAAAGTGGCATATTATGGAGATCGTTTATGTTACAAGAGTTGCAGGCAGGAAGCATGTCCTCTCCATACTCCTGCTTCCTGGTCTGTCACTCATGCGAAGTAAGAAGTCTGTACCTCTCTTCATTTGCTGTTCCAGCCTCTGGAAAATACACCATTTTTTAAATAAAAAGGAATCAAAATAAGTTTTAGGTGGAGAATGTGTCATTTATAAAATCAAAGCTACAATTATTAATTTTATGAGATAAGAGCATGAGTTTGGTGAGGTAGCTCATTGGGCTAATGTGGAAGGAACTGAGTTAACAGTCCTAGCACACCAGGTGCATTCAGCTTTTCACTTTTTATCATTTTTCCTAACATGATACCCAGAAAACAATACTCATAAGAACACCAATCCTGAGACCGCCGCCCGCAACCTCAGACAGTGGATCGACAACTGCGCCAACACCCTCGCCCCGCTCAAGAATCCGCCCAACAGCCACACCAGCAAGAAAGCCACCTGGTTCACCGAAGACCTCCAGGCCTCCAAACGAACATGCCGAAAACTGGAGAAGATCTGGCTCCACGAACGGACAGCGGACAGCTACGCCGCCCACAAGAGCGCCACCCGCAATCACCATCACCTCATCAGATCCGCCAAAAGGGCCTCACTCAAAGACCACCTAGACAACAACGCACACAACAGCAAAGAGCTCTTCAACATCGTGAAGGAACTCTCCAACCCCAGCTCCAACACCAACGACATCCAGCCGTCGCAAGACATGTGCGACTCACTGGCCACCTCCTTCCACCGCAAAATCGCCGACATCCACGACAGCTTCAACACCACGACCGCCCCGGCAACCACCGAGACCACTGCCCCCACAACCACCAACCGCCTGCTCTCCTGGACCAACATCAACGACGAGGACACCAGCGAGATCATGAACACCATCCACTCCGGTTCACCGCTAGACCCGTGCCCTCACCACATCTTCAACAAAGCCAGTACAGCCATCGCGCCCCATCTCCGGAAAATAATCAACATCTCCTTCGAGACAGCAACCTTCCCGGAAAGCTGGAAGCACGCCGAGATCACCGCCTTACTCAAGAAACCCAAGGCAGACCCCAAGGACCTCAAGAACTTCCGACCCATCTCTCTGCTCCCGTTCCCCGCGAAGGTCACCGAGAAAATCGTCAACAAACAACTGACCCGCTACCTCGAGGAGAACAACATCCTGGACCCTTCCCAGTCCGGCTTCCGCAGCAACCACAGCACCGAAACCGCCCTCTTCGCCGCCACCGATGACATCAGGACCCTGCTAGACAACGGAGAAACAGCAGCCCTCATCCTCCTGGACCTATCAGCCGCCTTCGACACGGTCTGCCACCACACACTACGAACACGCCTTCACGACGCCGGGATCCAAGAGAAGGCCCTGGACTGGACCACATCCTTCCTTTCCGGCAGAACACAAAGCGTCCGCCTCGCCCCCTTCCGATCCAAGGCCACCAAGATCATCTGCGGCGTACCCCAAGGCTCCTCCCTCAGCCCAACGCTGTTCAACATCTACATGGCACCCCTCGCCCACGTCGCCCGACAGCACAACCTCAACATCATCTCCTACGCCGACGACACCCAGCTGATCCTCTCCCTCACCAAAGACCCTCACACCGCCAAAGCCCACCTCCACGAAGGAATGAAGGCCGTCGCCGAATGGATGAGGACCAGCCGCCTGAAGCTGAACTCGGACAAGACGGAGGTCCTCATCCTTGGTTCCAACCCTTCAGCCTGGGACGACTCCTGGTGGCCAACATCACTGGGAACAGCCCCGCCACCCACCGACCACGTACGCAACCTAGGGGTCATCCTCGACCCCACCCTCTCCATGACTAAGCAGGTCAACGCCGTTTCCTCATCCTGCTTCAACATCCTCCGAATGCTCCGCAGGATCTTCAAGTGGATCCCCACCGAAACAAGAAAAACAGTCACCCAGGCCCTCGTCACCAGCAGGCTGGACTACGGAAACGCCCTCTACGCAGGAACGACGGCTAAGCTCCTGAGACGGCTGCAACGCATCCAGAACGCCTCTGCACGTCTTATCCTCGACATCCCCCGACGCAGCCACATCACACCCCACCTGAGAGACCTGCACTGGCTCCCTGTCAACAAGAGGTTAACCTTCAAACTCCTCACCCACGCACACAAAGCACTCCACAACTCCGGACCAGCCTACCTCAACAGACGACTCAGCTTCTACACCCCCACCCGCCAGCTCCGCTCGACCAGCCTCGCCCTCGCCACAGTCCCCCGCATCCGGAAAACGACCGCCGGCGGCAGATCCTTCTCCCACCTCGCCGCCAAGACCTGGAACACCCTCCCCACCAACCTCCGACAGACCCAAGACCTACTGGCCTTCAGAAGACTCCTCAAGACCTGGCTCTTCGATCAGTAGCAGCACCACCCCCCTCTTCCCCCAGCGCTTTGAGACCCTCGCGGGTATGTAGTGCGCTTTATAAGTGACATGATTGATTGATTGATTGATATTATGAGGAAAAAGTGTTTGATATTTCAGTGCGTGTCTTTGCCATATTTTCAGCAACACTGTAAGCTCCCATTAAAAATCTGTCCATGCTATATCTCTGTAGCTGTCACTTGTCAATGCTCAAAAGCCTCAAGCACTGTGAATGAAATGATGCAAGGATACTCAGTGCTCCTAGCAAAATAGCCAATTTTCCATTTTAGCACTCCCTTTCAACATCGGAAAAGGCTATTTTTCTGTTTACTTTCTTGTGATATTGGCCACTCTGTAGGTTTGTGTTCTCTTACAGAAGCACTGCCCTGGATATATACTGCCTTTTAGTAGTTTTCTCTCGGTTATGAAATACCCCAGCACTTATATCCTGTGGGAATGCATACCAAATGCTAGAACCAAGTGCTTAACAGAATCATTGGCATACAGGACCAACTATGGTGTTCCATTCTCCAGGACATGCAATTCCACTGCCTCACTCCATTAAAGGGTACAAATGCTGTCTCGGGGATACAAAGTCCCTCTGCCAAGGCTCAATCTTAGTGGAATACCAACCCCACAGACGTTCAGGCCTTATACAGTTACAGTCCCAGTAACTGTCTAGCCTCCCCTTTAATACAGGTGTAGGTTCAGGAATGTGTAGCCCCCTGTCAAAGCTAGCTGAGAGATCATTTGCAGTCCCAAGTATGTTCAAATTTCCTTCATGGATCACAGAGAAGTGATGTATTAGAAACCAAAAGAGTCTGTAGAAATACATTAACAATGTGTGATAGAACGAAAGAATGGGACTCAGCTACATCCAGGATTAAAGTGTAAGGCCCAGCTTCATACTTGCATGCAAGGGAGGGAGCGGAGAAGATCAGAGGAGATCACTACAGCTTACTTTGAGTACTCTATGGCTTCAAAGCAGAGTCTGGCCTACTCAGCCTTTCTGCTCACGAGGTCATTAATGTAACTGCTAGTTTAATTGAGAACCATTACTACCACTCAAGCACAAAGAGGCTACTCAGTTTGTTTTTCCCACTATCTACCTTTGAATGTGTTGTCTTGCTACATTGAGGCCCGATAGAGGTCTTCTTTTACCAGGACATCATGATATCCACCACCTTTGTACCAGATAATCTAAGCAAATCCACTGCCCAATGAAATACTCCTGACAGTCCCTGCTGCTGCCCTCCCCATATATGCCCTTCTGCAGCTCTTTGCCCATTTGAGTTCAGTCCCACGCACGTCTGGTGAGAGTCCTTTTCCCATCTACCCTTTGTTGCATACACCCATAGTGCAATTCTCTCTGCACACTCCTCATGATCCAGCCTGTCCCCATCTCTCTGTGCCTCATATACCTCCTGTATTGGTAGAATTTTAACCAATACCTCAAACCTCTGGGAATTAAACTGTGGTAAACACAAGGAGATGATGGACGGAGCGCTGAAAATGTTTTAGACACTCACCCCCAGTCACAGATCTGGGTAGAATCCATCATCATTCTTTAGCTCACTTTGCCACCCCAGTTCAGACATAGCTATATGCAAATCAGTCTTGACCCTGTGCCTCATGGGAACAGTCCAGTCCGAACTGCCAAGCCATGTCTTCCCTGGACCGGAAACTAGCATCCAGGGACCGGTTTCGGGCTGTGGTCCCATGATATGTATTTACATCTTGCTGCAGCCATAATGAAACAGAGAGATCAAAATGTGCAGAGATTGTTGTTTAAAAAATGTCTTTCTCCTCACATTTCTCTTTCCTTTTACTGCATTTCTAGCCCAGATGCCGTTGTTGTTCACACTCAATTGTGGACATAGAAAGAATATGAAACAAAAATGCGAAAGATAACTGCATTTTTATCTCATGTTTTCTCCATGGTCACCACAATTCGAGAAACTTTAAATTATGGTGATTGTGTCAATTCATCCCTTGTTTCCATCATACCAGATCTGGGTGCCAATGGTGAAAGGGATTTTAGCTATGTTGCCTATAGAGTGGAGAGGTGTGGTGCAGCGGCCAGGGCAGCTGACTTCGGAGCACAGGGTTCACGGTTCGATCCCCGGCTCCGGCGGCAGCGTCAGCTCAGCACCATGTGACTCTGGGCAATAGCTCACTTAATTTCCACGACGGCCCCCAGCACCTTGAGACCCGTAAGGGTGAGTAGCTGCACTATATAAAAAACGGACTTACTTACTATATTTGCCAGACATCCTCTTGAACTGTAATGAGAAATATAAAAAGGACTGGGAACCTAGAGTGACATAAACAATTTATGTAATGATAGTGTGCAGTAAATTTCAAAACATTTGGTTGTGTTCTGTGGTGTGGTGTGTTTGTATCACAATACACCTGTCGCTGCAAGAGGGCAGAGCTGGGGAGAGTGGCTCTCTATAAGCTATTCATGGCATTAGGATTCTTTATCACTGAGCGAAGGTCTTAAGTTATTTAGAATTTGATGCAAACTGAAAATCCTTCGATTTATGGTGGAAACTCTAAACATGGAGCAGAATTCAAATGAAGAATTTTGTCTACTTTAGTAATATTATTGTGGATGGATTTAGGCCCCTGTCTTTTTATATATGTCCCTCTATACACTTGAAATCAATAAACCCCTATCTCAAATTTAAGACTCAGCTGAGCCACATAATTATATATGCTACTACCTGTTTGACAAAAAAAACTTGGGCTATTTCGCAATTTTTAGCAACCCCTCAAGCCACGCCACAGTGTCATTGCCCTCCTCACATCTGTATGCGCTGCTGTGTCTAAACTAATACTGATGTGCAACATTCTGCTCATGTGCGAGGTAGCTCACCCAACTCTTCTACCTCATTTACAAACCACAGAAACAGCATCCAGTTTTCCTATTTAGGTGTAACTGCAACTTTCAAACATGCACCAAAGTCGTGGCTGGGAACTCAAAGAAAGTTGGAGGCCTCCAGTGACATTTAGGGCCATGTAATACCATATAAATAGCACATACAGAGCAGTTACTTTCTGAACAATCCAGAAAGTGCTTTAGGCCTTGCAAGGAGCATGGAAAGCACTATATAAATGACCATACGATATTATGCAACAAAATAAGGAACATTGCTTAATGTTTTATCTCCTTTATGTTATAAGCACATTTTTAGACTAAAGATTAGCTGCTCTTACTTATGAAGCACAGGACTCTCGGTAATGTGTCAGCTCTCAGTTATGTGTCATTCTTTTTATTTATTTTTATTTTTATTTTCAATGTAGCATAAAAAACATTTTATATTACTTCTTCCAAAATTTACATAAAGTGCATATCGAGATCAAAATACATATCATGAATCAATGCATAAGACATGAAAGAACCTTAAAAGTTACTCATAAATATTACTTTAGTAGCATATCTAGTATCTACATAAACCTTTATCGACATCCTAGCCTTCCTCTAAGAAAAAGATGATTTCCATTCTTTCCATATTCTATTTAATCTAATTACAGAGCCCACCCTTCTTGCATATATAGTTTCCCGGTTAAAAATTCTATTCATTTTATTTAACCATTGGGAGATTGACGGAATTACTACTGATTTCCAATTAGCCAAAATGAATGATCGTGCAACCAAGGTAGAGATAAAAATAAATTGGCGTTGAGATAGAGTTAGTGCATTTTGAGCTTTTACTCGACCTAAGAGGGCTGTGGAAGCCTCAGGAGGGAGAACGACTGCCAGTAGTCTTCCTACTTTTGAAAAAACATTCTCCCAAAAGCTTGTAATCTGGGTGTATGTAAAAATCCCACATGTAGCCAATCTCCTATAGCCTAATGGCATCTAAAGCATCGAGAATCGACTGCTGGGTAGATTTTAAGGAGTTTGGCTAGAGTAAAATAAATCAGCCATTTACTGAAAAAAACCATCCTCCTTAGGTTAGCTGCTCTTACTGCTTTATAACTCACTTTATTGAAGCTTTGCCATTGCTGGAAATTAAGGCGGCAGCCAATTGACTCAGAGATTTTTTCTAGGTGGTTTAACACTATTCGATCATTCTGAGTAGATTTAAGCAGTTTGTACCACTTCCCTATTCCCCTAGCTATAAGTATAAAATGAGCTTTGCCTAATAGTAGACCTTTACAATTGTCCAAATTCCTTAATCCTGAACAAAACTTATTTATCTGGAAGTAGCAAAAAAAAAGAGACGTCTTAATATTACCACTGTGCTCCCTGATTTCCTGCCAGGTTCTCAATCTGTCATTAAAAAAAATCCTGAGGTTTAAGTTTAAGAAAGCTGGATTTAGCCCAAAGATCACAGGTCCGGATAGACATATAAAGACCCAGGGAGAGGCATTCTACTAATCTCAACTGCGGGTGTAACCATGGGATATCAAATGTCTCCTATACCTTTTGGAACTGAGAGGCTATAATCCTGTGAATTTTTTAGCTTGATCTCTTCGGAAGCTTAGGAATTCACAGGAAAGGAGCAAGAGCAATCTCCATTTCTCCTAGCATTAGATCCAGAAAGAAGTTAGCAGAAGACATCTCTTCTGAACCGTTGTAATTTAGCCAATTGATTAGTGAGGCTTAGTAATATAATCGTAAGTTGGGTAGTGCAAGACCCCCATCTTCGACATCTAGTTGTAACGTTTCTAACTTCAGTCTTGGTTTTTTTACCTTGCCATATAAAACATCGTATTTCAGAATTGATTTGCTCAAAAAAGGACTGAGGGACCTTAACCATCAAGTTAGGGAATAGAAATAAGAACAGGGGTGGTATATTCATTTTAACAAGAGCTACTCGACCAATAATTGTCAAAGGAAGGTCCTTCCATTGTGATAACAAATTTCGCATCTTATTAAAAGTAGGGATAAAATTGAGCAAAAACAGATCTTCCAGATGAGACGAAACAAAAATTCCCAAATATATTATAGAATGGGACCTTGGGTGTTGTCCTTGCATCGAGATAGGTAAAACAGCTGGGGAGCAATTCAAAAGCATAGCCTCTGACTTTGCATGATTTATTTTGTAACCCCCAATAGCTGTAATTTCACTTATTTTGGCCAGGGTGCGCCGGATATTATCTTCTTCAGCTGCCAAATATAAAGCCATGTCATCGGCGAACAGCTTCAATTTAGCGGAGCCAGGGACCGGGGGTAACATAGAGCCATCCTGCCTTATTGCACAGGCTAGAGGTTCCAAAAATAAGGAAAAAAGTGTTGAGAAAGGGGGCAGCCTTGCTGCGTCCCCCGACTAATCGGGATATTACCGACCTTATTGCCATTCTTAACTATGGACGCCTGTGCGCCTAAAAATAGATTTTTCACTGCTTGACAGAATTCAGATGGAACCGCAAATTTTCTTAAAATACAAATAGTGCATTCCACTGAAATCTGTCGAACGCTTTCTCTGCGTCCAACATTATAATGACTGCTTTTGATTTATTGGTGTTAAAATAATCGATTGATTGACATAGATAATGAGTATTAGTAGCTAAAAGTCTGCCTGGGATGAACCCATTCTGCTCCCTATGTACAAGAGAAATAGACACTTGAGATAGGCGATTCGCCAGAATCTTTGAAAAGATCTTGTAGTCATTATTAAGTAGGCTTATCAGACGATAAGAATTGACCTCCTCCTCTGATTTACCTTTTTAACAAAGCTGACTACTACAGCTTGCGTAAATGAGACCGGGACTGTTTCGCCTTTCAAGATTTCATTAAATAATAATTTCAAAAAGAGCAAAGCTGCAGTAGGAAAAGCTTGTAAAACTCTATGGGGATCCCATCACACCCACATGCTTTAGCAGAGGGTGAAGACATCACGCATTGATTAATTTGTTCTGCTGTGATCTCCGAGATTAAGCTATCTTGTTTCTCCTGCGGTAATGAGAGACAATTAATTCGATCAAGCCAGGCAGCTGATTCCTCTGTTGAGGTGTAATGAGGATCAGAATAAAGCTCCCTATAAAGTTCCAGAAAGATGGTAGAAATTTCCTGGGGGTGAGATGTAGATCTTCCATTAGCTGGGTCTTTTATCTTTTTGATAGTACTTTTATTAGAGCACTCATGTATCCTTCTTCACTGTAGCGTTTTGCTAATAGAAAAAACCTCTTTAGGTTTTTCAGAAAGCCCTCACTCACCAACCTAGTTGGTGACATGCTTCATCATCGGGCCCACCAGGAGTGGCCGAATGCCACTCTAGTGTGCTACAACGCCAGTGTTACTGCGGAGCTGGTTAAGTGATTGGTGAAGAGTGAAATAAGTGAATGTTAAAAAGTCCAACTTGTGTCAAAAAATCTTTTATTTATTTTGCCAATTAGACTTAGTTAAAAGCAAGTGTAGGATAAAGGACCAAATTAAAAGTCCAAGTTTATCCCCAGACCTACACCTGGGGATAAACGTGGACTTTTAATTTGGTCCTTTATCCTACACTTGCTTTTAACTAAGTCTAATTGGCAAAATAAATAAAAGATTTTTTTGACACAAGTTGGACTTTTTAACATTCACTTATTTCACTCTTCACCAATCACTTAACCAGCTCCGCAGTAACACTGGCGTTGTAGCACACTAGGGTGGCATTCGGCCACTCCTGGTGGGGCCCGATGATGAAGCATGTCACCAACTAGGTTGGTGAGTGAGGGCTTTCTGAAAAACCTAAAGAGGTTTTTCTATTAGCAAAACGCTACAGTGAAGAAGGATACATGAGTGCTCTTCTCTTAGTGTTACACTCCTTTGTTGTTTATTTGACTTAGTTTGAGGGGAGTAGGAGTGTCCTTTATTTTCCCTTCCTCTCCTATTGTTATATACAGTACTTTTATTAGCCCTATGTTTTGCTGACCACGCAAGATATTTCCCTATGTGTTCATTGTCTTCATACCTTTTCTGCAGAACCGCATCGTGCGCTAGGATTTCCT
Organism: Calotriton arnoldi; assembly: GCA_963921515.1. Classification (NCBI taxonomy): domain Eukaryota; kingdom Metazoa; phylum Chordata; class Amphibia; order Caudata; family Salamandridae; genus Calotriton; species Calotriton arnoldi. Next base: position 1,546,456 of record CAWUFW010001538.1, read on the forward strand.
TGGAGAAAAATAAATCTTGTAAATTATATTTTATTTGATGTAACTTAATTTTATTTTCCCTAGAGGGTACTGCTAGATATTTAGCCATGAGGATCGAAAATAGTTTTTCTAGCTGAAACCTTTCTTCATTCTCTTTTCTCCTTTTATATGCTTTATAATTAATTACTTCTCCTCGAAAAAATGCCTTAAGGGCATCCCAGACTGCAAAAAATCTGTGCTGTATTCTTATTGCATTTCAAAAAATCCTCTAATAGCAAGCGCATGCCGACCACCCATTGCTCAACCACTAGGAGAGACTTGTCCAATGACCATCTAAACTCAATTCGAGCTTGAGCTTGGATTTGAAATTGGACCGAAATTAACACGTGGTCAGAAAAAGGATTTTCAATAATCTCTGATTTAGAACTTAAAAGAGCATGTGAGATGAGAAAAAAGTCAATTCTTCTCTCAGGGAAATTCAACACGCCAACAATCAACCAACCTAAAGTCCCGTATCAACTCCTGACAAACCCTGATGGATTTCGGTTTTGTCTAGGTTTTCTGGGTCGTGAAGAATCAAAGGTTAGATCAATTAACAGGTTGAAGTACCCCCCAATAACCAAATAACCTGCTTGAGCAGTGTCAAAATCATATAGAGACTGAAGCGTCTCTGAAAAAGACTTCTATTGGGCCAGATAAGCTAATAAAATTGAATAGCTGGTTACAGATCTTCATCTGTAACCAAAGCCATCTAGTGCTATTATCCCTTTGGTCCATTATAATATCCCCCTGTACCTTTTTACTAACTAATATGGCTACTCCCCTGATGGCCGCACTTGCGGAGGCATAAAATTCATGTTGAACGAACGCAGGGGTTTTGTCCCTTGGCGAACCCTCCTTGTAATGAGTCTCCTGTAAGAAAATTATATCGGCTTGGAAGGACTTAAACCAAGCCATCATTGAGAGGCGCTTCAATCTATTATTAAAGCCATTTACATTACAAGAAATAATCTTTAATGGTCTAGCAGACATTTAAGTATAGGAATAATTTAAAAAAAAACGATTCCTGATCCCTTGCATTTCTATAAAAAATCTGCTACATTTTGTTTTTTCACCCCCGTGCCCCCGTGAGCCAAACCCCCCTCGCCCTACCCTACCCTACCCTTCGTGCACCCTTCCTCCCCACACCCGTGGATCCCCTCAATATCGGAGCCTCCCCTGTCTGGGGCTCCCCGAGGTGTCTCTCTCCCCCCCAAGTGACCCTGACACCCTCCCACCTACCCCATGTGGCCCCACCCTCCTTCCTGCATTGGGGTGCTGTGACATGGCACCCAAGGTGGTGAGCCAGTAGCTGGCAGTCCAAGAAGACGTAAAAAAAGAAAAAAAAGAAGAGACAGCAAAAAGGGGAGAAGCAGAGGAAAGATCACCTAGTTCTAGCTTCAACTCGTTGTACTTTTACCAAACTTATAATTCATTTAACCCCCCTACCCCCTGAATGTTGAAGAGAATGGAGGAGTTCTTGCACCTCTTCAACTGATTGAAATATATGAACTCTCCCCTATAGAGAACCTTCAACTTTGATTGTTGAACTATACCCGCAGGAGCCCCCACTTTTTGAAAACTGTTAATCATGCCTCTAAATTCCTTTCTGCGCTTGGCAGAGAGGGCAGACATATCTGAGAAAATTTTAAACAAAAAATTGTCATTTGTCTGATACCCTTTATCACGGATTGCACAGGCTAGAATTTTTTCCTTTATTCTAAAGTTCCCGAAGTTCACAATAATCGTTCTTGGATATTTGGTGTTTGGGTATTGAACTGCCGGAACTCAGTGTGCATGTAAGATTGTAAGATCCATCGTCTGAGCAGTGGCTTGAGGGCAAACATACTTGGTGACCAAGTCCGTGATAACTTTGTCCATTGCTTGCCGCTTCTCGTAGCCTTCCGGGATCCCCATAATGCGTAAGTTACATCTTCGAGCACGATTTTCCGCATCATCTACCTTAAGATGAAGACTTGCTAGCTCACTTTGTAGTTTTATTACCTGATCCGCTTGTCGGTGGCAGTATCTTCAAGATCAGATATAGGTTAGTTCAGCTTCCGAGACTCGAGATGTAAGCTGCTGAACATGAGATTGTATTGAGTTCAGTTGCGATTCCATCCTTTTCTGAGCTTCTTCTTGGGAGAGTTTCATATTTTTTAACTCTATTAAAATCTGGAGAAGAAGGGTTTGTGTAGAATCTTCTGTAGCAGGCGCGCTCCTTGAGTCTAATGGCGTTGAGACTGATCGCTGGGTAATTGGGTCCTGGGATAAGGTCTTGTCTGATGTTGCAGTTGCGGCTTCCATTGCTGTAGTAAATAGGGAAGCGTCCAAGAGCCTAGGACTCCCCACATCCTGAATCGCGGGGTTTGCATTGGGTTTAGATAAGATAAAATGTTTAAAATGTATCTGTGTCTGAGCCTTCACATTTGGTCCCAGAGAGAGTGGGCAAGGAACATACTGTTTATCCGCTGGGAGATCCTCCGTTGTTGATACCACAGGTGTTGCCAGTGAAGGTTTATCATTGCATTGAAGAGAAGCCGGGTTAGCTGGGCTAAGGAGAAGCTTATCGATATTATTCGGATCTCCCAACGACTTCGTTGTTAATGGGGGCCACATTGCTAATTGATCTTCATATCCCTGGAGGGCATTCATACTTTGATGAATATCAAGCTTCTGTTGGATACCCGCACCTCCCAGACCTGGTAGACCTGCGGGCTTATTTGATGAGTCTTTTCGTAAGCTTCTGCTGAACAGCCTGAACTCAACGTCTTTAAGAGGTGGGAGGGATGGACTCTTGCTCTTATCACGTGTTCTCATGCCCCTTGCAGAGTTTGCCATCAAACAAGGTTTCACAGTAGGATCTCGAAAAATTATTTTCATATTAGTTATCCCTTCAATCTTATTCCTGTTTCCTTATAAGCCACATATAAAACTGTTTAAGAGGGAGGCGCAAGCCGCACCTAGTCCAATTAGGCCGCTTCCGCACCCTATTCCCTGTGCGGCTATCTCTGACAGAAAGCCTCAATGCCTCTTCTTTCCTTAGTCCATATAGCCCCCACGAAGGTGATATTTGAAGACTTTATGAGTGATGTTGAAGTTTTTAATATGAAAATGACACAGTCTTTTAATAAAGAAACCACAACCTTGAATAAGGTATAGTCCCAGCCCCTGTTCTGTATTTCTGTAATTCTGTTTGTGCTACTAATAGATCTCACACGAGTTCCTTACAGCCAATTGTTCCTTGCCCCACCTCTTAAAGGGCTGCAGCATCGATCAGAAAAGGGCCCAGGAGCTGCATCATGTTCTTCCTCTGAAGTCATTCAAGCGGAAAGCATTCCCGGTCTCCACAGTCCTGCTGCCAATGTTGTAAATGTGGCCGCTCAACGAGTCTCCTGCCAGGGCATTCAAGCTGCCGCCTCAGCCTCCCGTTCACAGCGCTGACTTCCCACCGCAAGGGAGAAGTCCCATCAAGGGAGGTGATACAGGTCACGTCCTTACGAATATTGTAATCCTGATCTCCAAAGAAGCACAAAAAACACTCAGGGGGTTGCTCGGGGATCACGAGCCACAGCCACATTCTCCTCTCCCAACTGGACTAGCCCGCCAACCACTTAGCCACGCCCACCTTCAGTCACGGAGCATGACGGGTGCTCCCGTGATCGCCCCTACCTGAGTGCCGGTTATGTGTCATTCTTATTGATTTTCCAGGCACCTCCCAAAAACGTGTAGCAAGTTAACAGATCCCATTAAAAAATCTGGGCTACTTCCTCTTTAAAGGCAATCTTACTTTTTCATGTACAGTTGCTGCTGGTAAGCCTCCATAGTGGGTGAATGAATGTATTGCTAAGGTCAGTGTGAAATCTGTGCATCACAATTCCATTCTTAATAGGAAATTGAGCCAGTTAATATGCCTACTGTGTGTTAATTCTGGTGTAGATTGTGATGTGGTGGACCCTTATGGAATAACATGGATATTGCAAAGCAGGGTTGGGGTGCACAGAGAGAACATTCTTGATCCGAGGGCTGGCATACTAGGGTCTGGACAAACAGGTAATGGCACTGCTTTGTGCAAATTCCAGTATTGGAATATCAGGTAGTTTACCAGAGATGCTTTGACAGAGTTGTGTGTGGGAAATAGGAACAGCAGGTCTTCTGCAGACAAGATCCGAGCTGCCCTAGTAAAGCTGTGAATTCCAGCACTGAAAATAGCAGGGGTCTTCTGTGGTAGGATTAAGGTGCAAAGAAAACTGTGATTGGATATCTCCTGGCATCTTGACGGTGCTTCTAGAAAAGATCAAGATACCCTGCTAACTGTATTCAAGTCCAAATGTTGGCATAAGACAGGGTGCTTCGGTCCATCACTTGTGATGCGCAGCCAGAGCAATACCAGTTGTGCTACAGAGCATGATTAAGGTCAATAGGCAGAGTGGTGTGTGGGTCTTGTATTGTTGAATATTAATAGTGTGACAGGATTGTCACCCTTGTAGGGTTTGGGAGCTAATTCAGGCTGGGGTCTTGGCATTTCTCTTCTATACTAAACTGCTGCAGGCAATCTATTTTGCCCGACTGCCATTTTTCCCATGAATCCTTGCCACATTACAATGTGGGTCTTATGTCAAATGGGTCATTTCCTTACTTGCTACAGCCTCGCTGTTCCTTTTTCTGAAGGTCAACCATCCCAATACCCTGAGGTCTAAATATAGATACGGAGTCAGTATCACTGCCATTAGTCAGACTTTTTCCTTCCCATCAGAGCTTGAAGAGGATGGCCATGATTCTTGCTGTGCTACCATAACTTAGGGACTGCCTGATTGCATCATTCCAGGACTCGTGGTTGATGACCAGTTTAGGCCCACACCCAACAATGACTTCTGTTTTGCCCTGTTCGATTCTGGAAATTTCAAAAACCTCCTTGCATGCATCTGTTTGAGGCATTGAAATGTGTATGTACCTGGGGTATTGTAATACAGGAGTAGAAATGTGTGCTTAACTGAAGCATTGTGGAAACTGTCGGGCTGGCACACTGAGCCAACCAATAAGTGAAGCTCTGGTACATTTGATCAACACTATTGGTTGGTAAGCATAGTTGTCCTCATACTAGGGGCAGCATCAAGTAATGTTTCAGCAAGACTGTGATATTGAATGAATATTTATACATCTCTCCTGTGTATGAAAAATTAAGAGAGAGAGAGACATATGCGTTTTGAGGTTTGAGGCACTTGCTGCAATTATTTATAGTCCACTGACAAGTGAAAACCTATGAAAAGATGTATTTTCTTGGGTAAGCAAAAGGCAAGACAGGCCTGCTTAATAGTGTAGCCGTAGTGTAGGCTCCAGCACAATTGCTTGCATTATAGCGGCCCATTCTGTATCTGTTTTGTGTAATGAGAGAAGCTTTTACTGATGCTGCCTTTGCTATGCCTGTTCTGAGATCATGAAGGAAGACTACCATTATATTGCCCATACTGTTATTGATTTGTGCCTGAGGGAATCTTCCAGCTGAAATTTTGCATAGACATATGGGGCTATGTCTGCCCTTGAGGCTGTCATAGGGATGTTTGTGTTTTCTTCCTCTCTAACATATGGTATCAGTCCTAATTAGTGTAAACTTGGCGACTATAATAGACATGCCTTGTTTAGCACCTTTTTGTGATGTCATTAATATTGAATTTATTGTTTCATTTTGCACTAATTTTGTTTTTTGTTCAGGGATATCATGTCCTGTTATGTCATCAGAGTCAAAGGTCACAAACATTGATTTCTGTAATGAACTAGGCCTGATGCTCCATGAAGTCACTTCCTGTGATGTTGTAGTGGGTCAAAGGACATGTAATATCATTTCCGCTACCCCTAATATCTTGGTGAATCGACATCCATGTTTATCTCCACATACTCTTGAAGCTGGCTTGAGGCTTTTTTGTGATGATCCTGCAGTTGGACATCAGCTGATAGTTGTATAGTATCTTCAAGTCTACTGATGTTTTTTTGAAGAGAAGTATTATATTTTCATTTTTCATGTGGCCTGGATTAACTCCAGTGAGGAATTCCTCATGGAAGTCTGGCCCCTTTCAAACAGCGGGAGAAATGGTTCCACATGTGTGGGTTAGCAGCTGTATGTAGCCAAATTATGCACTTTCGCATACTTTTTAATTTTTTTAGTTAATTGTGACTTCTTATTTCATGGAAGATGGTGAAAAATGACACAGGTGGGGGAGGGTTGATAGGTTGGAAAGTTTAGTGTGTTTAATTGTTGGAGATGGAATTCTATATCTTGAAAATGTTTTATTTGTAGAAGGGGAGTTGCTGTCAGTGCTGACAGGATAACAATAGGGTGTTTTAGAGGTTTATGGTTGGCCAACTCCTGAATGGAGTTATTCATTATTTTATTATATTTTTTAGTATATTGCTGCTAGACCCCAAAGGGTGATTGAGCACTTTGATTACAAGCCTTTCTATTTCTTTTTTTAAATTTGTAATTGAAGGATAGTACAATACTTTGTTAGCTATTCACGTGAGATAGTTGATTTTCATGTTAAAAATAATGGGCCTAATCTAGGTTGCTTTAGTTGACATGATTATTCCACATTAAGCTGCAGCATATAAAAAAGCTTGTTGTGTGCACAAGTCTTGAACCTTGATATTTTCATTTGGTTTCATTATGACATTTTAATTCAGCTAGAAACCAAGGTCTCTACTTGCATGCAACAAATGAAGTTTCATTAGCTTCACCTGGAGAGGCTGTTCTAATGTTATAACATTGCCAGGTCACCAAGCTGAGCCTCCATTAACATGTCAATCTTATTTATGTGCAAAAGCAGTTCATTGTTTCTCTGTAGTGTTTCGTATTAATAACAAATTATGGGCCCGATTCACAAAGGTAAAGTTAGACTTTTGGTCTAAGTTTAGACTTAAAGTCTAACTTTACTACTTTTCCGTATTCACAAAGGTAAGTTACGAGCAGTATTTTTACGTCCACACTCGGGCGGAATCTCCACACTCAGGGCCGATATCCGACCTGAGTGCGAAGATTGCACCCCACGCGTGGAGACTCCGGGTGCGGAGTGGAATCTCCGCACTTGGGTGGGGATTCTGCCCTGTGTGAGGAGATTCCGCCTGAGTGCAGAAACTCCACCTGAGTGCCCATGTAAGGATACTACTCGTAACTTACCTTTGTGAATACTGAATGTCTTAAGCTTAGACTTTTGGTCTAAGGTTACCTTTGTGAATTGGGACCTGAGTGTGCTCTTTAGCCAATGCAAGTATGTGTTATTTTAAAATAATAATGTGATTGGTGCTTTGGAAGTAAATTTCAGTACTACACATTTATGTAATGTCAGGCTATGAAATTGTTTGCTTTATTTGTCTAAAATGTTATAAAAGTGTGCAGTTTGGGAAACAGACAGACTTTAATATAATTCTGCTTGCTACTTAGAGAGGGTTAGATGCTCTTGGTCCTTACAGTATTTAGGGCCTATTTACTATTTTTTAATTAACAGACAGATTTTTATTCAATTTACTTTTAGCTACAGAGCAGTGAGGGTTGCAACTTTGATGCATTGGGCCTTTAGCTTTAGACTTTGAATGAGACTGACTTTATGTCAGTCTGCTTGATACTTAGGTTCTGATTCACAAAGGTAACATTATACTTTTGTGTTATTTTACTATTCTTTTTGGTATTCACAAACTATGAGTTTAATCTTATTATTAGCAATTTTACAACTGCAGAGTACACAGTTGGCGCAGAGAACTCCAGATACAAAAGGATAGAAAAGGGCTTTCTTCTTATGGACAGAGTCTACACAGTTACAGAATACAAATAAATTGTAAACTTTCATCAAGCCTTTAGAGAGGAAGATCTTTTGTTTTGCTTATGTCTGATTATGTTAATTCTCTTGATTATTACCTAATATTTTTGGTTTCTGTAATGATTATTTGGATATTTGAATAAATTAACAGAACTGAGTAAAGTGTCTCAACACTTTTCTTATGTTATTGGCTGAATATATGATCCACATGTTCTCCTTTTACAGCGATTTGATCCCCATAACATTAGGTGTTTTGGGCATCAATAGATTTTGGTAGAGAATTAGCGTGCAAATTAATTAGTGGCTAATTTATTAATTAGTCACTCAGTAAGCTAATCAGTAAACATTTTGGTAAAAAATGCTAAAGGCATGGCAAAGTGAGCTGATAATACAGATTTGGTACTTAGGGGCCTATTAGGATGGCGGGCGGATCGCCCTCGCCGGGCCGGCGGTAGCCACCGCAGGCCCGGCGGGGGCAATCCGCCCGCCATCCATGCCTCAGTGACCCCCGCCATATTAGAATGGCTGGGGGGTCAACGACGGACGGGAAGACCGTCAGCCGCTTTTACGCCGGTCGACTCGTCGACCGGGTGGAAAACATGCACAATATGGTGGCAGTGTCTGCAAGACACCGCCATCCATATTGTGATGCAGGCGGAGATGTGCATTTCCATGGCGGCATTGCCGCCATGGAAAGGCATATGGTCTTTGGTAATAGGTGCGCGTTGGGGGCCCCAGGGGGGTTGGGGGGTGCACTTGGGGGGTACCTATGGTACCCCCCTACATTGTGAATGCCAATGCGCAACATGCTTTTTTTACATTGCAAAAACAATAATTGATGGACAGAATGCAGAACAATGTCGTACATTCACCCCATTACAGAGATCTGGGCCTAAATCCATCGTTTTTTTGCTCACCATGCCATTCCAGTTTGGACCCAGCCATATGCAAATCAGTCTTGACCCTGCACCCAATGGGAACAGTCCAGCCCGAACTGCCAGGCCATGTCCTCCCTGGACTGGAAACAAGCATCCTAGGACCGGTTTCGGGCTTTCAGCCTTCATCAGCCAGGATAGCTTGACTCCAGTGGCATGGAGAGCATGGGACCCACGTCTGGGCATACCCGTCCCACTCGGGGTGACAAATGCTTGTTTCCAGTCCAGGGAGGACCTGGCCTGGCAGTTCGGTCTGGACTGTTCCCATGGGGCACAGGATCAAGACTGATTTGCATATGGCTGGGTCCAAACTGGGGTGGCGTAGTGGGCAAAAGAACAATGGATTTAACCCAGATCTTTTGACTGGGGAGAATGTTTGCATTGTCAGCATTCCGTCCATCATTTGTTTGCTGTAACACTTTTGCCCTAAGTGGGATAGGTATGCCCAGACATGGGTCCATTGCTCACTGTGCCACTGGATTCAAGATAGCCTGGCTGAAGAAGGGTGACATACCCTGAAACCGGTCCCAGGATGCTTGTTTCCGGTCCAGGGAGGACCTGGCCTAGCAGTTCGGTCTGGACTGTTCCCATGGGGCACAGGGTCAAGACTGATTTGCATATGGCTGGGTCCAAACTGGGGTGGCGTAGTGGGAAAAAGAACGATGGATTTAACCCAGATCTTTTGACTGGGGGAGAATGTTTACATTGTCAGCATTCCGTCCATCATTTGTTTGCTGTAACACTTTTCGCCCTAAGTGGGATGGGTATGCCCAGACGTGGGAACCTTGCTCACTGTGCCACTGGATTCAAGCTAGCCTGGCTGAAGAAGGGTGACATACCCTGAAACCGGTCCCAGGATGCTTGTTTCCGGTCCAGTGAGGACCTGGCCTGGCAGTTCGGTCTAGACTGTTCCCATGGGGCACAGGGTCAAGACTGATTTGCATATGGCTGGGTCCAAACTGGGGTGGCGTAGTGGGCAAAAAAACAAAGGATTTAACCCAGATATTTTGACTGGGGGAGAATGTTTGCATTGTCAGCATTCCGTCCATCATTTGTTTGCCATAACACTTTTCGCCCTAAGTGGGATGGGTATGCCCAGATGTGGGTCCCTTGCTCACTGTGCCACTGGATTCAAGCTAGCCTGGCTGAAGAAGGGTGGCATACCCTGAAACCGGTCCCAGGATGCTTGTTTCAGGTCCAGGGAGGACCTGGCCTGGCAGTTCGGTCTGGACTGTTCCCATGGGGCACAGGGTCAAGACTGATTAGCATATGGCTGGGTCCAAACTGGGGTGGCGTAGTGGGCAAAAGAACGATGGATTTAACCCAGATCTTTTGACTGGGGGAGAATGTTTGCATTGTCAGAATTCCGTCCATTATTTGTTTGCTGTAACACTTTTCGCCCTAAGTGGGATGGGTATGCCCAGACGTGGGTCCCTTGCTCACTGTGTTACTGGATTCAAGCTAGCCTGGCTGAAGAAGGGTGACATACCCTGAAACCGGTCCCAGGATGCTTGTTTCCGGTCCAGGGAGGACCTGGCCTGGCAATTCGGTCAGGACTGTTCCCATGGGGCACAGGGTCAAGACTGATTTGCATATGGCTGGGTCGAAACTGGGGGGGTGTAGTGTGCAAAAGAACGATGGATTTAACCCAGATCTTTTGACTGGGGGAGAATGTTTGCATTGTCAGCATTCCGTCCATCATTTGTTTGCTGTAACACTTTTCTCCCTAAGTGGGATGGGTATGCCCAGACATGGGTCCCTTGCTAAATGTGCCACTAGATTCAATCTAGCCTGGCTGAAGAAGGGTGACATACCCTGAAACCGGTCCCAGGATGCTTTTTCCGATCCCAGGAGGACCAGGCCTGGCAGTTCAGTTTGGACTGTTCCCATGGGGCACAGGGTCAAGAATGATTTGCATATGGCTGGGTCCAAACTGGGGTGGCGTAGTGGGCAAAAGAACGATGGATTTAACCCAGATCTTTTGACTGGGGGAGAATGTTTGCATTGTCAGCATTCCTTCCATCATTTGTTTGCTGTAACACTTTTTGCCCTAAGTGGGATGGGTATGCCCAGACGTGGGTCCCTTGCTCACTGTGCCATTGGATTCAAGCTAGCCTGGCTGAAGAAGGGTGACATACCCTGAAACCGGTCCCAGGATGCTTGTTTCCGGTCCAGGGAGGACCTGGCCTGGCAGTTCGGTATGGACTGTTCCCATGGGGCACAGGGTCAAGACTGATTTGCATATGGCTGGGTCCAAACTGGGCTGGCGTAGTGGGCAAAAGAACGATGGATTTAACCCAGATCTTTTGACTGGGGGAGAATGTTTACATTGTCAGCATTCCGTCCATCATTTGTTTGCTGTAACACTTTTCGCCCTAAGTGGGATGGGTATGCCCAGACGTGGGAACCTTGCTCACTGTGCCACTGGATTCAAGCTAGCCTGGCTGAAGAAGGGTGACATACCCTGAAACCGGTCCCAGGATGCTTGTTTCCGGTCCAGTGAGGACCTGGCCTGGCAGTTCGGTCTAGACTGTTCCCATGGGGCACAGGGTCAAGACTGATTTGCATATGGCTGGGTCCAAACTGGGGTGGCGTAGTGGGCAAAAAAACAAAGGATTTAACCCAGATATTTTGACTGGGGGAGAATGTTTGCATTGTCAGCATTCCGTCCATCATTTGTTTGCCATAACACTTTTCGCCCTAAGTGGGATGGGTATGCCCAGATGTGGGTCCCTTGCTCACTGTGCCACTGGATTCAAGCTAGCCTGGCTGAAGAAGGGTGGCATACCCTGAAACCGGTCCCAGGATGCTTGTTTCAGGTCCAGGGAGGACCTGGCCTGGCAGTTCGGTCTGGACTGTTCCCATGGTGCACAGGGTCAAGACTGATTTGCATATGGCTGGGTCCAAACTGGGGTGGCGTAGTGGGCAAAAGAACGATGGATTTAACCCAGATCTTTTGACTGGGGGAGAATGTTTGCATTGTCAGAATTCCGTCCATTATTTGTTTGCTGTAACACTTTTCGCCCTAAGTGGGATGGGTATGCCCAGACGTGGGTCCCTTGCTCACTGTGTCACTGGATTCAAGCTAGCCTGGCTGAAGAAGGGTGACATACCCTGAAACCGGTCCCAGGATGCTTGTTTCCGGTCCAGGGAGGACCTGGCCTGGCAATTCGGTCAGGACTGTTCCCATGGGGCACAGGGTCAAGACTGATTTGCATATGGCTGGGTCCAAACTGGGGGGGTGTAGTGTGCAAAAGAACGATGGATTTAACCCAGATCTTTTGACTGGGGGAGAATGTTTGCATTGTCAGCATTCCGTCCATCATTTGTTTGCTGTAACACTTTTCTCCCTAAGTGGGATGGGTATGCCCAGACATGGGTCCCTTGCTAAATGTGCCACTAGATTCAAGCTAGCCTGGCTGAAGAAGGGTGACATACCCTGAAACCGGTCCCAGGATGCTTTTTTCCGATCCCAGGAGGACCAGGCCTGGCAGTTCAGTTTGGACTGTTCCCATGGGGCACAGGGTCAAGAATGATTTGCATATGGCTGGGTCCAAACTGGGGTGGCGTAGTGGGCAAAAGAACGATGGATTTAACCCAGATCTTTTGACTGGGGGAGAATGTTTGCATTGTCAGCATTCCTTCCATCATTTGTTTGCTGTAACACTTTTTGCCCTAAGTGGGATGGGTATGCCCAGACGTGGGTCCCTTGCTCACTGTGCCATTGGATTCAAGCTAGCCTGGCTGAAGAAGGGTGACATACCCTGAAACCGGTCCCAGGATGCTTGTTTCCGGTCCAGGGAGGACCTGGCCTGGCAGTTCGGTATGGACTGTTCCCATGGGGCACAGGGTCAAGACTGATTTGCATATGGCTGGGTCCAAACTGGGCTGGCGTAGTGGGCAAAAGAACGATGGATTTAACCCAGATATTTTGACTAGGGGAGAATGTTTGTATTGTCAGCATTCCGTCCATCATTTGTTTGCTGTAACACTTTTCGCCCTAAGTGGGATTGGGTATGCCCAGACGTGGGTCCCTTGCTCACTGTGCCACTGGATTCAAGCTAGCCTGGCTGAAGAAGGGTGACATACCCTGAAACCGTTCCCAGGATGCTTTTTTCCGGTCCCGGGAGGACCAGGCCTGGCAGTTCGGTTTGGACTGTTCCCATGGGGCACAGGGTCAAGACTGATTTGCATATGGCTTGGTCCAAACTGGGGTGGCGTAGTGGGCAAAAGAACGATGGATTTAAACCATATCTTTTGACTGGGGGAGAATGTTTGCATTGTCAGCATTCCATCCATCATTTGTTTGCTGTAACACATTTCGCCCTAAGTGGGATGGGTATGCCCAGACGTGGGTCCCTTGCTCACTGTGCCATTGGATTCAAGCTAGCCTGGCTGAAGAAGGGTGACATACCCTGAAACTGGTCCCAGGATGCTTGTTTCCGGTCCAGGAAGGACCTGGCCTGGCAGTTCGGTCTGGACTGTTCCCATGGGGCACAGGGTCAAGACTGATTTGCATATGGCTGGGTCCAAACTGGGGTGGCGTAGTGGGCAAAAGAATGATGGATTTAACCCAGATCTTTTGACTGGGGGAGAATGTTTGCATTGTCAGCATTCCGTCCATCATTTGTTTGCTGTAACACTTTTCGCCCTAAGTGGGATGGGTATGCCCAGACGTGGGTCCCTTGCTCACTGTGCCACTGGATTCAAGCTAGCCTGGCTGAAGAAGGGTGACATACCCTGAAACCGGTCCCAGGATGCTTGTTTCCGGTCCAGGGAGGATCTGGCCTGGCAGTTTGGTCTGGACTGTTCCCATGGGGCACAGGGTCAAGACTGATTTGCAAATGGCTGGCTCCAAACTGGGGTGGCGTAGTGGGCAAAAGAACGATGGATTTAACCCAGATATTTTGACTGGGTGAGAATGTTTGCATTGTCAGCATTCCGTCCATCATTTGTTTGCTGTAACACTTTTCGCCCTAAGTGGGATGGGTATACCCAGACGTGGGTCCCTTGCTCACTGTGCCACTGGATTCAAGCTAGCCTGGCTGAAGAAGGGTGACATACCCTGAAACCAGTCCCAGGATGCTTGTTTCCGGTCCAGGGAGGACCTGGCCTGGCAGTTCGGTCTGGACTGTTCCCATGGGGCACAGGGTCAAGACTGATTTGCATATGGCTGGGTCCAAACTGGGGTGGCGTAGTGGGCAAAAGAACGATGGATTTAACCCAGATATTTTGACTAGGGGAGAATGTTTGTATTGTCAGCATTCCGTCCATCATTTGTTTGCTGTAACACTTTTCGCCCTAAGTGGGATTGGGTATGCCCAGACGTGGGTCCCTTGCTCACTGTGCCACTGGATTCAAGCTAGCCTGGCTGAAGAAGGGTGTCATACCAAGAAACCGGTCCCAGGATGCTTTTTTCCGGTCCCGGGAGGACCAGGCCTGGCAGTTCAGTTTGGACTGTTCCCATGGGGCACAGGGTCAAGACTGATTTGCATATGGCTGGGTCCAAACTGGGGTGGGGTAGTGGGCAAAAGAACGATGGATTTAACCCATATCTTTTGACTGGGGGAGAATGTTTGCATTGTCAGCATTCCATCCATCATTTGTTTGCTGTAACACATTTCGCCCTAAGTGGGATGGGTATGCCCAGACGTGGGTCCCTTGCTCACTGTGCCATTGGATTCAAGCTAGCCTGGCTGAAGAAGGGTGACATACCCTGAAACCGGTCCCAGGATGCTTGTTTCCGGTCCAGGGAGGACCTGGCCTGGTAGTTCGGTCTGGACTGTTCCCATGGGGCACAGGGTCAAGACTGATTTGCATATGGCTGGGTCCAAACTGGGGTGGCGTAGTGGGCAAAAGAATGATGGATTTAACCCAGATCTTTTGACTGGGGGAGAATGTTTGCATTGTCAGCATTCCGTCCTTCATTTGTTTGCTGTAACACTTTTCGCCCTAAGTGGGATGGGTATGCCCAGACGTGGGTCCCTTGCTCACTGTGCCATTGGATTCAAGCTAGCCTGGCTGAAGAAGGGTGACATACCCTGAAACCGGTCCCAGGATGCTTGTTTCCGGTCCAGGGAGGACCTGGCCTGGCAGTTCGGTCTGGACTGTTCCCATGGGGCACAGGGTCAAGACTGATTTGCATATGGCTGGGTCCAAACTGGGGTGGCGTAGTGGGCAAAAGAATGATGGATTTAACCCAGATCTTTTGACTGGGGGAGAATGTTTGCATTGTCAGCATTCCGTCCATCATTTGTTTGCTGTAACACTTTTCGCCCTAAGTGGGATGGGTATACCCAGACGTTGGTCCCTTGCTCACTGTGCCACTGGATTCAAGCTAGCCTGGCTGAAGAAGGGTGACATACCCTGAAACCAGTCCCAGGATGCTTGTTTCCGGTCCAGGAGGACCTGGCCTGGCAGTTCGGTCTGGACTGTTCCCATGGGGCACAGGGTCAAGACTGATTTGCATATGGCTGGGTCCAAACTGGGGTGGCGTAGTGGGCAAAAGAACGATGGATTTAACCCAGATCTTTTGACTGGGGGAGAATGTTTGCATTGTCAGCATTCCGTCCATCATTTGTTTGCTGTAACACTTTTCGCTCTAAGTGGGATGGGTATGCCCAGACGTGGGTCCCTTGCTCACTGTGCCACTGGATTCAATCTATCCTGGCTGAAGTAGGGTGACATACCCTGAAAGCGGTCCCAGGATGATTGTTTCCGGTCCAGGGAGGACCTGGCCTGGCAGTTCGGTCTGGACTGTTCCCATGGGGCACAGGGTCAAGACTGATTTGCATATGGCTGGGTGCAAACTGGGGTGGCGTAGTGGGAAAAAGAACGATGGATTTAACCCAGATCTTTTGACTGGGGGAGAATGTTTGCATTGTCAGCATTCTGTCTATCATTTGTTTGCTGTAACACTTTTCGCCCTAAGTGGGATGGGTATGCCCAGACGTGGGTCCCTTGCTCACTGTGCCACTGGATTCAAGATAGCCTGGCTGAAGAAGGGTGACATACCCTGAAACCGGTCCCAGGATGCTTGTTTCCGGTCCAGGGAGGACCTGGCCTGGCAGTTCGGTCTTGACTGTTCCCATGGGGCACAGGGTCAAGACTGATTTGCATATGGCTGGGTCCAAACTGGGGTGGCATAGTGGGCAAAAGAACGATGGATTTAACCCAGATCTTTTGACTGGGGGAGAATGTTTGCAGTGTCAGCATTCCGTCCATCATTTGTTTGCTGTACCACTTTTCGCCCTAAGTGGGATGGGTATGCCCAGACGTGGGTCCCTTGCTCACTGTGCCACTGGATTCAAGCTAGCCTGGCTGAAGAAGGGTGACATACCCTGAAACTGGTCCCAGGATGCTTGTTTCCAGTCCAGGGAGGACCTGGCCTGGCAGTTCGGTCTGGACTGTTCCATTGGGGCACAGGGTCAAGACTGATTTGCATATGGCTGGGTCCAAACTGGGGTGGCATAGTGGGCAAAAGAACGATGGATTTAACCCAGATCTTTTGACTGGGGGAGAATGTTTGCATTGTCAGCATTCCGTCCATCATTTGTTTGCTGTAACATTTTTTACATTGCGGCGGGTGCTGCTCACAGCACCCCCCGTGTTTTTTGTGACATATTTTGTGTTTTAGTGATTGCACCTGTGTTGTGCTTTGGATATTGTGTCATGTGCAGTATGTGGTATGTGTTATATTATGTTCTGTTTATGACGATGCATTATTAAATATTGTTGATGATTTATTTGTCTGGAAATTGTGAATTTTAAATGAAAACATTGAATTTTGAAGAAGATGAGTTAGAGCAAGATATCTGTGGATGGTTTAAATGTGGCGTGCCAGGTTTAAAATTAAGTTGAGGTTTATTATTCTTAATAGTCTAGTTATGGGTGAACAATCATTAGGAGTGGAAAAATGGTGATTTATTCTGTGCACAAGGGTAAACTATACCCATTGCAAGTTAGGTTATTGCTGGTCAAAAGCTGAGATCAGTTAGCTTGTGATGGTGTAGTGCCTTGCAGTACTACTTCCCTTGTGGTGTGTTTGATTTCAGTCTCATTTCCTGGTACATAGACACAGGTATTGTAGTTTTGTCTTAATGAATTATTGTTTTTTGGGATATTGAGATGCAATTGTATTGTCTCTGATTGTGTATTGTGAAGAGTGATTTGATTTTAAATTGAGTGCATATCTAGATAAGTCAAAGTTAAAACTGATTTCAAAAGGGCAGCCTACACTACGAATCCAAGTTCCGCCTATTAGATGATCATAAACTTTGGCATGCACACTTGTTTATGGCTTAAAGAGTAGCCAAATTACAGTTTCCTGAAAATGGTAGATTTTGATGTTAAGAAAATTGCATACTTAATGTGTTGTTTGATACTAATCCACAACCAAGACCTTCACAGTTTGAAGCATTGAATAAATGGGATACAGGAGCCAATACAAAAGCTCACCCAAAAAAGTTTGAGAAATGAATTGGTAAATCTATACGATTGGATGGATGCTAGGTTGCATATGTGGAAAAAGACATGGTGTACGGAAGTGTTTGCAACTTTTGGTGCATTTCCTGTGATCACTGCGGATAAAATAAAGGATAAAACAAAAGAGAATAAAAATAAAAATGAGAAAGAGAATTATAAAGATGGCTCTTGTGGGGAGGAAGAGTAGTTGTTGAATAATTTGCTGACAAGACCACTGCCAAATGATGAAGACCTAGTCCCAGATTCATCAAAGGATTGCATTGCCCTTGCGCTGAAAAGGCATTACATGGGTTGAGCATAGGTGTTCCCACAGCATCCGTCCATGCTTTTTGGCACATTCCCAAATTTACCAAGACTAGTAAACCTGGCTATGCATCAAAATGAATTTAAAATAATTTATTGAATCAGATCTTAATCATTACAAGATTCTGAAATTGACTTTTGAGGAGCTAGTGTTTTTGAATTTGGAATCTTGGTATGTACAATAATTTTCCAGTTTATAAGTATGCTGCATAACCAAAGAAGTAAAGTACATGAAAACACGCTCTCATTAGAAAAAGCTCAACTTTACACGTGAAGACTCCAAGAACTACAGGGTGTGGTAATTCACGTGTCAACCGCCAAGACAAAACTCAGCATCACACGTGAAAAAGGGCAAGAACAGTTTGGGATTAATATTTCACGTGCCAACTGTCACACGTGAAACACGAGTCAGCCACGAGCAGCGCGAGCGGCGAGAAGATATTTAAATCGCCCGCACGCCCAGAACGGTGCTTGGTCTTGTCTGAGTCAGCACTTACCTGTTTCTCCGGACTCCTCCGATCGTGGCGATCTTCAGCAGCAACCTCTGGCTTCCCTCCTGATTCTCCGGCTGCCTCGGTCCCCAGTTGCTTCCTGCGGCACTCCTCCGATTCTCGCCAGCAGCTTCCTCTTCCGGAATCGCGGCAGCAGCTTCCTCTTTCCGCTCACGCCCCCGGATCCTCTTCGGCATTCCTTCCCGACTTCCGGTGTCAAGAACCTGTGAAAACAAAAGAGATAAGTGGTTAAATTTACAAGACCTTGAACGTTTACAGAAAACGATCGGTGAGTAATTTCTTAAATTTTTTTGCACAGTTTTTTTGGGTTTTACAACAAACAGTCTTCAAATTAGGAGAGTCGAACTTGGTCATTCTTGAAGGAGTTTAATTCAAGATAAAGACATTACAAGGACGCATTCTGTTGGACAATAGACAACAGACCAAGGAACATTTTAAAAGGGCTATTTGATTATTTTGGAACTCTTTATTTAATACGAACATTTTTATAACAAGGTAACAACCTAAGTTGAGGTATAGGCATTGATAACAGGATACTATGTTGAATAACTGAATAAGTGGTTATGGTTCAATGCTTACTATTGTTATTTATTTCATTTCGCAGAAGCAAGACAACTGAAGGAAATCAGTTACTATATTTATTATAAAACCAAGAGAGTATGCAAGACAACTTATATTGTTATAGGTATTAATGTTTGAATATTATCACATCTTGACTTATACCTTGTATTTTTACCTTTACTGGGCAGTTCCTCAATTAATATTGTTTGTGTATGTTGTTCTAGAAAAAACCCAGAAAGGTTTTCTACGCCCTGAAACAATCTTCCCGATCCAGTACGAGTACCAGGAGAAATTATCCAAGAATCACTGAGGTACCACATACAACAGGGAGATTCCGCTTCTCTTGTCTCTCTCTCTCTCATTCCCATTCCCCCTTTCCCCTTGGGGCCTTTCAGAATATCAGAGTACTTACCTACCTCTGGTGTTCGGGGAGTTCTTGAGGAGACTGGGGTTCGGTCGTCGTCAGCAAGAGCAAGGAGAACAGGTGAGTGGCTTGCATGACAGAAGACCAAGCCAGTCATTAGCTCTTCTTGACGACGAGCGAATATGGATTTGGCAGAAGATAGGTCACAACTTTCATAACTCACAGAAGTTATTAGGGAGCTCCAGGTGGAGATGCAGCAATTAAAGCACGAGAATCATGTTCTCAGAGACGAACTAACCAAGAGTAGAACAGGGTTCATGCAATGGAGAGAACCAAAGGGTCCAGAATCACGTCCTATTTTGACACCACCTAAGTTTGTTCCAACACTCTCGAATGCTGGTCCTCAGCAATCTGATCAAACCCTACAAGTGACAGTTGTCACTCCCACTCCAGTCCCCTTAGCAAATCCCGAACGTTTTACAGGAGATAGTTCTCATTTCGCGGCTTTTATGAGCCAATGTCAGTTACATTTTCTCTGTAAACCACAAGTTTTTAACACAGACACCGCTAAAACAGCTTTTATAATCTCATATTTAGGTGGAGTGGCAGCTAATTGGGCTATACCTCTTGTAGATACTAATGACCCTCTTTTACAAAATTTTGATAACTTCAAAGAAACAATGACACGTCTGTTTGCTCGTCATGTTTTTGTACAATCTTGTGACAACGAACTTTTAAATCTTCGTCAAGGAACTAAGGATTTACTCACTTATATCACAACGTTTAATCGACTTCTTACCGAAACACGGCCCGAGGAAAAACGTACCTCATTTTTTTATAGAGGTCTTAGAGATGACCTAAAGGATTCTTTGGCGCACATAGTGGATTTGCCCAACGATTACGGAGAGTTTGTTGATCTAGTAGTTAAGTTAGATCATCGTTTAAGCGAAAGAAAGAGTGAAAGGCCAAAAACTGATTTTAGACCTCTTTTAATAAAGTCAGAAAGAAAAGAAAAAGAACCAAAGATTAGCAAACCAGAACCTATGCAAATTGGTGGGATTAGAGGTCCATTGTCCCCAGAAGAAAAGGAGAGGAGACGTAAGGAAAATTTGTGCTTGTATTGCGGTAAGGCAGGGCATTTTGCCAAAGAATGCACTATTAAACCCCAAAGAAAGAAAACAGTGGCACTATTAAAGTCTGAACAATTTGAATCGGGAAACTAATTGTCCCGAAGAAAGAAGAGATCGTCTCTTCAGGGAAAAACTTAAAAAACTTAAAAAAGATCTCAAAAAATGTAACAAATACTAGTAATAACATACCTAGACATATGATGCTTTTAATGACAGTTATTATTACAGTACAACAAAGACACGTTTTGTCTATTTTGCTGGATTCAGGTGCTACAGGAAATTTTTTTGATATACGACTAGCACAAAAACTAGGAATTTCGCAAGTAGCTAAGTCTGAGCCAGAGCCAGTGAGAGCAGTAGACGGGTCAGCTCTGTCCTCTGGGTTAATCCGTTTTCATACCATTCCCTTGACCATTGTAAGTGAGAACGGTCACACTGAACAAATAGTTTTTGATCTGATTGACACCCCTACATTCGGAATTATTTTAGGGATACCCTGGCTAGAAAATCATAATCCCAAAATAGATTGGGTACAACGAACAGTGAGCCTAGATTCCACCTTTTGAAGAACCAATTGTTATCAGGAAGCTCAAGATCCCATTTATCCTTTGCACTGTGCCAGCATACATTTAGATCAGGATACATTACCTAATGAATATAGAGACTATGCAGATGTTTTCGACCCTGTTCAGGCTACAAAACTCCCACCCCACAGGGTCTACGATTGCAGAATAGATCTAATACCTGGAGTCACTCTACCCTGTAGTCGTATCTATGCCCTCACTGAACCTGAAACTCAATATTTACGAAGTTATCTTAATGAATTACTTGAGAAGGGGTTTATTCGTCACTCTACTTCCCCAGTATCAGCTCCACTCTTCTTCGTGGCAAAAAAATCAGGAGATCTTAGGGCGTGTACTGATTATCGCACAGTTAACAAAGCCACCATAAAAAACCATTACCCTCTTCCTCTTATTCCTGTTCTATTAGACCAGGTTAAGGGCTCAACAATCTACACGAAGTTAGAACTTCGGGCGCATATCATTTAATACGCGTCAAGGAGGGTGACGAATGGAAGACTGCTTTCAGCACAAAATTTGGCCTATATGAATATACTGTCATGCCGTTTGGATTGTGCAATGCCTCGGCGGCATTTCAGTATTTCATTAATGAAGGTTTTCACGATCTTCTTGACGTCTTTGTCATTGTCTACATAGACGATATACTTATCTTTTCTAAAAATGAAGAAGAACACATAGTCCATGTAAGGACTGTACTACAGAGATTAAGGGAACACTCTCTGTATGCTAAAATGGAAAAATGTGTATTTCATGCCCGTTCAGTAGAATTCTTAGGATATATTCTATCACCTAATGGCATAACTATGGACCCCAAAAAAGTTGACGCTATACTTAACTGGCCTCTTCCAACTTCAGTTAAAGATGTTCAAAAAGTATTAGGTTTCGCTAACTTCTACCGACGTTTTATTGCAAATTTCTCCAGAATTGTAACCCCTATAACACAGCTATTAGAAAAGGGACAAACATTTAATTGGAATGATGAAACTAACAAGGCCTTCCTTGAACTCAAAAAATCTTTTACTACCGCTCCAGTACTCTCCCATCCTCACCCAGACCAACCATTCTTCGTTGAAGCGGATGCTTCACAAACCGTAGTTGGAGGGGTTTTAATGCAAAAAGATCCAAGGACAGGTTATCTCCACCCATTAGCCTACTATTAACGTAAATTACTACCCGCAGAACAAAATTACACTATTGCTGAACGCGAACTGTTAGCCATAAAAGATGTGTTTTCTGAATGGAGACATCACTTGTTGGGAGCCAAACATACAATAACCATTTATTCGGACCACAAGAATTTGCAATGTTTCACTTCTATTAAAGCTCTAACACCAAGACAGATGAGGTGGTTACACTTCTTTAGCGAATTTGATTTTTTAATAACTTACCGGCCTGGAGAGAAACAATTATTATCAGATACCTTATCTCAACTAAATGAGAAAGATTCAAAAGATCCTAGAGCTCAAGCTCAAAATATCATACCAATTGATAGAATATTAGCAGTAACTCAACCTGACACTTTCTTGTCGGATGTGAAGACTGAATCCCAAAAGATCAATAAGAATGATTGGGTATGTAAAACACACAATTCAATAAACAATGGATTTCTGTTCCATAAAAACAAATTATTTATTCCATCAGAAAAACAAAGACAACAAATCATGATGTGGCATCATGATTCCAGTTTGGCAGGGCATCCTGGTACGCAAAAACCTTTAGAATTATGTACACGAAATTTCTGGTGGGGTAGTATAAGAAAAGATGTTCAGGATTATGTCAAAAAGTGTCCCATTTGTGCTTGTAATAAATCACAACATATAGCTCCAGCTGGGTTTTTCAAGCCATTGCCAATCCCATTGTCCCCCTGGCATACTATCAGTGTTGACTTTATTACCGATCTGCCCGTCGCCAAGTCTTTTACAACTATTTTGGTTGTTGTTGATTTATTATCCAAAATGGGTCACTTTATCCCACTAAAAAAGATACCTACTGCAACTGAGTTTTGTGATATCTTCATTCAGCAAATTGTTAAATTACATGGGTTGCCGAGTAAAATTGTTTCCGACAGAGGCCCACAATTCATTTCAAGGTTTTGGAGAAATGTTTTAATCAGTTGGGAATTGAAGTAGCACTATCGTCTGCTTTCCATCCACAGACGGATGGACAAACTGAAAAAGTCAATCAATATGTAGAACAAGCTTTACGATGTTTCACAACGACCCTAACTTCTCAATGGGATAAAGCACACCCCTTAGCAGAATTTTCTTACAATAATAGTACGCATTCTGCCTTAGGATGTTCCCCATTTTATTTCATGACTGGTTACCATCCTCGTTGCATTCCCACTGAAACATCAACCCATCAGACTCTTGTACCGTCTGTATCTGAGAAATTAAAAGAGCTACAACTAATACAAGACAAAGCTAGGAATTGTTTGGCAAAAAATAAAAGTATAACAAAAAGACAGGCCGATAAACATCGATCACTCGAACCTTCGTACAAAATAGGAGATCTAGTATGGCTGTCCACTCGAAATATTCAATTAGATGGACCAAGGAAACTACAGCCACGCATTATTGGTCCGTTTCCCATTCAAAAAATCTTGAATCCAGTTACAATGCAATTACAATTGCCAGCCGATTATAGTATTCATCCA
Source organism: Calotriton arnoldi (assembly GCA_963921515.1). Classification (NCBI taxonomy): domain Eukaryota; kingdom Metazoa; phylum Chordata; class Amphibia; order Caudata; family Salamandridae; genus Calotriton; species Calotriton arnoldi. The sequence goes on from CAWUFW010001538.1 coordinate 1,569,808, forward strand.
GTGTTTCATGTTTCCCTACTAAAACCTTACTACCCAGGAACTAGGAAAGATAATTCCTCCTCCAATCATTGTAAATGATCATCTTGAATACGAAGTAAATCGAATTATTGACTCCAAAAGAATAAACCAAAAGCTGTATTATTGGGTGCGCTAGGTGGCGCACGAGCAAGATGGCCGCACTGGTGTGAGGCTCCTGCAGCTCGGCGCAATTATCCGCTCATTTATCCTGCCCAGATGGACCCAGCCACACAATCACTAATGTTCTGAGGTGACTATAACCCCATGCACTCGCGCTGTGAGTTTGGGGCATGCTGCAAGCTGCATCCAGCCATTATCCTCGCATCCTACTGCCACCGCTGAGAAGGCCTGATCTGCCCGGAGCTGCCGCTGGGCAAAGTGTGTCACGGGAGCACCGGGGCGCCCACGAGGTGACTGGGCCCTGCCTGGAGCGGCCCATGATTTCAGCGCCTGAGATACTGGGGTGAGTGCGCGGTATCCTGCCTCCGGTGCGGACTGCTAAATACGTCTCTTTTCTTTCTGGACGGGGCCGGGGCAGCGCCTGCTCCTTACCTCGCCTCCGCAGCTCTCCTCCTGCTCCACGGCATGAGGCGCGCCGCAACTGACGCCGATCCCTGGGTGACGGGCCTGCCACAAGAGACATTGCATAAACCTGCCTCCTTTGCTTGGCGCGCCGCGGCTGTGCTGCTGCCGCGGCGCCTACTCACGCCCGCTGTGCTTGTGGTGCGGCAGAGGTTCCTGTTGAGCTGGCAGCCACGAGGCCTCGGAGGCCCCACCTACCTGCCGCACGGGATCCGCGACGGCCATTGCCCTGCACCTCCTAAATCCGAGTGATACTGCCGCGCGGCGCTATGGCTGGAAATTCCCCTGCAGAATAAGCGACGCCCACACTGTGCTTCGGGGCTTTCATTCTGGGCCATAAATAATTGCCTGCTGCACTACTGTGCGGGGTACCGTGACATTGCCTCTGAAGTGAACCGTGCTCCTTACCCACATCAGCCCCTAGTAAAGAACCCCGAGTTGACACGACGGCCCTGTCTGTAAGGCCTACTTCTTCATCAGGCTCGTTGGCAGGCACTGTCCCTCTGCTGCTCCTTGCAGTGCCGCCACCCTGTGCCAGATCATAGCTGCGTGGCCCGTGTGGCCTCCCGCCTGGATGCTGCTGGTGGTCCGTGACTGAAGCCTGCCGTGGCACAAGTGGGTGCACCCGGTGCACCGCTGGTGCCTTGAGGGTGGCGTATACATGGGGGACTGGCCCACACGAAGATAACGGTGATCCTGACAGTCTCTGCTGCTCTTGCTACTTGTGAGGACCGAGGGTGGTCAGAGCTCTTCTGTCCCCGTGTGAGGAGACCGCGCGTCACGGGCCCATTTGTCGCAACTGTTTTTTCTAGCTGCAACATACTAAACATGGGGAAGACGGACGCAAAACAGCCACGGCTGACGTTTGAGGCAAAGAAAAGCGCCCGCTTACACCAAGAAGAGCCTGACGGGACTAGTGGTGAACCCGCACAGGGGGCAGCTCCCGTGCCAGACGAAGACATGAAAGCCATTCTCCTGGAGGTCAGGCAAGGCCTCACGAATATTGCGGACAAAATGGATGCCATGACCACGCGAATGGATGCCATTGTGCACAAACTAGATGGCCATGAAGAGCGCATTAAGGAAACGGAGCGCCGTATCTCTGATGCTGAGGACGCCACATCCCATATCCAGACAAATGTGGCGCAAATGGACAAACTTCTGAAGTTCATTGCGGCGAAAAACGAAGACATCGAAGCTAGAAGCAGGCGTAACAACATACGCATCCTTGGCATCCCGGAAAGTACCAACACTGGGAAGATGGAAGAGTACGTAGAAAGACTGTTGCTGGCAATGATTGGCGCTGAATCCCTCTCTTCCCACTTCATTGTCGAACGTGCGCATTGGTCGCTGGGTCCCCGGCCGCCGCCGGGGAGCACGCCAAGACCCATCATAGCTCGGCTCCTCAATTATCGGAACCGAGATGTTGCTCTTCGGACGGCCCGAGAATAACGACAGCTTAACTTTGAGGGCAATGCGTTCACCATTTACCCAGATTTCACGGCAGCTGTGCAGGAGGAGAGACGCAAGTTCCTACCCGCTAAACAGAACCTACGTCAGGCCCAAATAGACTATGCACTGTTATATCCAGCCCGGCTGAGAATCACTCATCAAGGCAAGCAGCTCTTCTTCACTAAACCACAACAAGTGGATGACTTCTTGAAACGCCTCAAACGCCAGAATACAACTTCTGCCTCACCGGACGCCTCATCCAGACCAGCATCGCCGACCACAGAGTAATTTGTCACCTGCGACATGCAGAGATCATTCCCAGCGATGTCTGAGGCACCGCGATGACACGACGTCACGGGAACGCTGAACTGTACATCAGCCAGAGCGGGACGTTCGTCACTGTACACCAGATAAGTAATAAACTGGGTCTATGAGACAATTAGCACCGAGCATCCTCAGCTCTCTCAGAGGTCATCGATACCACCACTCTGACTCTTTGAGGGCGAGGAGAGAACGTGCATGACCCTAGGAGATCCCCCCGATTGTGCTCCCCTTTGAACTTTGCTGCAAAGTTATGCTTATGCGCAGCTTGTTTTTGAAGTACTTGGGTGTTCGGGTGGGGGTGGGGAAGGTATTTTTGGCATGTTTGGGATGCTTCAGTGGGTGGGGGACGGGTGTTCGTTTTTGAGTTTCTTGATATATGCATGACACATCATGACAGACAGAAATGTGATTACATTCCTATTCTCTCCACAAGTGTCTCAGTGCCACAATGCCGCCTACTACTTGCAACTAGGGCCCACGGCTAGCCTGACACCTCACCAGCAATTGCAGATCATCACTTGGAATGTTAGGGGGTTGGGTGATCTGCGGAAACACCGCCAGATACTGGCATATTTGGACGGGCACCAGATCCATGTTGCAATGCTCCAAGAAACCCACATCAATCCCCGACACACTACCACCTTTGCACATAAATGGGCTGACCACAGGATATTTTCCTCTTACTCCTCTTATGCCAGAGGAACGGCCATCCTTATTAAAAAACGGACTCCCTTTGCTCTGGCTGGGACATTACTAGATCACCATGGGAGATATTGTCTTGCATGGGGATGGCTGGGTACGGAATCGGTTACTTTAGCATGTTGCTATGGCCCTAACGTTGACACCCCTGATTTCTTTACCACACTTTGGGGTAAGATCATGGAGATTGGCTCTACTCACATAATATGGGGGGGAGATTTCAATGTTGTCCTTAATCCTGCCATAGATAGGTCTAACCCAGCGCCGCATCATTATAATAGATCACATGAGGCACTGCAATGTATAGTGACAGACAACGGATTACTAGACGCCTGGCGCTACATTCATCCTCATATAACGGAAGGCACACATTTTACTGCGCAGGCTGCGACTTGGGCCCGCTTGGACTATTGTCTGATCTCCCGCGGACTAGGTCCATCGATAACTAATATCTCGCATTTAGCTAGAACGTACTCCGACCACTCCCCTGTTAAACTCACACTCGTACCCCCGGGATATGGCACCCCGCGCAGCAGCTGGAGATTGCAACCTTTAGCGCTGCTTGACACAGTTTTCCATAGTGAGTTGGGAGAAGAAATTCACGATTTTTTCCAGAGAAACAAGGGTTCCGTGGACAGCATTGAAACGGTTTGGGAGGCCTTCAAGGTCACAATTCGTGGATTTTGCATCTCGAAAAGTTCAGGGGTATTACGAGACATACAGGGTACACTACGACGACTAGAGACTGAGCTCAAAACGCTTGAGGGACGCCTCTCTGCGGGGAGTGACAGCCGAGCCCAGTATGAATTCCGTGATAAACTCTCGGAGTACACCGCTGCCGCTGACCATGAGACGCGGTTTAGGGGTAAATACTGGGTGGCCCGTCGATATGGGGAGGGCGAGCGGCCTGGGAAGGCCTTGGCTGAGACAATACGGAAACCCCGCTTTTCCAATTACATCTTAGAGATTTCTGGTCCCGGGGAAGTAATTTATCGTGACACCACCGACATACTCACCATATTTACTACGCACTACTCCTCGCTCTACACATCACAAAGGTGAGACCACCTTGAGCTGGATGACTTTCTGGGGGCGGTGGCACTCGGCTGGCTAGGAGATTCACAGAGGGAGTTCCTATGCGCTCCCTTCGAACTAGATGAGATACGGGAAGCTATAATGCACATGAATTCTGGCAAGGCCCCTGGCCTGAACGGGCTACCCATTGAATTTTATAAAACATATATAGACCCGCTGGCCCCTATTCTTAAAGAGATTTATGAAGATTCCCTTGAGACTGGCACACTTCCCCCCTCCATGAGAGAAGGACTTATTACTTCCCTCCTCAAACCGGGAAAATCGCCACTCCATTGCGATTCTTACAGACCATTGTCCCTCATTAATTGCGATACAAAAATCTTGGCCAAGGTTATAGTCAATAGATTAGACCTGTTAATAGAAAAATTGGTCCTCCCTGATCAGGCAGGCTTTGTTCCGGGGCGAGCAACCGCACATAATCTCCGCATCTTCTTCTCAATCCTGCATAATGTCGACCCCGACCTGCCGCTGGCGGCAGTGTTTTTAGATGCCACCAAGGCGTTTGACTCTGTGGAGTGGGATTATCTTCTCGGGGTATTGCAGCGGATGGGCTTCCCTCCTTTGTTTCTCTCATGGATACGGCTGTTATACCAACTTCCCACAGCCAAAGTCCTAATTAATGATCATCTGTCTACAGCCTTCCCCATCACTAGAGGTACCGACAGGGGTGCCCACTGTCCCCCCTGCTCTTTGCCCTGGCGATCGAACCACTGGCGGCTAAACTGAGGCAACCAGGACAAGGCACTACGTTGCAACTTGTGCCAAATCCTCATATCTCTTTATGCGGATGATATTACCCTCTATGTCAGAGACCCACAGCACAACATTAACCCTCTACTATGGGAATTCAATGTCTTTGGAAAATTGTCCGGGGTCCACATCAATTGGGGAATGTCACAAATCTTCCCTCGTACTCCTGCGGCCACTCAGTTTCCCATGGATTTCCCGTTGGAGTGGTGTGATACAGACATGCGCTACCTGGGGATCCGCATCTCCGGAGACAGGGAGGAGCTGATACGCCTCAACTAAGGCACCACTCTGGACCGCATTACAGGGAGTGTCACTCGATGGATCTCCCTGCCGCTTTCCCTGGCGGGGCGAGCCTCCTTAATTAAAATGGTAGTGCTCCCGCAACTACTGTACCTATTCCTCAACATCCCGTACCATCCTGGATGACATTTTTTTAATTCACTGCAGTCAGAAATGATCAGGCTGGTATGGGGGGGCAAGCAGCCGCGTCTGCAATGGAATATACTTACCAAGCCCTATGCACAGGGAGGATTTGATATTCCGAATTTTGAGCTTTATTATACATGCGCGCAGGCCCATTATGCTTATTATTGGTTCCACTCCCCCAGGTACATGCCTCAGGTCGTGGCAGAGCAGTGGCTGGCAGATCCCATACCATTAGATGGCGTGCTGTGCGCCACCACTCGGCCGAGGGATAAAGCGCCCACCACGATTACATGCACGATAGATGCTTGGAATCGCATTCTGACTATTCTACAACACCCCATGCTGTACTCACCGCTGCTCCCCCTTTCATACCACCCCCGCATGCAACTGCTCCAAGAGAAAGGGTTTCTTAATCTCCTCAAGCGGACCAAAATTTCAACATGGGGGGATCTTTACCACAACGGGACGTTTAGGTCGTCAGATCAAATATTCCATGAGATCCAGCCCTCTCCTCTGGATATATTTCTTTACACGCGGCTCCGTCAAGGCGTGAGATCTATCACCCCGGAGTTCCCTCAGGAACCCCTCAGTCTCGCCCCCTTACACCTGATGCTGCAGGCCACCTCGCCGGGGCACCTGGTTTCCACGCTTTATCATACCATACACACTCAACAGGAGGAGTCTCCTTGCCCCTCCTGTGCATGCTGGAACTCAGAGTTAGGTTACGAACTGACGGATGAACACTGGACATACTGTTGTCTACAAACAGAGCAAATATCTGCCAGCAGCAGATTGCGTATCACGCATTTTAAATTCTTACAACGCTTGTACTACACTCCAGTCAAAATGTATAAATATAAATTAAAAGACTCAGATCGCTGCGATAGATGCGGCACCTCAGGTGCCGACTACCTTCATTTGGCCTGGGAATGTCCAAGGGTGAGTGATTACTGGGGACAGGTCTTTGATGCCATGGAACAGATGACAGCAATCTCCTTAGAGCGCACTCCACTGACAGCTTTGTTAGGCTATACCAAGCTCCTCCCCAAACCATACCGCTGATATCTCGCTACTGCTCTGCTGCTGGCTAAACGCCGCGTGGCCTGTAGAGGGGGTAGAGGACGAGTGCCCAAGTTTAAAGACTGGCTCAATGACTTAATATATTGTCAAGAGCAATTGACTAACTATGCAGAAACACTCCCCCGGGCATCACGGCCCAAAGATATCTGGGACCCTCTCAAAACTTACCTTCTAGTGCACCCACAAGATGCCCCGACTGACACACCAGAAATAGAGGCACCATAGTGATGTTAACGTGAGAGAGAGTGTGGGATGTGCGCAGGGCATATGTCGGATTGACTTCTTCACCTCGCCTACTTTCATGACATGCCTAGTGATATAATGCACTGTATAATGCATCAGTATTGCGATGTTGATATCAGACAATGTCGTACTGATAGTTTCTTCAACTCAAGTGTGGTCAATGCCAAGATCAATGTCAATCTGTACTGTAAGGCCTGCCTTGTTGCAATGTGCATAGAAAGAGGACGAAGATGTCATTTTGGGCTGGACTACTGCCTCCTCGTACTATGCATTGCTTTCGAGAGAAAAAGACATTATCTCTATTCCTATGCACTATGTCTGTCACTACATGCTTATGCTTGTAATGTATTGTTTCACTGAATAAATCAATAAAAACAGTTAAAAAAAAAAAGCTGTATTATTTAATTGATTGGAAAGGCTACAATGTAACTGAAAGATCCTGGGAACCAGCTTCTCATGTGAATGCTCCTAGGTTAGTTAGAATTTTTCATTCCCTTCACCCAACTAAGCCAAGACCTGTTGGGCGACCTTTGAGGGGGAGAACTGTCATGAGCACTGATGCTCTCACTCATGCTAGACCTTCCTAAACCCCTGTATAGCATATCACATTGTACTCCCTTATTCTTTGTTTGGTACCTTGTTGTATTTATTGAATATTATTTGTCATACGTAACACATCTTGGTATGTACAATAATTTTCCAGTTTATAAGTATGCTGCATAACCAAAGAAGTAAAGTACATGAAAACACGCTCTCATTAGCAAAAGCTCAACTTTACACATGAAGACTCCAAGAACTACAGGGTGTGGTAATTCACGTGTCAACCGCCAAGACAAAACTCAGCATCACACGTGAAAAAGGGCAAGAACAGCTTGGGATTAATATTTCACGTGCCAACTGTCACACGTGAAACACGAGTCAGCCACGAGCAGCGCGAGCGGCGAGAAGGTGTTTAAATTGCCTGCACGCCCAGAACGGTGCTTGGTCTCGTCTGAGTCAGCACTTACCTGTTTCTCCGGACTCCTCCGATCGTGGCGATCTTCGGCAGCAACCTCTGGCTTCCCTCCTGATTCTCCGGCTGCCTCGGTCCCCGGTTGCTTCCTGCGGCACTCCTCATATTCTCGCCAGCAGCTTCCTCTTCCGGAATCGGGACAGCAGCTTCCTCTTTCCGCTCACGCCCCCGGATCCTCTTCGGCATTCCTTCCCGACTTCCGGTGTCAAGAACCTGTGAAAACAAAAGAGATAAGTGATTAAACTTACAAGACCTTGAACGTTTACAGAAAACGATCGGTGAGTCATTTCTTAAATTCTTTTGCACAGCTATTTTTGGTTTTACAACGAACAGTCTTCAAATTATGAGCGTCGAACTTGGTCATTCTTGAAGGAGTTTAATTCAAGATAAAGACATTACAAGGACGCATTCTGTTGGACAATAGCCAACAGACCAAGGAAAATTTTAAAAGGGCTAGAGGCGGTAGCCGAATGGATGGATCACTCCCACCTCAAGCTAAATGGGGACAAGACCGAATTGATGTTTCTGGGCAATTCTCCATCACCCTCCTCGGCACTTATATGGCCGACCTGTCTTGGCCCTATTCCCACCCCAAAGCAGCAGATTAAGAGCCTAGGCATGTGGCTTGACAGTTCTCTCTGTTTTAATCATCAAGCCACTAAGCTCTCTGCTACATGTTTTGGTCTAATGAGAATGTTAAGAAAGATCCTCCCCTGCTCCCTTTCCAGGCGAGGAGGATTATGGTGCAAGCCCTCATACTATCCCGCCTGGACTACAGGAACGCGTTGTACTTGGGCGCCCTCAATCCACAATCCAGAGATTACAAGTGATCCAGAATTGTGCGGCTGCGCCAACTTCTCCAGATTCCTCGGAGACAATCAGCAAAACCTGCCTTGAGGAATCTTCACTGGCTTCCAATTCGGTCCAGGATACATTTCAAGGCCATGTGCCTGGCCCATAGAGCTATGTGGAAATCAGGCCCAGCCATCATTCAGTCCCTGGTCACCCCCTATCAACCCCCTAGGAGTCTTCGTTCCAGCTCCGCTTTCTTGCCACCCCAAGGAAAGTACGAAGATCCAGATGGGGTGGACGCTCTTTCTCCCTGAATGCCTCCAATCTTTGGAATTCTCTCCCCCTACCCTTCGAGGGGAACCAAACATACTGGCCTTCCGAAAACTTCTCAAAACTCATCTTTTCAGTACTTCACGTTAGCATGACATACCTATCTGTCTGTTCGCTCCACAAGCGCTAGGAGGCCTCAGGATAGCTACGCGCTATAGAAATCCAATTTCATTCATTCATTTAATACGAACATTTTTATAACAAGGTAACAACCTAAGTTGAGGTATAGGCATTGATAACAGGATACTATGTTGAATAACTGAATAAGCGGTTAAGGTTCAATGCTTACTATTGTTATTTATTTCATTTCACAGAAGCAAGACAACTGAAGGAAATCAGTTACTATATTTATTATAAAACCAAGAGAGTATGCAAGACAACTTATATTGTTATAGGTATTAATGTTTGAATATTATCACATCTTGACTTATATCTTGTATTTTTACCTTTACTGGGCAGTTCGTCAATTAATATTGTTTGTGTATGTTGTTCTAGAAAAAACCCAGGAAGGTTTTCTACGCCCTGAAACAATCTTCCCGATCCAGTACGAGTACCAGGAGAAATTATCCAAGAATCACTGAGGTACCACATGCACCAGGGAGATTCCGCTTCTCTTGTGTCTCTCTCTCTCATTCCCATTCCCCCTTTCCCCTTGGGGCCTTTCAGAATATCAGAGTACTTACCTACCTCTGGTGTTCGGGGAGTTCTCGAGGAGACTGGGGTTCGGTCGTCATCAGCAAGAGCAAGGAGAACAGGTGAGTGGCTTGCATGACACTAGCTGAACACATCTATGCCAGATTCAACAGCAGCAAAGAAATGTTCACTACTGTCAAGGATTTCACCACACCCAAAGTGGTCTCAAGTAATATCAACTCAACTCAAGAATTGCACAATGACCTCTCAGGCTTCTACTGCAGCGAGAACACATCCATATATAGCCACTTCACTCCACAATCAGACCCCTTGAACCTTGCTAGAAACAAAATAACATCATGGGTCACTATCAGCATGGAGGAAACCACAGCAGTACCAAATACCATACACTGTAGGGCCCTGTCAGACCCTTGCCCCATCATGCCTTCAACAAAGGATCAACCCCAATCAGCAAGGCCCTCACTTCCATCCTCAACACCTCCATCAACACAGACACCTTTCCAGATTCCTCGTAGCATGGATCCAACAACATCCTCCTGAAGAAGCCCTCAGGCAATACAACCAAACTCACCAACTACCGACCAATATCCTTCCTTTCATACCCAGCTAAGGTCCTGGAGAAAGCCAATAACAGATGCCTCTCCAACCACCTCGCCAACAACCAGCTTATCGAGGCCACACAATCAGGCTTAAGACCGAACCACAGCTCTGAGACCGCCTTCAATGCAGCAACAGACAACATCCGGATGATCTTTAACATTTGGGAAAATGCAGACCTCGACCTTCTAGACATCTCCACAGCCATTGACACCATCTTCCATCCCATTCTGATAGGACGACTCCATGGCACAGGTATTCAAGGACACACCCTCCAGTGGATCTGCACGTTTATTACCGGAAGAACCCAAATCGTCAGCATGCCGCCATACTCCTCAGAATCATGGGAGCTCATTGATGGAGTCCTGCAGGGCTCTCAGCTCAGTCTGACCCTCTTCAAAATATATATGACCCTTCTGGTAGATGTCATCCGGTCTCACAACATCAACTTCCTCACCTACATGGATGACACGCAAATGACATTGTCTCTCTCTGACAAAATACCTAGCAGCAGGAAGAGGTTTGCAGCATACACTGAAGTTGCCACCTGGATGAAGTCCAACTGCTTCCGGTTGAACATGAATAAGACCGAAGTGATGATTTTCAGGAAGGATGCATCACCGTGGGACTCTACCTCGTGGATGACAGATCTAGGACCTGCTTCCATGCCCAGCACACAAGTTAGAAATCCTGGAATCATTATAGATAGCAAACTGTACATGTCTGCTCAAATTAACACAGTTGCATCATCCTGTTTTTACACCCTGAAGATGCTCAAAAAGATCTTCAAGGGGCTACCAAACAACAACAGGAAAATGGCCACCTAATCCCTCCTCTGCAGCAGACTGGACTACAAGAACATACTAGATGCAGGAATAACAAACTAACTCGTAATGTTAGTAGTCTTCAATCTCCCATGCCAGGCCACATCACCCCTCACCTAAGGGAACTCCACTGATTTTCAATACACAAGCATGCATGCTTCAACCTCCTCATCCACACATACAAAGCACTTCGCAATACAGGCTCAACTACTGGAACTGCCGCATACACTTCCACTACACATCCAGGCACTTCCGTTGTGCGGGATTCTCCCTAACATACCCCACGCACACACAAAAAAGATCAGGAGGTCATGCCTTCCCATACATATCTACTAAAGCCTCTAAAGACTTCCCACAATACTTCAAAGCCTCCTCCTAACTTCTCGAATTCCACAGGAAGCTGAAGCCCTGGCTCTTTAATTAAGCCCTCCTAAGCCCAGCCTCACCCAACTGCTACTACATCAGGAAAATCACATGCGTGTTAGCATGCTATAAAAACACAGGCAACGCAATATAACAGAAAGAGATCAAGAGACCGATTGTTGAGACTTTCAGAAGAAAGTGATGTTGATTTGAAAGAAGAGACTATGTTTGAAAATTCACAAATACATCCTAGTAGTTTTAGATTGGACAGAACAAGTAGGAAGTGTGTGTATGATTGAAATGAAGTATTCTGAGAATGATAGACCCAGTGGCGTAACGCAAAATGATAGGGCTCCTTGCAGAATGTGATGTGGGGCCCTGGAGTCCCTGGAGTCTCCCAGACAGAGAGATATTCATTGATTGTGGGCTCAATGGGGCCACCTCCAAGGGTTGTTGGTCCCCATAAAGTGTTGGGGGGCCACCTGCGTTACACCCCTGCCATGCACCTTTGCTGAGTATCTCTCTGCCAGCAATATATACTTAACATTTTCTACTCGGGAAAGCAGATTGGCTTTCCTGCGCTTTTAACTGTTTCATATTCTATGTTCTTGTACGCATTCTGCCGGCATGCAGTGGCATGGCAAAAGGGCTGATGGAGCTCCCTCCAAAAGAAGGAACTGTGGGGAACCCCCTACAGCGTGGGAGCTGTGGGGGCTTCCCTTATGCCCCTGGATAGACCAACTATAGTTGGAAATAGTGTGTGGTTATAATTATGTTACAGACAGAGTTTACATCCTAGGTAGTGTTGATATTATGTTTGAAGGCTTTCATCATATTTGCAACAAAGGAGCTCATTTTACTCTACCACAAGGTTGGAAGGGTTCTTGTTACTCAAATCCCGCTACTCTTAGCTGCATAGGGTGATTAACACACACTCATTTAGCATGCTATTTGAGTGTGTACTTTGCAACCTTTTGGAGCATGCTCATTTGTTTGATACTTGATTTATTCTTAGATTTTAGTGTTTAATACTGACTTTACCAATATGGCTCTCTGACAGGAGCGTAACTCCGGCCTCTGCAGCCCCTGCAGCACAGGGAGACCCCACCCTTCATTCACCCTCACTACACTTAAGACCTACGAATTTCTGTAAGATATAGGAGTCACAGAGGCCCCTCCCCACATTCAACAGGAAGGCTCCTAATGTTCTGTATTTCCACTGCACTCTGATGCATATCTGCGCATAGTTAAGAAAAGATAATGCTGAAAAACTCACAGTAATCCCGTGACATTATTATTGTTGTATTTAACGCAAACAAATATGAAACTGTATCACAAAGCCAGCCACAGCTGTTGAAATACCTATCCTATATGGACTATGTATCTGAGACTTGTCGAGATGTTGCCATCTGTAAAAAACGTCAAAGGAAGGGGCAGGTTGGAAGAGAGGACACAGTTTTGGCAGAATACATACACTAAGAAATTAGGGGGCATATTAGCAAGACCGGCGATAAAATTATCGCCATTTTAGCGGCAGGAAACTGCCGCTAAAACGGCGATAATGGGCTTGCTAATATGCGTTATAGAATTCAATAGAAGCCCAGGTTAGATGTCCTGCACATCTAACCTGGGCTTCTATTGGAATTCTATAACGCATATTAGCAAGCCCATTATCGCCGGTCTTGCTAATATGCCCCAAAGTGTGCAGTTTGATAGGCACTATCATGTAGAAAACTACCTATTAGGAGTAAAATAATAGTTTGAGCAATAAAACACATACTGAGACACTGCAATTAAGGAAACAGAGTGAGGGCCAGATATTTAAAAAAAGACTGGGAATGGTGGTAGAGAGATGCACACAGTTAAGAGAATGATACAAGAAGCACACAGAGAACATAGGGGCATATTAGCAAGAAGAGGCGATAATCATCGCTAACCCTGCTTACCATGGCATGTAAAACTTAAACCCAAGTGCCCTACTTTTAAAATAACATGCACCCTGCAATATGAGCTGTTAGGGTATACCTTAAGGGCGATGTATAAGTATTAAAAAAAAGGTTTAGGCCTAGAAAAAGGTTTATTTTCCCATATCAAAATGGCAGTTTAAAACTGCACTACAAGCTGCAATGGCAGTTCTGAGGCATGTTTTAAATTGCTACATTAGTGGGTAGCACAGTGATTACTGTCACCCCACTTACAATTAAATTAAATGTGCCAATCAGATGTAGGCCAAATTTACCATGTTTTAAGGAGAGAGCACAAGGAGTTTAGCACTGGTTAGCAGTGGTAAAGTGCACAGAGTTCTATAGTCAACAAATACAATTACAGCAAACCAGGAGGGGTGAAGGCAGAACATTTGGGGTGGCCCTGCAGAGAGGTCAGGTCCATGCCCATGAGACTGCCACAACATGTTACAAAAATTTTGTGAGGGGCTGCAGTGGGAGCAGCAGCCTCCCACAAATCATTTAATAAAAGTACCCCTAAGACTGATGGGATGCAATGTTACCCTGAGCAATTGGCAGTGGTTAGAGTTATTACAAGCATCCTTCTATCACCTTTTGTGTGTTTGATGTAACACCCTAAGTAGCCAAGGGTATGTCCAGATGTGGGTCCCTTGCGTATGTACACTGGAACCAAGCTGCACCAGACTGTAGACCCCAATCAGGGTGATACTAGTCTTGGGTTGCTTGTATTCCAACTCAGAGAGGATCTGGCTTGTCAGTTAGAGCTAGACTGTTGCTATTGGAGCAGGTTCAAGACTAATCTGCATATGGCTGGGTCTAATCTGAGGTGAATGGTGGACAAAAGAACAATGGGTTGGAATGCTACACAGAGCGATTGCCAATGGTTAGATGTATTGCAAGCATCCTCCCAGCACCTTTGTGTGTTTGACCTCCTGACAAAGCCAATAGTCTTGCTTTATATATAGATATGTCTTGTGGCTCGTGCTTGCTTGGTTCACGCTTAGTGTATGTTGTGCAATATCCTTTTGCACGCTATGTGTTTAGGTTTGTAATACGTTCGGGATTCAAAGAATGTTAGGAAGGGAGTTGGACACAGTTGCTTCGAGACTGCGCTGTATGGACATGTTACCCTGTGTCTGCACTTGAGAAATAAATTACGTCTACTTGACCTTCGTGTGCCTCATCTCTTCAAATTGGCGACAAGTGTTCTCGAGTGCTGCCTACGGACTCATGCACAGTTTGGACCTTATTTTTTGGTCCATGAAGCTTCAATTTCTTCGATTGGCTGGCAGAAATTCATTTCTTTTTGGAAGTCACTTATGAAGTTAGCCACCTGGAAGGGTAACCGTTCTGTGAAAGTATTCACCTCTCGCCTGTATCCTCAGAGTTTGTTTGGGTGAGTTGGATTTATTCTACAGGCTGCCGCCCGGAAGTGCACGCTTTCATTGCTGTTGACATCACCTCATAGCAACGTACGCAAGGGAGCCGCGTACACGTTGCCTAGCTGCAGCAACGTAATTTCAGTTACGTGCAATTGCTACCGCTCACCTTCATTGTCTTCGTTGTGTATCAACAGAGGTCGTCACCCAATTAGCACAGTGCGCAGAGGAGCAGCGTACACATTGCCTTGCTGCTGTGGCGTTGTTCCTATTACACACAACAAGGTGCGCAAAGGATTGCTGACACGTTGCCTTGCAGCAGTAACTCCTTTACTGTGTCACACGTATGATTACGCCTTGGTTGTACACAAGTCTGCACGTCATTATAGCATTTTCTACTGTGTAAACCCATTACTGCAGTAGTTTATACCACTTAATTATTTACTTTGGCTTGCCAGTTCTCCTCCAAGTAAGTCATTCCTGATTATTTTGTTTTAATGGTGACGAAAGGACAGGTGATTTTACAGAAGTATAACACTGAACTAGTCCATTAAATCATGAGTGCTCCAAACTTCACGATCAGCCCTCCTCAGCCGTTTTGGGTTTCAGGAAATGAACCACAACTTAAATTGATTGAATGGAAGGAGTATTTCATTAATTACATTGATGTGATTGATATTGTAGGAGAGATGTCCACGGCACAGTAGAAAAGGATTCTATGACATTCATTAGGACCAATTGGGTTAAGAATGTTCTCTCACATATCTAAAACACCTGTTGTGGGAGACAGTAATGTCTTTATTAATGCTCCTAATGATCTTGATAAGACCTTTGCACCAAAGGTTTGTATAGGAACCAGTAAAGAAAAAAAAAATGACACGCAAGCAATCTAAGATTGAAACGGTGGATGAGTATGTAGCAGATTTACAAAAACTTGGGGCAGATTGTAAGTTTGGGGACTTACTTAATGATCTTATTAGAGACCAAGTGGTGATGCACACTAGCAATCCTGCAATTCAGGAAAGATTATGGATTAATAAGGATGCCCCTTTGGACACTATTTTAGCCCTAATTGGGGAAGCTGAAATGTCTGAAAAGAATGCCCTAGCTTTACAGGTTAATGATAAAGAATCTTGCTCCGTTAATAGGTTGTTTAAGAATTATAGCACCAAAGGAAGCAGTTTACCAAACAAGGAGGTTAGTAATTTCAGAAGTAAAGGTGAAGGGAGCAGATGTTACAAATGTGATAGTAAAGAGCATTTGGCTTACAGTAAGGGTTGCCCCACCATAAATGTGAAGTGCGGTAATTGTGGGATAAAGGGCCATTATACTAAAGTATGCAAAAAAAAAGAAACGTGTAAAATATGTGCATGAGGTATATGTTGAAGAGCTGGAGGAAGAGAATGACACATTGAATTTTGTAATGGATGTTAGAGAAAAACTAATTTTAAATGTGAGTGAAGGTTACTGCAAAGGTAAACCTGAATGTTGGATGTCTATTGGGGGTGTAGGATTAACTATGTATGCAGAATCTGGGTCTCCCTATACCATTGTGAGTGAAGATATATGGAAGGAAAGATTTGTGGAGAAGGTTGGTGAATATTTGTTGGAAGCTGACATAAATCCAGAAGGTTTCGGGGGAGAAAAAATTCAGATTTTGGGTTTTTAGTGGTTTATCTTTATGTTCAAGCACAGAAACTTCACAGGGGAAATTGTATGTTGCAAAAAGGGGACCATCTATTCTAGGATGGCGATATCAGAGGGATCTCCACATCATCTTAGATCCTAATAGCAAGGAACAAGTTCTAATCCTTGATGAGGGAACATCTGTTACAAATGAAGTACGTAAGAGATTCCCCAAAGTTTTTAGCAAGACACTTGGGAATTTAGTAGAGTTTGAGCATAGAATTCGTTAAAAAGAAGATGCTTGTCCAAAGATTCATAAAGTTAGAAATGTACCTATTGCTGTACGGGAGGAATTATCTAAAGAATTAGAAAGACTAGTGGATCCAGGATTAATTGAACCTGTGACTGTATCAGAGTGGATTTATCCAGTTGTGATCGCTAGACGCAAAAATTGAAAAATCAGATTATGTGTGGACTTGCGCTACTTGAATAATAATATCATGATTGATAAGTTTCCACACCCTAAAATTAATGAAATGGTAACACTACTAAAAGGAGCTCAGTGGTTCTCCACCATCGATCTGTCTTCTGCATACCATTAGGTCTCTTTGACTCCTGACTCTAGGAATTATACTGCGTTTTTTACCCCTGATGGATGTTTTCAGTACAAGCGGTTGCCATTTGGGCTCGCTTCTGCTGCTGCAGTTTTCCAAAGACTAATGTTTAACTTATTTTCTAAAGAAAAGAACCTGCTGTTCTTCCAAGATGACATATTAGTCTTTGGAAAGGACAAGGAGACATGATGCAAAGTTGATGAAAGCTTTTTCTATTCTTGAAAGTAAAGGGCTTACCGTTGAATACGACAGGTGCAAGTTTGCTGAAAAAAGTTTTACCTATTTAGGTCATATTAAAGAAGAAGCAGTAGTTAAACCCAAACCTTCCTTAGTTCAAGCCATTAAGGATGCCGCTACGCCTAAATCCAAGGATGATGTGAGGTCTTTTCTTGGGTTAGCGAAATATTGCACTAAGTTCATACCAAATTTTTCTGAAAAATGCTATCACATTCGCCAACTGTTGAAACAAGGGTGTAAATTTGAATGGTCTTTACATTGTGAGAATAACTTTAAAACTATTAAGGATGCTATTTCCAATGTCACCAAGCTGCACAGCTTTGATCCCACGTTGGATTGTGTTGTTTCCACAGATGCAAGCAATAAGAGGTTGGGAGCCATGCTTTCTCAGGTGGATAGACAAGGTTTGGAATACTTGATATCTTTTGCTTCCAGATCATTGTCTACCACCAAAGAAAAGTATCCCACTATTGAAAAGGAAGCCTTAGCATGTGCTTGGGCTTTGGAGCATTTCCATGCATTTGTTTGGGGAAGACCTGTGATGATACAAAGTGACCATAAGCCTTTGGTAAAATTATTGACTACAGAGGGTACAGCTAATGCTTGATCTAGAATTGCTCGTATTTCTATGCATATGCAAAACTTCATATACAAAATTACGTATAAACTTGAGAACGTTAACATTGTAGCCGATTTCTTGTCACGTATGCCTACTTTGTTAGAGAATGCCTGGATTGCTCGAAGGCAGACAAGACTTTACAAACTTGTAGACATCCCATGGTGGAGGGGAAACATCCTCAGAATCCTTGGGAGTCTGTTGCTATAGACATTATGGGACCCATTGGGCCCTCACATATGTACATTATTGTTTTTATTGATCTTTTCTCAAGCTGACCTGTTGTCAAAGTTGTACAGAAAGCTGATACTAATGCTGTGCTACTATTTTTAGATGAAATATTTAGTCAAGAAGGAATTCCCATGTCCATATTGAGTGACAATGGCGTGCAATTTCAATCAAGCTCTTTCAAACAATATTGTAGTAGAATAGGAGTTGCATTGAAGACCACTTCTCTTTATAAACCGAGAGGAAATGGCATGGTTCAGAGGTTCAACCATGTCATTAAGGGGGTTATTCAATCTGTTTGTGTCAATAAAGAAAATTGGGAAATTGAGTTACTTAAAGCTGTTTGGGCCGATAGGATCACTGACAATGATACTATCGGGATTTTTCCATTTGTAATAATGAGAGGACGCAGACCAAGAGCAAAATATAATCCTAGTTGGTTATTTAATTCCAGCATTGAGTCATGGTCTTTGGAAACAGTCAAGAATAGTATCTCTAATACACAAGGGAAAAGCTAAAGTTACTATGATTCAAAAAATTGTACTAAACCTGTGAGCATTAAAGATGGGTATTGGGTATGCATACTTAAACCTGGTTTCATTCCAAAAGTGGAAAGTACAATTTTTCCAACCAGCAAAAGTGATTGAGATCTTACATAATGCAATTCAGTTAGAAAATGGTAAGGTATGGAATCTCAAAGAGTTGCATTATGCAATGATCATATGAATTGGAGCGTTGATGAAAACCAGGCAAGGACAACAGTAGATTTGGATGATGCAATGGAAATTAATAAAGAAATGGGTGGCAATGTAAAATCAAATGTCTTTTCGTAAGATATTGAAAATTATCCTAATACTTCTCTTGACGAGGGAACAAATTTAATGTATATAAATGACAATAAAGCTATTTCTGAAAGTTCTCATTTAAGCAAGATTGAACCTCAAGCTCAGCACATGGAAGGTCCTCAGTCTTGTTTAGATGAGAATAAGTAAAGCAAACGCAATTGTAGACCACCGTTGTGGTTAAAAGATTTTATTGTGAAACGCTGTAAATAGTAATTGTACTTTAAAATGTTCTTTCAGATTTTAGGGGGAAAGATGTGCGTGTTATTGTTATAAATTTTAGTTTAGTTTATATTCTTGCTTATACTTATTATGTTTCTTATTTTATTTAAGGGAAGGGGATGTGTTGTGGCTCGTGTGGCTCGCGCTTATTGTATGTTGCGCGATAGCCTTGTGCACGCTATGTCTTTAGGTTTGTAATAGGTTCAGGATTTGAAGAATGCTAGGAAGGGAGTTGGAGGCAGTTGCTTCGAGACTGTGCTGTATGGATGGGTTACCCTGTGTCTGCACTTAAGAAATAAAGTACATCTACTTGACCTTCGTGTGCCTCATCTCTTCAATATGGTCACCCCTTGACAAAGCACTCCCCCTCTTTCCAGGAATATCCTACAGATTCTCTCCCCATCATCTGTGCAAGGTTCGTTACCCACCATAGGATACTTTACTTTACATATGCCAGTTTTGATTATGAATTATACCCTCGAACTTGCATTCTCAGTGGGTTCTCCCTATTCCTGCAATGTGTTTGAACCTAGTGATATATGTTGTGCTTAGATATTCTGACAATATCCTTTAGATCTAGTCCCTCCTTGGGAGTAACATCCGACCCTTGTTCCATTCTATTACTCAGAGCATCCTCTCTCATATCTTTTATATACGTATAGTGCTCTTGTTCATATATTACCTATATCCGTATTTATATGTACACTTTTTGGCTTTTACTTTGCGATCTCACAAGAGTTCCTTTCCCCTTCTCTCAGAGCTGAATTTTGGAACACCCCAGTTCTTTCTATTTCATCAAAGGTTTACAAATACCTGTTACAGCCGAATCATACTTTTTACCACTAGAGGGCACCCCCCTCCCTTCTCCTCCTTTCTGAGATAGCTTGCGGATTACAGCTACCATTTTATCTTGGTCAGCTCTAAAACACCTCTGAGGACTTCCATGATGGTGTTTTGTTTTTCTTTTCTTTTGTTTTATTTTTTCCAGACCGGGCATTCCATTCTGTTCATCATCCTTTTTCTCACTTATTCTCTGATGATTGTATGTGGCCCGCAAAGACTAGCTATTAAAAAATTATTTTTTGTCTAATGCTACTCCCAATATGGCGGCCACATTTCCTTGCATTTTTCCCGATTAGACAAGTATAGTTTCTTGTACTCTTCCACAGGTGCTCCCCATTTGTGGTTTCAGCCCAGCATTCATCTACAGCATATAATGCTCCCATTTTGTTTGCCTTCTTCACTGGCCGAACCTTGCTTGGAGACGGAACGCGACTTGGTTATTTGGAAGGTAAGATCACCGTGATCTTCACTCGTCACCACACTGTGATTCCAGGCTTGTTTCCTTTTAGAATAGGTATCCTTACACCTTTCTCGTTATAAATGACTTCATTCCATTTGTCAATTAAACCCTTATGTTTCTTTATTGGTATTTTTCCCCCCTGCAGGTTCCTCCACATTACATGAACCGTTCTGGAGTATTCCTCAAACCTTGAGAATAAGGACATTTCCATTCTTGCACTTCTTCCTACAACACGATTATTGTAGTATGTTTTGGTCCCCCTGTTTCTGGACCGTATATGAGGCAAGTAGCTTCCCAAATGCTGTATGAAGTCCCTGTATTCATCATTGTGATTGCTAGTATTTTTTCCACTCCATGGGCATTAACACTACCTTGTTCTTTGATTTAGGACTTAAAAGAATTGCAGATCTGGCTGCCCTTAGACCACTTGTCTACTGGGTTCGATTATGGGTCACTCCTGAGCTAAGGGAATTTAGAGATTGCCTCGCTGAACTTCTCTGTCTGAGAGGTGCCAAGTCAATACCCCAGGTCAAATTTGTTTCTGACTGGTTAAATAAGTTGGGATTGACAAGGCTATGGATTAACCCAGAAAAAATGTGCAAAATTGATCTTAATATCATGAAATCTAGTTTCTGGACATATATTCAAGATACTCATTCAAATAACCAGTTAACTGGCACACGAACAAATGGATTTTTAGATATTAAACCGTTTTCCCGCTTTGAGGAATTTTTAGATTTTGTTTCTTCCCCTTTAGCTAAAAGTCTTTATATCCGCTTTTGATTTGGCACTCTACCCCTGAGATCCTTAACTAATAAATGGCGCAAGGTCCCAGGCCCCAGTACTTGCCCGGTGTGTGGCTTGGCAGATGAAGATGAGACATATATATTATTTTTCTGTCCCAGCTATCACGGCCTGCGTCGGAAATGGATTATTCCCATATGTCGTAACCTGAAGTTGAGAAAATATTTAGTGGCTTTTAGAATTTTAAAGAGTGACACTATCCCTGTAATAGTTATTGCTACGAGCACATTTTTACAGGCAGTCTGGCACAAACGTGGCAGACTACTGACTGCGACTCCAAGTGATTAAGTTAAACTTTTTAACTACTGCTTTATTTTAATAACATTCATTTTATATATAAAGCTAAAAGATACATTTTATGTGTTTTTATTTGTTCTCTGCTTAATTTGCCCACAGCCCTACTTGACCTCCGCTCTTATTTTGCACATATATAATGGTCAAAGAAAATTAATTTTGAGTAGTATTGTTTTTAAATGAACTGTGTTGTGAGATG
Organism: Calotriton arnoldi; assembly: GCA_963921515.1. Lineage (NCBI taxonomy): Eukaryota > Metazoa > Chordata > Amphibia > Caudata > Salamandridae > Calotriton > Calotriton arnoldi. The sequence continues at coordinate 1,591,377 of CAWUFW010001538.1, forward strand.
TTTTAAAATGGTTCCTGATGCATTTTTGTAATGTGTTGCATATGTACACTTTGATGGTACTTGGCTACTGAATAAAGTATATTACTACTACTAGCCTGCATATCTTATATTTCCTCCTTATGCAGACGTCCTTACCATCCTGTGTATCTGAATGAAAACTTGTTTTTCCAGACCTAGTCCCAAAGCTGGCATTATCAGCACGATACCTCTCATGGATTTGAGATTATGAGCATAGTATAGATTCAAGTAGGTATCCTTCCTAACTCCTTAATACATCCTTCTTTCTTGTTCCTCTCTTTCCAGCATAACCTATAGAATGAACATCTATAGCCAGCTTATCCACTTCCTCACACCGCCTTCTCTTTTCTATTTCCGTTTTTAGCATGATCTATAGAATGAACATCTGAATTGCATTTATCTACTCTTTTAATCTGTCTTTTTATTAACTTTGTATGTCCTTTTAGGCTAGCACAATGGTACACACTTATGGACTATCCCTATGAAGTATGTGGGTCAGAGATACCATACATTTATGAGCACCTCTGGGAGACTAAAGGTTCTTGGATCTTCTTCTTTCCTTCTAGCCCACTTTTTTAATGTATAAATTAATGTTATATATTTTCTTTTTCAGACCAGTACTTGAAACCTAATGTGGGCCCCCTAATGTTCTAACTATCCCAATATGGAAGGCAGTGGCCACCCACTATTGAATACAGACAGTACCCTGATGAAGGTTGCACCATCCTCTTCAACCAATTTCTAACTCCCGAAACACGCGTCGGCGCATTTCTGTCTATATTAGCTTCACTTTTAAAAAAAAGGATTTAAGTGTTATAGCTATATGCCAATCTGAAATATAATTTGAAATAATTATTATGAGTTATCTATGTCTAATGTCTTGATATGTTTGTTTGATGCACAGTATAATTGGATACAATTGTTTATTTTAAACACACACTGTTGTTATGTCCTTTGTCTTGTTTTTTTCTATGTATGTTTTGAACCAATGTGGAGCTCACAAAATCTATGTTTATATATGTATATATTTCCTTGATTCATAAAAATTATTTTGTCTAATGCAAAATACAAAAAGTTACATTGATGAAAAATAAATTATAAAATGTACTGGTCTGACATTTTCATTTCCTAATATTGTAAACATATTTTTCTGTATGTATTTAATTGGAGAAGTCAATGTTTGTTCTGCTATTAGTATCCTTCCCTGGATTCTTCTCCAGTTCTATATAAGTTGTTTTAGTGACCCTCTTTTGTATTTGAAAAGCCAATAGAGAAGCCTTTATATAATGATGTGGTGACCCCTTTACAAAGCAAATAGGCTTGCCTTTTATATTGGCGTGGTTACCTCTTCACAAAGCCAATAGGCCTGTCTGTTATATATTGATCTGTTGACCCCTTAGGAAAGCCAGTGGACCTGTATTATTTAAAAGGACACCCCTTTATATTGTGATGAGTGCTCTCATTGGCTTGCTGTGCACAGGGGATTGACCACCTAGGTGGGTTCAGGGCAGGGCCTATCCTCCACAGGTCAGTGACGGTATAGTTAGGTATGATAGTAAGATCATACTTTGCATTAAAATCCCTAGAAATTCACTGTAAAAAAAAATGTTTAAGTGAAGTCACAGTTAGGTAGAGTAAAAATATCTTCCTGTACGTTAAAAAAATCCTCAGAGATGTACTGAAAAATCCAAAGGTTAAAGTGCCATTATAGTTAGGACTGGTAGTAATATTAAATTTTTTGTAAAAAAAAAAAAAGCTTCGAAATTGACAAAAAAAAAACAAAGGTTAGAGTGACATTAATATGACAGTTAAAAATACCATTTTATCTAAAAATAAAAACTAACATTCACCAGTCATAGTTACTGAGCTAAGTATAACTTGCACCCCACCATGCACTGCTTATGCCTTCACATATTACATGTTCAATGATATCATTAATGACATTACTGATGACATCATTTAATGAGTGCGACAGTTTGCTGTACACTTCTGACAATAAAATGTAGTTAGTGAGCTGATGACTTACTAATAACTCACAGAAAGGAAAACTTAATTTTGTATGATAATGAAATAATGAAAAGGATTATAGTTTTAAGCACAGTAAAAAAATACTAACCGAAGAGAATGCTCTATCTGACTAAAGGATTGAGCTTTTAATTCTTGTCAACCACAAATTGCCCAGATTTACTGTATCCATTGGCATTAGCAAAACATTAACATAGCACTAATTTATGCACTCTTACGCAATAAACAAAGCACCACATATTATGAATTACTAATAACTATAAAGAAAAGACTAATAGTTACTACCCACAAAAAAAATGGATTTCTAACAAATAATAATTTTAAATAGTACTTTAAATATACCCAGACAGAGCAGTAACAGGAAGATGTTATTTCAATTTCAAACTTTATGAACACATCTCCAAAAATCCACAATGAGTATAGGCTATTCTACTGATAGTGAATTTGACTTTCAAATAAACAAATAGTCCTATCATTTTTACCACCAACAGAGATTACAAAACATAATGACTTTCTACTAGAAATCCCATTCTTTTAAGCCAATTTGAAAAAAACGATCTCCTTCTTAGATAGACACTTGGGGTGCATTCATGCACCATTCAGGAAACAAATGCCAACCTGAGTTCCATATACCCTGATGGAAAGTGTACAACAGTACTCAATTGCATGAAACCAAAACTAAAAATGCAGTTGATGCCATGAATCCTTGCAAGACATTCTTGAAGAAGGCAACCTATACTATGTTACTTCATAGAAATGTAAAAAATTAGCATAACTAACAGGAACTATGGCAAAGGCAAGCCATAGCACAACTATTTTTGCCTAAGCTTTCCAAACAGAACCGCTAAATGCATGCATTGTTATTTGCCAAAGTCCTAATCTATGAAAAATACCCAGGACTACACTACCCAGAAAGAATTGCTCAAACTCCACTAAAACCTAAACCACTATCTACACAACATACTTTGTAAAGCAACAGACCAATCCATACATACCCACTCTATAATTAAAATATGTAAACTGATACAAATTCTAATTTATTTTTGATATTATGAAACTATTAAAATTATGAAAAGGCATAATCAAAGTAAAAGCAGGAAATATAATTATTTGTTAATAATTATATCTCGAAAGCATAATAAAAATGTAAAATAATAATCATCATTAATGTAAAATACAAAACACGCAATACAAAGTCATGGTTAAGACCACAAGACTTTAGCAACAAAAAAGCACACATCAACATAAACATAATAATTTTAAAAACTGACGCTATCACACCTAATATGTTGGCTATAATGACATAATTAAAAATGACATATTTAGTAGCCAAAGATTGTCTTCGCAGACATTATATTCCACGTGTAGAAATCGAGAGTAAAACAAAATCTCAAAAAGTGCAAAAATATGCTGGAGAATAAAAAAGAATGCATATAAAATAATAATATAAAACCCTATGAATCCCTCTAAAATACAAAAACATTTTCAGAAAAAAAAGCTACAGGAAAACCAAAACATTTAAAGAAAACGAGCAGTGCATTCTCGATCAAAAACTCTTCCAATAGCTGACATTACCTGTAACCAAAAAACATATCAATGTAACAAAGAATGACCAAATTCAACAACACATCAGATATTTTGCATACCACAGAATAATCTAACTACAATACAATAACTGCAAACCTCATTACATGATGATGATAAGCTTACTATGATGATTTATTTAACCCGACTAACCAATCCACTATAACTAAAAATCATTACGTTTCACTAATCTTACTGGAGACCCACTTGAACTACTTCTATTAGCTAACAACTGAAAAAAATTCCTTAACTGAAACACAGTGCCACTTTCCTGGAAAAACTATTGTTGTCAACCACCTCTGAATACAGAAGACAAAAATAAGACTAAACAATAGCATTTGTTTAAAAAAAAAAGCTAACAAATTGAAATAAAAATAGACTAGTTAAGGAATTTAAACTGATTTAAAAAAATGCTTATTAATATAAAAAAATCATAAAGTCTTAGATAATGTTTCAAAAATTAACTTGTTAATTTGTTCTTAAACACTAAATAAATGACATGATATTTAATTTAAAGTATTCATTAACATATGGTTCGGTTATTATATGTTATAAAGAATTTATATTTGATTTGATAATATAATTGTTGTCTTCATGAAAGGAATGTTATATTTCATTTCATTAAATGTACATAATTTTTTTCATGTAACTAAAGTAACAAATATGGTAAAAGTATGGTTTACTTTATTTTATTCAAAATTACTCAATGTTTCTGTCCATTGTTTGTGATGTATTTATGTATATTAGACCCTGTAACGTTGTTACACTTTTTTGTGGGTGTAGCTAATACACCACCAATTTAGCAATGTACATGATCACATGGGTATTATGCATTAATATGTTTATCAAATATTAAGTGTTTTATTAACATTTGAGTTAGTGAATGAACTATATCATATTAATTGCAGTATGATGTATAATGGTTGCATGACTGATTACGACAAGTTGGTTACAAGGCTTTATTTGGTAATTTGCACAATTAATGATAGCACCCATTTTGTAGTGTTCTTTGCATCCCTATCAATGTTTTGTTTGTATTTTATTGCATTGTACTTTAAGTCTGTGTACTGTTGAGCACATGTAGTCCCATGAATAAGGATGCTAGACAAAATAAGTTGGGTGGCTACATTTTTGTTGGATGTCATAGCCTTAATTATAATGATTGCAGCACACACTCTGGATTACAAATTTTGTTTAGGGGATTGCTGTTTGTGTAGCAAATAAGGACAGGTTCCTCGCACTCATATACGCATCAGTATCGAGAAATGGTTTGAGGTTTGGGCTTGTGCAATAATATATATTTGTGCCTCACCATGCACAGTGTTGTCATAATTATGTCATTTCAGATGCCATCAGTGATGTTCTCAATGCTGTCAGTGTGAACGTGATTAGTGTTGTAATATATGACAGTTATAAGCAGTGCATGGCAAGGGCTAAGCTATAGTTACGTGAGGGCTCGAGCTATAGATACTTCAGTTAACTATAAGTGGTGAATTTCAGTATTTTGTTTAGTTTAAAATGTTATGTTTCACCTAACATTGTCACCTAATTATAACCCCACTATAAACTCTGATATTTTTCAATTAATTTTAAAGGAATTTTTGAATACCTAGCAATAACTGTCACTTTAACCTTTGTTTTTTTCAGTGAATTACTAGCTTTTTGATGTGGGTCATTCTCAATATACTAAATTCAGACCGATTGGCTTTGTCCAAAGTTCTTTGGACTATCTACCCATTCATATTTAAATAAAGCATTCGTAGTCAAATCAAGCTTAAACATTTGTTAAAATCCTTTTTCAAACCACATAATGCAGCCTTAAATCAAACCACATCCCTGCATCCCCAAGCTGAAGAGCAAAAGCTCCAGCTCTGGGAATGCTTAAAAATGTCATCTATTTTTTCTGGGACCAAGTTCTATAGACCCCATGAAAAATAGGGTTCTTTTTTCAAGTCTTTCTGGGGTGGCTGCTGTACTACATGCAGCCCCCACTTTACTTTTCTAACATCACTGTGGTGTCCCTGGTCAGATTAGGACATCTCAAGCGAGGTACAGTATGCATATTTGCCCTTGAAGAGCATTATGGGGTGCTACAGTCCAGAAGCAGTGAATAATACAAAAAAGTTGCTCATTTATTATTCTTTATTTTTTACATTTTTTTTAATTATTAATAGGGCCCGGTCCCACTCAGGGCACCCACAACTTTATTTCTTCTACATTTGGGGCCTAAGGGGGAACCCTAATGCCCCACAACTCCTACTGACTCACCGGGCAGCACCCATTGCTGGTGGCAGCGGGAGCCACCCACTTTTTCTCAGTGGGTGCCCCAGATGCACCCAGGGTGCAAACATCTGTAAAATACATTGTTGGCCAAAGGGGGAGCCCCAAAGTCTGGTGGCCCATGCCGGCTGGGGGTAGACATAATTAGTGTAATTCTGTGTAGCGCAGGCATCTCCAATGAGTAGCTTGTGAGCTATTGGTAGCTCTCAAGCTACCTGTAAGTAGCTCTCCTGTGTGCGGCCCAGGCTAATAATATAGAATCTTTTGCTTGACTGAATTAATATATACATACCAAAAATGTAAAAATGTGTACATGATACAAAAATGGGTATGTTTTTAGAACACATAAGCTGATGTGCGAAGACAAATGGCTGAATTTCCAAAATGTACTTGTACTGTAAAGGTATTATTTGAGTGATAAATCATGTAGCGTTAGAAAATCTTATACTCATTTTATTATCTTGGTGCCAGGGACACTGCACCTATGGCTGTTATGTATTGCCCATGCAGAGGCCTTCCAAATTGATTACGATTTTTATTTTACTTCCAGCAACCTTGCAGATGCACTGGTGTGATCACTGCTGACAATCTTGAAAAGGTGGTCCCTACTACACCAATATTATTAGTAGCTCAGGATGATTTTCATTAATCATAAGTAGCTCTTAGTACTGAAGAGGTTCGAAACCCCTGGTGTAGCGTTATCATGCAGAATTACCTAAGAATTCCACAAGAGTATGCTTGAATTACATGAGTGGAGTAATTCTACCTTTAGTACTATTTCTAAGTGCAAAAATGCCTGATTGCATCCTAACTGGACTTGAGGATGCATTTTGTGACAAGAAATAATGCTAAATCCAACAGAACATGAATAATTAGCACAAGCAGCTGCTCGTGCTTACTAAATGTGCTCTTTTAATAGGATTCCCCTAACTTACTACCAGCCTTTAGTGCTATTTTCTTAGTGCAAAATGCACCCTCACTTCCAAAATGAATGCAAGGATGTATTTTGCACAAAGAAACAGAGCTAAATGCAGCAGAACATGAATAGCCAGCATGAGCGGCTGCTCGCACCCACTAAATGTGTTCTTGTGATATGATTTTTCCCCCAAATTACTCCGAATTTCACAAGAAGGAATACTCGCTTAATTATCAAAATTTCTGCGTCAAAGAGTAATATAGAATCACCAAAATTACTCCGATTACTCCAGCATGATTGACATGCTGTCCAGGCCTAATGCCAGTTTCCTGGCTAGCACCCATTCTGGGAGCAGGCGAGAGCTGGCAACACCTAAGTTCCCGACTGCGGGGCAGATATCAGCTCTGTTTCCATAGCAGGTGCAAACATTCTTCTGTGCACACGCTTGCTGGTCAGGAAGAAAAGGAAATGTCTGCGCCTGCCCGGCGGGAGCATTACTTCTCCCATCGGAGGAAGGAGACAGAGATTGAAGCCTGGGAATGGGGTCCTTGGGGCTGTTACACGCCCCCGAAAAAGAAAGAAATTGGCCCCTGAGAATGGGGTCCTTGTGGCCTTCAGAAAGCCAGAAATCTCAGAGAGGGGTGCTGCATGCCCCATCCCATTAAAATTAGCAATAGCCTTGGGAATGGGGTCTCTGGGGCCATAAAATAGCTCCGGCAGGGAGGGCTGCATGCCCCCTTCCCATAAGGGTAAAGGTGACCCCAGGGGGATGGGTTCCCAGGTGCCTAAAAATGGTGCGCAGAGGAGGCTGCATGCTCTCCTCCCCAATAAAATTCCTTGCTCTGCCCCCCCAGGGGCCTGCCCTGCACCAGGGGGTTTAAAATAGATAATGACGGGAGCTTCAGAGACTATATCTTTGACTTATCTTTGTATGCACAAAATGTATTGGGTGTCAGAACAGCTACAATAACAAGAACAAGAACAATGACTTTAGATATGCAAAGAAAATTCAATATTCTTTGAAAGAATAAAATGCTACTTGATTTGCTAACAGGAAATGTACCCTTTCATTTTTAAATTTATACTATGGCTGAGTGGATTTTTATGTTTGAGGTTCGGCTATTATTAAGCTTTGCATCGTGACTGCAATGCGATACCCCCTGCATACCTGTCATTTAAGCAGATGTCTATGCACATGCTGTTTAGTCAAGTATGCTGTTTAATCAATTATGGCAGTGGCGAAATCTGTGATGCACAACATTGTGCCAAACAAGTATTAGAAAGAGGATCATTGTGCCAACACAAGTCAAGCCCAACAGACATGAAAACTTTCATAAGGCTTTACAGAATTAGTGACTCGAAACACTAATTACTAAGGGCCAGATGTACGAATCATTTTTGCAGTCGCAAATGGCCCGATTCTGCGTATTGTGCCCTTTGCGAGCTCAAAAAATGCTTTTTCTGATGTACAAAGCCCAAATTGCGATTTGGCAACTTGTTACCGAACAATAATTTGGGTTTTGCAATTCAGTATTTAGAAGGGGCGTGTTTAGGACGTCCCTTCCAAATACTGATTCGCAGTGTCATATGCTAATGTTTTGAGATCCGAAATGTGGTGGTAAAACATTTGCAATTTATCGCCAACTCAAAGTTCGTGATAACCCATTTGCAAATGGGAAGGGGACCCAAAGGGACCCCTTGTTCCTTTGAGAATGGTTGAATGAATATTTTTAAGAGCAGGCAGTGGTCCCACAGACCACTACCTACTCTTAAAAAATTAAACTTAAACGTGGATTGCTATATTTAAAAGCAATGACAGACATGGTAGTCTGTTAACGCCAGCAGGCCACCATCCCTGTGATGGCAGCAGTTCCTAGTGGGTCACAAATTGTAACTTACCTTATTACTATACATAAGGTAGGTCTATTTGTGACCCACCCAGACTCGCTAATGAAACTCAAAAGAGTTTCATACATTAGGAATAGCTCGCAGGAAATCTCTATTCCTAATCTTAGCACATCTGTCCCTAGGTGCCTTAAAGTCAGAAAATAGGAAGCAGCTACCATGTTGGAATCAAAGACAAGTGAATTTATAAAACCTCAGATAACTAACATAAAGTGATCTTTTTGATTTCATGTCTAGTGCTCCCACATCGGCAAAAAGTTTAGCCAAAGCCAAAAGGTTGAGTATCGCCATCAATACAGCGAGCCATATAGGCTTTGCCACCGGTTGCTTGTAGTTTATTGTTAAGGGTCACACCTCTCCAAAAAGTACTTTTGGCTATGGCCTTTGTCAACTTTTATTATGATACAGTTGTATTATATAACAGGATTCTTTTTATCCCCTCTTACAAAACCTATTATCAGCGTGTAAACCTCACGGATTGTTTTCTGTTTGCTGAATAGTCTTGCTTTTGTTGTGCCAAGTGTTTGTGATTTATACCAGAGTACTAGCAATGTCTTTGCATTTGATGTGCTCATTTAAATGTTTGTCTTCTATATATAGGTGTCCTACAGAGTCCTCCAAGGAACAGATACAGTTGCCAGGAGAGCATTGCTCCAAATATGCATAGGATGGATTGTGGCATTTCTTCTATCTGCTCCAGCAATTTTCTTCTGGGACATTATTGGAGGATACAGTGATGTACCAGAGGGAATCTGCGTTTATGAATATAGAAATGCTTGGCCTTACTTAATCAGCTCTTCAGTACTGGATTTTTGGGTGCCGTTCCTTAGTGTTGCATATTTTAATTTAAGCATCTATTGGAACATCAGAAAACGCAGTGTAAAACGAAGGAATACCTTAAAAATGGATGTCGGCAATAAAATAGCTATTGTTTCCTCCACAGAAGAAAGTGACTATTCACATCAGGATCATACATTGTCAAGGAGGGCCAGCCTTTCAAAAGTTCACAAAAAACGTTTCACATCAGAAAAATTCAACTTTGGAACAACACAGTTACCAAAGAAAAAATTGCTTCAGTAATGACTCCAGTAATCAGTGACAAACAGGCAGCCATTGCACAGCAAATGAAACTGAAAAAAGATAAGCAGGTGGCAAAGTCTCTTGCAGTCATTGTGGGTGTGTATTTTATGTGTTGGCTTCCGTTCATTCTGACATTTCTCATTCAAGCGATCTGTCCAGTACCATGCATTCCAACTGTTGTGATTGACATAACATGGTGTCTCCCATGGGTGAACTCCTCGATTAATCCAATTTTGTACCCTCTTTGTCACAGGAAGTTCAGGAAAGTTTTTAAGAAACTTCTATGTCGTGTAGTCTGAGTCATAAAATATCAACAGAATCATCTAGTGCTACAGTTATCTGCACTTTTCTTTACCAGTAATGTATTTATTTATGTACTGATTACTTAACAAATGTTGGAGTGTGCTGCATTTTGACTGTTGCATTCTTATGCTCTCTGTAGATATGAAGAGACTGTGGGCCGGATTCACAAAGGTAAACTGAGACGATAGTCTAACTTTACGACTTTCGGCATTCACAAAGGGCATTTATGAGTAGTAAAGTTAGACTTTTGTCTCAGTTTTAGCTTCTGTTAAACTTAAAACCAAAACTTACGTTTAACTGAGACAAAAGTCTAACTTTACTACTCGTAAATGCCATTTGTGAATACCGAAAGTCGTAAAGTTAGACTATTGTCTCAGTTTACCTTTGTGAATCGGGCCCTGTGTATGGCGATGAATGAGCAGTAAATGTTTGAGCCTGGTTGGTGATGAGTGGTCACGGCTCTGAGACTCTTCGATTACGACTCCCAATCTTAATGGTTCAATTGTAGATCAATCGTATTGCCTGTGGTTGAAGAGTAAGGAATGGTCCATCCAAGGGTCCATACATATACTCTGCTCCACACTTTGAAACTTTTGAGCATGATGTAACATGTCTCTAGGTTATCAGCTGTCCAGATTTGGAAGTGTTTGAGACTATAGTTCTGGTTCCCATCCAAGGGCAGGAATAATCCTTAAAGGATATTGGCCAGGTTGGGTAGAGCGTGTAGGGCAAGGGCATGGACTGATAGTCAGGCAGAATGTTGTTTACCGCCACATACTCTTGAAGCTGCCTTGAACCAATGATGATCATACAGTGGTAGGGTAAGTTGGAGATCAGCTGATATTTGCACAGGATCTTTAGGTCGACTAATGTGTTCTGGAAGAGAGGTATTACATATTCTTTTCTAAGTAGCTTGGATAGAATCCAAGTTGAAAGGAGGAATTCATCTTAAAAGCCAGACTCCCTAGACGCAGTGGGAGAAAATGTTTCACTGAGCAAGTTTACGTTGGCAAATTATGGGCTTTTATATAGTTGTATTTTTCTTCTGCTCCTCTCAAGTCATGGAATGGAAGGTGGTGGAAAAAGACACAACCAGAGGAGTGTTGATAGGCTGGAAAGGTGAGGGTGTTCAGTTGTTGGTGATGAAATTCTATATCTTGGAGTTGTTTTATTTGTAGAACAGAAGGTCCTCTCAGTGTTGACAAGGTGATCTACTCTGATAAGTAATGATTCTTTGGGGGATTTTTTTTCTGTAGTACTATTTGAACCACAGAGTGATGGAGCACTTTGTTATAGGCCTTTCTACTCTTAATTTTTTATTTTGTAACTGAATGGTAGTGCAATACTCTGTTAGGTATGCAAGCATCATCTACACATTCTACCTGGTGAAAACTATTCGTGAGGTGAGGAATCTGAGATGCAAGTGTGTTTTTTTAGTAGCTAAATTACTATGGGGTACATCGAATTCTGCTACACTTGTCACCACTCCTACTCAAAAGGTTGAGATTACCCACTAAACCCACTACATACATCAGAAATTTGCTTTCTCTGCCAAACATTGAGGATAATTGGGGGAGGTTTAATTTTGCATTTTGGGAATAATAATGGGAGCTTTTGGCTCCTCCATTATACATTTATATTGAGATAGTTCCAATCTATTCTTGGACCAATTTAAGATGTTTACACATTCTTGCCAATATCCATGTCCTTGATTTGCGCTGCTAGCTCTACCCCAACTTTGCCCATACTTTAACAATCAAAGGATCCAATTTTGGTTTGATCTCGCCATCTATAGAATGTATTGCCTTGATATGATCCTTCCCTTAAGGTTTGGTCTGAAATTAACAATATTATCAAGATCCGAGTTGCAAAGAGCAACAAATGAAGGAGCCATGGCTGTAAACTAGGGGCAATAGCAATAAAACAATGAAGTGGTGAGGTACTGTGAATTCAGCTGTGCATCAAAAGCCAAAGTCTGTGTGTACACAAACACACACACAAACACGCTCTTTCTCTCTCTCTCTCTCTCTCTCTCTCTCTCTCTCTCTCTCTCTCTCTCTCTCTCCCCCTTAGAGGCTCCTTCCACATCAGACCTTTAGTCCAAGATATACAAACACACTCCTCTAAACCCTCAAAAATAACGATCATATATCACTTAAGCTGTTTTATAAAGCAATATATTGACAATATCATAACACTGCTGGTGGATTTTTATTGAATATTATAATCTTCTATGAGATAATTAATATATCTGGCCTTTCAGTACACTGACTTGACGCTCTCAATGACAATGAACTGAGACAACATTGCACAAAAATAACCACTAATAATAAAGGGGTGATTCTCGATCTCATCCTCTCCAATAAGGGCAGCCTAAAAACATATGCAAAATAGTGTCATTCGAAGGACTCGAGTCACAGAAAACCAAGATATCTGCAAATATTTGTGGTTGAGATGAACTCTTTGCATGCAAGAATGTGTCCACGAGGGATTCCATTGCTAAATAGCAAACTCTCTAGCCTGCAATCCAATAATCAGGGACGAAGCACAAGCCCCTGCAGCTCATGTTGCAGGTGGGCTGCCAGCCCTTCACGAGGCCCCAATTCAGCCCAAGACCAATGAATGTCTGTGAGATATGGGAGACTCAGGGATTCCTCATCACAATTTGAAGGGCAGAGGAGGAGGGCATCATTTTGCATAACACCACTGTCCAATATCTGTTTCATCCAGCCATAAAACAATAGCATTATTATAAAGATGATTACATTTTAAACTCAGTCTTAATATTTAAGATCTTTAGGTACTGTTTCAGACAGTGGGCATCATTGTTTCAGATGAAAAGTTCATATTGAGGTCACATAGTCATGTCAGTATATGGAGTGATGGGCCTTGGGACACTCCTAAAACCTCATTGCTAGGTTACCAGGCGATACCAAACACTTAGGGTCTCAGCTTGTTTGGAGGTAGGTGTTGGGTTCTAATGACAAGACGTGAAACAGTGAGTGAAGGACAACACAGTTTAATTGTTATCATGAAGCCCCGCACCCAGCATCACCTCCTTGCCTGTGTGGAATGCCTAACAACATGTTCCTAGAGCATTCCATGCAAAACCGATGACAAGCCCAACAATCCCTGTGAACCCACAACAATATCATGGATACAACATCTCCTCTTCCAAAAACTGAACAAAAACAAAAAAAAACATAAGTAAATCATTCACATTTTAAAGTCCTTAAATCTACTTGGTAAAACACTTCTGCTGCCAGATCTAACAACACAGTCCTGGATACCTTTGTTTACATTCCGTGCAGAAGCATCAGAAACATTCTGGGCAACAGGCCCACCTTGAGCAGATGTACAATCTGGATGCTCAGCATGCTCATGACCACCTTCCCCCACTTTATTTAATATTGGAGCTTTTGTTGCATCAATGAGAATGACTTTGTTTAAATTCCACCAACATTTGTTTCTCAGAATCACTGAGTTCCTTCCCACCCTTTCAACAAGAAATTGTCTCTGAAACCTGGAAGCACCTTTGGGTTCAAAATTGGACTTTTGTATTAATACCCAATCTCCCACATAAACATTTTTGTCTTTCACATTACATTTCTTATCATAGTACATCTTCCTTTAAGCCTGAGATACTTCAACAGTTTTTTCTAATTTCACATAAGTCCTTAACCACATTTTCCTCTGAATTCATCCATAGAGGAAATGTTTTAGAAAATCCATGATGTTTGCGTAGCAACTCAAAAAGCGATGCTCCAGTAGTAAAGTGAGGCCTATTACATTTGCTGCTAATTTGACACCTCAAATACTCAGTTACATATAAACTGGATGAGATAGCAGTTTGGACACCTTCTTTAATCAGCCTATTAGACCTTTCTACCAAAACATTTGAAAGTGGAGAATATAGAGCCACTAAGAAAGGTTTGATGCAATTTTGTTTTAGAAAAGTGCACATTTTTGTCGAAACCAAGTGTGTGCTGTTATCCTACACTAAAACCTTTGGAGCACCCTCCAAAGAAAAAGCATCCTTCAAAAATTCAATTATTGACTCAGTAGTAATTGCCGCCATAGCCTTATAATTAATCTGTTTGGGAAAATAATCAATTATGACTATGAAATACCTCTGTTCAAAAGGTAAACAATGAAAAGGCCCAAAAAAATCAATTGCCACTTTGTCCCGAGGTTGCTCATGCATCTTGTTAGACCTGGCACCATTGGCGTGGGTCTCCCTTCCATTTCTTTTGCTGTTGCCTACTGTTTACGATGTTTTTGCTGGTCTAGATGCTTTGGGCACTTTGCCACTGCTATTCAGTGCCAAAGTGCAAGTGCTCCCTATTGTAAATTGTTGTATGGATTAGTGATTCCATGATTGGCTTATTTGATTTACTTGTCAGACCCTAGTATAGTGCACCTTGGGTGCCCAGGGCCTATAAATCAAATGCTGCTGGTGGACTTGCAGCACTGGTTGTGCCCCCCACAGAAGCAGCCTGTAAAGTGTGACTCAGGCCTGCCATTGCAGAGCCTGTGTGCAGTCTGGGACTGCCATGCTGATGTGGCAAGTGCACCCACTTGCCAGTCTCTAAACCTTCACTTTTCTACATATTAGTCACCCTTAAGGTAGGCCCAAGGGCAGGGTGCATTGTATGTAAAAGGTAGGACATGCCATGATGTGTGTGGAATGTCCTAATAGTGAATTACAGCCAATTTCGTTTTTCACTATTGTAAGGCTATCTGTTCCCATAGGCCAGAATGGGCAGTTTGGTTATAACATCTTATAATCCTTAACTGACCCTAGGAACAAGATAGAAAAACAAATTTAGTATGCCTGAACTCAGAATGTTAAAATACATCTTTTAGTGTGGGTGATTTTTACATTCTGTATTTGAAAATACCACTTTTAGAAAGTAGGTATTTTCTTGCCTAACCTTCCAGTGTGCCTCTGCTAAGGTTGTGTATTCAATGTCTGGTTTGTGAGTGACAGGGGACTGGAGAGGGTCTTGGCTCCAGCAGTATGATGGGTGAGGGCTGGGCTGAATAGGACCCACATAGAATAGAGAGTAGGGTGGAGGAGACTTCCTTTCACTGACCTGAGCCCTCATAGAATAGAGAGTAGGGTGGCGGGGATTTCCTTTCACTCCCCTGAGACCTCATAGAATAGAGAGTAGGGGGAGGAGATTTCCTTTCAGCTACCTGGGCCAGGTCTGCTCTCAAACAATGCTGTCTCCACCTCCTGCCAGGAAGCTGCACAGAACTGGTTTTGGTCAGGCACAGACACTCTCTGCCTCCAGAGAACAAAGACTTTCTGAGTATAAATATTGGGGCCCAGACCCCAGAACTTTAGATCACTTCTGGGAATCAAGACAAACCTTTGCTGAGGAGAAGAACTAGGAAACTGAAGGAGGAGACTGCCCCTGTGCTGTGTGCTGTTGGGGTTGGCCTGCAGTGGTTACTTTATTGCCAAAGAAAGGAGAAAGGAACTTTGTGTGTACTTTCATCATCTTGAAGAAGATCTCCAAAGGCTTGAAGACTGAGCTTGCCTCCTGCCTGAAGTCTCAGGGATACAAGACTTCACCAACCAGCTCCCCTGAATCCCCTTGCTGGGAATTCTACCTGCAAAGAGGTGCCTGCTGTTGTGTTGGGCCCTCTTGAAGACTGTGTGTCGCTGGGAGCTGGAAGCGCGACGCAACAAGGAGAAGCGTGTCGCCGCCGCAGCAGTTGCCGTCGCATTGCCGAAGAAGCTTGCCGCCGCCGCAGCTGTTCGCCGTCGCATCACCGACGAAGTGTGTTGCATCACCGGAGAAGCTTGTCGCCGCCGCAGAGGTCGCCGTTGCATTCCCGGAGAAGCGTGTCGCAGGGCCTGTCGCGGCTCAGAAGTTCACTGAGTCGCCGCACGGCCGTCGGGCGTGCACGCAGCGCATCTACGTTGTTGCACCATAACCAAGACGCCATTTTGTCGCATCGCACTGGATCATCATCGCATCGAGGTGCCATCTTGTCGCATCGCTCCGGATCACAGTAAGAAACCGACGCATCAACTCCCCACACAGTAAGGAAGCGAGCATCAACTCCCCTGCGCAGCAGTAAGGAACCGACGCATCCACTCCCCTGAGTGTAAGGAACCAACGCATCACCTTCCCTGCGACCCTTTTGTTTGTATTGCGTGGCGCATCCAAGGTACTTTGAGAGTAAAGTGTTGCATTTACCATCTACATTGAACTAAGCTATTTCTACCATTTTAAAGACTCATTTTTGATTACAGTATTGTGGATTTTTGTCGTTTGACCTTGTGTTAAGTCTAGTAAAGATTACTTATTTTTCTAAACTGGTGTAGTGTCCAATTGTAGTGTTTTCACTGTATTACTGAATGTGATCACAAATGCTTTACACACTGCCTCTGAGATAAGCCTGCCTGCTCGTGCCAAGCTACCAAGGGGGTGAGCAGGGGTTATTTAGGAGTGTAGCCCCTTACCCTGACTAGACGCAAGGGTCCCTATTTGGACAAAGGTGCAAACCATTGCCAACTAGAGACCCCCAAATCTAACATTGGTGGCAGCGGTGGGATTTGAACTTGCATTTGTGATTCGAATACAGTGATTGGTGTACACTACTAGTGAGTGCAGATCAAACGCAACCACATACTTATTGGTAGAATTTTTTTTCCTTGGGATTTCTATTTTTGCTAAGAACTGCCAGTTGTTGTTACCATGAGCAGACCAGCATCCATTGCACCTGAAGAGTTTGAATTTGAAGAAGAAATGTTGGATGCATACACTGTGCCCCAGCTCAAATCCGCTTGCAAGAAATCTAAAGTCTCCCTGAAAGGCCTCACGAGAAAAGAGGAATACCAAAAGGTGCTGAGGGCCTGGTTGGAAGTAAGGAGTGCCAGTGAGCACCCTGAGGATCAGGTGGAGAATTCAGAGGGGCAGCAAGGGGGGCCCTTGGGTCCAGTGGGAAGGAAAGTACCTTCCCGGGCAGGCAGCAGTGTTTCTTCCAAACGCCTGTCCCCAGGAGAGCTGGAGGACAGGGAGAGAAGTAGGGTGCATAAGATGGAGCTAGCCAAGCTCAAAATGGGTGGGCAGTTAGAATTAGTGAATAAGAAATTGGCCCTGGAGGAAAAGAGGATGGAATTGGAGCATGAGAGAAGTTTGAGGGAGTTGGAATTGAAAGCAAGAAGCTTAGAGATTACTCCCTCTGGTGGCAGCACACCGTCCATGCCTAGTGAGGCACGAGTATATATACCCAAGGAGGTGGTCAAAGAATTTTACAGAAATGATTATATTGGTCAGTGGTTCAAGGCCTATGAGGTAGCTATGACAACCCACCGGGTCCCTGAGAAAGATTGGGGAGCGGGGTTGTGGATGTGGTTCCTCAGTGAGGGGCGGGATACCTTGTTGGAATTGCCCTCTGAAGTCCACAATTCTTATGAGCACATGAAAGAAGCCTTGATGAGTAGGTATGGGTTGACTCCTGAAATGTATAGACAGAGGTTTAGAAACTGCAAGAAACTGGAGTCAAGCACTTGGGTAGAATATGTGTCCTTTTTTGTCACAGCATTGGATGGTTGGGTGAAGGGTAGCAAAGTGAATAATGATTTTCAGGTGCTCTATGATTTGATTGCGTGGGAGCACTTGTCCAGTAATTGTTTTCCAGAGCTGCGCCAGCACCTGATTGATAGTAAGCTGACTATCCCTAGGAAGCTTGCTGAGGAGGCGGACCGCTGGGTGAGCAGCCGGGTCCACAAGGATCATGTGGGAGACTCCACCAAAGGTGGGCAGGGTCCCCAGCAGAGGAGTGGGGGGGACAAGGGTAAACAGCTGGAGTTCCAGAAAGGGCCCCAAAGTAATCCCCAAGGGAACCAAGGGAAGGGTTCCCAGCCTCCCCCTGAAAAGAAGTCAGGGGCCCCGACAGATAAGCCTGTTCACAGGTGGCCCAAGACCTGTTTCAAGTGGGGTTAAGTGGGCCACTGCTCCTATGATTCAAGATGTCCCATATATGGGAAAACAGCACCCACTGGTGGACCACCCCAGCAGATTGCTAGTGTAGCCCTGGGGAAGGAGTTGGGTGCCCAAGGTGGGTGGGGTCCCGCAGAGATGTCCCTAGTCTCTTTAGGAGACTGTGAGGTGGTCCCCAGGACCCAGCTGCCTGATTACACTAAGAAGTACAGGCAGTGGGTGACAATCAATGGCCAAAGGGTGGAGGCTCTGAGAGACACCGGAGCCAGTGTGGCAGCTGTCAGTTGTCGGCTGGTGTCTGAAGAGCAGGTGATCCCCGATGCATTTTACCCAGTTGTTGCCGCTGACAACACAGAGAGCCACTGCAAGGTGGCTCAGGTTCCCTTTGAGTGGGGGGTGGTCTCAGGTACTCTTCAAGTAGCTGTGAGTCCAGCCATGCCTGTTGACTGTCTGTCGGGCAATGATTTGAAGAGCTCCCCTTGGGCTAAGGTGGAGCGTAATGCACATTTGGAGATGTTGGGCTTGCCAGATTGGGCGTGTGCGACCACCCGGTCTATGGCAGCCAGTAAGGGTGTTCAAGAGGACCTGGAGCCTGAAACAGTGGCCCAGGTGCCTGCCTTAAAGAAAAGCGACAGGGGGCACGGGAAACCGGCCCCTGTGGTTCCCACGGTCCAGGAGGAGGCAGTCCTTGAGGGGGATGCCCTGGAACCTACAGGGGAACAGGTGGCTGAACTGGGGGACCTGCCTGAGCTGACCCATTGGCAGCAGGAAGGAGGCCCTTCCAGGGAAGAGTTCTGCGAGGAACAGAACAAGTGTCCTTCTCTTGTGGGTTTGCGGCAACAGGCCACAAACCAGGCAGCAGGTGATCAGTCTGGATCACATTGGATCTACTGGGAGAATGGTCTCCTGTATAGCGAGCCTAAGGTTGCTGAGCCTGGGTCAGCCGGTGTGCTGGTGGTACCCCAGCACTTCAGAGCCTTCCTACTGGGTTTGGCTCATGATGTACCTTTAGCAGGACATCTGAGGCAGGACAAGACCTTTGAGAGGCTTGTCACCCACTTTTATTGGCCCCAGATGCGCAAGAGTTTGGACACTCATTGCAGGACATGCCAGACTTGCCAGGCAAGTGGAAAGAGTGGGAGGAAGCACAAGGCTCCTCCACAGCCATTCCCTGTGGTCAGCACCCCCTTTGAAAGGGTGGGCATTGACATTGTGGAGCCTCTGGATCCCAAGACAGCCATGAGCAACAGGTTCATCCTGGACTTGGTGGACCATGCCACCCGGGACCCGGGACCCGGAAGCCATCCCTCTCCGGACTGTGACGGCCCCCATGGTGGGACGTGCGTTGATGGGGATTTTCTCCCATGTGGGGTTCCCCAGGGAGGTGGTGTCAGACCGTGGTACCAACTTCATTTCCAAGTATATGAAGTCCCTGTGGCAGGAGTGCGGTGTGACATACAAGTTCACCACTCCTTACCACCCCCAAGGTAATGGGCAGGTTGAGAGATTCAACCGGACCCTAAAAGGCAGGATTATGGGTCTTGAAGAACCCATGAGGTGTAAGTGGGACGTCCTCTTGCCATGCCTTCTCTTTGCTTACCGAGAGGTGCCACAGAAGTCCCTAGGGTTCAGCCCCTTTGAACTTCTGCATGGTCACCAGGTAAGAAGACCTCTGAGTTTGGTAAAGGAAGGCTGGGAGAAAGCTCCCAGGAAACCTTCCCAGGATGTATATAGCTACATGCTGGCCTTCAGAAACCAAACCCGGCGTTTCAGGCAACTCGCTCAGGCGAATCTGGAAGCCAGCCAGGAGGAGATGAAGCGGTGGTACGATCAGAATGCCACTCTGATTGAGCTTCAGCCTAGTCAGAAAGTGTGGGTCATGGCCCCAGTGGAGCCCTGCGCGCTCCAGGTTAAGTGGACCGGACCATTTGAGGTGGTGGAGCGCAAGAGTGATGTCACCTATTTGGTGAACTTGTGGTCTCCTAGGAACCCCTTGCGGGTCCTGCATGTCAACCGCCTGAAGCCCCACTTAGAGAGGTCTGAAGTGGGCATGCTCCTAGCGACAGTTGATGGAATGGAGGAGGGACTGAGCCTCTTCCTGACCTCCTGTCTGCGACAGAGCAAGATGGGTCAGTGGATGGTGTAAACCTCTCTTCCACCCTGACCCCTGAGCAGCAGGATGACTGTCGCCAACTGTTGGGACAGTTTCCTGACCTGTTCTCCCTGACCCCTAGTGTCACTGAGTGGTGCATCCATGATGTGGACACTGGGGACAGTCCTCCTGTGAAGAACAAGTCGTACAGAGTGACTGACAGGGTGAGAGCTTGCATCAAGGAGGAGGTCTCCAAGATGTTCGCATTGGGGGTAATTGAGTCTTCTAACAGCCCTTGGGCCAGCCCAGTGGTCTTGGTCCCAAAGGCTGCAGTGCCTGGTGCCACACCCGAACTCTGGTTCTGTGTGGACTACCAAGGACTCAATTCAGTCACTAGGACTGATGCGCACCCTATCCCCAGAGCTAATGAGCTCATTGATCGGTTAGGGGCTGCCCGGTACCTCAGCACGTTTGATTTAACGTCTGGGTACTGGCAGATCACCTTAACTGATGGGGCAAAAGAGAGTTCAGCATTCTCCACACCAGATGGGCACTACCAATTCCGGGTTATGCCCTTTGGGATGAAGAAATCCCCTGCCACCTTTCAGAGGTTGGTCAACCAGGTGTTGGCTGGACTGCAGGATTTCAGTGCCGCCTACCTGGATGACATTGCAGTGTTCAGCCCCAGTTGGGAAGAACATCTGCGCTACCTCTGGGAAGTGTTGATGGCGCTGCGGAGGGCAGGCCTCACGATCAAGGCGAGTAAGTGCCAGATCGGGCAGGGTTCCGTGGTGTATTTGGGACACCAGGTTGGGAGTGGCCAGGTGGCGCCCCTACAGCCCAAAATTGATACCATCCTGGCTTGGGAACCCCCAAGACCCAGACCGAGGTGAGAGCCTTTTTAGGACTCACTGGGTATTACAGGAGGTTTGTCAAGGGGTATGGCAGCATAGTTGCACCCTTGACAGAGCTGACTTCCAGGAAGCAGCCCAAGAAAGTGAACTGGAGTGACACCTGTCAGAAAGCTTTTGATGCCCTGAAGACTGCCATGTGCACTGCGCCCGTGCTCCTGGCACCCAACTTCTCAAAAGAGTTCATTGTTCAAACAGACGCTTCAGAGCATGGTGTAGGGGCTGTTCTTGCACAGATGAATGAGGAGGGCCTAGACCAACCTGTAGCCTTCATCAGTAGGAGGTTACTTCCACGGGAACAGAGGTGGAGTGCGATTGAGCGTGAGGCATTTGCTGTGGTCTGGGCACTGTAGAAGTTGAGAACATACTTGTTTGGGACTCACTTCCGGGTTCAGACAGACCACAGGCCCCTCAGATG
The DNA here is from genome assembly GCA_963921515.1 of Calotriton arnoldi. NCBI lineage: Eukaryota > Metazoa > Chordata > Amphibia > Caudata > Salamandridae > Calotriton > Calotriton arnoldi. Next base: position 1,612,870 of record CAWUFW010001538.1, read on the forward strand.
GTTGATGCAGATGAGGGGTGAGAATCCAAAGCTGTTGAGGTGGTCAATTTCCCTACAGGGGATGGACTTCACGGTGGAACACCGCCCTGGTACAGAACACGCCAATGCTGATGGTCTGTCCAGAATTTCCCCCCTTAGTGAAGAGAACTTCCAAGAGGTAGGTAGTTCTCCCCACATTTCAGCTGGAGGGGACACGTGTTAGACCTGGCACCATTGGCCTGGGTCTCCCTTCCATTTTTTTTTGCTGTTTCCTCCTGTGTTTACAATGTTTTTGCTGGTATAGATGCTTTGGGCACTTTGCCACTGCTATTCAGTGCCAAAGTGCAAGTGCTCCCTATTGTAAATTGTTGTATGGATTAGTGATTCCATGATTGGCTTATTTGATTTACTTGTCAGACCCTAGTATAGTGCACCTTGGGTGCCCAGGCTCTATAAATCAAATGCTGCTGGTGGGCTTGCAGCACTGGTTGTACCCCCCACAGAAGCAGCCTGCCATTGCAGAGCCTGTGTGCAGTCTGGAACTGCCATGCTGACGTGGCAAGTGCACCCACTTGCCAGTCCCTAAAACTTTCCTTTTCTACATATTAGTCACCCCTAAGGTAGGCCCAAGGGCAGGGTGCATTGTATGTAAAAGGTAGGACATGCCCTGATGTGTGTGGCATGTCCTAATAGTGAATTACAGCCAATTTCGTTTTTCACTATTGCAAGGCTAGAATAAGCAGTTTGGTTATAGCATCTTATAATCCTTAACTGACCCTCGGAACAAGATAGAAAAACAAATTTAGTATGCCTGAACTCAGAATGTTAAAATACATCTTTTAGTGTGGGGGATTTTTACATTCTGTGTTTGAAAATACCACTTTTAGAAAGTAGGTATTTTCTTGCCTAACCTTCCAGTGTGCCTCTGCTAAGGTTGTGAATTCAATGTCTGGTTTGTGAGTGACAGGGGACTGGAGAGGGTCTTGGCTCCAGCAGTCTGATGGGTCAGGGCTGGGCTGAATAGGACCCACATAGAATAGAGAGTAGGGGGGAGGAGACTTTCTTTCACTGACCTGAGCCCTCATAGAATAGAGAGTAGAGGGGCGGGGATTTCCTTTCACTCCCCTGAGACCTCATAGAATAGAATAGAATAGAGAGTAGGGGGAGGAGATTTCCTTTCAGCTACCTGGGCCAGGTCTGCTCTTAAACAATGCTGTCTCCACCTCCTGCCAGGAAGCTGCACAGAACTGGTTTTGGTCAGGCACAGACACTCTCTGCCTCCAGAGAACAAAGACTTTCTGAGTATAAATATTGGGGCCCAGACCCCAGAACTTTAGATCACTTCTGGGAATCAAGACGAACCTTTGCTGAGGAGAAGAACCTGGAAACTGAAGGAGGAGACTGCCCCTGTGCTGTGTGCTGTTGGGGTTGGCCTGCAGTGGTTACTTTATTGCCAAAGAAAGGAGAAAGGAACTTTGTGTGTACTTTCATCATCTTTAAGAAGATCTCCAAGGGCTTGAAGACTGAGCTTGCCTCCTGCCTGAAGTCTCAGGGATACAAGACTTCACCAAGCAGCTTCCCTGAATCCCCTTGCTGGGAATTCTACCTGCAAAGAGGTGCCTGCTGTTGTGTTGGGCCCTCTTGAAGACTGCGTGTCGCTGGGAGCTGGAAGCGCGACGCAACAAGGAGAAGCGTGTCGCCGCCGCAGCAGTTGCCATAGCATTGCCGAAGAAGCGTGCCGCCGCCGTAGCTGTTCGCCGTCGCATCACTGACGAAGCGTGTCGCATCACCAGAGAAGCGTGTCGACGCCGCAGAGGTCACCGTCGCATCCCCGGAGAAGCGTGTCGCAGGGCCTGTCGCGGCTCAGACGTTCACCGAGTTGCTGCACGGCAGTCGGGCGTGCACGCATCGCATCTACGTTGTCGCACCATAACCAAGACGCCATTTTGTCGCATCACACCGGATCGTCATCGCATCGAGGCGCCATCTTGTCGCATCGCACCGGAACACAGTAATAAACCGACGCATCAGCTCCCCACACAGTAAGGAAGCGAGCATCAACTCCCCTGCGCAGCAGTAAGGAACCGACGCATCCACTCTCCTGAGTGTAAGGAACCGACGCATCACCTTCCCTGCGACCCTTTTGTTTGTATTGCGTGACGCATCCAAGGTACTTTGAGAGTAAAGTGTTGCATTTACCATCTACATTGAACTAAGCTATTTCTACCATTTTAAAGACTCATTTTTGATTACAGTATTGTGGATTTTTGTCGTTTGACCTTGTGTTAAGTCTAGTAAAGATTACTTATTTTTCTAAACTGGTGTAGTGTCCAATTGTAGTGTTTTCACTGTATTACTGAATGTGATCACAAATGCTTTACACACTGCCTCTGAGATAAGCCTGCCTGCTCGTGCCAAGGGTCCCTATTTGGAAAAAGGTGCAAACCATTGCCAACTAGAGACCCCCAAATCTAACACATCTCTACAATTATCAACAGGGTTTTACTCACATGACAACTCTAATCTGCTAAAAAAGGCACTCTTGACAAACTCATAAGTAGTTATCCACTATAATGTCCACACCAGGCCACCAATAGTGGTTACGCAGAAACTTCTTTGCATAAGTGATGCCAAGATGACCTTCATGGCAATTGTAATAAGTATTCTTCCTAAAGTTTCAGGTGGAACAAATAAACAACCTCCCAACACAATGCCTGACTCCATGCTTAACTCAGGCAACACATGGTAAAAATCTTTGATGTTACCCAAAGCACCTCTTGACACTCTAACACCTCCACTAATGTTGTGTCTGATATGTTTCTGATACTGCACGTCTGTGATGGCCTCATTGCCCCACTCCTCAGCCGAAATTGCAGAATTGCAACTCTCCACCACATCAATTGCAGCAACCACACACTCATCCAACATTACATCATCGCATTCTTCTCAACATTGTACAGGCAACTGCAACAAATAATCAGCCTGGACATTCAAACTCCCTGGAACATAAAGAATCTCAAAGCCAAATTCTTGTAATGAAGTGATTAACCTGACTAGTCTGGAAGATGATTTACCAACACCTTTGTCACCTATAAGATACACCAATGGCTTATGATCAGTTAAAATCCTAAACCTCTGTCCCCACAAATATGTCTTGAATTTGCTTACAGCCCATACACAAACAAATGTCTCCCCCTCTATAGTATTGTACTTCAACTCAGCACCATTCAGGGCACGGTACACAAAAGCAATTGTCCTTTCTTTTCTATCAATTCTCTGACATAAAACTGCACCAAAGCCAGTAGCACTGGCATCCACAGTAATTTCACAAACTCTAACATGTACAAATCGTTTTAAAGAATCACACTGTAAAATTAAATGTATCACCTCCTCAAATGCCATGGCTTGTATCTCAGTCCAGCAAAATGTCTCCTTTTTCCTCAACAACTGTTTTAACAGTTCTGACACCACACCAAACCCACAGACAAATCTTGCATAGCACTCACTTAAACCAATGAAGGAACGTAAGCTGTCTTTATCTTTTTGGAATTGGGGCATCCTTAATTGCCATCAATAAATCTTCTTTGGGCTCAATACCTCTCTTCAAGATGGAGTGACCTAAATATTTGATCTCCATCACTCTATATCTACATTTATCTGTGTGTACAGTCATTCCTCAATCCCAAAGAATACTCAAAGCCTTGCGTAGGATAGCATCATTCTGAGATAAAGTGGAAGGAAAAATGAGTATATCATCCTGATATGTCATCACACCAGTCACATCTCTAAACAAGCCACCATCCATAAGTCTCTGAAAGACTCAGGCAGCTGACGCCAAGCCAAATGGTAATCTCAAATAGTTGAATGCTCCAGACAGAGTAATGGCAGTGATTAATAACTGGGATTTGTCTGTTAGTCTAATTTGGTGATATGCAGCCTTCAAATCAATTGTGCTGAAAATACACGCATCACCTATTTGCACCAACATCTCCTGAATCTTGGAAAGGGGATGACACTCAACAATGAGGTTTCTCTTAAGTGAGCAGAGATCAGCACATAACCTAATCTCTCCATTGTTTTTATGAGTGATAACAATACTTGAAACCCACTCTGAGTATTCCTCCGGAGCAGTAATGTCTTCCTCACACATTTTATCCAACAACCCCTTCAGATCACACTCAAAGGCACATTTCTGACCTTGCGCACAGTAGGTATAACCTTTCCCTTTAATTGAATGTCTTGTGGGAATCCCTTGACACAGCCAACTTCATCCTTAAACACAGCACTGTACTCTTTAAGTAACACATTAATATCCTCACCACACACAGAGTCAATTTTCATAACAGACAGTTTAGAGTGGACCATCTTGGACTGTTGTAACTCCTCCTCCACCCACTTTGGATCCAATTGCACAGGAACAAGAGCTTCCGGTTTTAAAATAATCACTAGTCTGGCTTGGTCCATCCACCCAAAGACATCTTTACCATCGACTGCCACATATACCTTAGTTACAATCTTCCTACCTTCAAATGACACCACATCCTCAAACCAACCCAACATTTTAATCTCTTACCGACCAAAAGCTTTAGGTGAAAATCACACTCCTTTAACTTCACATCCCTCCGCCCATCTGCGAATGTAGACTGATCCAATATAGTAATGGGTGAGCCAGAATCAGTCATAACTGCTAACTTTACCATACCAATGCTAATGCTAATAAAATCGGGATTTAGACCTAATCATCGTACTGAAAGGGCAATACTACATATAGTGGACAATGCATTACTTGCCTTCGACCAGAACAAAACATGCCTATTAATCCTTCTTGACCTATCATCAGCATTCGACACAGTCAACCACGAGCTGTTGCTAGATCGTCTGGAAACCAGGATGGGCTTTAAAGAGAAAGTTCTAGAATGGTTCAAGTCCTTCTTGAGGAACAGAACACAGAGATTTCTGGTGAATCATAACCTATCAGCTTCTTCCCCCACTCAGATCCGAGTTCCACAAGGCTCAACCCTCTCTCCGTCACTATTCAACCTATACATGGAACCACTTACAGAGATACTGTGAATTGCCAACATCTCTTTCCACATGTACGCTGATGACACTCAGATGTACATGAAGGTTTCATCGTTGGAGGAGATCAAGTCAATGAACGAGGCATTAAAGGCAACAATACTATGGTTAACCAGAAATCAGCTAAAACTAAACATGCGAAAAACAGAATTCCTCCTTCTATCACCCACAAACAATTTGACCGCTGTAAAAGAATGGACCAGCTCTATCACCGCACTTAACTGCACCCCGAATATGGTGGATTCAACCAAATCACTAGGAATTACTATTGATAAGAGCCTGAACATGCAAGCCCACATCAACTCGTTAGCTAAGAATGCCCGTTTTCACTTGAATTACGTTAGGAAATTGAGATCATTCATGGAAACAGCCGACCTCAAAATGGCAGTCCAGGCCTTAGTAATCTCGAGGATTGAATACGGCTGCACTACACTCTCTGGACTTCCCAAGATTACAACTGCTCCTCTAAAAGCCTGCCTAAACGCAGCAACAAGGCTTATAACAGGGTCAAAACAATTCGACCACATCTCTCCTCACCTGAAGGCCCTGAACTGGCTACCATACGAAGCCAGAATTCAACTCAAAGCGTTGCACCTCAATACACCAAGGTATCTAGCTCAGAAACTGGTGATTTCCGGGGGTATCAGATCTTCCAGGAGCGCCAGAGATCTACTACTGAAGCCACCGATGTTCCAGAAGAAAAATACATATGACAGAGCATTCTCTGGAGCAGCACCGAGAATCTGAAACTCGCTACCTCCAAGCATCAGAAGATTACCAAACGCCACAAGATTCAAGAAAGAAACCAAGATATTTCTAATGAGCAAATTCCTCCCGTAACCTTTTCCGTTCAATCTCGCAGCCTCACCTATAAACTCCGCGCTTAATCCACACATGAACATCTCGTACCAAGGTCCCATCCCACCCAATATTTTTAGGGGTTTATAGTCAATGATGTCAACAAACTAATTTGCAATATGGGATCCGTTAGACTTGCATTCTATGAATGTGAACAAATCTTCGTCGCTGAATGAAGTTATTGTTACGGTTTCTGAATCGGTAAATGCTTTTGTGCGAAATGTACAATAGAAACTGAGTATATATTGTTGTAATGGGAAGCGCTCTGATACCCCACGGGGTCAAGTTCGTGCTATATAAAACGATAAAAATAAATAAATAAACAATGCTGCAAAAAGGTCCTGGACCATGTTTTTACCATCAGCAGGGATCATGAGAATGACGTTCTTGAAATCTTTAAGACATCCACCCAAATTGTCTTCCTAGTACTCAACCTGTACAGCAGCAACACTCGTACTTTTATTATACTTCTTTTTACTTCCAAGGATGCCCCCACCCTCCTTTGACCTGCAAAACTTGGAAAAGTGGCCTACTTTGTCACATTATAAACATTTGCGTTTTACAGCTGGACAATTGGGAGCATTCACAAAATGTGAATGGTAGCCACAACTAATACAGTGAACTGTTTTGAAACTGTCTCGAACATCACTGTCACGGTTCTTCTCCTCTGTCACCTCAAGGCGCACACCTCCAACATTAACTTCTACTAGTACCTGATGAAAGTATTCTTGACAACACCATTGATCTCTCAACACCTCTAGCAGTCTCAACTAGCTGCGTAAAAGAGGGATTGCATGTGCACAAGAGTCTTTCCTGAATCCTTTTACTAAACCAACCCAACACAAGTTGATCATGAAGATAAGTTGATCATGAAAGTAAGTCACAAGATGCCGCTAAAATCCTGAGATTCACAATGAACTCATCAATCAATTCATCACTAGCCTGCTTCCATGAAAAAAATGTGAACCTCTCAATAATTACTTTAGGTTGCTCTCCAAACTGTGCATCCAATCTATCAACAGCCTCACGAAAAAGATCCTATGACTCGTCCTCAGGCGGTTCCCTCTCATGCAAGTTACCAAAAGATTTCTTGAGCAGCAGCCTTTAAACAGCTTAATAAAATTCCCTTCTTTCTTTCCAGATGAAGTTTCTTGGCATCAATGGCTAACAGGTAGTTCCCAAAGTTTCTAAACCACATACATCACTTTACAACAGGTTTGCCAGAAGACTGTAAAAATGGCTGAGGTTGTGCAATAAATTGCTGTGAGGCCATAGTACCTGCTGATGAAATTGACAACACACCAGATGTATGGACGTTTGAATGTTTTGAATAGTCGGACAATTAAATGCCCTCATTCACCAAAGCCAGTGCCCAAAATAACAACAAAAGTACCTGAATATGTCACTGATGAACAACAGATCAAAATTACACAGTTAGTATGGTACATGCGAGTCACCTAGATACGATCTGCTCAAATGTACCTTAAAATAAGTGCTGATGTGCCAGTAACAGATTAACTCTGCCCCTAAATTAAAATGAACAGTTACTATGGGGGTACCTGACACCGTAGTCGCAGACTGCTCATTTAAACACTTAACTGTACTTTCAACAGTAAATACTGGTGTGCCTGTCAAGGAAATTGCAGGCCGTAAAATAGCCACTTCGAGTGAATGGTACTTCTGCTGACCCACTTCACTTTAAATACATCATTACAGGGTGTGCCTCTCACCGAATAAGCGCTACTCCAAGTGCTGCAAGAAGAATTTTGAAGACTAGCCCAGTCTTCAATATGGGGTCACAAATGCAGTGTTTAACATTGTAATGATGGAGGGACATCCAAACATCCAAAATGGCCACTCAACCTAAAGCATGTTTTTCAAGCGTGCCCACGTAGCTGCTCCTGACTTAGTGCCAATATCGGCAACACTCGCCATCCCCCCCATACACTAATCTCCTAGAGAAATAACCAGACAAGACAACTTCTTTGTGGAGAAAACTGCTGCAGGTTTATTAGCATTACAAATATGCCAACATGGTAGGTTATCTTACGGGCGATCCCAAGGCAGGCAGCCCCTCGCCGCCTGCCACCTGATGAGCCAAATTACACTGTGGCCCTACCCAACGGTGTTTGCCCTATTTTGGGGGAGGGAAGACCCCTCCCACCGGTGGACCAACAGCCCACCCCTTTGCTCACGCCCCATAAGGGGGCGGAGCCTGCCAGGCAACCCCCGGTTGCTCAGGTCCACAACCGCCCGTAGGACTAACGGGGCGCCGTCGCTCCTCCAGGGTCCAACGCGAGGACCTCCCTGGGGATATTTGGCCTTTGCACTCTTGTTGTGCTCCTGCAGAGGGTACCCCTCTGTACCCTACAGCCTCTGGATCGCCCTGTAACTCCGCCTGCAACACAAAAGAATACATTAGACAAAACAAAAAACACACCCTGGCTGAACGCCGGGTATGCGGTAGGGAGGGAAACGGCATCAGGGTAGTGGGTAAAGAGGGCGCCCAGTGGGCGGTGAGAGGTATATGTACCTCACCCCCGACCCTCTGCCCGGAAGTGATGCGGGACACCGGACCCCTGAGGGTCCCAACCACTGGGAGGCTCCCTCCTGTGCCATCTTGTGGCACTAAGGCGGCCACCCTCTTAGCGGGTCTCCTTCGTGGACCCCGGGCAGCCTGCATAGTGCCAATATCGGCAACACTCGCCATCACCCCCATACAGTAATCTCCTAGAGAAATAACCAGACAAGACAACTTCTTTGTGGAGAAAACTGCTGCAGGTTTATTAGCATTACAAATATGCCAACATGGTGGGTTATCTTACGGGCGATCCCAAGGCAGGCAGCCCCTCGCCGCCTGCCACCTGATGAGCCAAATTACACCGTGGCCCTACCCAACGGTGTTTGCCCTATTTTGGGGGAGGGAAGACCCCTCCCACCGGTTGACCAACAGCCCACCCCATTGCTCACGCCCCATAAGGGGGCGGAGCCTGCCAGGCAACCCCCGGTTGCTCAGGTCCACAACCGCCCATAGGACTAACGGGGCGCCATCGCTCCTCCAGGGTCCAACGCGAGGACCTCCCTGGGGATATTTGGCCTTTGCACTCTTGTTGTGCTCCTGCAGAGGGTACCCCTCTGTACCTTACAGCCTCTGGATCGCCCTGTAACTCCGCCACAGCTCTGGGTGTGGCCACCATCACAACCAGGGCCCCCCACCAAGGTAGGCATCTTTACCTACATCCTGCTGATTCCCAGGCCTCTCCCAGGTCGAGCAAAACAAGGTCCCTGCCCACTCTGGACAGGTGAACCCCGTCTTAATCAAAACACCCAGTGGACTTGGCGTGCTAAAACCATGCCTGATAAAGCCAAACCCCCTCTGTTCAGTGAATTTACGCATGGCACTGTTAAATCTCCTGTGCGAGGATTCCCTGCCTCCCATGAACGGGCTCCTCGCCACACTAAACGAGGGGTTATCCCTGACCCCTATAACTCACATGCCCCCCAATTGGTTGCTTATCTTCCGCATGGAGAACTTAATTTCTTACAGCAGTGCCCTCTTACCCAGGAAAGTCAACTCATTGCCTCCCAAGTGTATGTCCCACTGTTAGGAGGGGAGACACCTCGAAACCCGGTCTGTGCCGCAGCTATCTTCAGCAAGCTGTTCCAGCGCAAGCCTAGGCCCCCCCAACCGAATTAACTCAGTGGTGGAAACAACCCATGCCTCCGTTTCCTGCATTCTGCCCCTTTTGTCACCCTCAAGACGCACAAAAGGCCAGATACCCAGACCATTGATCCTGGCAAAATAAAGAAATGCTGGGTTGCTAAACACCCTTTATTGAGCACTGCACACCTTTCTATACACTACTCCCGTTTGCACCTAAGCATCTTTACCTACATCCAGCTGATTCCAAGGCCTCTCCCTGGTCCAGCAAAACACGTCCATGCCCACTCTGGACAAGGGTAGGCATCTTAACCTACATCCAGCTGATACCAGGGCCTCTCCCCGGTCCAGCAAACAAGTCCATGCCCACTTTAGACAGGTGAAACCCTATCTTCTTCAAAACACCTTGTGGACTAGGCAAGCAAACCAAGCCTGATGAAGCCAAACCCACACTGTTAGTGAAATTACGCATGGCACTGTTAACTCTCCGGCACGAGGTTTCCCCACCCCCCCTGACCGGACTTCTCGCCACACTCAACGAGGAGTTATCTCTGACCACCATAACTCCCATGCCCCCAATGGTTGCATAACTTACACATGGAGGACTCCCTCTTCCCCAAGAGTTTTTTTTTTTTTTTTTGGGATGTACCTCTTAAAACAGTGCAATTCCCGTCATCCCACCTGTGAGCTGCAATCCGCTGACAAGCCAGTCCTGAACGCTGTGGGTGCTGTCCCTATCTTAACCTAGTGACTGCACCCGCGCTTGCCTGTACCCGCATTGCCTGACATATTTAAGCATGCCTACATACCTGTACCACCTGAAAATTGGAAAGGGACATGTCAAGTATCCTTCATACATTGCAGCCTCTATATGCTTTAGCCCTAGTTACCAGAGTGCCGGGGTGTAAGTACATGCTGTGGCTTTGAGGATGGAGTAACAGAAGAGCAAATTTACCCGCCCCTTCTAAATATGCCTGCAAATGTGTTCTGGTAATAGTCAGCCTTGGTGCTCCAAACCCATGTTTTCAACACTTGCTGAAACAGCACCTATATGTGGCGTGAAAATCTAAAGCAACCCCCCTGGGTGACCTGGTGGATCCAACGAATGTAGCCCATGAGCCAGTGTTAGATAAAGGTATACAAGTGTGTCCCACAGGGCCAGTGCTCTGGGCTGGTGGAGCCCTGTAGTACATCATACGCATAACTTGCATTCCCTTTATTTTATATTGCCTGCAAGTCCATCCCCGTCTGCAAGCGATCTATAGATGCTGAGTCACCTAGCTACTGCCCCCACCCTGGCGTGAGTGGCACCGTGCCACACTTCTGTTAATGTAAACCAGGAAGCAGACAAGTGGATGGTGAGAACGGGAGGACAGAGTGAAAAGATTCCAAACTCAGTCTGACTGCGAACTTTGACGGATGTTGTGTAGCCGTGCCGGTGCACCCACCCTGGTGTTGATTACCCAGCCCCCAGGTTGGACTATCGCTGGGATGCAGGAGAGGACATGTAGGATCTTTAATACACTTTGTCCGCCAGAGTCCTCCACAAGTGTACCCCACACCTTGAGGACCCTGCCCCCCTCCAAGAGCAACCACTCCTACCCACCTTGCTGGGCCAGCTATGGGGCAGGCAGTCCCATATTCATAAGTGAAGTGTCCTGTGCTACCCCCTGCATATGCTGAGGGACATCCCGGTTAACTGGCCACTTCATAACATGGCCATTGCATGCTAGCCCCACACCTTCCGCCTGCGAATAGAAGTGCTGGGATTCCATGCTTCTGTCCCCTCCTAGCGCAAGTCATTCACATAAAAAACTTCTGCCAGGGTGAAACCATGGCGCAGTCAAGTGGATGGAGGGGGGGGGCACAATAAGACAACTAGAATAATGGCCATGCCAACTTTTCTAAATACCTTGAAGCCTTTTAGTGCTTTACTACCCTGTTTCTCCAAGAATGGGACAGCAGCACCCCTGCTAGATGTCAGCTTCCTCCCGGCCTATCTCACTGGCTATCCGGGCAGGGAATGTTGTTGAACTGACGCCTCCTATAACATGCCACCGGGTCCCATGTGCCTGCTTTACTGAGTTGGACCAGACCTAAGCACAACCCTTGTTGTCTGCTCGACCATGGCGAACACAGGAATGGTGTCAATCTGGTTTGAAGGACTGTTTGTATTGTGCCCCCTTGCGCCATGGGGGTGAATATTACGCATGACTCCAAAGATAAATGGACCGAAAGTCTAACATTTAGAGAAACTCAGCAATGCTGCTTAAAAGTATTGCTATGTTAATCCACAAAGGAAGCAAGAACCATCTAATGACTACCCCCGATTAACTTGCCACTCCCCTCCGAGGATAGCAAGGGGTGAAGGGCGGGTAAAGCACCGCTTCCAAGATGTTAAACGGCATGAATCGCATGCACCCATACAAAATGTGCCACCTGCAGGTTTAAAATACTTTTTGTCGTGCCGCCCTGAGGCCTAATGATTCTGCCCCGAACACTTGCTCTGTCTTGGTCATTGATTTAAAACATTAAACTTTAGTTCGCCCCGAAAACTATATATCCAGGTAATTGTGAAGCATTACAAGTACTGCAATGTTCTGAGCACAAGGCGAATACCGAACGTGCTGCAATCTGCCCAAATGAGTTTAAAAGGTATCCCAATTAGAAAATCATGATGGCCCGAAGGTTGCTGCTGTGGAAGAATTCTGCGGCTTTACCTATGGGTCACCAATTTTGATGTGCCCAGGAATATTCCCGCACAGCAGGTGAAGGGTATACAAACCAAATTTGATTAAAACAACTCTACTAGCTTAACTTAGTAACGTTTTACACTCCCATCATGCCCATTCAGAGTGGATACCTACCCATAGCATGCTAGTATCATATGCTTGAGTTAATTTGCAACTTGTATCTATGCAACTACCCACTGGTACATATATACAATATTACTATAATACATAATACTATAATACGCTAAGCTCGCTCCCCTTTTACTACCAAACTCTGCCGTCCTTTTGCCTCTACGAGAAAAGGCGTTGTTCATATGGGAGCTATTTAATATCACTCAATAATGATGTACCCCGAGATAAAATAAAGGTCTAAAGCCCGCCCCTCCCCTTATCTGATCACAACTCAAACCCACTGAGAAAGATTCAGGTGCTATGAGGGGTTTGAAAAGACTCATCTTTTACAGTCAATGTGTTAAACTCAGGTTTTTACTTTGCTTCTTTCTCTTTAAATCAGTGTTCTGCCTCATTTCCTTTGTGCACAGTTGTTGCAGTTTTGTATAGCACACCCGACCAGCAGGTATTGGAGTGCTATACCTGAGGACCCGTTACATACCCAAGGACACGGTCAATTATTGTAGACCCGGGGAGAATAAGGGATTAGCCCAGAGATTCAGGTTTGTGAGCCGGTGCCGAAACTCGCCAAATACGGCAGCTCTGGCGGGATGCCACATCGTATGAATTTGGAGTTCTGGTGAATGACAAAATTCCTAGTGAAAAGTATTTATAGGCTTTTGAGTTTCGACTCATTAATGTTAAGATACTCTCAGTGACTGCGGCAGTCTGCGCATGTGCAGAGGTGCCCATTATTTAGTGCATTGGCCTGACTCGAGTCCGCCTTAGATTTTTATTTTTTTTGTATATTTATATAGCGCGAACTCGACTTGAAGGTATTGGAGCGCTTTACACGAGCACCGTATTTACATTACACATTCAGGCACGGGGAGATTAAGTGATTTGCCCAGAATCACAGGATGTGGACGCGACCCAGAGGCTCGAACCCTGGCTTCCAGCACCAAAGTCAGCAGTCTAGCCAACGGACCACATCCTCTCCCCAATAGATGTTTATTGTGCCCTCGTAGCCTTCCCCCACCGGCGTCAGTGTTGTTGGCTGAGCCGCCGGATCAGATCGCCTTTAGTGGAGCCCCGCCAGTGGTAATTATGGGTAAAGACAAGGCCTCTTGGGAGCCTGTCTGAAACCCCATTACACAGTACCCCACGCCGAGGCGGCCCCCCCACACAGATTAACAAGGCAGACGGTGCCCCTGAAATGGGTGATTCCACGGAGGGGGGGATCAGATCCCTCACAGCTCTGGAACATCAGCCATAAATGGTCTCTCTCGTTGTCCATGACTTTTTTGTGTGCAGACCAGGGCAGTAGTGGGTTTGAAGAAAAAGAAAAAAAAAAAAATAATAATAATAATCCTGGGGGGTCTCTTAAGGGGGCGTGGCTAATGTAGTAAGTGCGTGGTTTAAAACATGTGAGCTAAGACACTGTGCTTAGACTCGAGTGCCGCCCGACTTGAATATGGCTGTTTCCTTCAATGCATCCAGATATATGGTATAACATGTAACCTCATACCTACAAGCAGTCAGGCCATTGCCTTTGTCAATGGACGTTGGTTGCATATGATAATTAAGTAGCACTCGGGATGGGCCCCCGGCTCGACCGTTCAACCCTGCATGCACACTCCACATGCCGCCAGACCGAGGCTCGGGCAACACGCCCCAAAGATGATCAGCAGCAAAGAAAGGCCCCAAAGGCCCTCCCTGCCACCGAAATTCGCCGCGCACGATGACCACTACTTGGTCCTGGGTTCAGCCACCAGCACAATGTGGACCCCGCGTGTCCAGCGGGGGACAAAGGAAACCGCCCAGCTCGGTGCCCAAGGCTCCCTCACAACAGTCAGGCCCCCCTGCATTCAGATTAACAAGAAATGCAGCTTGCAGCTGCCTTACCCACTCCATCCTGCCTGCAGGCCTGCCCGCGCCCAACTGACATTCCGTCTCACCGAGGAGACCCCAAACTCGCTTTACCGCCCACCGAGGGGGAGCCCAGGATCCCACGTTTCACCGCAGCCAGCCCCCAGGGCGTGGTGTTATCTACGCTTCCGACCGCTGCACATGTGTCTTTGCTTGTGTGATTTTATGTTCCCGGGCTGCAGCCAAACCTATGTTCACACTACAGCCCTGTGTGTGCTGCTTCTGATCTGGTAGCAGAGCAAGCGGTACAGGAGGTCCAATCGATTCCACCACAGCTGTGACTGACCCTGGTCCGGGCCCCCCAGTGACTCCTGCCGACGTCAGACACATTCAGCCGCGCGCGTCAGACACATTCAGCCATGCGCACACCCTCTGCTGTCTGTTCCCCGCAGCAAGGCACCCAACATGAAGGCCTGCCCCCTTTAACCCTCCACAGAAGAGACTTCTGCACCGCATACTGTGAACTGAGTCACCCTCACTCTCTCCAGGTGAGTTCATGACGTGGATGGGTGTAAATAAGGGGGCCCGAATACAATCTTTGGACCCAAGACTGAACTCAAGTGCGAGTCTCTCAAAGTGCCTTCCACTGGTTCACAAAGGTCGTCTGCCTACGTGCTCCCCCAATCCTTGAGGTGTGCGTGTGCGAGAGGTGATGTTATGTGTGTGCCTCCGTCTTAATTGCAATCATGGAGCCTAATGTAAATGATCACTGCAGTGATCCTAGTTGTCGAGACGAGCTCACAACCAATTCACCAGGCATACAGGACATCAATGAAACTGCTGGTTGCCACCCGTGATTAATACAATGTGGATAACGACAGTAAGAGATAAAACATGGTAAACTGTTAAAATAGAGATAGTTATGGGCTGGCAAAAGCTTGACGGATCAGAAACTCGCAATGTCGGCCCTGCTCTATTCCACACTGAGAAGTAGGTACCAGGGTACATCAGCAGACAAAATGTCACATAAAATTATGCAAAACAAACAACTTCAGGCCTGAGGCAAACCCAACACCGTCGGGACACAGAGTTGCGGGGGCAATCCTCCCATCCAGCACTCCCCGCAAAGCCCTGACGCCTGCGGTACCAGCGGACCCCGTGGGAAACGACCGGCGATTAACTTTTCGGGAAAACAGAAACCAACCAGTACTTAGGAGCTCTGTGTTCCAAACACAGTGTGCCTCACTGTCAACTCTGCCGGGAAAGCCTGAGGCCTCCCCGAGGAACTGTGCATGCATCCAGTCATTTCCGAGCCCTAAAACATGTGGACAACACGGGGTGCAGTGGCCGCCTAAGCTCTGCCCCCGTCAAGGCCCGCAACCACGCTGGCAGTCTCGAGGGGAGGTGGACGAGGGAGGCTCGCCGCTCTGCCCCCCCACTCCGCGACCTTGTGAACTCTCAGGCATGCGCCCTGGGCCCTGATCTGCCGGCAGCAGGTATTAGGGGTGGAACCCCCTGCCACCCCCACCCTGAGCCCCGCATGGCCGGGGCCTGGTCTAGTGCTGCACAGGCTTGGCAGTAATAATGGGAGGCGGACCGGCGAGGCTCGTCGCTCTCCTACCCCACCCCGCAACCATGGCAACCCGCAGGCGTGAGCCCTGGGCCCGCAAACGCACGGGTGTGGGAAGTCAAAACCCCGGGCCTCCCCATCCACCCTTAGCTTCCTCCCCGGCCAAATGACATGGGGAGGAGGCCTATGCCCAAGTACCCCAGGAGCTGCCCTCTCCCCCCATGGCGGACCGCCTCCCCGGCAATGGCCGGGCTTAGCAGCCTTCCAGCCACAAAAAAGGGGGGCCGCACTCACCGACAAACAGCTCCTGGGGACCAGACGTGGCACGTCTAAACGGCGTCAGGGTAGTGGGCAAAGGGGGCGCCCAGTGGGCGGTGAGAGGTATATGTACCTCACCCCCCGCCCCCTCTGCCCGGAAGTGACGCGGGACACCAAACCCCTGAGGGTCCCAACCACTGGGAGGCTCCCTCCTGTGCCATCTTGTGGCACTAAGGCGGCCGCCCTCTTAGCGGGTCTCCTTCGTGGACCCCGGGCAGCCTGCAGTCTGCCTGACGTGTGTACCTCCCTACGGTACTGTCACGTGCTAGGCAGCTTCCTCTCGTACCTGTACATGCACCGCCAGCAGGCCTCCCCTGCCGAATATGCTCTCCTGGAAGCACACTCATGACTTACAGCCGAAGTGTAACCCCCAGCAACACCTCTCCCAGATACTGCTCCAAACAATCTGCCCACAAGGTCACTGGATTCGCGAGAGCAGATTGGCACGTCGCAGGAATGGCCAGGGTTCACACCACCATCAAGTCGCCAGTAATTATGTTGGATTCTAATGACGAGACATGATACGGTGAGTGAAGGACAACGTAGTTTAATCGTTATCATGAAGACCCGCACCCATCATCGCCTTCTCACCTCCGCCGGCTACACAACCATCTCTCATGGAATGCCTCAAACCATTCTCTTTGTGCATTACATGAGAGACCGACCATAAGCCCAACAAGCATGAAGTCACGAACCCACAACAATACCATGGATACAACAGTAGGCCACTAAAGACACCAAAACAAGTGTAATGGTATGAGCTTCTTTGAAAGAGGAGCATTTCTTTTGCGTAAAAACTGTTCTGAGCCCTCTCAAACCGTCAAGAGTACTCTGCCATTGAGAGACATTTAGAGCCTTACAACCCCTTCCGGAATTATCCTTATTGCACACCAGAGGTTCTTGCAGCATTTCGAATAAGAACAACAGTCCTGTCCCTACATCTCACACCCACTTTCTGAGCTGCAGGCCAGGGTAGCTTTATGTATGATGCGGAAAAAGCCTGGTGGCCCAATGAAGTTAACATTATAGGTAGTGAGTACAAAACTAGTTTGGCAAACTACTGGTATATGCCGACCAGAAAAACTGTGGCTATTTCTATCTATTGTACAGTTGTGCCAATGAAAATGTCAGGTAAGCTGTACAAAAGTAACTAGATGCAGGGGCACAATTTCCCTAGCTCGAGCTGCTCTTCCTTGCTCCACAAGTCCGAAATACAGCACCATGGTCAGGTAAATGCAAGAAGTGAAAAGAGCACAAGATCACCACAGTGTAGTATTTGTCTTCATCTTTTTGCAGCAAATGTAGTTGTGAAATCATGTGGAATACAAAAGTAAAGTCATAATTGCAGTTTACTAATAATTTAATTTAAATGTGTGTATATGTATAGTGTACTTAATTCCTTTTATTAAGGTAAATAAGACAAATGTAAATGGTCAGTGAACTCCACGAGTAAATGCATTTTCACCTAGAATTCCAACACTTGTATTCACTCACACCATAAGCACGAGGACACCATCTCATACACTTCTTTCTTTTCTTTGACAATAAATACAAAAGTGCATAATACTTTGCCTGGAGGCAGAGTACTGAACCATCATCCAGTCAGCTGCAGGGGAGAGTACCAATCATCATTCTGTCAGCTGTTTCTCCAAGTACATCTTGTATATTCTCCAGATGCAGCCAGCACAATCTGTGGGCTCTGCAAGTCTGGGCTGTACCGAGCCTTGGTGCAGGTATGCAGTTTGTAACACAGTTTTTACAGCAGATAATTAGCTACTGACATTTAGGAGGTCTGATATGTAGAGATAGGAGAAACACATATAGCTTGTTTTTTACACTGTGTACTTTATATCTGTTATTGACAATATATTTGTAATTTTTGCTACCAATTTGTGACGCATATATTTACTATGTTTCTTAATAAAGACAAAATGCAAAATAACAATTACAATGTTCAATTAATATAGTGTAATAAGTTAGGTTTAGAGCTATGATTTAAAGTGTGGTTCAGGGTTAGGTCATGATATTGGATTATGGTGCATGCTAGGGTTCAAGAGCAGGGTAAAGAGTTAAGTTTAAGATAAACAATGGAGTGAGATAAGGACTAGGGTTAAGGATTACAGCAATGACTAGGATTTAAGATTAGTGTTAGTTTTAGCATTAGAGTTAATGCTAGGATTAGGATTTGTTTTAGTATAAGGGATGAGAGTTATGGTAAAGAATGTTTTAATGGTTAGGGTAAGAATCGGGTTTAGAGCAAAGATAAGATAGGGTGAGGGGTTTAGGGTTATGGTTGGGATTAAAACTAAGGGGCACGTTTTTGGGTTACATTGTGCTTACAGGCTTGAGAAGTAGATTTAACTTTTTATCACTATACTTTCGAATTTCTTAATGAAAAACATGTAAACCTTGAAATTTTTGTCATATTTGTAGGTCTACATTTAGGTATGCTACCCTTTTCAGAGTGCTTTATTACATGCAATCCTATCATAACTGTAGAATGCTGGAAGTTGCAGTAGAAATTATATCCTAAAATGCATTCCGTATTAAAGTCTCCTAAACATCAGCGAATTTTGTATGTATTTTAGCTTTATTAGCAATAGCAATTTAATAACAACAACCAACCAATTATTTGCACCAAAGAGGGTGGTCCATAAAATTTGCCATGGTTAACAATGAAGAAAATGTGCTTGACTTTAGAAAATGTGTTTAATTTTATTATATCTATAGGAAAGAAAATGTAAAACATAGAAAATGATTCTTTAAACTGTGCTAAATAAATAATGTAGCTTTAACCACAGGAGAAGATGATTTTTGAATGTGCATAAAATGAGCGTACAGCTTAGAAAAGCAGTAGGCTCTCATACCTAATGTGCTACTACGACTAGGCCAGATATATATTTGTTGACTTCCGCTTGACATCGAAAATAAAATGCCTTTCAGAAACTGCTGATGTAATCCTTTAACTGCACAACCATTCATCACTTTAAAATGTGCTGTTCCATGAGAAATGTATTTCTTTTGCTTCCTCACATCATATGATGTCTTTCTTTTGTTTTCTCACACCATAAATTTCCCTAATTTCACTAAACAATATATTCTGCAATATGTTATAAGAATTAGAGCATTAGTAATGTTGAACTTATTGAAGATATTTGTTCGTACGGTCTCATCAAGACTTATTGATAGAAATGTTTCATTGATTTTGACTAGCCCTTTGTCTATACAATTAAATACTGACAACAGCTAACAGAATAGGCCTGCAAAAGTTCTCTTCCTCATCTATCTAGTGCAAGACATGTTAGGATCTTTTAGATAACTGCTCACTGGTGTGAATTTTACTGTGAGAAATGGGAGAAGAGACAACAGGCCATTGGAAGACCCGTTTCTATTGGACAAACCATGCTGGATGTTGCAAATGTTTTATGTTTTCATGTATACATGTTCCTAGTTAGAGAGGGAACGCCATTATTTTTCCCTTTCCCTTTGCCACCTTACTCTCAATGCTTTATGCATTATTTCTTCTTTATTCTTGTCCAGATTTCTGTGTGCTACTGCTAACAGCGATTTTCTAGTATTCTGATTCTTTTGATGGGGAGATTTATCTCTTACAAATGATCATAGCTACTGCTGTGATTACTTCTCTTTGATTTAATTTACAGGTTGCTACTGCAACTCGTTAGGGAACTCAGCGGAGTTTCCTGAACTACTTTTTATGAGGGGTTCATTCTTTGGCTAACTAAATGCTCCAGAATCTTGCTCTTTTCCAAGTGAACTCTTTATGGGTTCTCATTTGGTTAGGACTCTATGGACCCAACATCGATGGTTACCCTCCGACCGCCGTATTACAATACCGGCGGTTGGAGGGAAACCTGCGGGAGGATTCCGCTGCACTTCAAGAGGCCCATCGGAGCATTGGAAGGACTAATAATCCCCAAATGGTGGCAGTGCCTGCTCAAACACCGCCTGTTGGAATTATGATGTCTGTTTCCCTCAGTCTTTCCATGTCGGCCTTTCCGACACGGAAAGGCTGTTGGAAAGTAACTATGGGGGCCCCTAGCAGGGTTCCCCGTGTCCTCCACTATAAGGCCTGGGGGGCACCTGTGGTGCTCCCCTAAACATCCCTGCACTGAATGGCAGGCACTGCATGGTGCCAGCCACACAGTGCAGGGGTGTTTTAAAAGTGTATATTTTCTATTGAGGCTGGTGCTGCAACCGGCAGTACAAGCCTCAATAGAAAATATACACTTTGTGACCCCCGTGAAGGCGGTTGCATCCTAATTGTGGAAACGGAACCACCGACTCCTTTTCGGGCGGTCCGTTTCCACTGTAATGTCGCTCGACCAATATCATAATTAGGCCCTTAGACTATTTCCTTCATGGAACACTCTGTTTATTTTATACTGATTTTAATGAAACCTTTTCCAGATATTTCTGTAACTTGACCACTCTGAATAAAAACAACAAAAACAATACTAATCTCCTAATGAGAAATAAAGCCTTAAAACTATTCCAAGCCTCTCATCATTGATGAACATTAAGTTACTGAAAGTTAATGATTATATTTGAAGGGAAATTTGTTACACCTCCATTCTGCCACGGTGGCCAAGATCTGTTGGCCTGAAGACGGAGGAACGCCAAAAATAGTGTTGTAAATGCTTGGGTCTGCACTGATCATCAAATTGTCCTCCCAAATTTGGGTGCTAACAGTTGTAATTGTAATATGTGTTACCTTACATATATAAAAATGATTATAAAACCAGTAAGAGACTTCTGAAGTTATTGTCCACCAGCGTCGACTAAGTAATGAAAGACATTAGTTGGAGAATTCATCAATTAAAACTGCTAATATCTGAAAATTAAATATGAAATAGCTTCTGATAAAAGGAGGTACAATATATTGAAGGCGAAATATTTTGGGTTATGACACTACAGACCTTTGATGATAAGAACCCAAGTGAAAATATTCAGGGTATTATTTAAAAAAAAACATTGTGTCTCCAAATTCTGTAATCGTTCCAAATCTCCAAATAAGGAGAACTGTCTTGACTGAGGAGGCATGTTTTATTAATGAAAATAGAACTATAAGACTATAAGGTCCATTCCACCTAGTATGATGCCACATCTACAGTAGTCAATGCATTCTGCACCATCTTCTCAACCACCACTTTGTGCTTTTCCTTGAGAGACAAATTGTATCCCTTCATTACTCATACCATAGTGTACTGCTCTTTTCTTTTGATCAATTTAAATATGATACCATTCTTTTACCTCTGTGACTGCCTAACCCTAACAGCTCAGCCTTGTGAACTGAGTTTTAAAAGATTTGTAAATCTGTCACCTGTTATTTGTTGTTTCACCAGGCCTTATTGTCACTCATGGTTGTTTTGTACCATAGTTATTATTATATGTACCTGTGTAACATTTGATCATTCAGCATAATAAATAAGAACTACCCATGGTACAGATAATTGACTACACTATGAAGTCATATAGATGGGGTCTCCGCAACTTCAGAGCCTCATAATGTCAATATTGAATCCAGTAAAATGTGCCAAACGGTTCACTGACAAAATATCGATGCCAAAAATATAAATGTCAAAAATATAGATGAAAAAATATAGAATGCAAAAATATCGATTCCCTATACTTAAAAAGGTAAGTACAAAAATATCGGAATTTTTTTTTCGATGTTAAAAATATCATTGTACAAAGTATCAAATTTTATATATATATATATAAAACAAAATAATAAATATTAAATATATTAAATAATAAAATTAATTTAAAAAAAATAACGTTTATTTAATATACATTTTAACAAATATAACATAAACTTAATTAAAAAAGTTAAACACACATACATAATAATAAATATATACATATATTTACTTTAAAACAATTATTACACTTAATTTAAATGTATTTTATAATTTTAAAACTATATAAAAATTTACAAATATATATATATATATATATATATATATATATATATATATATATATATATCCAAAAACGCACGAAGCTCCTTCTGGAGTGCAGGGACCCAAGGAAGGTGGCGTACACGCCGGCAGAGCGTACCGGCAATAATAACCTCAAAACAAAAGTCCAATGAAGTACGCTCTCAGGATAGGAAGCAGGACACAAGTGTAGTTAATCCAAGTTTATTCCACAACGCGTTTCGGCTGTAAACAGCCTTGATCACGTGAAAAGAACACACAGACTACGGTAGCTGATAAAGTTTTCACGTGTACAAACACTAGAAATCAAAAGAGGACATGTCAGAGGACAGAAACTTGGCGGCCATGATGGAACAGTAAAATAATACAATACCATCTCCTATACATATCAACAATTAAAGAATATAGCCGCATACAAAAAATTATACATTTATAATCAAAGCAAAATATGCGCACATACTCATGCAGAGTCACAATTCATGTTAGAATACGCGTCTATACTCTGGCTCCAGCCCATAGTCACGATAATCAAACGACAAGTTCGAAGGGGCTATGCCGCTTACCAATAATCCTCAATCTACCTACATGATCGACATATTAGTTAAATATAGTTTTTGGTCGAACCAAATGAGCTAAAGGGCAAGTGCCCTGGCAAAATACAGTGGCTCATAATAAATCACATGATGTAATGGCGAAGCCACTAAATTCAACATCCA
The DNA here is from genome assembly GCA_963921515.1 of Calotriton arnoldi. Taxonomy (NCBI): domain Eukaryota; kingdom Metazoa; phylum Chordata; class Amphibia; order Caudata; family Salamandridae; genus Calotriton; species Calotriton arnoldi. Next base: position 1,635,723 of record CAWUFW010001538.1, read on the forward strand.
TAGGTAGCAAAACAAACTCGTGCATTTGACATTCATCAACTACCGTAATATCTCAACTTTACAAAAGTGAAAAGTGACAAGGGAAGTAATCAGTGAAAAAGGAGGAGAATGAAAAGGGTAGGTTGCCCGTGTAGGTCTGTACCAGTGAATGGGCCCCTTCCTTTCCGCCTGCAACAAAAACAAAAGAAAATTATATAGGTTAAAACCAAGTAACATAATGTTAAACAAACATTATCACATAACAAATATGAAGATCCATTAAAAACATACTTCTGATGCACACCTTGCAAGGAGGAAGCGGCAAAAAATGGCAAGAATCCTCTTGTCAACAAAGCCTATACGGAACAGAGTACACTCATACAACTCAGCAAATCAGACACAAGGGAGAACTCAGCAGCTTTCCCTAAGATGTATAGATAATTCCTCGTCCATATTCAACCCTCCAGGGGTTTTAGTGTGAAAATCAATAATGTACCTAGATTCACGTTGTCTGAGTGTAAGCACTCTGTCTCCTCCTCTAGGATTTTTGGGAATTTGTTCAAGAATTAGATAACTTAACTCTGCTATGTTAGAAAAATGTTTTTCATAAAAATGACGTGCCACAGGATATTTAGGATCATTATTAGTAATTGCCCTCAGATGCTCGAGGACCCTTTTCTTTGCTGTACATGTGGTGCTCCCAATATACCATAGCTTGCAACTACACTCAATAGCATAGATGACAAAGCTAGTGCTACAGGTTAGAAATTGGGTGATTTTCTTGGTAACACCCCTATACTCTAATGTTCCCCTGAATTTACTATGTCTACACGCTTTGCAATGGCCACACGGGAAGAACCCTATGAGGCCATGGCTAGCGGTAGTGGGGTAGTGGGTGATGTCATTCTTAACCACCAAATCACGGATATTTCTATCCCGTCTGTATGTCACGTTAGGTCTGTCTGTCATGGTATTGCCTATGATTCCATCACTTTTCAAAATATCCCAGTTTTTTGCTAAAATACGTTTGACTTCCTGAGAGTCAGAATTGTAGGTAAGAATCATATGTGTACTGTCCATCTCCTGTTCCCCTTCAACCACTGGTTTATCTCGCAGAGTCCGTGTTCTCTCTACCCCCGCCACCCTCTCCTTAGCTTTATTCAGGACCCAGTTTGGATAACCCCTGGTTCTGAACCTGCTGATGATGATCTTACTCTCCTCAGCATAGGCTACAGCATTGTTACAATTCCTTTTTGCCCTCAGCAGTTCTCCATATGGTATACTCCATTTTAGTGCCTCAGGGTGACTGCTGAGGGCATGTAAGATACTGTTACCTGTCGTTGCCTTCCGAAACAGAGAAGTACATACTTTCCCTTCTTTTATTTCAAGGCAAACATCAAGATATTCTGCTTTAGTGGCATTGATGTTCCCAGCGAGGAAGATGTTATACTTGTTAATATTCAGTTTGTTGATGAAACCCTCAGCCTCACCCCTAGAGCCCCTCCAGATGATGAAAAGGTCATCAATGTAACGTAACCACATGATGACTTTCCGGAGGTCCTCTTTGAGGGTGAGGCTGGCAAAGATTTCCTCCTCCCAGTAGCCCATGAACAAATTAGCAAAACTGGGAGCGAAACAAGATCCCATCGCCGTGCCTGTAGTCTGCCTGTAGAGGGCGCCATTGAAGGAAAAAATATTATTTTTAAGACAAAATTCTGTCATCTCAATGATCATGCGACTATGCTCACGATACTTCAGTGGTCTATGCTTCAAAAAATGTTCACAGGCCTCCAGACCCTGCTGATGATCAATTATGGTATAAAGGGAATGTACATCAAGGACAATGATAAAATAGTCCGGATTCCATGTCAGATTTTCCATTTTGCACAGAAAATCCTTCGTGTCCCTTATGTAGCTAGGTAATTGTGTGACAAAATTCCTCAAAAAATTATCGACATATTTAGAAATATGTTCGGTGACACTCCCTATAGATGACACAATAGGGCGCCCTGGTGGTCTAGTGCTGTCTTTGTGGAGTTTGGGCAGAAGATACAATATTGGTAGTCTGGGATGGTCATTCTTCAAATAACAGAACTCCTCCCACTCCAGAAGACCTTTATCCCTCCAAATAACCAGTTTGTCCCATATATCAATAATACTAAGATTGTATATTTCATGGGTAACCTGCATGTAAAATCTGTTGTCTTCAAGTTGTCTTAAGGCCTCATTAATGTAGTCATCCCTATCAAGGATGACCACATTGCCACCCTTGTCTGCTGGACGAATGACAATGTTGGGATCCTCAATCAGAGCCTTAAGTGCCTGTCTCTGCAAGAGAGAGAGATTGTTGTTAAAACGTCCTTGTTGTTGTCTAATTTTCTGTCTCAAATCACTGAGTGCCCTGACAGTACAGTCGTGAAATGTATCGATGTTATCATGTGGGAGTAAAGGTACAAAAGTAGATTTAACCCTAAAATCAGTACGTGCGGCTGCATCATACTCAATATCCATACTCTCAAGAGTTTGCGTGGCACCAATAGGATCACTACTCTCTCCCGTATTCTGTTCCAATTCAATCAAGGTAATAAGCGTGTCTACATCACTAATCAAAAGATTACTTTCAGTCCCCCTGTTACTATTACTTCTAACATGACTCTGTCCCAATCTCTTCAATGCATGCCATTTCTTCAATTTCAGCTTTCTCACAAATTTAAAAAGATCAATACGAGTGCTAGTATAATTGAAAGGGGAGGAGGGACAGAAGGAGAGCCCTAAACAAAGAGTCCGTTTCTCAACATCACTCATAGGTCTTTTGGAGAGGTTGACAACTGTTCTATTTACCATTTCGGTATCCATTAATAGTTCCTGTTGGAGCGTGTCCTGCGATTTCCCATGGTGCCCCTTCCTCTGCCTGTATTGCCAGCGTTGATGGAGTCTCTTTTTTCTGTTTCGGCGTTTGATTGGCCTCTGCCTCGTCCTCGTGCTCTCGTGGTTGATTGTCCCTCGATATTTTTTGGCCCTTGCGTAGGACCCGGAACTCGTCTAAAAAATTCACCTGTCTTGGATTACGTTCTTCACCTGATGTGTTTCCAGCAGATATGTCAGATTCCGTGTCACTTATGGTTGAATTCACTGTGACTGTCGGAGTTATCGTGTCTACCGGTACCTCATCATTGGTGTCTTGATCTAGATACAGATGATCATATTTTTTGCTGAAAGTATATATATATATATAATATTATCTACTGGCGGTCGCCAGCAGATAGTTATAGTTAGGACCTATTTTCCATAGGAAATCCGCGACATTCTATTTGAAATAACTCTTGCGTCGGTTGACGAATCTTCGCGAAATTTTCAAACTTTATGGCCCGCTCCGGTCCGCTCCTACCCTGAAAGTCTCAGGGTGATTCGTCAAGCGGGGGCCGAGAAAAAGGGGGTCCCAAAACGTGTTTTCCCCATTCATTTTCCCATAGGAAACTTTAGACACGGCTACAGCCCGAACTGCTGAACGGAATTACACCAAATTTGGCAAAGAGGTAGTTCTTGGTTCAGAAAGAACCCTTTTGTTAAATGGTGTAAATCCGTTCAGTAGTTGCGGAGAAATTAAAAAATAAGAGTCAAAAAATCAATTACCCATAGGAAACTTTATGCAAGGCTACAGCCCGAACTGCTGAACGGAATTACACCAAATTTGGCAAAGAGGTAGTTCTTGGTTCAAAAAGAACCCTTTTTCTTAAATGGTGTAAATCCGTTCAGTAGTTGCTGAGAAAATCAAAAGTAAAAACACATATATATCTGGGCGGAGCCTAACCACACATGTCATCGTGAGATCTGATTGGCTGTCAGCACTTCATCCTGGAATTGCTGGCAGCCATCTTGGGACCAATATAAATGATAGTACCCCATTGAAATGCATTGTAGTGAATCGAAGATTTTGAGGGTTACCAAAAGGAGAACTATAAAGGGTGATAACAGACTTTAGTTACATTAGAATTCATTTGTTGATGGTACCATACTAATTTCAGGAATTGTGGTGTGTTCTAAGGTGATTTTACCCTGTGAAAAACCTTCTGCTGGGATATCATGAATCATGTTTGAGAGAAAACTATTTTCACATGCTTGTCCCATACAGATTTGGAAGGTGCCCCAGAAGCTAAAATGAGAGCATATTTTCTGTAAATTCACATTATCTTTCTCAGTCATGTGAGAATGAAGTCTGACATTCTCAGTAAAACATGTACATCCAACAAGGGCAGAGACTGTCAGTTGATTCCTTTGTGTTCTACTGCAGCTTCCCAGAGTGTTCTAAAGAACAACTAGAGTGCTAACAGCCTTACTTATGACAAAAGTATGGCACACCTGAAGCCATCTTGATTGGAATAAACTGGTAACACTTAAAACATTTAATTTAAAAAGGAACAAAATGATGGGGTTCATCTTGTCATAGAAATTATGGTTAGTGCTCTGGAAAGAAAAATTAGGACATGTTTCAAGTGTGATCTCAAATATCTTCCTGTTATATTTCACAGGAGCAGCCTGTCAGTTGATGCCTTTGTGTTCTACTGCAGCTTCCCAGAGTGTTCTAAAGAACAACTAGAGCGCTAACAGTCTTACTTATGACAAAAGTATGGCACACCTGAAGCCATCTTGATTGGAATAAACTGGTAACACTTAAAACATTTAATTTAAAAAGGAACAAAATGATGGGGTTCATTTTGTCATAGAAATTATGGTTAGTGCTGTAGAAAGAAAAATTAGGACATGTTTTAAGTGAGATCTCAAATATCTTCCTGTTATATTTCAACAGGAGCAGCCTGTCAGTTGATGCCTTTGTGTTCTACTGCAGCTTCCCAGAGTGTTCTAAAGAACAACTAGAGTGCTAACAGCCTTACTTATGACAAAAGTATGGCACACCTGAAGCCATCTTGATTGGAATAAACTGGTAACACTTAAAACATTTAATTTAAAAAGGAACAAAATGAGGGGGTTCATTTTGTCATAGAAATTATGGTTAGTGCTGCAAATGGAAAATTTAGTGCATGTTTTAAGTGAGATCTCAAATCCTCTTTTATTTCATTAGAAAATTCTGACATGCAGACTGAAACAATCACTTTCAATACCAGCAGTAGACTTCCAGTTAACTCCTTGGTGAGCAGTAGCTTTACTACAGTGATCTAATGAACAACTAGAGTAATAACATTCTGAATTTATGGCAAATGTGTGACACATCTGAATGCCTTCTTGATAGAATCAAAGTAAAAAACTGAAAGCATTTCCTACTGAGGAGACTGCAGTAAATTAGGAAATTAGGAAACTTCATAACAAAGAAGTCTTCCAAGATGGCCACCAGTGAAAAAAGAGCCCAAATGTAGCACAAATATTACCCAGATGTAGCCCACATATAGCCCAATGACAAAAGTGTGCAAAACACTTTTTATTTTTAGTTTTTTTGCAGTTTTATGTAGTGCAGACTGGTCAGGTATTGAAGCGTTGCATCTTAAAACATGACCCCCTACACTACAAAAACACCACTGCACTACCCTAAACCCTAAAACACTACCCCAGCACGACCCCCTACACTACACAAGCACCACTGCACTATCCTAAACCCTAAAACACTACCCCCAGCATGACCCCCTACACTACACAAACACCACTGCACTACCCTAAACCCTAAAACACTACCCCAACACCACTGCACTAACCTAAATCCTAAAACACTACCCCCAGCACGACCCCCTACACTACCCAAACACCACTGCACTACCCTAAAACATGATCCCCTACACTACACAAACACCACTGCACTACCATAAACCCTAAAACACTACCCCCAGCACGACCCCCTACACTGCCCGAACACCACTGCACTCCCCTAAACCCTGAAACACATACCCTAGCACGACCCCCTACACTGCCCAAACACCACTGCACTGCCCTAAACCCTGAAACACCATCCCCTTCATGACCCCCTACACTGCCCGAACACCACTGCACTGCCCTAAACCCTGAAACACCACCCCCAGCATGACCCCTACACTGCCCGAACACCACTGCACTGCCCTAAACCCTGAAACACCACCCCCAGCATGACCCATACACTGCCCGAACACCACTGCACTGCCCTAAACCCTGAAACACTACCCCCAGCAAGACCTCCTACACTGCCCGAACACCACTGCACTGCCCTAAACCCTGAAACATCACCCCCAGCAAGATCCCCTACACTGCCCGAACACCACTGCCCTAAACCCTGAAACACCACCCCCAGCACGACCCCCTACAATGCCCGAACACCACTGCACTGCCCTAAACCCTGAAACACCACCCCCAGCACGACCCCCTACACTGCCCGAACACCACTGCACTGCCCTAAACCCTGAAACACCACCCCCTGCACGACCCCCTACACTGCCCGAACACTACTGCACTGCCCTAAACCCTGAAACACCATCCCCAGCACTACCCCCTACACTGCACGAACACCACTGCACTGCCCTAAACCCTGAAACACTACCCCCAGCAAGACCCCCTACACTGCCCGAACACCACTGCACTGCCCTAAACCCTGAAACACCACCCCCAGCAAGACCCCCTACACTGCCCGAACACCACTGCCCTAAACCCTGAAACACCACCCCCAGCAAGACCCCCTACACTGCCCGAACACCACTGCACTGCCCTAAACCCTGAAACACCAGCCCCAGCACGACCCCTACACTGCCCGAACACCACTGCACTGCCCTAAACCCTGAAACACCACCCCCTGCACGACCCACTACATTGCCCGAACACCACTGCACTGCCCTAAACCCTGAAATACCACCCCCAGCACGACACCCTACACTGCCCGAACACCACTACACTGCCCTAAACCCTGAAACACCACCCCCTGCACGATCCCCTACACTGCCCGAACACTACTGCACTGCCCTAAACCCTGAAACACCACCCCCAGCATGACCCCTACACTGCACGAACACCACTGCACTGCCCTAAACCCCGAAACACTACCCCCAGCAAGACCCCTTACACTGCCCGAACACCACTGCCCTAAACCCTGAAACACCACCCCCAGCAAGACCCCCTACACTGCCCGCACACCACTGCACTGCCCTAAACCCTGAAACACCACCCCCAGCATGACCCCCTACACTGCCCGAACACCACTGCACTGCCCTAAACCATGAAACACCAGCCCCAGCACGACCCCCTACACTGCCCGAACACCACTGCACTGCCCTAAACCCTGAAACACCACCCCCAGCACGACCCCCTACACTGCCCGAACACCACTGCACTGCCCTAAACCCTGAAACATCAGCCCCAGCACAACCCCGTACACTGCCCGAACACCACTGCACTGCCCTAAACCCTGAAACACCAGCCCCAGCACGACCGCCTACACTGCCCGAAAACCACTGCACTGCCCTAAACCCTGAAACACCAGCCCCAGCAAGACCCCCTACACTGCCCGAACACCACTGCACTGCCCTAAACCCTGAAACACCACCCCCAGCAAGACCCCCTACACTGCCCGAACACCACTGCACTAGAGCCTGAAACACCACCCCCAGCAAGACCACCTACACTGGCCGAACACCACTGCACTGCCCTAAACCCTGAAACACCACCCCCTGCACGACCCCCTACACTGCCCAAACACCACTGCACTGCCCTAAACCCTGAAACACCACCCCCTGCACGACCCCCTACACTGCCCGAACAGCACTGCAATGCCCTAAACCCTGAAACACCACCCCTCAGCACGACACCCTACACTGCCCGAACACCACTGCACTGCCCTAAACCCTGAAACACCACCCCCAGCACGACCCCCTACACTGCCCGAACACCACTTCACTGCCCTAAACCCTGAAACACCACCCCCTGCACGACCTCCTACACTGCCGGAACACCACTGCACTGCCCTAAACCCTGAAACACCACCCCCAGCACGACCCCCTACACTGCCCGAACACCACTGCACTGCCCTAAACCCTGAAACATCAACCCCAGCAAGACCCCCTACACTGCCTGAACACCACTGCCTTAAACCCTGAAACACCACCCCCTACACTGCACGAACACCACTGCACTGCCCTAAACCCTGAAACACCACCTCCAGCAAAACCCCCTACACTGCCTGAACACCATTGCTCTGCCCTAAATCCTGAAACACTAGCCCCAGCATGACCCCCTACACTGCCCAAACACCACTGCACTGCCCTAAACCCTGAAACACCACCCCCAGCACGACCCCCTACACTGCCCGAACACCACTGCACTGCCCTAAACCCTGAAACACCAGCCCCAGCAAGACCCCCTACACTGCCCGAACACCACTGCACTAGTCTAGACTCTGAAACACCAGCCCCAGCAAGACTCCCTACACTGCCCGAACACCACTGCACTGCCCTAAACCCTGAAACACCAGCCCCAGCATGACCCCCTACACTGCCCGAACACCACTGCACTGCCCTAAACCCTGAAACACCAGCCCCAGCACGACCACCTACAATGCCCGAACACCACTGCACTGCCCTAAACCCTGAAACACCAGCCACAGCACAACCCCCTACACTGCCCGAACACCACTGCACTGCCCTAAACCCTGAAACACCAGCCACAGCACGACCCCCTACACTGCCCGAACACCACTGTACTGCCCTAAACCCTGAAACACCAGCCCCAGCACGACCCCCTACACTGCCCGAACACCACTGCACTGCCCTAAACCCTGAAACACCACCCCCTGCATGACCCCCTACACTGCCCGAACACCACTGCACTGCCCTAAACCCTGAAACACCACCCCCTGCAGCACCCCCTACACTGCCCGAACACCACTGCACTGCCCTAAACCCTGAAACACCACCCCTGCACCGCCCCCTACACTGCCCGAACACCACTGCACTGCCCTAAACCCTGAAACACCACCCCCAGCACGACCCCTTTACTGCTCGAACACCACTGCACTGCCCCAAACCCTGAAACACCACCCCCAGCACGACCCCCTACACTGCCCGAACACCACTGCCCTAAACCCTGAAACACCACCCCCTGCACGACCCCCTACACTGCCCGAACACCACTGCACTGCCCTAAACCCTGAAACACCACCCCCTACACTGCCCGAACACCACTGCACTGCCCTAAACCCTGAAACACCACCCCCAGCACGACCCCTACACTGCCCGAACACCACTGCACTGCCCTAAACCCTAAAACACCACCCCCAGCATTACCCCCTACACTGCCCAAACACCACTGTACTGCCCTAAACCCTAGAACACTACCCCCAGCACGACCCCCTACACTACCCGAACACCACTGCACTACCCTAAACCCTAAAATACTACCCCCAGCACAACCCCTACACTACCCGAACACGACTGCACTGCCCTAAACCCTCAAACACTCCCCCAGCACGACCCCCTACACTACCCGAACACCACTGCACTGCCCTAAACCCTAAAACACTCCCCCAGCACGACCCCCTACACTACCCGAACACCACTGCACTGCCCTAAACCCTAAAACACTCCCCCAGCACGACCCCCTACACTACCCAAACACCACTGCACTGCCCTAAACCCTAAAACACTACCCCCGCATGACCCCCTACACTACCCAAACACCAATGCACTACCCTAATCCCTAAAACACTACCCCCGCATGACCCCCTACACTACCCTAAACCCTAAAACACTACCCCCGCATGACTCCCTACACTACCCAAAGACCACTGCACTACCCTAAACCCTAAAACACGACCTCCTACACTACACAAACACCACTGCACTACCCTAAACCCTAAAACACTACCCCCTACACTACACAAACACCACTGCACTACCCTAAACCCTAAAACACTACCCCCAGCAGTACCCCTACACTACCCAAACACCACTGCACTAACCTAAACCCTAAAACACTACCCCCAGCAATACCCCCTACACTACCCAAACACCACTGCACTACCCTAAATCACTACCCCCAGCACGACCCCCTACACTACCCAAACACCACTGCACTACCCTAAACCCTAACACACTACCCCCAGGACGACCCCCTACACTACCCAAACACCACTGCACTACCCTAAACCCTGAAATACTCCCCCAGCACGACTCCCTACACTACCCAAACACCACTGCACTACCCTAAACCCTAAATCTACCCCCAGCATGACCCCCTACACTACACAAACACCACTGCACTACCCTAAACCCTAAAACACTACCCCCAGCACGACCCTCTTCACTACCTAAACACAACTGCACAATTTGTTACAGGCGTTGCAATGCAGGCCTGTGGTGCTTACTGGAAGTACCTAGTGGGCTAGTTGGGCCCCAGGGACCCTCAGGATTCAAGGTGACCTAATCCCCCAACTTAAAACGCACCACGGGGCGCGTTTGCACAGTGGTGAAGGGAGGGGCGGGGCCTCAGGTGACATGTGCGCAAACACGCCCTGTGGTGCGTTTTAAGTTGGGGAATTAATTCCCTTTGAATCCTGAGGGACCCTGGGGCCAACTAGCCCACCAGGTACCTTCAGTAAGCACAACAGAGTTGCGTTGCAGAGAGATGAAAAAAGGTGCGTGGCCTCGGAACGCCTCTCTGCAACTCAGCTCTGTGGTCCTAACTGTAGGTACCTGGGGGCTGAGTTGGGCCCCAGGGACCCTGAGAATTCAAGGGGACTTAATCCCGCAACTTAAAACGCGCCACGAGGTGCGTTTGCACACATGTCACAGGCCCCCTCCCTTCACCACTGTGCAAACGCGCCCTGTAGCGCGTTTTAAGAGGTAGTTTTAATCCCCTGCCCTATTATGTACTAGGGACTTGCAGAGGAGGTCATGCTAATCACAGGGGTACCCCAACGCATAGTGTTCCCTAGTGTATGTAGGTGTTTTCACTGTATTCTAAGTGTCTTTTAGCATAGCACTGGCTCTGGTTAGTCAGAGTCAGTTACCACCAGTACCCGTCTGAAAAAGTTGTGGGCACAGGATGATTTTGCAACAAGGCCTCTTTCTGCTCCTCTGTTGGTTTTTTCTGCACATCTTTTGCTTCTTTCTGTGCGTTTTTTCTTCTTTCTTCACATGTCCTACCTCTGTAGGCATAGTTAGAAACTAGCATTTAAAAAACCTTTGAAATTCACTTAAAAAATCATAGGTTTCAGGCACGTTATAGTTAGAAATTAGCATTTAAAAAACCTTTGAAATTCACTGAAAAAACCATAGGTTTTAGACACGTTATAGTTAGAAATTAGCATTTAAAAAACCTTTGAAATTCACTGAAAAAACCATAGGTTTTAGGGACAGTTATAGTTAGTTGGACATTTCACTCGTACAAAACCATAGAAATTCCCCCGTTATAGTTAGTTCAGCTAACTATAACTCGCGCCCGCAATGCACTGCTGATGACGTCACATATTACATCACTCATGACATGGTCAGTGACATCACTGATGACATCACTGATGACATCTCAAATGACATCACTGATGACATCATCCATGTGATAATTTCATGCATCTTCTCACACCCTAATATAACTTTTGATACACCCACTCTAAATTACAGACTGCCATTCTCAAAACCATAGACACTCCAACACCAAGAACTACATACCCACTCACTGATTCTTAGGTCTACACACACATCCACTCACTCACCCGTACAGTCACTCATACTTAGTCACTCAGTACAGGACTATCATATGCACTCATACACCTATATAAACACTCACACACCGCCACTCATCCATAGAGGTACTCACACACCTAGTCAGTCATGCAAAAACTTAATCACACACCCATTTACTCACCTATACAGTTATACACACACCAGCTCACTTACTCATACAAATACTAGCACATTCTTACACTCTTATACAATCACTGATACAAGTACACACTCATCCATACAGCCACTCTCACAATCACACACTCTCACTTATAGCCATTTATATACTCCAACACACATATATACTGCCTTTCACATATGTAGTTACTCACACATGTACCACTGAGATATACATTCAATCACTAACACACCCATACACACACTCACCGACCCATACAGTCCATCACAGATGCACTCTTGAAACCATGCACCCAGTGAATCACCAACTCACACATCTATGCACAGAGTCACACACACCCCACCCACACAAACACTCAGGCACCCATACAGATACTCAGACAATCAATCAATAACCCATGTAGACACTCTTTAGCTATTCAGAAAGCCATGCAGCCGCTTACAAACCAACAGACAGACGGATACAGACATTCACACAGTTTAGTCACTAACCCATGCATTCAGTAAGATACATTTAATCACTCACTTGTAGAGTCAGTCACTCACGTACTAAATCATCCATTCAGACACTTATACACCCACTCATTCTTCAATACGCCTTTCCCTATATATATTAAACATATTTAAACTTTACAGAAACACACAGTCACTGGATGATGTCATCCGTGATGTCATTTGAGATGTCATCAGTGATGTCATCAGTGATGTCACTGACCATGTCATGAGTGATGTAATATGTGACGTCATCAGCAGTGCATTGCGGGGGCGCGAGTTATAGTTAGCTGAACTAACTATAACGGGGGAATTTCTATGGTTTTGTACGAGTGAAATGTCCAACTAACTATAACTGTCCCTAAAACCTATGGTTTTTTCAGTGAATTTCAAAGGTTTTTTAAATGCTAATTTCTAACTATAACGTGTCTGAAACCTATGGTTTTTTCAGTGAATATATATATATATATATATATACCAATACCATAAAATCTATTAAAAAAGCATTCTATTATAAATTAAAACATTAAACTATTTAAAAATCTTTAAACTTAAATTTACCACTACAGTCAGCGGAGGGGTAAAAATTACTATTTCCACTCCAGTAAGTGCAACAATAGGGAAAGTGTTGGATAGCGGAGGGGTAAAAATTACTATTTCCACTCTAGTGAGTGTAACAGAAGGGAAATTGTTGGATAGCGGAGGGGTAAAACTTACTATTCCCACTCCAGTGAGTGCAATAGTAGAGAAATTGTTGGATAGCGGAGAAATAAAATTGACTATTCCCACTCCAGTCAGTGCAACAGTAGGGAAAGTGTTAGATAGTGGAGGGGTAAAAATTACTATTCTCAATCCAATGAGTGCAACAGTTGGAAAAGTGTTGGATTGCGGGGGGGGGGGGTAAAAATTACTATTCCAACTCAAGTGAGTGCAACAGTAGGGAAAGTGTTGGATAGTGGCGGGGTAACATTTAATATTCCCACTCCAATCAGTGCAACAGTAGGGAAAGTGCTGGATTGCGGCGGGGTAACAATTAATATTCTCACTCCAGTCAGTTGAAAATTAAAAACAAACAAAATATTAACAACAACAAAAATATTTAAAAAACAAAATAAATGAAAAAATATATACATGTTAAAAATTAAAATACAAATATATTTAATATTACAAATTTAAAAAAACATATTATAATGTTAAATGCATATGACATATACCTACAAATATTATATTAAATAAAATAAAAAAATACTTTCAAACAAATAAATATTTTTAATTAGAAATAATTTAGAAACAAAAACATTAATTATTACATATTTTTTTTTAATTTCCTACCCTATAACACAACACAATTCACAACCCAATTCTAATTAAAAAAAAATACTTACATATTTAACATAATTAATTACCAATCAAAGAAATATTATTTAAAAAAAAAAAGTCATAAACATTAATAAACTTCCCAATAATATTAATGATCAACTAATTATTAATTTGAAAACATAAATTACTTCCCACCCTTTACCCCTATAAACCCCACAACCCACACCTAAAATTAATTACACAATTTCTATATTTTATTTTCAAATAATTAATTATTAATTTGGAACTCATTTTTAATTAATGAAAAATAAATTACTTTCCACCCTTTACCCCTATAAATCCCCAACCCGCACCTAAAATTAATTACACAATTTCCATGATGAATTTCCAATAAATTACTTAACATCAATTAACAACTAATTATTAATTATTCAAAAATAAATTACTTCCTACCCATTGCCCCTATAAACCCCACAACCCACACCTAAAATGAATTACACAATTTCCATATTTAATTTCCAATTAATTAATTAATACTAATTAACAACTTATTAATTAATTAAAAATACATTTCTTCCCACTCTTTACCCCTATAAACCCCATAACCCGCACCTAAAAAAATTACCATAATTAATAAGCAATTAATGAATTAATATTGATTAACAACCAATTATCAATTAATTAATAATAAATTACTTCCCACAATTAACACTATACAATCTCAATTAAATAAATATTAATAAATACAAAATAATCACTAATTTATTATAATTAAATGACTTCCCACCCTATTCCCCTATAATATAAACCCACAACCAGCTACGAAACTAAAAAAACGCAAAATTGTATTAAAATAAAATTGATAACTACTAAAAATTGAACACATATTTTAAAAAACAATTCTTATACAAAAAAATACATCACATACATTTAAAATATATACTAAAATACATAACACTAATTAAAAAATCGATATTTTAAACAACTATATTTTTGCAAATGATTTTAATGACTTCTATATTTTTAAAAACAATATTTCTTACCTTAAAATTAATATCCTTGAACATGATATTCTTGCTGTAGATATTTCTGGCTCACGATATTTAGGACTCGATATCTCTGTAGGTAGACATTTCCAACTCGATATTCTGTCTGCACACCGTGCCAAACATGTGGAGATGTACATTCTTAATCACTACACAGTTTCTATTTTTTGCGATGATGGGCCTGGATTACAAACAGCTCTGATTGCAGCCTCCTCATGTTCATAGAAATTGAACATCAAATTAAGATCCAGTTCACTCATCTGATGAGGGAATGCACAGTTCTTCCTAAAACACGTTATCATGACAAATGACTACTGCCTCAACTAATTTAACGGGAAACATCATGCTAAACTAGTGGGGGAAATAAAGACATCGTAGAGGAACGATACAAAAGAAAACCTCAGGCTAGATCGTTGAATCTATCTGGAGGTTTTATCAATATCAGTACTGCTGTTCATCCAGCCTTTTAAATTATTTTCCTGTAGAAAGCCAGGCAAACATGTTAGGAATGCTAGCCATGATTTTGAGTACATTAGGGATAAATCCTATACATAATTAGAAATTCTCTGAACACTGCACAGACTTTGTAAACAAGTTATTTTAGATACTGCATCACCTTACAAACTGATATTAATTAACTTCCATACTCAGGCAAGTGATGGTCTATGTGCATCAACTAAGGGGTCGATTCCGATTCGGGCCGGAAATCTCTCCGACCGAGCCGGACCCGGAGAGATTTCCGACCGAATCGGACCCGTGCAGTCCGACCGAACGAGTACGATGCGTCCGTATGTTATCGGACACGAGTCGGTCGGACTCCCATTGAACTCAATGGGAGCCGGTCGTACAACGCGTACGCGGGCTCCCATTGCCTCAATGGGTGCGAGGCGGACAAGGGCGCCCCTACAGCGAGTACGCCGCGAAGCGCTCCGCGGCGTACACGCACAGGTAGGGGGGACCCTTGGGTCCCCCTGTGTGCGCCTCGCACGGGTACGCGTACAGGGGGTCCGACACGGACCCCCAAAGTACGGCTCCGACAGCGAGTTCGAGTCGGACGGCGCGAGTCGGTCGGAGCGGTCGAGGTGCGCATCGTACTTACCTGGCCGGTAAACGTCTCCATTGCGCGGTGCGAATCGGGTCCGAGCGAGTCGGTCGGAGCGGTTCGAGTCCGAGCGAGTCGGTCGGAGTTGTCGGGACGCCCGGACGAGTCGGTCGGCGAATTCGCATCGTACTCGCTCGGCCGGACCCGCGTACGGTTCGGTCGGGAAACAGGCTTTCGCATGGCTTTTTTCCCGACCGAATGGTATTGGGTGCGCCTCCGACCGAGATCGGAATCGGCCCCTATGTCTCTAAACACTCTAGGAGTTGTAAAGTTTGAAGTTTATTTTTCTAAACATGTTTGTTCATATAAATATGCTGTCAGACCCTGTTCAGGGGTTCATAAGGAAGGTTGTGGCTATTGGGCCTCAACTGGGGTGGGTGGGGTCACTTACAACTGGTATCCTGGAGTTCACCTACTACAGTTCTGTACATTTGGTCAGGTACACCCTTTCTGCACTTGACTCTCATGGTAGTGAGGGCAAGTATTCAAAGTCTTGTCATGGAGGTAGTGTGAGGATCAGAGACTCAAAACTCAACACCCAATCAGCTATTATACCATGAATACATGTAAACGAAAGAGCACTGCCCAGCCTTAGTAAAAAAAGTACAACAAAATTAAATACTAGACACTGTTGCTATAG
This sequence comes from Calotriton arnoldi, assembly GCA_963921515.1. Classification (NCBI taxonomy): domain Eukaryota; kingdom Metazoa; phylum Chordata; class Amphibia; order Caudata; family Salamandridae; genus Calotriton; species Calotriton arnoldi. The sequence continues at coordinate 1,652,124 of CAWUFW010001538.1, forward strand.
GTCTTATCCAATTATAGCCTTCTAGCATAGTGTAAGCTGCCACACTACTACTACAATGACCTAACAGTAGAGGAAATCTCTTTAGCAAGAATTTGTATAGGTGTGAGTTGTCCAGTAGGCTTATGTGAGCAATCAGTAAATGTAGGAATACACAAATCAATTCAGTTCATATCTTGCAACAGTGTTTAAACAGGCAATTGTTATTCTCTTCAATGTGCAGCTCTATTTTTATTGCAAGACACAGTCTTTCAACACGACGTGTGCTTAGATGTCTGTCAGATCTCAGATAAGCACTGAAATTGCTGCTGTCCACCCATCACAGTCAACTGGGCAGCATCTCTGTCAACAGGCACGGAGTTGCAGCTGTAACTCTGTCTCTTGGATTTCATCACCAAAGCAGTAGCAAGGCAGGCCTTGGCAGTGGTCACCTGTCTTCAACAGTTGTGGCCTCAGAACTATTGGGTGGGTTCCTCTGTTACAGTCATGCTGATGTGTTCAACCACATCTCATCGGGGCAGTAGCAGGACACGTCCATAGAGTCACTACTGAAATGCCAGAAGGCATGCTGCCATTAAGGGAGCTGTAGTTGCTTCACACAGTTCCCCTCATAAACCACACAGATAGACCAAGTGACCCTTCACAGCTAAGATAGGCACCGGCCACCCTTCAGATTGCAAAATAGCAGTTCTGGGTGCTCCATACACTGAGAACAAGTATGCATTTCTCTTCATAGACAGCCTCACCTCCTGGAGGACCAGGCACACTCCTTTTCTCTCTAAGCATGCAGGAAGGCTTCAAGGAACTTGGGAGACCCCCAGCTCTTGAGAACATGCTCAGAATTCAGGTGCTGTCCGCTCACATCCAGGAGACATGCTTTCAGACTGACATCAACAGTGAATTACATCAATACTTCAAGTATTCTGTAGAGCACTCACTTCCTTGGTCAAATGAACATGGAACTGGAACAAAGGTTTCCAGATAGGGGGTTTTGAGCCACATTCAAAAGTGTAGGAAATGAATTGGGGTGGTTCATTATCAAATCAATTTCCTGGCTGTAGTGTAGAGACAGCCTGTAAGCATGGTTATGGCTCTTACAGCAGGTAGAGATGATGCTGGGTCCAAGCAGGGTATTCCCAGACGTTGAGGAGAATGAAGTGTGAAGGCTCTGCACTTGGCTGTCATCAGACTCTCTAAAGTAGCATTCAGTAAAATACAAAAGGGCATTCCCTGCCTAGTAACTTCTTTTGCCTAAGCAGCAGACTAACTCACACCATCCCCCTACCATTTTCCAAATGGCAAGTGCTCAGAAAGGACTGATTAGCTAAAAGGTAGGTAGTCCCATCTCATTATATAGAGTATGCTTGGAGTGACACTCCATGTCAGAAAACAGGTTCTGGATCTTTGAAACACAATGGACAGTCCTTTATCTAATGTTACCTGGGCTAACAAAAAGTCAGGATATTAGTTTCATATCAGTCAGTCCACTCAGGGTAGGGGCCCCTGCCTACAGTTAGGACAGGAATATCACCTGCATGTTAAACAGGCATATACACTTGCCCTGGGTGCCCAAATATAGAACACTGGTATCCTGACTTCTTGTTTGGCCATGGCATCTTAATCTAGTTGTGCACAGAGGCATAGGCCTATCTCTGGTAATATGATGTCCAGACACTAGTCTGTGACCTGGCTGGGGCACACATAGCTGTACATGCTGTGAGTAAGTCCCATAAAGTGGGCAAGACATAATGCCAAGTATTTGTGACTCATTAATTTGGCCACATCTTTTTCTCTGTGTAAATGTCCACTGTTATATGAATCCCAGATACATGCTCTGACATCCCATGTGCATGTCAAGCGCTTGTATGTGCAGCGAGTATGTTGCACATGTATGGTAGAAGCATTATGTCTGCAATGAGCATCTGAGTACTAGGACCAGTGGGATTTATTTGGGATGGCCTCTGCTTTAGCACAGTAGAAAGATGGAGGGTGGATACTGCTTCTTCAGACAGTGAAGGTGTATCAACTGCATTCTTTTGACTAGATGGTGGAAGCCCAGGCATCGAAGTGAGGAGGATGGAAACAGGGATAGACTTAGAAATTAATTGAGGATCTTGTTAGCAAAGGGCTGCTGATTGGTTCTTCTTGAGCTCTTCAGTTTGGTTGGGGTAAGGTATGGGACTGCTGTTTCTTTTGTTCTAGGTGAGAAAGCTACTATGAAGGGCCTGCCCTTTTGACTCCCTGAATATTGTTTCAGCAAGACTGATGACAGTCAGGTGCAGAAAATTCATTGCACCTTTGTTTTGAATACTCCTGCTTGAAGTTTGCATCATTGCTCTCTGCTTTGGGAGTCTCACATTTCACAAAGTCTGTCTGAGGAACAGCTAGAAAATGACATGTGATCCGACCCAAAACGGTTCGGAAACCTTAGACAGTGGATCCATACCCAATAACTGAGGAATGTTTATATAAGTGGGATCCAAGCCACACCTAGTTCTTCCAAAATCCAATTTCCTCATATAACCAGGGATGGAATTGCTTCACATAGTGCTTGAATGACTGCTGTGTTCCCATGGCTGATGTTTGAATGACAACCGGTCTTCCAAAAGTGCAAGACATCATTGGAAGTATATACTTTCTGCTGGAGGAGTTGAGGGTCTACCTAGAGCCTAGATGCCTACCACTCTTTCAGAGAGGAAAGAAGTGTGCCTGGCCCTGCAGGAGGAGAGACTGTCCAGTAGGAGAAGTCAAGCCTTATCCTGGCATGAGGAACAACCGGGTGAAGCAGACAACAAAAAGGAAGTGAACCAAGGAGTGACCCCTGTGTTAAAGGGTTGCCTTGCTGTGAATTGCACCAAGGTTTCACATTGCCAAACATCATCATGTTGTTGGCATCCTGCTGTGTGCTTGAGTGATTGGCGTTGCCATTGCTGATGTCAGACATTCGTCATTGCCACTGATGTAGAAGCTCTGATCGTCCCAGAGGCCACAACTGTGAGAGACACCTTATGCTGCCCCTGCCATCCAAGCACCCCTTCAACACCCTGCCTAGGAAAATTGCTACTGTCATTGGAGAGTACTGCCTTGTGAGCTTGCTGTGATGATCCTGCCCAGAGATCAAGTTCTGTGGCACTACAGAACCCTTCTCTGCACAAAAGCCTCCACATCAGGAGTAGACTCACTGAACATACCCTCCTGCACTACCAGAGCTGTAACTATAATAACACAGGTTAATGTGGACCCTAAGGAAGCAGAGGACTTCTGCAACACAAACTTAAGACTTTTATTGGGTGAACCTGTTGCGTTGCTCCATGTGCACCTGCAGTAAATCTTTAGCAAGTGCAGATTTTAACTAACCTAACAACTTGAATGGGAAGGACAGACAGGCTGTGACCGACTGATTTCCCACAACAGTCCTGGAGATAATCATTTTTGGTAATGTTTAGTTCTATAGAGACTGCATGAAAACAATTATTTGAAGGGGAAAATTGAACACCTGTCTCCAAAGATGGGCACACACAAGAAACCCATGCTGTAATTAAAAAGACTTTATTTATCATTTAGTGTCCTAGTTTATTGCAGAGTATATGAATAAAAGTATTTGCACGTCAGACAATTATGATGAAAATACCATATGCCTAAGATAAAAATAATAATAAAAATTGACCACATATTAGATGGCAATACTTACATGATATAATTCTATGATGGAATCCCTTATTTCCAAGCCAATGTCTACAGTACCACCAAAATGCTGTGGACAGCAATTTTTCTTATTCCCCCGGCACTGACATACCTTTGCATAATTCTATGCAAAGTTTGCTTGTGAAGTAAGGTCAACTTTCATTGTGTTATGGCATAGTTCTTTCAGCAAGCAGATAGCCAGCCAGCCAGCCAAGGCAGCAACCACCAATGTACGACCTTCACCCAGTCTGTTTCTGAATTTGATGCTGTTTCTGAATTCAATGCACCCTCTTGGAATAGTAACATGTCACTCCTGTTAAAATGCCCATGCACAGATCTTACAAACTGTTTTTCAGCTCCATTATGAGAGAAATAAGCCTTGTGGTTTGTGATATAAGATGGGAAAAGAATTGTAAATTCTCTTGTACATTTGTCTAAAACGATTGTATTTATTATATTTCTTTCTAAATACCAAACTGCATGCATACATATCATATAAACTAGTGTCCGATTATCAACTTGTAATAAAATGCTATTAGACCATGAATACATGTAAATGATAGAGCAAACAAAATCATGCATTTTAAGATATATACATAAATGATAATATGTATGAATAAACGAATCCAATGAGGGTTTAAAACCAGGAAAAGGGCAAAACACATGACACTACTAAACATATAGGGCAAAACTCTAATTAATATTCGTATATTCTATCTTAACAGCTGCATATGATTATATATATCAATGCGCATTGATAAACGATTGAGCTAGGCAATAGTCTTGAGCCGTATGGTACAGAAGCAAAAACCGAAAAAATACATATAAATAAAAAAGCAGTGACAGGTGGTTACACACGGACCAGTTGTAGCAATCGGTTTCTCATGGTTAACTGAGTTCATTCCATTCTGAAACTGATGTTACATCAAAAGGAGAGACTTCAAGATCTGCAGCTTCGAAGATTGTTTCCAAGATTGGCGGTGATGATGACTGAGAAGCCATGCTAGTAGTACATGCAACTAGAGCCAGTTAAACTGGTACGTAGTGATAGGTAAAGAAATAATCCAATGTAATAACTGCATTAAATGTAAATTGTCTGCGGAACAAAAAGAAGTGGCTCTTGATTTGTTGAATTATAACAAGACTGCTGGATACTTATTTTTTAGAGATCGTTTGCTGTCGTGTATTGAGTTTACAAGGTAGCAAAAGAGCAGCCTTGTTAATCAAGAGGCAAGACATTTTTATCAAATTTGAGTGTTTGTAATGCTCAACTTATTTATGTTAGAGCACGTGTTTGAAGCTTGTCATTGCTGCAAAGAGTGCATTTCTTCCTTTAAAATATTTAAAGCAGAATTGATGGGCAAGATGGATTAGAAATGGTCAGAGTCAGGAAATAGTTGTATATGACTTTGAATGTATTCTACATTATTTCTTTCAGCCTCCTTTATATATTTATCAGATTCTCCTAATAATGAGCCCTATCAATTGTTTAGATGAGTATATCAATTTAGCAATAAGTCTTTTTTTCTCTGGGAGGGTTTTGATTTGGACAACTTAAATCCATTTAATTACTTATTTTCCGCATGTTCTTTTTCACAAAGTTATGACTCGACAGTGACAGTCACCGCTGAGTCAGCTTACCTACAATATATGTACTCAGTGTAACAAGAAAACGAGTATAATATCTATAGCTGTAAATATGAGAATACAAGCTTTTGTGTTTGGAGAATACATTTTTGTCAATTGCTTTGGATCCTGTAAAAAATAATATGGTAATTGATTAGATCTACCTTCAACATTAAAGTAGACAAAACAAACTCCTGAAATGACATCAAGCTGCGATCTGAAGGTATTTGTCAAAGGTTCCACCATGGAAAATTATATATTTGACATTAACCAGTTGATCTATAAATCTAAAGATGACCATAATGATGAAAGAAACGTTCTTTGTAACTTTTAGCCTCCAGATAAGGATTTTCATTATTTAATGAAGGAAAGGAGTCAAGATCATTCAATTTTATTTTTTAAGTTTAAAAATGCTGTAGTGAGGAATGAACATACTGAAGTACAGCAACATATTGAAATATACAAAAAGATGAGACATTTCATTATAGAAACAGCATTAGAATGAAGAAACGCAAATATATCACGAAATACAATTACATGGCCATATAAAGTAAGACATATCTCTCAAACAAATTAAGGAAAAAAATTTGTAACACAGCACCAATAGCATTCTTTGTGTATTTTTAAGAAGAGAGGGAAAAGAAACGTTAGTAAAGGCCTTCCAATTAGAGGTAATAACCTGAAAGGCAACTGCCAGACGAAGATCCACCAACATACCTTTAGCCTTGTCTCCAGACCATAAGTCTGAACACCCACCAATAAAAAAATTAACTATATTGAAAGGAGATGAAATAGAGAAGACTTGAGAAAGCTTGGGCCATACTTGCTGCCAAACAGTAGAAAAACATATGAAGAAAGTCTTGATTAAAAGCGTTGCAATTCCAGCTGTTGGTGTTGTGCAAGAGTTTCATTTTGAATAGACAGCAAGGAGTTAAAAACAACCTATTGTAAAACAGAAACATGGTCTGAGGAGTGCTGGCAGAATGAGAAGTATGATGTATTTCAAGCCATAATTTATTTCATAAAGAAATGGAGAAAGTGGACTGAAGGTCCTGTTCCCAAGAGACTTCAGTTTTGGCTCTATCTAGGTCTAAAGTAGAAAGCTGCTTACATATGAATACAGCTTTAACTTCTGTGCAGAAATCATGAGGTGTTTTTGGATCGCTAAGGGACTGAGCTAAAGTAGAAGATGGATCCATGTCATTTTGTCTAAGAATGTCTAAGAGAAGAGCATATTTGTGTCTATGGGAGAGGGGAATTTGGAAGCGGATAAGTAACTCCTCCAAGGAGATAAACTGATTATTATAGATGATCTGGGAAATAGATGTAATACCATTAGCCATCCACGGAGACCACTTGAGAATTTTGTTGGCTATGCTGATGTTAGGATTGTACCAAATAGGGGATAGTAATAAGAGCTGAGAAGGTGTCTATATCTAGGACATGAATGTTTCAGCAATGTGACTGGAATGATTTAATATGGGAAAAAACATAGACCTAGGGGTTTGGGCAATAAGAGAAAATTGAAGAAAAGTAAAGGGAGAGATAAATGAAAGCTCGATGGAGCACCAGAAGGGAAAGAAATTAGAAGCTGATGTACCCACAGAGGACCAGATCTGCTTGAGGGCAAAGGCAGAATGATACTGTGGAATTTAATGCTGTGCCAAAAAATGGTAAATCCCTTTTCTATCTCCCACACAACGCTTCGCCTGCACAGATAAGATTGGAATTTGAGTTAACTAACCAGCTAATTGCACGAAAAGGCCAATTTATAAAATTTTGGAAAAGAATAAAAATGGATAATGTAAATCAAATGTCCAAACTGTTATGGCAGGAAATAAACACAAATCGGAAATCTCAGTCCTGGAAGTACTTACACGCTGCATTAGATGGATTTTCACCGAATTCGTTCTGGGATATGCCAATAACTACAGATTCATTTAAAAAATCTATTAATAAAATAACAAAACATCTATCACTGCTTCTGGATAAAGATTCTTTTGCATGCATGCTCAATAATGAATAGGTATACAAAGGTGAAAGCCCAATCATATCTTAAAACCCCATGGACTCTGAAGCATAAACATATTTTTATAAAAGCTCGTTTTTTGTGTTTTCCCAGGTTTATGTCATGTAATGCCTTGGCTACGAACAGTGGAATCGACGCTATGTCGCTTATGTAAACTGGGAGAAGAGAAAAGTATTCATTTGCTGTGTGTATGCCCGAAACTTAAAACTGAAAGAAAATCTATACTGAAGCGGCCTTTTAGCTCACGAGGAATACGGACTTGTAGACAAGCACTGATAAGATGTCTGCATACAGACAATATAATACTGAACTCAGCTTTTGTAAAGTTTTTATTAACATTAAGAAGAGAGTTAGACCAGCAAAATCAAATTGAGATGTAATATAGGATGTATATAATATGTACATAGTATTATGAAATCGGTATTATTAAGTCTAATCTGTTTTATGAAAGATTGTTTCATCTATTCATGTTTTTTACTTTTTTGAACTGGATCTATTATAGCAGGAAGTATTGTTACCATACTGTAAGATTTTCATTAATCAAACAATAAATAAATATTAATAATAATAATAATAATTTAAAAAAAACTGTGGGAAGTTAGGAGAGTTGACACCGCTATTTGTTTTAGGCTTCTTTAGTTTGTATAAGGAGAACCCAGACAGTCACTTGTTCCATAGGAATTTGGATAATAAACTGTAAATGGATCTGAAGAAGGTTTGGGGTAGCTGAAGAGGAATCATCTGCAGGTAGAAATTAATAATAGGCAACAGCATCATTTTAATTGTGCCTAGTCTACCCCACCATGAAAGATAAAGAGGGGATCATTTAGCAGAAAGGGCAAAAATGTTTTGTTTTATAACTTCTATATTGGCCTTAATTGTCCCTTTGATGGAGCTGGAGTATAAAATCCCTAGGCATTTCATCATGAAGGAATTTCACAGGAAGCCAGTATCCTTAAACATATCCTTGTGGCAAAACGTGTTGAGAGGCATAATTTCGTATTTATCTATGTTAAGTCAGTAACTGGAAACCGAAGAGTAGTGAGACAATAGTGAAAAAAACTGAGGAATTGAGGTAAGTGGGTTAGAAACGTAAAGCAAAATGTTGTCTGAATAAGCAGAACATTTAATATTTAGCTGTCTGTAAGTATAGCCGGCTAGTATCTGGGATTTACGTAAAGATTCTAAGAATGGTTCCAAAGCAAGTATGAAGAGTAATGGTGATAGCAGGCTTCCCTGTCTGGTGCCTCTAGTGAATGGGCAATATGGAGATTGGAGGCCATTAGTGGAAACCGAAGTAGAAGGGGATGCATAGAGAATTTTGATGTACTGCAAAAACCTGGGGCCGAAACCATGCCATTTAAGTGCTTTGAACAAAAAATCCCAGTTAACCACATCAAAAGCTTTTACAATGTCCAAGGTGACCGCCGTAAGGGAGCTTTGCTTTTGGAAGCACCGTGAAAAATGTTTAAAAGGTGTTGGAATTATCCAAATTGTTACACCCTTTGACAAAACTGGACTGTTCAATTCCAACTAGAGAAAGGATTAATTCATTGAATTGAAGTGCCAAGATTTTAGAAAAAAACTATCTATATTAATAAGGGAAATTGGTCTATAATTTTTGCACTTGGCCAAACCCTTGACCTTCTTTGGAATTAAACAAACCATGGCCTCCGAGAAAGAGCCAACCATAGTGTCGGAGACTAGAAGATGTTGAAAGAGTAATAGGATTTTAGGTACCAAAAGATTTGAGAATTTGGAGTAGAATTTGATGGTAAAACCATTCGGACCTGGTGCTTTATCTTTTGGGAGTTTAGAAATAGCTGTACATATGTCAGCATGGAAAATATCTGCCTCCAGCAGAGTTAAATAACCCTGTGTGGCTTTCTACTTTTAGAATCATGTATTTACTTATAAATCCCTAGTAATGTGCACTATAGGTGCCTAGGGCCTGTAAATGAAATGCTACTAGTGGCCTGCAGCATTGATTGTGTCACCCACTTCAGTAGTCCTTCAAACATGTCTCAGACCTCCCACTGCAGAGCCTGTATGTGCAGTTTTAAGCTGCCATGTCTACCTAAATTGGTATACCTCTTGCCAGGCCAAAACCTTCCTTTTTAATACATATAAGTCACCTCTAAGGTGGGCCCTGACAGCCCATGTGCAGGGTACAGTGTACTTAAAAAGTTGGACATGTACCTTTCCGTTTTGCATGTCAAAGTAGTGAAAAACTTGTACATTTGTTTTCACTACTGCAAGGCCTATCCCGCTCATAAGTTAACATTGGGAATACCTTATTACATCTTATATGTGGATTTTCCCATTGGGAAGAGATGGGACCAACAAATTTAGTGTCTTTGGAATCACAATTTAAAATCCTAGCTTATGGTGAAGTAAGATTTTAAATTTTAATTCAGATTTTCTTTAATGTATTTATTTATTTTTTTAGAGTGTTTTATAAATCACGAACATGACCCAAGGGTATCAGAGCGCTGTACATAAGACTGACTGAACAGAAAAAAATAATAAATAAATAAACAGACATGTACAACAAAAGTAAAAGACACAACAGGATATTGAAACAAATATCAAAATAAACGTCAGTCATTTCATTATTAGGCACTGATCTAGATTCTTCATGGTGGCTATTCTGCTGCAGCTCTGAGAATATTCAGGTCCAGGTACCCAGGGGAGCAATGTTTGAGTGTGGTTCTCCTGTAAAGGAAGTGCTTCTGACCAATCTAGTTATTGCTGACATTGTGACATCCGTTGCTCCCTAGGGAGAGGCGCTCCAAAAGTCTATGAGAGGAATCTATTCATTAGGATCTTTTTCACCTCTTTTTTGAAAAAAATGGGTCGATGGGTTTGAACGCACCTTAGGTGGTAAGGAGTTCCAAGTCCTTGGTGCCGTCCGGAGAAGGAGCGTGTGTAGGATTTTTGTTTTCTAGATCTAGGGGGTTCAAGCCTGAGAGAGTTTGCACTTCTTAGGTAGCTGCTGCCACCTGAGATTTGAATCTTTTCTGCCAGGTAACTTGGTTTGTTAAAATGTAATGCTTTGTGTGTGAGGCAAGCAATTTTCAGTTGGGCTCTGGCCTCAAGGGGAAGCCAGTCTAGATACCTATGTGATGGGGTGATGTGGTCAAAGCATCTAGTGCCTGTTATCAGTCTTGCTGCTGCATTAAGTGTCATTTTGAGTGGAGCTGTTCTCACTTTGGGCAGAACTGACAGTGTTGCCGATCCGCATTCTAGTCTGGAGACCACTAATGACTGCACTGCTTGTTTGAAGTCTGGTGATGGCAGAAATGGTTTCAATTTCTTCAGTAATCTGAGTTGGAATGACACACTGCACATAGTAGCACTGATGTGAGCTATCATGTTTAGATTCTTGTATAGTGTTATTCCAAGGGATTTCCCGGAGTCAATCATGGTAAGTTTGAAGTTGAGGGTGTCTAGGTGTTTGAGCCAATCTTGGATGAGTGTGGAGCTGTTTTAAGGGGAGAAAAGAAGGAATTCTGTTTTCAGAGTGTTCAGCTTGAGGTTGTTTTGAGATAGCCAGGAATGAGTTTTGACTAGAGCGTTATTCAGTTGAATGCTGTCATCTAGGAAGGCTATCGTTAAGTATAGTTGTGTGTCATCTGCGTACATGTGGTATGCAAAGTTCGATTGTTTGAGGATTTCTGTTAGTGGTTCTAATATAGGTTAAAGAGTGTGGGGGAAATGGTCGACCCTTGAGGGACTCCGCACCTCACTGGTGAGGAGTCAGAGAATGAGTTGCCTAGTTTGATACGTTGTGAGTGATTATGCAGGAAGGATGCGAACCATGAGAGCACTTTCCCAAACAACCTCATTCTTTTTTCTAGTACTTTTAGTAGGATGTTGTGACTGACTGTGTCAAACACCAATGAGAGGTCTAGGAGGATGAGTAGACAAGAATTGTTGTTCTCTAGTATCTTAAGGGTATCATCCATTATGTGAACAGTGGCTGATTCAGTGCTATGTCCTGTTCTAAATCCTGATTGAAATTTGTTGAGTAGGTTGAATTGGTCAATGTGTTGGCTCAGTTGGTTGTGCACTCATTTTTACAGCAATTTTGCTAGAAAAGGGATGTTCGACACCGGACAAAAGTTGCTCAAGATTGTAGGGTCATCACCAACTTTTTCAAGAGGGACTTCACTTGCCCAGTCTTCAGGCATTCTAGGATACTGCCTTTTTTTTTTTTTTATTGCAATCCAAAATTTTAAATGCATACATATAATATAAATTTCAGATGAGGTAAGTGAAAATCCAATTATTCCTACAGAGGTTAACATTCCTAACAAAAAGTTCCTTACATATACACAGGGGATTCAAGATAACTAATAAAATAAAAAAAAATTAAAAAATTTAAAAAATTTAAAAAAAAGGCAGAACAACATTAATTTCATATTATTCCTTCATGTGCTTAATCATTGGACCCCATATTGACAATCCTAGTTTCTGTTTCTGCGCCCCCTTGAGAGCATATAAACTATGTTCGAGATTAAAAATAACAAAGAATCTAGCTCTCCAGATTTCAAAGGTTGGGACCTCTTTTTGAAGCCATAAGGAGGCTATACAAAGACGGGCTACCGCCACTGCTATGAAAATTAGGTATCTGAAATCAAGAGCCGCTTGTCCTTCCCTTAAATCCCCCCCTATACCCATTAGCATAACAGATGGAGAAATATTAATTTTAACTCCTGTGATTTCCGAAAGAAACTTCTCAATATGGTCCAAGAGTTGAGTCAATTTCCTACATGTACAAAAAATATGCATAATATCAGCCCCATCTACCCCACACCTAAAACATTTCCCATCATTGGGCCCCCCCCATTTCAACATCTTCGCAGGGGTATGGTATAAATCAAAAATGGTTTTAAAATTGGCTGATATTAAAGTTTTCCCTGCCATAACAATTGACTGTTCTATATATATTTCCTGCTCTCCCAATCTATTTCTCCATCTTATGTTTTGGGTTTCCAAATCATCTCTCTGCATATCCAATAGGCACATATAAATTCCACCAATGCGTTGTTTCCGTCTAACAGCCTCAACTAATAGACATGGCTCTATTATCCTTTGTTTTTTCAACAGGAAGTCCCTCATCTGAAGAAATTAAAAAAATTCAGTTTGGCGGAGTTTAAATTCATCAGCTAACATCTGAAAGGAGAGCAGATCTCCATCCTTATATAATTTACTCCCTTGTCCTTCCATATCTGAGCAACTCTGTCAGTGAAGACAGCAGGGAGTAAGCTGGGTGTGTTTATTGGAGTATAGAAACAAACCCCCTCAATATGTAGCTTTTTCCGCACTGCTCTCCATACCTTGTAGGCAGCAATTATTACCTTAAAGCGCGTCCTCTTGAAATAGTTATAGTCCAATTTTCTAAACAGACAATTCCTAACTTCTGCCCCTAGTACCATCTGGTATATGGAGGGGTGTTCTGCGGGGTTAGTAATTTCTTCACCAGTGAGCATTATCCTGATGTTTTGCAAAATACATGTATAGTAATAAAATGTAAAATCGGGTACCGCCCAACCCCTTTCTCCTTAGGTAAGGACATAAAGTGCATTGCCCTTTGCGATTTCCCTTGGGCCCATAAAAATCTCATACAACATGATTGTAGTTGTTGTAACTGTCCCTTAGATAGTTCTAGTGGAACGGACCTGAAGAAATATAAAACTTTAGGTAAAATTACCATTGTTAAGACATTACATCTCCCAACCATTGTTAGGTGTAAACATTCCATTTTATCTAGTTGCTTCTTAACCCCTTCGATGCTCATGACGGAATGGTTCCGTCATGAGCATCGGTGCCCCTGTGCTCATGACGGAACCATTCCGTCATGAGGCCAGAGGCACGAAATCCCTCTGCTGCAGACAGCAGAGGGATTTCTCTTTCACCCCTTTGACCTTGGCAGCTGGGGAATTGCTTCCCCAGCTCCCGAGACCCCTCCCTGGTTTCTGTGCCATGAGGATCAGCGCGCACGTCGCGCTGTCCTCATTGCACAGAAAGCGATACTGAAATGAGCCTTTAGGCTCATTTCAGTTTCACTCTATGTGCTCAGGGGCTATCTCAGCCCCCGGGCACGTAGAAAGACAGGAGAGGTATCATTGGAAAGGGAGAATCTCCCCTTTCCAATGGTACCCCTCTCCAGTGGATCCCTGCTTGGGGATCGCCCCAGGAGGGTGATCCCCAAGCAGGGATCCACCCACTAGACACCAGGGAGGGGAGCGGCCCCTTGGGCAAGGGCATTTGCTCCCCCAATTTTGTTTTGGTGCTATTTAGACTTTTTGCCCCCCCGGGGGGGCAAAAAGCCCACTAGACCTCAGGGATATTTTTGTTTCCCCATAATTTATTAGGGTGGGGGCTGCCCATAAAGGGCATTTCCATGCCCCCACCCCGCAAACTTTACAGCCTTTCTGCCCCCTGGGGGCGGTTGAGGGCAGTATCCCCAATCTGCCCCCGGGGGGCAAAAGCCCACTATACGCCAGGGATTTTTTTTTAATTATAATTTGTGGTGGGGGCTGCCCAATATGGGCATGCCCATGCCCCCACCCACCCCCGCAAAAATGACAGCCTTTCTGCCCCCTGGGGGCGGCTGAGGGCATTAGCCCCAAATCTGCCCCCGAGGGCAAAAAGCCCAGTAGACGCCAGGGATTTTATGGGCACATTTTAATTAGGTTGGGGGCATTGGCATGCCCATTTGGGCAGCCCCCACCTAATTAAAATTTGCCCAAAACTCCCTGGCATCTAGTGGACTTTCTGCCCCCTGGGTGGCAGATGGGGGCATTAGCCCCCAATCTGCCCCGCCGGGGGCAAAAGCCCACTAGACGCCAGGGATTTTTGGGGGCAAATTTGAATTAGGGTGTGGGCTCCCAAAACGGGCATGCCCATGCCCCCACCCCCTCCCCTGCAAAAATAACAGCCTTCCTGCCCCCTGAGGGGCGGATGGGGCAGTAGCCCCCAATCTGCCCCCGGGGGAAAAAGCCCACTAGGCGCAAGGGATTTTTTGGGCAAATTTTAATTAGGGTGGGGGCATTGGCATGCCCGTTTTGGGCAGCCCCACCCTAATTAAAATTTGCCCAAACTCCTGGCGTCTAGTGGGCTTTGCCCACCCTGGGGGCAGATTGGGGGCATTAGCCCCCAATCTTCCCCGCCGGGGGGCAAAAAGCCCCCTAGTCGCCAGGGATTGTTTTTGGGCAAATTTTAATTAGGGTGGGGGCTGCCCAAAGTGGGCATGCCCATGCCCCCACCCCATCCCCGCAAAAATTACAGCCTTCCTGCCCCCTGGGGGCAGATGGGGCAGTAGCCCCAATCTGCCCCCGGGGGCAAAAGCCCACTAGATGCCAGGGATTTTTTTGGGCAAATTTTAATTAGGGTGGGGGCATTGGCATGCCCGTTTGGGCAGCCCCACCTAATTAAAATTTGCTCAAACTCCCTGGCGTCTAGTGGGATTTTGGCCTCCTGGGGGGCAGATGGGGGCATTAGCCCCCAATCTGCTCCGCCGGGGTGGCAAAAAGCCCATTAGATGCCAGGGAGTTTTTGGGGGCAAATTTGAATTAGGGTGGGGGCTCCCAAAACGGGCATGCCCATGCCCCCACCCCTCCCCCACAAAAATAACAGCCTTCCTGCCCCCTGGGGGCAGATGGGGCAGTGGCCCCCTATCTGCCCCCGCGAGTGGCCAAAAGCCCACTAGAAGCCAGGGATTTTTGGGCAAATTTTAATTAGGGTGGGGGCATTGGCATGCCCGTTTTTGGCAGCCCCACCCTAATTAAAATTTGCCAAAAAAACTCCCTGGCGTCTAGTGGGCTTTTTGCCCCCCCTGGGGGGCAGATGAGGGTATTAGCCCCCAATCTGCCCTGCCGGAGGGGGCAAAAAGCCCACTAGACGCCAGGGAGTTTTTGGGACCAAATTTGAATTAGGTTGGGGGCTCCCAAAACGGGCATGCCCATGCCCCCACCCCTTCCCCCACAAAAGTAACAGCCTTCCTGCCCCCCCTGGGGGGCAGATGGGGCAGTAGTCCCCAATCTGCCCCTGCGGGGGGCAAAAAGCCCACTAGACGCCAGGGATTTTTTGGGACAAATTTTAATTAGGGTGGGGCATTGGCATGCCTGTTTTGGGTAGCCCCACCCTAATTAAAATTTGCCTAAAACTCCTGGCCTCTAGTGGGCTTTGCCCCTGAGGGGCAGATGGGGCATTAGCCCCCAATCTGTCCCGCCGGGGGGGACAAAAAGCCCACTAGACGCCAGGGAGTTTTTGGGGCAAATTTGAATTAAGGTGGAGGCTCCCAAAACGGACATGCCCCGACACCCTCCCCGCAAAAATAACAGCCTTCCTGCCCCCTGGGGGTCAGATGGGGCAGTAGCCCCCAATCTGCCCCCTCGGGGGCAAAAAGCCCACTAGACGCCAGGGATTTTTGGGGCAATTTTTAATTAGGGTGGGGGCAATGGCATGCCTGTTTTGGGCAGCCCCCACCCTAATTAAAATTTGCCCAAAAAACTCCCTGGCGTCTAGTGGACTACTGGGGGGCAGATGGGGTCATTAGCCCCCAAACTGCCCCGCCGGGGGGGCAAAAAGCCCACTAGACGCCAGGGATTTTTATTAGGGTGGGGGCTGCCCAAAACGGGCATGTCAATGCCCCCACCCGCAACAATTACAGCCTTTCTGACCCCCATGGGGGAAGATGGGGGCAGTAGCCCCCAATCTGCCCCCCAGGGGGCAAAAAGCCCACTAGACGCCAACGATTACGCTGGCTTTTTTATGTGTGGGGGTGGGGGCTGCTCAGAATGGGCATACCAATGCCCCTACCCCCAAAAAAATAGCCACAATGTTTCTGCTCCCCTGAGGGCATATCGGAGCAACCCCACCCCCGATATCCCTCCCCCAGGGCGGCAGAAAGCTGACTAGGAACAGATTTGTTTTTAGCAGTATGCCTACCTGTGGATGTTGGGCCCTAGCGCAGCCAGCACATAGGAAACCTAGCAAACCTGTACATTTTTGAAAACTAGACACCCAGGGGAATCCAGGATGGGGTGACTTGACTGGCTCTCACCAGGTTCTGTTACCCAGAATCCCTTGCAAACCTCAAAATGTGTATAAAAAAACACATTTTCCTCACATTTCTGTGGTGGAAAGTTCTGGAATCTGTGTGGATCCACAAAATTTCATGCACCCCGCATTCCCCAAAGTCTTCTGAGAAAAATGGTACCTCACTTGTGTGGGTGGGTCAAGTACCCGCGACAGGCAAGGGCCCAAAACCTAGTGAGGCGACATCAAAATTACCTATCACAAACCAACCTGGTTTTGCACGGGGGGTTACCTGGGTTTTTGGCCCCGGGGTCGTCGGCCATCTAGGAAAACCTACAAACCCCACACATTTCTAAAAACTAGACACCCGGGGATTCCAGGAGGTATGGCTTGTGTGGATCCCCCAACGTTTTCTTACCCAGAATCCCCTGCAAACCTCAAATTTAGCTTTAAAAAATCACTTTTTTCACACATTTGTGTGTGGGAAAGTTGTGGCATCACCGGGCTGACACAAATTTCCTACCAGCCAGCGTTCCCCCTGGTCTCCCGATAAAAATGGTGCCTCACTCGGGTGGGAGGCCCAAGTACCCGCGACAGGCAAGGGCCCAATACGTATTGAGGCAACATCAAAATTGCCTATCACAAAACCACCTGGTTTTGCAAGGGAGTCCCATGACTTTTGGCCCGGGGCTCGGCGGCCACCTAGAGAAACCTACCAAACCCACACATTTCTGAAAACTAGACACCCGGGGATTCCAGGGAGGTATGGCTTGCGTGGATCCCCCAACGTTTCTTACCCAGAATCCCCTGCAAACCTCGAATGTTGCCGAAAAATGCACTTTTTCTCACATTTCTGTGGTGGAAAGTTCTGGAATCTGCGTGGATCCACAAATTTCCTCCCACCCAGCGTTCCCCCAGATCTCCTGATAAAAATGGTACCTCACTTGCGTGGGTAGGTCAAGGACCCGCGACAGGCAAGGGCCCAAAAGCTACTGAGGCGACATCAAAATTACCTATCACAAACCAACCTGGTTTTGCATGGGGGGTCCCATGAGTTTTCGGCCCGGGGCTCGGAAGCTATCTAGGGAAACCTACCTAACCCACACATTTCTGGAAACTAGACACCCGGGGAGTCCAGCAAGGTATGGCTTGCGTGGGTCCCCCATCATTCTCCTACCCAGAATCCCCTGCAAACCTCAAATTTTGCCGAAAAATGCACTTTTTTCTCACATTTCTGTGGTGGAAAGTTCTGGAATCTGCGTGGATCCACAAATTTCCTCCCACCCAGCGTTCCCCCAGATCTCCCGATAAAAATGGTACCTCACTTGTGTGGGTGGGTCAAGGACCCGCGACAGGCAAGGGCCCAAAAGCTTCTGAGGCGACATCAAAATTACCTATCACAAACCAACCTGGTTTTGCATGGGGGGTCCCATGAGTTTTCGGCCCGGGGCTCGGAAGCCATCTAGGGAAACCTACCTAACCCACACATTTCTGGAAACTAGACACCCGGGGAGTCCAGCAAGGTATGGCTTGCGTGGGTCCCCCATCATTCTCCTACCCAGAATCCCCTGCAAACCTCAAATTTCACCAAAAATTCACTTTTTTCTCACATTTCTGTGATGGAAAGTTCTGAAATCTGCGTGGATCCACAAATTTCCTCCCACTCAGCGTTCCCCCAGGTCTCCCGATAAAAATGGTACCTCACTTGTGTGGGTAGGCACAGTGGCTACAACAGGAAATAGCCCAAATCGTACTCTGGACACTTCAAAATTACCTATAGCAAAACTACCTGGTTTTGGGGGGCACCTGAGATTTTGGCCCGGGCTCGGCGGCCATCTTGGGAAAGTACCAAACCCAAACATTTCTGAAAACTAGACACCCGGGGAGTCCAATGAGGTATGGCTTGCCTGGATCCCCCAACGTTTTCCTACCCAGAATGCAATGCAAACCTTAAATTTAGCTGAAAAAAACACATTTTCCACATATTTTTGTGTGGAGTCACCGTGCCGGCACAAATGTCCTACCACCCAGCATTCCCCTTGTTCTCCCGAGTAAAATGATACATCACTTGTGTCGGTGGGCCAAAGGCCTGTGGCTAGGAAGAGCCCAAAACATAGGGATTTATGGTATAGCACCGAGAATTCTAAGCGCTACATTTTTTTAAAAATACGTTTTTAGCCAATTCTGCTTTGGACACCCACACAAGTGAGGTATCATTTCACTCGGGAGAACAAGGGGAACGCTGGGTGGTAGGACATTTGTGCCGGCATGGTGATTCCACACAAAAATATGTGGAAAATTTGGTTTTTTCAGCTAAATTTAAGGTTTGCATTGCATTCTGGGTAGGAAAACGTTGGGGGATCCAGGCAAGCCATACCTCATTGGACTCCCCCGGGTGTCTAGTTTTCAGAAATGTTGGGGTTTGGTACTTTCCCAAGATGGCCGCCGAGCCCGAGCCAAAATCTCAGATGCCCCCCAAAACCAGGTAGTTTTGCTATAGGTAATTTTGAAGTGTCCAGAGTACGATTTGGGCCGTTTCCTGTTGCAGCCACTGTGCCTACCCACACAAGTGAGGTACCATTTTTATCGGGAGACCTGGAGGAACGCTGAGTGGGAGGAAATTTGTGGATCCACGCAGATTTCAGAACTTTCCACCACAGAAATGTGAGAAAAAAGTGAATTTTTCGGTGAAATTTGAGGTTTGCAGGGATTCTGGGTAGGAGAATGATGGGGGACACACGCAAGCCATACCTTGCTGGACTCCCCCGGGCATCTAGTTTCCAGAAATGTGTGGGTTAGGTAGGTTTCCCTAGATGGCTGCCGAGCCCCAGGCCAAAAACACATGGGACCCCCATGCAATACCAGGTTGGTTTGTGATAGGTAATTTTGATGTCGCCTCAATAGCTTTTGGGCCCTTGCCTGTCGCGGGTCCTTGACCCACCCACGCAAGTGAGGTACCATTTTTATCGGGAGACCTGGGGAACGCTGGGTGGGAGGAAATTTGTGGATCCACGCAGATTCCAGAACTTTCCACCACAGAAATGTGAGAAAAAGTGAATTTTTCAGCAAAATTTGAGGTTTGCAGGGATTCTGGGTAGGAGAATGATGGGGACCCACGCAAGCCATACCTCGCTGGACTCCCCGGGTGTCTAGTTTCCAGAAATATGTGGGTTAGGTGGGTTTCCGTAGATGGCTGCCGAGCCCCGTCCAAAACTCATGGGACCCCCATGCAAAACCAGGTTGGTTTGTGATAGGTAATTTTGATGTCGCCTCAATAGCTTTTGGGCCCTTGCCTGTCGCGGATCCTTGACCCACCCATGCAAGTGAGGTACCATTTTTATCGGGAGACCTGGTTGAATACTGGGTGGGAGGAAATTTGTGGATCCACGCAGATTGCAGAACTGTCCACCACAGAAATGTGGGGAAAATGTGTTTTTTTTACAATTTTTAGGTTTGCAAAGGATTCTGGGTAACAGAACCTGATGGGAGACAGTCAAGTCACCTCTTTCTGGATTCCCCTGGGTGTCTAGTTTTCAAAAATGTATAGGTTTGCTAGGTTTCCCTAGGTGCCGGCAGAGCTATGGTTCAAAAACTACAGCTAGGCACTTTGCCAAAAAAAGGTCATTTTTCACTGCAAAATTGAGGTGTGTCCACGTTGTGTTTTGCGCCGTTTCCTGTCACGGGCACTAGGCCGACCCACACAAGTGAGGTACCATTTTTCTCGGAAGACTTTGGGGAACGCGGGGTGGGTGGAAATTTGTGGATCCACGCAGATTCCAGAACTTTACACCACAGAAATGTGGGGAAAATGTGTTTTTTTGACAATTGTTTAGGTTTGCAAGGGATTCTGGGTAACAGAACCTGGTGGGAGACAGTCAAGTCACCCCATCCTGGATTCCCCTGGGTGTCTAGTTTTCAAAAATGTATAGGTTTGCTAGGTTTCCCTAGGTGCCGGCAGAGCTATGGTTCAAAAACTACAGCTAGGCACTTTGTCAAAAAAGGGTCATTTTTCACTGCGAAATTGAGGTGTGCCCACATTGCGTTTTGCACCGTTTCCTGTCGCAGGCACTAGGCCGACCCACACAAGTGAGGTACCATTTTTCTCGGAAGACTTTGGGGAACGTGGGGTGGGTGGAAATTTGTGGATCCACGCAGATTCCAGAACTTTCCACCACAGAAATGTGGGGAAAATGTGGGTTTTTTGACAATTTGTTAGGTTTGCAAGGGATTCTGGGTAACAGAACCTGGTGGGAGGCAGTCAAGTCACCCCATCCTGGATTCCCTGGGTGTCTAGGTTTCAAAAATGTATAGGTTTGCTAGGTTTCCCTAGGCGCCGGCAGAGCTATGGTTCAAAAACTACAGCTAGGCACTTTGCCAAAAAAGGGTCATTTTTCACTGCGAAATTGAGGTGTGTCCACGTTGTGTTTTGTGCCGTTTCCTGTTGCGGGCACTAGGCCGACCCACACAAGTGAGGTGCCATTTTTCTCGGAAGACTTTGGGGAACGTGGGGTGGGTGGAAATTTGTGGATCCACGCAGATTCCAGAACTTTCCACCACAGAAATGTGGGGAAAATGTGTTTTTTTGGACAATTATTTAGGTTTGCAAGGGATTCTGGGAAACAGAACCTGGTGGGATGCAGTCAGGTCACCCCATCCTGGATTCCCCTGGGTGTCTAGTTTTCAAAAATGTATAGGTTTGCTAGGTTTCCCTAGGTGCCGGCAGAGCTATGGTTCAAAAACTACAGCTAGGCACTTTGCCAAAAAAGGGTCATTTTTCACTGCAAAATTGAGGTGTGTCCACGTTGCATTTTGCGCCGTTTCCTGTCGCGGGCACTAGGCCGACCCACACAAGTGAGGTACCATTTTTCTCGGAAGACTTTGGGGGACGCGGGGTGGGTAGAAATTTGTGGATCCACGCAGATTCCAGAACTTTCCACCACAGAAATGTGAGGAAAATGTGTTTTTTTTGACAATTGTTTAGGTTTGCAAGGGATTCTGGGTAACAGAACCTGGTGGGAGCCAGTCAAGTCACCCCATCCTGGATTCCCCTGGGTGTCTAGTTTTCAAAAATGTATAGGTTTGCTAGGTTTCCCTAGGTGCCGGCAGATCTAGGGTTCAAAAACTACAGCTAGGCACTTTGTCAAAATGGGTCATTTTTCACTGTGAAATTGGGGTGTGTCCACGTTGCGTTTTGCGCCGTTTCCTATCACGGGCACTAGGCCTACCCACACAAGTGAGGTACCATTTTTCTCGGACGACTTTGGGGAACGTGGGGTGGGTGGAAATTTGTGGATCCACGCAGATTCCAGAACTTTCCACCACAGAAATGTGAGGAAAATGTGTTTTTTTTGACAATTTTTTAGGTTTGCATGGGATTCTGGGTAACAGAACCTGGTGGGAGCCAGTCAAGTCACCCCATCCTGGATTCCCCTGGGTGTCTAGTTTTCAAAAATTTATAGGTTTGCTAGGTTTCCCTAGGTGCCGGCAGAGCTAGGGTTAAAAAACTACAGCTAGGCACTTTGTCAAAAAAGGGTCATTTTTCACTGTGAAATTGTGGTGTGTCCACGTTGCGTTTTGCGCCATTTCCTGTCGCGGGCACTAGGCCTACCCACACAAGTGAGGTACCATTTTTCTCGGAAGTCTTTGGGGAAGGCAGGGTGGGTGAAAATTCAAGGATCCACGCAAATTCCAGAACTTTCCACCACAGAAATGTGAGGAAAATATGTTTTGTTTTACAAAATTTTAGGTTTGCAAGGGATTCTGGGTAACAGAACCTGGAGAGAGGCAGTCAAGTCACCCCATCCTGGATTCCCCTGGGTGTCTAGTTTTCAGAAATGTATAGGTTTGCTAGGTTTCTCTAGGTGCCGGCAGAGCTAGGGTTCAAAAACTACAGCTAGGCCCTTTGCAAAAAAAGGGTAATTTTTCATTGTGAAAATGTGGTGTGTTCACGTTGGGTTTTGAGCCATTTCCTGTCGTGGGCACTATGCCTACCCCCACAAGTGAGGTACCATTTTTATCGGGAGACTTAGGGTAATTCAGATTTGTAAAGCAACTGTTATTACCTATTGACTTTTGATGCATTCTGCCTTCCAAATGAAAGACATTGTGTAAAAAGAAGTAATTTTAAAAAATGACCGATAATTCTCATGCTAGTATGAGTATTCCCAATTTCGGAAATGTGCAAATATCTACTGTTTCTAAACTCTATATTTTGTTCCCATTTCAGAAATCTATAGGTGTCTTTCATACCGATTTTTCCATGTATACATTTTCCCACAATAATTGCTATATACCCGGTACATAAAAAAAAACATTGCAAGACGCTGCTCAGTTATTGGCTCTGGGTTCGTCGGGTTCTTGGTGAACCTACAAGTCCTATATATCCCCACAACCAGTAAGGTCCAGCAGATGTAACGGTATATTGCTTTCAAAGAGCTGTCATAATTAGAAGAAGTTACAGGTGAAAACGTTGACACAAAAGGCTGTTTTTTTCAACTAATTTTCAATTTTTCCTATATTTAACTGTTAGTTTCTATAAAGAAACCTTGATGGATCTACACAAATGACCCCTTGCTGAATTCAGAATTTTGTCTACTTTTCTCAAATGTATAGCTGTCTAGGATCCATTATTGCTTTCATACCCATTTCTACCATTAACTGGAAGGAGGTTGAAAGCACAAAAAATAGCAAAAATAGGCTATGTCCCAGAAAAATGCCAAAACTGTGTGAAAAATTTTGGTTTTCTGACAAAAGTCTGTCGGGGCATATTATCAACGGCCAGCGATAATTATCGCTGGCCGTTCATCGCCGGCTACCGCAGATAATTATCGCCATGCTAGCGCTGTATTAACAACGCATAGCGCAATGGCGATAATTATTCCTGCGATAGCTTGTTTTCCATGGAACATCGCTGGTTTTCCAGCGATGTTCCATGGAAACGGCGATAACTCTTGCTGATACGACCCTGTGGTCGTATCAGCAGAATCCATCTCCCATGTAAAGTATGCTTAAGTCAGGAATTTAACAGACGTTAAATTCCTGAGTTAAAGCTGAGGTAGTGCGAT
Source organism: Calotriton arnoldi (assembly GCA_963921515.1). Taxonomy (NCBI): domain Eukaryota; kingdom Metazoa; phylum Chordata; class Amphibia; order Caudata; family Salamandridae; genus Calotriton; species Calotriton arnoldi. The sequence goes on from CAWUFW010001538.1 coordinate 1,675,572, forward strand.
TTCTTTTATCGCTGCACCTCCTTGTTAATATCGCGAAGCTGCCTTCGCGATATTAACTGTGTTGTTTTCACAGCCACGCCTTCTTTGCATCTCATTAGCGATGCAAGGCGAGGCTGTGAAAAACGGGCTCTACATCAAGGAAACACGCGCTAGCGTGTCCTTGATGATATTGTGATATAATTATCGCCGCTTTTCGCCCGAAAACGGACGCTAAAGCGGCGATAATTATATCGCCAGCCCTTGATAATATGCCCCTGTCATTCCCTAAAAGCTGGGAAAATGGTGATTTCAGCCCCACAAACCCTTTTTTGATACCATTTGCAGGGAGAAACCCAGACGCTTTTATTTGCAGCCCTTTCTTCGCATTTTTCCCAAAACCCCCAAAATTTAGCTGTATTTTGGCAAATTTCTGGGACCCCTCCAGGGGAATCCACAAACCCTGGGTACCTTTACAATCCCCATGATGTTGGAAAAAAAGGACGCAAATTTGGCGTGGATACCTTATGTGGTCAAAATGTTACAGGGGCCTAAGCGCGCACTACCCCAAATAACCAAAAAAGGGCTTAGCACAGGGGGGGAAAAGGCCTAGCAGCGAAGGGGTTAACACTCGTAAGGATAGTATTCCAATTAATTTTAACCAATTCATCCAAGCAAACCCTGATTTTAATCCCCAAATAACTAACTTGATCAGTCACTCTGGGGTCTTGGACACCAGTCTGGTTAGTACATAATATTTGTGTTTTGGATGTGTTAAGCTTATACCCAGAGACAATTCCAAATTTATATGCCATTAGCTCTATCTCTGGGATTGATGAAGCCGGGTCAGATGTCACCACCACCACATCGTCTGCATATGCTAATACTCGCAGCTGATCCAATCCGCATTCAGCCGCTTTAATTCTCGGGATGCCTTCTAACATGGCTAAAAATGGATTTATATATAAAGCAATTAACAGTGGAGAGCACGGGCAGCCCTGCCTCGTGCCTCTTGTTATATACACCGGTGCCGACTCTAACCCGCTAATGCAGATTCGAGCCTTAGGGGACTTGTATACAGCTTGAATTGCTTGAACAAAGCCAGGGCCAAACCCCATAGATCGCAATGTCCCCCAGAGAAAGCTCCATGACACACGATCAAAAGCCTTCTCGGCGTCTAATAAAACTAAACCTAAGGTGTTGCCCTGTACATTAGCCTTATCCAGCAGTGCTATTACCCTGTTGATATGATTTACCGTCCCCCTAGTGGGTATAAATCCATGTTGTCTCAAAGATACCAGTGGGGTAATAACATTAGCCAAGCGAGTGGCTAGAATTTTTGTATATATCTTCCTGTCGGCATTTAGTAAAGAAATAGGTCGATACGACCCTTGGAGCTCTGGTGGTTTATCCTTCTTTCTAAAAACAATGATATTTGCATCTTCCCATGATGGGGGAGCTGCCCCTATCTGTGCTTGTTGTAAAGTGGTCAGTAATTCAACTTTTAATTCCTGAAAGAATATTGTATATACTTCCAAAGGTAACTTATCTGGACCCGCCGCTTTGCCATTATTAAGATTATTTATCGCCACTTCTAGTTCTTCCATCGTGATAGGTTCATCTAAAGTCTGCGCCTCTATTTGTCCCAATTTAACACACTCTATATCCTTGAAAAATGTATCAATATACTCTTCCCCCTGATTATCCTCTGTGTATAACGCTTTGTAGAAAGAATGAAATGTTTCGAGTATTTCCTGTGGGGTTTCTACTATACTACCTTGTACATTCTTCATCCTTAAAATTCTCTGTGCGACCTCTTTAGACCTTAACCTTTGTGCCAAGCACCGCCCAGTAGCTTCGCCGAATTATATCTCTCTCCCTTAAACAGGTTACATTTTATAGCGATTTCTCTGCTCCAATGGAGATTAATTCTGGCTTTGCATCGAGCTACCTCTGCTTGTGACTGGACAGTATCCCCTCCCATTGCAATCTTTCACATCAATTCTACCTCTGCCAACCTAAGCCTCCCATAGAGATCTTGAACCTCAGCTCTAAGTTGTTTCTGTTTATGTAGCCCATAACTCAGCGTCTCCCCCCTAAACCCTGCTTTTAGGGCATCCCAAACAAATGGTTGTGAAGTCCGTTCTACCAGTGTTTTGTATCCCCTTCTTCGCTAAGATGGCTACTCCACGAGTAGTAGTGGACTGTCGTGTGCAGGCAAGTACTGTATACCCAAAGGGGATGATGGACGGAGTGTTGAACATTGCAAGCACTCACCCCCAGTCAACTGATCTGGGTTTAATCCATCATCATTCTTTAGCTCACTCCGCCACCCCAGTTTAGACATGGCCATATGCAAATCAGTCTGACCCTGTGCCTCATGGGAACAGTCCAGCCCGAACTGCCAAGCCATGTCTTCCCTGGACCGGAAACAAGCATCCTGGGACAGGTTTCTGGCTTACAGCCGTCATCAGCCAGGCTATCTTGAATCCAGTGGCAAAGTACTGTATACCCCAGCTCACCGAGAACCCTCCGATTGTCCCATGAGATGTGAGTCTCTTGGAGACATACCAAATCTGGCTGCGTCACTTGTAGTTCCGCAGCAACCCTTTGCCGTTTCATATTGTTTTTCAACCCACACCCATTAAAAGTACACACCCGTAAGTTACCCTGATTCTTTTTATCCCCCATCAAAAACTTCTATGCCTCTCCATTTTATAACCTTATCTCCTGACATCCATATCCATATTCTCATCCTCATCTTCAGTGTATTGTGTATTGCATTTTCTATTTTACCCCACTCCCGTTCCTGACCCACCCCCTCCCCCCACCTCTACCCCCAGTGTAGCCAGGGGACTGGCTACGCCCACCCCCACCCCCTGTAACGAGGCTTTAGGACCAATGGTCCCGGTGATGGACAGCTAAATTCTCCCAAGGCTCCCCCCCATTATTCTGACAAACTAATAGAGTACATAGTAGCCTGACAAGTATTAATTTCATACAGTCAGCCGAAGCATATAAGATAAATTCATTAAACAGCCGGCGTGAACCCCGCCTCTTTAAGTCTCCTGACTTTTCATATATACTTTACCTACACATACCCCTACATCAAACACAAATCTAGGAAGTAAAAGAAGAAGAGAACACCATAGGAAGGGTCCTCGCATATTAAAGGCTACCAGTAAATCACAGTATGTCATATTACGTCCAAAAAAACCAAAAAAACCAGCCTTATATGCCCCCTTTCCCTGTCCCTGATGAACGTAAACAATAGATTGCAAATGTTCTTTAGCTTTAATTTCCGACGTGAAAAACCGTGTCTGTTCTTTGTAGGTGACTTTCAGTGTGGCTGGGTTCAATAAAAGTGCTTGAGCCCCTTTACTCTGAAACGGATTGATGAGCTGCCTCAATTGCCAATGTTTCTCCACCATCTGGTGGCAGAACTCCGGTCTTACGAAAAATTCCGAACCTTTCCCCTTTCTCCTTCTATCAGGTTGCGCTAACTCATACACAGCTTGCCGGGCTAAGAAGTTGTTAACCGATATTAAGATTGCTCTGGGTCTACTCGTATCTTACCGAGGTCTTACTCGCTGAGTAAATGGGAATCTATGACAACTCTTTGCTAGAGATAGACACATGGATGAAAAACAATTTCCTTAAACTTAAGTCAGGCAAATTTAAGGTTCTTCTGTTTGGAAATTATATCTCCTTTTGGTCCTTTACATGGTGGCCACAGGATTTTGACCCTCTCCCTTTCCATGCCAGAAAGGTTAAGAAATTGGGAGTTATTTTTGATGACAAGCTAAAGTTTGCCAATCAAATCAATCCAGTAACCTTCACTTGCTTCTTTCTCCTAAGAACTTTGAGGAAAATCTTCCACTTTATCCCTTTTGACCTTCCAAAAACAGTAATAGTTGCCCCAATAATGCCCAGAATAGATTGCTGCAATGCTCTATATGTTGCCATTCAACAACGATTACTAAACGATCTTCAGCTTTTACAAAATGCAGTCACCCATCTCCTCCTAAAGATCCCAAAATTTCATTCAGTCTCACAAGCCAGAGATGATCTTCATTGGCTACCAGTAAAAAATGAGTAGCTTTTAAAGCCTTTTGCAAAGCTTATAAAGCACTTCATGACTCCGGCCCAGATTATCTAAGGAGGAGATTCCAATGGGACATTCCTAAAAACGTTGCGGTCTGCATTTACCAAGAACATTATGGATCCCCCATCCAAAAAGGATTGGTAGAAGCTTTGTCTCCTCCACCTGTAAACATTGGAATAGTTTACCATTGGATCTTAAACTTCAGTTCAAAGTAATTTTATTTAGTAAATAGCTCATATCTTGGCTGGTTTTGGATTCACAATTCCAATAGGCTCATATCCTGGTCCAGAGTACCTGCTAGTGCCAAAGGTGCCTTTTTGGTATATGCACGCTCTATAAATTACTCATTCATTCGTTCATTCATTCACTGTCCGTCTTTTTTAAGGCACTATTGCACAGACTTCAGAGAAAGGTTAGTAATGTGTTATCTAAAGGCCACCATAGGTCCCTTTTAAGGAACCCTCATATTGAACTTTCAGAGGAGCAGTAGTTATGTGGAACTGATAGGCACCTTATGCATATAGTTCAGAGGAGCAGCAGTTATGTGGCAATGACAGGCCACCAGGGGCCATATTACGTAAGTGCCCCAAGGGCGCAATGGGCGTTTGTGCCCACTTTGCGTGCCACCGGGGGACTTTGGTAATACAGAAGGGGCCGCAGACACTTGTGCGGCCCCTTCTGTATACCGATAGCGCTGGTGCTCATAAAGCACCAGCAATATCTTCAGGGGGCGTTCCCTCATTTGCTTGGGGCGTGTCCCATGCAAATGCGGGAATCCCTTTGCCTCTACGCCCATGCCGTATTACATATGTGCTTGCAGAGGCAAAGAAGCTCTCAGGAGGCGCAAGTTTGCGGCTGCCCTGGGGGCAGTGCATTCCATGTAATAGGGCACACATTCCCTGTTTCCTCCTGGTGCACCTGTTTTATGGTGCACAGGGTGCAAACAGGGAAAGTGAGCCCTTTACACATTAAGGGCCCCAGATGCCTCTCTTACAGCATCCTCATGCACACAATTCAGAGGCTTGCTAGTTACCTTACAATGTGGTGTTTGGGGGCATTAAATCCTGTCTTAACTTTGTTTTTCAGAGAGTAAATGCATTGCACTAATGAAAACACTGATCAATGTAGCATACTCCATTCTGTTTGTGACATTTACAGACAATGTTTGGTATCACATGGATACACTCGTATTTTCATGCCTTAGTAAAATGGTGTTTGAATGTATTTCTACAGGCAAGTGAAGACCATCCCAAGAATGTTTAATTGTTGGTCCAGCATACTTGTACTTGTTCAAGATGTCCTAGGCACCTAGCTGTCTAAGCAGAATCTCACATGATGTAGCAATATTTGTTCTAGTACAGATAGTAATATTTGTTCTAGTACAGGTAGTAATATTTGTTCTAGTACAGGTAGTAATTTTTGTTCTAGTACAGGTAGTACTATTTGTTCTAGTACAGTTAGTAATATTTGTTCTAGTGTTATACCTTGTAATTTCTCACTATTACTGCTCTTCTCATACCCATCAGAAATCCCACCACACTGAGTTCCTGATAGCCCTCTAACATGAAGGTAAAAAGCATTCTTGACATCTTTTTAGTTGTCTCGTTAACATAAAAACATACACATTCAGGCAGGTGTCAGCTGAATGTTATTTCCAAGGATTTCACTTTCAAAGTCCTTCTAAACAAAACCAGACACAAAACCATCACTTGAGGTATTGAAAAAGTTCATAAACTCAATGCCACATTCTCACCTAAACTATTAAAATACAATATCAGGTTCACAACCCACAATGACTGATGACTGGGAACTCTAACCAAACACTTTTAACCAGTCTCTGTTAACAAAGACATTCTGTCCTATCAGTATCCCAGCCACAATGATGTGACCTGCCAAAATCGCTGAGGGATATAAATTGATTGTTCTATATGATACTGCACCTTGAAACAAATTTGGTAAAAAATCTAATGTAGAAACTACAGGGGCTGGTATGGGGTCCATGCCCCTCTCTTTACACTAATAAACTCTTTATATCCATGCCAGTTTGTATGCCTTCTTAGTTCCTGATGCCCATGAATCCTTGATGTGACTTGAAGCCTCCTCAGAAAATCCTTGCACTTGCCAGGCTTCCCTGAAATCTACCATGTCATTAGTCACAATTCACCTTCTAACACTAATCTATGAAATGCCCTGACAGTGTTTCACATCAAATATAGGAATCCTGGCAACAATGCTGTATCCTCTACCACCATCTCTTTAATGTATGGATCCATGGTTGAGACTTCCAAAATGGTGCTACTACTACTGTACCCAATCCTCTGTCCTCATCTTCAACAAAACTCTTAGCTTCAAACCAAATGGTATAAATGCATAGGCTAGTGTTCCCTTCTGCTCCAGCACTGAATTCATCAACCTCCCTCACTTCCCTGGATCTGGTTTCCAACTATAAAACATTGAAACGTGAACATTTAGCCATCTAGCAAATAGATCCACCACAAAGGGGCCCCACGTACTGCCCAGGGCTCTGAACAGCAACATTTTGAACATCCAATTGTTTTAATTATACAGATTCATTGAATCCCAGTCTGCTAACATATTCCTCACCCTGGAATATGCTGTGCTTGAATCCAAGCAGATTCAATAGCTTTCTGTCACAGAAATGTGGGGAAAATCTGTATTTTTCATGAAACTTTGAGGTTTGCAAGGGCTTTTGGATAAAATGATCTTGCACGATCCATCTAAATCACCCTGCCCTGGATTCCTCTTAGCATCTAGTTATAAAAAAGGTGTAGGTTTGCTAGGTTTCTTTAGGTGCCTGCTGAGCTAGGGCCCACAATCTACAGCTACCACATTTCAAAAAAAGAGTCAGTTTTCAGTGGCAAAATGTGGTGTCCATGTTGCATTCTGGGCCTTTCCTGTCAAGGGCACTAGGCCTAGCCACACATGCAAAATATCATTTGTATCAGGAGACTTAGGAGAATTCTGTGTGGTAGGAAATGTGTGGCTCCCCGCAGTTTCCAGATGTTTTCCTTACAGAGATGTTAGGAAAATATGTGTTATTAGGCAAAGTTTGTGGTTTGCAGGCCATTGGGGGGTAATAAAACTTTGTGGGATCCACACAAGGCGCACACCCTGGATTCCTCCAGTGGACCAGTTCTCAGAAATGTGCAGCACTCTAAATGTTCCTTCTGAGTCTAACCACAACCCAAGCATAACATTTATACTGGTTGGTTTTGGCACAACCATTAGCAATAACAGTATCTGACTATTGAACCCATCACTTAGTGTTAGTCAGCCATTAAGCCACGTCAAGGCACCAACCAATTTACAGTCCATTCACACACCTTTCATGCGTGCCGCAGGAAGCCATTCATACCACCTGCTACCGACCTAACCCACACAACACTCTCATCAACAAACTGTTGCCATTCGAGGGCCCATCACATCCATATGCCAACTGGACTAAAACACCAATCAGACTGCCAGTTTAACCAATCATCAGCCAACTTATTATACAAACACACCTCTTTCAAACCAATATGCACATTTTGCCAGCCAAAAACCATACATTCCGCCAGCCAACAGCCACATTCCGCCAGACAACAGCCACACATTCCACCAGCCTACAGCCAAACATTCTATCAGCTGACAGCCACACTTTTCGTCAACCAACTGCCACACTTTCCTCCAGCCAACAGCCACACAATTGCCACTATACACATGTGGTTGGGTTAATGGCTTGAACAGTTTCGTCTCAAACTTGAACATCTGCTTCAATCTATCTACACAAGATCACTATGAAAACAAATCTAGGTTATGGTTTGTCCTCCTGTTTATGTCCATCTCACCCACAGTCTAATACTGTGGGGGTCCCAGGTGCACCTTTACTAAAGCCTCACCGTGGAAGCTGGATTAGGCTCAGAGAGACTATTCTTTCATGTGCCTTCATTGCATTAAATCCAACTCCTTTTAGTGTGTGGAAGTAAGTTGGGGGTGTCTGGGGACGCATTTTTGTCCTATCCCTTGTCAGTATCAGCAACGCTACCTTTGAAAATCGGGCTAGACATTCTGGGGCAGACTATACTAAGGGCCCGATTTAGATCTCTGCAGATGGGGCTACTCTGGTCTTGATTTAGATGAAAGCACATTGGTTACTCCGTCACAACAGTGACGAATACCCCATCCGTCGAAATATAAATCCCATTATATCCTATGAGATTTATATTTCAGCGGACGGGATATCTGTCACCATTGTGACGGAGTAACCTGTCTGCCAAGATTTAAATCAGGCCCTCTGTCACAAACATGACCCATATCCCTTCTGCTGAACCACAAGTGCATTAAATCCTATGGCATTTGTAATTTTGGCAGACAGTATATCCGTCATGTTTGTGAGGAAGTATCCCATACGTCTAAATCTAAGTCAGGCCCTCACTCCCTAAAGAGCACTTTTGAAATGACTAAGGGCCTGATTCACATTTGGGCGGGCGGGTTACTCAGTCACAATGGTGATGGATAGCCGTCCACTGAAATATAAATCCCATAGAATATTATGAGATTTATATTTCAGTGGATGGGATATCCGGCACCGTTGTGACAGAGTAACCTGTCTGGTGAAATCTAAATCATGCCCTAAGAACATTAGGGTTCAGTGAACAGTGTAATCAGTCAAAATATGAGGCATGTCCTGTTGACCATTATGGGCAGTGCACTCACTGAAATGCACTTGTAATATGGTAGACAAAACTTCCACCACATTTATAATGGGAGATGAAGGTGGCAAGCAGACAAAAGCAAGACCAATGTGTGCCTTTTTAATGGAGTCAGTAAATGCATGGTGGCTCAAATCTAATTAAAAAATATATAGTCTTGGATTAGAGTTGTTTGAAAATTAAATGGACTAATTACCAAGACAACACAGCGACTCATTTAATGGACCATTGAAGGTTATGTATCCATCACTAGTCATTTGGGGCAGATAGGAACTCCTAAACTATGTGTGCCTTTTTAGTTAGTTTCCCAGAACTTTACTTTTGTGTCGCACAAAGTGAAGCAAGTTGGCAAGCACAGGCCATGTTTAGATGGGCACTAGGGACAATAATATCTACTGCCCTTCCTTCTCCTTGCCAACATCACTCCAGTGAAGCACGGTACTCGGAAACGGCTGTTCATGCTAAAGGCTACCTATGGCAGACGTTTAAAACAGTTGTTAAAATGGATGCAAATGGCAATAGCTATGCTTGGAGAGCTCCACAAGTGTTTTGACCTACTAGAAGGCCTCCTCTCCGCCCCCCTGCTGTGAACTTTAGCCTAGATGCAACAAAACTAGAAAAATCATGGGGCAGATTTACAAGCCCCTTGCAACACTTTTACACCGCCGTTGCGTCACTTTTGTGACGCAGCGGCGTTGTAAACAATGCGCCACGTTGCAACACATTTACAACGTGACGCATCTATGGAGATGCGTCATGTTGTAAAGACCTGCGTCACATTATACCTGCGTCAGGTATAATGTATGCAGAGTGGGCATTCCGACGCAAGAAAGCCTCATAAAAGTGACGTAGGGAAATCTACAAGATTTCACTGAGTCACTTTTACGACGCCACTGCGTCAAAACCTTACTCCTGCTTGAAGCAGGCATAAGGAGTGATGCAGCATATTAGAAATAGGCATTCCGAAGCATTGCTGGAGTTGCGTCGTGCTTGCGACAAGACTCCAGCAATGCGTTGCCTTTACGCCAACAGATGCGTCACGCATCTGTCAATCCTTGCGCCACGGTGCGCCGCATTGTAAATGCAACGCATCCATGGTGGCGCAAGGGTTTTTTTACGTGACGCAAATTAACTGACGCATCTCTGCTAATATGCAGAGATGCATCAGTTCTTGTAAATCTGCCCCCATGTTTCTTCCTTCCAAGCAGTGGCATAACATAGGCCTCCTGCAGCCCCCAGGGTGCGGGGGGAGAATCACCATGGGGGACCTCAGCACAGCACCCTGGCCTGAGAGCTCTTAACTGAGTCTGGAGGGGGGCCTCCATGTACTTTGCAGGGGGCACCCCTCACGTTTCCTTACTCCACTGCTTTCAAGACAATTGTAATAATGTGAACATAGACTTAGGGGCCGATTCCGATCTCGGCCGGTAGGGCACCGAATCGGATTCGGCTGAACCGGATCCGATTCGGAGCCCTTTTTCCCGACCGATTCGTACGTGCGTCCGGCCGAGCGGAGTACGATGCGAGCGCGTGTGAATTCGCCGACCGACTCGTTCGCGGGTCCCAACCGCTCCGACCGACTCGCACGGATGCGCCTCCCACTGCGCAATGGAGACGTTCCCCGACCGGGCAAGTACGATGCGCTCCGCGAGCAGTCCGACCGACTCGCGCCGTCCGGCTCCAAGAAGCAGTTGGGGCCGTACTTTGGGGGTCCGTGTCGGACCCCCCTGTACTGGCGTAGCCGCGTGAGTCGCACACAGGGGGGACCCGTGGGTCCCCCCTACCTGTGCATGTACGCCGCGAGTCGCTTCAAGGCGTCACCGCTGTAGGGGGCGCCCTTGTACGCCTCGCACCCATTGAGTCAATGCGAGCCCGCGTACGCGTTGTACGACCGGCTCCCATTGACTTCAATGGGAGTCCGACTGACTCGAGTCCGATAGCATACGTGCGCATCGTACTCGTTCGGTCGGGCTGCTAGGGTCCGATTCGGTCGCAAATCTCTCCGGGTCCGGCTCGGTCGGAGGGATTTCCGGCCCGCATCGGCCCCAAACTCTCTAATGAACTATGACTACTGCCCTCAGCGGTTTGGGAATAAGTTGTGTCATTATTCATCCCTGAGCAAATGTGTGTAAAAAAGATGCAAATCTTAGTAGATGAACTATATAATGATTGTAAAGTTAATCCATAGGGCTGTCACATCACATTAGATAGGGGATTTGACACGTTGTAAAAGCAAAGCGAACAACAGCAGAGCTGATAAATGACTAATAGGACAAAAAAATGAAACAACAGAGACATCTGTTTCTGGTACATATCTGCGAATCCACAAAGAGCTTCAGGTTGCCTACTTGCTCATTTTGGCCTTACGATGAGCCTCTTTGCAAACTCATCTGTTTCCAATCAAAATCTAACTCTCGCTCCCATCCATAATGGGTATTTATTTCCCTTCCCCTGTGTCATAGTGATAGCATTGTTGATGTTTTTAATGAGTTTAAAGACCGTGCTTGGAAATACTCTGGTCATTGTGGCTTTCATTTTGGATAAAAGGCTCAGAAATCATAGCTGTTATTTCCTTGTAAATTTGGCAGTTTGTGATTTTTTTGTTGGTGAGTTGTTGCTGGGTTTTCTACATCCCTGATACACAATTGTATTTTATGTGACAGAATCTTTAATTTTAGAATCGCATGTGGTTGTTAGTAATATTGTACATGAATATACTTCTTCATATTTTTGGATTTTTTTCATTTTGAAAATTACATTTCATGTGTGAAAAGTATAATAAAGTATAATTCAAGAGTATTTGTATAAAGCAAGGTCGTAATTATAATTTCCATTGTTCAATATGAATCGAGAATAGGTTTGGAATTTTCGTTCATATGCAAAGCCCTCTCCGTTTGTTATGTTTTACCGTAGATAATAGATTGGTGTCAATCTTAAAATGGACATATTGGCGGGAAGTAGGTGGACCCCTCACAGATCCTTGCGTCACAGAAAGAGTTCATCACATTACTAATTGGTGTAGTAAGCTGGATTCATACTGTAATATTCGAATTCTGCCCTTACAGGCATTGGTGTTGTGGCCATCTTAGTGAAGATGCAGAAGCCACCACTCCCTTTCTCTGATAGTCAGTTCCACCATCGATGTGACTGGTGTAACAGAACAAGTATTAGCTGATGAGAATCATGAAATGACTAATGGCTAGATATACAAAATCTATTTGCAGTTGCAAATAGCCCGATTCACAGATTCGGGCCATTTGCAAATGACGAAAGGCTTTTTCTAATGTATCAAATGTAACTTGCGATTCAGGAAACCCATTACCAAATCGCTATTTGTGATTGCATCCTTATAACCATTCGGTAGTTGGAAGATGCATGTTTAGACCGTCCCTTCCAAATACCAAATCGTAGTGGTATGTACTAATGCTTTGCGACTGAAATGTGGTTGCAAAACATTCTTACTCTACTTGCAACTCAAAGTTAGTGGTAACCCATTCGCAATTAGGAAGGGATACCCTTGGGAACCCTTCCCCTTTGAGAATATTTAAAGAAGTATTTTTTTAAGAGCAGGTACTGGTGTCATGGACCACTGCATGCTCTTAAAAAATTAAAATTAAACATTGCATTTTTTATTTTTAAATTTCTTTAAAGAAAACGAGCTGCATTTTAAAAAAAAGATTTTGTTTTATTTAAAAGAAGTCACAGACATGGTGTTCTGCTGAGCCCAGCAAGCCGCCATCCATGTGACGGCAATGTATCCTAGTGGGTCACAAATTGCAACCTACATCATTAATATTAATGTGATAGGTCAAATTGTGACCGACTACGAATCAGGAATTTGCAAAACAACATATTAGTGCATAGGTTGCTTTGGGAATTGCCATATTGGTTGCAAAAATACTGGTTGCAAATTGCGACCAGTATTTTCCAACCAGTTGTACGTACAGTTAGCCCCAAAGGATAGATGTACAAAGTATTTTTGCAATTGCAAACAGCCCAATTTCCTGAATCGGACTGTTTGCGACTGCAAAAATGCATTTTGTAAAGTACAAACACCAAATTGTGATTCGGTAAATTGTTGCTGAATCGCAGTTTGGGTTTGCAAACAAAAACAGAATCACTATTTAAAAGGAGTGTGTTCAGGACATCCCTTCCAAATAGGGAATCTGAATGGTATTTAGTAACATTTTGTGACCAAAATGCGGTTGCAAAACATTCGCATTTTACCACCAATTAAAAGTTGATGGTAGCCCATTCGCAAATGGGGAGAGGTCCCCTTGGGGTGCCTTCCCCTTTGAGAATGTTTGTAAAAAATATTTTATGAGCAGGCAGTGGTTCAATGAGGGACCACTGCCTACTCTTAAAAAATAAAAATGAAACCTTTCATTTCTCTTTTGAAATGCATTCCATTTTCTTTTAAGGATATCGGGCTGCATTTGTAAAAAAAAATGATTTCTTTATATGAAAGCAATCACAGACTTGGTAGTCTCAGCCCATCAGGCCACAATTCCTGGGATGCCAGCGAATCCTAGTGGGTCGCAAATTGCGACCTACCTCATTAATATCCATGAGGTAGGTTTATTTCTGACCCACTAGGAATTTCTAATTTTGAAATCAGGGCCAGATTTTTCTTTTAGTACATTGTGATTTCCAAATAGTGATTCACATAAAAACACATTATTTGGTAATCTTTATTACTAATGTTCACACTTCTAGGTCCAAGCAAGTGTTTTGTAGTTCCTAGAAATACGTAGGATCTGCCCGTTTGTAGGTAACATAAACTAAGGGATTGGTGTCTAGACTGAGTCCGGACACCCCCAAAGGATATGTCAGTCTATAGACCAGCTAATTCACAGTGCCACCATAAACCCCCTAACCTTACCAAGGTACGAATAGTTTCTGGTTACCATCGAACATGACAACCCTTGACCCTTCATGGATCGTGGAAACAGTACATTACTTTTTGCTCAGTCAATCGGGCTCACTTGGTCGCAGAGAGATACACAGAATAAACGTTGGGGACGTTTTCAATAAGCATTTATTGAACCAGCGTAATTCTAGTATAAAACATGTTTGCTGCGACAGTCATAAGATAGAAGCAAATGTAAAAGATTACAAGCACCAACAGAGTAAATAGAAGGTAGAAATCTACCATGGTGCTAAAACAGTAAATATCTGCAGGCATATTAACATGACAGTAATCAAGTGTACTCCTATGATTTCAAACTCTACCTAAGTGTACCTAAGTGTATTTAGCATGTATGTGGGTGTAAAGCCAAGAATTCTCTAGGAAAGAGCCAACCCCATTACCTGATGGAGAGAATGAAGGACCCCATCTTGGTCTCGAGTTGGACACCCCGCAAGGGATGTCAGACCACTGCGTGTTGAAGCTTCAGCATGCAGGACCCCAGTGCCAGCGTGGACGCATCTCCTATGCTTATCTAGTGAAAATATTGTTCTTTTATACCATAAAGATAGCCCCGGGGAACCTACCACAATCGATATGTTGTGAGTACGATTTTGTAAATGAGCCTAAATCAATACTTGCAACTATGCAAAGTAGTTCTGTTGCCCTAGGATGAAGATGACCATGACTTTTATACAGAGTATGCTAATCCTGTTATGTACCTCATGTGCAGGGGACTTTTCTAAGAATCCTCTTGCATAATAAATGAGGCTAGTTTCAAGGAAACCAATCAATATTTAGTACATAACTGGGTAAAAGGTCAGTGCTAGTACCGTTATGCAAAGCAAGGTAGGACAAATGTAGGTAAAAGGTCATTTTGCTACTGAGGCCTAGTTTGGGGAACATAACAAGAGACCATTTCAATCCTTGATATAATTGGTAGCATAACAAACAAGAGTCATTTAAAATTTCACAATGAAACTGTTTTTCCAACTTCTTTTTCTCTCTATGAAATTGTTCTCACTAGAGAACCTGGCTCTTCGCTAATGCAATGCCACATGCAAACTTACTCTAATGCTCCTTGAGCGCTAGCTCAGATGGTAGTTTTGCTTTTACCAGGCTAGTAATAGCTCATTTTGTTGAAGTACTTTGTTGAGGGTTTGGGGCTCCTGAGATGCAGTCTTCACCCTAGATTCAGTTGCTGGGTTTATGGGTTCCTCTATAACTATTCATAGACATGCTTGGATACGCTCCACAGGTCTCAAGGCAAACCTGATGAATTCACACTTTGATGGCTCCTGTGTCTTCAGCTAAACAGATTACTTCACTTTAAACCAAATTAAACGAAGACACGCCACTGCGTGATCTTGGGGGTTTGAGCTTGAATGTCCAGTTAGTGGCATTGGAGATTCAGAGGTATACAATAATACAACTTATCAAGCATCACCAACTTTCTCTATCTTACCGACTGTCTCTACCATCCCCTGTCTACAAGGATGTGGTACTTTTAAGGTGTACCAAGATCAACAGAGGCAGTCTTCTTCCTCCACCTCTCTTGCCTGCAATGCTATTCCCTTTTAAAGCGTCCTTGTGGAACCACATGCTTCTTGTGAGTTAAGGTTTCCTCCTCTAAGCTGTGCTCACTTTTTATCAACAAACACCAGCGAGGCCTTTGGATTGTGCATGAGAATATATCCTTACTTTTCGAAACTACATAAGACTAACACCATTTTGTTTTCTGTTCATTCACCAATTATGACATATACTTCCACAGGTGCCCTTTATCCTCTGTGCAAGATGCAGCTGAGTAGATGCAGCATTCAGGGATTCCCTCTTCTTAGCAGGGCTCTAACAAAGCTGTCCTGGCACATGTTGCATAAGCCCATAAGTCTTGGGATTGTTTAATTTGTCCTGCAGAATGTGTTTAATTCTTTAGTCCTGCAGGCTCATGGCCAAATTATCTGTTCTGTAGTAAGTGTCAGCATTTATAAACATACATTTTTGCCATTTAGCATGGGGTGCACACTTTGGCCCTAATTACGAGTCTGGGACTCCAAAGACCGCCAGACTCATTGTGGTGCAGCGGTGGGACTCCAGCCACCACTGCACCGGCAGTCCAACTGCCCCATTACGTGTTGGGCAGTCAGGCCGACCTGGGACCATTGTCACGGAACTGCCCTTCCCTGGCAGTGGCGCAGCGGTCTTGAGGCCGCAATATGCTTGGCGGCCCTGTCGCAGCCCTGCCAAGCGTATTATGAGTTTCCTCTCTGCCATGGTTTTTATGGTGATTTCACCTCCATGAAAACCGTGGCTTTAAGGAAACAAGGGGAGACCTACAGGGCCCCCTGGTACCTCATGCATGTGGATGCATGCAAGGGGGCACAACATGTGCCCCCGTAATCATGCACCCCAGTTCCTGCTTGGAACTTTACAGTCCATGCCATGCAGGAACTGTTTTTAGTGTTTCCATTGCGGTGCCCATTTCTGAGGAACCGCCGTGGGAACACCAAAAAACAACCCACTAGATGGGAGGATACTCCTAATCCGGCAGGCTGCCCGACCAGCTGGAGCATGGCGGTGGCATACTGCCCTCTCCAACTGCACCAAATGTCGTAATCGGGCCCACTGTGTCTTCATGCATATGGCCATGCGTCATCGTCAATGAGAGATATAGGTGTTCTCAAGTCACATATACAGGATATTGTCAACAGTGACCAAAGTGGATCCCAGTCTCAGATACAGTTGTTTACTTTTTTATCTGGGGATAGTTTGTTCAGCAGCTTTATATTCAGTTTACACACTTGACCTCTATTTATTATGGCGCTATTATTAGATGTCTTCTTCTTGCCCCCCCCTCAAAGAGGGCCTTGTGTTTTTTGAATATACATCCTTTATTACAGATGAAAGTGCCTTTGCACAGGATGGTGTGGTTTGTGTTCCCAGTTTCAGGCATGGGGACTGAGATTGCAAGGTCTTGTTGACCATAATTCATCTGGATGGTTAACTGAATATGGGAATAAGAGATTTTACCATGTGTCATCTGATAAAATGGGGACATTTTTATCCAATGAAAAGTCGATCTCTAGGTCTATGCTTTCTGTGTGACACTCCACAGGTTATTATGTTGCCTTTCTTGAAAACATCATCAAGCTTGTACTACCATTCTATTCCACTGTTGGACCCCTGGGAAATTTTCTTTTGGGTGCAATTCTGATTCTGATTATGTGCTTTCTTCTGTTCTTCTGCGTTCTTGTGCTTGGAGGAAGCTGCTGGGGCAAGTTAACTTCTTGCAATGAGCATGATGGAGAAGGAATGTTGCATGGTTCTGTTAATCTACCTCTTCCGATTATGGTGGATCTCCTCTAGCTTGAGAGTGATAGTCTCTTCATAGAAAGTTTCAAACATGGCTTTCTACTGACTGTGACTAGGTTGACACAACCTTTTATAATCTTTTTTACCCCTAGTGTGTTGAATGTGACTTTGGGTGCACACTGCCCTTCTTTTGAGACTGTGTAGGATTGTTACGGGACAGGATTTTTTTGGTGTTGCCGAAAAGGAGGTGGCTCTTCTTCAATTAGGACTACCAGTTGTGGATTGCTTCGTGTTTTCTTTGAATAGGCATGTTTTGCTGTTTTTTTTCTCACGGTCAGTCATTTTAGTTCTCTATGTAAAGACTAACTCACCTGTTTTCTCTGTTTAGTGGGCATGATTTGGTTCTTTGATGAGTTCATGATAAGGGGCCTTGCACTCTATCTTTTTGACTGTATATTTTTTGGCCTTTTTATCATTTTAATGTTTGAGAGTTACTGGTTTAGTTAGTGGCTATGACATTTGTTTCATTATGTCTGACACGTCTATGCTTCTAACATAGACTTCTTCTATTTCTACAGCTTTTTTGTCTTATTGCATTGCCTGGTCCCTAGCAGGGCATAGTGGCCTAGATACAGATTATTGTTCTGCTGCATAGTTTTGTTTTTAAACCGGCATTCTTGTGAATGCTGGGCACATTTTTACCATGGCAAAACAGTTTATTTGGTACTGTCCAGCAGGGTTTCTGGCTGAGACATGGATTAGACCGTAACGTAGGATTTAGTTTCTTCCTTACCAGATATTACTATCTCTACCATGGCTGACACATTAATAAGTCCGTTTGGCAAAGTTTTTTATTGCATTAACTCCTCAGACCCACCTTGTGAGGAGTACTACTTTGGTACTGATTTGTGATGTGAGGAATCTGCAGGTAGAATTTTCCATCAAATAATAAGTTAGTTATCTTCAGTAACAATGCTTCTGATGGAAACTCTATCTACTTGTGGAATCCCCATTTACTCATCAATATCCCCATTTTTAGTAGCCTTACATGTTTAGCAAGGTTCCAGATTTTTTTTTCTGCACTGCATTCCTGCCAAATTCGTCAATCTCAACTCTGTCTCGAAGAGCATGAAAAAAAGGATGTTAACTAATGTTAGAGCACCAAGTAGCTCTGCGGCATCACATCTGGTGAGTCAGAGGAGTTGAGATGGAGCTGTGCTGCCACCATTGCTACCCTAAACGTCTGATCAAACGACCCGGGAAAAAAGCATGGTATTGCCCATGAGACATATTATTAATATCTAAGAACAAAACTGAATCTTACAGTATAGTATGTGTTGCAAGTTTTCCCCCAGTGACCATTGCTATGTCCAAATGTATAAGGAAACACTGGAATGTATTGGCAGCTAGAGGCTTCACATTGAAAACTCCTTTGTTTGCATACAAAAAAGGTAAAAACTTGCATGATCAATTTCCTCATGGTGATGTTGAATTTCCCCTCAAAGAATTCCTCAGATGTAGCACCTGCAATGTCATTTATGCCAGTGTCTGCCCATGCTACTTATTATACATTAGCCAAACCACTCAGAAAGCAAAGATCTTCATTTGTCGACATAGGAGTCGACTTTGATGTAAGGTTCTCACTGCATCATTAGTTCAACATTTCATTCAACAAGGCCATTCAGAAGACGATATCTGATGGCAGGTGATATTGGTTATTTCAACCCCAGAACAAGGAGGGAACCTGGAGCAATGGGTGAACAAAGATGAATTGAATTGGATCTTAAAGATTGAGACTTTGAAAACAGGCCTGAACGGCCAAGAATACTGGACTTTATTAACATAAAACTGAGTAGGGTCCTTTCATTCCTTCTGCTCAGTTCCTGCAAGATGTTCCTCTGTTGACTTTATGACTGGTCATTTTCAAACTTGATAAATATACAAGAAAAATTTCTTTGAGAAAGTCCTACTTTCACTGTCAAAAGCTCCTACGGATAATTCACACTAGCCTACATGCAGCTGACTTGTCAATGCTGCCTTTGATGAAGTGTGAAATACTTCTCTAAGAGCAGAGATATTAGCTTTGTATTTGCAGGATGGCTTGGATGAGCTATGTGACCCCGCTTCACCAAAGAAGGGAAGTTAGGGAGGTCCCGGGAACTTCACTAAGGGCCCAATTCACAAAGGTAAACTTAGACCAAAAGTCTTAGGGCCTGATTATGACCTAGGCAGTGTGGGAGTGGGCTGCCATGCCACTGCCCAGCTCCCACACCGCCAAATATCACTGCCTCCTGTCTGCCACATTAAGAGTTATTTCATGGTCTGGCAGGCGGGTGGCGTGGCAGTCCCATGGCATTGCAGTTTATTGGCTCCTATGTGGGACTAAGAACTTCACGGCAGCAGGACCAAGAATGCATGTCCCTGCATGGCATGGACTGATCAGTTCATGCCATGCAGGAACAGTGGTGCATGCACATGGGGGCGCAACATGTGGCCCCTGCATGCACCCCCACACACAGGGGCAACCTTTGTTTTCCCACTGCCAGCATTTTCATGGCGGGCTCATCGCCTTGAAAAGGCTGGCGGTGGAGAATCTCCTAATATGCTTGGCAGTGCTGCTGCGGCACCGCCAAGCATATTGCCTCCCCAGACAACCGTGCCAACACCAGGGATCACGGATCCCTGGCGGTTGCGGCGGTCCCATAGAGGTCCGACTGCTGCACTCCTAATATGGCAGTCGGACCACTGGTGCGGCAGTTGGGGACTGCCACCTCACCTCCACAGCAAGTTTGGTGGTCCTATGGACTGCCAAACTCATAATTAGGCCCTAAGTTTATGTCTTTCAGTATTCACATGGGTAAGTTACGAGTAGTATTTTTAAGTCCACCTCGGGCAGAGTTTCTGCACTCGGGCGGAATCTTGGCACTCGGAGAGGAATCTCCGCACTTGGGGCAGATCTCCATACCAGGTGTGGAGATTCCACCCCAGGTGCGGACATTCTGCCCAGAGTGCAGAGGTAAAGACATTACTCATAACTTACCTTTGTGAATATCAAAAAGTTAGACTTTTGGTCTAAACTTAGATAAAAAGTCTAACATTACCCTTGTGAATCAGGCCCTAAGTGGAAAAGGATTGGTGTAAGCTTAGAAGAGAGGGGTATTTTGATCCCAAGATACATTTTAGCCCTTACTGCACCAGGCTCAGTGTAGGGGGATGCTGTCCCCAGAACCAGTTTGGAGTAGTTGGGTGGCAGAAAACTGCTCATTACCCTAGACACACCCCCAGGTATGACACAAGAAGGGTACTGCCATGTTGGATTTTACTGAGAATGGTGTAGTGTGGGATAATTTGCAGTGACACAAACAGGATGTGCTGCAAAAGGTAGAAGCTTTACCCAAGGGAACATTTTACTCATTGGTCGTGGGGTGCCCAGGAGCTATCCCCACCCACTGTCTAGTGAATTCAATAAAATAGCATATTACCCCAAGCTTCACAGTACACTTTGTGGGAATCTGGCAGGCTGTATTCTGCAACATCTGAAGTTTGCTTAATGATCTCTGTTTAATGCCCAAATAAATGGCATTGCAATAAACAAGCCTAGATAGAACTAGAGAGTTGAGTCCTGATTTTTGCAACACTGGGGGAATAAAGTGTAACACCTTCCTCAACATTCTTATTATAAAAAAACATGATGATGTCAATGTGTTGATCTGATCCACAAATGACAACTCAGCATCAAAAACAACACCTACATTTCTCACTATAGAGACTGGCATAGGGAGAGAGCCAAGAGACTGAGGCCACCATGATTGCTTCCAAAAAGCAACATCTTTCCCAAAAAGTAGAACCTCTGCTTTTGGGAATTCAACTTTAGTCAGTTATCACTCATTCAGCTGTCAATAGCTATTATGCACCTATTGAACCAGTCAACTACCTCCTCCACGTTTCTAGAGATTGACACAACAATCTGAGTGTTATCAGCATAAGCTACTGTGGCAAAGACAAAGGAATCGATAAGCTTTGCTAAAGAAGCCACATAAATATTAAATAGTGTAGGGCTTTAGATGACTTCTGTGGGACCCCACAGGATAGGGTAAAAGATTTTAAATTAAACTCGCCAAGGGCCACCCTTTGCTCTCGACCTCCTAGAAAGGAGGAAATAAGATCCAAGGCTGAGCTGTTAATCCCAATATCTGCCAGCCGCTTCAAAATGACCCATGGCTCACCATGTTGAAGGCCACAGAAAGATCCAAAAGGACCGCCACAGCCTTCCTAGTGCTATCCATAATTATTCTGATCTCTTCTGAGACTGCGACCAAGGCAATCTCAGTACTATGACTTGACCTGAAGCCAAACTGTGCCTCATTCAAAATGTTAATTTTCTCTAGAAATTCTGACAAGGTTTTGGTAAGATGTTTCTCAATAACCTTTGCTGGGAAAAGTAACTGAGGGTTCACTGACTAAATATCGCCTTTGGAAATATCATGATACAAAAATATTGGGACATAAATATCAATGCCAAAAATATCATCATCCTATACGTATTACGGTAAATACAAAAATACCGCAAAAAATATAGTTGGCACTAATATCATTGTATAAAATACAGTTTTTTAAATATATATACATTTAAATAGTAAATATTAAATATATTGAAAATAATATTAATATAATAAAAAATATATATATTTTAATTTATTTAAACAAATATAGCAATTAAACTGATTTAAAACACATATGCATTAATATTATATATATATAGGGGAGAGGATGTAGCCTTACGACTGGAGTGGTCGACCTCGAAGCTGAGGAACCGGGTTTGAGTCTCCGCAACAAAGCTCAACATCCTGTGATTCTGGGCAAATCACTTAATCTCCCCGCGCCCAACAAAAATTAATGTGTCCGTCTGCAACGCAACTGGTGTTATTGTAAAGTGCTCTGATACCTGATATCTTCGGGTCTACTTCGTGCCATATAAAACTCTAGTTAAAATAATAATATTAATTTCTATTATCATTTATTAACTTTTTAAATTATATTTAAAAATATATATATGCCCAATAAAATTTCAAAAACATTAAAAAACAAAGCATTTTAATCACAAATACACAAGCAAACAACATAAAAATTTCAATTTATTAAAAATATTTTACACATTAAAAACATTAATAATTGCAAATATTATAATTTTAAATAAACAAAAACATAATGATATAAATTGAAACAATATAAAATAAACTATAAAATGTTACATTTAATACATATACTATTCCCACTACATTTTATACAAACGTACATAAATAATTCCACTGAGGAGGAATAAAATTTACTAGTCCCACTTAAGAAAACTGTAACATTACTCAGAGGTAAAATTTACTATTCCCACTCCAGTCAGTGCAACAGTAGGGTAATTGTTAAAGTGCAAAGGGGTAAAATGTACTATTCCCTCTTCAGTAAGTGCAACAGTAGGAAAAGTGTTGCATTGCGGAGGGGTAAAATTTACTATTCCCACTCCAGTCACTATCACAATAGAGAAAGTGTTAGATTGCAGAGGGATAAAACGTACTATTCCCACTCCAGTCAGTGCAACAGAATGGAAAGTGCGGTAAAATTTACTTTTCCCACTCCACTCATTGCAACAGTCGGATAAGTGTTGGATTGCAGAGGGGGGAAATTTACTATTCCCACTCCACTCAGTGCAACAGTAGGGAAAGTGTTGGATTGGGAAGGGGTAAAGGGCCAGATGTATGACCCTTTTTTGCGGCCGCAAACGGGAGAACCTCCCGTTTGCGGCCACAAAAAAGGGTAATAGCATGTACAAATGCTATTTTGTGAGTCCCTGACTCGCAAAATAGCATTTGCGACTCTTGCTCTTAGGAAGGGGTGTCCCTTCCTAATAGCGAGTCAACATGCTATGTACTAGTGTTTTGCGACCGCATTTGCGGCCGCAAAAACTCGCAGTTTACCACCTACTTCAAGTAGGTGGTAAACCACTCGCAAAGGGGAAGGGGTCCCCAGGGGACCCCTTCCCCTTTGTGAGTCTGTTGGAAAATATTTTTTGAGAGCAAGCAGTGGTCCCAGAGACCACTGCCTGCCCTTAAAAAATGAAACTGAAAAGTTTCATTTTCCTTTTTTAAATGCATCCTGTTTTCCTTTAAGGAAAACGGGCTTCATTTAAAAAAAAAAAAAGCTGCTTTATTAAAAAGCAGTCCCAGACATGGTGGTCTGCTGAGCCCAGCAGGCCACCATCCCTGGGAGGGCTGTCATTCCCAATGTGCTCGCAAATTGCGAGAGGCTCATTAATATTAATGAGCCTTGCAATTTGCGACCCCATTGGGAATCGCAAACAGTGTGAAATACACTGTTGTACATCGGAAATTGCGCCTCGCAAATAGTGAGTCGCAAAAGAGTCGCAATTTGCAATGCCCAATTTTCTTGGTCGTACAACTGGCCGAAAATTTACTATTCCCACTCCAGTGAGTGCAATGGTAGGGAAAGTGTTGGATTGCCTAGGGAGAAAATTTACTATTTGCACTGTACTCATTGCAACAGTAGTATAAGTGTTGGATTGCGGAGGGGTAAAATGTAACCCCGGGTGAAGACCTCCACTCAGCCCGTGCGGTGTGCGGAGATTTGCCTTCTCCACGTTCCGCGGAGAACGCGGAGAAGGAAAATCTCTGCACACTCTGCATCGGAGCGGAGTTGGCCAGCCCCCGCCTCCACTCCCCATCATAAAAAGTAATTAAACATTATTAAAAATACATTTGAAACCACTTACCTGGCATGCGGCGTCCCCGGGCTGCCCTCCTCTTGTTCTTCGCAGTCTTGCGAGAAATGCGCATGTGCGGGCACGCGCGCATGCGCAGTTCTCACAAGGATTAGCGAGACGGCGAAGAAGAGGAGGAGGCCAGCCCGGGGACGCCGCATGCCAGGTAAGTGGTTTTAAATTTATTTTTTAATAATGTTTAATTACTTTTTATAATGGGGGTGGGGGCGGGTGTGCGTAGCAGAGTGGAGCGGAGTTACACGGAGTTTGTTTTCAACTCCGTGGACCTCCGCATAGCCCCGCTACGCACACTACACCCGGGGTCAGTAAAATGTACTATTCCCACTCCAGTCAGTGCAACAGTAGGGAAAGTGTAGGATTGGGAAGGGGTAAAATTTACTATTTCCAATCCAGTCAAAGCAACAGTAGGGATGGATGCATTGTACCAATCTAGTCAATGCAACATCAGAAACAAACTAATTCACTTCAAAATAATAAAATAATTTTAAAAACATAATAAAAAATAAAAAATATAAATATGTAAAAAAAATATATAAATAGTTTTTTAATAAAAATTAAATACAGTAAATACTTATTACAATGCTAAATACATATCATACATTACTACACATATTATTATAATTTAAATACAAAACCATGGGCCTGATTACAATGGCAGACTGACTCCTGTCCGTCCGCCATTGTCCTGTGGATGGGGACGCCCGCCTATAAGGCAGCAGTCGCACAGGTGGGATTACAATGCAGCCGCCACCACGGTGGCCGCAAGTGCCATGTTTTCCATTGTGGCGGGTACTGTTAATGGAAAAAATGGAAGTTTTGTATTTCCCTGCACTATGTGGCAGGCACCATGCGGTGCCTGTCACAGGATGCAGGGAAATTTATGGGGGCACCATAGGTGTTCCCCAAGTGTAAACCCGAACTGCCCCTGCTCAAGGGGGGCCTGCAATGGGTGCCCAAAGTCCATCCCCGCCAGCCTTTCGATGGTGAGTGAACCGCAATGGAAAGGATGGCGGGGATGGACCATCCTAATCCCTACAGCGGTGCCTGGTAGGCACCGCCACCATTCTGGGGATGCGGAGCGGTCTGACAGTCAATCGGAATGATAGCAACTGTCGGAACAGTGGCGGTCGGGCTTTCCGCCCACCAGCACACCGCCCGCCATCAAAATCTGGCGGGCGGGAAATGGCCTCACAATGGCGGTGAATCTGCCACCGACAATCTGTTGGGTTCACCGCCATCGTAATGACCCCCTATATTATCAAAATATGAAAAACTAATAAATACCATATTATTTACATTTCAAAAACACAACAAAATTAACAAATACAATAATAAATTACATAATAAAGAAATAATAATTGTGTATTTTTAAATTTGTTATTACTAAAATAACTTTCAACCCTATACTTCAACTCTGGGGCCGATTCCGATTCGGGTCGGACAGCTCAAAAAGAGCCGTCCGGACGCTTACCGACCGACCGACTCGTCCCGGGAGCCGGTCAGTCCTGCCGATCAAGTACGATGCGTGCATGTGGCGAAAACTCGACCGACACGAACTCGCCAAATAAATACTCAATTCTCCCTACGACCCGGTCCCGTAAACGCAGAATCGACTCGCACGGGGGCTATGTCAGAGCTGTTTCCGGCCGGACAAGTACGATGCGCACTTCCTATGCGCCGAGCGAGTCGACACGTACGGCACGTCACAGCATCCGGAGAAGCTGCATGAAAGGAACGATTCGCGCCACAACACGATCCCCGGACACGAGGCGTACAAGCCTGCAACTGGGACGAAACGAACCAACGACCAGTGCAGACGAGACGGTGTCGACATGAATCCCATCGCACAGGTCATACCGATCCTCTACATCCATGGACTGATCCGGAACAGACGCCAACGACGGAGACGGTAAGAGACACCCCCAAACAAACAGCCGACACGTACCAGTAAACCTGTGACAAACACCCAGGCCCCCCTTGCCCATCACCCCCACCCATAGGGGGCCTCTTGCCTGTCACCACTCACACCCCCACCCATAGTGGGCCTCTTGGCTGGGACTACTCACACCCCCACCCATAGGGGGCCTCTTGCCTGTCACCACTCACACCCCCACCCATAGGGGGCCTCTTGGCTGGGACTACTCTCACCCCCACCCATAGGGGGCCTCTTGCCTGTCACCACTCACACCCCCACCCATAGTGGGCCTCTTGGCTGGGACTACTCACACCCCCACCCATAGGGGGCCTCTTGCCTGTCACCACTCACACCCCCACCCATAGGGGGCCTCTTGGCTGGGACTACTCTCACCGCACCCATAGGGGGCCTCTTGCCTGTCACCACTCACACCCCCACCCATAGTGGGCCTCTTGGCTGGGACTACTCACACCCCCACCCATAGGGGGCCTCTTGCCTGTCACCACTTCCACCCCCACCCATAGGGGGCCTCTTGCCTGGGACTACTCACACCCCCACCCATAGGGGGCCTCTTGGCTGGGACTACTCACACCCCCACCCATATGGGGCCTCTTGCCTGTCACCACCACCAATAGTGAACTGTGTGAGTACCACTACCAATGCCCACACACATAGGATGGGTGATGTGTAACACATACCCCATACCCCAACATAAGGACTACAAACCAAAGGATATCCACAACAACCTCATGACCACAACATGTAGTCTGTGTACAATACCCACCACAGTGAACATGACCATGTACACACAATGTAACTCACAACACGTGTCTGCAATACCATAGTGTGGCTAACACAAGCCAAGCCTCACATGAGCACTGCAGTAATGGCCTCAACACCCATCACTTGAGTGTACAAAGGTAACTGTGTGGTACTAAACAGCACCATATGTAGAGCACTGTGCCAATGGGGTCTCAACCCCCATCAGCACAGTGACATGAAAGGTAAGTGTGGGGATCACACATGCAGCATATGTAGAGCACTGTGCTAATGGGGTCTCAACCCCCATCAGCACAGTGACATGAAGGTAAGTGTGGGGATCACACATGCAGCATATGTAGAGCACTGTGCAAATGGGGTCTCAACCCCCATCAGCACAGTGACATGAGGGACTCCACTCCTGTGGAAGGAAAGCTGTGCCATATGTTGTCCATGCAGGCCACCAGCATGTCAGCAGTATACTTTGTCACACAGCTAACATATACCACACATTGGTGGCCCTGGTAACAGCAGCCTGGGCACGGGAGGGTCCCCTGAGTCAACTGCACAGTCAACACACATGTAGATGAAGTAGCACTGAGGACACAGATGAGTCCATCCACATAGATGCATACACTTGCATGTCCATTGGAGATGGCCACAGAGTCAGTGAAATGGCCCAATTGAACCATGCCAAGGCCAACAGGTGTGCATGTGTGTAAGACACTGATGAGACATTGCTAACAAAAGATAGATAACACATTTCCAAAGACCATAATCATGACCCCGTCAGATTGCTGCAAAGGATGACATGGATACACACCCCAACAGGACATACCCCCATGGCCCACATGGTCTCCAGCACAGTGACACTACATTTCCCAGCCATGGAATACACCATCTCTGGAGCAAGGGCATGTCAAGTATCAACAACATCATGTACATCTGAAGCAAAACCACTAGTGAACAAAAAGGAGCTTTTAATCAGCCGAGTTATTTGTGAAATGGAAAATCAAGAAGAAAAACATGAAGGCCTATGGCCAGTCCATAAACAGACCCAACAGGGTCAAGTGTCAAAATGCCACATTTGGCTTGCCTGCACTGCCAACGGAAGGGGACATACCCCTGGGAGGGGCATACATAGAGGCCAGCCAGGCACCGCAGGTACAGGATCATGGGTCTACAGAAACAGGCAGGGAAGGGCTGGTGGGTGCAGGAGCGGCAGCTGCAGCGGAGGAGTCTGACAGGGTGGGTGCCGGCACGACTGGGGGGCACAAGTCAGGAGCAGTGGGTGCCAGCACAACTGGGGGCACAAGTCAGGATCAGTGGGTGCCGGCACAACTGGGGGCACAAGTCAGGAGCAGTGGGTGCCGGCACAACTGCAGTGGGCAGGTCAGAGGGAGTGGAGACGGAACCCACTGCAGTGCCCAAGTCAGACCGGGAGGGCAGAGACTCCACTGCAGTGCCCATCCCCAGGGGAGCAGGAAGTGGATCCGGTGATGTGGGCAGGACGGAGGGGGAGGGCACGCCCTCCACAGCAGTGCCACACACAGGCTGAGTGGGGTGTTGGGTGCTGGAAGAGCAAGAGCAAGAGGCAGGGGGGGAAGGCCTGACCATCTTGGGGATGCGGTAGCGGTGGGTGGGTGAACCTGGGGCAGGGTGTGGTGGTGGGACCTGTGGAGTGGGAGCCTGGGGGATGGCGGGTGGAGACTGTCTGGTGGAGTGTTGGGCCGGTGGTGGGGTCTAGCTCTTCCGGGTGCGGGGGGACCTGCGGCGTGGGGTCTCAGCCTGCCTGCGGCTGGGGGAGGGTGTCTGGGGGCGAGGGACACCCCCCTCTGTGTGGCCGGACCCCCTCTTCCCCTTGTGTGCTGGTGTGGATGGATCAGTAGGGAAGAGTCCGAGGTCGACCAGGAAGAGCCTCTTTGCAGCTGGGGATGCAGTTGAGGCAGTGGAAGGGGCCGTGGAAGGGGCTGTGGAGGGTGAGGCATCGGAGGACTGCGGAGTGCCTGTGGATGCATGTGTGTGTGTGTCTGACCCATCCCCGGTGAGTGTATGTTCAGTCCCCTGAGTATGCGTGCGTGCATGTTTAGACTTTGGCTTGGGTGTGTGTGTAGTGCCTGGGTCTGTTGTGTGCAATGATGGTGCAGGTGTGTGTGTGAGTTGGACAGGTAGGGTGCTGGGAGTAGGGGATGGGGCAGGGGCAGGAGGGGGAGGGACTGCTGGAGGAGGGACACTGCTGCCGTCAGTGAGGAGGCCATGCCCTGACTGGTCCTCTGTAGGGCAGACATGGATGATGACATGCCCTCCATGTACGACACCAGCTGGTTCAACAGACCCGTGTGCACATGGAAGACACGCAGCATGGATGACTGCCCCACATGGATCTGCCGCAGCAGGTCGACAGACTCCTCACTCAGGGCAGCAGGGGACACAGGGGTAGGGGTGCGGTGCCTGACTGGAAGGAGACATGCCCATGAACACGGGCGCCTCCACGGACCTTAGATGTGGGAGCCATGGGGAGGGCAGTGATGGTGGGGGCGGGGACAACCTCAACAGGTGTTGGATGGTGGCTGCTGCCACCCGCCTCCACAAGGAAGTCCTCGTCACTGCTGCTGTGGTCCTCAGCTGCGGTGATGTTTGCCGAGGAGCCCACAGACTCACTCCCCTCGCCCTCCGTGCCACTGGGTCCCTCCGACTCCTCAAATTCCGACCCAGTCTGGCTCTCTGGCTCCCCTGGTCCGTGGAGCGGTCTCCCTCTGTGTCCGTGTCTGTATCTGCACAGGGAAAATAGAATGAAAACACATTAGTCATCTGCACTGACCACACACACCACAGAAAGTACAGCACATCAGTGGCCAAGTGCGGGCATCAATCAGTTGAACTTTGCTAGGAGTGCTCACACAGATTTGCATAGGCCAATGGTTAGTCTGAGAGTCGAGCATGGCATTCACATCCCTCCTGCCCTTGCACCCATCTGTCTTGCGCATGTAGGATCCCTACACCCCACTGCAGACACATGCACCACCTACCCATTACTTGACAAGACCTGAAAATACGTAGTGGTCTGTCAACATGCACACATCACATCTGCTGACAATGGACCTGTACAATTGCCTGGACGTAGGGATGGCCAGTGTTGCATCTGAGAGGCTGGGGCTGAGTACATGCACCAGACATCCTGATCCCCGCAAGTCCTGCATACCTTGGCACAATGGAGTGCATGTTGCACATGACACACTCCTGCTGGATCACCCCTAGGTAGTGTAGTCCCATGGCTCAGCCATGCCTGTGAGATCATACATCACAGTCTCCAGTCACAGGGGGCAGGGCAGCCCTACAACAACTGTCACCAATGTGTCACATTCCCAGGACATGGGGACTGCAAACTCTGTAGCTGACAACTACACATGACCATCCACAGTAACAACATCGTCTGGATTCTGATGTGCCCACCCCAGACCCATTGGACGCATGAGAGACATGGGACAGGGCACTCTGAAGCTGAGCAACTCGCACTCTGCTGTGAATGACACCCAGCTGCTGGAACTACCCAGTTGCAAGCACCATTGTGCACGGTCAAGTCATCACATCCATACATGTCACAGAGGTATTGACTCACATGGGTACATCTCAGATTGCATGCTGACCCCAAACCCATGTACACACCAGTGGGCCTGACAACGGTGCCACAGCACAAGACACAGGGGCAGACACCTGAGGGAACTGGTCACCTGGCACAAAGTGCCAACCGAGACACGGGAGTGGGAGTACAGACTGTAGCATGCCCTGGACTAGCCATGACTGTCCTGCTCCACGTGGAACAGGTGATAGCCATGGACAGTAGGCAGGTGGCTGTGCATGTGTGACACACTTGAGGTACATGCTCCAGAGGCCCCAACAGTTTACCCAACCAGCAGCATGGGTGTGTGCCGAATGCCCCAGGCACATGTGGTGAGCCCGAGCTGTCAATTGGCCACATGACAGGAGTACATGCAGATAAATACCAGGACCCTGGCATGTACTGTACAATGGTCCCACCCTTGAAGCACAACACTGAGTCCCCTGAAGAAATGCTGGCCCACATCCCATGCACCTTCACATGTAAGGGCACAGTTTCCACGTGACACTATGCCCAGACAGAAAAAGCAACACCTGGCAAACAGATGAGAAGGGGGCAAGTCACCAGAGAGGGACATGGGTCCTGGATCAACTGAACAATGTACTGTTGAGGTGTTACCAGGCCAGAGGGGGCACATAGCATGTCAGACACAGCACACAGTGCAGTCATGTACTCACCCCCTCCTTGCTGCTGTCTGGCCTTCAGCTGCCCATCCAGGTCCGGGAAGACCACCGCCAGGATCCGGAGCATGTGGGGGGTCAGGGTCCGGTGTCCGCCCCTCCTGCGTGGAGGCGACAGCTTCAGCTGGACCCGTGCGATCCTCCGGGTCCAGCACTGAAGGTCCTGCCACCTCTTCTGGCAGTTTCAGATCCTGCGCCTGTAGACCCCCATGGATCTCACCGCCCAGACGATGCTCCTCCAGATCTCATGCTTCTTATGGGCAGCAACCTGTGAGGATGACAAAGTGCAGAGGACATTACTACACTGGCAACATATTAGTGCAACACACAGGCAGTCACACATGTGGGCATCAGCAAGGCTAATGAGGTACACAGGTGGTGCAACTATGGTTGAGGGACCGGTGTCCAGCACTCACAACTTTGAGACATGGCCTGGGAAGGGAACCTAGTGACAATCCACCTTGCACTGCACTGCAACTGTGCAGTACATGTGGGTGCCCCATTTGTGGCAAGAGCAGTAGTCAATGGGCAACCAAGCCACTGGTGTACACACTAATGCTGCTGCTGGTCAGACCAGTAGCACAATTAGCAAAGCAGTGGACAGCACACTCACCTGCTCCCCTGGTTTCCCATAGAGCTTGGTGTACTGCGGCAGGAGCCCGTCCAGCAGGGCCTGGTTCTCCTCCTCACTGAAGGCTGGGGCCCTCTCCACAGTACGTGCCATCATTGAAGCCAGAGGAAGCAGAGACAGCAGCAGTGATGATCTTGATGTGCTCCAGTAGCATGTGGTGCAGGCAAGTGGGTTCTCTGGGGGCCAGGCAGCCTTATATCTGTGCTGTGGAGGCATGTCTGCCCTGGGGTACAAAGGGATAGGTCCAAAAGCTTGCATCCTATGAATTTGGCCAATCCATGGGATAGCACGACTCGTACACGCCTTCAGCATCATTTAAAACATCACCTCCATGACACACTGGCAATTGCAACAATGTTGTACGACTCCAACTGAATTTCCTGCACACGCCTCGTTCAAATTTCAAATCCGCGTCCATCACCATGACAGCTCATGGCCAACGAGGGTGCAGGGCCCGGCAAATGACTGTACTACGCGGATTTTGAATGGCAACACACACCCGTCTCCATCAGATTCAATGGGCAAGACGTGCGCGCGGCTCGGTCCATACACGACCGACGCGTCACACGCGTCCGTCGCCATTGTAATGTATGGCCCAGACATGCGCGCGGCTCGGTCCATACACGACCGACGCGTCACACGCGTCCGTCGCCATTGTAATGTATGGCCCAGACATGTGCGCGGCTCGGTCCATACACGACCGACGCGTCACACGCGTCCGTCGCCATTGTAATGTATGGCCCAGACATGGGCGCGGCTCGTTCCATACACGACCGACGCGTCACACGCGTCCGTCGCCATTGTAATGTATGGCCCAGACGTGCGCACGGCTCGGTCCAAACAAGTTATTTGGGTTTTGGGGACATTGAACGTGTCGGTCAGCCTTGCTGTCAATTCCTGACAGATGCCATCCTCTGTCACTAGCTAGCTATGGGGCACACCAATGGCACCACTGCCTGTGCCACAGTGTGTCCCCAGTCATGTATGGCTGCCTCTTATGTGTGTGTCTGGGGGCACAGGATGTGTTTGGTTGTGTGCCACTTGTTGACAAGCACTCCCAGGCTGGACCCGGATGTGGGTGGACACATACATGTGTGGTGTGCCCATTGCCACAGGGGGGTGCAGCAATGCAGTACAGGACATTGGCAATGGACACAGTCCCAGCCAGGATGTGCGTGTGTTTCGTGTCACATGTACCCTGTCTCATCAGTGTTAGTAGCTTCAAAGCAGGGTGAACCAGTGTCGACATTGTGATGTCCATACACTATCTGTGTGCATGTGGTGTGATCTGTCAGTGATCCAATGTGAGCTGATCCACACATCACATTGGTTTGTACATGCACAGTGTTGTTGTGTGGGGGTGGCACAGACACCTACATATGTCCTCTTGTGGCGACAGGGCACATGGACTGTGGCTAACATGCTTGTTGTGTGTAATGTCAACGATACGTCACATCATGCCTGTGTAACTGTCAGTCAGGGAGCTGTGATGTGGAGAAAATATCTGTCCTCACTAGTCACTGTGGGCTTTGTGTGGTAGGTGGCAACAGGGCAGATGTACTGTGCTAGGGCCCATTGCTTTGTCATGGCACAACAGGGGCCCTGTCATGTGCACATCTTGGGCTTCAATGTGCGTTGATGCCATGTATGGGACATTAGTGTCTGCAACCTGTGGCAACCACCTCAGCTCATTGTGTTATGTGTTTGTTTATGATGGGCTGTGTTGCTGTGGCTTTGTGACATTGCTGGAGGGTGTGCCTTCATCCTTTGTTTCTGTCTGTACTGCAGGGCCCCAAATGTACCTAGGCCATTCCCGGACCTGGCAACGATGGTGGAACGTGAGTCCATTAGAAAGTACCGTTTCACCAGGGCAGTGATTGAGGAGTTGGCAGGGCAGTTGGGCCCACACCTGCAACCTGGCCGGCCATACCCGACGGCACTGACCCACAAGGTGAAGGTGATGGCAGCCCTTCATTTCTTTGCGACGGGTACCTTCCAGTACACTGTGTCTTCTGGTGGAGGGATGTCACAGACAATGTTCAGTCGGGTGCTTCGGGATGTGTTGGAGGCCATGTTACATTTCCTGGACCTGTACATCTATTTCCCCACACCCCAACGACTTACAGACATAAAGGGTGACTTCTATGCCCTGGGGAGGATGCCAAATGTCATTGGCTCCATTGACGGGACACATGTGGCTTTGGTGCCACCACAGGCACATGAGCTGCCATACAGGAACTGCAAGCATTTCCACTCCATCAATGCTCTGGTGGTTTGTTTGGCGGACATGACAATCTCCCATGTGTGTGCCCGTTTCCCTGGGTCTGCGCATGATGCCTATGTGATGAGGAGTAGTCGTGTCCCTAGACTGATGTCACGGATGCAGAATCTACGTGCCTGGCTTGTTGGTGTGTACTGACTTTTCCTCACTGTGTGTGCCTGCCAATTGTTTGCTACCTATTTTTCTCCAACTCCTCTAATGTGCATGTGTCTGTATGTAGGTGACTCTGGATATCCCAACATGCCATGGTTGCTGACACCCCTGAGGAACCCTGTGACACCAGCCGAGATGCGCTACAACCAGGCACATGGTCGTACCAGGAGGGTGATAGAGCGGACATTTGGACTCCTGAAGAGCCGCTTCAGGTGTTTAGACAAGACAGGAGGTGCCCTCCCGTATGCCCCTGCTAAGGTGTGCCGGATCATCATCGTAGCATGCATGCTGCACAATCTGGCAGTGCGAAGGGAGTTGGTCCTCATCCAGGATGACAATGACCAACACCCGCCACCTGTGGAGGATCCTGGCCTGGGCCAGGATGCCAGTAGCGATGATGAGGCTGCGGAGGATGTCCGCACACAGCTCATCAACAACTTCTTCTCCTGAATGTGAGTATACAGTGATGTGTTGTAAATGTGTTGTGTGTGCATGTTTTGTGTGTGTGGTGCACCTTGCGTGTGGCTGTGTGCTACTTGTGTGGATGCCTGCAGCGATGTGTCCATCCAGTTTACCTGTACTCCCCACCAGTTGTGTGATGATTAGTATTTTGGGGTGGTGTAGTCTGTGATTTGTGTTTGCCATGTGTGTTGCAGTTGTATGGCGTCATGCAGTGTTAACAATTGTGTTTCTGTCTGTCCTTCACAGGGTACTGTGGCTGTTGTTTGGTGTACAGAGACCCCTGATGCCCATGCTCCACTGCCAGGATGGAGTCGTTAGTGTCCCGACGAGTGATGTGCCAGGCACCCCAGGACTTCCGTAGTTATCCACTTGGTGACCGTGTGCCCACTGTCAGGTGTTGCTAGCTTGCATGTGTGTAATAAGGGACATGTGGCAATTGCCTGACAATAAACTGTGCTGCACCTTCTGATGTGTGTTGCTTGTGCCTACACATCAGACTGACATTGACGTACTGCACTTGTGGGCCTGTCACCACTGACTCAGGTTGGGTGTGTAGTTTGTGCATACCACAGGCTTGCTTGTCAACATTGATGTTGGCAATGAATTGGTTGGACGTGGTGAGCATGTGTAAAGTAGACCTGGTGGTGTGTCTCCCACATATGTGGCACATTGGCCTGACTGACATGACAGTGTACTCATCACAGTACAGGTTTGCATGCACAGTGTTCTTCAGCACATCCAGATGTACATGCCACTGGCAACCTCTCAATCACCACAGAGTCACGTCTTGTGTTTAGGTGAATTTATTAGCACATAAGTGGGGATGGTGCTCAGGATTGGGAGTGTTGTCAGTTGGCTTTAGAATCCAAAGTTCACAGATAACAAGTTAGGAGTGTTGGTAGATGAAATGTCTAGAGTACAGTCCACAGTCGTTAAGCACATTGTTCCAACTCAGACCCTCCATGTCATGTGGGGAGTACGATGTCGTACAACAAGGTGAACGGTTTGCACACAAAGGTCACTGTCCAGAACAGGTGTTGGTTTCCTGGGGGATGTGCATGGGCATCTTCGTCTCACTTGTTCCTCACCGGACGACCCCTCTTCTTCGTCTCAGGGGAGCCTCACCTGCAGGCTGCTGCCGTGCACGGGGCCTCCACCAGACCCCCTCACTCCCTGTGGCAGTGGCAGATGTTGTTGCCCGAGATGTAGTCGTCGCACAGGGAGGTGGGCTCAAGTTGGTGCTGATCTGGCGGAGGCAGGTCAACATATCCCGGTGCACCACTGCTATATCTTCCATGGTATCCCACTTGGACTCCATATTTGACAGGTGTGTTTCAACACGGGACATGTGGGAGTCCAAGCGGGCATGGTGGGCAGCCTGCTGTTCTTTGATGTCCGTGAGGATCCCCACTACCTGGCTGAACCCTCCGGTGCTCTCCTGGTACGCATCCATGATGCGTTCCAGGTGGGTGTCATCCTGCAGCCCCGCACCCTCAGTGGAGCCTCTGCTCGGCCTCCCACCCCTCCCACCACCCCTCGCCACATGGCCAGCACCTGTGGTGTCCCGCACAGGTGTCACAGGGGGACCTTGGATGTTGTTGTTGTTGTCAGGTGCCCTGCTGCCCTGTGACCCTGTGCCGTCTGATGGTTCGGTAGGTCTGTCCGTGTTGGCAGGGGTGGCTTGCGGTGTATCAGCAGTTGCAGGGGTGGTTGCAAGGGGGGCAGGTGAATGTTGCCGAGGGGCTGCATGAGGGCCGAGACCGGTGGGGCCAGCTTGGGTGTCATCCGACGAGCAGTGAGACTGTGCGCCACCGGAGCCAGGTGGGTCCACCGGAGCCTGGGACTGGGACTCTTCCTCGTCTGTGGTTGAGTCCACATCTGCCCCTGTGTTTGGAAGGAAGACACAATGTTAGTGATGTATTCATGGACATCAATGGTTCATACACATGACATTGGCCACTGTGGTTGGTGTTGCATGCCTGTCCATTGCATCATCCTACTTTGTCACTGACGGAGATTTCCATTAGTGTGGTGCATTCACCTGACACCCTGAGGCACTTTGGTTGTCATGTCTAGCTGTCTGCCTGCCTGGCATCTTAATTGCACGCTGGACTGTACTGTGCCATTCCTACACTGGTGCTGACACATGCCTGACACAGGTGTTTCATCCCTGTCAACATTTGTGCTTTGACGCTGGCATCCTTGCAAAAGCACCTAGTTTGGGATCTCTGTTTGGGGCATGTGTAATGCCAGTTTGTGTCAGTCAATGTGCATCACATTAGTGTGTCTGCACAACCTGGTCACAGTCCAGCATGCCCGGGTTGTCCTGATGTTCTCTTCTGTGTTGTCTGTGTCCCCAGTACACATCCCATTTCACACAGGTGATGGTGTCACTGTTGCTAATGGAGTTGTGTCTGAGTTTTGTAGTTGCACACATGCTTTGTGATGTCAATGTCCTCCATGGTGGTATGGACTGTTCGCTGCGGCTGTCTTTCTTTACTAGAGT
The DNA here is from genome assembly GCA_963921515.1 of Calotriton arnoldi. Classification (NCBI taxonomy): domain Eukaryota; kingdom Metazoa; phylum Chordata; class Amphibia; order Caudata; family Salamandridae; genus Calotriton; species Calotriton arnoldi. The sequence goes on from CAWUFW010001538.1 coordinate 1,712,376, forward strand.
CGTGACCAGAGGTGTGTGTTCGGTTGCTTCAGCTGTGAGTTGCATGCCTGCTCCAGTGCAGCCCATGTTAGTCCTTGTGTCCACAGTGTCCATGTCAGTGAGTGCTGTGTGGTGTGGATGATGCCTACAATACTGGACAATGTCTGCGTATCATGTGGCTGACAACGGGGGTTTGAGTGTATGTCAGCATGCTACAGTGTGAGGGATGTTGGTGGGTCCATTGTAGTCAGTCAGGTGTCCCCTGTCACTGCTGTGTATGTGAGTTGCTGTGTGTTTGGATCTCTGTGGTATGTCTGCATTTCTGCACTTGTCAACTACAATCCGCGCCTACCCGTCCAGGCCAGAGGGGGTCCCTGGGACACTGCATCCCCGGAAGTTGGGTGCAAAGGTACATTTGCAATAGCTGGCAGTGTGACTGTGATTGGGTTGGTCGATGCGTGTGTGTGACTAGCAGCCTACTCATACATTGTATCCATGTGTCAGCCATCTTGCCCTGCTCTTTGGTTTGGCAGTGAGTGTTCCCAGGGCTGCTGTTAGTTTTTGCTGGAAAGATGTGATTTGCAGCTGCCTCAATGGTTTTCAGTGTCATTGCAGTACCTCCTCCTCCCCCAGGGGCCAGGCAATTCACACAGAGACATGCTTCAATGTCGGTGAGTGTGGGTTGATGTTGAGGTTGTGAGTCAGTGGTGTAGTGGTGGTTGTACACAAGTAGCAACAGTCCCTGTACGTCACACAGCAGTAGCCAGTATGGTGGGTCTTGGGTGTTGTTTGCATGAAGTGTGGGTAAATGCCTTGTCCCAGGTGAGTTGTGTGGAGTTTGTGTTGAGGGGTGTGTGACAGCACATGGTGGTGGGCATGGTCAGAGCTGGCAGTGCTTCTCCCTCCATGGCTAGATGGGCCACTATTGTGTATGCTTCCCTTGCAGGGAGTGGCAGTTGACTTTCAGGATGTCAGGCATCAGGGTCCTGCATTTGGTATGTGCACATAGCCCATCAGGGCCTTGTGCTCCCCACAGCAGGACCCAGTGTCAGCCATCTTGAGGGTACATTTCCACTGCCTGTGAGGTGCGCATGGTTAGAAGTGGTGTTGTTGGTCCATTTGTGAGGGGGACTATTGGCTGTGACTACAACTCCCATCATGATTTTGGCTACACTGACTTCCCCAACATCCCCGAGCTTCCTTCCTGTGGGTCAGGTTCCCTGTGAGGTGGTGTGACAGTGGTGGCAGACTGTGTGGCAGTGTCTGTTGGGGTTTTGTGGCACTGAGTTGCTCTGATTTTTGCTAGGTTTGTACATGTGATGACATAGTTCAATGTTGGTATGGGATAGCAGGTGTTGTGTTGCTGTGCCAGGCATATGGCTGTAGGGATGACTTTGTTTGTGTTACTGTGGCTTTGTTGACAGAAGTTGTTTTGCCTGTCCCCTTGACGGTGACATGTGTACATGGCCCCACAATCTTGAGTCTCTTATTTGTGTACTCACCAGGCTCTGGGATGTCAGTCAGACCATGTATGCTCTCCGGTGGTAAGATGGCCTGCACCTTCTCCTCCCAGGACCGGAAGTAAACAGGTTTGGCAGGAGGGCCGCTGCCGGTGTGCTTGCTGAGCCGATGGTCCTTCTCCAGCAGCTTCTTGACCCTCCTGCGCACGTCATACCACCTGTTCTGGCAGTCGTCCTTTGTACGCAAACAAGGTGCTTGTGCGTTCACCTTGTTGACGATTCTCTCCCACATCTTGGCCTTCTGGGACATGGGGGTCTTCTGTACCAATGTGCCAAACAAATGTGGCTCTACTCTGATGATTTCATCTACCAACACTGTCAACTCACTATCTGTGAACTTTGGATTCTTCTTGGGGGGCATGGTGGTGGGGGTCGTGGTGTCGAGGGTGGTGGGTTGGTGGTGGTGGTGGTGGTAGTGGTGAGGGGGGGTGGATGTGGGAGTTGGGGTAGTGGTGTTGGGGGTGGTGGTGGTGGTGGTGGTAGTGGTGAGGGGGTGGATGGGGGAGTTGTGGTTGTGGTGTTGGGGTAGTGGGGGGTGGTGTTGGTGGTGAGGGTGGGGTGGATGGGGGGTTTGGGGTCGTGGTGGGGTGGTGGTGGTGGTGATTGGTGTGTGTGTGTGTGAGGGTGCAAGTGAGGTTTGTGGGTGTGGGTGTGTGAATGCTGTTGGTGAGATGGCAATGGTGTGTGTCAGCAGAGTTGTGTGTGTGGAGGTTCTCAGGAAATGGCAATGGCTCATGGGAGTGATTGGTGGCCTTTAAATATGTTGAGTTGTGGGTGTGTCTCTCTTAATTGATTATAATTTTTTATATATTTCCGTTGTCAGTGCTTGTTTGGTCCTTTTTTGTGTTTGGTCAGCTGTTGTTTGTGTGTGTGTACGAGATGTTCTTCTGACCGTGCCGGACGCTGCTGGTGAGTCGTACAGGCTTCTCCGAGCCTTTCACGCTGTTGTTATGCTGTGTTGTGTATGTCGTGTGCGACTCGGTCAATGGGCGTTCGACTCGGTCGTGGGCGTTCGTTTCGCTCGCGGGAGTTCGAGTCGGTCGCGGGCGGAGTCCGTTGGTTTGAGTGTTTGTATCGTGTGCGTGTCGGTCGTGCGGCTTGTGCTCCATGCGAGTCGTTCGTGTTTCCCGCGTATGGCATCGTACTTTGCAACTCGTACGTCACGGGTACGTGTCGCTCGGCTCCGTTCCGGGTACGTGTCGGACGGTACTGCTCGAGGGCTTTTTCCGGCCAGAAGCCATTTTTCCGTACGGCTCGGTCGTCCGGTTCATATTCGGGTGAGTCGGTTGGAATTCACAGGCTTTCCATCGTACTGCGCGGGTCGTACGGCGGCGAGACGTGTCGGTCGGTACTTTATCCCGCGACGTGTCGGTCGGTTCACTTTACAAACGGAATCGGAATCGACCCCTAAGTATACAACACATACCTAAACATCTTCATTAATATAATATTATGTACACATGTTACATAATTAAATATTAGTTAAAATATTCATAATAATTATTTATTCTTGAAATAATTATAGTTAATTACCACCCCACCATCTATCCATAAAAATGAAACAACCCACACCAATTATATAAATTTACAAATTATTATTTCCATCATTTTCATAAATAAATATCAAGTAAACAATTCTTATTAATATTTAACTAATAATAAATAAATAATAGTTAAATAACTTCCTACCATTTTCTCCCACAAATTCAACAACTCACGCCTAATGTATAATGTAAAAAATATTTTATTTACATATTTAACATATTTATTTAACATTTCTATAAATATTACTAACTTAATAATTCTTTATTTCGGCACATGGCCATAAAAGATTAAATAGACATACTGCAATAAAAAAGAAGAAGAAAATGATTTGCAAAGAACTCCAACTCATAGATGAATCTAGCCAACTTTTGACAAGGTGCCTTGATATATCATTCTATACTATCTAACAAACACATATAAATGAAACGCGAGATACAAATTAAAATCACTTTAACCTTAAAAGCATACTAAAAAACTACACCCACTATTGTACACCGCCTGCCTGCCATTTCCCCCGCCAAATCACGATGGCGGTGGGGACACCGGCGGACGGAAAGACCATCCGCCGGTTTTCCGCCGGTCGTACGGGCGACCGGGCGGAAAGGTAGCAAATATGGTGGCGGTGCCTACAAGACACCGAAATCCATATTATGATGGGCGGCGGTGCAGGGCTTTCCATGGCAGAGACTCCGCCATGGAAAGCCAGGCAGATTCCACTTTCAGGGCTCCCAAGATGTTGGGGGGGTGGGGGTGCACATGGGGGGTACCTATGGTACCCCCCTGCATATGCATGCACAAGGTGGCAGGCACTGCGCGGTGCCTGTCACGTTGTGCATGCAAATGCGCAACATGCCTTTTTTACATTGCGGTGGGTGCTGCTGACAGCACCGCCTGCCGCAATGTAAGAAATGCGGGATGCGCCCGCCAGTGTGGCAGGCGCATCCTAATTCGAATCGCGGGACCGCCGCACATGTGGTGGGCGGTCCCTTTTTCCGTTGCGATTCCGCCCGCCATCGTAATGGACCCCTTAGTGAATGTTTCTACCTATACCTCCTCATATGCATCAACAGTTGAGAGACAGAGAACACTCTACATTGACTGATGTTGCTACTTAAAATTCTAGCTGCAGTCCTATAATTTCTTATCCCCAGGTTGCGACAGACAGGTTAAACCAACTTCTTTCTGATTGCATGATAACGAAGGCAAAAGAAAATAACATGCTCAACCGTCTCGTTAACCAAGGGGCAAAAAAAACAGGAGTTATACCCAACACTGGGCTAATGGTTCCATTTGGAAGTAAAGACTAGTATGAAAAAAATCCCTAAACAAAATTTAATTTATAGGGTCTTTGCCAGTGGAGGTTTGATCTCATCCAAATATGCTTCCATACAATAATCCGCTTCAAATTCTAGAAAAGTGTCAGTAAACAATATTTCCCTTGAGGAGCACAGTCCCTGCTTATCTATATGTCACTATTAGGCACATTTTAGTTCCGATTTGGGGATTGACCCAGCATCAGCAGGGGAAGACCACAAATTGCAGTACCCAATGTGACCCAAATAGACTTCCATCGACCGCAGCCACAGAATCTTATAAGTCCCATGTTGCCTCATAGCATCTACTAGGGCCATACAAAACTGTAGTGACCTAAGCCCAACAACATCATTAAGCCATCCAAGGCCATAATCCAGCCGTAACAGGATAAAAGGGGTACTCACTGGTAGACCACACAGATTCCTAGGAAATCGGTGTTCAATTGATACTAGAGGGCAGGAGTCCTGAAAACCCCATAGTTCTCCGCCATACAGGGTAGCCCCCAAAGCCTGACTTTTGTAGATCTCAAGGACAGGAGTCACTTGCCGAAAAAGGAGGAGCCACAGTGTGCCCTCAAGATAATATTATAAATTACCTTTATTTTTTGAATTAGTATAAATAATTTCCTTCACACCCTTTACACATACAAAAACAACAGCACACACACAAAAACAATAAAAACATTTAATATATGTCACAATTTACATAAATATAATTTAAATAATTAATATATTTTAAAATGTAATTATTAACAAAAGTATAATTATTAAATAAGTCTATTACTTCCCACCCCATATCCCTACAAAACACACTACTCACACCTAAAACTTAATATAAAAAAACTAATTATACAAAGAACATAATTATCAATTAAATAATTACTATTATTTACAAATTAATAATTAATTGAATACAAATAATGTACTTTCCATCCTATAGCCCTACAAAACACACAACCCACACCTAAAACTAGATAACAAATTAAAACTATACAATTAACATAATTAATTATCATGCAAATAATTATTATGAATTAACAATTAATAATTAATTAATTATAATTCATTTATTTCCCACCCTACACCCCTACGAAAAACACAACTTGCACCTAAAACTTAATTAAAATAAACAAATAACTATACAATTAACATTTTTAATTATCAATTAAATAATTAAATTTAATTACATTTCAATTAACATTTATTCATAATTAATTTACTTCCCACCCTATACCACTACCAAACGCATTACCCGCACCTAAAACTTAAGTAAAAAAATAATACGATTAACATAATTAATTATCAATTAAATTAATAATATTATTTTAAAATTCATTAATTATAATTAATTAACATGCCACCCTATAACCCTACAAAACACAACCCACACCTAAAACTTAATTAAAAAAAATAATAATTATAAAATTAACATAACTAATAATCAATTAACTAAAACATATGAATTAAAAATTAAATATTAAATCATTATAATTGAATGACTTTCCATCCTGTACCCTTATAAGCCCCACAACCCACTACGGTACTTAAAATAAAAATTAAATGATAACATTAAATTTCAAACAAGCTACTAACAATTAAATAACAATATTAAAAAAATATTAACAATATTTATACATACACTTTAAAACATATACAATAAAAATACATAATAAAATACATTAAAATAATAAAAATGATAATATTAACAATTATATTTTAGTAAACTATATTAATGCTTTTGATATTTTTATAAACTATATTAGTGTTTTCGATATTTTTATAAACTATATTAATGACTTAGATATTTTTAACATCTATGGGGCCCATTACGATACCCGGCGTAAATAAATCCGCCAGGCATGGAAGCGGCAAAAATCCGCCCGTACACACCGCCTGAACACCGACCACGCCATTACGATTTCACAAACCGAAAACCGCCATCGGCGGAAAAGCACACAAAATACCGCCCGCCAACGTCCGAGTCGGAGTCAAACCGCCCGCCACGGACGGAAACACGCACAACAACACAAAACCGCCCGCCCTCACGGCCGACACACCGCACGTGACATTACGATCGCACCGACATGAGCGCGGAAAAACCACAAATATACCGCCCGCCAGCGCAAACAACGCCGATGAGAATCGACACGGCAGAAGCCATGGCGCCAACGTACCTGCACAGAAACCATCCGCACACAAAACCAATAGCACACAACATGGCCAACAAGTCCACACAGCAAGGCACGCACAAATACACAAGCACAGTACACATCCCGAAAACACCCCCCGGACAAACAAAAAATACAAAGGCCAGAACCCCAGACACAACACACCTGAAAACAACAGACCATGAGGACACACCCACATAGGTGAGTACAAAAGCAGCACTCCCACAGACCACAACCCCTTGCTACATTGCAAACCAGAGAGGAGAGGAGAGGACACAGTGACACAGCAAGGACAGCAGCACACCACAGAAACGCACACATCACAACCACCACCACCACCACCACCACCACCAAACACCACCACCACCACCACCACCACCACCAAACACCGGCACCACAAACCCCCTGCACATTACACAACACACACCGCACCAGCACCACAAACACCATGGCACCACAAAGAATGCCCAAGTTCACGCCCATGGAGCTGACGGTCATGGTCGACGAGATCATCAAGGTGTACCCACAAATCTATGGGAACATGGTCCAGCACACACCACTAGCCACCAGAAACAGAATGTGGAACCGGATCGTAGACCAGGTCAATGCAGTCGGGACCCTGCCCAGGAACAGAGTCGAAATTAACAAACGTTGGAATGACGTAAAGAGCCTGGTCAAGAAGAAGGAGGGCAAAAACAGAGAGCTGGCTGCCGTCACTGGCGGAGGGAATCCCGCGCTCTTTAAGACCTTCAAAGCGTGGGAGGAGAAGGTGCGAGTCATAATACATCCGGAGATCCTCGCCGGATTAGCAGGGGAGTGGAGGCTGGTAAGTACAAACTAATGTATACCAGCACACCGCTATGTACTCACATGCGCAACTACCATGCCACAGCTCCCAGGGACAAACACCCCCATGTCCAGCACACAATACACAACACATCACACACACATGCAACAGACACTACCACACACAGCCCAAACCGAACAACTGTAAGATGCGTGGGGACATGTGTACACTAAGCCAGCCACGTAACCACCAACAGGTCCCCAAATATGCCAGAAGCGCCACAACGAGCACCCACCACACCCATGTGTCCGCCACAGCTGCACTAACCGACAAGTAACAGGTAAGTGGCAGGAACACAAAGTGCAGTGGGTGGGACGGTGGACAGCCCAAGTACAACACACACCAGGCCCCAGTCCCACAGCACAGCAAGGAGGAGCATCCCCACACCCCACAGCCACGTGTCAGCCACCGCAGTGCACAACGACAGCCGAAAGGCAGACATCACGGTCCACAGCAATCGGTGTCAGTGGGTGTCCAGCCACCCCACGACCCACAACACCCCCCACCCCCACAGACCTGCAACATGGAGCACCCCCGCTTAGAGCCATGTGGCATCCAGTACAGTGAACGCACGAACAACTTGCAAGTGGGAAACTGGACAGGGCTGGATTACTGGAGGCATGAGGACCATAACACGACCAACACATGGGACATGTCACGTAGCAGACGAACACGCAGCACCGCCCACCGTCACGAACAAGTGAACAATGTGCACACTTACATGAACAACAGACTCACACCCCACATGACCCATCACAGACATAGCAACACCCAAGGAGCCACGTCTGCATGCACAAGCCACACTGAATATAGTCCCACACGGCAGCCACTGTGCAACTCATCACACACAACCGAAACACCATTGAAGTCCTGTCCATGTAGCCCCTACTGCCTGTCAACCACACACCCCACAACTACGCCTATGTAAGACAAACAACACTAGACGCAACAGAGCGGAACAACATAAATGCACACGAACACCACTGAACCCATCAAACTCACAGACACACCATGCACATACAACATACCATCCATCCCATCCGTCAGCCCCAGTCTCATGAAAGGCATGTCATCCGCACAGCTGCCACACATACAGCAGTCACGCTAAGACACATGCCCATGACCAACCATGTGCCAGAAGTCAATTAAGCGCACGACACACTGTGAGCAACAACACACAACATGGGCCACACCCCCGAGCACTGCAGTGATGCACATGGCACAGGGCAGCACGCACACCAAGGAGATGGGACAACTGCAATACGTTGGCTGGCACACAACTATCACTCACTCATAACGATGCGTCCAATGCCATGTCCAGTAATCACAACAGACAGCAAATATGCAGGCCATGTCAAGCATGCACACACCTCAAACCATGCACTGTCATGCTGCCACAACACATGTCACGTTCGGCACCCATGGCTCACAGCATGTACCCCAAAAGCATATCCCCTCCCAAATGCGAATCTGGGGCATGGCCCCCATGTTGCCATATGCGTTCCTAAGCGTTCCATTTGAACCCCAAAAGCATATCCCCTCCCAAATGCGAATCTGGGGCATGGCCCCCATGTTGCCATATGCGTTCCTAAGCGTTCCATTTGAACCCCAAAAGCATATCCCCTCCCAAATGCGAATCTGGGGCATGGCCCCCATGTTGCCATATGCGTTCCTAAGCGTTCCATTTGAACCCCAAAAGCAAAGTACAAACCAGACCCAGGATGGGCCAGGAGCCCGCATACACCAGAGTCACAATAAGTAGGGGCACAGCAACACACCCATCGGCATGGCCAATCCGTCCCATGCCACATGTGCACAGCACACAGTCCCATTGCCAAGCACACACAACTACAGATGCTACAGCCACACACACGCCTCCGGGAAACCCATGTACGAGATTGCACGAACTGTCAATGTCAGACGACAAATACATACTTCGCCAGGTGCAACACAATAACAAATCTCATTCTCTCCACAGGTGACGAACTGCTGGATGCTGGGGATGGAGCCAGCAGCCAGCACAGCCAGCCTACAAGCCCCCAACGAGGACACACGGATCTGGAGGATCTGTCCTCCTCTTCGGACACGGACCACCAAGCAGGCCCATCTGGTGTGGCAGGGCCCAGCCGCTCCCCAGGACCCCTCCTACCCACCAACCCATCATCCAGGGCTGCTGAACATTCCCAGCCCCCTGCTGCCACTGTCGTTGCGGCCACACCCACGGTCATTGTGGCCACTACCACTGCCGCAACCGCCACCATCGCCGCACCGACCACCACTGCCGCCACCACCGCCACGTCTTCGCTGGCACCAGCCCCAGCGCAGGTGGTGGCCCGGACGACTGGATCCACCCTGGGAGCCACAGCGAGGACCGTGGTGAGCAATGTGGCTAGTGGGCAGGCCGGTGGCAGCAGGACTGGTAGGAGGAGCAGGGTCAGGGAAACGCCAGCCTCCCTGGGAGCCATGCCCTGCCTCACATGGCCAGAGTCCTTGGGGCCTATGAAGAGGCCCAAGTACAATGGGTCCGGTCTGCTTCAGACACGCGTGAGGTGCTGGGGGTGCTGAGGTCCATGGACGCCCGTATGGGCCAAATCGTGGACCTCATGGGACAGCTGGTGGTGGCGGTGAGGTCACAGCCAGGGACGGCAGCTCCCCTCCGCCACCACCTGCCGGGGCGCAGGGTGGAGCAGCAGTGTCCAGTTCCCCTGCGTCCACAGCCAGTGATCACACCTCAACCACCAGCATGTCGCAAGCAGGCACCCCCCCTCGCAAACATGGAAGGGGCCGTCCGAAGGGGAAACAGATCTCCCGGGAGGACTTCGCACGCTCCAAACGCAAGTGAGGCAGCCAGCCAGCCTTCCGCCAGCCTTCCTTGACCAGCCACTGCATTGACTTGGACTACGATCCCACTCCACACAGCCATCTGGATGGCATGTGTGTGTTGGACTATGGACATAGAACCAGTGGGTACACCCTGATCATCACGCAGCCATGACCGACAGCTCATTGTCACTGCACGCACCACTTTTGTCATCACCTTACACACAATCACATGTCACAGTTTGTAATAAATGCACCTTTTTCACTAACTGCTGTTTGTGCCCTGTGTCTTATTTGTACGGAATACAACGGCCACCTTGGGCGGAAAGGCACCTGATGCGTGGCATGGCAATTGAATCCGGAGGGCCTGTAGGGACCTAGGGGTGGGAGACAGAACAGGAGCACATTCAATGAGTGTGTCACACACCCATCACACAGTACATGTCAACAACTACAAGCAATGTACACACATCGCACAGAGCAATAGGGCACAATGCCACAGCCACCAACAGTGGCATACTACCCCTGGCCATGGAGCGTTGACACACAGCACGCAGTGAACAAACGGCCACCCTGACACAGCACACACACACCTGCACAGATACAGCCACATCAGCCGTCGTACATGGACACTCACCGTCAAGTGAAGTAGCGGGCGATGAGCTGCTGCCGCACATTACCAGCTTCCTCCTCTCCGCTGTCCTCCTCACTCGAGCTGTCCTGGTCTGCGGGCTGGGGCCCTGGTTGATCTCCGTCATCCACGATGAGGGGGATCTGCTTCCGAATGGCCAGATTGTGCAGCATGCACCACGCCACCACTATCCGGCACACCTTCTGTGGGGAGTACGCCAGCGCACCCCCGGTGCGGTCCAGGCACCTGAACCTGGACTTGAGGAGGCCAAAGGTACGCTCGACCACACGTCTGGTCCTCCCATGTGCCTCATTGTAGCGATCGTCTGCTGGGGTGCGAGGATTCCTCAATGGACTGAGCAGCCATGCCCCATTCGGATACGCAGAGTCACCTGGGTGTGAGGGACACAGAGAACCGTTGCTAATCCAACTGGACAGGGGACAGCATCGAACAGCCAGCACGCTACACCACTCCACATACTCACCGACAATACAGGCACGATCCTGTTGCATATTGGACATCAGTCGTGGCAAGATGCTGTTGCGCATTATGTGTGCGTCATGGGCCGAGCCTGGGAACTTTGCACACACGTGGGTGATCACCATGTCCGCAAGGCACACCACTTGCACATTCAGGGAGTGCGTGTGCTTCCTGTTGCGGTACAGGTGCTCAGTGGCCAGTGGTGGAACAAGGCCGACATGTGTGCAGTCAATGGCTCCAACGACGTGTGGGATTCTGCCAAGGGCATAGAATGCACCCTTCACTGCCGCCAATTCACGAGCCCTGGGGAAGCGGATGTACCTGTTCCGGTACAGCATCATGGCTGCCAGTACATCCCTCAGCACCTTGCTGAACATGGGCTGGGACATCCCTCCTCCAATGCCCACTGTGTGCTGGAATGACCCAGTGGCGAAGAAATGCATGGCGGCCATCACCTTAGCCGTGGGGGTGACAGCAGTCGGATACACCCTGCGGGGACGGAGATGGGGTTCTAACATGGCACACAGTCGATGCAGGGTTGGCCTGTCCAGCCGAAACTTCCTAATAACCTCTGTATCGTCCATGTCCGCCAGCAATTGGTATGGGCGGTCAATGTTCGGTCTCCGCCTAGGGACAATGGCAGAGGACACATGTCAATGCAACACGACACATAGCAATTTCGCATACACATCACTGACATGACTGAGCAAGCACATGAGCCACAGCCCAGCTGTCAAGCTGGGACGGCACGGCCACAATACACTTACACAGGTCTCCCAACAATGGCAATGGCTAGTGATACAAACCACTGCCATGTGCATGCACATGGGGATCTAGGCCCCAATGACTTGCGGGCGTGCTGATGGGGACTGACTGCATATCCGTCAAGCGGCAACGCCACGGCAACATGAATGTCTGCTGAGCATGGAACTGCTTCCGCGGCTGGATGAGTATGGCACACGACGACAACGATGTGGGCACAGGCTGAGCGGCCAAAACAAGTGGGACCTGTGGCACGAGGGGATATGAGACAGTAGTAGGTGTCAGCACTGCACCCTATGTACAGCACTGTATGGATCACACCTCCCGAAACATTGACAGGTGTCCACATTGACAGCCCCATGCCAAGACGGCTGTGTGCTTGCAGTCACACGTCACAGGTGAGAGGTTACATTGCACGTGCCAGGTGGCAGACGTACATAGTGGGAGCTGGCATGTGTGTGCATGTGTCTCCTGTTCAGGTTCCACCAGATGGGCGCTGACTCTGTACTGACCATTGGACACAGCATGTTCCGTGGTAGGCTTGTGTGTGTGGGATGGTGGCACTGGATGTGCCTCCGTTGGGTGGGGGGCCATGCACAGGGCGGGTACGTCGATGATTGCGCATTGTTGGTCACGGTGGGTGCACCAACTAAGATGTGTTGCCCTGTGTTCAATTCCTATGTCCGCATGATGATGGACTGTAGATGTGGGCAGACTACACATTGGTCGATGTGCTGTCTATATGCATGTGCCTTCACACCAGGCACAGCTGCCCCTGCACATGTGACCCCTGCTGGACTCGCTGCTGGGTCTGTGGAGCTGATGCACCTTCTGCGCGTGGGGCGGACAGCTCTCCTCACTTCCCTCATTGCGCATGTCATGACTTTGCCGCAGGTGACATGGATCATGGAGGGCCCACATGTACGCGTGGGTAGGCTACACATGATTGTACACTGGTTGCCACCCCCAGTCAGTGTTTCGAATGGGAAGGTTGTCGTGCTGGTGGTATGTTCGATGTGGCGGATGGGCGGGCCTAGGTGCGGGCTTACATTCCGGACATGGGGGGTAGTTGGATTGGCGACTAGTTGCAGTACACACGGGACACGTCTCTTCCTTTCCACATCTGGGTCATCCCTTGTACTGACTGACAGTGATACAGTCATCTTCGCCCCAGCCCTCATGTCCTCCCTCGCTCCCCCAATATGCATGCTCACCTGCGAGGCTAGCGCTTGCACAGGCAGCCCCAAGCTCGCACCAGAGAGGGCAAGGAGTGTATGTGTGGGTCCAGTTGCACGAGTGGGCTGTCTCAGGGTATGATGTGTTGCGGGACGCTGTCCACCTGCGTGGTGCCCCAAATGGAGACCCGGCCTGCATGGACTATGCATCACAGTCTTCGCCTTCCGGATCCGCCACCTGCGACACCCACTGGCTGTGGCTGCCCTTGCGGCCAGGCCACGTCCGTCTGTGACTGATGGCCCACACATTCACTCTTTGGCCTCTCTGGGGAGGGCTCGGGGGTGGTGGCGCACGCGCTTGCACTTAGTCGCAATGGCATGTGGCGTGGTTGGTATGATGGGCAATGGATGGGATGGTGCGAGCCACCTCCCGTGACGTCAGTGCTGCTCGTGCTGTGGTGCGTCCCCCTACACTTCCATGTGACTTGTGCCATGCTAGACGTTGAGGTTCTATTGCCTGCGTGATATGACCAGGAGGAGCGCGAGGAGACCTCTCACACACCATGCTCCACTGCCATCCCGTGCCCTGTATCGCCTGTGCGGATTGACTATGTTGGGGTTACACCTGGTCGACTGGGGCTGTGTGTGCCTTGTCAAGGGGCATGGCGGGCGCACAACAGGATCCAGCTTGTCCACAGAGGGTGGGCTGAGGTGCGCCTGGTACCGCTTTGTACGTGTGCCCGGCTGCTGTGCACACACGTGTTCACTCCCCCCGACAGGTGTCCTCTCACAATGCCCAGGGAAGCGGTGGTGTACTGTTCATGACCCCTCCCAACACGGCGTGCTCCAACTTGGCATGTGCGCATCTACCCGTCACACCCACCCACCTGAGCACTGGTCCATACGACTTCACACGACACATGTGTGTCTTCCACAGTTGTGCTACTCATTTGCGTTGACATCCAATACCAGTGGACTACATGGTCATGTCACGACTGCCGTGTACTTCACATACTCTCATCCTCTCTCATTCGTACTTGTGAAATGAGTCAGCGGAGACAGTTTTGGTTTCAAACATTATATTGAGTCTTCTGTCCTCTGTGATGCAGTATAGTGGACACTACTGGCAGCGGAATACATGTTGAGGATATACTGAGCATGATTGCAAATGGGATAGGGTGTGGGGTTACATGTGATTGGCTGTTGCATGTGGGATGTGGGCTTCAGAGTGACATCTGCTTGGCCAAGGCTGTGCTAATGTACATTTACGTATAGCTGCGGAGCTGCGGACTTTGACACAGACGGTATACATGTAGCCTACCAGACCGCTTGGCATCATGGGCACAGTCCATCTCAGTTCCATGTGACAGGTTTGCTGCGGTTGTTCCTCATGCACGCGTGCATGTGAGATGACATCAGGGAATGTGCTTGCGTGCATGCAGCGGCGTGCCACTTGTTGTTGCACTGTGGTGGTTACTGGACATGTCACAGTCACTGGGGTCGTGTTGTTGTTGTATGCACTTGTCGTCCATGCAAAGGTCCTGGTATGGGATTCCCGGGGCGGGGGTGGGACGGGTGCAGCACCCACAGACTCCAGGCGACCTATTCATGTCCACTGAGCGGTGTGTGTGTCCATGTGCGCTGGATCCATGTCGTGTCCTGGTTGTTCGTGCAGTTCCGTCCATGTGGGTGCGATACACAGAGCCCATGCCACTGCCTCCCACGATGCATGCGGTGTTCCTGGATGTGATGGGGAACAGTGTGCATGTCCCGGTCATATCCGATGTCATGGCGATGTCGTTGATGGTGTGGTTACAGTTGCCGGTCGTTTGGTATGGCTGTTGTGGTGGTGACTGGCCAGTCCGTGCGGAAGCTAAGCATGGGTGCGGGGTTGGACATCATAGGTCACTCGGGGAACCTGCGTTGTGGTCCGACGTATTTACAGGTTGTCAGGTATGCGATGCCGTCCAGCAGGGCTTCCATGTCATTGGTGGTGTACATGTTTGCCAGCCAATGTAGCGGATGGTGGCTGTCAAGGTGTTGTTCGTAAGTTGTCCCTTGGAGGACCATGATGGGGCATGCTGGGTGACATTCGATGTAGCTGTTCTCGATGATCCGTCGTGTGGAGGCACAGTGGTCCCATTTCAGTGCGGGTGCGATGTTGGCCACATACGCCATGCCCCCATAGGCAGAGCAGGCCCTGTCGTGTGCGTCCAGAGGGAGGAGTAGTGGTAGCAGGTCCGCCTTCAGACATGCCGGGTTGGAGAGGCATATCTCGACGGGATGCTGGTAGGGACACCTCCGACAGTAGAAGACGGGCATGACGCAGCTGAACAATGTGATGCGGTAAGTCAGTCGGTAACTTACGTTCAGCAGGGACAGGAGATCGCATCCCAATGTATGGAACAGGTTGGTTTTGTACAGCTTGAGCTGTTCGGCGTAGTTGGGTAGGTGTGTTGCGGTTGCCATTTCGCAGCGGTTCGTTGAGGTGGCGTGCTCCGGCTGTGTGTGCAGTCTGCAATGTGCACGCTCCGGGGTTGCTGTGAGCTCTGTGTAGTCGTAGGGAGACAGGACTTGTGTTCTGTTGGCTTGTTTGGAGGACACGGGCCCTCTTCCCACATGCTTCTCAGACAGTTCAAGGTCAGTGATGTGTGACTCCTTCCAATTAACTTGCATGTGGCCGACATGGGGAGTGTTTTCTTCTTTCTTCCCCGTCCGTTGTGTGCTTCTGTGATATGCGCTATCTGCCCTGTGGTCGGTCTCCTCGGCATGCCTGTGTTGGTCTATTCTTGGACAATGGCTGTATTCACCGGCTTCTGTCGTAGGGCTGTGGTTTCGGAGTTGGAATGGAAGGTCATTCAGTGCTGTCTGCTCTCCCTTGTGTGGGCGGCAGTCTGCCTTTCCGCTCTGCGTTGGGCCTTGTGTGTGAATGTTATTCTTGGGCCACCTGTTGTAGGTCCCCGGGCTCTTTGGTGTTCCGTTTTATATGTCTTGTTCATATGTGCAGGGTGGTATGGGTGTTTCTGTGTGGTACTGGCGTTCCTCTTCCCGAAGGGGCCCTGCTTCTCCTAGTTGGTGTTGCCGCCGCTGTGTGCTACGCCATGTTTGTTACACTGGGGTGTGTCCTGCTGTTGCGTGTCTTCACTGACATGTGTGCGTCGGTTGTGTGGCGTTGGGTGTTGTCCGTGAATTGGGCGTTGGGGACATGTCTGTGGCCGGCCTGTCACGTGTCATGTGCGTTCGGGGTGGGGCTGATGTGTGTGCTGCTTGGTTGTGTCCCTGTGTCTGTGTGCGACGCATGCATGGCGCTGCAGTTGGCCTCTGCGTTGTGCGCATGTGTGGCGGCGTCATCGGCGCTTTGGGGCCGTGACGGGGTGGTTGGTTCCTAGTCCCAGGTGGTGTGTACACATGTGTTCTGCGATGTTACGATTTGGCCTGTGTGTCATATGTGGATGCGATGGTGGATGTGTAGTGTACACGCGCTGGTGGGGGTTGTCCGCTTTTCCGCCCTTGCACTGTGTGCGCTGTTTGCGTGCACTTGTTCTGTGTGTGCCTACCTGCGTCTCCGCGGTACGTTGCGTCCTTGGTGGTGCATCAGCAGAAGCATGGGGAGTGCCTGCAGTGCTGGATTCATGCTCGGGGAGCCGTCTTCGTTGTCCGTGCTCGGCATCCGTGTTACCGCTTCGGTTTGTCGTACGGTATCTCTTGGCCGTGGGAGCCGTTTGTTTGCGGCATCGTAATTTATGCGCCGGGCGGGACGTGTTTCGTCGGACGGTGTGTGTCAGTTGGGCTGCGCCGCTACATGTACGGGCGCACTTTGATGGCGGACGGTGTTGCTGGCTTGCCGGCGGTGTTTGGCCTACTTTTCGCATCGTAATTGGACGGGCGTGTGGACTGCTGCGTGCCGGCGGTAACTGGTGGTTTTTGCATCCGCCAGCACGGCGGTGGTGCTTCCGCCCGCCATCGTAATGTGCCCCTATATTACTTAACGATATTCTTGCACACAATATTTCCATCTCACAATATTTAAGACTTGATATTTTTGAAGGAAATTCTTTTTTTCCGATATTCTGAGGCCAATTACGATCTTGGTCGGAAAGCCTCTGATCTTAGGGCAGAGGCTTTCCGACCGAGATCGTCGGTTTCACTTCTAACTGCCTAATTACAAATTAGGCAGTCAAAAATTAAACCAGCCGGTGATTCCGGCTGGCTTCCGACGGGCTCAAGGCGCCTGTTGGCCAGTCGGAACCGGCACGTAATCCAAATGCTCGGTTTCCGGCAGGCTTACCATGCCTGACTTTCCGACATGGAAAGCCAATCGGAAAGCTAGTTTGGGGGCCCCTAGCAGGGCCCCCTTCAAGTAGCAGCCTACGGTTGGTGGCTGAGGGGCACCAATGGTTCCCTCATGTTTATTGCAGCATGTGGCAGGCACCGTGAGGTACCTGCCATGTGGTGCAGGGATGAACAACAAGCTCCCATTTCCCTATGGGAGCTTGTGCTACAGCCGTAGCACATGCTACCATAGTGAAATGTGAGTATGCGACCGCAGCATGTGCTGTCACATTGTAATTAGGCAGTCGGGACTGCCAACCGGAGGTCGGTCGGTCCCATTTCCGCGACGGTCCGCCCGACATCATAATAAGTCCCTCTGTCTGAAAACCGTAACCAAGATATGGATTAATAATTATTCTCTGTCAAAGGATCAAAGGAAGGCTTTTCTAATAGTGGAAGGATAGAGGATTTTTTTCCATTCCTCAGGAAAACAGCTCTCCTTGGTAATGGTATTAAGCAGAGTCATAAGAACCAGAGCTATTTTGTGAACCACATCATGTACCACCCTAGGTGGACAAGGATCTGAACGAGCTCCTGACTTTCACAGTCAGTGTTCTTGAAGTTAAAGAACAAAAGGTTTGAAAAAGTTCCCACACTTCTTTTTGTACCCAAACAGCCACAAAAGAACACTTGCATGGCTCCCAGGACCTCAGGGGTCAAGCACTTAGAGACTCTCAGAATGTCAGGCTGAAGGCGCAGGGTAAAATCTAGTCCAGGTCCAGTTGCCACTGGTCAGCTGGGATTCTTCACAGGAATGTCCTCTTTAGCTTGTTTCTTTTCCTGGAGCCAACAAAGGGATCAATTATTATTCTTGGAAATCTTTCTGCCCTTGCATTTCACGTGGAAGGGGGTTCAAACTCCTCAGGTATTTCTCATACATCACCAACTTGGTATCCTTGTACAAGTACAGCAGTGTTTTGAAGAAGGCTGGGTGGAGGTCCACCTTTGTAGGGCACACCAGCATCTGGGTGTTGTACACTCTAAGACACTCCTAGTTCATCTCTGTCCAGTGGAGTAAAGTTTCCCAGGCCCGACCTACTTACTCTTGCAGTAGTTCCTGGTTGCTTTTCTGCAAACAGGCCCAAAATGCCATGCACCAGGGAATTTTTAAAGTGTTGAAAGTCATTGGCAAACCTAATCCTGAATCCTAAGGTTTTGGAGTGTATAGAGGAGTGGACTTTGGTAATCCCTAGTGTCTACCCATAACTAACATCAAAATCCAGTTTGAAACAAGCACTTTACCCACAACACACCCAGAGACAGAAGTCTGGTAGGACAAGAGCAGGGCGTTCAGCAACCAGACTGGTGATAGATAAAAATTGTCTTAGCATCTTGTCCTTTCCTTTTCAAGTGCACCACAAGTGTTACTTGTGGTTTAAGAGGCCTGACAAGCAGGATTTGACAGTGTGGTGTCACACATTGCCCACAGCCCTCAATCTGAGTATTCTCAGTATTCTGTGGAGTTCAGAGGAGTTATCTCTACCCATTCAGTTTAGCCTACTGTTTGTTCCTGGGAGGCATTTACAGGCTGAACACAGGCTGAGAGAAGATAGATAGCTAATGCAAATTAGTCTCCAGGAACTTTAGGCAGCGAAAAGCAAACTTTTTAAAAGATACTTGTGAGAAGTTGGACTGGCATAAGCTGTCCACTAATTATAGTGGGCACCTTGCACCAAACAACCCCTTATTGGAGATAGGTTAAAGACAACCTTTATTGAAAGCTATCCTAGTGGTAGCTATGGAGAGCAGCCTTCAGGCTAAGTCTTGAAGGAATGTAAAGCAGCTTGTTTTACCAGTCTATAATCTCTTGAGTGACCAAATGAAAGAGGACCACACCAGGTATATATTCAAAATATATGTATTTATTACTAAACACACCCCTCTAGTATCTTTATGAGGCTAGAGTTCGAAGTACATACGTTACGAGTTAGTTATCTACAGTAATAGCACAAATACACGTTTGAGCCCCAGGGGCGTACCAAACCATATACCAATAAAGTGGTATAAGAACCACGACTGAGCTAGACACAAGGCCTAGAGCCTGTAGAAGTGCTTGGACCACAAGGAACCACCCAAGGCAGTGACACAGGGGACCCACGGGGACGCGTGCAGTGTATGAACACAACCGCGAACCATCGTTAACTTCTATGGGGAAAGTCGCGATTAGAATTTAAAAGAAAAGGGACACTTAGAGGAGGACTTGGAGCAAACCCTTTGAGAACTAGGCTGTTCTAGTGTCAATACCTACGGGAGCACCGGAGTACTCGAGTTACCTCACCCAGGGAAGCCGGGTGCATAGGTGTCTTTCGGGGTCGGGTTTCGTTGTCGCTTTCAATGGCGATCTGCTGCAAAGTGCTGCTGGCGACCAAGTCGAAAGTGTTCGGGTGGATCCAAAGGTGGATCGAAGATCTGAAGAACCTGAAAGCAGAGGGGACAGAGTCTGGGTCACTAGCCAGTGACCAGGAAGGCGATGAGCAGATGCCCACCGATGTCGAGTGCTTCAGGTAGGTTGACGGTCGTCTTGACTCTTCAGCCACGAGGTCCAGGAGGCGTCGACGACAACCAGGAGCTGGATTCGAGCTGTCCCACGACATTTGTCGATTGCATGGGTATCAGTGACCGGATTGGACCCAACAAGCCTTGGCAACGGCAAGTCTCGTGGAAATCGAAGAAGGACGATGTTGCAGACCAGCAAGGTCTGGGGGACTCACCCAGTGAGGATAAGTCAGGGCACACCTGGATCAACCAGGGAGCCCAAGCAGAAAAAGTTTGGCCTTCGGGAGGGCCTACTAGCCAACAGACTAGCGACCGCAAAGGAGCCTCAAGATGGAGCACGTGGAGCTGGCTCACAGGACACTCGTAGAGTGGAGGCCAGTGATCTTCGGTGCAGTTGGTGCTGGAGGCTAGAGCTACTCGGAGCCCAAAGCATGACTTCGTGGGAGACCCAGAAGAGGATGCACTTGCAAATGCGATCGGTGTCCAGGGGTCACGGTTCCACGTTACCCACGAAAGCTACAGGCCTCAGTTTTGCTGGGGACTCAGGGCAGCCTCGGGGAAGTCTGGAAATCTACCCCTGGTGATGCAAAGACTTCGGCGTCCGACGGGAGCTTCAGCGATGCAGACCGTACAATTGCTTCTTTGGTGCCTGCCAAGCAGGGGAGTCACTCCTTGACCCCAAGGGAGATTCTTCAGTCCTCTAATCTTGAAGTAGAGCGTCGAAGGTCCAGGATTCTGTGTCAGAGTTTCGTCCAGGTTAATCTAAAGTCCTAAGGACTGGGTTCCCCTACTTATACTAAGGTAGGGGGTTGAACATACTCTGTGACCCCACCTATGGGAGGGTCAGGGCAGAGGGGTGGTTACACCCCTTTCCCTTTGTCCAGTTTCGCCCCAGAGCAGGGGCTGGAAGCCCCTGAGCCGGTTTGAACTGGGGTATGCACAGGGACACCAAGTGTGCCCCCAGTGCAGGACTTCAAAGCACCAGAGAGTGCTCCCGCCCAGCCCCAATACACACTATCCTGTCTGGGGAGGTGGTCACACCTCCCTGGGACAGGAAACCTGTTGTCCAGGCCTCCCCTGCCGGAGTTTCGGTCAGCAGCAGGAGGCCAGACTCGTGTCTGTGGCAGCGGCATCCATTTTGTGATGCCAGGGCTTGGAAAGTCAGTACCGGGCATAGCGGTGTGTACATGTCTTTCCCTCTAGAAGGGTGGAATGCTACCCCGCCACCAGAACTGGTGGGGGGGTAGTATTCCAAGATGTTTGACACCAAACACGACATGTTTCCGTGCAGCCATCCCAAAGTTAGCATTTAACGCGAGGTTATAATGCGCTTAAGAGTATATGGTCAGGCTGAACTACAAACAGCATCAGAGAAGGGTCTCCGAACGCTGCAGAGGGGCCCTGCGCATGCAGGGGCACCCTCTCACATAGGAACCACGCACTCTGCCTTCAGGATTGATAAGGCCTGCCATAGGAGTGACTTATAGGTTTATATGTGTGTATGTATATAGTGATATAGGTAGCATATATCACGGTAAGGGGTGCATGCACCACCTTACCCAGGCTGCAGTAGCAGACCTGTGGTGTCAGTTTGGATGGCCTTCCAGGGGTGGCACAATACATGCTGCAGCCCCTGGTAGGCCTCTGAGGTACCTATGCCCTGGGTACATAGTATACCATATACTAGGGACTCATAAGGGCACCACAGATTCCAATCAGAGATGTGCCTAAGGCACATGGAAACCATTTTAGAGAGGAAGCAGCTAGGCTGGGGTTCTGATTAGCAGGGCCCCAGCCAGACTAAGGTCGAAAAACAGTGAAGCATCAGCAAAAAGTGGGGGTACCCATGTGAAGCAGATCCTACTCTCCTACACAACCCCCCCAAATGTAGGGACATTAAACTAACCTTGCCCAGTTAAGTCTTCGTGTTCTAAGTGGAAGTACCTAGAGAGTCCATCTGCATTGGCATGGTTACTCCCAGGTCTATGTTCCACTGTGAAGTCCATCCCCTGTAGGGAAATGGACCACCTAAGCAGTTTGGGGTTTTCACCCTTCATTTGTTTTAGCCATAAGAGGGGCTTATGGTCTGTTTGAACAAGGAAGTGAGTACCAAACAAGTATGGCCTCAACTTCTTCAGAGCCCAGACCACAGCAAAGGCCTCCCTCTCAATGGCTGACCAACGTTTCTCTCTAGGGGTCAGCCTTCTGCTAATGAAAGCTACTGGCTGATCCTGACCTTCTTCATTCAATTGTGACAGTACAGCCCCTACTCCCAATTCAGATGCATCAGTTTGAACATTGAACTTCTTGGAGTAATCAGGACTCTGTAGAATGGGAGCAGTGCACATGGCCTGCTTCAGGTCATCAAATGCCTTTTGACAGCTAACTGTCCACTGAACCTTTTTGGGCATTTTCTTGGAAGTTAAGTCATTCAGGGGTGTCACTATTGATCCATACCCCTTGACAAATCTCCTATAGTACCCAGTCAGGCCTAAGAAGGCTCTCACCTGAGTCTGGGTAGTTGGAGCAGTCCAGTCCATGATGGTCTGGATCTTGCTCTGCAAGGGTTGAACCTGGCCTCCACCCACAAGGTGGCCCAGGTACACAACCTGACTCTGCCCTATCTGGCACTTGGTAGCCTTGATAGTCAGGCCTGCTTTCTGCAGGGCCTGTAAAACATTTCTGAGGTGTACCAGGTGATCCTCCCAGGTGGAGCTAAAGACAGCAATATCATCTAGATATGCTGCACTATAGGCTTCCAGACCTGTAAGGACTGTATTCACCAACCTCTGAAAAGTGGCAGGTGCATTCTTCAGACCAAAGGGCATCACCACAAATTGATAATGCCCACTAGGGGGTTGAGAATGCTGTCTTTGGCTTTGCATCATCAGCTAGTCTGATCTGCCAGTAGCCAGCTGTCAGGTCAAATGTGCTTAGATACTTGGCTGAGGCCAAAGTGTCTATTAGCTCATCTGCCCTTGGTATTGGATGGGCATCAGTCCTAGTGACTGCATTGAGACCCCTGTAGTCCACACAAAACCTCATCTCTCTTTTCCCACCACTGGTGTGAGGTTTTGGCACAAGGACCACTGGACTAGCCCAAGGGCTATCTGAGGGTTCAATAACTCCCAAATCCAACATCTTCTGGACTTCTGTCCTGATACAGTCCCTGACATGGTCAGGTTGCCTATAAATCTTATTTTTAATAGGCAGACTGTCCCCAGTGTCCACTTCATGAGTGCACCAGGTAGTCTGACTGGGTGTCAGTGAGAATATGTGTCTGAACTGATTGAGCACCTGTCTGCAATCAGTCTGCTGCTGGGTAGTGAGGCTGCCTGCCAAGGCTACACCATCCACTGACCCATCATCAGGGTTCTGTGAGAGCAGGTCAGGGAGTGGGTCACTCTCTTCCTCCTGTCCCTCATCAGTAGCCATGAGCAAGCCCATGTCTGCCCTGTCCACATAGGGTTTTAACCTGTTGACATGGAGAACCCTGTGGGGACTCCTGGGTGTTCCTAGGTCTACTAAGTAGGTAACCTCACCCTTCTGCTCAACAATGGTGTGGGGTCCACTCCATTTGTCTTGGAGAGCTGCTGGGGCCACTGGCTCCAACACCCACACCTTCTGTCCTGGCCGATAAACAGTCAGTACAGCCTTTTGGTCATGCCAGGCCTTTTGAAGTTCCTGGCTAGCCTCAAGGTTTTTAGTTGCCTTTTTCATATACTCAGCCATCCGGGAGCGGAGACCAAGTACGTAGTCCACTATGTCTTGCTTTGGGGGCTTGAGAGGTAACTCCCATCCTTCCTTCACCAAGCACAGTGGACCCCTGACAGGGTGACCAGACAAAAGTTCAAAGGGGCTGTAGCCAACCCCTTTTGAGGCACCTCCCTGTACGCAAATAAAAGGCAGGGCAAGAGTATGTCCCATCTTCGCCTAAGCTTTTCTGGGAGCCCTTTAATCATGCCCTTCAAGGTTTTGTTGAATCTCTCAACTAAACCATTGCATTGTGGGTGATAGGGTGTGGTGAACTTGTAAGTCACTCCACACTCCTTCCACATTGCTTTTAAGTATCCAGACATAAAGTTTTCACCCCTGTCTGATACAACTTCCTTAGGGAAGCCCACTCTTGAGAAAATTCCCAGGAGGGCCCTTGCCACCACAGGTGCTGTAGTGGTCCTAAGGGGAATAGCCTCTGGGTACCTGGTGGCATGATCCACTACCAACAGGATAAACCTGTGCCCAGATGCTGTTTGGGGATCCATGGGACCAACAATGTCAATCCCCATCCTTTCAAAGGGAACCCCCACCACAGGTAGTGGTATCAGGGGAGCCTTTGTAGTGCCACCTGCCTTGCCACTGGCCTGGCAGGTTACACAGGAGCGACAAAACTCCTTGGTGTCTTCAGACATGTGGGGCCAGTGAAAGTGAGGGACAATTCTGTCCCAAGTCTTGTTCTGGCCCAGGTGACCTGCTAAGGGAATATCATGGGCTAGGGTCAATAGGAAACCCCTGAACTTCAGAGGTATAACCAACCTCCTGGTAGCACCAGGCTTGGGGTCTTTACACTCTGAGTACAAGAGTCCATCATCCCAATACACAGTATGGGGACCACTAGCTTCCCCAGCAGCCTCAGCAGCAGCTTTCTGTCTGAGGGGTTCAAGAGAGGGGCAGCTCTGCTGCTCCTGGCTCAGATCTGCCCTGGAAGGTCCCCCTGTCCCCAAGAACTCAACCTGTTCAGGTTCAAGCTCCTCTGGGACAGTTTCTTCCTCAGGACTGAGATCATCCCCCTCAAGGGACTAATCTTCCTTCTGAGCCAAGGGGGAAGGCACTGCCTTTACCCTACTACTCCTCTTCTTGGAAGGCACTTGGTTCATTATTCCAGAATCCAAGGCCTGTTCAGTGCTAGACATTTTGGCTTGTGACCTGGTCACAGCAAACACATCTGCAGGGATCCCCAGCATTTCTGCATGGGTCCTGAGCTCCACTTCTGCCCAAGCTGAAGTTTCTAAGTCATTGCCAAGCAAGCATTCAACGGGTAGGTCTGCACTTACCACAACCTTCTTAAGGCCAGTTACCCCTCCCCAGGAGAAGTTAACAACTGCCAGAGTATGGTCTGTTCTGACGTTGCTAGCATTGGTCACTTGGTACATTTCACCAAGTATAATCTGCCCAGGATTCACAAGGTCTTGTGTCACCATGGTGACACTTGCCCCTGTGTCCCTAAATGCCAAAGCCTCTCTTCCATTGATTAAAGGCTGTTGTCTGTACTTGCCCAGATTACTGGGACTCACAGAGGAGGTCATGTCCATGCCTCCATCACAGACTAGGACAGCCTGAGTGAGTTCCCTGACTAGGTCAGTGCTCATCTCTTTACCCAGGGTCAACCCTACTAAACCCTTGGCTTGTGTAGTCCCACCACCAACTGTAACTGCACTAGGGGGAGCAGGTGCCTTAGGGGCATTGGTGGGGGCTGGAGTCGAGTCTTTGGACTTGGTGCAATCACTGGTCCAGTGGGTCTTTTGCTTACAGACCTTGCACCATGGTTTTCTTTGGCCTTTCCCTTTGGTAGACTGTGAATCCCCACCTGAAGAAGATTTTGGGGGCCTTGTGAAGACTTTTGATCTTTACCCTTCTCCCCACCCTTATCAGAGGTTTTCGAATCTTGCTTCTTAGGGTCACCACCTTGGTTCTGTACCTTCTGCTTCACCCTGGTTCTGACCCATTTGTCTGCCTTCTTTCCCAATTCTTGGGGAGAGGTCAGATCAGAGTCTACCAGGTGCTGATGCAACAGCTGATTTTGACAGTTATTAAGAATCTGCTCCCTCATTATCAGATTGTACAATCCTGTGAAGTCACATACCTTACTGCCCAATAACCAACCTTCCAGAGCCTTGGCAGAACAGTCAACAAAGTCCACCCAGTCTTGAGTCTGTGCTTTTTGGGTATCCCTGAACTTTAACCTGTATTGTTCAGTGTTTAGGCCAAACCCATCAATTAGAGCACTCTTCAAGACTTTGTAATTATCAGCATCCTCCTCTCTAACAGTGAGGAGCTTGTCTCTACCTTTGTCTGCAAAGGAGAGCCACAAGATTGCTGCCCACTGCTCCTGAGGGACCCTCTGTACTTTACAGGCCCTCTCTAGAGCAGTTATCCATTTGTGGATATCATCCCCACTCTGGTAGGGAGGTACAATCTTGCTCAGGTTTCTATGGTCATAAGACCTTTCCCTATCTTTGGGGAAACTGCTGCCACCATGGGACTCTAGTCCCAACTTTTGTCTCTCTCTATAGAGATCTAGGGACTCCCTGTCTATAGCCAATTGCTGTTTCCTGAGTTCAAGCTGAGTCTGCTCATATTGAATCAGTCTCTTTCTTCTCTCATGAGAGGATTCCCTCCTATGAGAAGAGACAGAGGACCCTATTGAGGTGTCAGAGTGGTTAGACTCCTGAGAAGGAGACCTAGACCTTCTGGGCACACTCAGAACTCTTCCTGGGGAGACAAAGGGGAGGTCAGTCTGATCCTCCTCCTCCTCCTCCACAGGAGGAATTAGGTTTTCCAGGACAAGGTCATTTTCACCTTCCTGGCCAGTTTCAGAGGGGGGGTCCTGGGTTTCTTCACCCCTGGCTCCTCCCTCATCTTCTGCCCCACCCTCCTTGCCTACCCCTTCAGACCCTAGGGGCCTGCTGAGATCATCAGCTAGTAACACCTCCCTGAGGTGTTGGGTGCTGGCACTTTTGCCTGTCTTCAACTTCCTAGTAGTGCATAAGGCTCTCAATTCCAAGAATGGGAGTTTATCATACTTGGAGGGAAGAAGCCCACTGGCTTCTGGCAAGGACTCACTGGGTCCTGGCTTTGAAGACATCACTAGTGTGGTGTGGTGTATGCACTACCTACCCTAGTGTGGCCTACTAAACTCTCTTGAGTTGTAGAAAGGGTGTGCTGTCCCTTAACACACAACTCTAAGTTCAGTAGAACTTACTGTATTACTAAGCTTGATTATATGTACCTTAGGTACCCTTAGTGGTTTTCAGTTGATCAATTCAATTGAGATTATCTGGTAAAACAATAGAAAGCTGGAATCCCACACGCTTCACACCAATGTGAGAAGTTGGCCTGGCATATGCTGTCCACTAATTATAGTGGGCACCTTGCACCAGTCCAAACAACCCCTTATTGGAGATAGGTTAAAGACAACCTTTATTGAAAGCTATCCTAGTGGTAGCTATGGAGAGCAGCCTTCAGGCTAAGTCTTGAAGGAATGTAAAGCAGCTTGTTTTACCAGTCTATAATCTCTTGAGTGACCAAATGAAAGAGGACCATACCAGGTATATATTCAAAATATATGTATTTATTACTAAACACACCCCTCTAGTCTCTTTATGAAGCTAGAGTTCGAAGTACATACGTTACGAGTTAGTTATCTACAGTAATAGCACAAATACACGTTTGAGCCCTAGGGGCGTACCAAACCATATACCAATAAAGTGGTATAAGAACCACGACTGAGCTAGACACAAGGCCTAGAGCCTGTAGAAGTGCTTGGACCACAAGGAACCACCCAAGGCAGTGACACAGGGGACCAACGGGGGACGCGTGCAGTGTATGAACATAACCGCGAACCACCGTTAACTTCTATGGGGAAAGTCGCGATTAGAATTTAAAAGAAAAGGGACACTTAGAGGAGGACTTGGAGCAAACCCTTTGAGAACTAGGCTGTTCTAGTGTCAATACCCACGGGAGCACCGGAGTACTCGAGTTAGCTCACCCAGGGAAGCCGGGTGCATAGGTGCCTTTCGGGGTCGGGTTTCGTCGTCGCTTTCAATGGCGATCTGCTGCAAAGTGCTGCTGGCGACCAAGTCGAAAGTGTTCGGGTGGATCCAAAGGTGGATCGAAGATCTGAAGAACCTGAAAGCAGAGGGGACAGAGTCAGGGTCACTAGCCAGTGACCAGGAAGGCGATGAGCAGATGCCCACCGATGTTGAGTGCTTCAGGTAGGTTGATGGTCGTCTTGACTCTTCAGCCACGAGGTCCAGGAGGCGTCGATGACAACCAAGAGCTGGATTCGACCTGTCTCACAATGTCTGTCGATTGCAGGGGTGTTGGCGACAAGATTGGACCCAACAAGCCTTGGCAACGGAAAGTCTTGTGGAAATCAAAGAAGGACGATGTTGCAGACCAGCAAGGTCTGGGGGACTCACCCAGCAAGGATAAGTCAGGGCACACCTGGAGCAACCAGGGAGCCCAAGCAAAAAAAGATTGGCCTTCGGGAGGGCCTACTAGCCAACGGACTAGCGACCGCAAAGGAGCCTCGAGACGGTGCACGTGGAGCTGGCTCACAGGACACTCGTGGAGTGGGGGCCAGTGATCTTCGGTGCAGGTGGTGCTGGAGGCTAGGGCTACTCGGAGCCCAAAGCACGACTTCTTGGGAGACCCAGAAGAGGATGCACTTTCAAATGCAATCGGTGTCCAGGGGTCACGGTTCCACGGTACCCACGACAGCTACGGGCCTCAGCTTTGCTGGGGACTCAGGGCAGCCTCGGGGAAGTCTGGAAATCTACCTCTGGTGATGCAAAGACTTCGGCGTCCGACGGGAGCTTCAGCGATGCAGACCGGACAATTGCTTCTTTGGTGCCTGCTAAGCAGGAGAGTCACTCCTTGACCCCAAGGGAGATTCTTCAGTCATCTAATCTTGAAGTAGAGCGTCGAAGGTCCAGGATTCTGTGTCAGAGTTTCGTCCAGGTTAATCTAAAGTCCTAAGGACTGGGTTCCCCTACTTATTCTAAGGTAGGGGGTTGGACATACTCTGTGACCCCACCTATGGGAGGGTCAGGGCAGAGGGGTGGTTACACCCCTTTCCCTTTGTCCAGTTTTGTGCCAGAGCAGGGGCTGGAAGCCCCTGAGCCGGTTTGAACTGGGGTATGCACAGGGACACCAAGTGTGCCCCCAGTGCAGGACTTCAAAGCACCAGAGAGTGCTCCCGCCCAGCCCCAATACACACTATCCTGTCTGGGGAGGTGGTCACACCTCCCTGGGACAGGAAACCTATTGTCCAGGCCTCCCCTGCCGAAGTTTCGGTCAGCAGCAGGAGGCCAGACTCGTGTTTGTGGCAGCAGCATCCATTTTGTGATGCCAGGGCTTGGAAAGTAAGTACCGGGCATACCGGTGTGTACATGTCTTTCCCTCTAGAAGGGTGGAATGCTACCCCCGCCGCCAGAACTGGCGGGGGGGTAGTATTCCAAGATGTTTGACACCAAACATGACATGTTTCCGTGCAGCCATCCCAAAGTTAGCATTTAACGCGAGGTTATAATGCGCTTAAGAGTATATGGTCAGGCTGCACTACAAACAGCATCAGAGAAGGGTCTCCGAACGCTGCAGAGGGCCCTGCTCATGCAGGGGCACCCTCTCACATAGGAACCACGCACTCTGCCTTCAGGATTGATAAGGCCTGCCATAGGAGTGACTTATAGGTTTATATGTGTGTATGTATATAGTGATATAGGTAGCCTATATCACGGTAAGGGGTGCATGCACCACCTTACCCAGGCTGCAGTAGCAGCCATGTGGTGTCAGTTTGGATGGCCTTCCAGGGGTGGCACAATACATGCTGCAGCCCCTGGTAGGCCTCTGAGGTACCTATGCCCTGGGTACATAGTATACCATATACTAGGGACTTATAAGGGCACTCCAGATTCCAATCAGAGATGTGCCTAAGGCACATGGAAACCATTTTAGAGAGGAAGCAGCTAGGCTGGGGTTCTGATTAGCAGGGCCCCAGCCAGACTAAGGTCGAAAAACAGTGAAGCATCAGCAAAAAGTGGGGGTACCCATGTGAAGCAGATCCTACTCTCCTACAATACTTTTCATCAAAATGTGTTAAAAATCTGATTTCACCATTGAATTGGATTTTTAAAATTGATTTAACCTAGTTTATATAACTGGTCCCATTCTCAGAGATTTAGTATGAGCATTTTAATTTGTACTTTGATTTTCTACAAAGGACAACTAGTCCTGCCAGAGTGAAAATAGCTAGTAGGGCCTTGTCACTGTAAGGACTAGGTAACATTATTTTTACATTTCCAAATTTTGAAAACCATGCATGCTACCTTGTGGGCTACAAAACCTACATAGGGGTGACTTATTAATATTTAAAATGCAGGTTTATACCTTTCAAACGGGTATTTCAACAGGTTGCACTACAGGTTTGAATTGCAGCAGTCAGGCTACAATTGTAGGCCTGAAGCGATGTTTTCCTTGTCACACTTGGCATAATAAGTGCAGCAGTCTATGGGTTACATTTAACTTTCCAAAGTTTCCATGCTATGGGTGCAGTTTCTGCACCATTTATTCTTACCTTATTAGAGAGTTAAATATGTCAATCAAAGGTTAGTCAGTTTTAAGGGAAATGGCATTTACAATGCGGGCTTAACCACGCATGCCATTTCAATGCAAGCGGAGCTATGCTTGCCTTAACCACGCATATGCTTTAATCAAGCATATGCGTGGTTAAGGCAGTCAGCACTCTAGATGCAGAGCAGATGGACGGGGAGAGGAACAGGAAGCAGCGTAATGCGGCTTGGTAAGTAGGGCTAGGTCAGTGGGGGGTCAGGAAGTTTTTAGGGCTGGGAGCTGGTTTTAGGGCTCAGGGTGGAAGGCTTGGGGCGGGGTAGTTTTTAGAGCTGGGGGCTGAGTTTTAGGGCTCTGGGCGGGGGCGTAAGGGGAGGTTTTCAGTGCTGGGGGCTAGTCTTAGGGCTCAGGGTGGGAGGGCTAGGGTCAAGGTATTTGTTTGGGCTGGGGGCTGGGTTTTAGGGCTCAGGGTGAGGGTTTGGGGTAGTTTTAGGGTTGGGGTGGGTAGATTGCAGGGCTCAGGGCAGAGGGGCTAGGCTGTGATCTTTACCACGCATATACCTTTACCAATCATGCCTTTACAACTAAGGGGCCAATTACGATCTCGTCTGGAAAGCAGTCCTACCAAATCGGTCCCGGAATGCTTTTCGGACGACTCGGATCGGGTGAGTCCGTCCGAGTGATTTGGATGTATCCTGATGCTTCCGGATATGATTCGGTTGGACTCCCATTGATTTTAATGGGAGCCTGTGTACCGAACGAAAACACAGACTCCCATTGCCAAAAGGGGTGGATGGGGAAAATCGTGCACCCTGTGGTGGGCAACACTTGGTGCCTGCCACACTGTGCATGGTTGGAAAGGGGAGTCCCTTGGGAACACCCACAGGCCCGATTCAGAGAGCCCTGAGTGAAGGGTGCCTGCTACGGGCCCCCAGAGACAGATTACAGCAGCCGATTTGTTCCGTAGAAACCGATTCGGAACGGCTGTCCAAGTCAATCATCGTAGTCGCTCGCTCAGAAACCGAGTCCATAGAGCTGTACGATTCGGCTCCGAAAGACATGACCCGTCAGAATGCCTTTCTGAACTGATTTGGACAGCCCTAATGGTTTACAGGCATCGCAATCCGTTGTTGGGAAGTGTGTACAATTCGGTCGGAAACAAGGGTTCTGAATTGGATTCGGCAAACCTGAATCTGATTCAGAGCCCTTCCGAATGGCATCGGAATCAACCCCTTAATTTTTTGTAAAGGCATGGGTGGTAAAGGCATGCGTGGTCAAGACATGCTTGTTGTTAAGACCGCGTTGTTAAGGCATTCGTGGTTTAGGGAGTCGTTGTTCCATCAGACAACCAATTTTAACATGTGCTAGGGAACAGCAGTGTCCCCGGTGTGCAGAGTCTATAAACCAGAAATTAAAGTCAGATACAAATGGGGTGAGCACGGAAAATGGGGCATTTTCTCACGTCCTTCAATAAAGAGTGATTTTTCCTCCCCTAGAAACTAATAGTTACGAGCAATTCTCAGTTGGACAGAACAAGGTACCTATAAAAGGTATATGCCTTCAAAAATCTGATTAGTTCCACCAGAATGAGGGTATTCTTAGAGCACTTCTTTCCTGTTGTATCTACCTCACATCTCTGTTGCTATGGGCTAAGCAGTTTAGAATGCTGTGCAAAATGTTTGTGTGAAGATCAGAATCTTAAGGTGACAGTTATTCTGAACAGCACAAGAAGCTAGATGTGAGGAGACCCTTGCTGTATTAAAACTAATGTACATATCTATTGTCTTTATAGTGTTCAACACTGGCAACAAGGATCTGTCAGCAAGGCCCCACCATTTGTAACATCGCAGTGATGCTTCAGGATTATCACGTGGACATTATGGGGCCTGTTCAGGACAGTGTAGGATTAGAACAGTACAGAGTGATTCTGCAGAACCACCTTTCTAGTGCTAAGTAAGTAGTGGAATAAATCAATATAGCTTGCTTGATCAAGTTTGTAAATGGTATAGTTACAAGAGAGGGATTTTACCAAACTATTAACTGATAAAGAAGTCTAGATTGTAGCAAATAAAATGGAGGAGTATTTAAGGAAGAATGGCAAGTGCATACATTTGTGACCTTGTAGCATTTCAAAACCAAGGAACGGTCAAGAGACTAAATAGGATGTAAAGAGTGGCTTGGAAGAGACATTGGTTGCATACAGATTAACACCATATGGGACCATAGGTCTTATTCCATTTGAGGTATAATGGGGAAGGAGACTTAACAGTAGGTTGTGTTTGTGGTGGTTTGGCAGATCCATTAAAACCTAAACGAATTACCAATCTTTAAGAACAAGCGTGGAAAATAAACATCAGAAGATGGAAGAGAGGTTGAATTGCAGGAGGAGAGTCTAAATCTAAAAATCTAAATCTGGTATTTGTAAAGCGCAAACTACTCACCTCTAAGGGTCTCAAGGCGCTGGGGGCTGTCGGGGAGATTAAGTGAGCTATTGCCCAGAGTCACATGGTGCTGAGCTGAGCTGCTGGTGGCGCCGGGGACTGAACTGTGAACCCTACGCTCCGGAGTCAGCCACCCTGGCCGCTGCGCCACACCTCTCCCTCAAGAATGTCAACAGTCAAGAATGTACTTTTTTTTTAACTTGTTTTTATTGAAATTTTTCACAATGCCAATAGCCATAATGCGCACAGTACTGACTATGTATCTACAAGTCGACATATAGATGAGCGCTACAAATAACACTAATAAATATGGCATAAACAAATAATTAAAAAAAGAAAACAAACTGACCAATAAACATCACAGTGCAGGTTCATATAACAGTGGTTCTTAGAACACAGAACATCACAATTGGCGAGCCATCATGGCAATAATTTGAATAGTGTCAACACATCAATCAGTGAGTTCAGGATGGAGCAGTAAGTAGGAGCAAAGCGTTTGCCAGAAATTTTTGGGCCAGGAGGTACGGGGAAGCAAGGACGCATAGACATCACTGGTAGTGTCACAGTACATCAAATCCTTCAGCCAGGCTTTCACCACTGGCGGAGAGACTCCACCCCAATGCAAAGAGACCTGTCGCTTGGCTAACAGTAGTGTAATTGCAGTAAAACGCCTGTTGCCCACCCGCAAAGGAAGGACGTATCCCAGCAGCGCCAGTAAAGGTGAGGTCGTAAGTTTGGTCTCGACCATTAGACTGAGATGTTCAAAGACCACCTCCCTGAAAGCCAAGACCGCAGGGCAATTCCATGCTAAATGGATAAAATTGGCATGCTCCATAGCACACCTCTGGCAAATGTCTTGGCAACCAACATAGGGGTAACGTACATTCTATGTAAATACTTAAAATGTAAAAGCTTGTGTTTATAATTATTCGATACATATCGGGTCTGCTCGCAGCAATAGGTCCACATTTTGTCTGTCAAGGGGTGTGCCAAATCGCCCTCCCAGGCCGTCCTCGCCCGCCCGCCCGCCCTCCGTCGGTCGGTGTGTCTGCACAAGATGGTTCAATCTGGAGACCAGTTGTAATTGTTGTGGTGAGAGGCATGAATTCAGGGGGTTCCACCGCTAGGGGATGCAGCACTGCAGCTAACGAGGTGCGCGTTCTGTGTATCAGGAAACGGTCCAATGCAGTCACATCACGATCCTTCGTCAAGTCTGCCCTGGAGCGCATTTGCCCGCTGTCAAACATATCACCCACAGTCTGAAGGTGGCACCGGGCAAGTGCCCACTTCATCAGTGTCTCGGTAGTGGGAGGTAGCCATGGGTTGTCTAGTAGGGGCAAATGTGGAGTATACAAATGTTTGGTCCCTAAATATTTACAAAGACGTCCCCAAGCCCAACATGTGGTTTACAAAGTGTGGATTTCAGCAGGAGTCCTAGTGAGCCCAAGCGGGAGATTAGTGGAGAGGGGAGAAGGGCGAGCCTGGGTAAACTCTGGTTTAGGAAACTGCAATCGTGCGTCTGGATGATACCAAAAATATGCATAATGTGTCTGTGCCACTAAATAGTATAAATAAAATCAGGAACTCTGAATCCACCCCGCTCAAATGGCTGAGTGAGTGTCTGCCATTTCACCTGTGCCTGTCCCCCGGCCCAAATCAGTCTCGTCAACATGCCACGGAGGGTATTGAAGAAGGTAACCGTGAGTGGGATTGGGATATTCAAGAACAAATACAGGAAACGGGGTAGTACTACCATTTTAATGATCGCAATGCGACCAGCGACAGACAATGGGAGCGTTGTCCAGCGGTCTATTTGCCCCACCAGACGGTCTATGGCCGGGCGGTAATTAAGACGGATGACCTCTGAAGCGGTGCGGTGTAAGACTACACCAAGATATCTGGGAGGGTCATTGCAACAGCGCAAGGGAAAGTCTAGTACGAAAGGGAGGGTGATCTCCGTCAGTGGAAAGACTTCAGATTTTGACCAGTTTATGACCAGCCCCAAAAAGACCCCGGACCGAACCACCTCACGGATAATTGGGGAGAGATTTGTGTCGGGTTCCCGAACAAATAAGAGAATGCCATCCGCACACAGCAAAGCCAGAAGGGGGCCCCGGTGGAACCCAATCCCCCGTTGGAGGTGCCGCTCTTGCAAATGCCGCACCAAGGGGTCCATCGCAATTATGAACAATAGGGGTGATAGCGGGCATCCCTGCCTGGTGCCGCACGAGAGTGGGAATCTGTCTGACAACACCCCATTAACCCGAAGCTGTGTAACCAGGTTTGTGTATAATAATCGCACTAAGGATCGGAAATTCTGTGTAAAACCAAGTTTGGTGAGCGCTGCTTGGAGAAACTCCTAATCCAGAGAGTCAAACTCTTTTTCGACGTCAAGCAGTACCGCAGCGGCAGGAAGAGTGGGATTAATCTGGTTTATGATGGCGAACAGCGTGTGTAGATTTACCGATGTGGAGCGGCCTGGAATAAAGCCCGATTGGAGAGGAGAAACTATCTGATCAATTATGAGTGAGATCCGTGTTGCGAGGACCTTTGCCAGTATTTTATAATCATGATTCAATAAAGATAGCGGCCTATAGGACGCACACCCATCAGGCGGTTTGCCCGGTTTAAGAAGCAGTGTTACTATTGCCTCTCTCGAGTAGTGGGTAGTTCACCCGACTCTAGAGCCTCCACATAGACCTCCAAAAGGTGTGGTATCAATAATCTCTTGTGAGTTTTGTAAAACATTCCAGTAAGGCCATCCGTGCTGGGGGCACGGGAGCCATCCAGCTTGTCAATGGCCTCCTCGATTTCATCCGCACTGATAGGTGAAGCTAAAAAGTGCTGCTGCCCCTTTTCCAGCCAAACCATTGCTATTTCATTTAAATAGTCGGAGAGGCCTGTACCAGTCGGTGGGGAGCTTGAGGTATATAACCGAGTATAATATGACAGAAAGGTGGAGAGGATATCTGTGTCATGTGTGGCCCAGGTGCCATCTGCAGTCTGGAGTCGGGTAATATATGTAGTATGCTGTTGATGGGTAAGCAAGCGGGCCAACGTGCGTCCCTGCCTCTCACCCTCCCCATACACTTGAGCCTGCCCGTACTTCCCAAAATAGGCAGTCTCGTGTAATGCGAGATCCTGAAAATCACTTGAGTCTCACCCATTGATGTAGTGGCGGAGGATCCCCGCCAGCCAAGGTCCGGGCATCTAGGTCCCGTAATGCTTGTTCAGTTTTGTCAAGGTCCCGTCGGAGTGCGCGAGACCCCGGCTTGCTTAGCTATGCGAACACCCCTAATGTAGACTTTGAAGGCCTCCCATAGGGTGGTGTAGGGCAGTACAGAGCCTGTATTGGTATGAAAATATTCTACAATTGCATATTGAACTTCACTCTTGAAAACAGTGTCCAATAAGGCATCAGTGGGAAAGCGCCAGGGCCTGTAGGGGCGTGCAATTGTGGGTAGGAGTACCGATAACAAGACAGGCGAGTGGTCTGACAGGGTTCGAGGTAGATGATCAGCCTCTTGTAATGTGACCAGGAGGTTCAGTGTCACGTACCATCTATCTATACAAGACCAG
The DNA here is from genome assembly GCA_963921515.1 of Calotriton arnoldi. Lineage (NCBI taxonomy): Eukaryota > Metazoa > Chordata > Amphibia > Caudata > Salamandridae > Calotriton > Calotriton arnoldi. Next base: position 1,748,811 of record CAWUFW010001538.1, read on the forward strand.
GTGCCATGTGGTGCCGAATAAAATGAAAATCCCCTGTCTACTGGATGTACATGTCGCCATGCGTTTGCTAATGAATGCGCATGTAACAACGCCTCAAGTTCTGCAGTAGAACACGGTTTTGTGACATGACCTGTGCCCGTGGTGTCTACATTTGGTTGCAGTGTGAGGTTGAAATCCCCACCAAAAATTATAGAGTCTATCGGTGTGGCGGTAATGTGTGCGGATATAGTAGCAAAAAAGCCACAGACATCTACATTGGGGGCATATACGTTAACGATGACTATGTGTTTTGCACCAAAGCTTCCAGCCACCAGTAGATATCGCCCCTCAGGTTCAGCAGTAATAGACTGGGAAACGAAGGGAAGTGTCTTGTGTATGAGCACACATACATCACGGGAATAAGAGCTGTAATTTGAAAAAAATCTGTTGTTGCCCCAGGATGCAGCAAAGCGATTGTTCGAGCTTGGGGCATAGTGGGTCTCTTGAAGCAGAGCAATGTGTATTTTGTGTCGTGTCAAATAGGTCAATATCTGTTGTCCCTTGCGGGGATTCGAAAGCCCCGTCACATTCCATGTTATGCATTTAAGTTCCAATCCCTCAATCCCCTGCACAGTTCCCCTCACACTAAATGCAGCAGCATATGGATCGACGCATCTGTGCGATTAAATGTGAATAGCGCGCCAGTGGATATACGAGTGACCTGCAACATATAAACAAATTGAACCTTACACAACTTAATTACCCACCCCACCACCCTCCTCCCACATCGAATAACCACCCAACTTGGATCCGGTGAATCCCAACCCATCTCTACAAAATAAAACAAAGGAGAACAACAAAGAATTTCAAGGATTAGGAGATTTCCTAGGGTGGCAGCAACGCCCCGAGCGGACCACTAAACATGAAAGTTATAGGTCGCAAATGTACATGAGGCTGCTCTCATAGGGGGGTCAGAACAACAGTTATATCAGTCATTAGGAAAAAAAGAAAGGAAGGTACTACTACATCTTCTTTGAAGTGCTGTTAGAGCTTGCATACATTGCGTTCATCATATGCGCCCAGAATACCTTTCAACGGAGCACAAACCATAACGAATAACGGTGGGTCATTTTCCAGGAGAGGGACCTTTATTTATTTGATTTGTGGCGCTTCCAGAATTCAGACGCCTCTGCAGGAGTGTCAAAAATGCAGGTTTTGCCATCAACCTGTATGCAAAGGCGTGCCGGGTACAGCATTGCATAATGGACATTGGCATTTCTCAAGATACGTTTGATATCTTGGAAATTGTGCCTAGCCTCTTGCACTACTGGCGTGAAGTCACGGTAAATGGACAGTGACATTCCCTGGAACTGTAGATCTCCCACCTCTCTAGCTCTTCGCAAGGCGGCATCACAGTGGAGGTAGTTAAGCAGTTGCGCTATAATGAGGCGTGGGGAAGGTAAGGGAGCCAATCTAGGAGCAAAAGATCAGTGGGCCCTCTCCACAGCAAATGTAGAGGAGAAGCAGTCTCTGCCAAACAGTTTGGTTAGCAAGCTCTCCACATAGAGCTCCACAGGTCCTGTATTGGTCATCTCAGCCACTCCTGCTATCCGGAGGTTGTTGCGGCGCAATCTGGCCTCCAAATCTGCTTTTGCCGCCGTCGTTTTGAGAAGGCGCGCCGTGCGATCGAGGTGTTTGGCCATTGCTGTTTGGGTATGTTCAACGTCCGAGATACGCTTTCCGCCGTGATCTATTCAGGCTTCATGTTGTTCTACCTGGTAATGAATGGTGTCAATGCGCGCACCCAGGTCATCAAAGCGCGCGTCAATAGCCTTGAAGCCCGCCTGCAGCTCTGCCATTATGGTGGCAGCGCCCTCCAGCGCAGGTTGCTCGGTGTCTGGGCGATCGATGCGCTCAGTCAATTCGCCCAGCACGGCAACGTCTCCCCCTTCCCGTCTAGGGGTCTTAGCAGTGTCGAAAGAGCTGCTGCTGCTTGGGGTCTCCACGCCCCATAATGAACAGGCTGGTGGCCAAATATGTATGTACTGGCGAATGCAGGACCAACAGGGACTCCCTAGTTGCAGGAAATTGCAGCAGGATGGTGCAGTTAATATGAGACCTGGGAGGGGATACTAGTAATCCTGGGCCCTCCACAACATGGTTGCATTACGAGTGATCCGGTCCAGTTGAAAGTGCATGATGGAGCCCGGGAGAGCCTCTCGCTCAAATCGCTTTTGAGCAGGGAGAACAGGGTGCATATAGTGTGTGGGGGTATCACTCACCAATGTCTCCCCTGCCGCAGAGTGTATATTGCAAAAATGCTCATGTAATTATGGTGCAGGTACTCCCCCCACCGCTCTGAGCACCCAGATTGCGCTGGCGTTAGTGCATTGCCGCGTGTAGGCAGTACGCGGATATCCCTTCATTTGGGGATAATGAGCATGACCCTTCGGTGTACATTGGCTCTCCATGCTACAGTTGTCACTGCTGCTCCTCCTCCACAGGCCACCAAGCCGCAGTCTCAGTTATTGCCGCAGCCATGCTGCACTGCGGCAGCCCCGCCCTAAGGCTCGCCCGTGACCCCTATCGTCGTGGGGCCTCCGAGGGCCGCTTCAGGTTGCCACTATGGGAGCAGCGCTCTTGGGGGTCAGGAGCACCCTCTCAAGCTCCGCTTTGCTCCATCCCTGTGCTGGTGCATCCGGAGGCCGCAGCAGCTCTCAGGGGCCAGGATTACAGCTAAAAAGCATTGTGGAGCAGCTAAGTCGGAGCGGCCGTCCTGGAGCTCCTAAATCAAGCCACCATCTTGGTGCTTGGTTAGGCCATGCCCCCTCAAGAATGTAGTTGTTAATGTGGAAGATTGTGTACAGACACAACTACTGTAGAAGTACTAACATGATGGATAGCATTTTCTGCACCATTCAATGCCAAGAAAAGCTAATTATGGCGGTGGGAAAAATTAATGGAACAATATGAAATTTGCAGAGGATAGTGAGAATTCAATCACCTTTGCTAGTCAGAGAAGTGGGAGGTAGGGTTGTAAGAGATATTGTATGGAAATTGCTTATTAGTTGGAGAGAATGTAAGTCCTAATAAAGTAATAAGGCTCAAAACCCTGCTGGGTCAAACACACAGTTTCAATCATTTAATCCTGTGCTCAAACACTTACAGTTATGACACAAAGTAGACAGGCTTACTGTGGCAAATTGTGTGAGGTATGTAGCAACACTAAAATAGTAAAAAAATTAATAAAAAAACAGAATAAAAATCCTGCAACTAATATCTTAAAATTAAGAAAAATGCATTAAAAACAAATTCACAAAAAACAACTAGAATCGGATAAGGGGGGCAGCAAATATGAATGTTTAACGTTCTGAGATAAAAAGCATCAGGAAAAGAAATACACCAATCAGAAGCCATTATTTACGATTGACCTTGGTGCAATTTCAGGCCACCAATGATAGAGTGGAGGTCAGATACCCCAGGCAGGACATCCTGGTCAAACATTTACCCTCTGATCTTATGCCTGATTTAGAGTTCAGAGCATGCAATGAACTCCGTCAGGGCAAGAGAGTAAAATACTATGTTGTCCTGATGGAGTACCATTAAAATTTAGACCAGTGGGCATCTATAGTCATTGGCAAGAACCGCTGACAGAGTGGTTCCTATCAATGAGTTAAAAGTTTGACGGACAGCTCTGTCAAAAACTACAGCTACACATCAAACTTTTAACTTCATTTTGTTTCTTCAAAAAAAACATCACAAAGCAGGAATTGGTTTTTAAAAAAGCAATAGACTAATGATCCCACAGCACTGGAGTTTTCTTCCATGGTGTGGGGGCCATTCCATTTCTTTTACTGCCCTTTAGGTTGTGCATTGCAGACGCGCGTGAGTGTGCTGCTGTTAGGCGTTTTTGCCGGACCTTTTTAAAGTATTATTTCGCGTATTTTTAACGATTTGCACTGATCCTTGATACTCACGCACAACATACATCAATATAGCTGCCTTTAAAACACTGCTAAAACTTGGCACCAATTTGTTTCTTTGCACATAATACTGCTCATTATAAGCTGCCTTAAATTAAACTTAGCCGCTTCCTGGTCTCACCTTAGTGTGTAACCCTCCCTGGTCCACCGCAGAATTTTCCCGTTTGAGTGGAGGAAGTCCAAGGCTACTTCCGGTTTGGTTGGGAGGTTGGGGGTCTAGTTCACCAAACCCCTCCATAAAACCAGATGCAGAGCGGAACGCGCAGCGGAAGCGCGCAGTGGGCGTGCCGGCGGCGCGCCGAAGGCAAGCCCGTATGCACCCGTCCGCGCACTTCCGTCACCAGAAGCCAGGACCCCTGCCCATTTTGCACCAGTTCAAGATCCAGGTTCAAAGCTAATCTATGCCAGCAGGGACTTACTGAAGCTAAGAGGGTATTCACAGTCCGGGTGCAACGTACACGAACAGGTGGAGAGGTTTAGCTCTCTGGAGGGCCCTTTTTCGTGTACACTATTCAGGTATCAGAGCATAGGAATGGATCAAGAGGTAACTAATTTTAGTGACCTCTTCTCACTCGGCCAATATCGTACAGCTAGGAATAATACCCCTTTCTCAAAGGCATGAGACTGAATACAGGGAAAGCACATACATACGCCTGACAAGAATGGAAAGGCTTTCTCGGAAATGTTAGATCACTCCCAAAACATGCGATAGAGATATGGGATTTGTTAAATTCGGAGAAACCGGATCTAGGCTTCCTGACTGAGACATGGCTAAAACCTGGCTCCATCCCTGCAATCACTATAGCACTTCCAGAGGGCTATAGGATTCAAAGGCTAGATAGACAGCCTAAAATGGGCGGTGGAATAGCCATAGTCTACAATGATAGGGCTACAGTCACCATTTTGGAGCAACGCTGTAATGATAACATTGAAATTTTAGTTTTCCGGATAGATCTAGCCCCACAGTATAGCTGGAAGGGAGCTCTAGTGTATCGACCCCCGGGCCCCATTGCTTACTTCTCGCTTCAGCTGGTGCAACTGATAGCACCTCATGTTATTTCTACCAAGAATTTTCTACTACTTGGAGATTTTAATGTGCATAGTGAGTGGATGGAGAATGCGGAGGCGGTGTCTCTCCTGGCTGACTTTACCGCACTAAATTTAACTAAAATCAATGACGGTCCAACCCATGTAGCTGGACATACACTGGACATCATTTTTACTAATTCGTCTCACATCACATGTGAAACCCCACGGCCACCTAGTTGGTCAGACCATGCACTCATTGACTTTCTAGTCCAGGGACCTAGAGGACAGGCGAAAACTGGCCCAGATTCTAAACGCCCTTTTAGGCAATGGCACAAAATCACCCCTGATGCTTTCTCAGCTGCCTTTCCATCGTCATGGGATAGGGAACCTAAGAATGTTGAGGAAGGACTAGTCCGCTTCAATGCCTTGGCTAGATCTGCCATTGATCAACTCGCCCCTCTAAAAACTCTGTCCTGCAAGCCTAGGCAAATTCAAGCAGCTTGGTTTACATCTGAGCTCCGAAATGAAAAAGGCCACTGTAAGAACTTGGAGAGGCAATGGCGACGGACCCATCATAGAATCGATAAAGAAAAATATAGGACATCTCTCGCTCAGTACCATAAAAACAAAAAAATGACTCGGAAATCTTTTATTGCCCAACAGCTAGACCAGGCAGGGAATGCCCCCAAAGTCCTATTCCAGATTCTCAAATCTTTTACGAACCCTAAAGCCTGCAATTTGGAAGAAACCCCATCTCAAGCCCTCTGTGATACTATAGCAGACTATTTTGTACAAAAAATTGATCTTATTTACAACAAGATTATCACAGCGGGTAGTACGCAGCCGGTCGACATGACCCACGACCGCTCTCCCTGCTTGAAGTGGAAGCCACTGACGAGCTTTCCCCTCCTGACTGGTGAGGATGTGGAAACCTTATTACACACCGTGAAATTGGGCTCTCCTCTCGATGTTATACCTGCAAAATCTCCTCCTGCCTCGTTAAACAACTTTCTGCTCCTATTTGTTCCCTTTTGAACGCGTCATTGAAGGAGGGTCATCTCCCACTTGAATGGAAGAGCTCAGGTCATCCCACTCCGCAAAAACACCAAGGCCTCTATGGAAGATCTTTCTAATTTACGACCAGTTTCCCTCCTACCTCTCCTGAGCAAACTTCTGGAAAAGCATATTAATAAACACCTGTCAGACCATGTCGAATCTTCAGGCAGCCTGGATTCTTCGCAATCAGGCTTTATGCCTAAACATAGTACAGAGACAGCCCTGGTGGCTGTAACGGACAATATCAGGCTAGCACTAGATAGAGGCCAATCCACTCTCCTGGTGCTGTTAGATCTCTCGGCCGCATTCGACATGGTCGACCACCAGATTTTGCTCAGGAGACTGGAGGAAGCTGTAATTAGTGGCGAGGCCTTGCGGTGGCTGACAAGCCTCCTCTGTAATCGCTCCCAGACAGTCAACCTGGGACCTTTTCGATCTAAGATTAAGGAGCTGACCAAGGGAGTGCCCCAGGGTTCGTGTTGAAGTCCCACCCTGTTTAATATCTATGTTGCTCCCTTGGCCGACGTCCTGAGGAGGTATGGGTTCACGCCTATTTCATATGCGGATGATACCCAGCTTACCTTCTCATTTAACAAATCTTCCCTTACCACCCAGGCCACCTTTTCTTCCGGCATGTTAGCAATATCCCAATGGATGCGGAACAACTTCTTACAACTAAATGCCGGGAAGACCGAGATTATGCTTTTTGGAGAGGCTTTATTGCTATGGACACCAGAATGGTGGCCAGGGGAGCTAGGTGACTCCCCAACTCCAAAGACATCAGTAAAAAATCTAGGTGTTCGTATTGAGCAGGCCTTGACCATGAGGGAACACGTGACCCACACGGTCGGCTCCTGCTTCCAAGTGCTTAGTCTGCTGAGACGAGTTTTCCCTTTTCTTCCAGATCCCACACGGAAAACTCTCATCCAGATGTTGGTATAGAGTAGCCTTGATTATTGTAATGCCTTGCTGGTCTCGTCCAATGAGTCTTCGTTGGACCGCTTACAGGTAGTCGAGAATACAGCGGCTCGTCTGGTACTAAATGCCCCTTACAGATCAGCTTCCCTCCCACTTCTCCAACAGCTTCACTGGCTTACGGTGTGAAAACGAATAAAGTTCAAGGTTTGCTGTATCGTTCATAAGGCGGTGTTCGGTAACAGTCCAGTCTACCTTGCGGAGAAACTTAACCAATATATTTCCCTCAGGGATCTCTGCTTCAGTTTCAAATCCCTCCTTAAGGTTCCCCGGATTAAGAAATCAAGGACAGGTGGGAAAGCTTTCTCGTATCTGGCCCCCCGGTACTGGAATCAGCTCCCCATCTCACTGATGCAGTGCCTGGACCATCTTCAGTTCAGAAAGTCCCTGAAAACCGCCCTGTTCTAGATTCTTTTTTGTGCCAGCTCCCTCCGGTATGTCCGCAAGTGCAGAGATACCCCTTCGGGGGTGATTCAGGCGTTATACAAACTTTTTAAATAAATAAATAAATGTAAGTCAGAATCCTCCAGGGGGGCAAGGTTACAGGCTGAATTCGGTGATGTTCTCTCGAAGCCAGATAGCTGGTGAATTAGATCTCACTGAAGCTGTTGGTTCTGACAAGAAAAGCAATGATTGAGAGAAATTAAAATTTCACAGCCATTTAAGTCTTCTCATCAATTAGATACTTTTGCACCTTCAGCTGGGCACTATTTCTACCTTACAACTTGGTCACATTTTGGAGCTCAAAATCCTCCAGTTTGGCAGGCCTGGGAACTGTGTCTAATGACCTCCTGTTGAAGTTGTGCACCTTTTCCTTGAGGTCCTGCAGAGGTCTTGAAAGTTTAAATATTTTCTAAGTTCCAACTTTTCAGACTTAGAGGAGCAGTTCCTCTTGGTCACTAGAGGAGAGGCCATCAGCAGGACCCAGTCCAAGTACAGTTGCTACTGATCAGCTAGTCGCTCTAGAATACATGTCTTTAGCAGTTTGCTGTGTCCCTTTAGCCATGCAGGAGGTCTGTCAACTGATCCTTGGCTCCACATCTAAGTCCTGGGTACAAGTGGGAATATGTTCAGTACTTTAGACTTCTACACAGGTCACAGACAGCTGGTCCTATCCTATTCTTTCCTTCTGCAGGTCTAGTAAGGGTTCAAAGGCCCTGAGGAGCTGGGGAAAGGTTCTACCTTTGTTCAATTCTGTCCTGGACACACTCCAACCAATGGGCAAAAATCTACCAAGGGTAAACCTTCCCACTTTTGCAACACACTCTATTTTCCTCACTAGAAACTATTAAACAGTGCACCCTTCTCAGTAAATTCCATCATAGCAGAATATTTCTGTATTTGGAGGGGACTTGTGGCACACCTAGGAGTGGGTCAAAGGTAATGAGTAGCTCCCTCCCACTCAACCACTCCAAACTGGCTCTGAGACCAGCTCCCTCTTCCATTGAGACTAAATCCGAGAGGCTAATGTATATTTTGTGATTAAATTACAACTTTTCTCCAGACCTCCCTTATCACTAAAGTATACAAATACAGGTCTACCACAGTTTCTTTTAAGTTACAAAATTTCCAGGGCACTGCTAAAATGCACTTCACGGGTCAAGCTGGGTCACATTCTAGCCAAGCCATTCTGCAAGGCCCAAGCCATTGTCTCTGCTCTTATGGCAGTATGTAACACCTCATCAAAGCAGTACTTGAAGGTCAGCCACAATCAAGCTGATGCTACTTGACCTTCAGCTCATTCACACAGAGAAAATAGATCTTTTTAAAAGTTAGTTTTCCTGTATTGTTATTAAAAATCCAACTTCATCATTAAATTGGATTTTTAATAACTCTTAAGAACAGTGGTTGGAACATCTATGTCGCTTATTGCACACTAAAGATACAGGATTAGCACAATAACTATACTCAAGCTTTTTCTTCCAAGAACCAGCTACAGCTCTAATTTTACTTGATTTGTCTAAATTCAAATCCATAATGACATTAAAATCTCTTGCCACAATAACAGGACCTGGGAAATCCAACAAGTTGGTAAACACTGCTTTTAGTGATTCATAATCAACGTACTTTGGACCATAGTATCCTACTAATGTTAGTGGACTATCCCCTATTTTTATGTTTGCTATGATCCATCTACCACCCTTATCAACCCTTGTACCCAATATCCATATTTTTCCCCCTTGGTTTTTCACCACTACTGCCACTCCTCTTATGTTTGCAGTCTGATGTGTACATACCATCTGTTCTACCCATCTTTGCTTTTCAAACAACTTCATACACTCTTCTTTTACCAGGTGTGTTCCCTGTAAGATCAAAATGTGCACTGGGGAATCTCTAAGGTACTGTAATATCTTATCCCTCCTTCCGTTCATACGTAGCCCATTGACATTCCATGTTAATATATGGGTCGTCATCTCCCTGCTGTGCTCTCCCAGCCATTCATTTGAATGTCCATATCTCTATTAGCTGCCTTATGTCTCTCTGAGTTATTTGAGGTACTTTTTATCATTTTTTTCCCACATGCTCCCCACCCGGTGCACCCCCCACCTCCCTTTAGAGAACCTACCCATACTTCCTTCTGGACCTGATGTTAGTCCAATTTTCTCTTCTCAGCACCTACTCCCAAATCACGTGCCTTTTTGAAGTCCATGATGAAGCAATATGCCCTTTGCAAATTGTGGAGAGAGAGGGTGGATCCTTGCATGGTGTCTCGTTTCACAATAAGAAATATGGGCATAGGACAGGATAGATTACTTTTTGGTAGATCGGAGCCTTAGAGATGATATTTTGGATATTAGGTATTGGACAGCCCATTTGTCAGACCACTCAGCGGTAACTATAACCATCAGGACTACTAACCGACCTAAAGAAAGGAGGTGGACACTAGATCGTAGTATTCTAGCCGATGCAGCGGTAATGGAAGCCTTGAAAGGGAAAGTGGGAGAATTCCTTAAAATTAGTAGTGGCTCCTCCCCCACGGGGATATTATGGGATTCGCTCAAAGCCTTTATTAGGGGGAAAATTACGAGTGCAGTCAGTCACAGAAATAAAAAATATAGGCAGGAGATAGGCCGGCTAGAGGAAGAAATGAAAAATCTAGAGAACGAGATAAGGATAAATATAGTCAATGACTGCAGGACTCTGGCAGAAGAGAAGTTGCATCTTTCGAAAAATCAAATGGAAGAAAATCTTCAAAGTCGGATTAAAAAAAGATGGGATGCAAGTAAGTTGGCCCACTTTGAGTATGGGGAAGGAGCAGGGCAGTTATTAGCATGGAAGTTCAAGACAGACCAAAATAGAAAGCGGATTAATGAAATTAAGGTAGGGCAGTCCGGTGCCATGCTAACCAGTGAGAAGGAGTAGGAGGAGGCATTCACAGAGTATTTTCAAGATCTTTATTCGGAAGAGGGAAGAGCACCAGAACAAGAGGTGAATGACTGGTTAGCAGATTCCATCAAACCCCTTGATCTAAGGCAGAAAGAGATTCTAAATCAGGATATTTCAGAAGATGAAGTTAGGATGGTCCTCCAGGCAAATAAGGGAGGTAAAGTGGCAGGACCTGATGGGATACCTGCGGAGGTATATAACATTTTAGGGAAGGTGTTAACCCCTTTTCTGACAGCAATGATTAGGGAGATCCTAGACCAAGGGATGCAGTTACTAAAATCATGGGAGAAAGCAATAATCATGCTTATTTTGAAGCCATGGAAGGACCCTACTAGTTGTGATGCGTATAGGCCTATATCACTTTTGAACACCGATTACAAAATCTTCACAAAAATACTGGCAGGGAGAATAAGTAAGATAGCTGGAGAGGTGATTCATAAGGACCAGAAGGGCTTCATTAAAGGATGATATCTACACGAGTTAACTTACGGGTTTATAGGAGTGATTGATGTGGCAACTGCTTTTTCCACCCCCTAGCAGTTATAATGTTAGATGCCTCCAAACCCTTTAGGGTTAGGTGGTCTTACGTGCTTGCTGTTATGAGACGGTACAAGCTCGGGATACATTTTGCAGAGTAATTCAATTGATATACCAGAATCCCTCAGCAAGAGTTTTAGTGAATGGAAATCTATCCTCACCTTTTAAACTTTTTAGGGGCACAAGGCAGGGGTGTCCCTTGTCCCCCCTCTTATTCAATCTTTATATGAAGCCCTTTGCGCATAAACTTAGGATAGCAGTCAACATTCCCCCGTTTTCGCAGGGAGATTGGGTAAAGAAAGTGGCATTATATGTGGATGATCTGGTGATTTTCTCCTCTGACCTTGATGCAGCTGTATCGGCCACTATGCAGATGGCCCTAGACTTTGGTAAAATGTCTACTTACCTGGTTAATGAGGGGAAAACAGAGATTATGGTATGGAACCAGAGAAAGGATAACCCATTGTTTAAGAAGGAGATGAGATATCTGGATCTAAAATTTGTGGAAGATATGAACAAAATCCCTGAAATGAATCTGGATAGGATAACCAGAGAAATTGGGCAGTTAATAAAGGTGTGGGTACATCTCCCCCTAACTATGTTTGGGCAGGTTAACCTGATTAAAATGGTGATACTACCAAAAATCACTTTTCTATTTAATACAATCCCCCTGCATTTTGAGAAAGTGGCAATAGATAAAATCCAGCAGGCGATAAACGCTTTTATTTGGGCCTACAAGGAGGTTCGGATCTCTTGGAAAAAGCTGTGGCGGAGAAGAGAGAAAGGAAGATCATCTCTACCAGAAATACAATATTACGCATAGGCCTTCCAGATGACTAAGTCCAGACAGCTCTTTAATACGCTGGATGGCTCTGATGTAGGAACTATATTTGCGGCAATGATAAATGAGAGCAAGATGGATGTAGACAGATTTATCTTTAAATTCGGGGACCCAAAATATTTTTAAAAAAAATCTAATTAAAAGGTGCTACAAGCATTTGCTTGAATGTGGTACATTATAAGACGGCGATTAAAACTAGACTATTACTCCACCTCAGGCCCAATCTGGGAATCTCCAGGGACTCCGGAGTGTCTCAAAGATAAACTGGCGCTACCAATACAACACGCTGGGGTAACTGTTTGGAGAGAGATTACGCAACGCATACAGTTAATATCATTGAACGAGTTAAATGACCTCTCGGGGGCAACATTTCAAGATTCAAATATATGCACTTGAAAAGTTGGGAACAGAGTCAGAAACTGCCCTTGGGTACTGGAAATTACTTGGAAGAGCAGCTCATTGAAAATCCCCCAGGAAAGAAAGAAGTATCTTTCTGGTACTGGGAACTACAAGATACCTTGGATGTAGACTTCACTCTGGCAGATGATCTGTGGGGAAGATGCTTGCCGAGGGGCGATTTACAATATACGTGGCAAGTATCGATGCACACATTATATTCCAGTGTCAAGCCTGCTTTTTTTTAAAATAAACACTTCTTTTCACTGAACAGGGCATATATAACACCCAAGAAGTTGTCAAAAATGGGGAATGAAAGAGCGACGGGCATGTACAAAGTATGGCCTGGTATAGGCGACAGATACCCATATGTTCCATCAATGCCCAGAAATCAGGAGGTTTTGGTATGAAGTAGAAATTACAGTTTCAGGTATTTTGGGGGTACAAACGAAGGTAAGCCTTTCACTGGTCATTTTTGGAGTAATGGAAGGAGTGGTAGGAATTGCTAGAGATTTTTTGTTCTATGCAATTCTGTTGGCTAGAAGAGAAATCTGTTGTAACTGGGTGAGAGAAACCCCGCCTCAACATTTGGAGTGGTTGGACTCAATGTTTTATATGTCTAAAATGGATTTATTAGGAAAAGAGTCCAAGGAGAAAAGATTTTGGGTTATGTTACAAAATTGGGCTGGGGTAGTGGAAAGTAAGGGTGATGGAAGAAATGAGTGATATAAATTTCTGCCCGATGATTACACCCACATAACTCTCTGGTTTTGCTGCAGTCTCTCCTACCCCCCACAGGTGTTTTTGATGTAGCTGCCGTAAATCGATACCAAAGGGGACGATGGACAGAGCATTTGAGCTAATCAAACACTCACCCCCAGTCAACTGATCTGGGTCCAATCCATCATCATTCTTTAGCTCACTCCACCACCCCAGTTCAGACATGGCCATATGCAAATCAGTCTGACCCTGTGCCTCATGGGAAAAGTCCAGCCCGAACTGCCAAGCCATGTCTTCCCTGGACCGGAAACAAGCATTTTGGGACCGGTTTCTGGCTATTCAGCCGTCATCAGCCAGGCTAGCTTGAATCCAGTGGCAAAGTGAGCAAGGGACCCACGTCTGGGCATACCCTGCCAACTTAGGGCGAACAAAGCGATACCAAAGGGGACGATGGACGGAGCGTTTGAGCTAATCAAACACTCACCCCCAGTCAACTGATCTGGTCCAATCCATCATCATTCTTTAGCTCACTCCACCACCCCAGTTCAGACATGGCCATATGCAAATCAGTCTGACCCTGTGCCTCATGGGAACAGTCCAGCCCGAACTGCCAAGCCATGTCTTCCCTGGACCGGAAACAAGCATCCTGGGACCGGTTTCTGGCTATTCAGCCGTCATCAGCCAGGCTAGCTTGAATCCAGTGGCAAAGTGAGCAAAGGACCCACGTCTGGGCATACCCTTCCAACTTAGGGCGAACAAAGCGATACCAAAGGGGACGATGGACGGAGCGTTTGAGCTAATCAAACACTCACCCCCAGTCAACTGATCTAGGTCCAATCCATCATCATTCTTTAGCTCACTCCACCAACCCAGTTCAGACATGGCCGTATGCAAATCAGTCTGACCCTGTGCCTCATGGGAACAGTCCAGCCCGAACTGCCAAGCCATGTCTTCCCTGGACCGGAAACAAGCATCCTGGGACCGGTTTCTGGCTATTCAGCCGTCATCAGCCAGGCTAGCTGGAATCCAGTGGCAAAGTGAGCAAGGGACCCTCGTCTGGGCATACCCTGCCAACTTAGGGCGAACAAAGCGATACCAAAGGGGACGATGGACGTAGCGTTTGAGCTAATCAAACACTCACCCCCAGTCAACTGATCTGGGTCCAATCCATCATCATTCTTTAGCTCACTTCAGCACCCCAGTTCAGACATGGCCATATGCAAATCAGTCTGACCCTGTGCCTCATGGTAACAGTCCAGCCCAAACTGCCAAGCCATGTCTTCCCTGGACCGGAAACAAGCATCCTGGGACTGGTTTCTGGCTATTCAGCCGTCATCAGCCAGGCTAGCTTGAATCCAGTGGCAAAGTGAGCAAGGGACCCACGTCTGGGCATACCCTGCCAACTTAGGGCGAACAAAGCGATACCAAAGGGGACGATGGACGGAGCGTTTGAGCTAATCAAACACTCACCCCCAGTCAACTGATCTGGGTCCAATCCATCATCATTCTTTAGCTCACTCCACCACCCCAGTTCAGACATGGCCATATGCAAATCAGTCTGACCCTGTGCCTCATAGGAACAGTTCAGCCCGAACTGCCTAGCCATGTCTTCCCTGGACCGGAAACAAGCATCCTGGGACCGGTTTCTGGCTATTCAGCCGTCATCAGCCAGGCTAGCTTGAATCCAGTGGAAAAGTGAGCAAGGGACCCACGTCTGGGCATACCCTGCCAACTTAGGGCGAACAAAGCGATACCAAAGGGGACGATGGACGGAGCGTTTGAGTTAATCAGACACACACCCCCAGTCAACTGATCTGGGTCCAATCCATCATCATTCTTTAGCTCACTCCACCACCCCAGTTCAGACATGGCCATATGCAAATCAGTCTGACCCTGTGCCTCATGGGAACAGTCCAGCCCGAACTGCCAAGCCATGTCTTCCCTGGACCGGAAACAAGCATCCTGAGACCGGTTTCTGGCTATTCAGCCGTCATCAGCCAGGCTAGCTTGAATCCAGTGGCAAAGTGAGCAAGGGACCCACGTCTGGGCATACCCTGCCAACTTAGGGCGAACAAAGCGATACCAAAGGGGACGATGGACGGAGCGTTTGAGCTAATCAAACACTCACCCCCAGTCAACTGATCTGGGTCCAATCCATCATCATTCTTTAGCTCACTCCACCACCCCAGTTCAGACATGGGAATATGCAAATCAGCCTGACCCTGTCCTCATGGGAACAGTCCAGCCCGAACTGCCAAGCCATGTCTTCCCTGGACCGGAAACAAGCATCCAGGGACCGGTTTCTGGCTATTCAGCCGTCATCAGCCAGGCTAGCTTGAATCCAGTGGCAAAGTGAGCAAGGGACCCATGTCTGGGCATACCCTGCCAACTTAGGGCGAACAAAGCGATACCAAAGGGGACGATGGACGGAGCGTTTGAGCTAATCAAACACTCACCCCCAGTCAACTGATCTGGGTCCAATCCATCATCATTCTTTAGCTCACTCCACCACCCCAGTTCAGACATGGCCATATGCAAATCAGTCTGACCCTGTGCCTCATGGGAACAGTCCAGCCCGAACTGCCAAGCCATGTCTTCCCTGGACCGGAAACAAGCATCCTGGGACCGGTTTCTGGCTATTCAGCCGTCATCAGCCAGGCTAGCTTGAATCCAGTGGCAAAGTGAGCAAGGGACCCACGTCTGGGCATACCCTGCCAACTTAGGGCGAACAAAGCGATACCAAAGGGGACGATGGACGGAGCGTTTGAGCTAATCAAACACTCACCCCCAGTCAACTGATCTGGGTCCAATCCATCATCATTCTTTAGCTCACTCCACCACCCCAGTTCAGACATGGCCATATGCAAATCAGTCTGACCCTGTACCTCATGGGAACAGTCCAGCCCGAACTGCCTAGCCATGTCTTCCCTGGACCGGAAACAAGCATCCTGGGACGGGTTTCTGGCTATTCAGCCGTCATCAGCCAGGCTAGCTTGAATCCAGTGGCAAAGTGAGCAAGGGACCCACATCTGGGCATACCCTGCCAACTTAGGGCGAACAAAGCGATACCAAAGGGGACGATGGACGGAGCGTTTGAGTTAATCAAACACTCACCCCCAGTCAACTGATCTGGGTCCAATTGATCATCATTCTTTAGCTCACTCCACCACCCCAGTTCAGACATGGCCATATGCAAATCAGTCTGACCCTGTGCCTCATGGGAACAGTCCAGCCCGAACTGCCAAGCCATGTCTTCCCTGGACCGGAAACAATCATCCTGAGACTGGTTTCTGGCTATTCAGCCGTCATCAGCCAGGCTAGCTTGAATCCAGTGGCAAAGTGAGCAAGGGACCCACGTCTGGGCATACCCTGCCAACTTAGGGCGAACAAAGCGATACCAAAGGGGATGATGGACGGAGCGTTTGAGCTAATCAAACACTCACCCCCAGTCAACTGATCTGGGTCCAATCCATCATCATTCTTTAGCTCACTCCACCACCCCAGTTCAGACATGGCCATATGCAAATCAGCCTGACCCTGTCCTCATGGGAACAGTCCAGCCCGAACTGCCAAGCCATGTCTTCCCTGGACCGGAAACAAGCATCCTGGGACCGGTTTCTGGCTATTCAGCCGTCATCAGCCAGGCTAGCTTGAATCCAGTGGCAAAGTGAGCAAGGGACCCACGTCTGGACATACCCTGCCAACTTAGGGCGAACAAAGCGATACCAAAGGGGACGATGGACGGAGCGTTTGAGCTAATCAAACACTCACCCCCAGTCAACTGATCTGGGTCCAATCCATCATCATTCTTTAGCTCACTCCACCACCCCAGTTCAGACATGGCCATATGCAAATCAGTCTGACCCTGTGCCTCATGGGAACAGTCCAGCCTGAACTGCCAAGCCATGTCTTCCCTGGACCAGAAACAAGCATCATGGTACCGGTTTCTGGCTATTCAGCCGTCATCAGCCAGGCTAGCTTGAACCCAGTGGCAAAGTGAGCAAGGGACCCACGTCTGGGCATACCCTGCCAACTTAGGGCGAACAAAGCGATACCAAAGGGGACGATGGACGGAGCGTTTGGGCTAATCAAACACTCACCCCCAGTCACTGATCTGGGTTCAATCCATCATCATTCTTTAGCTCACTCCACCACCCCAGTTCAGACATGGCCATATGCAAATCAGTCTGACCCTGTGCCTCATGGGAACAGTCCAGCCCGAACTGCCAAGCCATGTCTTCCCTGGACTGGAAACAAGCATCCTGGGACCGGTTTCTGGCTATTCAGCCGTCATCAGCCAGGCTAGCTTGAATCCAGTGGCAAAGTGAGCAAGGGACCCACGTCTGGGCATACCCTGCCAACTTAGGGCGAACAAAGCGATACCAAAGGGGACGATGGACGGAGCGTTTGAGCTAATCAAACACTCACCCCCAGTCAACTGATCTGGGTCCAATCCATCATCATTCTTTAGCTCACTCCACCACCCCAGTTCAGACATGGCCATATGCAAATCAGTCTGACCCTGTGCCTCATGGGAACAGTCCAGCCCGAACTGCCAAGCAATGTCTTCCCTGGACCGGAAACAAGCATCCTGGGACCGGTTTCTGGCTATTCAGCCGTCATCAGCCAGGTTAGCTTGAATCCAGTGGCAAAGTGAGCAAGGGACCCACGTCTGGGCATACCCTGCCAACTTAGGGCGAACAAAGCGATACCAAAGGGGACGATGGACGGAGCGTTTGAGCTAATCAAACACTCACCCCCAGTCAACTGATCTGGGTCCAATCCATCATCATTCTTTAGCTCACTCCACCACCCCAGTTCAGACATGGTCATATGCAAATCAGTCTGACCCTGTGCCTCATGGGAACAGTCCAGCCCGAACTGCCAAGCCATGTCTTCCCTGGACCGGAAACAAGCATCCTGGGACCGGTTTCTGGCTAGTCAGCCGTCATCAGCCAGGCTAGCTTGAATCCAGTGGCAAAGTGAGCAAGGGACCCACGTCTGGGCATACCCTGCCAACTTAGGGCGAACAAAGCGATACCAAAGAGGACGATGGACGGAGCGTTTGAGCTAATCAAACACTCACCCCCAGTCAACTGATCTGGGTCCAATCCATCATCATTCTTTAGCTCACTTCACCACCCCAGTTCAGACATGGCCATATGCAAATCAGTCTGACCCTGTGCCTCATGGGAACAGTCCAGCCCGAACTGCCAAGCCATGTCTTCCCTGGACCAGAAACAAGCATCCTGGGACCGGTTTCTGGCTATTCAGCCGTCATCAGCCAGGCAAGCTTGAATCCAGTGGCAAAGTGAGCAAGGGACCCACGTCTGGGCATACCCTGCCAACTTAGGGCGAACAAAGCGATACCAAAGGGGACGATGGACGGAGCGTTTGAGCTAATCAAACACTCACCCCCAGTCAACTGATCTGGGTCCAATCCATCATCATTCTTTAGCTCACTCCACCACCCCAGTTCAGACATGGCCATATGCAAATCAGTCTGACCCTGTGCCTCATGGGAACAGTCCAGCCCGAACTGCCAAGCAAAGCTCTAACGCCTTTCTCTGTGGCCGGTCCAAATCTTGCACTTGAAGGCTAAGGTACTAGACATTAGAACCTGAGGTGAATGTGGACAAAAATCTTTTTAAAAAAAGAACCAGCTACAGCCTTTACAGTGAAAATAGCTTTTGGGGGCTAGTTACTGTAGAAACAAGCAAACATTAAATGCTTACGTGTTCCACATTTTCATACCAGGCAGCCTACTTTATGGGATGCAAGGCCCACGTAAGGATAGCTTCTTTAGTATTAAAAGCAGGGGCCCTTCCTGTCGGAAAATATTTTTTTGATAAGTGTGTATGCAGGTTTCAAAAATTCAGCAGTGAAGCTACACATGTAAGTCTGACGTCATGATTTCCTTGTTGGACTAAGTGCACTGAGCGTGCCAGGCCCTGTAAATCAAATGCTACTAAGTGGGCCTGCAGCACTGATTGTGCCACCCAGATGAGTAGCCCTGAAAAGGTAACTCA
This sequence comes from Calotriton arnoldi, assembly GCA_963921515.1. Taxonomy (NCBI): domain Eukaryota; kingdom Metazoa; phylum Chordata; class Amphibia; order Caudata; family Salamandridae; genus Calotriton; species Calotriton arnoldi. Next base: position 1,767,743 of record CAWUFW010001538.1, read on the forward strand.
GATCTGCCACCCCAGTATCTGTGGGCAGTTTAGTACTGCCATGTCGACTTGACAAGTGCACCCACTTTCCAGGCCCTACCCTTCCCTTTTCTTACATATTAGTCACCCCTAAGGTAGGCCCAAGGTACCCCTGTGGGCAGAGTGTAGTGTATGTGAAAGGTAGGACATGCGCTGGTGTGTGTGGCATGTCCTCATAGTGAACTACTGCCCATTTCGTTTTTCACTATTGCAAGGCTACTTGTTCCCATAGGACAGAATGGGGGGTTTGCTTATAACATTTTATAAACATAACTACCCCTGAGAACAAGGAAGGAAAATAAAGTTTAATATGCCTGAATTCAAAGATGCATCTTTTAGTAAAGGTGATTTTTACATTCCGTGTTTGAAAATACCACTTTTAGAAAGTAGGCATCTTCTTGCTTAGCCATCCAGTGTGCCTCTGCTGGGTTTGTGGATTGACTGTTTGGCTTTGGGATGACAGGGGCTGGGGAGGAGCAGTGGCTCCAGAGAGTCTAGATGGGTCAGGGATGGGCTGAATAGACCTGGGCTGCATTTAGAGTAGGGGGAGGAGATTTCCTTTCACCTGAATGGGCCTGGTCTGCCTCTGACAATGCTGTCTCCACCTCCTGCCAGGAAGCTGCACCAGGGAGGACAAGACTGGTTCTGGCTGGGTACAGACACTCTCTGCCCCCAGAGAACAAAGGATTTTGGGCTATAAAAAGTGGGGCCAAAACCCCTAAACTTTAGAACTCTTTTGGAACCAAGAACACTGCCAAGAAGAAGAGCTGGGGAAGCTGTGAGGAGGGACTACCACTTTGCTGGGTGCTTTGCTGTGTTGGCCTGCAGTGGCTGCTTCTGTCTTGGGCAGTGAAAGGACTGGACTGAACTTTCTGCAATTTCTTTTTGTGAGTTTCTCTAAGGCCTTGAGGTAGAGCTTGCCCCCTGTTCATGAAGTCTCAGGAACAGCAAAGACTTTAAGTTCCTCTGCCATCAGCACTGGGGACTGTGTGTTTTGTGCTGCAACAGAAGAAAAAGCAACCCAACGTCGTCTACAATGCCGCTGCCAACTCCATGTCCTGAAGGCACAGCAGAGGGCACCGCTGCAATGCCGCACCGCAACCCTGGTCTTACAGACGACGCCACCTGACACTGCCACTGAGCCGCTGCTTGCAACATGACCTGTGGGCACAGCACTTCGCACCACCTCGCTTCACAATGATGCCTTGGTATCCCAGATGACGCTGCTCCACACCGACACCGCTGCTTGCACCGTGGTTCGAGGGCACCACTCGTAAGTTACACGACATACCATCCTTATCCTACTCCGTAGCCTTGGCCTACCGAAGCCGGCACCATCGACTCCAGTTGGTCAGCCGACGACAGCTCTTCAGCAACAACGATGTTGCTGCTTGCACTGTGACCTGCCAGCACCGCGACGAGCACTGCATCACTTTGCACCGTAGCCCTGATCTCACCGACGCCGCTGGATGACCGTCACCGAGCCGCTGCCTGCACTGCGACCTGAGGGCACCACATGCTGCACTTTGCACCACAGGCCCGACGCCTGCTGACGCTGGCACTCCCGACTTCAACCGCGAGGAGTTCGATCTGCAACGCGTGTGACTTCAAGGGCCCAGCGACTCCTGCACCGACCTCCGGAACCGACGCCTGTAGACGCCGGCTCTTCAGGGCTCATCGATAGGTCTCCAACACCCTGCATTTCTAAAGGTACTGTTTTGCAGGTCTTCCCGACAACATAGCTGGCCCGCAATGCCGCGGTCGACCAGAACTGTTTAGATTTGTTGTTCACAATGCCATGATAGCCCCAGACAGAGCTATCGACTTGAAGGAACTATATTTCAAGTCTATTTTGATGACTGAAGATTTCCAAGTACTGTATTGTGGATTTTTATCATTTTTGATCTTGTCTTAAGTATATAAAAATATTGGATATTTTTCTAAACTGGTGTGGTGTCCTTTTGTAGTGATTTCACTGTGATACTGTTGGTTATGTGCAAATGCTTTACACACTGCCTGTAAGATAAGCCTGACTGCTCTTGCCAAGCTACCAAGGGGGTGAGCAGGGGTTATTTTAGGTGTGGAACTCCCTTACCCTGACTAGAAGGAAGGGTCCCCACTTGGACAAAGGTGCAAACCCTTGCCAACTAGAGAACCCCATTTGTAACATTGGTTGTCAGCGGTGAGGATAGGACTTGCGTTTGCACTTGACTTACAGTGATTGGTGTGCACTACTACCATATCGCAGACCATTATGTACCACATACTGCTTTTTTGGTGGTCTATTTTTGCCTTTCCATCGGTCTTGAACTTGAACTTTCCAGTACAACATGCCTGAATCAATTGCATCATCTGCTGCATCCATGGAAGTGGTCTCTGAGGGGGAGAGGTTAGAAATCTACAATGTGAAGGAATTGAAGGCGATCTGCAAAAACCTCAAAGTCCAAATCTGGGGCCTCACCAGAAAAGAGGAGCTACAAAAGGTGCTGAGGGCCTGAGTAGCAGCCAGACATGCTAGTGAGCTATCTGGGGATCTTGGCATGGAGGCGGAGGAGCCTATTCCAAGGATGGATGTGCTTTTGGGAGGGGGGGCACCCTCTAAACCAGGCAGCAGTGGCTTGTCCCCAGAGGAGCTAGAGGACAGGCGGGAAGCAAGGAGAGTTGCAATGGAACTGGAAAAGCTTAAGTTAGCCATGGAGAAGAAAAGGATGATGTTAGACCATGAGATCAGGATAAAGGAGCAGGATCAGAGAAGTATACCCGGCTCAGATGGTGGCAGCAGTTCATCAGGGCAGGCAGACAGAATTGTGCACATCCCCAAGAATGTAGGCAAGGAACTCAAGGAGGGGGATGACATACAAAGGTGGTTTCAGGGTTATGGAGCATCAATACACATGAATGGGGTCCCTGAGAAGAATTGGGGGGCAGGATTGTGGCCTCTTTTCCCAGAAGAAGCAAGGGACACTTTAGCGGCTTTGGGTAAGGGGTGTAACCTCACCTACCCTGACATGAAAAAGGCCCTTCTCACCAGGTATGGTCTCACTCCTGAGAAGTACAGGGATCAGTTTAGGTCCAGTAAGAAGACTGATGCCAACACTTGGTTGGAATGTGTAGATTCGTTCTGCAGGTCATTTGATGGCTGGGTGAAGGGCAGTAATGTGACAGATTAGCAGGGGCTCTACAATTTGATTGCATGGGAGCACTTGTCTAGTCTATGTTTTGCAGAGCTGCGCCAGCACTTGGTTGATAGTAAGCTGAATGATCCCAGGAAGCTTGCTATGGAGGCGGACTGCTGGGTGAGTACCAGGGTCCACAAGAAAGCGTTTGGGGGAGACTCAGCCAAAGGTGGGCAGGGTCCCCAGCAGAAAAGTGGGAGGGGCAAGGGTAAAGCACAGGAGTTCTCTAAAGGGCCCCAAACTAATACCCAGGGTAAAGGTTCCCATCCTCCAGGAAATAAGAAACAAGGGGTCTCTTCAGGAAAGCCTGCTGAGACCGGCCCCCGTAACGTGATTCGCCTGTAAGCAGGTGGGTCACATAAGGGGGGATGCCAAGTGCCCCAAGAGGGAGCAGCCACCCACCAGTGGGCAGACCAAGGTGTTGGCTAGTGTAGCGCTTGGGGAGGAGGGGTGCCCACAGGAGAGTGGGGATCCCGCAGATATGACCCGCATCTCACTAGGGGACAGTGAGATGGTCCCAGGAAACCAGGTGCCCCCTAACACAAAGAAATACAGAACCTGGGTGACAATCAATAGGAAAAAGGTAGAGGCTCTCAGAGATACTGGAGCCAGTGTGACCTCAGTCCGGTGTCACCTGGTCTCTGAGGAGCAAGTAGTCCCCAGGGCATTCCACCAAGTAGTTGCCGTGGACAACTCAGAGCGCCAGTGTATGGTGGCGCAGGTTCCCTTTGAATAGGGGGGTCTGAGGTCCCTTGAGGGTGGTTGTAAGCCCTACCATGCCTGTGGATTGTCTGCTAGGGAACCACCTGGAGCAGACCTTGTTGAAGGATGTTGAGCTCAGGTCTCACTTGGAGATGCTTGGGTTGTCAGAGAGGGCATGCATGACCACTCGGTCAATGGCGGCTGGAAAAGGTGATCAGAAGGACCTGGAGCCTGAAACAGTGGCTCAGGTTCCTTCCAAGAGAAAGGGCAGGGGATGCTGGAAACCTACCCCTGAGGTTCCCACAGTCTGGTAGGAGGCTGACCTTGAGGGGGATGCCCCGGTACATACAGGGGAGCAGGTAGCTGAACTGGGGGACTTATCTGAGCTGACCAATTGGTAGCAAGAAGGTGGTCCTACCAGGGAGGAATTCTGCTGGGAGCAGAAGGAATGCCCTTCTCTAGAGGGTTTACGGCAGCAGGCTACAAACCAGGCAGCTGGTGATCAGTCTGGATCACATTGGATCCACTGGGAGAATGGTCTCCTGTACAGCGAGCCTAAGGTCTTTGAGCCTGTGTCAGCCTGTATGCTGGTGGTACCCCAGGGCTTCAGGACCTTGCTACTGGGTCTGGCTCACGACGTGCCTTTGGAAGGACATTTGGGGCAGGACAAGACCTTTGACAGGCTTGTCACCCACTTCTTCTGGCCCCAAATGCAAAGGCAGTCAGATGGACATTGCAGGTCTTGCCAAACTTGCCAGGCAAGTGGTAAGAGTGGGAGGAAGGTTAAAGCTCCTCTCCAAACTTTTACAGTTGTTGGAACCCCTCTTGAAAGGGTTGGGATGGACATTGTGGGGCCACTGGATCCCAAGACAGCCATGGGCAACAGGTACATGCTGGTCTTGGTGGACCATGCCACCCGGTACCCGGCGGCAATTCCTCTCAGGACAACGACGGTGCCAGTGGTGGGGTGGGCGTTAATGGGGATCTTTACCCGCGTGGGTTTCCCCAGAGAGGTGGTTTCTGACCATGGGTCCAATTTTATTTTGAAGTATATGACATCCCTGTGGAAGGAGTGTGGTGTAACCTACAAGTTCACCACTCCTTACCACCCACAAGGTAACGGTTTGGTGGAGAGATTCAACTAAACCTTGAAGGGCATTTTCAAGGGTCTAACAGAACCTTTGAGGCATAAGTGGGATGTCCTCTTGCCATGCCTTCTCTTTGCATACAGGGAGGTACCACAGAAGTCTCTAGGGTTCAGTCCCTTTGAGCTTCTGTTTGGGCACCCTGTGAGAGGACCTCTTAGTTTGGTCAAGGAAGGCTGGGAGGCAGCTCCCAGCAATACTCCCCAGGATGTATTTAGATACATGCTGGCCTTCAGAAACCAAACTGCCCGCTTCAGGAAACTTGCTCAGGCGAACCTGGAAGCAAGCCAGGAGGAGATGAAACATTGGTACGACCAGAACGCTACTCTGGTAGTTTCAGCCTGGCCAAAAAGTGTGGGTCATGGCCCCAGTGGAACCTTGTGCCTTGCAGGACAAGTGGACTGGGCCTTTTGAGGTGGTGGAGCGCAAAAGTGATGTCACCTACATGGTGAATTTTCAGACTCCCAGGAACCCTCTGAGGCTCCTTCACGCGAACCGCCTCAAACCGCACTTTGAGAGGTCCATAGTGAGCATGCTGTTGGCGACAGATGATGGGGTGGAAGAGAAGAGTGAACCTCTCCCTGACCTCTGGTCTACCAAGGAGCATGATGGGTCAGTGGAAGGTGTGATCCTCTCCCCTACACTGACCTCAGAGAAGCAGGGTGACTGTCTCCAGTTGTTGGGACAGTTTGCCCCATTGTTCTCTCTGACCCCAGGTGTTACTCACTGGTGTACCGATGTTGTGGACACTGGTGACAGCCCTCTTGTAAAGCTCAAGATTTACAGGTTGACTGACCGGGTCAGGACCAGCATCAAAGAGGAGGTTTCTAAGATGTTGGCGTTAGGGGTGATAGAGCCTTCCACCAGTCCTTGGGCCAGCCCAGTGGTCTTGGTCCCAAAGGCTGCTGCACCCGGTGCAACTCCAGAACTACGGTTTTGTGTGGACTACAGTGGGCTCAATGCCATCACCAGAATGGATGCACACCCCATCCCCAGAGCTGATGAGCTCATTGATCGGTTGGGAGCTGCCAAGTTCCTCAGTACGTTTGATTTGACATCTGGGTACTGGCAGATTGCCTTAACCGATGGGGCCAAGGAGAGGTCAGCATTCTCAACCCCAGAAGGACATTACCAGTTCCAGGTGATGCCCCTTGAATTGAAGAATGCCCCTGCCACCTTTCAGAGGTTGGTCAACCAGGTGTTGGCTGGACTGGAGGATATCAGTGCTGCATACCTGGATGACATTGCAGTGTTCAATTACAGCTGGGAAGAACACTTGCAGCACCTCGGGGAAGTGTTGAGGGTGCTGCAGAGGGCAGGCCTCACGATCAAGGCCAGTAAGTGCCAGATTGGGCAGGGTTCTGTGGTGTACTTGGGACACCAGGTAGGAGGCAGCCAGGTGGTGCCCCTACAGCCCAAGATTGACACCATTCTGGTTTGGGAGCCCCCCAAGACCCAGACAGAGGTGAGAGCCTTTTTAGGTCTCACTGGCTACTACAGGAGGTTTGTTAAGGGCTATGGCACCATTGTTGCCCCCTTAACCGAGCTGACTTCCAGGAAGCAGCCCAAGAAGGTGATCCGGACTGAATCCTGCCAGAAAGCTTATGATGCCCGGAAAGCAGCCATGTGCACGGCGCCAGTGCTCAAGGCACCCGACTTCTCCAAGGAATTCGTAGTGCAGACCGACGCTTCAGAGCATGGTGTGGGAGTGGTGCTCTCACAACTGAATGAAGAGGGCCTAGACCAGCCTGTAGTCTTCCTTAGCAGGAGACCACTCCCAAGGGAGCAGAGGTGGAGTGCCATAGAAAGGGAAGCTTTCCGGTGGTCTGGGCACTGAAGAAGCTAAGACCCTACCTGTTTGGGACTCACTTCTGAGTTCAGACAGACCACAGGCCCCTCAGATGGTTGATGCAAATGAGGGGTGAAAACCCAAAACTGTTGAGGTGGTCCATCTCCCTACAGGGAATGGACTTTACGGTGGAACGCCGCCCTGGCACAGAACACGCCAGCGCAGATGGTCTGTCCAGGTTCTTCCACCTTAGCAAAGAGAACCCCCAGGAGGTTGGGTAGTTCTCCCTACTTTCATCTGGAGAGGACATGTGTTAGACTTGGCATCTTTTGCCATGTTTCCCCTGTCTTTTTGCTTTCGGACCTCCCAGTTTTGACTCTGTTTTTGCTGGTTTAGTGTCTCTTTGTACTTTCTCACTGCTGTTCAGTGTTAAAGTGCTGGCTGCCCTACAGACACTGTTTCCTTTGCCCCAAAGTTTGGAAGAAAGTGCTTTTTGATAATTAGAGTCACTTTGTTGCAGGACTTTTTCTGTCTCAGCTACCTCATTGCTTGCCTGGTCACAGGGCTCTGTGGGATATACTGTTGCCGGCTGAAAGGCTTTTGTGCAGTTCACGGATGGTCATGGTAGAGGTTGCACTATATAGGAGGCAGCGGAAGACCTCATATTCACTGTGGGTGTTCATCTAGGATGCCTGCTAGGGGTGACTTAAGGATGGGGGCCTACCAGAAGCAGATACCTCTCATACCTCCATGAAGGTGGAAGAAAAGTACGTGCCCCCGTCAAGCCAGGGGCTAGCAGTTGGGTACCCATAGTGGGTCAAAAGAGGAGAACTTTGTCTTATGCCATCCTGTTAGACTTGGCATCTTTTGGCGTGTTTCCCCTGTCTTGTTGCTTTCGGACCTCCCGGTTTTGACTCTGCTTTTGCTGGTTTTTCAGTGTTAAAGTGCAAGTGCTCCTGTTGTAAATTGTTATTATGGATTGTGTTTCCATGATTGGCACATTTGATTTACTAGTCAGTCCCTAGTAAAGTGCACTGAGCGTGCCAGGCCCTGTAAATCAAATGCTACTAAGTGGGCCTGCAGCACTGATTTTGCCACCCACATGAGTAGCCCTGAAAAGGTAACTCCGATCTGCCACCCCGGTATCTGTGGGCAGTTTAGTACTGCCATGTCGACTTGGCAAGTGCACCCACGTTCCAGGCCCTACCCTTCCCTTTTCTTACATATTAGTCACCCCTAAGGTAGGCCCAAGGTACCCCTGTGGGCAGAGTGCAGTGTATGTGAGAGGTAGGACATGCCCTGGTGTGTGTGGTATGTCCTGATAGTGAACTACTGCCCATTTTGTTTTTCACTATTGCAAGTCTACCTCTTCCCATAGGACAGAATGGGGGGTTAGTTTATAACATTTTATAAACATAGCTACCCCTGAGAACAAGGTAGGAAAATAAAGTTTAATATGCCTGAATTCAAAGATGCATCTTTTAGTAAAGGTGATCTTTACATTCTGTGTTTGAAAATACCACTTTTAGAAAGTAGGTATTTTCTTGCTTAGCCATCCAGTGTTCATCTGCTGGGTTTGTGGATTGACTGTCTGGCTTTGGGATGACAGGGGCAGGGGAGGATCAGTGGCTCCAGAGAGTCTAAATGGGTCAGGGATGGGTTGAATAGACCTGGGCTATATTTAGAGTAGGGGGAGGAGATTTCCTTTCACCTGAATGGGCCGGGTCTGCCTCTGACAATGCTGTCTCCACCTCCTGCCAGGAAGCTGCACCAGGGAGGACAAGACTGGTTCTGGCTGGGCACAGACACTCTCTGCCCCCAGAGAACAAAGGGTTTGGGGCTATAAAAAGTGGGGCCCAAACCCCCAAGCTTTAAAACTCTTGTAACCAAGAAGACTGCCAAGAAGAAGAGCTGGAGAAGCTGTGAGGAGGGACTACCACTTTGCTGGGTGCTTTGCTGTGTTGGCCTGCAGTGGCTGCTTCTGTCTTGGGCAGTGAAAGGACTAGACTGAACATTCTGCCATTTCTTTTTGTCAGTTTTTCCAAGGGCTTGATGTAGAGCTTGCCCCCTGTACAAGAAGTCTCAGGAACAGCAAAGACTTCAAGTTCTTCTGCCATCAGCACCGGGGACTGTGTTTTGTGCTGCAACAGAAGAAAAAGCAACCCGTCGCCATCTACGACGCCACTGCTGACTCCATGTCCTGAAGGCACCGCAGAGGGCACCGCCGCAACGCCGCACTGCAACCCTGGTCTCACCGACGGCACCACCAGACGCTGCCCCCGAGCCACTGCTTGCACCGCGACCAGTGGGCACCGCACATCGCACCACCTCGCTTCACGACAACGCCTTGGTATCACTGACGCCGCCGCTCCACGCCGACATCAACGCCGCTGCTTGCACCGTGGTTCGAGGGCACTGCTTGTAAGTTCCACGACATACTGTCCTCATCCCGCACCGCAGCCTTGGCCTACCAACGCCGGCACCATTGACTCGAGTTCGTCAGCCAACGACAGCACTTCAGCAACGATGACGCCGTTGCTTGCACCGTGATTTGCCAGCACATCGATGAGCACCGCATCACTTTGCACTGTAGCCCTGGTCTCACCGACCCCACTGGACAACCATCACCGAGCCACTGCCTGCTCCGTGACCTGAGGGCACCACACGCCGCATCGCTGCACTTCGCATTGCAGCCCCAACACCTGGCTACACCGGCGCTCCCGACTTCAACCACAAGGAGTTCGATCTGCAACACGTGTGACTTCAAGGGCCCGATGACTCCTACACTGTCCTCCAGAACTGACGCCTGCGGACACCAGCTCTTTGGGGCTCATCGAGAGGTCGCCGACGCCCTGCATTTCTAAAGGTACTGTTTTGCGGGTCTTCCTGACACCGTAGCTGGCCGGCGATGCCACGGTCATCCAGAACTGTTTGGATTTGTTGTTCACTACGCCGTGATAGCCCCAGATGGAGCTATCGACTTTAAGGAACTATATTTCAAGTCTATTTTTATGACTGAAGTACTGTAGTGTGGATTTATAGCGTTTTTGGTCTTGTTTTAAGTATATATAAATTTTGGATATTTTTTCAAACTGGTGTGGTGTCCTTTTGTAGTGCTTTCACTGTGTTACTGTTGGTTATTTGCAAGTGCTTTACACACTGGCTCTAAGATAAGCCTGACTGCTTGTGCCAAGCTACCAAGGGGGTGAGCAGGGGTTATTTTAGGACTGTAACTCCCTTATCCTGACTAGAAGAAAGGGTCCCTACTTGGACAAAAGACCCCCATTTCTAACACATCCCATTCCTGCCCCCAACAATCAGGTGAGGATGGGGGATTTCCCTGAAATAACTACTTTGGGAGTAATACTGATAGAGAGGGCAAAGGGGGATGCCTCCTTGATGGTTCCAGCTGGGCCTGGGAGAGACAGTTCGCTTCACCAATTCCATTGTACAATGGACTCGTTCCTGACCCTAGGCCCTCACTTTACGGAGGCTATTGGGACTATGGAGTTGGGTAATGGAACAGGGCAGATCAGTTTGGCGGCAGCAGCATTTCCTCCATCTGGTACAACAAGAGAGACATCTGGTAGGAAGGAACCTATTCCTTCCATCTCTTTTGCCTCACCCCAACTGGATTCACCAGAGGTGGTTCCTGGGAACTCTCCTCACTCTGAAGTAGGACCTCCTGGGGCTCATTTGATCCAGCTGCCACAATCTTTGCCACTGCCTCACACGTCACTCCAACTATTGTGCCCGGGTAGTCAAGAGCCAGTTGCTACAAGTGGGGATGGCCAAGAGGCATTCTTTTACTTTTTAGATCTCTATGATAGTGACTGGGACGAGGGCCTCAATCAGTCAGCCCAGTCAGTCTTGGCCTCTAATGCTTGTGGTGGTGGCCATCTCCAACAGACAAGCAAAATATCTACACACTTAGAATCAGATGGGGGACTGGATCCCTTGCCTCTCTCTGGATCCCCATCTTTAAGCTCGGCTCAGAATGCTCCCACGCTGTGGAATATTTACCATCTTCTTCTGAAACACAGAGAGGACTATCGCAAGGACTTACTGGCTCTGAATGCTGCTCATCTTAAAATCCAAGTGGTCCTCTGCAAGATGTCAAAAAATACGGGCATTGTTCAGTCGCTAATGGGAGCGGTGGAAGCCTCCCTGTTAACTATACGAAAGGAAGTGTAAGTTAATTGTTTTGGGATTGCTCAACATTAACAGCAAGTCACCACTTTCTCAGCTAGAGATGAAGATCTGGAGAACAGGTCAAGTTGGAATAATTTGTGGATCCTTGGGGTCCCGGAAGGGGCAGAAGGTGATGATTCATGAGGCTTTGTTGTCCGTCTGTGATGTGATGCCTTCCCTAACCTGGGTGACTGGGACATGGATTGTATGATCCAAGGTGCACACCGTTTTCCATTTCGACCCCCCAACAAACCTCCTCAATACCCTAGGGCTATAATCATCTATATTGGGAATTTTCTTCTATGGCATGAGATCTACTGGGCAGCAAACCCTAAGCTGCTGATTAATGCATGTGGCATTAAGTTTTTTGTCCGTTCAGATTTCTGCCACCAGACGGTGGTAAGACGTTGGCAGCTCCGGGAGCATATTCCAGCACTCCTGAAGCTAGGTGCCTCGATTTCTCTTATGGAGCCTGCAACTTTACGGATTCACAAGGATGACAAGACTTTTTATTGCTATGATGGTTTAAAAGTTCAGCCTCTAACTCATTGACAAACTGGTAGCTGACGGTTGCTTTTGAATGATTTTTGGTTGATTCTGAGTGAATTAATTGGCTTGCCTTTCACAAGTATATATTGGCTTCTGTAATTGGGGCTGGCTGACTCATGGTGCTAGTTGTTGGGGGGTAGGATTGTTAGATCTAATAATTGGTAGGAGTTCTTTGAGGGGTACAAAAAATATGCAGGAGGTCAGGTATAACGTCATTTGTTTCTTTCTCTTTCTTATTTTTCCTTCTCTATCTTTTTTATTATCTTAGTGATTGTACCTTTCCTCCCCTTTCCCTTACTTCTTTTAGGGAATACATCAATTTGGGGTAGCAGTATTTCTTTGTAAGATTTGGAGTAGTTGGGGGAGAGGACTGTCTCCCAATCTTAGCAAGGGGCCATAATGAAATTCTCCCCATGGAGGGGGAAATGGCCCTTGGACTCATAGGGAAAAGCTTAGGGGGGTGGGTTGGCTTACCCATATGGTAGCCATGGGAGTGGATGGGGATGGGGATGGGGCTGGGGACAGGGGGATTTCGAACTGGGATAGTTGGTTTTTAACACAGAGTATTAGGGGTGTTACTTGTGGCAATGTGATCTTGAACAATCTTGTGGCAAAAGGAATATGCATATTATCATCTGGCAGTATATTTTTAGTTGTGCATGGCTGGATGTTTGGTGGAGGAGGAGCTTGTGGAGGTTGAGGCTTTATGATAATAACTGGTAATGGTGGTGGTCCTGGATAGGAGCTTCATGTCTTACCATGGAATATAAATGGTGTTAAATCACCACATAAATGCATTTTGGTAAGGGAAGAACTGAAGATGCTGAAACCACAAATTATTTGTCTCCAAGAGATGCATCTTTCCCCGGCAGAGGGTCTATTGTTAAAAGACCTTGGCTATCAGACTCTCTCTACCTCTTATTTTACTTCTGCCCAGAGGGGTGTTGCACTTTTAGCAAGGGATAATAGGTGGGGGGCTCTCCGTCATAAGACGGATTCGAGGGGGTGGTTTCTTGTAGCAACCATTCAGAAGAATAGGGTTCACATTACTATGTGTCATATATGGGCCGAATACAGATGACATGAAAGTGCTGGATTTCTTTATGTCTGAGCTGCATCTCTGGGACCCACCTTATATCATCTGTGGGGACTTCGATGTGATTTTATGTCCCAATATAGATTCAGCATCCCAGTCTGCATTTTCTGGTAATTTGGTCCACTGGGGAAAGTATCGTCTTAGGGGTGCATGGTGCCAGCTAATTTCTTCATACGCTCTGGAAGACCTTTTGCGCAATAAGCGTCCTAATGAACCAGGATTTATATTTTATTCTGCCTCTCATAAGGCCATGTCACAGTTAGATATGTTTCTCGTTAGAAATCAATATAGGGTCAGCATCACCTCTGGTCATCTAGGATGCTCTTAAAGCCTCATGCCGTGGACAGACTCTTCAATTTGCCTCCTTTCAGCAGAGGGCGATAGTGAAGGAAGAAATGGTGTCCAGATGGACCCTCAGCTCTTTGGAATCTGATTTAGGTTACAGCATAATTCTGAAGGACTAGACTCAGGCCGACCAGCTCTTAGACCAGTCTATCGCCCTTAGAGCTTCTCTAAAAAAAAACAGGTTTTGGATAGAGGGGCTAAAAATGGAAGGACACAGTAGGTGAAGTACTTTGAAAATAGTGAAGAGATGGGGCGAATTCTTTCTTTTAGTGTTTGTGATCAGGCTAGCTCTAATAATATTCAGTGGATAGGGATGAGAATGGTGATTTAATCACAGATTAATTAGCGATTTGGGATGTCTTCCACCAGTTTTATCAGGACCTTTATAGTGAGGACTGTTTTTCCTCCACAGAGGAGATTTCTCGCTTTATCAGTCAATATTATGGTCATAAGGTGACTTCCATTCAGTGTTCCATCTTAGAGGTAGCTATTACCCTTCTGGAGGTTGAAAATGATATTGGTTCTCTTGCCCAGGGTAAGGTCTCTGGCCCTGACCAGATGCTATTAGAATTCTATGCCACTTTTTTGCAGCCTCTGGCCCCTGTTTTGAGGGATTTGTTTAATTTTCTTGATTCGTCTGATCAGGCCCCTGAGCCTTGGAGGGAGACCAATATTGTTATCTTTCCAAAAAAGGGGCAAGATCCCTTACTTTGAGGATCATACTGGCCAATCTCTTTAATTAATGCAGATTCCATAATCTACATGTGTGTTCTTGCCAACCACTTGTCAGCTATCATCTCAGAATTGGTGGACCCTAACCAACATGGCTTTTTCCCTGGTCAAGCTACAATGTCACGTGTTAATATGGCAATTATGGCTCTGGAGGTGGCTTCTTCTGGTGGGGTCCCGTTTGGTATGATCTGTTTAGATGCCAAGACGGCCTTTGATCGGGTCTACTGGCCTCTCCTTTGGGGGTTCTTATGGCCGTCAGTTTAGGTATTGCTTTTGTGTCTAAGGTGGGGCGCCTCTTTGCTGATCTTAAGGCAAGGATCTGCTGTGGCTTGGCAGGGGTGTCCTCTCACCCCTCTGGTATTCGCGTTATATATAGAACCATTTATTCAATCCCTGAAACAGTTAATGGAGATTCAGCCATTGCTACTCCCTTATTATGAAGTCAAAAGTTTGGCTTGCGCAGATGACATAGCCGTTTTAACATCTGCTCCGATTCGAGGTCTTCCTGCAATTGTGGCAGTAGCTCAATCATTCAGAGAGGTTGCTGGGTAGAAATGACATTCTGATAAAACTCAGATCTTATCTAATGTGGCTTTTCCTGGTCAAGATGCGAGATGGGTGCAGTCTCTGGTGTATCTTGGGGTTACCCTTACTATTATTATCACGGAAGTCTGGAGAATAATTAGAGGAGACTCTGAGGAAAAGTGTTCTTCTGATCGGCATCATTTGTACCGGGACTCCATTATTTTTCATTACCATTTCGTGTCAAACACTTCCACACGACCCACCTGGTCGTTTCTGCTGATGCCTGAGGAAATTCTAACTGACACGACAAAAACCATCTTGCAGCCTGCATTTCTGCCAGGAACTGTCGCACACCCAACCCCCTGTTCTTTGCAGTTCGACAGAAAGCCATGAGACACTCACGCCCTGTGTAAATGATTTGTTTTCCATCTCCTGCTCCCTGCCTGGTAAACATCCTTGACACCGTGATCAGGTTATCTGGACAATGGTCTGACTGCTGGGCCTTGATCAGGGTGATTGGACAATGGTTTGAATGACCGTGCTTTGATCAAGCTGAGTGAACAATGATTTTAGTACCAAGCCTTGACCAGGTCACCAACTACAAACATCGTCTGGACCTGGTTATCAACTGCAAACACTGCCCTGATTGAACAATGGACTAACAGCCAAAAGACTGGAATGAAAAAGTATAAAAGGCTTGTAAGCTGTGGAGTAAAGCAGCAGCCTCCTCTGTCTTGTTTCTAACGAGCTTGGGACTCTGTTCCATAGCCCGGGCTATTTGAATAAATCTGGGTTCCTCCTGCAGACGAAGGCTCCTGTGTCTCCTTTTACTACGTATGAAGGGTATGGAAGACTTGGGCGGTTCCCCCGCCGGCGAGACCCAGTAAGTGGGTTATTCCGGTTCCTCAAATGGCGCCCAAATAGGGACTCCACGAGTACGAAGGTCAGGCCCGGTGGTTGTGAGGAGGTGCACGGAGAGACTCCGACGGAGGCGCCCTACCCGAGGGATTCTTGCAATCCGGTAAGCCGAACGACTCGCCCGCTGTTCCTCCCCACCCAGTCTGGGCCACATGACCGCGTCCTCGCTGGAGTCCCCTAGCAAATAATTTCTGGAGCAGGACACGGCCCTACATCTGCAGAAGAGAACTAACCCTGTAAGGTAAGGGTGGACTGATCACCCACCAAGTCTGTATGATTCTGCTGTTATTGACCTTTGCAAAAGTCAAGCAAGCGAGGTGAATTTTTAAAACCCGCCGGTGTCTGTTATCTATTTACAAGCATGCCAGTCAGTAGTAAGTTCAAGAAATTATGTTGTTTTATGTGTACGCAGGACTCCCGGCTGGAGGCGGCTTGTCCGCTTCCTCCAGAAGGGACCCCTGGCCATACGATGTATGTTAAACATGGCCCTTCTGCCATAATGTTTTCCTCATTCTGGGTAAAATATACGAAACAAATTAACGCGGAATTACAGTGGCCACTTTATGGCTCCTTTAATTTCCAAGTTCTCGCCAACTTAGAGGAACAAATAATGAAAAGAAAAACGCTCCCGTCTATGTTTGAATCTGTCCGATTTTGGAGGAAAGAGATAGAGCAGAGAGCTAGAAAGCAGAAGGCTCAAGAAAGAAAACAGGAACGTATGTCAATGGCCGACCACGCCAGAGAAAATTTACAAAATCAAACGACAAAATCGGTAGAAATAGCCGATAGGGAGCATGGGGCCCGGGTACAAAAATGTTATCCAGCTCGTGAGGAGAAAAGAAAGGGCCATATGGAAGGGGGAGAAGAAGGTGATTCCTTGCTTGATACCATGCTAGAAAGCCCTCCTGCATATGCCCCAATGTACCCTGCCCTGACACCTCACACCCTACATATCCCCCCGCCACCGCCCACTCCTGCCCCCACTGCCCCTCCTACTGTTCTCCCTGTCACACCAGCCCACCCGATTTTTCCTATGACACCGACCACGCCCGCTAACCCTGTCCTCGCTGCGGGAATGACAACAAGTCTCCATCCGCCCAATCCCTGCGGCTTTACCCCTACCCGCCCTTTTCCTACTTCCCCGTGGTCTACAGTTAAGCAGGATTTATATAAAATGTTGAATTCCCCCCGACTGGCCTCCTTACGCTCTGCAATCAGCTTTTCGTCCCTTCGAGAAAATGACCTACGTAAGCAACAGTGTGAATGTTGGATAAAGAACGGGAATATTTATGCCTTTAAAGACATATGGTCCACCTTTTCCCAGTGGACAATTATGGAACAGACCACCTGGGCTGAATACATGTGTACGCTGGTCATGCAAAAATTCGAGAATGCGCTTATGCAGATACCCACTGGATTAATGGACCTTAGGTCACAAATAAGAAGAGGCGATGTTCAGGGAGAGGGGATGTTTGGAGCTATATCTGCTTTAATGGCTTTCCGTGATACGACCGCTTTTTCCAACACCCCTCTAGAAACAGCTATGCCAATGAGAGAGGCGGCCCCTGTCTTTGTTAACGCACTTACCGATGCCCAAAATAATGGCCGAGGGTTGTTGAGGCACACTGGCGCAGGCTTTGGGTTCATGTTCCTTGGAAAAGGTCAGAAGTAATGCAGTTAAAAGAACAATTACCAGATCCCCGGAAGAATCCGGCTGCCTTTTACAGAGAATTAGGTCAGATTATATCTGCAGGTACTCTCGTTCTTGAGGATATGGATTTACTTTTTGGTACGGTTGTCCCCACTGAAATTTGGGACAAGATTCGACATACTGATCATGAAGTGGTGTTGGGAGGTAAATGGGCTGACCTAGAAGCTATGGAAGAAGCAAGGGTAGGAGGGACTAAACCAGAAGCTGCCATCCTGACTTTGCCCGGTAAAATAATAACGTTTATGAAAACACTTTTGCCGGAAACTGTCATTAACTGGGATAAAATAAACGCCTGTAGGCAGCGAAAAGATGAGAATGTGGCTGACTTCTTTACCCGTTTTGAGACAGAATACAAGGGACATAGTGGTTTGGATCCCCGGACCCCAGGTTCTGGCCCAGTGTTTGTCGATAAGTTTGTCAGCAACTTGCTTCCTGAGATTTCCACCAGGCTTAAGAAAGTTGAAAGTACGTGGTCTGCCCAAACTATGACTGGTATCTTGGCTATGGCACAATATCATGAGAATAGGAAGAATGAAGATAGAGACAAGGAAAGTAAGAAGGTTAGGGATCTTAAGACTAAGGCACTTCTGCAGCAGGCTTACCCTCCCCGAGGTCCCGATGCCCGCGGGAATTTCAGACCTCAGCCCCAACACCCTCCGAGGGCTCGCCAGTCTACCCCCTCCAGCCCTCAACGTACGGGAGCCCTCCAAACAGATCAGTGTGCTTATTGTAAGGGGTACGGCCATTTGATAGACGAGTGTCCCGTGTTAGCAGAAAACATCCGAACAGGGAAGACTCGGCCTCACGCTCCCTGGGAGGGAAGGCCGACTAGGGACCATGGCCCGCCCCATCCACAGGATAAAGAACGTAGGCCCAGGGATCACGTTCCCGTCCAGCTGCGCCCGGCCAATAGGTTTGATGGGTACGAAGCAACACGCACTTATTACAATGATGATTATGACGAAGTTGATGAGATAGGGTCCTACCAAGCATAGGACAGCCAGGAAAGGGGTATTACCAGAGTGCAAATTCCAGTGGATCAAAGGGGCCCGTATGTTCAAATGTCAGTTGTGGGGAACGATCAGGATTTTCTTTTGGATACTGGGGCCACCAGGTCTTCTATTGCACGTCTGTCAGTCCCAGAGGCACCCCTTTCTGGCAATATAAATGTCTCCGTGGGTTTTGCAGGAACACCTGTGACGAGCCCTGTCTCTGAACCCCTCCCTCTCGATATTGGCCCTGCACATGTTGACACTCCCTTGGTCCTTACTACAGGTTGCAGTGAAAACGTGTTAGGCATGGATTTACTGAAAGCTCTGTATGCGACCATATCATGTAGTCCCCAAGGTGTATCCCTAACAATTTCCCCCACCGCAGTTTCCTATATGTATCTGTCTGGTCCCCTCCCACCAGAATTGCAGTCTTTACCTTCCTCCCTCTGGGCATCATCAGACACTGATGTAGGGTGTCTCAACATATCCCCTCATGTGGTACGCATCCAGCCAGGTGCACTTCTCCCCCGCCTCCGGCAGTATCGACTACCCGCGGAAGGAGCAATTAGCAAAGGAGGGAATTGATGGTTGCTGGGTCCGCACGACTATGGAAAGACAATGGTTGTTACCTGACAGTCATGTGCTACCAGTAGTTATGATGGCCCATGGTCCTGCTCACATTAGTGCAAAAGGGATATGCAAACTGTTGGAACCTACATGGTACAACTCTAAGATACCAGCATATGC
The DNA here is from genome assembly GCA_963921515.1 of Calotriton arnoldi. Lineage (NCBI taxonomy): Eukaryota > Metazoa > Chordata > Amphibia > Caudata > Salamandridae > Calotriton > Calotriton arnoldi. The sequence continues at coordinate 1,786,379 of CAWUFW010001538.1, forward strand.
TGAAAAACTGGTTAAAACCTGCATGATTTGCCTAATGTATAACCCAGGAAAAGGCACAGTTACTCCTAAGGGAGGATTCTCTCCTCCTACCTTCCCTTTTGAAGTCCTCCAAATGAATTACATCCAGATGGACCGATGTAACAATTTGAAATATGTCCTAGTGGTGGTCTGTACCTTCAGCCGATGGGTGGAGGCCTACCCCGTCAAAGACTGCACCGCTATCACTACCACCAAAATGCTATTAAAAGAGTACCTCCCATGATTCGGTTTGCCCCGCTCGGTCTGGAGTGACAACGGGACACACTTTACGGCTCAAATTATGGAATATATCTGTACAGCATTGGGAATAAAACAAAAATTTCATGCAGCTAACCACCCCCAGTCAGCAGGTCTAGTGGAGGTGTACAATGGCATCATAAAAACTAAAATGGCCAAAATAGTAGCCGAAACAGGTGTCACTTGGGTTGATGCTCTGCCCTTGGCCCTATTGTCTACAAGAACGACAGCCCACACCAGGATAGGGCTATCCCCCCATGAGATTGTGTTCGGGAGGCCTGCCAATGTATGGGGTGTCCCGCAGCCTAAGAAACTGTCTGATGTTGAATACCCTGTATTAACTGATTATCTGTACAGTCTAACTAATACCTTTCGTACTCTTTATCACCAGGTGCATGAGGCCATACCTGACAAAAGCGAGGGCCAGGGCACGTTATTCAACCTGGTGATTGGGTCTTAGTAAGGAATTTTCAACGGACTAAGAGCCTCGAACCCCGCTGGACACAGCCCCGTCAGGTGTTGCTGGCCAACCGCACCGCCGTGAAAGTAGAAGGTCGGAAGAATTGGGTGCATTCGTCCCACTGTAGGCGTGTGCCTCTGCCCCTCCCCTATGATCAGTGGGTGAGGGAAGGACAAGGAGACTCAGAAACAGAAACAGTCCCGACATTTGTCCCATTCAGCGATGCCAGACTGCATTTTACATCTACAGAAGCAGAGAGTGACAGCGTACTGAAAGGAAGGGTGGAACCCTCCCTTAACTCTGCTGAACATCAAGAACAATTGTTTCCCGACCAAACTGTCCATACTTCCGACCGATATAACTTACGCCCCCGAGGGAAAGCTTGCCCTTTGACTTCGCCAAGTGCCTATAGGCTGTAGGGCTGTGATCTTCCCGGTCGAGAGTAGTGCTGGTGTGTCAGACTAAGGTACGCCATAGGGCTCTTGGCACCTGTGCCCAGTGAAGCAACCACCAATCACAGACAGCCACTAGAGGTCCCTGGCTTAGCACAATGGCTGCCGTCCAAAACACTCGAATCCAGAAACAATATGTCAGTCTCCGACATAGTAAATGCTTCATGACCACCGTGGTGACGCTGTTTGTCTCCCTCATCCTGTCTATCCTTGGTTGGCTGTTACTAATCTACCATCCTGTTACCTCACCAACCCCTATCCCGACTCCTGCAGAGCACCAGTATTACACGCTACCAGCCCACGAATTACCCCACCGTGCAGAATTCTTCAATAACACCTTCATCCAAATGTTGCATCATCATCAGCTGATCATGAACACTTCCAACTGCTGGGTTTGCGGACTGATGCCGCATTCCATGATACACCCTGTCCCATTCTTTCCATACCCCTTTTCCATCTCTGGGTCTTGTCTTGATTGGATGTTGATACAGGAGGCCTACACTGTCAATGGTACTGCCAATTCTGCCCTTGGAACATTTCGGGATGACTTCTGGCGGAACAGATCTGGCCATGCCAATGCTCCTTTTTGCCCGACCAGCTCATCCACATCGCTACTATCACCAGATGAACTCGGTGAGATGGTAGTATTCAACTCAACCACTCGACGAACATTTTCCAGATTCCGCACAAGAAGGATACTGCCCGATGAACAAGACACTGTGAATGTTGTAAATATGCAAGGCCGTGTCTGCATCCATGGCCTAGGGACTAAGAAAGTTGGTACCAGTACTTGTGATATCACAAAATCTTTAAACTCTACATCTCCTCCGAAGCTGGTGGCATCCCCCAACACCTATTTCATCTGTGGCACTGCCGCCTACACTTGGCTCCCCCATAACTGGTCTGGTACCTGCTATCTGGCCTTCCTCCTTCCACCAACGTATTCTACCCATGGGGGTTACCACCTATTGATGAAGGGCGCTCTGCGTCGCTCACGTAGGGGCGTCATATCAGCCAAGGATACAGCAGGCCACGAAACCGGGGACTTCTTTAAAGGTTTCCTTCCATTCTAGGGCCCCATGGCAAACAGTCGGGCTGTACGAGGACTGACCAGGGTCCTTGAAGCCACCATCACAGTAACAGCTGGTGCCCTCTCCAACATCACTGCAGAGCTACAAGCGGACCGCCTTATAACGCTTCAGAACCGCCTGGTCCTAGACGTCATCCTTGCTGATCGTGGTGGTGTGTGTAAATTGATCCGCTCCAGCTGCTGCGTGTACATCCCAGACAACGCACCTACAGTGTACAATGCCATCCAACGTCTGCATCGCCTTTCTTCCGAAATTCATCTGGATGAAGGCAACTGGTCCCTCACAGGCTGGATCTGGGGCCTCCTTTCCCAATGGGGGTGGAGGGTCCTCATCTTCCTTGCCTTGGGAGTAACTGTCCTGGTCTCCTGCTGTTTGTGCTTTCAGTGCCTGCCAGTACTCTGTACAATGTGTGTCCAGACCATCAAGCCTCCACCCTCCAACATTCACAACACTAATATGATGATGATGCTTCAACAAGAAACCGATGGCCTTATGAACATTGACATTTCTTAAAGTATTTGCCACTCAATGGCAAAAGGAGGGTCTGAGGAAAAGTGTTCTTCTGATCGGCATCATTTGTACCGGGACTCCATTATTTTTCATTACCATTTCGTGTCAAACACTTCCACAACGACCCACCTAGTCGTTTCTGCTGATGCCTGAGGAAATTCTAACTGACACGACAAAAACCATCTTGCAGCCTGCATTTCTGCCCAGGAACTGTCGCACACCCAACCCCCTGTTCTTTGCAGTTCGACAGAAAGCCATGAGACACTCACGCCCTGTGTAAATGATTTGTTTTCCATCTCCTGCTCCCTGCCTGGTAAACATCCTTGACACCGTGATCAGGTTATCTGGACAATGGTCTGACTGCTGGGCCTTGATCAGGGTGATTGGACAATGGTTTGAATGACCGTGCTTTGATCAAGCTGAGTGAACAATGATTTTAGTACCAAGCCTTGACCAGGTCACCAACTACAAACATCGTCTGGACCTGGTTATCAACTGCAAACACTGCCCTGATTGAACAATGGACTAACAGCCAAAAGACTGGAATGAAAAAGTATAAAAGGCTTGTAAGCTGCGGAGTAAAGCAGCAGCCTCCTCTGTCTTGTTTCTAACGAGCTTGGGACTCTGTTCCATAGCCCAGGCTATTTGAATAAATCTGGGTTCCTCCTGCAGACGAATGCTCCTGTGTCTCCTTTTACTACGTATGAAGGGTATGGAAGACTTGGGCGGTTCCCCCTCCGCCGAGACCCAGTAAGTGGGTTATTCCGGTTCCTCAACTGTATCAACTTTCAGTGGAGGTTTTCTCTGAATGGGATCATCTCCATTTGGGCCTAATCGGTCGCTGTAACCTTACCAAGATGTTTATCCTTCCTCTGTGTCTTTATCTATTTCATTGTATTCCACTTTTTCTTCCAGTGGCTTTCTTCACCAAAGTGGAGGCTCTTTGGCAGAAGTTTATTTGGTCGTAATGGAAGCCTCTTTGTAGGATTCAGTTTTTACAACAGAGTAAGAAGGATGGAGGGGTTTCTCTCCCGGTGTTAAGGTTTTACTATCTGACGTCATTCTTCTTATGACTTCGGTGTGTTTTGGGTTGGGATGTGCGGCCTCAGGGATGTATGTTCTCTGAATTTCTTCTGTTAGGGGAATCAATCATTCCCAGTGTTGGTATTGTGTACACAGTATACTTCAAGAGAACTCGTTTTAAGACACCAAGGGGCCGATTCTGATTCAGGCCGGAAATCTCTCCAACCGAGCCGGACCCGGAGAGATTTCCGACTGAATCGGACACTGGCAGTCCGACCGAACGAGTACGATGCGCACGCATGCAATCGGACTCGAGTCGGTCGGACTCCCATTGAAGTCAATGGGAGCCGGACGTACAACGCGTACGCGGGCTCCCATTGACTCAATGGGTGCGAGGCGAACAAGGGTGCCCCCTACAGCGGGTATGCCTCGAAGCGACTCGCGGCGTACATGCACAGGTAGGGGGGACCCATGGGTCCCCCCTGTGTGCGACTCGTGTGGCTACGCGTACAGGGGGGTCCGACACTGACCCCCAAAGTCAGGTTCCGACTGCTCTTTTGAGCCGGACGGCGCGAGTCGGTCGGACTGCTCAAGGCGCACATCGTACTTGCCCGGCCGGGGAACGTCTCCATTGCGCGGTGCGAGTTGTGTCCGTGCGAGTCGCTCGGAGCGCCTCGGACCCTCGAACAAGTCGGTCGGTGATTTCGCGTGCGCTCGCATCGTACTTGCTCGGCCGGACGCACGTACGAATCGGTCGGGAAAGAGGGCTCCGAATCGGATCCGGTTAAGCCGAATCCGATTCGGTGCCCTACCGGCCGAGATCGGAATCGGCCCCCGAATGTTTTTCATCTTATTTGGAGTTCTTTCAAGCGGATATTTTCTGATATTAATTTATTTCGACGGCTTACGTATTTGGGCTACAATCCTAACTTTTCTGATTGTATTCATGACGGTTTTAGAGAGACCTGGGGTAAGGTCAATCTTCAGAATTTAGGTCAATTATTTGATGGGGATGTTCTATGCTCATTCGGGATTATACAGCAACAGTTTTCTCTTCCCTACACAGTTTTTTTTAGATATCTTCAGTTGTGGCACTTTATTTTTATTCTTAGGGAAGAAGAACTGAACTGTTCTGATGATCTATGATTAGACCTTACAGGGAATGCTCCACTAAAAAGGAATATTGGGCTGGTTTATAAGGTAATATATCTGTTTTTTTCATGATCATTCGAGGATCCCTTTCAGTGTTGGTCAAATAAATGGAGTCACTTGCTTAATACAGAAGTAACAGTTGCCAATCTGCAGCAGAGTAGTGTCTTGTCTCTTTTGGCCTTCAATGTCTCATGTATTAAGGTACAACATCTTAAATGTATTAATGACTAGTTCTATACTGCACACCAGCTATTTGTTATGAAGTTGCAGCAGGAGGACTGCTGTTTTCGCTACAGACTCTTGGGAGCTAATGCTGTGCATGTATTTACATCCTGTCCCAAGCTGCATCTGTTTTGGGAGTTCATGTTTGGCAAGCTGTATGGCATTTCCAATCTGGCGGTCATAGCAGACACGAAGCTGATTATGCTGGGACATTCATCTATAATCCCTTCCCATTTGTCTGGTCTTTATTTTTTTCTATTACGCTCGCTAGACTGGTGTTGGCACGTTTTTGGGTTTCTAGTGACCCTCCTGATCCTCGGATCTGGTGGGGGGAATTTTTGAGCCTAAGTAGGTTGGAGATAATATTAATCGAGAGCGATCCTCGGAGGAGGAAGCTCGGTCAGATTTGGGATCTTGTCTGTGGCTGGCTGTCTGATGTGGCTGCTTCCCGGGAGCGGTCCGTCTAGTCTTCTTTCTTGTCTTCCCGCCTCTGTGGCATAGCCCACTACCAGGGTCAGGCCATATATCATGTATGATCTTGTCTCTTATCCATTTTATATTATCTCCAGGAACTGTTTAACACTTCTGAATGTTTGGGCTTAGTTGTTAAGACTAGTGAACTTATGTCACCAAAAAGGATATCAACCAAAAATATCTTTGTACAGTGTGTTTACAAGCCCAACAATTCTGCATTATTTTCATTCACAAAAAGTAAACTAATAATCAATATAACTTACTTGAAGTAACTAAAGTATATTTCAAATGTAAACACTATTATATGGATTCTGTACTTAAGTAGCTTATCAATGTATCACACACTATGTAGATACCTACGCTGTTGAAGAAATTAAGAAACATATTGTTTCTTGGATTGACAAATGACTTCTACAACATAAGTAAATACACAGGTCTTGATACAGTTTTAGTCTACTTAAGCACAGAGCAAAAACATTTTCACATTTGACTCCTAAATATCTCTAGTTATTTGAACTTTGTTTTACACTTTTCATTCATTATTTACTTTATTTCGGCCAATGGCCATAAGAGTACTACAAAACATATCTATAAAACGAAACACAGTGCAATAAAAGCTGGAGAATATACAGCAACCAAGCAGGAAATATTCATAGTGGTCTACACTCTTGGCCTGAAGACACGGAACAGATGTACAAACCATTGACCATAGACAAAAACCTATTTTGGTCTGTCATGCCTAAAAGTACCATTTATACATATCATGCTGTAGTAAGAATGTTAGTAAAACATTCAGGCCAGAATAACAAACTTTAAAAGTAGAAAGCCCAGTGAAATGCATTGCTAGGTGTATGCGCAATACATTTAACACCTAGGGCACAGGAATTCATCCACTGTGAAACAACAAGGATCGGGGTACAGGGTAAGCTGTGGTTACATGTTCTTCCCTGTCTTGCAGGACATCCTAGCTTGATAAAGTACAAGTGCTCTAGCTTACAAAATATAAAAAAATGCAAGTTCTGAAATCATAGTAAAACCTTGGTGCAAAGAGAAGGGAGATTTGCATTATTCTGAGTGAAAAGAAAGGGTAAGAGAGCCAATTGTTTGCAAAATATGCCATGTGTTCTCCAAGAATTTAGCAATGGAGAAGACAATGACTGGAGACATGTCTGCTCTACATAGTCTTATCGCTACCCTGTATTGGGCAACACCTAAAAGGCAGCACAGAGGGACAATCCAGCGCCTAAGTTGCTTATACTACCTTGAGAAAGAAGAGGAGATGGTCATCAGATTCTTTGGCACTTCTGCGAACAGGACATTTTTTACTGCCAACTTGTTGACTATTCCATTTAGCGGTAAAGGTAGCAAGCGGTCATGTACCTAACCTGAACCTTATATAAAGAAAATATGGAGGTGAAACTACAACAAGATGGAGAAGGCTAACTACAAGCTCTGTCTAGACACTTACAAAGCCCTTATCATTAGAGAAAATACCTCTTACTTCACCAGAAAGATAGACAAAGCAAAAAATTCCTCACAAGAACTTTATCAAACAGTGACCAAGTTAACCACTGATTCCTCTAATAAGACAAGCCCCAGTAGTCAATCCTTTTGTGACATTTTGGCTGATTTGTTTCTGCACAGAGTGAAAGCAGTTTACAATTTATTCTCCTTCTCGATCCCTTGTTCAGACAATAGTTGTGTCCCCACTACCGCAAGTGAAAATAGGCTATTATTTAGTCATTTCAAACCTCCCACTTTACAACAGGTCACTAACTTATTGCAATCCACCTCTTCTGGTTCCCCCACAGCCCTTGTCCACCAAGTATGGTGTAGGAAGCTGGCTCTGTATATACTATACCAAAAAGAGGTATAGTGTGTACAGAGTCCAGGAAGTACCCAAAGGTAGGCAGAGGATAAAGTAGATAATTTCTTACTCTGAATTTAGAGATAGCTGGGGCGAGCAGTTATGCTTATCATTGGGTAGTATTACGCATTTGTTGTACACACTCAGACAAGAAATTATGTCTCACACTCAAAGACTGAATCCAGACCAATTGTTCGTATAAAAAGTTGGTTTATTACTAGAACCAAGAATCACTTAGGGCCTGATTACGATGGCGGTGAACCCGCCACTGGCAGGCTGGAGGTGGCGGGTTCACTGCCATCGTAAGGCCTTATTCCGCCCGCCAGATCAGGATGGTGTGCGGTGTGCCTGGCGAACGGGGGTCTGACAGAGGCAATGGTTATGATTGCCTGTCGGACCCGCCCCGCATCCCTAGAATGGTGGCGGTGCCTAGCAGGCACCGTCCGCCACATTAAAATGCTGCATCCCTGCCAGCCTTTCCATGGCGGTTCCCCTGCCATGGAAAGGCTGGTGGGGACTGACTCAGGGGCACTTTCGTTTTGCACTTGGTATTTCCCTGCACCATGTGGCAGGCACCGCATTTTGCCTGCCACGTAGTGCAGGGAAAAGCAAAACCTGCATTTTTAACATTGTGGCGGGTGCTGCAGCCAGCAGCACCTGACGCAATGTTAAAACTGCCTTTTGCGGCTGCCGTGGTGACGGCCGCATTGGAATTTGAGGTGCGGGACCGCCGCCATATAGGCGGGTGATCCCAATCCCCAGGACGATGGTGGAAGGACATAAGTCCGTCCGCCATCGTAACCAGCCCCTTAGTGCAAGTAAGTTATGCAGTACTTTACAAGCAGTAATACTTTTCAGGGATGCAGTATGGTTTTGTAAATGTAATTATTAATTTACAGGTTCAAGAGAGCTTTCTATATATGTCAATCCAATACAGTTTTTAGACTTTGCAAAGATGAGGATATGCAATGCAATGTAATAAAACAGTTTAATGTGTACCTATAGAGGAAAACAAGGTTAGTGACTTACAGGTAAGTACTCGGTTTTGTAGTTCAGTCTCGGGCTGGTAGTACCTACACAGGGCAGGGGTCAGGTCGGAAAAGAGTGTGCACCCTCAGCGGCAAAGGGGAGGCCAGGTGAAAGGGTCAAAGGGAAGGTTGAAGCCCAATGTAGTGCAAAGGAGACAGGGGGGTGCTTTGAAGAGCACCGGTCACAGGTAAGTACCTGCAAATTCAGGGCCAGGGCCAAGGTTTGAAGATCAGTACAAAGGTGGCCACAAGGGAGCACAGAGAGCGCACTTCCAGTGGCACTCGGGCAGCTGGGTGCAGTGTGCAAAGTGGCGTTGGGATCCCAATGCAACTCAATGGAGGATGTCGGTTAAGAAGAAAGGCTGCAGACACTATCAGTCGGGCACCCCAAGGCCAGGGGTCTGCAGGTGCAGGGGTGTCTTTTCGTGTCAGGTTTTCTCACCCGATCCAGTCACGGTTGGGGGACCGTTCAAGTTGAGGCTGCAGAATTTGAGATGAAGATTGGAGGAGGTCGTCCAATGCTGGATCCCAGGCCTGGATCACCGGGGGGACCTCTCTGTGGTGTTTGGCCACTCGGACCATGGGCAATGGGTGCAGAGTAGTTGCAGGCATGCGGTTCCGTCCAGATCCGTTGTCAGGACTTGAGCTTGTTGTTGGACAAATCCAGTGTCCAGGGGAGATCAGAGTCTGTCTTTGAACGCAGGGCAGGTCCCCGGGGTTTCTGGAGGCTGCTGGACACGCCGGGTTCAGTTTGCAGGAGTTCCGAAGCAGGAGAAAGGCCGGTAGGGCTGGGGCCAAAGCAGTTGTCGTTGTCCTCTTCTCTGCAGCACAACTCTTCGGTCCTTCTTCTTCTTGTCTCATCGAATCTGAGGAGGCGAGGGTCAGGGGTGCCCCTCAATACTAGATTTAGGGACATTACATGAGTGTGCATGTTGGGACAAATGGGTCCCTTCCCTACGGTGTCTACACCACCTATTATGCCACCCTCCTGTGGGAAGGGGGCATAGGCATCTTCCTGAATGTGTGAGTCCCCTCATCTTGAAGATGGAGGAGACTGAGATGTGTGCTTCACTTCACCTCCCCCACCTGAGGGGTGGAGTTGGCAAAGGTGGGCACACCTCCCTTCCTGGCTAGGTTTTCCCGACGATTATCCCGCCCAAAGAGGGGGTCAGAACAAATGGGGTACATTCTGTGATAGCAGCAAAAGGCTGGGGGTGGCTAACAAAGATGACAAGCCTTTGAAGCTTCCCTTTCATAGACCCTGCCCATCCTGGGGGAGGAGGTATGACATCTCTGCCCAGGATGTACTTTGTTTCAGGACCCAGAGAGCAGAGGCTCTCTACCCAGGGGTCCAGAGACCTGTCTGCGCTGATAGCACTGTGACTCGAGCTGGCACATTGACCAAGCTGTGCGACCTTAGAGATTTCTCAAGAGCGGTGATTGGTGGAAAGTGGCCCATGAGGCCTTTGGCTGAATCCGATTTGCCCCCCTGCACCCTAGTACATGACAGGCTCGGATGAACTTGGATTAGACCATCTCAGATGCGCCGAAAGTGCATCATTTGAAAGTCTGATAAACAGATGGTATCAGCACCTTCAGTTCCCCTTACCCTGGGGGTGTACGCAGCGGTTCTATTGCAAATGTTATTTAATTTAATAAAAGGCCAATATCACTGTGTTGTAGAGAGGAACTAACTGATGCTTCGCATTTTTCCTATCAAATCCATTCCCTTCTTATTTCCCTTATCACGTTACCCCTAACTGTGCTTAATGACATTGAATGCCTCTTTTGTGATGCTTCTCTTAGATTTAAATGTGTGCCAGACCAAATTATAAAAGGTACCATTGTGAACAAAATTAGGTCAGTTTAAGGAAGGAGTTGCAAGATCTTTTTAAAATTCTCGACCCCAGGTCTAATTGCACGTAAAATAGTTTTGTATTGAAATGCCTCTCTTTTTTTCAAAGTTTTCACTGTGGAGACCTCCCCTGATTCCCCAATGTGTTGGTTGGGTTTGCTCGCTTGGCTTGCTTGTGATGTAACACTCATCCCCAACTTTTACGCCACACCACTTTCAAAAGTCACCAGCTGCCACTGATCACAGGCCTCCATGACGTGACCTTGTGGCCTCAGCCCCTTAACTTCACAAGGCCTGTCCTGATCATAAGGCCCAGTTCCATTAGTGCTGTTTACATTTCTCATACTGCAGTTGCGGTGGTACAGTAGGAGCACAAGGTAGGAAGGTACCAGGAGCTGCAAGATCGTTATTTATTTTGAGGCTTAGTAGAAAATGAAAGCTCGCTGCGGCTGCAGAGTGAATACAAGGTAAATTAATTTGCATTGGCCAATTGCAGTGGACTGCTAAGTGACAAAAATGCACTGACTGTGAAAAGGCCCACATTCTTCCCCATTTCTCTTACATCCATGACAGAGGATCTGACTTAACGGCTAGAGTGGCCTACTTTGAAGCTGGGGAACCAGGTTCGAGTCTGGCGAGAGGCTCAAACATCCTGTGATTCTGGGCCCATCACTTATCTCCCCATGCCTCAAAAAAAATGAATGAATGTGTCCTTCTGTATTGCAACTGGTGTTCATGTAAAGTGCTCTGATACTTTCAGCTCGAGTTTGCGCTATATAAAACTGCAAAAAAAGAAAAATGCCACAGATGAATTTTGGTAGGAGGGAGGGTGCGTGTTTTGTTTGTGCTGGAAAAGACAAACGTTGAGCGGACATTAACCTTGTCTTTGAAATAATGCCATTCAACAACAGTTTCTGCTTATATTTAATTTCTGTACTAAGTCCAAGTGAAACTTGCAGCTGAAGGTTTGCATGGTGCTGCTCCCACCTAATTTTGCACAGTTAGTTTTGGTAAATACAAATATGATGCATTGCTTCAAAAAGATGCTCATATTGAAGTATCTATCAAAGCAAGAAACTGCTAACAAATATGGTGCTGGAAAAGCATCCGCGGGGTTGGCAGATTCCGCATTGTAATGTGGCGCAATTTGATTACTTAAAGGCACTACAATTTTCCCTTAGGCTTTCCTTTCTCCCTCTCCCACACTTCTTCCCTGAGTCCATCTTCTTCATTGTTTCACCTTTTGCCCCTTTTTCCTGCCTACAGTTTTTATTCCTTAATATAGATTTTGTAATCTGCTTAGTGTGTTGTATCTCCTCTTCTTCACCCGTGCCTCCAACCTTTCCTCCTCCCTTTAAATTCTGTCACTTTCTACCTTGTTTTACCTAGTCGCCTGTCTTACTACTGGACATCGTGCCCTCTCTCATTTACCCATGTACCATTCTTGTATCTCCTTTCTCCATCTTCTCACTTCCCATCCTCTTTTTCCTGCCACACTTGTCTCTTCCTTTTCTCTGACTTATTCTCCAGTTACCCATTCTATATTTTCCTTATATTACTGCCTGGACTCTCTTCAATGTGGGTCCCTTGTATTAACGTCTCACTCTCTGCTTTCTTTTGCCGTCTCTCCTTTTGGTTTAAACTTCCTGACCTCGCTTCATTGTTTTACCTCCTATTACTCTCTGCACTCTTTCATGTCTCAATGTTTGGTGACCACGGAAGGGCCAGAATCTCTTGGCAAAAAACAGAAATTGGGCACCTACAGTGAACAAAAATGTTTGGAAATTGCATCATTTTCCCATTATTTGAAACCCTGTTCCCTCCAGATAGGTGGGGGAGGGTGGGTATGTACGCTGACTATGCTCTCGTTTACCCTGCAATTTGAGGTACATTTTATTCCCCACCACTTTCAAAGTTCACCAGCTCCCTCTGTTGGCGAATAAGTTAAGGAGAGGGCATGGATGCCCTAGGTCTCCCAGCGTACGCCATAGCTTATCTTTAGGGACCATGTCAAATGCCTCCTTGAGGTTGACAAAAGTGACATAGAGGCTACCCCTTTTTATGCCCAATTCTTTTCACCTTATTAATTGAAACCTAAAAACCTGGTCAACTGTACTAAGTTTGGGACGAAATCCAGCCTGAAACTGTGTTAAGATTTCATTTTCTTCGACCCAGGTGAGGAGCTGCTCTACTAAAAGCTTACAAAAGATGTTTTGGGAGAAATTATAAGACTGATTGGGTGGTAATTAACTGGATCAGACTTAGGGCCTTTCTTGTGTATAGGAATAAGCTCTGCCTCTTTCTATGAGGTTGGAATCTTGCCACCTGCTAAAATGGCATTAAAACACGTGTAAGGTAAGGTGCCCAAATTATTGGTTTGGACTTGAAGAGGTCCACCAGAATTCGGTCTAACCCAGGTGCCTTTCCTGCTTTTTGAGATCTATGTTTGTGGTCACTTCAGTCACTGAGAAAGCCCAACCATCTTTAATAGCTTCTAATTTAAAAGGAGTCTTGCAGGCTGTGGGGGGCACCATAAAATTAGGAGAATCAAGGTTTGCAAGGGTTTGAGGGGAACCACTATATAACATTTATTAAATGGTTCACCCAATCTTGCAGAAGAATATGTGCTTCGGGCTTCATCCTATTTGTCTTGGCGCTGTGTGCGATTATGTGCCAGAAAGCTACTTGGTCCCCTGAGTGCGTTGCAGACAAAATATTGTTTCAAATTCCTGTATCCCATTTAGATTGTGCACGTTTCAGGACTAGTTTGTAGTCTGCTTTAGCTGACTTTATATCCTGCGAAGATCCTCTCTTGAGGGCACTAAGGAGATTACTCTTGGCTGACCTAAAGGCCCTGTCGTACAATGTAGGATCTGCCTTCACAGGGGGCTTCCTATGCGAGGCAGATTTAGTAAAGAAGCTAATTTTCAGTTTCTCAAACCATTTGGAATGAGCACCCATTCTCATATCAGGAGCTTCCTCTGTGTTAGTCATGCAAGACAAAATGGGGAGTAGGTCTTGGTAAAGTAAGGCTTACTTGGAGTCGTTGCCCATGATGCTCTCCCACTTAATTCTCCTCCGGTTGTTACTGACTAAGAGGAGACCTCCAGACAATAGAGGAGTCCTACTCTCCCCTTCGCCAACCCCACAAAGGGAGAGGTGGAGAGGGAAGTGGTTACTCTCGTATCTAGGCTGGACTTCCATTGCATAAGCTTTCCCCAGGATTGTACATCTAATAATAAGTGGTCAATACAACTCTGGGAAGGATTTCTTTTAAAAGTAGGACACAACTCCAAATCGGATTTAGCTCTATTGTTACATGCCCTCAAACGGCAACTCATCCAAAGATCCAGCATTTGTAGGGCTGCCCGTGGAAGTGAGTTCAAACATTAATTCAAAATGTGTCCACTTGAACAAGCTTTGTACCCAGCCTCGCAATGTTCTAAGAAGTCATTGTCAAGATATTTGTTGATGTAGGGGGCATTGCCGCAGGGATCCCCTGTATTATACTTGGCCAACAGCTACCTCCCCTTTGTGTAATAATCATTCTTTACAGTGTTGAAGGAAACCTCCCTCCGGTCATGCCTTTGATGAATAATAATGGGCCTTTGGCCCTCTATAGTTGGGGCCCCGCTGTGGTTTCCACAAACTTCACCCTTCAGTACACAGGCTGGGATTTGAGCTCGAAGTGGTTTAAAAAGAACATGGAGAAATTTCACTAGGGCAGGAATGTGAAGATTGATACGCCATCCTTCGAAGACAGCCCTCTCGACTGAAACGGCACTCTATTGGGCCGTTCTTTTCCAGACTGTCTTGGTCACGTCTCCAGTTCAGTTTGACAGAGGCGTTTCAAATTTGACCCAATCCAGGTCATCAGTCGATATGTTCTTAAGGGCAGTAATATGAGCAAAGAACCGCAGCAAATTCTCTCTGGTCAGGGTATCCATAGAGCCCTTAGGGATGTATTGAGGAATGAAGAGCAGTGTTAAGTGAGAACTCTCCTCTTCATGGCAGAGGTTGAAATGTTGGTGCTCTTTAGACTGAACTATAGACAAATGCTGTACCAGGGGGTTATTACCTGCACAACTATGGGGCTCACCACTCTAGTGCTCACTAAATAAGACTTCTCAGCAAGTTGAGACCATTTGTAGCCTAATAATTTCTGTGTGTTGGAGAGGCCTCACTCTTCCTCATACTCAAGGTGCGGATATACTCCAGCAAGTCAAAAGACACTCGCTTCCAGGCACTTGATGATCAGTTATAGTTCTATAAGTGTGTGGACTCCTTTGTTGACCCCTGGGATTAGGGCCTGGCAGTTTCAGGGTCTCCTATTCAGACTGAGTGCCCTGGTCTATTCTTTCACTTTGCGTGTCCGGCATCAAATCCACTCCTGACAGATTGCCTCCCCTATTGAGTGTGCGTCACCCTTGTCCAGACGTTCAGCACTCCAGCGGTTCCTTATTTCTGGTTGACTTTTGCGCCAAGTGGACATCGATTTCCAAAGCCCCAGATCCAATTTGGCTCTTCAATTTCAAGTAATGCAGGGACGCCCTGAGAGACTGTTGTGGATATGAAGGTGTGGAGCAGGGGTTGAGGTGTTGTCAACCCCTGCAGACAGAAGAAAGGACATTGAAAAATGGTTTTAGGTATGTGTTAGTCTGTCACCTCTAGCACCGTATTATTGGCACTGCCCCCCTTGCGCTGTATATTTATTCCCTGGTATGCTGGTCTGCAGCACCCTTGAGCCCCCTGTGCGCCTTGTGGCATGCGTCTGGACTAGCGTTTTGTGGGATGGCCCAGCCTGTAATGGTCCTTTCTGTGCCATCTCGCCTCCTGAACTGGTGCAACTGTAGAGGGGCACGAGTCTGCAGCTAGGGGTCTTCCTGGATAAAGGGGCAGATGGCTGCTATACCTGTGGGACGGTATTCCACAATATGCCACCAAGAGTCAGCACAGGTACTCACTGTTTGCTCAAAAATTGCTTCTTACCGGGTGCTGTGGCTTTCAGGGATTTGCTTTTTTCCAGGTATGGCACAGTATTTTTGAAGAGTGATGCATGGTACTGTTAACGTAGCCAATGTGGACAAAATGAACAGTGAGAGCAATCCAGGCTGTGAAGGAATGCAGCAGGGCAAATAGGGCAGTAGCTGCAAGCAAGGTGGACACACGTCTCCACAAGCCGCACCTGGACCTAGCCAGGCCCCCTCCGCAGGAACGGACCTCTCCCACTAGGCTGCGACGTCCAATGCTAGGTTCTTTGCGCAGCCCTATCGCCAGTCCTCTGGGTCCTGAGCATGCACCATCAACCACTCTGAGCCCGTCTCCCCCCACAGCACACAGCACCTGCTTCTTATAGGCGTTCTCCAATTCCTCCGTCTCCTCCACCTGTAGGTAAAAATGAGGTATACTGGCTGGTGTGCTGTCCAGCTATCAGATATTGGGTAATTTTGAGGCCATGGGAGGGTTAGCGGGGGTTCTTCTGAGTACCTCAATGTGATGTCGATATATGGTGGCAATGCAGGCCAAGGTCAATAGTGTTTGGAGCGGGTGGAATAGGCGGGGCTGGCCTCTGCTGACTCAGCTGGAAAGCACTACACAGAGAAGCCCAAGTAACCGCATGGCAGACACTTGGTGGTGCTGAGCACTGCTTGCTTGGTGGCGGCAGGAAATTTTGATTGAATTCGGCCCGATGTCTGTGGGGAAAACGTCCGCTGCCGATTTCGGCCTCTGCAGCCTCCTCATATCCGGCGTTCTGTGCGGCGTACAACATGCAGTGTCCATGCTGGCTTTCACTTCAGCCAAAAATTGGTGCAACATCAAAGTAAATATTACATACAGTGATTCATATATGAATTCAACATCAAATATTCAAATGTAATTCAGAATATACAACATATTACACCCTGATACATTCCTACATTTACCTAATGAGTCATGATTCGGGCCTGAATTTGAGTTTTCCAGATGGGATACATATATGTGATGGAACATTCCATCCGCAAAAGTGACTTTAAGTATCCCATTTATTTCCATCATTTATTTATCATCTTGACAGAACAAAGGACATTGAAAAATGGTTTTAGGTATATGTTAGTCTGTCACCTCTAGCACTGCATTATTGGCACTGTCCCCCTTGCGCTGTATATTTGTTCCCTGGTATGCTGGTCTGCAGCACCCTTGAGGCCCCAGTGTGCCCTGTGGCATGCCCCTGGACTAGCGTTCTGTGGGCTGGTCCAGCCTGCAATGTTACTGCTGCATACCCCCAAACCCTTCTCTTCAAAAGCAGATATACGGAAGTGTGGCTTTGTGGTCGTTGGGGCTGCCTTTACAGTTCTACCAGTTGCTTATTGGCTACAGTTCCTCTACCTTCATCGCACTTATTGTCTGCCTACCTAATATTTCCACTGCCTGAACCTCATGATGGGTCAAGGCAACCCTAAACCGTGCAAACTGCTCTTTGAGCAATCCAAGCCGATGAGGCATCAGGGTTCCCACTCTGACATGGACAACCCCCCAGATAGAGAGAAAGGATCTGAGGCCATCATGGCGGAGCTCAGGGCTGGGTTCTGCTCTATAGACGGCCGTTTCGATGCACTCACTAGCCGCATTGATCGCATGGGTGAGCTTCTGGACCATCAAAATACCAGCATCAATGGCACCGAAGAGCGCATCTCTTGAATGGAGGATGGTGCAACGACCACATTGAAGTGTTTGGAGAAACTGGAACGTATCCTAAAGACAACTGCCATAAAAAACGAGGACTTGGAGGCCAGGACCCGTAAGAACGATAGTTGTGTATCAGGCATTGCAGAAACCACGAATATGGGGCACCCGGATGCATTTATTGAACATTTGCTTAAGAATTTCTTCAGTCGCAGCAACTTAGTGGTGGGGCGTGCTTATTGATCCCTCGGCCCATGTCCACCTGTGGGAGCCCCCCCCCCTTACTGCTCACTGCATGCCTCCTCAACTGCAGGGATAGACACTGCCCTTCATCTGGCCCATGAGAATGGCGCCCTGCATTATCAGGCCTCCTCCGTTTCGCTCTTCCCCAATTTTACCATCACTGTCCAGGAGGCCCGTCGCAAATTCAGTGATGCCAAGAACTCTCCCCGCAAGTTAGGCCTCAAGTATGCCATGCTCTACCAGACATGTCTGAGGGTTGAAGTAGATGTGAAACACTGTTTCTTTGAGACCCCAGCGGAAGTGTCAGACTTAGCAAGCAGCACACCACAAATTCATCCTCCTCCAGGTGGAAAACCCAGAGCTACGCATATGGTGCTGGTCTTGGCCCCTGTACATCCTCCTTCCCTGAGTGTCCATGGTAGGCATAGTCCCAGGCGTAGACTCTATATAGACTCTCGATCATGTCATTTCATGGTTTTTGTGGACTAATTGAGTTTGTTGTAACTATACAGCTGAATCTTCTTTACCACTACAGACCTCCTTCATCAAAGTGGACCACTCCCAGCTGAGGCATGGCCTCCCTACATTGGTGTATACTGACATGTTCTTAATGGGTTTGTTTAGGTTTGGGTTTCCTTTTTCAGGGATTCGCTGGATGCATTACCGTCTGGTGTGAGTGGAGGAAGGCGTTTTGTGTTTGGTATGTTTGAGATTTGTTTGTTGTTCATTGCTCATTGGGTGCACAATATGCTACTCATTGAGATGGCACGGTCTCCCTCCCATCCCCATTCTAAATGACACCACATGATGGCCAGTAGAGGGTGGTAGACATCACTTTCCTCACTTGGAATATTCATGGTATCATCACTCCTCGAAAGGGGAAACAAGTTCTCTCGAATCAATCCCAACACAGGATGAAAATAGCCTTTCTTTAAGAAACCCATCTCCCGCTCAGAGACTCTCAGACATATGCGACCACTTGGGGCATGCACCGCTACTTTTCCTGCTGTAGTTCCTATGCTAGGGGAGTCTGCATCCTCATACATAAGACAGTTCTCCTCACCCTAAACACTAGTCATGCAGACCCAGATGACCTTTACCTTATCTTGTACGGCGTCCTGGCACAAACGTGTGCTACTGATCAACATATATACCTCAAATGTTGACACTCCAGAATTATTTCATGACATATATGCCCATATTGGTGGGGGGGGGGAGAGGCGGATCTAATTATAATGGGTGGAGACTTCACCATGGTGCTAAACCCCCAGCCGACTCCACAAGCGCACAACCGAGTTGCAAGCCCCAAGCATATGGAGTTCTCCGCCATATTGAGGATGCATATGTCCTCCATTACATCTGGCGCATCCGAAACCCCACCACCCCTGACTACACTTTCTATTCTACCCCTTATAATGTATGGACACGACTTGAATATTGGCTCCTATCTACTAATGCCCTGCTTTGGTCCACCGAAGTGAAGCACTTGCCACGCACCTTATTGGACCACTGTCCAGTCCTCCTTGGACTACAGGTTCCATATTTTGGTAGCCTGGAGCAATCCTAGAGATCCCTAGTGCTGTCCTGCATGATATGGTATTCCTCACTGAAACATAGTCGAGTACTTTGCCTTAAATTCCGGAACAGTTTTGACCTGGCAACTCTCTGGAAAGCCTTTAGGGCAAACATTTAAGGCATGTGCATGTCCAAACATGTAGGTATTCGGCGTGATATCTGCTCCTAATTGACCCATACCGAGACCGAGCTGCACGACATTGATCGCATTGCATTTCAGCTGGACGGGGCCCCCCAATTAGACAAGCATTCGGTTTTGCTGATGGAAATTCGCTATCTGGCTGATGGGGGAGTCAAGCCGTGGCTAGTCGCAATGGCAAGGGTGAGAGCCCTGGCTGCACACTTGCTTGATTGCTTCGCCCCAACCACCTTAGTGGCCATGTCACTGAGCTACCTCCAGATACTGGAATGTCATATCTGACAATGAGGGCATTATGGCAGCATTCCAGCAATACTATGAGCATTTATATACATCCCATGTATCTGACAACATACAAGAGATCTTGCCCTACCTGGCGTAAATGGCCAGCACCATTTCCTCAGTGAACCTCTAGCATGCGAAGAAGTCACAAAGGCGATTGAGGCCTTAGACATGATGGTAACCGACATGAACCACACACTGACCACCTGGAACATCCTCTCCACCCACGACACCACCTCCACCATGACATCCATCCACTCGGAAGCTCCCACAGGCCCATGCCAGCACTACATCTTCAACCTCGAAAACCAAAGGATCTGCCAGGAACTCACCACCCTACTCAACATCTCTATCACAACCGCAACATTACTCGATGCTTTTATACATGCCAAAGTCAGACCACAACTCAAAAAACCTGCTCCCATTCCCAGCAAAGGTACTGGAAAAGATAATCAATAATTAAATCATGACACACCTGGAGCAGAATCAGCTATTTGACACCTCTCAATCCGGCTTCCGGAGCAATCACAGCACCAAAACTGCCCTGATCCCAGCCACCAGTGACATCCAAAACCCTCCTTGATTGAGGAGAAACAGCAGCTTTGATTCTCCTCGACCTCTCGGCATCCTTTCACAGCATATCCCAACACACAATGATTGAAAGACTCCACCACATCGGCATCCAAGGGTACGCGATCAGGTGGATCACCTGCTTCTTCACAAGAAGAACCCATAGGATCCACCTCCCACCTTTCACCTCTGTACCCAAGGCGATCACCTGTGGTGTCACCCAGGACTTATCCCTCAGCCCCAAGCTCTTCAATGCATATATGACCTGGCTGGCCAACATCAACAGATCCCATGGTCTCAACATATTTTCCTACGCAGACGACACCCAACTCATCCTCTCACTAACTGATGACCCAATCACCACCAGAATCAACTTTCACAGATGCATGACAAACGTGTCTGACTGGACGAAGAACAACTGCCTGCAGCGGAACACAGACAAGATGGAAGTACTGAACTTTGACAACAGCAGCAACATATGGAACTACTCCTGACGGCCATCAGGCCTAGGACCCACACCCACTCCCTCCAAGCACGTCAGAAACTTCGGAATCATCATTGACAACAAGCTCACCAAGAAATCACAGATAAACGCTGTCTCCTTTGCCTGCATCCTCACTCTGCATATGCTACGTAAGATCTTCAAGTGGCTACCCCTACACATGAGATGCACTGTGACACAAGCCCTCATTATCAGTAGACTGGACTACAGCAATGCTATCTATGTAGGAATCACCACACACCTCCTAAAGAGACCTCAGAACATACAATGCCGCAGTCAGACTCATCCTCGCCCTTTCCCGACAAACCCACATAACACCCCACCTTAGGAAACTCCACTGGCTCTCTGTGCAGAAGAGATGCCAATTCAAGCTGCTGACCCGCACACAGAGGGCTCAACCCAACCAAGGACCTGCCTAAATTAACCACGTCTGAACTTCCACTAACAGTCGAGAAGACTACACTCCGCCTCCCTTTCACTTGCCCATACTCCCCACATCTACCGAAGCAGAAGTGGAGCACACTCCTTCTCCTGCATTGCAGCAAATACCTGGAATAGCCTCTCCATGCACCTCCAGACCATCACCTCACTTCTGGAATTCCGAATGGCCCTCAAGACCTGGCTGTTCGAGAAGCCTCTGCGACCTGCAAGCACCTAGATAAGCTGTTGAGCAATTAGCCGCTCTTTATAAATCCTGAGTAATTGAGACAGGTTTAAAGACCCCGGCCTAGATGGCCTAACAGGCTCATTCTATAAAGCTTACAAACACCAGCTGTCCCCGAATCTCCTCACCATGTACGCTGAATTGCTAGACACAGGCTCACTACCTCCCACCCTGTGGGAAGTGGTGCTAATCCGGCAATGATCCACACTTATGCACGGTTGTATGACGGAACAACTCAGGGAAATACTTTGCATGCCTTTACAACACACTTTCTACCTCGCATTTATTTAGAACGCATATTCTTTTACAACGCATGTTGTTACAACATATTGTGTATATATATATGGAGAGATGCTGCGCGTAAAGAGGAATTGCTCAGAAGACATTGACATCGAGCAACACCTAGATGAAACCAGCTCTAGATTCCTGGCTAGGAACTATCCATCGGGTGTTATTGAAAGTGCTAAAACTAAAGTAGAAGGAAAAATGAGATCTGACTTATTGACAAACCATAATCAATTAGAAGAAGAAGATGTGACCCGTTTAATTTTAGACTTCAATGTGGAATTCAAGAATGTAAGATCCATCATTAAAAAACATTGGAGCATATTAATGCTTGATGAATCATTAAAAAAGACATTACCAACAACTCCAAAGATTACGTTCAGAAAGACAGCTTCATTGGGCGATCTTTTGACACACAGCCACTTGCAAACATCAAATAATGAGAAAGGGAGTAGAACTTGGCTAACAACACCTGGTTTTTGGAAATGTTCCAAATGTAAGGCTTGTGAACATGGACATAATACATTAACGTATCAACTGCAAAATGGAAAGAAGGAGAGGATTATTGAACATATCACATGCGAATCGAAATATGTGGTGTATGTTTTAGAATGTCCATGTAAAAAACTCTACGTTGGGAGCACTATCAATAAATTAAAACTTCACATATTACAACATCTAAGTGCTATAAAAAATAAAGATCTCTCATATCCAATGGCAAAACATTTTTCAGAAAAACATTTGGGCAATAACTCAGAATTAAAATATTTCTGTGCCAAGATGATAAAACAAAATGAAAGAGGAGGAGACAGAACCCTGGACCTAAGAAGAGCAGAATCGAGGTTCATCTTGGCACTTGGAACAGAAAGTCCATTTGGGCACAATTTGGATGCTGAGTTACATGTCCACTTGTAATGATGCAAGATGAATTAACAGCATAATTTTTGGATTATGGAACTGAATAAGTTATATCAGTTAATCAATGGACCCACGTAGAACTACATGATAGAGTACCATCAAGTGAAGACATAATGGGAGTATGAACTAAGGAGTTATAATTGTGAGATGGTATCATTGAGAAAAAGGGATGGAATTGGGGGATTCCAGAAACAAGTAGCAGAAGAGATGAAGGAAATAGTAGGATATATATAGTACATGTGGGAGCATGGTATTGGTATGATTACAATAAGAGGAATAGGAGTATTTATTGATTAGACCCCTCATGAGACATGAAATCTGTAGTGATTTTTTTGATATAAACTACTTAATAGATATCAAGGTTCATGGGAATAAGATTTTAGGAAAATGACCTCTTTTTTTATAAAAAAAAGTAAATTTGTACAAATGCATTTGACACTTTATTTCCTCAATCTGAGATTTATCGTTGACTGTCCTTTGCACGTTTGCACAAATGGTGTGATCAAGAAAAAAGAAAATAAAATACTTCTAAGTACCTGGTTGTGGATTTCCTCTGTGCCGTGGAGACTCTGGTTCGTGTATCTTGGACCGTGTTGGGTTTTTGTTGTCGTATATATATATATATATATATATATATATATATATATATATCAAAGCTCCAGGGTGCCCACAGGACAAGGACGCACTCTGCAGTAGTTCCCAAAGGCATTTATTTCGGGTAAGGACAACTTCGCAACCCGATGTAATTGCAGCCGTCAAGTCAAATTGATGTCAGCCTAGCGCATTTCTGAGCCGCCACTCAACTTCAGAGGCTTTGACTAAGTTTGTGCTTGGACACTCCCACACAATTTACATAATTGACGCCCTCAGATGGGCTGATTAGATGAATTCCACACACAATGTCTTGTGGGACTTGCAGTCCGTGTCCCAATCGTCTTTCAATGGACGCACTTAATTGAAGCTGATTCCAATGCGAAGCCCTGCCATGGACCTCGGGGTGCATGTAGCCCATAAATCCCTGACTACTGCTCCACTGAAAGGCTCGGCACAATTCCGGGCCTCGTGACCCCCAATCATAACGGGGTGGTGCATCCTTCGCAGCTGGGCTGCCACGCAATATCAAAGCTCCAGGGTGCCCACAGGACAAGGAAATTGTGTGGGAGTGTCCAAGCACAAACTTAGTCAAAGCCTCTGAAGACGAGCAGCAGCTCAGACACTCCCACACAATTTCCTTGTCCTGGGGGATGAAGTCCACTTGTGTCCTGAGGTCCTCAGGACACAAGAGGACCTCATCACCCCACCACCAGTGCGCCAAGAGGCGCGTTTGCAGAGTGGTGTAAAAAGGGGTGTGGCCTAGGACCACCTTTCTAAAACGCAGCTCTGTGGCGCATACTGGAGGTACCTGGTGGGCTAGTTGGCCCCCAGGGACCCTCAGGAATGAAGGGGACTTAATACCCCAACTTAGAACGTGCCAGGGGGCGCATTTGCAGAGTGCTGCAGGGAGGGGGCGGGGCCTCCGGCAAGATGCCGGCATTTTTTTTTTTTAGAAGGGGGGCTGTTTGGCCCCCTTCTTTTACAATATTTGGGGCCCTGGGGACCCCATCTCCCAGGGCCTGCCCCTTTTTATCCACATTTTTTACAAAAAAAATCGGGAAGGGGCCCGCGTGGCCCGCCCTCCCGAGGCCAATTTAGGCCCCGGGGACCCCATCCCCTGGGGCATGGCCAGAAATATATGTATTTTATTATTTATATTTGGAGGGGGGCTGCGTGGCCCCCCTCCAAATATAAATATATATATACAAAACCACTTCCGAATCCCCCTAAAGAATCGACCACCGACACGGGGGTGGCTTTGGCAATTTTGTCTCTTTGTTTAATCCATGTACGCTGTTACGTGTTTCGGCACACCTGCCTTGATCACATATATATATATATGCAATGTATTTGTGGGGGGGAGACCTCCCACGCCCCGAACTTACCTTAAATACATGATAAAGGCATGCGTTGTAAAGGCATATACGTTATAAAAACATATGTGGTAAAAACAAATGTGTGGTGAAGGCACAATGTGGTAAAAACCTCATTGTAAAGGCTTTTTCCCCTTTGCACCTCCTACCGCCCATTATCCCTCCTCAATCTGGATAACAAAATATTAGCCAAAGTACTCACTACCAGATTATCCCTATTGCTGGAGCAAATTATCTCCACTGTACAATCCGGATATATCCATCACAGATCCACGTACCTCAACCTACGTACTATCTTTCCTGTACTGAAGAGGCTCTCGCCCACAACTCCTGCAGTGGTCACCTCACTATATGATGAAAAAGCATTTGACTCTCTAGAGTGGCCCTTTCTGAGTGCGACCTTACTAAAATAAGGCCGCCCCAATGGCTTTATATCCCTAATTATGCTTCTCTACTCCAACTCAGTGGCGTGCCTGAGGGTAAAATGTTTGCTTACGGACTCCTTCCCAATCACTAGACGGACCAGACAGAGTTGTCACCTCTCCCCTTCCTATTTATTATTACAATGGACCCTTTGGTTCACCACGTCTAGGATTGCCACATGCATCAGGGCCTCCAACTCACTTGTGCCCCCCTTCTGCTCTCCATGTATGCAGATGATATTCTGCTGTTTGTTCATCAACCCTCCGGCAACCTCTCATTCCTCATTCATAAATTACTGTGCTTTGGCAACCTCTCGGATTTCCATATCAACTGGGCCAAATCCAAACTTTTTCCATTAACTGACTGCTCCCACCCTGTATCCATTGACTATCCTTTAACCTGGAACGCAGATAGCACCAAATACCTGGGCATATACATACACAGGAACAAAGTTCAGGCTCAATTATGGACTAGTATCCGTAGGCTAACAACGCAAGTGGAACAATGGATCAATCTCCCGCTCTCTATGGCGGGATGGGTGGCGATAATCAAAATGGTAGTCCTCCCTTGTTTTCTCTATATTTTCAAAAACATCCCCATTCCCCTCATGCAACACTTTTTAATACCCTCTCCGGCCTCTTACTGCGACTCATTTGCGCAAGCCGTAAGCCTCGCATCCACTGGGATACTTTAACTCTTCCGTATGACAGTGCATGCTTAGGGGTCCCCGATCTACATCTTTACTACCTTGTGGCCCAGTGCCAGTGCGCGCATCGCTGGTACCATCCAAACGCTCATATCCCCTATCTTAAGCCAGAAAAAGATCAACTCCGGGACCTCCCACCCTCATCCATACTACCTAAGGGTATCTCTATGGACCCTTCTGATATCCTGACTATCTCTACCACGTGCTGGGCCTGGCAGAAACTCCTCCATGTATGGGGAGGTAGCCTCCTTTATTCCCCGGCATTGTCCCTAACTGACAACCCCTGGCTTCCCCTAACATTGAAAAAACTAGTTCAACATACCCGCCAGCACCATGAACTACATACCATGGGTGATATATTTCCTGATGGACATGTTCTAGCACATGTGGATGATGCCCATTTCCAGAACGCCTCTTACATGGACCATATTGTGCTCAGATGACTTCACGATACCTTACGTTCCCTCATGCCTTCCTATCCCTTGGCCCCTGACGACTTCCCACCATTGTTGCTTGTTGTATCAGAAGGTGGAGACCAGTTGGTCTCCAGGCTTTATAGCACCTGCATGGCCATAAAGCCCAACACTACCACATGGGTTAGGGAGGCCTGGGGAACCGACTTGGGCTATCTACTTCCAGACAAAGGGCCAGATGTACGACCCTTTCATTTAGCGCCTCGCAATTTGCGACACATTGCGAGTCGCAAATTGCGAGGCGCTAAATTAAATGTACAACAGTGTGTTTACACTGTTTTGCGATTCCCAATGGTGTCGCAAATATTAATGAGCCTCTCGCAATTTGCAAGCCCATTGTGAATGCCAGCCCTCCCAGGGATGGTGGCCTGCTGGGCTCAGCAGACCACCATGTCTGGGACTGCTTTTTAATAAAGCAGCTTTTTATTTTTAAATGCAGCCTGTTTTCCTTAAAGGAAAACGGGATGCAATTAAAAAGAAAAAATGAAACTTTTTCGTTTCATTTTTTAAGGGCAGGCAGTGGTCCCTGGGACCACTGACTGCCCTTAAAAATTATTTCACATGCATTTCCTTCCCATTTTCAAATGCATTACGTAATTGCGAGTGTTTTGTGACCGCAATTGCGGTCGCAAAACATTAGTACATTGTTTTGAGACTCGATATTTGGAAGGGAACGCCCCTTCCAGATAGCGAGTCGCAAAACCTATTTAGCGAGTCGCAAAAAAATTACGACTCACTAAATAGGCTATGTACATGGCCCAATATGTTTTTGCATGCGCAAACGGGTTCGCAAACCCGTTTGCACATGCAAAAACGGGTCGTACATTTGGCCCAAAGTCTGGTTTTATTGCTGCTCTCAAACTCAAATCATATCTGTCAACCACAAACACAAAATGTTACACTTTAAGTTCCTCCACCGGGCATATATCACCCCTGTCGACATTGCACAGTTGGATCCTACATGATCGACCCACTGTCCTAAATGTTCTGCACCTGATGCATATTTCACACACCTGACATGGACGCGCACATGTATCAATATTGGACCACTATATTCTCCCTCGTCTCCACTATGACAGGCACCACAATTGAGCCAGATCCCCTGATGGCACTTTTGGGATATACCATAGATGTACCTAAATTGGTGCGCGGGTTCACCTCATTGTCGCTTCTACTTGCCAAACATGAACTGGCGATGCATTAGGGTAGAGATTGGGCCCCCTCAGACGCCACCTGGCTTAAAACATAAGGCATTGTGATAAAGTTAGTGAAGACTATACGCAGCTACAGCCTCCCACCTCCAGAGCTAAAGGTATCTGTCAATCCCTGAGAGACTACCTACTTACCTTGGAATTGGATACATCAGGTTGAGTTCCTCTTCTTTGCTGAGCAGTAGGCCATATCACCTGTGCCTTGTTGAGCTTCTTGTTGACACCAGTACCTGACCTATATCTGGCCACATCACATGCTTGAAATGCCCTTGGCGACCGTGTCCTGTTTGTATATTGCCTTTTATGTGTCCTTTTTATACTGATATGCTATGATATAGCGAGAGAAGTAGATTTAATTATTTTCACCTTAGAAGAACACAGATGTCAATTGCTCTCGCTGAAAAATGTCAAAGTACCTGTTCAGATAAAATCCCAGATGATCTTTATCTTTCCGAACCTGAAATCTGGCACGCTAATCTCAACCATAGTTTTAATGCCATTTTAAAGGGTGCAGAAATTCCAGATTCCTGGTTGGGAGCGTAATTAGTACCTGTATTTAAAAAGGGGGACAAAAGTGATTAGGCGAATTACAGGCCCATTCACCTGATTGGTTCACTGACAGAATATTGATGTGAAAAATATAAGATGCAAAAAATATCGAAGTAAAAATATAGAATGCAAAAATATCGACTTCCTATACTTAAACAGGTAAGTACAAAAATATCGAAAAAAATATTGATGTCAAAAATATAGTTGTACAAAATATTGATTTTTATATATATATATATATATATAAACTAAAATAATACATATTAAATAATAAAATTAATTTTAAAGAATAAAGTACATTTATTATACATTTTACCCAAAATAACAAATAAACTTAATTATAAAAAACACACATACATAATAAGTAATATATATATATATATATATATGTATATATATATATTCCATATGCAAACGCTCGCATTTTGAAGACGCCACATACAACGGTATACTTGACCCTCCGTTGTTTGGCAGACAACGGCAGACTGGAAGCGAGTCTTTGCAGTGTAATCTTGCGCCTCTTGCCATACGCGTTTCGAGAAAACTTCTCTTTTTCATTGGTTTAGCGTCTTGGGGGAAAGGAACAGCAGACACAGTTCTTGCAGGTATTTATTTATTAATTGCCTCAGTGGGCGTGTCATCGCTAGGAATGCTGGATATCGTAGTCCAGGTAGTGTATCACTTCTCTAGTAGAGACCACTCTACCTTCACCTCCACTGCAAAGACTCGCTTCCAGTCTGCCGTTGTCTGCCAAACAACGGAGGGTCAAGTATACTGTTGTGTGTGGCGTCTTCAAAATGCGAGCGTTTGCATATGGAATATATATATATATATATATATATATATATATATATATATATATATATATATATATATATATATATATATATGTATATATATATATATATATATATTCACTGAAAAAACCATAGGTTTTAGGGACAGTTATAGTTAGTTGTACATTTCACTCGTACAAAACCATAGAAATTCCCCCGTTATAGTTAGTTCAGCTAACTATAACTCGCGCCCCGCAATGCACTGCTGATGACGTCACATATTACATCACTCATGACATGGTCAGTGACATCACTGATGACATCACTGATGACATCTCAAATGACATCACTGATGACATCATCCAGTGACTGTGTTTCTGTAAAGTTTAAATATTTTTAATATATAGGGAAAGGTGTATTGAAGAATGAGTGGGTGTATAAGTGTGTGGATGAAGGATTTAGTAGGTGCGTGACTGACTCTATAAGTGAGTGATTAAACGTATCTTACTGAATGCAAGGGTTAGTGACTAAACTGGGTGAATGTCTGTAACTGTCTGTCTGTTGCTGTGTAAGTGTCTGCATAGGTTTGTGAATAGCTACATGAGTGTCTATATGAGTTATTGATTGGTTGTCTGAGTATCTGTATGGGTGCCTGAGTGTTTGTGTGGGTGGGGTGTGTGCGACTCTGTGCATAGATGTGTGAGTGGGTGATTCACTGGGTGGATGGTTTCAAGAGTGCATCTGTGATAGGCTGTATGGGTGGGTAAGTGTGTGTAAGAGTGTGTTAGTGAGTGAATGTATGTCCCAGTGGTACATGTGTGAGTAACTACATATGTGAAAGGCAGTATATATGTGTGTTGGAGTATATAAATAGCTATAAGCGAGAGTGTGTGATTGTGAGAGTGACTGTATGGATGAGTGTGTGCTTGTATCAGTGATTGTATAAGAGCGTAAGAATGTGCTAGTATTTGTATGAGTAAGTGAGCTGGTGTGTGTATAACTGTATAGGTGAGTAAATGGCAGTGTGTTTAATTATTTGCATGACTGACTAGGTGTGTGAGTAGCTCTATGGATGAGTGGCGGTGTTTGAGTGTCTATATAGGAGTATGAGTGCATATGATAGTCCTGTACTGAATGACCGTAAGTATGAGTGACTGTACGGGTGAGTGAGTGGATGTGTGTGTAGACCTAAGAATCAGTGAGTGGGTATGTAGTTATTGGTGTTGGAGTGTCTATGGTTTTGAGAATGGCAGTCTGTAATTTAAAGTGGGTGTATCAAAAGTTATATTAGGGTGTGAGAAGATGCATCAAATTATCACATGGATGATGTCATCAGTGATGTCATTTGAGATGTCATCAGTGTTGTCATCAGTGATGTCACTGACCATGTCATGAGTGATGTAATATGTGACGTCATCAGCAGTGCATTGCGGGGGCACAAGTTATAGTTAGCTGAACTAACTATAACGGGGGAATTTCACGGGTTTTGTACGAGTGCAATGTCCACCTAACTATAACTGTCCCTAAAACCTATGGTTTTTTCAGTGAATATATATATATATATACACCAATTACTTAAAATCGAATTAAAAAAACCATTCTATTCCAAATTTAAACATTAAACTATTTAAAAATCTGTAAACTTAAATTTCCCACACCAGTCAGTGCAACATTAGAGAAAGTGTTGGCTAGCGGAGGGGTAAAACTTACTATTCCCACTCCAGTGAGTGCAACAATAGGGAAAGTGTTGGATAGTGGAGGAGTAGAAATTACTATTCCCACTCCAATGAGTGCAACAGTAGGGAAAGTGCTGGATAGCGGACGGGTAAGAATTACTATTCCCACTCCAGTGAGTGCAATAGTAGGGAAAGTGTTGGATAGCGGAGGGGTAAAAATTACTATTCCCACTACAGTGAGTGCAACAGTAGGGAAAGTGTTGGATAGCAGAGGGGTTAAAGTTACTATTCCCACTCCAGTGAGTGCAACAATAGGGAAAGTGTTGGATAGTGGAGGAGTAGAAATTACTATTCCCACTCCAATGAGTGCAACAGTAGGGAAAGTGCTGGATAGCGGACGGGTAAGAATTACTATTCCCACTCCAGTCACTGCAACAGTACGGAAGTATTAGATAGTGGTGGAGTACAAATTACTATTCCCACTCCAGTGAGTGTAACAATAGGGAAAGTGTTAGATAGCGGAGGGGTAAAAATTACTATTCCCACTCCAGTGAGTGTAACAGTAGGGAAAGTATTGGATAGCGGACGGGTAAAAATTACTATTCCCACTTCAGTGAGTGTAACAATAGGGAAAGTGTTGGATAGCGGAGGAGTAAGAATTACTATTCCCACTTCAATGAGTGTAACAGTAGGGAAAGTGTTGGATAGCGGAGGGATAAAAATTACTGTTCCCACTCCAATGATTGCAACAGTAGGGATAATGATATATAGCGGAGGAGTAAAATTTACTATTCCCACTCCAGTCAGTGCAACAGTAGGGAAAGTGTTGGATTGCGGAGGGGTAAAAATTACTATTCCCAGTCCAATAAGTGTAACAGTAGGGAAAGTGTTGGATAGCGGAGGGGTAAAAATTACTATTCCCACTCCAATGAGTGCAACAGTAGGGAAAGTGTTGGATAGCGGAGAGGTAAAAATTACTATTCCCACTCCAGTCAGTTCAACAGTAGGGAAAGTGTTGGATAGCGGAGGTGTAAAAATGACTATTCCCACTCCAATGAGTGCAACAGTAGGGAAAGTGTTGGATAGCGGAGGGGTAAAAATGACTATTCCCACTCCAGTGAGTGCAACAGTAGGGAAAGTGTTGGATAGTGGTGGGATAAAATTTACTATTCCCACTCCAATCAGTTCAACAGTAGGGAAAGTGTTGGATTGCGGAGGGGTAGCAATTAATATTCCCACTCCAGTCTGTTCAAATTAAAAACAAACAAAATATTAACAACAACAAAAATATTTAAAAAACAAAATAAAAAAATATATAAATATGTTACAAATTAAAATACAAATATATTTAATATAAAAAACATATTATAATGTTAAATACATATGACAAATACCTAAAAATATTATAATAAATAAATTAAAAATAATTTTAAAACAATTGTATGTTTTTTATTAGTAATTATTCAGAAACAAAAACATTAATTATTACATAAATTTACTTTTTTATTTCCTACCCTATAAATCCACACAATTCATAACCCATATCTATATTGAAAAAAAATGTACTTCCATAATTAACATAATTAAT
Organism: Calotriton arnoldi; assembly: GCA_963921515.1. Classification (NCBI taxonomy): domain Eukaryota; kingdom Metazoa; phylum Chordata; class Amphibia; order Caudata; family Salamandridae; genus Calotriton; species Calotriton arnoldi. The sequence continues at coordinate 1,817,999 of CAWUFW010001538.1, forward strand.
TACCAATTAAATAAATATTATTAATTAAAAAACAAATTAAAACTCATAAAAATGTATTAACTTGCCACACTTTACCCCTATAATTCCCACAACCCACAGCTAAAATTAAACTGTAAAAAATTAATTTCACCTTAAAACTTATTTTCAATTAAAAAACTAATAGTATTTAACAACTAATTATAAAGTGCGTAAAAATAATTTACTCCCCACCCTTTACCCCTATAAAAGTAAAACCCACACACAAAAAAAAAACAATTATCCTAATTAAATATCAACTAATTAATTAATATTAATGATCAACTAATTATTAATTAATTAAACATAAATTCCTTCCCACCCTTTACCCTTATAAACCCCACAACCCACACCTAAAATTAACTACACAATGTCCGTATTACATTTTCAATTAATTAATTAATATTAATTAACAACTAATTATTAATTCATTAAACATAAATTACTTCCCACCCTTTACCACTATAACCCCCACAACCCGCACCTAAAATTAATTACACAATCTCCATAATTAATTTTCAATCAATTATTTAATATAATTCAACAACTAATTATTAATTAATCAAAAATAAATTACTTCCCACCCTTTACCCCTATAAACCCCACAACCAGCACCTAAAATTAATTATACAATTTCCATATTTATTATTCAATTAATTAATATTAATTAACAACTTATTATTGATTAATTAAAAATAAATTACTTCCCACCCTTCACCCCTATAAACCCCACAACCTGCACCCAAAAACATTACACAATTACCATAATGAAATACCAATTAATTAATATTAATTAACCATTTTAATAATTAATTATAAATAAATTACTTCCCACAGTTAACACTATAAAATTAATTAAATAAATATTCATAAATAAATAAAAAAATGATTATAATTAAATTACTTTCCACCCTATTTCCCTATAATCGCACAACCCGATACGGAACTAAAAGACGCAAAATTTAATTAAAATAAAATTGATAACTACTAAAAATGTAACACATATATTAAAAAACAAACAATACTTATACAAAAAAACATACATCACATACATTTAAAATATAAACTAAAATACATAACACTAATTAAAAAATCTATATTTTAAACAACTATATTTTTGCAAAAGATATTAATGACTTCTATATTTTTGAAAAATATATTTCTTAACTTAAATTTGATATTCTTGAGCACGATAGGCTTGCTGTCGATATTTCTGTGTCACAATATTTCCAACTCAATATTTGTGTAAGTCGACATTTCCAACTAGATATTTTGTCTGAATACCCTCCTGATTGATACAGCACAGAAAATATTTTGCAGGCACTTGCTGGAGAGGCTCAAAGATTGTATAAGGGAAGGGAAGATACATTCAGGCTTTAGGGAATACACGAGCACCATTGACCAATTGTTTCGGTTTCTAGCAATACTATGGAAATATGTGGTTATTAAAAAGGAACATGTATAAGATGTGTGTGTGGACCTGCGTGCCGCATTTGATCTAGTTCCGAGAAAAATTGTGAGAAGCCCTACATAAGATTAGGGTCCCGAGAAATTTACTGCAGATGCTTATTAGACTTCATAGGGATAACTATCCTCAAATTAGATGGGGGAAGAAGGGTGAACTGACAGACCACATAAGGTTGAACAGAGATGTGCGCCAAGGGTGTGTACTGGTGCCCACTCTGTTCAACCTATACATTAATGGATTGATTGAAACATTAACTCATTGTAAAGGGAACCCCCTCCTAAGCTAGCTGGCCAAGCAGTGGCATCTTTGCTTTTCGACGACAATACCCTACTTATTTCCAGGACCCCGATGGGGCTACAAAACATACTGGATCGGTTTTTAGCATCTTGTGGGGAACTCAGGTTCTAAATAAATGTCACAAAAACTAAATTTATAGCATTTAACCCACATAAGTCCTTTTGGGGGCGCATTTAAATTGGTTGATACCCCACTGGAGCAGGCGAAGCAATTCGACTATTATCATGAGCCCCACAAATTGCAAACAGCTAACAATCACTCCAACATGTAAGCTCTGTTTTAGTAAAAAAAAACTGAAAATGTCAGTCTATAGGCAGTTGCTCCAGTTATTCAAGTTTATCAAGCCAAGGGTATCAGAGCCATGCTGTATGGCGTGGAGTTATGGGGCCAGAATAATGTAGGGGCTATTGAAAAAACTGAGAATGTTTTTATGAGAGCAGTTCTGGAACTCCCCTGAAATGCCCCTCTGATTCCCATGTGTCTGGACTTGGTGCTTAAAAATGCAGCACACATGATTGCTTTTAGGCTCTTGCTTACTGGATTCGAGTATGGTCAAATATCTTCCCATTCCCCCTTGGACACTCATTGCTTGATGTGATAACATTAAATACTAAAGGGAACATCCTGTGGCTCAAGTATATAAAGAGCTGGATGTATAGATTGGTTATGAGTGAGCTTTGGACTAACCCTAATAGTATTCAGAGAAAATCCTTAACAAATCTTAAAAAGAGATATAAGCATTATATTAAGTATCAAGAGGAGTTTCTGAATTGTAAAGAACCCCCATTAGAGAAATCTTTGGGCCCGATTCACAAAAGTAATCTGAGACAAAATCCTAACTTTATGACTTTGGGTATTCACAAAAGGCATTTAGGAGTAGTAAAGTTAGGTTTCCTAACTTTACTACTCGTAAACTGAGACAAAATCCAAACTTTACGACTTTTGGTATTCACAAAAGGCATTTAGGAGTAGTAAAGTTAGCCCTAGTTGCTGCCTCCGGGGACGCCCCCCCACTAACGCCTTCATACATACATGTAAATTCTATTACCGCACTGCTGTGTTGTAGGACCATCATTTTGCATCTGTTTGAGTTGCACTGCTTCCCCCACCTACAAGAAAACTCAGAGATGTCTTATATTCTTAAATTAAGGGTATCTTCAGATCGGTGAGGAATACTCTGATAGGGGCTCAGGAGCTATGAATCTATTTCTCTCCTTTCCTGATGTTCTCTAGGAGCTCCTCTGCCTCTTGTTTAGACTGTACGTTGTGCATTTTATTTTTGTGCATAACTTTCAGGGAAGCGGGGAACTTGAGTTGGGCCACTGCCCCCAATTTTCTAAACTCATCTAACTTTTTTCCCAGCTCCCATTGTCTATCCAAGGTAGCTCTCGCAAGGTCAGAATGAATTTCAAAGGAGAAGTCTTTTCCCTTCAGCGACTTTGCTTTGAAGGCCATATTCAAAATGTTTTCTTTTATCGAGGCCTTAACAACTGTAACATTGCCCAGCAGACATAGGGGCCGATTCCGATCTCGGCCGGTAGGGCTCCGAATCGGATTTGGCTTTACCGGATCCGATTCGGAGCCCTATTTCCCGACCGATTCGTACGTGCGTCCGGGCGAGCGAGTACGATGCGTGCGCTCGCGAAATCTCCGACCGACTCGTTCGCAGGACCCGACCGCTCTGACTGACTCGCACGGGGACGACTCACACCGCGCTATGGAGACGTTCCCCGGCCGGGTAAGTACGATGCGCATCGCGACCGCTCCGACCGACTCGCACAGTCCGGCTCCAAGGAGCTGTCAGAGCCGCACTTTGGGGGTCCGTGTCGGACCCCCCTAAAAGCGTAGGCACGCGAGTCGCACACAGGGGGGAGCCATGGGTCCCCCCTACACGTGCATGTACGGTGCGACCCGCATCGACGCGAACACGCTGTAGGGGCGCCCTTGTTCGCGTCGTGCCCATTGAGTCAATGGGAGCCCATGTACGCGTCGTACGACTGGCTCCCATTGACTTCAATGGGAGTCCGACCGAATCGAGTCCGATAGCATACGTGCGCATCGTACTCGTTCGGTCGGACTGCTAGGGACCGATTCGGTCGGAAATCTCTCCGAGTCCGGCTCGGTCGGAGAGATTTCCGGCCCGAATCGGAATCGGCCCCATAGTTGGGGTGTGCAAGCTATGGGTGTCCCCACCATCAATTGCAGAGTCTTTGAGACCTGTTCCCAGAACAAATACACTTTCGGGCAGGCCCACGCCAAATGGCAAAAGTCAGCATCCGGGGCACCACATCTTTTACAATTAGCGACCTCACTTAAACCATATTTATACAACTGAGCAGGAGTATAGTACATTTGGTGTACCAGTCGTAGATTGCCATTTGCTGGACCTGTGAGACTGGTGCAGAGTTAACACCGACATGACCTCCACGAGGGGGACCTATTGGAGAGAGCTCGAGGTGCCTGGGGGCACGGAGGACTGCCCCAGGAGCTGCATACCCGGTCCTTGCCCCCCTCCTTCTGGCTTTTTCATTGCCACTTGGGGAGTGCTGGGCCTAGTGAGGCCTTACTGTGGCTGGACATCACTGCTTATTTTGAGCTGTGCTTAAAGTGATGTTGAAGCTGTGGTCTGCTATGAACACCCCAGGCCTCAAGCGGGAGTCTGGGTTTTGTACTTTTGTTGCTGGGGTACTCACCCAAAGTTCCTTTCCATTGCCACGGTGCTTAGGCCGGATCACGCAGGAGTGGTGGTGGCACCACCAATACTAGTCCTGCTACTACAACTGACCTGCAGACCCAGTGGCCCCCCATGCCCAACAGCCTTCCTCTTACATCACTAACCAGATGAGATTGGGGATCCTTTTCTCCACCTTTCCTTCCCCAGTCACGTGGGTGAAATAACCACGGCCGTCTGTCAGTGGTAGAGTCCTTGCGGAGAGCATTGCTGTTGCACTCCCTTTTCCTCCCCTGCTCATCGTCCCTACCACCAAGCTGAAATTGACAGAGAGACCCACGGGCAACTATGCTGGTTAGGCTGCTACTACCATCCATGTGGTACCCCCAGTCAATCATGACCTGAGGGTTTGAAATCCCAGTTGGCACATACCCTCAATTGTGGACCTACAAGGTGAGCTCAGCTCTGGGATCAATCCCCCCACAAGCGCAGACCCAAAGGGGGGACCCCTGACACTTGATTTAAGTGGGATGCATCTGCCTTGGGGCTGACTGGGGGCAGAGGGACTCAACCTCCCCTCTACCCATATGATGCCAGGCTGAGCATTGTGGCCCAAGCTCCAGGGACACACTAACCATGGGCAAACCCCCCCCCGGGGGTCAGAACCCTTCGGTCTCCGGCCTGCCTGCCCCGCTGAGCTCCGCCTCAATCCTGCCTCACTGCTCCACAAAGATGGGCAGGCTGTGGTCAGCTGTACCGTGCTGTTATATTCCTGAATGAGGCCCATGTAACGAAGCAGCTTATTTCTTACATTGTCCTCACAAATAGCATTTCCAGCTATGACCTTTTGCACATATTTGCTTGCACAACATTGTTGGATTAATTTCTCTGAAACTAAACTCGTTTTCACATCTAGCTTTGCACAACATTATCACAACGCCCTGAATATCATGTACAAGGTCTCGTTTCGCACTATGCACAAATGCCATCACTATCTTCATCAATGGGGCGACAGGGCTAACTATACATCCATAACAGTACTAATCTATGAGCACTTCGCAAGGCTCCTTTCTACTATAAAAGATGAGCATCCCGATAGATTAGCAGAGGAGGTACTTCCACTGACACCGAGGGACCTTGCATGCTGAGAAATCACCACGCAGTGGTCTGACATCTCGTGAGGGGTGTCCAGTTTGTGACCAAGACGAGTTCTTTCACTCTATCCATTAAGGTAATAGGGTTGGATCGTCCCTTGGGGGATTCTTGGCTCCACACATTCACACACTCTAGGTACACTTAGAGTAGGGTTCACATAGTAGGAGTACTCCTGATTACTATCTTGTTTATATGCCTGCATATATACATTGTTTAGCACCATGGTAGAACTATATCTACTATTTAAGCTTTTGGTGCTTGTAATCACATTTATCTGCTCTGTCTACTAATCATTGCAGCACGCATATTTTATGCAAGAATAATGTTGGTTCAATAAATATTATTGAAAATGTCCCACTGTGTATTCTCTGTATATTTTTCTGAGAATAAGAGAGCACGAGTAACTGAGTGAAAGGTTCTGTACTGTTTCCACGATACCTGAGTGGTCAGGGTTGTCATGTTCACTGGTTCCCAGAAACTATTCGCTCCCTGGTAGGTTAGGGGGGCTTACGGTGGCACTGTGAGCTAGCTAGTCCATAGGCCAACATATTCTGCAGGGGTGTCCGGAATCAGTCCTGACACCAAGCCCTTAGTTTATGTTGTCCAAACAATGCACAGGTCCTATGGATTGGTAGGAACTACTCAACAATGATAGCTCCTGCGGTGGGGAACCCCCTCCACCTTTCCGGACACACCAATGCTCGGTGAACCCCCCTTCTTTTAACATCTGACAAGCAGGACATGGTATTAGCTGCCATTGAGAACTCTAGTGTTTCCATTGAAACCAGGCTTGGGTCCCTGGCAATGGAGGTGAGCTTCCTACGTGATGGCCACTGTAAGCTTGCGGTTAAAGTCACTGATGGGGAGAAAACACTAGCCTCCCTGCAACCAGATTGCGATCCGGGACTTTCAAGATTGAGTCCACCAACTCAAAGGAAGAGCAGAAGATGCAGAGGGGTGCTCACGGAGGAGCAACATACGGATCCTGGGTCTTCCGGAGGCAGTTGAGGGGTGGGACCCCTTGTCATACCTTAAGACTTTGTTCAAATCATTTGTCTCATCATCAAATCGCGCTACCTTCTTATCGTTGCAGAGGGCACAGCAAGTGCCATCCCACCATCCTCCCCCAGGGGCACCTCATGCCCCATGTTGGCTAAGTTGTTACATTTAAGGACCATGGTGCAATTGTGAGAGCTGCCAAGCAGGCCAGCTTCATCCAGGTTGAAGACAAGGTCATAACGTTGTTTCCAGACTACACACAAGCCAGTGCTCCTCTTTCCTGAAGGTCAAGCTGTGGCTTCGCCAGCTGGGGGTCCCATACTGTTTGTTATTCCCAGCCTGCCTCAAATCATGCTCAATGGAGTCTCCACATTCTTCATAGACCCCAAAGATGCATGGGACTGGGCAGACCACTATCACTGCGGTTCGGCTGTAAAACATGCAAGGTCTTCTTCAGGCCCCCCGCAACCACGCTGGAAATGACCAAGCAAACCGCGTGAGAAGGCCCCCTTCACTGTCTCAGCCAAGTTCTCCTGCCCTGAAACAGATTACTGAGAACCTTAGATGAGCCTGGCAAGTGGCGGCCATCATGGGGGCGGGGCCTGGAGCCACGGATTTTTGAGAGAGGTCCATACATCTTCAACTCGGATGATGAAACTGTCCCATCAGGTGATTCCCACTGGGGCTCCCAGACCCCACTACTAGTGACTCCTAAAATGGCAGACAATATAATTTAACCCCCTCCTCTGTAGATTATTGTAATCTGTAAGATTGTATTTCCTCTTATCTCACACACTTCTCCCAAGCAGCAGGGATCAATCACTGACCCACATGCCGTTAACCATACTGAGGGTCAAGGTTTATGGCCCGCTTCTGCCAGCCTCTCCAGTCCCTTCCACAATGACTCACTAGAGCACCGCTCCTACACCTGCTGGTCCCATTCCGCTTACCTTTAGGCATCACACTAGTGATGAATCAAGAGGACAACAACCCTGCTGGGCCCGGCGTATCTCAGTTAAACAGGGCACACTCCAATCCACTTCCTGCTTCCTAAACCAAGCCACCATCCCTACGATACACTAGAGTTGTCAACTAGTCACTGTTTGGGTGTACCGCCATTTGTGGTAGGCTCTAAATGTTATTTTATTCTACAATTGTTTATGCTACTCCCCACCCTTTCCTTGCACAACTGGCCCTGATAGGTGGGCTCCACACACACCCCACATAGCACTAGTTGGGTGGACTCATAGAGCGGGGATTACCCTGGGTAGCTCTCTCAATGCGTGAATCACAAACTCCCCCAACACACAAAAGGGCTCCCTCTCAAATATTTGATTTCTCACCCTGAATGTGCATGGCATGCATCCTGTAAGGAAGAGATATGCTGTCTATTCGTACACTAAGTGCCAGAAAGCACACATAATATTTCTACAGGAAACCCACACAACTGGCGAGGAACTGGGTGCCTGCGTAAGCGCTGGAGAGGTACCTTTCACACTACCACCTACTCAGTGTATGTTTGATGAACCATGATTTGGATCAGACCTGGTTTCCCTTTTCAAGTAGACACTGTAAGAGACATGGAAGAGAGATATGTATTTCTTGAGGGCCACCTGACAGACGCCCTATACTCGTTGGGAGCATAAATACCCTGAATACAGATCAGGGAGCCTTTTGGGACACTCTCTCCAAAGTGATAGCACATTAGATGTTGATTCCATGGGTACTTGAAGGAGACTGTAACTGTGTACTTGACCCCAACTCAGATAGATCCCGCCATCCACTACCATGCTCTCCTCCTTATGTGCAATTTAAACGCTTTTGAAAGTGGTTGCAACATTGGGTTTTATTAGATGCACGGAGAGCTATACATCCCAGTTCCAAGCTCTACTCCTTCCACTCCGCACCCCACAACCTCTATGTGCACTTAGATCACATCCTCTGCTCCATCCACTTAATCCCCCTCATGTACCACTCTGGCTACCTTGGCCGTATCATCTGAGATCATGCTGCACACATCATGGACCTGCAAAAGGACAACCTTCATATCCTCTTGCACTGACTTGGCATCTCCCACAAGATTGTATTGAATACCCCATATACCGCGGCCCCCCTCCTTAATATCCGTAAAGCCCCAGCGAGGTGGTGGTCTCCGGGGCTCATAAGAGGCAATACAGAGAGCAGAAAAACAAGGAGAAAAGTCAAAACAGAGGGCAGAAAAATTTGCAGAAAAGGCAAAACAGAAGGTAGAAAAGCAAGCAGGAAAGGCAAAACAGAGCAGAAGAGTGCAAAACAAAGTGGAGTAAAGCCAGCAGGAAAAGCAAAACAGAGGGTAGGAAAACAAGCAGAAAAGGCAAAACAGAGCAGAAGAGGGCAAAATAGAGAGCACTCAGATACTCACACACCCACTCACAGCCCACTTAGATACTTACGCACCCACTCACAGACCCAATGAGACACTCATACACCCACTCACAAACCCACTCAGAGACTCATGCACCCACTCACAGACCCACACAGATACTAATGCACCCACTCACAGACCCACTTAGACACTCATTCACCCACTCACAGACCCACCTAGAGACTCACACACCCTCTCACCGATCCACTCAGACTCACGGACCCACTCACAGAACCACTCAGAAACTGATGGACTTACTCACAGACCCACTCAAAGACTCATGCACTCACTCAGAGACCCACTCACAGATTCACACAACCACTCACTGACTCACTTAAAGACTCATGCACCTACTTAAAGACCCACTCAGGCACTCACTCACAGACTTACTCAACACTTATGGAGGAAGTCAAAAACCCATTCAGACACTCTGACAACCACACTCAGACACTCACACACCCAGTCAGACACTCATGCACCCACTCACATACCCACTCAGATACTCACGCACCCATTCACACACCCAGTGAGACACTTATATGGCCACTCAGAGGCCCACTTAGACACTCATATCCATTAAGGCACTCCCTCATACACCCACTGAAACACTCATGAACTCACTCACACACCCACTCTCAAAGGTTACAGGTTACAGTTACAAAATAAAATTAAAAAGCCTTTGAAATTCACACTCAAAGGTTACAGGGACGTTTTAGCTAGGAAATAGAATTTAAAAAACGTGGAAATTCACTGAAAAACAAAAGGTTATAAGGACGTTCTCGTTAGGAAATAGAATTAAAAAAGACTGAAAAATTCACTGAAGAAAACAAAGGTTACAGGGACGTTATAATTGGGCTCAGATTTTACTTGTACAAAACCATAGAATTTCAACAGTTATAGTTCCCTGAGCTAACTATAGCTTACACCCCTGTAATGCACTGCTTATGACCTCACATATTACATCACTCATGACATGATCAGTGACATCACTGATGACATCACTGGATCTGGTTGGTGCTTCCTTTTGCGGCTGAACCAGGCTGCTAATATATCACAATGCTGCCTCCAATAAGGAGGAAGAAGTCACACTCACAAAGTTGCAATGATTTTCTTTATTTATTAGACAAGGTTTTACAGTCCTTCTGTTGATTTAGCAGCATTTTGGCAGCCAATTTTATGCTTCTGTTAATTTTGGCAGTGTTCTGGTAGTCTAACGCCTTTTGGTCTTTGCAACCTTGTTCACAGACCCCGCCATCAGCAATTCCCTTCAGCTCTGGACAATCACTGGCTTACTGTTTTATATATTTCGCCCCCCTAGTTGTCCCCCACAGTGGGTAAGAAATCTGCTTTTTTGTTTAGCCTGTGACATCCAATTGTCTGGTTTTTTTGTATTGAAGAATTTTTCCATTAAACACTGAGCACTACTTCATGATAATGGCAACCCTACAGTCATTTGAATTTATTCCAGTTTTGGTCTGCTGATAGACCCTCAAGATGGTTTGCAGTTATAGTGCATTCTGGGGCTGGTGGTCCCACTCATACAAATTCAAGCACTCCAGTGGGCAATGCCAATGTTTAACTCTATTTAATTGCTAATGCAACCTGTTAAAAAACTGCGTACCTTTGTTTCAGTTCAGTTGATTTTTAAGGCTGAGTGAACCCGTGGCCACTGAATTCCATGGCAGCAGCCATTGCGTATTACAGTGGCGTAATGAAAGTTTAAGGGGCCTCCCTGCAATGTACATGGAGGGGCCCCCGCTCTGGATTTAATATGGAGTGCTCAGGCCAAAGAACTGTGCTGAGGGGGCCTCCTGCAGCTCGGGCCCCCCCGCACCGCGGGGGATGCGGGGGCCTGTGTTACGCCCCTGGCGTATTAGCGTTCTTTACACTCGCACAATGAAACAGTCCATTTTTGGCAAGTTGGTGCACTTGATCTGGTGGTGCATCCTATTGCAGCTGAACCAGGCCGCTGATATATAACAACGCTGACTCCTATAAGGAGGAAATAGTCACACTCACAAAGTTGCGATGATTTTCTTTATTTATTAGAAAAGGTTTCATAGTCCTTCTGTTGATTTAGCAGCATTTTGACAGCCAATTTTAAAATCCTTCAGTTGATTTTGGCAGTATTCTAGCAGTCTGACATGTTTCGGTCTTTGGAACCTTGTTCACAGACCCTGCCATCAACAATTCCCTTCAGCTGAGGACAATCACTGACTTGCTATTTTTATATATTTTCGGCCCTTTAGTAGTCCCCCACAGTGGGTAAGAAATCTGCTCTGTTGTTTAGCCTGTCACATCCAACGGTATGATTTTTTTATTTAAGAATTGTTCAAGTAAACACCAAGCATTACTTCATGATAATAACAACCCTACAGTTTTGGTCCTCTAATAGACCCCCCAAGATGGGTTGCAGTTATAGTGTATTCTGGGGCTAGTGGTCTCACTCATACCAATTCAAGCCCTCAAGTGGGCAATGTCAATATTTAACTTTATTTAATTGCTAATGCAACATATTAAAAAATCGAGTACCTTTGTTTCAGCAAATTTCCGTGGCGCAGCCCTTGCCTATTAGTGTTCCTCATGCTCGAACAAAGAAACCGTTTATTCTTGGCAAGTTGGCCCACTTGATCTGGTTGTGTGTGCTTTTGCGGCTGAACCAGGCCGCCAATATATCACAATGCTGCCTCCCATAAGGAGGAAGAAGTCGCACTCACAAAGTCGTGAGGATTTTCTTTATTGATCAGACAAGGTTAAAGTCCTTCTATTGATTTAGCAACATTATGGCAGCCTGTTTTATAATCCTTCTGTTTATTTTGGCAGCGTTCTGGCAGTCAGGTGCGTTTCGGTCTTTGTGACCTTGTTCACAGACCCTGCCATCAGCAATTCCTTTCAGCTGAGGACAATCACTGTGTAGGAAAGTAGGATCTGCTTCTTCTGGTTACCCCCACTTTTTGCTTGATGTTACACTGTTTTTGACTAGTCTGACTGGGATCCTGCTAATCAGGACCCCAGTCTCTGCTTTCTCCCTGCTTAGGTACACTCCAGATTGGATACTGGGGTATCTCAGTCCCTAGTATATGGTACACATGTACCCAGGGCATAGGTACCCCTGAGGCCTCCCATGGACTGAAGCAAGTATTATGCCACCCATGAGAGGCCATGCAAAATGGAACAACAGGCCTGCCATTCCAGCCTGTGTAAGATGGTGCATGCACCACTTTCTTTAGATATAGGTTTACTATATCTATAGGTCACTACACTTAAAACCTATAAGTCACCCCTATAGCAGGCCTTGACAATCCTGAAGGCAAGGTGCTGGCTTTTATGTGAGAGGTTGCACCTGCATGAGCAGAGCACCACTGCAGATTTTGGAGACCATTCTCCCGGGTTGTCGGTGATGCAGCCAGACATATAGGTAGAGGTGCATTATATGCTCGAGTAAAATGCTATCTCGAAAACGGCTGCAACAAACCATGTCTTGTTTGGTATCAAACACCTTGGAATCATACCTCCATACCGGTAACTGGTGTGGGAAGTATGATTCCACCCTTCAGAAGGAAGCTTCCCTGTACCAGCCTTCTCGACCCGGACAGCACAAAATGGTTGCTGCTGACCAGAGACACATTTCTGCCCTCCTGCTGCTGAGCCAAGCTCGAGCAGAGGAAGGCAGCACTATAGGCATCCTGTCACAGGGAGGTGTGACCACCTCCCAGACAGGATTTAGTGTATTGAGGCAGGGTGGGTGCACTTCCAAAGTGCCTGAAAGTCTGCATGAGGGGCACATTTGGTGTCCGTGTGCATAGTCCAGTTCAAACCAGTCCTGGGAGCTGTTGGCTCCTGATCTGGTGCGAAACTGGACAAAGGACAGGGGAGTATCCTCCCCTCTGTCCTGACCCTTCCCTGGGAGGGTCCCCTGAATCTGTCCAACCCTCTCCCGTGGGTACAAAAGGGCTTACCTGGCTGTAGGACCCTAGATTCGATGTGGACAAGATTCTAAACAAGAACCCACTGACCTTCAACTGTCTGGACACTCTGGACTTCGCTGGACTTCGACTGAGCCCGACTTTGTCTCCCTCTCCGTCCAAAGCATCGTCTGTGCCCGTGCACCATACAGGCTCCATGCAGGACCTGTGGAGCATCAAGGACAACTGAAGTATCTCCCTTGGGGTGGAGTCACTCCCCTGCATTCGCAGGCACCATACCACAACTGACCGGTCTGCTGATCCTGAGCCCCTGCGGACTCCAAAGGGTCCAGCAACACAGGAGGTAGGTTCCTATGATCTCTGATGTGGAGCTGCCCTCTCACCAGGTTTGAGGCCAGTATCCCTTGTGGGGACTGCATAACCTGAACCCCTGTGCACCACATACTTTTGCAAGTGCATATGCTTGTTGGAATTCCCCAATTAAGTGCATTGGGCTATCTATAGCCTGAACCTCTGCGCACATTTTCTACAAAGGACTTTGGCCTCCTCACACTCGGTGCCCTGCAAGCTGTAACTTTGTGAAACTGCTAGAGATCTCTCGCGACTCCTGTGTCTTCAGCCTGTGGGTCCACTTGAGGAACAATACTGCTTTTCTTGGGCTCCCCTAGTTGCTCCAGGTCTGCTATGACTCCGCTTGCTGTAGTGAGTCCCCTGGTCCTTCCTGGGCCAGACCGTAACCTTCCTTGACCTTCTTTGTGGGTTGCCACTGCCAAGGCTTGTTGGTGCTCCCGCCAGACACCGACCCCTCAGCACTCAACATCCTTTGTGGGACAGCTCGTATCCAGCTCCTGGTTGTCCTTGACATCTCCTGGTCCCTGCAGCTGTAGAGTCAAGGTCTCCATCTTCACACCTGAAGCACCCGACATCGGTGGGCATTCGTCTACTGAGCCCCTGGTCACTCCTGAGTGACCCAGACTCAGTCCCCTCTGCTTTCAGGTTCCTTCCATCAAGAATCCACCTGTGGGTTCCACCAGACTTTCTTCTTTCCAGCAGTGGCATTTCTTTGAAGACTCCCATTGAGAACGACGGCGGTTTCCGCCACCACTTCGACCCTATGCAGCCGGATTCCATGGGATAGGTAACTCTGGTACTTCCATATCCACAGGTGGGGTGGCTCTCCAACCTTCTAAGTTCCAAAGGGTTTCTTCGTAATCCACTGGTATGGGTCCTTAAACTGTAAAACTGCAGCCGCGACTCTCCCATTGAATTGTACGTAGCACGCGGTCGTGTTCTCACACTGCACCTGTCCTCCGTGGGGTCCCTACTTACTCACCTTGGGTGGGTCCTTGGGGTCCCAGCGATTCTACATCCTCTAGACACTGTCTTGACTCGAGTAGTGGTTCTTATACCACTATTTTGGTATATGGTTTGATCTCCCCCTGGAGCCCACTGTGTATTAGTGCTACTTACGTTTGTTTCTGTGCTACAGTATTGTGTGCTTTGCTATCTGCATGTAGCAGATACTGTGAGGTATTTAAGGTGTGTTATAATAATAAATACATATTTTTATAACTACTGTGTGGTTCTCCTTTAATTTAACCAATACTATAAGGTTGAATTCTGGTAAAACATGCTGCTTAACAAGCCTATAAGACTAAGCCTGAAGGCTGCTCTCCACAGCTACCACTTGGATAGCTTTCTAGGGTTATCTTTGACCTCTTAAGTCACCAAAAGGGTTGTTTGGACTGGTGCAAGGTGCCCACTTTAATTAGTGGACATCATATACCAGGCCAACTTCTCACCCACTGGATTGCTGTTTTTATATAATTTTGGCCCCCAAGTGGTCCCCCACTGTGGGTAAGAAATCTGCTCTTTTGTTTAGCCTGTGACACCCAAAAGTCTAGTTTTTGTATTCAAGAATTGTTCCAGTAAACACTGAGCATTACTTCATGATAATGGCAACCCTACAGCCATTTGCATTGATTGCAGTTTTGGTCCGCTGCTAGACCCCCAAGATGGATTGCAGTTATAGTGCATTCTGGGTAGGCCCAGGTGGAGTTTGGGTAGCCGTGCTACGCAGAACTCTGTGAAGTGCAAAAAAACTCTGCAGCGCTATGCTGTGTTCTGTGAGTGGGCGGAGTTGCTCGCTGTGCCTGTTCACATGACGTTTTCCATCATACGCAACGCAAAGTGTGTTCTCGTGATGGAAATTGCACACGAACTCCACCACGTGGTACGCATCTTATTTTTTGCACTGTTTATGGTGCTGGGGCCTACTTTTGTAATCCCTCTGAATCCTATTTAATCCTACCCCTCAGAAACTTATCTTCCCCTAATTTTTCTTTATTACTTTAACCTGTGCCTTTGTATTTTATGTTCTTTCTAATTTTTTTGAGTGTTTTTGCGTGACTTTTGTACTTTTTTAGTTTTCACTTTACTTCCTTATTTTTTCTTCCTGTTTCTTCTTTTCCCACCACCCAGCACCATAGCAGAGGAGCAGAGCGTCAGTGCCAGGCCCCCTCCAAACCATCCAGGGCCTTAGCACCAGGTGCCTACCTTGCGGTTGGTGGCCTCTTGAAGGAGTGCAGCCCTGCGCCATTTTTTCTGAGGTGACTGCGCTAATTTTTTACATGCAGCGCCACCTCCCCTCCGGCAGCAGGGGGCAGAACTGGAAGTCGGTATGGCCTCAGAGAGCATCTTCAGTGCTGGGAGAGGGTACGTTGGGCTGTACGCCACAGTTCTGGTGTCCGGCGCACCCAACAACAGCTGATGCACCAGTGGGCCAACCTCCTAGATAGGAATCAGGACCTGCTAAATCTTCTGGGCATGGAGGTTGCGGGGCTCGGTGAGTAATAATTATTTATTTGTTGTGTTCTTGATAATAATTTTTTCCCAAATAGCAAGCATGCTCACACTCAGGTAAGTTCAGTTTATGTTACAAATAATATTATGTGATCACTGATCATTGTCTAGACAGGTGCTCGGCGCTACCTAATCCTACTCGTTGGTACTCACTTGGGCTAATTATTTAAGAAGTCATGCAGAGACTCCTCTGTCCTGTCTCTAAGAGAGTGGTTAAATTATTAGTTAGTTATTGCGTTCTCTGTGCCTTTCTTTCCATGCATCTATCTATGCGTTGAAAAAAATGCAGACTTAGGGGGTCATTAGGATGGCGGACGGACTGTAGTCCATCCGCCATCCTGGAGTATACCGGGACCGTCCGCCATGTATGCAGCGGTCCTGCACACCGGATTAGGATGCGTCCGCCACCATGGCGGACAGATCCTGCAGTTCAACATTGCGGCGGGTGCTGCTGACAGCAGCACCTGCCGCGATGCAAAAATGCCGGGTGTTGCATTTCACAGCACTACGTGGCAGGCACCACACGGCACCTGCCACGTGGTGTTGTGAAATGGTATCCCCCCAGTGCACCCACACCTCCCCCCAACAAAAGGGGGGCCCGCAACAGCTCCCGTTACAAATCTCTGCCAGCCTTTCCATGGCATCGCCGCCATGGAAATGCTGTCTACACCTAACAATGTTTGGGAGATGTAATGTCTTAAAAATGGTAATTTTACCTAAAGTTTTATATTTCTTTAGGTCCGTTCCACTAGAACTATCTAAGGGACAGTTACAACAACTACAATCATGTTGTATGAGATTTTTATGGGCCCAAGGGAAATCGCGAAGGGCAATGCACTTTATGTCCTTACCTAAGGAGAAAGGGGGATGGGCGGTACCCGATTTTACATTTTATTACTATACATGTATTTTGCAAAACATCAGGATAATGCTCACTGGTGAAGACATCACTAACCCCGCAGAACACCCCTCCATATACCAGATGGTACTAGGGGCAGAAGCTAGGAATTGTCTGTTTAGAAAATTGGACTATAACTATTTTAAGAGGACGCACTTTAAGGTAACAATTGCTGCCTACAAGGTATGGAGAGCAGTGCGGAAAAAGTTACATATTGAGGGGGTTTGTTTCTATACTCCAATAAACACACCTAGCGTACTCCCTGTTGTCTTCACTGACAGAGTTGCTCAGATATGGAAGGACAAGGGAGTCACATTTATAGGTAAATTATATAAGGATGGAGATCTGCTCTCCTTTCAGATGTTAGCTGATGAATTTAAACTCCGCCAAACTGAATGTTTAAAATTTCTTCAGATGAGGGACTTCCTGCTGAAAAAACAAAGGATAATAGAGCCATGCCTATTAGTTGAGGCTGTTAGACGGAAACAACGCATTGGTGGGATTTATAGGTGTCTATTGGATACGCAGAGAGATGATTTGGATACTCAAAACATAAGATGGAGAAATAGATTCGGAGAACAGGAAATATATATAGAACAGTCAATTGTTATGGCAGGGAAAACTTTAATATCAGCCAATTTAAGAACACAACATTTTAAAACCATTTTTGATTTATACTATACCCCTGCGAAGATTTTGAAATGGGGGGGGGTCCAATGATGGGAAATGTTTTAGATGTGGGGTAGATGGGGCTGATATTATGCATATTTTTTTACATGTAGGAAATTGACTCAACTCTTGGACCATATTGAGAAGTTTCTTTCGGAAATCACGGGAGTTAAAATTAATATTTCTCCATCTGTTATGCTAATGGGTATAGGGGGATTTAAGGGAAGGACAAGCGGCTCTTGATTTCAGATACCTAATCTTCATAGCAGTGGCGGTAGCCCGTCTTTGTATAGCCTCCTTATGGCTTCAAAAAGAGGTACCAACCTTTGAAATCTGGAGAGCTAGATTTTTTGTTATTTTAAATCTTGAACATAGTTTATATGCTCTCAAGGGGGTACAGAAACAGAAATTAGGATTGTCAATATGGGGTCCAATGATTAAGCACATGAAGGAATAATATGAAATTATTGTTGTTCTGCCCCCTTTTATATTTTTTTTATTTTATTTTTTATTTTATGAGGTATCTTGAATCCCCCTGTGTATATGTAAGGAACTTTTTGTTAGGAAATGTATGTTAACCTTTGTAGGAATAATTGGATTTTCACTTATCTCATCTGAAATTTATATTATATGTATGCATTTGAAATTTTGGATTGCAATTAATAAAATAAAAAAAAAGGAAATGCTGTCTGCAGCCAGCATCCTAATTTGGTGGACGGTGCCTGCTAGCCAACACCACCATTTAGGACTCAATGAGCTGTCCGCCGGGCAATCGTACCAATTGCCTGTGGCGGTTCAGTGGCGGACGGTCTTTGCGTCCGCCACCGTCCCTGTCTGGAGTCCCCGCCATCGTAATGTGGCGGGGAAAAATTCACTTTGGATGGCGGACGGATCGCCACTGCATGGCTGGTGGTGGCGGTCCTACCGCCATCCTAATAACCCCCTAAGTTGGCCCTTCAAAGGGGGTTGAAAAACGTGAGACTGAGAGAATGAGATGCAAAGCAAAGATCATTCCCTGCAATTTATTGTAAGTAGTTCCAAAATGTAGTTTAGGAAATTTGGAATAGGGTTAGGAAATTAGGAATAGGTATACAATACTAATAGATAGAAGATCTGATTTTGAAAAGTTCAATGTTACTGCATTTGCCTCTCCCTGTCAAAATATTTTTGGGGAGATTAGTAACTGTACCACTAATCTTTTTTTATTTTATTTTGTTTATTTCTTACATGATCAGGGGCAAGAGGGATACCACTGAAGCGGGTGATGGAGCTTGATGTGCCTCCACAAGTGCTGCTGGAGATGGCTCTGCTGGCCACAGTAAGTTCTCCAGTTGATAATATTATTATTATTTCCCTAACTTTTACCACTCAATATTAAGAATTATTTTTCCTTTTTTCTGTGCCTGTCTCCTTATTTTTTTTCCAACTTGTCTTTGTTCTGTTTCTTAAATTCTCCTTATCCCTGCATTGTCCTATCTACTAATTTTATAAATTTCAAGTTTCTGTACTTGACTTCAAACTGTCTGTACTAGTCTGTCTGAAGCTTCCTTTCACCTGCTTTGTCAGTATACTCAGTAAACTTTCCCTCTCTCCTTATATATCTTATGGACAGATGGTACTTTAAGACTCAGAGAACCTTTTTTAGGTCAGATACTCTACTGTGACGATTGCATGCCCAAGTAAGGTATTCTATGCATGTTGGTTGAGAAGGCTTTCTTTCTCTTGATTAAACAGTAAAACGAGAGAGTGGCCATGGTCATGGTGGACTCCTCAATGTTGTGTATCTATTATATCATATAGTATAGTATACCAGCAGTTAGTTGATGACAGTGCAGCGTAGCTGGAAGTATGAGGAGGATGGCCCCATTGCATTTACCAACAAAGACCATATGTTTTTCATTGAACAATTATTATTGCAACCCTTTATTGTGCTTCAATAACTCAGATTCATCATAGCTCTGGCCCTCCTTTACAAAATATTTTTGGTTGGCTGGATTACCTGACTTTTCAAACATTGCCAACCAACAAAATGCCCAATGTAATATTTTGAATTTTTGATAGAAGATACTGTAACCGAACTGTAGTGATGTTTTGTAGTTGTATTTTGCTTCACAAAAAAAATAGGGGGAGGCGTAACTATCTGGCATCTAAAATGTGTAATGTCTAGTGCCAGGGCCAGCAGTGAGAGTGCCAGCGTAGGGGACGCGGCAGCGGTCAATGAGGGGAGAGTCCCAGCGGCAGCAGGGGGAGGCAGTGGTAAGTCACATTGCTTCCTAATTGACAAATAGTAATATACTCACTGCAAGGGAATTGCCGTTGACACATGAACGCCCCGCTTTAGCAGATACAGCAGGAGTTGAGTAGTTATGGCCTCTTCTATCTGCAACTCAGCAGACAAAGGTTCATAAATTAACTTTAACAATGATGGGTTGATGGGAAAGAGAAAACAGGAAGGAAGGAAAAAGGATGGGTGAAATGTATGTAAGTATGAGTTAAAGGATGAGAGGGTGAAAGGATGCATATAGGTGGGTAATGTTAGGAATCTGCATGTCTGGGTGAAGGATGGATGAAAAGGGTATATGTGTGAAAGGATGCCTGCCTGGGTGAGTGAAAGGGTATGGGTGAAAGGGTGCCTGCCTGCGTGGGTGAATGGAATGCTCGGGTGGGTTTAAGGCAAAGCAGGATGGGTGAATGGTTGAAAAAATGCATGGGTGGGTAAATGGATGTTGGTGAAAGCCAGGTTCGTTGGGAGCTATGTTTAGATGGATGGATTGATTGGATACATATGGATGGATGGTTTTCTATGGTGAAAGACTGGATGAGAGAGAATGTAAATCTTAAATGGTACATATCAAAGCCAAGGTTGAAGATTAAGAATAGTAGAAGAACAATGCAATGATGAATGGATAATTGCTTGGCTTTTGTGGATGGGATAGTCAGTTACGAACGTGACAAAGCTATATCCAATTCCTTAATCCTTTCCCTCCACTGCAGTACATCGCTTTTCCCACAGTCTACTTATGGCAGATAGGATATCCACATGATTGTTTTAATTTAAATATGACGTGTATCCTTCATAATATTCATCTGCCTTGCAGTCAGGGTAAAATTGAAAGGCAATTTGGTGAAGAGCAGGGCCATTGGAATAAGATAATTGTCTATTACAGCTGCCCCAGCTGCAGACTGTAGAGACTAGCAAAGTACGACTAACGACTACAACTAGGGCACCAGCTGAGGCATACCTCCATTAATTAATTTAGCACAAGAGAGAGAATACTTGTACTCCATAGTACAAAATGCCTTCCTCATTAATGAGAAGTCATTTATTTTTATTTTTCCACATAAAGTGTGTGTTTAGTTACTTGGTTCTTACTAGGAAATCCTTCAAAAGAAAAAAAAAAGAATAACTGTTTATTTAAAACTGGTGTGCTGCTGTGTTTATTCTGCCTTAATTCTTTTCAGACAGTTAGTGCATTTGCCAATTGCCTTTAGTTTTATGAGAGGCATGTGCAGGTAATGGCTGTGACTCTAATCACATCAAACGAATGGCCCTAGGGGACCATCAATGCACTGCTACTATTCCACCCACTACATACTTTTGAGTTTTTTCAAGTTTTTGCATAGGGCAGTGTTTCCCAAACTGTGGTCCGCGGACCCCCAGGGGTCCGTGGCACATTCCCAGGGGGTCCGCAGGCAGCAGTTTTAATAGCATTGCAAAGTTCCTTGTATAATTAGCCATTTTCGAGCAACAATAAAAGTGTCAAGAAAATGCCAGTGATTAATTTACCTGTGCTCTCATCTATTCTCTCTAGCAGAGAGATGAGAGTTTTGTCCAGTGGCAGATTTAACTTATGTAGCACAGAGGGTTAATATGCATACTGCAAAGAACGTGTACCATGCATTTTAAAAAACAGTATTTTATGTGCATAGGTCATTGGGCTACTGCTTTTGTCACGGATTCTTTTGTTACTGTGCAATTCATAAGGGACAATCGTAATCTAGCACAGTGACCTATAAACTGTCATCAAAGAGCTGCTTGCTAACTGCATGGTACAAGTTAGTAACTTATGTTTTTTCCCAGTCTATCATTATCCTGATGCTGCTAAATAGGTTTATTTGGGTGGAAATACATTTTTATTGTCAATGCTAACCACTGTGTTATGTTCTGAATCCTGAGTTTGTGCTTCTCCAGACCAAGCACTCTTTAAAAATGCCTACCAGTATGAATGACGTGAATCCTACACCTTGTAGTCCCATTTGCCTTATGTAACATTTTCTATATACTGATTTACACGTATGATTCATTGTCTCTATATGTGTGTGATGTAAAGTGCTCTGACATCCTACAATGGTATGAGAGAAGCTGTATAAGAAATGAAATACATGTGTCAGAGGGACTATGGAGAGATGAGAGGCACTGTTGGAGGGTGATAATAAGGGAATCATTGAAGAACCCCAACAAAGATTTTCGTATCCTGGTGCATAGTAAGGTCTTCATTTACTATTCTTTAAAAACCAATATAATTCATTATATAATGATACATGTGTTGTAGACTGCACCATTGTTTCCTAAATGTTTTGGGGGAGAGAGCCTCCCAAAGCCTCCTTTGTAGTGGTCAGGCTCACTCACTGCACTTGGTGTGCACCATAAAGGGACTGGTCTGAAAACATTTGCCAGGGCTGCTTTGGGTTTCCAGTCTGGCCCTGGCAGGAGCAGGAGCCTCATACTATGAAATAAAACCAACCATTCAAAGGTTAGTCACAGAGATGCAGCACCAACCTTCCCATTAAAAGTTTTTTTTTTTTGCAAATTATTTCAATATAAAATACTAAAGGGGATATTTACAACAGAATTGGCGGAGTGTGTCGCTAGCCTCCTTGGCTTAACGACACGCTCCGCCACTTCAGAAACGCAGGGCTGCACCATATTTACAAGAATATGGTGCAGCCCTGCGTTTCCCTCTGCGCTGGTGCTACACTTAGCAGTGTAGTGCCAACGCAGGGAACCCGTGCACCATAGTGCAAGGGTGCCTGCGTGCAGGGGAAGATTGTTTATGTGCAGGAAGTTCCCACTGCCTGCACATGAACAATTTTGAAATGCCGTTTTGTCACTTTTATGTGTGCTGCCTAATGCAGCACACATGAAAGTTACAAAATGTCGGGGCATATTAGCAAGACCCACGTTAAAATTATCGCCGTTTTAGCGGCAGGAAACTGCCGCTAAAGCGGCGATAATGGGCTTGCTAATATGCGTTACAGAATTCAATAGAAGCCCAGGTTAGATGTGCAGGACATCTAACCTGGGCTTCTATTGAATTCCATAACGCATATTAACAAGCCCATTATCGCCGTTTTAGCGGCAGTTTCCTGCCGCTAAAACGGCGATAATTTTTACGTGGGTCTTGCTAATATGCCCCGTCATTTTTTTAAAAACATTGTTTATGTGCAGGAAGGATCACCTTCCTGAACATAAACAATCCAAGGCGTTTCGCTTTTTCCATTGGAAAAAGCAAAAACATGGAGTAATAAAGCATTTCTCCTTGTTTCGCCAAGTTAAGACCAGGTTTTCCATGGTCTTAATTTTGGTGCTGCCTCCTATTTACGCTGCCCTTGTAAATAGAGGGATGCGTCAAAATCAATGGGTGTTGCGGTGGAACGCCCAACTCAACTCCCACTGCCCACCCCTTTCACGATAAGCATTGCATGAAAGGGGGCCTTATTTACAAGGCAGTGTTAAGCCACTTGGCTTAAGCTGCCTTGTAAATAAGGATAAGCCCCTATCGCCACGGGAACATCGCAAAAAGTGACATTCCCATGGCGATAGGGGCTTGTGTAAATATTCCCCTAAAATCCTGAGTAATTTGAGTATTTGTTTTGTGTGAACACGTGTTTATTTTTTTCAAATTACTGTTTTAATGTTTGAAATTTAAATCCTACAAATTGCTTGGGGGTCCCCGGCTTCCAGTGGTGACTCAATGGGGGTCCTCAGGAGTCAAAAGTTTGGGAACCACTGATCTAGATCAAAACCAATTGGTATATTGGCATTGGAAGAGGTGCTAATGGCCAGTGCTCAGCCTGCTGGCAATAAAGAATCTGGCTTGCCCAGTACCAGAGTGTCCACTGAGCATGTGTTCAGTGCAGCTGGTGCAGTTGCCACAGTGGGAAGGACCAGTCTCTCGCCCCAAAACGTGGAGGGATTAACCATGATCAAAATGAATCAGCACTTTATACCACTGAATTACACCATAGCTGAAGTCCTACAGGTGGAGGATGAGGGTGATTTATCAAAATCAGGTCATGATAGTGTGTTAGCTGACCCCATTCTGGGTGAACCACCTGAGTTTGAGGACAGACTCTACTTCCCTGACTTGTGCTGAGGCCTGGGCCAACATAGAACTTTCTATCGCCAAACTGCTCTGACAAATGATATATATCATTAACTTGGGGAACATTATAATATTTTGTTTGTGTCTGACTGACTAATGCAGCCCCACCATTTTAGACACATGTATGGCCGGATTGGTGTTAGACCAATGTGCAGTGAAGAAGCCTCCCCCCATTCCCCTCATTGGAGAGACAATGCCTGCCTCCATCCCATGCCAAGCTATCCTTTCTTTCTTCCCCTAGCAGGACTGCCCAACAATATTTAATTTACGAGACTGGCCAATGTGTGTTTCGTGAATCAAAGAGGATCGGCAATGTACCACTGTGCTTGAATTAGAACATGTAAATGGCTGGCACCAATGGGTGATATATATTATGAGTGATTGTTGATTGTAAGTGTGTTGTTAAGATGATTGATTCATGTGGTGGTAGCAGACAGTGAGAGTGGGAGTTTAACTATATCTATTAGCCTTGATTGTGTTTGTGATGATTTACAATGTTGGTGGCCTAGCTGCTGGTAATCATTTTGTTCCTGAAATTGATTTATTTTCTTCCTCTTTGACACCTAGGGGCCGATTCCGATCTCGGCCGGTATGGCTCCGAATCGGATTCGGCTTAACCGGATCCGATTCGGAGCCCTATTTCCCGACCGATTCGTACGCGCGTCCGGGCGAGCGAGTACGATGCGAAATCGCCGACCGACTCGTCCGGGCGTCCCGACCGCTCCGACCGACTCGTTCCCGGGTCTAACCGCACCGACCGACTCGCTCGAACTCGACTCGCACCGCGCAATGGAGACGTTCCCCGGCCGGGTAAGTACGATGCGCGCTGCGAGCAGTCCGACCGAGCTGTGCACTCCGGCTCCAAAGAGCAGTCAGAGCCGTACTTTGGGGGTCTGTGTCGGACCCCCCTGTACGCGTAGCCACGCGAGTCGCACACAGGGGGGACACATGGGTCCCCCCTACACGTGCATGTACGGCGCGACCCGCATCGACGCGCACACGCTGTAGGGGGCGCCCTTGTTCGCGTCGTGCCCATTGAGTCAATGGGAGCCCGTGTACGCGTCGTACGACTGGCTTCCATTGACTTCAATGGAGTCCGACCGAATCGAGTCCGATAGCATACGTGCGCATCGTACTCGTTCGGTCGGACTGCTAGAGTCCGATTCGGTCGGAAATCTCTCCGGGTCCGGCTCGGTCGGAGAGATTTCCGGCCCGAATCGGAATCGGCCCCCTAGTGAGATTTTTTTGCCGGGTCCACACTGCTTTGTTTTCTGGTTCACACTCCTCAAAGAGCCGACCAGTCCCTTTAGCTAACAAACACAAATGTAGTCTACACAAAAAATGACTCAATTTTCTCTTGTTGTTCATCAACAGCATTGCACTACAGGTTGCGATCTCTCTCATTTGAGTCGGGAGACTTGGGACTGGAGATGGACATATTCGTACTCTGAGTCAGGAGGATGATGGAAGCACTCAGGGTGTGACTATTTCAACAACTGCCAGAAGAAGGAAGTTATCAACTTCACAGAATACAACATTTGGTGATGACTCTAAGAGGCCTTCTCAAATCTGTTGACTGGTGAGAGATGCATTGATTTTACTTGATTTGGTAAATGCAATAATGTTGCTCAGTGTGTGAACTGGCTGGCTCAAATTTGAAACTATGTGGTGGTTGAGTGGGAGGCCTGCCTGTTGTTGTTGGTAACTGGAGACAGACATGTGATCATTATGCACACACTAGGCTACATATTACTTATGATGATGATCATAACAGTTGCGAGTTTGATCAGCCCGATACATGCGGCCACTTTTCTGTAATTGCTGGTTGTTGTAATTGCTCTCACCTCATTGATCACACATCAGTCATAAAATGAATGATTTTAAAGGACTTGGTGCACTCCACATTAAGTTTACCTTCTACTTAATTCTGCAATGTCATTTTTGTTTTACCATCCATAGGCCTTCTCTTCTCCTGCACAAACGGGAAAAGCACCATAAGGCACCCAAGATTGACAGACAATCCAAGAAGAATGCACCTCCCAGTTTGGAAATACAGTATCATTTTTCTTTTAATAATCATTTTTTAGAACTGTGTGTGTTGTTCACTTCACTCCTACATAATTTGTATTTAATATTTTTCAAACCTAGGTGATAGAACATTTAGATATATAAAAATATAATATAACTTGGGTCTCTCTGCGGCTGATGGACTGTTTGCATTGCATTTAAGTTAACTGTGCCATAGTAGTCATTACTTCATTTCCTTTTCTTCCCACAACAGATTGATGATGGTTGGCTGCTCATTGCCTAGATGAATATTGTCTTTGTGTAGTGTTTGTCTTTGTCACACCTATCTCCAAATCCCCTTTCCCATCCATTCATCAAACCCCTAACCCTCTTCCCCTGCGCTGTATAATTTACTGAAGCGTGACTTAATAATTTACACCATTAATCGATCACACACTTGGTGGGGAGGATGTGGTGAAAGCAACATCAACTCAGTACAGGATCTTCATTTCTACTCCTATTACTGAAACAATAGCTCACACTGGCCCCATTTACCCACCCACACATAAAAAGTGATCAATATTTTAGATATAGAAGAACATAATTCGTCAGCATTTTCATTCAGGCATTGTGTGCTGTGTTATGTAAACGCTTAACCGTGTCCACTCCAGACTTTGAGTCCTCTTCACGATTCGAGGGTCACTGTTGTTTTAATTGAAATACTAGATCAACATTGGTCTGAATAATTTAGTATTGCTTATTATATTTTCACTATCAGGTATTCTTTGTTGCGTAGTCTGGTTTCAATTGTTTGTAAAGATATGACATAATAATATATAATCCACTAACTCTGTATTATTTTTTCAATTTAGTTGCCTGCAATAAATAATCCTTCCTACAATTGGAGTTCACCTAGGTGGGAGTGAGACTTCACTTCTGAATCCTTCACTTTTGTTAGTGCGCTAGACTGCTACTACTACTACATCATGGCACCATGGGAAACCCTGAAGCCCTCGCTTCGTCTATTCAGTAAGAGAACTAGAGTTGTTCTACTATGTTGTAGGCTATATAGGCAATGGTGACCTCCCACCCCTTAGTGGTCAATATAGTTGCAGACTGAAGAGACTAGGAGAGTAGTAGGACAAGGGTACCACATAGCACCTACCTAATTGTTGTTATATTACCAGCACACTTTAAAAACAGGTTGCTCTAAAAGGCAGCAGTGAAAAGTAAAACACCCCCAAAAAGGTATGAGGCATAATAAGGTAACATAAATATTTATTAGCCCAAACAATAAAAACCCACCACTTCAACCCACACAACAACTGGCCCACCCCCTCCCCAAACAAATCTCCCTGTCCCAGCCATTGTCCAACCAGAATGTCCATCATTGTCCAAAAAAACTAAAGTCCAATCTATAACTGCTCCGGTCCCAACTCCCACATTCCCACCCTCTCCACCTATAACAACAAGCCCCACCAAAACAAAAGTTAAAAACGGGGCAGAAGAGGGCACTATTGGACACAGCGGGCCAGGCTCAGGAGCTCTGTTAGGTGCCTCACCATCTGTCTCTGCTGGGCCTCCATCCGCAACATCCTCAAAAGGACACAGTAGTGGGAATTTCGGTCTGGGTGGTGGGGCAGCAGTGAATGATTGGCAGCGGGTGGCTGCCAGTGGACTGCAGCGCCGATGTTGAGAGGCTAGAGGCGCTAGTGCTGGGGCTCTGGGCAGCTGCCTCCTCCTCCAGGGCCGCCAACTGCTGGTACTTCGCCATAATCGTCTCCAGCTTCTGCTGATGCAGCTGGGCTGCTACATCCTAGCAAGATGGATGATGATGACCAGGAGTAGCTAGAAAGAAAAAAGACAAATTGTAAACAATGCCCTATGCCAGTGGTTCCCAAACTTTTGACTCCTGAGGACCCCCATTGAGTCACCACTGGAAGCCGGGGACCCCCAAGCAATTTGTAGGATTTAAATTTCAAACATTAAAACAGTAATTTGAAAAAAATAAACACGTGTGCACACAAAACAAATACTCAAATTACTCAGAATTTTAGGGGAATATTTACACAAGCCCCTATCGCCATGGGAATGTCACTTTTTGCGATGTTCCCGTGGCGATAGGGGCTTATCCTTATTTACAAGGCAGCTTAAGCCAAGTGGCTTAACACTGCCTTGTAAATAAGGCCCCCTTTCATGCAATGCTTATCGTGAAAGGGGTGGGCAGTGGGAGTTGAGTTGGGCGTTCCACCGCAACACCCATTGATTTTGACGCATCCCTCTATTTACAAGGGCAGCGTAAATAGGAGGCAGCACCAAAATTAAGACCATGGAAAACCTGGTCTTAACTTGGCGAAACAAGGAGAAATGCTTTATTACTCCATGTTTTTGCTTTTTCCAATGGAAAAAGCGAAACGCCTTGGATTGTTTATGTTCAGGAAGGTGATCCTTCCTGCACATAAACAATCTTTTTAAAAAAATGACATTTTGTAACTTTCATGTGTGCTGCATTAGGCAGCACACATAAAAGTGACAAAACGGCATTTCAAAATTGTTCATGTGCAGGCAGGGGAACTTCCTGCACATAAACAATCTTCCCCTGCACGCAGGCACCCTTGCACTATGGTGCACGGGTTCCTGCGTTGGCACTACACTGCTAAGTGTAGCACCAGCGCAGGGGGAAACGCAGGGCTGCACCATATTCTTGTAAATATGGTGCAGCCCTGCGTTCTGAAGTGGCGGAGCGTGTCGTTAAGCCAAGGAGGCTAGCGACACACTCCGCCAATTCTGTTGTAAATATCCCCTTTAGTATTTTATATTGAAATAATTTGCAAAAAAAAAACAACTTTTAATGGGAAGGTTGGTGCTGCATCTCTGTGACTAACCTTTGAATAGTTGGTTTTATTTCACAGTATGAGGCTCCTGCTCCTGCCAGGGCCAGACTGGAAACCCAAAGCAGCCCTGGCAAATGTTTTAGTTTGAAACATCCCTGTCTGAAAATGAAATGAAAGTGGCCAATAATTGTTTGTACCGTGGATCAAGAATTGCGGCACACATGTAATGATTGGATGACACAATGCCTCTTTGCACCCTTGTATTAACAGATAAGCGAAGGATTAAGTTGTCCACCAACTCAGGTGCATCTTTTTTTTCTTCATCCATACATGCGTACATTTCAGACACCTTCTGTAGATGTTCCTGTAGCATATGCAACAACAAGATAGCTTGGCCCATGGTACTGTCCTCCTTGCTGACTTCCCGTGTGAAAACCTCAAAAGGAAGCAGCATTCGACTAGGCCCCATTTGTCCATCTCAAAGATCATGTCTTTCACAGATGCATCCCCTCTTTGCATGACATATTCATTGATTGGTCTGTACTGCTCAAACAGACGCTGCAACATGTAATAAGTCGAGTTCCAATGTGTTGGCACCTCCTGTTTGAGTGCTTTAACTGGCATTTTATTATCACACTAAATGACCCTCAATTGTTTCCAGGCTTTAAAAGAATGGCTGAAATGAGTGCAGATTCTTCTGCAGGTGGACAGAAAGTCCTGACTTTGCCTTCTTTTTTGAGAAAGTCCTGGTCAATGATGGTGATGCAATGCGCCACAAACAGGACCATGAAATAGCCACCATCTGCCATGGCCTTAACTATATTACTGCCATTGTCTGTGGCAACAAATCGAATACTAAGCCCTCTTAGTAGCAGTCATTCAAATACCTTGTGGTTAGAGTCATCCAAGGTATCTGCAGCAGTATGGGATTTCTCCATGGCGAACATGGCTACTGTTGCATGCTTCCGAGCACCATTAACAATTTCAGCAGTCATCATTTCTCTAACCCCCACAAAAGAGATTGAGTGTGCAGTGATGCATATGTAATCAGTGGCTTGACTACTCGTCCACATGTCTTTCTTCAGGTGGAAAGTGTGAACAGCACTCTACTGCAAAGCTTGTCCAAACAATTCCAGCACATTGTGATGTAGCACTGGAACAGCAACTCTGACAAAATAGGACCAGCTGGAAACCTTCCATTTCGGGCAGATGGCCACTACAAATTATAGAAAACCCACTCCTTCCACAAAAGAAAAAGGGAGGAGGTCCAGCGCTACCATTTTAGACAGCTTTGCATTGTACAAACATGCTGTTGGATGGTTGCGTTCATACTGCCCCTCCTGTCTGAACATGCCAGAAATAGTAGCCTGGAGTTTTTTTCTTTTCTGGTGCCATTGATGCAGGCGACACTTCTTGAGACTGAAAGCAGAAGGTGGTAGGCTCAATTTGTGTCTCAGCGGAGCAGTCACTGTATGCTCTTGCCTTGGTGTCTTGACCTGACTCGGGTGCCATTGTGATGTTGGTGATTCTGGCAATACTACTGCATTGCAGGGGACAAGGCTGATTTGTGAAAAGAAAATGTCACCCATATCTTCACCTTCACCTTCCACAGTGATCAAAGCAGATTCAGATTCCCTGCTCTCACCACCTTCACCAACACCACTTGCATCTTTTTGGCTAAAGTGCCCCTCCCACTTGGGGGCCGATTCCGATCTCGGCCGGTAGGGCTCCGAATCGGATTCGGCTTTACCGGATCCGATTCGGAGCCCTGTTTCCCGACCGAACTGTACGCGGGTCCGGCCGAGCGAGTACGATGCGAAATCGCCGACCGACTCGTCCGGGCGTCCCGACCGCTCCGACCGACTCGCTCCCGGCTCGAACCGCTCCGACCGACTCGCTCGGACTCGACTCGCACCGCGCAATGGAGACGTTTCCCGGCCGGGTAAGTACGATGCGTGCCGCAAGCAGTCCGACCGAGCCGCGCACTCCGGCTCGTAAGAGCTGTCGGAGCCGTACTTTGGGGGTCCGTGTCGGACCCCCCTGTACGCGTAGCCACGCGAGTCGCACACAGGGGGACCCATGGGTCCCCCCTACCTGTGCATGTACGCCGCGAGTCGCTTCGCCGCGTACCCGCTGTAGGGGGCGCCCTTGTCCGACTCGCACCCATTGAGTCAATGGGAGCCCGCGTACGCGTTGTACGACCGGCTCCCATTGACATCAATGGGAGTCCGACCGACTCGAGTCCGATAACATACGGACGCATCGTACTCGTTCGGTCGGACTGCACGGGTCCGATTCGGTCGGAAATCTCTCCGGGTCCGGCTCGGTCGGAGAAATTTCCGGCCCGAATCGGAATCGACCCCTTGATTGTGTGGTATTTTCTCAAATGGGTTGTTTGGCCTCCGATACCATAGTTTGTACCAAGCTTACCCCAACTAACACTTGCGCTGCAAATGGAGCATATATAGGAAAGACAATGGTTCTAGTGGAATAATATAACCTATACTTGTAGTAAAATGCACAATCGCGATATAGAGGGTTAACTAATGGCAGAGGGTGAAGGAACCACCAACACAAATGATTCAATGTAACATATTTTATAGATTTTCAAAGAAAACAAAACGATATATACAATGTTCAAATTATAATCAGAAAACATTTGTGCATTGTGTCCCAAGTGAAGCGGGAACCTAAACCTAAGTGACAGTGTGAATTTTTATATACAAGGTTTCCACATTTCATACAAGTCGACCATTCTCAAAAATGGTCGACTTGTATGAAATGTGAAACCTTGTATATACAAATTCACACTGTCACGTAGGTTTAGGTTCCCGTTCACTTGGGACACAATGCACAAATGTTTTCTGATTATAATTTGAACATTGTATATATCTTTTGTTTTCTTTGAAAATCTATAAAATATGTTACATTGAATCATTTGTGTTGGTGGTTCCTTCAGCCCTCTGCCATTAGTTAACCCTCTATATCGCGATTGTGCATTTACTACAAGTATAGGTTATATTATTCCACAGGAACCATTGTCTTTCCTATATAACTATTACCCTGGTTCCTCAGTGAGTAGGGTTCCCCTGTTTTTTTCTTTGGCAAATGGAGCATATGGCAATGTTCAGCTCCTTCTCGCTAACTGCAAAGAAGTCCAAAATGGGAGGTCCACTTTCTGACAATGGTACCACTGCCAATGGCGGAAGAAGTGTCGGTACGTGGGTGTTTTGACGTTTGCCTCTCTGCAGTGCCTAGGTCTACTGAGGTGGTTGTGGATGTAGGTCACTGTCGGGGCCTTGCAAATGTGGCTGCTGGCGGCAGTGGTAGTGGTGATATCTGTGCCACATCACTCAGAGCAGGTTGCGATAGAGTAACGTTGGTCACCACTAGGGCTGGACTAAAATCCATGATGACTGGCTCGTCGTCATCCTCCTCTTCTTCATCCATGACTCTAAGGCTTTCCGGAACCTTCTTTTCCCTAGCCTCTCCTGGCATGTCTCAGAATGAGGTGGCATCCAAGTGGAGTCTTAATCATTAGAAAGGGGCTTGGAGAAGAAGATGGTGAATTACCCCTCCTTTTTATTTCTGGAGATCTGGAAGACCATGGATCTTCTAGAAAGAGTGGCATCTTCTACTTCCTCAGCATGATGCTCAATCTCCTGAACTGCTCCTACTTCGGGAGGAAGTACTATTGCTGACTGTGGCTGTGGTTGTCCACTTATCTGATTTTCCTGCAACGATTGGGTACTACTTTGCGAAAGAAGTAAGTCCATTTCAATGTCACTGCTCGTCGGTGTTGCCGTGATTAGAGTGGCTGCCTCTGTGCCAGACATACGCTTGGGCTTAGGTTGGGGTGGATCCGATGAGGTGTGGGTGCTACTCCCAGCTTGCTCCATAGAGGCTAGGGCGGCAGGCACTAGTTTGCCAAAAATCGTCCTGGCCAGAACACCAGTGGTGGAAATCAGCTTCTTCTCTTGCCCACAGGCAATTTTCTTAGCAGCACCTTTCTTTGTGGCCATCTTGAAGCTGTCAGTTGGCAGTGACACTTAGCTTCACAAGCTGAAGAGATGTCTGTGGTGTGTGGTCATGCATCACGTGACATCACGCACAGGCCTTCTGTCTGGCAGTACTGTGGGTGATGTTGTCTCTTCCTTTGTGCACCTAAAAGCAAACAAGCAAGAAGAACATCTGTGAAATGTGGAATTGTTGCAGTTGAATTAGTAGTATCATTTGGTGTGGTTACTTAAGTTATACAGAATTAACAATAAGTGTATCCATTCTTAAAACCATAACAACATAAACTTTCATGTGCACTCGGGAAGGATTAGAAAGAGCAAAAATAACACACAGATGTAACTGTTTGCTCTACGTGCATCAAGTTGAGAATGGGATGTGGAACTCAGGGAGGAGTAGGTGACAGTAGAATCTGGCAATAGAATAATCCTTTGAGAATGAATGCAGTTGTGCGTTTGTGCACCGCCGATAGAACATGGGGTTGATGTCGGATGTTAGCAAAATGGAAAAAATACAATTAGAAAAACAAATATTATAAAAAAAGCAAAACAAACCCATAATTTCTTTTTTTTAAATTGCACAAATATTTAAAAAATTACTTAAGACCGTTTAAGAAAATTAAAAAAAGAAAAAAATGAAAGAAAATTAACAAAAATAAATTTTACATAAATTTAAAAACAAATTAAAATTGAATAAAATAGTTTGTGAAAACATTAGCAAAAAAATAAAAATTAAAAAAAATATAATTCAATAGCTGATGTACTAAGGGATTCATTTGGGAGGCAAGGAGTGATACACATGAAAAATACAAAAAAATATATAATAATATATAAAACACTGTTCTTACGGTACATTAGTTTGAGCATTGAGCCACTAGGCCTCAAGCATAACACACAAAATGGCCACCAGCCACATGGTCAAACAGCAAGCGATGAGGCATGGCCACAAACAAAGAACACGTGCAGGCCTATGGTGAAAGCACACTGGTTGGGCTACACAAAAGGGCCACTGACCCCATGCTCAGACAGCAAGCAAGACGGCATGGCCACAAACAAAGAACACATGCAGGCCTATGGAAAAAGCACACTGTCTGGGCTACATAAAATGGTCACCGACCACATGGTCAAACAACAAGCAAGGAGGCATGGCCACAAACAAAGAACAAAGGCAGTCATATGGCAAAATCACACTGGCTGGGCTACACAAAATGGCCATCGACCACATGGTCAAACAGCAAGTAAGGCGGCATGGCCACAAGCAAAGAACACATGCAGGCCTATACAAAAGCACACTGGCTGGGCTACACAAAACGGCCACCTATCACATGGTCAAACAGCAAGCAAGGAGACATGGCCACAAACAAAGAACACATGCAGGCCTATGGCATAAGCACACTGGCTGCCTACACAAAAAGGCTGCCAACCACATGGTCAAACAACAAGCAGGAGGCATGGAAAACAAAGAACACATGCAGACCTATGACAACTGACCATAACAAATGGCCCCAGACCACATGGCAGGAGGAACAAACACACATGGTGGCCTATAGCAAACACACTCACACACTGACCAGACAAAGGAGACATGGTAACACAGAGAGCACAGCATTAATTCAGCAATGCCAAAAACTAAAATTAACTGGGATGAAATATTTTACAACAACACACATCCTCCAAAAGCATTACACCACCTATACACGTTAAATACCACCAAAAAAACACATTTTGTATTTTAATCCAATGCCACCCATGGCCTAAATGATGTTTCAATTCAACAGGCACCACCAAAACAGTTGTTCAATGCACCCATGACTAGTACTGAGCCTACCTAATATTCATTGGTGAATTAAATGAATATTGCAAATGTATTAAAAAACATGGAGAAAATTAACTAAACTGTGCAACAATTTTCTTTTACAAAAGAAGAAAAATTACATGCAATTAAATAACTAGGCCCCTACTGAAACTGCAGGCCACCCCCACAACAATTTTAAAAATTGAATAAAAATACAAATAAATCAACAAACACCCTTATACAACAGTTTTGTAATTTACTTGTGAAATCTCAAATACAATGTCCTTAAATCCAATGGTATATATGGCGTAGACACAAAGAGTGATCCTTCCAGCTCCAAATCCAAATGAAAGTGACAAGAGATAGACAAAGCACTTAAAGGAGCCTGCTGGATAGGAACCGGAAGTTGGAGACTCTGGGGCACTTCTTGCTGGAAAAAAAAAACAACGCGAACGGTCAATTTGAGAAGGTTTTTAACTCCAAATTGTGTTTTTGAGGAGATTTAGCTGCTTCTAGAGGAGAAAATCTTCCCCAGGTTGCAGCCAGTTTCGATCGCGCTTACTTGCGATCACGTACGTCACAAAAGAAGTGCCGGAAGTTGCTGGTGCGGCCTTAAGCTGTGTTAGTGGCTGCAAAATCTCGCGGGTGGCTAGTAAATCTTGTGGCACTTGCAAACAGCTAGAAAATCTCGTGGGCGCTCACGAACGCCGGGCATGTGGCTCCCTCTTGAGCAAAATGACAATTCGAGCACGCCAACGAAATAAAAACTCCTCTTCGTTGCTGAGTGCGGAGTTTATCGGTAAATCTACGTTCTCTGTGGAACGCGGAGTTGCCGAATTCCACAAACTCCATGAGAAGAGCGGAGTTTTATGCCCAGGCCTAGTGGATGCAGACGTTCATTAGTTTCAGAGAAAGCATATTGAGAAGAATTTCTGTAGGATTTTGATGTTTATCTGCCTTATATTGATGATGTGGTGGACCTGCTTCAGGCTCAGGAACAGGTGAAACCTGCAAGTGATACTCTTCAGAAAAGAAATTATCAAATATAAACTCCAATGACTCCTTCTATATTTGTATTTTATTTTAGAGGATTGCCGATTACCTTTCAGAAAGGCCTTCTTTCTTTCTGAATCTCTTGGCAATATAGTGATCTATGCCTCTGTTCTTGGACGAAATGATGAAAATGAAATAACATAAATTCTCACTCTGTGCATAGACACTTAGCATAGAAGTTGGTTTAGCCTCTGTGCTGTTATCCACACACTCACACTCTTTCAACTCGCTCATCAAGATGAACAAACCAAACATGGACTAGAAGGGCTCGCTTAGTGACGACAATTCCACAATGTCTCTCATGTGCCACTTCAATGATATGTTGTCTGAGACTTTCAGGAATGATAATTCTCGACCCACATAAGATAATCATTTCTTCTGGTGTAACTGACAGTTCATCATGCACATTCTTGAATTTCTGATATTCAATGCCGTTATCCAGAAGTCAAGCATGTGTTCCACAGGACTGATGCATAATAATGTCTTTGAATATGAGCATATTTCTATCTGCATTGGTAGCAGCACTTCTTTACTATACAGATATGGCTTCTGGGGTACTGGATCTCACAATAAAATTATCGTAGGATGGCCACTTTAGAAGGGGTACCCTAATACAGTAGGGGCACTCAAGAATAGTAGTCAGCAGGGTTTTGATCTTTTCCCGGCTGGTGCACAATAGTGTAGTCATACACTTTTAGTCGTAACCCCTACCTCTCAATGCGAGGGGCCACCTGCCCTTTGGTTTGCCAAAAATAGTGAGTGGTGCTTGGTGATCAGTAGCAAGCGTAAAATGTTTTCCACACAGAAACACATGAAAGTGTTCACAAGCCCACACAAAAGTGAGGCTTTCTTTTTCAGGTTAGGAATAAGCTTGGTCAGCCTGTGACAAACTCCGGCTAGCATACACTACAATGCGCCTTCACACATTTGCATGTCCACTATGTTGAGCAAGAATCATTCCCAAACCCACTTGGCTGACATCCACAACAATCTCTGTATGCAATTTTATTGTCTTGAAACTTTGATCACACTCCTGTGGGGAAACATCCTAAACAATGAAGTTGAAACAACGACTTACCTGAACAACGAATTCTTTACAACGACGAATCACAAACAACGAAGTCCTAAACCACGACTTTTCAGAACAACGAAGTCCTAAACCACGACTTTCCTGAACAACGAAGACGTCACTCCTCTGATCAACGAAGATGTCACTCCTCTCCGCCCCCCACCCATTCAGAACGGCAATGATGAGCACTCCATTACAATAAAAACGTTGGGTCCATGAATCAGGAATTGCTGTGTTTTAAAAATATCATATTTAGGAAGACAGCGCAGTCACGTCACTCTTTTCCGCCCCCACCCCTCTTTGAGCCTTGAAAACGGCATTGCAGAATTCAGGCTGGCGGGCAACGAGGAGTGGCAAAGGCAGAAATTACTTTTGTTTGCACCCTGGCACTGTGTGGCACGTTACTTCTCTCCGCCCCCCACCCCTCATCTACACTTGGATTCGGCAGTGTTGGAGTGTTACGTCACTCATCTACGCCCACTCACCCCTCTGAACTGCACAGCAGTGCAACTGCAAAGGCCTGACATTAATCTCTGCCCCTGGCTCCATGCTTGGCACGTCACTCTTTTCCGCCCCCCACCCCTCTTCGAGCCTTGGAAACGGCATTGCAGAATTCAGGCTGGCGGGGAACGAGGACTGCCAAGGTCAGACATTACGTCTTGTTTGCACCCTGGCACTATGTGTGGCACGTCACTTCTCTCCGCCCCCTACCCCTTACCTACACTTGGATTCGGCAGTGTTGCCTCCTGGCTGGCGGACTCTAAGGAGTGTGGGGAAGCAGTCTGCGTTCATCCTGCTTGGTAGCACGTCGTGGGAACAGCGTCTTTTGGAATGCTCTGTCATTGTCAGGTAGGCCATTCATATGTATCAATGAACCTAAAACCTTAAAATATACTTTCTGGTGTTATGATTTTTGTAATTGGTGGTAATGCATGGGTATTTAATTTTAATTAAAACATTTTAGCTATATATTTACTTCTAGGGACGGGATGTAGGGATTATAGGGGTAATGGGTGGGGAAGTTTTTAATACCTCTGTATCATTTTTATTACTCAGGTATTAATTATATTTTTTAATGACAGATTATTTTATATATATTTATATAATATCTCTTCAGGGATGGTATGTAAGGAATCAAGGGGTAATGAGTGGGAAAGTAATTTAATACTCAGATAATATTTTTATTACCTAGGTATGATTTTTTTTTTTTATAGATTAAATGTATATAATTAATTTTCAAAAACATTGTTTGTTTTTGAAAGTCTTTTATTTTCAACATACTTACCTTTAGGGACGGGATGTAGGGATGATAGGGGTAATGGGTTGGGAAGTAATTTAATAACCGGGTAACATTTGTATTACCTGGGTATTACATTTAAAAAAAATATATTAATTATATATATTTATTAAAAATAAATATATTTTAATTTTAAAGTTTATTTAAGGGATGTATGTTATTATCCTAAATACTTACCTCTAGGAATGGGATGAAGGGATGTTATGAATAATGGGTGGTAAAGTAATTTAATACCCAGCTAATATTTATATTACTCAGGTATTAAATTAGTAATATTAAACAATAATAACTTTAATACAAAATTAATTTTATATAACCATAAATATAATATTGGAAAACACAATATATACACATTTTTAAAATTAATTTTAACATTTTTTTGTGGGATTAAATAATAAAATCAGAGCCATTTCTGCTTAAAAAAATCTATTTATTTATAATGTGTTATATTTTTATTTTCAAACATATGACATTTTTTTTTATTGAAAACTGTTGCTCTAGTGATTTTTTTAGATTTTTCATATCAGCATAATTATATTTTCCCACGCTTTACAATAACTTTGTATGGAAATCTTTGTCCGTCTTCTATTTTTGTCGAATCGGCTGATGTATGCGCAAGATCGTTTTCCTCTGTTTTCCGGACCGTAGTGCCTTCCGGTGAAGACGAGAAGATGGAGGATTTGCAGACAGGTAAGAATATCAAACTTTTTTATAGTTTAAAACATGGTGGACACCTCTAATCTAAAGTTAAATCTGAGGGAAGTGTTTACATTTGAATCAGGTTTAGTCTTTGTGTTATGCTCAGTTTTCCCGATTTTCTATACCGATGCATGCTACTTTTTGCATTTTCTCCATGTGAATGGTTTCTCAAAAATAAATATATCTTAGTTTAGAAATTGTAAGAGAATGCTTTTCGTTTTTATAAGAGTATTTATTTATGTGGAATCACTAATTCAGGGCATGTTTTTTTTTTCAGGTCGTCATGTGCTGGGAGTAAATGGGCTTTATTTCATAGTTTCAATATAAAAATGAAAATTTAGAGAAGTTCAGCTGTACCTGTTGATGCTTTTGAAGATTATTTTTTGAGTAATGCACATTTAAATGTTTTTAAACGAGTGCATATCATCGTACATTTTGGATATTCAAATGATTTAGGCTAATATAGTTGCCTTTCTTTATTACTCATTAGATTTATGAGTTTCTGAAACATTTTACATCTTATTGTTCAAAAAGCATTCTCTTTACGGATTTTGGCAAATAAAATTGCCAATTTTGGAAATGAACATTGCAAAATTCTTGGTGGATATAAGGAGATTCCAGTTATGCAATGGATTGAGGCTAATGTAGTTGCCTATTTATCATATTTTCCTGTTTTTTTTGTTTTTTTTATAAAAATGGATTTTTTGGGAGTTTTTTTACAAAAGAAAAAAAGATTTGTGAAAAGACTGTGGCGATAGGAGTTGTTGACTCATGGTGACTCAAGGAATATTTCGCAGTCCCATTGAGTTGAAAAAATGAAGACATCTAAAGGTAGGAACCCCAACTTTCCTTTTTTTTTGTGAAAAACAATTTCAAAAATTCCAAACGAATTGTTGATAGAGGAAAAAATGACAAGTAATTTCTTAATGTTGTTAGTATTTTTTTTCAGTAATGTAAAATGTACGCAATACTGTCAAGGTAGTCAGAAGCCACCATCAACGTAAATTGTTGAAGTTTAGCCAAAAGTCTCTCGGACATTTCTTTGCTTTTTTTGGAAATCCATGGATTCAGACTACCTGACAGTGATTGCGCTAGTCTCATTTCCTGGAAACTTTGGGCCATATGTATGAAAGTTTGGTTTTGCGATTCTCAAATAGCGAATTTTAGAGAATCGCTATTTGAGAATCGCAAAGCGAGATGTATGTAGGATTAGCAATACATTTAGCGAATCCTTCATATTCCTTAATTGCGAATCGCAAATTGCGATTCGCAATTAAGGAATTCCTCCCATTCATTCCTATGGGCCTAGAGGCCCATAGGAATAAATGGGAAGACATTCTCAATTTGCGATTAGCAATTAGAGAATCGCAAATTGAGAATGCAATTTCAAGGGTGCCAGGGTGTCAAAGGACACCCTGTTGCACCCCTGAAATGTGCATGTGTGCACATGTGGCACACATACATGCCCTAAGGGCATGTATGTGCGTCACATGGCACTTTAAAAAATGCAAAAGTGCATTTTTAAGTGAAATCGCAAGTTACCACCAACTTGAAGTTGGTGGTAATTTGCTGATTCCTTAAGCCCAAATTGCACTTTTTTGTGCTTCTTACATTGCATTTAAGGAATCGCAATTAGCGATTCCTTAAATGCAATCGTAAAATAGGGAATCGCAAAATTTGCGATTCCTTATTTTGCAAGGGGGTTTCAGTGTGATACATTGCACACTGCTAATTTATGATACGCAACGCCGAAATTCTGCGAATTTCGGCGTTTGCGATCGCAAATTGGCTTCATACATATGGCCCCTAGTTCCTTTTTCAAAATTTCCAGAAAATGATAAAGATTAGGATGATGTTTAGCTACATTTTTATTAAAAGAATTATGCCATCCCTCAATGGCATTGTTTGTTTTTGCACCACCCTCCAAGCAGGTTGAATAGCAGTTCCACCATTCTATAGGATACCTGGGTTTCCTCCTGCGGCCCGACCTGCTTAGGCAGCCAATCCATGTATCCTCAAAGTAATTTAGTATTGGTGCCAATTTTTCTTCATTTTGGGTAAAAAAATCAGATTAGGTAATTGCAGTGTAGTACTCATCTACACTCTCAGGTGGTACAAAACACAACGCAGTTAGTTTTCTTAATTCAAATTGAAGTTTGCTGCTTGCTAAATAGTCCTCAACCAAGGATGATTTCTGAATTTTACGCCAATAAGCCTGCGAAAAGTGAAAGAAACATCCTTGGATTTGCGTTTCAGGGTATAATTTTGTAATTGTACTAATCATTGCCAATTCAAAATCAATTATTACTTTTCCAGGACTTTTATTCATGGTTTTGCTTTTTATTACTGACAAAAATTCAGTGTATGTAGAAGATTGTTTGTCAGGCAGCAAAGCATACACTAAAGGGACTGTTGTGTTATTTTTATTAGCATGAACAGTGTAAATTTGTGAAAATGGATGTGGTGTTGATTTGAAAGTACCAGCCATCATCCAAATTGGACTGTTCTCAAGGGTTATAAGGTTATGGTTAGTGCTAAAAATTAAAATTCTTTTAAGATTGTCTCCATTATCATACAAAAGAAAGGTTTGATAAGAGAAAGTTAGCAATAAACGATTAGGGATGTTAATGTCTTCGAAGTTGCGGGGTGTTATGTGATGGGGATTACTTGTCACTTTTTCTCTTTGAACCATCCGTCTGAGGTTGGGGATGGAGGGCATGCTACCTGCAACATGCAAAGGTATGTTTTGAGCCACTTCCCTAAGTATTGTACCACAGTTTTCATTGGAGGTGTGTGCTAGAAGTTTTATTTGTTGGACATTTTCTCGTACTTCTATTTCCATTGCAGAGGCAGAGTGGTTATGGTCTGTTGTCCTAACCACGGTTTCTTCCAGAGTAACCGCTCTGCCTGTGCAATGGGACGAGAAATATTGCACACACCTCCAATGACATCTGGGTTCAACAGATTTATCTTTACAATAGAGGTACCCACCATATTTTAGAAGGTTATTTCCAGTCCGCGATTTGACATACGTTGCTTGGCAGCTGCTTGACATTGTTGTCTTATCTGTTTAAAAAAATATATATATATTTTTGCATGTTGCCTTTTGTTTTCTTATTATTAATTGCTGAGAGGTAAGTACTCTTTAAAGTTTTAGAAATGTATATTTGAACACAGTCACTGTTATGCACTTGCTTGTTTTGTAATTACTCTCTGTTTCTTGTGTGTGAAACAGCTTTCAGAATTAGCCTTTTTTTCTCGTCATGTTTTTACCACATAATTTTTACAACGCATGTTTTTTTATCTCAAACATGCTTTTATAACGCATGCTTTTACCACTTATTTAAGGGTGGTGGGGGGAGGCTCTCCCCTCACAAATATATTGTTTTAATACCAAAATAAACAATACGTGGTAATGGCATGCGTTTTAAAAGTATGTTTGAGATAAAAACTTGTGGGGAAAAAAAGGCGTGGGAAAGGCATACAATGTCTTTATCTGCGTTGTAAATGCTTGTTGCAATTTTGACCACAGTCACTGTTTTGCACCTGCTTGTTTGGTAATTACTTTCTGCTTCTTGAATGGGTAGCAGCTTTCCCAATGTGGTTTTTATCTGTTGTGCTTTTACAATGCATGTTTTTTACCTCACACAAGCCTTTTCAAAGTATACTTTACCATGTATTTAAGGGAAGATGGGAGGTGCTGGGGGGTCTCCACCCACAAATATCTAAGCTTTACCATGTATTTAAGGGAAGATGGGGGTGTGAGGTGTCTCCCCCCACAAATACGTATGCTTTACCACGTATTTAAGGGATGATGGGGGGTGTGGGGTCTCCCCCCACAAATACGTATGCCTTACCACGTATTTAAGGGAAGATGGGGGGTGTGGGGGGTCTCCCCCCACAAATACGCATGCTTTTACCATGTTATTATGGGAAGATGGGAGGTGTGGGGGGTCTCCCCCCACAAATACATTGTTTTTTTTAAAAAAAACAATGCGTGGTAAGGTATGCGTTTTAAAAGCATGCTTGTGCTAAAAACGTGTGTGGAAAAAAAGACCTGCTAGTGGCATACAATGTTTTTAAAACTCTGTTCTTACTTATTTTTCTTCAAGTTGTCTTTGATCACAGTCTCTGTAATTTTTTTAGAGATTTGCAGGTATTTACTGTGTATATCTGTTGCACTTTTTGTAGATTTTTGTAGGCCGCTGCTTGATTGTTTGAGTCAAGGAAATGAAGGGTTTTTTTAGGATTAGATTTCTGTAAATAGAATAGAAATGGTACAATAAGTGATTTATTCACAGCTGATCTGTGTTGACTTCCTGGGTCAGTTGCATTATTCTTTTGGTTCTTAGTCACTATCTATCTTCTTGTTTCAGGGTAAAAAAGTCTTGGTAAAGGCATACTATATCTTTATCTGCGTTGTAAATGCTTGTTTTATATTGCTTCCTAGTCACTGTTATGCACTTGCTTCTTTGGTACTCACTCTTTGCTTCTGTAATGGAAAGCATCTTTTTCAACTGGTTTTTTATTTGTAAGTGCTTTTACCACACTTTTTTTATAACGCATGTTTTTTACCTCAAACATGCTTTTACAACGCATGCTTTTACCAAGTTATCATGGGAAGATGAGGGGTGTGGGGGGTCTCCCCCCACAAATACATTGGGTTTTTAAAAAAAAGCAATGCGTGGTAAGGTATGCGTTTTAAAAGCATGCTTGAGCTAAAAACGTGTGTGTAAAAAAAAGGCCTGGTAGTGGCATACAATGTTTTTTTAAACCCGGTTCTTACTTATTTTTCTTCAAGTTGTCTTTGATCACAGTCTCTGTAATATTTTAGAGATTTACAGGTACTTACTGTGTATATCTGTTGTACTTTTTCTAGATTTTTGTAGGCCGCTGCTTGGTTGTTTGAGTCAAGGAAATGAAGTTTTTTTTTTTAGGATTCGATTTCTGTAATTTGAAAAGAAATGGTACAATAAGTGATTTATTCACAGCTGATCTGTGTTGACTTCCTGGGTGACCTGCATTATTGTTTTGGTTCTTAGTCACTGTCCAACCTTTTCTCTCTAGGAAAATTGTTTTTTTTTAGATTTAGATTTATTTTATAGCTGTCTATATTTTTTGATTGTAAATTGTTTTCAGGTTGTGTTTGTCCTTTAAACTTGAAAGAGAAATGTATTTCAAATTTAAAAGAACTTACCGTGCTTTTTTTCCCCTTAGTTTTATCTCTTGTTTTGAAGGTCTGCACTTTCCTTGATGTTTGTTTTTTTAAAGTTTTGTTTGAGTATGGAATATTTCTGCAATTTAAAAAAAATTCATACATATTTTGATTACCCACCACCTTCTTTTCAAATGATTATTTTCTCTTTTCAAAGTATACCTTTTTCTCTATTTCTTTATTTTAAAGATGATATTTTTTTTCTAGTTTTATTATTCGTAAAGTATTAAAAAAAAATTATGAACATACTTGTTGTTTATGGTTGTCTCTATACTCCTCGGCGACTCCAATCAATTGTTTACCTTAGAAGTATATCTGAAATTTTTTACGAATAAATGTTTATTATTTTTTTCATATATTAAATTTTGACATTTAAAAAAAAATAATTTCGTTTTAGGAAGAGGGTGAAGGAAACTAAGAGGCTGAGGGCGGATCAGTGATCTTCCTATGTTTATTTAATTTAAAAATCTGACAACTATACACGTTTTATTCCTTTAAAATGATTCATGATCTAAACATTTGATAGATATTTTTTTAAATTTGTTGACGCTTATTATTCCTGTCTCAATAGGGATTATTGTCGGATTCTAATTGTATACAACATATTTATAAATATAATTTTTCTAATTAATTTGTTCATTTTCTTCTTCAACTAACGCTGTTGATATAATTTACAGTTTTATGCCAGTAGATGGCACTGTTGGTTTGTTTTTTACTGTGGTGAAGCTGTTCTCTTCTCGATGCGACTGTACTCTCTGGCTGTCACAGTTGAAATGGCATCAAGATGGTGGTTGTCCGTTTTTATATGGTTTATTGTTGTTGAATTATTTTGCAATTGAAAATATGTTCTGCAATCCTTTTTTAAAATAATGTTTATTTCTGTGTGAACCTGTGATTATTGTCATCG
Organism: Calotriton arnoldi; assembly: GCA_963921515.1. Taxonomy (NCBI): domain Eukaryota; kingdom Metazoa; phylum Chordata; class Amphibia; order Caudata; family Salamandridae; genus Calotriton; species Calotriton arnoldi. The sequence continues at coordinate 1,862,641 of CAWUFW010001538.1, forward strand.
ATTTTAAAAGTGCTTTTCTTTCTTTTTTTCAGTTCGTTATGCCGCCATTTTAGTGATCAATGCAGACAGCTGTGTAAAAATAGATGATGGACTTTTAATTTTGTGACTCCATGCGTAAATTATTGACTTTTTCTTGTTCGTCCGGTATTTAAAAGTATGTCTTTCTTTTAGAAAATACGTTAATTTAAGTATTATTCACTTAAAAATATTTATTAAAAAATTCATCTATTATTACATTATTTTTCTTATTAAACATATTTTTTTTAAAAGAACATAGTGGCGTAAATTCGTAATGAGCAATTTAAAGAATTTTCGTGGTTTAGGAAGTCGTTGTAAAAAAAGTATAGTTTAGCATTGCTCGTTGTTTAGCCTTCGTGGTTAAGGAAGTCGTGGTTTAGGCAGTAGTTGTTTAGTCATACGTCCCTCCTGTGACCATTGAAGTGAAACATTCCGTTTCATCAAGTCTCTCAAAAGGGCACTCACAGTGGCAAAGTCACAGATGTACCTGGAGCAGTCTCTGGCCATCCCAAGAAAAGAATGCAACATGGTTATATCTCATGGAGGAGAGGTGGATGACAAAGCCTGAACTTTGGCTGGATCTGGAGTCATCCCCCATCAGACAAAATGTGACTAAAGAATTTAAATTTTGTTTTGTGAAATTCACACTTTTCAGCATTCAAAGTAAGACCTGCATCAGCACGTTTACGGCGTACTTGGGTAAGGGCTCTATCATCGTATGGCCCCAAATACTAGTATATCATCACTATCACTGTCCTGTTTAGGTACCACCACTATGGGTAACTCCCATGGTGTCGGACCAGTAAAGTGCTCAATTACTTTATGTTCCAGCAAAGTCTCAATTTATTTTTCAACAACTTCTTGTAGGTGAGAGGCAGTTCGAAGAAGTTGTCTTAAGTTTTCTTAATCCATGGAACAATGATGGAAACTGATTCACTATGTCATGATGAATATTGACATTCTAATTCACAGAAATTAGTCCCATGTCAGCAGCAGGGCTGAAGCAGAGCAAACATGCACTCAATGAAGTTCCCTGAAGGACATGGATTGGGGCTTGTATCTTTGTCTTTTTGTGTTTTATGGTTGCCATGAATGAACCTTGACTTTGTAAAGGCGTCAAGGCTGCCCATGTAGATAGTTTGGTTTTCGATGGTGTCAGACAGGGCACTGGTGACAGTTCATGGTATATTTTGTGTGGCATGATATTTATTGACGCACCACTGTCCATTGATAAACGGTATATAGCAACCATTAACCTTCAATTTTATTTTGGGACAATATCCAAATTAATTTTATGGTTTCACTTGTCGATCTTTTTACGACTTGTATTCTTCCTTGCAAGAAGCCAAACCTACATGCACACGTCTTTTCAGTAGTCAGCATCGACTTCACACACCTGTCTTCTTCACTGTCACCCGACAGTGACATTGAAGAACCTTTCGAAGAGGAATATGATGACAATCAGCCTCTTTCAGTTTCTGCTTGTCTCAACTGATTCCGCCATTTACTTCGATGGGCATGACTGGAATGCTTCTGAAACTTTCTGGCTGCCATTTTGTATTCACGACGTGATGCACTTACTTTTCCTCTCGCTTTGAAAACTGTTAGAAAATGGTTCTCTTCCTCACAGCCTTTACATATCTTTCCAATGGTGGGACATTTCCCTTCATGCAGAAAGGAAAATCCACATGGATAACACAATTTATTTTTCTTTGGAGACATCATTTTGTGTCCTTCTACCTTCTGCCTTTTCCTGCTCTTCACATTTAATGCCAATTCCCTGTGGGCCCCTCTGGCCTCCATGTCAGCGGCTTGTTTGTAGGCACATTTTCCTGCTCTGCCCGCCATGAACACAAGGTCCAGGCTGAGTGTTTCTCTCAGCATTTGGCGTCTGAAGGAAACGGAAAGGCAACTGTCTATGACTCTGAGCCAAATGGCTTCTTCATCATTGAATTAATTAAATCCGCACTAATTGGCGAGGGACTCAAGTCTTTCAATGAACTCATCGATTGTTTCTTCTGCTTTCTGACACTCTTGATGGAAAATGTACCTTTCACATTCAACGTTCTGCACCAGATTGAATTTGGTGTTTAATACTTCTTTAATTTGACAGCATGAAGTTTCTTCACCTCCTGGTATTTTTTTTATCACTTCCTTCACTCCTTATCCTGCTATGCTTTTAAGACACTTGATGATCTTCTTCTCATCGGTTACTTCCAGCACATCAATGAAATCATTGAAAGCTTCGATCCAGGCAGTCCATCTATTGCCAATATTCCCACTTTCTGGTGGACTCAAATGAAGATGTTTGTTTCAGGAACACAGCGGCATCCTACTTTGTGCAGTTTTCTGCATCTGCTGCCAGTATTATATGCTGTTCAGGCCGCATTTGATCTTCAGCGTCTTCTGGCCCGGTGTCACCCTCGTGAGCATCAGGCCACTGATTAGTGCTTGGGTTGTTGTGCCCAATTGGAGGTCGGTGGGCGCCCTCTTCTTCCTTGGCAGTGAGTAATGGGTTTGTCTCGATTGCTTGTTTGTCACCACTCTCTGGGGCATATTATCAAGAACGGCGTTAAAATTATCGCCGCTTTAGCGGCAGAAAACTGCCGCTAAAGCGGCGATAATGGGCTTGATAATATGCCCTTGAGAATTCCAATAGAAGCCCATGTTGACACCAGAACATGGGCTTCTATTGGAATTCTCAAGGGCATATTATCAAGCCCATTATCACCGCTTTAGCGGCAGTTTTCTGCCGCTAAAGCGGCGATAATTTTAACGCTGTTTCTTGATAATATGCCCCCTAGTCTTTTCCATCATACGTGGTTTTCACTGCCTTTAGTGTTTTTTATCTTGATCAACTTCTGATTGCAGCGTTATTTTGCACTTTGCTGTCGCTGTTTGTTGCATTCACTGTACCTGGTTATCACTGCCTTTAGTGTTATCGTACTGTATGAATGATGACTCTGTTAGGTTGTGGCATCCTACCTCTCATCTGGGTCGTATTGGCAATTTTATGACCGAAGTTAATGAAATTTTTCCATAGGGCCTTCACTTTCTTCGAAGGTCTTGCAGTGGGATGAAGTTGTGCGTTGACTCCACATATGCCAAATGTCGATTCTCACTTCGACTGAGGCACTTGTGGCATGCACAAGCAGATTCCTGGACCTCAGCAAACTGTCTGGGGAGCACTTTCGAATCTGCAGGTTGTGGGGTTTATGTATCCCCGACTCGTTGCTAGTTGTAGCATCCTCCCAGCCCAGTAGCATGTAAAGGAATCTCACCACACATGGAGCACAGTATTACAAGTCCTTATTCTCTAGAGTGTAACCTTTAACTTACACATACTGCGTCATGAATTTGATTAACTAGACCCAATCACTTACGGCACTAGACTACAGAGTCCGTGAGGGACCAGAGGGGTCCTGCGCACTATAATGCACGAGACACTACAAATGTGCAAAAGAACAACCCTGTTACTAGACCTCTCCAAAGTCTCTAAATGAGACTTCAGTGATTGGCCAAACTAGACTGTAATCAATGCCTGTCTGACGCATCATCTGGGACAGTAGTGATCCTGTTGCAGCCGGAATGTTCACTGAAAAAAACAATGTACATATTTTTTCACTGCAGCATTAAATGCCGGTCTCCTTCAAGGTGAGCCATACACATTGAGCTAAAGTCCAGAGGAAGATACTAAATAAATGCAAGGTTATCTGTCACAGGAAGATGAACTTCTGTGAGATTCTACATAATGTAAACCCTCGTAATGGAACTGGAAGAGCAAGCAAAGCTAACATTTTCAGCACATCTACAATGGGGTTTCAGTCATGGAGGAGGACTAGTAAAGACTGGACCAAGAAAGAGGGATGTTTCGCCTCTTTTACTAACTGTTTTCTAGGCACCACTATGCTACCCTGCGAATGAAGCAGTTTTTTGCTTCATTCGCCAGGTAGGATATTTTTCCCTGCCCACATTATCATCAAATGTGTAAAGTGGTCAAATCAAATTTTCGTAATGGCTTGTCTTATAAGGGAATCAGAAAATGAGGTTAGATAGAGACAGTGCATGAAATTGAAAACATTTATTCCAGGAACTCATTAGTTGGATGGTGGCAGCAGCACAAGAGAGTTGTATCCAGGAATAGTGAGAGGTGGAATGATGTAGAGCAGATTCACCGACACTCTATAGTATACCAGTATACATTAATTGTTTTAATAAAGTATACCCCTTACGGAAATTTATATCAAGGAAAAATGCAACAGTAAAGCTGTTCTGGCTATCTTTATGGGTGAGAAGCAGAACACTTTTTTAAAAAGTTTGGAGGAATAAGACTCTTGCTGTAGACGTCAATTCATATCAAGCAAGTTTTCAAGTAATTTTTGGGTAATTACTTGCTAGGGAGGTTTGTAATTGTGTGTCATCTATTGTCAAACGTTTGAATCATCGAGAAATAGTCTAGAAAGAGGAAGTGCCTGCTGAAGGGCATTGTCTGCAAACTGCAAGACAAAGGTTTGTTTTCTAATTAGGAAACCTTAGTGTTTATGTGTTAGAGACAGCCTTGTGTAACTGGCAGGTCACGTGTAAAATATCCCAACAGATTTATTACGACCTCCAAACATCTACATGCAAACTGGAAAGCATAAACAATTCTTGAAGTCTTTAACAGTACCTTTGTTTGTTAGAGATTAATATAATTGGCTCCATGCAGCAGTACCAGGGCTCATTAGTTAAAAAACTAATATATTTGTGTTACATACTACATAAATGGTAATTATTCACCATATATTCGCTTACATATCTTGATACCGCACAGAGCTTGAGACAGTAAAACACACTCTTTTTTTTAAATCTTTTGGCCAGCCTCTGCAGTGAAATATCGCAGTGTACTGCTGTTGCCCTTGAGGAACTGCTGAGGTTTGGGGCTAGGTATTTGCGACCAGGTGGGCTGCTATGACCTTTGATACCTGTTATGAGCCAGCAGACACAACTCACACCAAAAATAGCACTTCCACTCACGAATGTGTTGTATTACAAGTGCACACCTAGGCTTGACGTTCCCAAATTCAGAATTTTCATTTTAGGGTAACATCTGTATATTAACATATTTGTTTCCAACTTATTTCCAAACTGGAAACCTTCAGAATTTGCTCCAATTAGGGCAGGAGTAGATCACATTGTAGCCTGCTTCTGCTATGAGCAAGAGAAACATTGGGGAATATTCTCAAGGACTAATCGCCGAATTATCGGCACTTTAGCGCAGCAAAAGTGGCGATAGATCCATCGCCCCATTCTCAAGCTGGTGCAAACTGCCAACATCGCCAGTCACCCAGCGATAGCTGGCGCAAAAAACATCGCCACGGATGAGAGCGACAACTAACACTAATGATATGCAGAGTAGGCGTTCCTGTGCAAAAACACACGAAAACACCACTCTGCGATATTCTCAACGACCAGCCAGATCTGCGCTGCAACCCAAAAACAGGCGATAAGGCACGTTAGCAGCAGGGATTTAACGCCTGCCTTTTACTGGTGTTAAGCAGGACGACAACCTGCAGTATAAAAGGGAGCCCAGCCCAGAGCCACATCTGAAGACCAACACATGTCATGGAGCTACTGATCATGCAGCTCGGAGACCCAAGAGGGCCACAACACCCACCGCCACCACCCCCAGGCCCCTCCCCCCCACCCCCCCAGACTACCACCAAGGCAGCGCAGAACAAGACAGCTGACCTCCCGAACACGGCATGGCCCCTCAGCCACACAATTGCAGAATGTGGGGAGAGGTGGGAACCAAGTATGTGCGAAGGAGGCTAGTGACCCATCAATAAGAATGTACACAATGCCAAGTGTGGCGGTGATGTGCTGGACTGACTTCAGTATGCAGAGCACAGACATATCCATGTGGACATATACTGATGGTGTGTGTAGTGTTATGGACAGTGGACGCAACCATGCCACCTCAGGCAGTGGGGAAGACCCCGTTCATGTAGCTGTGCCCCCCCCCCTGTAAGCGTAAGCGGAGTGGGCTGGGCCGGCGTACGCCAAGCCAGTGTAGGGGTGTGAAGGATTTGCCCGGGGCTCTGGGGGTGGTTCAGTCCTGGCCTGGACAAGGAAGTAACTAATGAGTGTGTCACTCTTGTAGTGTCGGCGCCGCCCTGTCCGCAATCGACAATTTTGCAATGTAGCATGCACCCGGAGGGGGGGCTCGCACGAACGGGGAAATGAAGGAGCGCAAGACCACTCGGGGTCTTGGCTCATACATGCCAAGTGTTGTGTGCATCTGTATTGCCGCAGCACGAGCCAAATGCCTAGCCTTAATCGCAGCGCGAGTTCAGCCAGGCATGAACCCTACATCTGTGTCCGCCCTATCCTTCCCACAGGCCTACACTCACGTGGCCGCCCACCTTCAACGGCCAACATTACAGTGTCGTAGTCAGGCTTGTGGACATGCGCAGACAGGCATGACAATGGTGTGCCGTAGGAGTGCAAGTGATGCAACCGCGGAGCACACACAGGTAAATTGGCTCGGGGGAGGGAGGAGCAGCTGTGAGGCAACGTAACACAGTGATGCCGCTCATTTGCCACATGCAAGACATGTCAAACTTGAATCCCAAAGTCGCACACATCCCACCCCACCCCCAACAAGCCACTTCACATTTCCTGACTGCAAGCAGATGAGAAACTAACATTAGAGATGAAAGCTCCTTTGTCTGGACTATCAGGCGGAAGAACATCTGCACCTCCGACCTCAGAATTGCATGTGCCCGGCACCCCCTGACAGATACTATAGCAGCTGATGACGACTCCCACACTACGCACAGCCCGACGAAAGACCAACGTATACACACCCCACACACAGAAGTCCTTGCTCGAAGTTATCTTGCATGGAATGGCCTTCACACTTACTCCCACACCATCCCAGGCGTACAACCGTTGCACACTAAAACAACCCATTGATCCGAGCTGTGGCATTTCATCCACAGAACTGGCGCAGGTCAGAACAGTGCCGCTTCAACCAGAGCCACTGACGCAATGGCAGAACATCCCAGACACTTGCACAACCCCTGTCAGGTGGAACTGTACCGTGCACGTATGCTGTGTTTACTGGGGGCACTGCCATTGGTAGTGCTGCGGATCAGTTACCGGCTAAGCTTCCACCTTGCCAACATCACCTGTGTTCAGCCTGTGTTGCATTGTCGATCGTGCATATTCGAGTGGCCCATGGATGTCTGCCTATCCAACAGGACGGTAGCTGAACTGGATTTTGACATGTGTGTGCGCCCCCTGTTGGCCCACGACCAGGAGTGTCACCGTGATACCCGTTTATGGGATGCCTTGATACTTGGCATGCATGCTGGCAGCTGGACCTGGGAGATTGCACAACTCCTCGTGTGTAGTGACCACATTGAACCGCTCCCCTATTGGGCTGTAGTGCTAATTGGTGAAAGGGGGTGGACGCAGCACATCTGTCCGAACCTGCTAATGGATTGCCTCGCCGTCCTGTTTGATGAAGTCGACAATGACCTCATGTTGGAAATGATAGCCTACGGTGCTGCAATCGCTTTCATGGATGAGTAACTACGTACCTGCAGCCACAACAGATTGGAACCCATTGCACATGTCCCAACACCTTTTTGCATCTTGGAGATCTGGACACATATCCCACGACAACAGTGGACATGGCTGCATTCGCCTGGACTCCGAATACATGAGCGGACAACAACGCGAGTTGACACACACCTGTGAAGGGTGAGGCACTGCCCCGGAGTGGACAGCGGCGCTTGGCAACGTTCCTCATATTCCTGACATACTGCTGCATTGGTCTGCATGTTGTGGCACTTCTTTTGCCCGTACTGACATGCATATGCCAATAAAGTCTACGCACCTTCACTTGTATTCAACAGTGATGAGTGTTGATTTGAATGACAATGTGTGTCTCACTGCCTATCTGGGTCACGGCCAGACATGCACATTGGTAGCATTACCCAGGGAGTACCTTTTTGTGGAATCACTGTCCCTACATTCATCCATACTTTCATACTTGATTGGTCATAGCCACGACACATCTGTGTGAATCAGAATGTTTTTTTCGCATTCAGTGGAGTGTTGAAGCTGGAGCAGTACAGGGCCATGTACACCCCACTTTACATTGTTGCCCCGTGGAGGGCCAGCCAGAGTCCATTAGGGATTGACAAGTTCATCGGAAGAGGCAGACTTCAGTCCGCACTGTGTTTGCTGTGTCATTGGTAACCAAACCAAATATGGCAGTCCCTGTCGAGGTCCAAGGTGAGCGTCGCTGAGTGTATCGGGGGACAGTGGAAGGTGTTGATCCAGGGCATGATGCAGAGGGCAGTACCAAGCTGAAACAGGCCATATGGCAGAGATGAATGCTACCACTTCATTCTTACCACAGTGCCAGATCCATCATCATCTTCGTCCTCTGATGTGTCAGGTGCCTCACATGTGGGTGGTGGTGTTTAGTCTGCATCACTGTATGGCACTGACACTTCAGGGGGCGGAGATGTGGATGGAGTAGTAGCAGCATCATTCATCCTCGCCAGGCCTTGTGGTGGCAATGCCATGACGAGGATCTGCAGGGCATGGAAGATCACAGCTACATCTCGCTGGTGTGCAGCCGTGGCAAACATTCTTTCCGCCTGCATCCGCTCCATGTTCAACATGATCCTCCGCATGTGTCCCAACTCCCAGCTGGCATCGCTGGAGCCACTCTGACTGGACAGTTGTTCTTGGCTCAGAGTCATGACTCCAGCGATGTCAGCCATGGATTGTTGGAGAGCATGGAGCAGACAGTGGGTGTCCGTTAGGGACTGTAAGTGGTCCCTAATGGGACGTAGACACCCACGTATGGCATCTAGTTTGGCTGCCATGAGGTCGAACCCCACCCGCAGCTGATCAGCCATCTTCTCCTGGCACCCTAACACACGGCTTTGGAATGCCATGTGTTGGTTGTGGGGGTCCTGGGAGACAGCAGTGGTGGTGGGTGCTTCCTGCCGTGTGGTCTGTGCAGGGGGTGGGGTCTCCTCGATGCAGCTGGGCTGCACTGCTCCTGGAGGTAGGGTGCCGAAGCTGTCCATGGGCTGTTGGAGGGCGTCTGTGTTGATGTTGGGGAGGTCCTCTTCATCATCAGTGCTGAGTTGTTGGGTCTGCTCTGCAGGAGGTGTTGATTCTCCCTCTGCAATGTGAAGGGGAGATGCAGATTGACATTGTGTTCACATGTATGTTGACGCATTGGACAAGTTTACTTGCAGACTGCATGACAATGTACATTGTGACTGTTTGTGAGGAGATACCTATGTGATGCGGGACAGTTGACATTTCTACACCATCAGGGATATGAGGTTGTACTTGTACATTGTCATCTCACAGTTTCCTGCTATGCCAAATGCAAATGGCCATTTTCTACACACAAGCGGCGGCAATTGTGTCCTCTGTTCTGTTGTGAAAGTGTTGCAGTTTGTACCACATTGTTATCAATGTTGAGGTGCTCTGATTCTTATGTGAGTGTGCAGCATTGTGGGTGTATTGCCCCTTCAGCTCTGATTTGGCTGGCCCTTATCCCTTTCAGGCGGTGTGCCTTTGACTTCTGTGCTTATACAGTGCTGAGATGTTACAGACTTGGGTAACTTGGGCTCTTGGTCGGAGTTGTGACTCTTGGGCATGGTTTGTCCACAGATGTGCTATACTTAATTGTGCATGTGTGCCATTGTGCCCATCTCCCCCCGTCCCCCCATCCCCTCAGTCCCTGGTCGTTAGTCACCCTGTTGCTGTTGGCTCCGGTCATGTTGTGCTGATGTAGCTCAGATTTCATCTGGATTCAGGCATTGCTTTATTTTTGTGTTTCAGACAGACTGCATTTTAAAATGGCACTTTTTGGTGCATGCAAAGTGAAAAACATGAAATGAGGCCTGGTCAAAATGCTTTCAGTCTGAAATGCTTGTGCTGAATTAACATGTGATTTTGCAGTGTAGAAAACTCATGTTTTCAGTTTCCTTTAGAAGGCTCACTGTGGCCTCTTTAGCTTTGCCCAGCTCCTTTTCCTTGTAATCTACACTCCCTGTTCCTGTCTCAAGAGACTTTGGCTTTGTTGCATATTTAGACAATGCATATTCAGTTCATAACACATCTTCTTATAATGTGTATTAATTAATCAACCATGCACCAACACTACACATGGGGCAAACGCATTTTGCATGAAAAGCTATTTAAAACATTAGAGCATGTTGCTATGAGTATGTATTAACTGTTTGCACTTTGAAAATTTGCACTAGAGCATGTTTATGCTATGTTATACATTGCACATTTTGCATGTGGTGCACAAATGATAGAAAAGCTGCTTTAAACTAAAAGCTTTTGCTAGGTAATAACTAATACAGGGTACTCGTATTGGGGAGGTAAACATAATGGGTTTTATTTAATAAATTAATATTCTTTTGTGTTTGTTTTATTTTTGGGCCCACTATAAAATGGCTGCCTAGGAATCCAGCATGGCTGAGAATTGTTAGCAGTGTGCTGAATGAGAGACGCATGCGCAGAGCCAGCTGCATGAACTGCCAAGTGCCTCAAATGAAGACACATGGGTCAAGGCCACAATGAACTGTACACTCTTGTCATCGTGCCAATGTACCAGTATTTGTGGGAAAGTGTCATCCCTGTGTGCCAAGTGAAAGAGAGACAGGAAATTGAGTGATACATTTTGTTGCAAGAAATGTTCTTACTGATACATGTTATGTATATTGTTCTTAGCATTAAGCCCTTATTGTCAGAACTGATATGGGTTGGATTTGCAATGAGAACAGGATGGTGAGACCCTGTTATGTTATGTTATTGGCATTTGTAACGCGCACGGCTACTCAAGAGTGTCCCGGCGCGAAAGCCAACTAAAAAGCAGTGAAACTGAGAAAAGCGCAACTTAATTAAACAGCAGAGTCTTTAGGTGCTTCTTAAACAGCCTGAGGTCTTGAGTGTTCCGTACTTCAAAGGGAAGGGCATTCCAGGCTACTGCGGCCTTAAAAGATAAAGAGCTGCCCCTCGTGCGAGAAAGACGAAAACGGGGAACCACAACTAAACGCTGCGCAGCTGAGCGCAGTTGTCTCTTGGGCTCATAGAAACTAAAGCATCTTCTGAGATAGGGTGGCCCCGTTCCATGCAACGCTCCATGAGCGAGAATGAGAGCCTTAAACTGGACACGTCTGGCCACAGGAAGCCAGTGTAGGTCCCGAAGGTGTTGTTTCATGCTAGATCTTCCAGGAATGCCAAGCAAAACTCTAGCAGCCTCATTTTGTATTGTTTGTAATTTTTTTAGCTGATATCCAGGCAAGCCAATGTACAATGCATTGGCATAATCAATGCGTGTCAGGATAAGAGCTCGTGTCACCATCTCCTTTGCTGGTCTGGGAAGCAGAGGCAGGAACTTTCTAAGAGATTTCAATATGCCGAAGCACATACCAGCAAGTCTCTTTATCTGAGGGTAGAACCCGAGGTCCTTGCTGAACCACACCCCCAAATTCTTAACTGGATTGCCGGTAGATTTTGGCATGGGGTACTCTGTAGGCCAGATCGTCTCCCTAAAGTGTGGGGGGAAAGACCCTCATGTCATCTATGCTAACCAATCACAGTGCGAGTTTCTACTGAAACTGAAACATTATTAGTATAGTCAGCCAAGAATTAGAGTATAAATAATGACCCCTTAGGGGCGTGTCAGCCTTAGACGCCTTAGAAGTCTTAGAGGGAGGAGAGGAGAAGAAGCAGATCTGACACAGACATCATATGGGTTAGGTATGTGAACGTCGTGGGTGCAGCCTGGGAGGAGATTGCGTCCGAGGAGAGACAGAGGGAGGAGGGGTTCTTGCTCATATTTTTTTCAGAGAGTCCTTGCACGTCATATTTTTGACAAGGCAGATCACATTCCTCTGTGGTCTTGTGAAGGGAGGGCAGCCTCTCTGTGTGAGACACAGAGAGACAGATTGAACAGACCAGGGCAGAGAATGCAGCTGATGGGACAGGTTTAGATTTAGATGCTAAAACTCTAAGTTTATGCTTTGACTAACTAACTAGTTCTGAAAAGATTTATTTGTCTTATGCATTTATTTTTCTTTATGGGAGATTTTTGCCAATTATTAATTATTGATTAGCCTTGCAAAACTCACTCTTGAATTATATTTTTCCTGAAACTCTTTAAAGAGTTCTGACTGACATTTTATGCCTCATTCCCTTTTCTTTATGGAGTGTTTTGTATGCAATCTATAATATGTTCTGTATTAATTCTATTTTTCCTATTTTTCAATTCTGTAACCTGATTGATATTTGACTAATGAATAAAGGGTCAGAGAAACTTAACTTTTGACTAGAAAATATGGGGCATATTAGCAACGAGGCGATAAACAATTATCGCCGCTTTTGCGTCCGTTTTCGGACGAAAAGCGGCGATAATTTTATCGCCTAATCAGCTAGGTCACGCTATCGCGTGAATCCTTGCATTATCGCCCTTTCCCTCAACGTCCATCTTTGCATCTCTAATGAGATGCAAAGTGGGCGTACCCCGGATGGACTACGTTGCAAATATCGCTGATGTTCACATCGCGATATTTACAAGGCAGCCCACATGATTTTAGCAGAGGTTAGATTTCGGCAAAAACGGCCGTTTTCGCCAAAATCTAACGTCTGCTAAAATCCTGACTTAGCCATCCCTAACATAGGGGTGGATTCTGCTGATACGACCACAGGGTCGTATCAGCAAGGTTATCGCCGTTTTGCAGGGAACATCGCTGGAAAACCAGCGATGTTCCCTGCAAAACGGCGATAACCTCGCTATCTCTGGAATTTTTATCGCCCTGGAGAAGCGCGTTGTTAATAACGCGCTACCAGGGCGATAAATTCCAGAGATAGCCGGCGATAGGGAATCTGTCGCTAAGCACGGCCAGCGATAATTATCGCTGGCCGTTGATAGTATGCCCCTAAAACCCTTTAAAAATACTCACAACTCTCTTTATTGGCTTAAACATTAATTGCATTTTGATTTTTCATGTTTATGTAAAGTCTCCTGAAGGTGATACACGGTGGCAAAGGTCCATCACCTTTAAAGCGGTAAACTAGAGGTAAATTATGTTTTGCATTGAGAAATTACAGTGAAATTACCGCTGGATCAGTGCAGTGTCCGGTCCCCCAACTCCTGCCACCGTCTCCCCAATGATGACTCGGGTCACCATTCCCTCCATCTCATCCAGCTCCTGGTGTGTTGCTGGACTCCCTCCTCCAGTCTGCATTGCTGCTTTCAGGTTGGCTGCGGGTTTCAGCTTGGTTTTGTGCTTCACATCAGTCCAGCGCTTCTTGCAGTCGTCCTCTTCCCTTCTCTTCACTCCGACTGCATTCACCTTGGCCAATATGGACTGCCATATTGTATTTTTAGTTGCCAATGACACAGTGGAGGTGATGCACAGTTGGTGGTGGTGTTCTGTGACCTCCGTAATGGGGATCTGGTTTTCCTGGGTACTGTAAGGCGTCTTCCTCTTCTTCTTCTCCTTGCCCTTCCCTGACCCCGAGGTTCCAGGCTGATCCTCCGTGGGGTTCTGGTTGTCCTCTGTACTCGCTCCGGCTACCTCCATGGTGCTTCGCAGTTGTTTGTGTTTTGTTTGTGTTTTTTGTTGGCGCTTTTGTGGTGGTTTTTCCCTCCTGACTTGTGGGACTTGCAGGCCTGGCGCTGCTTGTCGCTGTTTTTGTTTTCGCAGTTGGGCCCATCGCAACTTTTTTCACGTTAGGCTTTGGATTTTTATCGCCGTCCCGGGGATTTTATCGCGGACATTTGAGTCGTTATCAGGTCACTATCGCATGTTACCGCCGTGTTGAGAATGGGGCGTTAACACAGAATTATTTTCCCGTGATGGACGGTGATATGTGAAATTGCATTAACCCATTTTGGCGATGATTATCACACGTTCTTGAGAATATCCCCCATTATTTGCAAGGTGAGAATGGGCTGTGAATACGATCACAATTCGTAGAGTCTAGTGAAAAGGGTTTCTTCACTAGAACAATATTTTCCTGTTGAAGAAATAAGAAAGAAAAAGTGCTGGTATCTCTGGCACAATTGTGCATGCAGAAAGCCATTTACATGAAAAAAGTAGACAATTATGCATGCAGAAAGCCATTTACATGAAAAAAGTAGGAACTGACACAATTTTTATAGGCAGGGAACCCAAAGCAGCCCTGGCAAATTTATTCAGACCAGCCCTCGAGCACAGCAAGTGAGCTTGACAACTAGAAGTGGGCTTGGGTGGTGGGTTTCCCCCAAGAAAATTTGGGGGAAATGGCAAAAATGGTGCATTCTGCACCACATTTTTCGACATATATTTAATTGTATTAGCTTTTAAAGCACACTAAATGATGATCGTACAGTGCACCAGGATACCCAGTCATACCAACATTCATTCTTACAGTAAACACAAAAAATAAGATGTCCAGTATGAAACATGAATTTAACATAAGTGTACACATTCACTGTTAAGCAAAGCCAAGAAGCTGAGAACACAATGAATGACCATTTTGAGGGATGTTAGCATCCTCCACCCCAATAAGTGGCATAGCAACAATATTTTTTGGTGCCCCCCTTCTCCACAAATTCCCTCACTATCACTCTGCAACAGTGCCCCTCATCTCTGCATAGCCCCTCTCTCACATGTATTTTATTTGTTTTATAGCAACTCTCATACCAGTGTAGGGTGTCAGAACAATTTACATCACACACACATAGAGAGACAATGAATCACATGTGGGTAAATCAGTGTATAGAAACGTGACATAAGACAAAGGTGACTACAGGGTGTAGGATTCAAATGTCATTCATGCTGGTAGGCATTTTATAATAGTTCTTGGTCTGGAGAAGCACAATATCAGGATTCAAAATTAAACAAAGTGCTTAGCATTAGATTTACAAATAATAATTTATTTCTACCTAAATAAATCCTTTTTTAGCAACATTAGGCTAATGCAAGACTGGGAAAAATTTAGCTTTCTAACCTATATCATGCAGTTTCCACGCAGCTCTTTGATGACAGCTCATAGCTCACTGTGCTTGAGAGAAATTGTTTTTTTGGTTGAATGGTGGGTGACCCCTGTTCAAGCAACAGCCACAATCCCTGTCAGGGTGAACCACAAAAGTCACAAAGTCATCCGTGCTTAACCCTTGGTAGCCTGGCACAAAGGCTTGACTTAGAGGTAATGTATAAAGTATTTTTGCAGCGCACAAACAGTAATACAGAAAAAATGCAATGCAAGAAAAATCCCACACCAATTAAATAAAAAGAAAAAGAAAGTAATTTTTAATAAAATATTTGACGCCCATATCCTAAAAATCCAATCAGTAAAACCAGAGTTATGCGTTTTTAAAGTTTAAGGTAATAACTAGTGCCTAAAAGATCAAAGCACCAACCACAGACACCTAGTTGCTCAAGACTATGTCAAAGTAAAAAATATGGCCGACTGTGATGGAGCACGAGTTGGATAGAAAAGTGAATTGGGCCTGGTTGGAGCTTACATTCGGACTTAGAAGACATTTTGAAGAAACAGTTCTGAGAAGGTAAAGTTCAGCAGGGAAAGGCAGCAGGCGGTGTCTGAGTCGGAGGGGTTGTGGTCAGGGAGCTGCTGGATGAAGTTGCAGTGAACATTTCTAGGTTTGGACTTAGTTGCTTTTTTGAAGTCAAAACTTTCCACCAGTCAAAGCTGAAGGATGTAGCTGACGAAAGTTCCACGAGGCTGGATACCCCTTTGGCGAAGGAAAAAAGCTACCCCCTGCTCTCCTTCCTCTGCCTCTCGGCCATAATACAGAATGGGAGACTGGAAAACTGAAGTAGCCTTCCCTTCCAAATACAATTTCAAGAACAAGAGAATTTGGGAACTAATTACGACACTGCTTGCTGCATCTGGACAGCAGTCTCTCAATACATGTTACAGAGTGAAAACTTAAGCCATTCAAGCAATTTACTGGTACTCCCAGCACCTTAAGCATTTAAAAGCTGCATAAGTCAGGGCACAGATGGAATCCAGTGGCCTTCCCGCTTCCTCCTCAAGTCTGGCTTGCAAACAATTATCCAACAGCCCCTGGAAGGACCATTAGGGCAAGAGTAAAGGTCAACTTACGAGGGGTTAAGGCAACAGTGAGATCAGGTAGGAGGATCCTGGAAAATAAAGTGGTGTACCCCTGTTTTAGGTCTTTGCAATTTTACTACCAATATATATTATTGCTGCCTAACATACAGGGCACTTGAAAATTAAAAACCTCAAGGAGCAGACGCAAGCACTCAAAGGAAGAGGGGACAATGGACAAATACAAAAAGTGCCCCACTTCAATAGTAAAGTGATACAATGTCAGAGAGTATATTCAGAGAAAGGTTGCTACTCTAGAGCCAAAGTCAAAGACAACAAATACATATGTATGTAATACAGCAAGCACAGCAAATACAAGCTGGTCCCAACAAAAATTTCAATACAAATCAACCATCACCAGCCGGTGATCACTTGCTGTCGTCGCCCAGAACCTTGTTCCCTTCTTCATTAACACCACAGGGCATCTGGATTCCCGAGGCAAATACCTCTCTTGATAGTGTCAAGGCATCTCCAATCAATAAGAAATCAGGGGGACCTAACTCAATCACACATCCAATAGAAGCCCCTATTATGCCACAGACAAAGAACTCATAGAGGTGAGCACAAATGATCCATGGAATTATTCAGTAAATCCTGACTCTGAAATAAATGTAATACAAGATATGAAAAATGACTCCACCAACTAGTTTGAGTTTGCGACTGCTCTGAATGTAATGATTTCAGCCCTTTCCAGGCAAAATTTGAAAATGGAAAAACAATTGGTGTCCTTTCTTAACTTTGAAATTGACAGGAAAGGGGACAGATGCAAAATTGCATGGCCTGAATGCCTTAATCAGTAAAGCTTGTTCCATTAACACCCAAACTGGTATGCCCCCAGTCACGTCAAACTCATATCAAAATTGGAGGAGGTTCCAACTATATTGACATTAGTCATAGAAGACTTTAAGACAACAAAATCATTTTGACCTGCTCATTTGCCATGTGTAAATCAAAAAAGGAACACTTCAGGAACTCAAACCAAAGTAGTCATTACTGCTGCAGAGTTGCACTGTTGCCAGAATCTGATGCGAATACAAAACATCTTGCAAATAGTCACAATCTCAGAGAAGAATGGGCAGTCCCAATCCCGGCCATATAATGCCATGAGAAAACCTCAAATTTTGCATGCCGCTGTCATAGATCCAAGAGTATACAAAATAGCAATAAGGATGCCATCATGGCAGAGCAACCACAGCTAGAGAGAGTTTATAAAAATGCTTTGAACTCTTGATCCAAGGGAAAGACAAAGCCCCATAGTGGAAATGGTGCAGTCAAAATCAGCTGAGAACTCCCAACAAGTGACTACTATAAAGGACCCAAATAACAAGGGTGAATTCCTCCCAGTTCTATCAAAAAAGAACCACAGGAGGCAGGGGAAATTAAATAAAGGGAAACACAGTGCAGAATTGGCATCAAGAGAGCATATAAGCTGTATACACTGTTCATTAAACTGCCAGCTACACAGGCTTTGAGGGAAAAAAACAACTGGCCCGGGCAATCAGGATGACTTCCCCAGGCCACTCAGTAATGAAGAAACCAGAACTTTTCCAGAACCTCAAATAAATGGTGCATAATTGCAAGACTTATCAGCATAGGGTCCATTGATACCGACCAAAAGCCTGGCAACTTCAGTGCAAGCAACCTCTTGTTCAGACATAGAACCACCTGCTCATGCGAACAGCAATAGAGCTCTGTTAACTAAAACACTATCTTCTTTGGGCACATCATCGGGTGCTTCAGTTGCTAAAGCCAATCCACCCTCTAAAACTATGAAGTACAGTGCCTTCATGGCACACAACAATACTTAGTCTAATGAGCCTACAGCTAACCAGAGTAATTGGTCGACTATAGACCCAAAGCCTACCCGCGAAGGAGCATTACGCCAATTCATAATTGGTAAGGATTTTATAGTTGGCGGGTGTGACACCGTTTGAAAGAAGCGAGCTGGATTGCAACTCATAGGGAGGAACTTTTGGATGCTCCCCACGTTCCTGGGGCTCAAGCCGGGGGAACTGGAGATCCTGTCAGCCAGCACCCTTAGAAAAGGAATATAAGCCTCAGCGCTGTTCTGTAGTGCTGTGGTTGTACGTGAGACGTAAGGAGACGTGAGGAGGAGGAGCCGCCAGAGAAACCGCAGCGGAGAAACCGAGTAATGGAGCTTGGTGTCACGAGCTACGAACTACGAGATCCCCATAGCCAGTAGCCCAGCTTAGCTCCGGCCAGCTCCGGGACATCTGCAGTGGCATCAGCAACAACCCGCGACGATACCCCACTGATGAGCGTGGTGTCGGAGAGCAGTGGAAGAGCTGTGGAATAGCCATAGCAGTGGCTGACTATGTGCAGGGCTCTGAGCTTGTGGCCGGAAGGTGCGTAATTTGTGTGCGTACCATGTGCGAGTGAGTGCGGCCCCCATCAGACGGAGGCTGCGGAGAGCGTGCCCCAGGCGGAGGAAGCCCGGGTAGCACTGGGTCTAGCCTGCGTCTGCCTGTAGAGCCCCACTCACCTGCCACCTTTTGCCTTTTGCCTCCCTCTGATGCCTTTGCTCTGCTCTGCCCCACCGTGTCTAAACCCTGCTTTAACCCTGCTCTAACCTACAGCGAATCCAGAGCAGAGAAGCATGGGCCCCAGTTTCTGCTACATGCCACACAGGCCACATCCACGAGGGCTCAGGACAAACTTCGTGTAAGCCCAGGCCCTATGATAAAGTGGGGAAAAGTGTGACTCAAGTGTGACTTGAGGGGGCAATTGCAGCAATTACGCAGCAATAATGCAGACACTCAGTAACCAGGCTAAAAGATTTCCATAAAGCTGCGCAAACACAGGGGTGATGAAAGGAGCTTAAAGGAGGGCAAGGCAATCAAGCCTGCACATTGAGCTCAGGCCATAGCAGGGGCGAAATTTCGTCAGTGCTGCGGAAAAGAAAGGGACACAGGACAACCAGCGTCAGACCGGTAAGTAATGGAGAACATCAAACATCAATGAACTCACAAGCACAAGTGAAGAGACTCAGACAGGAGTCCCCAGCCTCCACTGAGGGCACTCTAATCGTTGGGTTAACCCCATTTCAGAAAAACATTTTTGCAACATGGCCCAGGCTACCGAAAATTCCATCAAAATTCACCTTTATGAAGGATGAAGGCGCTGTCTTGTACCCCACAAAAGAGGGGGTCAAAGAGATTCTCCCTTCGCTGCTTTCCCCCCTTACACCCAGCCTGCACGACCTAGGATGCTTCTCACAGATCTGGACGAAACAGTTCCTAGCACCCAAAACCCTCGACCAGCACAATTGTTTTGCCTTAACTCCATCATTACCCCGACTACGACAATTTTGCCATCTGAACAGCAAACAGAGAGGCCGCCACAGTCTCAAGACTCACCATCACGAGGGGAGGAGGCACAGTTGTCAGACTGATCCAGTTTCTTAACAAACCCCAGCGGGCACAACTCTAGTACTGATACACCACGAGATAATCAAGCAATATCACAACCACTCAACTTACCAGAGAAAGGGCATCACCTCCCAAGCCAATTGAACTACCACAGATGGCAGAAAAAGTCAATTGGTAGAGTAAGCCCCGGAGCAGGGCTCAACATCTAGCTCAACATCTAGCCCTCTACACACAATTATCACTGAGAATCCAGAAAATCATCAGCAGGCCCCCCAAACCTTGACAGCCGGCCCCCACTTAAATACGGGGACATGGGAGCCACTGTTCAGTACATTAGATACCACCGCCAAAGCATTGCAATATCAATCTAATAAGTTTGATATCCAAATATCACTGCTTGAGACATTAGCCCAGTATATTACAACTATAGACTCGCACTTCAACAGGCTTAATTCAACTATAAGAAGCATACTCCTGGAAGCACAAAAGCCACAAACGCACCCAGGCTGCCCTCCTATTTCATCAACAGAAAATAACAAGGACTGTACGTGCGCTATCCTTATGGCAAAATTGACTACTCTACCCTCAATAGTAGGTGATTTATTACAGGAAGTCAAACTGACCTGGAAGGAGCAAACACAGAATAAAAGCTCCTCTACTACTAAACAATCGAGGGTTTTGAATATTTCGGACTCTAAAATTCAGTTAGTGCCGAGACGCCTGGATAACTCCAAAAATCTCACTACTGTAAGCAATTTAACCTCTTGGAAAAATACGGTGGTAGTAAATGCAGAGATCCACTTGGTACCCGGGAAAGCAGAATCCACAATCATGGTAAATAACGACCCCATGAGACAACAAGAAAAGAACACCTCAGATTTGAAAACAGCACTTAATCTCCCTGTTGTCCAGGAGATCAAGGATTTGCCGTCACCAGCCCCTCTGTCTAAAAGAAACAAGAAGCGGTTAAAGAAACAGAACAAAAAACAACTTAAATTACAACAAGATACAAGACAGGCTACGATATTAGATACCTACTTTTGTTTTAATCAACAGAAACCAACAAAAATGCAACAAGTAATTGATAATTCTGCTCAGGTGATCTCAGATCTTGGCGTCACTATTGGAACCGGCAAAATTATCCAAGGAACAGAAAATCAGAAGGGCACTCAACAAATGTATCACCTAATAAATTGGTTCAGGAATGGTCATGAAATATGTCAAGTAATAGGAGCAAAATTGGGGTAGGCTCGGGGATGCCCCAAAAGCATAGGGATGGTCAGCTACAGCAAGGTCTAGGCACCTCCCTTGATGGCAGGAGACAAAATAGCAGTGAAAGATCGAACACCATTAGCACATAGGAAACAAAAAGCACTAATACCCGAATTTGTACAAAAAGAGAGCACTCCAAGTTTAACAATAATAACTAAAAATGAAAAAATAAGCCCTGGCGCACTGCAACGTATGTCCGAACAAAACGACCACACACGGACAACAATATGGCACCCTTGACTTTGTCTCACAAGGAAAGGGAGATACTCTGAACCGAGGCAACATAATAAACGTACTAGCTGCACACTCAAAGCTCTGCCATCTGGAGTCCAAAGACATCGCATCGATTCACTTCATGCCATATGACATTTTAATTAACAAAGATGCAACTCCAGTAACATGAAACTTTAGTACTGCAGCTCGTTCCATCTATGAAAATCAAAAGATATTGGAAGAATGGGGTATTCTGATTTCCCACCCCAAAAAAGTGCGCTACCCAGCTGTCTTGGCTAATAAAGAATACGCCAATCAGAGTAGCACAAAGCCGATTAAAGAAGAAAATTGTCAACTACGGCAAGAGATGGAAATGAACCAGAAACGGGTGCCAATGCTAAGAAATGCGACTGGCCCTTTACGGTTAACGCCATTAACTCATCATCAATCACTAACCATCTTTAAATCGAATAACACGGGCAGACAATGCACCTAAGCTGCCCCGCTGATAGACCCTCAACAGGAGAACTGGGTCTGGCTCGTGCGCACACGGACTAGCTCAAACAACTAGTGACACTCAGGGTGGGATAGAATCATAACAAATACAGGAAATAAGACAAAGAATTATACAATTTCGGTAATCTCCTGGAATGTTGCAGGTCTTGAAAATCTATTAACCGATATTGAGGCTAAGACTTTTCTATCAGAGCATGATATCATTTGCATTCAGGAATCCTGGCCTGAGAAGGAGACAATAATTGAAGGATACTGTGAGTTCCACTCCCTGGCAACCAGAACGCACACAAAGGGCCACGCAATGGGGGCCTCTCAATTTTACTTTCTGCCTACTGGGATTTTAAAGTCAGAGAGCACGACACGGGCCATAAATACTTACAATGTGTGGAAATCAAAAATTGGCAATACAAGCACACAATCTGCAATTTATTTTTAATAAATGTGTACATTCATCCAGCTGTGGCAGAGAAACGACAGTGCGTGAAGAAACTTGAACAACTGGTCATCTCGATCACACAAAGAAACACAGAGGGGCTGATTCCGATTCGGGCCGGAAATCTCTCCGACCGAGCCGGACCCGGAGAGATTTCCGACCGAATCGGACCCGTGCAGCCCGACCGAACGAGTACGATGCGTCCGTATGCTATCGTACTCGAGTCGGTCGGACTCCCATTGAAGTCAATGGGAGCCGGTCGTACAACGCGTACGCGGGCTCCCATTGCCTCAATGGGTGCGAGGCGAACAAGGGCGCCCCCTACAGCGTGTACGCGGCGAAGCGACTCGCGCCGTACACGCACAGGTAGGGGGGACTCATGGGTCCCCCCTGTGTGCGACTCGCGCGGCTACGCGTACAGGGGGGTCCGACACGGACCCCCGAAGTACGGCTCCGACTGCTCTTTCGAGCCGGGCGGCGCGTGTCGGTCGGACTGCTCGCGGCGCGCATCGTACTTACCCGGCCGGGGAACGTCTCCATTGCGCGGTGCGAGTCGTTTCCGAGCGAGTCGGTCGGTGCGGTTCGACCCGGGAACGTGTCGGTCGGAGCAGTTGGGACGCCCGAACGAGTCAGTCGGCGATTTCGCATCGTACTCGCTCGTCCGGACGCACGTACGAATCGGTCGGGAAATAGGGCTCCGAATTGGATCCGGTTAAGCCGAATCCGATTCGGAGCCCTACCGGCCGAGATCGGAATCGGCCCCAGAGTCTCATCTTCAACTAACTGGAGATTTTAAGTTAAATATGTTAGAGAATCCATACTGAAGCATGGCAGAAAAAATGGAGTGGCGAATTCCAACTCAAGCCTCATGCCCGCAAAGAGTAGATTCTTTGGGGTGCTCATTACTTGCATCACTAGAGGCACTGTCAATGCGAGCATTGAATGGCCATTTCACAGGGGATCAACCAATAAGCACTACGCATTATTGTTCAAAGAGGTCGGCAGTATTGGATTAAACATTTATCTCCATCACTCTTTTTAATAGCATTCTAACCTACTCGATCCAGCTGCGCTGTGAAAGTGATCATATGCCTCAGGTTTGGGGTTTCAGCACCACAACCAACAGAAACCCATCACTGTTAGCGATAGGGACAATTGACCATCATACATGGAGACGGATTAAATGGCGTTCAGAAACCTCTATAAAATATGATGACTGGAAAACAGCATTAGGTTATAAAGGGAGGCTATCAATAGACACCATTAGCGATTGGGAAAAGCTAACACAAAAATTAATCGCCGCCATGGTCACCAATAAACAAGGGCACGTCTCCTTAAAATTCATGGCCTCCAATCCCTGGTATACAAAGAAGCTGAGGTTGTTAAATAGAACACTGAATAAGAAGTGCCGTGCACTCAAAATCCAAGCAAACCCGAAATTAACTAGTGAGGTTAAATTTCTGCGTGCTGAGTATAAAAAACAGATTTGGCAAGCCAGACGAGATCACGAGAAACGACTTCAAACTGAATTGTTCATGGCATGTACGCACAAAGACGTTTTTGGATGATTTTAAATAGGCTGAACAGCGACTCATCGTTCACCGCCACAAATGGGAACAATGTTACAGTAGAAAAATGGATAAAGCATGTGACCATGCTATATAAAGCTTCTGCCATAAACTCCACTGAAGCCCTAGCCTTAACCAAACATAACCTGGCACAAACATCGCCTTCATCAATGGCAGCCAGAAGCCTCAAATACGCAACAGCTATCACCGCAGGCAGAATTGCAACGCTAATTCGAAAAAGTAGGGGAGATGGTGCGCCAGGCCCGAATGGCATCCCGGCATCAATTTACAAACAGGACATCGATTTCTGGTCTGGGATATTGCAAAATGTATTCAAGAGATGCATAGTGCAGCATATAGTGCCCTCATCCTGGCAAGGCTCGATTCTCCACCCCATATACAAAAAAGGCCCTATCTCTCTTCCAACAGCTACAGACATATTGCATTATTGGACATTGAGGCAAAGTATTTTGCCTCGCTACTACTTGAGGATTTACAAGACAGGGTAAAGTCAAACAACTTGCTTTGCCTCAACCAAACTGGGTTTAGGACACAAGCGGGCACCACAGACAATCTGGTAGCCATAAGGATGCTTGTCACCCGACAAATTCAGAAAAAGGAAGAGCTGTTCTGCTGCTTTATTGACTACAGTAAAGCTTTTGACCGTGTCAATCGTCACCTACTGTAGGCTAAACTCACAGCTTGGAAAATCCCAGAAACTTTATTGCAAGGTATCATATTGCTCTACTCCAACCGGGGCGAGAGTAAAACTAGGACGACACACGGCAGTTTCGGAAAAAATCAACATGGGTCAAGGGGTCAAACAGGGGTGCGTATTAGCACCCACCTTTTTTAATCTGCATATGTGTGATCTGGTTCCAGCTTTAAATCAAGTCAAACTGGCGAATCAACACATCTCTTCACTGCTGTATGCTGACGATGTCGTCTTGCTTAGCAAGACGCCGGTAGGGCTCCAAAGACCATTAGATGCCCTGGCCACGCACTGCCTGGCAAATGACATTCAGATTAACTATGGAAAAAAAAACATAGTTATCTTTGGTCAGTAAAAGACAAAACAACATCAATGACAACCATTGCCTGACCATCGCGAACCAATATAAATATCTGGGCTGCTGGTTGGATAACAAAGGAGGGCACCTACTACACCTGAATTCATTAAAACCAAAATTAGCCTCGCTGCAAGGTGCTTTTCGAACAATATTTAAGAGCACAAACAAGTACTCTTTTGAGACACTGTTGAAAATAGTTTCTGCTAAATTAGTGCCAACACTGTCATACGGTTCAGAAGCCTACCCGGGAAAACTGGGGACTTTCTTAAACATGGCACAGAGCGCAGTGTTCAGATCTTTATTCCGACTGCCTGGCAACACCTTGCAAGCTCCAATCAGGTTGGAATTCACATTACAGGAGCAACTGCTTGGGCAAAGGGCCTGCATAATAAAATACTTGCATTCCACAAGATCTGCTGAGCAAGGATCGCTAAAACGTCTAATTTGGCAGGAAATTGTGTGTCATGACAGCACGAATCTCACAAACGACTGGTCGCAAGCCCTAGACGAAGCACTGGTGCAAACTCGATCAAGGGAGCTCTGGAACTTAAAATTATCTCATCCACAGTTTAAAACAGCCCTGAACAGAAATATAAAAATTATAGCATGGAAATCTGCTCTAAGAGCATTTGCTAAAAGAAAACATGCTCCCCTGGTCCTCGGCAGCTATGACAGAAAAGGCCCACAAACATATATTAACTAAACATTTTCCTCCCACTATAAGATGAAATTTCTGCAGCTTTGTATGGGCTCTTTTGTGTCATTAGATCTGTCACCACCATGGGCGGATACACCAGAGTCAAAAATATGCTGAATATGCAATCTATCGCAGGAGTCACTATCCCATCTGCTTTGCATATGCCCTATACTATTGGTAGACCGCAGAAGACTGCTTAGGTTCCTATGAATTAAGGAGGGGACACGGACATTACCATCTGCCGTCAGTTTCTTATTGAATAATGAGCACCCGAAAGTGATCATAAAACTGGTAAACTTTCTAGGGTGTATGGAGAAGCAACTAAAATTAACTTCAGAAGCCCGAAATGAGGAAGGGGTGGATCCCTGAACACTAGCAATCTTAAAATCAAATTGCTTTAAACAGACAGACTGCACTGCTTCTCTTTTTTTAACCAAAGGCACTTTTATTAAGTTGTTAGTCTACTATTGAATAGTATTTTAATCTATTTTTACCTGTGTGGAATACTGAGGATGAACTATGAATTGCCTGTTAAATGATTGCGATCTAAGAAAAATTGGGATAACAGCTATTACTCTGATTTTATTTGTAATTTTAGGCACTTTGGCAGATTTCATTGTCTAAATAAAGTATTTCTGATTTGATTTGGTAAGGAAGGGTGGGTATGAAGGAGACATAATCCTACGTACAAAGTACCCTCAAAGTCATAACTTTATCCTAAGGTGCATTCGAGAGACCAATACAGAACCGGGACGAGGCTCTCACAAGGCATATCAGGGCCATATCAAGATACAATATTTATACTCCAACCAATATACAAATGAAGGGGTCTTCAAGACTTCCTATACCACAATAATGTAACTAAGCTACTGAAGGTCTTGCCTACTGATTTTCCATGGTCAACACAGACAATTATTAGTAAAGAGGCTTCTTTGCCCAAGAAGGATGATAAATTAAACTAAACAACTGAACTGATACTAGACTCGAAAGAAGCAGTTTTCTCCATCCTGAGTCAAAAACAGGTATTTGACAGATGAGGAATAAAAATCATGCTTGCCAAATTAGAAAGATATCCTACAATCTTCAAGTTTGATGCCAAATCTCCTCACCCATACAGCCCCTTGGTACTAAACCATTCTCATGAACCACCCACAAATTATTGGAGGCACCAGATGCCAATGTCTGTGTCGGCCCAAGAACCCAGTGCAAAACCTCATTCAACCCTGAGAGGCACATGCCAAGCAAGTTATGATAGGCCAGTATTGGAAGAGATTAGTGTAAAAGTGGGTCATCAAGGAAGTCAGCAGTGAACAGTGACAAAGTCAGCCAATCAAGGGCATCAAGACTGATCCTGGCTGCCAGCAATCCTGGGGCAAACCAAGCATATTTATAAAACAGTTCACCGGCAATGAAATAATGCTGCTAATGAGGGTAGTCCTCCTAATCAAGACAACCTTCCCTACACCAAAATTAGATGCATAACGCTCTGCTCATGGAATATTACTGGCTGGGAACAAATCAAAGTACTAAAGGGTGTAAATGAATACTCATCGCAGTTCTATCTAATTTGACTACAAGAAACATGGGTTAGTGAACCTATAGACCCATTTACCATCCAAGCTCATAAAAGGGCTGTCAAATGTTGTCCAGCTGGAGAACTATCAATCTTCTGTTGAATCTCCATTAAAAAATAGAGGGAATAAAATCAGAGACATCATGGATCCTGTGGATTTCAATCAAATTCACAAATAAATGCAGACAGAATCTAATGTTTTGTATCTATATAAATCCAGACAGACAATCCCTCCAAATCAAAGTGGATTATTTAATTAGCTAATTTTACGATATCATCAAGGAAGATCCTCAGGCAGACATATTAGTGACAGGTGACTTCAATTTGAACTTGTTTAACTTCTACGCCATTCTAGAATCAATGAGGCAGATGGATTCAATATGGAACATCCCTCCTCCTTTGGTTCCATCCACAACGTCAAAATTCAATTGGGAATACACTAGTCGAAGCTCTTAATGCTCTTGGGCTGCATGCCCTGAAACAGTCGGCACTGCATGGATCAACCAGCAGCATTTAAGCACATTGCCCCCAAGCGTCGCATTGTGCTGGACTATAAGCTTCTGTCAGTGCCCATACTCAAACAGCTGATAGAGTTTCAAATAGAACACCACCTAAAAAGTCATATTTTCCTGTAAATTTGTTGCTCCAGATTCAAGGCTACCAGGTAAATCATGCCACGCCATAGGAGATGGAGTGGCTGCTGCCAGCGAAACCCAGATCACCTGGACTGCCAATGTGGGGAAAAATTTGGCCCTCTGGAAGAGCTGCTTTTGGGAAGACTGCTCAAATCATCTAAACACAGTAGCAGCAGAAAACTCGTTTTTCAGCCCTGCAACCTGAGATAAAGCAATGGCAGCCCTCTGCAGGGAACCAAGGGCATCGATATGAAAAAAGGATAATTGCACATCCGTCCCCACTGATTATATGACGTCTTGGTACACATCCAGCCTACACACAGAAAAGCGGAAGATTGCTAAGCTGGCCAGATTGGTCTCCAAGGTAAGGCATAGCACAGAACAATGCAAGCACTCAGCTGAGGAAACATTACAAAAAGCTGGACTGGGGAGCAAAACAAGTAGCGGATGAACAAATCTGAATCTTCCTACTAAAGGCTTCAACCCCAGATAAAAGCCACCAATTCTGGAAATGGGTGAAATCTTTTACAACTGCAACACAACCGCTGAGACAAAACCAAATGAACAGCACCAGGTGGGAATTTTATGTGACTAGTCTACATAGCACCACTGAGGAGCCCAAAAACGAACCTTTGCCCCTCTCAAAGCAGTACCAACGACAAACAATCCAATGCAAGCACTAGCACCTGCCCCATTCAAAGTATCTCCAACAACGGGCAACCCATCAGATTCAGGGGCAGACTGGAAAATCTCATAAATTCATTCAATCTCCCTGGAGAGAATTATTGCCAAAGGGAGAAGTAATGGAGCCACAGGGCAAAATGGCCTTCCCATCACAATTTTCAAAGATGACTTGAAATTTTGGAGCAATGGAATGTGCAGTGTTTTTTACAACATACTTCTCACCATAACGGTTTCTCCATTGTGGCAAGGGGTGTATATAGTACCCCTACACATGAAAAAGTAAGTAGGGATGACCCAGAGAACTATAGATTGATAGCCGTGCTTGACGTGGATTCAAACTTTTTCTCCTCACTGATTCTGCAAGACCTACAAAATGTGAAATTTGGGTGTGTGTTAAATTAGCAGCAATCCAGACTCTTTCTTCAAATATTTAGACTGCCAAATTGCACTATAAAATCCCAGATAAGGGTTGAATTTGGTCTTCCACATCAAGCATCGACACAGAGGGCCACTGTGTTAAAGTTTGGTTTAAACTAAAGAAAGCTGAAGAGGGAGCCTTAGATTCCATATGGACAAAGATCTGTTCAATTCATTGTCGTCGCACTGGCAGGATACAGTGTGAAAGCTATTGGAAGACCTGCAAATGAGCTGACTGTGGTATGAGAACATATCATATGGAGTCTTTAAATCCCTTTTAGAAAAGGTGGTAAAAACATTGGGCACGATTAACAAAGGTAAAGTGAGACAAAAGTCTCACTTTACGACTTTCAGTTTCACAAAGAGCATTTACTACTCGTAAATGCCCTTTGTGAATACCGAAAGTCGTAAAGTTCAACTTTTGGTATGTCAGTAATTGAAGATCACAGGCCATACAATTAAATATTCTCAATTGATATGCAGTAACAGCCTATTCCGAGAAGAAGCTACAGTCTTATTTGTCTCTATCTCTGGGGCAAAACTGTAAGCTTAAGTTTCCAAGATTACGGATGGGCCTCTTTTATGTCAAAGAAGTGACTCAAAAATGTATACATTCTTGTAAAGATCACTCCTGTTGTTTCTGTCCTTTCCTGAAGAAATCGTTGGCCTATGTACTATGAATTTGCTCTTCTTTTGAATGGGAAAGATGCCTCTGGCTAAAGCATCTATTTAGAAAACTGCAGGTGCATAGCTGTCAAGAGGCGGTTACCCAATGCATCCAGGGCATGGATAGAAGGCTTGCTGCCATCTTCGTGGAATTCATGGACCAGGTTGAAGCGAGACTTGACTGCCAAAAAACTATAGAAGAACTGAATTGCTTTCCATAAATTCAAATTTTCCACTGGTCACTAGAATGTGCATTGTGCAATCCATGGGCATGCGCGTCTATACATACTAAGCTGCTTATTATAAAATAGGCACTTTAAATGCAAAGATTTGCATATCTTCTATGACAATCACCAATATATTGTGATATATTCATTAGAGAGCAAAATATTTTAATCGGTCTCATTAAAAAAAATTCTTATTCTTTTAGGATTGATTTTACTTTATTCTTATGCAATGGTTTTTATTAACTAAGCATATATTTATTCAGATAAATATTAAAAAGGAAGGCTTGGCCTGACAAAAACATTATTTTGCCAGGTCAAAACATCAAATTAAAACTGCATAAACAGACTTCAAAGCGACACCAAAGGGGATGATGGACGGAGCGCTTGAGCAAATCAAACACTCACCCCCAGTCAACTGATCTGGGTTTAATCCATCATCATTCTTTAGCTCACTCCACCACCCCAGTTCAGACATGGCCATATGCAAATCAGTCTGACCCTGTGCCTCATGGGAACAGTCCAGCCCGAACTGCCAAGCCATGTCTTCCCTGGACCAGAAACAAGCATCCTGG
Source organism: Calotriton arnoldi (assembly GCA_963921515.1). NCBI lineage: Eukaryota > Metazoa > Chordata > Amphibia > Caudata > Salamandridae > Calotriton > Calotriton arnoldi. The sequence goes on from CAWUFW010001538.1 coordinate 1,892,749, forward strand.
GACCGGTTTCTGGCTAATCAGCCGTCATCAGCCAGGCTAGCTTGAATCCAGTGGCAGAGTGAGCAAGGGACCCACGTCTGGGCATACCCTGCCAACTTAGGGCAAACAAAGCTTTCAAAGGCAGGCCTGAGACATGTTTAAAGGGCTACCTAAGTGGGTGGCACAGTAAGTGCTGCAAGCCCACTAGTAGCATTTAATTTACAGACCCTGGGTACATATAGTACCACTGTACTAGGGGATTACAAGTAAATTAAATGTGGCAATTGGGCATAAGCCAATTTTACCATGTTTAGAGGAGAGAGAGCACAAGCACTTTAGCATGGGTTAGCAGTGGTAAAGTGCACAGAGTCCTATGGCCAACATAAACAAATTCAGCAAAATTAGGAGTAGTGAAGGCAAAGGTTTTGGGGATGGCACCACAGAAAGGGCCAAGTCCAACAATGGAACAATGAGTACTGCAGAACCACTAGTAGCAATCAATTCACAGGTCCTGGGTATATGGTATACCACTTTACAAGGGACTTATACGTAATTTAACTACACCAATAAGGTGTAAGCCAATTTTACCATGTTTTAGGGAGTGAGCACAAGCACTTTAACACTGGTTAGCAGTGGTAAAGTGCACAGAGTCCTACGGCCAACAAAAACAAATCCAACAAAAATATGAGGGGTAAAGGCAAGGGAAAAGACCACCTTAAGACTGACGGGTCTAACAGTGCTATATTATGATTGCAACATATGAACTGTGAGTAACAAAAGGATCTCTATGACAAAATCCACATAAAATACAGTTTTGTGATTTGCATGGTACACATTTCTTGCAGCAGACTTGTTAATCATCCACGCTACTGCAGATTAATCAAAACTGCCACTAGACAAAACTCTGATCCCTCCCCACCTGGAACATTAAACATCAGAGTTATCTAGACATTTTTATTGTTGCCTGAAAACTGCTGGATATAAAAGGAAATCTGAAGTGGATGCTTTTAAAACAAAAACAATTTGCAAAGCACAGTGAAAAATCAGCCCCCAGTAACAAAACCGGCCCCAGGAACAAAACTGGCCCCCACCCTTCAAGCTTCCAAGGGAAATGCCTGATGCCCGATATGCCAAGTCCGGCCTAGTGGGAAACTCTGGCAGTCGTAGGTTACCAGGAGTACTGGTACTAACATTTTAATTCTGAAATATGCACCCAAGTGAGATATTAAAACCTATGAGTGCAGATTTCTAAAAGTCTACATGATTTGAGCCCTAAGTATTCAAATATGCTATGAACCTATTTTTGCAGTTTATATTGCTAAGGAAAAAGATTAAAAACATGTCAGTTTGACACTTACTACATAGTACAGTGCATCTGGAATTGCACTATACACAACTATTTTGCATTTACAGGGAATTATTTAAATAAGTGTCACACTGTGGAAAACATGCTTAAAGAGATCATGTATAATGTATGCCATTTTTCAGACATGAGTCTAACTTGTGCTTTGAAACAGCATGTGAATATTTCTTTCTTTTTAAGACATTCATCATGAAGTTTGTTGCATCCCATGGAGAAATATTTCATTAAATAGATGAGTATTAATGTATCTAAAGAAATGTATTCTTTTGAAGGTTCCTTCTCCATTCCATGGCATATATACCCTGCACTTACAGGAAGGTGGCTGAATAGAAGGTTTGCCTGTAAACTGTGGTTAGCTGTGGATTCTACTGTTTGTTTATCTTCAGTGTATAGTATTCTGCTTATCACCTATGATCGATTCCTCTCTGTTACAAAAGCTGTAAGTATTATCTATCTATCTATCTATCTATCTATCTGTCTGTCTGTCTTTCTGTCTGTCTATCTGTCTATCTGTCTATCTATCTATCTATCTATCTATCTATCTCAAATTGTGGTTTTAGGAAAGTGGTCCCTGCTTCCTAATACAAAAAAGTGGCCATGTAATTTGTGATTTTCAGTAAAATTTGTATTTTTTGAAATGGCAAATTTTTACCTTCATTTTCCACACTTTACCTCTCATGAGTCATCATCCGTATCCTTACTCAACAATGGTAATAAATAGCAGTTTACACTGTAAAATATATATTTTACTCTGTATATATGATTATAACCCATGGACTATAATCACACTGAATGCTTATATCATGTGACAATAAGGAAGGCTGGATGCCGAAACATGTTATCAAGCTGTGAATTACTGATGGTGATAAAATCAACTTTCTCACAGGCACGCCAAAAATACGTGGAACAATATGTGCATAATATTTAACATAGGATTATGTAAATAGATAAATATATATACATGGCTGTAGGCAACACTTTCTGTGGTAGGTAAAAATGTGTGTGTGGGTGTGTGGCCGTGTGTATGTGTATATATACATACAAACATATATATATTCACTGAAAAAAACAAAGGTTACAGGGACATTATAGTTAGGCTGATATTTCACTCGCACAAAACCAGAGAAATTCAGCAGTTATAGCTAGCTGAGCCAACTATAACTCGTACCCCCGCAATGCACTGCTTATGACCTCACATATTACATCACTCATGACATGGTCAGTGACATCACTGATGACATCACTGTTGACATCATTCATTTGTCAAAATAACTAAATCAAAAATGCATTTTCCTTCTTCACAGCATTACCAGAGGTCGCAATGACATCAGTAGTCACGAATACAAATAACAAAGTGAAAAACAGATATATGGACATATTTTACAGAAAGGTTGAGTCTATCTGTTAAGTAACATATTGGTTTAACTTTATTTTAACAACACATTTATAAAAAAAGAACAGTTTAAAAAAATAACAACATCTGTACTCACAAATAGAACATAACCACCAAATACCCATAAAACTACCCATTGTCACCCAAACTCATGGGGAATTAAAAACTGTTGCCAAACTAGTGCAATGCACAATCTCAAAACATCACATGACGGTGAAAGTAAGGAATATCATTGGATAATATACGGTTCAGTAAAATGAATTGGAAATATAAACCCAATCCTCCTTCTTGAATCCTCTTTTCCAGACGTTTATTGGGAGCAGGTGTTAGATTTTGGCTGGAGACTTTTTTTGGACTTATGTGAGATGACGTTATATCATCTTGAAACTTATCATAGAAAACGTCTTCAACTGCCGATCAAGCAGAGGGAAGCTGGAGGACCATCTACATCAGTGGCAGCAGCAACAATTCACGGCCAGAAAGTCTCTTCAGAGGTACAGACTACTACAAATGATATGGCTCCAGAGTTTTCAAGAATGACATCGTACTGCATGGACTGTAGTGTTGTTGAAACAGCTGGTGAGCAGCGTGTTACAGCTATTCACAATGCTGCCAGAAATCATACATGGTATTTTTTCCCCCTTTTATATTTTTTCACATTTCATCAGAGGAGTTCATAGTGAGCAGCAAGAAGGCAACACAACGCTGAAGGACCCTCGACTTCAATAGCAGCATAACAACACCGAAGCAGAGAGTCCATTCAAAAGTCCAATGTCAACTTCAAGATTTGTCTCCACAGTTTTCCCTGATGGCATCATACTGCATGGATTGTGAAGTTGTAGTGAGTGCTGGAGAGCAGTTCATAATGGCCCTTCGCAACGCTGGAAAGAATAATAAATATAGATTTTTTTTATTATCTTAAAAAATGGGTATCAAATATCTATGTGTTCTTCATTTTATTATCTTGTAATTTATTGCAACACTACTTACATATAACTTGCCATATAGACAAGTTAAACCATCCGTCTACAAATTAATACACAGGTATCTTTTGGCAGTTATCATAATTTACTTTTTCACTTTTTAAATATAAGTCAACAGTCTGTGTTTAAATCTTCTAGTAAGTGCATCAACAACATACATACACATACTCTGGTTTTTTACAGGACACTGTGTTAAATTTTGTAATCTCTTTTTTAAAACTATCAGCTGTAATATATGTGTCTTGTTCTGCAACTCCTCCTCTTAACAACTCTTCATTTTCACTAGAATCCTGCTCATGACCAAAGAAACGAAACTGCACATCACCACAAACATTTTCGACGTCTGCCACACAACCATGCAAAAGTGCTCTACTTATTTCTCCTAAACATAATGCAGGAGTTTTCACATAATACAGCCTTCTACCTAAAGTTCGCATTGTGGAATGGCATAACTTATTTTGTGTTTTAAAACTTCGCCTTGAAAAGATCCGTAGGAATTTTCTTAATATATCAATGGATGGCTGTCTGATTCTAGAAACACTACTACAATTCCATTTGTATAAAGTACCCTGACTACGCCTTCCTTGTACCTCTTCTGCGATAACTTCTTCTACATTTCTAGGTACCATCAACTCTTTTGCTATAGAACTACCATTCTTCATTTCAGCACATCGTCCTCTTTAATCAATAGTATGAACTAATTTGTTATCTTGGAGATAGCTTTCTACATTAAAGAAAGCCTCTGTAAAAGTAGTATATATCCATTGTCCACTAAAAACTGTACAACAGTTACTTCTATTCACTAATCTTTTCTTCTGGTTTTGTCTCCTCATGCAAAACACTATTTTGTCAAGAGTCTTCATTCTATTTAGAATCAAAATGAAAAGCTTCTTCTTCAAACAAAGGCCTCATCAACTACTCTCTCAACTCGTTCTTTCTGTGGCACTGCATCTTTCCTTCTTCTACACTTTTTTAAGTTTAACACTAAATTTACAAGGCTGTATCTATGCAATCATTATAACATTTGCGCAGAACCTATGCAGCCATATAAATACCCACTTACAACCCATGCAGTCATTGAAATACTGAGGCACACGCGTGCACTAATGAAATACTCAGCCTCTACTCTTGCACTCATTGTAGTAAATCTATCACCCATATTGTCTAAAGACTACATTCCTCAGTAAAACTTGTAAATACATGGATTTGTAGTTGAATACATCAATACTCCCTGGATGATTGAATGAGTGCATAGGTAGCACCTAGGTGATTCCCTGAGGATACAAGTAGTGCCTAGATGATTCCCTGACTATGTCATAACTTCATGGGTCATTCCGTATCTGCATACTTACTGCCTGCATGTTTGCATGAGTATACCACTAGTATCTGGGTGTTTGGATGAGTGCATGCGTAGAGCCTGAATGAGTCAACAAGTGCATGACTTATGCTTCAATAATTCAATACATACATAGATACTGGTAGGATGATTAAATGAGTGCAGCTCTAGTACCTGGATGATTGCAAGAGTGCATACATAGTATATAGGTGATTTATGCAGTACATGGATAGTGCATACATGATTCTTTAAGCACATTCATAGTGCTTAGCCTATTGGATGAGTGGATGAATAGTGTTTCAGCGATTGGATACCACCCATGTCTTTTTGGTTGACTGAACAGGTAGTGCCTGGATGCTTACATAACTACATGGGTAGTACCGGGAGAATTGAATAAGTGCATCAGTAGTGCCTGCCTAATTAGATGAGTGCATGACTAGTGTCTGAGTGACCGCTTGATTCCATTGTTAAAGCTTGAGAGATTGGATGAAAGTAAGTATACTGATGGGGTGATTGTATTAGTGCAAGACTATTGGCTCAGTAATTAAATGACTGCATTGGTACTGGATGGGTGATAGGTTTACTACAATGGTACTCTCTACGTAATTACATGAGTAAAGCCTGCGTATTTCATCAGTGCATATGTGTGCCTCAGTATTTCAATGACTGCATGAGTTATATAATTGGGTGTTTAGATGGCTGCATAGGTTCTGTTCAAATGTTATAATGATTGCATAGTTACAGCCTTGTTAATTGCATAAGTCAATAGATAGTACCTATGTGATTATATGAATGTATATGTAGTGCATGCATACTTCAATGACTACATAATTTCTGCCTGCCTGATTGCAAGAGTACATGTATAGTTTCTTGATAATTAAATAACGGCATGCATAGTGAATCACTGATTTGATGACTGCATGAGTAGTGGCTGGGTTTCATCAGCCTTACTGAACATAGATCACCATGTAAACATATGTGCGATTTATTAATAGATGTACACCTTCAAGCCATCGTTCCCAAACTATATACCTCTCTGCAATTTTAAGCAAACTCAAAAGTCTCACCATATATATAGCTGTGTGCAAGCACACTAACCATATCTCACCATCTATGCATATGAAAAGTGATTATATAAGTTAAAACCCACATTGACAAACACTTTCCAATACATACCTAACAAGTATTACATCTTTCTAATTCATATACAGGCGGACAGCATGTTTTCATCTTTTAATTCTCACTACACTATTCCTGTTTAATAATGTTACTAAAAGTACTACATCTCCCAGAATGCAAATGACAGATGTATCTATTCTGCACATGATGTTTAGACATTTAAAACATTCTCAGTTTCTCCTTACAACTTTCCAGAAAACGATACTGTTATTTTTCAATAAAATACACAATGTAATAAACAGGCACTAATTCAATTTCCTCTTATTCCCAAAACATTCATCACTAACCTCTTAAACACATACCCTCTAATAAATACAAATTATCTGATATATTTTTTCTCATCACTGTGATACTCCTTTTAATCAAACTCCCATATACATCTTCATTTCTAATGTACATTTTTTAAATAATTACAAAGCTATATATACCATTAAATTCAGTTCATAGATTATATTTTTGTTTTAGCTCTTTCTGCATAGTTTTGACACTGTTAAGATTTGTAAAAACTAAGCAGAAGAATGGTACACCACTCTCATACAAAGCAACTCTAAAATGGCAAGCTCTTCAACTTTCCACTCTATCATCATGAAAAAAGCAGCAAATGAATTCAAGTCTTTCATTTAGGACTACTGCATATCCACTTGTGAAAGGTTAGCATCTGTTAACCCTTTCCCTCTCTTTCAAAACGAGGCTCCAGTCAGCACGTTTTCACGTTGTATTTGCCATGATCGTGAAGAAATCACGAAAAAAAACAGAGTTCAAACCTATATCTGGATTCAGTTTTCTGAAATTTAAATACTAGACAACAGTTTATTACATAGTCCTGAGTTGGAAATTAAAACTTGCCATTATTTACATTGTGTCATCACGCCTCAACTTTAAAAAAAAAATGTCTCTTTAACACCCTTCCCCTCCAATACAGTCTTAGCTCAGTGTACCTAGCAACCCAATGCAACGAGTAGGTCAGAAGTTCACAGCACATTGTAGAAGGAACATGCTGCTTTCAAATAAGATACAGCAGGTGTGCTTTATTCCACAGATTCAAAAACATATCCATGTCTGTATTTCATTTATTTTCTTAAACAACAGCCAATAATAAGACTTTTATTCAATTTCATGCTGACAGCATCCAATGGACTATATATATTATCTACTGGCGGTCGCCAGTAGATAGTTATAGTTAGGACCTAGTTTCCATAGGAAAAGTGTTCTTTGTTTTCCCAATAACTTTGGCGCCGGGTGACGAATCTTCGCGAAATTTTCAAAACTTATGGCCCGCTCCGATCAGCTCCTATCCTGAAAGTTTTGGGGTGATTTGCCAAGCGGGGGCCGAGATAAAAGGGGGGTCCCAAAACGTGTTTTCCCCATGTTATTTTCCATAGGAAACTTTAGACACAGCTACAGCCCGAACTGCTGAACGGAATTACACCAACTTTGGCAAAAAGGTAGCCCTTGGTTCAGAAAGAGACCTTTTTGTTAAATGGTGTAAATCCATTCAGTAGTTCCTGAAATATTCAAAAAAATAAAAAGTTTCGATATCTGGGCGGAGCCTAACCCTCCGAGCACGAGCTTGGCTCTAATTGGCTGCCAACACTTCAAACCAGGAAGTGTTGGCAGCCATCTTGTACCTCAGACGGAGGGACAAGTAAGAGTGGTGGGCAGTGAATACAAGCATTGGCATCTCGCCAGGAAAATGTGAAAACTTTTGTGAAGTACTTGCGTAGGTACTTGACTTTGGGTGTCTATTGTCTCTGCTTTCCAGCAGCGCTGATAGTGCGCCCCCACCCTTTAACTTGAAGCCTCTCGGCAGCGTGGGGCTGACGGTGATAGAGTGCCGCAGTCAGCTCGCTCTCTCATGTTGCCCCGGCAGCTTTTTCATAATATTATTGTAAGCGGCCATGAGAAGGGCCCAGACGTGAGCTAATTGGTAAGACACATAACCCCAGGGCGGGCGGGAGGCGGTGGTGGGAGCCGGGGATGGGGTTGCCGTGGAGACGCTGTCAGTCACGGGAACCCGATCCCAGAGTGGGCGGGACCCCTCCTCCCAGGGTTGACAGCTCCCTGGACTCGCAGCGAAGCATATGCCAGCCAACCACTAAGTGATTTTTTCATCAAAACACTAGTGTCTACCCCGATTATCAACATTTTTACCAACACGCTGAGAACGTGGAGCGCCTTGAGGCCATCCTACTGCGCTAAAATGATATCAACCTGGAACCCTAGTGCGGAGAAACCCAGCGGGATGATAGCCGCAACGGACCTGAGACTGTACAAAGAGTTCAGGTGTTTAGCAAACAGCGCGCTACACAACATCCGGTAATATAGCACACACACATTCGGATGAAGATATGGTTCCTTGTGCTGTGACATGCTATGTAGGGTACGAGAGTGCTGCACAGGTGACCCCTGCCGCATATTGACTCACAGGGAAGAGGTTTGGACTGACGAGCGCAGACCTTGGGCTCTTAGACCACATGAGAGTGGCAGAGCCACGAGAAAGAAAACCCGGGCGGCCCGCCTCCGAGCCACCCATGCACCCCGATGTGCCCACTAATATTCTGGGCGGGCTTTCCCCGTGGAGCGGAGGCTTCTGTTGAAACATGGGCGCGTGTGGCAGCTCTCGTGTCATCACGACAGCTAGCAATGACGTCACGACAGCCTTCGATGGCATCGTTACATCAACCCTTCATTCAGATCGCAAGCGTGTTTAATGGCACTGTAAATGTAAGGCACCATTTCATAACAGCGACTGATATAACTACTTCACAGTATCGCAACATTTATCAGAGCATTATGAAATTAACCCATATCACAACCGATAGTGATGCCATAAATAATTCATTATATCAAACAGTTATCGACGAAATCATCAGAACAGAAATAATTATGTCACGCAATGGTATCTGTTATATCACAATAGTGCATTATTATATTGCAATAGTCATCAGTGGCATCATAGCTGTGATACTTCTATCTTACGGTTATCAATGACACCCTAACAGAAATTATTCATAGATCAGCAGCTATCGATGGCATCATAACGATCAGTGTCTATAATGTCTAAATATGTGTCTTTGCAGTTAGGAACGAACGGAGTGCATGTGAGCGAGCGGCGTGTGTTTATATGAGTTTGGAATATATATTACGTTTACGTGTCTGTGTGCGCGTGCAATGTGTGCCTCTATGGGGTTGGGAATGGTTGTGTGTGCCTCTAAGGGGTTGGGAATGGTCTGTGTGTGTGCTCGTGCAGTGCGTGGCTATATAGGGTTGGGAATGATCTGTGTGAGTGTGCGTGCAGTGTGTGCCTTTATGGGGTTGGGAATGGTCTGTGAGTGTGCTCGTGCAGTGTGTGCCTCTATGGGGTTGGGAATGGTCTGTGTGTGTGTGTGCAGTGTGTGCCTTTATGGGGTTGGGAATGGTCTGTGAGTGTGCTCGTGCATTGTGTGCCTCTATGGGGTTGGGAATGGTCTGTGTGCAGTTCGTGGCTTTGGGGAGAATGGTCTGTGTGTGTGCATCAGGTTAGCACCTATGGGGCTGGGAATGGTTTGTGTGTGTGCTCGTGCAGTCAGAGCCTATGTGAGGTTGGAAATTACCTGTGCGTGCGTGCATGTATGCCTACATGGGGTTGGGAATTATCTGTGTGTGTACGTGCAGTGATCTGTATGTGCACATGCCGTCTGTGCCTACACGGGGTAGGAAATGGCATGTATTTGCATGTGCAGTGTGTGCATACACGGGGTTGGGAATTTTTAGGTTGTACATGGGGCAAGGGTGTCTGCAGACGGCTGAATTTAGGGGTCCGGGGAGGTGCCTGGAGACAATGTGTGTATCTTTGTGGTACTTTGCACAGGCAATTTTGTCTGTGTAGACTGTGGACGTGAATCTCTCGCTATGTGCTTGTGTTTGGGGCCACTCTACGGGTCTTGTGTGCGCGAGAGGCGGAGGGGCCGGCGCGCATCCGCGCGCTGCACAGTGCATGTACATTCTAGGGAGGACGGGTAACATAACATTTTGTGTCAGGGTGAACGGAATACTCACAATTGGGGGCTCTCGAGCTAGAATGAGGGCCCCTACCCCACCCCCGGCAGAGGAAGTGCTTGTTGAGGTGCGGGGGTGCATACATCACAGCCCCTTCTCTTTCTTTTTCTCTTTCGCATTCTCTCTTTCTCTTTGTTTCCCTTGCGCTCTTTCTTTCTCCATGTCGCTCTTTCGCCCCCTCTCTCTTTCTCTCTCTCTCTTTCTCTCTCTCCTAGTCTTTCTCTTTGTTTTCCTCTCTCTCCGTGTCGCTCTTTCTCCCCCTCTTTCTCATTGTTTCTCTATCTCTCTTTCTCTCTCAGTATCGTTCTCTTTGTTTTACTCTCTCTATATGTCACTCTTTCTCTCCCCTCTCTCTCAGTGTTTCGCACTCTCTCTCTTTCTCTCAGTCTCTTTCTCTTTCTTTCCCTCTCTCTCTCTTTGTCACTCGTCCTCCCTCTCAGTATTTCGCCCTCTCTCTCTATCTGTCTCTCACATCTACCTTTCGCTCTTTCTATCTGTATCTCTCTTCCCACTCCTCTCTCTCTCTCTTTTCTCTCTCTCTCTCTCTCTCTCTCTCATATCATCACCTCTCGATCTCTCCTCACCTTCTTGCGCAGCCTCACCCTTCCCATACCTTCCCTTATCTTCACTCCCCCCGCCCTCCTTCTTTACCTTCTATTCCACTCTCACTCTCCTCCCCACGGTCTACCGTCCACCCAGTTCTCCTTACTTTTTCCGTACTACACCCCCACTCCCCCCGCCTGCCCTTACCCCGCGGCTGGAAGAATGCGAGGAGCCGGTGCAACATGAACCACCTGCAGCCCGCCCTCTCTCTGCATCTCCTCAGCGGTTCCCTCCATCCCTCCCTCCCCACCTCCTCCACTCCACTCTTCGCAACATCTCACACTCTCGCCTAGCTCTCCTATTGCTGGGTGCACTCTCTTTTCTGGGCTGTCCGCCGCCCCCCCTTTCAGGTCACCCCCATACCTCGCTCCATCTCTCTTTGATCAGCTTTCTGCCCCATCTCTCTTTCATAAATGACTCTCGTCTCCACTCCTCCCTCGCTTCTTCGCCTGTCTTCCTTTCCTCTGACATTTTCTTCTCACTCGGTTCCCTCTCCCTCTCCCACTTCTCATCTCTTATCTTGCTTTCTTTCTCTTCCTATTCTTCTCCTTCTTACTCTTTTTCACTCTTCCTCCTTGTTTTCAAACTTGTCTACCCCATCTCTAGCGCCAGTGTCCCTTGACTTCCACAGTGGCCCCTCCTCCTCTGGATCTTCGCTCCGCCCCCCCCTCTACCCCGCACCCCGCCTGGGTGCTGGACTGCCGGAGTCCGCTCCCATCACCCGCCTGTTGGTCCCAAATCTTCAGCAGTCTTCCCTTTCCTCCTCTGCTCGTGTCTCCCCCCAGTACCCGCCCAGCTGTCACCGGTGGTGTCTTCTCTCTCCCACCACCACCAGCCCCTCAACCCTTTCTTTATACGGCCGGAAAAGTCTGAGCAACAACGAGATGTATAAAAATATGAATGACAAAACCATGAAAACACCATTAATAATAACTTTTCACAAGAATATTAATAACAATTACAATAACATTAACAGCAACATTTATTATTATTATTATTATTAACAAAGATAGCAGCAACTGATACCTTCCCGTGTCCCTCTCCGCTGAAGAACTGTAAACCCCCCCCACCAGTAAAGGCTGGGGTGGGGGGGTGCTTTCTGAGTATCTAGCAGCACACGTACATTAATAGAAACTGTTACCATCAGAGGAAGAATAGAATGGCTGTCATTAGGATTGACGTGTCTTGTTTATAAACTTCTAATGTACACACATATATATATATTCACTTAAAAACCATAGGTTTCAGGCACGTTATAGTTAGAAATTAGCATTTAAAAAACCTTTGAAATTCACTGAAAAAAGCATAGGTTTCAGGCACGTTATAGTTAGAAATTAGCATTTAAAAAACCTTAGAAATTCACTGAAAAAACCATAGGTTTTAGGGAAAGTTATAGTTAGTTGGACATTTCACTCATACAAAACCAGAGAAATTCCCCCGTTATAGTTAGTTCAGCTAACTATAACTCGCGCCCCCGCAATGCACTGCTGATGACGTCACATATTACATCACTCTTGACATGGTCAGTGACATCACTGATAACATCACTGATGACATCTCAAATGACATCACTGATGACATCACTGATGACATCATCCATGTGATAATTTGATGCATCTTCTCACACCCTAATATAACCTTTGATACACCCACTCTAAATTACATACTGCCGTTCTCAAAACCATAGAAACTGCAACACCAATAACTACATACCCACTCACTGATTCTTAGGTTTACACACACATCTACTCACTCATCCGTACAGTCACTCATACTTATGGTCACTCAGTACAGGACTATCATATGCACTCATACACCTATATAGACACTCCCACATCGCCACACATCCATAGAGGTACTCACACACCTAGTCAGTCATGCAAATAATTAATCACACTGCCATTTACTCACCTATACAGTTATATGCACACCAGCTCACTTACTCATACAAATACTAGCACATTCTTACGCTCTTATACAATCACTGATACAAGCACACACTCATCCATACAGCCACTCTCACAATTACACACTCTCACTTATAGCCATTTATATACTCCAACACACATATATACTGCCTTTCACATATGTAGTTACTCACACACGTACCACTGAGATATACATTCACTCACTAACACACCCATACAGACACTCACCCACCCATACAGTCCATCACAGATGCACTCTTGAAACCATGCACCCAGTGAATCACCCACTCACACATCTATGCACAGAGTCACACACACCCCACCCACACAAACACTCAGGCACCCATATAGATACTCAGACAACCAATCAATAACCCATATAGGCACTCATGTAGCTATTCACAAACCCATGCAGCCGCTTACACACCAACAGACAGATGGATACAGACATTCACACAGTTTAGTCACTAACCCATGCATTCAGTAAGATACGTTTAATCACTCACTAATGGAGTCAGTCACGCACCTACTAAATCATCCATTCTCACACTTATACACCCATTCATTCTTCAATACGCCTTTCCCTATATATATTAAACATATTTAAACTTTACAGAAACACACAGTCACTGGATGATGTCATCAGTGATGTCATTTGAGATGTCATCAGTGATGTCACTGACCATGTCAAAAGTGATGTAATATGTGACGTCATCAGCAGTGCATTGCTAAGGCGCGAGTTATAGTTAGCTGAACTAACTATAACGGGGGAATTTCGCTGGTTTTGTACGAGTGAAATGTCCAACTAACTATAACTTTCCCTAAAACCTATGGTTTTTTCAGTGAAGATATATATATATTTTTTTTTCTCCAAATGCTCTGTTTTCAGCGGCGCACTCCACAGCAGGTAAAACAACATGGAATTGCCATTAGAAGGTCGCTCTTCCTCCGTAATTGCTGCCTTTCGCCGACGCGTTTCAAAGCTGTTCGCTTTTTCTTCTGGGCGTGATGGCTGGAAGCGGAATTGCTTTCACACGTGTATTCAATCCCTTTTATGCTTGGTAGCACACAGTGCATGTTGGGATTTGTATGCTTAGTAGCTAAAAATACGGGGAAATGCAAATGGTGTTATTACCCACAGTGGGTCCCGCAATCCATTGCCTTTATTATAAGGGTTTACAGTAACTCCTTGGACAGTCACTGTGTCTGTAAGGCTCTCCAGTGAGCCCCGGTAAGAAATGCTTCCTACTGTCAATTGGGCTTGCTGCTGTGCCACGAACATCGGAAGGTTCCTGTTCGCTCGGCCCTCTCTCCCATGACTCCTTTCTCATTGTCCAGGTGGTGCGCTCACTACGACTGAGACCGCCGTTTTATTATTTTCTCCAAATGCTCTGTTTTCAGCGGCGCACTCCACAGCAGGTAAAACAACATGGAATTGCCATTAGAAGGTCGCTCTTCCTCCGTAATTGCTGCCTTTCGCCGACGCGTTTCAAAGCTGTTCGCTTTTTCTTCTGGGCGTGATGGCTGGAAGCGGAATTGCTTTCCCACGTGTATTCAATCCCTTTTATGCTTGGTAGCACACAGTGCATGTTGGGATTTGTATGCTTAATAGCTAAAAATACGGGGAAATGCAAATGGTGTTATTACCCACAGTGGGTCCCGCAATCCATTGCCTTTATTATAAGGGTTTACAGTAACTCCTTGGACAGTCACTGTGTCTGGAAGGCTCTCAAGTGAGCCCCGGAAAGAAATGCTTCCTACTGTCAATTGGGCTTGCTGCTGTGCCACGAACATCGGAAGGTTCCTGTTCGCTCGGCCCTCTCTCCCATGACTCCTTTCTCATTGTCCAGGTGGTGCGCTCACTACGACTGAGACCGCCGCTTTATTATTTTCTCCAAATGCTCTGTTTTCAGCGGCGCACTCCACAGCAGGTAAAACAACATGGAATTGCCATTAGAAGGTCGCTCTTCCTCCGTAATTGCTGCCTTTCGCCGACGCGTTTCAAAGCTGTTCGCTTTTCTTCTGGGCGTGATGGCTGGAAGCGGAATTGCTTTCCCACGTGTATTCAATCCCTTTATGCTTGGTAGCACACAGTGCATGTTGGGATTTGTATGCTTAGTAGCTAAAAATACGGGGAAATGCAAATGGTGTTATTACCCACAGTGGGTCCCGCAATCCATTGCCTTTATTATAAGGGTTTACAGTAACTCCTTGGACAGTCACTGTGTCTGTAAGGCTCTCCAGTGAGCCCCGGAAAGAAATGCTTCCTACTGTCAATTGGGCTTGCTGCTGTGCCACGAACATCGGAAGGTTCCTGTTCGCTCGGCCCTCTCTCCCATGACTCCTTTCTCATTGTCCAGGTGGTGCGCTCACTACGACTGAGACCGCCGTTTTATTATTTTCTCCAAATGCTCTGTTTTCAGCGGCGCACTCCACAGCAGGTAAAACAACATGGAATTGCCATTGGAAGGTCGCTCTTCCTCCGTAATTGCTGCCTTTCGCCGATGCGTTTCAAAGCTGTTCGCTTTTCTTCTGGGCGTGATGGCTGGAAGCGGAATTGCTTCCCACGTGTATTCAATCCCTTTTATGCTTGGTAGCACACAGTGCATGTTGGGATTTGTATGCTTAGTAGCTAAAAATACGGGAAATGCAAATGGTGTTATTACCCACAGTGGGTCCCGCAATCCATTGCCTTTATTATAAGGGTTTACAGTAACTCCTTGGACAGTCATTGTGTCTGTAAGGCTCTCCAGTGAGCCCCGGAAAGAAATGCTTACTACTGTCAATTGGGCTTGCTGCTGTGCCACGAACATCGGAAGGTTCCTGTTCGCTCGGCCCTCTCTCCCATGACTCCATTCTCATTGTCCAGGTGGTGCGCTCACTACGACTGAGACCGCCGTTTTATTATTTTCTCCAAATGCTCTGTTTTCAGCGGCGCACTCCACAGCAGGTACAGGAAACCTTCCGATGTTCGTGGCACAGCAGGAACCCCAATTGACAGTAGGAAGCACTTCATTGCGGGGCTCACTGGAGAGCCTTATTGATACAGTGACTGGCCAAGGAGTTACTGTAAATCCTTATAATAAAGGCAATGGATTGCGGGACCCACTGTGGGTAAAAACATTATTTGCATTTCCCCGTATTCTTACAATAAGCTACTAAGCATACAAATCCCAACATGCACTGAGTGCTACTAACCATAAAAGGGATTGAATACACGTGGGGAAAGCAATTCCGCTTCCAGCCATCACGCCCAGAAGAAAAGCGAACAGCTTTGAAACGCGTCGGCGAAAGGCAGCAATCACGGAGGAAGAGCGACCTTCTAATGGCATTTCAATGTTTGTTTTACCTGCTGTGGAGTGCGCCGCTGAAAACAGAGCATTTGGAGAAAATAATAAAACGGCGGTCTCAGTCGTAGTGAGCGCACCACCTGGACAATGAGAATGGAGTCATGGGAGAGAGGGCCGAGCGAACAGGAAACCTTCCGATGTTCGTGGCACAGCAGGAACCCCAATTGACAGTAGGAAGCACTTCATTCCGGGGCTCACTGGAGAGCCTTATTGATACAGTGACTGGCCAAGGAGTTACTGTAATTCCTTATATTAAAGGCAATGGATTGCGGGACCCACTGTGGGTAAAAACACTATTTGCATGTCCCCGTATTCTTACAATAAGCTACTAAGCATACAAATCCCAACATGCACTGAGTGCTACTAAGCATAAAAGGGATTGAATACACGTGGGAAAGCAATTCCGCTTCCAGCCATCACGCCCAGAAGAAAAGCGAACAGCTTTGAAACGCGTCGGCGAAAGGCAGCAATCACGGAGGAAGAGCGACCTTCTAATGGCATTTCAATGTTTGTTTTACCTGCTGTGGAGTGCGCCGCTGAAAACAGAGCATTTGGAGAAAATAATAAAACGGCGGTCTCAGTCGTAGTGAGCACACCACCTGGACAATGAAAATGGAGTCATGGGAGAGAGGGCCGAGCGAACAGGAAACCTTCCGATGTTCGTGGCACAGCAGGAACCCCAATTGACAGTAGGAAGCACTTCATTCCGGGGCTCACTGGAGAGCCTTAATGATACAGTGACTGGCCAAGGAGTTACTGTAAATCCTTATAATAAAGGCAATGGATTGCGGGACCCACTGTGGGTAAAAACACTATTTGCATTTCCCCGTATTCTTACAATAAGCTACTAAGCATACAAATCCCAACATGCACTGAGTGCTACTAAGCATAAAAGGGATTGAATACACGTGGGGAAAGCAATTCCGCTTCCAGCCATCACGCCCAGAAGAAAAAGCGAACAGCTTTGAAACGCGTCGGCGAAAAGCAGCAATCACGGAGGAAGAGCGACCTTCTAATGGCATTTCAATGTTTGTTTTACCTGCTGTGGAGTGCGCCGCTGAAAACAGAGCATTTGGAGAAAATAATAAAACGGCGGTCTCAGTCGTAGTGAGCGCACCACCTGGACAATGAGAATGGAGTCATGGGAGAGAGGGCCGAGCGAACAGGAAACCTTCCGATGTTCGTGGCACAGCAGGAACCCCAATTGACAGTAGGAAGCACTTCATTCCGGGGCTCACTGGAGAGCCTTATTGATACAGTGACTGGCCAAGGAGTTACTGTAAATCCTTATAACAAAGGCAATGGATTGCGGGACCCACTGTGGGTAAAAACACTATTTGCATTTCCCCGTATTCTTACAATAAGCTACTAAGCATACAAATCCCAACATGCACTGAGTGCTACTAAGCATAAAAGGGATTGAATACACGTGGGGAAAGCAATTCCGCTTCCAGCCATCACGCCCAGAAGAAAAAGCGAACAGCTTTGAAACGCGTCGGCGAAAGGCAGCAATCACGGAGGAAGAGCGACCTTCTAATGGCATTTCAATGTTTGTTTTACCTGCTGTGGAGTGCGCCGCTGAAAACAGAGCATTTGGAGAAAATATATATATATATATATTTTTTAAACACCTCAATTTTAACTGCTTTTTGTTTGGAAAACTACCTCATTCAGCTCCAGCCTTCTCCTGACTACTATTTCTCCTTCACTGCTTAGAGTATGGATTGTGGGCCACAGCTATATCTATTGGGCTAAAGAGACTGCAAAAAAGAGAGGTATTGACAGGGAGTTGGGTTTGTCAAATGTGGAGATTACTTGGTTTGGCCAGAGAGGGTTAAAGTTTCATCAGTTGCTGGCTTTGGTTAAAACCATTGTGGTTTGCCGAGCTCCTCACCTCATGATTGTGTACTGTGGTGGCAATGACCTAGGCACATTGACTGGGGTAGGGCTGGAAATCCTAAAGAAAGATACCTTTGCAGAACTGATGTCTCTTTTCTCTCACACTGTCTTGGTGTACTCTAATATATGCCAAAGACAGAAATGGAGGTGGTCAAATCAATTCTGTCCACAGATTGACAAAGCCAGGAAACATGTTAATAAAACTGTTTCTGCATTCCTCAGAGACCATTGCATTGGCTGTATCTATAACAACAATCTGCGTTTTGACATGCATGGAATTTATGGAAATGATGGAGTGCACTTTACAGACTAAGGCAACAAGGTGTTTCTAAGTAACCTGAAACTCTGCATCCGGTCTTATGTGTAGCTGTCATATACACACAATCAACAAAAAGGCTCTTGTCACAACCGCCCTAGTACCCCAAATATTGTTCATTTTCTTTATAAAGATCTTTTTCCAGTTTTTGGGAATTTTTGTTTGCTGCGAATACATTGTGAAATTGCAAAACAAAATCAGACATTGAACCGCTACCAGCACATCTAAAAATCTTAACTAAAAACATCCAATGTAAATATTGCACTACATATATTACTATATACATGCTTCTTTAAAACATGTTTAAACTCATGTTTTTGTACTAAGCTTCTTTAAAATCCATCTTTAAGACCTATTTTCCATTTTCATGGTTATTTGGGGAGTCACAATGACGCCGTCAACCGCGACGATCGCGCCTATTCCATAAAGTGTAAAACACATATATGCAAACATATTACAGTATTTTACACACTGGGGGTTTATTACTGTACACTTCAAACTAAGGCTTTTTTAGTGTATTTCTAGAACAACCATCTCTAAAACCTATTTTCTGTTTTCGTGGTGAGGCTGGAGATCGCGATGACGTCGGTAATTGTGATCCCCGCGGATACAGCGCGAAAGTGGAATGCAAAAGCAGGAATTCAATAGCCACCACCACATTCAAAAAGTATAACTGTATAATAAATTCTAACCATCACACTCTATAAATCACTATCTAAATAACTCTATAAAAACATTTATCAGAATCTCAATATAATACAATGTGTATTAATTATTCACTGATATATTTTTTATATTTCCACCAATATTCACAGTGTCGTTGTGAGGGTACATGGGGCCCCGCTGACGATTGCGTTGTCATCGCGAATATTGTGCACGATTAAAAAATCTATTTTGGACACATAACGTGTGTCACTAACACTTACATTTCTGAAACTTAGGGTCAGAGTACCTCATCCCTGACCCCTTATATTTGCTTTCACAGAAATTTTTTGCCCCAGGAACCATTCCCGATAGATAAAATGGCAGCCACAACTTTTTGTTCATGTTGCGACTACCCAATCACAGCATTCCTGTTGGCACACAGCGCATTTGCGACTAATCACGAAATCTTTGTGAAATATCTGCAACCAGAGATATCACTATAATTTTCAGCTTACATTTCTCAAAAAACTAGTGAACGGATTTGCACCAAATAATGAAAAGCAGAATCTGCGTAACAACATCTAACTTTCTGCCAAATTTGGTGTAATTCCATCCAGCGGTTTGGGCTGTAGGTTCAAGAACTCGTTCCTATGGGAATTACCATTACAAATGCACCCTTATTTTGTGCCCTTATTTCCCCACTACACAGATCACCCCCAAACTTTCCATGACACACAGAACCTACTTTGATAATTAAAAAAAGAAAATATGCAGATTGGTCAAACAACACCAAAGTTATAGGCAAGTCAAAAAATGCTTTTCCTATTGAAACTAGGTCTTATGCTATACTATAACTACCTACTGGTGTTTCTTTTCCATTTCTCTGAAAAAACCAAAGGCTACAGGGACATTATAGTTAGGCAGACATTTTACTCATACAAAACCAGAGGAATTCAGCAGTTATAGTTAGCTAAGCTAACTATAACCCACGTCCCAGCAATGCACTGCTTACGAATCACATTTGACATCACTCATGACATGGTCAGTGACATCACTGATGACATCTCAAATGACATCACTGATGACATCAACCACAGAATCTCTAATGCACCCATTCACAACCCCAATATAACCATTTATACACTCACTACAACTTCCATACTACCAAAGTCAAAACCATTGACACACCCATACCAGTACATATACACCCACCCAATGATTCATAGGTTACACACACATCCACTTACTCACCCATACAGCCACTCATATAGCTACTCACTCACTAATACAGCCACTGACACATCCACTCATACACCCATACAGCCACTCACATACTTTCAGTCACTAAAAGAGCTACTCACACACCTACTCACTGACCCATACAGTCAATCACAAAGCCACTTACTCACCCATACAGATACACAAACACCCACTCACTTACTCATACAGATACTAACACATACTTACTCACCTATACAGTCACTGACACAACCACACACTCACCCATACAGCTGCTATCACATTCCCTCACTCACACATACAGTCACTCATATACTTCAAAACACTTACCTATACTGCCTTTCACATATGCAGTTACTCACCCATATACTACTGACACATCCATTCACTCACCGACACAGCCATACACACAGTCTGTCACCTATGCAGCCCCTCACCTATGCAATCACTATTCTATACAGCCACTGACTCACCCAATCACTCAAACTTGCAGGCAGTCACACACCTTCTCACCCACCCACACAGACACTCAGACACCCATACAGGTACTCAGACAACCAATCAATCGCCCATACAGCCACTCACATACCCACTCATGAACCCATACAGCCACTTAGACACCAACTGACATACTGATACAGACATTCTCACAACCTAGTCATTCACCCATACATTCACTGAGACACCTAAACACTCACTTATACAGTCAGTCACACACTCACTGAATCACCTGGGTATATATATTTAACACTCATAAACATTTTAAAAACACTCACAGTCACTGGATGATGTCATCAGTTATGTCATTTGAAATGTCTATAATGTCCCTGAATTTCAAAGTTTTTTTAATTCTATTTCCTAACTATAATGTCCCTGTAACCTTTGTTTCTTTCAGTTAATTTTTCAGTTTTTTAAATGTGAATTTCTAACATTTTCTTTATTCCATTTCATAACTGTAACATCCTTGTATTATTTTTCTATAATTGGATATTGAGTCTATGATTAGATAATTGATTTAACTTTTTCCTTTGTGTTGATTTGTCAAAAAAACTGCATCTGAAATGCATTTTCCCTCTTCATGGAAGTGGTTGCGAATACCGGTTGTTTTATGGCAAAGTGTTAAACACATATATAGACATGTTTTATCGTAAGTTTGAGGCCAGGTATTTAGTAAGATACTGATGTAACTTTTTTCTTTGTATAGATTTGTCAAAAAAACTGCATCTGAAATACATTTTCCGTCTTCACGGTGACACTAGAAGTCTTGATGTCATCGGTGGTTGCGAATAGCGCTTGTTTTTGGCAAAGTGTTAAAAAGCAATATAGACCTGTTTTATTGTAAGTTTGAGTCTAGGTATTTAGTAACATATTGATCTAACTTTCCCCTTTGTATACATTTGTCAAAAAAAGTACATCTGAAATGCATTTTCTTTCATCGAGGTGCTACCGGTAGTTGCCATGACGTCGATGGTCGCAATTAGTGCGTGTTTTTGGCAAAGTATTAAACAGATATACAGACATTTTAGATTTAAAGTTTGACTCTAACTGTTTAGTAAGATAGTGATTTAACTTTCCCCTTTGTATACATTTGTCGAAAAAAGTATATCTAAAATATATTTTACTTCTTCGGAGGTCGCAAGTACAGCGTGTTTTTGGTGAAGTGTAAAACACATATATTGATATATTTACATAAGTTTGAGTGCACCTGTTTAGTAACATATTGGTTTAAGTTTATTTTCTCTATGCATTTGCCAAAAAGACCAGTTCCCAAAAATAACTTTCCATTTTCGCTGCACCGTCAGACATTGCGGCAATGCCAGTACTCACGAATAGCACATGTCTACCAGGTAAAGACATTTCATTGGTTTCATACTTTCCTTTATGAAAGGAAATACACACCCATTTTTCCCTTCTTTAATTTCCCAGGTACTGGTTAGTTTATTATAGGAGCTGTCCTAAATTGATTTTCTACATTGTACTCTCTGGCTTATTTGGCTATTTTTTTGCAAAAATGCAATGGCATCACAACAACCAGAGGAAGACCTACAAGTAGTTCAAGTTGTTCAGGAGCAGGAGGTTCCAGCTGCACAAGAAGAGTCTTGCGATGAAGAACCACCAATAATGAAACAAAGCATAGTTTGGGATTTTTTCACTATTCCATCTGGTGATTCGAACACTACAGGTAAATTGGTGAAGTGCAGCTTGTGTGACAAGACATTATCTCGAGGCACAGCAAAAAAATATTCATGTGGTACAACAAGTATGCTGTACCACTTAAAAACATACCACAGGAAGCAAGTCAAAATTGTACAAAGAGAGAGAGAGAAGGAGAGGGATCATCAGCCCAGTGCTCCAGCCTCTGCTCCTGGTGGCAAAGTTCCATCTGAAGTCCAGAGAAGATGCAGTGAAATGTCACCAGACCTAAAACGTTTTGCTACCTTCTGCATGGACTATAACACCATTGTAGCAGCCAGGGAGCAGTCTCTAGATGTCATTTTACAGAATGTGAAAAGACATAATTGTTATTTTTTTGTGCTTTTTCATTGCAGCACTTCAAGCACAATTTTTTGTCAGTGCTGACAGTTATGTTTTTTTTTTTCCAATCTTAAAATGTCACTGGCCCCATGATGGAAAGGGGTGTCACACTCTCCTCTGGTTTAAATATAGCCGGTGGCTGTTAATGTTGGCCTGTAAAAGGAAAGGACTGAGGGGCCCAACACAGTCAGGGAGTTGCAAAGAGGCCTAATCATAGGATCCAGATTATTTTAAACGTGACAACTTAAACCACTAAGTTATACATCCCCAAATCTAAACATTAGACCATGTTAATAAACAATCCCATAGTGCTTTCTTCTTACTGCTCTGTGTTCTACCCAAATCTGTCCTGGACATTGTAAATAAAGAGGATAGCCACTCCGAGTGTGAAGGAGATGCAACTTCTACCCATCTCTTACAGATTTCCCTCCTAACCAGCAATATTGCATAGAAAAGGAACCACCTAGCAGGGCCCATAATCTCTCTATATATACCAAAAATTATCAAAGCAAGATTGATTTGGACTGGAAATCCCAAAATGTCAGCAATGGTTGCACCTACTTTTCCCCAGAATTTTGTTATCACTGGGCATTCCTTAAACATATGTATGTCAGAGGCACTCTCTAAATCACATTTTTTACAACTGACTGGAGGCCCCTTCGAGATTTTGGACAGTCCTAACGGGGATAAATAAGCCCTATGGACCGTGAACAAGTGGTTCCTCCTCAACCAAGCTGGTATAACAACAGCAAACAAGGTGTTAAAAGAAGTTCGCCACAGATATTCCCACTGTTCGTCTGGCAAGGAGACCCACCACAATTCTTCAGCTAATTTAAAATCACCATCAATAGCCTCCTCTATGGAACAATATAGGAAACAAACCTCTTTCTTCCCTGCCGGTCTTGCCACTAGCTGCTCCTCAAGAATGTTTCCTATGCCTATAGGTTTTTTTAGGTTTTGGGACCAGCTCTGCAGTTGTAAATATTTAAACCTAGACATGCCCTCTTCTAGCCTATTGTGTAGTGACAGCCATGGTATAAGTGAGCCGTCAAACGCGAGGTCCCCCCACACCTTAAGTCCCGCTTCTCTAAGTGGTATTGCTAGCCTGTCTTTCAGGCAATCTAGTACACCTGGGGAGTCCCACAGGGGGGCCTGACTAGAAAAATAATTGAGACCAGTGCGCTGTTTAATACTAGCCCACGTTCGAGCCATCGCCAGCAGGACTTTCAACCTGATCTTTTTGAAGAACTTCTGTTCTCCAAATTTGAACAGAAATCCTTCCTGAGACAGACCCACACCCTTTAACATAGCAGAGAACATGGCCCCCACCCCTGTGTGGTCCGGGGTTTTCAACAGCATTCTCGAGTGTGACAACTGGAATGCTCATGCATAATACTGCAGGTCGGGAAGTGCAAGGCCCCCCTTCTCCCTCCTGCACCTTAGCTTCTTCCAGGCATTCCTCGTGGCCCTATAAGCCCAAACAAAAAAATTGATTGCTTGCTGGAGCTTAACTACAGCCGATTTTTCTAAATGTAAAGGAATAGTATTGAAAAAGAAGGTGATTTTTGGTAACACTACCATCTTAATCAAATTGATCCTTCTCAGGATGGTCAATGGGAGATGGGCCCATGATTTCATTAATTTCTGGCATTCCCTAGAAACATTTGCCAAGTTGGTCCCTGAGATCTTATCTATGTCCTGAACTATTCTGATCCCCAAGTACCTTATGTCACGCTTGGTCTGGTATTGACACACCGGCAGATTCCACATCATAACCTCGGTTTTCTCCGCATTGACCTCATAGCCGGATACCTGCCTGAAGTCCTGTGCTAACCTAATGACCTGAGGAAAAGACATCTCTAGATCATCCGAGAGAATCAGAACATCATCAGCATACAGGGCCGCCTTCCTCTCCCAAGCTCCATACTTAAATGGTAAGATACTAGGCTCCTCTCTTAAACGCTGAGCAAAGGGCTCGATATGTAGATCGAAAAGAAGCGGGAGAGGGGCAGCCTTGCCTCGTACCCCTGGTGATCTTAAAAGGATTAGTCAATTTACCATTTACCAGGAGTCTCGCCGATGGATCCCGATAAATAAGCTGAATAACTCGGCAGAACTTTTCACCCAAATTACATTTTTCCATAACTGCCGAGAGATATACCCAATTGACCCTATCAAAGGCCTTGGTAGCATCTAATGTCATTGCTGTGAGGGGAAGGGAAAAGGTGGTAGCCAAATCTATTGCGCCCACAAAATCATAAGTGAGGTCAGCTAGATTCCTGCCCTTAACAAAACCTTTTTGATCGGGATGAAGCATATCTCCCGCTATTGCACCCAGCCTATCTGCCAGGATCCTAGCAAAGATTTTGTAATCTGCATTCAGCAGCGAGATGGGTCTATAAGACCCACAACCCGCTGGGTTTTTACCTGCTTTCAAAATCAGTGTAATAGTGGCTTCTCCCCATGAATCTGGGAGCCTAGCGCCCGCAGATAATATCTAATTAAAAAGCAATGTCAGAGTAGAGATTATTGCCTCCCCCAAAGATCTATAAAGTTCTGCTGGGAGCCCATCGGGCCCTGTAGCTTTCCCTCCCTTACAGGCAAAAATGGCCTTCCTAACCTCTTCCTGGGATATATCCAGCTCTAGATCTTCTTGCTGAGACAAATTTAGGGGGGTAAGCTTACTCCCCCGTAAACACTCCATAGCCATAGTTTTATCCACCCCACTATCCTCTCGATACAACTCCTGAAAAAAAGCAAAAAAGCACCCCGAATCTCCTCGTCTGTAGATAGAGCTGTAGCCCTATCTTCACTATCAATTTGTTTTTATCAGATTACGTGTCCTATCAGACTTAACCTTCCACGCCAGAAGCTTACCGGCCCCCTCTCCGTACTCAAAGTGGGCAAGCTTACTCACCTCCCACCTACTTGTGACCCTTGCCTGTATAATAGTATCCAACTGGTCCTTTAATTTACTGAGTTTAGCAAGATTTTCCTGATGCTTCTCGGAGTCACTCTCTTTATTCAAACTCAACTCTACTGTCTTCATCTCTGTCTCCATGTGAGCCACCTCCTCCCTGTATTGTCTGTTTTTAGGACATACCCTACATGATCATACCTCTTAAAGAAGCCTTTAAGGAGTCCCAAACCACCAAAGTCCCCGCCGAGCCAAGATTCGTATTAAAAAAACACTCTGTCTCCTGAAGTAAATACTTAATCTCGGTTTCATCAAGAAGTAAAGTTCGATCGAACGTCCAGACCCTAGATTGTTTTTTTTCTGCCAAAACCAAATCCATCCACACACCTGCATGATCTGACAGGTGAGGAGTCAAATAACCAATGTCCTTAACTTTACCCCTAGGTTATGACTGACCAGAATATAATCAATTCTTGACTTATGGCCGTATTTACTGTTATAAAATGAAACTCCTGGCTGGAGACCAGACCTGTCCCTCCAGATGTCACAGAGTCCAGTCTGTGCCATCATCGATTGGAGGTACATCCGAGACCTCGACAGCACCCTAGCTCTACTGCTGGGGGATTTGTCCAGTTTGGGATTAAAGACGATGTTAAAATCCTCAGCCATGATAACTGGGTCTGGAAATTCCAAAAGATTAGAGAAAATGGCTTTTAGAGAGGAGGGGTCATCCTGGTTTGGGCCGTAGTAGCCAACCACAGTAAACAAGGAGCCTAGAATGGTCAGTTTCACGATGACCCACCTGCCACTTGGGTCCACCATAGAATCTAGGATGCGAGCGTTTGGTTGCCTTTTATCAGTTAGAGCAGGTCCAGGAGTTGCAGGTAAAGTTAGTACAGTAGGGAGGGGGCTACCAGCCCGGATAAACAGTCAGGCACGGATAAAAACAAAGTGAGTGATATAGTTGCTGAAAGTCTGGGTCTCGGGAGGGGGGTGATGGCTAGTTGGCACACCGCCGGGAAAGCCAAGCACCCGCTTGGTACCTGTTCGAACCCTCAAAAAACCAGGGTCCCGAGACCCAGGGTGTGATTAGTGATCACCCTATATAGATCTGCTGGGTTCCAATAAGTAAGAAGGATCCCGCAGTTATAGCAGGTTTTTAAAGATATTTTCCTGTTTTTTCACACATCTGACCTCCTGGTTAGGGTGAGCCTTAGCGTGCTCATACCGCCGGGGTCTTCACCTTGGTCCTGACGAATGCCTAGCTAGTAGCATCATAGAGGCAGAAACATGTTGACCACACACAGTGAGACATAGCTGACTAAGTCTTTCAGCAACTATATCACTCACTTTGTTTTTATCCGTGCCTGACTGACCGACGAATAAAATTATTTTTGGATACAGCCTAGTTACTTTTAATTCACTTCACAATCACTTGCACTTGTCACTTTAACCTGCTCCGCAGTAATTCTGGCGTTGAAGCACACCGGGGAGGTACTCGACCTTCCTGGTGGGGCCCGATGATGAAGCATGTCACCAACTAGGTTGGTGAGTATGACCGCAATGAAGGGGTGATACTAATTTTCAGATCCAAAGGGCTATTTTTAGCTCTGCCAGCTTTTATGCTCCTGCCCTTGACCTCACAGCGCTGAAAGGTTGAGCAGCTACTATCAGTAACTGCTGCAGGAGTAGCGGTTCCTTTCCCCTGACACTTCCCACTGTTAACTGCGGCAGGTTTTTCATCAAGGAGCTGCTTGATGTTTTTCCCATCAGCTTTCAACCTTGTCAGCCCCTGCGCTGCCCCTCCACATTTTTTGCCTCTCCTTGTACCTTTGATTGTAAGAGCTATGCTAGTAAGAGCTGTGCTAGGAAGGGCCCCCCCAGCCTGGCCCCCCTGTACCTGCTCCTGCTTCGGTTGTTGTTGCTGCGGCTGTGGGGGAGATGGCAAAAGCTTACTGCCTCCAGAAAACAAGTGCTCGCGAGTCTCCTCCGCGAAATCAGCCCTCTCCAGGGTGGAGGAAACTCGCCCGGTACTGCCGCTGCCTGTGTTGACCCGGAGGAGCCCGCGAGCCGCTGCTCTGCGGCCCCTCCTCAACTCCAGGGCGGCGATAGCCCAACGCGGCAAATGGACGAGTGCTCCAACGCACATCACCCGTCGAACGATAAAACCCCGGCCCCGGCACAACCTTGGCAAGGAACAGAAAAAAAGCAAAGAAGATGAGCAATTCCACTCAGGCAGCCTCGACACCTCAGGAAAACAGGGTAGCGGGTCTCAGTCTCGCGTACTCATTAGGCGCGGGACGTAAGTGCCTCCGGAGGCAAGCGGCTGCTCAGCTAGCGGCCGCCATGTTCTCCCCCTCGAGCCAGCATGCATCCAGTTATGTTATTTTTGTTGCCATTTTATTTTTCAGAAAAATACAAACAAAAAAAAGAAGAAAAACAAAAATAAATCAGTTCAGAAAAAAGAAAACAAAAAATGGTTCTTTACCAAACTTCATTTTCTGGTTAAAAAAAGATAAGTTGAATGAATGAATGAGTGCATGAGTGGTGCAGGGATGTTAGAATGAGTACATGAGTGATGCATAAATGATTGAATGAGTAGAGTACATAAGTAATGTGTGGATGTTAGAATGACTGCAAGAGTGGCACCTGGGTAAATCTCTAAGTACCTGGGTAGTACCTGGGCAATTGTATGACTGCATGTGTTGTACCTGAATAATTCGATGAGTGCATAGGAACTGCCTGGGTAATTAGATGAGTGGATGGGTAGTGTTCGGGTGATTTGATGAGTGCATGAGTAGTGCCTGAATGATTGGATGAGTGCATGGGTAGTGACTGGGAGAATGGATGAGTGTGTGAGTAGTGCCAGGGTGACTGGATACGTTTCTGAGTAGTGCCTAGGTGATTGGATATGTGCATGGGTAGAGCCTGGGTAATTGCACGACTGGATGGGTAGTGCCTGCTTGATTGGATGAGTGCCTGGGTAGTGTCTGGGTGATTGGATGAGTCTATGGGTAATGCCTGGATGGTTGCATGAGTGCATGGGTAGTGCCTGGCTGATTGGATGAGTGTGTGGGTAGTGCCTGGGTGATTGTCAAAATGCATGGGTAGTGCATGGGTGATTGCATGAGTGCATGGGTAGTAACCTGAGGGATTAGATGAGTGTATGGGTAGTGCCAGGACGAATGGATGAGTACCTGAGTAATTGGATGTGTGCATGATTAGTGCCTGGATAATTGGATGACTGCATGGGAAACATCTGGGTGTTTGGAATAGTGCATGAGTCGTGCCTGAGTGATTGTGTGAGTACATGACAAGTGCCTGGGTGATTGCATGAGTGTATGGGTAGTGTGATTGAATGAGTGACTGAGTAGTACCTGGTTGTTGGATGCATGCATAGTTAATGTCTCGGTAATTACATAAGTGCATGAGTAGTGCCTATGTGATTCTATGAGTGCAATTGCCAAGGACACACTGCTAATACCGCATGTTTTTGACAAAGTGTAAAACACATATATAGACATATTTTACATAAAGTTTCAGTGCAGCTATTTAGTAAGATACTAATTGAACTTTCCGCTTTGTATTCATTTGTCAAAATAACTACATCAAAAATACATTTTCTTTCTTCACAGCAACACTGGAGGTCATGATGACGTCAGTAGTCACGAATACAAATGACAAAGTGTAAAACAGATATATAGACATATTTTACAGAAAGTTTGAGTCTTGCTGTTTAGTAACATAATGGTTTACCTTTATTGTAACAACATATTTGACAAAAACAACGATTTCAAAAAATATCTTTCAACATCGGAATTCACGAATACAACATCACTGCCAAACAAAGAAATTTTATTGACCCATCAAACTACCCATTGTCACCCGAACTCATTTTGAAAATTGTGCTGGTTTTTAACTTTGTTTCACTAATTCTACAAAATTAAAATAGAATCAGAAGAACCAAATGAAGACCTATCTATAACTGGTTGAAGTTATTAACCCGTTCCGTGCTTATGACGGAACCACGCCGTCATGAGCCACGGGCTCCGTGTGCTCATGACGGCGTGGTTCCGTCATGCGGCTGCCGCTCCGCCCACGCGGCATTAATTCCCCGCCTGTGCGGGTGAATTAATGAGCGGGCGGGGCCGTGACGGAACCACGCCATCATGAGCACATGCCGCCCGTGGCTCATGACGGCGTGGTTCCGTCACAAGCATGGCGGCGCCGATCTCACCCCTCACCCCCCCAGCGCCGCGGCGGAATTACCGCCGCGGCGAAGGGGTTAAACAGCAGCAGGACTCAGCTGAACATGAACAGTCTTGTCATGAACAACCACAAATGAAAAAACAAAACATAGCTTGAGATTTTTTTACTGTCCCATCTGGTAAATCAAAGATCACAACTAAATTGGTAAGGTGCAGTTTAAGTGAGAAGACATTATCTTGGGGTACAGCAAAAAAATATTCAAGTGGTACAACAAACTTGTTGTACCACTTGAAAACATACCAGAAGAAGCAACTTAAAATTACACAGGGAAAAAAAAGGACAGGGATCATCAGTCTCCAGACCTCCAGCCCCTGCTCCTGAAAACAAAGTTCCAGCTGCAGAGAAGATGCAGTGAAGTGTCACCAGAACTAAAGCGTTTTGCTACCTTCTGCATTAACTATGACACAATCGTAACAGCTGGGAAGCAGTCTTTGGATCTACTTTTCAAGAATATGAAAAACCATAGTTGTTAATTTTTTTCTTCTTTTATTCCAGCAGTTCAAGCACTGTGAATAAATGTAAACAAAGAAAAATGTATTAGGATATCATTTTGAACATTAGACAACCAAAACAAGATACTACGGTGAAGTGGAAAAGAGACTTCTTAGATGCAACTTAAGACTGCTGGTATTATAGTATCTCCATTTAGTTTCTATCTGTAGTAACAGAATGTAGTACTGTAATGTTTTATAAATTAATTTCCTTCAGTTAAAAACAGTCTTTCATTTCAAACAACAGGCTGTAGACAATACACTTAATAGGCCAAATAATGTCTCAGAAAGTCATAATTGATACACATTTCAACACAATACCACATTTGGTTATCCTAAATTGGCTTAGAAGTTCAGTTCTAGAAATAGCAGATATAAGTTTGTTGGCTTTTCACATAGATTTTAATGACATCTCTATGTCATTGCACTCTATCGATCCTGTTTGACATCTTTAATATATTGTGTAGTGTGTAGAGGTTATATTAACTCCTTCATGAAATATGTTTGCTATAGTTGGGAAACTTCTTTTTGAAATGGAAACTTGTCCAGCTACAATGTTTGTAATTTAAGTTTCTCATTTACTACATCCAATCTGCATCATTGTAGCATGGCTATGACATATTTCCCATACGTTTGTAATAACAA
The DNA here is from genome assembly GCA_963921515.1 of Calotriton arnoldi. Taxonomy (NCBI): domain Eukaryota; kingdom Metazoa; phylum Chordata; class Amphibia; order Caudata; family Salamandridae; genus Calotriton; species Calotriton arnoldi. The sequence goes on from CAWUFW010001538.1 coordinate 1,923,857, forward strand.
TATAGACCTAAGCTCTAATCTGCAGTATGGTAAAGTCATATCTTGATGGGCATTTTTGGGTACATTTTCAAAAGCTACAGCTTTACAATCTAGTAACATAAAATAGAGGAATCGTTCTGAATTAATTTCAGTGCTACAGGTGAATTCCCAATGTTCACAATTGTTGTTCCATTTGTAACTTAAACCAAATAATTCATTGATATTCACATCCTTTTTCTCTAATAGTCCTAGCATTACCATTAAAAATTCTTGAGTATCCTGGTGAATACTTTGAGAAAACACTCCTAATTCAGTACAGTACTCTACCTTTTAAACCTTTCTGTAGCTCTGTTGGTGTTAACTTGCCTGTCTTTGGCTCCATACAGGCTATAGCCTGAAATGGATGTATACTTTGGATAAGAATTGAATCAAAAACATTTAAAACATTGAAGTGGTTCTGCAATAGGCACCAGTATAAACGTGCTATGCACAGCTCTAGCTGGCATTTTATTATCCTCTAATTTATTGTAACAGTACCTACATATAACTTATTGTGTGGACAAGACAATGTGATCCTCTACAAATACATACACAGCAAACTTTTGCCAGTTATCATTATTTTCTTTTTCACTTTTTAAAAACAAGTCAACAGTCTGTGTTTCAATCTTGTAGTGAGTGTGTCGACAACATATACAAACATACTCTGGTTCTTCAGAGCACACTGTGTTAAATTTTGTAATCTCTTCTTCAAAGCTATCAACTATAACACCTGTTCTGCAACTCCTCTTGTTATCAAATCTTCATTTTCCGTAGAGTCCTGTTCTGGACAAAAGAAAAGAAACTGCACATCATCACAAACCTTTTCTACCTCTGCCCCAATCTAATACAAAAGTGCTCTATTCATTCCTCCTAAACATAAAGCAGGAATTTTCACATAGTACTACCTCCTAACTAAACACCGCCTTGTTGAGAGGTGAACAGCTTACATCCTGAAATGATGAAGGATGCTTTGCCACACTATCTTTGGTAAACAAGGTACTGAGTGTCCATCCACATTTGTATGTATTCTAACCTTGCAAGGATCCAATCCTTGTAAAGTACTTATTTTGTGTTTTAAACTTCGCCTTGGAAAGATATGAACAAATGTTCTTAGTATATCAATGGATTGCTGTCAAATACTACAAGCACTACTACAATGCCATTTGTATACAGGGCCTGACTACGCCTTCCCTGTACCTTTTCTGCAATAACTTGTTTTACATTTCTAGACACCATCACCTCTTTTGCTAAAGGAGTGCCATTCTTCATTTCATAACATTGTCCTCTTTCATCACTAGCATGGACTAATGTGTTATCCTGCCGATAGCTTTTTTCATTAAAGAAAGGCTCTGTAGTAGAAGTATCTATCCATTCTCCACTAAAAATTGTACAAAAGTTACTTCTATTGACTGATATTTTCTTCTGGTTTTGTCTCCTCATGTAAAAACACTATTTTGTCAAGAGTCTTTATTCTATTTAGAATCAAAATTAAAAGCTTCCTTTTCAAAGCAAAGGCCTTTTCAACTACTCTCTCAAATTGTTCTTCTTCTTTCAGAGCCTCTCTCTTTCTTCTATAGTTCTTCATATTTCCCAATACATTTATAACCACTCAACTTTGAAACATTTTGTTTCTGCTTTCCTTAAACTGCTTCTGTCTCCTGGTTAAGGTGTGTTCATCTTTGTTGCATTCTATTAATGTTTTTCTGATATAGACTTTGTCCACTCTTATTGTTTCTCATAGTTTGGTTTTCATTTACATTATTTTCAAATCATTCCAGGTGTCCAGATATATTTTGAAGAAATTACTTTGTCCTCTTACCAGTAGCTCTTTTTTCTTTCATCCCTTTTTCTGCATTTCCCCCTTTTGTGTGTCAGTTCTGTGGAGATACTGTGGTTGCTTCTGTTGCTTTTTCCTCCGAACTTTTGTAGGCATTCTGTCTGTAGTTATGTATATATTGTTCTGTAAATAAAATAAGTATATTATAATTTTTGCTCTAGCCAATGTACCAACTACTTTACTACTGACTTACACATAATCCAAAAACAGTTTTTATGTTATGTTGCAGTTTTAATTCTACAGATGATCCTAGCTATTTAACTACATGCACTTACTTCAATATACCAAAGCCAAAGCAAAACACAAAACTTTATTTATTACCTTTTAACATTGTAGCACCTTCTCTAACACCACAGCTGCACCATATATCAATCCTCACTGATACATGGTAAAAGACCAGTTTATCCCTTCTGTAGTAAATTTTAAAATGAACATCAACCAAAGTGTAGAAGTACATACAGTGCCTCAACATTGTATATCCGAAAACACAACATAAGAGCTATTTGTCTGCCTCTCTACCACTGTGCCACAGGTGTATTTAGTATCTCAGTTCTCTTCTACTTAAATGTATGACATTTAAATTTTGTGAAACGTTGCATATAAAAATCTACTCATTGATCTCTATCAGACCATAAAGCTCACTAATTCTTCTGAGTACATACAAAGAGTGTTTGACAGGTTTTATTTTATTTTAGTGTTTTATATAGCGCAAACTAGACCCGAGAAACCGGGTATCAGAGCGCTTTACACGAGAACCAGTTTCGTTACAGAAGGACACATTCATTTTTGTCAGGCACAGAGAGATTAAGTGATTTGCCCAGAATCACAGGATGTTGAGCGTCATTGCTAAGACTCGAACCCGGTTCCCCAGCTTCGAGGTCAACCGCTCTAGCCATAAGGCTACATCCTCTCCCAGGTTGCATATATAATTTACCAGATGGTTCTAAAAGATTAAATATTCCTCACTAAAACTTGCAAATACATGTGTTTTTGGTTGAATACATCAATACTTCCTTGATGATTGAATGAGTGCATGAATAGTGCCTAGGTTATTTCCTGAGGATACAGATAGTGCCTGGTTGATTCCCTGAGTATGTGGGAACTTCGTGGGTTGTTCCATATCTGCATAGTTACTGCCTGCGTGTTTGCATGAGTATATCAATAGTATTTGGGTGTTTGGATGAGTGCATGAGTAGTGCCTGAATGATTAGATAAGTGCATGACTTGTGGCTCAATATTTCAATGCATGCATAGACAGAGGTTGGATGATTAAATGAGTGCAACTCTAGTGCCTGGATGATTGCAGAAGTGCATGCATAATATATAGGAGATTTATAGAGTGCATGCATATTGCATATATGATTGTTAAAGTGCATATTATTTATTATTTGCATTTGTAAAGACGCACAGCTACTCGACAGAGTGTCCCGGCGCTGGCAGAGGGAAGACAGGATGCTAGGATGAGGCTAATCATTAAAAAGATGTGTTTTGAGTTTCTTCTTAAAAAGTTCCAGATTGTCTATCAGCCTCAGGGACATGGGAAGACTATTCCACGCACGGGGACCCAGGTAGGCAAAGGATCTCCCACCCATCTGAAGTCGGTTACATCGCAGGATCTTTGCCATATGCGTTGAGGAGGAGCGCAGAGTGCGGGCAGGGGCATAAGGGATGATTCTCTCCTTAAGATAGGCAGGGCCCGTCCCTTTCAGGGTGTTATGCATAAGGACCATGGCTTTAAATGTCACCCTCTGTTTCATGGGAAGCCAGTGGAGGGCCCTTAAGTGCGGAGTCATGTGGGATCTCGAGGGGAGAAAAAGCAGAAGTCTAGCTGCGGCGTTCTGCACCACCTGGAGTCTGTTAAAAAGGCAGTCCGGTTGTCCCAGGTACAGTGCATTACTGTAGTCCAGTCTTGATGTAATTAGGGCCTGTACCACCTTTCTGCCTGCTGCCTCAGAGAGGAGAGGTAAAAATCTTTTCAACGTACGAAGTATGTTGAAACAGGTCCCCGCCAAGGCTAAGATCTGCGGGAGGAAGGATAGAGAGCTGTCGATTTTAATTCCTAAGTTCTTCCCACAGTTTTTGGGAGAACCTGGGTGAGGGCAATTGCTGGGCCAACAGTCCACCACAACGTTGTGTGGGATATCTCCACAGGTCACAATTTCCGTTTTCTCAGGGTTACATCTAAGGTGGTGCAGTTCCATCCACTGAAAAACTCTGGCGAGGCACTTGGCTATTACTTTCTCGTATAAATCCTTCCCTTTATCACATGAGAACAGTAGCTGAGTGTCGTCTGCATATGAGACTACTTTAGCGCCAAGAGACTCTGCTAATGTTGCAAGAGGGGTCAAATACACATTAAATAGCGTGGGGCTGAGTGCCGATCCCTGTGGCACTCCCACCCCCAATGGCCTAACCTGCGCTGTAAACGGAGGCACCCACACTTCAATGGACCGTCCGTCCAGAAAAGATGCCAACCAATTATAGTCCTAATGTCTGATTCCTATTTCATGTAGTCGTTCCAGCAGCTTATGGTGAGGAACCGTGTCAAATGCTGCTGTAAGGTCGAGCAGTATCAGCATTGCCTTTCCGCCTCTGTCCAGAACGCTATGAATGAACTCCGTCACCTTCAACAGTGCGGTCTCGGTGCTACATTGAGGGCGGAATCCAGATTGTGTGGCATGAAGAATGCCATTGGTCTCCAGGTAAACGGACAATTGGCGGTTTACTTCCTTCGCAAGAATTTTGGAGAAGGCTGGGAGCAGCGAAATGGGCCTATAGTTGGTAACTAACTTAGGGTCTGCAGTAGGTTTTTTCAGCAGTGGAAGAACTTTCGCTTTTTTCCACAGACAGGGAACCATCCCTGATGCCAAAGAAGAATTAAAAATATGGTTTAGTGCCGGGTTAATTGTAGGTGCCACCAGGTTTAATACTGACACAGGGCAAAGGTCAAGAGGGGAGCCTGATTTAAGGCTTTTTAATGCTTCTAAGGACCGAGTCAATGAAATCGGGGTAAAAGCGTCGAGGGTGGCATACGTAAGTGGGGAGGGAGTAGACTTCCACTCCAGATTCAGTGTCTCGGGAGCAGCAGTCCCGAAACTTTTTTTTACTGTCATGATCTTCTCATGGAAAAATCGATCAAGCTCATTGCACCATTTCATAGAGGAGGGGCAAGCTCTCGAGGTGACCATCGGGCGCATGAAGGAGTCGACTATTTTAAAGATAGCCTTTGCTTTATTCTCAGCTTCCATAACGCTGCTGTCAAAGAAGCTTTTTTAGCAAGATGCAATTTCATTTGATACAACTTTAAGGCTGCTTTGTAAGCAGCTTTATTCTCGTTGGAGTATCCACGCCTCCAGATTCTTTCCAGCTTCTTACACTGACTCTTACACAGAGTCAACTCTGTGTTAAACCAAGGGGCCGTTGGGCCAGCTTTAGATTGAGAGGCCTTCTTTATGGGTGCTTGTGTATTCACAGTTTCGCCAATCCAATTATTCAGTCAGGTAATGTCACCGTCTATGTTCCCTGTGATAACCGGAGCAGAGGAAAGTAAGGCTTGATTAATATCTTCTGGTTGTAGTTTGTGGTAGGCCCGATAAGTAACAGGGCCATTGCTGCAATGTAGGGGCGATTTACTACCCATCTGAACCCACGTAAAGGTGATCAGATAATGGTCTGTCCACGGGAGAGGGGTGGACACAGTGATGACAGAATTCAGATTTGAAAAAATCTGATCAAGAGTATGGCCTGCCGAATGGGTGGGTCCAGAGACCTCCTCTTTCAGTCCCAAGGGGCTCATAATCTCATGTAAGGCCACGGTTTCTGACCCTATGGCATTGTCTAAGTGAATGTTAAAATCTCCCAGTACCATGAAGTTGGTATATCTCACTGCCCATGCAGCCAGTATATTTTCCAATGAGCGAAGACATTTGCTGGCTGGGCCCGGGGGTCGATAGACCAACACCCCAGCTAGCGACTAATTTGGTGTGAGGGTCAGGGCAGAAGCCTAAGGCCTCTAACTCAAGGAGGTCAGCCAATTCAAAACAGGCACAGTCATATTCTTTTTTAAATATAATAGCAATCCCCCCTCCTCGACCACCGACGTGGTCCTTTCTCAGGATTCTGTAATTGGAGGGAATGGCTGCTGCTATTATGGGATTAGATGTTTCTGACAACCATGTCTCCATGAGGAACAGCAGATCTAATTCCTCATCCTTAAGTAGGTCAAATATAAGTTCTTTATGTTTCTGAAGTGACCTAGTATTAAGTAGAGCAGCCTTCATCTTAATCGGAGGACTCCCGGTGACCGGGAGCAGACTCTCCGTCGAGTAGAGACCTGGGGAAAAAACGTCCAGGCACACTTAGGGCAGACTAACTCCTGACACAGGGTATCCGGGGACCATCTAGATGTGCATTTACACTTCTTAGATAGGCTCAATAATACTGTCCTGTCATAACATACCCGATCTTTTATGTCCGTCGTTATTTGGACATAGTGCCTGGCGCTGGCCGTTTCCGGGACGCTGACGGGCGCAGACGGGCTTGCCTTAGGTGCGCCTTCGGCACGCCAGTGGCGCATCCGTGCTGCGGCCCCCTTTATATTCATTAATCGAGGGAGGGCGAGCCACTAGAGCGCATCCCTCTCCAAGATGGCACTTCCCCCAAGAGTCTCCTCCTCCCCTGTCCGAGCCTGGCGGAAAGAGAAAATCCCGGGGGCCCTTGGGATCGGCAATTACGGGAGAGAGTGAGACACCATCAACTTAAAAACCCAGGTGGTTAAAAGTAGAGCGCTAAAAGGTGCAATTTCAATTACAGTACTAGGGTTTTTAAAACGCGGGCAGCATGAGCCAAAGTGCGATGTGCAGCGAGCAGCTTCAAATTCAATGACAGTACTTTTAAACCAATCAGCATAAAACAAAGTGCAATGTGCAGCAAGCAGCTTCAAATTCAATCACAGTACTACTTTTAAAAACTGAACAGCCTAAGACAAAGTTCGATGTGCAGGGGGCAGAGCGACTAGCGATTCTGACCTCCCAGAGCCTTCATACATAGCGCCTAGCAGATTGGATGAGTGCATGAGTAGTGTTTTAGTGATTTGATGAGCACATAGCTGCTGCAGATGTATTTTTGGTGGAGTGAACAGGTAGTGCCTTTGTGTTTAGATAAGTACATGGGTAGTGCCTGGATAATTGAATAAGTGCATCAGTGGTGCCTGGCTGATTAGATGAGTGCATGACTAGTGTCTGAATGATTGCATGAGTCCATTCTTAAAGTTTGAGTGATTGCATGAATGAAAGTGTACTACTGGGTGATTGTATTAGTGCAACAGTATTGCCTCAGTAATTGAATGAGTGCGTGGGTACTGGATGGATGATAGGTACATTGCAATAGTACTGCCTGCGTAAATGGATGAATGCATGTGTTGTTCCTCAGTATTTGGATGAGTAGATAGGTTGTGCTTGGGTGCTTAAATGACTGCATAGCTGTAGCCTTGGTGATTGTATAAGTGAATGGTTAGTGCCTGTGTGATTTGATGAATGCATGGGTAGTGCCTGCATAGTTGAATGACTACATAATTAGTGACTGCGTGATTGCAAGTGTGCAAATATACTCCTTAGGTAATTGAATAAGTGTGTAGACAGTACATGAGTGATTTGAGGAATGCCTTAGTAGTAACTGTCTGATTGGATGAGTTCCTGCTTAGTGCCTGGCTTACTGTGAAAGTACCTCCATTGCTGTTAGATACATAACAGTTGTGACTATATCTATGACTCATTGTTTAAGTCCTCCTATCAGTATGAAACTACTTGTTTTAGTAAATCTATCCTTTTCTACTGAGCTACGTGTAAGTGAAGTCTAGATATCACACTTGACATATAATTGGATACATGGCTCGCTAGGAGCATACATTGCTCTAATACTCAGCGTGCACATGCATCAGTAAGTTTCTAAAACTGAAAACAACAAGTCTCACTTTTTCAAAGCACAAAACCTTTTCTTATAGCATACCTACATTATTTCTCAAATATTTCTTGTGTCTTTAAAACATATATTAAGTATTTCTGAAAGAAAAGTTACACACCAAGTGAAGCTGGCAGAAGAACTCTCAAGAGATAATCTGTACTATTAACCTCCTCAATTTTAAACAAAGCACCACCCTCACCATATACATGACATTTTTAACAGCCTCAAAGAACATAGATCACCATGTAAACATATATGTGATTTCATAATAGATATACACCTTTGGGCCATCTCTCCAAAAATATATAGTTCCCACATCTTTAAGTAAACTCAAGATTCTCATCATTCATATAACTATCTGCAACCAAAAAAACCATATCTCACCATCTAAACACATGCAAACCGGTCATATAAGTTAAAAACCACACTGACAAACACTTACAAATACATACCTAACAAGTATTACTACTTTATAATTCATATACAGGCACAGCACATGTTCTTCTGTTTTATTCATGACTAAACTACTCCTGTTTAATAATGTAACTAAAAGTACTACAGTTCCCAGAATGCAAATAATATTGATCTGTCTGTTCTGCACATGATGCTTAGAAATTGGAACATTGTCATTTTTAAAGGCATTGCTCATGGAAACTTTCAACAGTACTAACATCTTAAACACATACCCTCTGCCAGTTGCAGTTCATCTGATTTTTTTTTCACATCACCGTGATACTCTTTTTTTATCAAACTCCCAAATACATCTTCATTTTCAATGTACATTTTTTAAGTACTTAAAAGGTTATATACATACCAGTGAATCGCTTTCATAGATTATATTGTTGTTTTAGCTCTTTCTGGATAGTTTTGACACTGTACACATTTGTAGAAAATAAGCACAAGAATGGTACACCACTCTCATAGAAAGCAACTATAAAATTGCAAGCTCTTCAACTTTCCACTCTATGATCATGAGAAAGGCACCAAATGAAATAATGTCTTTCATTTTAGACTACTGTATCTCCACTTGTGAATGGTTAGCATCTGTTAACCCTTTCTCTGTCTTTCAAAATGAGGTTCCTGTCTCCGTGTGTTTGCGATGTTTTCGCAATGATCGTGGAGTAATCGTGAAATAAAACGGGAGTTGAAACCAATATTTAGCTTAATTTTTTAAAGAAATTTAAATACTGCACAACAGTTTATTACATAGTCCTGGTTTGGAAATTAAAGTTTACCATTACTGAAATTGTGTCATAACTCCTCAGCTTTTAAAAAAGTTCTGTCTCTTTAACACCCTTGCCCCAATACACTCTTAGCTCAGTGTACCCAGCAACCCAGTGGAACCAGTAGGTCACAAGTTCACAGCACATTCTTGAAGGAAAATGCTACTTCCAAATGAGGTACAGCAGGTGTGGTTCATTCCACAGATTCAAAAGTATATCCATGTCTGCATTACATTTCTTTTTTTAAACAGCAGTCAATAATAGGATTTCCAGCTTGCATCCAACACACTAACTAATTTTATTCACTTACATGCTGACAGCATCCAAAGAATATATCTTTTTTTAAAGAAGAAAACATCTCCATTTCAACTGGTTTTCATTTGGAAAACTACATCATTCAGCTCCAGCCTTCTCCTGACTGCTATTGCTCCTTCACTTCAAAATGCTTAGAGTGTGGATTGTTGGCCGCAGCTATGTCTATTGGGATGCTGAGGCTGCAAGAAAGAGAACTATTAACAGGGACTTAGGTTTGGCTAAAGTGAACCGTACTTGGATTGGACAGAAAGGAAACTCTGCATACAGTCTTATATGTAGCTGTCTTATACACACTCTCAACACAAAGGCTCTTGTCAGAGCCACCGAAGAGCCCAAACTTTTGTTCATTTTCTTGTTAAATATATATTTTTTAATTTCTGAAATTCGCAACGAAGTCGCGATGGTTGCAAATACGTTGCAAAATTGCAAAACAAAAGCAGACATTCAACGGCCACCAGCACATCCAAAAATAATTACTAAAAAAATCCATTCTAAACACATATATTACTATATACATGCTTCTTTGAAAAAGTGTTTAAACTCATGTTTTTATATTAAGTTTCTTTAAAAACCGTCAATGAAACCAATTTTCTGTTTTTGCGATTATTCAGGGTGTTGCGACGACATTGGTAACTGCGACGATCACGCCATTTCCATAAAGTGTAAAATAAATAGATGCACACATATTACAATATTTTACACACAAGGGGTTTATTACGGTACTCTCTAAAGTTATGTTTTTCTAGTGAAATTTCTATTAAAAAAACCCTCAAACCTATTTTCTGGTTTCGCGTTGATGCTGGGAGTCGCGATAACGTCGGTAACCACGACCATAGCAAAAATGTCACGAAAACGCAAAGCAAAAGCAGGAATTCAATAGCCACCACCACACTTAAAAATGATAACTCTATAATGAATTCTAACCATCACATTAGATGAATTACTATCTAAATGACTCTATAAAAACATTTATCAATCTCTCAATATCTCTATAACAGTGTGTATTAATGATTCACTGGGTTATGTGAGTGGTGCAAAAGTCCTTGAGTGGGTCTGTGACTGGGTATATAAGTATGTGAATGGGTATGTAAGTCTGTGAGTGGATATGTCAGTAGTTTCATGAGTCTTTCAGTGAGTCTGTGAGTGGGTGCATAAGTGTCTCAGTGAGTCTATCAGTGGGTGTGTGAGTGGAAGCATAAGTGTCTCAGTGGGTCTGTGACTGGGTGCATGAGTCTCTGAGTGAGTCTGTGAGTGGGTGCATCAGTGTCTCAGTGGGTCTGTCTATTACTAGGTGTTTCAGTTGAAGCAAAAGTCTCTCAGTGGGTCTGTGAGTTGCTAAGTGAGTGTCTGAGTGGGTCTATGACAGGGTGCAAGAGTCTCTAAGTAGGTCTGGGAGTGGGCGCATCAATTTCTCAGTGGGTGTGTGAGTGGAAGCATAAGTCTTTCAGTGAGTCTGTGAGTGGGTGCATAAGTGTCTCAGTGGGTCTGTCTATCAGTGGGTATGGGAGTGGAAGCATATGTTTCTTAGCAGATCTGTGACTCAGTGTGTGAGTGTGTGAGTGGGTCTGTGAGTTGGTATGTGAGTGGGTGCATCAATCTCTCAGTGAGTGTGTCAGTGGAAGCATAAGTCTCTCAGTGGGACTGTGAGTGCATGCGTAAGCATGTGAGTGGGTCTGTGAGTGGGTGTATGAGTCTCTCAGTGGGTAGGTGAAGTGGTACATGAGTCTGTGACTGGATCTATAAGTAGGTGCATAAGTGTCTGAGTGGGTCTGTGAGTTGGTGTATCAGTCTTTGGGTCTGTACCTAGGTGCATGAGTCTCTGAGTGTGTGCATAAATCTCTCAGTGAGTGTGTCAGTGGAAGCATAAGGCTCTCAGTGGGTCAGTGAGTGGGTGCGTAAGCATGTGAGTTGGTCTGTGAGTGGGTGTCTGAGACTCTGAGTGGGTATGTGAATAGGTACATGACTCTGTGACTGGATCTATGCGTGGGTCATAAGTGTCTGAACAAGTCTGTCTGTCACTGGGTGTTTCAGTGGAAGGAAAAGTCTATCAGTGGATCTGTTAGTTGGTGTTTGAGTGTCTGAGTGAGTCTCTGACTGGGTGCAAGAGTCTCTGTGTGGGTCTGGGAGTGAGTGCATCAATCTCTCAGTGGGTGTGTGAGTAGAAGCATAAGTCTCTCAGTGGGTCTGTGAGTGGGTCCGTCAGTGTCTGAGTGGGTCTGTGAGTGAGTGCATGAGCCTGAGTGTATCTTGGAGTGGATGTATGAGCCTCTGAATGTTTATGTGAGTACACACTTGGGTCTCTGAGTGAGTCTGGGAGTGCGTGCATTAGTGTCTAAGTTGGTATGTGAATGGGTGTATAAGTGTTTGAGTGAGTGTATGAGCGCATACATAAGTCTGTGGCTGTGACTGGCAAATGTGCACAAATATATATATTTTTTATGTTTTCAGCAATATTTGTGCCGTCACCACGATATTCGCGCTCTCCCTGCGATGGTACACGAGGGCCGCGCTGGTGGTGTCATTGCGAATATAGTGCATTCTTTAAAAAATTAATTTTGGACACATAACTTGTGTCACTAACACTCCCAATTCTCTAACATGGGGTCAGAGTACCCCAACCCTGACCCCTTATGTTAGCTTTCACAGTTTTTTTCAGCCCCAGAAACCATACCCGATTGATAAAATGGCACCCGCAACTTTCAGCTCAGGTTGCATCCAGCCAATGACTGCTTTCCCGCTGGCGCACTTTTGTGCTTTCATGATTTACCTCAAACATGTCACGATATAACTGTGATCACTGCAAAACCGCCCCAACTTTGTATTCATGTTGCATCCAGCCAATCAGAGCATTCCCGCTGGTGTGCGCTTTCGCAATTTACCTCAAACTCATCACAATTTTACTGCGATCACTGCAAAATTTTCACAAAATATCCACAACTAAAGATATCACTAAAATGTTCGGAATTAATTTCACCATAACTACTGAACAGATTTTCACCAAATAACAAAAAGCACAATCTGTGTAACAACATCTACCTTTCTACCAAATTTGGTGTAATTCCATCGAGCAGTACGGGCTGTAGGTTCGACAACGCGTTCCTATGAGCATTAACATTACAAAAGCACTCTTATTTGGCATCCCTGTTCCTCAGGACCCACTGCACGGATTACCCCTAAACTTTCCATGACACACAGTACCTACTTTGACACTTTGTTTTACAAAATTTCAGGCAGATTGGTCAAACAACGGCAAAGTTATAAGCATTCAAAAATGCTTTTCCTATGGAAACTGGATCTTAACTATAACTACATTCGGTATATATACGTATATATGTATATATATATATATATATTCACTGAAAAAACCATAGGTTTTAGGGACAGTTTAAGTTAGTTGGACATTGCACTCGTATAAAACCCGTGAAATTCCCCGTTATAGTTAGTTCAGCTAACTATAACTCGCGCCCCGCAATGCACTGCTGATGACGTCACATATTACATCACTCATGACATGGTCAGTGACATCACTGATGACATCACTGATGACATCTCAAATGACATCACTGATGACATCATCCAGTGACTGTGTGTTTCTGTAAAGTTTAAATATTTTTAATATATATAGGGAAAGGCGTATTGAAGAATGAGTGGGTGTATAAGTGTCTGTATGGATGATTTAGTAGGTGCGTGACTAACTCTATAAGTGAGTGATTAAACGTATCTTACTGAATGCATGGGTTAGTGACTAAATTGGGTGAATGTCTGTATCCGTCTGTCTGTTGCTGTGTAAGCGGCTGCATGGGTTTGTGAATAGCTACATGAGTGTCTATATGAGTTATTGATCGGTTGTCTGAGTATCTGTATGGGTGCCTGAGTGTTTGTGTGGATGGGGTGTGTGTGACTGCACATAGATGTATCAGTGGGTGATTCACTGGGTGCATGGTTTCAAGAGTGCATCTGTGATGGACTGTATGGGTGGGTGAGTGTGTGTATGGGTGTGTTAGTGAGTGAATGTATATCTCAGTGGTACATGTGTGAGTAACTACATATGTGAAAGGCAGTATATATGTGTGTTGGAGTATATAAATGGGTATAAGTGAGAGTGTGTGATTGTGAGAGTGGCTGTATGGATGAGTGTGTACTTGTATTAGTGATTGTATAAGAGCGTAAGAATGTGCTAGTATTTGTATGAGTAAGTGAGCTGGTGTGTGTGTATAACTGTATAGGTGAGTAAATGGCAGTGTGATTAATTATTTGCATGACTGACTAGGTGTGTGAGTACCTCTATGGATGAGTGGCGGTGTGTGAGTGTCTATGTAGGTGTATGAGTGCATATGATAGTCCTGTACTGAGTGACCGTAAGTATGAGTGACTGTACAGGTGAGTGAGTGGATGTGTGTGTAGACCTAAGAATCAGTGAGTGGGTATGTAGTTATTGGTGTTGGAGTGTCTATGGTTTTGAGAATGGCAGTCTGTAATTTAGAGTGGGTGTATCAAAAGTTATATTAGGGTGTGAGAAGATGCATGAAATTATCACACGGATGATGTCATCAGTGATGTCATCAGTGATGTCATTTGAGATGTCATCAGTGATGTCATCAGTGATGTCACTGACCATGTCATGAGTGATGTAATATGTGACGTCATCAGCAGTGCATTGCGGGGCACGAGTTATAGTTAGCTGAACTAACTATAACGGGGAATTTCACGGGTTTTGTACGAGTGCAATGTCCAACTAACTATAACTGTCCCTAAAACCTATGGTTTTTTCAGTGAATTTCAAAGGTTTTTTAAATGCAAATTTCTAACTATAACGTGTCTGAAACCTATGGTTTTTTCAGTGAATTTCAAAGGTTTTTAAATGCTAATTATTAACTATAACGTGCCTGAAACCTATGGTTTTTTCAGTGAATTTCAAAGGTTTTTTAAATGCTAATTTCTAACTATAACGTGCCTGAAACCTATTGTTTTTTCAGTGAATTTCAAAGTATTTTTAAATGCTAATTCCTAACTATAACATGTCTGAAACCCATGGTTTTTTTCAGTGACTTTCCAAGGTTTTGTAAATGACAATTTTTAAATGTATTAATTGTTATCTTTATTTTTTTATACTGATTTACTACATTTTTTAAACTATTTATTTTTAGATATTTTATTTTTTAAATTACATTGTAATTACATTATACATTACATTACAAAATATACTTTCTCAGAATAAATTACTTTAGTTTAAATACTTTGCAAATAGGCAATAGACTTTTAAGTACAGTAGTTACAGTTGTTGCAATGGGCAACACAATTTCAAACACAATGCAACATTGAGCTCAATGTGAATTTCTAGATAAATGCAATTAGTTACTTTATGGATTACTTTTCTAACCACAGGACTGGATCCTAGATTCATTCCTGGGACATCTCCTGTAAACAGTTGAGTAAAAGCGTTTTGGTTACAGTAGTGATTTTTAAGGAATATTATTGTATTTTAAAAGTTGACACTTAGAAACTTTTTCACATAGAATCACCAATGTTATCCTATGGGAGGAAATTCACTTAGCAGGTAAGTAGTGTTATCGTTACTTTTTCTTACTCAGTGGTGGATCCTGGATCCAGCACTGGTGCATCTCCTGTAAACAGTTGAAAGAATGCGTTTAAGTCATACAGGCGATTTTTAAGGAATATTTGTAGTTTGTGAAAATCGACGCTTTGAAACTTTTCTGCTGAAAACCAGACAATGGATTCCTGTGGAAGGAAATACAAGTTACTGGTAAGTACGGTTAGAATTACTTTTCAGGGTCAGTGCTGGGCTAAAAGATGCAGCACTGGGTTCTCTCCTGATAACAGGTGAGTAAATTGGAATTCGTACTTCGGCTGATTTTAGAGGAATATTATAAAGTTCCAAAACTCCACACTTAGAAGAATTTCC
This sequence comes from Calotriton arnoldi, assembly GCA_963921515.1. NCBI lineage: Eukaryota > Metazoa > Chordata > Amphibia > Caudata > Salamandridae > Calotriton > Calotriton arnoldi. Next base: position 1,939,134 of record CAWUFW010001538.1, read on the forward strand.
AAGTGAAACCAGTCAATGTTAGCCTATGGAAGGAAATTCAAGTTACTGGTAAGTACGGTTAGAATTACTTTTCTGGCTCAGTGCTGGGATAAAAGATGCAGCACTGGGTTCTCTCCTGATAACAGGTGAGTAAATCGGAATTCGTACTTCGGCTGATTTTAGAGGAATATTATAAAGTTCCAAAACTCCACACTTAGAAGAATTTCCAAGTGAAACCAGTCAATGTTAGCCTATGGAAGGAAATTCAAGTTACTGGTAAGTACGGTTAGAATTACTTTTCTGGCTCAGTGCTGGGCTAAAAGATGCAGCACTGGGTTCTCTCCTGATAACAGGTGAGTAAATCGGAATTCGTAGTTCGGCTGATTTTAGAGGAATATTATAAAGTTCCAAAACTCCACACTTAGAAGAATTTCCAAGTGAAACCAGTCAATGTTAGCCTATGGAAGGAAATTCAAGTTACTGGTAAGTACGGTTAGAATTACTTTTCAGGATCAGTACTGGGCTCAAAGATGCAGCACTGAGGTCTCTCCTGATAACAGGTGAGTAAATCGGAATTCGTAGTTCTGCTGATTTTAGAGGAATATTTGCACAATGGTGAAAGAAGGGGTGGGGCCTGAGGTGACATGTCTGCAAACACGCCCTGTGGTGCATTTTAAGTTGGATAATTAATTCCTCCTCAATCCCGAGGGTCCCTAGGGGCCAACTGGCCCACCAGATACCTCCAGTATGCGCCAGAGAGCTGCGTTGCAGAGAGGTGTTCAGAGGCCACGCCCCTTTCTACAACACTCTGCAACGCAGCTCCGTGGCGCTTACTGGAGGTACCTGGTGGGCTAGTTGGCCCCCAGGGACCCTCAGGATTGAAGGGGATTTAATTCCCCATCTTAAAACGCGCCAGGGGCCTGTTTGCACACATGTCACCTGAAGCCCGCCCCTCCCTTCACCACTGTGCAAACGCGCCCCGTGGCGCGTTTTAAGTTGGGGGATTAAGTCCCCTTGAATCCTGAGGGTCCCTGGGGTCCAACTATCCCACCAGGTACCTCCAGTAAGCGCCACAGAGCTGCGTTGCAGAGAGGTGTTCAGAGGCCACGCCCCTTTTACAACACTCTGCAACGCAGCTCCGTGGTGCTTACTGGAGGTACCTGGTGGGCTAGTTGGCCCCAGGGACCCTCAGGATTGAAGGGATTTAATTCCCCATCTTAAAACGCGCCAGGGGGCCTGTTTGCACACATGTCACCTGAAGCCCCGCCCCCTCCCTTCACCACTGTGCAAACGCGCCCCGTGGGATTAAGTCCCCTTGAATCCTGAGGGTCCCTGGGGTCCAACTATCCCACCAGGTACCTACAGTAAGCGCCACAGAGCTGCGTTGCAGAGAGGTGTAAAAAGCTGCGTGGCCTCTGTACACCTCTCTGCAATGCAGCCCCCTGGCGCATACTGGAGGTTCCTGGTGGGCTAGTTGGCCCCCAGAGACCCCCAGTATTCAAGGAAGGGGAATTCGTTCCCCCTCTGCAAACACACCAGGGGGCGTGTTTGCAGAGTGGTAAAGGAAGGGGGCGGGGCCTGCGGCACAATCGTTTCCCCCCCCCGAAGGGGGGCTGTGTGGCCCCTTCCTTTATCCTTTTGGGCCCTGGGGACCCCATCCCCAGGGCCTTACCACTTTTTTTCATTTTTAAAATAAAAAACGGGAAGGGGCCGCGTGGCCCCCCTCCCGTGGCCGATTCCGGCCCCGGGGACCCCATCCCCCGGGGCATGGCCACTCTTTTATTATTTTTAAGGAGGGGCTGCATGGCCCCCTCCTCAGGCCTCCTTTTGCCCCGGGACCCCATCTCCCGGGGCAGGCCTTTCTTTTTCTTTTTTTTTTTGGGGAGAGGGGCCGCGTGGCCCCCTCTTGGGCCACTACTTGCCCCGGGGACCCCATCCCCAATGCCCCCACGGTCCCAGCCGGCTCCCCGCATCCCTCGGGAGCCTGCATTGCTTTTCCACATGGGGAGCTGCTGACATGCAGCTCCCCATGTGGAAAAGCAATCTGCTTTGCTTCATTGAAGGTCATTTGAGATGTCATCAGTGATGTCACTGACCATGTCATGAATGATGTAATATGTGACGTCATCAGCAGTGCATTGCGGGGGCGCGAGTTATAGTTAGCTGAACTAACTATAACGGTGGAATTTCTATGGTTTTGTATGAGTGAAATGTCCAACTAACTATAACGTCCCTGAAACCTATGGTTTTTTCAGTGAATTTCTAAGGTTTTTTAAATGCTAATTTCTAACTATAACGTGCCTGAAACCTATGGTTTTTTCAGTGAATTTCAAAGGTTTTTTTAAATGCCAATTTCTAGCTATAACGTGCCTGAAACCTATGGTTTTTTCAGTGAATTTCAAAGGTTTTTTAAATACTAATTTCTATCTATAACGTCCCTGAAACCTATGGTTTTTTCAGTGAATTTCAATGTTTTTTTTAATTTTAATGCTAACTTCTAATTATAATGTTCATTTTACCTATAGTTTTTTCCGACACCCAAGAAGGACACAACACCCACTGCCACAACCCTCAGGACCTCCGCCCCGTACCACCCCTCTCCCTACTGTAATTCTTTTTATTTGTTATTTAAACTATATAATGTCTTCTTGTTTTTTAAATATTAAACAACTACATACAGTATGAAAGGGAACCCAGCCCAGAGCCACATCTGAAGACCAACACATGTCATAGACCTACTGATCAAGCAGCTCCGACACCCAAGAATGCCACAACACCCACCACCACCCACAGGACCCCCCCCCTCTACCACCGAGGCAGCGCAGAACAAGACAGTGAACTTTCCGAAAACGGCATGGCCCCTCAGCCACACAATAGCTGAATATTGGGACAGGTGTGAACAAACTATATGTGAAGGAAGCAATTCACCCATGTTTAACAATGCACACAATGCAAAGTGTAGCGGTGATGTGCTGGACACATCTCAGTATGCAGAACACACACCTCTCCATGTGCACAAATACTACTGGTGCTTGTAGTGTTGTGGACAGTGGACCCAACCATGTTACGTCAAACACTAGGGAAGATCTCAGTCATGTAGCTGTGTCGTCCCCCCCTGTAAGCATAAGCGTAACCGGAGTGGGCTGGTCCGACGTACACCACTTCAGCGTAGGAGTGTGAATAAATAGGCCGGAGCTCTGGGCGTGGTTCACTTGTGGGAAGGCCAAAGCATCTGCCAGGGCGGCGCCCCTCACCCTGCCTCGAAGCCGCCGACGTGGCCGCCAGCCTCCTCAGCCGATCGCTGGCTTCCACCACACAGGCCCCCAGCGGCACAGCACCGCGGACTTATGTCTGTACAAACTACTGCCTTCGATATACACTGCGGACAGCAAGGCTCACAATTCAGATCGAGTCGCGATTGCAGATGACGCAGTCCAGTAGGCAAGACACCTTGCTCAAGTCAATAACACGTGGCTGTGGGCCCTTCCTGACCGCAGCCTCCGGCCTACACTGCAGTCAGTAGGGCTCACAATTCAGATTGAGTCGATATTGCAGATGACGCAGTCCAGTAGGCAACAGACGTTGCTCAAGTCAACAACACGTGCCTGTGGGCGCTTCCTCACCGCTGCCTCCTGCCTCCACTGAGGTGAGTAGGGCTCACAATTCATAGCGACTCGCGATTGCAGATGACGCAGTCCAGTAGGCAACAGACATTGCTACCAGTGCGGCCAGCCCAGACCACGCATCATCGCTGACTGCGCACACGCTGAGTGCTTCAAGTACCACTAACTCTGTGCAGCTCAAGTCAACGCCACGTGGCTGTGGGCCCTTGATGACCGCTGCCTCCGGCCTACAATGCGGTTAGCAGGGCTAACAATTCAAGATTAGTGCCGATGCAAATTGTGTAAGAGAGTATAATCGGTTAAGAAGACTGTATGCTCCCAATCTGTGCAGCTCAAGTCAACGTCACGTGGCTGTGGGCCTTTGCTGACCGCTGCCTCCGGCCTACACTGTGGAAGACCGGCGACATGTGGTGCCACTAACCCTGTTCAACACAAGCCGGCGACACGTGGTGCCACTAACCCTGTTCAACAAAAGCCGCGACACGTGGTGCCACTAACCCTGTTCAACACAAGCCGGCGACATGTGGTGCCACTAACCCTGTTCAACACAAGCCGCGACACGTGGTGCCACTAACCCTGTTCAACACAAGCCGTGACACGTGGTGCCACTAACCCTGTTCAACACAAGCCGATCCCACATGTGGAACTGTGTCCTGAGTCCTGAATGGCAGTGACCCCAAGTCCGTGGCAGCGACCACAGTACCAGACTCCCTTTGATCAGTGAGGCATATTTCCATATGCAAGGCCGGCGACACGTGGTGCCACTAACCCTGTTCAACACAAGCCGATCCCACATGTGGAACTGTGTCCTGACTCCTGAATGGCAGTGAACCCAACTTCGTGACAGCGACCACAGCACCAGACTCACTTCGATTAGTGAGGCGTATTTGCATATGGAAGGCCGGCGACACGTGGTGCCACTGAACCTGAACTACGCAGGCCGGTGGGGTCACCAACCTATGCACGTGGCTGTGGGCCCTTGCTCACCGCTACCTCTGGCCTACACTGCGGTCAGCAGGGCTCACAATTCAGATACAGTCGCGATTGCAGATGACGCAGTCCAGTAGGCAAGAGACATTGCTCCCAGTGCGGCCCGTCCGCACCAAGCAACATCACAGGCTCATACATTCTCAATGCTTCTGGTGCCACTAACTGTGCACCTCAACTCAACGCCACGTGGCTATGGGCCCTTGCTGACCGCTACCTCTGGCCTACACTGTGGTCACCAGGGCTCACAATTAAAATTAAGTCTTGATTCATTAAATACAGAGTCCAGTAGGCAAGTAACTATCACAGGCCTAAAACCTACATAATATCCTTTTAGTATCCTTGCTTCAAGAACTTTTTTTATATCAGTTATAGCTTTAGTACAATCACTAAATTCATCTTCAAGTGCAAACGAACACTCATTAGCAGTCTACACTGCGGGCAGCAGAGCTCGCAATTCGAATTTTGGACACGTGGTGCCACTAACCCTGTTCAACACAAGCCGCGCCACGTGGTGCCACTAACCCTGTTCTACACAAGCCGGTGACACGTGGTGCCACTAACCCTGTTCAACACAAGCCGATCCCACATGTGGAACTGTGTCCTGAGTCCTGAATGGTAGTGACCCCAAGTCGTGGCAGCGACCACAGCACCAGACTCCCTTCGATCAGTGAGGCATATTTCCATATGCAAGGCCGGCGACACGTGGTGCCACTAACCCTGTACAACACAAGCCGATCCCACATGTGGAACTGTGTCCTGAGTCCTGAATGGTAGTGACCCCAACTTCGTGGCAGCGAACACAGCACCAAACTCCCTTCAGTTTTATTTGTTGTTGTTTTGTTTAAATAAAATGTTTTATATGTAAATCTATACATGACTAAGATTCTTGTTTGTCCAAACCCACAGGGACAATTCCGGGCCCAAGAAGGTTGTTGGGGGTATATTGGTAATGTGGGAAGAGGGTGCGTTACCTGCTGATGTGGGGAGAGGCAGCGTGAAAGAGGTATCTCTCACAGAAAGAACTCCGGTATGTTTTCAGAAATGCCTCGGACAGATGCCAGCTGACGGACTGAATCACAAAATGGATTTTCAATGCTTATGTAGTGTGACTTATGAACAGTTTGCACCCAGGCTCGCAGAGAGACAACTGCGGCCCGTCCGCTCGACTCACAGACGCAGTACTACGAGCCGTCCGCTCCCAAAGGAACAGCAGCGTAGTAGCTCGCAGAGGTACAGGCACAGCAGCATACTAGCTCGCAAAGGTAGAGAGCTGCGAGCCGACGGACTGGCTTCTAACGGTATAGCTGCGAAGTGGTGATGTTGGGCAGAGGGAGCGTGGAAGGGTTATCTCGCACAGACAGAGCTCCGGTATATTAAATTGCCCCCGGGATCTTTCTTTTATATTTTTACTCGATGCAAGAAAGCGCGCTTTCTGGACCAAGACCTTTCTCCCTACCAAATTTGGTGTAATTCCGTTCAGCAGTTTGACCTGTAGCCTTGTCTAAAGTTTCCTATGGAAAATCCATTGAGAAAACACGTTTTCACACCCCCCACATAGCTACCTGTCGCAGGCGTACTCGCTGTTGGTGTGCAGGTCAGTGGTCTAGTTGTCAACATGTCATGGCCACTCCCTGAGGGCAGGTTTGCACACACACCACACCCATCCGGCACATGCGTCACAGGCCATGTGACCACACAAATATAATGGATCGACAACGTCACATCCTTTATTGCCGGTGGTGACTGGATGGTGGACGCTCCACGGGTCTCGATCATAAAGAGTCCATGAAAAGTTGTGCAGAGGGTTAGTCGCACCCTGAGCTGTATGGCTGTCAGGGGCCTACTACCACGTGGCGCGGACTTGAGTTGCACAGGGTTAGTGCCACCCGAAGCTGATGTGGCCATCAGGGGCCTACCACCACGTGGCGCGGACTTGAGTTGCACAGGGTTAGTGCCACCCGAAGATGATGTGGCCGTCAGGGGCCTACTACCACGTGGCGCAGACTTGAGTTGCACAGGGTTAGTGCCACCCGAAGCTGAAGTGGCCATCAGGGGCCTACCACCACATGGCGCGGACTTGAGTTGCACAGGGTTAGTCGCACCCTAAGTTGTATGGCCGTCAGCAGCCTACCACCACGTGGCGTTGACTTGCGTTGCACAGGGTTAGCGGCACCAAAAGCTGATGTGGTCTCCGCCATTGATGACTCAGGACTCAGCGACATGTGTGGGATCTGCTGGGCCGCGGAGCGGGTCCACATAATGTGCACCAAGCCATGGTGGCGGGACTGGGCCCTGGAGCTTTCACAGGCATGTGGAGTGCCCACTAGTAGACACTCCGGTGGCAGCAGGTAATTATTTGGTCATGGATGCGCAGGGGCGGCAGTGTCTCTCTCTCTCTCTCTCACTTCCCTCTCTTCACTCTCTCTCTCACTCTCTTCCTTCCTTTCCTTCTATCTCTCTCACTCTCTCTCCCTTCTCCCTTTCTCACTCCCTTTCTGTCCTTCCCTCTCTTTTTCTCTCTGTTTTTTTTTCCTTCTCTCTTTCTCTGTGTCTCACTACTTTGATATGCGCATTACACACGTTCTTATTTTGTGCTTTATTTTCCAGGCTGTGTCGTCGACATTGATGGACCCGACAGGAGTCTTCCACCTTGTTGTTTTGTGTTGAGTTTGTTAAATTTAGTTTATCCTCTATATGTACGTTAACGGAAAAATAAAGTTTAAAAAAAACAAAAAAACAATTTCAATAAAGTTTTTGGTTGTTACTTAAGTGCTGTGTGACTCTTTCTCGTTCTTATTACTGTTATTTGGTGGTGTTCACCATGGTGTTAAATTTTGGGGCAGTTATCGCGGGAATACTGGTGATGTCTGCAGTTTGCACCAGCTTCTGAATAGTGTGTTAGATTTATCTCAACTTTAGTTGCATTAAAGTGCTGATAATGAGATGCAGAGTAGGCGTTCCCGTGCAAAAACATACGAGGTGCACCTTTGCGATTTATTCTAAATACTAAAATCCTGTATTGAATTGCACTGTGGTAGTGGGTGCATTTACAGTGTACACACAAAATCAATGAAGAAATCTCATTGTATTTATATTGATTGGGAATAGTGGGTCAGGTGCTGAATCTTGACGGGATACACTGCCCAGTTCGTTTATTTTTCTGTACACGAAAAAACCACATCACAACTAAAGGCAAAAACTGCGATGCGAAACAAATTCCGGCGATAAGCCGCGTTAGCACCAGGGATTTTACACCTGCTTTCTGCTGGTGTTAAACAGGACGACTACCTGCAGCATGAAAGGGAACACAGCCAAGAGCCACTCCGGAACACCCACAGGTGCCATAGAGTCAATGAGCATGATACACGGATACCCATGAGGGCCACAACACTCATCGCAACAATCCCAGGACCGCCAACGCACCCGAACCCGCATCTGAGCAAGTGTGTCCGTGTGGTCATTGTGTTAGCATGATGGGCACGGGCCCTGCAACATCACAGTGTGCTGTCTTCAGCAGACGTTACCATGTCACCTCAGCGTTGGCAGTGAGCCTGGACATGTAGCTACGCACGCATCCTCCTGCATGCACAAATGGCGTGTGCTGGTCCGGCGTACACAGGTCAGCGCAGGGGTGTGCCTATCCGGCAAGGGGAACGGGGTGTCTCGGACATGTCCGTGTGCAAGAAGTGCGGTAGTGTATCTCTGTGTTCTGGTGTGGCCGCCACAAGGGCCGCAGCAGTCGATGTTGTAAAGTGGCATGCACCACCTCCAAACGGCAGTGTCACGGTGTGATTGGAATGCCGCAGGACATGCGCGAATAGGAATTACAATGGTGTGCCGTAGGAGTGCACGGGATACAACAGCGCAGCGCACAAAAGTGTGGGGGCTCGTGGGAGGGAGGAGCAGCTGTTTGGCAATGTAACACACAGTGTGCCACGTGCTGGGCATCTCATCCATGATGACCAGGGTCGCAGACATCCCACAACACCCACGACCGGCCTTTGTACACATCCTGTATGAATGCAGCTGGAGAAGTTACTGTAGGGATGAAAGGTTCTTTGTCTGAGCTATCTTGCGCTAACACATCTGCTGCTCCGAGAAGGAACTTGCTAGTGGCCAGCCCCCCCTGACAGATGCAATAATATTTGCATTCGTCTCCCACACTACGCACTGCCCGATTTGAGAACAACGAGTACACATCCCACACTCAAAAGTCCTTCATCGTAGTTAGCGTGCGTGAAATGGCCTTCACATGTACTCCCACCACACCCCTGCCCTGCACCCATTGCACACAGACCCGGCTCATTGCACCAAGCTGTGCCATTTCATCCACAAGTCTGGCACACGGCAAGCCAGTGCAACTACAAGCAGAGCCACTGACGCAATGGCAGGGCATCCCGAACACATGGTCGACTCCATTCACGTCCACCTATACCTTGCACGTCTGCTGCATGTCCTGGGTGCACTGCCTTTGGCAGTGCTGCGGATCACTTACCGGTTGCGCTTCCGCATTGCGGACGTCACCTGCATTCAACCTGTATTGCAATGTCGCACGTGCCTATCCGAGTGGTGCATGGACGTGTGCCTCTCCAACGTGTGCGTAGCTGACATGGATTACGATGGGTGTGTGTGCCCCCTGTTGGCCCACGACCAGGAGTTTCATGGTGATGCCCGTTTATGGCATGCATGGATGTTTGGCATGCATGTTGGGAACTGGGCCTGGGAGATTGCACGTGTCGTAGTATGCAGTGAGCACATTGACCCACTTCCCGATTCTGCTTTAGTGCACATTGGGTACAGTGGTTGGAGTCAGCACATCTGTCCCGGTCAGCTGATGGATTACGTTGATGACATGTCAAATATTGTGGCCAACCATCACTCATTAGAGATAGTGGCTTACGCAGCTGCACTCGCGTTCATAGACGAGTGACAAGGTACCTGCAACCACGACTCGATGTGCCACATTGCACGTGTCCCGCCGCATCATTGCACGTTGTGCATCTGGTCACATGTCCCAAGACGACAGTGGACATGGCTGCATTGGTGTCGACTCATGTCCGAGGCGCGGACAACCAACGCTGCTTGACACTGACGTGTGTTGGTGATGGACTACCCCGGGGTGAACATGGACGTTTTCCTATGTTCCTTATTCAGGCATGCTGCTGCATTTGTCTGCATATCGTGGCACTACTCTTGGCCGTACTGACACGCACTTTTTTTTATAAAGTTTCCACATTTTCACTTGTCTCCAAATGTGTTGTGTCTTCATTTGTATGCCAATGTGTGTGTCACGGACTCTCTGGCTGCCTGCCATACGTGAATTGCTACCCCATCCGGACTGTGGGTTTCTACTTATGTGTTCTCATGTGCCTGTTTCGTACTGACGCTTTTGGATGTTTATCCACCACAGGCGAGTGCATTTGTGTCCTGTGTTTGATTGTGCGAATGTTTGTGTTTGGACAACATTGTGTTGGATGTTGGTGTGCTCTGCTTCCTATGTGTGTGTGCTGCATTCTGTGTGAGATGTCCCTTCATGTGAGGTATTGTTCACCCTTCTCCCTTTCAGGCAGTGTGGTTTTCACTTCTGTGCTTGTTCAGTGGTGTGATGTTGGCGGGTTGTGTGACTTGTGCTCCTTGTTGGTGCGTTTCATTTTAGCCATGGTTTGTCTGTAGTTGTGCTGTACTTAATTGTGCATGTGTGCCATTGTGCCCATCTCCCCCCGCCCCCCCACTCCCTGCTTGTTCCTCTTCCTGGTCCTGTTGTGTCTGTAATTTTGTTACTCCACACATAAATACATGTAAAGAACAAATTAGAATAGTTCCTTGATTCTTTTAGATTGCAAAACTTCTCTCTATTGGTTATTTTTGAATTTTCCATATAAACAGTTTTTTTAATATTCAAGGACACATAGAAGTCAGAAGTGCAACGTATTCTATCAACACACTTTCTAGAACATTCTACAACATGTGCAGGTTAAAAGTTCATCAATTTTTTTTAAACCTAACGATATTTTTTGCAACATTTTCTCGAACATTTAACGGCATGTGCAGGTTAAAAGTTCACGATTGTTTTAAGTTCGTACAGTGCCTTCCAAATGCAAGTAGCAGGTGTGGTTGAGTTGACCAAATTTTATCCTATCATATGTACTCCACGTTTAAACTGCTTTTTCTTAACCAATCACAAAGATGCTTTTCCACAAAACGAATGTGCACCCTACTTTTAAAAAACAATGCTTTTCATCTCCCAATCAGTTATCGTTTTGAATGAGAAAAAAAGTAGTTCCCCACCTTTAAACATATCTCTTATTCTACGAACGGACTGCATGAGCTACAGACATCTATCCATACTTCCCAGCCATACCTTCAAAATGCTAGTGTGGATCGTAGGACATAGCTATGTTTTCTGGTGCAAGAGGTATGCAGAACAGAGACGTATTGACTTAGACCTAGGTTTACAAAATGTGGACATTAAATGGTTTGGACAGAGAGAATTGAAGTGGCACCAATTGTTGCCTTTGGTTAAAACCTGTTTGCATCTCCAACACCCTGACCTCACGATTGTGTACTGTGGTGGAAACGACCTCGGCACATTGACTGGTGTAGGTTTGGAAATGCTAATGAAAGACACCTTTCGACAATTGATGTTGCTTTTGCCTCAAACTGTCTTTGTATATTCCAAAATATGCCAAAGACAGAAGTGGAAATGGTCAAACCAATTTTGTCCTCAGATTGAAAAATCTAGGAAGAATGTCAACAAAGCTGTGTCTGCATACCTCAGAGACCATAGAATGGGGTCGATCTACAACAACAACATACGTTTTGATATGGCTGATATCTACAGAAGTGATGGAGTACACTTCACAGATCAGGGAATTCGAGTTTTTCTGAATAACCTGAAGCTGTGCATCCACACTTATATGTAGCTCCAACTAATAAACACAAGGGCTCTTTTAAGAGCCGCCTTATATTCCCAATATCGGTTCGCAGAGTGACAGCTGCGATCCGGCAAGCACAGGGAGATCTGCGGGCCGTCGGGCAGGCTCGCAGAGGGAGAGCTGCGGCCCGTCGGCTCGGCTCGCACAGGGAGAGCTACGGGCTGTCGGCTCGCAAACACACACCAGCGTGCTGGCTCGCAGAGGGAGAGCTCAGGTCTAACTCGCAAGGGGACACCAACGGGCCAACGGCCCTGCTAGCAGAGACACACCTATCACCTAACGGACTGGGTCGCACATGTACAGCTAGGGACACGACGGCTCGCAGACGCAGACCTGCGAACCGATGGATTGGTACTGTTTTATGCTTTAGGGTAGTACAGTGGTGTTTGTGTACTGTAGGGGGTTCGTGCTGGAGGTAGCGTTTTAGGGTTTAAGGTAGTGCAGTGGTGTTTGGGTAGTGTAAGAATCGTGCTGGAGGTAGTGTTTTAGAGTTTACGACAATGCAGTAATGTTTGGGTAGTGTAAGGGGTCATGCTGGGAGTACTGTTTTGGGGTTTAGGGTAGTGCAGTGGTGTTTGTGTAGTGTAGGGGGTCATGCTGGGAGTAGTGTTTTAGGGTTTACGGCAGTGCAGTGGTGTTTGGGTAGTGTAGGGGGTCATGCTGGAAGTAGTGTTTTAGGGTTTACGGCAGTGCAGTGGAGTTTGTGTAGTGTAGGGGGTCGTGCTGAGAGTAGTGTTTTAGGATGTAGGGTAGCACAGTGGTGTTTGTATAGTATGGGAAGTCATGCAGCGAGTACTGTTTTAGGATTTAGAGTAGTGCAGTGGTGTTTGTGTACTGTTTGGGGGTTCATGCTGGGGGTAGCGTTTTAGGGTTTAAGGTAGTGCAGTGGTGTTTGGGTAGTGTAAGAATCGTGCTGGAGGTAGTGTTTTAGAGTTCACGAAAATGCAGTGGTGTTTGGGTAGTGTAAGGGGTCATGCTGGGAGTAGTGTTTTAGGGTAGTGCAGTGGTGTTTGTGTAGTGTAGGGGGTCGTCCTTGGAGTAGTGTTTTAGTGTTTACGGTACTGCAGTGGTGTTTGTGTACTGTAGGGGGTCGTGCTGGGGTAGTCTTTTAGGGTAGAACAGTGGTGTTTGGGTAGTGTAGGGGGTCGTGCTGGGGGTAGTGTTTTAGGGTTTAGGGTAATGCAGTGGTGTTTGTGTAGTGTAGGGGGTCATGTTGGGAGTAGTGTTTTAGGGTTTAGGGTAGTCTAGTGGTGTTTGGGTAGTGTAGGGGGTCGTGCTGGGGATAGTGTTTTAGGATTTAGGGTACTGCAGTGGTGTTTGCGTAGTGTAGGGGTAGTGTTTTAGGGTTTACGACAATGCAGTGGTGTTTGGGTAGTGTAGGGGGTTGGGCTGGGGGTAGTATTTTAGGGTTTAGGGTAGTGCAGTGGTGTTTGGGTAGGGGGTCGTGCTGGGGGTAGATTTAGGGTTTAGGGTAGTGCAGTGGTGTTTGGGTAGTGTAGGGGATCGTGCTGGGGTAGTGTTTTATAGTTTACGACAGTGCAGTGGTGTTTGGGTAGTCTTTGGGTAGTGTAGGGGATCGTACCGACAGACTGACTCACAGAGCTCCGAGCCGACGGACGGTCTTCTAAAGGCATAGCCGCAACCTGGTGATATGAAGAGAGGCAGCGTGAAAGGCATATCTCACACAGACACACAGATGCCAGTGTTGCCTCGCAGAGGAAAAACTACGAACCCGATGGCTTCTACATGGAGAGATGCGAGCTGACGGAGTAAATCACAAAATGGCTGGCAACCATTCACAGCCAATAAGCTGCAAGCTGGTGCTTGTAACCCCTCAGCCAATCACATGTCAGAATTCTCAAATAGCGATATCTGTAAAATTTGATATTTCTCAAAAACTACTGAACGGATTTACACCATTTAAACAAAAGCGTGCTTTCTGGACCATCACCTTTCTCCCTGCCAAATTTGTGTAATTCCGTTCAGCAGTTTCACCTGTAGTCTTCTGTAAAGTTTCGTATGGAAATTGCATGCAGAAAACACGTTTTATGACCCTCTTTTTTCTCAGCCCCTCCTACACCATTCACCCCCAAACTTTCAATATAAGAGCTAATCAAAAAAAGAGAAACTTTTTGGATAATTTCATAAAGATTCGTCAAACGACGCCAAAGTTACAAGCACATAGAAGGCTCCAGAAGGGGGGCCGTGCAACCCCCCTCCCAACATGAATGAAGCCCCGGGGCTACGCGGACCCCAGCGCACCCCCGCAACCCCTGCGAGCACCTGCTATTATTTTTTAAGAAATACCCCCAGAACCTACCCCAACCAAGGGCCTCATTAAAATGAAATGCGAGAACCCGCGACCCCAGCGCAAATTTTTGCCGATTTTTTATTTTATTTTTAAATGATTTTTTTGGGCCCTGGGGGTCCTTCTGGGACCCCTGAGCAGGCCTAGGGGTCAGGGTTTTTCTACCCTGCCCCCTTCTCTTGTTTTATACCTTTATTTCTCCATTTTTGGGTGACTCGCTTCTACCGAGCCACAACATGGCTGCCAACACTTCCTGGTTTGGACTACTAGCAGCCAATCACAGTGAAGCTCACGCACGCAACTTAGGCTCCACCCAGATATCGAAACATTTATTTTTCTAATTTCTCAGCAACTACTGAACGGATTTACACCATTTTTAAAAAGGTCGCTTTCTGACCCAAGCACTACCTTTCTGCCAAATTTGGAGTAATTCCGTTCAGCAGTTTCGGCTGTAGCCTTGCACAATTTTCCTATGGGAAATTGATTTTTTGACTCTTATATTTTGAATTTCTCAAAAACTACTGAACGGATTTACACCATTTAAAAAAAAGGTCGCTTTCTGAACCAAGCTCTACCTTTGTGCCAAATGTGGGGTAATTCCGTTCAGCAGTTCGGGCTGTAGCTCGTCGCAAAATTTCCTATGGAAATTACCATGGAGAAAACGAGTTTTGGGACCCTCCTTTTTTCTCAGCCCCCGCTTGACGAATCACCCCCAAACTTTCAGGATAGGAGCTGACCTGGATAGACCTGTTTATTGGAGAATTGCAGGAAGATTCGTCAAACGACACCAAAGTTATTAGCAAATCAAAAAATGCTTTTCCTATGGAAACTAGGTTCTAACTATAACTACCTACTGGCGACCGCCAGTAGGTAATATATATATATATATCAAGGATTTGCCACCAGACAAAGTGCACTCTTTGAAAGAACCTTTATTTCATAGGAGCCGCTTTGGTAAGGTGCACAACATGGCATCGCCTGATGCGTTTCGGAAAAACTTCCTTATTCAAAGGCTGCACTCAAGAAAATGTCAACAATTAGCAACCAATAAATACCCTTTAAAACATAATAGTCCTCAAGTGAGTATAAAGCCAGTGCAAAGATTTATAGGATTGGTAGTCTTTAGTAATGCACCCCCACAATGCACTGCTTTTGACCTCACATATTACATAACTCATGACATGGTCAATGACATCAATGATGACATCACTCATGACGTCTCAAATGGCATCACTGATGACTTCATTGAAGACTTCATCAACATAATCTCTGACTCACCCACTCACACCCCAATATAACCTTTTATTCACCCCCACCAACTTCCACACTACCATTCTCAAAACCAATGACACATCTATACAAAGTCTTTTGACCTCCAGATTCATTATTTACAATCTCTATGAGCTAAGTGCCTATAGGTTTAATACATTCTTAATTACCCCACCATGACCATTTTGAATGACTTTAGTGTTCATTTTCCCACAGCATGACTGGGGTTTACAATGTCATCTTTTTACACTCTCATATCAGGCTTAGTGCCTCTTCAGTCTCATTTTAAGAAGCTTTGTATTATATTGAGCTTATGTTGTTCACATCCAAAATTCTATACATCGAAACTACTCTGACTCTCAATCATCTAACTACTACGCAAGTCTCTTTTATGTTGAATTGAAGTGGTATTCATCTACATCAAGTTGTCAACTTTCATTTATAGATGGGCATGCAGTTCTTTATCCCCGTTCAATCCATAAGGTTGTCTTGTTATGAATCTTATGATTAGGCATGATTGTATGTATATATGTCACATATCAGGGGTTGCTTTTATTCATTTCAGGCTGGCTAGGATGGCATTTTACCAACTGAAAGCTAGTATACTGTGCCTGAAGTGGTAAATGGCATTTCTCATTTTACAATTCGGCATGCGTGGCACAGTACTAATCCTATGCTTAAAAACTTTGATGTACAAATGGCAATTGACTTTGTCCCTTTCTATCTCGGGGTGGATGGCATTGTGCTAATCATATGCATAAAGATTTTGATAGAAATCAGACATATCAGTTGAGCAAATTTAGAGTGTCGCTGGTGTTGTGAGTGCTCTATACAGGAGCTGCTCTCCACCAAACTTGGTAACTACCCAGAGTTCTCTGCTTCTTTTCTGCATAATTTATGCATCACTCTATGCCTGAAAGGGTATTGTTTATATATATATATATATATATATATATATATATTCACTGAAAAAACCATAGGTTTTAGGGACAGTTATAGTTAGTTGGACATTGCACTCGTACAAAACCCGTGAAATTCCCCCGTTATAGTTAGTTCAGCTAACTATAACTCGCGCCCCACAATGCACTGCTGATGATGTCACATATTACATCACTCATGACATGGTCAGTGACATCACTGATGACATCTCAAATGACATCACTGATGACATCATCCAGTGACTGTTTGTTTCTGTAAAGTTTAAATATTTTTAATATATATAGGGAAAGGCGTATTGAAGAATGAGTGGGTGTATAAGTGTCTGTATGGATGATTTAGTAGGTGCGTGACTAACTCTATAAGTGAGTGATTAAACGTATCTTACTGAATGCATGGGTTAGTGACTAAACTGGGTGAATGTCTGTATCCGTCTGTCTGTTGCTGTGTAAGTGGCTGCATGGGTTTGTGAATAGCTACATGAGTGTCTATATGAGTTATTGATTGGTTGTCTGAGTATCTGTATGGGTGCCTGAGTGTTTGTGTGGGTGGGGTGTGTGCGACTCTGTGCATAGATGTGTGAGTGGGTGATTCACTGGGTGGATGGTTTCAAGAGTGCATCTGTGATAGACTGTATGGGTGGGTAAGTGTGTGTAAGAGTGTGTTAGTGAGTGAATGTATGTCCCAGTGGTAAATGTGTGAGTAACTACATATGTGAAAGGCAGTATATATGTGTGTTGGAGTATATAAATAGCTATAAGCTAGAGTGTGTGATTGTGAGAGTGACTGTATGGATGAGTGTGTGCTTGTATCAGTGATTGTATAAGAGCGTAAGAATGTGCGAGTATTTGTATGAGTAAGTGAGCTGGTGTGTGTATAACTGTATAGATGAGTAAATGGCAGTGTGTTTAATTATTTGCATGAATGACTAGGTGTGTGAGTACCTCTATGGATGAGTGGCGGTGTTTGAGTGTCTATATAGGAGTATGAGTGCATATGATAGTCCTGTACTGAGTGACCATAAGTATGAGTGACTGTACGGGTGAGTGAGTGGATGTGTGTGTAGACCTAAGAATCAGTGAGTGGGTATGTAGTTATTGGTGTTGGAGTGTCTATGGTTTTGCGAATGGCAGTCTGTAATTTAGAGTGGGTGTATCAAAGGTTATATTAGGGTGTGAGGAGGTGCATGAAATTATCACGTGGATGATGTCATCAGTGATGTCATCAGTGATGTCATTTGAGATGTCATCAGTGATGTCATAAGTGATGTCACTGGCCATGTCATGAGTGATGTAATATGTGACGTCATCAGCAGTGCATTGCGGGCGCGAGTTATAGTTAGCTGAACTAACTATAACGGGGGAATTTCATGGGTTTTGTACGAGTGCAATGTCCAACTAACTATAACTGTCCCTAAAACCTATGGTTTTTTCAGTGAATTTGTAAGGTTTTTTAAATGCTAATTTCTAACTATAACGTGCCTGAAACCTATGGTTTTTTCAGTGAATTTCAAAGGTTTTTTAAATGCTAATTCCTAACTATAACATGTCTGAAACCTATGGTTTTTTCAGTGAATTTCAAAGGTTTTGTAAATGACAATCTTTAAATGTATTAATTGTTATATTTATTTTTTTGATACTGATTTACTACATTTTTTTAAACTATTTATTTTTACATATTTTATTTTTTAAATTACATTGTAATTACATTATACATTACATTACAAAATATACTTTCTCAGAATGAATTACTTTAGTTTAAATACTTTGCAAATAGGCAATAGACTTTTAAGTACAGTAGTTACAGTTATTGCAATGGGCAACACAATTTCAAACACAATGCAACATTGAGCTCAATGTGAATTTCTAGTTAAATGCAATTAGTTACCTTATGGATTACTTTTCTAACCACAGGACTGGATCCTAGATTCAGTCCTGGGACGTCTCCTGTAAACAGTTGAGAGGAAATTCACTTAGCAGGTAAGTAGTGTTATCGTTACTTTTTCTTACTCAGTGGTGGAACCTGGATCCAGCACTGGTGCATCTCCTGTAAACAGTTGAAAGAATGCGTTTAAGTCATACAGGCGATTTTTAAGGAATATTTGTAATTTGTGAAAATCGACACTTTGAAACTTTTCTGCTAAAAACCAGACAATGGATTACTATGGAAGGAAATACAAGTTACTGGTAAGTACAGTTAGAATTACTTTTCAGGATCTGTACTGGGCTCAAAGATGCAGCACTGAGGTCTCTCCTGATAACAGGTGAGTAAATTGGAATTCGTAATTCAGCTGATTTTAGAGGAATATTATAAAGTTCCAAAACTCCACACTTAGAAGAATTTCCAAGTGAAACCAGTCAATGTTAGCCTATGGAAGGAAATTCAAGTAACTGGTAAGTACGGTTAGAATTACTTTTCAGGATCAGTATTGAGCTCAAAGATGCAGCACTGAGGTCTCTCCTGATAACAGGTGAGTAAATTGGAATTCGTAGTTCTGCTGATTTTAGAGGAATATTTGTATGTTTCAAAAATCGACACTTAGAAACTTTTTCAGCAAAAAGCAGGCAATGATATCCTATGGAAGGAAATTCAAGTTACTGGTAAGTACGGTTAAAATTACTTTTCAGGATCAGTACTGGGCTCAAAGATGCAGCACTGAGGTCTCTCCTGGTAACAGGTGAGTAAATCGGAATTCGTAGTTCGGCTGATTTTCGAGGAATATTATAAAGTTCCAAAACTCCACACACAGAAGAATTTCCAAGTGAAACCAGTCAATGTTAGCCTATGGAAGGAAATTCAAGTTACTGGTAAGTACGGTTAGAATTACTTTTCAGGATCTGTACTGGGCTCAAAGATGCAGCACTGAGGTCTCTCCTGATAACAGGTGAGTAAATTGGAATTCGTAGTTCAGCTGATTTTAGATGAATATTATAAAGTTCCAAAACTCCACACTTAGAAGAATTTCCAAGTGAAACCAGTCAATGTTAGCCTATGGAAGGAAATTCAAGTTACTGGTAAGTACGGTTAAAATTACTTTTCAGGATCAGTACTGGGCTCAAAGATGCAGCACTGAGGTCTCTCCTGATAACAGGTGAGTAAATCGGAACTCGTAGTTCGGCTGATTTTAGAGGAATATTATAAAGTTCCAAAACTCCACACTTAGAAGAATTTCCAAGTGAAACCAGTCAATGTTAGCCTATGGAAGGAAATTCAAGTTACTGGTAAGTACGGTTAAAATTACTTTTCAGGATCAGTACTGGGCTCAAAGATGAAGCACTGAGGTCTCTCCTGATAACAGGTGAGTAAATTGGAATTCGTAGTTCTGCTGATTTTAGAGGAATATTTGTATGTTTCAAAAATCGACACTTAGAAACGTTTTCAGCAAAAAGCAGGCAATGATATCCTATGGAAGGAAATTCAAGTTACTGGTAAGTACGGTTAAAATTACTTTTCAGGATCAGTACTGGGCTCAAAGATGCAGCACTGAGGTCTCTCCTGATAACAGGTGAGTAAATCGGAATCCGTAGTTCGGCTGATTTTAGAGGAATATTATAAAGTTCCAAAACTCCACACTTAGAAGAATTTCCAAGTGAAACCAGTCAATGTTAGCCTATGGAAGGAAATTCAAGTTACTGGTAAGTACGGTTAAAATTACTTTTCAGGATCAGTACTGGGCTCAAAGATGCAACACTGAGGTCTCTCCTGATAACAGGTGAGTAAATCGGAATTCGTAGTTCGGCTGATTTTAGAGGAATATTTGCACAATGGTGAAGGAAGGGGGTGGAGCCCGAGGTGACATGTCTGCAAACACGCCCTGTGGCGCGTTTTAAGTTGGAGAATTAATTCCTCCTCAATCCCGATGGTCCCTAGGGGCCAACTAGCCCACCAGATACCTCCAGTATGCGCCAGAGAGCTGCGTTGCAGAGAGGTGTTCAGAGGCCACGCCCCTTTTTACAACACTCTGCAACGCAGCTCCGTGGCGCTTACTGGAGGTACCTGGTGGGTTAGTTGGCCCCCAGGGACCCTCAGGATTGAAGGGGATTTAATTCCCCATCTTAAAACGTGCCACGGGGCCTGTTTGCACACATGTCACCTGAAGCCCCGCCCCCTCCCTTCACCACTGTGCAAACACGCCCCGTGGCACGTTTTAAGTTGGGGGATTAAGTCCCCTTGAATCCTGAGGGCCCCTGGAGTCCAACTAGCCCACCATGTACCTCCACAAAGCACCACAGAGCTGCGTTGCAGAGAGGTGTAAAAAGGGGCGTGGCCTCTGTACACCTCTCTGCAACGCAGCCCCCTGGCGCATACTGGATGTTCCTGGTGGGCTAGTTGGCCCCCAGGGACCCCCAGTATTCAAGGGGAATTCGTTCCTCCTTTGCAAACGCGCCAGGGGGCGCGTTTGCAGAGTGCTGCCAAGGAGGGGGCGTGGCCTCCGGCGCGATGCCGGATTTTTTTTATTTTTTATTTTTTTTAAAAGGGGGCTGTGTGGCCCCCCTTCTTTTTAATTATTTTGGGCCCTGGGGACCCATTCCCCAGGGCCTGACCCCCTTTTATTTATTTTTTTAAAAAGGAACGGGAAGGGGACCGCGTGGGCCCCCCTCCTGTGGCCAATTTTGGCCCGGGGACCCCATCCCCCGGGTCATTGGCACCTTTTTTTAAAACAAAAATTTCATGGAGGGGGGCTGCCTTGCCCCCCTCCTCAGGCCTCCATAGGCCCCGGGGACCCCATTCCCCGGGGCCGGCCTTTTTTTTTTTTTTAATCTTCCTTAATTTGGGGGAGGGGGCCGCGTGGCCCCCCTCCCGGGCCACTACTTGCCCCGGGGACCCCATCCCCTGGGGCTGGCCCTATTCTTTGGGGACCGTGGGGGTACCCCAACTCCCCCACGGTCCCGCCGGCTCCCCGCGTCCTGCGGGAGCCGGCATTGCTTTTCCACATGGGGAGCTGCTGACATATTCCCCATATGGAAAAGCAATTTGCTTTGAATTTTGGAAGAGAGAGCAGGTTTCCTGCTCTCTCTTCCAAAATCCAAAGCAGTTTGCTATGACAGGACGGGAGCCGCGAGGCTCCCGTCCTGTCATAGCAAACTACAGTGTCCCGGGGGTAGGCACCCCGGGACACTGCAGGAGCTGGCCCTGGGGGGTGGTGGTCCCCAGGGCCATCAAGGGCTCCAGGAGGGGGGCCGCACGGCCCCCCTCCCTCCATTGGCAAAGCCCCGGGGAGGTGGTGGTCCCCGGGGCTCAGGGGTCCATAACGGACCCCCATATTGAAATATTTAGTGCCCCGGGGAGGTGGCAGTTCCCGGGGCGTGTGGGGGGCTCGAGCCCCCCCACACAGGTAATTATAAAAAAAATAAAAAGATGCCCCGGGGGTGGCGGTCCCCGGGGCTGCGGGAGGGCTGAGAGCCCTCCCGCAACATTTTAATTCAAAGCCCCAGGGGGGTGGCCCCCCACATAAAATATAAACCCACCCGGGGGCAAAATAGCGGGAGACCGCGCTTCGATTTTATCTGCGGGATCGGCGCACCCTAAGCGCATCCCGCCGATTTTTTTTTTTTTTTAATGCTTTTTTCTGCCCAAGGGGTCCTTTTGGGACCCCTTGAGCAGACCTAGGTGGTCAGGGTGTTTCTACCCTGCCCCCTTTGTGCATTTTGTCGAGGGACAAAATGGCTGCCAACACTTCCTGATTTGGAGTGTTGACAGCCACTTGAAAGCCAATTAGCATGCAGCTCGTGATCGGGACGGTGCGTGCAGGGTGCGCTCAGGGTGCACGGATCCGACGCGGCCATAGATATATATGTGATTTTACTTGTGATTTTCTCAGGAACTACTGAACGGATTTACACCATTTAAGCAAAAGCCACGACTCTGAACCAAGGGCTACCTTTTTGCCAAATTTGGTGTAATTCCGTTCAGCAGTTCGGGCTGTAGCTGCGATGAAAGGATCCTATGGAAAAATGAATGGGGAAAACACGTTTTGGGACCCCCTTTTTTCTCGGCCCCC
Organism: Calotriton arnoldi; assembly: GCA_963921515.1. Classification (NCBI taxonomy): domain Eukaryota; kingdom Metazoa; phylum Chordata; class Amphibia; order Caudata; family Salamandridae; genus Calotriton; species Calotriton arnoldi. Next base: position 1,961,175 of record CAWUFW010001538.1, read on the forward strand.
GCTTGACGAATCACCCAGAGACTTTCAGGGTAGGAGCGGACCGGAGCGGGCCACAAAGTTTGAAAAGTTCGCGAAGATTCGTCAACCAGCGCAAGAGTTATTTCAAATAGAATGTTGCGGATTTCCTATATATATACATATACACACATATATACACACACACACATACACGTATATAAATATATTCACTGAAAAAACCTCAGGTTTCAGGGACGTTATAGTTAGAAATTAGCATTTTAAAAACCTTAGATATTCACGGACAAAACGACAGGTTACAGGAACGTTATGGTTAGGCTGACATTTCACTCGTACAAAACCAGAGAAATTCAGCCGTTATAGTTAGCTGACCTAACTATAACTCTCGCCCCCGCAATGCACTGCTGATTACAACACATATTACATCACTCATGACATGGTCATTGAAATCACTGATGACATCACTCATGACATCTCAAATAACATCACTGATGAAATCATCCACATAATCTCTGATGTACCTACTCACACTGCAATATAATCTTTCATACACCCACCCCAAATTTCAGACTACCATTCTTGAAACCATAGACACACCAATACCAGTACATACATACCCACCCACACAGACACTCAGGCACCCACACAGGTACTCAGAGAACCAATCAATAACCCATGTGGACACTCATGTAGCTACTCACCAACCCATGTAGCCACTTACATACCAACTGACAGACTGATACATATTCACACACCATAGTCACTCACCTATACATTCACTGAGACATGTATAATCACTCACTTATACAGTCAGTCACGCACACACTGATTCATCTATACAGACACTCATACACCCATTCATTCTTCAATACACCTTGGCATATATATATATATGTGGGAAGGAAGAGTAGGCTAAAGGAAGATGGCTGACTGACGTCACCGCAGTGAATGCTCTCCCGAGTAGCTTCCCCTCCTTGATGCCCGTAGCTGCCCCCGCAAACTTACCGGCGAACGGCGTGTCTTGACTTAGCGACGACGGATGCTGGTGGATAAGAGAAGAGAGGGGGCACACTGGAGAAAGAGCCTGAGAAGCTCCTGATGTGCTGCCAGCGCTGCGCGGCCCTATGCAGGTCCTTGCGGCAGGCTTGGTCAGCGCGTTGGCAGGTCGACTCTGCATGGGGGCTTAGCTGAAAACCAGTGATGGCTCCGCCGAGAGGATCGGCATTAGGTGGCAGCTGTGGCGGCCGTGGCAATGCAGTTGTACCTACGGAGGAAGTAGAGGCTGAAGCATACCAGGACGGAGGCTGGTAAAACTACTGAATCTCGGGTCAGATGACCCATGATGAAGCTACTGCAGTCTGGGGGTGCAATAGGGATAATACAGTCTTGCCAAACTGGGGAAGAGGGGCCATCTGATACAACACTGGTGGAAATACTCCTGCAGGCTGACCAGGACAATAAGGGAACGTATGAAGCCAAAATAACAACAACCTCTATGAGTGAAAAAACCTATACCCCACTTGAGAAGGAGCAGGATGCTGGCATGAACATCTGTAATAATGGTAATAGTAATATCAATATTGCTTCAGAGGATAACCTGTCAATATTACCTAAGGAGGGAGTAATAGCTAATACGAATAATGTCATCGTAAAAAGTACCGAACATGCCACCGCTAACACGAGGCCTGCTATCATGGCAAACAGTGGAGTGACATGTCTGTCAGAAGGCGAGCAATGGGCTGAGAGAGCTGAGAGAGTCAGGATTGAAGTTGGCTTTGAAAATCTGGAGACCTCATTTCCGAATGACACTGCTATTACAGCAGTGGATAGAAGTACGGGAAGTATGGAACCAGAGGCCCCATATAGCCACGCACCTGAGCAACTCTTGAGTAAAGATGGAGATTGTAATAAGGGAGGAGAAATGGGAGTAGACAATGGGCCCCCAGAGGACATTAAAATAACAGACAATAATGATCCAAGTAAGAGACAAGTTTGCATCAAAGGCGCAAAATGAGTTCAAAAGAAAGGACTTAATCAGCACAGCGATATCCAACTGGACCATACAGTCTCAACTCGATCCAAGACAGGGGCCAAAGACAGTCCCCTGTGTAAGTGGGTCACTTCAAAAGGGGAGGTTAAAGCCATGATAACACGACTATCAAACATTAGCTCATCACTGTCCACCGAGGAGATGAGCTATACAGTAAACGGGGGTAATCTAACCTCTGGTTCTAACGAAGGCATAAATACTACTTCTGGGGCAGGCAGGGGGAAAGATCATCCTCGGACCTCTTTTCAAGGAACTGAAATGATTGAAATTGGGGGTCTCTCAGTGGGTGCTAGATCAGATACATCAGGCACTAGTGAACCTACCCTCTCAACGATCTTACAATTTTTGAAGACTGAGCGAGAGGAGGCCTTGGAACACTATGCACAAGTCAAGGCAGACAATGCGGTGCTACACCAGGCTCTCTCGGATGTTTCTGGTAAAGTGGGTATGCTTTCGGCAGATGTCACGGAATTACAACAAAAAGTCTCCAGTGTGGAAGAAATTGGATCGGCTTCTGTCAAAGCAGTTCAGGAACAAAGAGGACTTATTCTCTCTCACCAGAACAAATTGGAGGATTTGGAGAATAGACAGCGGCGCACCAACTTAAGACTGTTTGGCATACTAGAAGGAAGAGAAGGCAGTGACCCCAGATCTTTTGTAGTGAATCTGTAACAGAAGGCACTCCCGGAGCTGTCATATTAGGACATAGATACATAGATTCAAAGGGCACACCCACTGCCATTAATACTAAAGCAGTTTGGTCAAGCACGCCCCCGCCCTATTCTTATTTTTGTGGGCAATTTTTTCTGAGACAAGCTATCTACTTTAAGGCACGTCCAGTGTCACCGTTAAAAGTCGAATCAATGTCTATATGGACCCAGTCAGAACTATGCAAGGCAACAATGGACTGACGGTGGAAGATGCACCAACTTATAGACCAGCTCAAGGCAATTGGAGCACAGGTGTTTTTGCAAGAACCTGCATGCCTCAAAGTTATTAAAGATGGACACCACCAAATATTCCAATCTGAAACAGAAGCTTCTAATGCCCTGAGTCAGTGGCATAATGAAACAAGGGCTACTACTTGAGTGACAAGATTTTCAGTTAATGACACCTCTTCTTCTCTATTCTATTTTCCTCTTTTCTCATTGGTTAGCACTTTTGGGGGTGAGGGGCTGTACAGGGGGAGGGTTGGGAGGAGGCATTCCCATAAGACTACCACTTCAGCTGATAGGTTTTGGGGTGGGTGATTCCTTCTTAAGACACGGGGGTGTTAGGGAGGGGGGTCTCGTCAGGAACAGAAGCGATTACTCACACATTTTCTGGGAAGGTGGGGTAACGAGTCAGAATGATCAGAAAGTATATATAGGAAGTAATGTAATGTTAGGGAGGTTTGTACATAGTTGCACAAATGAGGTAGAGGAAATTTGTTATGGGAATCTAAAACCTACTCAATGCTATGGATGAGATTTATGTGTTGGAATGTTGCAGGACTAAATCAAAACCACAAAAGGCAGTTAATCCGAGAGGAATTGGCAATCTATAAACCTCATATTCTGGGCTTAACAGAAACTCACCTAGCATAAAAAGATCGACAGGTACTACACCAGTTGGGTTATGACAGAATAGCCTGCACATCCCAGACAACCTCGATACGAGGGGTGGCTATAATGAAATATATAAAAATCTGGCAGTCAAAATTGTCAAAACCTCCTCAGATAGTAGAGGGAGATGGACTATCACACAGTTGTTGATCAATACACAGAGGTATACTATCTGTGTGGTTTTTGGCCCATATTTTGATGAGCCTGATATATTTGATTTTTTAAACTTGGAGTTGTTGGATTGGGAAGGGGAACTGATAGTGATGGGGGATTTTAACTGTGTTACGGATTATAAAATGGATTCTACTAACTGTCAACATAGTATTCGTATGAGTAAAACTAGAGCCTCGATTACAGAACTAAAGAGGCTACATAGGCTTAGGGATGTGTGGAGAATGCTACACCCCCAAATACCTGGCTATACGTGTTACTCTATACCACATAACCAATATTCTTGTATTGATATAATGTTAGTTAGGGAACAGGTGCTAGAGGGGGCAAAGATAGAGCTATGTCCGAAGATCATATCTGATCATAACGCAATTATATTGACCTTGCGATCCTCTCAAGTGGGGCTAGAAACTCGCTGTTTTTCTTTCCCGCAGTACCTACTTAACAATTTGGAATATCGACAATATCTAAAAGATCTACTAGCTGAATTTATCCAGACTAACAAGGGTACTGCTACCTCATCGATCGTGTGGGACTGTAAGAAAGCATTTATTAGCGGGATTACACTCCAGTTTATTTTAAAACGGAATAAAAGCAGACAATTGGAACTAAGTAAAATACGAAAAGAGTGTTTAGACTTGGAAATACAACATGCGCAGGCAGCTCACGTAGGTGACCCCCACGAACAGGATATATACCTTAAGTTAAGGAAGAGGCGGCAAACGGCTAATCGTGGGATCACCGAGTAAGTGGCGGCTAAATACCATAAGAATAGAATTTATCAGTATGAGTATGGCGATAAAATAGGACGCGTTTTGGCCCATCAGATAGCAGATAAAAAAGTGTGCAATGCTATTCAATGCAGGGGTGCAAGTTATAGTTAGCTCAGCTAACTATAACTGCTGAATTTCTCTGTTTTTTTATGAGTGAAACTTGAGCCTAAGTATAACATATCTGTAACCTTTGGTTTTTACAGTGAATTTCTAAGGTTCTTTTTAATTCCATTTCCTAACCATAACAACCCTGTAACCTTTGGCTTTCTCAGTGAATTTCTAAGGTTTTTTAAATGTTAATTTCTAACTATAGCATCCCTGTAACATTTGTTTTTTGCAGTGAATTTCTTTGGTTCTGTAAAGTCTATTTCCGAACTATAATGTCTTGTAACCTTTGTTTTTTTCAGTGATTTTCTAAGGTTTTTCAAATTCTATGTCCCAACTATGTTAATGTAACCAAAGATTTTTTATTTACATTTTTAAGGTATTTAAATTGTATTTTCTATCTAAAATGGCTCTATAAGGTGTATATTTATAACTTGTATTTTCTTTAGTGGATTAATAAGCGTTGTTTTCTTTTTAAGTTTTTTTTATATTAGTGACGACGTTGCGATACCCGCGGTGCCGTTGCAAAAGGCACATGATTTTGAGGAAGTCTGATTTTGCTTAATAGCAGAAACTAGTTGTTAGTAATGTAGAGTTTATTTTTGAGTTTGTATGATGTTTTTGTGAAAAAACCTCTTCAATGTGGTGTATATTCACGGTGACTCTGTAGACCCCGGTGTTTTGGGTAGTCGTGAAGTGCTCATGTTTTTTAAATCTTGGGGACACATACTTAGACATATTTTAATTAATATTTGACACAAGTTGTTTATTGATATACTCTTTAAACCTAACTTTTGAAAGAATTTTTTCAGTTGAAAGCCTTTTATTTGGTGTTTTGTGTGATCGCAATGACGTTGGTAACTGTGATGAACGCGTATTTTTGGTAAAGTGTATAACATATTAATTAATACATATTACATTGTATGATACACATTTGGGGTTTAATATCAGTCGATTAACATTTATGTTTGAGTACTTATTTTCAAATAAAATAATATTCTTTTCAATTTCCGGTCTTCGCGAGGTAGCCTATCATCATGAAGATCATGTGACGGGAAAGAAAGGAATATGATTGGATGATACACTTTTCAACTATAGGAATAGGAAGAAAATGTCCGTTTATCTATCTCGAACATTCTTTAAGAGGAGTTCATTATGAGCAACTCACTTATATTTGTTGCAGTGGTTTTGTTTGCATATTTTTGCAAAAAGTACAACTCAGTCAGAAGAGGGAGATCAGGTGCAACAGCAGGTGAACCAGGAAGTCCAAGAGGTGGATTCTGGTGACTCTGGCGATGAGGGGTCTCCCCAGAGGAAATCAAGCATTGCTTGGTATTTCTTCAGGATTCCATCGGGAGAATTAAAAACAGTCGCCAATTTGTGCAATGCACAATATGTGAGAAGACATTGTCAAGGGGTACAAATAAGAAATATTCTTGCGGGACTACGTCCTTTCTTTACCATTTAAAAACATACAACAGCAATCATCACAAAGCAGCAAGAAGACAACGCAAGGATGAAGGACCCTCAACTTCAGTAGTAGCAGCAACAACACCAGGGCAGAGAGTCCCTTGAGAGGTCCAATCACAAGCTCAAGATTTGGCTCCAGAGTTTTCCCACATTGCATCATACTGCATGGATTGTGGAGTTGTAGTGAATGTTGGAGAGCAGTCCATCACAGCCCTTCGCAATGCTCCTAAGAATCACAAATGTTGATTTTTTTTACGCCCCTTCTTAGTTTTTCTACATTTTTGAGTGTGTGTTGAAGTTTTAGCACTCCCAGTTGCCATTTTTGTTTTAAGCAAGAAAAAAGATAAGCTGAATGAATCAGTGTATGAACATGTATATGGTGATTGAATGCGTGCAAGAGTAGTGCATTGATGATTGAATGAGTATATGAGTGGTGCATGTTTCATTGAATGAGTGCATGAGTGGTGCATGGATGACTGAATGAGTGAATAAGTGGTGCCTGCATGAATGAATGATTGCATGAGTGGTGCATGCATTATTGAATGAGTATATCATTGTGTATGGAGGATGGACTGAGTCCATAAGTGCGGCATGAATGATTAAATGAGTGCATGAGTGGTTGGGTAACTGCATGTTGAGTGTCTGGGTGATTGGATGAGTGCAATGATAGTGCCTGGGTGATTGGATTAGTGCATGGGTAGTGCCTGGGTGATTGGATGAGTGCATGGGTAGTGTTTGGGTTATTGGATGAGTGCATGGGTAGTACCTGAGTAAATGGATGAGTACAAGGGTAGTGCCTAGGTGATTGGATAAATGCATGGGTAGTACCTGGGTGATTGGATGAGTGCATGGGTAGTCGCTGGGTGACTATATGAGTGCCTGGGTAGTGCCTAGGTGAGTGTATGAGTGCATTGGTAGTGCCTAGGTGATTGTATGAGTGCATGAGTAGTGCCAGGGTGATTGGATGAGTACCTGGATAGTACCTTGGTGATTGGATGAGTGCATGGGTAGTGTCTGGGTGACTGCATGAGTGTATTTGTAGTGCCTGAGTGAATGGATGTTTGCAAGGGTAGTGCCTGGGTGATTGGATGTGTGTATGGGTACTGCCTGGTTACATGCATGAGTGCATGGGTAGTGCCTGGGTGTGGATAGTGGTGGGGTGAATGGATGAGTGCATGGGTAGTGCCTGGGAGATTGGATGAGTTCATGGCAGGTGCCTGGGTGATTGGATGAGTGCATGGGTTTTGCCTGGGTGATTGGATGAGTGCATGGGTAGTACCTGAGAGAATGGATGAGTGCATGGTAGTGCCTGGATGATTGGATGTGTGTATGGGTAGTGCCTGGGTGATTTTATGACTTCATGGGTAGTGCCTGGGTGATTGGATGAGTGCATGGGCAGTGCCTGTGTGATTGGATGAATGCATAGGTAGTGCCTGGGTGATTGCATGAGTGCATGGATAGTGGCTGGGTAAATGTATGAGTGCATGGGGAGTGCCTGGGTGATTGGATGAGTGCATGTGTACTGCCTGGGTGATTGGATGAGTACAAGGGTAGTGCCTGGGGGATTCGATGTGTGTATGGGTAGTGCCTGGTTGATTGCATGAGTTCATTGGTAGTGCCTGCTTGATTGCATGAGTACATGTGTAGTGCCTGGGAGATTGGATGAGTGCATGGGTAGTGCCTGTGTGATTGAATGGGTGCATGGGTAGTGCCTGGGTGATTAGATGAGTGCATTAGCTGTTCCTTGGTGATTCGATGAGTGCATCAGTAGTGCCTGAGTGAATGGATGAGCGCAAGTATAGTGGCTGGATGAATGAATGAGTGCAAGTGTACTGCCTGGGTGATTGGATGAGTGCAACTGCAATGTCTGGGTGAATGGATGAGTGCAAGTATAGTGACAGGCTGATTGCATGACTGCATGGGTAATGCCTGAGTGATTGCATGAGTGCACGTGCAGTGCCTGGATGAATGGATAAGTGAAAGTACACTGCCTGGGAAAATAGATGAATGTAAGTGTAGTGCCTGAGAGATTGGATGAGTGCATGGGTAGTGCCTTTTTTTAAATTTTGATTTTTTTAGAGTTTTATATAGCGCAAACTAGACCCGAGACATCGGGTATCAGAGTGCTTTACAAGAGCACCACTTTTGTTACAGATGGACACATTCATTTTGTTAGGCACAGGGAGATTAAGTAATTTGCCCAGAATCACAGGATGTTGAGCGTCATTGCCGAGACTCTAACCCGGTTCCCCAGCTTCGAGGTCGACTGATCTAGCCGTAAGGCTACATGAGTGCAAAGGTAGTTCCTGGGTGATTGTATGACAGTAAAGGAAGTGCCTGAGTGATTGTATGAATGCATGAGTTGTGCCTGGGTTATTGGATGAGTGTATGGGTAGTTCCAGGGTGATTGGATGAGTGTATAAATAGTGCCTGGCTGATTGCATGAGTATATGAGAAGTGATTGGATGACTGTATGAGTGCATGAGTAGGGCCTGGGTGATTGGAAGAGTGTAAGAGTCATGCCTGGGTGATTGGATAAGTGCATGAGTAGTGCCTGGGTGATTGCATAACTGCATGGGTGATGCCTAAGTGATTGGATGTGTGTATGGGTAGTGCCTGCCTGATTGCATGAGTGCATGTGTAGTGCCTGAGTAAATGAATGAGTACATGGGTAGTGCCTGAGTATAAAAATGAGTTCAAGGGTAGAGCCTGTGTGATTGCACATGTGTATGGGTAGTGCCTGGTTGATTGAATGAGGGCACGAGTAGTGCCAGGGTGATTGGATGAGTGCATGGCTAGTGCCTGGGTGATTGGATGAGTGCATGGGTAGTGCCTGGGAGATTGGATGAATGCATGGGTAGTGCCTAAGTGAATGGATGAGTGCATGGGTAGTACCTGAGGGAATGGATGAGTATGAATGTAGTGGCTGGATGAATTAATGAGTGCAAGTGTACAGCTGGGTAATTGAATAAGTGCAACTGCAGTGTCTGGGTGAATTGATGAGTGCAAGTATAGTGCCTGGATGATTGCATGATTGAATGGGTAATGCCTGGGTGATTGCATGAGTGCAAGTGCAGTGCCTGGATGAATGTAGCAGAAACAAAAGGGGGTATTATTTTAGTGGTGAAAGGACTTTTCAAATGCAACTTAAGGCTACTACTGGTATTATAGTACCTCCATTTAGTTTTTATCTGTAGTAAGAGAATGTAGTCCTCAAATGTGTATAAATTGCTTTCAAGCAGTTAAAAAGAGTCTTTCAATACCCCTAATAGGTCGAATAATGTCCCAGAAACACATAATGCATATATATGTCAACACAATACCACATTTTCTTATCCTAAATTCGCCTTACAACTTTTGTTCTAGAAATAGATATGAGTTTGGTAACTTTGTAGGCGTCTTGATTTGAATGTCACTTGAATGTCATTGCACTCTGTCCATCCTGTTTGACATCTTAAATATATTGTGTAGTGTCCAGAGGTTATATTAACTCCTTCATGAAATATGATTGCTGTAGTTGTGAAAGTTCTTTTTGAAATGGACATTTATCCACATATAAAGTTTGTAATTTCAGTTCCTAATTTAGTACCATCCACTCTGCATCATTGTAGCATGACCATGACATATTTTCCGAACCTTTGTAGAAACAACATTGATCTAAGTTCTGATCTGCAGTTTGGACATGTCATATTTTAATGGGGGTTTGTAGTTACATTTTGAAAGGGCATAGCTTTTCAATCTGGTAATTTCAAGTAGAGGAATCGTTGTGAATTGATTTCAGTGATAGACATAAATTCACGATCTTCACAGCTATGGGTCCAATTATAAGTTAAACCAAATAATTCATTGATATTCACAACTTCTTCGTCTAATAGTCCTAGCATTACCATTACAAATTGTTGAGCATCCTTCTGAAGATTTTGAGAAAACATTACTGTTCCAGTACAGTCATCTATAAGTTTTCTTATTCCAGTAGCGGAATGTATAATACTTCTGTCACTTTTTTAATTCTTCAAGTAAACTACATAGTTGTTCTTTTATCTTCCTTTTCTCTAACAGAATTTGTAAAATAAGGCAAATGGTATAGTCCATTTAACACTACATTTGCATCACAGTTCACTCCAGATTTTTTATCAAAGTTATACCCTTCTGTTTCCTTATTCTGTTGTAGTTTACTTTTCTTAGGTGCTTGCTGTTTTTCTTTTTGTTCATCTTTATCTTCAACTCTGATAGATTGCTTTGATATTTTCTGCTATGGACACATTATCAGTTTTTAAAACATGCGATACTGTCCTAAATGAGGAGCATATTGAGCTCTTAACCAATTATACTCCCTTACACAGCTTACATCAGCACTTACTTTCTCCTCATCAAAATCAATCAGAAATAAACCGGACAATGTTCTAATTTGCGACAAAGCTACATATGATATTTCTTCTTTGAATACACTACTACTAATATTAACAACTGCTGTATCTACACTTAAACCTTGTGATTTGTGGATTGTTACTGCATACGCTAAAGACACTGGGAACTGCTTTTGCTGGACATACAAATCTTTCACAAGTAGGAAACGTAAACGCATCTTCCAATCTGCTTAATGTCACCAATATCATAACATTTTATGGCTAAGTATTCCACGTCATTTCTGTTTATATAATTTCATAAATTTCATAACTTTACCCCTTGCCCCATTCACTAGCTTTTCTTCAACATTTAAATTACGATATAAGATACACAACAATTTTTGCAGATACGTAACTGTTTTTCTAATCCTGCAGTTTTCGACACAGACTTTTCTAAACTATCCAATTTTGATTGTAGTTTTTCTGTTAGTAGCACTGTAACTCCGTGATGTTCCATTTTATCATTTGCTCCAATTTCAATTATCTCTTATTTTGTCAGAAATAATTGTTCGTTAAATTTACTACACTCCTTCAGAGTTGCCATGAGACAAACAATAGACTTCTCTTTACAACATTATACATTACCTCTGCAGGTGAAATATTACTTGGAAATAGATTTTTGATCAGACAGGTTTGTAATGCTCTCTGTCCTTCTTTTCTGAGAACTCTCACTCTAATTTCCTTTAGTATATCTCTGTATGGCATATCTGATGCTCCGCGCATATTTCTGATTAACTCTTTGTATTCAAAGTTTTCCCAAATGTTTAAATTTCCAATACTTCCTAGTAAATTCCTAGTATCATTATGTAGTAGTGTCTTGAAGACAGGTTGTCCTTTGACTGGAGTTAGTTGTAGCAGTTCTCCAAACACTATTAAGTGTTTTCCTCCAAAAAGGACGTCGTAGTCAGTTTTTTATATTTGCTGCATTCTTAAATGTATAAAAGCTAGCATTAGGTTATGTACCATGCTGACTTAATCAATAATTACTAGTTTTAATTTCTTTAATACTCTTCCCACTTTATGACAAGCATCAACAAATAATTTGTTGTATTCTAATTGTAATCATGTTCAACAGGCAGCATTAATAATCGATGAAGGATAACTCCTTTAATATTATGTGCAGCTAACCCTGTTGGTGCTATAACTACACATAACAAATTGGAATCTGTTGTCTTTTGTAGATAACTTGTCAGTACCTTAATCAAGAAGCTTTTTCCAGTACCAGCTTGACCAATAGAACTGGTTTATATGTAGAACAAGTACACTCTTTTTTCTCATGCAGAAGTCCATGTTCTATTTTACCTTTTACTTCATCTGAATTGTCTTTCTGATCTGTATTCAATTGCTGTATTAGTTGCCCTAGATCCAGAGTTTCCTGTTTTGTTTGCTGCATTGCATTCTCCACTTCATTCTTGGCCATTGCATCTTCACTTTGAATGATTTTTAATGATTGGCTGTCCAAGAGGATCTTGACTTTCAGGTGCTGAACTTTAACTACTCTGAGAACTCTCTCTTGCTATCTCAGCAGCAATTGTTTCTTCTTGTTCAATCTCATCTCTCAACATTTGAAGATACACTGGAAACACAGAGCACTCAATGCTGTCTTTCACAGCGTTGAATGAGTCTTCATAACAGTCAAATTCCCCAAGTAGCTTGCTTTCAGTTCTCCATGGTTTGAACAACTATAACAAGGCTAAATAAAAAAACTCTCTTTTGTCTGGAGTTTGGCAACCTAGCTTTCGATGGTTGATTAAACTTCCTTTGTTATGTCTAACCAGACACACTTCACATCCATCGACAGAAAATTTTCCTTCTTATATGTTTTCACTGCCATTATTTCTGTATGCATAATGTTGAAGTATTTCATACAGACACATCCTTTCTAGATGAGGACTCCTTCTTAGATAGTATGTATCCAGAATGTTTGTCTTCAGAATATCTGTACTGTGTGGCTCAAATTCTGCAAGATAATGGATTTCAGGAAAAGACTTCAGTACTCTGTTACAGGTATTAGCAAGTCCTAAACTCACCCATAGAACTCCTCTAGATTTAGAAAACAAGCTAGCTGAGCTTAACCGGTCTGCACAGCCTATCTCTCTGTGAGAAAGCATTTTCAAACTAAAACTGTACAATCTCTTTGTAAGATTTTTTCTGCTGAAATCTTCTCCCACATCTCCTTCAACTCAGTGTTCTCTGACTTTGTTATGTAAGAGGTGAAGTACTGAGCAACAGCCATTTAGTTATCTGAAACAAACTGTAGATCCATATTCGCGTTCCACATCTTCAAAATCACAGGATTGTAGTCATTGAGGTTATATATGTTCTTTGGTGATTTCCGTGAGAGTGTGTGTCTGACTGCAGACAAATAGCAATTAACTCTTCCTTCTGAGATCACAGGTCGTGGAAAACCAAAACAACATCTTGTATTAAATTTTCCTTTAGATCTATATTTTCTGCTACAGTATTTTCCACACCTATGGTTTTGGAATCTTAGAACTTGTTGTCTTAATATTTTATCAACACACTAATTTAGGAAGATGCAAGTGGCATACTGCTCTATGAAAGACAACACAGACTCGCAAGTGTCTGTTCCAAACTTTGGGATACCAAAGGGGATGATGGACGGAGCGTTAGAGCAAATCAAACACTCACCCCAAGTCAACTGAACTGGGTTTAATCCATCATCATTCTTTAGCTCACTCCACCACCCCAGTTCAGACATGGCCATATGCAAATCAGTCTGACCCTGTGCCTCATGGGAACAGTCCAGCCTGAACTGCCAAGCCATGTCTTCCCTGGACCGGAAACAAGCATCCTGGGACCGGTTTCGGGTTCAAAACCCTCATCAGCCAGGCTATCTTGAATCCAGTGGCAAAGTGAGCAAGGGACCCACGTCTGGGCATACCCTGCCAACTTAGGGCGAACAAAGCGATACCAAAGGGGATGATGGACGGAGCGTTAGAGCAAATCAAACACTCACCCCCAGTCAACTGATCTGGGTTTAATCCATCATCATTCTTTAGCTCACTCCACCACCCCAGTTCAGACATGGCCATATGCAAATCAGTCTGACCCTGTGCCTCATGGGAACAGTCTAGCCCGAACTGCCAAGCCATGTCTTCCCTGGACCGGAAACAAGCATCCTGGGAACGGTTTCGGGTTCAAAACCCTCATCAGCCAGGCTATCTTGAATCCAGTGGCAAAGTGAGCAAGGGACCCACGTTGGGCATACCCTGCCAACTTAGGGCGAACAAAGCGATACCAAAGGGGATGATGGACGGAGCGTTACAGCAAATCAAACACTCACCCCCAGTCAACTGATCTGGGTTTAATCCATCATCATTCTTTAGCTCACTCCACCACCCCAGTTCAGACATGGCCATATGCAAATCAGTCTGACCCTGTGCCTCATGGGAACAGTCCAGCCCGAACTGCCAAGCCATGTCTTCCCTGGACCGGAAACAAGCATCCTGGGACCGGTTTCGGGTTCAAAATCCTCATCAGCCAGGCTATCTTGAATCCAGTGGCAAAGTGAGCAAGGGACCCACGTCTGGGCATACCCTGCCAACTTAGGGCGAACAAAGCGATACCAAAGGGGATGATGGACGGAGCGTTAGAGCAAATCAAACACTCACCCCCAGTCAACTGATCTGGGTTTAATCCATCATCATTCTTTAGCTCACTCCACCACCCCAGTTCAGACATGGCCATATGCAAATCAGTCTGACCCTGTGCCTCATGGGAACAGTCCAGCCCGAACTGCCAAGCCATGTCTTCCCTGGACCGGAAACAAGCATCCTGGGACCGGTTTCGGGTTCAAAACCCTCATCAGCCAGGCTATCTTGAATCCAGTGGCAAAGTGAGCAAGGGACCCACGTCTGGGCATACCCTGCCAACTTAGGGCGAACAAAGCGATACCAAAGGGGATGATGGACGGAGCGTTAGAGCAAATCAAACACTCACCCCCAGTCAAGCCTGGCTGATGAGGGTTTTGAACCCGAAACCGGTCCCAGGATGCTTGTTTCCGGTCCAGGGAAGACATGGGGGTGAGTGTTTGATTTGCTCTAACGCTCCGTCCATCATCCCCTTTGGTATCGCTTTGTTCCAAACTTTGGAGCATCTTTTACCCATATTAGCATGTGAATATGTGGAGCACCTCTGGCTTGGTATTCTTTATGCCAAAAGAAATCAGTCACTTCACCGAGAGGTGGATTGCTCTTGTTGCAGATAAAAGCAATCATGGCTTGATAATTTTGGTTAAAATATCTGCAAACATTTTCAGGGTCCAATGAGCAGAGTTCTCCTGGAGTCTTTAGATCAATGTCTTCTATAATTGAATTAACTTCTTGCAAGAATTGAAGCAGGTCATACCAAGCACACTCAGCACATATGAGTTTTAGAAACCATGTAGGTGCTCCTAAGTTTCTCATCATGCACTTTAGTACACTGTGACGACAATACGAATATTCATTGGTCCCACGTTGACATGCCATGAGATTAATCAAGTTGTATTCCAGCTGTATATCTTTTCCGTGGATTTTCTAACAAATTCGCCTGCAGACAGTAATTGCAGATTTACACCTGTTTTCATAATGTAGTTTACAGCAAAAGACAATGAAGACAAATCACTTTCAAATAATAGATGAAACATATAAGGGATGCATTGATGAAATCTAGGATCCTCTAAATAAAGTCTAGTACATCTGTACTCGGCCGCAGGTATTTGTACAGACCGATCATCATACCTATGACCCACTCCAGTAGGAAAGAGATGAGGAAAACAGCAAGCTTGTAAACCTTTTTCCCATGCACTTAAGGGACTTCCCTTTGCTTCTTTTAGTTGAAGTAGATCAATAGCATCACCAACAATCTTTTTGAATGTAGGGGATGGATGCTGTAATGCTCATAAATTTCTATTACACTGCTTCGATCCACTTTTTCTATCTGATCTGTTGATGATGATGTGTTGTCCTCCAGATGTGTGAAATCTTGAAGAATTTCCGCATTTTTATAATATATGCTATTTTGTACAAGATATGAAGTTGCATTTTTAACTTTGCTAACATCTACTAACTCTTGCCATATTTCTTTATTCTTGATCGGGACACCATTCACAAGAATTACAAGTCCCTCTTCCAAAGTTCTTTGTACCCCTATAGCTTTAATATTTTCCTTAAAATCTAATGGCAAGTATACAACTCTACATTTGAGAGCTTTCTGGAGCTCAGTTGGAGGTAGTTTCCCTGTCTTTGGTTCCATGCGAACTATGGCTTGAAATGGATGTATGGACTGTATTAATATGGATTCATAAACATTCAAATATTTAAGTACTTCTAGAACAGGTACTGTTTCTAAGTTGTTGTGTACTGCTCTAGCAGGCATTTTGTTTTCCTCTAACTTATTATACCAATACCTACATATAATTTGTTGAGTGGACAAGTCAAATCGTCCCTCTACAAATAAATAAACAGCGAATTCTCGCCACTTAATATTATTCTTCTTTTCAGTTTTAATGTACAAATTAACATTATGAGTTTTATTTTTGTAGGGAGTGCGTCGACAACATATACAAACACAGATTAGTTGCTCTGAAGAAACTGCATTGAACTTTATAATCTCTTTTACAAAATTACTAACACTAATACATCTGTACTGTTATACAACTCCTGTTGTTACCAACTCTTCATTTTCCCTACACTGCTGTATCAGTCCAAAAAACAAAATTCAACATCATCACAAACCTTTTGTACTTCTACTACACTACAATGCAAATGAGCTCTATTCATTTCTCCTAAACATAGAGCAGGAGTTTTTACATAATAAAGCCTTCTAACACAAGTTTTCATTATTGAATGGTGTACACCGAACATTCTAAAATGATGAAAGTTTCCAAGACACACCTTTTTTACAGACAAGCTAGTGAGTGTTCTTGTAAATTAGTATGCTTTCTTATTTGCATGGATATAATCCTTGCGATGGATGTATTTTCTGTTTTAAACTTCTGGAAGCAAACATACAAAGGAAATTTCTCAATATATCTATTGATTGTTGACGAATACTACAAACACTACTACAAATCCATTTGTACACAGGGGCCTGCCTACGCCTTCCTTGCATCTCTTCAGCAAGCTCTTCCTCAACATTGCTAGGTATCATTACTTCCTTTGGAACAGGAATACCATTTTTTATCTCATAACATCGTCCAGATTCATCAACTGCATGCACTAATGTGTTGTCTTGGACATAGCCTTCTTCATTAAAGAAAGGCTCAGTACTTGAAGTATGTATCCATTCACCACTAACATTTTTGCAGAAGTTACTTCTATGAACATGTCTTTTTTTAGGCTCTGTCTCCTCATAGTTAACAATATTTTGTCCAGTGTCTTCATTCGGGTTAAAACTAAGATAAATAGTTTCCTCTTCAGAGCAAACACCATATCAACTACATCTTCAACATATTCCTTTTGTCTGATTGCCTATGTTCTTCTTTTATACTTCTTCATAGATGCTAACAAATTGCGAATTGCTCTAGTGCAGAACATCCTACCTCTGATTTCCTTGAACTGCCTCTGCCTTCTGCTTAAAGTCTTTCCTTTTTTCAATAACTTCCTACTTTTTACATCAGAGACTTTATGTGCTTTAGTACTCGTTGTTATAGGTTTTTTTCTTTCATTCTTTTTGTACTTTTTCCAGTTGTGCACAAACAATTTTAAGAAACATCTTGGTCCTCATACCAGCAAGCCTTTTCTCTGTCACCAGCTTTTCTGCACTTTGCCCCTTTTGTTTCTTAGTTCTAAGGAGACGCTCTATTTGCTGCTGCTTCTTTCTTCTCTGACTCTTTTTGGTATGGTAATTCTATGTGGATAACTCGATATTGATGCCTGAAAACAAAAATAAAGAAGTACATTCATCACTTAATTATATAGTGTCACATTACATATTTTAACTATTTAAACATTTAGTTTACATGAGGATATATAACTTAGGCAATCTTCAGACTACATGTGTTCACTTTTAGGTATGAAGCACCCATCCTATTAACTACCGACACCCTACTTTACTGCTCAGTTATATGTATGGGTGACTGAGAGGTTGCTCATACAGCTACTCACAGACGCACTTATTCACCCATAGAGTTACTCACTCACCCTCTCACTCACCCGTATACAAACTTACAGGGACATTAAATTAAAGGAGCATACCCTCTTCATTAACTACAACCTACCTCAGGGGACAGGTATATGTTGTAGAAGAGTAGCTTAAAACATGACGAGGGCATTACATGTTAGACTTGATTGTGTCAGTTATTTCACTTATATGTGAATAACTGTGTGACTCCCTATCAGGACCTGATATTCTATGAGTATGTAACTTTGTTCGTAAATGATTGCCTGTCTTTGTGATATCTATGGTCCTCTAAATGTGTCTGTAAAATATTTAGTTATTTAAGTGTGTGAACTGTCTTTATTAGCACAAGATACACATCAGTTGTTCCTGTCTGTGAGAGTGAATCTTTGTGTGCTTTTCTAACTACCTCACTATGTATTTCAGTGTCTGTCTCCTTTTCTATTTAGGTATCTTGGATTTAAGTCTGGATGCTGGCTGGATATTTACTTGGACACATACGTTTGTATGAATGCATACAGCTCACTGAAACATTAAAGTGCATCTTTCACTTTTTAAGGGAATAGGTCCCTGCACTATGTCCTAGCTACAGCATACCTTCGAGTTCACTTAAATGTGGTACAAGGACAGTCTTCACCTTGTGTACCACTTTTACATGATAAAACAGCTCTACCAGTAAAACTACCTGCCCAAGCTCAGGTATACCAGGCCTGAGACATAATGCAAGGGCTATTTCTCTGCATAGTACACTTGAAAGTGTCGCTTGTTTAGCAGACATCTCGATGAGTGTTTCAGTTGTTATCTGGGGCTGTGATTCCATGTGTATGTCATATTTTACTAAATCACTGTCTCTCTTTATGTGATTGTTTGACTGTGTCTGTAAAGGCCTGCACAGATTGCCTCCTGAAGTATAGGGTTATTTAAGTGTGTGACAAACTGCCTTTATTACCCCAAAATACACATCAGTTGTGGCTGTCTGTATGAGTGAATCTTGGAGTGCTTCTCTAACTACCTCACTAGGTGATTCAGTGTCTGTCTGCTTTTCTACTTAGCTGTATCAGATTTATGTCTGGGTGAAGGCTGGATGCATAATTGTGCACATATGTTTCTATGAGTGCATGTAGCTCACTGAAACATCAAACTGTATCTTTTCATTTTTAAGCGAGTAGCTCCCAGCACTAAGGCCTAGCTACAGCCTAGCTCAGTGTTCACTTATATCTGGTACAAGAACAGTTTACGCCTTGTATACCACTTTTAAGTGATAAGGCACCTCTACCAGTAAAACTACATGCCCAAGCTTAAGCACACCAGGAGTCAGACATAAAGCAAGGGCTGTTTCTCTGCATACTAAACTTGAAAGTGTCAGTTGTTTAGTAGACATCTGAATGAGTATTTCTTTTACTAAATCATTGCCTCTGTTTATGTGATATGTGATTGTCGGAATGTGTCTGTAAAGGCCTGCATAGATTGCCTCGTGGGTGTACTAGTGAATATTGGGTTGTTTAAGTGTTGAAGAAACTGCCTTCATTACCCCAAAATACACATCAGTTGTGCCTATCCGTGTGAGTGAATTTTTGCGTGCTCCTCTAATTATTTCACTAGGTGTTTCAGTGTCTGTCTGCTTTTCTACTTAGCTACTCAGATTTAAGTCTGTGTGTAGGAGGGATGCATAATTGTGCACATAGGTTTCTATGAGTGCATATAGCTCACTGGAACATCAAACTGCATCTTTTCATTTTTTAGCGTGTAGCTCTCTGCACTATGATCTGACTGGAGCCTACCTCACTCTTCAGTTATATATGGTTTAAGAGAAATATACACCTTGTGTATCAGTTTTAAGTGATAAGGCAGCCCTGCCAATAAACCTCCATTCATAGATCAATTCAGAATCATAATTCATATACAGCTATAGTGCATAAATTCCACTTTCAAAACTGACTGCTGTATTCATCTTTTATAATAGAACAAATAAGACTACAACTCCCACAATTCAAATAAAAACATTAGTTATAAGCAGCACACCATATATACACATATAAAACTTTGACATGATATACTACAAAATAACATATAGGTTTAACCATCTGTGTGTATTTTTCTTCCTCCCACCACCTCCAGAATGCAGTAAAGCTTTACAAGTGCAATATTGACCTCAATGGAAGCACATTCTAAACTAACTTGACAGACATCTCATCTGCACCTGAACCAACTATGTCCTACTTACCTATTAATAGATATATAAAAAAACTTACAATTTGATATATATATATCATCATTTCTTTTTCAACTAATTATATATATTTTAAAATCTTTTTATTACAATATGACATAATTATATACCTTATTAATCATTTTTTTGACTTACAAAAAATGTAATTAACATACCAGAAGATTAAGTCAGTTGGTAAAATTGCTTTTTTTCTCTTATTAGATGCAATATTCTCAGAGATTGTAAAAACATAGCACAAGAATGGCACACCACTCTCATACAAAGCAACCATAAATGGCAAACCTCTGAACTTTGCATTGCGTGATACTGCAAAAGTCAACACATAAAAACATTGCTTTCATATTTTAGACTTGTAGCTGCATTTCTGAATGCTTACTGTCTATTAACCCTTTCACTCCTGTTTGGAGGTAGCCCAAAAGGCATGCTTATGTGTCAATAATCGCGACGTAATATCGATGATCGTGATGATCGTGATGAATTCTCGAACAAAAATGGGAGTCATAAAACCTTCTTCCCTTAATACTTTTATATTTTTATCAATATACTACACTTTCTTGGAACATCCTTACTAGGGAATCTGAACTACTTTATAAAACAATGAACTTAAACCTCTCCAATTTTCAAAAATTAATAACTGTTTCTTTAACACCCATCCCCCAATACTCCCTCTGCAGATTCTCCATAGAAACCCACTACAACCAGTAGGTCACAAGTTCACAACACATTCCAGAAGGGCCATACTAGATACAAAATGAATGACAGCAGGTGTGGTTTACTGCACATACTGTAAAGCATATCCAACTATGTATTACATTTTTTTCTATTTACCAGAGTCCATAAAACATCTATTTACTAATCATTTCCAAACGCAACCTACTAGTATTCACCAATATAATTCCTTCAGCCAATCAAAATTCAAGTTTTTTTCAAACCACCACCGCACATGCATTTTCACTGTCTTTCATAGTACCAACTGGCATATTAAGCTGCAGACCTGTCCTGCGTGCTACTCCTCCTTCCTACAAGATGCTTAGAGTGTGGATGGTGCACCACAGCTTGTCTATTGGGCTAAGAGGCTGCATAAAACAAAGGTATTGACAGGGGCTTGGGTTTGCCAAATGTGGAGATTAGTTGGTTTGGCCAGAGAGGGTTAAAGTTTCATCAGCTACTGCCTTTGGTTAAAACCATTGTGGATTTCCAAGCTCCTCACCTCATTGTTGTGCTCAGTGGCGGCAATGACCTAGGCATATTGACTGGGGTAGGGCTGGAAATCCTAATGAAGGATATCTTTCTAGAACTGATGTCACTTTTTCCTCACACTGTCTTGGTGTACTCTAATATATGCCAAAGACAGAAATGGAAGTGGTCAAATCAATTCTGTCCACAGATTGACAAAGCCAGGAAACATGTTAATAAAACTGTTTCTGCTTTCCTCAGAGACCATAATATGGGCTCTATGTATAAAAACAATCTGCATTTTGACATGCATGGAATGTATAGAAGTGATGGAGTTCACTTTACAGACAAAGGGAACAGGGTGTTTCTAAGCAACCTGAAACTCTGCATACAAACTTATCTGTAGATGTCTTATACACACTCTCAACACAAAGGCTTTTTTTTGTCAGAGCCACCCAAGAGGCCAGAATGTTGTTCATTTTCTTGTCAATTAATTATTTTTTAGACTTTTTGAAAGTTGCGGTGACATTGCAATGATCACGATCACGTCGCATAGCAGACACTCAATGACCACCACCACATTAAAAAATTTGAACTTAAAAATTCATTCTATTGTAATACACACATTACCAACTTAAGGAGCATGTTGGTACACATATATATTTGTAGTCACTTTTTTAAAAACTGTGTTTGAACCCTACTGCCCGTTATCGCGATCAAGCCGAAAGTCGGGATGGCTCCGGTAACCAGGACTATCGCGCCATATTTAGGGTATGCAAAACACATTTATGCACATATTTTACAGTATTTTAGACACTAGGGGCTTATTATTGCACTTTTTAAAGTCATATTTTTGTAGGGAGTTTGTATAAAAACAACCATTTAAACCGATTTTCCATTTTCGCGGAGACGGCGGGCGTCGCAATGATATTGGTAGCTGCAGTCACGGCGAATACATCGAGAAATGACAAAACAAATGCAGGCATCTAATAGCCAACACCACATTCAAAACTTATAAATGCGAAATGGATTATAACCAACACACTAAACACATTACTATCTAAACTGCTATATAATAGCATGTACAACTCCCTTAATATCTCTATAACACAGTGCATAACTTTTTCAGTGTCATCTATGACTGCATGCATCACTGTATCACTAAGTCTCTCATTCACTGTATACGTATTTGAGGGTATCTGTGAGACAGTGCATCAGTCTGTCAATACTTCTGTAATGAAATGCATGACTGCCTCACTGCATCTATGAGTGGGTGCATCAGTGTCACTACAGGTCTATGATTGGTTGAGTAAGTCTCTCAGTCAACCTGTGAGTATGTGCATGAGTGCCTTTGTGTATTTGTGAGAATGTATATGACTGTCTGATAGGATCTGTGAGTGGATACATGAATGTCTTAGGGGGTGTTTGAATGGGAGAGTGAGTGGGTGCATGAGTATCTGAGTGGTTCTGTCAGTGGGTGCTTGGGTCTGTGAGTGCAACTGTGTGTAGGTACATGAGTCTCTGAGTGTATAACTAACTGGATGCATAAGTCTCTGAGTGGGCCTATGAGTGGCTTTGTGAGTGACTGTATGGGTGTGTGAGTGTCTGAGTGGGTCCATGATTGGATGTATGACTGTCTGAGTGGATCTGTGAGTGGGTGTATTAGTGTCTCAATGGGTCTGTGAGTGAGAGCATAAGTCTCTGAGTAGGTGAGTGAATGGGTGCATGCATGAGTGTCTGAGTGGATCTGTGACTGGGAGCGCAAGTGTCTGGGTGGGTCTGTGAGTGGATGCATAAGCCTTCACTGGGTGGGTGAGTGGGTGCATGCATATCTGAGTGAGTTTGTAAGTGGATATCTGAGTTTCTCAGTGTATGAGTGAGTGAGTGTCTGAGTCCAAAAGTCTCTGAGAGGGTCTGTGACTGAGTGTGTGAGTGACTGTATGGATCTGTGAGTGGGTGTATGTCTCTAAGTGGGTAAGAGACTGTATGCATGAGTCTATGACTGAGTATCTAAGTTGGTGCATGAGTCTCTGAGTGGGTCTGCACATGGGTGCATGACTCCCCAACTGAGTATGTAAGTGGGTGCATAGGTACCTCAATGGGTATGTGAGTGAGTGCATTAGTGTCTGAGTAGGAATGTGACGAGATGTATAAGTGTGTGAGTGGATATGTGAATAGGTGCATGAGTGTCTGAGTGAGTTTGTGAGTGCGTACATGAGAATGTGACAGTGACCGGAGAGTGTGTACAAATATGTATCTTTTTTTATATTTTCACCAATATTCATGATGTCGCCATGATAGTCGCAATGTCCACGTGATGATGCATTGGGAGGTTGCACTGGTGGTCGTGGCTTCATCGCGAATATCGCGTGCGATGAAAAAAATCAATTTTGGACACATAACTTGTGTCACTAACACATCCACCCCTTATGTTAGCTTGGTGAACCCGATGAAACCTGCATAGTTATTGATTATTAATCATTTAACAATTGCCTAAAGGGTAATTTTTGGTACATACAATTTTTTAATACTTAGAATTTAGAAGAAAATAGAAGGGAAGGAAGAAAGGATAGACCCTGCGCTATAGAAAGGGAGGACATGGAGGGGTTGGCGTCCTACCAGAGAAAACCCAGGAGCTGAGTTCCTGGGGGCTGAAATGTTAAGTCTTAATTTATATACCTTGGGGGAATTCCACAAAGGGAGCTGTATGTACCTATGTATTTTGGAAGGGAGTCAGAATCTGATATACTAAGCCTTGCAGTGTGCTGAGGAAAGAAGATAAAAAGTATTGCATCCTATTACTGAAGTTGAACTAGGTGCTTAGAGACACAAGGAAAAAAACTCACTTGTGCGGTTTTGGGTGTCAAGTCTACCAAGGAATCGGACAGAATGGGGATAGGCATGGGACGCCTATTCTGTGGTCGCTGCGGGGTGGGCTAGCGAGTCGGATACCTACGGTTGAAGCAGCCAGGAGTAAACCAATACAGTGAAAGGATGTCCTGGTTGTTACATTACACCAGAGAGTGAGGATAGAGAGGCTAGGGAAACACTTACTTGATAAGCTTTATGAGTGACATTGGTCTTCAAACGAGTGAATCAAGATGCCGAGAGGAGCTCTTGTGTCTCTGGTCAATATGCGCTGGTTGTCAAATGCGGAGGTGTGGAATTAATTAAGATAGTCTGCATCCGTGTTCCCTGCAGGGTGGGCTAGCGAGTCGGAGACCTATGGTAAAAGGAATTGGGAGTAAACCACTATAGTGAAAGGATCTCCAGGTCGTATTATAACACCAGAGAGTGAGCTTAGGAATCACTTACTTGATGAACGATGTGAGCGACATCAATATACAGCCTAATGAATTGGTACTCTGAGTAGGAGCTCCGGTGTCTCAGGTCAGTATGCCCTGATTGCCAAATGCAGAAGTATTGAATAAGTACGATAATATGCATGTGCATGCTTACCGAATTGGGGAAAAACTAGAGCGCGACCTGAAAAAACCATTGCACGCGTTCGGATGAAAGTAATCAACAGCATGACCATGTTCACGTGTCCCCAGAAGGGAGCAACAGAAGGATTAAAGTGTGAACGCTTACCAACATATGGATGCGTAGCTCCTTCATAAATGATAGAGCTTCGGGTGAAGTAATTTGCAATGTCTCAATAAAGTTGCATAGGACATGGCTTCAAATCAAGAGATACAACAGAGTTGCACAGGACATGACTTCAAATTAAGAGATGACTGTAGTGATTATTAAGAACACACTTAATGGTTAAGGGAGCGGAGGGTGACCCTTTCTTACATAGAAAAAGCATAGAGGAAAACATACATGAGAGGAAAAATAAATTATATCCAAATTAATGGGGCTAAATATTACAGACCTATGAGTCAATCTTATTCATATAAGTAACTGGTTTAACAGTTGATCAAGGTAGGGATACAGATCCTAGAATAATTCACACATATTGACAACATTACAAGGGGACTCAGCATGAATTGAGGCATGGAACATATAACATGAGCATAAAGAGAACCTTTACGAATGTATTACCCCCGATTCTCGAAAATTGTGGGGTCCACTTGTTTCATGATATATATACATTTGGACTTTAGGCAAATTTATTTTCACCTTTGTATATAGATTGGTTCCCCTGATACTTACATTTTCCTTTATGCCTCAAGATGGTATTTGTGTTAGTTGCTCTCATCCTATCTGACTGTTGTTTATAATAGTCTATTAGTTTTTACATATCTTATATTCACAGATAAAAAACAAATATATTGGCTTGTAAATAAAAGTGTCTAACTGGTCGAAATACAGTAACCATGAAAACTGAAATGGAAACATGTCTACTGCAACTGAGGAACATTTTTTAAAAACATCCAAGTCAAATCAGGTGAGAGGTTGTGAACAGTATGCACTTTTTTATTTGAAACAGATGATGAGTCAAACACAGATTTTGACAGTCTTCACAGGTTAGCTCTCCTAGTACTCACAACAACTCAAGCGTGGTAGTGAAGGTCTTTGGGCAGGTGTGTGCACATGCCTCGCAGCTACCTGTGCAGGTGGCTGTGCTGGTGGGGTCAGTGGCTCTGCAGGTGGATCTGGTGGGGCCAGTGGTTGTGCCTTTGGGTCCATTGCTTGTGCAGGTGGGTCAGGTGGTTGTGCTGGTCAAGCCAGTGCCTGTGCAGGTGGGTCAGGTGGTTGTGTTTGTGGAGCCAGTGGTTGTGCTGGTTGGGCCAGTGGTTGTGCTTGTGGGTATGCACGTGCTTCTGCATGTGTTGTCCATGAAGGTAGACTTTGGAACATTTTGAACATTCCCTCCATCATCTTCATGGCCAAGCCATGTTGTCTTGCACTCTGTTCCCTATAATTTCTGAGTTCATCTTGGTGCATCTTCGTCATGTATTGGCAACATTTCACAAAATTATCCAAAGCACGTGTCTACCTGTCAATCAGCTGAGGAAGTCCATGAAGTAAGTGTGAAATGTTGGAGCAGTCCCTATTGTACAAATATCCTGCCGCACATCACTCTGTTGCTGGAAGAATTCATTCTCCCAATGGATAAGATTAACCCATGCCAACCCCTAGTATGGGATGCTGTCTGTCATTGCCAGCATGTCCACTACTATAGATAGGGGTGGCAAGTTGGAGGTTGAGGGAAGGAGATTGATGCATATGGTATACCTGTACCTCACCCCAATTGTTCTCTCCTTCAGATGTTTGAGAGAAGACCAAGAGGAACCTGCCTGGAAGGAGAGCTTGGAGGCATGTGTAGAAGAATCTCCACATGCACGAGGGATGTGAGGGCTTTGCTGAGGTGATGGTTGCATAGCCGTCTGTACCCTCTGTGGCTGTTTGGGTACATATTGGGGACTGGCAATCTTTGGAAGTGCAGTAGGAAGACCAATGCAGACTGGACATGGAGTGACCTTCAGTTTTTTAGGCAGTGGGCCTACAATGCCCTCTTCATCGACAAGCTCCTGCTCATCTTCATCCTTCTGTTCTTGAGTAGGTGTGGTCGGAGCTCACATAGTTTTACTCTGTAGAATCCCACGGAGTTACCTACAAACTCTGGGAGATTCCACGGAGTTCAACGAATGGCGTAACCCCAGTCTACGTGCATGCTTGTTCAGAGTCAAGGGCCTCAAACACTCAGTCTGCGAGCACTGTCCAAACAAAGTCAATGAAAGTCCACACCACTGATATTAAACATGACACCATCTAGATAGGGGAGCACACCACACTCACCCAAGCAGCTCTTGCTTCAGCTCTCCGGCTCGACAGACGATGTGACACCGCACTCCACAGCACGCATGCAGGGGTCCATACCCCACAAGGTCAAAGTGCACATCCCAGAAAAAAACCCTAGGGACATAAGGCCCTGGTGCTTGCCGCACGGCATTGCACAGAGGAGGACAGGGACCTGACTATGGAGAACCACAGCCTACTCCTCATACTGTCGACACCGCCAGCCAAACTGCAACTGCGCAGAAGTGAGAGCGGACAAGTCCTCAGAGAAGTCCATGCCAGGTACAACATCACTGCCCAGCCCTATTTTCATTCTGTTTGACTGTTTTGCTTGGCTAACTTCTACATAAGGGGATTAAACATTTACCATTCCCTCACCAGGGAGGTTGTATGAAGCACGTGAAACCTTGATGGTATAGTATGCATGAGAGCTTTGTACTGTAGTGTCTTCTTTATAGCTTGGATAAAACTGCCAGATCTCTCTCCTCTCATCTGGAGGTAGCACAGTAATGATAACATCTGTGCCCACACTCCTACTGCATGTGGTGATACATCCATTTCTTTTGATCTTTTCTCTTCTCAGGTCTCTCCCTCCCGCCCCTTTCCTCATAGGCTGTATCCTTCACGCTTCACAACCGCATGTCGTACATCTGGGTAGAAGATTGAAGTGTTGCTGTTCCGAAGACAATAAAGTGTATCCGGTCTTATAATAGCTGATAGAGGCCCGGCTTTTGCCACCAAATTCCTATTGTTTAAAATTCTTTGAAACGGCAAATCAGCTATGTAGTGCTACATGAAAGCACATTATTGTACAGACACACTGCAGGTAACATCCTGTCTCAGTGCTACGCAGACACCCACGCTGGGTCAGCCTGCTTCATCTGTATCATTAAAATTATTAATCATAAACCCTATTATTTTTAGTGCTTGGAAACAGAAAAGTTCAATTTATAGCACTATATAAAATCAAACTACTTACAGACACAAATGAATGCTCCATCGTGTCTCAGTGTCGCACCAGTTGATAGACCGACAAAAGGTGGACTACCAGGAAAGCTCATAATGCAGATAGTACTGTGTCTCTGTCAGTTGAAGAGACCACTGGGGTGGCATGGTGAGCAAATGAATGATGGATTTAACCCAGATCTCTTGACTGGGGGTGAATGTTTTGATTTGTTCTGAATTCCGTCCATCAATTTATCTTTTGTTCTATTTTTTGTAAGCATACAGGAGTAGCTGCTCCCAGGACATCATATAATGCCTGCCAAAGATATGGCCAGATATTGATCAGTGAGGCGAGGCTAAAAAAGGCAGAGGCGGCATTATTATCCATGGCCCAGTTTAGCAGATTATTAAGCCTGGGTGGTGAACTCCGCTCGCAGAGTTCCGAAAATCTCACTTGCGCTCCTCAACGTCAAGTTGGTGAGCGGGAGCGAGAATAAATCTCCCGGCGAGATTTCTCAATGCGGGCGGTCAGATTTCTCATTGCGAGTAGTCGCGTATGCTCGCGACTGCTCGCGTTGAGAAACCGTACATTTGCGTTGAGAAAGCTGCCACTCAAATCTACTCGAGCAGCAGAAAGGAAGCAGTGCCTGCTTGCGATGCACATGGTGCCGTTCATGATGATTGCATGGTGCCGACAAACACCCGGAGCTGAAAATCACCACAAATGGTATTTATTTAATGCACTCCACCGCTTTTGGAGCTCCACGTAGTGCAACAGAGTTTTTTTTCCACTCCGTAAACTCCACCCTGGCTTGCACATTATCTCTGTGCACACAGAGCTCTTCCCCGGTGGACATACACAACACATTAATGATGTCTAGGTGTGGTCATGTATGCTCTCTCTTCATGACCCCGATAGGTGTTAGCCTACTCAATTAGATAGTTCCTTTAGACATTCACCTAATCATTTGCCAGTATTGAGCCACCTAAGCCCTATCCAGGGGCTGCATGCTTTTGAGCATTCCCCTGCCCTCCTCTTTTCTGGGAGCTTTTTTTCGTTTACATATCTCCAAAAAGGCATAATTGCATTAACGAAAGTGTCTTGGGAAGCTGCAACAGATGCTGTTTGTGTTATGTCAAGCCTTCAGCATAGAAAACAGTGACATATGCTGCAAATAAGCAGGTCACCGAGATGAAATAGTCGATGATAGTGTTTTTGTGGCAGCGTGAAAAGCAGCTCACAGCTGTGTGCAATTTACAATTAAAGGGTTTATTAGAGCTCAATTATAGCGGGGATTGCGCGCGCATCGTGACCTAAGATGGCCGCCCGACGCTAGAGCTCCGCTTCACGCCGGACCTTTACCGCGAATTTAAAGCGGTTCTACACCTCGTTTCAGAGAAAGGATGACAGAATTTTAAATTGGAGGATGGGCGCTTTCAGACCATATGCTTTTTTCATGGAGGCTGAAAAATTTCTGGACTGATTTTATACAGGTGACTCTTTCCTATTGGAGATGACCACCATTTTGTATGGCCTTTTCTCTCGTCTTTCTTCCTCACACATTAATATGTATTGACTTTATTGGCAGTTTCTTCTTTTTATCTGGATGATTACTACGCAGTATAGTTATTTTCTTTCCCTGAAGCTTGCTTTTGAGGGGGAACTCTTTTGAGATACTGTGAATTTTCTTCTACGCATCACCCTGGTTTCTCCTCATTATTTTTACCACGCTTCATGGGTAGAAGTAGGCGCCTACTCCATCCTAACAAAGCAGTAGAGGTGCGTCTTTCTACTCCTGCCACCAGGGGTGCAAGCGTTCCAACCTTCAACAAATTCTCCTGTTTATCGGATCTTTCGTCACGGGAGAACTGTTCCTCCCTCACAGAAAATACTATCACCATGGCATCCAAATTATTATTACCCTCAACTACCAATAAGAGACCCAAGCAGGATTCTCCATCTCCACCCAAGTCTTCCTCTCCGGTCTCTTTAGACATGGTATGGGAGGAGTTGCGCTCCCTTCGCCCATTTATTGAAGAAACAAATTCCAGGCTGCAATCGTTGGATGACAAGTGGTCTTCTATGGAGTCCCGTATCACTGTGGTGGAGCAACACCTTGATGACGTGCAGGCCTCAACTTCAAAGGTTTCCTTGTTGGAGAAGGAAGTTTCACAACTAAAGAAGGTTACCGAAGATTTGGAGAACAGAAATAGACGCAATAACCTACGTGTTTATGGCCTTCCTGAAGGCCTTGAGGGTGACGACCCTGTCACATACTTTGCATCTTTTCTACCACAGTTTTTAGATCTCCCACCTACGACTAAATTGAACATTCAGCGTGCTCATAGACTGGGCCCTCGTCTCTCATCGACATCTGCTCCTTCAAATCCTCGTGGGGTTATAATACTGTTTTTGCAGTTCACTGACCTTCTGTTGGTACTTAATGCTGCCAAAGCCAAAAGAACCTCTCATGGCTAGATACCAAAGTATTTATCTCCCAGGATGTCTCTACATTGACTGCCAAACGCCGTAAGGAATTTTTGGATCTTCGTCCTGCTCTTCGCTCCTTGGGTGCACGATATGGCCTATTCCACCCTTGCTTATTTAAGGTTACCTATCTCAATAAGATTTCTACCTTTGAAGACCCTGCTGACCTTCGCAGATTTATCCAGTCATGTTCTGCTACGTCGATGGAAACTGCTCCTTGCTCCTCTGGAACTTGAGTTTTGTTTTCCCTTTATAATCCTAATATATTGCAGTTATTGCTCTAACCTCCTTTCTTTTACAGGTCACCGTAATCTCTTCAGACTATATATATCTTTCTCTGCTTCATGTTTCATTCTATGCTTCCCTTCTTCCCTCTCCTCTCTTTTCATCTTTTCTATTTATGTATCAGTCTCTCATTCTTCCACCGCGCCTTTCTTCCTTGTTGTATATCATTACTCTTCTTCCCTTCTTATTCTATACCTGATTATGTAACTCTATCACATCATTGTATGGAATTGTTTGTTCTCTTATTTCTCATATATTTCTTTGTCTCCATTTGCAGATATAATTTACTTTGTTAGATGTTATTCTTCCTCTACATGCCCGCTCCCGTTTGTAGTTTCTCACATTGATGTCCTGGTGTGTTGTGTTGCTCCCCGTTGGGTGTGCTGTCTCCAATGTCCCTTGCCGCCTTTCGTTTTCTTCTTACCCCTTAAGGTACGTATTACAGTCGTCATTTTATTTTGACATGTACTGTCTTTTCTTCTTTACCTCCCTCTTTCCCCCCTTCTTACTTCTCCTTTTTATTTCTACTCTTTGCACTGCTCTTTTCTATTTACCCATTGGGATTTCTTTTTCCTGTTCATCTTCTCTTTTGTCATTTACTCCAGTGGTTTATCGTTGCATATTTGTATTCTTTATATACTTCAAATGTTGTTACATTCAGAGTTATTTCTTGGAATGTGAAAGGTTTTGTTAATCCAATCAAAAGACAGAGAATTTTATCCCATCTTGCCTCTTATAACCCTGACTTAGTTCTTTTGCAAGAAACCCACCTTACCGAAGCTGAGGCGTTAAAATTGAAGAAGGGATGGGTGGGCTCAGTTTTAGTCTCCCCTACCTCTAACAAGAAAAATGGGGTTGTGATTTTATGCCACAAGAAATTGAACTGTAAAGTTATGTCACAGGAAACGGATTCAGAAGGCAGATGGTTGTTGGCTCAATTGTCAATTAATAATATTTCGTTGACTGTTTTTAATATCTATGGCCCTACCCATCCTGATTGTTCCTTTTGGCCTTTAATTACACAGAAATGTATTCAATTCAGAGATGATCTTTTTATCTTAGGAGGTGATTGCAATCAAGTCATGGATCCTTTTCTTGACCGTCAGTCCCAGGTGCGCTTCACTCCTCATAAAACCCATAAACATTTTCTCGACACTATCTCTCAAACACACCTTGTGGACTCTTGGAGGCTTTCCCATCCCGATGCTCTTGATTTTTCTTTTTTTCTCCTCCTCATAACTCTCTTTCTCGTCTGGACTATATTTTTCTCTCTCAATCTTTATCTCAGAACTTGCTTTCCTCTTCTATCGAACCTATTGTCATCTCTGATCATGCCCCAATTGTAACCGATCTGGATTTACTCCCTCCACAACCCAGGTCTTCCCGCTGGCGTTTTAACAACTCCCTCCTTCTTGACCCTCTTTTCTCTTCCACTTTCACTATCTTTACCAATGAATTCTTTGCCCTAAATAAAGACTCCGCTTCCTCACCTCATATTTTATGGGACTCCTTTAAGGCAACCGCAAGAGGTTTTATTATAGATTTTGTTTAAAAAAAGAAGAAACGCTTTCTTCAGCAACGTAAGACCACATTGGCACATATTAAAGATCTAGAGCATAAGTTCTATACTTCACCGGCAGAATCGGTCTTACCGGCTCTGGTGCGCGCTAAACTGGCCTTTAATAAATCTACGACTGACAATGCATCTTCAATACTTCTGCGCACTAGTGCTCGTTACTACGGGGGTAGAAATAAAGCAGGAAAACTTTTGGCAAATTATCTCAAAGCCCGTAAAGAACGTACTTCGATTGATTCCATTTATTCCTCAGATGGCTCTCTCGTCCATAAAGACCAAGACATTCTTACCGAATTTAAAAACTTCTATAAAGACCTTTATACCCCAGAATCTCCTCCTTCTAGTTCTCTTATTCAGTCTTATCTTGACAAACTTCCAACGCCATCTAATCTTCACCTTAACCTCTCTGACCTTGAGGCCCATCTATCCCTTAATGAATTATCCGCTGCATTAGGCACTTTAAAAAAGGGAAAACTCCTGGTCCGGATGGCTTCTCAGTCGAATTTTACTTACACTTTTCTAACCTATTACTTCCTAAACTATTAACCCTGTTTCACTCATTCTACCTCTCCGGCAAGACGGAAGGTACTTTTCAAGAAGCCACTATTTGTCTGATACACAAAGAAGGCCGAGACCCTATGTTCTGTAAAAATTACCGTCCAATTTCCTTGGTTAATGTAGATTATAAGCTCTTTGCCAAAACTCTTGCCTTACGTTTAGATCCGCTTATTCCTCATCTAGTGGGAAAAGAACAATGTGGCTTCGTTAAGGGTAGATTGACATCAGATAACTCCCGACTTTTTCTTAATGTCTTAAACAAAATCCCTTCTCTCTCTACATCTCTGGCGGCCATTTCTGTCGATGCGGAAAAAGCATTTGATAGAGTTGACTGGTCCTTCCTTTTTGCATCCCTAAAATGGCATGGTTTTGGTCCTCACTTTATTTCACTTATTTCTTTATTATACTCAGCTCCCAGAGCCTCTGTATTGGTTAATGGCTGTATCTCTTCCTACTTTCCTCTCCAGCGCGGAGTCCGCCAAGGCTGCCCTCTTTCTCCTCTTCTCTTTGTCTTAGCTCTTGAGCCCTTCTTATCCTCAATACGCAACAACGACTCTATATCTGGCTTCCCTTACGGTGACCAACATCTAAAGCTCTCAGCTTACGCAGATGACATCCTGCTTTTTGTCTCCGCTCCAGAAATCTCTATTCCTTCTCTGTTACATGAATTTTCTTCCTTCTCTCTTGTCTCTGGTTATAAAATCAATTCAGATAAAACAGAAATTCTCCCCTTACCAAATTTTGTCTTCCTCAGTCTTTTTCTGCCACTGGATTTGCATGGAATAGCTCCAAAATAAAATATTTAGGTGTATGGTTCTCGAACTCCATCACCGCTACTGTTAAATTGAATATGAAGGCGGTTTTCTCTCGGATTGACAATCTACTTTCCTCTTGGAATCCTTTGTTTCTCTCTTGGTGGGGTCGATTGGATTCCATTAAGATGATGATCTCCCTATTCTAATTTACTCTCTTTCCATGCTTCCCGTCCATGTTCCAGTCTCCTATTTTAAACGTATAGATTCTCGCCTTTCTAAATTCCTCTGGAACAATAAAAAGCCAGGATCTCCTTATCCTTTCTTCGTAAGACAAAATCTAATGGAGGGGTGAATTTTCCTGACTTTCGCCTATACCATAAATCATTTTGTCTCCGTCAGGCCTCAAGATGGCTTCTTTCCAACCCCTCTTCTTTCACTCCCCTTTGGCTTACTATTGAGCGTGCTCTATTATTACCATTCACCCTAAGGGAAGTTTTGGCCTTCTCTGCTAAATCTCCTCATATTTCTATGCCTTTATTCAAACATACTTGTACCCTACTAAGACCCTTGACACAACCAGATTGCATTTCAAGAGAATCCTTTTTAGAATCTCCAATTTGGCATAACTCCATTATTACTATTAATAACAGATCCATCTTCTGGAAATCTTGGAGATCAAAGGGCATAATTTGGGTTAAACATCTTTTTGATGGCTCATCTCCATGCTCTTTCCCCCAATTTCAAGCTTCATTTCATTGTCCTCGCTCCTTCCTACAGAAATTCACCACTCTGATGTCGGTCATTCTTGACACTTTCTATTCTCTCCCCTCTTCTCCTCCTACTTCTACTTTAAGCTCCCTTCATACGATCCTTCTATCCCTACCTAAAGCTTCTCTCATTTATAAATATTATTCAGCTCCTAATCCAGATCGTACTAAAACTAAATTGGAACTTTCATGGGAAGCTGACCTGGGTTGTGAATGGTCTATCATCTTCTGGGACAAACTTTGGTCCCGCTCTCTCAAAATCTCTCGTTCTGCCTCTCTCACTCAATCTATGTTTTTCCTCTATCACAGACTTTATTTTACCCCTATATCTATTGCTAAATTTTCCCATTCCACTGATACTAGCTGCTGGACCTGTGGTTCTTCTACTGCTGATCTTTTACATCTTCTCTTTCTTTGCCCTTCGGTCTCTCTTTTTTGGGGAAAAGTTTGGTCCTACACTTCCTGTATTTTCACCATTACCACCCCTTATTCTCTCCCTCTTCTTTTCTCCGGTAGTCTATGTGACTCCTTAAATCTTCCCCCATACACACATGGTCTTTTCGACCTTATGCTTGCACTAGCCTTTCAACACATCGCTCTTAACTGGAAAACCCTTACAAAGCTTTCTCTTCAACACTGGTGGAATAGTCTCTGCCACTTCCATCGTCTTGATATTGCTTTCGCCTCCTCCTGCAGCCCAAAAGCTAATAGAGACCTTTTTGGTTACCCCTGACTCAATACTTGGATAATCTTGTTTTAGCAGATAATTCTCGTTCCCATTCTGAAAATTTTAAACCTCCTTGAATGTACATTTTCTCTGGTTATTGTTCCTTACCTTTCTCGGTTTATTGTATTTTATTAAGTATACTAATAATACTACTTGCATCCCTATGTAAATATGCATTATTTTATTATTTAATTTTGTAAAGTTGCAAATATCCTCTTCCCCCACCCTCCCCTTCTCCCTTCCCCTCCCTTTCCTTTATTCCCTGAAAAACCAAAAATAGCTTTCTTCTTTGGTTCTTAATTTAGCCACTTTTTTGATATTCTTTCTTCAATATGTTTATTCTGTATTGCTGATCTATGTATTTTTTATAATTCTTTAATAAAGCTTTTAAACATAAAAAAAAAAAAGAGCTCAATTATAGCAAAGAATCAAGCGGTGAGAGGTCAATTAGTGAATTAGACCCATTAGAGCGCATACAGTTACATTCTCTGTCATTACTTACTGATAAACAGTGGCTTGTCATATCTCGGGCGATGAGCTTTGATCTATTTAATGAAATGATAAAATCTTATTTTTTGCTGTGATGGAACTCTGCGACTCTCTGGAAACTGAACGTGCCAGATGACAAACCTTCCCAAATTAATGTATTTATTTTTAATAGCACTGGATAATTAATCACACCAGTTTATTTAATGGGGTGGGCGGCAAATTCTGACATGCGGCGTTAGGCAGAGTTTTTGAAGAACTCCGAGCTCCAGGCAGCGCGCAGAGTGGTGAAAACTCAGTGGACTCTGCTAGCGGAGCGGAGTTCACTGCCCAGCACAATTCTTGAGCATTGCTGGACATAGATATTGCTGCTTGGAGAAGGATTGGATTCTCTCCTCAGATTGCCTGCCACCCTCCGCTTCATCGAACGAGTCATCGTTCCCAGTACCTGATAGAAGAAGATTGCAACAGATAAAGTACATCACATACAAGGGTAAATGGTTAAACTCAAAACTTTAATGAAATACATCTTCATCTGCCATTGAAGCAATGGAGAAGACAGAAACATACCCCTCCCACTTACCCACTTAGAACCATATCCCAAATGGCACTAAGAGAGCACAAGAGGTTGGAAATGGCCTTAATAACGCAGGCTCAGCCACATGTGCAGTTTCCCTGCAAGCTGTACCACGCTTGCCTGAACCATGCATATGCCTTAACATGCATATGTGTGGTTAAGGCAATGTGCGGGCTAGTTGCCGAGCGGGTGGGCGGGAGAGGAAGTCAGGAAGAGGAAGGACGATTGGAGGAGAATGCGGTGAGGTAAATGGGGCTAGGTCTGGGTCTTGGTGGGTGGGGGGTAGTTTTTTGGGGTGGGTTAGGTTTTATGACTTAGGAGGGGGTCACAGTTTTTGTAGGGCAGGTAGCAGATTTAGGGCTCAGGGAGGGCTGGGGTTGGGGTAGTTAGTAGGTGTAGAGGACAATGTTTAGGGCTCAGGGCAGGGGGCTGGGGTTGGGGTAGTTAGCAGGTATAGTGGACAGTTTTTAGGGCTTAGGGTGAGGGGGGGCTGGGTCAGGGTAGTTTTTATGGTGGGGGACAGATTTAGGGCTACGGGCGGGGCAGGGGAAAAGGAACAGTTTACAGATCAGGGGACAGTTTTAGGCCTCAGGGCAGAGAGGGCTGGGTAGGGGTAGTTCAGGGATGTAGGGGACAAATTTTAAGGCTCAGGGTGGGGGGGCCTGGGGTCAGGATAGTTTTTGGGGCGTGGGTTTAATTTTTAGGGCTCAGGGCAGGGCAGGGGGAAAAGGGACAGTTTTCAGGGCAGGGGTATGATCCTTAGCACACATGTTTCTTTACCCGTCATGCCTTTACCATGAAATTGCATGGTAAAGGCATGTGTGGTAAAGACGCGGTCATGGTAGAGACTGCGTGGTACAGGCATGCGTTGTTCAGGTATGCTTTGTACCATCATACAACCCAAGAGGTGAGTGAGTCCAGCATAGGTTCAGTTGCCTCCCCAAGTGAATTCTGAAAACAATCTGGCCAAATGGTGGTACCTTTTACATCTCAGTTCTCAGCTAATATGTTGAGCCTTTCTTCCATATCATCCACTCGACCATCCTGCTCTCCATTCATACTTCCTTTTTATATCCATCCTTCTCTGAATCATCCTTTCT
Source organism: Calotriton arnoldi (assembly GCA_963921515.1). Classification (NCBI taxonomy): domain Eukaryota; kingdom Metazoa; phylum Chordata; class Amphibia; order Caudata; family Salamandridae; genus Calotriton; species Calotriton arnoldi. Next base: position 1,998,273 of record CAWUFW010001538.1, read on the forward strand.
CAACTCCTTTCTTACTTCATTGTTTTTACTTTTGATTGATCCACCCATTCATCCATCTCTCTCTATGCACTCTTCCATCCATCTCTTCATCTTGCTGTCCATTTAAATTGTGTTTCTCCTAGCCATTCCTCATCAATCTCTCTAGCCTTCCCTATTTTCCTGTCTTTAAGCTTGTGCTATCTTTTTGCACGCGTTCCCCCACTCCACAGATATACCATGCTATTGTCTTGCAGCATTCTTTATGAGCTTATGTTTGCAGATCTGTGGAATCAAGTTCAAGGTAGAAATAAACAACTTTTAACAGGGTTTCTCCTGTGCACACTACCCCTTAAGGGGGTAATTCTGATGCCCCGGATGTGAAGTTACATTTAATATAGCATTTGTGAAACACTCCATATGATACGAAGGTGTGGCATTCCTATAGTCCAAGGCTCAGGACATATTGTTTGGGGTCAAGGACAGCAGGTTTTCATGTTTAATTTGTCCTTGGGACAAATAGGCCCAACCCCCTGAAGCACAAACCTTTTAGCTGTTGGTTTATAGTATAAGATTATGGATCAGGGAAGAGCAGTGTCTGCCAGCTAAGGTAATATCTGTGCCCATATGGCAATACTGTTCAAACTTATCATTGATGCAAAGGCTTTATTATTAGAGTGAGCGCTATAAGGAAATGTGGTCAGCTCGTACTACACTACTAACAGTGGGTCCAGTACAAAAATGTTAACACACATTTACAAGGTTTAACAATATGAGGCTACATTTAGTGCTCCCAGAATGCTCTCTGATTAGATGCAAATATTTGCAGCAGCTTGAAAGCAAGATTCATAGAAATCTTTGCTTTCAAAATAAAATGTTCATAAAAAATTTAACAAGGAAAAAAATGTTTGGCTAAACTATTGTGAATTGTTAGGTGCTATTTCTTTGAAGCCTCATTTAGTAAAATGTGTTGATGCATACTAGTATTTCCAATAACTATTCCTAATGGAAAATCAGTTTAGCGAGTTACAGCAAGAGTTCTAATGGAAACATGAAAATAAACAAGCATTGGCAAATCCAATAGGTCTGACATTGCTGGTCAGCCTTTTGGTTTTGTCAATACATTTTTTGTTTTGAATGATTTTTGTAAAACTTTATTGTTGTGGGATCCGCCGGGCCCTCACCATTATAACAAACATTGGCAAAAAACATAATATGTTTTGGTCTCAAAACACACACATTGCCACAGTAGTCCCTGCACATAACAAAACTACTGTGTGTGCCAATATGCGCCTTGTGAAATATCAGAATGTTGTCACTCACATTGAAGTCAGCCAATAGATAGAGAGGGAGATAGAATTTCAATAAAAACAAAATGTCGTTGTTAACGCCAAACCTAATTAACAGCCCAATTCTTAAAGAAAGTCACAAAAGTGCACCCATGGTACATGTCCTTGCATTAGTGCAGATATACGTCTTTCATGAATTCACAATAATTTAAAAAAGTAGGCCAGGAAATCATGTTCCTAGAAAATATCTGTGAACTGCATTGTAGCACAAGCAAATATGCATGTGTAGATTTGCTCATGAGAAAATCTGTTGCGTGGTTACAACTTTACTTTTCCTCCAACCACTTTTTTCCCAACCCTGAAGGAAGTTTTGCTGTGGAAAGGAGGCAAAATAGAGTAAATGCTAGTATTCAGACCCTACTATAGTACTAGCCCTGGCATAATAAGAGAGGCTATTATCAGAACTCTTATATAATGAGATTGCTGCCATAATTTGTCCTCGCACTATATGGCACCAAAGGGGCAAGTGTATTTTTTTTAACAGGACAAGTAGATTTATGGAGCAACATGTCCCATGGACAAGTAGATATTTTATTAAATTCCACACCCCTGTGATATATCTGAATTTAGCATGAATGGCATAATTTGACATGCTGATTGGGAAGGCAAGCTTACCAAGTCCATCCACAAATCTGTGTCTTTTGGATATCCCCTGTGACTTCAGCTGCTGAAACTGGGTCCTTGAGATTGGACTGCATAAGGAGGGCCTTGATCCAGCAGCTTTAAAAACAAGTTTAAGGGTTATAAACATTATGATCTATTAAAAAGTAGCCTTGAAAACTCAAGCTGACACATAACACAAGGTTATACCCAAAATGAAACACCACCATAACATGATTAGAAACCTTGGCTTACACTCTGACATGATTTCTAAAGTAGTAACTTATTATGTAATGTATAGGATATTGTAGTACCATACACACATTAGCATACTTACCTGATGGGCAGGTGGTAGTGGACCTGATTGATTCTGCCAGTATGTCTTCTGGTGGCCTACATGTTGTTGTGGAGAATCTTAGCAGGGACTTGTTCTTGACAGAAGTTGAAATTAAGGAGACACATATGTATTTGAACAACTAAGGAGGCGCACCCAATACCATTCGGTCGGGAAAAAAGCCATGCGAAAGCCTGTTTCCCGACCGATCCGTACAGTACACCGAACGAGCAAGTACGATGCGCACAACAGCAAAAAATCCGGCCGAGCCGTACTCACCCAAACCAGGTCCTGTTCTCCGACCGAGGCGAATCCGGCAACGCCGAATCGAGTCGCACGGAAGGAAAAATGCAGCCCCGTCCGGCCGGACAAGTACGATGCGCTTTCCGTACGCGCCGAACCCGTCGCTACGCACGGCACGTCAAAGCATCCGGGAGAGGCGCACATAAGCTCCGATTCGCGCCACAACACGATCCACGGCTACGAGGCGAACACGCCAGCGACGAGGACGAGGCGAAGCGACGAGGACGAGGCGAAGCGACGAGGACGAGGCGAAGTGACGAGGACGACTCGAAGCAACGAGAAGGACGAACGACACGAACAAACCATGAATCCCTTCGTCCCGATCATACCAATATTCTACATTTACTACCGGAACAGGCACGGACGCGTAAGGCGCAGAAGGTAAGCCAGACACCAACCACAAAACACATACAAAACGTACACGACACATCACACACACACACGGGGATGCTGAATATACTTACACCAGCAACAGCAGCACCATAGGGGCGGGATGCCCATCACCAATGCCACATATGCACACAGGGGCCTGAATGCGCACCACCACCCCTACCCAGGGGTGGCATGATGCCTACCACCACTACCACCCTCACCCAGGGGTGGCATGATGCCCACCACCACAACGACCCTCACCCAGGGGGGCAGGATGCCTACCACTACTACCACCCTCACCCAGGGGGCAGGATGCCTACCACTACTACCACCCTCACCCAGGGGGGCAGGATGCCTACCACTACTACCACCCTTAGCCAGGGGGCAGGATGCCCACCACTACTACCACCCTCACCCAGGGGGGCTGGATGCCTACCACCACCCTTAGCCAGGGGGCAGGATGCCTACCACTACTACCACCCTTACACAGGGGGGGCAGGATGCCTACCACTACTACCACCATCACCCAGGGGGGGCAGGATGCCTACCACTACTACCACCCTTACCCAGGGGGCAGGATGCCTACCACTACTACCACCCTCACCCAGGGGGGCAGGATGCCTACCACTACTACCACCATCACCCAGGGGGGCAGGATGCCTACCACTACTACCACCCTTAGCCAGGGGGGCAGGATGCCCACCACTACTACCACCCTCACCCAGGGGGCAGGATGCCTACCACTACTACCACCCTTACACAGGGGGGCAGGATGCCTACCACTACTACCACCATCACCCAGGGGGGCAGGATGCCTACCACTACTACCACCCTTACCCAGGGGGCAGGATGCCTACCACTACTACCACACTTACCCAGGGGGCAGGATGCCCACCAAAACTACCACCCTCACCCAGGGGGCAGGATGCCTACCACTACTACCACCCTTAACCAGGGGGGCAGGATGCCCACCACTACTACCACCCTCACCCAGGGGGGCAGGATGCCCACCACTACTACCACCCTCACCCAGGGGGGCAGGATGCCTACAACTACTACCACCCTTACCCAGGGGGGCAGGATGCCTACCACTACTACCACCCTCACCCAGGGGGGCAGGATGCCCACCACTACTACCACCCTCACCCAGGGGGCAGGATGCCTACCACTACTACCACCCTTAGCCAGGGTGGCAGGATGCCCACCACTACTACCACCCTCACCCAGGGGGGCAGGATGCCTACCACTACTACCACCCTTACCCAGGGGGCGGGATGCCTACCACTACTACCACCCTCACCCAGGGGGCAGGATGCCTACCACTACTACCACCCTCACCCAGGGGGGCAGGATGCCTACCACTACTACCACCCTTAGCCAGGGGGCAGGATGCCCACCACTACTACCACCCTCACCCAGGGGGGCAGGATGCCTACCACTACTACCACCCTTACACAGGGGGGCAGGATGCCTACCGCTACTACCACCATCACCCAGGGGGCAGGATGCCTACCACTACTACCACCCTTACCCAGGGGGGCAGGATGCCTACCACTACTACCACCCTCACCCAGGGGGCAGGATGCCTACCACTACTACCACCCTTAGCCAGGGGGCAGGATGCCCACCACTACTACCACCCTCACCCAGGGGGGCAGGATGCCTACCACTACTACCACCCTTACACAGGGGGCAGGATGCCTACCACTACTACCACCATCACCCAGGGGGGCAGGATGCCTACCACTACTACCACCCTTACCCAGGGGGCAGGATGCCTACCACTACTACCACCCTTACCCAGGGGGGCAGGATGCCCACCACTACTACCACCCTCACCCAGGGGGGCAGGATGCCTACCACTACTACCACCCTTACCCAGGGGGCAGGATGCCTACCACTACTACCACCCTCACCCAGGGGGCAGGATGCCTACCACTACTACCACCCTCACCCAGGGGGCAGGATGCCTACCACTACTACCACCCTTAGCCAGGGGGCAGGATGCCCACCACTACTACCACCCTCACCCAGGGGGGCAGGATGCCTACCACTACTACCACCCTTACACAGGGGGCAGGATGCCTACCACTACTACCACCATCACCCAGGGGGAAGGATGCCTACCACTACTACCACCCTTACCCAGGGGGGCAGGATGCCTACCACTACTACCACCCTCACCCAGGGGGCAGGATGCCTACCACTACTACCACCCTTAGCCAGGGGGGCAGGATGCCCACCACTACTACCACCCTCACCCAGGGGGGCAGGATGCCTACCACTGCTACCACCCTTACACAGGGGGGGCAGGATGCCTACCACTACTACCACCCTCACCCAGGGGGGGCAGGATGCCCACCACTACTACCACCCTTACCCAGGGGGGGCAGGATGCCTACCACTACTACCACCTATGTTCCCTCCAGGGTGCGCGCCTGCGCACGCGCGCAGACTGCCACCCTGAAGCGCCCAGAGTCTTTCATGGAGCGCGCACGTCGCATCACAAACCAGCTTTGTGAGCTGCACAGCACAAAGGACAAAGGAACCAACAGTGAAGGTGGTCATATGTGTAATTAGCAGAAGGAGAGAGATTTAAAACGCTCCTCTCGCTAACGCCGCTTCATTCAGAGACAGCCTGAGGGTACTTTATTGATGTTTGTCTCCCAATTGCCCATCGACCCCCAGCAACCCCAAGGTGTTGTTACAGCCTTGCCCTAAAGTAGCACAAGCTTAAGTGGACAAAGCACAGAGAGTGAAAACAGGCAGGCATTTGGTCAGGGCGTAGCTAGGCCTTAGGCTGCCCGTGGCGGCCCCTGCGTTTGCCGCCCTCGGCAAAATCATAGTAGAGCGGGAGGTGGGGGGGGGTGGTAGCGGCCGCGGCCGATTTTGCGGCCGCAACGGCCGCAGGTAGAGCGGGAGGAAGGGGCCGGCTGCCGCCCGAAAGCTCGTGCCGCCTGCGGCGGTCCGCCCCATCGCCCCCTAGCTACGCCACTGCATTTGGTATAGCGAGATGCTGGGAAAGGCCAGTCTTGAAGCGCCGTTGTAAGTAAAACAGCAAACCTGACAATGTATTTTCTCCTGCTGCCCAAAGCTTCCTGGTTTTGAAATGTTATATTATATAATTGCATTGAGAGTGAGACACATTTATCAAAATAAATAGTTTTAAAACATGAAGTTTGACACATTCAGTCCTCAGGATCCGACAATAATGCAAGAGGCATGTCAGTGTCACTTGTACCAAGTGTGTGGCCTACAATCTTACACTTCGAGCAACATAGTATTGGTAGAGTCAACAAATTAACAGGGAGGGCAGAGTCCATCCAAGGGTAGGCTCATGCAATAGACATTGTTAAAATAGGATAAGGTGTCTTTAAACTTCAATAAAGTTCTTTAACACATGGAAGCTTTCCAACTTAGTACATGAGATTGTTTTTACAGTAATTATTCAAAGTGAGAGCTTTTAAACATGTACTGGGAAACATTCCTGCCCCGGCCTGATGACAGTGCTGTTAGTACACTAGGCTGACCCCCACCCCCTCTCCCCACCATGATTTAGCAGCCTGGGATGGCAAATTTTGCAGCAAAGAAAGCAACATTTGCAAACCCAAACCACAAAATTTGCAGTATTTTTGCGGCAGGTATAACATGTGCTTGTCACAAAACTACCACTTGATCACTACTGGAGACTCTGGCCAGTCACTTTCTGTCACCTGGCAGAAATGTCCAGCAGCACTGCACCACAGAACAGGGTGGTGTTTGATGCTAGAGAGTGCATTTCTACATTTGAAAACTGCTCTCTCTGGCATCGGACAGCCTCTATTCCTAAGGGAAACCCTGCAGCAGGTGGCAAATGGAGTGGCGAGTACACAGTGGAGACTTGGGAGTGGGAGGGCAATGGGGGTGAAGAGACAGGCCAAGATATGTCCTGGGTTGTTAGGGGAGGGGTGTATATCATGGGAGAGAGGAGACACAGGACGGGGTGACCCCTCTTCTGTGGTAAACTGAGGATGTGGTGGTACGGCCAGAGCTACAGACTTTGGATCTGTGGGACCAGGGCTGAGTACCAGCGTTGGCTCAACATGTGATTCTGAGCAGATCACTAAATCTCGCCGTACCGAAAAAAAATGGGTTTAATGTAACTGGGGCTGATGAAACAAACGGCAGGGGGATGGCAGGGGCCTGATAGCACAGAAGGAGGGCTTGTGTATTTTAAAGGCAGATGGCAGAGGAACTTAACAGCTTTGCCACCTGTTCACCTGTTGCTCACCCTCCTTTTATTGATTCAGCACAGAGCAGAGCCAATAGAAGGGGAATCGGCCTCAATTTATTTACAATGGCAAGTTTTGTGGACACTTCTGCAAAAATCATGGGACTTTTACAAAAGTGCTGATTTTGCATTTTGTTTGCTAATTGCGATATCCTGGGTGGGGTCTGACTAGGAGCAGAGTAAATTGACATGTGTACCTTAAACATAGATTAGATTCTTATTATAAATAGAGCAACATTTTCGGTTATTAAATCAAATAGATACAGGTTTTTGTACAGAGCTCACCCTGAATGAACTTATTCAAGGGGCTCTCCTATATTACAATGAACAAAAAGGAGGTTTGGTGAAATAAAATGTTTACCTTTGACCACACAATTTGGTCAAGCAGGGAAGCTGGGATTGATTCCAGATGTTCCAGTATCACACCTCAATTAGACCAATAGATGGGTATCTCTGACATCAAAGGTTAATGTTTTGTTCGTAATTCTTGGAGGATGAGATTAGAGAGTAGGTGACAAACAGAATTCACAAAATATTTTTGGCAGGTTCACACAGCTCACAGCGCAAACCTTACCCAAGGACATAAGAGCTCTTCACAACAGAAACCGCCGGCTAAAAATGTTTTCTTTCAGCACAGTGAGAGTTGAACCCTGTTTCCCAGGTGACATGGTCGGCAGTTATAGCTACGAGTCCGCATTGTCTCCTGCGAAAGTTTGGCTCAGTTTGGACTTGAGGGTCCAAGAGGACCTTGAACGGAGCCAGAGCTACACACTTGGATCGAGCTTCCAGTGGCTCGCCCACCTCTAAAGCAAACTTTTAGTCTATTAAAACAAACACATGAGGATTTTGTCCCGCGCACATCCTAGACTCACATATTTGAACGTGCTATCTTATGTAATAATGAAGAAAAAGGAGGCTCAATGAAATAAAATATTTGCATACAATCAGGGGAGCTGGGATTGAGCCCAGGCTTTCTAGAGTCAGATTGGCAGTTCAGCCACAAGATGGGTGTATCTTCCTCTTGCCTGCTTTACATCAGAGTACTGCTTTGGTAGGCAGAAACCTCATGAAATCTTGGCTCTTTTTGGGCACTGGTGTCCAAGAGGACTTTGAGCTGACCCCAAGCCAGTCATCTGGCTTGAGCTTTCAGTGGCTCATCCACCTCTGCATCAGACCACGAAGGGGTAGCCTACCGCAGTCCACTGACCGGAGTCAGGCTGTGTTCACATGCACTTCAGCTCAGGGCCAGAGAATTATGAAGGTCGCAGAGAAGGGTTTTTTAAGTGAAGGAGAGGAAGCACAGAGAGATGCTGGTGCCGATGCTTTCTTTTGCAGGGTGCGCTGTTGTATTGGGTATCATGGAGACCTATTAGTAGGTGAGTACCTTTCCTAATCCAATAGTTAAGGTTGGGATACATCAGTCACAGGTCAGATACAGTGTGAGGCATAGTCCCATATATGACTGATTCATCCCCGGCACTATTGTACTTTAAAACATGTCTTTGGTGCACGCAAACTTGGCTGTGGTGCACGGAGATATTTCATTGCCGCACACAGGGGAATAAAATTAGAGGGAACATTGACTACCACCCTTAGCCAGGGGGGGCAGGATGCCCACCACTACTACCACCCTCACCCAGGGGGGGCAGGATGCCTACCACTACTACCACCCTTACCCAGGGGGGGCAGGTTGCCTACCACTACTACCACCCTCACCCAGGGGGCAGGATGCCTACCACTACTACCACCCTCACCCAGGGGGGCAGGATGCCTACCACTACTACCACCCTTAGCCAGGGGGGCAGGATGCCCACCACTACTACCACCCTCACCCAGGGGGGCAGGATGCCTACCACTACTACCACCCTTACACAGGGGGGCAGGATGCCTACCACTACTACCACCATCACCCAGGGGGCAGGATGCCTACCACTACTACCACCCTTACCCAGGGGGCAGGATGCCTACCACTACTACCACCCTCACCCAGGGGGGCAGGATGCCTACCACTACTACCACTCTTAGCCAGGGTGGGCAGGATGCCCACCACTACTACCACCCTCACCCAGGGGGGGCAGGATGCCTACCACTACTACCACCCTTACACAGGGGGGGCAGGATGCCTACCACTACTACCACCATCACCCAGGGGGCAGGATGCCTACCACTACTACCACCCTAACCCAGGGGGGCAGGATGCCTACCACTACTACCACCCTTACCCAGGGGGGCAGGATGCCCACCACTACTACCACCTTCACCCAGGGGGCAGGATGCCTACCACTACTACCACCCTTACCCAGGGGGGCAGGATGCCTACCACTACTACCACCCTCACCCAGGGGGCAGGATGCCTACCACTACTACCACCCTCACCCAGGGGGGCAGGATGCCTACCACTACTACCACCCTTAGCCAGGGGGGCAGGATGCCCACCACTACTACCACCCTCACCCAGGGGGCAGGATGCCTACCACTACTACCACCTTACAAAGGGGGCAGGATGCCTACCACTACTACCACCATCACCCAGGGGGCAGGATGCCTACCACTACTACCACCCTTACCCAGGGGGTAGGATGCCTACCACTACTACCACCCTCACCCAGGGGGGCAGGATGCCTACCACTACTACCACCCTTAGCCAGGGGGGCAGGAGGCCCACCACTACTACCACCCTCACCCAGGGGGGGCAGGATGCCTACCACTACTACCACCCATACACAGGGGGGGCAGGATGCCTACCACTACTACCACCATCACCCAGGGGGGCAGGATGCCTACCACTACTACCACCCTTACCCAGCGGGGGCAGGATGCCTACCACTACTACCACCCTTACCCAGGGGGGCAGGATGCCCACCACTACTACCACCCTCACCCAGGGGGGCAGGATGCCTACCACTACTACCACCCTCACCCAGGGGGGCAGGATGCCTACCACTACTACCACCCTTAGCCAGGGGGGCAGGATGCCCACCACTACTACCACCCTCACCCAGGGGTGGCAGGATGCCTACCACTACTACCACCCTTACACAGGGGGGGCAGGATGCCTACCACTACTACCACCATCACCCAGGGGGGCAGGATGCCTACCACTACTACCACCCTCACCCAGGGGGGCAGGATGCCTACCACTACTACCACCCTCACCCAGGGGGGCTGGATGCCTACCACCACCCTTAGCCAGGGGGCAGGATGCCTACCACTACTACCACCCCCACTCATAGGATGGACAATGCATGACACAACCAGCACACCACAAACTAGGGAATGCAAGAAGAAGACATCCCCCAACACCATGACAAGCGTGTGTAGACTGTGTCAAATGCCTACAACACCGAACATGACTTTGAACATACAATGTGACCCCCTAGCACATGTGCCACACATATATGTGTGTGGCACCCACAATGCAAGCAGGCCATGACCATTGTGGCAATGGGGTCCAAACCCCCATCATCACAGTGACCAAAATGTAAGTGTGGGGTCCATAGCTGAAGCACATTTTGAACATTGTGGCAATGGGGTCCAAACCCCCATCATCACAGTGACCAAAATGTAAGTGTGGGGTCCATAGCAGAAGCACATTTTGAACATTGTGGCAATGGGGTCCAAACCCCCATCATCACAGTGACCAAAAGGTAAGTGTGGGGTCCATAGCAGAAGCACATTTTGAACATTGTGGCAATGGGGTCCAAACCCCCATCATCACAGTGACCAAAAGGTAAGTGTGGGGTCCATAGCTGAAGCACATTTTGAACATTGTGGCAATGGGGTCCAAACCCCCATCATCACAGTGACCAAAAGGCAAGTGTGGGGTCCATAGCTGCAGCACATCTTGAACATTGTGGCAATGGGGTCCAAACCCCCATCATCACAGTGACCAAAAGGCAAGTGTTGACAAAGTAAGAGGTGCAACTGCCAAACTGCATGGATGATTCCTGGTCACAGACAACAAACACATCAGTGGCAAAGTAGTGTATGTGTCCCATTGCAACATAAATTGGGGGAGCCAAATCCTGCAGTGCAAATAAAACATAACTTTGGCCATGTGCAGACAAACAACACCCATGGGGGCTGACACCGTCAACAATCATCAATGACACAATGACAGAAGTGACCATCCGAATGCAGACCCACATATTTGCACCAATGGGCACACACATGCAGATACCCTGTGGAGACTGCAGATGTGAGGCGAACAGATACCATACCATGGCAGCAATGGGACACACAATCAACAATTAGCAACAAATGAGGGCTCCCGTCCCATCAGCCTGGTCATGGAAGTGCCAACGGAATCAGCACAGATCCAACACACTTGTATAGCAATGTTGCACTGACAACACAGATGAGTCCTTCCCCATTGATGCCCAAACCTGCATGTTCACTGGAGATGGCCACACGGTCAGGGAAGTAGACGAATAGAACAATGGCAGGCACAACAGATGTGCAGGGGTGGAAGCCACAGATGTGAAGTTGCCAATCTAAGTAGGAAATCTCATTGCCAAATACTGAACACATGACACCCTCAGATGCTGCTATGGATGACATGGATACACCACAGGATAGGACACATAACCCCTGGACCACATGGGTTCCTGCACAGTAACACTTCATTATCATGAGACCAAATATCACCATCACTGCAGCAAGGGCATTGTTAGCATCATCAACATCATGTACATCAGAAGCAAAAGCACTAGAGAACAGAAAGTTGCTTTATTCAGCATATGTGGCATTAAAAGTAGAAGTCCGGTAGAACATAAACAAAGGCCAATGGCCAGTCCATCAACAAAGTCACAAGTGGGTGACAGTGGCAGATGCCACCCTACACATGCCTGCACAAAACCAGGGACAATCCACTAGGAGGGTCAACCGGGGGGGTAGGCCAGGCACCGCAGGGACAGGATCAGGGCTCACCAGGAGGAAGCAGGGAAGGGGTGGTGGGTGCTGGAGAGCCACTGACAACTGCAGTGGAGGTGTCTGACATGGTGTGTGCCGGCACAACTGGGGGGCATGGCTCAGATGTTGTGGGTGCCGGCACGACTGCAGTGGACCCTGCAGATGGAGTGGACAGGTCCGCCACTGCAGTGCCCAAGTCAGACAGGGTGGTAGTGGACTCCACTGCAGTGCCTACCACCAGGGGAGGAGAATGGGGAACAGGCAAGGTGGGCTGGACAGAGGGGGAGGACACCCTCACCACATCAGTGGCACAGACAAGCGCAGCGGGGGTGTGGTGCCGGGAGAGCAAGTGGCAGGGGAGAAGGCCGGAGCCTCTTGGGGATGGTATATCTGTGGGTGGGGGAACCTGGGGCAGGGTGTGGCGGGGGCACCTGTGGAGTGGGGGCCTGAGGGATGGAGGAAGGTGACCTGGTGCTTGAGCTGCAGGGCGGCGGCGGGGTCTTGCTCTTACCACTCCTGGGGGACTTGCGGGTGGGGGCCTCAGTCTGTCTGCGCCTCGGGGAGGGTGTCCGGGGGCGAGGGGCACTCTGCTCCATGTGGGGGCTTCCTCTTCCCCCTGGATGCTGGGGCAGCTGGATCAGAGGGGAAGAGGCCGAGGTCACTGAGGAAGAGGCGCTGGGTCTTTGGGGTTGCAGGTGAGGCAAGGGAGGGTGCTTTGGAGGGAGAGGCAACTGAGGACTGCGCAGTGCCCGTGGATGCGTGTGTGTGTACCAGGGCCCCATCCCCTTTGAGTCTGGTTTCAGTCCCCTGACTGTGCGTGCGTGTGCGTTTAGTTTGTGGCGTGTGTGTCTGTGTGCTGGATGTGTGTGTGCTGGTGTGTGCCTGTGCCGGTGTGTGTGTGCTTGGGACGGGCAAGGTGCTGGGGAGTGTGGATGGAGCAGAGGCAGGAGGGGTGAGGGACTGTCTGAGGAGGGACACTGCTGCCGTCAGGGAGGAGTCCATGGACCTGTTGCCCCTCTGTAGGTCAGACATGCCCGATGAGATGCCCTCCATGAACGACACCAGCTGAGTCAACAGTGCGGTGTGCGCATGGAGGACACTCAGCATGGCTGTCTGCCCTACATGGAGCTGGCGAAGGAGGTACACAGACTCCTCACTCAGGGCAGCAGGGGACACAGGGGCAGGGGGTGCGGTGCCTGGGCCAAAGGAGACACGCTCCCGAACATGGGAGCCTCCACGGACCTGGGGAATGGGAGCCGATGGGAGGGCGGTGGTGGTGCTGGTGGTGGCGGGGACAGCAACACTAGCTGGGGTGTGGTGGCTGCTGACAACTGCCTCCACAAGGGAGTCATCCTCCGAGTTGCTCTGGTCCTCAGCTGAGGTGGATGGTGCTGAGGATTCCTCGGTGTGGCTCCCCTCGCCCTCCGTGCCACTGGGTCCCTCCGACCACTCCTCGGCTGCTGACCCAGTCTGGCTCTCTGGCTCCTCCTGGTCCGTGGAGCTGTCCCCTTCCATGGCCGTGGATGTATCTGCAAACAATGGGGAAACAGACAGACATCAGTCACCTGCACCAAACGCACACACCACTGTGAGCACAGCACATCACAGAGCAAGCCCTGGCATCATTAGTTGTACATTGCTAAAAGTGCCCTAACTGAACAGGAGAAGCAAATTGTCAGTCTGATGCCAAGCATGGCACTCACATCCCACATGGCCTTGCACCCATCTGTCTGGTGTCTGTTGGATTGCAACACCCCAGTGTGGACACATGCACCAAGTACACAGTAGTTGGACAGTGCAGAGGACACGGTGTGGACACATCACAGCTCTTGCCACTGAGTGAGTACAGGTTTCCGGATGAAAGGGATGCCCAGAGTCAAATAGGAAATGCATGTGATGCATACCATGCACCCATGTCCTGATAGCCAGCGCCACTATGGTGTGCATGTAGCACATGTCACTCCCCTGCAGGACCACAAATAAGTTGACACATGCCATGGCAGAGGCATGACTGTTAAGTCATACATCACTGTCTCAGTGATGTATGACTTGGCAGCCAGACAACAACACTATGCACTGTGTCACAATAGTAGGTCATGGGGAATGCAAGTCCTGGAGCTGCACAAGTGCACATGTACATCCCCCACACAACACATCATCTCAACCCTCATCTGTCCAGGTCACACCTATTGGACATATGGGAGACCTGTGACACTACCCTCTGAACCTGAGCCCCTCACAATTTGCTGTGAATGGGGAACAGCTGCCTGAACATCACATTCGCATACCCCAGTCTTCACGGGCAGCTGATCAAACACCTATGTGACACACAAGTATCATCTCCTATGGTCACATCTCCAGGGGCATGCTGAGCCCCTACCAAGAAACACCACAGCAGTCCTGGCAACTAATCCACAGCACACTGACACAGAGGCAGACACCGGAGGGGTCAAATCACTGTGCACAATGTGTCAGCTGATACACGGGAGTGGGAGTACAGAGTGCATTGCATGGCCTGGAGTAGGCATGACTGTCCTGCTCCACATGAATGAGGGATGTGCCCTGGACAGTGGATAGCTGGCTATGTATGTGTGACACACGTAATCTGCACACTCCTGGGGCACAAACATTGTTCCCACCTGCTGCATGGGCGTGTGCCACATACCCCAGGCACATGTGGTGGCTCAGCTCAGCAAGTGGACCACATATCAAAGCAACACGCAGATCACATGTCCAAACCCAGGCGTTGTGTGAACAATGGACCCACCCATGATGCCCACAACAGAGTCAGGGAAACAGATGCTGTCCCCCACCTTTAGTGAAGCAAACTGCAAGGACACAGTCCCAAGTGACACAATTCCCTGACTGTAAGGGCCACACCTGGGTATCAGATGAGCAGTGGGCAGTGCACAATAGAGGGACATGGCTCCTGGACAACATGACTGCTGCACTGTGGCAGTTGAACCAGGCCAGAGGAGGGCACAAAGCATGTAATACAGAGTTCACAGTGCAGTCTTTGACTCACCCCCTCCTTGCTGCTGTCTGGCCTTCAGCTGCCCATCCAGGTCTGGAAAGACCACCGCCAGGATCTGGAGCATGTGGGGGTCAGGGTCCGTGTTCCGCCCCTCCTGCGAGGAGGCGACAGCTTCAGCTGGACCCGTGCAATCCTCCGGGTCCAGCCCCGAAGGTCCTGCCACCTCTTCTGGCAGTTGCGGATCCGGCGCTTGTAGACCCCCACGGACCGGACAGCCCGGACGATGTCCTTCCAGATTTCCTGCTTCCGATGGGCATTAACCTGTGAGGATGACAAAGTGAAAATGCCATTACCACACATGCAACATATCCGTGCATGACACAGTCGTATATACATGTCTCAAACACAGGGGCACATGATGTACACAGGCAGTGCAAAGCTGACCATGGACAGTTTGCCAGACGTCACTACATGGTATCATTGCATGGGAAGTAAAACCATGTTCAAATGCACTGTCACTGCACCATACCTGTCCAGTGCAAGTCACTACACACTATGGGGGGTGACAACTACTCAGTGAGCCTGCTAGCCAGTGGCGTGCAGACTCTCAGCCTTGCTAGTCACACAAAATGCACATTCAGAAAGGCAGTGCACAGAACACTCACCTGCTCCCCTGGTGTCCCATACAGCTTGCTGTACTGTGGAAGTAGGCTGTCCAGCAGGGCCTGGTTCTCTTCAAGGCTGAAGGCTGGGGCTCTCTCCACAGTACGTGCCATTGCAGGGTCCAGAGGGGCAGAGACAGCAGCAGTGCAGTGGCAGATGTCGTCTTGGAGCATGTAGTGCAGGCAAGTGGGCTCTCAGGGGAACAGCCAGCAATATATATGTGCTGGAGAGGCAGATACTGTCCCTTGTGTCCAAAGTGATAGGTCCAAGTCGTTTGCATCTTCTGAATCTGGCCAATCCATGGAATAGCAGCACCAAAACACGCCCACAGCATCCTTCAAATCTTCAACTTCATGACATACATGATTTTGCAACATTGTTGTGGGTGACCAACTGATTTTCCAGCAACCGACTCGTTCGAAATTCGAAAACGCGTCCGTTGCCAGGCAAGCCCATTGTCAATGGGTGCGCACCGATCGGTCCATTGCGGTACAACGCGCACAGGGGTACAACGCGTACCCGCACACATTGAAAGCAATGGGCCGGCCGGAGGCACCGATCGGTCCATTGCTGTTCAACGCGCACAGGGGTACAACGCGTACCCGCACACATTGAAAGCAATGGGCCGGCCGGAGGCACCGATCGGTCCATTGCTGTTCAACGCGCACAGGGGTACAACACGTACCCGCACACATTGAAAGCAATGGGCCGGCCGGAGGCACCGATCGGTCCATTGCTGTTCAACGTGCACAGGGGTACAACGCGTGCCCGCACACATTGAAAGCAATGGGCCGGCCGGAGGCACCGATCGGTCCATTGCTGTTCAACGCGCACAGGGGTACAACGCGTACCCGCACACATTGAAAGCAATGGGCCGGCCGGAGGCACCGATCGGTCCATTGCTGTTCAACGCGCACAGGGGTACAACGCGTACCCGCACACATTGAAAGCAATGGGCCGGCCGGAGGCACCGATCGGTCCATTGCAGTTCAACGCGCACAGGGGTACAACGCGTACCCGCACACATTGAAAGCAATGGGCCGGCCGGAGGCACCGATCGGTCCATTGCTGTTCAACGCGCACAGGGGTACAACGCGTACCCGCACACATTGAAAGCAATGGGCCGGCCGGAGGCACCGATCGGTCCATTGCTGTTCAACGCGCACAGGGGTACAACGCGTACCCGCACACATTGAAAGCAATGGGCCGGCCGGAGGCACCGATCGGTCCATTGCTGTTCAACGCGCACAGGGGTACAACGCGTACCCGCACACATTGAAAGCAAAGGGCCGGCCGGAGGCACCGATCGGTCCATTGCTGTTCAACGCGCACAGGGGTACAACGCGTACCCGCACACATTGAAAGCAATGGGCCGGCCGGAGGCACCGATCGGTCCATTGCTGTTCAACGCATCACTGTACATGTGACTGGCATATGTCAGCATGCCTGTCTCAGATGGACATATGCCAGCCACAGATAGCTCCCATGGAGTGAGGGGCACACCTACATCACGACAGCCTGTCCAAACCTTATCATAAGGCATGTAAGGCTGCATTTCCTATTGTGTGTATGTTGGTGTACATGTTGTCCTGTGGGTGTCACCTGTGGGCAGCCACCCCCAGGCTGTGCACGTGTTCATGGGGACAGGATCATGGGTGTTACGTGTACGTGACCACTGTGATGTGCAACTGTTCATATCTGTGCATGTGCCATGGTCACATTTCACAGTGGTGTATGTGTATGTCATGTCACATACCCCGTGAGTCCCATGTGGGACGGTATGTTTGAGCCAGGGTGTCCCAGTGGCACAATAGTGATGGTCCTCCACAGTCTTTGTGCATGTAGTGTTTACAATGTCTCTGATTTCATGTGCACAATGGGAGACAGTCTCCACATCCACGTTGTGTGTGCATGGACTCTGATGTTGTGCGTGTGTGTCACAGACGTCCATGTCTGTCCTGCCGTGGCAAGTGGGGCCACTACCTGTGGGGTTCATGGTTGTTTTGCTGTGGTGTATACATGATACTCCATGTAATGCCAGTGTCCATGTGGCATTACAGGGTCCCTGGGAATGTACCTGTCGTTGAGCTGTGGTGCCTGGGGCCCATCTGTCCTCACATGTCACTGTGGGGGGTTATTGTGACACGGCAGCAGGAGATGGGAACTGTGACACAGCCTCATGATATCCAATGGGCCAACCTGGGACAAATTGATGCCACCTGTAGGACCGTGTTGACAGATGTTGGCCATGTATGTACCATACATGTCCTTCCGGTACTGCACACTTCATGTAGTTGTGCCTCATAATGATGTATGTTGGGATCTTGAGTGTGTTCAATGCCGCATATGTGGGGTGACTGACAATCTTGCTTACTTCTCCTCTGCACTGCAGGGCTCCTGCTGTCCATCGACCATTCCCAGACCTGGCAACGATGGTGGAACGGGACAGCATCCGATGGTACCGCTTCACCAGGCAGTTGATTGAGGATTTGGCAGTGCAGTTGTCCCCACATTTGCAGCCTGGCCGGCCGTATCCTACAGCGCTGACCCCCAAGGTGAAGGTGATGGCAGCCCTACACTTCTTTGCCACTGGTACCTTCCAACATACTGTGGCGACTGCTGGTGGGATGTCACAGACCATGTTCAGCCGTGTGCTCTGCGATGTTTTGGCGGCAATGTTGCTCTTCCTGAACCGGTACATCTATTTCCCTAGACTGCGACGACTCACTGACGTGAAGAGTGACTTTTATGCCCTGGGGAGGATGCCGCATGTCATTGGCTCCATTGATGGGACACATGTGGCTTTGGTACCACCACAGGCCCAGGAGCAGGCCTACAGGAACCGCAAGCACTACCACTCGGTCAATGCACTGGTGGTGTGTCTTGCAGACATGACCATCACACACGTGTGTGCCCGTTTCCCTGGTTCAGCACACGATGCCTTTGTGATGAGGAGTAGTCGCATCCCCAGGATGATGGCACAGATGCAGAACCAGCGTGCCTGGCTTGTCGGTGTGTACTGACTTTGTGCCATTGTGTGTGATCTGATCTGTAGTATTCCGCCCACTTTTCCAAGTCAGCTAATGTGCACTTGTCTGTCCATAGGTGACTCGGGATACCCCAACATGCCGTGGTTGGTGACACCCCTCAGGAACCCTGTGACACCTGCCCAGATGCGCTACAATGAGGCACATGGTCGGACCAGGAGAGTGATTGAGCGGACCTTTGGTCTCCTGAAGAGCCGCTTCCGCTGCCTGGACAAGACCGGAGGGTCCCTCCCATATGCCCCTGCGAAAGTGTGCAAGATTATCATCGTCTGCTGCATGCTCGACAACCTGGCAGTGCGGAAGGAGTTGCCTCTCATCCAGGATGACAATGACCAACATCCGCCACCTGTGGAGGATCCTGGCCTGGACCATGATGCCAGTGACGATGATGATGATGATGGTGATGGTGATGTCCGCACACAGCTCATCACCAACTTCTTTAGCTGAATGTGAGTATCCTGAGGTGTCATGTCAATGATGTGAGTTGGCATGATGTGTGGGTGGTGCTCTGGTGCTGTTGGAGTGTGTCCATGGGCTACTTGACTGGATGTGTGTTGCGATGTGTGGTGACAGGTGGGCTGTACTCCCCAACAGTGTTGACATGCTAACTTGGTTCTGGGTGGGTATCTTGTAACATGTATTGTGCATGAGTTTTGCTGTTCTGTCCTGTACTCCATTGCTTTTGACTGTGTGTCATTTCTGTCCTTCACAGGGTACTTTCAGATTTGTTTGGTCAACTGTGTCCACCGACGACGTGATTGCACATCCAGGCTGGTAGCTGTTGTGTCCCTACAGGTGATGTGCGCCACACCCATGGACTTCCTTCCGTCTACAGTTGTTGACTGTGTGCCCACTGCCAGGTGGAGTTACCTTGCATCTGTAGTGGTTACGGCATGTTGCAACTGTGTAATAAACCTGTGCTTCACTTTGTGATGTGCGTTGTCTGTGGTCACAAATTTGACTGCCATTTTCTTACTGCACCTGTGGGCTACTTGACTACAACTGGGAATGGGTGTGGTGTCTGTGCATTGCACCGTCTTCCCTGGCGACATCAGTGTAGGCAATGAGTCAGATGGCCTAGGTGTGTATGTGTCGTGTAGCCCTGGTGGTGTGTCTCCCTCATGTGTGTCACGTTGCCTGTACTCACATGCCTGTGTTGTCCTTGCTGTTGCTGTTCGCATACACAGTGTAATTTTGCAGTTCATCATCCCCATAACAGCACCCACGTTGGAATCACGACAGAGGCAAGTATGGTGTATTAGTGTGTTTATTGTGATACATTTGTGTTAATAGTGCATAGGATGGGTTGTGCTGTACATGAATCTTGCAATCCCAAGTTCCTAGGTGAATAGAAAGTCCGGGTAGACAGGATCCCCAGTATCGGGGCCACAGTTGTCTGACACATTGGTCCAACTTGTACTCCCCATGCAATGTGTGGGAGTAGTGTTGCCGTCAACAGGGTGAACAGTCTGTGCACAAAGGCGAACATCCAGAACAGGTTCAGGCTTCCTGGGAGTTGCGCTTGGCCATCGGCCTCTCACTTTTCCCTCCTCGGACGACCCCTCTTCTTGGGGGGGCCCTCAAGTGCAGGCTGCTGCGGTGCAGGGGACTCTCCGCCAGAGTCCTCCTCCCTCCCTGTGGCAGTTGCAGTTTGTTCGGCACCAGATGTTGTTGGCACACAGGGAGGTGTGGACTGGTTGCTGTTCATCTGGCGGAGGCATTGTAAAATGTCCCTGTGCACCGCCGTCATCTCATGCAGTGCATCCCACTTGGACTCCACGCGGGACATGTGTGAGTCCACACGGGACATGTGTGACTCCACGTGGGACATGTGGGAGTCCAAGCGGGCATGATGGGCAGCCTGCTGCTGTTTAATGTCTCTGAGGAGCCCCACTACCTGGCTGAGCTCTCCGGTGCTGGACTGGTACGCATCAGCTATGCGTACCAGTTGTGGGTCGTCATGCACACCAGCAACGTCTGCAAGCAGCGACCTCTGTCTCCCACCCCTCCCACCACCCCTGCTGACATGTGCAGTGTGTGCAGTGGCACGCACAGATAACCCTGGTCCACCTTGGGGGTTGGTGGTGGTGGTGGTGTCCATGGCCCCAGGTTGGTCCAGGGTCACTGTGCTGGTGTTGCTCCTTATTCTGCCCATGTCGGCAGGGATGGTATTCGTGGTGACAGTCGTTGTAGGGGGGGGTGCAGCTGGTGGTCCTGCTGGTGCTGCAGCTGGTGGTCCTGCTGGTGCTGCATGTTGACTTGCACCGGATGTGCCAGGTTGTTCTTCATCGTCCGAGGAGGACAGAGGCTGTACGACGCCAGTGAGCTCGGCATCCTCTTGAGCCTGGGACTGGGACTCCTCAGCGTCTGCTGCTGTGTCCCCATCATCACCTGTTTTTGGGAGACACAAACAATGTATGTCATGTTTCTGCAGGCATCAATGGTTGACACACATGACAGTTGTGACTGTGCCTCTGGGTGCGGGCCTGTACATTGCATTGTCCTAAGTCATCACAGTCAGGGGTTGATATTGGTGTGGCACATTGTCCTGCATTATTTGGGCATTTCTATGTATTTTCTGGGGTGTGAACATGGTCTGCATTGGTTGTGTTTGGTTGACAGCCGGCCCTCCTTCCCACCCACCCAGCCAGTCAGTTATCCCACCATGGAACGTGCTTGCGTTGCAGGGAGTGTAAGTTGTCTCTCAGGATGTCAGTCAGTGGTGTCCTGCTGTTTGTTGGTGCACAGTTGGCAGCAGGGCCTTGTGCTCCCCACAGCAGTAGCCAGTGTCAGCCATCTTGTGAGTCCTTCTCCACTCCCTGTGATGTGAGCATGGTTCAGGGTGGTGTTGATGGGCCAGTTGTGAGGCTGAGCAATGTCTGTGACTGCGACTCCCATCATGCTATTGCCTCCACCCCCTTCCCAGCATGCCCATGCTTCCTTCCTTTTGACTCTGCTTCCCTGTGGGGTGGGCTGGCTGTGCTGACAGGATGGCTGGGAGTGTTGTCCTGGCAGTTGTTTGGCTAAGAGTCCCAAGAGTGTCCCTGTGCTTCACACAACATAACCCAGGGTGGTGGTGCTTTGTGGGATCTAGTGTTAGGATGGGGGGCATTGCATTCTACCAGGTGGGTTCTGTGGAGTTTGTGTTGGGGTGTGTGTGAGGGGAGGTGCTTGTGACTATGGTCAGTGCTGCAAGTCCCCCTTCCCACCCAGCTAGCCAGATATCCCACCATGGAACGTGCTTGCATTGCAGGGAGTGTAAGTTGTCTCTCAGGATGTCAGTCAGTGGTGTCCTGCTGTTTGTTGGTGCACAGTTGACAGCAGGGCCTTGTGCTCCCCACAGCAGTAGCCAGTGTCAGCCATCTTGTGGGGGGGGCAATATGTGTGACTGCGACTCCCATGATGCTATTGGCTACACTGACTTGGCCAGCATACACAGAATTCCTTCCTTTGAGTGGTCTTCACTGTGTGTTGGTGTTGTTGTGGTGGCTACATGTGTGGATGTGTTTGTTAGTTCTATTTGTGCCACTGCCTAGCTGTAGTTGTGGTTGTGTTTGTACATGTGTTGGCACAGTTGGATGTGACTTTTTTGATGGCATGTGTTGTGTTTCTCTGACTGACATACACATTTTGGGATGATTCTGTTCTGGTTGCTGTGTAATTGCTATGAGTGCATGGTTTGACTCTCCCCTTGACAGTGATGTGTTTGTGTTTTGTGGCAGTATATTGTGTACATTTGTTGTGTACTCACCAGGCTCTGGGATGTCCTCTAGTCCATATACGCTCACTGGCGGAAGGATGGCCCGCACCTTCTCCTCCCAGGGCCTGAGGTATATTGGCTTGGCAGGAGGGCCACTGCCGGTGTGTTGGCTGTTGATGTAGTCTTGCTTCAGCAGTTTCCGTACCCTCCTGCGCACGTCATACCACCTGTTCTGGATGTCGGTCTTTGTGCGCCGACATGGTAATTGGGCGTTCACCCTGTTGATGATCCTCTCCCACATCTTGGTTTTCTGCGACATGGGGGTCTGTTGGACCAATGTGCCAAACAGCTGTGGCTCTACCCTGAGGATCTCGTCTACCAGGACTTCCAATTCACTATCTATGAACTTGTGATTCTTCTTGGGGGGCATGGTGATGGGTGGTGATGGTGAGTGATGTGTGTGTTGGTGTGCAGGTGAGGGTGTGTGAGTGTGTGTTTTGCTGGGTGTATGTGAGGTAGGTATTTGTTGGTGTGCTGATGGTGTGTGGCGTGTGTGAGGGATGAGCTGTGGGTGTGTGGTTGCTTTCTCTTGGGTGCTGGCAGTGGAATGGCATTTGCAAAGGCTCATGGTAGTGATTTGTGTCCTTTATATAGGTGGAGTTGTGGGTGTGTCTTTGTTCTCTGTCCCCACCCCCAGTATTTATTGGCTTGGTAATTGCTTGTTTGGCCTTTTTTGGGTGATTTTTCCTTTGTGCTGTTTGTGTATGTTGGAAACGTTCTTGTGACCGAGTCGGACCCTGCATTGGTCTCGTACGGTGTTCTCCGTTTCGTTCACGCTGTGTTTGTGCAGTTTTCTATGCTGCATACGCGTCGGTCGCGGTGTATTGTGTTGCTTCGGCTCGGTTTTGTATGCGTGTCGGCCGTACGGCTTGTCCTCCGTCCGACTCGCTCGTGGTTTCCGCGCCTTGCATCGTACTTTGCGGTTTGGAGTTAGCGTGTACGTTTCGGTCGGATTTGTTCCGGGTGCGTGTCGGTCGGTTGGATTCGCGTGTTTTTCCGGCCGGATTGCTGTTTTCCGTGCGGCTCGGTCGGTCGACTTGGTTTCGGTACGTGTCGGTCGGATTTTCGCGCCTTGCATCGTACTTGGCGTGTCGTGCGCCACGAGTCGGTCGGTGCTTTTTCCGGGCCTAATCGGAATCGACCCCTAAGTGTAAGTGTTTATAGAAGAGACAGTAAAGGTTTCTGCAAATACTCTTTGAAATAACACAATGTTAGTGACATAAAAAATTATATATATATATATATTCACTGAAAAAACCGTAGGTTTCAGGCACGTTATAGTTACAAATTAGCATTTTAAAAACCTTTGAAATTCACTGAAAAAACCATAGGTTTCAGACACGTTATAGTTAGAAATTAGCATTTAAAAAACCTTTGAAATTCACTGAAAAAACCAGAGGTTTTAGGGACAGTTATAGTTAGTTGGACATTGCACTCGTACAAAACCCGTGAAATTCCCCCGTTATAGTTAGTTCAGCTAACTATAACTCGCGCCCCCGCAATGCACTGCTGATGACATCACATATTACATCACTCATGACATGGTCAGTGACATCACTGATGACATCACTGATGACATCTCAAATGACATCACTGATGACATCATCCAGTGACTGTGTGTTTCTGTAAAGTTTAAATATGTTTAATATATATAGGGAAAGGCGTATTGAAGAATGAGTGGGTGTATAAGTGTCTGAATGGATGATTTAGTATGTGCGTGACTGACTCTATAAGTGAGTGATTAAACGTATCTTACTGAATGCATGAGTTAGTGACTAAACTGTGTGAATGTCTGTATCCGTCTGTTGGTGTGTAAGTGGATGCATGGATTTGCGAATAGCTACATGAGTGTCTATATGGGTTATTTATTGGTTCTATGAGTATCTGTATGGGTGCCTGAGTGTTTGTGTGGATGGGGTGTGTGCGACTGTGCATAGATGTGTGAGTGGGTGATTCACTGGGTGGATGGTTTCAAGAGTGCATCTGTGAGAGACTGTATGGGTGGGTAAGTGTGTGTAAGAGTGTGTTAGTGAGTGAATGTATGTCCCAGAGGTACATGTGTGAGTAACTAAATATGTGAAAGGCAGTATATATGTGTATTGGAGTATATAAATAGCTATAAGCGAGAGTGAGTGATTGTGATAGTGGCTGTATGGATGAGTGTGTGCTTGTATCAGTGATTGTATAAGAGCGTAACAATGTGCTAGTATTTGTATGATTAAGTGAGCTGGTGTGTGTGTATAACTGTATAGGTCAGTAAATGGCAGTGTGTTTAATTATTTGCATGACTGACTAGGTGTGTGAGTACCTCTATGGATGAGTGGCGGTGTTTGAGTGTCTATATAGGAGTAAGAGTGCATATGATAGTCCTGTACTGAGTGACCATAAGTATGAGTGACTGTACGGGTGAGTGAGTGGATGTGTGTGTGTAGACCTAAGAATCAGTGAGTGGGTATGTAGTTATTGGTGTTGGAGTGTCTATGGTTTTGCGAATGGCACTCTGTAATTTAGATTGGGTGTATCAAAAGTTATATTAGGGTGTGAGGAGCTGCATCAGATTATCACGTGGATGATGTCATCAGTGATGTCATTTGAGATGTCATCAGTGATGTCATCAGTGATGTCACTGACCATGTCATGAGTGATGTAATATGTGACGTCATCAGCAGTGCATTGCGGGGCGCGAGTTATAGTTAGCTGAACTAACTATAACGGGGGAATTTCACGGGTTTTGTACGAGTGCAATGTCCAACTAACTATAACTGTCCCTAAAACCTCTGGTTTTTTCAGTGAATTTCAAAGGTTTTTAAATGCTAATTTCTAACTATAACGTGTCTGAAACCTATGGTTTTTCAGTGAATTTCAAAGGTTTTTAAAATGCTAATTTGTAACTATAACGTGCCTGAAACCTACGGTTTTTCAGTGAATTTCAAAGGTCTTTTAAATGACAATTTTTAAATGTATTAATTTTTATATTAATTTTTTTCATACTGATTTACTACATTTTTAGAAACAATTTCTTTTACATATTTTATTTTTAAATTACATTGTAATTACATTATACATTACATTACAAAAAATACTTTCTCAGAATGAATTACTTTAGTTTAAATACTTTGCACATAGACAATAGACTTTTAAGTACAGTAGTTACAGTTGTTGCAATGGGCAACACATTTTCAAACACAATGCAACATTCAGCTCAATGTGAATTTCTAGTTAAATGCAATTAGTTACTTTATGGATTACTTTTCTAACCACAGGACTGGATCCTAGATTCAGTCCTGGTACATCTCCTGTAAACAGTTGAGTAAAAGCGTTTTGGTTACAGTCGTGATTTTTAAGGAATATTATTGTATTTTAAAAGTTGACACTTAGAAACTTTTTCTCATAGAATCACCAATGTTATCCTATGGAAGGAAATTCACTTAGCAGGTAAAAACTGTTAACGTTACTTTTTCTTACTCAGTGTTGGATCCTGGATCCAGCACTGGTGCATCTCCTGTAAACAGTTGAAAGAATGCGTTTAAGTCATACAGGCGATTTTTAAGGAATATTTGTAGTTTGTGAAAATCGACACTTTGAAACTTTTCTGCTGAAAACCAGACAATGGATTCCTATGGAAGAAAATATAAGTTACTGGTAAGTACGGTTAAAATTACTTTTCAGGACCAGTACTGGGCTGAAAGATACAGCACTGAGGTCTCTCCTTATAACAGGTGAGTAAATCGGAATTCGTATTTCGGCTGATTTTAGAGGAATATTTGTATGTTTCAAAAATCAACACTTAGAAACTTTTTCAGCAAAAAGCAGGCAATGATATCCTATGGAAGGAAATTCAAGTTACTGGTAAGTACGGTTAAAATTACTTTTGAGGATCAGTACTGGGCTGAAAGATGCAGCACTGAGGTCTCTCCTGATAACAGATGAGTAAATCGGAATTCGTATTTCGGCTGATTTTAGATGAATATTTTAAAGTTCCAAAACTCCACACTTAGAAGAATTTCCAAGTGAAACCAGTCAATGTTAGCCTATGGAAGGAAATTCAAGTTACTGGTAAGTACGGTTAAAATTACTTTTCAGGACCAGTACTGGGCTGAAAGATGCAGCACTGAGGTCTCTCCTGATAACAGGTGAGTAAATCAGAATTCGGATTTCGGCTGATTTTAGAGGAATATTTGTATGTTTCAAAAATCAACACTTAGAAACTTTTTCAGCAAAAAGCAGGCAATGATATCCTATGGAAGGAAATTCAAGTTACTGGTAAGTACGGTTAAAATTACTTTTGAGGATCAGTACTGGGCTGAAAGATGCAGCACTGAGGTCTCTCCTGATAACAGGTGAGTAAATCGGAATTCGTATTTCGGCTGATTTTAGAGGAATATTTTAAAGTTCCAAAACTCCACACTTAGAAGAATTTCCAAGTGAAACCAGTCAATGTTAGCCTATGAAGGAAATTCAAGTTACCAGTAAGTACGGTTAAAATTACTTTTGAGGATCAGTACTGGGCTGAAAGATGCAGCACTGAGGTCTCTCCTGATAACAGGTGAGTAAATCGGAATTCGTATTTCGGCTGATTTTAGAGGAATATTTTAAAGTTCCAAAACTCCACACTTAGAAGAATTTCCAAGTGAAACCAGTCAATGTTAGCCTATGAAGGAAATTCAAGTTACCGGTAAGTACGGTTAAAATTACTTTTGAGGATCAGTACTGGGCTGAAAGATGCAGCACTGAGGTCTCTCCTGATAACAGGTGAGTAAATCGGAATTCGTATTTCGGCTGATTTTAGAGGAATATTTTAAAGTTCCAAAACTCCACACTTAGAAGAATTTCCAAGTGAAACCAGTCAATGTTAGCCTATGTAAGGAAATTCAAGTTACTGGTAAGTACGGTTAAAATTACTTTTCAGGACCAGTACTGGGCTGAAAGATGCAGCACTGAGGTCTCTCCTGATAACAGGTGAGTAAATCTGAATTCGGATTTCGGCTGATTTTAGAGGAATATTTGTATGTTTCAAAAATCAACACTTAGAAACTTTTTCAGCAAAAAGCAGTCAATGATATCCTATGGAAGGAAATTCAAGTTACTGGTAAGTACGGTTAAAATTACTTTTGAGGATCAGTACTGGGCTGAAAGATGCAGCACTGAGGTCTCTCCTGATAACAGGTGAGTAAATCGGAATTCGTATTTCGGCTGATTTTAGAGGAATATTTTAAAGTTCCAAAACTCCACACTTAGAAGAATTTCCAAGTGAAACCAGTCAATGTTAGCCTATGAAGGAAATTCAAGTTACCGGTAAGTACGGTTAAAATTACTTTTGAGGATCAGTACTGGGCTGAAAGATGCAGCACTGAGGTCTCTCCTGATAACAGGTGAGTAAATCGGAATTCGGATATCGGCTGATTTTAGAGGAATATTTGCACAATGGTGAAGGGAGGGGCGGGGCCTGAGGTGACATCTGTGCAAACGCGCCCCGTGGTGCGTTTTAAGTTGGGGGATTAAGTCCCCTTGAATCATGAGGGTCCCTACGGGCCAACTAGCCCACCAGGAACCTCCAGTATGCGCCAGGGGCTGCGTTGCAGAGACATGTACAGAGGCCACACCCCTTTTTACACCTCTCTGCAACGCAGCTCTGTGGCGCTTTCTGGGACGTACCTGTTGGGCTAGTTGGCCCCCAGAGACCCTCAGGATTGAAGAGGATTTAATTCCCCATCTTAAAACGCGCCACGGGGCCTGTTTGCACACATGTCACCTGAAGCCCCGCCCCCTCCCTTCACCACTGTGCAAACGCGCCCCGTGGCGCGTTTTAAGTCGAGGATTAACTCCCCTTGAATCCTGAGGGTCCCTGGGGTGCAACTAGCCCACCATATACCTCCAAAAGCGCCATAGAGCTGCGTTGCAGAGAGGTGTAAAAGGGGCGTGGCCTCTGTACACCTCTCTGCAAGGCAGCCCCTGGTGCATACTGGAGGTTCCTGGTGGGCTAGTTGGCCCCAGGGACCCCAGTATTCAAGGGGAATTCGTTCCCCCTCTGCAAACGCGCCAGGGGCGCGTTTGCAGAGTGGTGAAGGAAGGGGCGGGGCCTGCGGGCCTAATCGTTTCCCCCTGAAGGGGGGCTGTGTAGCCCCCTTCCTTTTTCCTATTTTTAGGCCCTGGGGACCCCATCCCCCAGGGCCTTACCCCTATTCTAAAAATTAAAATTAAAAAAAAAAACGGGAAGGGGGCCGCGTGGCCCCCTTCCCTGGGCCTGTATTGGCCCGGGAACCCCATCCCCGGGGCATGGCCTGTTTTTTTATTTGGAGGAGGGCTGCGTGGCCCCCTCCTCAGGCCATTAAGGCCCCGGGGACCCCATCCCCCGGGGCCGGCCTTTCCGTTTTTATTTATTTTTTAATTTTATTTTTTTTTGGGGAGGGGGCCGCGTGGCCCCCTCCCGAGCCACTACTTGCCTCGGGGACCCCATCCCCCGGGGCTGGCCCTCTCGTTGGGGACTGTGGGGGGTCCCCAATCCCCCACAGTCCCGCCGGCTCCCGTGTCCTACGGGAGCCGGCATTGCTTACACATGGGGAGCAGCTAACATGCTGCTCCCCATGTGGAAAAGCAATCGGCTTGGATATTGGAAGAGAGAGCAGGTTTCCTGCTCTCTCTTCCAATATCCAAAGCAAGTTTGCAATGACAGGACGGGGCCGCGAGGCTCCAGTCCTGTCATTGCAAACAGCAGTGTCCCGGGGGTAGGCACCCCGGGACACTGCAGGAGCCGACCCTGGGGGTGGTGGTCCCCAGGGCCATCAAGGGCTCCAGGAGGGGGCGCGCGGCCCCCCTCCCATTCAGTGCACAGCCCCGGGGAGGTGGTGGTCCCCGGAGCTCTGGGGGTCCAAAACGGACCCCCATTGTAATTTTCTTAGTGCCCCGGGAGGTGGTGGTCCCGGGGCGTGTGGGGGCTGGAGCCCCCACACAGGTTTTAATTAAAAAAAAGAAGCCCCGGGGAGGTGGTGGTCCCCGGGGCTGCGGGAGGGCTCAGAGCCCTCCCGCACCATTCTACATAAAGCCCCGGGGGTGGTGGTCCCCGGGGCTTGGGGAGCCCTTAGAGGCCCCCACACATAAAATTAACCCCCCCAGCATGCCCCCATGACGTGGCCCACCCGGGGGCCAATTAACATCGAAGCGCGGAGACCGCGCTTCGATTTTTTTTTTTTCCGGCAGGGTTCGCGCTCGCTGAGCGCATCCTGCTGATTTAAAAAAAAAAAAAAAAAATTCTTTTTTTTGCCCAGGGGGTCCTTGTGGGACCCCCTGAGCAGACCTAGGGGGTCAGGGTGTTTCCACCCTGCCCCCTTTGAGCGCTTTGCGCACTTGTTTCTGTCCCTCGGTTCTACCGAGGGACAAAATAACTGCCAACACTTCCTGATTTGGAGTGTTGACAGCCAATTAACATAAAGCTCGTGCTCGGGAGGATCCGCGGCCCTAGATATATCTATCTTTTTTACTTTTCATTTTCTCAGCAACTACTGAACGGATTTACACCATTTAACAAAAAGGGTTCTTTCTGAACCAAGAACTACCTCTTTGCCAAATTTGGTGTAATTCCGTTCAGCAGTCAGGCTGTAGCCGTGTCTAAAGTTTCCTATGGAAAATTGCATGGGGAAAACGCGTTTTGGGACCCCCATTTTTCTCGGCCCCCGCTTGACGAATCCCCCGAGACTTTCAGGGTAGGAGCGGACCGGAGCGGGCCACAAAGTTTGAAAATTTTGCGAAGATACGTCAACCGGCAAGAGAGTTATTTCAAATAGAATGTCGCAGATTTCCTATGGATAATAGGTTGTAACTATAACTATCTACTGGCGACCGCCAGTAGATAATATATATATATATATATGTTATAAGTGAAAAGATTGATTATACGCTCACATTGATGAACATGTGTTAACAGTTACAAAGTAATTTGAATACTGAAAACAGGTAACGTGCATATTGAGGTTGATGACGATAGGGCTACAGAAAAAGACCTATTGGACCTGTCAGCCTTTGGGTGGTCTGAAGCCCAAGCTTTTTGCCTTTATCCTCTTATTTTTCAGAAGTACGAAAGTGCTTGTGCTCACTACCTAAAACATGGTAAAATTGACTTGCACATGATAGGCATATTTAATTTACTTATAAATCTCTAGTAAGGTGGTACAACATATACCCAGGGCCTGTAAGTTAAATCCTACTAGTGGGCCTGCAGCACTTATTGTGCTATCTACTTATGTAGCACCCTGAAACATGTCCCTGGTCTGTCATTACATCCTGAATGCAGTTTTAAACTGCCAAATCGACTTGGCAAAATAAACCTCCAGCCAAAACTTAAACTCACCTTTAATTGCATATAATTCACCCCTAAAGTAGGCCCTAGGTATCCAATATGGCAGGGTGAATTGTAATTAAAAGGTAGGTTGAACATGTACCTTTTAGTCTTACATGTCCTGGTATTGAACAATTCCTAGATGTGTTTTTCACTACTGTGAGGCCTATCCCTCCTATTGGATAACATTGGAGATTCCTCATTACATTTAATAAGATGTCATTTTCAATTGGAAGCAGGTAGCTATGATATGTTTAGTGTCTTATAAATTGTAATAGCAAACCCTATTTAATGGTAAATTTGGGTTTTTGATTACAATTTTGAAAATGCCACTTTTAGAAAGTTGGAATTTTTCTGCCCTAAGCCCTTTTGTACCTGTAGCCTGCCTTGGGGCACATGACTGGGTGTAAGTGAGAGTCAAAGTTTGTGAATTCCTCCCAGACAGTCACACAATAGAGGGATTAGGTGTGCCGCAATGGGACATCTGCTGGTAGGTTTGGGGGGGGTCGGAGCTCAGCATAACGCTACTTGCAACTGAATAGTGAGTGCTCTGCCTTACCACAAAGGGCCTAACACCTACCCATTTTCACTGCAGCCAGCTTGGGGCCTGGGGAGTCAGGAAATTCCAGGCACTTCAAAGCCACTGACTAAAAGCTTCTCCCATCTTCCAGAAGGAGGGTACCAGACTATAGAAATAAGACCTCAGACATCAGCTTTTCAGTACACTTCTGGACACGTGGCTATGCTGTCAGGGAGAAGGACTGCTGTGCTGCTGAAAGGACTGTCACTCTGCTGGACTGTTGACCTCCTACTGCCTGGCTGAATTGCTTCTTTTCTACCCTGCTGCCCTCTTGCTTGGAGAAAGAGGACTGGACCCGCAACCTGAACCCAGGACCACCAGAGTGTCTCCAAACGGCTAGTATGCTGGCCTTCTGGTCTGAGCCTCAGGGACACAAAAGGCTCCCTTCATCTTGAACCCACACCTGAACTCTGCGTGAGTGAGTCCTGACCCTCCAAGTAGTAACCCACCATTCCTGGATGCCTGGAGGTGGTGCTGAAAGTGATCACATAGACAAACTCCAAAAGTGGTACATCTTTGGCTAAAAACTGCTTTGAGAACAAGGAGGAGACCAGGACCAACCTGTTCACCTATCAGCCTATGGTGTATGGCCTGTCAGATACACTTTGCATCTTTTCCTGCTACATTCTTCTCTGCTCGTGCTCACTACGCCACTGGAGTCAAGCTATCCTGGCTGATGAAGGCTGATAGACTGAAACCGGTCCTAGGATGCTTGATTCCGGTCCAGGGAAGACATGGCTTGGCAGTTCGGTCTGGACTGTTCCCATGAGGCACAGGGTCAAGACTGACTATGTCTGAACTGGGGTGGCGTGGTGAAGCAAAATAACGATGGATTAAACCCAGATCTGTGACTGGGGGTGAATGTTTGCCAATGTGCAGCATTCCGTCCATCATCTTGTGTGTTTTACATTCTTCTCTTCAGCAGCAAATCCTTTTCAGCACCCTGCCCAATTGGCTATCCAGGACCTACTTTAGGGGTGTCTTATATGTAGTAAAAGAGGGGCTTATAGCTTGGTAAGGGTGTTTTGAGGTCAAATGACATTAGCAGTTTAAAATATGTTTTAAGTTGCTACTTAAGTGGGTGGCATAATAGATTCTACAGGCCAACTGGTAGCATTTAATTTACAGGCACTGGATATATGGTATACCACTCTGCATTGGACAGACAAGGAAGTTAAATATGCCAATAGGGTATAAGATCATTTGACCATGTTTTAGGGAAGTGAGCACAAGCATTTTAGCACTGTTTGCCAGTGGTAAAGTGCACAGAGTCCTAAGGCCAACAAAAATAAGTTCAGCAAAATGAAGTGGGAGAGGCAAAATGTTTAAGGGATCATCAGCCTAAGGCTCACATTTTTTTTTTTTAGTTTAAACAAAGAAACTTTATTTTGGAAAAGATACAACTAAATATAAATAATTCAATAAAGGAACAGAAATTCAAACAAAATAGTTGCATATGGAGATAGAAGATAATGTAACTCTGGAGAAGAGGAAGAGGGGGGAAGAGGAAGAAGGTACAATAGTAATTATGATAAAATATACAATATAAAAGTAAGAGGGCTTAATACAATATAAAAAGATATCAACATTTTATAGAATAATAGCTGTAATATAACATTAAAGGAAGGGGAGAAATAAATCCTATGAGTAAGCAAATAATTATATAGATAAAAGTCTAGGAAAAAACAATTCATGGTAGTTTGGGAACTTCTTCCAGTAAGGGGTGATGACGGGCAGATTTTTGTGCTGATATATCTATGAAAGTGGTTACAGGGGACCATATAAGTTGTCTTTTCAGGAGTAAAGATAAAGGGGAGACATATGCACGATCAAGTCGATGATTATAGCAAACACTATACTACCAAGCTTGAAAGGAAAGTTGTATAGCTTGTTTCCAATTCTTCGTAATTTGCTGGAAGGCGATTGCAATCAGTAAATCTACAATATCTATGTTAGAGGTAAAATCATGCCAATGATCAGACAGGGAACCCAGGAAAATATCTACAGGTGAATAAGGGAAGTGAGTGTGAAAAATGATATTAATTTGAGACCAAATCTTCAACCAAAATTGATGAGTAGAGGGACAGGAAAATAGCATGTGATATAAATCAGCATGGGGGGCGTTACATGACCAACAGTTTGGAGAGGTAGTGGAATCAAATTTATGTAAGGACATTGGAGAAAACATAAGTCGATTGTAAATACAGAATAGTGTTTGTGTTGTGCTTGCTGACCTAGAAGTTTTACGGAGCTTTGACCATAATTTATCCCAAAAAGTAATAGACCATGATGTATGAAATTCATGTTCCCATTGGAGTTCTATGTTAGTTTTAGTTCTAGGTTCGGGAAGTGTGGTAAGAGATTTATATATCGTTGAGGCGCTAGGCTGAGTACTCAAAATTGGAAGCATATTACGGTGAGAAGTGGAAGGCGGAATGGAGGATATTGTTGACAGGAATGAGGAGATGTTTTCTGTCAGTATATTAAACTTGTTGGAGAAAGAATTTGGTAGTTTAAAAAGAGTGTGCGCTTCAGAAAAAGTAAGGAGAGTATCATTAGAGAACAGCTGATCGATCCAAAGTAACCCTTTGTCTCGCCAAGTTTTCCAAAATATGGGTTTGTTGTTTATTTTAAGAAAGCGATTATGCCAAATGGAGGAATTAAGAAATTGATCCTTGGAGGAAAGGTGAGAGATGAGAAAAGA
This sequence comes from Calotriton arnoldi, assembly GCA_963921515.1. Lineage (NCBI taxonomy): Eukaryota > Metazoa > Chordata > Amphibia > Caudata > Salamandridae > Calotriton > Calotriton arnoldi. The sequence continues at coordinate 2,032,448 of CAWUFW010001538.1, forward strand.
ATGATATAGTTTATGAGCTGTTTTATATATAGGTGAGGATAAAAAACGCGTTTTATGAGTAAATGTGAAAGATTCTGTAAAAGAGAATGGAGATAAGAAAGCAAGTTCCACATCAGTCCATAATGGGAAATAAGCAGAACTAGATTGATTTAAAGATTTAGCCAGTTGCTTAAGAAGAAAAGCATTATGGTAAATTTGGAAGTCAGGAAAGTTAACACCACCTTGTGATTTGGGGCGTTTAAGCATGGCTAGGGATACGCGTGCTTTCTTTTTATTCCATAAAAAAGTAGTTAAAATAGAATAATTTTTTTTGAAGAAATAAGACGGAAAGCTGAGAGGAGTAGCAGAAATCATATAAAAAATGATGGGAGCCAACATCATTTTAATCGTATCAAGTCTGCCCCACCAGGACAGATATAGAGGTTGCCATTTAGAGACAGATGTGGATAATGTGGACAAGACATGAGTCATATTTAGAGATAGATCGTTTGTTTAATAGAGGGGGCAAACCAAAGACCTAAGTATTTAATCTTTTGGGGATTCCATGAGAAATCAGTAAGAGCAAAATCTTGTTTAAAACATAGAAGATTAAGAGAAAGATTTTCGCATTTATCATGATTTAATTTATAGCCACAAATGGAAGAGAAAGTCCTAACCTCTGCAATAAATGCGGGTATAGAGTGGTCTGGTTTAGAGATATATAATAAAATATCGTCTGCATAGACACTCATTTTAACATGGAAATTATCATGTTGAAAACCATATATGTTAAAGTTTTGTTTAATTCTAGCGAGAAAGGGTTCTAGAGCGAGGATAAATAAGAGTGGGGAGAGAGGGCAACCTTGACGAACACCTCTCTGTAAAGTAAAAGAGTCAGAAATGGAACCATTGGCGAAAATAGAAGCTTTGGGAGAAGTATACAATAGGGAAATATAAGAAATGAATTTAGGTCCGAAGCCAATCCAAGATAATGTATGGAAAATAAATGACCAATCCATGCGGTCAAAGGCTTTTTCTGCGTCTAGAGAAATAGCAGCCAATGAATGAGGGGATTTATTAGCTTTGGGTAATAAATTGAAGAAAATTCTGGTATTATCTGAGATATTGCGTCCTTTAATGAAACCAGACTGTTCTTTACACACAATAGATTGAAGAAATGGCTCAAGACGGAGTGCGAGAATTTTTGCGAAGATTTTGTAATCGGAATTGACTAACGATATAGGTCTATAATTTTTACAAAGGTGAAGATCTTTTCCCTCATTAGGAATTAGGCAAATGAGAGCGTCTTGAAAAGTACCACTAGAAACCTTAGAAGAAATAAAGTGTGGAAATAAAGAAAGGAGATAAGGAAGAAGGGATTTGGAAAAATGGGTGTAAAATTCCATAGGGAATCCATCTGGGCCTGGAGCTTTCCCGGGCTTAAGAAGTTTCAGTGCGTGGGAGATATCCTTCATAGAGATATCTCGTTCCAATGGTGAAAAATCAATATCTGTGGAAAATTGTTTTGGTATAGATGCAAGATAGTTTTGAATGTCTTCAGAATCTGGGTGAACATCGGGAGTATAGAGAGAGGTATAATAATTCCTGAATTCTTCCAAGATTTCCAAATTTTTAGTAACTGGGGAAGAAGTGGAATTTAAGACATAGTCAATATTATTACGGTCTTTGTTAATTTTAAGGTATGAAGCAAGTAGTTTTCCTGCTTTATTTTGGCCACCATAATAATGCGCACTGCCTCGGAGAAGATAGGCAGATGTGTTTTCCATAGATAGCTTATTATATTTGAATTTTTCTTTAATAAGGTTGTCTAAATCGGCTTTAGAATTTGTAACTGTGTAGAGAGATTCTAATAATTTGATAGTTTTGAGGAGTTTGTCTGCTTTGCGGGAATTAAAGCGTTTTTTTGTAGCAACATAAGAGATAATAAAGTCCCTGGCTGAAGCTTTAAAAGTGTCCCAGACAATCGAAAAGGATGATATGGAAGGTATGTTACGATTAAAAAAATCAGTAATAAAGTCTTCAAAAGAAGAAGTGAAGGTGAGATTTGTCAACAAAGATGTATTGAAGTGCCATCTTTTACTGGTAACATTAATTGGAAGCAGTTCCAAGCCTAATATCACAGGAGAATGGTCCAAAATCAATATAGAACCAATGTCAGCTTGTAGTATAGATTGTGTTAATGCTTTAGAGACAAAGAGATAGTCAATGCGTGATTGTGAGAGGTGAGTGGGTGAGAAAAAAGTGTATTCACGAAGTTGTGGATTACAAAATTGCCATGCATCAACAAGAGATCTATGGGAGATCAGATTGGTGAAGTGATTGTGCATTGGAGAGGAAACAAAAGGTGATTTGGATGTACGATCAATATAGGGGTCAACAATTAAATTGCAATCGCCTCCAAAAACAACATATGGAGTAGAAATAGACATCAGGAGAGTAGAAATATGAGTCCAAAAATCGCTATCAGGTTTTGTGGGAGCATAGACATTAAACAAAGTAATAGGAATATCATTTTTTTTTTTTTTTAAATTTTTTATTTTGCCAACAGGTAGGAAGATTAGACAAACATAATTAATTGCATAAACAGCATTATTCCAAATCGATAAAGCCTTTACATTTGACCCTGACATGAAACTGAGAGCAAAATTAGACAAATCCAGCCAGTAAAAAGAAAAAAAAAAATTAAAAAAAAAAAAGGACTGAACATATTGAGACTAGAACAGATCCCCCCAAATTGCATTAAATTTCAGTAGAGAACGAATGCCTCTCGATTTAGCTAGTGCGTTTTCCATATCATGGGTCTGTCTTACCAGAAGCCACCAGTCAGTAGCGGTAGGTGGCCTTGGTGAGATCCAGGCCCTAGCTATGACTAACCTAGCAGAGGTCAGTAATATAGCCATTAGGCTGTTAAATTTAGGCTCCTCAGTACTATAACCCAGCATAATATCCATTATTATTAAAGGTAGTTTTATCCCTAACTTCTCAGACAAAACCTGGCCAACCTTTTGCCAGAATGCTGACAGTTCTGGGCATGTAATAAACATATACTTAATATCAGCAGCATACAGACCACACTTGCGACATTTAGTCCGATCATTACCTATGTTATTCGATGACCATTTTGATATTCTTTCAGGGGTATAATATAGCAAGCATATCATGCGGTGTTGCTGTAACCGTAGGTTTGTAGAGTGTATTGACTTATCTATAATACTAAGGGCTTGTGAAATTATATTTGCCGAGACCGCAAAGCCAAATATTTTGCCCCAACGTTCAGCCAATCTACCACAGTTATTCTTCCTGCAATTATTAATACCTTTATACCCCTTGCTAATCAAAGATTTTGTGCTCTCAGTATGAAGGATATCCCAAATATCAGATTCAGATAAACTCGTCAAATTTAAATGCTTTATGAAATAGTCCCGAACCTGATAATATTTTAGCAATGCGCTGTTTGGTAATTTATACTGCATTTGTAATTTCTCAAAGGATAAAAATCCCTGACAGCCATACAAATCCCCCAAACTCTTGATACCCAGACAAGCCCATTGTTTGCCGACTCCATCGTGAAATATTTCTGGTAGGCCAGGATTAGACCAAAGAGGGAACTTATCATAGAAATACGGTATGCCACATTTAAGAGAAATAGCACGCCAGATAGAGATACTGTCACGTATAGTCTTGAACTTGACCCTTTTAAAATAATTCGGATCATTAATTCTGTACAAGAACATTCGACTCTCAGTGCCCAACAAAAATCTATGTGAAAAATCAATGCCCTCAAAATGAATTAAGCTTCGTAAGCGACAAAAAAAAGCAGACCAGAAATAAAATTTAAAATCAGGAAATTCTAACCCCCCTTGACTATAAGGGAGTTTCAACAAATCAATAGCCCTACGGGCTCTTCTGTATCCCCAAATGAAGCTGCTCAGTAATCCTTCTAATTTCTTAAAGAATGTATTAGGAATCCGAAGTGGGATGGATCTGAACAGATAAAGATATTTTGGAAGGATCTTCATTTTAATTATATTGATACGTCCGATAATGCCTAAGGGCAACTTATGCCAGTTTTTTAATGAGATGGCTGTCTCTTTTAGCAACGTTTCGTAATTTAATGATATTATATTATGGATCTGAGCAGAAAGCCTCACACCGAGATAGGTGACAACAGAGCACGTTCCCTGTATTTGGATCGCAGGTTTAAAATTAAGAAGAACCTGAGTTTTATTGATATTTAATTTATACCCTGATTGTATTCCATATTCTTCGGCTGCTTTAACTATAGCCCTCAAGGCATCCGAAGGTGCTGTCGAAAAAATTGCTAAATCATCTGCGTATGCAGTCACTTTCAGAAAGTTTTCTCCCTGTATAAAAGCTTTTATTTCCGGATGTCTCTGTAAAATAACTATAAATGGTTCAATATATAAAGCAAAAAGAAGTGGAGAGAGTGGACAACCCTGACGTGTGCCACGAAATACCCGAAAAGTAGACGACTGAAGACCTGCGTACAATATTTTTGCACAAGGTTGATCATATAAAGCTTGGACCCAATTCAAAAACTGGCCCTTAACTCCGAAAGCCAATAATGTTGCCCATAAAAATCCCATCCCACTCGATCAAATGCTTTTTCTGCATCTAACAAAATCATTCCGAGTGGGGTGGATGTAATATCTGCAGCATCAAAAGCAGCTACAGCCATATTAGCATGGGCAGTTGTATCCCTACCCTGTATGAACCCATGCTGGTAACTAGAGACAAGTTTAGACATTATAGGAGCCAGGCGTTTAGCAAGTATCTTCGCATAGATTTTAGCATCATTATTAATCAACGATATTGGCCGGTAAGACCCACAATCGTCTGCTGGTTTATTTTTTTTAATGAAAAAAACAATCTGTGTCATTCTCCAAGACTCAGGGGTCTTGCCGTGTTTCCCAATATAGCTAATCAGTTGCCTAAATGGAGACAGCAGAACATCCTTAAAAACTTTGTAGAATTCGAGGGGGATTGTATCTTCTCCCGTGGCTTTCCCAGATGGAAGAGTATTAATTGCTAGTTCTATCTCCTCCCTAGAGAGATCTACGAACAGAGAGGCAGAAATTACCTCGTCCATTCTGGTTAAAGCACAATTCTGGATGTATTCCCAGATTTCTTCTTGTTTAGGTTGAGTCGTTGGTGTATATAATGCCTGATAGTATAAAGCAAATCGCTCTAAGATTTCCTGTGGTTGCTTATATTGTATTCCATCCACCCCCTTGATAAGTTTTATCTTTGTCTTAGCCTTATCCTCAGCCACTTTATAAGCTAATAACTTGCCTATTTTTCCCCCATATTCATATTGCGACAGCTGATATCTCTTAGAGCTAGCTAATATTCTTTCCCTACAAATATTCCTTACATTAGCTCTTAAGTTGCCTAGTATTAACCCCAGCTGTTCTGTCCCCCCCTCTCCTCTTAATGCTGCCTCAGCATATTTGTCCTCAGCTGTTCTAATAGCAAGAGTCATCTCCTTAATGGAGTCTTGCCGTTCTTTATTTTGCTGCCAAATATATTGCTGTGTAGAACGACAAATTATTGCCTTCCAAGTGTCCCACACCACTGTGGGAGAGGCAGATCCAATATTTTCAGAAAAAAAGAGCCTAAGCTGTTCCCTTATCATGGCAACATATGTCTCATCTGTTAAAAGATACCGGGGAAAAGAAAAAGTTCTAAGTTTCTTCTGCACAATGGAGAATTTAAATGTAAGAAGAATTGGATTGTGATCCGACGTGATCTTTGGGCAAATTTCTATATCAGCAGCCCATAGTAACTGATCGGACACCCAAGCCATGTCGATGCGAGAATGTAGCTTATGCAGAGCTGAGTAATATGTATATCCCGGTATCTCTGGGTATAGTGACCGCCAAACATCGTTGATTGACTGCAGTCTACCTAATTCCATAATTGCAGCACGGACCTTTCTCATTCTTGATGAAACAATGCATCTAGTAGTGTCTATCCTATGATCCATTGTACAATTGAAGTCCCACATCACGACCCGTTCCCCCTTCCAATTCAACAATTCCATGTTTATTAAATCGAACACTGTAGCATCGTCCGTATTAGGACCATACAATACACAAAACACATATTTTTTCTCCCTTATCATTAGCTGGGCGATAGCCCATCTCCCCCCCTTATCGGACATCGTTTTAATGACTGAACATGGAAATCGTTTATGATGCATGATAGCTACCCCCCGTATAGATATACTCTGTGATGTTGCAACTATAGGCTCATACCCGAGCTGTTTCAGAAGCCCACGATCTTTATAAGATAAATGTGTCTCCGTTAACATTACTATTTGAGGGCGATATAACTTTAATTCTTCTGCGACTAGTTGCCTTTTGATCCTGCTATTCAGCCCTGCGACGTTCCATGCCAGACATCTAACCAATTCCATTCACATTGTTATTCACCTCTAGCCCTTCAAATTCCCTCATCCTATCCATCTCAGCCACCTTAGGCCATTTCCCTTCCACCTTATCCATTCCCTTGACAAAAGTTAACCACCTGCTGGCTTTATTTGGTTTTTGGCTCCCCCCATTGCCCCCCCAGACCCACTTCCCTCCCTACCCCATTCACCCACCCCACCCTAGCCCTGCACCTAGGAGGAGGAATCATCCCCTTCTTAAAACTGCCGCTGGTTGGGCAGCTTTTTGAGATATAGCAACCCCAGGAGACCCCGGCGCCCCCCGTCCCCCGCGGCCATGAGGACAGCAAAATAAAGTGACGGAGAAAGAAAGAAGAAGAAGAATAAATAAGTTAATAAGAGAAAGCAGAAAAAAAAAAGAGAAAGATATCTATGCACTAAGAAATCCTAAATACCATCCGCACTTTTATCAATCTTTCTTATTTTTCCTGCCATCTATAAAGCATTTCCTTTGCTTCCAGTTCAGAAGAAAAAAAATACGACTGCCCCCCCCCCGAATGACTTTCAAGCGTGCAGGCTCCTGCAAATAAACTTGAGCACCAGTTGCCTTCAATGGGTCTATCAACTGTCTTAATTGCCAGCGACGATCCATTGTCGTCTTACAGTAGTCTGCCCGGAAAAAAATTGAAAATGATTCGACTGACACCGGTGTTCTCGCCTTCATCAAAACAGCTTGCCGTAATAAAAAATTTCAAAAATAAATCAGAAAAGGCCTTGGATATCGATTGTCTATGAGCCCTCTGTACCTGACAGTCCCAATCCCAGCCCCCAAGGTCCGGGAAAGTCTTCTGAAGAATGTGGACGATAAAAGATCGTGAATCCGAGCCCTCCTGGCCCTCCGGAATACCAAACAGTTTTATATTGTGCCGCCGCTGGTGATTTTCCAAGTCTTCAAGCTTCAGCTGCATTGCCGTAATCTTATCGTCATGTTGTTGTACTGAGCTTGAGGCCTTGGAAACTACTTCTTCAACTTGAACCACTCTTTGTTGTAGATCAACCACCTCTTCTGTAAGAGTTCCCATTTTTTATTTTACTTCTCTCAAAGATGACTGTATCTCGCTACTATCAGCCCGGGCTTGGGCGAAAAGCTCGCGTGTATCCTCCCTTTGATCTTTGAGGGACTGGAGTATCAAAAGGAGCATTGAGGGTTCCTCCCTCATAGAATCCTTGCCATCGCCTTGAGAGTCTTCGTTCACATGTGATAGTGATAGTGCCCCTGAGGGCTGGGAGGACTGGGAGGGGCCAGAGATTGGAGATAACCCAGAGTTATCCTGGACGTAAGCCTCAACCGGCGTTTGCCTATGGTCTAATGCTGGCCCTAAATCTACTTCATCTGAAAGTGTTGGATTAGAGGTGAGAGCATTCCTGGTGCTACAATTGGAGCCTGCATCGGACAGCCGTGATATCATTGTTTTAATACCCCCTTTAGCCTGGACCCAACATCGTATAGGGCTACCGGCGGCCCCTTCCTTTAATTGATTAGATTTTCCATTACCGGCCCCCTGGCTGAGTCGAGAATGGAGTTTCTTTGAATCCTTCACGGATCTTGCCTTGGGAATATTATTTTTCTTGGCCGTAGATAATTGAGCACTCTGGCTATCCTGCGCCGCTCCCCGCCCCGCCCCCTGAATTAGCAATGTATTCTGTGGGTTTGAGGGGCTAGGGTCATTGGTGTCTAATATAAAAGGAATATTTATGACCTTTATATCCTTTCCGTTCTCAGACATTTCATTTACTAACCGCACACTAGGTTCAGGTTCAGGTTCAAGTGATGTGCAAATATGCCCATGGCCCTCTAAATCAACATTTTTGGGGGGGCCATCATTAACACCTCCTTTAACGATATTAACCTCCCTTGTGTTTTCCTTTAAAATTACCGTCTGTAGTGAAGACCACCCTTTCAGAGTAGAAGCAGTAGTTGTTAGCGTCTCTTTCAGATTTGCCTCCCCCTTTTCCACAAAAACAGTCACCTCAGATTTATTGCTGCTCTTTGAAGTATGCCATTTAGCAACTTCTAGGGAGTCCAAAGGATCTTTGCCACTTTTTGAACAATCTAACGCATTATTTTGAGCAGGCTGAAGTGATATAAGGGGGTCCTCACACGATTCATCTATCAACAAGTCAGCTGCTACAGCTTGGTGTATCTCAGTAACAGTCTGTTCTGTATGCAGCCCATCTGTAGCATCCATAGCGTTAACAACAAAGTCTGCAAGATTGTTACCTGCACTTGCAACAGTTGCTTCTTCCGAGGAGAACAATTCTGTCGATTGCCGTGATTGGAGAAACTGTAGCACGGGTTTACTAATTGCCGTAGAACGCTTCAGGTTAATGTCCCTCGTAGTATCCGTCTATTCGTGGATTTGAGCCCCCTCTGAATTCACCGGTAGCCTGCTTGCTGCTCGGGCGCTTTGGGAAGTATGCTTCGGTGGCGCCATTATCTGCCACTGCGAACGCACGAAGACTCCGAAATGCAGGCGCCACGGAATCTGTCGGAGCCTCAGCCTCAGGAAGTCCGCCGTTGCAGTGTGTTTGGCGCCAATCCTTGCCAAGGACTGCATCCAGTACGCCTCTTCATGGTGCCGTGCCGGCAGCAGGGAAACCGACACGAATACCGTCTACCTCGCCCGTCTTTGTTCTCGCCGCCTTAAAAAAAGCATTCAAAAGCTAGTTACGAGATCCGCAAGCATAATCCTCATGGCCGCGGAGATACGGAATCGGCAGCGCCGGGAGCCTCCAGGATCACCTGCTCTCAATGGCAGCACCTAGCCGCCATCTTGCTCCTCCCCCCTCAAGTAATAGGAATATCATTAACTTTAAGATGAACAATTAACCAACGACCGTCGTCATCTGAGTCTTGAGACAGTAGAGTCACTTTAAGTTTTTTATGACAAAGGATCACCGTCCCATTTCTTTTGTTGGTACCAGGAGAAGAAAAAACATTTCCTACCCACTGTTGTTTAAGCTTAAGAACTTCTGAGGCAACTAAATGTGATTCTTGTAAAAATACAATATCTGATCTAAGATTAGACAAATGTGTGAGAACTCTTTGCCGTTTAATAGGCGTACCCAAACCTTTAACATTCCACAAAACTATACGTAACGTCATTAATTATCTGTAAAAATTAAGAATAACTTTCGAATAGCATTACAGCATAACAGATAGGTATGGAAGAAATTGCAATAAACAGAAAATCGAAAAGTAAGCACTCTAACAGTAAAGAAGTAGGATATGAAATAGAAAGTATTGGAATAAAGAGAAGAAGAAAAGGAAGGATAGGAAGAAAGGGGAGAAGAGAAAAAGTAAAGGGAAGAGAGAAGATAAAGAAGACAGATGAAAACGACAATAACACATACCAAAAACTCAAACATGAATGGAGGGTGTTGAAGCTATGAAGAGAAGACGAACAACCAGTCACGAAACTCCGGAAGAAACCACGAGGAGATAGGGATTCAAACGGATTACACAGGAATGGATGGATCAGGGAAGACGGCACCTAAAATGCAGAAACATAAGGAGGGAGCTTTAGACAATCATGAAAAACTTGTAATATTATAATCAACAACATTAGCAAGAAAAAGGAGAAGTTCAATCATGGGATGATCTTGCAAAATCCATGGACTCCTCTCTACAGCTGTCGATAAAATGTTGAAGTAAGGCTCGATCCTCATAGGTAGTTGTTTTATTTTTGTAGGTCACTTTGAATAAACAAGGGTGAATCAGGCCAAATCTGGCATTCATACTACGTAGAGCAGGACGCATAGCAAGGAAACTTTTCCGTTTATCTGCTGTAGTTTTCGCATAGTCTTGAGAGAAGAATAATTGAGAGCCTTGCCATGTTATGCGTCGTTTAAGTTTAACTGCTTGTAAGACTTTCAACAAATCCGTGAACTCCCAAAAATAAAGAATAACACCTCTCGGATTACGCTGAGTGGAGGAGCTCTGAGGAGGATGGCCAAGCCTGTGTGCTCTCTGTATATTTAAAAGTGGGCTGTCAGGAAGTTCGAGAACGTGTGGCAAAAAGGTTTGGAAAAAAGCGATGGGATTGGAGCTTTCCAATCCTTCGGTTAAACCATAAATTCGTAAATTGTTACGCCTGCCTCGATTTTCAAGATTCTCCACTTGTTTTTGCAGTTGCAGGATTTCCATTTTCATGGGGTGGATCTGTTGAGAAGAGACCTGCAGAGAGTCTATTTGATGTTCCAATGAGTTAATTCTATGGTCAAGAGTAGACCATTTGTCTTCCAGGGCTTGTAGATGGATATTTGTTTCCTCCATATATGGTTTAAGAGCTCGGATCTCATCTAGCAGTAAATCAATGGATGTTGGTGGAGGAGAAGCAGTTGGCGAAGGTGGATCTTTTTTAACTCTCTTGACTGGTGACAATATCGAAGAGGTTGGTGTTTTAGGCATATTTTTTCCAGTTGATGTGGAGGAATGCGGAGTAGAAGTAGTGAACGTTGGTGATAAGCTGACAGATCCTGGGGGTTGGGACTGTGTGGATTGATCTGAATCCTCCATATTTTCTTGCAGTACTGAAAAAGGATTCGAGGAAAGAATCGAATTGGACTTAGCACGCGATGATGAAGTAGATGACGAAATAGCGCCTCTGCCAGGTTTCATCCTCCCCTTAGACATATGTGTCACAATAAAAGGCTGGGAAAAAGTTACACCAATTTGCAACGATTAATATATGACACAATATTGATTAAATAATAAAAAGACACAGTATGATAATGTAATAGCGCAGTTTTGCAAGTCACCTAAGTCTCATATAGTAAAAAGTATTTATCAAAACTGCCGTAAAATAGTGGACCTTGACTGCATACACTGAGAGGAAAAACTCAATAAAAGCAGTTGTTGTTGATAATGGTAAGTCCCTTTACGTTCGCAGAAATCTTGTATGGAGGAAAAAGCGCAGTCAAAATTGATGGAAGAGCCACAAATAGAACATAAGGTCAGAAGCCGGAAGGTTCCTAAATGTCCATACAGAGAGGATATTAGTAGTTGAAAAAATATCAAAATTCCATACTGAGAGAGTCATTCAAATATTACCAGAAGAAATACCCATGAAATACTGGCAAGAGGGTCGAAGTGAGGAAGTATTGAGGAAAGCCACATGCTGGCCGTGACTAAAAATAGCGGTGCAGTGGTGCCGATTATATGCCGTCAGAAAAAACAAAATGGCGGCCGCGACTCCAGTCACGGAGACGCGCCGCGCATTTCAAGGAAAAGAGGCCATATCGGACTTACCCCAGCTGTTCAGAAACACCATTGAAGTCCGGTGGTGTTTAGAAAGCAATTCCTGGTGAAATGAAAGGTGACAGGGAGCCGACGCCGCCCGTCACCGAAATAGTCCTTGAGTCCCTGTCGGAGCGGCACTAACCAGCCGCCATCTTCCTCGGCGTCAGACCACGCCCAAGGCTCACATTTTTAATAAGAATAATAACCTAAATTACCAAAAAGGTACAGTTTTCTTTAAACTCGGACTACAGTCTGCCACTTCTTTTTAAAAAGTGTTAGGAGCAGCATCCTACTTCCCCATATCCAGTCCCTCTTTTGTAATGTATATTTAATCAGAGCATGTCTCCAAGAAATATACTTTTGGCTACAACCTTAAACTAACTTCTATTATATTGCAGTCTACAAAAGACTGCATACTTTAGAAAACAGGCCCGTTTAAAAAAAACAATGTGTGTCAGAGTGTAAACGTTGGATACTCTTCTGCTTACTGAGCAGGTCTAGTTTTAGGGTACAGTGTGATTTTGATTCATGCTAGAGGCTTGGAGATGTCTTTTTGAAATTCTCATTTCAGGCGTATGTTTTATTTATTTCAAGGTGTCCTACAGAGTCTTCCAAGGATCAGATGAAATGGGCAGCAGAGCATTGATCCAAATATGTGTGGCATGGTTGGTGGCATTACTTCAATCTGCACCAACAATTTTCTTCTGGGGCATTATAGCAGGATACAGTGATGTACCAGAGGGAATCTGCGATTATGAATACAGCAACTCTTGGGTGTATGTAATCCCCTCTTCTTTGGTGGAATTTTACGTACCTTTCATAAGTATTGTGTATTTTAATTTGAGAATCTATTGGAGCATCAGAAAACGCAGTGTAAAGAGAAATAGTGACCTAATATCTGATTCAAGCAATAAGAAAGTAGTTATTTTCTCCACACACGAAAGTGACTATTCACTGCAAGTTAGGACAATCCCTTCACTGCCAAAGGAGACCGCACAACAGACCGGCTCTTCCAATGGACAAAAACAATCATTTGTTACTAGAAAAGTGAAGCTTTTTAACAATACACGCACCAAAGAAATGATTGCTCCAATAGTGAATCCAGGAACTAGCAACAATGAAGCAGCCATCACTCAGCAACTAAAGCTCAAAAAGGATAAGCAGGTGGCAAAGTCGCTTGCAGTTATCGTGGGTGTTTATTTTATGTGTTGGCTTCCGTTCACATTGGTGGTTCTCCTTTAAGCGGTCTGTCCAAACCAATGCATTGAATCACATATATCTGAAATAGCATGGTGGGTCTTATGGATGAACTCTTCAATGAATCCCTTTTTGTACCCTCTTTGTTACAGAAAGTTTAGGAGAGCTTTCCAGAAACTTATATCTGCTGTAGACTGAGCCATAAGTTATCAACAGTAACTTTCCGTGCAAAATTTACCTGCACCCTTCCGTTTCCAGAAAAAAAAAAATATATATATATATATATATATATATATATCAACACACGCTGTTGCCTCGTAGCACCAACAGCAACCACGGACACCATGAGCTTTTCAAAGCAGTGTTTATTTCAGCAAAGAATGGAACCACTCGACTCGTTTCGGGATACACTCCCTTGATCACGAGTACTGTGGCAATGCCTCATTTCCTTTTAAATAAATAACCATGTGACTATGTTTATCATAGAACGTGAAAACAGACTTCAATGAAAAGAAGAGTTAATTCACTCTTCACGAAAAAAATGTATCAGCATGTTACAAAGATGATAATTATTCACAATTGTCGACAAGTATTAATATATAAGAAAAAGTTGACCCAAATATTATTAAGAACAACTCCAGAATTAATACACCATTATTGCAATCAAAAGGCAATCAAACGTTAATCTCAACGTGAATAATAAAGTTTTACGAACATTGAATTTGCTCTATAATATAAACCGTTTTGCCTATGTCTTTTAGTCAAGGTCACAATTAATAATATTTGTCCTAATCAAAATATATATGCATTTTAGCTAATTGCTGCCTTTAAAAGTTATCACACTGATACTACCCTAAGTATCACCACATATTTACACTGAATTTTCGCCCCCGTGTGCTTTTTGAACGTGTAGCTCATAAATATTTCTCATTAAATCATTGCCCAAGTGGGCTTGAACTACATGCGATAAATATGGCAGAATCCTTTAAGCTTCTATACATAACACTTTTGTTGCATTTTTAAAGCATCAACTTAGAAAAACATAACCAAGTTGTCCAACATCATGTACCAAGTCGTCATACCCATGTGGGTAAAACAACTAAAATTAGATACTTTCGCTCTTTGGCATTCTTCATTGTAACTGCAGTAACATTTTTCTAAAATAAAACAAAACAAAATCAAATTAGTATCATACCAACATAACTCCTCACCCAACTTCCACAGTGCAATTAAAAGAACAAAGTGTTCTTTGGCGATGGCAGAATGCAATTATCCATAAAACATTTCCTCATTTTTAAATTTTTAAATTTTTTAAAAACATCTTACTTTATATTACCTCATAACAAAATCAAAACTCATTGCACTTTATTGATCATACCAAATCTACATCAGCCCAAATGTACTGTAAGCTCTTCGTCACAATTATGACCTATCGGCGCCAACGTTCTGTACTGAATAATAAGCTTAGACTCAAGACGTCGGAGATTTTGCACTCTATTACCTCCTCTCTCGTTGAATTTCACTGTATCTAATACACAAAAACTCAAAAGGTTACTGTTCTGGCCATGATAACTTTGGAAATGTCGCGCTACTGGTTACTGTTTGTCTCCATTTTTTATTGCGCGTAAATGTTCCAACACACTTTTCTTCGCCTTGTGTATAGTACTCCCTATATATGCTTTTTGACAGGGGCAAAACAGGGCATATACTGCAAAATCAGTGTTGCAGGTCGTGTGTTTCGAGATTTGGAATGGCTTACAGTCAGGCGATAGTATGCACTCTTTTATGTTTTTGCTGTTTTTACATGCTTTACAGCTTCTGCATGTATAAAATCCTTGTATTCCTAAATTTCTAGTTGTTGAAGGCTCTACAGCTCGACATAAAATATCCTTCAAGGATTTGGCTTTCCTAAAAGTGATCTGAGGGAAGGTTTCAATACTCTCTGCTAAGTCATTGTCGGTTTGTAGAACAGGCCAATATTTATTCAAACTTTGCCGTACTTCACGTGCCTGTCTATTAAAAGTAGTGATAAATCTGATCTTTTCCACTTCCTTTCCTTTTGCATTCTCCTTTTCATTTTCTTTTTCTTTTGCAACTGACAATGAAGCTCTTATTCTTTTGCCAACTTCAATTTTGGCTTTATTAATCACTGATCGTGAGTACCCTCTCTCAAGGAATCTCTTTGTCATAATTTTTTCTTCCTTGGCATAACTCTGTGATGTGCTACAGTTGCGTTTAGCACGCAGCAACTCACCCAAAGGTATACTACTGATCAAGGATTTGGGATGACAGCTACGTGCGTGTAAGAGGCTGTTACCTGCAGTGGATTTTCTAAATAGAACACTTTCAAGACTATTTCCCTGCACCGTCAGTCTAAGATCTAAAAATTCTAAAGTTTCTCTTGACCAATGACGCACAAACTGTAAATTATAACTGTTCACATTCAAGGTGCTAACAAACTCATTCGCTTCACTCTCCGTGCCTTTCCACACACAAAAGATATCATCTATGTAGCGTACCCACATAGCCACCTTGTCTTGAAAGATAAATGATTCTCCTAATACCTTTTCTTCCCAGTACCCTAGATAGAGACCTGCAAAGCATGGAGCAAAGCAGGTCCCCATCGATGTTCCGAGGGTCTGTTTGAAGATTTTGTTATCAAAGATAAAGTAATTTTGTTTAAGACAGATGGACATCATTTCCATCAACATCACTGTGTGGAAAAGATACGAGATGGATCTTTCATTCAAAAAGTATCTACATGCTTTCAACCCTAAATCATGGGGGATGCATGTATATAAGCTTGTAACATCAAGTGTCAGTAGTGAATAATCTCCTTTCCATTGCAAGCTCTCCAGGCATCTCAAAAAATCTCCTGTGTCCTTAATATAGGATGGGAGTCCTTTTACAAATATTTGCAAAAAGAAATCAACATATCTAGAGGTATTTTCCAAACAGCTCCCCCTACACGTTCAAAAAGCACACGGGGCGAAAATTCAGTGTAAATATGTGGTGATACTTAGGGTAGTATCAGTGTGATAACTTTTAAAGGCAGCAATTAGCTAAAATGCATATATAATTTGATTAGGACAAATATTATTAATTGTGACCTTGACTAAAAGACATAGGCGAAACGGTTTATATTATAGAGCAAATTCAATGTTCGTAAAACTTTATTATTCACGTTGAGATTAACGTTTGATTGCCTTTTGATTCCAATAATGGTGTATTAATTCTGGAGTTGTTCTTAATAATATTTGGGTCAACTTTTTCTTATATATTAATACTTGTCGACAATTATGAATAATTATCATCTTTGTAACATGCTGATACATTTTTTTCGTGAAGAGTGAATTAACTCTTCTTTTCATTGAAGTCTGTTTTCACGTTCTATGATAAACATAGTCACATGGTTATTTAAAAGGAAATGAGGCGTTGCCACAGTACTCGTGATCAAGGGAGTGTATCCCGAAACGCGTCGAGTGGTTCCATTCTTTGCTGAAGTTTGTGAGTCATTGGTCAAGAGAAACTTTAGAATTTTTAGATCTTAGACTGATGGTGCAGGGAAATAGTCTTGAAAGTGTTCTATTTAGAAAATCCACTGCAGGTAACAGCCTCTTACACGCACGTAGCTGTCATCCCAAATCCTTGATCAGTAGTATACCTTTGGGTGAGTTGCTGCGTGCTAAACGCAACTGTAGCACATCACAGAGTTATGCCAAGGAAGAAAAAATTATGACAAAGAGATTCCTTGAGAGAGGGTACTCACGATCAGTGATTAATAAAGCCAAAATTGAAGTTGGCAAAAGAATAAGAGCTTCATTGTTAGTTGCAAAAGAAAAAGAAAAAGAAAATGAAAAGGAGAATGCAAAAGGAAAGGAAGTGGAAAAGATCAGATTTATCACTACTTTTAATAGACAGGCACGTGAAGTACGGCAAAGTTTGAATAAATATTGGCCTGTTCTACAAACCGACAATGACTTAGCAGAGAGTATTGAAACCTTCCCTCAGATCACTTTTAGGAAAGCCAAATCCTTGAAGGATATTTTATGTCGAGCTGTAGAGCCTTCAACAACTAGAAATTTAGGAATACAAGGATTTTATACATGCAGAAGCTGTAAAGCATGTAAAAACAGCAAAAACATAAAAGAGTGCATACTATCTCCTGACTGTAAGCCATTCCAAATCTCGAAACACACGACCTGCAACACTGATTTTGCAGTATATGCCCTGTTTTGCCCCTGTCAAAAAGCATATATAGGGAGTACTATACACAAGGCGAAGAAAAGGGTGTTGGAACATTTACGCGCAATAAAAAATGGAGACAAAAGGTATCCAGTAGCGCGACATTTCCAAAGTTATCATGGCCAGAACAGTAACCTTTTGAGTTTTTGTGTATTAGATACAGTGAAAATCAATGAGAGAGGAGGTAATAGAGTGCAAAATCTCCGACGTCTTGAGTCTAAGCTTATTATTCAGTACAGAACGTTGGCGCCGATAGGTCATAATTGTGACGAAGAGCTTACAGTACATTTGGGCTGATGTAGATTTGGTATGATCAATAAAGTGCAATGAGTTTTGATTTTATTATGAGGTAATATAAAGTAAGATGTTTTTAAAAAATTTAAAAAATTTAAAAATGAGGAAATGTTTTATGGATAATTGCATTCTGCCATCGCCAAAGAACACTTTGTTCTTTTAATTGCACTGTGGAAGTTGGGTGAGGAGTTATGTTGGTATGATACTAATTTGATTTTGTTTTGTTTTATTTTAGAAAAATGTTACTGCAGTTACAATGAAGAATGCCAAAGAGCGAAAGTATCTAATTTTAGTTGTTTTACCCACATGGGTATGACGACTTGGTACATGATGTTGGACAGCTTGGTTATGTTTTTCTAAGTTGATGCTTTGAAAATGCAACAAAAGTGTTATGTATAGAAGCTTAAAGGAATCTGCCATGTTTATCGCATGTAGTTCAAGCCCACTTGGGCAATGATTTAATGAGAAATATTTATGAGCTACACGTTCAAAAAGCACACGGGGCGAAAATTCAGTGTAAATATGTGGTGATACTTAGGGTAGTATCAGTGTGATAACTTTTAAAGGCAGCAATTAGCTAAAATGCATATATATTTTGATTAGGACAAATATTATTAATTGTGACCTTGACTAAAAGACATAGGCGAAACGGTTTATATTATAGAGCAAATTCAATGTTCGTAAAACTTTATTATTCACGTTGAGATTAACGTTTGATTGCCTTTTGATTCCAATAATGGTGTATTAATTCTGGAGTTGTTCTTAATAATATTTGGGTCAACTTTTTCTTATATATTAATACTTGTCGACAATTGTGAATAATTATCATCTTTGTAACATGCTGATACATTTTTTTCGTGAAGAGTGAATTAACTCTTCTTTTCATTGAAGTCTGTTTTCACGTTCTATGATAAACATAGTCACATGGTTATTTAAAAGGAAATGAGGCGTTGCCACAGTACTCGTGATCAAGTGAGTGTATCCCGAAACGCGTCGAGTGGTTCCATTCTTTGCTGAAATAAACACTGCTTTGAAAAGCTCATGGTGTCCGTGGTTGCTGTTGGTGCTACGAGGCAACAGCGTGTGTTGGTGTGATGAGGCTCGTCTCCTCACCGCGGACCGCCATCACAAGAGGAAGGGGAAGGGCGATTACGGTGCGTTGCACTGTGCTGCAGTTTGATATATATATATATATATATATATATATATATTGTTTATGTACTTTTACACTTAGAGGTTTCTGAGAGTATTGTTTGCTGCTGATCGATTTATTCACAGAGCTGTTGAAGTACAGTGTCCCTGTTGTTTAGTATGAGAGAAGGAAAAGTTGGACTACAATAGATGATGGATGGAGCTCATAAAAATACTTTTCTGCTTCTATTGTAGGTCAATCATGTTGCTACTATTGCAGACCCAGAAGCTCTGGCTCAAACTTTAAGTATTATTTAAAGTGTATGTCCCAAGATTCCATTATTGCGTCTAAAAGTGAGCCAGAGTTTAAATTAAACACGCTATTGACAAGATTCCACAATCCTTTTTGATTCCCCAGTTTATAATTTCCAAAATTATTCACCATTGTTTTGTAATAATATACAAAAAAAAGATGGACAGAATGCTTTAATTAATCTCAGCCAATAGTAATCACTG
The DNA here is from genome assembly GCA_963921515.1 of Calotriton arnoldi. Taxonomy (NCBI): domain Eukaryota; kingdom Metazoa; phylum Chordata; class Amphibia; order Caudata; family Salamandridae; genus Calotriton; species Calotriton arnoldi. The sequence goes on from CAWUFW010001538.1 coordinate 2,051,542, forward strand.
AGCTCCGCAACACAGTCCACCATTATTTGGCATACCACGCCACCTCAGTTTAGACTCAGACATATGCAATTCAGTCGGGAAACAACCTTTAGAACGCATGCATTACATCGCATGCCATTAGATTGCGGTTTTTACAACGAAAGTCGTTACAACGACTTGCACTGGAGGGCGCTATAGGACAAGGAGTAGTTTAAATTACTATCCAACACCTTCCCTACTGTACGTAGGCTGGAGTTGGAATAGTAAATTAAACTACTCCTAAGTCCAGCGCCCTCTAACGCAAGTCGTTGTAACGACTTGCGTTGTTAAAACCGCTATCTAATGGCATGCGATGTAATGCATGCGTGGTATCGTCATACATCCATTCAGTCTCGACCTTGCTCCAATTGGAACAGTCCAGCCCGAACTGTAAGGCCAGGTCCTCCCTGAACCGAAACACAAGCGACTCAGGACTAGATTCATCCTAGTTTTGGCTCATCAGCCAGGGTTCCCTTGGTTCCAGTGACACAGGGCCTCATTTCCAATAAAATGGCGAAGGGCAGCATCTCAAGTCTTTTTGCTGCACTGCCCTATGCCAATTTGCAAAGGCAGGTATTGACAAGATATGGTGCATTCCTATCCTTTCAGCCAGCACTGGTGCACAATTTTGTGCCTAGAGCCAATGCAGGCACCCTTGCACCATTGTGCAAGGATGCCTGCGTTGTTGGCAGAATTGTTCTGTGCAGGAAGGGGCACCATCCTGCACAAAAAGAATCCATGCAGGTGTTTTCCTCAAGTGTGCTGATGCAGAGGAAGGCCACTCAGCGCTTTGGCTGCCTTGCCTTACTCCTAATCTATGAGGCCATGCAAAGCCACGCAGGGTGGCTTTGCGTCTCCTCATAGATATTAATGAGTGGCCTGCACCACCCGAGCATCAAAAAAAGTGATGCTGCAGTGGCTCAGGCCTCTTGTAGATAAGACTCAGAGTGTGCACAGGACCCAAATCTGACCATAACTGTCCCACTTAGGGTGGCACATTAAAGTATAGAAAAAGTGATGGATGGAATGCTTGAAATAATCTCAGCTAGTGGTAGTCACACTGGGCCGCATCTCAGTCCAGAGTTATTTTGCAGACTATGGCACCTCCGTTTGGTCCCAGTCATATGCAAATCAGTCTTGACTTTGCTCCAATGAGAACAGTCCAGCCCAAGCTGCCAACCAGGATCTGCCTGAACCAGAAGACAAGCAACCTAGGACTGGTTTCACCCAGGGCTCATAAGCCAAGTATAGTCTTGTTCCAGTGACACAATGTACACAGGTCCCACCTCTGGGCATACCAATCCCTCTTAGGGTGACACACTAAAGTATACAAAATAGTGATGGATGGAATGCTTGAAGTAATCTCAATCAATGGCAATCACTCTTGCCACATCCCAGTCCATCATTATTTTGCACAGCATGCCATCTCAGTTTGGACCCGGGTATTTGCAAATCAGTCTTGGCCCTGTTCCAATGGGAACAGTCCAGCCCAAACTGCCAGGGCAGATAATTCATGAACCAAAAATACAAGCAAACCAGGACTGATTTTGCCATAGTTAGGGCTCATGAGACAGGTACATCTTGTTTCCAGTGACACAGTGTGCACGGGACCCACGTCTGGGCATACCCATCCCACCTAGTGTGGCACGCTAAATTATAAAGAAATTGGTGGATGGGATGTTTGAATTAATCTCAGCCACTAGTAATCACTTTGGGCCACATCCCAGGCCATCATTATTTTTCATAGCATACCATTTCAGTTTGGACCATATGCAAATCATTCTTGCCCCTGCTCCAATGGGAACAGACCACCCCAAACTGCCAGGCCAGGTCCTTCCTGAACAGGAACACAGTCAACCCAGAATGGGTTTTTCCCTACTTAGGGTTGATCAGCCAGGTACAACTTGGTTCCGATTCACTTGGGGCAACATCCCAGTCCATTATTATTTTGCACACCATGCCACTTAAGTTTGAACACAGCCATATGCAAATCACTCCAGTGGGAACAGTCCAGCCTGAACTGCCAGGCCAGGTCCTCCCTGAACCTGAACACAAGCGACCCAGAACCGGTTTTTCCCTAGTTAGGGTTCATCAGCCATGTACATCTTGGTTCTAATGACACAGTGTGCATGGGATCCGCGTCTGGTCATGTCTGTCCCATTTACTCTGACACACTACATCGTGGAGCTCAGTTTGTATGTTATACCTCACAATTAAGATGAATATAGTATCAATAAATATAAAGTCATATAAAAAATCTCCTAATACCACCATGGTAAAGAACTGAAAGTCAGCAGATGCATTACATCTGCTGACTTATCGTACTCATAGAATCCAATGACTTAGTACTCATAGAATCCAAAACAGGTTGGGATAGCAGTTTTCCACTTATCACTCTCTTAAACTCATACCAGGTTATATGCTTGCCAGAAATTCAACTTTGTGAATATTGTGCCTGTGGGATTTTCTATTAGAACTGACACTATTATAAAATATATCTGTTTTTTTAGTGGCTGCCTTAGTTAAAGCACAGTAGGTGATACACAAGCAAAGTTCCACTTCAGGTTTTGGAATGAAAAATAATTGTGAAACACCAGGAAACTTAGAACCACTGATTAATCTAGAGGCCATATTTTCGGTATGTACTCTTGTAAGTTTTGAGCACCCAATTTTGTTAAAGCAAACACTCTAGCACATTGTATTGTTGCTGCTGGAAGGTCTATTTGACAATAATATGTTCTATGAGGTAGAAGAAGTCCAGCTTGGTCTTTGATAAAGACCCTATTTCAATCCTATATACTTTTGGGAGTGTTACTACTTCTATCCCCTTTATCTGAATGACTTTGGTTTCTGAAGCAAGCAATCAATAGTGAGAGTTTGTTGCTCATTTCTCTTGTATCCTCACCAAGTCCCTTCTTTCCTGATTTAAAATGTTTCTTTCAGACATTCCAGCTAGCAATAAAGAGAAGGGAAATAAATACTTCTAGCCCTCAATTCAATATGATGATTCTGATGTGTAAGTCAAGGAATGGGGTCACCTGGGCAGGTGGCAGGGGCAGCCGAGCGGGTTAAAAGGGGATCACAACCCCACTCATCGCTACCTGGTTCTCTCCTGGCTGCCCCTGATGACCACCGGCATGCCTGCATCCCAGATCATCCTGCCCTTGGGACCGTCAAAGGTTCTGGCTGTTTTCCCACCCTCCTATCCCTAGAGATAGCCTATTTCAGGGGTGGGGGGACTTCTAGCAGGAAAGGATTCATGTTTGGACACAAAGCAGGTGGACAACCTTGGCATCAGGAATAGAAGTGCAGGTGAATTCAGGATGGAATTGGAAGCCTTTTGGCTCAAACCAGGGCTGGGGGTACTGTGCTATTTAGAGAAGGGCTCATGGAGCCCGCTACAGCAATTGCCCATAGCCTCACACGGTACTCCATTACATAGCACTGGGGATGTCAGGGGATGGTGACTGCGCCAGGGGGCCAAGGTATGGCCTGGTTCCCCAGGCTCATCTCCCACTGGGTGCCAGGGGGGATACCTTCTTTGGGTTGGCTCTGCCATGGTTGTGTTTTGGGGTCCATATTTCATGCTGGCCCAAGCTCCCTTTATCTTGAAGAGGCAAATGAGTTTGCCTTGTGATGTGCAACTTATTGTTGGGGGATCACGGCCCCCTATTCAATTGGAATCGTCAATGCCTTGTGTGCCTGGGGGGTGGTCAACCATGACTCCTTTAAGAGTTATTGTTAGGACATTCCATGTATTTGTTATTCCCAAAAATAAAATAATGTATATATTATAAATGATATGCAGGAATGATTGTGGAATGTTTTAATGTTGTGTTTCTGAATTTGTAATAAATACGGCCCAAGAATTGTTGTATTCTCTAATGCAGGATTGTTGTTAGCTTGTCTCTGTATTCCTAGGGGGAAGCTGCCAACCTTGCAGGGGATGGGAAGCCTTGAGTGGGTGGATTCAATAGGTCTCTGTACGGTCCCTCACCTGTGATGTGTAAGTCAAGAAACTTCTATAATTACTGTATAGTGGGGTGCATCAGTTAAAATGAAATTGAGGTATCTCACATGGTTGTCTTTTCTTTTTAATAGTAATAGTTTCCGTTCACCATTGCATACTTTCACAAATAGGTTATGAGCCATCCAATGGGTGAACCGATTCCATTCAAATCAAAAAGCAGTGCTTCAAATCGATAGACCCTCCACACCTATACTGTTTTATTTGAAAGATATTCACATTGAAAACACTGAACAAAATGGTATTGAGAGACCTAGCATAGTTAATGTCCATAATAATTCCTGTTGCTTCTCAATCAGTTAATAATTCTGAAGCCTGCACTTCTTGGTTACTATAAATTGTAAAATGACTGACATACTGAAATGAGGCACTACTGCTTACAAAGGATTTCTCAATGAGGAAAGGAAATTCACTATCATTTGGCTGGGAAGGAGTCTGCTCACGACTTTGCGAGGTTGCCTTTGAGGGCAACCTCAGTCACTGCAGAACTCTTTCATTTCTCTGAAAACCTTTGCTGGATTGTGTAATACAATCCCATTATTTAATCTAAAATATAGTGCATTTTTTACCAGACTACAAACACCTTCCTTTTTTTTGTCTTTTGTCTTTCTCACCAGTGTTTAAAACTCCTCCTATTTTGAAAGGTGCTGCTGACTCCCTAAACCTGGTGCTGATGCATACGTGGCCTATCAAATCTGGGAATTGGGCGATTGTCTCGCTTTTACATTTCCCTTCTTCTCTCCATCATACTATGATTGAACCTTAAGGCCATACTAATAAGGTCACTACTAGAAGTAGTTGGTGGTTCAATTTGCACTGTGGCATATATGAGTTAATTGTTTAACCCTCTGTAAAGGAAATTAGACTTGTTCTCTATGGCTATGCTTCCTCTAATAGCCACCTCTTTAAAAAAAATAAGACATTAATTAGATCCCTACTGTCTTGTTTCAGTTCCAACAGTTTTCCATTCACTAACTGTGCAAACCTTCTCCTGACAAATATTGAGCAATCTCTGCTTTGAATTTTCCCAGTAATACAACAATGGACTGTCTCCCTGCCCCAAAGGAATCATCAATGAAGCACATTCTGAAATAGAAGTAAGAGAGGGCAAATGTAACTCTGAGAGCATCTGAAGAGAATGCTAACAACTTACACAGAAACTGCAAATGTGTAGGGAGTCCTTGATACTTATATGGGTTCTTTGAATATTTGTCTGGTGGGGCAAGCAGAACCACTAAAAGAGGTTTACGTTGACTCGCTGTATGGGGGAAATATTAGTAGCAGCCCACCACTTGTGTTATGTTTAAAAAATCAAAAATAGCCCACCTCAATGTCCTATTTTTGGGATACGAGCTATCAAGTGAAGGAAAAAGCCTGGAAGCTAACTTTTTAGAAAAGTGTGCGCAGCTCCAACCTCCTAAATCTTTTAAAAACTTACAATTCATATTGGGATTTTTAAACTTTGGCAGAACATACATTTTGGATTACGCAGAAAGAGTAAAACCTTTCTACGACTTAATAAGACCTGATTTCTCGGTTAGGCATTGGACACAGGAACACACAGATATCCTTTGTTCCCTACAAGCTAACATGATAGCTTCAAAACACTTGCAGACACGCGTAAACATACGCAGTCGGTGATCTGCATTGTAGCGGGTCAATCTGGGTACACTTACCTAACCTTCAATGAAGGACGAAACAGTACCCATAGCATAAAAATCACATTTGTACACAAATGCTGAAATGCACTTTGCTTCTACAGAGAAAATACTGACAGCAGTACAGACTGCTGTAGTAAGAGAAAGAGCACTGGCTCAGGGGAAACGAATAATTGTTGTAACTCCAGTACCCGCCTTAGAGGCTGCTGCAAAGGCTAGCATTCCTAATTCTAAAGCCTTACATCCAAGATGGATACAATGGGCTAATTCTCTTACTGCAACGGATGTAGAATACAGATATGACCCAAGGCTAAAAACACAAGCATTTCTGCAATATGAACAAGAATATCCTCTACCAAATGAAATAATGCCTCTAGTTCAGTATGAATACATTATTTACACTGACGGATCTGCACAGCCGGCCATAGGAAGTAAACAGCAATACAGCACCGCTTGTGCGATTGTAAAAGGTTGTATGAGGGAAGGCAAGTTCCATGCCAGCAATACGAAGACACGGTCTCTAGGAGACTGCACGGCACAGCTGGCAGAATTAAAAGCCCTATTACTGGCACTAATAAATACGGATCGAGAATTCCCCACACTCATAGTGTGCGATTCATTTTACTGTGTCCAGTCATACAACGAATATCTTCACTACTGGGGTCAAAATGGGTTTAAAGACTCAAAAGGTGGCACAATTAAGTATAACATGCTTAGGGAACAGGTAGCTGAGTTGAAAAACCACCTACCAAGAGCTCACGTGATACACACGCTGAGTCATTAACGTGATGGTGTTCACGTTGAAGGGAATTCATTGGCTGATGAAGCTGCAAAGGCGGTAGTATGTACTGCTGCCGTAGCTGCAATCACTCGTTCAAAGACGAGAATAGACGGACAGATAATGGTAGCTGTCATTGCTTCATGCAAGAAAAGCAAAGCTTTACCGAAAGGTTTTCCACTCAAATACTCCTACAAGTTAGATGCAAACAACATTCCTTATGCTCAGATTCCTAGAGTGGGGATAGAGTAATATCAAACATTGATCGCAGATTGGGTTTAATACTAGCTGCACATGAGGGTCTAGGTTCTGCACACGCAGGGATTACCTCAACAGGTTCATTATTGAAACAGCGCTATTAGTGGCCTGGTTTAAAAAAACAGACGAAAAATGTTGTCTTGAAATGTGACATCTGTCAGCAGATGAAGGGTTCCACCGTGACGCGTCCAGCACAGACACCTTTACTAATATCAGACAGACCACTAGCGTGTGTTTATCTGGACCACTGCGGCCCACTACATTCGGATGGGGCTTACAAGTATGTCTTGATGGCAGTGGATTCATGCTCGAGATTCCTATGGGTATGGCCTCAGCGCTCGGCTGACGCTCGAACTGTTATAAAAGATTTGCGAGTCTTAATAGGGACATACGCAGTTGGCACATTACATTCTAACCGTGGCCCCACGTTTAGCTCTGGGGCTTACAAGGAAGCCATGGAAGATTTGGGTGTAGCATTGTGGTACTCCTCTCTGTACCATCCCGAGGGAAATTCGGTCATGGAGAGGAAAAACCGGGACTTAAAGCAATCTTTAACAGCAAAAGTATTAGGTTCGGGTAGTAGTTGGGCCAATCACCTATATGGGGTACAGCGTGCCCTCAATAACATACCAAGAAGTTCTCTAAGGGGTGTCACTCCTTATGAAGTTCTATTTGGGATGAGAATGTGGGTACCTGATGTCGATTGTGAAGGCACAGTGGCGGATAAAAAACAATTTGACATCAATAAACGTTTGGCTGTTTTACAGGATCTGAATGAATCCAGAGCACTACAAAGTAACATGCAGGTCAAGCGCACCGCAACCGGGGAAGTCAAATCAGTCACGGCAAGACCTGTCTGGATCCCAAAAGTCAGGGATCTGGTCAAAGAAAAGATCAAGGACAAGAAAGAATTTGGGCCATCCTACAGAAAGCCTGTACCTGTCCTGGCTGTCGAAGGAACAAGAACAGTACTTCTTCCGCCTCTTGCCGGCAAAAAAGAAAAGAGATTCATCTCCATTGAGCTGATCAAACCACACTATGTGGCCGATTCTGAATAGTAGGCCATGTGGGCTCCTTGGTAGCCAACACCCTCCTCTCTCTACCATCAAGGAAGTACAGACAGAAAGACTCATAACATTCGAAGAGTCAACAATTCAAAGTGATGGAGTTTCCAACAATGAAATGGAACTCATTCCTCTGGAATCAGAACTTCAAAACACAGATGAAAGACAAATATCAATTCGACCAAACATCGACGTCTACATCAATATGCCTCGACAAGAGACACCTGCCAGTTCAACACAACCTGCAGAGTTACCAAAGATTGATAGAACTGCATCTGGCTACTTCATCGATTTCGATACCTTCTCTCTTGATCCCAGCGAACCTGAGACACCGCCAGCTCCAGTTTCCAGTAAGAAACAAATTTGTGAATTTTTCACTTTTCTAAAAGAGACTTACTTAGTATCACCTTGGCTCCAGCTCTGGATAATATCTGGAATATTGTTTTTTCTGTTCTGGATTGGCCTAGTGACTATTTTTTGCTTACTTGTGAATGGAAATTATCTCTCAGAACGCTCTGCAGTATCCAATGTGAACTTGGTCTTGAAACCTCATACATCATCTCATCGTGAACAGGGAGATTTGTTTTCTGTGAACATTACAGCTATTCCAATTCCTGATGGTATAGTTTGGGACAAGGTTGACTATGATGTATTTGGCCCCACTGAACCTTTGAAGAGTCCACATATATTTAAAAGTTCTTTTAATGATATCATTACCTCCATTACATTTTCTGATGATTGGGACTTTGAAACTGTCAATAATATGTTGTCTGATTTAGAAAAATCTGCTGCATTTTCAACCAATGGAATGTTAGAAGACACATCTGACTTTGATAGTATGTACTGTTACCATCATTATGGTCATCATTTTTTACACAAATCGTGTATCCCTGAAGTGGATGCAGTGGTGGTCGGTCCAGAGGAGTTCGGTGGTGTGGCTGAAGGAGACGTGGGAGCTTGAGGAGAAGACGGGGTCGAGCGTGTGGCCGGCGGAATGGGTCGGCGTTGTGATGAGCTGTCTCAGTCCGAGGTTGGCGAGGTTGTCGATCAGGGTGGTGGAGTTGCTGTCGTTGTTGTTCTCCAGGTGAAAGTTCAGGTCTGCGAGGAGGATGTAGTCGGTGGAGGTCAGGGCTTGCGTGCTGATGAAGTCGGCGATGGAGTCGCTGAACTGCGGTCGGGGTCCAGGGGGTCTGTAGACGAGGGTACCTCTAAGGGTGGTGTTGGGGTCCGTGTGGATCTGGAAGTGCATGTGTTCCGCGGTGCAGAGAATGTCGTTGGTGCTGGTCGAGACCTTGATGGTGTTCCTGTGGACGATGGCGATTCCTCCTCCTACTCCGTTGGTGCGGTCTCTGCGGGTGATCTTATAGCCATCTGGGATGGCTATGGCAATGTCGGATGCGGAGGAGTCGTTCATCCAGGTCTCTGTCAGGAAGGCGACGTCCGGTGATGATGTGTCGAACAGGTCCCAGAGCTCGACGGCGTGTTTGCGTGCGGAGCGGGTGTTCAGTAGGATGCATCGGAGGTGGTTGAGGTCCTTCTTGGCGGGCGCTTCGGCGGCTCTGAGGCTGGTGGAGCTGCAGTTCCGGCAGGTGAAGGGACCATGAGTGCGTTTCGGGGCGGCATTGAAGCAGGTGTGTGTCCGTCCGGGGTTGAGAGCCGGCCACACGCTCGACCCCGTCTTCTCCTCAAGCTCCCACGTCTCCTTCAGCCACACCACCGAACTCCTCTGGACCGACCACCGCTGCATCCACTTCACCTTCCAGAAACCCACCACACACCACCGCACCCAACAGATCCCACGCCGCTGCTGGAGCAAAGTCACCGAAGACCAACTACAGGCAAACCTTGCTCTCAGCCTACCCACCGACACCTCCAACACCGACGACGCTGCCCGCAACCTCAGACGATGGATAGACGACTGGGCCAACAACTTCGCCCGCTGAAAAAACCCACCTACAGAGACACCAGCAAAAGAGCCAGCTGGTTCACCTAGCATCCAAGCGTACCTCCCGGAAACTAGAGAAGACATGGCACAGTGAAAAGACACCGGACAGCCACGGAGCCCACAAAGACGCCATCCGCAACCACCATCACCTCATCAGGTCCGCCAAGAGGATCTCCTTCAAAGATCGCCTCGACAACAAAGCACACAACAGCAAGGAGCTCTTCAACATCGTGAAGAACTCTCCAACCCCAGCTCCAACACCAACGACATCCCGCTGTCGCAAGCCCTGTGCGATTCCCTCGCCACCTTCTTCCACCGCAAGATCGCCGACATCCACGACAGCTTCAACACCCAGACAGCCCCAACAGTCACCGACACACCAGACCCGCCGCACACCATCGACCACGACCCCTTGACAGCCTGGGCCAACGTGAACATCGATGACACCATCAAGACCATGAGCACAATCCACTCCGGCTCCCCATCAGACCCTTTCCCACACCACATCTTCAACAAAGCCAGCAGCTCCATCGCACCCCACCTGCGCAACGTCATCAATCTCTCCTTCGAGACCGTGACCTTCCCAGAGAGCTGGAAACACGCCGAGATCAACGCCCTACTCAAAAAACCCAAGGCGGACCCGAGAGACCTCAAGAACTTCTGGCCCATCTCCCTGCTTCCGTTCCCAGCCAAGGTCATCGAGAAGATCGTCAACAGACAGCTAACCTGATACCTCGAAGAAAACAGCATCCTGGACCCATCCCAGTCAGGGTTCCGCAGCAACCACAGCAACGAGACTGCCCTCATCGCCGCCACCGACGACATCAGGACCCTGCTGGACAACGGTGAGACCGCAGCCCTCATCCTGCTGGACCTCTCCGCCGCCTTTGACACTGTCTGCCACCGCACTCTACGCGCACGCCTCCACGACGCAGGGATCCGAGACAAGGCCCTGGAATGGACCACCTCCTTCCTCTCCGGCAGAACCCAGAGAGTCCGCCTCCCCCATTCCGATCCGAAGCCTCCGAGATCATCTGCGGCGTACCCCAGGGATCATCCCTCAGCCCGACACTGTTCAACATCTACATGGCCCCGCTCGCACGCATCGCCAGACAACACGACCTCAACATAATCTCCTATGCCGACGACACTCAACTGATCCTCTCCCTCACCAAGGACCCCCTCGCCGCCAAATCCAACATCCACGAAGGAATGAAGGCCGTCGCCAATTGGATGAAGAGCAGCTGACTAAAGCTGAACACGGACAAGACGGAGGTCCTCATCCTCGGCTCCAACCCTTCAGCCTGGGACGACTCCTGGTGGCCAACGACACTGGGGGCAGCCTCGACACCCACCGACCACACACGCAACCTGGGAGTCATCCTCGACTCAATGATCTCCATGGCCAAGCAAGTCAACGCAGTCTCCTCCTCCTGCTTCAACACCCTCCGCATGCTCCGCAAGATCTACAGGTGGTTCCCGACAGATACAAGAAGAACAGTCACCCAGGCCCTCGTCAGTAGCAGACTCGACTATGGAAACGCCCTCTACGCGGGAGCCCCGGCCAAGCTCATCAAGCGACTGCAACGCATTCAAAATGCCTCTGCACGCCTGATCCTCGACGTACCACGCCACAGCCACATCACACCCCACCTGAGAAACCTGCACTGGCTCCCCGTCGACAGGAGAATCTCCTTCAAACTCCTCATCCACGCACACAAGGCACTCCACAAGACCGGCCCAGCCTACCTCAACAGACGACTCTTCTTCTACGTCCCCAACCGCCAGCTCCGCTCCGCCGACCTCTCCCTCGCCACCGTCCCTCGCATTCGAAGAACAACCACCGGCGGCAGATCCTTTTCCCACCTCGCCACCAAGACCTGGAACACCCTTCCACTCAGCCTACGACAGACCCAACACCTGCTGACCTTCAGGAGGCTACTCAAGACCTGGCTGTTCGACCAGTAGCGGCACCCCCCCTTTTTTCCCCAGCGCCTTGAGACCCTCGCTGGTAAGTAGTGTGCTCTACAAATTCTGTGATTGATTGATTGACATACCACCAATGGGAACATTGCCCGGCACCGCCGAAAGTTAGTTCAAAAATGTTTGCACAGAAATTTTCAAATTTTTCAGGGTTTAACACTTCTGACCCGACCTCATTTTACTATAAGGTTGCACCTACACCTGCACAGAAAAATATGTTGACTAACACCAAACAGATTTATTCTGCATCCTTTATTGCCCAACTGTCTGAACAGGGTTTCGACTTATGGAAAGACACAATAGACACAAAATCAGTCTGGGCTTTTAAGGAAAGGCAAGTTCAGAGAACAGAAGCGCTATTTAGAGCGTCCCTCATTCCGTAACAAATGATATTTCTGAATGAAACTGCAACAGACTTCCTGTCTTGGACTAGCCGAGAATAAGGATTTGAACACACCATGGTTTCCCACACCTTCACACATCAATTTTACATCAAGTGGAGGGGATACAATAGATGACATCATGCAGTACAATACATCAGACCCCAATTGGAAGGGATGGTTAGTTTGGCCCATGGACACAAACAGATGTCAATCAGGATTCAGGGGTACAACCTAAGTAGCAGCATTCCGTCCATCATCTTGTGTGTTTTGCATTTCGCCCTAAGTGGGAAGGGTATGCCCAGACGTGGGTCCCGTGCTCACTATGCCACTGGAGTCAAGCTATCCTGGCTGATGAAGGCTGATAGCCTGAAACCGGTCCTAGGATGCTTGATTCCGGTCCAGGGAAGACATGGCTTGGCAGTTCGGTCTGGACTGTTCCCATGAGGCACAGGGTCAAGACTGATTTGCATATGGCTATGTCTGAACTGGGGTGGCATGGTGAAGCAAAATAACGATGGATTAAACCCAGATCTGTGACTGGGGGTGAATGTTTGCCAATGTGCAGCATTCTGTCCATCATCGTGTGTGTTTTGCATTTCGCCCTAAGTGGGAAGGGTATGCCCAGACGTGGGTCCTGTGCTCACTGTGCCACTGGAGTCAAGCTATCCTGGCTGATGAAGGCTGATAGCCTGAAACCGGTCCTAGGATGCTTGATTCCGGTCCAGGGAAGACATGGCTTGGCAGTTCGGTCTGGACTGTTCCCATGAGGCACAGGGTCAAGACTGATTTGCATATGGCTATGTCTGAACTGGGGTGGCATGGTGAAGCAAAATAACGATGGATTAAACCCAGATCTGTGACTGGGGGTGAATGTTTGCCAATGTGCAGCATTCCGTCCATCATCTTGTGTGTTTTGCATTTCACCCTAAGTGGGAAGGGTATGCCCAGACGTGGGTCCCGTGCTCACTATGCCACTGGAGTCAAGCTATCCTGGCTAATGAAGGCTGATAGCCTGAAACCGGTCCTAGGATGCTTGATTCCGGTCCAGGGAAGACATGGCTTGGCAGTTCGGTCTGGACTGTTCCCATGAGGCACAGGGTCAAGACTGATTTGCATACGGCTATGTCTGAACTGGGGTGGCATGGTGAAGCAAAATAACGATGGATTAAACCCAGATCTGTGACTGGGGGTGAATGTTTGCCAATGTGCAGCATTCCGTCCATCATCTTGTGTGTTTTGCATTTCGCCCTAAGTGGGAAGGGTATGCCCAGACGTGGGTCCCGTGCTCACTATGCCACTGGAGTCAAGCTATCCTGGCTGATGAAGGCTGATAGCCTGAAACCGGTCCTAGGATGCTTGATTCCGGTCCAGGGAAGACATGGCTTGGCAGTTCGGTCTGGACTGTTCCCATGAGGCACAGGGTCAAGACTGATTTGCATATGGCTATGTCTGAACTGGGGTGGCATGGTGAAGCAAAATAACGATGGATTAAACCCAGATCTGTGACTGGGGGTGAATGTTTGCCAATGTGCAGCATTCCGTCCATCATCTTGTGTGTTTTGCATTTCGCCCTAAGTGGGAAGGGTATGCCCAGACGTGGGTCCCGTTCTCACTATGCCACTGGAGTCAAGCTATCCTGGCTGATGAAGGCTGATAGCCTGAAACCGGTCCTAGGATGCTTGATTCCGGTCCAGGGAAGACATGGCTTGGCAGTTCGGTCTGGACTGTTCTCATGAGGCACAGGGTCAAGACTGATTTGCATATGGCTATGTCTGAACTGGGGTGGCATGGTGAAGCAAAATAACGATGGATTAAACCCAGATCTGTGACTGGGGGTGAATGTTTGCCAATGTGCAGCATTCCGTCCATCATCTTGTGTGTTTTGCATTTCGCCCTAAGTGGGAAGGGTATGCCCAGACGTGGGTCCCGTGCTCACTATGCCACTGGAGTCAAGCTATCCTGGCTGATGAAGGCTGATAGCCTGAAACCGGTCCTAGGATGCTTGATTCCGGTCCAGGGAAGACATGGCTTGGCAGTTCGGTCTGGACTGTTCCCATGAGGCACAGGGTCAAGACTGATTTGCATATGGCTATGTCTGAACTGGGGTGGCATGGTGAAGCAAAATAACGATGGATTAAACCCAGATCTGTGACTGGGGGTGAATGTTTGCCAATGTGCAGCATTCCGTCCATCATCTTGTGTGTTTTGCATTTCGCCCTAAGTGGGAAGGGTATGCCCAGACGTGGGTCCTGTGCTCACTATGCCACTGGAGTCAAGCTATCCTGGCTGATGAAGGCTGATAGCCTGAAACCGGTCCTAGGATGCTTGATTCCAGTCCAGGGAAGACATGGCTTGGCAGTTCGGTCTGGACTGTTCCCATGAGGCACAGGGTCAAGACTGATTTGCATATGACTATGTCTGAACTGGGGTGGCATGGTGAAGCAAAATAACGATGGATTAAACCCAGATCTGTGACTGGGGGTGAATGTTTGCCAATGTGCAGCATTCCGTCCATCATCTTGTGTGTTTTGCATTTAGTATCCATAGGCCAGACCCACGATATGTACAACGAGAACATCCAGGGGTAGTGACATCATACAGTATTGAGACGTTGTGCCTCGATTGGCTAAAAACCTCGACACTGTCCCAGGTGAAACCGCACTTCTCCGTACTCTCAGATGAGGTAGATTTGAGGGATTTTTTACTAGGTTCCCATAAAGCCACGTCATAAACGTTTCTATTATGCTGTCTATAATGAACTCTGGAAAATCTCTCAACAAGAAGCTGCAGAGAGACTTCGTGAAATAGATAGAATTAACCTAGAAAAGGCGTTAGCTGCAGTTTACAACGGTCTGACTACATTAACATCCAGGATTTATTCACTGGGCAACATTGTATCTTCTGCTATTGATATACTAGAACAAGACTTGTCCATACTACAACACGGACAATCTCAACTACGTTCTATTATGTTATTAAGCTGGACACCTCAATCATTGCACGCTGATTATGTGCCTTGGCGATTTATCAACAGTACGTCTCTATTTTCAGCCTACAATGTAACTGAAAAACAGGGTTACAATGGCACAAAGGGGAGCAAAGTATGCAATGCTGCGCTTTGAAAATTGGACAAATTACCTTTTACTGTGGCAGAGTCACCATCCACAGAATTGTTAATCCATGGCCATATAACACTACCAGTCACTATTTTCCAGTTTCAATATTGCCTAGAAAAATGACAGGCAGGCAGATATGAAGCGATCGGTGGGGAATTCATCAAGTAATCCTGTGAATTACCATACAGATTTTGATGAAGGAATGGGGACACAAAAGTGTTTCTTAGCGGTACCAACTGCAAGAATTCCTTAAGTGGATCTCTCATATGCCAGAATATCATGCTTCACGGGGCCTGTAATGGTGCAGTTGCAAACATATCCTGCCACTTGAGAGGTTCCCCGGCTGCCGTGATTAATCCAGTGTTCGACTTGCTCTCAAATGGGAGTTGCTTGATGCTGAATGATCAAGGTTGTTTTGGGATGCTCCAGGGCATTGCATATCTTGTCACTGTAAGCTCCAGGGTTACTTGCTGCATGCAAGTATTGTTTCCACCGACCCACACAATCAGAGAGGCGCCGTTATGGCCTTCATTGAATGTTTCCTTTATACGGTTTGATACTTTGAACAGATGAAAGTCATGCTTTTACAGCAAATCGTGCCCTTAACCTCCGCCCGAGAAACTTATGATCGTGAGGTTGAAAGGTCCTCGGCTGAGATACAGGCACTGATACGAACAAACTGCCCTTTCCATTTCACAGAAATGGTACAAAGTATCTTTAACATGTCTGATACAACCGGTATTGTCCACCTATTTAAGACCATAGGTTCTGGACTGTTAAGCACCTTTCAGACAATCCTCGGAGTTGTTCCCAACTTTATAAATTCAGTTTTCGGAAGTATTTTTGGAGGATTTCCGCTGATCCTGTTTTTAATAGCAGGTATCCTGATTGTCCCTTTTCTGCTACGCAATGTATGTCCCAGTCACCAAGGAGATGGAACGCACGCTCTTGGAGTGCCGATACCGTGATCGCATGGTGCTCCATCTGGGCACACCTCATCTTCGAGAACTGACGAGTCTTGGTTCTTGTCATTTAGACCAGTCTGGATCAACTGTATTCTGCCTGTCCTCCGATGCCTGTTCTGTGGACAAGAGTGCGTGTTGGAACTCTGTCTGACACTTCCAACAATTGCGCCACCGGACATTGATGCTTTACTGGACCCGATAAAGGCCCATGTTCTGCAGTGTCCTCAGCGTATTCCAATGTTGATGTCTGCATTCTTAGAGCAACCACGGGATGCTTCAGCTCCTGTTGGGAAGGATACCAGCTCCTCAACAAATGCTCAGGCCTCGGACGACACTAGTACATCCCCAACAACGGCTGTGGTGAATGTGGAGGAACATCTGTGCTCGATTGACCTGATCTGCGAGGTGTTGTAGGAAACGTTGTCTGCGATTGCAGGCAACAGTGATGTTGCATCTCCCAGCCAGGACACATAAACATTTGGCTCACCGAGTGCTGGGAAAATTCGGCCTTTTTCAGAAACAACCAAATTTGAACTTTTAAACAAGACACTTTGTCTAAACTGCATGGCTTTCAGTCTCTCATTGTTCGGACTATATATACGAATGGATTTAGTACAGACTTCTATCGCATTCACTATGTTTCCTTTTTTTTAAGCATTTTTTAGGAATTTACATATCAAAAAAATACAATTTTCTATGAACTTATTGAAAGTTGCGTACCACGTTTTAGCAGTATGTAGACCTTTTAGAATGTCATCCAGTCGGATGAGGAGTGGGTGTTATGTTCCATATAGGTACCATCATATAGGCTCAGGTAGTCACCTAACCCTTCACCTATATTCTCCCTACCATCACACTACATACCGATTCTTAGTACTGAACTTTTACCTAGTTTCGGTAATGTCCAAAGATGACATGGGGTTTTCTCCGAAAAGCTTAAGCCTCATTCATTATGCATGAGGATTCTTGGAATCACAGCAGGACAGCAGGCCTACTATCTCCTGCATAAAACTATGTACAAGGGTCATTCCCTCCGTCATCCCAGTCCGACATAACACAGCGAGGTATATCCACAGGGGGTAAACACTTGGGTATATATACACCATCTCTTGCTAAGGTGGTCAGAGGAGAAAAGGATTTCCATGCCGACACACTGACACGAGACGCTGATGCTCCAGCACGCAGACACTCCAGCTCACAATGGTCTAACATCCCTTGCGGGATGTTCAACTCGAGACCAAGACGGGGTCCCAAAGTCTCTCGCTTCAGGTAATGGGGTTGACTTTATCCTAGAGGGATTCTTTGCTTTAGACCCACATACATGCTAGGCACACTTAGGTACATCTAGTTAGGGACGCATTGTAGGAGTACACATTTTACTGTCATGTATTTTATATACTTGCCTGTATTCATTGTCTTAACACAATGGTAGAAATCTACCATCCTTTTACTTTGTTAGTGCTTATAATCATTTATATCTGTTACTGTCTAATGGTTGTTTCAGCACACCTATTTTACACTAGAATGACACTGGTTCAATAAATACTTATTGAAAAACGTCCCCACTGTTTATTCTGTGATCTCTCTGAGACAAAGTGAGCACGAGTGACTGAGCGAAAAGTAGTACACTGTTTCCACGATTCTGAGGGATCAGTGTTGCCATGTTCGATAGTTGCCAAGAACTATTCTCTCCTTGGTAAGAGGATTTTCTAGTGGCACTGTGAGCTAGCTGGTATACAGACTGACATATTCAGTAGGGGTGTCCAGAATCAGTCTGACTCCAATCCTACAGTATATGTTGTCTAAAATAGCTGGATTCTATATTGGTTTATAGGAACTACACAACACTTGTAGATGGTTGTACATTATCCCCTGGCAAATGAGGACACTGCCTGCATTTGACCTATTCCCATAACTAATTGTGATGGATGCTAAGTGTATTTTTCAAACTTTTTTGCAAGTGAATCTAAATCTGTCATGTTACTTCGGTGGTCAAGGTATGGCTTATAAAGCTCAACAAAACAATTAATACCTTATTCCAACATCCTGTGTGCTACACTATCAAAATAGAAAACACTCTTTGGGTTTACTCATTTGCCCATGGTTGCCTGTGGCTAGTTTCCATCTGGTTCATAGAGGGTGCTAATTATGTAAAACTATGTAGCGGTATGTTCTGTACAAAAAATTAGGAGATACCTTACGAAAGCATACACCTTCTGGCTAATGGATAATGATTCGAACAGCCTGGGCTTTTCCTTATTGGCGTGCTAATATGCTGCAGGCATGTTTCTTTGCCATGTGGAGAGCCATGTGACAGGGAACCTTATGTGTTTTTACACCTATCCCTACAGCTAAACGTATTGGGTCCTCTGTCTAGAATGTTGCTATCCAATCACTACGGGCCTGGTTTAGATCTCGGCATACAAGTTACTCCGTCACAACAGTGACAGCATTCTATCCTATGGGATTTAGATTTCGGCGGACAGGCTATCCATCACCATTGTGACGAAGTAGCCCATCCACCGAGATCTAAATCAGGCCCCATGCCACCTGACCTGTAAACTAATAATGTGCTCAAGAGGCTAGTATAATTCGTTATTAATGTAGACCCTAGGCACATTACTAAAAACAGAGTTAGATGATTTGACTAGTGTGTCAGGACCAGTCAACATGATTCATTGCTATGGAATTTTGGGGCAATTTCTTCAGTGCAAGAGGACCACAGTATGGCCCATGAGTTCACCATAGCTGAAAAAGAAGAGAAAGAAGAACAGTCTGTGGTGGTGCTCAACAAATATGTATGGCAGACAATACATTAGAGCCTGACTTAGCCCTCAAACTACTTGCCAAGGATATTTGCTAATTGTCCACAGGGTAAATACCTACCAGTGGACAGTATAGAAACATTATAGAGTTCATGGTGCATGGAGAAGAGAGTCAATGTCATACATTCTTTAAGAACATGTCAAAACTCCCATTTAGAAGGAACACCAACATTTCTGGAGTATACATACTGAAAAACTCACCCATAGTAGCAGATATAAGCTGCTTCACATAAGTTTCTATCAGGCTGTAGTCAAATAAGTTTGCTGTGTTTGATGGAATGTCTGTATGCGGCCTCTGCTCTTGGCCACACTTGTGGAGTCAAACTGCCATTACTGGTGGCCCCTTTCTTGACCTTTTTATCTGCTACCTCCTCTGGAGCCCCTTTGTTACTCGACTGAAAAAGGGCTAATTAGGTTGCCCAGGTCCTCAGTCTGTCAACTCTACATGCAAACTGAACCCTCTGCTCAGTGGAAGTAGAAGGTTGGTTGATCACTGCATCATTTTCTATGCTTGTGTTGTTGAATTTCCTGTTTTGTGGGGTCTAACAGTCAGTCAACATAGGGGCCGATTCCGATCTCGGCCGGTAGTGCTCCGAATCGGATTCGGTTTTACCGGATCCGATCCGGAGCCCTATTTTCCGACCGAGTCGTACGCGCGTCCGGGCGAGCGAGTACGATGCGTATTCGCCGACCGACTCGTCCGGGCGACCCGACCGCTCCGACCGACTGGTTCCCGGATCGTACTGCTCCGACCGACTCGCTCGGACCCGATTCGCACCGCGCAATGGAGACGTTTTCCGGCCGGGTAAGTACGATGCGCACCTCGACCGCTCCGACCGACTCGCGCCGTCCGACTCGAACTCGCTGTCGGAGCCGTACTTTGGGGGTCCGTGTCGGACCCCCTGTACGCGTACCCGTGCGAGCGCACACAGGGGGGACCCATGGGTCCCCCTACCTGTGCGTGTGCGCCGCGAAGTGCTTCGCGGCGTACTCGCTGTAGGGGGCGCCCTTGTCTGCCTCGCACCCATTGAGGCAATGGGAGCCCGCGTACGCGTTGTACGACCGGCTCCCATTGAGTTCAATGGGAGTCCGACTGACTCGTGTCCGGTGGCATACGAATGCATCGGACTCGTTCGGTCGGACTGCACGGGTCCGATTCGGTCGGAAATCTCTCCGAGGCCGGCTCGGTCGGAGAAATTACCGACACGAATCGGAATCGGCCCCATAGTCTTTAATCAATTAATCAAACACATAAAAGATATAAACAGCACAATTAAAATAGATCAACAAGAGTTAAAACTGCCATGGTGGCAGACAAGTGGCATGCAAAGCATCAAGGATAAAATTCATATAAAAGATTCCTAGACACAATTCTGTCTAAAATGCAAAGATAAATAATAATTCTGGGGTCTGTCATTTACCTCTCTGAAAAAGTCTGCTCTGATTCATAGGGGCATATGGTGTTTCAGTTTGACAGTATGTATCCATTACAAAAGGTAACCCCCATTTGTGGGTAAACTGGCCCAGGGTTCTTCTGTGGCCTTTTATTTTTTGGTTTACAAAGAAGGTCTGTATTCTGAAATATCTACCTGTATGCTCACGTGTTATTCTTTAGCATCTGTGATTGTGGTATTGTTCTTGGTGGCCTATTCTTGCTGGAGGAATTCCTTTAGAAGTTCGTCAATCAGAAGTTTCATGGTATTAATCATTAATATAATCCAGTGATAAGTGCATTTGCTTGCTATATAACTCCAATTCAGATGGATTGCGTATTGTCCAGAAGGGTTTTCGCTCTATGCAAAGCAATAGACTAGCAGAGGATGCATTAGTTCGCAAATACTTCATTATCAACGCCTCATGGAGGTAAGTTCGAATTTGCCTTTTCTTACAACTTCACAATTTTTACCACTCATCCCTAGTGGGATTACTGTTAAATGTGGGGCATCAGGTAACAGGCGAGGTTTTGCTAAAATGTGTGCATTCTGTTCATCTGATAAAGCAAAACAATTCTTCTCCATGCCTGTGAGCCCTATGAAATCGCAAGTGAACTTCCAAATCAGAACCACCAAAAAAGGCCCCTCTTCCTAGATTCTTGTTACAAATTAAGAAGTTCTCAAAGCAGAGTCGTCGTTCAAATTACTATTCTAAAAAAATGGAGCTGAGAGGGAAAATAAGGAGACAAAGTGTTCCCTCTGGGGGTGACGGAACAGTCAAAACCTAACCACAATATTTATGGGTGCAGGCCAGATCAAGTCCCCTTGTGGACCCTCTAGCGCCATGAGGGACCACCAGCTCTGCAGGTAAGATATACCAGCTCTGGTTTTCACCAGGTCTCTTGCTGTCTGCATTTATGACTTTCCTTGATAATTCCAACCTCAAGTGACAAAGGAAAGTGTGGATGCTTTGCTGCCACCGTAGACAGCTCAAATATATGTTATGGAGTAAAATTAAATTAAAAACATCTCCACGGGTATTCTTCAGGACTAGGGATATTTTTAGAGACAGCCTGTATGATAAAGAGAAGGGGGAATTTTAGTGTTGAGTGTCAAAAAATGTCAACAAGGTGAGGTGAGAAATTCATACACCTCTCACCTGTGTGGCGGCCATATGTTTACTAAAGGTATCGGGTGGCTCATAAAAGAATAAGGGAGTCCTCCATTGGCGCCAGTTTGGCAATCCTGAAAGGATCAACATACCTGTAGGTAATTGGAAATAGAAATATATATGTATTCAAAAGAATGGACTTAGTTACACTCACCCCAATCACTGTGGGTTAAAAAGGAACGGATGTAAATATTGAAAAAATTATGTGAAAACACAAAAAGACCACACATTAATTCATTAATCGATATTTGTGCTTTCCAAGATAATCTCATGCTGTATCAGCAGAGGACATGCAAACGAGATGTGTGCACTCAGATAGAGCACATTGCAGAAGTCCAGCCGCGATATTAGCAAGGCCTGCACTACAGTTTTTTGTGCAGCAACCGGTATTAGCCTCAGGATTTTCTTTATCAGTTTCAGCACCCCGAAGCATATGCCCGCTGTGGCCCTAATCTGACTGTCGAAAGATAGCTGTGCGTCGAAGATGATACCAAGGTTTTTCACTTTGGGTTTTGGGCTCGGGGTAGCCCCAAATCGACCGGCCACCATGCTGAGGACCAGATGGAGGGCTGTTTCCCCACCACCAGCACTTCAGTTTTCTCTGCATTCAACTTCAGACAGTTGATTTGCATCCATGTTGCGAGGTCAGCAAGACATAGTTTTAAATTGGTTGCGGCCCTCGCATCATCATTAGCTAGGGTAATCAGGAGCTGAGTGTCATCAGCATATGACACCATTTTCACCCCATGGCTCTGGATCACATCGGCCAGTGGGCGCATGTAAAGATTAAACAGGGTAGGGCTAAGCGCTGACCCCTGCGGTACTCCCCTCTGTAGTGGGATGATGTCTGAGGTATGTGGCTTCTGGATGACCTGAAACGAGCGCTTATGAAGGAAGTCCGCGATCCAATCAAAGGCTCTACCCCTAATATCCTGTGTCCACAGTCGATCCAGTAACACATTATGTGAAACTGTATCGAAAGCTGCGCTGAGATCTAACATGATGAGCACCCCCGATTTCCCTTCATCAGCCACCCTACGTAGTGTCTCTGCGGCCAAAAGGAGGGCCGATTCTGTAATATACTGTGGCCTGAAACCTGACTCATGAAGAATGTTCTCTGCAATGAACTCTGTCAGTTGTGAGTTGATATGCCTTTCAGCCAGTTTTGCCACAAAAGGGAGGAGGGAAATGGGGCGGAAATTCTCTGGTTTAGATGAATCGAGAGAAGGTTTCTTTAGGAGCGGGATCACCATGCCATGTTTCCACTCACCCGGAAGCCGTCCGGACTCAAACGACATGTTGAGCACTGCACATAGCCTGGGAGCCAGTGCGGGCAGTCCCAGTTTCCAAATAGCTGGGGGCGCCGGGTCTAGTCGAGAGCCAGATTTGATTTTAGCTACTAGTGCGTCCAGATTTTCCACTGTGATGTCCTTAATCTTGAACGCACCTTCAGAGAGGGGTTCAGAATACCCCATGGAGGGGAGGTCAGTGTTGTTAACAGCCACCGGAAAGGAGGCATATAATGCCGAGATTTTATCCGAAAAGAAATGGGCAATCTTATTGCAGCTGTTCCTACTAGGGTCCATGCCTGCAGATACGGTATCCAGTGAGGTGAGGGATTTTACAATTTTGAAAATCTCCCGCGGGGCGTTCTTAGCCTCATTGATCTGCTGAGTATAAAATTCCATCCGCGTCACCATGATCTTTTTATGGTATTCTTTTAGCAGACGTAAGTAAGACTCTTTGTCTTGGGGACAATAGTACTTCCGCCACTCTCGTTCTAAACGTTTGCATAGTTTTTTAGTTCGTGCGAGGTCCTCTGTGAACCATTTTGCTGAGGGTCTGGACCTTGCAGAATTCAGTGTTTTGCACGGTGCTATCCTATCAAGGGCTCCCTCTAACCATGTTGAGATTTGTAAGTAGGCGGTGTAGGAGAGTAGGATCTGCTTCACATGGGTACCCCCACTTTTTGCTGATGCTTCACTGTTTTTCGACCTTAGTCTGGCTGGGGCCCTGCTAATCAGAACCCCAGCCTAGCTGCTTCCTCTCTAAAAAGGTTTCCATGTGCCTTAGGCACATATCTGATTGGAATCTGGAGTGCCCTTATAAGTCCCTAGTATAGGGTATACTATGTACCCAGGGCATAGGTACCTCAGAGGCCTACCAGGGGCTGCAGCAAGTATTGTGCCACCCCTGGAAGGCCATCCAAAATGACACCACAGGTCTGCTACTGCAGCCTGGGTAAGGTGGTGCATGCACCCCTTACTGTGATATAGGCTACCTATATCACTACATACATACACACATATAAACCTATAAGTCACTCCTATGGCAGGCCTTATCAATCCTGAAGGCAGAGTGCGTGGTTCCTATGTGTGAGGGTGCCCTGCATGAGCTGGGCCCCTCTGCAGCGTTCGGAGACCCTTCTCTGATGCTGTTTGTAGTGCAGCCCGACCATATACTCTTAAGCGCATTATAACCTCGCGTTAAATGCTAACTTTGGGATGGCTGCACGGAAACATGTCGTGTTTGGTGTCAAACATCTTGGAATACTACCCCCCGCCAGTTTTGGCGGCGGGGGTAGCATTCCACCCTTCTAGAGGGAGAGACATGTACACACCGGTATACCCGGTACTGACTTTCCAGAGCCCTGGCATCACAAAATGGATGCCGCTGCCACAGACACGAGTCTGGCCTCCTGCTGCTGACCGAAACTCCGGCAGGGGAGGCCTGGACAATAGGTTTCCTGTCCCAGGGAGGTGTAACCACCTCCCCAGACAGGATAGTGTGTATTGGGGCTGGGCGGGAGCACTCTCTGGTGCTTTGAAGTCCTGCACTGGGGGCACATTTGGTGTCCCTGTGCATACCCAGTTCAAACCGGCTCAGGGGCTTCCAGCCCCTGCTCTGGCGTGAAACTGGACAAAGGTAAAGGGGTGTAACCACCCTCTGCCCTGACCCTCCCATAGGTGGGGCCACAGAGTATGTCCAACCCCTACCTTAGTATAAGTATGGGACCCCAGTCCTTAGGACTTTAGATTTACCTGGACGAAACTCTGACACAGAATCCTGGACCTTCGACGCTCTACTTCAAGATTAGAGGACTGAAGAATCTCCCTTGGGGTCAAGGAGTGACTCCCCTGCTTGGCAGGCACCAAAGAAGCAATTGTCCGGTCTGCATCGCTGAAGCTCCCGTTGGACGCCGAAGTCTTTGCATCACCAAAGGTAGATTTCCAGACTTCCCCGAGGCTGCCCTGAGTTCCCAGCAAAGCTGAGGCCCGTAGTTGTCGTGGGTAACGTGGAACCGTGACCCCTGGACACCAATCGCATTTGCAAGTGCATCCTCTTCTGGGTCTCCCACAAAGTCGTGCTTTGGGCTCCGAGTAGCCCCAGCCTCCAGCACCAACTGCACTGAAGATCACTGGCCTCCACTCCACGAGTGTCCTGTGAGCCAGCTCCACCTGCATCAACTCGAGGCTCCATCGCGGTCGCTAGTCCGTTGGCTAGTAGGCCCTCCCGAAGGCCAATCTTCTTCTGCTTGGGCTCCCTGGTTGCTCCAGGCGTGCCCTGACTTACCTTTGCTGGGTGAGTCCCCCAGACCTTGCTGGTCTGCAACATCGTCCTTCTTCCATTTCCACAAGACTTGCCGTTGCCAAGGCTTGTTGGGTTCAATCCGGTCGCCGACACCCCTGTAATCGACAAACATTGTGGGACAGCTCGAATCCAGCTCCTGGTTGTCATCGACACCTCCTGGACCTCGTGGCTGAAGAGTCAAGACAACCGTCAACCTACCTGAAGCACTCGACATCGGTGGGCATCTGCTCATCGCCTTCCTGGTCACTGGCTAGTGACCCAGACTCTGTCCCCTCTGCTTTCAGGTTCTTCAGATCTTCGATCCACCTTTGGATCCACCCGAACACTTTCGACTTGGCCGCCAGCAGCACTTTGCAGCAGATCGCCATTGAAAGCGACGACGAAACCTGACCCCGAAAGACACCTATGCACCCGGCTCCCCTGGGTGAGGTAACTCAGTACTCCGGGGCTCCCGTGGGTATTGACACTAGAACAGCCTAGTTCTCAAAGGGTTTGCTCCAAGTCCTCCTCTAAGTGTCCCTTTTCTTTTAAATTCAAATCGCGACTTTCCCCATAGAAGTTAACGGCGATTCGCGGCTGTGTTCATACACTGCACGCGTCCCCCGTGGGTCCCCTGTGTCACTACCTTGGGTGGTTCCTTGTGGTCCAAGCACTTCTACAGGCTCTAGGCCTTGTGTCTAGCTCAGTCGTGGTTCTTATACCACTTTATTGGTATATGGTTTGGTACGCCCCTAGGGCTCAAACGTGTATTTGTGCTATTACTGTAGATAACTAACTTATAATTTATGTACTTCGAACTCTAGCCTCATAAAGAGACTAGAGGGGTGTGTTTAGCAATAAATACATATATTTTGAATATATACCTGGTGTGGCCCTCTTTCATTTGGTCACTCAAGAGATTATAGACTGGTAAAACAAGCTGCTTTACATTCCTTCAAGACTTAGCCTGAAGGCTGCTCTCCATAGCTACCACTAGGATAGCTTTCAATAAAGGTTGTCTTTAACCTATCTCCAATAAGGGGTTGTTTGGACTGGTGCAAGGTGCCCACTATAATTAGTGGACAGCATATGCCAGGCCAACTTCTCACAGGCGGCCTGCGGGCAGTTTTCTAAGCAGGGAGAACTATGATTCAGGGCGGAGGTAAGCATCTCCTGACTGATCCTAGTCCAATTTCGAGTTTTGACGTGGGGGTCTGGATGAGTTTAGGAGGATAGACGGTATCCAGAATCTGGAAGGGGATGGCATGATGATCGGACCAGGCCATAGGGATTGGGGTGTCGACTTTCACCCACTCCGGGTTTGCAAAAATGGGGTCCAGAATGTGCCCTCGGATGTGAGTGGGTTCCTGCACCAGCTGCGAGAGCTGAATTGATTTTAGATCCTCCATTAAATCAATGCTATTACGTGAGGTAGGATCATCAAAGTGTAGGTTGAGATCCCCTAAGATTATGAATTTAGAGTGTTGAATGGCATACGCCGGAATCATATCTAGTAGTGCCGAAATGAACGCGGCAGCTACTCCCGGCTGCCTATATATCAACAGGCCATTAAGAGAGCACAGGCCTGAAATTATTAAAGTAAAGGAGGCTGCTTCGGCCCCACCGAGGTGGATTTCAGACAAGCTACAGCGTAGCTGCTGCTTGTATATCACCGCCAACCCGCCTCCCCTCCCCTGAGGTCTATCCAGTCTGGTTATTGCATAGCCCTTGGGTACGGCATCTAAAATGTCTGGAGCGGCCTGCACATGAAGCCAGGTTTCTACCAGGAAAAGGGCTGTCATCTGTCTCTCCTCAATCATGTCGTCAATTTCAAATCTGTGTTTGGGGAGGGAGCGACAATTCAGAAGGAAGAATTGTTCCTTCTTAGGGCTGTCAGAGGAGTTAACCAGATTCAGGCGTAACATAAAGGAGCATGTCTTGCAAGAATTTTGTCCCAGCTCAGCCTGCACCGAATGCAGACAGATGGGTTTGCACTCACGGTTTAGGGCATGTAGCTACTTAGCGGAAAATAGCACCAGACCTGGGCTACAAGCGAAAGAGTTTCTGGCCCCTGGCGCCGTCCAGGCACAGACGGGTGCAGACGGGCTTGCCTTAGGCGTGCCTTTGGCGCGCCAGCGGCGCGGTCACGCCAGGCTTCTCTTTATATAGCCTGTGCAACTAGAGCGCTGGAGTCCAAGATGGCGTCCCTGCTCCACCCTACGGGAGCCTAGAGGACTCACAAGGACAGCGCGAAACTGGAAGGAGAGCCACCCACCTCAATAACGGGCGAAAGCCAGCCCCCAGCATCCTCCCGGTATGCGGAAAGCTTTTATTTTTAAATTCACACAGATTCAGATTCAATGGCCACACATAAATGCATAATTACAGTTTACCCCATCAACAGTTTTTAAAATCCACAGATAAAAGCAGATAAAAGCAATTTAAAAGTGCTATGGCAGCCTCAGTACCTGACTGCTTGCCTGATAATGCTGCTAATATAAGTACAATACAATACCCAATACGATACCGAATCAGTGTTTTAATGGCCAAAATCTGGCCTCATGAGCTCAACGGGGGAAGGGACGCTTGTAGTCACACAATCATCAAAGCTGCTCCCTAGCCCTGCATACTTTGCTTGCCCGCGGCTCTGACGATGCCTCAGACAGGCAAAGTATGCAGAGCAAGGGAGCAGCTTGGGTATCGTATTGCACTTATATTTCCCTTAATATTTATTAAGAAGATCTAGTTGGTGTCACTATTAGGAGTGGTACAAGGGATCATTGTCATGGTCCTGAAGAAAAGTCTTGGGTTAATGGCTTTAAACATGTCGACCGTGAGACACACACACATAGACGTGTGTTTCTCCTTTCCCCACTTTTAACATTACCAGCTACACGATTGAATAAATATTTGGTTCCCATTTAGCCAGGTATTTTTTAACAACTAATAGACCCTCCCACTCTAATACCATCATTTACCTTATAGTTTACATCTCACAAAGTGCTCCCACGTCTTCGTAGGTTGCAGCACGCCCCGTCCCGTAGCGGGGTGGGAAGAACCCTATGATGAAGCATGCCACCATGGGACATCTTGGTGGGTGAGCGTTATTTTAATAAAACTTTTTGTTTTCCTCAAACTATAAAGGATACTGGGAAGATAGCCAATCCCAACGCAGTGGGACTCTTCTTGGTTGTTCAAATGAGTAAAGAAGGCCGAGTCCTCTGTAATTTGACTTCTTCCTCCCCCTTTTTTTGAATTATGTCTTATAATGGCCTTGTTCCCTCATGTATGTGGGAAGTACCATCTTTCTCTTGAGGAAATCCATGCTTGAACATCAAAGAGCTCTGAGGAATTTGGATTTTATATATCCAGTAGCCAGACACTTCTCACAACAGCATCACAGTGATATATCTAAACTTATATTTTTTTTATTGATCGGGTAGAGAAGAATATATGGGGTGGTGATAGAGTGAAATGTTTGACTCAGCTAGAGTAATGGTATATTGTGGATGTACAGACCATATTCCCGTTTAGGTTAAACAGGGAGGAGGAGTTGGAGGTTCATGTGGTATAGTAACATTCTATAATAACCTATATCAAATTATTTACAGGAGTCACATCACAGGTATTACTACTTCCTTCCACATTTACTATTTCACTTTGAGAAGAGTGCAGTATAGGTCTCTATTATCATGAGAGGTATTGATGATTAACACATGGGTTTCCAATGGAGTGACTGCTTTCCTTTCTCCCCCATGATAGTATCTGTGTATCTATTATATATATATATACATACATAGTATGGAATCAAAGAATTGGGAATGTATACATATGAAAAGAGGATAGGGGCACTGGCCCGAGATTCCAACCCATTTTAGAAATACGCTATATCCATGTGGGTGGCACATAATGAAATCTGCATTCATTTTGTGGCCTGATGAAATTATGTAATCACACCCAATCACCTCATGAAACTGTGAAGAATAGAGCAAAACTTTTAAATATCACCTCTATCCGAATCAGAAATCCCTAAACCGTTGAGATTTTTACAATTTTAATGAAACTCTGTTTATGAAATAGTTTTGATCATGATCTGATATTTTATGGAATTGTATGGATTGTAGATATGTATTTATGTTTTCTATTTAGCAGTTTAAAATCTTTGGGTGGGAGCTGGAGAAATTACTGTTTAATATTTCTAAATGATGAGAACGTATGGTACGGGTAGTATTTCTTCAGTGCCCACAGCTATGCTGGCATTTAATGTCGATGGGTGGTGGAGCATGTTAACCTTGACAAAGGTTGTTTACAGCCAAAATGCGTCAGAGGAGGAGCGGTGTGGTTCTTTCTTCAAAATAAAGAAACACTTGTTATCTGCAAGGTCTACTGGAGTGCCCGCCTTTTCTTTCAGCTACTGCCGGACCTGAGTGTGAAATAATGGGTGCCCTGGTCCCACCCAGGGCACGCAGTTTGCCAAGTTGGGGACAGCAGGGGGAGCCTGAAGGCCCAGCAGTCCCTGCTGGCTCCCAGCGTCCTGCGGGCGCCGGCTTTGCTTCTGGAGAAAGGGAACTTCTAACATGCAGCTCCTTCTATCCAAAAGCAATTCTGCTCTGCTTTGTGCAAGCAAGAGAATTTTCTGCTCTTGCTTGCAGGAAGCGGGGCAGTGTTTGCTATAGCAAACTGCAGTGTCCTGAGGATGGGCACCCCAGGACATTGCTGGAGCCGACCCTGGGGGGTGGCGGTCCCCAGGGCCATCTAGGGCTCCACAAGGGGGGCTGCACGGCCCCCTCCTTTGTTTGCATTTGCCCCGGGGAGGTGGTGGTCCCCTGGGCAGTGGGGCGGCATTCGGCCCCCCAATCTTTTTACATTAAAGTCTTGGGGAGGTGGGGGGCGTGGTCTCGCCAGCCGCAAGACGGCTGCATGCTGAGGAAGCTCTGCCGGCCGAGCCTGCTTAATCCTTCATCACCCGGCTTCAGAGGGGGGCTGCAGCTGCATAAATGGCAGCCCCTTGTCGCTGAAAGCCCTCTGCGGATGGACTGCTGAGCTCAACTCTTCGTAGGGCCAGGGACGCCTGAAACGCGGTGTGGGACGCCATCGCTGTTGCAGCGTCAGGGCCTGTACCACCACGCCGGCCGCCAACGTGGGACACAATTCCTTGCTACCAGAGAGGTCTGGCCCGCGGTGATCTTGGGAGACTGAGCTCTCGCCTTGCCTGTGATCTACTGGCGTCCCCAGGGAGTCCTGCTGTCAGCGCTGCGGGCCTGATGACTGCCGAGCGGAGCGGCTGTCCCAGCTCCCGGGGGGCACG
Source organism: Calotriton arnoldi (assembly GCA_963921515.1). Classification (NCBI taxonomy): domain Eukaryota; kingdom Metazoa; phylum Chordata; class Amphibia; order Caudata; family Salamandridae; genus Calotriton; species Calotriton arnoldi. The sequence goes on from CAWUFW010001538.1 coordinate 2,082,044, forward strand.
GCCTCTTTCACGTGCCCAGCTGGGCAGGCCCCTCGCGTCTGAGGACCGGCGCCCATCATACACGGATGCACCCTGGCAGTGACCGGGAGGACGACTCGGCACCTACAGCGACCGGATCTCATAAGTAAGCCTGTGGTGGCAGGGGGAAGCAGAGAACGCCTGTATTAACCTTTCCTGGCTGGGGGTCCCTATCTACATCATTCGCGGGCCACGGCGGTTGCGGCACCCCAGCCCACAGAGGCTCCCGTCTCGTGTGCTACAACACAGGCTAGCATCGCTACTCCGTAGGTAAATGCAGCTAATCTTCCTTCACGCTGGCCTGTAGCCACACTGAGGCCTATAGCCAACTGCTCAGGGACCCCCCTACACTTCCCCACCCCGCACGCCCATCTATAGACTGCCTAAATCGAACAGGTGTTTTGTCTCCCACTGCATCCTCTCCACTTGTTGCGACTGGCTTGTCTGGGCCTAGCGCATCGGTGCTTCCATCTACTGGCCATTTAGCCACACTGTCAGGCGCGACTCTAAGTGGGCCCCCATGCACTTGACCGAGCCAGCGAGAACACCTGCGTGCCTCTGGCGGCATCTTTGTGTCAGTACTACGCTGAGGATCGCTGCCTGGTGCCCCCCCTTGCTGGGCCCCTCTGTACTGACCGGACGCTCATCAACAACTGGGTGGCCTGGGCTGGCACTGGCCCCCGCACTCCTGGGTGCCCCGGAAGGGTTGTGGTGCGGTTCCATCGGGCGAGCTTCGCCAGACCCACCCCTGCACCTTGATTCCCAGCGGCCGACTCCTGGCCTAGTACTACTTGCAAATCCGGCCACCCCGGCGCACTCACAATGGGCAAGGCTGATGACAAGCAGCCCAAGCTCACCTTTACCGGTCGGGGGACGGGTAAGGGCGGCAAGCTGCCTCCAGACACCAGCGAACAATCTACGCAGACGGACCCACCCGAGCCGCAAGACAACAGCCTTCGTGTCTTGCTGGTTGAAGTCAAATCAAGCCTAAAATCTATAGACTCTAAGATTGACCATCTAACCTCATGCCTCGATCAAGTCAAGCAGCGGGTCGACACCCATGAGGCCCGAATCACCCAACTCGAAGCTAGGGTCTCGGAGGCAGAAGACACTGGAGCGGAAAATCGACAGCGACTCCTCAAGATGGATAAGGTCCTTAAAATTATTTGCACCAAGAATGAAGATCTCGAGTCGCGCTCCCGTAGGAACAATATACGCATCATGGGCATCCCGGAGTCCACAGCAACAGGGAAAATGGAGGACTATCTTGAATCTCTCCTGCGCGAACTCTTCGGCTCAGTCCTGTCTGAACATTTTATCATCGAACGGGCACACAGATCCCTCGGCCCGCGGCCTCCTCCTGGGCCCCGGCAAGACCCATAATTGCCCGCTTGCTAAACTATCGCGACCAAGACTCCATCCTCTGGAAAGCTATAGGTATGGGTGAGGTCAGACACCAAAGTAACGCTCTATCATTTTACCCTGACTTTACCCTTCCTGACTTCCTCCCCGCCAAGCGCATAGTTCAACAGCTACATATAACATATGCATTGATGTACCCTGCAAAACTCCTCTTTGACACAGGCGACAAACCCAAGTTCTTTACTGATCCCAAGGCCACCCTAACATTTGCTCAACAATTGCGGGGGTCCACCCCGCAGGGCCGCCGTGCGAGGACCGAGGATGGCCGCACCAGCAACCATGATTGACTTTGCAAGTCCTGATCCTATCTACACATATTAATGGTTTTTATGCTTTCGCAATGTGGTCTGTATTTGATGCCCTAAAGTTTGACGCTCATCTGCCTTATCTATCCTGTTCAACACCCCCCTCTGGCAGCTCTAACGTGCGGCCACCCTGCCCTAGTGGCATGGGGGCACCTGGCTGAGCCCTCGTACCCCGAAGGGATAATTCCCAACTGTGTTTTCTACACTCCAAGTTGTGGTTCCTTGGGTGGGGGTGGTGTGACACTCAACCTAATTGGGGGGTTGGAGTGGGTGGGGGCAGGAAGTGAGTCACCCCTCTGGGAGATTGTTTAGGGTACTTGGTCTCCTGGGGTTTGTTTAATGTTTATTTTTTCTTCTTTGCAAACTCACTGGACTGCGCATCATTTTTCTCGACACTGGATGGCTTGACATGACTTATGGCAGACAGCACATTACCATACCCATACCCACTTGACACATGACTCAAAACTACCTTCCTGACTTGGAACATTAGAGACATGAACGATCATCGTAAGGCACACCTCATACAAACTTACCTTAGCAGGTTAAAGGTTGACATATGTTTCCTCCAAGAAACTCATCTCATCTCCACCAACACTGCCAAACTGCGCTCCAGATACTGGGGGGAGGCGCACTCAGCATATTATTCAAAATATGCGCGCGGCGTCACTATACTCTTCAGAAAAGACCTCCTTTGGCGCGTCACACAAACTTTCATTGATACTGAGGGCAGGTACATGATATTAGCGGGGACACTATACACCCAGCTGGTGATTCTGGCCACAGTCTATGGCCCAAACACCGATGACCCAGAACTTTATTCCAATGTTTGAAGGATAATATCCTCCATCGGCCCCCTCCCATTAATATGGGGTGGCGATTTTAACATTGCCCCCTTGGGGACCTTAGATCGCTCAGGTGACCGCCTACAACACCCCCAGGCCACTGCTACCCTGCGCGCTATCATGCACGATAACTAACTGCTCGACGCCTGCCGGCACATTCACCCAAACGCGCGTGAGAGCACTTGCGTTTCCAGCACTCATGGCTCCTGGTCCCATATCGACCTCTGGCTCATCACCCGTGATGTTGCGTCTTGGGCCACAGCTGTAGATCATCTGGCCCGTTCCTTATGCGACCACGCACCGGTGCACATGGCTGTATGATTCCCACTCACCCTCCGTCACATGTTTGCATGGCGCCTGCCCCCTCACGCGCTCCGTGACACTGCATTTCAGGAGGAAATCCGGAGAGCCATCGCTGAATTCTTCAGACACAACACTGGCTCGGTAGAATACCCCTCGATCCTTTGTGAGTACTTCAAGGTCGTTATCCAAGGGAATGCATTGCTAGGCAGTCAGGGGTGCTTAAATCTATTAGAGAAAACTTGGAGCGCCTAGAGGCAGACATTAAACTACTGGATCAGCGCACGGTCCCTGATCCTAACCCTACTACACTTGCAGATATTAGAGTCAAATTAACCAAATATCATATAGAGGCAGAAAGGGAAACTGCATTCCTAAGCAAAGAGTTTCAAGCCCGCAGGTATGGGGAGGGCGACCGTCAGGGGAAAACCCTTGCAAACCTACTGAGGAAACCTCACGCCTCCTCCTACATTTCAGAGCTTTGCAAAGAGACCTCAGGGAGGACCACGTCCCCTAGCGAGATCATCGCTAGACTGTCCACTTTCTACGCTCAACTATACACTGCTGGCGAGGCTACGCCTTGCAAACTCTTGGATCAATACTTCGACTCAATTGAGTTGTTGTGGCTCGGCGATGAACACCGTGACTATTTAGACAAACCATTCACCACTGAAGAGATTGGCCAGGTAATCCCGGGCTTCCCTAGCGACAAAGCACCGGGTTCTGACGGGCTGACTCTTGCATTTTATAAAGATTATGCACCCCTGCTTATTCCACATCTTGCCGAAATGTATAATGAATCAGTCACCCTGGGCAGGTTCCCTCCCACGCTACGTGAAGCATTGATCACTCTTCTTCTTAAACCCGACAAACCACCCGATAGTTGCGACTCATATCGCTCCCTTTCTCTGATAAATAGAGATAACAAGATATATGCTAAACTACTTGCCAATCAGCTCCTTCCTCTCATGCTCCTGATTGCACGGCCTGTTCAGTCAGTGTTTATACCAGTTTGCGCCGCATCTCACAATCTCCGCACCATCTTTTTGGCAATGCACCAGATTAATACCGCTTTGTCTGCGGTGGCGGCTCTCCTGGACGCCACTAAGGCATTCGACATGCTGGAATGGCCTTTGCTCTTTTACCTTCTTAACCGCCTGGGCTTTAGCCAAGGCTTCATCCAGAAGATCAACCTCCTCTATACACTGCCTTCTGCGCGCATTAGGGTCAACGGGCAGGTCACTGAACCTATCCCCATCACCAGGGGCACAAGACAGGGCTGCCTACTGTCCCCGATGCTCTTCGCCATCGCCATGGAGCCTCTCACGGCGTGTCTACGCCAGCACCACACCCACAGGGGCATCGGCTTCTCAACCTGCAGCCTGGTGACATCCATGTACACAGATAACATAACACTATACATTCACGAGCCGCAGGAGAATATAGCTCCAATGACTACGGAGGTCATACGTTATGGCAGCTACTCTGGGGAACAAATTAACTGGGGAAAATCCGTCCTTTTCTCCCTCACTGACGTGACGACACCGCTCCCCACTGAATATCCGTTCATTTGGGCAACTGGTCCCACTAAGTATCTCAGCATATGACTGAGCCGGGATTTGGAAGAACTATGGAAAGCTAATTTCAGGAGAGCAATAGAGTGGCTTGAAACTAAATTGCATGCGTGGAATAAGCTCCCACTTTCTCTAGCCGACCGAGTCTCGATCGCCAAAATGGTGGTGCTGCCCAAATTTCTATATTTATTCTTAAATATCCCCATCCCACTCACCATGCAATTTTTCAAGAGACTGTGCTCGTACATGATCTCCCTGACTTGGGCAGGCCGCCAACTACGTATCGCGTATGGCATCCTCACGCTTCCCCCCTCCTGCGGCAGCATCAGGAGCCCCAGAGTTTCGACTCTATGCATTCTGTGCTCAAGCCAGCTTCCTACACTTCTGGATGCACCCCACGCCGTTTCAGCCACACATGGAGGTTGAGGCAGATGTGGCCTGTCTGTGGCCTCTGCAAACTGCTTTGTTCTTGCCATACAAGGCCCCTCTGGACAAAATCAACTCAGTGGAGTGCGTGTGCTGGGCGTGGGATGGGATCCACAAATACACCCGGGGTAGGGACCTATACATGCCAGCGATGCACCTGGCGAACAACCCCTCCTTTCCACCACTACAAACAACTGGCATGGCTAGCTGCGCCGCGAACCTGGGCATACGAACAAACGCCGATCTTTACCCCAACAGCAGCTTTCTTCCTCTCCCTGCGAGCGTGACCCTGCTTGACAAGCTTCTCTACTATCAAATTAGAACGACCTGCAAAGACGCCAACCCCGCATTCCCAGACGCGCCAAAGCCTAACGCCGCTCTGGAATAGGTACACTCAGCAACATCCCCACGAAAACTTGTTACCAGGCTATACGCGCTTACTTTGGCGGCTTCTCCTATTGACACTGAGCGTGCCCAGTGTGCTTGGGTGGCTGATTTAATTGAAGGCCCTTCACCAACCCAACGGTAGTACTGCTGCAACCAAACAAAACGTCTCCCCCCCAACTACCGGCAGCGACTCATTCATTTTACATTTCTGCACCTGCTCTACCGCACCCCTTCCACACTACACAAAATGGGTCTGTCCAAAAACAATAGGGGGTCGATTCCGATTCGGGCCGGAAAAAGCACCGACCGACTTGGAGCCGGAATTAATTCCGACCGACACGTACCTGTGGCGCCCGACACGCCAAGTACGATGCAAAGCGTGCAAAATCCGACCGACACGTACTGAACCCAAGCCGAACGACCGAGCCGCACGGAAAACAGCAATCCGGCCGGAAAAACACACGAATCGAACCGACTGACACGCACCTGGAACAAATCCAACCGAAACGTACACGCGAACTCCAAACCGCAAAGTACGATGCAAGGCGCGAAAACCACGACCAAGTCGTACGGAGGACAAGCCGTACGACTGACACGCATAGAAAACTGTGAGCCGAAGTAACACAAAACACCGCGACCGACGCGTACGCAGCATAGAAAACTGCACAAACACAGCGTGAATGAAACGGAGAAGACCGTACGAGACAACTGCAGGGTCCGACTCGGTCACAAGAACGTTTCCAACATGCACAGAAAGTACTAAGGGAAAATACAAAAAAAAGGCCAAACAAGCAATTACAAAGCCAATAAATACTGGGGGGGTGGGGACAGAGAACAAAGACACACCCACAACTCCACCCATATAAAGGACACAAATCCCAACCATGATCCTTTGCAAATGCTATTCTACTGCCAGCACTCAACAGACAGCAACCACACACCCACAGCTCATCCCTCACACAAGCCACACACCATCAGCACACCAACAAATAGCTACCTCACATACACCCAGCAAAACACACACTCACACACCTTCACCTGCACACCAACACACACATTACTCACCATCACCACCCATCACCATGCCCCCAAAGAAGAATCACAAGTTCCTAGATTGTGAATTGGAAGTCCTGGTAGACGAGATCCTCAGGGTAGAGCCACAGCTGTTTGGCACACTGGTCCAACAGACACCCATCTCCCAGAAAACAAAGATGTGGGAGAGGATCATCAACAGGGTGAACGCACAATCACCATGTCTGCGCACAAAGACTGACATCCAGAACAGGTGGTATGACGTGCGCAGGAGGGTACGGGAGCTGCTGAAGAAGGACTACCTCCTGAGCCAATACACCGGCAGTGGCCCTCCTGCCAAGCCAGTATACCTCAGGCCCTGGGAGGAGAAGGTGCGGGCCATCCTTCCGCCAGTGAGCGTCTATGGACTAGAAAACATCCCAGAGCCTGGTGAGTACACAACAAATGTACACAATATTCTGCCACAATACACACACACATCACTGTCAAGGGGAGAGTCAAACCATGCACTCTTAGCAATTACACAGCAACCAGAACAGAATCATCCCAAAATGTGTATGTCAGTCAGATATACACAACACATGCCATCTCAAAGTTACATTTAACCGTGTCATCACATGTACAAACACAACTACAACTACAGCTAGGCAGTGGCACAAATATAACTAACAAACACATCCAGACATGTAGCCACCACTACAACACCAACACACAGTGAAGACCACTGAAAGAAATGAATTCTGTGTATGCTGGGCAAGTCAGTGTAGCCAATAGCATCATGGGAGTCGTAGTCACAGATATTGCTCACCCCCACAACTGTCCCATCAACACCACCATGAACCATGCGCACATCACAGGGAGTGGAAAAGGACTCACAAGATGGCTGACACTGGCTACTGCTGTGGGGAGCACAAGGCTCTGCTGGCAACTGTGCAACAACCAACAGCAGGACACCACTGACTGACATCCTGAGAGACAACTTCCACTCCCTGCAATGGAAGCACGTTCCATGGTGGGATATCTGGCTGGGTGGGAAGGAGGACTCGCAGCACTGACCATAGTCACAAGCACCTCCCCTCACACACCCCCTCAACACAAACTCCACAGAACCCACCTGGGAGAATGCAATGCCTCACATCCTAACTCAAGATCCCACAAAGAACCACCACCCTGGGTTATGTTGTGTGAAGCACAGGGACACTCTTGGGACTTTTAGCCAAACAACTGCCAGGACAACACTCCCAGCCATCCTGTCAGCACAGGCAGCCCACCCCACAGGGAAGCAGAGTCAAAAGGAAGGAAGTATGGGCATGCTGGGAAGTGGGGTGGAGGCAATAGCATGATGGGAGTAGTAGGCACAGATATTGCTCAGCCTCACAACTGGCCCATCAACACCACTGACAACCATGCTCACATCACAGGGAGTGGAAAAGGACTCACAAGATGGCTGACACTGGCTACTGCTGTGGGGAGCACAAGGCCCTGCTGGCAACTGTGCAACAACCAACAGCAGGACACCACTGACTGACATCCTGAAAGACAACTTCCACTCCCTGCAATGCAAGCACGTTCCATGGTGGGATATCTGGCTAGCTGGGAAGGAGGACTCACAGCACTGACCATAGTTATAAGCAGCTCACCTCACACACACCCTCAACACAAACTCCACATAACCCACCTGGGAGAATGCAATGCCTCACATATCAAATGAAGATCCCACAAAGAACCACCACCCTGGGCAATGCTGTGTGAAGCACAGGGACACACCTGGGACTTGAGGCCAAACAAACGCAAGGACAACACTGTCAGCCTTCCTGTCAACACAGGCACACTACCCCACAGGGAAGCAGAGTCCAAAGGAAGGAAGTACGGGCATGCTGGGAAGGGGGTGTAGGCAATAGCATGATGGGAGTTGGAGTCACAGATACTGCTCACCCTCACAAGTGGCCCATCAACACCACTCTGAACCATGCTCACATCACAGGGAGTGGATAAGGACTGACAAGATGGCTGACACTGGCTACTGCTGTGGGGAGCACAAGGCCCTGCTGGCAACTGTGCACCAACAAACAGCAGGACACCACTGACTGACATCCTGAAAGACAACTTCCACTCCCTGCAATGCAAGCACGTTCCATGGTGGGATATCTGGCTGGGTGGGAAGGAGGACTTGCAGCACTGACCATAGTCACAAGCACCTCCCCTCACACACCCCCTCAACACAAACTCCACATAAACCACCTGGGAGAATGCAATGCCTCACATCCTAACTCTAGATCCCACAAAGAACCTCCACCCTGGGTTATGTTGTGTGAAGCACAGGGACACTCTTGGGACTTTTAGCCAAACAACTGCCAGGACAACACTCCCAGCCATCCTGTCAGCACAGGCAGCCCACCCCACAGGGAAGCAGAGTCAAAAGGAAGGAAGGATGGCCATGCTGGGAAGGGGGGTGGAGGCAATAGCATGATGGGAGTCGTAGTCACAGCTCAACATCCCTCACCACATGGCCCAGCAAGCTCACACTCACGCATGCACATCCCACAGAGAGTGGAAAGGCCCATCAAAGATGTCTGACACTGTTGCTGTGTCGTGGGGAGCACAAGGGCATGCTGGGAACTGCACACCAACCAACAGCAGGACACCACTGTCAGCCATCTTGCCATTGCTCTCACACCCACACACACTGAACTCCCCACAAAAGCAAGTAAGTATGGGAATGCTGGGAAGTGGGGTGGAGGCAATAGCATGATGGGAGTCATAGTCACAGACATAGCTCACCCCCACAACTGGCCCATCAACACCACCCTGAACCATGCTCACATCACAGGGAGTGGAAAACAACTGACAAGATGGCTGACACTGGCAACCGCTGTGGGGAGCACAAGGCCCCGCTGGCAACTGTGCAACAACCAACAGCAGGACACCACTGACTGACATCCTGAAAGACAACTGCCACTCCCTGCAATGCAAGCACGTTCCATGGTGGGATATCTGGCTGGGTGGGAAGGAGGACTTGCAGCACTGACCATAGTCACAAGCACCTCCCCTCACACACCCCCTCAACACAAACTCCACATAACCCACCTGGGAGAATGCAATGCCTCACATCCTAACTCAAGATCCCACAAAGAACCTCCACCCTGGGTTATGTTGTGTGAAGCACAGGGACACTCTTGGGACTTTTAGCCAAACAACTGCCAGGACAACACTCCCAGCCATCCTGTCAGCACAGGCAGCCCACCCCACAGGGAAGCAGAGTCAAAAGGAAGGAAGGATGGGCATGCTGGGAAGGGGGTGGAGGCAATAGCATGATGGGAGTCGTAGTCACAGCTCAACATCCCCCACCACATGGCCCAGCAAGCACACACTCACGCATGCACATCCCACAGAGAGTGGAAAGGCCCATCAAAGATGTCTGACACTGTTGCTGTGTCGTGGGGAGCACAAGGGCATGCTGGGAACTGCACACCAACCAACAGCAGGACACCACTGTCAGCCATCTTGCCATTGCTCTCACAGCCACACACACTGAACTCCCCACAAAAGCAAGTAAGTATGGGAATGCTGGGAAGTGGGGTGGAGGCAATAGCATGATGGGAGTCATAGTCACAGACATAGCTCACCCCCACAACTGGCCCATCAACACCACCCTGAACCATGCTCACATCACAGGGAGTGGAAAACAACTGACAAGATGGCTGACACTGGCAACTGCTGTGGGGAGCACAAGGCCCCGCTGGCAACTGTGCAACAACCAACAGCAGGACACCACTGACTGACATCCTGAAAGACAACTTCCACTCCCTGCAATGCAAGCACGTTCCATGGTGGGATATCTGGCTGGGTGGGAAGGAGGACTTGCAGCACTGACCATAGTTACAAGCACCTCCCCTCACACACACCCTCAACACAAACTCCACATAACCCACCTGGGAGAATGCAATGCCTCACATCCTAACTCAAGATCCCACAATGAACCACCACCCTGGGTTATGTTGTGTGAAGCACAGGGACACTCTTGGGACTTTTAGCCAAACAACTGCCAGGACAACACTCCCAGCCATCCTGTCAGCACAGGCAGCCCACCCCACAGGGAAGCAGAGTCAAAAGGAAGGAAGGATGGGCATGCTGGGAAGTGGGGTGGAGGCAATAGCATGATGGGAGTAGTAGGCACAGATATTGCTCAGCCTCACAACTGGCCCATCAACACCACCCACAACCATGCTCACATCACAGGGAGTGGAAAAGGACTCACAAGATGGCTGACACTGGCTACTGCTGTGGGGAGCACAAGGCCCTGCTGGCAACTGTGCAACAACCAACAGCAGGACACCACTGACTGACATCCTGAAAGACAACTTTCACTCCCTGCAATGCAAGCACAGTCCATGGTGGGATAACTGACTGGCTGGGTGGGAAGGAGGGCCGGCTGTCAACCAAATACAACCAATGCAGACCATGTTCACACCCCAACAAATACATAGAAATGCCCAAATAATGCAGGACAATGTGCTACACCAATATCAACCCCTGACTGTGACAACTTAGGACAATGCAATGTACAGGCCCGCACCCAGAGGCACAGTCACAACTGTCAGGTGTGTCAACCATTGATGCCTGCAGAAACATAACATACATTGTGTGTGTCTCCCAAAAACAGGTGATGATGGGGACACAGCAGCAGACACTGAGGAGTCCCAGTCCCAGGCTCAAGAGGATACGGAGCTCACTGGTGTCGTACAGCCTCTGCCCTCCTCGGATGAAGAAGACCAACCTGGCACCTCCGGTGCAAGTCAACATGCAGCACCAGCAGGACCACCAGCTGCAGCACCAGCAGGACCACCAGCTGCACCCCCTGCACCCACCCCTCCAACGACTGTCACCACAAATACCATCCCTGCCGACATGGACAGAACAAGGAGCACCACCAGCACAGGGACCCTGGACCAACGTGGGGCCATGGACACCACCACCACCACCAACCCCCAAGGGGGACCAGGGTCATCTGAGCATGCCACTGCACGCACTGCACATGTCGGCAGGGGTGGTGGGAGGGGTGGGAGACAGAGGTCGCTGCTTGCAGAGGTGTCTGGTGTGCATGATGACCCACAACTGGCACGCATAGCCGATGCGTACCAGTCCAGCACTGGAGATCTCAGCCAGGTAGTGGGGCTCCTCAGAGATATGAAACAGCAGCAGGCTGCCCATCATGCCCGCTTGGACTCACACATGTCCCGCGTGGAGTCCAAGTGGGACACACTGCAAGAGATGACGGCGGTGCATAGGGACATATTACAATGCCTCCGCCAGATGAACAGCAACCAGTCTACACCTCCCTGTGTGCCAACAACATCTGGTGCTGAAACAACTGCAACTGCCACAGGGAGGGAGGATGACTCTGGCGGAGAGTCCCCTGCACCGCAGCAGCCTGTACTTTAGGGGCCCCCCCCAAAGAAGAGGGGTCGTCCGAGGAGGGGCAAGTGAGAGGCCGATGGCCAAGTGCAACCCCCAGGAAGCCTGAACCTGTTCTGGATGTTCACCTTTGTGCACAAACTGTTCACCCTGTTGACGGCAACACAACTCCCACACATGACATGGGGAGTACAAGTTGGACCAATGTCTCAGACAACTGTGGCCCCGATACTGGGGATTTTGTCTACCAGGACTTTCAATTCATCTAGGAACTTCTGATTGCAATATAAATGTACAGCACTAACCATCCTATGCACTATTCACACAAATGTATCACAATAAACACACTAATACACCATACTTGCCTCTGTTGTGATTCCAACGTGGGTGCTGTCATGGGGATGATGAACTGCAAAATTACACTGTGTATGCGAACTGCAACAGCAAGTACAACACAGGCATGTGAGTAATGGCAACGTGACACATATGAGGGAGACACACCACCAGGGCTACACAACACATACACACCTAGGCCATCTGACTCATTGCCTACACTGATGTTGCCAGGAAAGACGGTGCAATGCACAGACACCACACCTATTCCCAGTTGTAGTCAAGTAGCCCACAGGTGCAGTAAGCAAATGGCAGTCAAATGTGTGACCACAGACAACGCACATCACAAAGTGAAGCACAGGTTTATTACACAGTTGCAACATGTCGTAACCACTACAGATGCCAGGTAATCCCACCTGGCAGCGGGCACACAGTCAACAACTGTAGAAGGAAGGAAGTCCATGGGTGTGGCGCACATCACCTGTAGGGACACAACAGCTACCACCCTGGAAGTACAATCACGTCGTCGGTGGACACAGTTGACCAAACGAATCTGAAAGTACCCTGTGAAGGACAGAAATGACACACAGTCAAAAGCAATGGAGAACAGGACAGAACAGCAAAACTCATGCACAATACATGTTACAAGATACCCACCCAGAACCAAGTTAGCATGTCAACACTGTTGGGGAGTACAGACCACCTGTAAGCACACATCGCTACACACATCCAGTCAAGTAGCCCATGGACACACTCCAACAGCACCAGAGCACCACCTACACATATCATGCCAACTCACATCATTGACATGACACCTCAGGATACTCACATTCAGCTAAAGAAGTAGGTGATGAGCTGTGTGCGGACATCACCATCATCATCATCATCACTGGCATCGTGGTCCAGGCCAGGATCCTCCACAGGTGGCGGATGTTGGTCATTGTCATCCTGGATGAGAGGCAACTCCTTCCGCACTGCCAGGTTGTGGAGCATGCAGCAGACGATGATAATCTTGCACACCTTCGCTGGGGCATATGGGAGGGACCCTCCTGTCTTGTCGAGGCAGCGGAAGCGGCTCTTCAGGAGACCAAATGTCCGCTCAATCACTCCCCTGGTCCGACCATGTGCCTCATTGTAGCGCATCTGGGCTGGTGTCACAGGGTTCCTGAGGGGTGTCAGCAACCACGGCATGTTGGGGTATCCCGAGTCACCTACGGACAGACAAGTGCACATTAGCTGACTTGGAAAAGTGGGCGGAATACTACAGATCAGATCACACACAATGGCACAAAGTCAGTACACACCGACAAGCCAGGCACGCTGGTTCTGCATCTGTGCCATCATCCTGGGGATGCGACTACTCCTCATCACAAAGGCATCGTGTGCTGAACCAGGGAAACGGGCACACACGTGTGAGATGGTCATATCTGCAAGACACACCACCAGTGCATTGACCGAGCGGTAGTGCTTGCGGTTACGGTAGGCCTGCTCCTGGGCCTGTGGTGGTACCAAAGCCACATGTGTCCCATCAATGGAGCCAATGACATGCGGCATCCTCCCCAGGGCATAGAAGTCACTCTTCACGTCAGTGAGTCATTGCAGTCTAGGGAAATAGATGTACCGGTTCAGGTATAGCAACATTGCCTCCAAAACATCGCGGAGCACACGGCTCAACATGGTCTGTGACATCCCACCAGCAGTCGCCACAGTATGTTGGAAGGTACCAGTGGCAAAGAAGTGTAGGGCTGCCATCACCTTCACCTTGGGGGTCAGCGCTGTAGGATACGGCCGGCCAGGCTGCAAATGTGGGGCCAACTGCACTGCCAAATCCTCAATCAGCTGCCTGGTGAAGTGGTACCGTTGGATGCTGTCCCGTTCCACCATCGTTGCCAGGTCTGGGAATGGTCTATGGACAGCAGGAGTCCTGCAGTGCAGAGGAGAAGAAAGCAAGATTGTCAGTCACCCCACATATGCGGCATTGAACACACTCAATATCACATCATACAGCATTATGAGGCACAACTACATGAAGTGTGCAGTTCCGTAAGGACATGTATGGTACATACATGGCCAACATCTGTCATCACGGTTCAACAAGTGGCATCAATAAGTCCCAGGTTGGCCCATTGGATATCATGAGGCCGTGTCACAGTTCCCATCTCCTGCTGCCATGTCACAATCACCCCCCACAGTGACATGTGAGGACAGATGTGCCCCAGGCATCACAGCTCAACGACAGGTACATTCCCAGGGACCCTGTATTGCCACATGGACACTGGCATTACATGGAGTATCAGGTATACACCACAGCAAAACAACCATGACCCCCACAGGTAGTGGTTCCACTTGCCTCTGCAGGACAGACATGGACGTCTGTGACACGCACACGCACAACATCAAAGTCCATGCACACACAACGTGGATGTGGAGACTGTCTCCCATTGTGCACATGAAATCAGAGACATTGTAAACACTACATGCACACAGACTGTGGAGGACCATCACTATTGTGCCACTGGGACACCCTGGCTCAAACATACCGTCCCACATGGGACTCACGGGGTATGTGACATGACATACACATACACCACTGTGAAATGTGACCATGGCACATGCACAGATATGAACAGTTGCACATCACAGTGGTCATGTACACGTAACACCCAGGATCCTGTCCCCATGAACACGTGCACAGCCTGGGGGTGGCTGCCCCCAGGTGACACCCACAGGACAACATGTACACCAACATACACACAATAGGAAATGCAGCCTTACATGCCTTATGATACAGTTTGGACAGGCTGTGGTATTGTAGGTGTGCCCCTCACTCCCTGGGAGCTATCTGTGGCTGGCATATGTTCATCTGAGACAGGCATGGTGACATATGCCAGTCACTTGTACAGGGATGCGTTGAACAGCAATGGACCGATCGGTGCACCCGGCCGGCCCATTGCATTCAATGTGTGCGGGTACGCGTTGTACCCCTGTACGCGTTGTACCGCAATGGACCGATCGGTGCGCCCGGCCGGCCCATTGCATTCAATGTGTGCGGGTATGCGTTGTACCCCTGTACGCGTTGAACAGCAATGGACCGATCGGTGCACCCGGCCGGCCCATTGCATTCAATGTGTGCGGGTACGCGTTGTACCCCTGTACGCGTTGAACAGCAATGGACCGATCGGTGCGCACCCATTGTCAATGGCCTAGCCTGGCAACGGATGCGTTTTCGAAATTCGAACGAGTCGGTTGCTGGAAATTCAGTTGGTCACCCACAACAATGTTGCAAAATCATGTATGTCATGAAGTTGAAGATTTGAAGGATGCTGTGGGCGTGTATTGGTGCTGCTATTCCATGGATTGGCCAGATTCAGAAGATGCAAACGACTTGGACCTATCACTTTGGACACATGGGACAGTATCTGCCTCTGCAGCACATATATATTGCTGGCTGTTCCCCTGAGAGCTCACTTGCCTGCACTACATGCTCCAGGACGACATCTGCCACTGCACTGCTGCTGTCTCTGCCCCCTCTGGACCCTGCAATGGCACGTACTGTGGAGAGAGCCCCAGCCTTCAGCCTTGAGGAGAACCAGGCCCTGCTGGACAGCCTACTTCCACAGTACAGCAAGCTGTATGGGACACCAGGGGAGCAGGTGAGTGTTCTGTGCACTGCCTTTCTGAATGTGCATTTTGTCTGACTAGCAAGGCTGAAAGTCTGCACGCCACTGGCTAGCAGGCTCACTGAGTAGTTGTCACCCCCCATAGTGTGTAGTGACATGCACTGGACAGGTATGGTGCAGTGACAGTGCATTTGAACAAGGTTTTACTTCCCATGCAATGATACCATGTAGTGACTTCTGGCAAACTGTCCATGGGCAGCGTTGCACTGCCTGTGTACATCATGTGCCCCTGTGATTGAGACATGTATATACAACTGTGTCATGCACGGATATGTTGCATGTGTAGTAATGGCCTTTTCACTTTGTCATACTGACAGGTTAATGCCCATCGGAAGCAGGAGATCTGGAAGGACATCGTCCGGGCTGTCCGGTCCGTGGGGGTCTACAAGCGCCGGATCCGCAACTGCCAGAAGAGGTGGCAGGACCTTCGGGGCTGGACCCGGAGGATTGCACGGGTCCAGCTGAAGCTGTCACCTCCTCGCAGGAGGGGCGGAACACGGACCCTGACCCCCCACATGCTCCAGATCCTGGTGGTGGTGTTTCCAGACCTGGATGGGCAGCTGAAGGCCAGACAGCAGCAAGGAGGGGTGAGTCAAAGACTGCACTGTGAACTCTGTATTACATGCTATGTGCCCTCCTCTGGCCTGGTTAAACTGCCACAGTACAGCAGTCATGTTGTCCAGGACCCATGTCCCTCTATTGTGCACTGCCCACTCCTCATCTGATACCCAGGTGTGGCCCTTACATTCAGGGAATTGTGTCACTTGGGACTGTGTCCTTGCAGTTTGCTTCATTCAAGGTGGGGGACAGCATCTGTTTCCCTAACTCTGTTGTGGGCATCATGGGTGGGTCCATTGTTCACACAATGCCTGTGTTCGGACATGTAATCTGCGTGTTGCTTTGATATGCGGTCCACTTGCTGAGCTGAGCCACCACATGTGCCTGGGGTATCTGGCACACACCCATGCAGCGGGTGGGAACAATGTTTGGGCCCCAGGAGTGTGCAGATTACGTGTGTCACACATACATAGCCAGCTATCCACTGTCCAGGGCTCATCCCTCATTCATGTGGGGCAGGACAGTCATGCCTACTCCAGCCCATCCAATACACCTGTACTCCCACTCCCGGGTATCAGCTGACACGTTGTGCGCAGTGATTTGACCCCTCAGGTGTCTGCCTCTGTGTCAGTGTGCTGTGGATTTGTTGCCAGGACTGCTGGGGTGTTTCTCGGTAGGGGCTCAGCATGCCACTGGAGATGTGACCATAGGAGACGATACTTGTGTGTCACATAGGTGTTTGATCAGCTGCCCGTGCAGACTGGGGTATGCAAATGTGAAGTTCAGGCAGGTGTTTCCCATTCACAGCAGATTGTGAGGGGCTCAGGTTCAGAGGGTAGTGTCACAGGTCTCCCATATGTCCAATCGGTATGACCTGGACAGATGAGGGTTAAGATGATGTGTTGTGTGGGGGATGTACATGTGCACTTGTGCAGCTCCAGGACTTGCATTCCCCATGACCTACTATTGTGACACAGTGCAGAGTGTTGTTGTCTGGCTGCCAAGTCATACATCACTGAGACAGTGATGTATGACTTAGCAGTCATGCCTCCGCCATGGCATGTGTCTACTTATTGGTGATCCTGCAGGGGAGTGACATGTGCTACATGCACACCATTGTGGCGATGGCTATCAGGACATGGGTGCATCATGGTGTCTGTCGCTGGTATGCATCACATGCATTTCCTATTTGACTCTGGGCATCCCTTTCATCCGGAAACCTGTACTGACTCAGTGGCAGGAGTTGTGATGTGTGCATGTCCACATGCTACACCGTGTCCTCTGCACTGTCCAACTACTGTGACGGTGGTGCATGTGTCCACACTGGGGTGTTGCTATCCAACAGACACCAGACAGATGGGTGCAAGGCCATGTGGGATGTGAGTGCCATGGTTGGCATCAGACTGACAATTGGCTTCTCCTGTTCAGTTAGGGCACTTTTAGCAATGTTCAACTAATGATGCCAGGGCTTGCTCTGTAATGTGCTGTGCTCACAGTGGTGTGTGCGTTTGGTGCAGGTGACTGATGTCTGTCTGTTTCCCCATTGTTTGCAGATACATCCACGGCCACGGAAGGGGACAGCTCCACGGACCAGGAGGAGCCGGAGAGCCAGACTGGGTCAGCAGCCGAGGAGTGGTCGGAGGGAGCCAGTGGCACGGAGGGCGAGGGGAGCCACACCGAGGAGTCCTCAGCAGCATCCACCTCAGCTGAGGACCTCAGCGGCTCAGAGGATGACTCCCTTATGGAGGCGGGTGTCAGCAGCCACCACACCCCAGCTAATGTTGCTGTCCCCGCCACCACCAGCACCACCACCACCCTCCCATCGGCTCCCATTCCCCAGGTCCGTGGAGGCTCCCATGTTCGGGAGCGTGTCTCCTTTGGGCCAGGCACCGCACCCCCTGCCCCTGTGTCCCCTGCTGCCCTCAGTGAGGAGTCTGTGTACCTCCTTTGCCAGCTCCATGTAGGGCAGACAGCCATGCTGAGTGTCCTCCATGCACACACCGCTCTGTTGACTCAGCTGGTGTCGTTCATGGAGAGCATCTCATCGGGCATGTCTGACCTACAGAGGGGCAATAGGTCCATGGACTCCTCCCTGACGGCAGCAGTGTCCCTCCTCAGACAGTCCCTCACCCCTCCTGCCTCTGCTCCATCCACACTCCCCAGCACCTTACCCGTCCCAAGCACACACACACCGGCACAGGCACACACCAGGACACACACGTCCAGCACACAGACACACACGCCACAAACAAAACGCACACGCACGCACAGTCAGGGGACTGAAACCAGACTCACAGGGGATGGGGCCCTGGAACACACACACGCATCCACAAGCACTGCGCAGTCCTCAGTTGCCTCTCCCTCCAAAGCACCCTCCCTTGCCTCACCTGCAACCCCAAAGACTCAGCGGCTCTTCCTCAGTGACCTCGGCCTCTTCCCCTCCGATCCAGCTGATACAGCATTCAGGGGGAAGAGGAAGCCCACCCACACGGAGCAGAGTGCCCCTCGCCCCCGGACACCCTCCCCCAGGCACAGACAGACTGAGGCCCCCACCGCAAGTCCCCCGGAGTCGTAAGAGCAAGACCCCGCCACCGCCCTGCAGCTCAGGCACCAGGTCTCCTTCCTCCATCCCTCAGGCCCCCACTCCACAGGTGCCCCTACCACATCCTGCCCCAGGTTCCCCCACCCACAGATATACCATCCCCAAGAGGATCCGGCCTTCTCCCCCTGCCACTTGCTCTCCCGGCACCACACCCCCGCTGCGCTTGTCTGTGCCACTGATGTTGTGAGGGTGTCCTCCCCCTCTGTCCAGCCCACCTTGCCTGTTCCCCATTCTCCTCCCCTGGTGGTAGGCACTGCAGTGGAGTCCACTACCACCCTGTCTGACTTGGGCACTGCAGTGGCGGACCTGTCCACTCCATCTGCAGGGTCCACTGCAGTCGTGCCGGCACCCACAACATCTGAGTCATGCCCCCCAGTTGTGCCGGCACACACCATGTCAGACACCTCCACTGCAGTTGTCAGTGGCTCTCCAGCACCCACCACCCTTTCCCTGCCTCCTCCTGGTGAGCCCTGATCCTGTCCCTGCGGTGCCTGGCCTGCCGCCCCGGTTGCCCCTCCTAGTGGATTGTCCCTGGTTTTGTGCAGTGCAGGCATGCGTAGGGTGACATCTGCCACTGTCACCCTGTATTGACTTACTTGATGGACTGGCCTTTGTTATATATTTTCTTTCACTTCTCTCACCCAAATGCTGAATAAAGCAACTTTCTGTTCTCTAGTGGTTTTGATTCTGATGTACATGATGTTGATGATGCTAACCGTGCCCTTGCTGCAGTGATGGTGATATTTGGTCTCATGATAATGAAGTGTTACTGTGCAGGAACACATGTGGTCCAGGGGGAATGTGTCCTATCCTGTGGTGTATCCATGTCATCCTTAGCAGCATCTGAGGGTGTCATGTGTTCAATATTTGGCAATGGGATTTCCTACTTACATTAGCAATTTCACATCTGTGGCTTCCACCCCTGCACATCTGTTGTGCCTGCCATTGTTCAATTCGTTTACTTGCCTGACCGTGTGGCCATCTCCACTGGACATGCAGGTTTGGGCATCAATGGGGAAGGACTCATCTGTGTTGTCAGTGCAACATTGCTATACAAGTGTGTTGGATCAGTGCTGATGATTTCGTTGGCACTCCCATGACCATGCTGATGTGACGGGAGCATTCATTTGGTGCTAATTGTTGGGTGTGTGACCAAGTGCTCAGCTGACATGATGGAGCCCTACTGTGGCAACATATGGCACAGCTTTCCTCACACAGGAGTGGAGTCCCCTCATGGCAGTGTGTACTCCTGTGACATTGCCTGCGCCCAAGGTGTGTGTTATATGAGCATGTCTGTGTTCACTTCCGTTTAGCTGTGCATGCTGGGATCCCTAGTGTTGTACCTGTTTGTGATGCTTGCTGAGTTGACCTATGTACCCCCCAAGTCTTCTCCCTGGATTCTCTGTGATGTGGGTGCAAGGCACATTACTGGTCATCAGGGTGTCACCCATAGGTGTGTTTGCTGTCAGGGCTGAGTTTGTGTGCAGACGCAGATGGGTCACAGTCAGGATTCCCCTTGGCACTTGTTGTTTACACCTGTCATGTGATTTCCAGTTTGTGTTATCTTTCAGTGATTGTGATACGTTGTGTGTGTGACTGCTGGCACTCCTCAGGGCCCGGGCTGCAATGTTGGTAGTTGTCTATGTGTGTTCTTTGTGGGTGTCCTTGGCTTCTTCATTGGTGTGTGACTGTGGCTGGGATCCTATTGGTTGGTGTGGTATTGCCGTCATGTCCATGTACAGCGTAGTGTGCAGTGTGTCAGACATTCAGGAGTCTTGTTGAGTGGCCATGTGCGATGTGTTTCTGCACCTTGGTTCCCACCCACCACCCTGGGATTGTCATGGGTGCATGTGCAATGTCACCAGTGCATGTGTGCTTCACTGCTGCACATTGTTGGAGGTCAAGGTGTGTGGTGTTGAGTGTGTGCAGATGAGAGTTGTTGCCCGGCTAGACCCCTGCCTCCATGTTGGCCTTGGCTTACTGGCCGTGCTGATTGATTTGTGCTTGTGTAGGTGTGATGGTAGCTTGTTGCTCAGGACACATGACTGTGGTTCACAGTGTGAACGGCATTTAGCTTTGTCATCACAGTGGGATTGTAATGCAGCCCAGGGTCACCACATTGTGGGGGCCCTGGGGGTAGTGCTGTGGTGTGTCTGTGTCTTGCTGTGTCAGTTGCTGTTCCGACGTGCCTGTGTGACATGTGTGATTTGTGCTCCCTCTCATCTGACAATGCCTGATTGCCCACATAGGGGATTTGGATCCATGAGTTACCTTTGTGTGGCACTGTATGCACATCTGTATAATTGGTATTCAGGCCTCCTCATGTGTTGTGTGGTTGCCTGGGGACACTGGCACCCCCCCTAACTTGTTGTGTTTGATGTGCAGTGTGGGTCTGCCTGTTTGTGTTTGTGCATCTGCACCACTGCATTGGCATATCTTAGGTGTGCCATTGGCTGTATGTTGTTTGGTGGGTTTCCCCTGCTGTCCCTGGGACTCCTAGGTCATCAGTCAGCACAATGATCATGGTTTGTGTGTCCCATTGCTGCCATGGTATGGTATCTGTTCACCTCACATCTACAGTCTCCACAGGGTATCTGCATTTGTGTGCCCATTGGTGCAAATATGTGGGTCTGCATTCTGATGGTCACTTCTGTCATTGTGTCATTGATGAATGTTGACAGTGTCAGCCCCCATGGGTGTTGTTTGTCTGCACATGGCCAAAGGTATGTCTTATTTGCACTGCAGTATTTGCCTCCCCCAATCTATGTTGCAATGGGACACATGCACTACTTTGCCACTGATGTGTTTTATGTTCTGTGAACAGGAATCATCCATGCAGTTTGGCAGTTGCAGCTTTTTCTATGACGACACTTACATTTTGGTCACTGTGATGATGGGGGTTTGGACCCCATTGCCACAATGTTCAAAATGTGCTTCAGCTATGGACCCCACACTTACCTTTTGGTCACTGTGATGATGGGGGTTTGGACCCCATTGCCACAATGTTCAAAATGTGCTTCAGCTATGGACCCCACACTTACATTTTGGTCACTGTGATGATGGGGGTTTGGACCCCATTGCCAAAATGGTCATGGCCTGCTTGCATTGTGGGGGCCACACACATATATGTGTGGCACATGTGATAGGGGGTCACATTGTATGTTCAAAGTCATGTTCAGTGTTGTAGGCATTTGACACAGTCTACACACGCTTGTCATGGTGTTGGGGGATGTCTTTTTCTTGCATTCCCTAGGTTGTGGTGTGCTGGTTGTGTCATGCATTGTCCATCCTATGAGTGGGGGTGGTGTTGATGGTAGGCATCCAGCCCCCCCTGGGTAAGGGTGGTAGTAGTGGTAGGCATCCAGCCCCCCTGGCTTAGGGTGGTAGTAGTGGTAGGCATCCAGCCCCCCCTGGGTAAGGGTGGTAGTAGTGGTAGGCATCTGGCACCCCCCTGGCTAAGGGTGGTAGTAGTGGTAGGCATCCAGCCCCCCTAGGTAAGGGTGGTAGTAGTGGTCGGCATCTGGCACCCCCATGGCTAAGGGTGGTAGTAGTGGTAGGCATCCAGCCCCCTGGGTAAGGGTGGTAGTGGTGGTGGGCATGTGGCACCCCCTGGGTAAGGGTGGTAGTAGTGGTGGGCATCTGGCACCCCCCTGGCTAAGGGTGGTAGTAGTGGTAGGCATCCAGCCCCCCCTGGGTAAGGGTGGTAGTAGTGGTAGGCATCTGGCACCCCCCTGGCTAAGGGTGGTAGTAGTGGTAGGCATCCAGCCCCCCTGGGTAAGGGTGGTAGTAGTGGTGGGCATCTGGCACCCCCATGGCTAAGGGTGGTAGTAGTGGTAGGCATCCAGCCCCCTGGGGAAGGGTGGTAGTGGTGGTGGGCATGTGGCACCCCTGGGTAAGGGTGGTAGTAGTGGTGGGCATCTGGCACCCCCTGGCTAAGGGTGGTAGTAGTGGTAGGCATCCAGCCCCCCTGGGTAAGGGTGGTAGTAGTGGTAGGCATACAGCCCCCTGGCTTAGGGTGGTAGTAGTGGTAGGCATCTGGCACCCCCTGGCTAAGGGTGGTAGTAGTGGTAGGCATCCAGCCCCCCTGGGTAAGGGTGGTAGTAGTGGTAGGCATCTGGCACCCCCTGGCTAAGGGTGGTAGTAGTGGTAGGCATCCAGCCCCCCTGGGCAAGGGTGGTAGTAGTGGTGGGCATCTGGCACCCCCATGGCTAAGGGTGGTAGCAGTGGTAGGCATCCTGCCCCCCTGGCTTAGGGTGGTAGTAGTGGTAGGCATCTGGCACCCCCCTGGCTAAGGGTGGTAGTAGTGGTAGGCATCCAGCCCCCCCTGGGTAAGGGTGGTTGTAGTGGTAGGCATCCAGCCCCCCTGGCTTAGGGTGGTAGTAGTGGTAGGCATCCAGCCCCCCTGGGTAAGGGTGGTAGTAGTGGTGGGCATCTGGCACCCCCATGGCTAAGGGTGGTAGTAGTGGTAGGCATCCTGCCCCCTGGCTTAGGGTGGTAGTAGTGGTAGGCATCTGGCACCCCCTGGCTAAGGGTGGTAGTAGTGGTAGGCATCCAGCCCCCCTGGGTAAGGGTGGTAGTAGTGGTAGGCATCTGGCACCCCCTGGCTAAGGGTGGTAGTAGTGGTAGGCATCCAGCCCCCCTGGGTAAGGGTGGTAGTAGTGGTGGGCATCTGGCACCCCCATGGCTAAGGGTGGTAGTAGTGGTAGGCATCCTGCCCCCCTGGCTTAGGGTGATAGTAGTGGTAGGCATCCAGTCCCCCCTGGCTTAGGGTGGTAGTAGTGGTAGGCATCTGGCACCCCCCTGGCTAAGGGTGGTAGTAGTGGTAGGCATCCAGCCCCCCCTGTGTAAGGGTGGTAGTAGTGTTAGGCATCTGGCACCCCCTGGCTTAGGGTGATAGTAGTGGTAGGCATCCAGCCCCCCTGGGTAAGGGTGGTAGTGGTGGTGGGCATCTGGCACCCCCTGGCTAAGGGTGGTAGTAGTGGTAGGCATCCAGCCCCCCTGGGTAAGGGTGGTAGTAGTGGTAGGCATCCAGCCCCCTGGCTAAGGGTGGTAGTGGTGGTGGGCATGTGGCACCCCTGGGTAAGGGTGGTAGTAGTGGTAGGCATCTGGCACCCCCTGGCTAAGGGTGGTAGTAGTGGTAGGCATCCAGCCCCCCCTGGGTAAGGGTGGTAGTAGTGGTGGGCATCTGGCACCCCCATGGCTAAGGGTGGTAGTAGTGGTAGGCATCCAGCCCCCCCTGGCTAAGGGTGGTAGTAGTGATGGGCATCCAGCCCCCCTGGGTAAGGGTGGTAGTAGTGGTAGGCATCCAGCCCCCCTGGGTAAGGGTGGTAGTAGTGGTAGGCATCCAGCCCCCCCTGGCTAAGGGTGGTAGTGGTGGTGTGCATGTGGCACCCCCTGGGTAAGGGTGGTAGTAGTGGTAGGCATCTGGTACCCCCCTGGCTAAGGGTGGTAGTAGTGGTAGGCATCCAGCCCCCCCTGGGTAAGGGTGGTAGTTGTGGTAGGCATCCAGGCCCCTGTGTGCATATATGGCATTGGTGATGGGCATCCCGCCCCTATGGTGCTGCTGTTGCTGGTGTAAGTAAATTCTGCATCCCTCTGTGTGTGTGTGATGTGTCGTGTATGTGTTGTATGTTTTTGTGGTTGGTGTCTGACTTACCTTCTGCGCCGCACGCGTCCGTGCCTGTTCCGGTAGTAAATGTAGAATATTGGTAGGATCGGGACGAAGGGATTCATGGTTGGTTCGTCTCGTTCGTCTTTCTCGTTGCTTCGCGTCGTCCTCGTCGCTGGCGTGTTCGCCTCGTAGCCGTGGATCGTGTTGTGGCGCGAATCGGAGCTTATGTGCGCCTCTCCCGGAAGCTTTGACGTGCCGGACGTAGCAACGGGTTCGGCGCGTACGGAAAGCGCATCATACTTGTTCGGCCGGACGGGGCTGCATTTTCCCTTCCGTGCGACTCGATTCTGCGTTTCCGGATTCGCCTCGGTCGGAGAACAGGACCTGGATTGGATGAGTACGACTCGGCCGGATTCTATGCTGTTGTGCGCATCGTACTTACTCGTTCGGAATAATGTACGGATCGGTCGGGAAACAGGCATTCGCATGGCTTTTTTCCCGACCGAATGGTATTGGGTGCGCCTCCGACCGAGATCGGAATCGGCCCCTTGATGTTTGCGCTGCACGACATCTGACGCAACCTTCACTCACTTGGCCTGGGCATGCCCCAAAGTAGCGGGCTATTGGCAGAAGGTATGCACAGCCATCAGTGACATCACTGCTGAACACATCGCTCCTGATCCACTCACCTGTCTGCTGGGCCACATCAAGGGGGTCACTGATGCCAATCGCAGACTGACTGCGATGCTACTGGTCTTAGCTAAACGCCGTGTGGCGATACACTGAGGTCGTAGACCGGCACATCAACCCAAACACTGGCTAGCAGATGCAGCCTACTTCCAGACACACATTAGTGAATACTGGAACCTGATGCCCGTGGCTAACAGCCCGCATGACATCTGGGGACCCTTGGTCTCCTATCTCCACCGGACGATTAACTCAGAGGACTCTCCAATCCAGCCATCCACTCCCAGGGCCCAGTATACCAATGACGCCCCAGTCAGGGCCAGCCCCATAACACATGACCAGTCAACTTCATAAACGATGCTCAAATCAGTAAAACCCCCTACCTGCACGCCCGCTGTCTGCCTTGTTCCTCGCGCTGTCTAACTGCAGTTACAATGTCATCTTCTGTTATATCATACTGTCGAGCATTATCACTGAATGCATAATCTGTATCATGCCTTAAGGTTAATAAAGATTGGGAAAAAAAAGTCTTGGGGAGGTGGTGGCTCCCAGGGCTGCGGAGGGGTCCATGAGGGCCCCGCAATATTTTAACATGAAGCCCCAGGGATATGGCTGCACTTGGGGCTGCCGGGGGGTCCATGCAGCCCACCACACTTATAAGCATTAAAGCATTAAATGAGGTGGTGGCCCTGGGCTAATGGGGTCCGTGCGTGCCCCCGCATTCTTTTACAATGAAGCCCTGGGGAGGTGGCGGCCCTCAGGGCCACAGGGGGGTCCGAGCAGCCCCCCTCCACTTATTTTTATTTAAGACCCAGGGCAGCGGGGAGGCCATACACATTTATTTTAAAAATAGCCCCTGGGAGGTGGTGGTGCCCCATGCATCAATAAGCCCCAGGAGCTGGGGGCATGCACCCCACCTCCCTTAATAAAACAATGACCCCGGTACCTGGCCCACCTGGTGGCCAATTAGAAATGAAGCATGGGAGCCTGCGCTTTGTTTATTTTTACATTTACAGCGGGAAATAAAAAAAAATGGGTTTTTGGGCAGAGGCCTAGGGGTCAGAGTTTTTCTACCCTGCCCCCTTTTCTTTTCTTTTTATATTTTTTGTGGGACTCGGTTCAACCTAGTCCTAAGATGGCTGCCAATGCTTCCATGTTGAAGTGTTGGCAGCCAACCAAATTTCGGAATGGTTTCAGTAGGCTTTTGGGCTCCCAGATATCTATATTATTTAAACGTATATATCTCTGAAACAACTGAACGGATTTGCACAAAATTATAAAAAGCACTCTTTCTGGGCCAACATATAGCTTTCTGCCAAATTTGCTGTAATTTCGTTCAGTGATCCGGGATGTAGTCGTGTTCAAAAAATGAAAAATCCTCATGGACATAACATGGGGAAAACATGTTTTGGGACCCCCATTTTTTCTCAGGCCCCTGCTTGATAGATCACATCAAAACTTTCCACACAGCAGCTGCACCAAAAAGGGGAAGTTTTGTGAGCATTTCTTGAAATTCCATCAAGCAGCACCAAAGTTAATAGCAAAACAAAAAATGCTTTTCCTATGGAAACTTTGGTCCTAACTATAACTATCCACTGGCGACTGCCAGAAGGTAATATTTATACATATATATATATATGTCAAAGCCTCATGGAAGGCCTATGATCAAGGAGCTGCTGCTCCGAAATGCGTAAGGCTTAAAAATATTTCTGAATAAAGAATGCCGGTTAGCCTCAACTAGAATCGATGGAATTCATTGGTTTTAGAGTGCATCTTCAAATCGAGGATTTAATTGCAAGCATCTGATTTACAGCAGTCCAGCCATGAAGTCTGCACCACCTCTCAAGCTGAATAGGGGACCACAAGGACACAGAACTGCTTCGAGCCTGTCAGTGGGAAAACAGACAGGCATAATAACTGAACAATTCTTTCTTCGGAGGCCCACTGGAGGGCTTGGAAATTAAATAAACAGCATGGGAAAGTGCAGCGCCCACAAGGGGAAATAATGATCTCTAAAGGCACTACAGCACCCACTGGAGGGAAACAAGTATGTACAAGATATCCCAGCATGCAATGCAACACACGTTGTACTCACCTGTGAGGCCCACTGGAGGGCAATTGAAATAAATTACATGCAAGGGAGAGTGCCTTTTCAGCAACACTGCGCAGCCTCATGGAATTCCTGTGATCAAGGAGCTGCTGCTCCGAAATGTGTAAGGCTTAAAAATATTTCTGAATAAAAAATTCTGGTTTGCCTCAACTAGAATCGATGGAATTAATCTGTTTTAGAGTGCGTCTTCAAATCGATGATTAATTGCAAGCATATATATATATATATATATATATATATATATCACCTAACATAGCTCCTTCCGGACAGCGGACACCCATGGAAGGTGGCGCACATGCCAGCGGCGCGCTGGCAGTAAAATCCACATTAGACAGTCACAAATACGTGCGCTCTCAGGATCAAGAAATAACCATCCAAGTATGCTTGCAACCAGGTTTATTCCACCACAACGGGTTTCAACTGCATCCGCAGCCTTGATCACGTGTATATATATATATATATATTTATTTATATATATATATTCATTAAAAAAACAAAGGTTACAGGGACGTTATAGCTAGGCTGATGTTTCACTCGTACAAAACCAGAGAAATTCAGCTATAACTCGCGCCCCCACAAAGCACTGCTTATGACCTCACATATTACATCACTCATGACATGGTCAGTGACATTACTCATGACATCACTCATTACATCCCAAATGACATCACTGAAGACATCATCCCGTGACTGTGAGTGTTTTTAAAATGTTTATGAGTGTTAAATATATATACCATGGTGTATTGATGAATCAGTGGGTGTATGAGTGCCTGTATCAATGATTCAGTAGGTGCGTGACTGACTGAATAAGTGAGTGATTAGGTGTCTCAGTGAATGTATGAGTCACTGACTAGGTTGTCTGAATGTCTGTGTCAGTCTGTCAGTTGGTGTCTAAGTGGTTTTATGGGTTGGTGAGTGGGTACATGTGTGGGTATATGGGTGATTGATTGGTTGTCTGAGTACCTGCATGGGTGTATTAGTGTCTGTGTGGGGTGGGTGGGTGAGAGGGTGTGCGACTGGCTGCATGGATGAGGGAGTGGGTGAGTCAATGGCTGTATGGATTAGTGATTGTGTAAGAGAAGGGCTGTATAAGTGACTGAGTGTGTCTATGGCTGTGTCAGTGAGTGAATGGATGTGTCAGTGGTATATGGGTGAGTAAGTGGATATGTGAAATGCAGTATAGGTGAGTGTTGGAGTTTATCAGTGACTGTATGTGTGAGTGAGGGATTGCGATAGCGGCTGTATGGGTTAGTGAGTGCGTGTGTGAGGGTGCTGTATGGGTGAGTGATTATATGTTAGTATCTGTATGAATAAGTGAGTGAGTGTGTGCATATCTTTATAGGTGAGTAAGTGGCTGTTTGATTGACTCTATAGGTGAGTGAGTAGATAAGTGAGTAGCTCTATGAGTGACTGACAGTGTGTGAGTGGCTTTATGGCTATATAAGTGGATATATCAGTGGGTGTATTAGTGAGTGAGTTGGTGTATGAGTGGCTGTATGGGCGACTGAGTGGATATGTGTGTAGACCTATGAATCAGTGTGTGGGTATGTAAGTAATGGTTTGGGTGTGTCAATGGTTTCGAGAATGGTAGTATGGAAGTTGGAGTGGTTATATGAAAGGTTACATTTGGGTGTAAGTGGGTGTGTCAGAGATTCTGTGGATGATGCCATCAGTGATGTCATTTGAGATGTCATCAGGGATGTCATCAGTGATGTCATCAGTGATGTCACTGACCATGTCATGAGTGATGTAATACGTGAGGTCATAGGCAGTGCATTGCGGGGGCACGAGTTATGGTTAGCTCAGTTAACTATGACTGCCAAATTTCTCTAGTTTTCTATGAGTGAAATGTCAGGCTAACTATAACGTCAATGTAATCTTAGATTTTTTTCAGTGAATTTCTAAGGTTTTTTAAAATTCTATTTCCAAACTATAACGTCCCTGTAACCTTTGTTTTTTTCAGTGAATTTCTAAGGTTTTTGTAACTAGCAGCTGCGTTTGCACAGTGGTGTAGAAGGGGCTGGGCCTCCGACGAGGTCTCAGAAACCCAATTTTTTAGGACTTACAGGAGGTACTAAGAGGGCTTCTTGGCCCCCAAGGTCCCTCAGGAGTAAAGTGAACTTCATGCCCGAACCAGTAGTGTACCACGAGCCGCGTTTGCAGAGTGGTGAAGAAAGGGGGCATGGTCTCCAAAGACCTCTTAGAAATCCTGCTATGTGGGAATTACTTGAGATAACAGGAGGGGTAATTGGGGGCCAACCACCCCTCCTGTTACCTCCTGTAAGTCTCACTCAGCAGGATAGCTCAGACCTGGTAGGAGGCCACGCACCTTTTCTCCACTACTCTGCAAAGGGGCCTCCTGGTGCACCTCTAGTAGGGGGATGAAGCCCCCTTGGCTATTGAGGGTCCTTAATGGCCAACTAGCCCACCTGTTACCTCCAGTAAGACCCACACAGCTGCAGAAGCTGACATAGACTAGGATTAAGGTTAATACATCTTGAACATGTTTTAAACTAATATATGATGTTATAACGCAAACAATTACAACGCATGCTTCTACATCGCAGTTTTTACAACGCAACTACCATTACATCGCATGATTTTACAACGCATACCATTACAACACATTTTTTAAAACTAGCATTAAAACTAATTCTATTACAACGCATTCCATTAAAATGCATACCATTAAAACGCATAATACTTTTAGTGCAACAGTACGGTAAGTGTTGGATAGCGTAGGGGTAAAAATTAGTATTACCCCTCCAGTGAGTGCAACAGTAGGGAAAGTGTTGGATAGCGTAGGGGTAAAAATTACTATTCCCCCTCCAGTGAGTGCAACAGTAGGGAAAGTGTTGGATAGCGTAGGGGTAAAAATTACTATTCCCACTGCAGTGACTGCAACAGTAGGGAAAGTGTTGGATAGCGTAGGGGTAAAAAATACTATTCCCACTCCAGTGACTGCAACAGTAGGGAAAGTGTTGGATAGCGTAGGGGTAACAATTACTATTCCCAACTATCCCGATACCCATACCCACCCTAAAACTTAAACTTCTCCATTACTAACCTTATAATGCGTTGTGATGGCATGTATTATATTGGCATGCGTTGTAATGGCATTCATTGTAATGACATGGGTTGTAATGGCATGCAATGTAAAGGCACTTGCGTTGTAAAAGTTGTGTTGTAAAGGCATTGCGATGTAATGCCTGCGTTGTATTGGACGTTTCCCATTTTAAACCTCACTTTTCTCTACCAGTTTCCTTAGAGAGGTAGAGCTTGCAATGCCTCAATGAGTGTGTCAGTGCCTTTAGGGGACAAGATGACACATGTAAAAAAGCCTAAAGTTAGTAGACTACATCTGTTTCACACTGCATACTCTCCAAATGTGCGTAGTAGAAGCTGCATGCATAACTTGCTGTTCATTATACAGGGCAGCCACGTATAAAACTGTGTGCTCAAGTACGTCCGTGACTCCTGCCTAGCTAAGAGATCGGTAGTTGTGGGACTGAAAACTGAAGAAACTGTGACAAAATTTGTGCAGGGGTATGATAGACTGTATAGTTTTTAAGTAAGGGTCATCAGCTGCACCACAAGTGTCAGACTACATATAGAAGTGCAGACATATCTGAGGCATGGTAGCAGTCAGATATTCAAAATTTGCAGAGTATGCTTTGAGTTTGAAGCACACACCTCACTTAGTACGTCCTACTTGCAGGGTACCGTCGAAGAGACGTATATGGACTCGAATAAAGGTTAATACATCTTGAACATGTATTGATGCTTCCCGGGTGGTGGTCTCCCTCTGATGACAAGCATACCGTATTCATGTGTCATCATCTTCTTGGTTACATCGCCTCCATGAATAGGAGCCATGTATTTCTAACAATTGTTGCCATTACATCTTTTACTGTGCTTTTGATCATTGTTACATAATTCTCCTCATAATGTGTACTTTATCAATGTCAGCAATATTTGCATGTCTTTTCTCTACTCCTTTTCATGTGCCAATATCTCCCTATTGACTTACCCTCCCATGATTTAGGTTCATGTAATTTTTGACCTTTGTTACCGTATTTTCTCATTGCATTGCCTATATGACTCAGTATACCTAACACTTTGTTACAGGGATTTCCCCCTTTGCATCCTTTCACATGTATCTGTCACAACATCAATTTATGATGTATTTAACATCTTTATCATTGTCACATCCGTTCGTAATTGTGTTTCCTTCAGATGCATGCTTGTTCACAGACACGCACCTCTGTCCTCTCTTTCCGCTTCTCGTCCTTACCATTGTGCGAGTTTCCCGAGGCTACGGGTGCCTCACTGACAGTGTATCGTCCTCCGCGCATGCGCATTACTTTTCGACATACTCCCAAGTTTTCCAATATGGCGACCGCTCGGCCAGATCATCCTATTGCTCTCGGTCTAGTCTTCTATATCTATTCCGGATATAGCTCTCTCGTTTCCCTTTTCCCTTTCTACTCGGTTTCCTCGGCTCCAGTGTGTCCTCGCAGCTCTCCGATCCGGACCCCAGGTATTAGTTGTGGATGTATGGTACCTGTCTCCTCCACCCCCGTTTCCCTGACATCCCACAGTACTTTAGTGTCCTTTGCCTCTGTTTTCCTCAGACAGGCGTCTGCTTCACACAGCCTTCTACCACCCTTGATACTACTTCAACTTCCCGTACCCGGGGTAAGTTTTCTTTCCTTTTCCTTTCCTCTCTCCACTTTTTCGCCCACATATCCTCGTTCCTTGTAACCTCCCCTCCCTGTCCTCCTTTATAGCCTAACCTGTACCTCGCCTGTTTGGCTTGGTACTGCATCTACTGAGCCGGACACTGGACAGCCTCCTTTCGCTACCCTTTTCCTGCCTTTCACGATTGCCGTGGCGTACCCGCCCCAGTGCAATCACGCTTGTCATCAGAGGGAGACCACCACCCGGTAAGACCTTCCCACCACGCTTATGTTCTCAGCCATCCTGGCATTTTCCTTTCTCCTTTCTCTTCACCCTCATTCCTGCCCCTTTTTTTCCTCAGCGGTTTCCCTCCTCGCTGCATGCTTGATGCCAGCGCAGCGCCTCTTCTGCGCCATAATTTTGTTACTCCCGATCTCGAGTTAACCCCCACAGGGTTGCTGTATTCTTTTCCGGTCCTCGGGTAAGCACACTCAGCGTTTTCCTTTCCCTTGTTACCTGTGCCACGACCTTTACTTTTCACCCTACTTTTGTGTTTCCTCCCCTTCTATCTTCAGTATTCATTCAGTAGTTTATGATTACGGGTTTTTTAGTTTACCCACGTTCTCATTGTTTCCTTTCCCTCGCTTCCTGTGTCTTGACCTCTGCACCTTACTTATCACATTCTTCTTGTGTCCCCTCCCCTCCTTCTCCAGTACTTTTCTAGTAGTTCCACAGCTCAGGTTTACTAGTTTACCCGCTTTTTCTCCCCTTTCTCTTTTTTCTAGCCCTTCTTAGTCCTCACACATCTTTTCTTCACCTCTTGCCCTCTTGAACGATTCTACGCTAACTCCAGCACTGTTCACTCACACTATGTACCAGTTTTCCCGCGTTTTCCTCATGTTTTCTATTGTACATGAAAGCGGCACCGTCACACCTGTCACTATAATTTGTAATAATTTGAAATGTTTGCTGCATCTTCACCCAGAACCTTGATCCATGAACAGCGGCACCTTCACGAGTGTCACCAAACACCATATTGGTCACCTACAGTTGTTTATGTTCCCAACAGTCACTTCGGGTGATCCCTTTCCACTTGGATAACGTGTCTAGCACAGACTAGGTACCCGTTGTTGCATCGTTGTTTTTCCTCACTTATTATTTATTTTATTTTTTGTATCCTTCCCAGCCCTGATGAGTCACGGGACCTTTCCCAGTGACGAAACACGTGTCGGCTGGTTCACTATATTCAACACAGTTGTTGTTGAAATAAAAAAATACCTATTTGGACAAATACTGATGTTGACCATTGTATTTGAATAACGCATCTATTCTACATATTATATTACTAATACCCTCACCGCGTGTGCCCAGGACTACGCTCACTTTATAACTTGTGGATCCCTTGATTCACAGATTCCCCAGGGGTTATCGGGTTATTCCCCTGACCTGGCAGCACCGCACTACTAAAGGTCCGTCGATAGCACACGCAATAGCCTGAGCGCCATTTCCTGACTAAACACAAAAACCCCCATTCTAACCTCCATTTAACGGTTTCAGGAAGGGCAGCCGCAGCGTCTTACCCCAGTACACTCAGTCTCTTAGTATAGAGCATGGATAGAGACAGGGTCGCATCAGAGCTTTTTGAGAATTTATCCAAAGGGATCACTAATACCTCTGCATCGACTAGTAATCACCCCACACGCAAAGAAGGTCTAAAAGAAAAATTTCTGAAATTAGAAAGACTCAAAAAAACAGAAAACTCCAGGTGGTGGGACAGCGCCACACTCAAACAATACCTGAGACTGAACAGAGTCCCCAAGGGGACTCCGTTCGCAGATTTTCCCAACATTTGACGACTTAGACGACGATCTTTTAGGTAAATGGGAAGAAACTTTAAACTCTAACTCAAACACACTTATCAACATCTTGATAGAGAACGCGGAAAGAAAAGTAGCTAAATTACAAATCGAGATTACCAATCTCGAGAAAGAAATAGTGGACTTAAACTTGGAAGAAGCCACAAGTAAAAACTACATCATCTTGAACGACATTCTTACAAAACACCAAAACGAAATAAAAGACAGAAAAACACGTCAACTGAAAAGAGACGAAGCTGACTACAGGGAAGGACGAGTTTACACCTTTGCCAGAAAATACGACAAACTTATCAGCACCACTGGACAGGGCGACAGACAAACAAGAATAGAAACTGCCTCACTTTCATCCAGTTCCACATCACTCAACACTATTGCCACTAGTGACAGTGAGGGAGAAAACCAGGGCAGCAATTCCAACAAGACACCACCAACCACATCGTCTTTTTTAAAGGAGGTACAGGCCATAAGGAGAGAGAACAGAATGCAACAAAGACAAACCACCCAAGACAGAAGACCCGCAGGGGCAAAAGGGCAGGACACAGAAGAATACAAAAAGAAACTAAGATCCGGGAACGAGAAGGACAAGGACAAGTAGATCCAGAAAATTTGGATATACAAGTCGTTAATCTCTCCTCCCTAGACCTCAATAGTGGCATGATCTCTTTACTGAGCAAGGGCCTGAGCTTCAACCCACACGAACAGGGGGACACCTGCAGACACAAGATCGACCTTTTAAGTTTATCAGGGGCATCAAAATCAAGAAACACTTTAGTGGCATTCCCCCCACTTTAAGAAGAGGTAGCAAGATTTGCACCGAGAACACGTCAGGAGCACAAAGCATAAGCGACATCCAGGTTACTCACCTACTGCTCTCACTCACTGACCTGGACGATATACCTACCAACATGGAGAATCTCCTCCAGGAGTTAGATATAGAGGAAGATCTTAGCCTACACAGTGGTTTTAAACCCAAATCCAAGTGGACACCAATGCTCCCAGGGGGCAATGCTGTTGACACATTCTACAACCTAGTATTAAATGATATGGACAGACACGAAATAAAAATATCGAAGATTAGACATAGAACTAAAGACAATCTCTGCAGAGAAGAAAGAGTAGCCCTGAAACAACTCACCTCCAACAGAGACATGATAATCAAAGAGGCGGACAAAGGGGGTAATGTAGTCATCATGAACAGATCAGAATATCATGCGGAAATCCTGTCCCAACTAGGTGACAACTCCTGCTATGAGCAGCTCCCTTACAACCCAATAGCCCCTCTTGTCACCATTATCAATAAACACCTATCCGAATGGCACACGCAAGGTCTTATTGATGACCAAGAACTATTATATCTTAAAGTTCACAGACCGACGTTCCCCTGTCTGTACACCGTTCCCAAAATACACAAGACTGCTCCTTTTCCTCCAGGGAGACCTATTGTGTCGGGCATTGGTGGTCCCACAGAAAGAATAGCACAATACGTTGACCTCTTTCTTGGTACTCTGGTTACAAATCTGCCATCATACATCCAGGACACCAAACACATTCTTAGCATCTTATCAGATGTCCAATGGCATCCGGATATGATCCTGGCAACCCTAGATGTAGTCTCTCTTTATACCACTATTGAACCTACCCTAGGGCTCAAGGCTGTCACCAGCATACTCAACAACAGACCAGCCAACTTATGGCAACATACCCAGATGTTAGTTACTATGATGGACATCATATTAAACAACAACTTCTTCATCTATGACGGTATGTGGTATAAACAGAACAAAGGAGTGGCCGTGGGCCCGAAATTTTCTCCCTCTTTTGCTAACCTGTACATGGGCGTCCTAGAGTCTAAATGGATTTGGGGCACGGAAGGGGCACAATGGATAGACTCCATAATATACTGGGGTCGCTACATAGATGATTGCTTACTCCTTTGGTCAGGGTCTCAACTTGAACTTGACAAATTCTGTGCACACCTCAATCGCAACGACATGAACATGAAATTCACAGGTAACTCTAGTACCACCAACATCACATTTCTAGATGTGGAAATCTACATCAAGTCCAACACCATTGAGAGCCGTCTATATAGAAAAGAAACATCATGCAATGCTATCCTGCATGCAGATAGCTCACATCCCCCTCACCAAACACAGGCGATTCCCTACGGGGAATTCATGAGAGCCAGGAGAAACTGTAGTGAGGAACTGGAATTTCAAAAGTGCCTAACCAACATGAAACAAAGATTCATAAACAGAGGTTATAGTGCCCGCACCATCAGCTCAGCAGAAAAAAGAATCAGGAACATAAAAAGAGAAGATACTTTACACACCAGACGAACAATCACTGAGCAAGACCAACCTGTCCGACTTATCGCTGACTATAGCGACATGGGGTTAGCAATGAAGAAAAGCCTTAACAAACATTGGAACGTACTACTTGCAGACAACACACTTAAAGAGATTGTACCTCCCAAACCACAAATCACATACAGGAGAGGCAGAACCCTGAAAACTAGACTCAGCCCCAGCATCCCTGGTCCTAGTACCAGGCCTACTTGGCTTACGACTCATAATCTTGGCTTCTTCAAGTGCGGACACTGCGGGGTCTGCAAACTAGCCCAACATGGAATAAGAAACTTCACGGCCATGAACAGACAAGAATACCAGATCAGACATAACATCAACTGCAACACGAAATTTGTGATCTATATTCTGGAATGCACCTGCAAACTTTGGTACATCGGAAGTACCATCAGACCACTAAAAGATCGAATAGGAGTACACGTCAGAGCTTTAAACAATCTTGACACTAGATATCCCATGGCGATCCATGCTGCCAATTGTCCTAACCAGGGCCCCAAGAAACGGTTTTCCTTCTTCGGATTTGACATGGCATCCACCAATATGAGAGGTGGCAACAGAGAACTCAGACTCAGACGACTAGAAGCCACTTGGATTATGCGTCTTCGAACAGTACAACACGGATTGAACACTGATCACGAACTGCATTACTTCCTGGGTGAATGAATATTATGATAATTTGCTTGTTTAGAACTACGTTTGGTATCATTTACTTGGGTCTGATACCTGTCCTCTACCTATATAATCAGTTGATACTTGCATGTCTATTCTCCATACCATATTCATGTGTCATCATCTTCTTTGTTACATCACCTCCATGAATTGGAGCCATGTTTTTCTAACAATTGTTGCCGTTACATCTTTTACTGTGCTTTTGATCATTGTTACATAATTCTCCTCTTAATGTGTACTTTATCAATGTCAGCAATATTTGCATGTCTTTTCTCTACTCCTTTTCATGTGCCAATATCTCCCTATTGACTTA
The DNA here is from genome assembly GCA_963921515.1 of Calotriton arnoldi. Classification (NCBI taxonomy): domain Eukaryota; kingdom Metazoa; phylum Chordata; class Amphibia; order Caudata; family Salamandridae; genus Calotriton; species Calotriton arnoldi. The sequence goes on from CAWUFW010001538.1 coordinate 2,119,254, forward strand.
CCCTCCCATGATTTAGGTTGATGTAATTTTTGACCTTTGTTACCGTATTTTCTCATTGCATTGCCTATATGACTCAGTATACCTAACACTTTGTTACAGGGATTTCCCCCTTTGCATCCTTTCACATGTATCTGTCACAACATCAATTTATGATGTATTTAACATCTTTATCATTGTCACATCCGTTCGTAATTGTGTTTCCTTCAGATGCATGCTTGTTCACAGACACGCACCTCTGTCCTCTCTTTCCGCTTCTCGTCCTTACCATTGTGCGAGTTTCCCGAGGCTACGGGTGCCTCACTGACAGTGTATCGTCCTCCGCGCATGCGCATTACTTTTCGACATACTCCCAAGTTTTCCAATATGGCGACAGCTCGGCCGGATCATCCTCTTGCTCTCGGTCTAGTCTTCTATATCTATTCCGGATATAGCTCTCTCGTTTCCCTTTTCCCTTTCTACTCGGTTTCCTCGGCTCCAGTGTGTCCTCGCAGCTCTCCGATCCGGACCCCAGGTATTAGTTGTGGATGTATGGTACCTGTCTCCTCCACCCCCGTTTCCCTGACATCCCACAGTACTTTAGTGTCCTTTGCCTCTGTTTTCCTCAGACAGGCGTCTGCTTCACACAGCCTTCTACCACCCTTGATACTACTTCAACTTCCCGTACCCGGGGTAAGTTTTCTTTCCTTTTCCTTTCCTCTCTCCACTTTTTCGCCCACATATCCTCGTTCCTTGTAACCTCCCCTCCCTGTCCTCCTTTATAGCCTAACCTGTACCTTGCCCGTTTGGCTTGGTACTGCATCTACTGAGCCGGACACTGGACAGCCTCCTTTCGCTACCCTTTTCCTGCCTTTCACGATTGCCGTGGCGTACCCGCCCCAGTGCAATCACGCTTGTCATCAGAGGGAGACCACCACCCGGTAAGACCTTCCCACCACGCTTATGTTCTCAGCCATCCTGGCATTTTCCTTTCTCCTTTCTCTTCACCCTCATTCCTGCCCCTTTTTTCCTCAGCGGTTTCCCTCCTCGCTGCATGCTTGATGCCAGCGCAGCGCCTCTTCTGCGCCATAATTTTGTTACTCCCGATCTCGAGTTAACCCCCACAGGGTTGCTGTATTCTTTTCCGGTCCTCGGGTAAGCACACTCAGCGTTTTCCTTTCCCTTGTTACCTGTGCCACGACCTTTACTTTTCACCCTACTTTTGTGTTTCCTCCCCTTCTATCTTCAGTATTCATTCAGTAGTTTATGATTACGGGTTTTTTAGTTTACCCACGTTCTCATTGTTTCCTTTCCCTCGCTTCCTGTGTCTTGACCTCTGCACCTTACTTATCACATTCTTCTTGTGTCCCCTCCCCTCCTTCTCCAGTACTTTTCTAGTAGTTCCACAGCTCAGGTTTACTAGTTTACCCGCTTTTTCTCCCCTTTCTCTTTTTCTAGCCCTTCTTAGTCCTCACACATCTTTTCTTCACCTCTTGCCCTCTTGAACGATTCTACGCTAACTCCAGCACTGTTCACTCACACTATGTACCAGTTTTCCCGCGTTTTCCTCATGTTTTCTATTGTACATGAAAGCGGCACCGTCACACCTGTCACTATAATTTGTAATAATTTGAAATGTTTGCTGCATCTTCACCCAGAACCTTGATCCATGAACAGCGGCACCTTCACGAGTGTCACCAAACACCATATTGGTCACCTACAGTTGTTTATGTTCCCAACAGTCACTTCGGGTGATCCCTTTCCACTTGGATAACGTGTCTAGCACAGACTAGGTACCCGTTGTTGCATCGTTGTTTTTCCTCACTTATTATTTATTTTATTTTTTGTATCCTTCCCAGCCCTTATGAGTCACGGGACCTTTCCCAGTGACGAAACACGTGTCGGCTGGTTCACTATATTCAACACAGTTGTTGTTGAAATAAAAAAATACCTATTTGGACAAATACTGATGTTGACCATTGTATTTGAATAACGCATCTATTCTACATATTATATTACTAATACCCTCACCGCGTGTGCCCAGGACTACGCTCACTTTATAACTTGTGGATCCCTTGATTCACAGATTCCCCAGGGGTTATCGGGTTATTCCCCTGACCTGGCAGCACCGCACTACTAAAGGTCCGTCGATAGCACACGCAATAGCCTGAGCGCCATTTCCTGACTAAACACAAAAACCCCCATTCTAACCTCCATGTATTGATGCTTGCTTTTCTCTACCAGTATTATTAGAGAGGCAGAGCTCGCAATGCCTGGTCTAACCCGAAATCAAAGACCGACTCCTGTCATTCCACTCTTGTGAGTGCAAGCATCTTTCTAGAGACCTCAATGAGTGTATCAGTGCCTTTTTAGGGGCAGGATGACACATGAAAAGAAGCCTATAGATACTATATTACCTCTGTTTCACACCGCATTCTCTCTATATGTGTGTAGTAGAAGCTGCATGCATAACTTGCTGTTCATTATAAAGAGAAGCCACGTATAAAGCTGTGAGTTCAAGTGCTTCCGTGACTCCTGCCTAGCTAAAAGATCTGTGCTTCTGGAACTGAATGCTTTAGAAGCTCTAGCAGGATTTGCGCAAGGGTATGATAGACTGTATAGGTTTTAAGTTAGGGTGATCTGCTGTCAGATTACATGTGTCAGATTACACATAGAAGTACTGACATACTTAGACATGATAGGTGTCAGACATTTAAACTAGATACAGTACGCTTTCATTTTAAAGCACACACCTCACTATGTATGACCTACTTGCAGTGTACCTTTGCAGAAACTTGTATGGACTAGAATGCAGGTTAATACATGTGACAATATCTTTTAAAGCTCACTTTTCTTTATCAGTTTAATTAGAGAGGCAGAGCTCAGAATGCCAGGTCTATCCCAAAATGAAAAGAAGACTCCTGTCATGCCACTCTTGTGAGTCTCAGCATGTTTCTAGAGACCTCAATTTGTATGTCAATGCTTTTCAGTGGTGACATGACACATATAAAATAGCCTTTAAGTACTAGAATACCTCTGTTTCACACTGCATGCTCTCCAAATGTGTGTAGTAGAAGCTGCATGGATCACTTTCTCCTCATTATACAGGGCAGCCAGGTATGAAGCTGTGTGTTCAAGTGCTTCCATGATGCCTGTCTAAGTAACAGATCAGTGCTTTTGGAACTGAAACTTGAACTATCTATGACAACATTTGTACAGGGGTATGATACACTATTTAGTTTTTAAGTTAGGGTCATCAGCTGTGCTACACATGTCAGACTAAACGTAGAAGTGCAGAGATACCTAACACATGGTTGCAGTCAGACATTCAAATTGGACACAGTACACTTTCAGTTTAAAGTATACACCTCACTATATACTATCTCCTTGCAGTATACCATTGCAGAAACTTATATGGACTAGGATGAACGTTAATACATCTATCAACATGTTTTAAAGCTCACTTTTCTTTACCAGTTTCATTAGACAGGCAGACCTTAGAATGCCAGGCCTAACCCAAACTGAAAGGCTGACTCCTGTCGTGCCACTCTTGTGAGTGTCAGCATCTTTCTAGAGACCTCAATGAGTGTGTCAGTGCCTTTTTAGGGGCAAGATGACACATGTAAAAAAGCCTACAGATACTAGACTACTTCTGTTTCACACTGCATGCTCTCCAAATGTATGTAGTAGAAGCTTCATGGATCACTTTTGTCTCATTATACAGGGCAGCCAGGTATGAATCTGTGTGATCAAGTGCTTTTGTGATGCCGGTCTAACTAACAGATCAGTGCTTTTGGGTTGAATGCTGATGTAGCTTTGACAACATTTGTGCAGGAGAATGATAGATTGGATAGTTTTTAAGTTAGGCTCATCAGCTGCATAACACATGTCAGACTACACATACAAATAGATACATACCTGAGACATGAAAGCAGTCAGACATTCAAACTTGACAGAGTACGCTTTCAGATAAAAGACACACATCACTATCTATGTCCTTCTTGCAGTGTACCTTTGCAGAGACTTATTTGGACTCAGATAGAGGTTAATACATCTGGCAACATGTTTTAAACGGTACAGAGCAAGAATATCGATGTAAATATCGACCTACAGAAATATCGAGGGAAAATATCGTGGGCAAGAAATATCGATGTAAAAATATCGTGGTAAAGAATATCGATTGTTAGGTAATTAATATCGATTGCAAAAATATCGAAGTGTTAAATATCGTTTACAAAAATATAGTTGTTAAAAATATCGATTCATTATTAATGTTATGTATTTTAGTATTTTGTATGAGAATTGTTTGTATTTTTATTATATGTGTTAAAATTTTAGCAGTTAATATTTTTTTAACTTGAATTTTGTGTTTTAGTTCCGTAGCGGGTTGTGGGTTTATAGGGGAATAGGGTGGGAAGTAATTTAATTATATAGATTTTATTTATTATTTATAGTAGTTAATAATTTTTTTTTACATTGAATTTTGCATTTTTAGTTCCGTAGCGTGGTTGTGGGTTTATAGGGGAATAAGGTGGGAAGTAATTAAATTATATGACATTTATTTAATAATTTATATTTATTCATAATTGTATAATTGTGATGTTATAGAGTTATAAATGTGTAAATTAATTTATTAATAATTGTTTGATAATTAGTTGTTAATTATTTTAAATTAATTAATAAATAATTAATTATGATAATTGTTTAATTAATTCTAGGTGTGTGTTGTGGTTTTTATAGGTGTAAATGGTGGGAAGTAAATTATTTTTTATTGATGATTTATTAATTATTTGTTAATTAATGTGCATTAATTAATTTCTTAATTAATTTGTATTAATTAATTTGTTAATTAATTTGAATTAATTAATTAGTAATTATTAATTGTAATTGTGTAATTAATTTTAGATGTGTGTTGTGGATATTACTGTGTTAAACAATGTGTAATTAATGAATGTTTATTATTTTTTTAAATAATAATATATTTAAATTTCAATATTAATTATGTTAATAATGGAAATAAAATTTAATAAAAATGTTGATGTTAATTTTTTTATTGGTGTGGTATCCAGCACTTTCCCTACTGTTGCACTCACTGGAGTGGGAATAGTAATTTTTACCCCTTTGCTATCCAACACTTTCCCTACTGTTGCACTCACTGGAGTGGGAGTAGTAATTTTTACCCATCCGCTATCCAACACTTTCCCTACTGCTGCACTCACTGGAGTGGGAATAGTAATTTTTACCCCTCCGCTATCCAACACTTTCCCTACTGCTGCATTCACTGGAGTGGGAATAGTAATTTTTACCCCTCCGCTATCCAACACTTTCCCTACTGCTGCACTCACTGGAGTGGGAATAGTAATTTTTACCCCTCTGCTATCCAACACTTTCCCTGCGGTTGCACTCACTGGAGTGGGAATAGTAATTTTTACCCCTCCGCTATCCACCACTTTTCCTGCTTTTCCACTCACTGGAGTGGGAATAGTAATTTTTACCCCTCCACTATCCAACACTTTCCCTGCTTTTGCACTCACTGGAGTGGGAATAGTAATTTTTACCCCTCTGCTATCCAACACTTTCCCTGCTTTTGCACTCACTGGAGTGGGAATAGTAATTTTTACCCCTCCGCTATCCAGCACTTTCCCTGCTTTTGCACTCACTGGAGTGGGAAGAGTAATTTTTACCCCTCTGCTATCCAACATTTTCCCTACTGTTGTATTTATTGTGTTGCAAAATGTATTTTTAATATTTCTTTTAATAGTTTAATGTGTTAATTAATTATAGAATATTTTATTTTATTTTAAATTATTCATATATGTATATATTTTATTTTTATATAATTTAAAAAGTTTATAAATTAAGTAAAGATAATAGTTAATAAAATGTGTTTAAGTAAATATATGTATTTGTACACATTTTAGTGTGTTTATATTTTATTTAATTAAGTTTATTTGTTATATTTATATATTAAATGTAATTTATTTTGTTAAACATATTAATATTATTTAATATATTTTATTTAAGTTATATATCTTTTTTAAGTCAATATTTTTTACATCTATATTTTTTACTTCGATATTTTTGTATCGATATTATTGTACTTACCTGTTTAAGTGTAGGGAGTCGATATTTTTTGTATTCGATATTTTTACCACGATATTTTTGTAAACTATATTTTTTACATCGATATTTAAAAAGGGAACCGTTTTAAACTTCACTTTTCTCTAACATTTTAATTAGAGAGACAGAGCTCTCAATGCCAGTCGTAAGCCAAAATGAAAGGCTGACTCCCGTCATGCCACTCTTCTGACTGTCAGCATCTTTCTAGAGACATCAATGAGTGTGTCAATGCCTTTTTATGGGCAAGATTACAGATGTAAAGAAGCCTATAGGTACAAGACTACCTCTATTTCACACGGCATGCTCTCTAAATGTGTGTAAAAGAAGCTGCATCGGTCACTTTCTACTCATTATACAGGGCAGCCTAGTATTAAGCTGTTCAAGTGCATCCATGAGGTCTACCTAGCAAACAGATCTGTGCTTCTGGGACTAAAAGGTGAAGTAGCTCTGACAATATTTGTCCACAGGAATGATAGACTATATAGTTTTTAATTTAGGGTCCTTAGCTGCAGCACCTATGTCAGACTACACGTACAAGTAGAAACATACCCGAGATATGGTAGCTGTCAGACATTCAAACTTGAGAGAGTATGCTTTCAATTTATAGCACACAATTTAATATCTATGGCCTGCTTGCAGTGTACCTTTGCAGAAACTTATATGGACTTGGATAGAGGTTAATACATCTGGCAACATGTTTTAAACCTCACTTTTTGTACCAGTTCCATTAGAGAGGCAGACCTCTCAATGTCAGGCCTAAGCAAAATGAAGGGCTAACTCTTGTCGTGCCAATCTTGTGATGGGGTGAAACCCTGAAACCAGGCCTAGGATGCTTGTTTCCAGTCCAGCGAGGACCTGGCCTTGCAGTGCGGGCTGAACTGTTCCCATTGGGTGCAGGGTCAAGACTGATTTGCATATGGCTGTGTTCAAACTTGAATGGCATGGGGAGCAAAAAAACGATGGGTTTAGGCCCAGATCTCTGTACTGGGGTGAATGTATGACATTGTTCTGCATTCTGTCCATAAATTATTCTTTTTGCATTTGTCACCCAGAAGGGGACGGGTGTGCCCAGACTTGGGTCCCGTGCTCTCTGTGCCACTAGAGTCAAACTATCATATCTGATGAGGGGTGAAAGCCCGAAACCGGTCCTAGGATGCTTGTTTCCAGTCCAGGGAAGACCTGGCCTGGCAGTTCGGGCTGGACTGTTCCCATTGGGTGCAGGGTCAAGACTGATTTGCATATAGCTGGGTTCAAACTGGAATGGCATGGGGAGCAAAAAAACGATGGATTTAGGCCCAGATCTCTGTAATGTGGTGAATGTATGACATTGTTCTGTATTCTGTCCATCAATTGCTCTTTTTGCATTTGTCACCCCGAGTGGGACGGGTATGCCCAGACGTGGGTCCTGTGCTCTCCATGCCACTGGAGTCAAGCTATCCTGGCTGATGAAGGGTGAAACCCCGAAACCGGTCCTAGGATCCTTGTTTCCAGTCCAGGGAGGACCAGGCCTGGCAGTTCGGGCTGGACTGTTCCCATTGGGTGCAGGGTCAAAACTGATTTGTATATGGCTGGGTTCAATCTGGAATGGCATGTGGAGCAAAGAAACGTGGATTTAGGCCCAGATCTCTGTACTGGGGTGAATGTATGACATTGTTCTGCATTCTGTCCATCAATTGCTCTTTTTGCATTTGTCAACCCGAAGGGGACGGGTATGCCTAGATGTGGGTACCGCGCTCTCCATGCCACTGGAGTCAAGCTATCCTGGCTGATGAGAGGTGAAACCCCTAAACCGGTCCTAGGATGCTTGTTTCCAGTCCAGGGAGGACCTGGCCTGGCAGTTCAGGCTGGACTGTTCCCATTGGGTGCAGGGTCAAGACTGATTTGCATATGGCTGGGTTCAAATTGGAATGGCATGGGGAGCAAAGAAATGATGGATTTAAGCCCAGATCTCTGTACTGTGGTGAATGTATGACATTAATCTGCATCTTGTCCATCAATTGTTATTTTTACCCTTGTGAGTGTCAGCATCTTTCCAGAGACCTCAATGAGTGTGTCAGTGCCTTTTTAGGGGCAAAACGTCACATGTAAAGAAGTCAAAAAGTACCTCTGTTTCACACCGCATGCTCTCTAAATGTGTGTAGAAGAAACTGCATGTGTCACTTTCTGCTCATTATATAGGGCACTGTGTTCAAGTGCTTCCATGAGGTCTGCCTAGCTAAGTCATCTGTGCTTCTGGGACTGAATGCTGAAGTAGCTCTGGCAAAATTTGTGCAGTAGTATGATAGATTCTATAGTTTTTTAGTTAGGGTCATAAGCTACGGAACATGAGTCAGACTACACGTACATGTAGAGACATACCCGAGACATAGTAGCAGTCAGACATTCAAATTTGACAGAGTACGCTTTCAGTTTAAAGCGGACACCTCACTATCTATGGCCTTCTTGCAGTGTACCTTCGCAGACACTTAAATGGGCTCAGATAGAGGTTAATACATCTGCCAACATGTTTTAAACCTCCCATTTCTCTACCATTTTAATTAGAGAGGCAGAGCTCTCGATGCCAGACCTAAACCAAAATTAAGGCTTACTCTCGTCATGCTACTCTTCTGACTGTTATTATCTTTCTAGAGACCTCAATGAGTGTGTCAGTTCATTTTTAGGGGCAAGATAATACATGTATGTGAGAAACTGGCCTGGTATATGATGTCCACTAATGCAAGTGGGCACCTTGCACCAGTCCAGACAACCCTTATGGTGATTTAGGAGGTCTCAGACAACCTTAGAAAGCTATCCAAGTGGTAGCTGTAGAGAGCAGCATTCAGGCTTAGTCTTGAAGGAGTGTAAAGCAGCTCTTTTTACCAGAAAGCAATCTTATAGTATAGATTAAATGAAAAAGAACCACACCAAGTATTTATAAAAATATGTATTTATTAAATAACACTATCTAGTACGTTACAGTATCTCCTACCCAGAGATAGACACAAAGCACGCAATACTTAAGCAAAGAAATCACAGTAAATAGCACTAATACATAGTGGGCCCTAGGGGGGGACCAAATCATATACTAAGATAGTGGTATAAGAACCACTACTCGAGTCAGGACAATGTCGAGAGGACGTAGAACTGCTGGAGACCCACAGAACCACCCAAGGTAAGTAGATAGTGACCCCACAGAGAGCGTGTGCAGTGTGTGAACACGACCGCGTGCCCCATACAAGTCTATGTGCAAGTCGCGGTTAGATTTTTAAAGATAAGGGACCCTTCCCAGTGGACCCTGAAGAAACCCTGTGGAAGACTGAACGTTGGAGAGCCACCCCACCTATGGATATGGTGATACCCAAGTTACCTATCGCAAGGAATCCGGGTGCCTAGTTGTGAAGTGGCGTCCGAAATCGCCGTCGTACCCAATGGAGGACTTCAGGAAAGTGCCGCTGCTGGAAGAGGAGAAAGTGTCCGGAAGAATCCAAACATGATTCTTGAAGAGGAGTACCTGAAAGCAGAGGGGACAGTGCCTATGTCACTTGGGAGTGACCAGGAGACTTGGAAGATGGATGCCCTCCGATGTCGGGTTCTTCAGGAAGGATGACAGTGACCTTGACTCTGCAGGTGCGAGGACCAGGCAATGCTGAGGATGACCAGGACCTGGATACGAGCTGTCCCACGAAGGATGTCGAGTGCTGAGGGATCGGTGTCTGGCCGGAGCACCAACAAGCCTTGGCAAAGGCAACCCACACAGGAATAGAAGAAGGTGCATGATTCAGACCAGCAAGGTCCAGGAGACTCACCAAAAACAGGGGAGTCAGGGCAGACCCCGTGCAATCAGGAGAGCCCAAGGAAAACAAAGGTGACCCTCAAATGGACCCACAGGCTGAAGGCACAGGAGTCCGGGAGGACCTCAAGCAGCTCACCAAAAGATGCAGGCCACGATGCACATGATGCGGTGTGGCCAAAGATTCTGAACAGGTAGTAGGGGAAATCCGCGCAGGGGAGTGATAACGGTAGCTCCAATAGGTATCCTGTTAGATGCTAATGCTCAAGGGTCACCATATAATGACCACCTCACGTTGCAAACAGTAGGCAAAATTGCCCACGTAAGTACAAAGTAAACAATTGGCAGCCCGAGCAAGTAGCATGCAAGTAGTAGTAGCAAATAAAGTCCAAATATCAGTCCTGGGTGTATTCTTCTGTTTATTCCAAGTTGTCAAGATATCTTTCAATGGTATCCATCTTCTTTAACAAAATGACTTTAAAGCACAGGCAATGCCAACACATGTTTCGTCCATGTGGCTATACGCCTTGGACTTCATCAGGGCAAAGAACAGTATTTCGAAAGCACTAGGTAATTGAAAGTCGCATCAAGATAAATCGTTGGTAAACCTAAAATTAAAGTATGTCCTTCTTCTGATAGCACCCATATTCCAACATATGGGTGCTATCAGAAGAAAGGACATACTTTAATTTTAGGTTTACCAACGATTTATCTTGATGCGACTTTCAATTACCTAGTGTTTTTGAAATACTGTTCTTTGCCCTGATGAAGTCCAAGGCGTATAGCCACATGGACGAAACATGTGTTGGCATGGCCTGTGCTTTAAAGTCATTTTGTTAAAGAAGATGGATACCATTGAAAGATATCTTGACAACTTGGAATAAACAAGAAGAATACACCCAGGACTGATATTTGGACTTTATTTGCTACTACTACTTGCATGCTACTTGCTCGGGCTGCCAATTGTTTACTTTGGCCAAAGATTCTGGTCACTGGAGGTGTTCGAGGTTGGGGCTACTTGGAGCCTTCTTCTTGCAAGGATGTCAACAAGCCTTTGCAACTGCAAAGGGACACAGTACCCAGGGGTTCAATTATTGCAACCCCCACAAGTACTACTGGCCTCAAACTTGGTAAGAGGGTAGAGCAGGCCTCAGGTGCTGAGGAAAACCACCAGCTGTCTTGCAGAGCCCATGGAGTCCGGAGGAGCTTGGAATCTGCAGACCAGTCGTCTTTGTTGCAGTGCCTGCGAATGCAGAGGAGTGACTCCTTCACTCCAAGGGAAATTACTTTGGTTGTCCTTGATGCTTCACAGGCCTTGGTAGGTTCCTGTAAGATGCACAGGCACAGACGATGCAGCAGACTGGAAGGGAGACGAAGTCAGGCCCAAACGAAGTCCAGCCAAGTCCAGAGTGCCCAGACGGTAGAAGTGCAGTGGTTTCAGTTCTGAATCTTATCCCATGATGAATCTAGGGACCTACACCTAGGTAAGCCCTTAAGTACCCTAGGGAAAGGGTTGGGAAGATTCAGGGGACACTCCCAGGGGAGGGTCAGGACAGGGGGAGGTTACTCCCATGTCCTTTGTCCAGTTTCGCGCCAGAGCTGGAGCCAATGGCTCCCAGGACTGGATTGAACTGGACTATGCACAGGGACACCAAATGTGCCCCTGCAGACTTTCAGGAGCTGGCAAGCGCACCCACCCAGCCCTAATATACTAAATCCTGTCTGTGAGGTGGTCACACCTCCCTGTGACAGGATGCCTACTGTTCTGCTTTCCCCTGCCCTGAGCTTGGCTCAGCAGCAGGAGGGTAGAAATGTGTCTCTGGTCAGCAGCAACTATTTTGTGCTGTCTGGGACTAGAAGGCTGGCACTGGGAACACTAAGAGCCTAACAGAGTGCTCTTCCAGTGCTTGGACTCATACCTCCCACACCTTTTACGGTGTGGGGGTATGATTCCAACATGTTTGATACCAAACATGATAGGATTTGTTGCAGCCATTTTCAAGATGGTCATCGCGCGATTACACAATGCCCCTCTATATAGTATATGGCTGCTTCACTGACAACCCGGGAGAATGGACTCCGTAGGCTGCAGGGGTGTCCTGCTCATGCTGGGGCACCCTCTCACTTAGAACCAAGCACCCTGCCCTAAGGATTGTAAAGGCCTGCTATAGGGGTGACTTATAGGTTTTAAGTGCAGTGACCCTTAGATATAGTAAACATATATCTTTAGTAAGTGGTGCATGCACCAACTTACACAGGCTGCAATGGCAGGCCTGTAGCTCCATTATGAATGGTCTCTCATGGGTGGCATAATGCATGCTTCAGCCCATGGGAGACCTCTGGGGTACCTATGCCTTGGGTACGTTGGTACCATATACTAGGGACTGACAAGGGTACCCCAATATCCAATTTGGGATGTACCTAGGTACTGAACACAACAGTTTAGGGAGAATGCAGATAGACTGGGGTCCTGATTAGCAGGATCCCAGTCAGACTAGTCAAAAACAGCATCACATCAAGCAAAAGTGGGGATAACCATAAGAAGCAGATCCTACTTTCCTACAATGTAAAGATGCCTATAGGTACTAGACTAGCGCTGTGTCACACCGCACGCTTTCTAAATGTGTGTTGAAGAAGCTACATGGGTCACTTTCTGCTCATTATACAAGGCAGCCTGGTATGAAGCTCTCTGTTCAAGTGCTTCCATGACGCCTGCCTAGCTAAGAGATCTGTGCTTCTAGGACTGAATGCTGAAGTACCTCTGACTATATTTCTCAAGGGGAATGATAGACTGCATAGCTTTTAAGGTAGGCTCATCAGCTGCAGCACACGTGACAGACTACACATACATGTAGAGACATATCCGAGACATGGTAGCAGTCAGACATTCAAATTTGACAGAGTATGCTTTCAGTTTAAAGCAGACACCTCACTATCCATGGCCTTCTTGCAGTGTACCTTTGCAGAGATTTATATGGACTCGGATAGAGGTTAATACATTTGGCAACATGTTTTAAACCTCATTTTTCTCTACCATTTTAATTCGAGTGGCAGAGCGCACAATGCCAAGCCTAAGCAAAAATGACAGGCTGACTCCCGTCCTGCCACTCTTCTGAGTGTTAGAGTCTTTCTAGAGACCTCAATGAGTGTGTCAGTGCCTTTTTAGGGGCAAGATGACACATGTAAAGAAGGCTATAGATACTAGACTACCTCTGTTTCACACCATATGCTCTCTAAATGTGTGAAACTGCATGGGTCGCTTTTTGCTCATTATACAAGTCAGCCGGGTGAGAAGCTGTGTGTTCAAGTGCTTCCTTGACGCCTGCCTAGCTAAGAGATCTGTGCTTCTGAGACTGAATGCTAAAGTAGCTCTTTCGTATTTGATTTCTATATTTATGAGGAGTTTGGAATGTTTATTTAAGAAATGAGGAAAGTAAGAGCGAATGTGTTTTGTGACATATGCCTCTGTATAGCGCTTAAATGATACCTTATCAAAGCTGGAACACACAAATCAGCTGTTCTGTCAGTTGGCACAGCATGTGACTTGGTTTCTCATCCAATCACATCTCACTGTATTTTAATGTATTACAAAACATATGCAATATTTGTACCTGCGTATGCTTTCACAAGCGGTTTACCAGCTCGGCATGCTAAAAAAACAGCAAGAGGCCTTTTGCTCAGGAACAGCTCATTTGAACACCGTGGGTTTAAAAGGTATATCATGTTCGTACCTCTCATCAAATGTTCCGAAATGCACCGATGTTCAAAATTAAACCTTTTCATCGGCTTCAAAAATAATTCAATGAACGTTTTTAGGTCTAGTGTTAGCCAAGTCTTTTTTTTTTACTAAAATAATACACATAATCTACTCACTTGTAGGGGTTTCCAGCCGGCCCTCATCAGTCACTGGTCTGTTGTTGTATCATTTACATTTTTCTTATGCCTACTACAGCATCCAGCACAGGGCAATCTGATTGTAAACAAAGAGCACGTCCACTCACAAAGTACTTCCCTCCAGTTCAAGGGGCTGCTATGGCAATGCATGCATTTTCAGGCCAAAGAAATATTTTGAGGTTCTAGTAATTGCCCCATCAATAAATATTATAAAAACCATGATAAAACACAACCAACATTGACAAAGTCAAAAGGCTAAGCACCAATTCAAGAGCTATTGGCTTTTCCAGCGTGTGCTTCATCACCACTCTAAGTATAAATAATTGATGTGTTTGTACCACTGCCTCTGTTGCTGGTTGCAACTGACACCCTTGTCCAGTTCACAGCCCACTACACACAACAGAAGGAACAGGCTTAGGTGTGGAGTTGATTAGCACTTTATACGAGTGCCCCTTCCATAAAGCACACAAAATCTGCAATTTAGACACAGTTTAGTCTGTGCGTGTGTGGATACATTATGCAATTGGGACAAGCATACATTCTAGGCACAGCACGCTGCACACAACAAAAGGTTCAGGCTTTGTTGTGGGGCACATTAGCAGACCTTTCAGCATCCATCACCAGTGTGGTTTACTGCGCACAACAGGTCACTTTTGCACTCTTTGCAGCTAGCTGTCATAGGTGTGCACCTACATAACTCCTACCAAATCCCTTATCTACAGGATCCATTACTAACTCAAAGGCAGTTTTGGAGACAGCAGTGATAGCGTCCTCAAACAAACCTTGTGGTTTTTGTGCAGACATAATTCAACAACAAATCACATAATTGTACTCAACAACACAATTATATAATACACCACATACATTCTATCCACACCACATAATTCAACATCATACTACAAAATTCAACAGCACACCACTTAATTAGGCTCCACTACATAACACTGCGCAACACAAAATACCATTCCACATATTTACACTCCATGATGCACAATCTCACTCCACATATTTACAATACAACCAATACCACATAATTGCTATCCACAGAACACCATAACACATAATTTCACTACACAAACCCACTCCACGCCACACCACACAATCCCACACCTAACCATCCCAAATCAACAACACATGATTCCACTACACACCACATACATCTACTCCACTCCATAACATAGAGCTAAAACACATTTACAACAACAAATAGCTCTAACTCTCGTTTTACTTTATTCTCTAACACACATGCTTTTGCCTTAGGGGGTCTGTATCAATTACAAATCATGCATTAAATCCTGTTTGGGGGTCACTTTGTAGGCCTTATCTATTAGGTTTTCTAAACTTAATATATTTTGTTATTAGGAAAAAATGTAAAAGGTTTCAATAAACAGGACATAAAAACAACGTTTAAAATGTATAGCTACAATTGGTGTGTGGGAGGGTGTTAGTGCATTTTTAAATTTTACAAACATCTATTTTTACACACACAATTACACAGTTCCACATCACACAAATAAACTCAACACTTTTCCATTACACACCACATAATTCAACAAGAAACCACATAACACAAATCAACAACACAATTGCATAAAAAACCACAGACATATAATCCACACAACACAATTCAACATCGCACCACAAAATTACTACAGTACACAACATAATACAACTCCAATACATAACACCCCACAACACAAAGTACCATACCACATATTTACTTTCCATAACACACAATCCCACTCTACATAATTCCTATACACTAAATACCACAAAATGTCTATCCACATAGTTCAACTGCACAACATACCACATAATTCCATTAACACCATATACATCCACTCTACTCCACAACACATAAAGAAAAAACAATTACATTTACAATGCCAATAGCTCTAACTCTCGCAAATGTGAGACCTATTGCATTGCAAATGCTTGTTTAACTAGAAGTCACATTTGCAGAGTGGTGGAGAAAGGGGGCTGGGCCACCAACCAGCTCTCAGGAATCCTGCTGTGTAGGAATCACAGGAGGTACCAGGGGGGCTTCTTGGCCCCTAAGGTCTCTCAGAAGTTAAGTGGACTTCAACCCCCAACCAGTAGTGTACCACAAGCAGCGTTTGCAGAGTGGTAGAGAAAGGGTGTGTGGCCTCCGAAAACGTCTTAGCAATCCTGCTGTGTGGGACTTATTGGATAACAGGAGGAGTAGTTGGCCCCCAAGAATGTCCTTGGGGGCAAACTAGGACTCCTATTACCTCCAATAAGTCCCATACAGCAGGATTGCTGAGACCTGATAGCTGGCCACGCCCCCTTTCGCCACCACTCTGCAGACGCACCGCCTGCGCCCTGCACTACTAGTAGGGGGAAGAAGTCCTCTTGGCTATTGAGGGTCCTTGGGGGCCAACTACCCCTCCTGGTACCTGCAGCAAGTCCCACACAGTGGGTTTGCTGAAAGGTTTTGTATGGCCATGCCCCATTTCTCTTCCACTCTGCAGACGCGCCTCCTGGTACAATACTAGTTGGGGGATGAAGTCGCCTTTGCTCTCGAGGGTCCTTGGAGGCCAACTAGCCCTCCTGTTAACTCCAGTAAGGGCCACACAGCTGGATTGCTGAGAGGTGGTCAGTGGTCACACCCCCTTTCTTCACTGCTGCTTGGGGAAAGAAATCCACTTTAGTCCTGAGGCCCTCTGGAAGCAGGGGAACATCATCCCCTCACCAGCCGTAAGCAGAGAGGTGCATTTGCAGAGTGGTGGAGAAAGGGGGCATGGCCTCTTAACACCTCTCAGCAATCCCACTGTGTGGAGCTTCCTGGAGGTAACAGGAGGGCTAGTTGGCCTGTAAGGACCCTCAGCAGCAAAGGGGACTTCATGGTATTTTACCAATCCAAAGTTGTAATACTGTGCCTGGAGTGGTAAAAAGCTTTGGCCATTTCACAGCTTGGCATGGATAGCACTGTGCTAATCCTATGTTTAAAGACTTTGCTGTAGAAATGTCAAAAGACTTTGTCCCTTTCAATCTCAGCGTGGATGGCACTGTGCTAATCCTACGCCTAAAGACTTTGATAGAAAAGCAGACATTTGAGGTGAGCAAATTTACTGGTGTTGAGAGTGCTCTGTGCTGGAACTGCTTTCCACCTAAACTTGAGAACTACCCAGAGTTCTCTGCTTCTTTTTTTGCATATATATATATATATTTATCCCACAACAATGATCTTGTAACGACCATGGATTTGAAGCACACACACCAGGAATGTTCTTTTTTAAAGTTTTATTGCCAACACGTTAGAAACACCGAACAGACGCGTTTCAGCACGATCTCCTTCCTCAATGTCTGTGTGGCTTATTCTTAATGCATTATTTAAAGAAATTAAAAACAAAGGAAGGAAGCAATTCATTTGTCATGGAAATCGAAAGTTGTCTCCTACATGTCACAGAGGTATGTTTTGCTGTCGACCATTTTTCAATGGTTCAATTTGCAACAGTTACAATACTTATTCATAGAAAAGGGTCCAAGAATATATATGTATGCATGATTAAAACATTGCAACACAATAATCCCCATTGATATATATGATTATAATTTCAATTGCAATGAGATTTATGTAATAGCGAGCAATCAACATTGAGCAATGTTATTTAATAGCGCCCTGAATGGGCAAACGCTCTAACTAGATATTATGAACAAATTAGTAACTAGATAATTCATTTTACATTTTCGAGTCACACTTTTCTCAAGAATATATATGTACGCATGATTAATTCATTTCAACGCAGTAATTTCCATTGATATATATGATTACAATTTGTATTGCAATGAAATTATGTGATGGTCGAGCAGTCAACATTGTGCAATATTATTCAATAACGCCCTTAAATGGGCAAATCCTTCAACTTAATATTATAAGCAAAATAATAACTTGATAATTCATTTTCCATTTCCGAATCACACTTTTCACTGGCCGATGCCATTGATAGCACTGAACCATATCAATTCAATCAAATGGGTGGCAGTTAATAGATATCCATTAGAAGACACTAGTGGGTTGGCATCCTCTTACTTGATGTGTACCCACAGTTCCTCTTCATTATTCAGACCCCTTGGGGTTTTTGTCTGCAATTCAATTATGTATTTGGACTCAAGTGCCCTGAGTTTTTTTGTTCTGTCCCCTCCTCTTTCCTCTCTTGGCACTTGATCTAAGCAAAAGAACTTCAATAGGTCCTGGTTGCTATTATGATTCTCCTGAAAGTGGCGGGCCACCAGGTATGTATGATCTTTGTTTTTGATCGCCTGCATATGCTCTAACACTCTTTTTTTATTAGGGTGTATAATGCTGCAAACATATTGTTTTCCGCAGGGGCAAGAGAGATAGTAAACCGTATATTCAGAATTGCAGTTGAGCAGCTTATTAATTTTTCACTTTGTTCTCCTGCCTGGTATTTGAAAGTCTTGAACTTTATGACTATTCTTACATGCCTTGCATCTCATGCAGGGATAGAAACCTATAACCAAGTCTCTCTTTCTTTGTCTTGCCATGAAGTGGCTCCTGACCAAATGGTCCTTTAAAATGGAGCCTCTTCTGTATGTGATAAGGGGTGCTTCTGAGATATGTGGGCCTACAATGTTGTCAGTTTTAAGGATTCTCCAGTTTCTGCAAAAGATTTGGTATACCTCAGACGAACTAGTCTTATAGTCGGTAATCATTCTTATTTTTTCTTTTTCTTGTTTTCCCCCATTGTCTTAGTTCTTTCCACTAGGAGGTCCTGCCTTTGTATTGTGTCTGACTTTTTTACTGCTTCTTGTAGCACCCCCTCCGTGTATCCTCTCTCTCTAAATCTATTAAGGGCCAGGTCTCTTGATTTCAAATATTGCTCACCTGTGAAGCAATTACATTTGATCCTCAGTAACTCCCCGTAGGGGACACTGCTGATCACAATCAGAGGATGAAAGCTACCTGCGTGCAATGTACTATTTCCTGCCTGGGCTTGCGATACAATGTGGTTTGCAAGGAGTTGTCCTTGATGAAGACCAGAAAGTCCAAGTATGCCACTTGTGTGCTGCTAATGCAGTCCGTGAATTTTAAATTCAAATCGTTATCATTAAGGGCTGTAATGTAACTCATTGCCTCTTGTTGTGTGCCTTTCCAAATAATAAAAATGTCATCTGTATAACGAGCCCAAAGTGTAATCTTGTTCAGCCATTTCTCATTTCTGCCGGACCAGGCCACGTGCTTCTCCCACCAGCCCACAAAAGATTTGCGTAGCTGGGGGCGAAGCAAGTGCCCATAGCAGTTCCCTGTTGTTGTTGGTAGTGCACCCCTGAAAATAAAAAGATGTTATTAGGAACTGTGCTCAGGTGGGGGGCGATGGGATCCTTGGGCCAGATGGGTGATCATATAATAATCCGGTGGGGTTATATATCAATACATCAATTTATAGCGAACCAGGGACCCGGGTACAGGAATCGACCATTTCTGCAACAGGGAGGGAGCACGAGGGCACGCCTCCCCCCCTCAAGTTAACTGTAGTTAGTACCGTTTGTGGGCGACAGGCACTCTGCAAGTTCATTTATGGGCAGTTCAAGGCCCAGAGTGCAGGGGAGCAGGGTGGGGGGAAGTTGGGAGGGTATAGAAGTATTGTTATTGTTATTTGTCACGTTGACTGAACTATGTCTTGTACAGGTAAAAACAAACGCCAGCAACACTTATCATGCCGGGTATACACCAGGAGGGACACTTTAAACTATTAAGTTGGAACGTCAATGGGATAGGGGACAAGCTGAAGCGCTGCATAGTCCTGCAGCACATTTGACGACACTCCCCAGAGGTGGTACTACTGCAGGAGTCCCATCTCGTAGGTAACACTTGCAGAGCGTTAGACAGAGGAGGCTATAAACTCATTGCACACTCCGGCTTTACCACCGGATCAAGAGGAGCGGGCATCATGATAAAAAATTCCTTCCCGTTCTCCATACACCGAATGTGGGTAGATGATCTGGGAAGATTTGTAGCAATTTTGGGGCAATGGGAGGGCTCGACCCTCAACCTGGTGACGGTCTACGTCCCACCTGGACTCCAGAACCGTACGTTCAAGGAGCTGGGGTCCCTGTTGCTCGCGCTACCGGTGGACCGACTTGTGGTGGGGGAGACTTTAATTCAGTGATATAGGGGCTTCTGGACAGGCACCCTCCACGAGACATTGGCGCCCATATGAGGTGGCTCCCAGACTTCTTAGATGCAATGGGCCTGGTAGACGCGTGGAGAACTTTCCACCCAGACACCATCCAACACACCTTCTACTCGGGGGCCCACAACAGCCTCTCTCGCATTGACTACCTGCTGGTCCCAGCGACCCAGATAGCTGAGATGCGCGACATTAAACACATGGCAAGGGGAATATCGGATCACTCACCGGTCTGGACTCAGGTGGTCCTGGGCGGGAAGCGAGAGGGAAGAATTGCACCCATTAACCCCTGGTACCTTCGTAACCCAATGGTCAGAGATTCCCTAGTGCAAACCATCGACAACTACTTCCCCGAAAACGAGGCACGGTCAGCTCTCCCCAAACCATCTGGGAGGCCTTTAAGACAGTGGTTAGAGGGCAGGCACTTTCCTTGATAGCTGGTACCCGGAAAGAAAAACACAAAACCCTTGAACAGGTGGAGAGTGAGATTCTCCGCCTGGAAGGGACAGACAGGGAAGAGATCATGGAAGAGAACCTCCATGCCATGAAACTCAAAAGAGATGAATATAAGAGCATTGCTACTGACCTGGCTAAGGAAATGGGGAGGGACAAAGCGGTAGGATATACAATCTAGGGGACAAAGCTGGGAAGCCACTAGCCTGGCTGGATAGGAGAGACTTAGCGAGCTGACTGGTCCCGAAACTAGAGGAGGAGGGTGGGCAAATAGTGACAGACCCAAAGGCTATTGCAAACGAGTTCGCTAACTACTTTGGAATGGTTTATCGTACCAATTCCACCCTCTCAGTGGAGGATTCCGCGGAGTTGCTCAGAGATATCCGTATGCCTACCCTGTCAACCGAAGAAAGGGACATGCTGGAAAGCGCCCTCACGGATCACGAATTGGCACAGGCGATCAGAGACCTCCGATCCGGAAAGGGCATGGGCCCTAATGGCCTACCAATAGAACTGTACAAACTAAAACCTGATGTCATTGCCCCACACTTGCGAGCAATGTTTGATGACAGTCGGGAAAGGGGTCTGCTGCCAAGAGACCAAAGAGTGGCCACACTTGTAACAATTCACAAAGAGGGCAAACCTAAGGACAAATGCTCCTCATACAGACCCATTTCCCTGCTCAACGCAGAGCCCAAGATCTTGGCCAAAACACTAGCAAATAGCCTTATCCAAGTAATCAGCAACTTAGTACACCCCGATCAATCTGGCTTTATGCCCCACAGAAATACGGCCTTAAATCTACGCCGTCTTCACCGGATGCTAGGTAGACTGGACACAATCCAGGAGTCAGCAGTGGTGGTATCCTTAGATGCCACCATGGCATTTGACACAATAGAGTGGTCTTACCTATTCGCTGTCCTAACAAAACTGGGGTTTGGGCCCGTCTTTATAGGATGGGTAAGACTCTTATACACAGAGCCTCTGGCACAGGTCGTGGTCAATAATAAGAAATCAGAGATATTTGGGCTGGGCCGGGGAACTAGACAGGGTTGTCCACTGTCCCCCCTCCTTTTCGCTCTTTCACTAAAGCCGCTGGCGACCTGGATCCGTTGGAGCCCATCTATCAGAGGGCTCAGGTGGGCGGTAGATTGGGAAGACCGCATTTCCCTATATGCGGATGATATCCTTCTATACTTAGCCTCCCCAAAGTCCTCCATCCATGCGGCCCTTAACATATTTATGAACTTTGGGAAATATTCCGGATATAGGATGAACTGGAGCAAGTCTTTACTGTACGTTCTAAAAGGAGATCCCCCGTCTCTGCCCCGAGACTGCCCCATGCAAACGGTGAAAGAGGGCTTTCGCTACCTAGGTATTTTTATCACATCGGACCCTAAACTTCGATACGAGTGGAACCTACTCCCCCCGCTACAGAGGCTCAAAAGAGATGTTGACACCTGGAAAGGGCTCCCGCTCTTGCTAATAGGACGGGCAGCATTATTAAAAATTATGGCGCTACCGCGTTTCCTCTACGCATTGCAGAACACCCCGGACATAGTCCCAAATAGATATTTTGGAGAAATAGAGAGCATACAGAGGGATTTACTATGGGAGGGGAGACCCCATAATAGGCTTTCATAAACTAGTCCTGGGGGGGTACGACGGTGGTATCGGATTACCGGACATCAAGAAGGACTATTGGGCAGCACACTTGACAGCGATTAACGACTGCACATACCGCCCAGATAAGGACCCAGCGTATAAACTAGACAAATGGCTGCTCCCTGGGGGAACATGCCACAGGGCTCTCTATTCGAGACCACAGAGATACCCCCTGACGGGGCCAACTAAACATTCAGTGTTGGTCTGGCATGCAGCTAACAAAAACCTGGGTTGGGATAAGAAGCTCACACAGGCCACCCCGCTATGGGAGACGGAGCAACTGGGCACACTAGGCACCACAAAGGGATTCGACAAGTAGGACATCATTGGAATATCAAAAGTTGGGGACCTATGGGACAAGAGAGAGGTGGTCACATTCGCCGCCCTACAACAGAACTATGAGTTAGCTGGCACGGAGTACTACCGCTATCTGCAAATTAGACATGCACTATCGTCCAATATGACCAGGGGTACCACCTTACCAGACTCTTCGCCATTAGAGGACAGATTGTTGGATGGATATATGCCCGACAAAGCGATATCCCTGACATACAAAAAACTGATTAATAATACCCCAAACCCCCTTGCACTCCTCAGGCAACATTGGGAGAGAGATGGGCTAGAAATAGATGACGAGGAATGGCAGGAAGCAGTCGCTTCCCCAAGAGAGGTGGCAATCTCGTCTAGGTTCCGCCTAGTGCAGTTGAAAATCCTCCATAGAGTGTATATCACTGGGCCAACCCTAGTTAAAATGGGTAAAGTGGAAGACGGCAACTGTAGACGGGGGTGTGGACTGTTGGGCTCCTTCATGCATAAAATATGGGAATGTGAATATATTCAATCCTATTGGGCAAAAATCCTTGACTGCATGAACATGATACTGGGGGCTCTCTTGCAACCGGAAGCTAAGAGATGCCTACTGAACATATGGGAACCCACCGATCTTAACGCTAAAGACAAAATCTGGGTTACGCTGGGTCAGATGGTGGCCAAGCGGAATATAGCACAAAAGTGTAGGGCGGGAGCACCACCTAAGGTAGATTCTTGGAAAACAGATTTGGATTGGTGCATGTTTCATGAAAAAACTGTCTATGTTTCATGGGGGTGCCCTAGAAAGTGGTCCTCCATTTGGAGTAAATGGAATGAGTATAGAGGCAATATCTGTGTTCCCCCCATTGTTCCAGAGATAGAAGATCCAAGTGTCCCGTAGTAATTGTTAAATAACATGATGTATCAATGTAACCCGCAATCATGACAAGAATTGATTCAATGCTTCTGCCTTTTTTGTTGTAACCTGTGAAGTCGACTCAAATCGTTAATAAAAAGAATTATAAAAAAAAAAAAAGATGTTATTATTTAAACAAAAAGATGTTAATTCCAAAAGGTTTCATTGTGTTATTGGTACTTGAAGGCTCTCCTATTGAGGAAAAATTGTATGGCAGTTAACCCCTTCCCATGGTCAATGCTTTCATATAGACTTGTTATGTCAGGGGTTATTAGCAGCATGTCTAGTTCCCACTGAATGCCTGTTACAATACGTTAGAAATCTTTTGTGTCTTTAACATAAAAACTTAAGTCCTTTACAATGGGATTCAGAAAACAGTCAATGTATATTGATGCGTTCTCTAAAAGGCTACTTTTTGAAGATACTATTAGACGTCCCGGAGGATCTATTGTGCCTTTTTTAACCTTTAGTAGATGGTAAAAGGTAGGCAGCTCAGGAAATTCACATTACATGAATCGAAAGTCCCGTTCTTCCAAAGTTCTCCTCGCCTTACATTTGTTTGGTATTTCATAACATTCCTGTGTGCGGGTCTCATAGGTGGATCTGGTGACGATTTTGTAACATTCTTCCATTGATAATTGCCTCAATGCTTCTCTTTGGTAGTGGTCCTTATTCATTAGTACCACGTTGCCGCCTTTGTCCACTGGCTTAATTATTACATTTTCGTCATTTTTCAGATCCATCACTGCTTTCCATTGTTTTCTTGTGAGGTTGTTTTTCAGAAAGTTAGGGCCTTCGGCTTGTAGTTTCTTCAGTTCCTTGATTACAATTTTGTGAAAGGTGTCAATTGCATCATGGGGAGTCTGTGGAATAAAGCGTGATTTAATTTTTAGGTTACTTGACCCACTTTTTTGTGGAATTCCTAATTCTTCCAGGAATTCTAATGTACTCTTCTGTTCCAGTATTCCAATGTTTGAATTTGAGAATTCATCTAATTCTCCTAAGGTCATAAGTGTCTCTAGGCCTCTCCCTGTAAGCAGATCTGTTTCAACCTCGTTGATGGTTGTTTCCATAGATGCTTTTTTGGGGTGCATTAGTTGTATCTTTATCAGTTTCATTTTCCTTATGAACTTATGTAGATCTATTCGTACACTGGCATAATCAAATTGTACCGTTGGACAAAAGGTCAGACCAAGTACCAGCACCCCTGTCTCATCAGGTGTTAATTGTCTACTTGACAGGTTGACCACTGTTTGTTTCTTCTTTATTGTTTCCTTTCCCCCCTCGCTTGCTGCGTGTAACCCGTTGGTTTAGGGAAGTTGCTCTTTCCTTTCCTCTCCCTTCTTGTTTTTCGTCTCTCTTTTCTGGGGGGTGAGTCCATTGTACTGGATGTTGCCTTGCTTGTCTGATGAGCTGGTATTCCTGAAAAAAAGTTGGTGTAATCTCCTTCTCTCTTCTCCTTGCTGTAAGCTCTCCCTCTGATAGCACTACCTCTGACTCTGAGGTCTCCCTTGATGATGTCTCGGTTGTTCTCCCTAAATTTAGTTGTCTCCTGGGAGCTTCGAATTTCTTTGCAAATGTCAAGATACGGCTGGACTCATAGTCCTGCTCGTCTCTGATGAATTTAGTTTGCTTTCAGTGTCTGATTACACTTTCATAATCCGTGAGGCTTTTCTTCATGCGTTGTTGGAGCTCCTCCTTTAATTTGGTATCCATGTCCAAAGCTATAGCTTCCTCTATCCTTTTGATTTCCTCCAAGAGTTTCTGGTGATTATTCCAGGCATATTTAATAAGGATTTTTACCATCCCCTTTGCAGATTTGGTGGTGTATTCTGCCCATTCCTGCAGTAACAACGGATCTGGGTTCCGTAGGATGGGGTTGTGTAAATCCGTACTCCCCTAGGTATGCGATTGGCATCTAAATACCTCTGTAGGGATGTTGCCTCCCACCACTTCCTTGTCTCTTTCTCATATGTTTTTTCCAGTGCGTTGAATAAACTCTTGAAATTGCTGGATGTTGTTTTCTGCCCGATGCCCCTTTAACTTCAATGCTTATACTCCGTGAACTTTTGCAGAAAATGCTTTCTGCCGCTTCCTCCCTTTCTGTATCTGTAAACATATTAGTTCACCTTTCGTGCTGCAATGGTTATGTCTGTATTCAATTCTTCCTTGTGTGTCTGCCGATAGTGCCAGTTAAGAAAAGAGGAAAGATTCACTCACCGCCAGTCTCTCATTCGGATCGCTGGAGTCCTCTGACTCCAACTTCCCGTCTCCTTCCTGAGCAGATAATGATCTCCTCCTCAATGTTGCGTATCCCGCTGGACTCTGCACTGTATCGCAGAAAGGCACACGTCGGGGCAGGCAGCAATTCCAATCTTCCTTTATGCTTCCACCAGCTGCTACTCCACTCGACACTGGTGCAGCTCTCCGCGTTGGTGAGACGTGTTTAGTATCCCACAAAAAAAATATATGTATATATATAGATATATCACACTCCAAAGTCATATGGCCGTCACTCCAACAGTAGTAATGACTGTCGTCTTCGTCGGCGACTGTGCTTAGTTTCTCCGTTGGCGGTGCGAACTGCTTGTATAAATCACGCTCCAAAGTCCACTTAAAAGCAGTATACGCATTCTTACTGACGGGTGCAGCAAATGTGGAAAGTGGGTCCACACAAAATACACGCTCCGGTTTCAACACAAGAAACACGCTGCACTCACGGGACCCCTTAGAAGATTCTTTATTACAAGGACGCGTTTCGGCGTTGTGCCTTCCTCAGCTTGTTAAAGATAGCGCCACCTGTCCTGAATATCTTTTAAACAGGTAAGTACGATTCTATTGGTTCTGGCAACTGGACATGAAAAGGGGACTTGTGTATTCTCGGAGCAATGTTCCTTCCACTCAGATGTATTCTGGGAGTTGCAGTCCGATAGTTATCATGGGGAATCAATCAGGTCTCATATATCCTGCCTTCGTATAGGCATATCCCACAGATAACAGTTCTTTCAATAATTTAAGGCAAAAATTACCCCGTTCCCTTTATCTTTCCTCCTTCCGAAGCACATTTTTGCAACTTCCAGGTGCCAAAACAGGGTGCGCTGATGTTCAAATCTCCCTTGGGGGCCCCTCGTCACACCCCAGAGTCCTTCGGCACTTGACGCAGGAGCCGGTCATATGGCCGTCACTCCAACAGTAGTAATGACTGTCGTCTTCGTCGGCGACTGTGCTTAGTTTCTCCGTTGGCGGTGCGAACTGCTTGTATAAATCACGCTCCAAAGTCCACTTAAAAGCAGTATACGCATTCTTACTGACGGGTGCAGCAAATGTGGAAAGTGGGTCCACACAAAATACACGCTCCGGTTTCAACACAAGAAACACGCTGCACTCACGGGACCCCTTAGAAGATTCTTTATTACAAGGACGCGTTTCGGCGTTGTGCCTTCCTCAGCTTGTTAAAGATAGCGCCACCTGTCCTGAAGATCTTTTAAACAGGTAAGTACGATTCTATTGGTTGTGGCAACTGGACATGAAAAGGGACTTGTGTATTCTCGGAGCAATGTTCCTTCCACTCAGATGTATTCTGGGAGTTACAGTCCGATAGTTATCATGGGGAATCAATCAGGTCTCATATATCCTGCCTTCGTATAGGCATATCCCACAGATAACAGTTCTTTCAATAATTTAAGGCAAAAATTACCCCGTTCCCTTTATCTTTCCTCCTTCCGAAGCACATTTTTGCAACTTCCAGGTGCCAAAACAGGGTGCGCTGATGTTCAAATCTCCCTTGGGGGCCCCTCGTCACACCCCAGAGTCCTTCGGCACTTGACGCAGGAGCCGGTCATATGGCCGTCACTCCAACAGTAGTAATGACTGTCGTCTTCGTCGGCGACTGTGCTTAGTTTCTCCGTTGGCGGTGCGAACTGCTTGTATAAATCACGCTCCAAAGTCCACTTAAAAGCAGTATACGCATTCTTACTGACGGGTGCAGCAAATGTGGAAAGTGGGTCCACACAAAATACACGCTCCGGTTTCAACACAAGAAACACGCTGCACTCACGGGACCCCTTAGAAGATTCTTTATTACAAGGACGCGTTTCGGCGTTGTGCCTTCCTCAGCTTGTTAAAGATAGCGCCACCTGTCCTGAATATCTTTTAAACAGGTAAGTACGATTCTATTGGTTCTGGCAACTGGACATGAAAAGGGGACTTGTGTATTCTCGGAGCAATGTTCCTTCCACTCAGATGTATTCTGGGAGTTGCAGTCCGATAGTTATCATGGGGAATCAATCAGGTCTCATATATCCTGCCTTCGTATAGGCATATCCCACAGATAACAGTTCTTTCAATAATTTAAGGCAAAAATTACCCCGTTCCCTTTATCTTTCCTCCTTCCGAAGCACATTTTTGCAACTTCCAGGTGCCAAAACAGGGTGCGCTGATGTTCAAATCTCCCTTGGGGGCCCCTCGTCACACCCCAGAGTCCTTCGGCACTTGACGCAGGAGCCGGTCATATGGCCGTCACTCCAACAGTAGTAATGACTGTCGTCTTCGTCGGCGACTGTGCTTAGTTTCTCCGTTGGCGGTGCGAACTGCTTGTATAAATCACGCTCCAAAGTCCACTTAAAAGCAGTATACGCATTCTTACTGACGGGTGCAGCAAATGTGGAAAGTGGGTCCACACAAAATACACGCTCCGGTTTCAACACAAGAAACACGCTGCACTCACGGGACCCCTTAGAAGATTCTTTATTACAAGGACGCGTTTCGGCGTTGTGCCTTCCTCAGCTTGTTAAAGATAGCGCCACCTGTCCTGAAGATCTTTTAAACAGGTAAGTACGATTCTATTGGTTGTGGCAACTGGACATGAAAAGGGGACTTGTGTATTCTCGGAGCAATGTTCCTTCCACTCAGATGTATTCTGGGAGTTGCAGTCCGATAGTTATCATGGGGAATCAATCAGGTCTCATATATCCTGCCTTCGTATAGGCATATCCCACAGATAACAGTTCTTTCAATAATTTAAGGCAAAAATTACCCCGTTCCCTTTATCTTTCCTCCTTCCGAAGCACATTTTTGCAACTTCCAGGTGCCAAAACAGGGTGCGCTGATGTTCAAATCTTCCTTGGGGGGCCCCTCATCACACCCCAGAGTCCTTCGGCACTTGACGCAGGAGCCGGTCATATGACCGTCACTCCAACAGTAGTAATGACTGTCGACTTCGTCGGCGACTGTGCTTAGTTTCTCCGTTGGCGGTGCGAACTGCTTGTATAAATCACGCTCCAAAGTCCACTTAAAAGCAGTATACGCACTCTTACTGACGGGTGCAGCAAATGTGGAAAGTGGGTCCACACAAAATACACGCTCCGGTTTCAACACAAGAAACATGCTGCACTCACGGGACCCCTTAGAAGATTCTTTATTACAAGGACGCGTTTCGGCGTTGTGCCTTCCTCAGCTTGTTAAAGATAGCGCCACCTGTCCTGAAGATCTTTTAAACAGGTAAGTACGATTCTATTGGTTGTGGCAACTGGACATGAAAAGGGGACTTGTGTATTCTCGGAGCAATGTTCCTTCCACTCAGATGTATTCTGGGAGTTGCAGTCCGATAGTTATCATGGGGAATCAATCAGGTCTCATATATCCTGCCTTCGTATAGGCATATCCCACAGATTAAGTGCCTATACGAAGATTTCACTCATACGAAACCAGTGTAATTCAGCAGTTGTAGTTACCTGAGCTAACTATAACTTACACCACTGCAATCCACTGCTTATGACATCCCATATTACATCACTCATGGCATGGACAGTGACATCACTCATGCCATCACAGATGACATCTCAAGTTATATAACTGATGAGTCCATCCAGTGAGTGTAACTGTTTTCTAAGGATTTATGAGTGTTAAACATATATACTAAGCTACTACAAAGTTTATTTAGTATACTAGGGGTACTACTAATGAGTGATACTACTTTGAACATATAATATGTGAGTGGCTGTGTATATCCATGTGTGAGTGGGTGTCTGAGTGGCTATATGGGTGTGTGAATGGATGTGTGAGTGGATGCATGGGTGTATAAGTGGGTGTGTGAGTTGCTGTGTGTGAAGGTGAGTGAGTGGGTGTGTGAGTGACTGTATGGGTGAGTGAGTGGGTGTTTGAATGGCTGTAAGAGTAGGTAAATGGATAGGTAAGTGTGTAGTATGGGTGAGTGAGTGGCTCTTTGAATTGGAGTTTGGTTAACTGAGTTGGTGTGTGAGTGGCTGTATTGGAGAGAATGTGTCTGAATGGCTGTAGGAGTGAGTGAGCAGATGTGTGAGCACTTATATGGATGCTCGCGGGTATGTAGTGCGCTTTATAAATGACATGATTGATTGATTGATTGATTGATTGATGTGTGACTGGGTATGTAAGTGGTTGTTTGGGTGTGTGAGCGAGTGTGTGATTAGTTGTATGGATGAGTGAGTGGCTGTGCTGAGAGGCTGTCTGGGTGAGTGAGTGAGTGGGTGTGTGAGAGACTGTATAGCAGAATCAGTGTGTGTTAGTACTAGTAGCTGCATAGATGAGTGTGTGGCTATGTGAGTTGCTGTATGGGTGAGTGACTAGTTGTATGAGTGGGTGTGTAAGCAGTTCTGCGGATGATATGTCATCAGTCATGTAATTCATGCCATTTGAGATGTCATCAGTGATGTCACTGACCATGTCATGAGTGATGTAATATGTGAGGTCATAAGCAGTGCATTGTGGGGGTGTAAGTTATAGTTAGCTTAGGTAACTATAACTGCTGAATTTCTGTGGGTTTCTACGAGTGAAATCTGAGCCTAACTATGATATCCCTGTAACCTTTGTTTTTTTCAGTGAATTTCATAGGCTTTTTTAATTCTATTTTCTAACTATAATGTCTCTGTAACCTTTGGTTTTTTCAGTTAATTCTATTTTCTAAATACAACCTCCCTGTAACCTTTGGTTTTTTAAGTGAATTTCCAAGATTTTTTAAATTCTATTTCTTCTTATAACGTCCCTGTATCCTTCATTTTTTTAAGTGAATGTCTATGTTTTTTTAACTGCTAGGTGTATTTGCAGAGTGGTGGGGAAAGGGGGTTCGGCCTCCGACCAGCTCTCAGCCATCCTGCTGTGTGGGACTTACTGGAGTTAGCAGGAGGGGATATTGGCCCCCAAGGACCCTCAGCATCCAAGAGGACTTCATCTCCCAACCAGTAGTGGCTAGGAGGCACCTTTGCAGAGTGGGGAGAAAGAGGGTAGGGCCTCCGAGCAGCTCTCAGCAATCCCACTGTGTGCGACTTACTGGAGGTAGCAGGAGGGGTTCTTGGCTCCCAAGGACCCTCAGAATCCAAGGTTACTTCATCCCCCAACCAATAGTGCACCAGCAGGTGTGTTTACAGAGTGGTGGAGAAAGGGTGTGGGGCCTCCAACGAGCTCTCAGCAATCCCACAGTGCAGTACTTACTGGAGGTAACAGAAGTGGTTCTTGGCCCCCAAGGTGCCTCAGCATCCAAGGGGATTTCATCCCCCAACCAGTAGTGCCCTAGGAGGCACGTTAGCAGAGTGGTGGAGAAAGGGGTCATGGCCTCCGATGACCTCTCAGCAATCCCACTGTGTGGGACTTGCTGGAAGTAATTGGAGGGGTTGTTGGCCTCCAGTGACCCTCAGCAGTCAAGGAGGCTTCATCCCCTAACCAGTTGTGTACCAGGAGGCCCTTTGCAGCGTGGTTGATAAAGGGGGCGGGGCCTCCGGCGACTTCCCCTGGGGCCTTTTTTTTAGGGAAAGAGGGTCACATGGCCCCCCTTCCCTGGGCCGATTTTAGCCATGGGGAACCCATCCCCTGTTTCCAGGCCTTTCTGCAATGGGAGGTTGCACAAACCCCCTTCCAATGGCCGATTTTGGACCTGGGGACCCCATTCCCCAGGGCCCAGCCTTTTTCATTTTTTATATTTCCAAATAGGGGAGGGGGTCACATTGCTCCCTCCCTGGGCTGATTTTGGACCCATAGAACCCTTCCCCTGGGTCGCAGCCTGTTCAATTTTATATTTTATATTGGGGAAGGGGGCCACGCAGCCCCCCCTCCCTGGGCAAGTTTTGGCCCAGGGACATCATCCTCCAGGGCTCGGCCTATTTCAAATGGTGGAGAGGGGTCATGGGGTCCCCTTTAATGGGCTGATTCTAGCCCCGGGTACCCCATCCCCGGGCCCCAGTCATGGCTGCTGGGTGCCCCTAGGGCACCCATCTCCACTGGGGCTGCAGGGGGAGCCTGAATGCCCCCATGGTAGCTGCCAGCTCCTCACCTCCTGCGGGAGGCGGCATTGCTTTAAGACATAGGGAGTAGCTAAACATGCAGCTCCCTGTGTCAGATAGCAATTCTGCTGCACTTCCAGCAAATAAGAGCATTTCTGAGCTCTCGCTTGCTGGAAGTGCAGCATTTGCTGTGACGGTGGGAGGGGCAAAGCACCCTCCAATCCACAGCAGACAGCTATGTCGCTGGGGAGGGCACCCTGGGAGATAGCAGGATCCAACCCTGGGGGGAGATGGTCCCACTCCTTTCTTGTTTTTAAAGCCTGCTCCTGGAGGTGGCGGACCCCGGGGCTGGGAACGGCCAGGGAGGGAGGTTGCGGGCCCCCTCTATTTTTAAATAAAGGAGTTGGCCCTGGATGATGGTGCTGGTCCCCAGGGCCCTGAGGCTTCCCTAAGGACCTCCATTACATATTGAGTATGGCACTAGGGAGGTGATGGTCCCCAGGGCCCAGGGGGGTCCATTAGGCCCCCCATAACAATGCAAAGCTCTGGGGAGGTTGTTGTCCCCTGGGCATGAGGAAGTCAATGAAGCCCCCTGAATGTTTTGGGAATGTGGCCCTAGGGAGTTGGGGCCAAGGGGGAGTCTGAGATGCCCCCGTTTAATAATGAATAAGCCCTTGTGAAGTGGTGATCCCTAGGGTAATAATAAGCCCCAGGAGGTGGGCCCATGTGCCTCCTCCTTTAATTTCAAACTGCCCTAGAGACCTGGCACACTTTCTTTTTTTTTTCGGCTGGAGCCACGGATCCAGCATGGCTCCACTGAAATTGTTTTTTAAAACATGATATTTTGCCCTGGTGGGGCCCTCAGGACCCCCCCCCCTAGAAGCCTAGAGGGTCAGGATATTCCTACCCTGCCCCTTTTCTTTTTTTAATGTTTTTTCTGGGACTCAGCTCAAGCCGAGTTCCAAGATGGCGGCCAACACTTTCTGGTTTGAAGTGTTGGCAGCCAATCAGATCTCAGCACAGGATCGGGAGAGGTCGTGGATCCTTGACATCCCTATATAAATTTGGATTTTCCTTAATATTTCAAAAACTATTGAACGGTGTTAAGCTCACTTTTTGTACCAACAGCTACGTTTTTGCCAAGTTTGGCATAATTCCATTCAGCAGCTCAGGGTTTAATTGTGTCTAAAAACTCTATGGGAATTAACTTGGGGAAAACGCACTTTGGGACCCCCCCTTTTTCTCAGCCCCGGTTACCTACTGATGTTTTTTTACTTGCATATATCTTAGGCGCCATTTGATGAATCTTCACAAAGATTTCCCAAAAAAGTGTGCCATGATTAATTCTTGTTGAGCACGGAAAGTTTCAGATCGATCTGTCATGCGGGGGCTGAGAAAATGGGGGAGTAAAAAAAAGTGTGTTTCCCATGTTTAGTTACCATAGAGTCTTTAGACAGGCCTGCAGCCGAACCACTGGACAGAATTACATGGAATTTGCAGTAAGGTAGCTTTTTGTTTGCACATAATGCTTTCAGTTATTTGGTTTAAATCTGGTCAGTAGTTTTCGAGAAATTAAAGTAAATACAAATTTGTATATCTATGATCGCGACGACTTCGCAAATAATGATGAGCTCGTGCAGAGATATGT
Source organism: Calotriton arnoldi (assembly GCA_963921515.1). NCBI lineage: Eukaryota > Metazoa > Chordata > Amphibia > Caudata > Salamandridae > Calotriton > Calotriton arnoldi. Next base: position 2,152,432 of record CAWUFW010001538.1, read on the forward strand.
AGAGCTCTGATTGGCTGCCATCACTACAACCAGGAAGTTATGGCAGCCATCTTGTGACTCGAGTCCCAAACAAAATGCAAAAAAAAGAAAAGGGGGCAGGGTACAAATACCCTAACCCCGTAGCCTTGGTCCTGGGGTCCCTGAAAAAAAAAATGTGGTCTCCTGTGCTTGATTTTAATATTGCCCCCCGGGTGGGCCAGGTCTGGGGTCATGCTGACTTTAATGAATAAGGAGGGGGCATACGGGCCTTGGGGCACACCAAATGAATAAGGGTGGCATGAGTACAACCCCAATCTCAGGGGGTCACGACCTCACTGGGGCTACAATAAACATTAAAAAGGGGGTCCCCACGGAACCCCGGCTAAAGGGACAACCACCTCACTAGGGCCAAATACTTTTTAAAAATGAACGAGGGGGCCGTGAGACCCCCCTCTTGCACCATATGCGGCCACGGGGCCCACCACCCCCCTGTGGCTGGCCTGTGCACAAGGAAGGAGGGGGGCACATGGTCCACCTCCTAGAGCCAATTATAGTACTGGACAAAGCCACCCCCCAGGGCCGGCTCTTGCAATGTTCCGGGTGCCAACCCCCAGGACATAGCTGTTTGCTTTTGCTTGGCAGGAACTGACAGCTCCTTCCAAGCAAAAGCAAACACTACACTTCCAGCAAGCTAGAGCTGTCAAACCACTCCCGCTTTCTGGAAGCTGAGTTTTCATCTCTTTCCTTGCCTGCAAACATGCAGGGACGGAAAGGGATGAAAGTATTGCTCTTCCACACAGGGAGCTGCTTTTCCAGGAGTTCCCTGTGTGCAAGAGCAATGCCGGCTCCCGCAGGAGGCAGGGAGCCAGCTGGGACTGTGGGGACCTTGAGGCTCCCCTCGTGGTCCCCAACAAGCAGACTGGAGTGAATGTGTGACCAGGCCTAAAGGGATGGGGTCCCTGGGGCTGAAATCGTACCACCACACCCATTACATTTTGGCCAGTCCACAGGGGATAGGGACCTGGACCATGCAGCCCCCTGCCCCATTTAGTTGTGGCCAGGCCCTGGGAGATTGGGTCCTCAGGTCCGTTCTGGCTCTGATGCTCATTTCACAAAAATTAATCCTCAATGGGAGGCACTTGCAAATATAAACATAGCAGGTGCCCCCAATGAAGCTCCACTTCTGTAAATGACAAATGATCCTAACTCCTGGGCTTGGCGAAGGCAAATCAAGTGTGTTTTCTCTGCAATTCCATATTAAAAAACATTCTGAGATCCTTCGTGGAGGTGACTGCATCGTTGATCTAGTGGAGTGCAATCTGTATGCGACTGTGACGAGTGGGTTCTTTGCTGTACTGTTCTTGTGAGAGCAGATTCCATGGTTCTCCCTTTAAATTGCTAGGAGTATGCAAATGTGGAAATCACTTGGATGCTTCCCCATTTGGCCCCATTCAGCTTAGTAGTATTCAAAGGTCTTCCTACCTTTTGCCAGGATAATGGACAGCTTAACAGCTTAACAAGCGGCTCCCCCAGTGTGTTTCCCGCTGATTTTGGTGAGGAGTTCTTGATGCAGAGGAATATGAAGACATCTCTACCAAACCAAGAAGCACTTACTTCATATAGTTAAGAGGAAGGACCCTAGTTTGATAGAGATTTAGCACTTTGCATACCCATACAGCCACTCACTCTGCCACTCACAGACACAGTTAGCCTCAAATTTCACTTGTACGAAACTAGTAAAATTCAGCAGTTATAGTTATATGAGCTAACAATAGCTTACGCCCCCGCACTACACTGCATATGACCTCATATATTACATTACTCCTAACTTTTGAAGCAAGGCAAAGTCCTCTTTTTTGAAGCCCAGAGTGTGCAGCAGGCTCAGTCCTTATGAGTGCAGTCCTCTTGTGTTGCAGACAAGGGGTTTAGCAGGGCAGTCCTTCTTCTCTTGATGCCTCCAGGGAGGGGTCTGAGTTGCTGGGCAGTGCCCTCATATTTATCCAGGTTTCTGGTCTGGCAACAAGGGGGGCACCCCTGACCAATTGGGTGCAGGGTGCCACCCTCTGTGATTACAACTTCCTTAGAAGTGTGGCATATTTTTGTCTCAGAAAGCACTGTTTCATAAAAAACAAAATGGCAAAAATCTCTCCTGGAGCTTCAAGCCTGGCTAACACAACCCACAGGTGTGGCTAACTTTTCCCTAAACTGCCCTTCTAGCCACTCTCCCAATTCAATTACAGGGGATCCCATCTGGCTGGGGGTGCAGGAAGTAGGGGTGGACCTGGTTCCCGATTTAAATGTCTTTCTCCCTTTGAAGACCAGTTTGGCTACTCAGCCCTCTTCCAGTTCTGGCCTTTGCAGCACCAGATCTCCTCCCACCAGATGTCTCCTTTGCCTCATCCCAGGCCACTTAAACCTCATCAGAGCAATCTGGTTCAGCCTGAAAATGGCTGACCAATCAGAAGAGGCTACTACGGGGCTAAATTTAATAACTTCAGCAAAGCAAGTTCTAAAACATTTTTTCTGCAATAGTTATAATAAAACTAAACTTAGCATGTGGTTGGTTTTATTGTAACTATTATTTTAACACTTTGAATTAATATTTCAGCTCACTCCTGTCAAAAGATAGACTTTATTATAGTTTAATAAAACCTTTCCATGTTAGTGTACGGAGCTAATGTACTTCAATGGGGAAAAAAATAATATTGGCAGTTTTTCACTCACCAGGGCATATAAAACATTTTTTATTATGTCCCTGCTTATTTTAACTATGCACCCTACCATTGGGCACCTAGGTCAGACCTTAGTGGTGACTTATATGTAAAAATAAGGTAGTTTAAGACTTGAGAAGTACCTTTAATTCCAAAGTCGAATTTGGACATAGATTTATTTTAAAAGCAGCCTGGAAATCAGGACTAGCTTTAAAATGACAGCAGACACACAGAAGTGCACACTTAAGTGCATTAAATCCACTGGGCCTCTAAACCTAAATGCCCTACCATATACTAGGGACTTGCAGGTAGGTTGTCAGTACCAATTGTAATTACAACTAATTACCATGTACCTTTTACCCATTGCACTGCCCCTGAGCCTGGTTATGAGAGCCCAGGTCACAGTCAGAGTCTGAAAACCAACATCCAGTAGTCTAAATGGGTGCAAAAAGTAGGGGAACATCTGCAAAAAGCCCTGTTTTCTCACTGTATATAAAGTGTTTTCCTTTCCTATGATATACTTGCATTTTCATTATAAAGATATGTGTGGTAAAGGCATATGCGTGGTAAAGACTTGCTTGGTAAAGGCAATGCATCGTAAAGGCATTGCATGGTAATGACTGCATGGTAATGGTAATATGTGGTAATAACTGTGTGATAAAGGTTGTTTACCAGATACAAGTATTTCTGGATATTTCAGAGATGTTTGCATATCACTGTTGTAATTGCCATACCCTGTATTGCATGTTACTGGAAGGAAAAATCCCTCCTGGGGCAAGACAGTGGCGGGAAAGACGGGAAACAGCTGTTACACCCCAAGCGTTACAACGTATGCCATTACCCCGCATGCCGTTGCAACGCGAAAGGTGTGTAGCAGGGGGTAGAAGGTGTTGGATTTAACTCCAACACCTTCCCTACTGTTGCACACACTGGAGTTGGAATAGTAAATAAATTATTCCAACTTCCAGCGCACCCCCGACAGCAAGTTGGGGTAAAGATTTGCATTGCAACGGCATGCGAGGTAAAGTCATGCGTTGTAACGTCATACAACCGGGAAAGACTGTTACATTTTTACATGCTCAAAAATGCCATGACAGAATGTAAGGGCAAAAAAAGCTCAGGATACATTTAAAGTGATCTGTAGCCCAATGAAAGGCTGTCTCAAGTTCAACATGTGGAAATAAGTTAATCAGAAGTAACTGAATGTAGTATAAGCAAAGTAATTGAATTTAGATAAGCAAGCATGGCAAAAAGGTACAGCGAACATCCTAAATATCGATGCTTTATGGTCAGCTATTCTGTTTTTTCCTGTTTTGCTGATTGCTTGTAGTGATTGCTCATATTCTTCGAATAAAAAAAGAGATACAGAGGAGTGTGCTTGCCAAGCAGAGCCATGACTCAGATCACTTTAATTTATGCTGCGGGGAAATTGATGAGCAAAAACAGATCAACACAAATGGCTCTTGGGGATTCCATCTAAACCAGGATATTGATGATTTAGCCATGCAAGAAGCTTGGAGTGCGAGCATCGGAAAATATGCATTTTATCAAGCAATACATGTTTCAACTAAACTTTTGTCTCATACAACGGATAAAAATACCCTTAAAAGAAGACGTCACACCAGGACAGTGATCAACTCATACAAATAAATTGCAGCCACAGAGTATCTTTCGGTGCATTTCTCATTGACTATAAAGCACCAGTTTGTGCAATTCTGTTTTGGCATTTGAGAGACCAAAGATTTTAGCCCCACTTGGAAAGACCAGTTACAAAACTGAGAGTGTCAACTCTGTAGATACTACCAAGAATCACTGCAGCACATTTTTTTGTGTGTGCCCGAGGCCCATGACAGAAAGGTAAAAACTTTTGAAATCATTATTTATAAACTTGAAAATTCGCTCCTGCAGGCAATCGGTAATCACCTGGCTAGACAGCTCCTCAATTCCCCTTGTCTGTAGGGGGGGGGTAACATTTTTAAACCCGATTCTTAAAGAAATGGAACAAGCAAAAGAACAATAACAGTAAGTCATCACCAGGGTGATTATATGATTGTTGATTACTACAGAGCATTCGCACTTTAGTCATGACCGAGCTGCTTCATCAATAAAAAATGTCAACTGCTAGACTCCACGTTTGCACAAGGCACTAGCACGTTTAAAAGAGAGGAAGCCCTGGGATAAATCATCGGCTGCAAAGGAGAAATCTTCCTTCACAGTACTGCAACTTTTAAAGAAATGAAAGAACACTTACAGCAGTTTATTATCATGGAGGAACAACTCAGCTAGGCGACCCTATTCAAGACTGTTAAATTTAACAGACCATTTGCACTTTAGTTACAACTAAGCTGCTTCATTTATAAAAATGTTAATGGCCAGACTCCATGTTTTCACAAGGCATCTGCACTTTAAAAAGAGAGGAAATTATCAGCTGATAAAGGGAAAAGAAATTTGGATCGTAATTTTGTATTTGTACAATTGATTGATTAATGGTTTTTATTGGAATGTAATGGTTTTAATTAACTACACAAATAAACTTGAACTTGACTCAGATCACTTGCACTTGAGGATGGATGGTTCTTGGGCACCCTCCTCCAATCTCTGGTGAGGTGTAGTGAGGACTTCTTGGCGTTCTGTGTCCATATCCTTGGACTTATTGGCCTTGATATGGGCTCCAAGGCCAGCTAAGTATGCAGCTCAGCTGAGGTTGGGCATGCTATCGGACACCGCTCTACCTTTGAGGAAACCGACAGGACTTAGGACCACAAAAGGGTCCATATAGGTGTATGTGTAGGAAGCTGACTCTGTATATACTATACCAAAGTAAGGTACAGTGTGCGCAGAGTCCAGTGGATCCCCAAAGGCTTTCAGAGGTAAAAGTAGATACTACATTCTGGGCTGTTCTAATTTTTCCCGCCTGTCTTCCCGCCGAAAAGGAGGAGAGACAGGAAGGGGGGCTGCTCCTGATAGCAGCAGAGGCTGGGGGTCATGTTATAAAGTCAGCAAGGACTTTGAAGCTCCCCTGTCACTGATGGCTCTTCCTGACCTGGGGGAGGTGTGGCCACCTCTGCCCAGGAAAGACTTTGTTTCTGGGCGCAGGGAGTGAAGGCTCCCACCCAGGGGTCCAGAAACATGTCTTGTGGTGGCAGGCTGGTGTTTACCATTCAGGGAACCCACCAGAGGCTGGTCATTTTTCAGGGGGCATTTCTAAGATGCCCTATGAGTGCATGGTATAATAAATCCCACACTGGCATCAATGTGGGTTTATTATGCTGAGAGGTTTGCTACCAAACTTCCCAGAATTCAGTAAAGCCTTTATGGTGCTGTGGAGTTCGTAATGACAAACTCCCATACCGTATATTCTTTATGGCTTTACTGCACTTACAATATCTGAGAATGGACTTAGACACTGCAGGGGTACAGTGCTCATGCAACTGTACCCTCACCAGTTATATAGTGCACCCAGCTAGAGGGGTGTCTTACCTATACCATAAGCAGTGGGTTGCATGCATAGCACACAGGGATGTGTAAACCAAAAAACGGGGGGTCACTGTTCTTAAAGGAAAAAACCCGAAGGTTAGGGCTGCTGAAGGGTTGTAATGGCCCTTGGTAGCCAGGTGCAGATATGTGTGGAGATAGCATTGTATTTATTGGGTCAACATGTTTCGCACCCCTGATTATCTCAGGCCGAGATCCTATATGTATATATATTCACTGAAAAAAACACAGGTTTCAGGGACGTTAAAGTTAGAAATTAGCATTTAAAAAACCTTAGAAATTCACTGGAAAAAAAAAACACAGGTTTCAGGGACGTTATAGTTAGTTGGACATTTCACTCATACAAAACCAGAGAAATTCGGCGGTTATAGTTAGTTGAGCTAACTATAACTCGTGCCCCCGCAATGCACTGCTGATGATGTCACATATTACATCATTCATGACATGGTCAGTGACATCACTGATGACATCACTGATGACATCACAAATGACTTCACTGATGACATCACTGATGACATCATCCAGTGACTATGTGTTTCTGAAAAGTTTAAATATGTTTTATATATATATATATGCCAAGGTGTATTGAAGAATGACTGGGTGTATAAGTGTCGGAATGGATGATTTAGTAGGTGCGTGACTGACGTTATAAGTGATTTATTACACGTGTCTTACTGAATGCATGGGTTAGTGTCTAAACTGTGTGAATGTCTGTATCAGTCTGTCAGTTGGTGTGTAAGCGGCTGCATGGGTTGATGAGTAGCTACATGAGTGTCTATATGGGTTATTGATTGGTTGTCTGAGTATCTGTATGGGTGCCTGAGTGTCGGTGTGAGTGGGTGGGGGGTGTGTGACTCTGTGCATAGATGTGTGAGTGGGTGATTCACTGGGTGTATGGGTTCAAGAGTGCATCTGTGAAGGGCTGTATGGGTGGGTAGTATGTGTATGGGTGTGTTGATGAGTGAATGGATGTCTCAGTGGTACATGTGTGAGTAACTACATGTATGAAAGGCAGTATATGTGAGTGTTGGAGTATATAAATGACTATGTGTGAGAGTGAGTGATTGTGAGAGTGGCTGTATAGATGAGTGTGTGCTTGCATCAGTGATTGTATTAGAGAATAAGTATGTGTTAGTATCTGTATGCATAAGTGAGGTGGTGTGTGAATAATTGTATAGGTGAGTAAATGGGAGTGTGTTTGATTCTTTGCATGACTGACTAGGTGTGTGAGTAACTCTATAGATGAGTGGCGGTGTGTGAGTGTCTGTATAGGTGTATGAGTGCAAATGATAGTGCTGTATTGATGAGTGACTGCATGAATGAGTGACTGTATGGGTGAATGAGTGGATGTATGTGTAGACCTAGGAATCAGTGAGTGGGTATGTAGTAACTGGTATTGGTATGTCTATGGTTTCGAAAATGGTAGTCTATTTTAGAGTGGGTGTATCAAAGGTTATATTAGGGTGTGAGGAGGTACATCAGATTATCGCGTGGATGATGTCATCAGTGATGTCATCAGCGATATCATTTGAGATATCATCAGTGATATCATCAGTGATGTCACTGACCATGTCATGAATGATGTAATATGTGACATCATCAGCAGTACATTGCGGGGGCGCGAGTTATAGTTAGCTCAACTATTTATAACGGACCAATTTCTCTGGATTTGTACGAGTGAAATGTCCAACTAACTATAGCGTCCCTGAAACCTGTGGTTTTTTCAGTGAATTACTAAGGTTTTTTAAATGCTAATTCCTAACTATAACGTCCCTGAAACCTGCGGTTTTTTCAGTGAATTTCTAAGGTTTTTTAAATGCTAATTTCTAACTATAACGTCCCTGAAACCTATGTTTTTTTCATGGAATTTCTAAGGTTTTTTAAATGCTATTTCTAACTATACCTACAGAGGTAGGACATGTGCAGAAAGAGGAAGAAAGGCGCAGAAGGTAGCAAGAGAAATGCATAAAGAGGCAACAGAAGTCCAGAAAGAGGAAGAAAGTTGCAGAAAGAAGCAAGAGATATGCAGAAAGAACCAACAGAGGTACAGAAAGAGGCCTTGTTGCAAAGTCATCCTGTGCCCCCAACTTTTTGCTTACTGGTACTGGTGGTAACTGACTCTGACTAACCAGGCCTGGAGCCAGTGCTATGCTGAAAGACACTTAGAATACAGTGAAAACACCTACATACACTAGGGTATACTATGAGTTGGGGTACCCCTGTGATTGGCATGACCTCCCCTGTAAGGCCCTAGTACATAATAGGGCAGGGGGATTAAAACTACCTCTAAGTCAGAGGTGCAGAAAGAGGTAAGAGAAGTGCAGAAGGAAGCAACAGAGATGCCGAAAGAGACAAGAGAGGTGCAGAAACAGGCAGGAAATGTGCAGAAAGAAGGAACAGGGGTGCAGAATGAGGCAAGAGAGATGCAGAATGAGAAAAGAGGGGTGCAGAAAGAGGCCAGAGGGATGCAGAAAGAAGCAAAAGCAGTGCCGAATGAACCAACAGAGGTGCAAAAAGAGGCAAGAGGAGTGCAGAAAGAGGCAGGAGGGTTATTATGATTCTTTATTTGGGTAAACCAATACAAAAAGGACGATCAATATAAAAGAAATAATTAAAATAAAATAATATATGTACACATCTTATTCCTAAAACCTCCTTTAGTGTTTTTGTTTTATACATTGGAATTAATAACGGTCCTTTAGGTGCACCAGAGCAAACTTTCAATGGGGGCCAAACTAGGTAGGCCCCTCGTCCAGATAATTCCCACGCGCAGCCAAAGATGACCTGTCCATAAGAGCTAAGCGGGCATAGTAAATGAACTTGGCAAAGTTGGCCATGTGCTTCACTGTGTCCAGCAGGTATAACTGTTGAACAGCCTCATTTGCCGTCCGCGTGCCCAGTTGAAGGAGAATGGGCCTTAGATGGATTCGGCGTACTGGCAACAAGGCAGGACAGCATAGCAGGATGTAAGCCAGCGATTCTCGCTTATAATAGCAGAGGCGGCACTCCGCAATGGCCGGTCTTACTTTCACTGAAGGATACAGATCTTTTAGGGGAAGAGGATGTAGTCTGGCTGCAAGAATCCTATGAAGGGCTTGCCTCCCCACCGGCTGTGTATGATGTAGTTTGAGGCCATGCGATGTGTGAGGGGAACTTTGGGTCTCATGAAAGCCTCTAGCTGTCAAAGCTTCGATGTCCAATATACGAGAGCATGATCTTACTTGCTTTTTTATTGATGTTTTAATGGTGGTGTACTTAATTGTGTTGGGGTCCCAATTCTCTGTGGCTAATTTCAAAGGTTCTTTGGCTGAAGCAAGGCCAGTTGACCATGGATTGCCAGGTTGTTGAAAAATGTTGTTTATAACGGTCTTCATTGAATTCTCTGGTGCCACAGTTGTTAAATAAAAGTATTTCGCCAGAGTCGCCAGTTCTTCCAAAAATTGTCGGTTGAGATTGAATTCCAGGCGAATTAGAGTGTTCCTAGTGCATGCTGGTAGACAAAATAACTTTTTGTAAGCTGCACAATGGATCTTTTCAAGATCCTGCGCAAATTTGCCTGGAAACGCCTGTATTGCATAATTGAGGAAAGGTAATAGTTTTGCCCTCAGGACTCGTTGGATGGCCATTGTTGTTGGACTTTCTAAGACGGCATGGAGTTTGCAGATGGCGTAAGTAACCATTTTTCCTTTCTGCTGGAGCTTATGATGGTGGACCTGTGAACGGCCAGTTTCACTGATCCAGACCCCAAGATAGTTGTACGATTGTGTACTATTCAATGTTAATGGGCCCAAACTCCATTTCATCAATTTTTTTTTCGGATGGCGTCCAAAAATCACTATCTTGGATTTCGTTGGGTTGGCAACCAGCTTGTTTTTAGCATTGTACTCTGAGAGTGCTGTTAAAGCTTTTTGAAGGCCAATTTTAGTATGGTCTAAAAGGACCAGGTCGTCAGCATATTGCATCAGCTGGATCTTGATTTTCCCAATCCTAGGAGTCGCTAAAGTGGCTCCGTGCAGAGCGCTACCCAAATCCGCAGTATATAAATTAAAAAGCAGCGGGGCAAGGACACAGCCCTGCTTTAGCCCGTGATCCGTGGTTATTTTTTCTGTGGCGGATTCACATGAGAGTTTAACTCTTACCCAAGTTTGCGAATACAGCGATCTAATGGCTTGTAACAGTTTCGGGCAGATGTTCCAACATGCCAATTTCTTCCATAACATGTTGCGGTCTACCCCATCGAATGCTGCTGTATAGTCGATGAAACAAGCAATAAGCGGCTGAGTGCCGTGGGCCATCGTTTGGTGTACTAGGTATGATAGGGCAATGATGTTGTCTAAGGTGGAACCTCCTGATTGGAATCCGGTCTGATAGAAAGGGAGAAGGTCTTCCTTGCTGACCCAATCAGCTAGTTCCGTCAGAAGAGTGCTTGCGTAAGCCTTGCCCTCAATGTCCAATAAGACAATCATACAGTAGTTCCTAGGGTCCGTACTTGGCCTTTTTTGTATATTGGGTGTAGCAGTGACCCCTCCAGGAGTCTGGGACATCCTCCAAAAGCCTACACTCGGCATACAGCTGTACCAGATTCGCAGCCCAAAAGTCGATGTCCTCCCTGAAGAGGGAGCCAGGCAGGCCATTAGGTCCAGGGGCTCCATTATGGTGTATTTTTTCAAGATGATTCGAATTGCCTTTTTTTCTGGGGGGGTATAATCGGCCAGAGGTTCCATAAGTTCTATTATCACTTTGCTAGATTGCCCCCCAAGAGTTGTTGTTCTTTCTATTAATTTTGCCTTTGATTCATCGGTGTAGAGGGTTTTTACATGGGCCACCCAAGTGCTTGCATCAAGTGGATTCTCTCTGTTAGAGGTCCCATGGATTACCTTGTTTAAATATTGCCAAAATTCTTGGGATTTGCTAGGTGCAAGCAACTCGAATATCTTCAGCCATTTTGCCTCTGTGAGTTCGCGTTTTACCTGCCAAACCAGTGATGAGTGCCTCTTGCCCACTAGTTTTAGTTCCTTTTTGGCAGACTCGGATCTAGTTGCCTGATAGGCCCTGCGTTTGGAATTCAGTTGTTTGGAGCATTCCTTGATTGCTGGTTGGTGTCCCAGTTTATATACGGGGTTTGCATTAGTTCTGTGTGTAATGCTCCCCCGAAGCAGAGATGCTAAATCGTAGGCAAGTGAACCCCATTCCCCTATATGGCCCTTATCGTTGAGACCGGTCTGCCAGCCTTTCCACGTTGATTTCCATGAGGCAAACTTATGACTTGGGAGCGGCCCCCATTTGATTCTTCTAAGGAGTCTGTGTCGCTCCTCCCCTTTGTGACTCCGATGCAGCGAAGAGTGTAACGAATTTTCGCAGTAATGGATATCTGTAAAGTTAGGGCGGAATGGTCACTTTCATTCCGAGGTTGGACTGCATAATTTAACATATGTTTTTGTAGACTTTCACTCAGTAGGATATAATCTATTGTGGTCCGATTGTTGTAAGTGGGTGCTATCAATGCTGCTGAGTTAACTTTTGTAGTTAAAGAGTGTGTCGTTACCAGGTTATATGCCCGCATTTGGGCATTGAATCTTCCGGTCCCCCCATTGGAGTGGCTTTCAGGTACATTCAGCCCTATGTCGTGCGTGTTAAAGTCACCAAGAATGATGGAGTCCATGCCTGCGTACTGTAATAGCAGAGTTTCAATCTCGTTTAATAACCGATTGAGTTTGTCCTTCAAACCCAGCCCATTGCGATTAAAATAGACATTAATTAAGAGTATTGATATTGGGCCATCTGTCGTGTTCAAGCCTTTCAGAGTGCCAGCCAAAAACATGTCTGAGGGGTTCTTTATTACTGAGAAGTATACTTTCAGTGCATGCTTGACGTATATTGAAATGCCCCCTGATGGTCTCCCAAAGATGTTGGCTTTTGTTGCGGGTTTGAAATATTCTGCATAGTCCCCTATTGGTGTAGAAGAAATGGCCCATGTTTCTTGGGTGCAGATTATGTCTGCTCCTGCAAGGAATGTGATTGCAGCTGGACTTTGCAAAACTTGATGTATCCCTGCAACGTTCCAAGTCATGATATTGATCTTTTGATTGTTATCTGAGGGACTTCTATACTGGACGTGGCCGTTATTTAAGGCATAGCTGATCTTTGGTGGTGTCGACTGATTGCCTAGTAAGGGCCTGATATCAGGAGCTAGAGTTTAAGGCCAATGAGAGCCAGGACCAATTTTTTGCGCTGTTCCCCTTGGTTGAACAGTAGCGATTGCCTCCTTCCACATGTTTGGTAATTTGAATTGAGCTGTTACTCCACTGAATCGTTTGTGTGCCACCTATAGAGCCATGTAAAATGGATCCAGTAGCTAGTAGAGTTGAGTGTTTACTGTTCATCCATTTCTGACCATTCAGATCTTGTTCTCCCTGTCGAACGCATGGCACATTGTTTCTCAGAATCTCTGGATATTTAGTGGCAAGTGGGGGCTTGATTTTTATGCCCCAATTGTCCAGTTGCGTTTTATATCCTCTCAAAGCATCCGCCATGATCAGGTTGGAGAAAGTTATCTCAGTTGTTTCGCTTATCTCACTTGGTCCTGGGCCAGAAAAAGCCACTGTCTCAATATCAGTTGTTTTTATATTTTCCAAACCCGGAATGTTTTCACAAAGCTTCAGAAGGTTTCCTCTATTGAGGATATCCCAATTCCCCTGCGAGGTATATTCGGGATATAACAATACTTTCAGATTTTCTCGGTCTATGGCATGGACCTTGAGGGGGTGGATTTGGTTAAAAAGCGCCTTGGTAGCATCTAAGGACTCTGTAGAATTCCGAGTTGGATTTTCACGGAGAACAGGTCCATCCCCGGTCCGGTTTATACTTGGGGCACAAGTTTGCAAATCACTCCTGAGGGTAGAGTTGCGATCCAGGGGGGACGCAGAGTCATTAGTGCTTACTTGGGCAGTTTTCATCTCCCGTTGGTAGTTAGATATATTTACAAATTGGGGCTCCTTATGAGCTATTGGCTATACGGGGGCAAGTTTATTTGTGATATCTTGGCGTGGTTCTTCAATCTGTGGGCCCTGTGTATTGATCGGGTGGTCGCTGGGCACTAGGACTTTTGTGCTCAGAATTTTAATCAAATTCCCACTTAAGTTACCTGGGAGACTCTGAGCAGGTATGTCATTAGTAGTTGTGCCAAAAATCTGTGCGCCTCTATTTTGTTCAGTGGCAATTGTTTTTTGTGTGGGGCCAAGGTCATTCTGATTCACCTTGCTATGTTCTCTGTTTTCCTGTTTTTCTGGCACAAGCCAATGCTTGATGGTCCCTTTAGAATAGCTTTTGCCATTTTTTGTTTTGTTTAACTTTTTCAATTTTTTCTTGTTTTTCCTGGACAAGTGTTGAAATTCTAAAGTTGATGATATTGGATTATCTGATTTTCCAGGGCCGTTATCAAGGGTAAAACAGGATTGTGGTTTGGAATGCGAATTGAATTTCAAGGCCAAGACATTGACGCTAGAGGGACTTTTAAGGTTGTTACTGTCATGCCTGGAAATTTCCTGCATTTTTTCTGAACTAACCTGATTCTCCTGTAGCCTTAGCTGTGGGGTCAATGTAGGCTGCGGGTCTCCTGTTTTTATTTTGTTTGTTTGGTCTCCCATTAGCCCTGATGACTCATATATGGCTTTTATCATATTTGTTTGTGTAGTCTTCCTGCTTGGACTCTGAGATAGATTGTACTGGGGGAGGCGTGATGTATTGCTCGTCCACCTATTGACCTCGCACTTAAGGTCCGTAACTAAGGTGCTCATTATTTCTGGGAGCTTTTCCAAGTTCTGCAGTACTGGGGAGCACCCGCAATCATCTTGTTTTGCCTTTACGTCCGTGTTTGCCTGGGCTCTGCGTATCAGGGAGTTTAAAAGTTCCAATTTCAAGTCCAATCCAGAGATCAGGCTAGCGACTGATTGCAGTATGATTATTTGAGTGTCTAATTTGTCTGCGTGCATTATGGCTGCATTTGCCATTGAAATCAAAGCTTCGTTGATCAATGCAAGATGATTTTCTATTTTTTGTGGCACCGAGACAATTTCCATATTTGTTTTTAACAAGCAGGGCGACCTTGGTTCATTTGCACTTAATAGGCTTTGATTTGAGTCAGAACACCCTTTTAGAAAAAAGTTCTCATCCCCGGGCTCAGTGGACATGAAATAGGAAGCCAGGGGGTCCAGCTGAAGCTTCAAAAGTATGCAACTATCAGTAATATCCGTAGTGTGTCGTGTTAAGGGAGGAAACTCCTCGCTTGCCTCACTTGCCTCACTTTCCTCCGAGGAGGTGGCGGGGAGAAATTCCATGGATCCACTGTCTAAATTTGTTGGCACTCATGTGCAGATTCCTGAGTTGTTGGGGTGAAGCGGGCTGTGATTGATTACATTTTCTTTTGCTAGTGCGCTATTGGCCTTGACTATAAAAATTTCCGGAGAAAGCGGTGCAGTCAATGGGGAGCTTTGATTCAAGGTTTCGTGTAATCTAGCACATACTAATGTGTTAGCGATGGTTTAGGTGGTTTCGGTGCCAGTTACGTAACGGGGTATATCAGCTGTTTTTTCAGGGTTGCTTTTTTCAGGGTTACCAGAGCAGCCCAGTTTGGTCAATTGTTGAAAATAGTTTCTAATATTATTATTACCCTTAGGACTTTTACTGTTGGTGTTGCCAATGGCGGTGTATTCACTCAGATTTAGGGTTGAATTTGTAATTGTATTCCTGGTCTTTGTGCTTAAAGATGGAAGAGAGTTCGATTGCTGCTCTCTCAGTTGTTGCCCATACTGGAGAGTTGGACCAGATCTTGCACTACCTTTGCCAGGGGGGTACAACATCTTAGCTTTTTGGCGTCTCGCAGATTTGTGAGGGTGGTAGTTGACCTGGGGCTGGGCCAAACCCGCATTCCTTGTCCGCATGGTTGTTCTGCACACCGTACTCTAAGCTCTAAGGTCCACAGTCCGAAATCTGGGGTCTAAAGTCCCAGAAAATCAAATGGGTCCAGATACCCCTCCCTTATTCGGCAATACAGATGGTCCTGGTGGTTCTGATGGTCGGGGGTAACCTGAGACTCGAAGCTAAAAGCTGATATTGTAGCTGATAGTGTAGCTGGTGTTTAGCCCTAGTGGCTTGGTCAGCTGAGTTTATCTAAGTTGTCTAATTCTGTTCGGCTGATGCCTGGTCCTTGGGCGAGAAGACTGGAGATTAAAGGCTTTTTGGGGTTTGCGTTTTCCAGTTTTACTGTCAGTGTCACTTTTGCTGCTTTACAATGGCACAATTCCTCCCTGGTGGGTGCGAAGAGGCAAGAGGTAGGGGGCAGGAGGCA
Source organism: Calotriton arnoldi (assembly GCA_963921515.1). Lineage (NCBI taxonomy): Eukaryota > Metazoa > Chordata > Amphibia > Caudata > Salamandridae > Calotriton > Calotriton arnoldi. The sequence continues at coordinate 2,167,963 of CAWUFW010001538.1, forward strand.
GGAGGCAGAAAGCAGCGGGAGTGGAGCAGCCCGGTGTCCTGACTCCAGCACCTCTCACTGCACCACTCAATGCCTTCTGGTCACCACTGACCCCCACTCCTCTCCATTCCACTCCACTCCCTCTGGAGTATTTGCCTTGGGGTTGCCTCTGTGGGGGTGCGGAGAAGCGTAAATGATGCAGCCAAGGGAGCGGAAGAGCCACCGCCACTCAGCACAGTTCAACTTGCCTCGACTCCCGCTCTCAGTCACCGCTCTCAGTCACCAGCTCTACTCCACCTGTCGTCCAAAGGCGGGCGGACGGCAACGGTGGAAGCCGGGAACCGGGAGTGCGGGGGAGCTGTGGGTGAGGACGAGGAGCAGCGAGCGGTACGCAGCAGCAAACGGCAAGCAGGGGGCAGGGAGTAAACAACCATCCCGCACCGCACCGCCACCGCACCGCCACACCACCACACCGGCTCAACTCAGTTCAACACACCCCTGGCTCCGGGCTCCGGGCTCGACCCGCGGGCTCGACCCGCTCAAACCAATCTCCGGCACCAGCAACTCCGGCTCGAGACTCGCGGCTCCGGTCGAATACAGCTTCGCGCCGCAGAGCCTTGGGCAAACTCAGGCAGGGCAGGCAGGCTCCTCCTTGTTCTGTTTCGTTTCCTGTCGATCAAGCAACGTAGTTTCCTCCGGTTCGTTCACCAAAATGAGTGTTGGTGGACCCCACCTGCAACCACCAGCTCAAATTTAGCACTGCTTGAGCATATGTAGTTGTTTGTGTACTGTTACTGTTTTCTGATCTGAAGAGGCAGGAGGGGTGCAGAAAGAAGGAAGAGAAGTGCATAAAGAGGCAAAAGAATTGCTGAAAGAAGCAACAGAGGTGTAGAAAGAAGCAAGAGAAGTATAGAAAGAGGCAAGAGAAGTGCAGAAAGAAGCAAGAGCAGTGCAGGAATTACCAACAGAGGTGCAAAAAGAAGCAAGAGCAGTACAGAAAAAGGTAGAAGAGGTGCACAAAGAGGCAAGGGAGGTACAGAAAGAGGCAGGAGGGGTACAGAAAGAAGGAAGATAAGTGCAGAAAGAAGCAACAGAGATGCAGAAAGAGGGAAGAGGGATGGAGAAAGAGGCAAGAGGAGTGCAGAAAGAAGCAAGAGAGGTGCAGAAAGAAACAAAAGAAGTGCAGAAAGAAGGAACAGAGGTGCAGAAATAGGCAGGAGGGGTGCAGAAAGAGGGAAGAGGGGTGCAGAAAGAGGCAGGAGGGGTGCAGAAAGAGGGAAGAGGGGTGCAGAAAGAGGCAAGAGAAGTGCAGAAAGAAGCAAGAGCAGTGCAGGAATTACCAACAGAGGTGCAAAAAGAAGCAAGAGTGGTACGGAAAAAGGTAGAAGAGGTGCACAAAGAGGCAAGAGAGGTACAGTAAGAGGCAGGAGGGGTACAGAAAGAAGGAAGATAAGTGCAGAAAAAAGCAACAGAGATGCAGAAAGAAGGAAGAGGGGTGGAGAAAGAGGCAAGAGGAGTGCAGAAAGAAGCAAGAGAGGTGCAGAAAGAAACAAAAGAAGTGCAGAAAGAAGGAACAGAGGTGCAGAAAGAGTAGGAGAGGTGCACAAAGAGGCAAGAGAGGTACAGGAAGAGGCAGGAGGGGTGCAGAAAGAAGGAAGAGAAGTGCATAAAGAGGCAAAAAAATTGCTGAAAGAAGCAACAGAGGTGTAGAAAGAAGCAAGAGAAGTGTAGAAAGAGGCAAGAGAAGTGCAGAAAGAATCAAGAGCAGTGCAGGAATTACCAACAGAGGTGCAAAAAGAAGCAAGAGTGGTACAGAAAGAGGTAGAAGAGGTGCACAAAGAGGCAAGAGAGGTACAGAAAGAGGCAGGAGGGGTACAGAAAGAAGGAAGATAAGTGCAGAAAGAAGCAACAGAGATGCAGAAAGAAACAAAAGAAGTGCAGAAAGAAGGAAAAGAGGTGCAGAAAGAGGCAGGAGGGGTGCAGAAAGAGGGAAGAGGGGTGCAGAAAGAGGCAAGAGTGGTGCAGAAAGAGGCAAGAGTGGTGCACAAAGAAGCAAGTGAGGTGCACAAAGAGGCAACAGAGGTGCAGAAAGAGGCAAAAGAGGTACAGAAAGAAGCAACAGAAATGCAGAAAGAGGCAAGAGAGGCTCAGAAAGAAGCAAGAGTGGCTTGCACAGCATTAGTACTAATTTAACACCCACATTTAGCAATAAGTAACAGGTGTTCATTCTAGGTTTACAAAGGGCCTTCCACCACCCTGTAACACTTGTTGCTGCATTTTTGGTAATGTTTGAGCCGTTTGAGTTAGAAACAAGGCTTTTTCTGTTCAAATCTGCAGATTAGGCAGCACATGATGGATTATGTGGCTTATGCGGAAAATGTATAATTGTACGAAAGTTGGTGCAGCCAAACAGTTGCATAATTCCAGTGGCCCTGCTCATACCTCTGACTAGGTCCAAAAGTGCTTCTCAGTGATTCCTTCTTTTTTTTTCTCATTGAGTTCATAGTTTAGCTTCTATGGAAACGAGGAAGACTAAACCTGAGGTTCCCACTCCATAACACAGACTACCATACCACATAATTGCTCTCCATAACACATATTCCCACTCTACATAATTCCTATACACTAAATACCACATACTTTCTATCCACATAATTTCACTGCACACAACGTACATCCACTCAACTCCACTCCACTCCAAAAAACATTAGTAAAAAACTTTTACATTTACAACGCCAATAGCTCTAACTCTTGCAAATGCGAGACCTATTAAATTACAAATACTTCTTTAACTGGTAGTCACGTTTGCAAAATGGATGGAGAAAGGGGGCTGGGCCTCCAACCAGCGCTCAGGAATTCCGCTGCGTAGGACTTACAGGAGGTACCAGGAGGGCTTCTTGGCCCCCAAAGTCCCTCAGGAGTAATGTGGACTTCATCTGCCAACCAGTACTGTGCCAGGCGGCGCGTTTACAGAGTGGTGGAGAAAGCGGGGGTGTGGCCTCCGAAGACCTCTTAGCAATCCCATTGTGTTGGACTTAGTGGAGGTAACAGGAGGGGTAGTTGGCCCCCAAGGACAACCTTGGGGGCCAACTACCCCTCCTATTACCTCCAGTAAGTCCCACACAGCAGGGTTGCTAATTTCTCATAGCAGGCCACGGCCCTTTCTCCACCGCTCTGCAAACGCGCTCCCTGGTGCTCTCTTGGATGGGGATTCAAGTCCCCTTCGCTGCTGGGGGTCCTTAGGGGCCAACTAGCCTACCTGTTACCTCCAGTAAGCCCCACACAGTGGGATTGCAGAGAGGTGGTAGCAGGCCACACCCCCTTTCTCCACCACTCTGCAAACGTGCCTCCTGGTGCGTTCTGGGTTGGGGGATTAAGTCCCCTTGAATCCTGAGGGTCCCTGGGGCCAACTAGCCCACCAGGAACCTCCAGTAAGCCCCACACAGCTGGATTGCTGAGAGTGGTCGGAGGCCATGCCCCCTTTTTACACCACTCTGCAAACGTGCCTCCTGGCGCAATGCTGCTCGGGGGATTAAGTCCACTTTAGTCCTGAGGTCCTCAGGACACAAGATGACCTCATCGCCCCACCAACAGTGCGCCAAGAGGCACGTTTGCACAGTGGTGTAAAAAGGGGCGTGGCCTTGGACCACCTCTCAGCAATCCAGCTGTGTGGGGATTACTGGAGGTACCTGGTGGGCTAGTTGGCCCCTAAGGACCCTTAAGGATCTAGGGGACTTCATCCCCCAACTTAGAACGCGCCAGGAGGTGCGTTTGCAGAGTGATGCAGGGAGGGGGCGGGGCCTCAGGGGGAGATGCCGGCTTTTCTTTTTTAAAAAATATTTTTAGAATGGGGGCTGTGTGGCCCCCCCTTCTTTTAGTATTTTTTTAGCCCTGGGGACCCCATCCCCCAGGGCTTGAGCCATTCTTTAAACTTTAAAAAAAAAAAATAATAACGGGAAAGGGGCAGCCCGGCCCCCCTCCCGAGGCCGATTTCGGCCCGGGGACCCATCCCCCGGGGCATGGCCTCTTTATTTATTTTTTTATATTACGTGAGGGGGGCCCCGAAACATTCAACACACAAACTGAGGGGTCCAACCCTGTTTTTTGGAAAATTTCACGAATGTTTGCATAATTTATATATATATATTACCTACTGGCGGTCGCCAGTAGGTAATTATAGTTAGAACCTAGTTACCATAGGAAAAGCGTTTTTTGATTTGCCAATATCTTTGGCGCCGTTTGTCGAATCTTCGTGAAAGTTTCCAAAGAACAGGGTTGGACCGCTCAGTTTGTGTGTTGAAAGTTTCGGTGTGATTCGTCAAGCGGGGCCTGAGAAAAAAGGGGGGTCCCAAAGTGCATTTTCCCCATGTTAAGTTCCATAAGAACTTTATTGCAGGCTACAGCCCGAACTGCTGAACATAACTACACCAAATTTGGCAAAAAGTTAGGTCTTGGTTTAGACTGTGCCCTTTTTGTTAAATGGTGTAAATCCGTTCAGTAGTTGCTGAGAAATTTAAAAAAGAAAACATATCGATATCTGAGCACCGAGGAGGGTTTGCGAACCCTCCCAGGCACGAGCTTCACTCTGATTGGCTGCCAACACTCCAAACCAGGAAGTGTTGGCAGCCATCTTGTGACTCGGTAACCGAGTCACAAGAAAAAGGGTGAAACAAATATAAAAAACATGAAAAGGGGGCAGGGTACAAACACCCTGACCCCCTAGGCCTGCTCAGGGGTCCCACAAGGACCCCGAGGGCCCAAAAAAGCATTTTTTAAGAAACAAAATCGGCCGAATTCGCACTGGGGTCGCGAATCCGGCCCACCAGGTACCTCCAATATGCACCACAGAGCTGCGTTGCAGAGAGGTGGTCCGATGCTGCGCCCCTTTTTACACCACTCTGCAAACGCGCTTCTTGGTGCACTGTTGGTGGGGAGATGAGGTCTTCTTGTGTCCTGAGGACCTCAGGACACAAGTGGACTTCATCCCCCGAGCAGCAGTGCACCAAGAGGCGCGTTTGCAGAGTGGTGTAAAAAGGGGGCGTGGCCTCGGACCACCGCTCTGCAATCCAGCTCTGTGGCACATATTGGAGGTACCTGGTGGGCTAGTTGGCCCCCAGGGACCCTCAGTATTCAAGGGGAATTAATTCCCCAACTAACAACGCGCCAGGGGGCGTGTTTGCAGAGTCGTGGAGAACGGGGCGTGGCCTTTGTCTACCTCTCAGCAATCCCACTGCGTGGGGCTTACTGGAGGTAAGAGGTAAGCTAGATGGCCCCTAAAGGACCCCCAGCAGTGAAGGGAACTTCAATCCCCATCCAAGAGCGCACCAGGGAGTGCGTTTGTAGAGTGGTGGGCAAAGGGAGAGTGGCCTGGTACGAGTACTTACCAATGCTGCTGTGTGGGACTTACTGGAGGTAATATGAGGGGAAAGTTGGCCCCCAAGGATGTCCTTGGGTGCCAACTACCCCTCTTGTTACCTCCAGTAAGTCCCACACAGTGGGATTGCTAAGAAGTCTTCGGAGGCAATGCCCTCCTTTCTCCACCACTCTGCAAACGCGCCTCCTGGCAGACTACAGGATGGAGGATGAAGTCGACTTTAGTCCTGAGGGAGTTTGGGGGCCAAGAAGCCCTCCTAATACCTCCTGTAATTCCTAGGCAGCGGAATTCCTGAGCGCTGGTCGGAGGCCCAGCACCCTTTCTCCACCAATCTGCAAAAGTGACTACTACTTAAAGAAGCATCTTTCTGCACCTCTGACTTAGAGGTAGTTTTAATCCCCCAGCCCTATTATGTACTAGGGCCTTACAGAGGAGGTCATGCTAATCACAGGGCTACCCCAACGCATAGTGTTCCCTAGTGTATGTAGGTGTTTTTCACTGTATTCTAAGTGTCTTTTAGCATAGCACTGGCTCTGGGCCTGGTAAGTCAGAGTCAGTTACCACCAGTACCCGTTGGGTGCACAGGAGGACTTTCTGTTCCTCTGTTGGTTCTTTCTGCACATCTCTTGCTTCTTCCTGCACTTTTCTTTGTCTTTCTGGACTTCTGTTTCCTCTTTCTGCATTTCTCTTGCTTCTTTCTGTGCCTTTGTTCCTCTTTCTTCACATGTCCTACCTCTTTAGGCATAGTTAGAAATTAGCATTTAAAAAACCTTTGAAATTCACTGAAAAAACCATAGGTTTCAGGCACGTTATAGGTAGTTGGACATTTCACTTGTACAAAACCAGTGAAATTCGGCCATTATAGTTAGTTCAGCTAACTATAACTCGCGCCCCCGCAATGCACTGCTGATGACGTCACATATTACATCATTTATGACATGGTCAGTGACATCACTGATGACATCACTGATGACATCTCAAATGGTAGTGCTTGGTTCAGAAAGCGATCTTTTTTTTAAATGGTGTAAATCCGTTCAGTAGTTGCAGAGAAATTCAAAAAATAAGAGTGAAAAATCAATTTCCCATAGGAAATTTTATGCAAGGCTACAGCAAAAACTGCTGAACGGAATTACACCAAATTTGGCAAAAGGTAGTGCTTGGTTCAGAAAGCACCCTTTTGAAAATGGTGTAAATCCGTTCAGTAGTTGCTGAGAAAATCCAAAATAAAAGTTTTGATATCTATGGCCGCGGTGGATCCGCGCACCCTCCCGATCACGAGCGGCATGCTAATTGGCTGTCAACACTCCAAACCAGGAAGTGTTGGCAGCCATCTTGTTCCTCGGTAGAACTGAGGAACAAGAAACCAGTAAAACAACTGCGTGAAACGCAAAAAGGGGGCAGGGTAGAAACACCCTGACCCCCTAGGCCTGCTCAGGGGGTCCTATAAGGACCCCCAGGGCCCAAATTTTTTTTTTTAAAATCGGCGGGATGCGCTTAGGGTGCGCGGATCCCGCCGAGAAAAAAACGAAGCGTCGGTCTCCGCGCTTTGTGGTTAATCGGCCCCCGGGGGCATGGGGGGTTTATTTAATAATATGGGGGGCCTCTAAGGCCCCCCAAGCCCAGGGGACCACCACCCCCCGGGGCTTTACAAAAATAATGGTGCGGGAGGGCTCTCGGCCCTCCCGCAGCCCCTGGGACCGCCACCCCCGGGGCTTCTTTTTTAAGAAAATAATATACCTGTGTGGGGGGCCTCGAGCCCCCCCACACGCCCCAGGGACCGCCACCTCCCCGGGGCACTAAAAAAAAATGCTAATTTGGGGGTCCGGAACGGACCCCCGAGCACCCGGGACCACCACCTCCAGGGGGCTGTGCATGTGAAGGGAGGGGGCCGTGCGGCCCCCCTCCTGGAGCCCTTGATGGCCCTGGGGACCGCCACCCCCAGGGCTGGCTCCTGCAGTGTCCCGGGGTGCCTACCCCGGGACACTGTAGTTTGCTATGACAGGACGGGAGCCTCGCGGCTCCCGTCCTGTCATAGCAAACTGCTTTGGTTTTGGAACAGAGAGCAGGAAACCTGCTCTCTCTTCCAAAACCAAGCAGATTGCTTTTCCACACGTGGAAAAGCAATGCCGGCTCCCGCAGGACGCGGGGAGCCGGCGGGACCGTGGGGGCATTGGGGACCCCTCCACGGTCCCCAACGGAGAGGGCCAGCCCCGGGGGATGGGGTCCCCGGGGCTAGTAGTGGCCCGGGAGGGGGGCCACGGCTCCTCCTCCCCAAAATTAAAACATATTTTTTTTAAATAAATAAAGGCCGCCCCAGGGATGGGGTCCCCGGGGCCAGTAGAGGCCTCAGGAGGGGGGCCACGCAGCCCCCCTCCATAAACAAAAATATATATTTGGCCGTACCCCGGGGGATGGGGTCCCCGGGGCCGGAATTGCCCACGGAAGGGGGGCCCACGCGGCCCCCTTCCCGTAATTTTTTTTTTTTTAATTAATAAGGGGTCAGGCCCTGGGGGATGGGGTCCCCAGGGCCCAAAAGTAAAAGAAGAGGGGCCACACAGCCCCCTTCCAAAAACTAAAAAACACGCGATTGTGCCGAGGCTCCGCCCCCTCCCAGCAACACTCTGCAAACGCGCCCTGTGGCGCGTTTTAGGTTGGGAAATGAATTCCCTTCAATACTGGGGGTCCCTGGGGCCAACTAGCCCACCGGGAACCTCCAGTATGCGCTAGGAGGCTGCATTGCAGAGAGGTGGTCCAGGCCACGCCCCTTTTTACACCTCTCTGCAACGCAGCTCTGTGGCGCTTACTGGAGGTACCTGGTGGGCTAGTTGGACCCCAGGGACCCTCAGGATTCAAGGGGACTTAATCCCCCAACTTAAAACGCGCCACAGGGCACGTTTGCCCAGTGGTGAAGGGAGGGGGCGGGGCTTCAGGTGACATGTGTGCAAACAGGCCCCGTGGCGCGTTTTAAGATGGGGAATTAAATCCCCTTCAATCCTGAGGGTCCCTGGGGCCAACTAGCCCACCAGGTACCTCCAGTAAGCGCCACGGAGCTGCGTTGCAGAGTGTTGTAAAAAGGGCGTGGCCTCTGAACACCTCTCTACAACGCAGCTCTCTGGCGCATACTGGAGGTATCTGGTGGGCTAGTTGGCCCCTAGGGTCCCTCAGGATTGAGGAGGACTTAATTCTCCAACTTAAAACGCGCCACAGGGCGTGTTTGCAGACATGTCACCTCAGGCCCCACCCCCTTCCTTCACCATTGTGCAAATATTCCTCTAAAATCAGCCGAACAACGAATTCCGATTTACTCACCTGTTATCATGAGAGACCTCAGTGCTGCATCTTTGAGCCCAGTACTGATCCTGAAAAGTAATTCTAACCGTACTTACCAGTAACTTGAATTTCCTTCCATAGGCTAACATTGACTGGTTTCACTTGGAAATTCTTCTAAGTGTGGAGTTTTGGAACTTTATAATATTCCTCTAATATCAGCCGAACTACGAATTCCAATTTACTCACCTGTTATCAGGAGAGACCTCAGTGCTGCATCTCTGAGCCCAGTACAGATCCTGAAAAGTAATTCTAACCGTACTTACCAGTAACATGAATTTCCTTCCATAGGCTAACATTGACTGGTTTCACTTGAGTTTTGGAACTTTATAATATTCCTCTAAAATCAGCCGAGCTACGAATTCCGATTTACTCACCTGTTATCAGGAGAGAACCCAGTGCTGCATCTTTTAGCCCAGCACTGACCCTGAAAAGTAATTCTAACCGTACTTACCAGTAACTTGTATTTCCTTCCATAGGAATCCATTGTCTGGTTTTCAGCAGAAAAGTTTCAAAGTGTCGATTTTCATAAACTACAAATATTCCTTAAAAATCGCCTGTATGACTTAAACGCATTCTTTCAACTGTTTACAGGAGATGCACCAGTGCTGGATCCAGGATCCACCACTGAGTAAGAAAAAGTAACGATAACACTACTTACCTGCTAAGTGAATTTGCTCCCATAGGATAACATTGGTGATTCTATGTGAAAAAGTTTGTGTCAACTTTTAAAATACAATAATATTCCTTAAAAATCACTACTGTAACCAAAACGCTTTTACTCAACTGTTTACAGGAGATGTCCCAGGACTGAATCTAGGATCCAGTCCTGTGGTTAGAAAAGTAATCCATAAAGTAACTAATTGCATTTAACTAGAAATTCACATTGAGCTCAATGTTGCATTGTGTTTGAAATTGTGTTGCCCATTGCAACAACTGTAACTACTGTACTTAAAAGTCTATTGCCTATTTGCAAAGTATTTAAACTAAAGTAATTCATTCTGAGAAAGTATATTTTGTAATGTAATGTATAATGTAATTACAATGTAATTTAAAAAATAAAATATCTAAAAATAAATAGTTTAAAAAATGTAGTAAATCAGTATCAAAAAATAAATATAACAATTAATACATTTAAAAATTGTCATTTACAAAACCTTTGAAATTCACTGAAAAAAACCATAGGTTTCAGACATGTTATAGTTAGGAATTAGCATTTAAAAAACCTTTGAAATTCACTGAAAAAACCATAGGTTTCAGGCACGTTATAGTTAGAAATTAGAATTTAAAAAACCTTTGAAATTCACTGAAAAAACCATACGTTTCAGGCACGTTATAGTTAGAAATTAGCATTTAAAAAACCTTAGAAATTCACTGAAAAAACCATAGGTTTTAGGGACAGTTATAGTTAGTTGGACATTGCACTCGTACAAAACCCGTGAAATTCCCCCGTTATAGTTAGTTCAGCTAATGCACTGCTGATGACGTCACATATTACATCACTCATGACATGGTCAGTGACATCACTGATGACATCACTGATGACATCTCAAATGACAGCACTGATGACATCACTGATGACATCATCCACGTGATAATCTGATGCACCTCCTCACACCCTAATATAACCTTTGATACACCCACTCTAAATTACAGACTGCCATTCGCAAAACCATAGACACTCCAACACCAATAACTACATACCCACTCACTGATTCTTAGGTCTACACACACACATCCACTCACTCACCCGTACAGTCACTCATACTTACGGTCACTCAGTGAAGGACTATCATATGCACTCATACTCCTATATAGACCCTCAAACACCGCCACTCATCCATAGAGGTACTCACACACCTAGTCAGTCATGCAAATAATTAAACACACTGCCATTTACTCACCTATACAGTTATACACACACCAGCTCACTTACTCATACAAATACTAGCACATTCTTACGCTCTTATACAATCACTGATACAAGCACACACTCATCCATACAGTCACTCTCACAATCACACACTCTAAGCTTATAGCTATTTATATATTACAACACACATATATACTGCCTTTCACATATGTAGTTACTCACACATGTACCACTGGGACATACATTCACTCACTAACACACTCTTACACACACTTACCCACCCATACAGTCTATCACAGATGCACTCTTGAAACCATCCACCCAGTGAATCACCCACTCACACATCTATGCACAGAGTCGCACACACCCCACCCACACAAACACTCAGGCACCCATACAGATACTCAGACAACCATTCAATAACTCATATAGACACTCATGTAGCTATTGACAAACCCATGCACCACTTACACAGCAACAGACAGACGGATACAGACATTCACCCAGTTTAGTCACTAACCCATGCATTCAGTAAGATACGTTTAATCACTCACTTATAGAGTTAGTCACGCACCTACTAAATCATCCATAGACACGTATACACCCACTCATTCTTCAATACGCCTTTCCCTATATATATTGAAAATATTTAAATTTTACAGAAACACACAGTCACTGGATGATGTCATCAGTGATGTCATTTGAGATGTCATCAGTGATGTCATCAGTGATGTCACTGACCATGTCATGAGTGATGTAATATGTGACGTCATCAGCAGTGCATTGCGGGGGCGCGAGTTATAGTTAGCTGAACTAACTATAATGGGGGAATTTCACGGGTTTTGTACGAGTGCAATGTCCAACTAACTATAACTGTCCCTAAAACCTATGGTTTTTTCAGTGAATATATATATATCTATATATATATATATATATAGCTGGCCCTCCCACTAGTAGAGTGGTGCCTCCTGTTTGATCCTAACTTTAGTAACCCAACCTCCTATGTATCTGGGGCGATCCCCTTGGGTCATGGCGAGGGGGTGCAATACCGTCACTCAGGTTAAGGCGGTTCATCAAGGAAGTCGCACCTACCCGTCCCCTCGTCAGCCCGAAGGTGCTATCTCCACACATATCTACACCTGGCTCCCAAGGGGCATTATAACCCTTCAGCAGCCCTAACCTTCAGGTGTTTTTTTATTCTTGACAGAGAAGTCCACCTGTTAAACTGACTCAGCATCGCTAACCTCTAGTCAATTTTACATTCACTCACTACCTCATGAGCACAGCAGTGCCGGCCCGACAAGGAGCAACCGCCCTATGATGAAGCATGACCTCCCTTGGGATGTGTGAGGGCAACAATAAAGAGTCTCACTGACTTTTTCTTCCACAACCTTGACCGACCTTTCTTCCTTTAGGAACAGTGACCCCACGTTTTTTGGTTTATGCTTCAAGTGAGAGCACGGGCACTGGACCTCTTTCTTCAGCTCCCAGTCCCTCCTTTATTTCTTGGAGTTACACAGGTATGGGTGCCATGTCGACTCTTCACTTTTCTCTGCACCAAAACACACAGCCTGCAATGGCAGTGTGTGTATGTTAAGGTACAGGATCTCTGAGGGTGGCACAATATGTGCTGCAGCCCTTAGAGGCCTTCCCTGGTCACAGCGCCCTTGGTACCCACGGTACCTTTTACAAGGGACATAGATGTGGCAGAGAGGTGCCAATTGGGGGTACAAAGGTACAGTTTTGGGAAAGAACACATACCTTGGGAACCTGATTGGCAGGAACCCTGGGCACATCAAGTCAAAATGCATCCGAAGTCTCGCAAAACGTGGGGGGGTTACTGCAACAAAAATCCACTTTCCTACAGTATGTTAATGTAGATGTTCAGCAGCCAAAAGGTAGGTTCTAACTTATATCTGAAGGTATTGACAATTTGACAGCACCCACTGCCATCTGGGAATTGGGCAGCCTAACAGTCTGCAATGTCAATAAACCAGGTTGGGCCATATTTCCCCTCCTTAGGGCATTGGCCTTCTACCAGATTGTGCTCCAGAGTCTGGCACCCACATGCCACCAGGATCTGGGGGTGAAACCTTGTATACTGCTCTTAAATTAGACTTGACAACAAAAGAACTTAACAAAGAAGAAAGGGGCTAGCGCTGCATTTGTTGTTTTTCTGGGGAAAATGGAAGTACTCTTTTTTTACACTCACTATTTTATACCAAACATATGCTCTCACTTAGCTTATTGAAACCTAAACATTTGGTACATTGGAGGTAACCAAGTCTTCAATCCAAATGTGTTCCAATGATTGTGATCAGTACTCCAGACAACAAAAAGCTGCCATTACCCAAGATCACTGGACTTAGTTGATGCAGACAGATCAGAAGGCACCATCTCTGTATGTAACTCTTTTATCCTGTCCCTTACTTCCCCTGAACACTGCCCTGAGCCCTGCGTATTCTTTCAGTTAAAAAAAAAGCAAAATAGAATATAGTTAGAGAATGATCAGGACTTTCTTAGGAGAGTAAGAGAAAGAGACACCTCTCCCATCTGTCCATGCTATATTTTCTTCACAGTGAAAAGTCTGACAGTAAAATAGGTAGTGTCTTATCATAGTGCATCCCTGTGTGACACTAAATCCTTATCGTCCCGGCGGTCATCCTGGCTTCGAAGGGAAACACACATGGATGCGCCTAAGCAGGTGAGGACACTGGAGATTCCGAACAGGTTCCCATGACCGCTCCTCCGGGCCGTATCCCTCCCAATCAACTAGGTAGAGAACCCGGCCCCTCAACAGTTTAGAGTCCAGGATACTCTGTACCTCATATTCCTCAGACCCGTCCACATCCACAGGGAGTGGTCGGTCGGGTAATCAGGTCTGGGGCAGGCAGAGGCGAAGTAGGGATACATGAAAGACAGGGTGGATCCGCCATGAGGATGGCAAACTCAGACGCATGAGAAACACAAGGGATATGCAGTTCCTAAAGGTGCAGGGGAAAGGGAGGTCTTTCTAAAAAGTGCCCTCACACAGCCCGAAGGATGTCATGCTTCATCATTGGGCCTGCTCCTCATCGGGCCGGCGCTGCAATGCCCGACGGGCACCCGTGAAGGGGCTCTTTGGCGGAGATCTTTTGGTGATGAAGCCGTAGGGTGAGTGTGGGTGTGTGGGCTAGGTAGTGCGGTGAGTGTGATGATAAAATAGGTCTAGAGCATCCCTAACAAATGTATTTTATTCACATGGAGCACGAGCCTAGCTAAAAATAGTGAGCCCCAGCTGGATACAATGATCCTATAGGGCTAGTGTCGGCCCGACGAGGATCAGGCCCAATGATGAAGCATGACATCCTTCGGGGTGTGTGAGTGCACTTTTTAGAAAGACCTCCCTTTCCCCTGCACCTTTAGGAACTGCATATCCCTTGTGTTTCTCAATACTACTTAGGAGCATTTATGCAGGACCTGCTTTAAAAAGCTCCTGGTTCCTCTTGTTTAAGACGAAGCTCAGACGCATGGCCATAGGATTAATCACTTGGTGATGGAATAGGGGCCTATGCATCTGGGTTTTAGCTTGTTGATCCCCTTCAGATGTAGGTGTTTGGTTGTCAACCACACTTTATCCCCCACTCGGTACTCGGGTTCCTTGGTGCATTTTCTGTCAGCGTAGTGTTTGTCATCTGACTGAGCCTTTGTTAAATGTGTTTTGGCTTCTTGGACCACCGCACGTAAATGTGCGTGATTTTCTTGCACCAAGGGGTGACTCGAAGAGTTGGGCCATTCAAACGGAAGTATGTTTGTATGGCATCCATTCTGGCAAAAGAATGGGGAACAGCCCAACGAGGAATGTTTGGCATTGTTGTACGCAAACTCAGCCATCCAGAGCAGAGTTCCCCATTCTTCATCGTGCTGAAGCGAAAAATACCGCAGGTATTGCTCAAGGGTTTGATTCAGCCGCTCTGTTTTGCCATCGGTCTGAGGATGGTAGCTGTTAGAGAACCGCGTGTCGATCTTCATTGCGGCGCATATGCTTTCCAGAAATAAGAAGTAAACTGAGACCCCCGGTCAGTTATTAACACAGCAGGTATTCCATGGAGCCGTACCACGTTCTGCAAGAAGGCGAATGCCAGCTCTGAAGACGTAGGGATCTTCTTCAATGGGATGAAATGACCCATCTTAGTCAGATGATCCACAACCACCAAGATTACAGTACAGCCTTCACTGGGTGGCATCTGTACTATAAAATTCATTGAGACTGTATGCCAGGGAGAAGGAGAAACAGGACTAGACCAGAGCAGTCCTACTGGTTTGCTGTGACTGGGTTTCCCTTGAGTGCAGACAGCACAATGTTTAACGTACTGCATGACATCTTGACGTAAGGTCGGCCACCAGAAATGACGTGTGATCAGCGCAATCAGTTGGCTCTGCAAGCATCCATGCCTGCTGATCCAACAGGTCTGCTTGTGTCTTACATCTTCAAGGAAAGTGGGGGAGGTAACCATCGCTTGCTCTGAGCAGGGGAAATCCACTTGTTGGAGGATCACAGGTGGTTCAGCTTCTTCTTTTTCGGAGGGTTGATGGATCCTAGAGAGGGCGTCTGCCTTGCCGTTCTGTGGGCCTGGCTGATATTTTATAACAAAATCATAGTCTGAAAAGAAAAGAGTCCATCTCAATTGTCGAGGTGTAAGAGCCCGTACTGTTTTAGGGAACAACAGATTCCGATGATTGGTATAGATTTTGATGGTATGGGTGGCTCCTAGTAAATAATGCCTCCACTCCTCACAAGCTTTCTTAATTGCCAACAACTCTTTATCTGTAATGCTGTAGTTACATTCAGTGGGCATTAGCTTTTTAGAGTAGTATGCCACAGGATGCAACTGTCCATGGTCAGGGTGTCGTTGAGATAGTACTCCCCCTAAATCAGACTGAGAGGCATCAGTCTCCAATACGAACGGCAACAGCACATCCGGATGTCGCTGGATGGGCGCCTGTGTGAACCTTGCTTTCACTTCCTGAAAGGCGGTTCATCTTCTACTCCCCAAAGGTAACTCGCTCCCGTCTTCAGGAGCCGGGTGATGGTTTGCACGAGACGGGAGACATCTTTAATAAACCTCCTATAAACATTTGCAAACCCCAGGAAGATCTGCAATCCTTTCACAGTCAGGGGTGTCTTCCATTCGGTGATGGCTTGCACTTTCTTATCGTCCATTCTGGGCCCCTTTGCGTTGATCACATATCCTAAGAACTCGATCTCAGGCACATGGAACAGGCATTTCTCCAGTTTGGTATAGAGTGAATTCTTCTGTAAGCGATCTAGCACATCCCTCACGTGTCCGACGTGTTCCTCCATGTTAGTTGAGTAGATAAGAATGTCATCTATATAAACTATACAGGAAACATTGAGATACCCCCGTAACACTTCGTCCATAAAGAACTGAAAGGCGGCGGGGGCATTACACAGTCCAAAAGGCATGACTTGGTATTCGTATATGCCGAATTTGGTCCGAAAGGCCGTCTTCCATTCATCCCCTCGTCAAACTCGTACCAAGTGATATGCGCCCTGGAGATCCAATTTGGTAAAGATCCGCGCCCCCTTCAGCTGATCCAGTAATACGGGAATGAGAGGCAATGGGTAGCGATTCTTCACCGTGACCCTGTTAATTGCCCTGTAATCGATACAGGTCCGAAGATCCCCCTCCTTCTTGGGGATGAAGAAAAAAGGCAAGGAGGCGGGTGAGGAAGAAGGATGAATAAACCCAGATTGGAGATTCTCCTCAATGTATTCCTTAAGATGTTGGGTTTCTGGCTCCGTGAGAGCATACACTCGACTGCATGGGATGGTGGCTCTGGGGGACAGGTCTATCCTGCAATCAAATTCCCGATGAGGGGGTAAACGACTTGCCTGTTGTTTATCGAACACTGCATGGTATTGTTCGTACTCCTGAGGAACAGACACAACCGAACAAATCAAGCGTATTCCGCATCCTGCTGCAAGGTAGCTTGATTGCGTTGCTCTGCCCTCCTGTAGACACGCGTCTTTACTCCGACAATGGTCACGGCAGAACGGAGAGTTCATGGTAACTGAGCGAAAGGACCATTGCACATGGGGGTCGTGCAGGGTCAGCCATTACATGCCCAGAATAAGGCGAAAATGAGGGGCATCAATCAGGTCAAACTGGATACGTTCGTAGTGCTCCTCCCCAAACTGCATCACGAGAGGTTGTGTGTGATACTTCACAGAGCCAGAAGTCAGGGCTGTTCCATCTACTGCCTTCACGGGTTCTGGGGTGCTTTTTCTTACGCAAGGAACGCCTAACTTCCTTGCATAGGTTTGATCAATGAAGTTGCCAGTAGCCCCCGAATCTAGAAAAGCAGGTGTTCTTTGATGAAGTTCCTGATCCAACCACAGGTGACCACCATATTGATATGTGCTACTGACATCTGAACAGTGTTGGCTACAACAGGAGAGATCTCACAGTGTAAATCGCTCAAACAAGGGATCTCGGTCTTGCTCGGGCTCGTTAGTTTTCCGGCGACTCCCAGTCGTTCCATTCTCGATGCAGGATTGCTTCTGTTCGTGCCACTGCTCCCTTGTCTGCTGCCCTCGTTCGAGCCCTGCACTCCTTGAGGAAATGTCTTCCTTTCCCGCAATATAGACATAACCGTTGTTTACGTCTCCTTTCTCTCTCATCCAAGGTTAAGGGACCACGAATCCCATTAATCTGCATAGGTTCCACTCTATCAGCAGGGCGTGATGCTTCCCCCACCACTGGTTTGGGCCAAGGTATATAATACCGTAGTTCTATCCTCCCCTTATCACCCTTTCTTTCCAGAAGACGATGATCCAACTGCACAGTAAGTGCGATTAACTCATCACAGGACTGGGGCATGTGCACCACTTGAGCTAGAACATCCTTCAACGCCCCCAGCAAGACCCATTGCATGCCCTTTTAACGCAGAAAACTGCGTTAAAGGGGACAATATTTCCGAGGCAGCGTTAAGCCCAAAAAAGTGGCTTAGTGCTGCCTCGTAAATATGGAGCAGGCTCCTGCGCCATGGAACGTCACAAAAAGTGACATTCCGATGGCGCAAGGGGCCTTATAAGTGAGGCCCTGATTGTTTATGCTTTTTTGCCTCCATTGTCCATACCTGTGGGTGTCCCCAGTACTCCCTCTAGCTCACACCTCTCAATGTGCCCCGTATTCTGTCAACCCTTTGTTTCCATAGAGGGATCACATTTGTCACAAAATTCAAATGTGATTCACAGAAATTGTGATTTTAGAAATCGCGCTTTTAAACGCACAAGTTATAAATGTGTTAATCCTTTCTAGCCCCAGCAGAACCTTTTTTAAGTACTAATATCTCAAAAACTACTGTACAGATTTATAGCAAACCAACAAAAGCACAGTTTCTGATTAATGTTCTACTTTTATGCCAATATTAGAGTAAACCCGTTCAGTGTTTCTTGTTCTACACACAAGCAACATTTTCTATGGGCTCTAAAAGGAAAAACACAACTTTTTTGGCTCCCCCTTAACATTTTTTCCCCTGCATGGAACTTGGATCTACAAGAAATGTAGTTTGCTAAATCTTAACTGATTATTCTAGTCAAATGTGAAATGTTGTGCAGTTCCACAGCCCACAGGGTTGAAAGGGATAAACAAATAAAAAAAATGCCTTTTCAATGGAAAGTGCGGCAGAACCATGACTAAACCACACGGGAAACAGCCTTTACAGCGAGGTTTTTACCTTGTTGTGCCTTTACCACGCATTTTTTAGCACGCATATTTTTACCGTGAATATGCATTTACAACGCATGCCAATACCACGCATTTAAGGTAAGTTGGAGGTGGTGAGGGGTCTTCCCCCACAAATACATTGTTTTTAAATCTAAAAACAATGAGTGGTATTGGCATGCGTTGTAAATGCATATTCGCGGTAAAAACATGCGTGCTAAAAAATGCGTGGCAAAGGCATAAGATGTATTTACCTGCATTGTACCATCGTACAACCAACCACATATATACATATACATTTCTTCTGGCTAGTCTCCAGGAAGATGATGTGGGAGCCCTGACAGGTATGCTTTACCATGAAAGAAGAGATCAAGGCCAAAGGCTGCAGCCCCCAGAGCTATGAAAGTCATTTTCCCTGGTGTTGAACCTACCAAGGCCCATTTGTTTTAGATATAATATCTGCTCTGCACAAAGTTTAATTCAGTTTTGTAAATCGCCATCTGATGAATTTGTCTGCTATAATCTGTATACATTTTTTTTAAAGCTTTTTAAAGTTGTTTTAATGTTGAAATATAATTGTTTTTATCATTTTTTACTACATATTGGTTGACCCCAGTTGTGGCCTAAATCAAATCAAATAAAAATCTTATTTTATCTTACCTTACCAAGGCCCACATGGCGCAGGATGACCAAGATCAACACATGGAGGAGAAGGGGGAGGAAGCGGCTACTGCTGTCAGTTTTCTTTTTCAATGACAATTGCTGTTTTTGTTAAGGAGTTCCTGAATGTGCTGCTACCAGGGTCTCCAGCCCCCACAAGGCATTGTGCCAGGAGTCAACGAAGTGTGCTTTTCCCACCTGCCTGCTTGTTGTTGCGCTCATTACTGCAGCTCCATTGTCGCAACGCAGGACACTAGCAACCAGTCACAGCTGAATGGGCTGCTACCAGGGATTCCAACCCCCACCAGGCAGAATGCCTGGAGGCGCCTACGTTTGCTTTCCCCGCTTATCTGCTTGTCGTCGCACTTGTTAGCGCAACTCCATTCCCACAGCACGGGACGCATCTGGGCCATGCCCGGGCCAAGGGCTGACCCATTTGCAACCGCCCACTACCGATTGAGGCTGGGCTGGGCCACCCCCTTTGGCCCTCTGCTGCGAAGACGTTGTGCTGCCTACATTGACGTCATGGGTAAGTGAAAATCTACAGCCCTAGCAGTGTCTCACACACCAAATAAGGAACACTTATTAACTGGTACCAATACTAGTTTTTTGACCACTGCTATGGGCGCTCTTAACGCCAAAATTGAGCGTGTGAAGGAAAGATGCGGCCACTATGAAAGCGTTAATTTTGGTTACAGTCTGAGAACCCCTCCCTGATTATACACTTATCAATGCAAATTTGGCAATTCTGCAGGGGACCTCAATGGAGGGCAGCGGGTGGGTGGCAGAGGAGTCCTGTGTATATACAAGGGGACTGGACATAGTCCAGGCGAGTGAATCACACAATGAGAAGGACCCAATTGGGACACCACCTACTAAGAAACAAAAAAGCCGTACCAGACTGATAAAAGTCAGTTCTAGGCAACCCCCTGAGGCCACGAGACGCCATAACAAAATATCAACCAGTGCATCACTTGATAAGCACCTTCTGCCGCAAGCGCCTGATAAACATGATGAAGGTAAGGGTGACACTACTATGCTTTTCTTAAAACACATGGAGAACACACTTATGATGCTGCTCCCCCCCGTTGTCTTGGAGCTTTAAGGGAATCGAAGTGCCACAGAAAGAAATATTAGTGCAACTCCCAAAACCAATAGAGCATGGCAGAAATGTGGGCCCGGGAAATACGCATTACATCCCAAACATCATAGAGCATACTAACATGAAAAGAACCTATCGAGGGGTAGCAAATAGGGAAGCACATGAACAGCCATTACACAGTGGGTCAATCAACAATTCTGTGCCACCCTTACAGCCAATGCTACCCCGTCGTCTTCTGACTACTTATCCAGTAGGAATGAAAATGAGCCTCTTGCCACACCACCTGTGATTTTGCAGCTACCTAGAGAAGCTACCCCTCTTGTGATCATATTAAAAAATGTACCAGTGCTGCAGCCAGGTCAAACTGAAGATGAGCCTCAGCTAAAAAATAAGGTCACCCATTGGTGATCGTCGATTGGGAACTTCAGCAGTAATACCAAATTTTAAGGCTTTACCACAGTGCAGAAAGTCTCATGGTTAGGCAACAGCATCAAGATGGAATAAGGAGACTGTATAGGTATAAACGTCCGTGATCCACAATTGACTGACCTTGTACTGCATAATCTATCTAGACTGGCCTGCACTAAACACAATATAGAGGCAGTGTCTCTGGGCTATTTTTAAAGGCCTCACTTTGCCACACCACCCAACACTGATTTTATTAGCTACAATCAACAAGGGCTTTGGTCCCTCCACTTGCCATCCCAATGCACAAACGTTTCCCTGCTTAATCTGATGTTGATAACTGGGTAAGCGGAATTGCTTGTTCAATAATGTCTGTGGACAGAAGCATATCAATCCTCGCAACCCAGTGTCGCAAGTAGTAAAACTGAGGGCTATGGACGTTGATGATAAACTTGAGCCCAGTTCTAATGTCCATGTGCCTAATACCAATGAGCCACCAAAGAACGCTACAACCGTGATGCAGCTCATGGATCTCAATCTCACTTTAATTCCAATACGGCCCCCCACCACCTTGGCATGTAATGAAGTGCAGGACCCGACAGCAAGTACCAGACACTATCCTAAGAAATGAAACACGTACTACCCTAACCACAGGACACAAATGTCCTTTTCTGGAACATTGCTAGAGCTGATGATAAACTAACAGACTCTAATTGGGTCAACATGATAAATGATTAAAAGATCATCAGCTTGCAGGAGACATGGTCATGGAATAATTAGCACATCAATGATTTTTACTCAGTTATGACGCCAGCTATATCAACTAACTACACACGTTCTAATAGTGGTAGCCTCCTGACCTTAATCAATGATGCATTGCCATGTAAAATAGTTAAAACCTTCCTAGAATCCCCTCATTTCCAGGTAATTTGTTTATCCTTTGTCTCACAACCATTTATCTTCCAGATTAATTTCTATCAAACTTTAATTGCAAATACCCAGTATTAGTGGATTCACTGGACCCGTCACTAAGTGATGTAATAGGCAGGATATAGGGGGTTTTGTCATAATGTGGGGAGGGGATTTTAACTGCCGACTCTGCCCTATCTCTAGCAACACTGGGGGATATGTACAAGGAAGTGAAGGAGAGAGGCGTTAGCCTTCCTGGCTTAACGCCTCTCTCCTCCCCTTCTGAAACGCAAGGCGGCACCATATTTACAAGAATGTGGTGCAGCCTTGCATTTCCCCCTGCGATGGCGCTAAGTTTAGCAACTTAGCACCAACGCAGGCACCCTTGCACCAGAGTGCAAGGGTGTTGGCGTGCAAGGGAGGATTGTTTGCGTGTAGGAAGGTGCCCCTTTCTGCACATAAGCAATCCTAGAAATGCCATTCTGTCACTTTTATGCGTGCTGCTTCATGCAGCACACATGAAAGTGACAAAATGGCATTTCTTTAAAGTTTGTTTATGTACAAGAAGGGACACAAACAGAATAAATATGTCACACAGTATGTAGGTTCGTTGCAGCTTCCGTAAGACAGCGTAAAGTGGTTGGGAAATAATTGAACTGTAACAACTGCACTTTACCCCACTGCAGCTACCCTGTTACTTTTGTTGTGCCAGGGCCTTGATGGTTTCCACAAAAGTAAGTTTTCAACACCTGGTCCATAAATGATTGTGACTACCATGAACCTGAACATGGACTGATGACTGAGGCACTTTAGTTCACTGCTGCTATTGTGTTACTCACAATGTGCTAGGTCTCTGGTAGTGTTTATCAAAGAATATTTTATCCTTGGTATATTATTGATAGGTAATGTAGTGGAATCTGAATCTGGATTCTTGACCTGATCCATATGTATAGATAGTTTTTTCTTTTATTTCAAGGTTGGAAAACAATCTGGTTTACAAATGATTGCAAATTCTCTGGATCTAGAATAAGGCTGATGAACTTATAGATACTTTATGACATAAAGCACAGGCCCGAAGCCACTGCCATAGTCACTTAAGAGGATGGCAATAATTGTACTACAATTTATGCACGTTATATTTGCTACTATTGCCTCGTTATCCCAGGTCTTGGTAATGCCCTATAAAAGAATGTGCCCATTCCTAGTCATATCATTGCGTAGTATGTGGAACCTGATTCTGGATTGGTGTATAGATTTTGTTTTAACATGCAGATATGTTTTACACATGATGATTTGACTAGAACTGATTTAATATTGCATAAAATGCACTGTACTGTGCTTTTATGGTTTTTAAACTAAGTAAAGATCTTTATCTATCTATAATCACTTAAAAAAAGGTTACAGGGACATTATAGTTAGGAAATAGAATATAAGAAACTTTAGAAATTCACTGAGAAAAACAATGATCATAGGGACTTTTTAGTTAGGCTCAGATTTTACACACACAATACCACATAAATTCAGCAGTTATAGTTACCTGAGCTAACTATAACTTATAATGCACTGCTTATGGCATCCCATATTACATTACCCATGACATGGTCAGTGACATCACTGATGACATCTCAAATTACATCATTGATGAAATCACTAATGACATCATCTAGCAACGTAAACTTCAATATACTTAATAAAATACCATTTACATTTTTTTAAAGCAAGACCATGTAAGCCTGAGGATGTGCCAATACCTTCCGCCTCCCCAGGGGAGGCGCAACAAGGAGAAATAGCTTAATTTCTCCTTGGTTTTTCCTCTTTGTATGTGTGCTGCATTGTTCCTGCACATAAACAGTCCCACATGCAATGGAGGTACCCTTTCACCATGGTGCAAGCATGCCTGCAGTGGGGCTGGGCTGTCAAAACAGCACAAGTGCAGGGGGAAAGGACCATATTGGATAAATATGGTCCATTCCTTTCCTTCCCTGGGACGCAAAGCAGGGAAATTGCTTGGCTGCCCTGTGCCCCATCTCCCATAAATATGCTCTTTGTCCCTTTCTAGCTCCACGTGGATGGCACTGTGCTAATCCTATGCTCAAAAACATTGCTAGAAAAACAGACATTTGAGGTGAGCAGATTTAGAGTGATAATGGTGTTGTAAGGTGCTATATACAGGAGCTGCTCTCTACCTAAACTTGGGAACTGTCCAGAGTTCTCTGCTTTTTCTGTCTATTTATCTATCTATCTATCTATCTATCTTTCTAACTTTATACATATAGATATATACTTCATGTAAATATTTTTTATATTAGGAGATAATTATTTTCCTACATTCATGGGGTTGCTCATATATTAATGTGTTTGAAGTGAAGTACTTGCCCTACTCTTGTGTAAACTGCAGAAAGAAAATTAACTCCCACTGTAGTCCAACACTTTCCATACGGTTGTGCTGTTTGGAGTGGGAATAGTAAATTTTACCCCTTGGAAGCCAAACACTTTACCTACTGTTGTGCTATTTGGAGTGAGATTAGTAGATCTAACCCCTCCAAAATACAACACATTCCCTGCTGTTGCACAGACTGGAGAGGGAATAGTAAATTTTACCTCTCTGAAGTCCAACACTTTCCCTATTGTTTCACTGTTTGGACCGCGCATAGTATGTTTTACCGCTCCGAAATCCAATGATTTCCCCACTGTTGCGCTGTTTTGGGTGGGAATAGTAAATGTAATTATCTCATTAGAAGAGAGCAGGAGATTGCCTGTCCCGTCATATCCTCCCCAATAAATCACAATCTCACATAAGCAAGTGGAAGGAGGAACAAGGTCAAAGAGGTCACTACTTCACTGTCCTCCGGGGGTATCCAAAGATACTGGAGTAGACACTGGCAGAAAGGCAATGAGGGGGCCCCAAACAGGCCCATTGGAAAGTGTGGCTGGGGGCACATGTTGTGCACCCCTATGCCTTCACTGTTGTGTGAGCACTGTGCACGACATGGTGCATGGCAACAGTGCGTGCACGACAGTACAAGTGCTGTAGTGCGGACGGCATTGTCTTCAGGCTCACTCAGTAAGCCAAATCATGCTGCTCCCGCAAGACCACTGCCATCACACCGCCAGCCCCGCGGTCAGTTCGTAATATGGCGGTTGGAAGACTGCCAGCACTGCAGTCTTCTAGAGACCGCGCCCGTGGCAGTTGGACCGTCAAACCTTTAATCAGGCTCAAAGTCTAAGGTCATTAAGGATGGAAACTAGTGCAGTCTCAGTCCCCATGCCGTGTCTGAAGCCAGACTGGAACTCATAAAGAAGGCTGTGAATTTCGAGACAGGCAAGTTATCATTGATCAAGATATTTCTTACCAATTTTTGTGACTAGCAGAAGCAATGTCATAGGCTTATAATGTGAGGGAATGTATGATTGAGGTGGGATTTTTAGCAGTGGCAAACTAAGCTTTCGTTCCAGGAGTTGGGAGCCTCACCTGAGTTGAAAGAGAAGTTTGGCAAGTGAGGTAAAGTCAGGGAAAGAGTGTCAATCAGTCTGTGGAATATTCTGATGGTACAATCATCACTGGGGAGCCAGATTTGGTCGATAACAAGAGTGTTTGAGACATAGCCTAATTGAAATTACGAATGTAATTAATAAAAGAGAGATCAGCTGACTCCAACCTGAGGAGAGATGGTAGTGTGCTATTATTAGGAGACAACACAATGTCTTGAATTTTATCAATAAAATATCCAACCAGTATATCGTGAAACTGTAGGGATGGAATGATAATACAGACCAAACAATGAGTCACGTCATTGATTCCTTTAAAGAGCGTTCTAAAGGAAATGGAAGAACCTGAGATTAAAGCATTGTACTAGATAATTTTGAGTTTTAAAAAGAAATCATAATAATTATGTAATTGAATTGAATAAAAGCACAGAGTGGCTTCCTTATAGGAGTGGCTCTAGTGCTTTAAGGCCCTAGCCTTCCCTTTTCTTACATGTGAGTCACCCCTAAGGTAGGCCCAAGGTACCCCTGTGGGTAGGGTGCAGTGTATGTGAAAGGTAAGACATGCCCTGATGTATGTGAAATACTGCCAATTTCGTTTTTCACTATTGAAAGGTTATCTGTCCTATAGGATAGAATGGGGAGTTTGCTTAAAACCTTCTTATAAGCATAACTGTCCATGGGAACAAGATAGGAAAATAGAATTTAGTATGCGAGAACTCAGAATCTAAAGATGCTTTTAGTGAGGATGATTTATACATTCTGTGTTTGATAATACCACTTTTAGAAACTAGGTATTTTCTTGCTTAGCCATCCAGTGTGCCTTTGCTAGGTTTGTGTATTGACTGTCTGGCTGTAGAGTGACAGGGGTTGGGGATGTGCATTCTCTTCAGACAGCCACTGGGGAGGGTGAGGTGTTTCCTGCCTTTCCACAGTGAGTCAGGGCTGGGCTGAATAGAGCTGGGCTGCATTCAGAGTAGGGGGGGAGATCTCTTTCACACCTGAATGGGCCTGGTCTGCCTTGGACAATGCTGTCTCCACCTTCTACCGGGCAGCTGCACCAGAGAGGACAGAACTGGTTCTGGCTCCAGAGAACAAAGGATTTTGTACTATAAAGAGTGGGGCCCAGACCCCAGACTTTTAGATTACTTCTGGGATTCAAGAGAAAACTTTGCCAAGGGGAAGAGCTGGAGAAACTGAGTTGAAGTACTGCCCCTTTGCTGTGTGCTGTCTGGGGTTGGCCTGCAGGGGCTGTTTCAGCCAAGGAAAGGACAGGGACTTTGCTGTGTGCTGTGTCCCCTGCTTGAGGAAGATCTCCAAGGGCTTGAAGTAGAGTTTGCCTCCTGTTTTGAAGTCTCAGGGATACAAAGACGTCACCCCCAGCTCCCCTGAACTTCCTTACTGGGAGTTCTGACCTGCCAGGAAGTGCCTGCTGCTATTCTGGGCCTCTGGAGGTTGTTCCTGCTGTAGGGAGCTGGGAAAGTAATGCAATGGTGAGAAGAGCGACACATCCGCACCTGTTTCTGATGCATCGCCGAGGAAACCGACGCAACGACTGCCCGCGGCTCAAGAAATCGCTGCAACTAATGCACTGATCTATGAAGTTCGAGATCACCACACCGATTCCGACGCATGCCCGGCTGTGCGGCTGCAGGAGCCAATGCATTGTGGGACCGTGGCTGGAGAAACCAAGGCATCTCTGATCCTCACCCATCGCATCTGGGCAACAGGCCTGCAAGAACGCTGGGGCTGCAGCAAGAAACCGATGCATCACCTCCCCACACAGTAAGAAACCGATGCATCACCTCCCCTGAAGTAGTAAAGATACACAAGGCAAGGAAGAAATATGACAGTATCGTAAATACACAAAGCATGTGGAACAGATTAAAAAAATGTTAACCGATACATATATTTTGATTTTCTTTTTGCCAAAAGTAAAACTTAAGGGAAAGCTTTGAATAGAAAATCTTTAGAAACAATTCTACAAAATACTTTCAAAAAACTGGATTAAAGATGTAATAAATTGAATAATTTTCAGAAGCACATGAAAGTAACAATACTAATTATTATTTCCACAGGTTTACAAACAAACATATTTCCATGAACAGAAAAAGTTCTAAATTATTTTTTTGCTTGAATAGGAAAAAAGTATTGCCATAGGCAACAAATGAATAACTAATATCTTTTTTTAAAAATCTCCTTGGAATAAAAACAAACATCACAGAAACAAAGCAGAAAAACAGAATATCACAGCAGGAAAACCAAACAACAAATTCTTAACATAATTAACCTCCATATTCCAAAGAAAAATTTAAAAACCTATTCAACAAGTAACCTAAGATTAACCTTTCAAAAATGTTCCAAACAGGAAATTAAAAGACAAATCTCTTTTCTCAACAGGATAACAAGCAAAATAAGTTAAGTTCCATCAAAATGTAGAATAATTAACTACATCTTATATTTCCAAAAAAGGGACTAATAAATGTAACTCAAGAGCAAGAATAAAAAAATACCTTTTAACATCCTAACCTATATAATTTTACTACAAATTTGGGAAAATTAGCAAAATTTCCAGGTAATGAGACATGCCCAAACTGTGACAGGAAGTCTGCAAACTCGAATATCTACAAAAAGTAAAGGGATGTCAGAACTACTGGCAAAAATCCAACAGCGGGAAGTAAAAGTGGTTAGAACACAAATCACATATATATTTTAACATGCTATTACAGTATACTACCTCGGATACTGCCTCCTTCCAGTAAATTACCTAAACTGTACACTAATTAAAGAAAATAAAAATCTTTTTACCTGACAGAAGTTTCCCCGTACTTTTTACCTTGACTGCGATGAACTATCTATTGACACAAAGCAGTAAACATTTTTAAAAAATGGTGGCAAAGTAAAAGTAACAAAAGGACAATTGTTTTGGTTGAAATCAATGGATGAATGGGAAAATGTTCTTAATTTTTGTAATGTTAAAAAAATCAAAAGATTTTTTTGTAATATACGTATTAATAAACTTTTTTAAATGATGTGTTTAATTGATTATTTTACATTTGTTTGAAATGCAACAAAGGTTTTAAAAATAAAGTTGTGTGCATTTATTTTGGTTTTAATACTAGTTAATGACCCTTGCACCATGGCATTGCATGCAGGATTATTTTTGTGGAGGAGGGGGGATAAAAGCTATCCTGAGAGGCATTTTCCTCTTTCTAACTGTGCTGGAGAATGCAGGACACATAGAACGAGGAAAAAACGAAGATAGATAAACAAATTTCTCTCAGGCACGCCTATCCTGGGGAGGTGCATCCTTTTGGTGCATTCCCAGGTTTACAAGTTCTTATAAATCTGGGAATGCATCAAAATTCATGGATCTTGCATGGGAACACCCATGCAATACCAATGGAAATGCCTCCCTGGCGCAGAGTATTGCAGCACTGCGATTTGCACGGTGTTACATTACTCAAGATTTATGAAGCCATGCAGGACCATGCAAGGTAGCCTTGCATGGCTTCATAAATCTCATCTTTCACTCCGGGAGCATTGGCGATCCGATCTTGGGGAACTAGAGGATGAGGACTGGTAGGAGGCCCTGGCTTCCCCCAAAGAAGCAGTGATATTGGCTAAACACAGATGATCCAACTCAGAATACTGCATAGGTCCTACCTGTCCTGTGGTGTCTTAGTCGAGATGAAAAGAGGTCTAGATACCGGGTGTCCCAGGTTGTGCAGGCATGAGGGAACCATTTACCATACATTATGGGAGTGTTTAACCATTAAAACTTACTGGGATGCTATTGTGCGGTGCATGCAAGAGGTGTGTCGGAGGGACCTACAGCCCTCACCTAAGTGGAGTCTTCTAAAATTTTGGGAGGCAACTGATCTTTTTTTGGTTTTGTAATTGTTTTATTGAAAGTTGAAGAAAAACACAACAATGTAGGTGGCTCGCAGCATTACACACTCGCTGGGGTCTATAGTCATTACAAGTACATCTATACAGTTGTGAAGGAAAACTGAAGAATAAGAAGGGGGTGAGACTGGAGTACAAAAGGACCAAGAAGCCAAGAACAGGAATGGGGGGAGGGACAAGATAGGGGGAAGTAAATAAGGGGAACTTACCCGTAAGGAGCAAATCTGGATCACAATGGGTATGACGATCGCTAAACTTAATATAGCTAGACAGTGGGGTACACTGACGGCACCAACCCTGGGGGAGTGGAGGAGGGACATGGACTGGTGTATGGTAGCAGAGAAAGTTATCTATGAGGCATGGGATGTCCTAAGAAATGGGAGCAGATCTGGGGCAAGCGGAACACTTACAGAGGACATCTGTGCATTGCCCCATCAACTCTACAGGGCAGTATCCCCCCCTCCCCGGACCAATTGCTTTCAATAGCCAAGACAATGGGACCTGAGGTGGGCGCCGGGGTCGTTGATGGGAAAAGTAAAATGTTTACATGATCAAACTTTGGCATACACGGCTGCTCTGGTATAGCTGCTGCTGCTTTTTGTTTGCTGTATACTTTAAAAAAAGAGTTTTAAAAAAGAAATAAATCTCATCTTTCATGTTCGTCGCTCCTGCACCAGGTTGCATGGTACTAGAGCGATGCAAAAGGGCTCATAAATATGCTCCAAATCGTTTGCTCTCCCAGCCCATGAAAGAAAGCACCAAGAAATGCACACTTGTTGCTGCAGGTCTTAGCCATGTACCCTGCGGCATCGGCCTGGACTGTACTCTCAGCCTAATATATAGCAAATAAATATTAGCATCAATGTAAAAAAAAGACTTCTACCAGAATTTTGCTTTTGATGTGAATGCCTTGGCTAGTGATTTCAAGATTCCCCATGACAGATAGAGGTAGGTATGTCTGAAACTTTACACTATGTTCGTAGCTGGTTCTGGGTGCTTAGTGGCTGACTGCATCCACTCAAGAAATCTGTGTTCGATCTCATTGCCACAGGTTTAAACCTGACAGATCTGCTCAGCCTTTATTCTTGCTGAGGTCCACTCAGTGGATACTATTAAGTTAGCTAACAATAAACACGTTATCCAGCTCCAATATTCACTTTGCAAATGCATGTGTTATGCTATATGTTATACTGCTGTAATAACCACCAACACACTCAAAACTATCGTACTACCAACAAGCTTCTTCCACCTAAAAAGTGCTTGGGCAACAGGAAAATATAAAAAGCAATCTTACAAAAGAAAAACAAATTTTCAACAATTTAAACAGGTAAAAAAATTGTAATTCAAAAAGATAAAAGAAATATCTTTTTCTTTCTAAAACGACAACCATATATAATATAAATACTCAAAGTAGATAATGATAAAATGCTTACAATTACTAATTTGTCCCTGATGTACAGAGTGATCTTGCGGTTGCAAACTCTAAATTACAGGGTTTGTGACTGCGAATTACTATTTCTGATGCATTAACCCCATTTTGTGATTCAGAGATATTTTTCAAAGTTGCAAAATGAATTTAGAAACCCATACTGAATCACAACGTGGAAGGTGAGTGTAGAGGTCTTTCTTCCTAATTTTTGAGTCTGGAAGGCGTGCATAAATGGTTTGCAACCTTAACCCCTTCGCTGCTAGGCCTTTTCCCCCTGTGCTAAGCCTTTTTGGGCTATTTGGGGTAGTGCGCGCTTAGGCCCCTGTAACTTTTTGACCACATGAGGTATCCACGCCAAATTTGCGTCCTTTTTTCTAACATCATGGGGATTGTAAAGGTACCCAGGGTTTGTGGATTCCCCTGCAGGGGACCCAGAAATTAGCCAAAATACAGCAAAATTTTGTTTTTGGGGGAAAAATGCGAAAAGGGCTACAGATGAAAGCGTCTTGTTTTTTCCCTGCAAATGGCATCAAAAAGGGGTTGTGGTGCTGAAATCACCATCTTCCCAGCTTTCAGGGACAAGCAGACTTTTGTCAGAAAACCAACTTTTTTACACAGTTTTGGCATTTTTCTGGGACATAGCCTATTTTTGCTATTTTTTGTGCTTTCAACCTCCTTCCAGTTAATGGTAGAAATGGGTATGAAACCAATAATGGATCCTGAAAAGCCATACATTTATGAAAAGTAGACAAAATTCTGAATTCAGCAAGGGGTCATTTGTGTAGATCCTTAAAGTTTTCCTTATAGAAACTAACAGTTAAATGAAGGAAAAATTGAAAATTAGTTGAAAAAAACAGCCATTTGTGTCAACGTTTTCACCTGTAACTTCTTCTAATTATGACAGCTATTTGAAAGCAATATACCGTTATATCCGCTGGACCTTTCTGGTTGTGGGGCTATATAGGACTTGTAGGTTCACCAAGAACCCGACGAACCCAGAGCCAATAACTGAGCAGCATCTTGCAATGGTTTTTTATTATGTACCGGGTATATAGCAATTATTTTGGGAAAATGTATACATGGAAAAATTGTTATGAAAGACACCTATGTATTTCTGAAATGGGAACAAAATCTAGATTTTAGAAACAGTAGATATTTGCACATTTCCGAAATTGGGAGTACCCATACTAGCATGAGAATTATAGGTCATTTTTCAAAATGACTTATTTTTACACATTGTCTTTCATTTGGAAGGCAGAAATGCATCGAAAGTCAATAGGTAATAACAGTTGCTCTACAATTCTGTGTTACCCTAAGTCTCCCGATAAAAATGGTACCTCACTTGTGTGGGTAGCCCTTGTGCCCACAACAGGAAATGGCTCAAAATGCAATGTGGACGTACCACATTTTCACAATGAAAAATTACCCTTTTTTGCAAAGTGCCTAGGTGTAGTTTTTGAACCCTAGCTCTGCCGGCACCTAGGGAAACCTAGCAAACCTATACATATTTGAAAACTAGACACCCAGGGGAATCCAGGATGGGGTGACTTGACTGCCTCCCACCAGGTTCTGTTACCAAGAATCCCTTGCAAACATAAAAAATTGTCACAAAACCCACATTTTCCCCACATTTCTGTGGTGGAAAGTTCTGGAATCTGCTTGGATCCACATATTTCCACCCACCCCGTATTCCCCAAAGTCTTACGAGAAAAATGGTACCTCACTTGTGTGGGTCGGCCTAGTGCCTACGACAGGAAACGGCGCAAAACGCAACGTGGTCACACCTCAATTTCGCAGTGAAAAATGACCCTTTTTGGCAAAGTGCCTAGCTGTAGTTTTTGAACCCTAGCTCTGCCGGCACCTATGGAAACCTAGCAAACCTATACATTTTTGAAAACTAGACACCCAGGGGAATCCAGGATGGGGTGACTTGACTGCCTCCCACCAGGTTCTGTTACCCAGAATCCCTTGCAAACCTAAAAATTGTCAAAAAACCACATTTTTCCCACATTTCTGTGGTGGAAAGTTCTGGAATCTGCGTGGATCCACAAATTTCCACCCACCCCGCGTTCACCAAAGTCTTACGAGAAAAATGGTACCTCACTTGTGTGGGTCGGCCTAGTGCCTGCGACAGGAAACGGCGCAAAACGCAACGTGGTCACACCTCAATTTCGCAGTGAAAAATGACCCTTTTTTTGCAAAGTGCCTAGCTGTAGTTTTTGAACCCTACCTATGCCGGCACCTAGGGAAACCTAGCAAACCTATACATTTTTGAAAACTAGACACCCAGGGGAATCCAGGAAGGGGTGACTTGACTGCCTCCCACCAGGTTCTGTTACCCAGAATCCCTTGCAAACATAAAAAAGTGTCAAAAAAACCACATTTTCCCCACATTTCTGTGGTGGAAAGTTCTGGAATCTGCATGGATCCACAAATTTCCACCCACCCCGCATTCCCCAAAGTCTTACGAGAAAAATGGTACCTCACTTGTGTGGGTCGGCCTAGTTCCTGCGACAGGAAACGGCGCAAAACGCAACGTGGTCACACCTCAATTTCGCAGTGAAAAATGACCCTTTTTTGGCAAAGTGCCTAGCTGTAGTTTTTGAACCCTAGCTCTGCCGGCACCTAGGGAAACCTAGCAAACCTATACATTTTTGAAAACTAGACACCCAGGGAATCCAGGATGGGGTGACTTGACTGCCTCCCACCAGGTTCTGTTACCCAGAATCCCTTGCAAACATAAAAAATTGTCAAAAAACACATTTTCCCCACATTTCTGTGGTGGAAAGTTCTGGAATCTGCGTGGATCCACAAATTTCCACCCACCCTGCGTTCCCCAAAGTCTTACGAGAAAAATGGTACCTCACTTGTGTGGGTCGGCCTAGTGCCTGCGACAGGAAACGGCGCAAAATGCAACGTGGTCACACCTCAATTTCGCAGTGAAAAATGACCCTTTTTGGCAAAGTGCCTAGCTGTAGTTTTTAACCCTAGCTCTGCCGGCACCTAGGGAAACCTAGCAAAACTATACATTTTTGAAAACTAGACACCCAGGGGAATCCAGGATGGGGTGACTTGACTGCCTCCCACCAGGTTCTGTTACCCAGAATCCCTTGCAAACATAACAAAGTGTCAAAAAAAAAACATTTTCCCCACATTTCTGTGGTGGAAAGTTCTGGAATCTGCTTGGATCCACAAATTTCCACCCACCCCGCGTTCCCCAAAGTCTTACGAGAAAAATGGTACCTCACTTGTGTGGGTCGGCCTAGTGCCTGCGACAGGAAACGGCGCAAAACGCAAGCGTGGTCACACCTCAATTTCGCAGTGAAAAATGACCCTTTTTTGGCAAAGTGCCTAGCTGTAGTTTTTGAACCCTAGCTCTGCCGGCACCTAGGGAAACCTAGCAAACCTATACATTTTTGAAAACTAGACACCCAGGGAAATCCAGTATGGGGTGACTTGACTGCCTCCCACCAGGTTCTGTTACCCAGAATCCCTTGCAAACATAACAAATTGTCAAAAAACACATTTTCCCCACATTTCTGTGGTGGAAAGTTCTGGAATCTGCGTGGATCCACAAATTTCCACCCACCCCGCGTTCCCCAAAGTCTTACGAGAAAAATGGTACCTCTCTTGTGTGGGTCGGCATAGTGCCTGCGACAGGAAACGGCGCAAAACGCAACGTGGTCACACCTCAATTTCGCAGTGAAAAATGACCCTTTTTTGGCAAAGTGCCTAGCTGTAGTTTTTGAACCCTAGCTCTGCCGGCACCTAGGGAAACCTAGCAAACCTATACATTTTTGAAAACTAGACACCCAGGGAATCCAGGATGGGGTGACTTGACTGCCTCCCACCAGGTTCTGTTACCCAGAATCCCTTGCAAACATAAAAATTGTCAAAAAAACACATTTTCCCCACATTTCTGTGGTGGAAAGTTCTGGAATCTGCGTGGATCCACAAATTTCCACCCACCCCGCGTTCCCCAAAGTCTTACGAGAAAAATGGTACCTCACTTGTGTGGGTCGGCCTAGTGCCTGCGACAGGAAACGGCACAAAACGCAACATGGTCACACCTCAATTTTGCAGTGAAAAATGACCCTTTTTTGGCAAAGTGCCTAGCTGTAGTTTGTGAACCCTAGGTCTGCCGGCACCTTGGGAAACCTACCAAACACACACATTTCTAAAAAGTAGACACCCGGGGGCTTCCAGGGAGGTATGGCTTGCGTGGATCCCCCAACGTTTCCTTACCCAGAATCCCCTGCAAACCTCAATTTTAGCTGAAAAAATCACTTTTTTCACACATTTTTGTGTGGGAAAGTGTGGCATCATTGGCCTCACACAAATTTCCTACCACCCAGCGTTCCCCCAGGTCTCCCGATAAAAATGGGGCCTCACTTGTGTGGGAGGCAAAGTACCCGCGACAGGCAAGGGCCCACAACGTAGTGAGGCGACCTCAAAATGGCCTTTCACAAAACGACCTGGTTTTGCAAGGGGGGTCACCTGGGTTTTTGGCCCTGTGCTTGGCGGCCATCTAGGGAAACCTACCAAACCCACACATTTCTGAAAAGTAGACACCCGGGGGCTTCCAGGAGGTATGGCTTGCGTGGATCCCCCAACGTTTCCTTACCCAGAATCCCCTGCAAACCTCAATTTTAGCTGAAAAAATCACTTTTTTCACACATTTTTGTGTGGGAAAGTGTGGCATCACTGGCCTCACACAAATTTCCTACCACCTAGCGTTCCCCCAGGTCTCCCAATAAAAATGGTGCCTCACTTGTGTGGGAGGCCCAAGTACCAGCGACAGGCAAGGGCCCACAACGTATTGAGCGACCTCAAAATGGCCTTTCACAAAACGACCTGGTTTTGCAAGGAGTCACCTGGGTTTTGGCCCTGTGCTCGGCGGCCATCTAGGAAACCTACCAAACCCACACATTTCTGAAAAGTAGACACCCGGGGCTTCCAAGGAGGTATGGCTTGCGTGGATCCCCCAACGTTTCCTTACCCAGAATCCCCTGCAAACCTCAATTTTAGCTGAAAAATCACTTTTTTCACACATTTTTGTGGGAAAGTGTGGCATCACTGGCCTCACACAAATTTCCTACCACCCAGCATTCCCCAAGGTCTCCCGATAAAAATGGTGCCTCACTTGTGTGGGAGGCCCAAGTACCCGCGACAGGCAAGGGCCCAAACGTAGTGAGGCGACATCAAAATTGCCTATCTCAAAACCACCTGGTTTTGCAAGGGAGTCACCTGGGTTTTGGCCCTGCTCGGCGGCCATCTAGGGAAACCTACCAAACCCACACATTTCTGAAAAGTAGACACCGGGGTTTCCAGGGAGGTATGGCTTGCGTAGATCCCCCAACGTATCCTTACCCAGAATCCCCTGCAAACCTCAATTTTAGCTGAAAAAATCACTTTTTTCACACATTTTTGTGTGGGAAAGTGTGGCATCACTGGCCTCACACAAATTTCCTACCACCCAGCGTTCCCCCAGGTCTCCCGATAAAAATGGTGCCTCACTTGTGTGGGAGGCCCAAGTACCTGCGACAGGCAAGGACACAAAACGTTTTGAGGCAACTTCAACATTGCCTATCAAAAATGTTTTGGGCCCTTGCCTGATTTTTTCAGCTAAAATTGAGGTTTGCAGGGATTCTGGGTAAGGATACGTTGGGGGATCCACGCAAGCCATACCTCCCTGGAAGCCCCGGGTGTCTACTTTTCAGAAATGTGTGGGTTTGGTAGGTTTCCCTAGATGGCCGCCGAGCACAGGGCCAAAACCCAGGTGACTCCCTTGCAAAACCAGGTCGTTTGTGAAAGGCCATTTGTGGTCGCCTCAATACGTTGTGGGCCCTTGCCTGTCGCGGGTACTTGGGCCTCCCACACAAGTGAGGCACCATTTTTATCAGGAGACCTGGGGAACGCTGGGTGGTAGGAAATTTGTGTGAGGCCAGTGATGCCACACTTTCCCACACAAAAATGTGTGAAAAAAGTGATTTTTTCAGCTAAAATTGAGGTTTGCAGGGATTCTGGTAAGGAAACGTTGGGGGATCCACGCAAGCCATACCTCCCTGGAAGCCCCCGGGTGTCTACTTTTCAGAAATGTGTGGGTTTGGTAGGTTTCCTAGATGGCCGCCGAGCACAGGGCCAAAAACCCAGGTGACTCCCTTGCAAAACCAGGTCGTTTTGTGAAAGGCCATTTTGAGGTCGCCTCAATACGTTGTGGGCCCTTGCCTGTCGCGGGTACTTGGGCCTCCCACACAAGTGAGGCACCATTTTTATCGGGAGACCTGGGGAACGCTGGGTGGTAGGAAATTTGTGTGAGGCCAGTGATGCCACACTTTCCACACAAAAATGTGTGAAAAAGTGATTTTTTCAGCTAAAATTGAGGTTTGCAGGGGATTCTGGCAAGGAACCGTTGGGGGATCCACGCAAGCCATACCTCCCTGGAAGCCCCCGGGTGTCTACTTTTCAGAAATGTGTGGGTTTGGTAGGTTTCCTAGATGGCCGCCGAGCACAGGGCCAAAAACCCAGGTGACCCCTTGCAAAACCAGGTCGTTTTGTGAAAGGCCATTTTGAGGTCGCCTCAATACGTTGTGGGCCCTTGCCTGTCGCGGGTACTTGGGCCTCCCACACAAGTGAGGCACCATTTTTATCGGGAGACCTGGGGAAACGCTGGGTGGTAGGAAATTTGTGTGAGGCCATTGATGCCACACTTTCCCACACAAAATGTGTGAAAAAGTGATTTTGTTCAGCTAAAATTGAGGTTTGCAGGGGATTCTGGGTAAAGAAACGTTGGGGGATCCACGCAAGCCATACCACCCTGGAAGCCCCCGGGTGTCTACTTTTCAGAAATGTGTGGGTTTGGTAGGTTTCCTGTGAGAAGTTGGCCTGGTATATGCTGTTCACTAATTAAAGTGGACACCTTGCACCAGGGCAAATCGACTCTTATGGTAGATAGGTTTAAGACAACCTTTTAAAGAAAGCTATCCTAGTGGTAGCTGTGGAGAGCAGCCTTCAGGCTAAGTCTCGGAGGAATGTAAAGCAGCTTGTTTTACCATATAATCTCTTGAATCACCAAATGAAAAGACACCACACAGGTATATATATCAAATATATTTGTATTTATTTCTAAATAACTCTCTACTAATCTCTTTATGAGATTAGAAGACAAACATATGCACAAATCAACGTTTCACAATAAGTTAAGCACAAAATATGGCTGGGGCCCTAGGGGTGTACCAGACCATATACTAAGTAAGAGACTTAGAAACAACGACTTGCAGGGAGACAAGGCCTAGGGCCTTCAGAAGTGCAGGGGCCTCACGAAACCACCCAAGGCAGGTAAGTAAAGGACCCACGGGGGCCGCGTGCAGTGTGGATACACAGGCGCGGATCGCCGTTAACTTCAATGGGGCAAGTCGCGGTTGGAAATAAAGAGTTTTAGGATACTTCGGGAGAACCTACAAGCAAGTCACTTACAGGGTAAGTAGTTCTAGGGCCCACACCCACAGGAGCACCGTAGTGCTGGAGTTACCTCACCCAGGGAAGCCGGGTGCACAGGTGTCCTTTGGTGTCGGGTCGCGGCGTCGTTTTCAATGGCGAACAAAGAAGACTTGCTGCTTGCGGGAGCTGAAGAAGTGTCCGGTGGAATCCAAGCCTGGATTCTGAAGAAGGATGACCTGAAAGCAGAGGGGACAGTGTTCAAAGTCACTTGGCAGTGACCCGGGGCAAGGAAGATGGATGCCCACCGTCGTCGGTCGCTTCAGGTCGGTTGCAGGTGCCTTGACTCTTCAGCCACGTGGTCCAGGAGGCGTCGACGATGACCAGGAGCTGTATTCGGTGTGTTCCTCGACGTCTGCAGCTGACTGCGGTGTCGGCAACTCGATCGGAGCCAACAAGCCTTGGCAGCCGCAAGTCTCGGGGAGATGAAGAAAAGTTGATGGCGCAGACCAGCAAGGTCTGAGGAACTCACCCAGCGAGGGTAAGTCAGGGCAGGCCTGGAGCAACCAGGGGAGCCCTTTGGTTTCTTTAAGAAGTCTTCTGGGGACCCACAAGCCAGCAGGCAAGGGATCGCAAAGACACCTCGGGCGGAATCACTCGACAGGGGCCCACGGTCATTCGGGACAATGTAGGCCTCTGATCTTCGGAGGGATTCCTGCTGGAGGTCGGGACCACACGTGGTCCAAAGCACAGATTCGTAGAACGTTGTGAAGGGGTTGCACTTGACAATAGTGCACGGTACCCAGGGGTCGCGGTTCCTCGTTACTCGTGGAGTCCACTTGCCTCAGCTTCGCTGGGGACTCACGATGGCCTGGGAGAGGTCAGGAAATCCACTTCTTGGGCTGCAGGGACTTCGGACTCTGGCGGGAGCGGCGTAGTTTGCGACTGTCGTTGTCGTTTTTGGTGCCTGCCAAGCAGGGGAGTCACTCCTTGACTCCAAGGGAGATTCTTCTGTCTTCCAAAGGTAGTGGAACGTCGAAGGGCCAGGATTCTTCTGTAGAGCGTCGTCCAGGGGTTATCTGCTTTGCAATGGCAAGGTTCCCCTCTTATACTAAAAAGAGGGGATGGACTAGCTCTATGACCCCACCTATGGGAGGGTCAAGGGAGGGGGTGGCTACACCCACTTCCCTTTGTCCAGTTTCACGCCAGAGCAGGGGCAGGTAGCCCCTGAGCTGGTTTGAACTGGCATATGCACAGAGGAGCCTTCTGCTCCCCCAGTGCAGGACTTCAAAGCACTCTAAGAGTGCACCCACCCAGCCCCAATACACTAAACCCTGTCTGGAAGGTGGTTACACCTCCCTGTGACAGGATGCCTATTGTTGGGCTTCCTCCACTGTGAGTTTCGGTCATCAGCAGGAGGGCAGCCCAGTGTCTGTGACTGGTGGCATCCATTTTGTGATGCCAGGGCTCTTTAGGATTCTACCGCGTTTCCACAGCAGGTACATGTCTTCTCCTCTAGAAGGGTGGAATGCTACCCCCGCCGCCAAGATTGGCGGGGGGTAGTATTCCAAGATGTTTGACACCAAACACGACATGTTTTGATGCAGCCATTCCAAAGTTAGCATTTACCGCGAGGATATAATGCACTTAAGAGTATATGGTTTAACCGCATCCACAAACAGCACCAGAGAATGGACTCTGAGAACTGCAGAGGGGCCCTGCTCATGCAGAGGCACCCCCTCACATAGAAGCCAAGCACCCTGCCCTCAGGATTGATAGGGCCTGCCTTAGGGGTGACTGATAGGTTTATATGTGTGTGCAGGAGAGATATAGGAAACCTATATCTCAGTGAGGGGTGCTAGCACCACCTCACCCAGGCTGCAGTAGCAGGCCTGTGGTGTCAGATTTAGACTGCTTCCCAGGGGTGGCATAACACATGCTGCAGCCCCTGGGAGGCCTGTGAAGTACCTATGCCCTTGGCACCTAAGGTACCATATACTAGGGACTCATAAGGCACCACAGTATCCAATCACTAGTGCACCTAGAGTGCACTCCATGTCGTTTAGAGAGAACAGAGAGGCTGGGGCCCTGATTGGCAGGGACCCAGCCAGACTATAGCCAGAAACCAGTGCTAACATCAGAAAAAAGTGGGGGCAACATAAGAGGCAGATCCTACTCTCCTACACAACCCCCCAAACGTAGGGACACTAAACTAACCTTGACCAGTTGAGTCTTCGTGTTCAAAGTGGAAATACCTTGAGAGTCCATCTGCATTGGCATGTTGGGTCCCAGGCCTATGTTCCACTGTATAGTCCATCCCCTGTAGGGAAATGGACCACCTCAAAAGTTTTGGGTTTTCACCTTTCATCTGCTTTAGCCATAGGAGGGGCTTGTGGTCAGTCTGAACTATGAAGTGAGTGCCAAACAAGTATGGCCTCAGCTTCTTCAGGGCCCAAACCACAGCAAAGGCCTCCTCTCTATAGCTGACCAACGTTTCTCTCTAGGGGTCAGCCTTCTGCTAATAAAAGCTACTGGCTGGTCTTGACCTTCATCATTCAGTTGAGACAGTACAGCTCCCACACCCAGCTCAGAAGCATCTGTTTGGACAATGAACTTTTGGTGTAGTCTGGACTCTGTAAGATGGGGGCAGTGCACATGGCCTGCTTTAGGTCTTCAAATGCCTTTTGACAGCTAGCTGTCCACTGAACCTTTTTGGCATTTTCTTAGAGGTAAGATCATTCAAGGGGGTCACTATAGATCCATATCCCTTGACAAACCTCCTATAGTACCCAGTCAGGCCTAAGAAGGCTCTCACCTGTGTCTGGGTGGTTGGAGCAACCCATTCCAGTATGGTTTGGATTTTGCTCTGCAAAGGCTGAACCTGGCCTCCACCTACAAGGTGGCCCAGGTACACAACCTGACTCTGCCCTATCTGGCACTTGGTGGCCTTGATAGTGAGGCCTGCTTTCTGCAGGGCCTCCAAAACATTTCTGAGGTGGACCAGGTGATCCTGCCAGGAGGAACTAAAGACAGCAATATCATCTAGATAAGCTGAGCAATAAGTTTCCATCCCTGC
This sequence comes from Calotriton arnoldi, assembly GCA_963921515.1. NCBI lineage: Eukaryota > Metazoa > Chordata > Amphibia > Caudata > Salamandridae > Calotriton > Calotriton arnoldi. Next base: position 2,208,659 of record CAWUFW010001538.1, read on the forward strand.
CAGAACTTTATTCACCAACCTCTGAAAAGTGGCAGGTGCATTTTTCAATCCAAAGGGCATCACCACAAAGTGGTAGTGCCCACCAGGGGTCGAAAATGCTGTTTTGGCTTTTGCATCATCAGCTAATCTGATTTGCCAGTAGCCAGCTGTTAGGTCAAATGTGCTTAGATACTTGGCTGAGGCCAAAGTATCAATCAGCTCATCTGCCCTTGGTATGGGATAGGCATCAGTCCTAGTGACTGCATTGAGGCCTCTGTAGTCTACACAAAACCTCATTTCTTTCTTACCACCCTGGGTATGAGGCTTGGGGACCAGGACTACTGGGCTAGCCCAAGGGCTATCTGAAGGCTCAATCACGCCTAACTCCAACATTTTCTGGACTTCAGTCCTGATACAGTCCCTGACATTGTCAGGTTGCCTGTAGATTTTATTCTTGACAGGCAGACTGTCCCCAGTGTCCACCTCATGGGTGCACCAGGTAGTCTGACTAGGGGTCAGGCTAAACATATGTCTAAACTGTTGCAGAACTTATCTGCACTCAGTTTGCTGATGGTCAGTGAGGCTGCTTGCCAAAGCAACACCATCTACTGACCCATCATCAGGGTTCTGAGAGAGCAGGTCAGGGAGAGGGTCACTCTCCTCCTCCTGGTCCTCATCAGTTGCCATGAGCAAGCCCATGTCAGCCCTGTCAACATATGGCTTTAATCTGTTGACATGAAGCACCCTTAGGGGGCTCCTGGGAGTTCCAAGATTCACCAGATAGGTGACTTCTCCCTTCTGTTCAACTATTGTATGGGGGCCACTCCACTTGTCCTGGAGGGCTGCTGGGGCCACAGGCTCCAACACCCACACTTTCTGTCCTGGCTGGTATACAGTCAGCACAGCCTTTGGTCATGCCAAGCTTTTTGCAATTCTTGGCTGGCCTCCAGGTTTTTGGTTGCCTTTTTCATGTACTCTGCCATCCGGGAGCGGAGACCAAGTACATAGTCCATCACATCTTGTTTGGGGGCTTGAGAGGTAACTCCCAGCCCTCTTTTACCAAACATAGTGGACCTCTCACAGGATGCCCAAACAGAAGCTCAAATGGGCTGTAGCCAACCCCTTCTGTGGAACCTCTCTGTATGCAAACAAAAGGCAAGGAAGAAGAAGGTCCCATTTCCGCCTAAGCTTCTCTGGGAGTCCCTTAATCATTCCTTTCAAGGTCTTGTTGAAGCGTTCAACTAAACCATTGCATTGTGGGTGATAGGGGTGGTGAACTTATAAGTTACACCACACTCCTTCCACATTGCTTTCAGATATCCTGACATGAAGTTGGTACCTCTGTCAGAAATGACCTCCTTTGGAAAACCCACTCTGGAGAAAACTCCAATGAGGGCTCTTGCCACCACAGGTGCTGTGGTGGTCCTCAGGGAATTGCCTCTGGATACCTGGTGGCATGATCCACTACCACCAGGATAAATCTGTGCCCAGATGCAGTCTGAGGGTCAAGGGGACCAACAATGTCAATCCCTACCCTTTCAAAGGGTACCCCCACCACAGGTAGTGGTATCAGGGGGCCTTTGTTGTGCCACCTGCCTTACCACTGGCTTGGCAAGTGACACAGGAGCGACAAAACTCCTTTGTGTCCTCTGACATATGTGGCCAATGAAAATGTGGAACAAGCCTGTCCCAGGTCTTGTTTTGGCCCAAGTGTCCTGCCAAAGGGATATCATGTGCTAAGGTCAAGAGGAACCCCCTAAACTTCTGAGGTATTACCAACCTCCTGGTGGCTCCAGGGGCTGGGTCTCTACCCTCAGAATATAGGAGTCCCTCATCCCAATAAACTTTATGGGACCCACTAGCACTCCCAGCAGCCTCAGCAGCAGCCTGCTGTCTGAGGGGTTCAAGAGAGGGGCAGCACTGTTGCTCCTTGCTCAGATCTTCCCTGGAAGGGCCCCCTGCCCCCAAGAACTCAACCTGGTCAGGTTCAAGTCCCTCTGGGGCAGTTCCTTCTTCAGGTTCTGCTTCACCTCCCTCTGGAAGTGAATCCTTGATCTGAGACAGAGGGGAAGGCACTGCCTTAACCCTACTGCTCCTCCTCTTGGGAAGCATCTGGTCCATTGTTCCAGGATCCAGAGCTGGTTCAGTGTCATGCATTCTTGCTTGTGACCTGGTCACAGCAAATACCTCTGCAGGGATGCCCAACATCTCAGCATGAGTCCATAACTCTACTTCAGACCAGGCTGAAGTCTCTAGATCATTGCCCAATAGACATTCTACAGGGAGGTCTGCACTGACTACAACCTTCTTGAGGCCAGTTACCCCTCCCCAGGAGAAATTCACAACTGCCAGACTATGGTTGGTCTGGACATTGCTTGCATTGGTCACCTGGTACATTTCACCCAGGATGATCTGTCCAGGGTCCACTAGGTCCTCTGCCACCATGGTGACACTAGCACCTGTGTCCCTAAATGCCAAAGCCTGTTTGCCATTTATCAAAGGCTGCTGTTTGTACTTGCCCAGATTACTGGGGCTTACTAGGAAGGACATATCAATGTTTCCCTCACAAATCAGCATTGCCTGAGTGGTCACTCTGACTAGGTCAGAATCCACTTCAGAACCCAGGGTCAACCCTACTACACCCTTATTCTGAGTACCACCTCCACCAGTAGCTGAGCTAGGGGGCACAGTTGCCTTAGGGGCAGGAGTGGTGGTGGTTTGGTCTTTGGACTTGGTACAATCAGAAGTCCAATGCCCTTTCTGTTTACAGAATTTGCACCAGGGCTTCTTTTGGCCTTTTCCCTTGTTGGACTGTGACTCCCCACCAGATGCAGATTTTTGGGGCCCTTGTGAAGACTTCTGGTCTTTTGACTTATCCCCACCTTTCTCAGAGCCTTTAGGATCTTGCTTCTTAGTGTCACCCCCTTGGTTCTGGGTTTTCTGCCTCACCCTGGTTCTGACCCATTTGTCTGCCTTCTTTCCCAATTCTTGGGGAGAGGTCAGATCAGAGTCCACCAGGTACTGATGCAACAACTGGTTCTGGCAATTATTTAGGATCTGTTCTCTCATCATCAGATTATACAATCCCTTGAAATCAGTAACCCTACTGCCAACCAGCCAACCCTCTAGAGCCTTGGTTGCACAATCAACAAAGTCAGTCCAGTCCTGAGTCTGTGCCTTCTGGGTGTCTCTGAACTTCAACCTGTACTGCTCAGTGGTTAAGCCAAACCCATCTATCAGTGCACTCTTCAGGACCTCATAATCATCAGCATCCTCCTCTCTAACAGTGAGGAGCTTGTCTCTTCCTTTATCTGAAAAGGAGAGCCACAAGATTGCTGCCCACTGCTTTTGGGGGACCTGCTGTACTCTACAGGCCCTCTCCATAGCAGTTATCCACTTGTGGATATCATCCCCACTCTGGTAGGGAGGAACAACCTTGCTCAGGTTCCTATGGTCAGGAATATATTCTCTGCCTCTAGGGACACTGTTGCTGCCACCAGGGGTTCTAACCCCTCTTTTCTAGAAGCTCTCTGGATCTCCAGGGCTTCCTATCCAGTGCCAACTGCTTGGTTCTGAGGGCCACTCTGGCTTCCTCATACTGGAGCAGTTTGCACCTTCTCTCAGAGGAGGTCTCTCTTAAGGAAAAGTATGAGCTCCTCTGCTGGACAAATTCTCTGCCAGAGTGATAAGAGTGGTCAGATTCCCTGGAAGGGGATCTGTGCCTCTCCTCCTCTCTGTCAGTTCTCTTAGGGAGAATTCCTCTGTCCTTTTCAGGCCCCTTGGAGCCTGGCCCTTCAATCACAGAGTCTTGGTCATTCTGATTTTCATCATCTGACCCAGATACTATGACTGACCCACCCACTGATTCAAACCCTTTAGCTCCTAGAGCCAATCTAAGGTCATCTGCTGTCAGCAGATCTATCAGGTGGAGTGTTGAGGGACTCTGTCCTAGTCTCAGGTGTCTGTCAACACACATGGCTCTCAAGTCAGAGAAAGCCATGTCCTTATACTGAGGCTGAGTGGATCCACTGGGTCCACCCTTTAAGGACATTCTAGTGTTGTGCAGTGTTGTACTACCTACACTAGTTTGTGGCCTACTGATCCTAGCTTGAGCTGTGGAAAGGGTGTGCTATCCCTTGGCACACAGCTCTAAGTTCAGTAGAACTTATTGATACTAAGCTTGACTTTATATGTACCTTGAGTACCTATAATGGTTTTCAGTTAGTAATTCAAATAGAGATTTTCTGGTAAAACAATGGCAAGCTGGAATCCCACACGCTGCCCACCAATGTGAGAAGTTGGCCTGGTATATGCTGTTCACTAATTAAAGTGGACACCTTGCACCAGGGCAAATCGACTCTTATGGTAGATAGGTTTAAGACAACCTTTAAAGAAAGCTATCCTAGTGGTAGCTGTGGAGAGCAGCCTTCAGGCTAAGTCTCGGAGGAATGTAAAGCAGCTTGTTTTACCATATAATCTCTTGAATCACCAAATGAAAAGACACCACACAGGTATATATATCAAATATATATGTATTTATTTCTAAATAACTCTCTACTAATCTCTTTATGAGATTAGAAGACAAACATATGCACAAATCAACGTTTCACAATAAGTTAAGCACAAAATATGGCTGGGGCCCTAGGGGTGTACCAGACCATATACTAAGTAAGAGACTTAGAAACAACGACTTGCAGGGAGACAAGGCCTAGGGCCTTCAGAAGTGCAGGGGCCTCACGAAACCACCCAAGGCAGGTAAGTAAAGGACCCACGGGGGCCGCGTGCAGTGTGGATACACAGGCGCGGATCGCCGTTAACTTCAATGGGGCAAGTCGCGGTTGGAAATAAAGAGTTTTAGGATACTTCGGGAGAACCTACAAGCAAGTCACTTACAGGGTAAGTAGTTCTAGGGCCCACACCCACAGGAGCACTGTAGTGCTGGAGTTACCTCACCCAGGGAAGCCGGGTGCACAGGTGTCCTTTGGTGTCGGGTCGCGGCGTCGTTTTCAATGGCGAACAAAGAAGACTTGCTGCTTGCGGGAGCTGAAGAAGTGTCCGGTGGAATCCAAGCCTGGATTCTGAAGAAGGATGACCTGAAAGCAGAGGGGACAGTGTTCAAAGTCACTTGGCAGTGAACCGGGGCAAGGAAGATGGATGCCCACCGTCGTCGGTCGCTTCAGGTCGGTTGCGGGTGCCTTGACTCTTCAGCCACGTGGTCCAGGAGGCGTCGACGACAACCAGGAGCTGGATTCGGTGTGTACCTCGACGTCTGCAGCTGACTGCGGTGTCGGCAACTCGATCGGAGCCAACAAGCCTTGGCAGCCGCAAGTCTCGGGGAGATGAAGAAAAGTCGATGGCGCAGACCAGCAAGGTCTGAGGAACTCACCCAGCGAGGGTAAGTCAGGGCAGGCCTCGAGCAACCAGGGGAGCCCTTTGGTTTCTTTAAGAAGTCTTCTGGGGACCCACAAGCCAGCGGGCAAGGGATCGCGAAGACACCTCGGGCGGAATCACTCAACAGGGGCTCACGGTCACTCGGGACGGTGTAGGCCTCTGATCTTCGGAGGGATTCCTGCTGGAGGTCGGAAACACACGTGGTCCAAAACACAGGTTCGTAGAACGTTGTGAAGGGGTTGCACTCGACAATAGTGCACGGTACCCAGGGGTCGCGGTTCCTCGTTACTCGTGGGGTCCACTTGCCTCAGCTTCGCTGGGGACTCACGATGGCCTGGGAGAGGTCAGGAAATCTACTTCTTGGGCTGCAGGGACTTCGGACTCCGGCGGGAGCGGCGTAGTTTGCGACCGTCATTGTCGTTTTTGGTGCCTGCCAAGCAGGGGAGTCACTCCTTGACTCCAAGGAGATTCTTCTGTCTTCCAAAGGTAGTGGAACGTCGAAGGGCCAGGATTCTTCTGTAGAGCGTCGTCCAGGGGTTATCTGCTTTGCAATGGCAAGGTTCCCCCTCTTATACTAAAAAGAGGGGATGGACTAGCTCTATGACCCCACCTATGGGAGGGTCAAGGGAGGGGTGGCTACACCCACTTCCCTTTGTCCAGTTTCGTGCCAGAGCAGGGGCAGGTAGCCCCTGAGCTGGTTTGAACTGGCATATGCACAGAGGAGCCTTCTGCTCCCCCAGTGCAGGACTTCAAAGCACTCTAAGAGTGCACCCACCCAGCCCCAATACACTAAACCCTGTCTGGAAGGTGGTTACACCTCCCTGTGACAGGATGCCTATTGTTGGGCTTCCTCCACTGTGAGTTTCGGTCATCAGCAGGAGGGCAGCCCAGTGTCTGTGACTGGTGGCATCCATTTTGTGATGCCAGGGCTCTTTAGGATTCTACCGCGTTTCCACAGCAGGTACATGTCTTCTCCCTCTAGAAGGGTGGAATGCTACCCCCGCCGCCAAGATTGGCGGGGGGTAGTATTCCAAGATGTTTGACACCAAACACGACATGTTTTGATGCAGCCATTCCAAAGTTAGCATTTACCGCGAGGATATAATGCACTTAAGAGTATATGGTTTAACCGCATCCACAAACAGCACCAGAGAATGGACTCTGAGAACTGCAGAGGGGCCCTGCTCATGCAGAGGCACCCCCTCACATAGAAGCCAAGCACCCTGCCCTCAGGATTGATAGGGCCTGCCTTAGGGGTGACTGATAGGTTTATATGTGTGTGCAGGAGAGATATAGGAAACCTATATCTCAGTGAGGGGTGCTAGCACCACCTCACCCAGGCTGCAGTAGCAGGCCTGTGGTGTCAGATTTAGACTGCTTCCCAGGGGTGGCATAACACATGCTGCAGCCCCTGGGAGGCCTGTGAAGTACCTATGCCCTTGGCACCTAAGGTACCATATACTAGGGACTCATAAGGCACCACAGTATCCAATCACTAGTGCACCTAGAGTGCACTCCATGTCGTTTAGAGAGAACAGAGAGGCTGGGGCCCTGATTGGCAGGGACCCAGCCAGACTATAGCCAGAAACCAGTGCTAACATCAGAAAAAAAGTGGGGGCAACATAAGAGGCAGATCCTACTCTCCTACATTTCCCTATGTGGCCGCCGAGCTCCGGGCCAAAAACCCAGGTGACCGCCCTTGCAAAACCAGGTCATTTTGAGATAATGTGTTGGTTATTTCTGCAGCGTGAAAGTTTTGGCACAATATTGCAAGGAAAATGTGACAGACATTTTGAGGTTTGCAGGACATTGTGGGTACCATAACTTGTTGGGATCCACAAGAGAGATATCACCATGTACTCCCATGGGTGTTTCGTTTACGACAATATCTACAGTTGGTAGGTTATTCTTAGACGGAATGTACACCTTGGCAGACAGACTAAAAAGACAAAGATTACTGCACAGCCATCTATTCCTCAAGCACACACACATACTGGTTGGATTTGGCACGAGGGCAAGTGATGGTTCAGTATATACAATTTTATTAACAAGAGATTTCACAAAAATGAAATGCACTGTCAATAATTGAAAGGACAAAAAACGGAACCAGTGACTCGCAGCTCGTGAGCTGTAAAGCCACGTCAAGGCCCCAACCGCTTTACAGGCCATTCATACACCTTTCATACGTGTGACAAATACAAAACCATTCACACCACCAGCCGCGGGCCCATCACATTACAACACTCACACCAGCAGACAGCGCCATTCAAGGGCCCATCACTTTCACACGCCCACATTCCTAACACAGCAACCACACAAGCTGATGGATTGCGTGGAGTGTCGCTCGGCTAGCAGTGTGTGTAGTGACCAGCAGCAAGTCACTACTCACACACTGCCAGCCGAGCGCCAGTCCACGCACACCGCCAGCCAAGCGCCACTCCACGCACACCGCCAGCCAAGCGCCACTCCACGCACACCGCCAGCCTAGCGCCACTCCACGCACACCGCCAGCCTAGCGCCACTCCACGCACATCGCCAGCCAAGCACCACTCCACGCACACCGCCAGCCAAGAGCCACTCCACGCACACCGCCAGCCAAGCACCACTCCACGCACACCGCCAGCCAAGCACTAGCCTACACACACCACCATCACATTTAGGATTTTTTATACAAAAAGAAAACACAAACAAATTGCAAATAGATACAAATCTACTAACACAAAATCAGAAACTAAATACATTGCACTAATGCCAACCTTGAAACAGAACAACAATTCTTAAACATTACAGACCAGGCAGTTCACTTTACCACTCATGGTTGCTCCCAATAATTCTTTTGCTTGTGGTATGCTCTATAACAAGCAGGCACACACAGCCCAGGGTTAGAAGGACACTCAGGGCAGTACATACGAGTCTCCTTCCGCGTACCTCTTCGCCAACAGACTCTACATCTCCTAGTGGGAAAGTCTTTTGAGGGTGTAGGAGGAATGTGATCAGGAAAGTGGCGATCTTTCAATCGAGCCACATCCTCCACCACTCCAACTCTAGGAACACTTGCCTGTTCCACAACAACAAGGCTGCCTATGACAGACTGCTGAAACTGAACAAAAGTCAACTTTGACGCAGGAGAACACTCCTTGAACACAACAAAAGCATTGAAAGTTGCTAAATTGAAGAGATGGATGGCCAACTTCTTATACCAAATGTAAGACTTACGAATAGCAGTGTAAGGTTCCAACCTCTGATCTACTCTATCAACACCACCCATGTGCTTATTGTAGTCTAAAATGCACACAGGTTTGCGCACTTCAGCAATCTGACCCCAAACAGCCACAGGTGAAGTACTCTCATCATGGATGGTAGTCAGCATGTACACATCCCTCCTGTCCACAAATTTCACAGCTAGCAGTTCCTCACTACGCAAGGCACTGCACTGTCCCCTCTGAAGTTTTTGCAAACAAGCTCTTTTGGATAACCTTTACGGTTAGAGCGGATTGTGCCACAAGCAAAAGTGTCCACTTTGAACAATTCCTTAAACAATTGCACAGCAGTGTAGAAGTTATCAAGGTACAAATGGTGGCCTCTGTTAAACAGTCCTCTAGCAAGATCCCACACAATTTTCTCTGAAACTCCAAAAGTGGACGGACAACCAGGGGGTCAATAGTGGAATCCCTACCAGTGTACACACGCAAATTAAAAACATATCCTGTCCTACTCTCAGACAACATATACAGCTTAATTCCATAGCGTGCCCTCTTGCTAGGAATGTACTGCCTCAAAACCAAACGGCCCTTGAACAGGACCAAAGACTCATCAATAGATATTTCTTTCTCTGGAGTATAGATCTCTGAAAATCGATCTACAAAGTGATCAAGAACAGGCCGAATCTTAAAAAGACGGTCACATTCAGGGTGATCTCGTGGCAACGCCAAACCATTATCAACAAAATGCAGCATCCGAAGCAAAAGTAAATACCGATCACGAGTCATAACTGCAGGAAATATGGCCGTTGCCATCAAGGGACTGGTAGACCAATATGAACCCATGGACGGCTTCCTTATCAAACCCATCAAAAAAGTCAAACCCAAAACTTCTTCATCTCTTCCAGATTTGTGGGACTCCACCGGGTAGCTCTAGAATGGGGCCTAAGTCTGGCACTGTTGTCCCTCAAAAACTGTTCAGCATACAAATTAGTCTGCTCAACAATCTCACCCAAAAATACATCATCCATAAACAACTGAAAATACTGTATAGGCAAATAATGTTCACAATCCACTCTACAACCTGCATAACCACTAAAGGCAGGCAACACCGGCTGCACCATGTTTGGATCAACCCAGAGTCCAGCACTTCCAGTAGGAAGCCTAGCAGCCCCAGGCTGCAATCCAGATGCCTCTTGCACCATCGGCACAGTAGTATCCTCCTCTAAAACAGGCACTTCATCTGCACTGAGAGTACCTTCATCATCCGATGATTCCATGTGGAGAGAAAACTCACTGCCTGAATCTTCCCCTCCCTCCCCTCCCTCCTCTCCCTCAGACGCACTGTCAGTCTCATAATCCTGCTCAGAGGAAGATTCAAGAAGCAAACCAACCACCTGCTGAGCAGTCATTCTACGGCTAGCCATAATGCTTACTAATAAAGGTTACTTGTCAAACAAGTCAACAACAACAAACCCTTTGTAAAAAAAAGAAATAAACAAAATGTAGCTTTATCACAAAGACCTATATACTCCAACACTATACCACTCACGTGACAGAAGCAGCTAGACTCAGCTCTGCACAGACACAGTAAGGATCATCAATATCCCACTAAAAAAGAAGGAAAAAAAAATTACACATAAGACAATGCAAAACATCGCAAAGAATTTCATGCTCTGAACACTAACAAATACGCTGCCATTATGACACCACTTACAAAAAAATTCATTCATGCATGTCAATAATACTCATTTGTAGTACACACAACAAAAATATTTTTCTTACCAAATAAATGCAATTTCGCAAAACTGCAGAACAACCACTGCCGAAACCGCAAACAGGAATCAAAAGCTTTACACTAGAATAAAAAGGAGAAAAAAACATTACAATCACATATGCAAATAATGCACCAGTCCACACACAATCCACCAGCCAAGCTAAGGGATAGGTGGGCCTAACAGTATAAATAAAATATTCACCCCCGTAAAGGGAGCAACCCTTGCCCTTTTGGCCACTCCCCAACACAAAAATTAAAAAAAAACCTGGTGTCTAGTGGCTTCTGCCCTCCTTGGGGGCAGAAGGGCCTAAAACATACTGCTATTCTGCCACCCAAGGGGTCACTCTCCACAAATAAATACCTGGTGGACTAGTGGGAAGATACCTTTATCTTCCGCACACGATCTCTCACTACTCAACTCTACTCTCAACTCTATTCACAACTGGATGTTAGCTCACCAACTCATTCTGAATCCCGCCAAAACTGAATTCCTCCTCCTCTCTACCTCTCGCTCACCTCCTCCTATTCAATCTTGGATGGATCAGCTGAACCTACTCAACAACAAACCCATCATTGTCGACAGCGCTAAATCCCTAGGTGTCATTCTTGACAAAAGACTCAACCTAATCTCCCACATCAACTCTATTGCTAAGAACGCATGTTACCAGTTGCGCTTTCTACGGGGGATCCGTCGGTTCTTCCCGGAGAAAGACTTAAAAACCTTGGTACAATCTCTGGTTCTCTCAAGACTGGATTATTGCAATTCTCTTCTGACGGGCCTACCCAAATCCCACCTCTCCCCTCTCAAATCCATCCTCCATTCAGCAGCTCGCCTCATTTCAGGGTCTAAACGAAGCGACCACGTCACTCCTATCCTCTCTTCGATGGCTTCCGATCGAGGCAAGATCGATTTACAAAACTGCCTGCATCACACACAAAGCCTTACACACCTCCTTCACTCGTTACCTGGCAAATAAATTGAAATTGTCTGGTGGCTCTCGCCCTTCTCGCAATGCGGAAAAGCTTCTGCTTGAGCCCCCCCTGTCTTCAAAAAGAGAAGGATCGATGGCGCAATCCTTCTCAGGAAATGCGGTGAGAATCTGGAACTCGCTTCCCCCATTGCTCCATGCCACCTCCTCTACCCGGATCTTCAAAGCTGACCTCAAATCTCTTCCCTTCCAAAGACACTTTCAGAACTAATACTTTCACTCTCAGCCCCCTCTAGGAAGTTCGCTCTTCATTGTAAATTTGTACTTTTTCCTGTACATTCCTCACCCTTGCGTGCTGGAGTTTATGTACCCTCCTACACACACACACACACGCACGCACGCACGCGCACACACACACACACACACACACTCACTAAGGAGAATGGTGAGGCAGACCGAAACAGTACAGATCAAGAATGGGAAACCAGAAGCCACAGAAGGGTCAATGAGTGGGAAAAGATAGGTAGGCGTTGGCCTGAAACCGTGCTATCTCATTGACTAGGTTGATGTGCAGATCAAAAACAAGGAGATAATAGGTTGCCTGTGAATGATCACAGAAATTGTGTTTCATCTACTGTGGTAGATTATAATATTTCAGAAACAAATATTAAAATCGCAGAAACAGAACCTATTCATCATAAGGCACTGATAATTCTCTACTTTTCTTAATGTTGGGATACATAGACCAACAGCGTCAATCATACTGGAATTATGGTGCGAAAGAATTGCTGTGGCAGGCAGTCTGGCTGATCAAATGCAGCTACCCCCTTAGTAGAAGAAAAGCATTCGAAACCCTGTAGGAGCCTGAATGCAACCATAAAGAGAAGATAATATTTTGAAGAACTATATTGTAATTTATTTTCAACAGTGCTCAAATGTGGATCTCATGTTCTCACAGATTAATAGAATAACCTGTTACTCTTTATGAAACGTGCACGTCCATCAATCACGCGCACACATTTTCTGCATCTGCCAAATTAAGCTGATTTTCAGCATCTTGACGACAATAATACAAGAAGCGGGTCCTAACTGAAGCTCATAGGAAGATGTGAAATAAACAGAGCTCCGCATCCTGTTGTACTCAATCACGGCTCGGCTTGAGACTGATTTTTGTCTAAGCACATTCAGGAAGTTGCCGCACAGAGCTGACTGTCCAGCAAGTACGTGATTTGCGGTTGGCCCCACAGCAGAGTGTGACAGCTTTCAATAAAAGCATTCACAGCGATGCTCCGCGGTCTTCCGAGATATATAAAACCGTTCCCAAAATGCACATTACACGCAGCCTTCCATTGCAAGCTGTAGAAATGTCCTGGGCATTCCTGCTGCACGATCACATGATCGTGCAGCAGGAATGCACAAAAGAGGCAGACCCCAAGGACCTCAAGAACTTCCGACCCATCTCTCTGCTCCCGTTCCCCGCGAAGGTCACCGAGAAAATCGTCAACAAACAACTGACCCGCTACCTTGAGGAGAACAACATCCTGGACCCTTCCCAGTCCGGCTTCCGCAGCAACCACAGCACCGAAACCGCCCTCATCGCCGCCACCGATGACATCAGGACCCTGCTAGACAACGGAGAAACAGCAGCCCTCATCCTCCTGGACCTATCAGCCGCCTTCGACACGGTCTGCCACCACACACTACGAACACGCCTTCACGACGCCGGGATCCAAGAGAAGGCCCTGGACTGGACCACATCCTTCCTTTCCGGCAGAACACAAAGCGTCCGCCTCGCCCCCTTCCGATCCAAGGCCACCAAGATCATCTGCGGCGTACCCCAAGGCTCCTCCTCAGCCCAACGCTGTTCAACATCTACATGGCACCCCTCGCCCACGTCGCCCGACAGCACAACCTCAACATCATCTCCTACGCCGACGACACCCAGCTGATCCTCTCCCTCACCAAAGACCCTCACACCGCCAAAGCCCACCTCCACGAAGGAATGAAGGCCGTCGCCGAATGGATGAGGACCAGCCGCCTGAAGCTGAACTCGGACAAGACGGAGGTCCTCATCCTTGGTTCCAACCCTTCAGCCTGGGACGACTCCTGGTGGCCAACATCACTGGGAACAGCCCCGCCACCCACCGACCACGTACGCAACCTAGGGGTCATCCTCGACCCCACCCTCTCCATGACTAAGCAGGTCAATGCCGTTTCCTCATCCTGCTTCAACATCCTCCGAATGCTCCGCAGGATCTTCAAGTGGATCCCCACCGAAACAATAAAAACAGTCACCCAGGCCCTCGTCACCAGCAGGCTGGACTAAGGAAACGCCCTCTACACAGGAACGACGGCTAAGCTCCTGAGACGGCTGCAACGCATCCAGAACGCCTCTGCACGTCTTATCCTCGACATCCCCCGACGCAGCCACATCACACCCTACCTGAGAGACCTACACTGGCTCCCTGTCAACAAGAGGATAACCTTCAAGCTCCTCACCCACGCACACAAAGCACTCCACAACTCCGGGACCAGCCTACCTCAACAGACGACTCAGCTTCTACACCCCCACCCGCCAGCTCCGCTCGACCAGCCTCGCCTCGCCACAGTCCCCCGCATCCGGAAAATGACCGCCGGCGGCAGATCCTTCTCCCACCTCGCCGCCAAGACCTGGAACACCCTCCCCACCAACCTCCGACAGACCCAAGACCTACTGGCCTTCAGAAGACTCCTCAAGACCTGGCTCTTCGATCAGTAGCAGCACCACCCCCTCTTCCCCCAGCGCCTTGAGACCCTCGCAGGTATGTAGTGCGCTTTATAAGTGACATGATTGATTGATTGATTGATTGAGGCATCGGGGAAAGGAAAACCCTTTCCTTTCCCTCGATGCCTCTTTGAGTCAAACCCCCTCCCCGAGCCAAAACTCACCTGATTTCCCCGACGCGCTGGAAGCAAATGGCTTCCAGCGCGTCGGGAAGAAAGGGAAACCCTCAATGACGTCAGCGCACCTTGCGCGCTGATGTCATTGATGGGAAGGGCGGGGGGCAGGGGAGGCAGGGGAAGCCCTTCCCCTGCCTCCCCCAAAAAAACAACGATCGGATTCCCACGGGGGGAGCGCCAGCGCTTCCCCCGTGGGTGGTCTTATGACGAGCTGGACTCGTCATGAGCACACGACCACTGTGTGCCATGACGAGTCCAGCTCGTCATAAGCATCGAAGGGGTTAATGCCAGTTGAAATCCATTGATCTGTTACCAACTCCCAAGATAGGGTGGTACTTGATTCGAAAGATGGGAATTGGTGTGACAGTTTCTGGGTGAGTAGGCAGTTGTCCAGGGAATAATTACATGCTCTTACTGAAGTGTTCAAAAAGGGAAAAGTGTTTTTCTTTTTAAAGCAGTCCAGACGCCCTTTAAAAACTCGAGCTGCTTTATAAAAAAATTAATCTGATTTGGAAAGCAAAAACGGGTGGTCTGCTGTCAAATGCAGGCAAACATCCCTGCACTCGCAGCCAATCACAGAGGGTTGCAAATTTTGACCTGCCATATAAATATTAATGAGGCAGGTCGTTCAGCCAACCGATGTGATTCAGTATTTTGTGAACGTTCATATTTTCGAATACGTCAGTTCGCAAAATCAGATTGCATTTACAAAAAGTCGGTGTGCAATTTGCAACCACTTTTTGTACATGTAATCTTTATACTTTCGACCCTTGATGTTTTTTAACATGTACAATAATGAGGAGAAAAAAACATTTCTCTAAGCACTTTTCCTTATTCAACAGAAACATGGGAAGAAAGATAGCCAATAAAACCGAACAGGGAAGGCACAAATAAATCTAAACCAGTCATAAAACACCCAATAAAGACTCAATGTAAAGTGTATAAAATGTAAAAATACATTTTGAGACAACAGTAAAAATGATAAAATACAATAAAGATTCATGTTAATGTATATGTTTAAGCAAGTTAAAAAGGAGGATATAGGCACCATAGCCACATGAGGCATGTCTGTTGCAGAAAAAGCATACAGAATCCTGGGCTTACTGAAGGTGTCAACTAGGTCTCTGGCTGATGCATGGACAGAGTGATGACTCTGGGAGATTTTGCAGGAAGAAACTCTGAGCGCCACTCGTCTGCCTCAGCAACAGATGTAGAGGTCAGAGAACCAGTAGAACAATTGGAAAAAATAGCTAGCTTCTATTGACCCCTCGCGATTTATCCTAAATGAAGCATCCCATAACATCCCTTTACCACTGTGTACCTGGACAGCTCCCAGGCATTTAAAATGTAACACATACAATCAGGAGAAAATGCAAAGTGAGTAGGGATCGCCCTGCCAAACCCAAAACCTATTCTGAAATTAATGTTCCAGAAAATCTGCAGTTAAGTTTCTCAAATCAACCTTTGCTACAGTTCGAAAACACAGACACTCAAAAATGCTCCCTAATTTCGGAGGCGCACGCAGCGAATCCTAAGATGGCCGCTTAATCCCGGAGCTCTGTGTCGCGTCGGAAAAGTCGTTATTCATATGCGGCTCCCGAAACTTTAAAAAATGCTGAAATGGGCAAGTAATTAAATTGGATCACTTCCTGCAGTGAAAGATTGTTTTTTGTACTGTTTTCTGGATCTCTTCCTCTATTATGGGCTCCTAAACTCTCTACCTGCTCTGCGGCCGCTATTTTGTTTTTCTGTTATTTGATTCTCCTCAGCACTGGACTTTTTTTGTGGCACTTTCGCATTTCATTTCCTCACGCTATTGGTCATTTCTTGTCTCATCTGCCCTGAGCCTCTTGGTCTGATTCTTTGTCTACTGTGCCCTCCATGGACTGTTCGCCCCCTGCAGTTGATATGGCACAGCCCTCTGCCTCTCGGTCAGCTCCTCTGCCTCTGTCAACTTCCAAGATGCAAGCAACGCTTACTGCTAATAAGAGCCTCAAACAAGACCCTCCTTCTCCTCCTAAATCTCTTGCTCCTGTATCTTTAGATACTGTTTTGGAGGAGATACGTGCTTTGTGCCCATTTATTGAGGAGACCAATACTCGTTTACAAGCGCTGGATAATACCTGATCATCTATGGACTCTCGTCTTTCCTTGGTGGAGCAACGTGTCAGTGATGTCCAGGATGCAGCTGTAAAAATCGCGAAGCTGGAGAAAGATATCTCATAGCTTAAAAAATCAGCTGAGGACCTCGAAAACAGGAAGAGATGTAATAATCTTCGTCTATATGGCCTTCTGGAGGGTCTTGAAGGGAATGATCCGGTTGCTTTTTTCACTTCCTTTTTTCCAAAGCTCCTCGATCTTCCAGCTGCGACTAAATTAAACATCCAGCGTGCTCACAGATTGGGCCCCCACCTGTCTTCTACGTCAGGTCCATCAAAACCTCATGGAGTGATTCTTTTTTCTTGCAGTTCACAGACCTTCTCCAAGTGCTAAATGCAGCCAAGTCTAAAAAACATCTCATTTGGTCTGGTGCTAATTTGTTTATTTCCCAAGATGTTTCTACAGCAACGGCTAAACGGCGGAAAGACTGCCTTGAACTAAGACCTGCACTACTAGCCTTAGGTGCGAGATATGGACTTTTTCATCCATGTCTCTTTAAAGTGACATTTCAGAATAATACGTCTTCATTTGAGGATCCTGCAGACCTAAGGAAGTTCATCCATTCTTATTCTACATCATCGATGGAGATTCCTTGTCCTACTTCTTCCACTTGACTTTCATGCAATCGTTGTTGTCTGTTTTACTAATGTTTCTTTCCCTTACAGGTTGCATCTTGATGCTGATTCTCTCACTCGTTTCATGTTATTCTCCCTCTTTAATTTCTTTGTAGGTTATTTGGAGTTTTTTGCCCGTTTCCCCCTTTTCATAATGTTGGCATCCTGACGTGATACCTCCTCCCCTGTTGGTTGCGTCATATTCATCTGTTGTCGCCACTCCTTATTTTTGTCCTCATTTTTTTCCTTAAATGGTACGTATTACAGTCGTCAGTTGACATGTACTGTCCCTTCTTATTGTGTCTTTTGTCCCTTTTTTCCTACCCTTTTCCTCTTTTCCTTTTTCTCTTTCCTCTAGTGTATGCTCCAGTATTTTTTCCCTTTCATAATTATTTCTCTTCTCTATTCCTTTCCTTTCTTCTCATTATTGATGGTCGTATGGTGTTCTGTGTATTGTTATGTTTTCACATTCAGAGTCATATTGTGGAATGTAAAAGTTTTTGTTAATCTTATTAGGAGACAGAGAATTTTGTCTCACTTGGCTTCCTTTAACCCTGATTTGGTTATTTTGCAAGAAACTCATCTTACGGAAGCGGAAGCCACCAAACTTAAACGTAATTGAGTTGGCTTAGTTTTTGTCTCCCCTACGTCTACTAAAAAGAATGGAGTTGTTATCCTTTGTCATAAAAAGTTGAACTGTTCTGTTTTATTCAAAGAAATAGATTCTGAGGGAAGATGGTTGTTGGTTAAATTGCTCATTGATGGTATTTCTCTAACTGTTTTCAATGTTTAACTAGGCCTGGGCGGTGAACTTCGCTCCGTTCGCGGAGGCTGCGGAGTTTTCTGCACTCCGCACTCCGCGGAGCTCGCGGAGTGCAGAAAACTCCGCTTCGCGATGTGCAGCGGAGTTTTTTACCCGCTCGCGATCGTGAACTTACCGTTCGCGATCGCGAGCTGCCGCTCAGGTAGAATTTCTACCCGAGCGGCAGGAATACCAGCACAAACTGCAGTTCGCACTGCACTGCGCCACTCGCGGAACTTCGCTGAGTTTTTTTTTTGTAACTTCGCGGAGTTCCGCGTAGCAAAACTCTGCGAACTACGCCCAGGCCTGTTTAAAACCCTACTCAACATGACTATTCATTCTGGCCTAATATTACAAAAAAGTGCTTTCAATATAAGGATGAATTTTTTATTGTAGGTGGGGACTGTAACCAGATTATGGATCCTTTCCTGGACTGGAAATTGAATGTTCGTTTTGTTCCCCATAAACCTCACAAACAATTCCTCACTACAATTTCACAAACTAACTTTGTAGATGCCTGGCACTTATGTAACCCAGATGCATTAGAATTTTCTTTTTTTCACCGCCCCATGGGTCCTTTACCTGATTGGATTATATTTTTCTTTCTAGCTCCTTGTCTCAAAACCAAATTTCTTCGTCTCTTGAACCTATTGTTATCTCTGATCATGCTCCGGTTTTTACTGACTTTGAGTTGCTCCCTCCAAGTCCAATAGGTGAAGATTTAATAATTCTTTATTGAAGGATCCCGTTTTCTCTTCCGCATTTATTTCCTTTGCTAATGAATTCTTTTTATTGAGCGCGTCGCCTGATACCTCTCCCCAAATATTGTGGGACACTTTTAAAGCTGCAGCTCGTGGCTTTATTATTGATTATGTTTCGAGAAAGAAGAAACGTTTTCTTACACAACATAACGTTCTCTTAGCAAATATTGAACGTTTAGAGCATCAATTTCATACTACTTCTTCTGACACCTCCTTACAAGAACTTATTCGGGCTAAGCTGGAATTTAATAAATCCTCTACGGAGAAGGCTTCCTCTATATTATTACGCAGTAGCGCTCGCTATTATGGAGGCCGTAATAAGGCAGGGTCCCTTTTAGCTAACTATCTTAAATTACAGAAAGAACATTCGCTCATTAAACCCATTCATTCGTCGGACGGGTCCCTCCTTTTTAAAGATCAGGATATTTTGGATGAATTTACAAGATTTTTTAAACATCTATATACCCCGGAGTTCCCTGCTACCTCCTCTCTTATAGATACTTACTTCAATGATGTTCCATCTCCCTCTCAAGACGCCTTGAATTTCTCATCTCTTGATTTGGATTTATCGCTGGAGGAAATTTCTAAGGCTTTAAACTGTCTTAAAAAAGGTAAAACTCCAGGGCCAGATGGTTTTACAGTGGAATTGTACTTACATTTTTTAAATGTACTCCTCCCTAAGCTTTTGCAACTTTTTCTTTACTTTCAGGAGACGGGTGAAGCGAGTGGTACATTTCAGGAAGCAACTATATGTCTAATTCCCAAAGAGGGTAAGGATCCCTCTTACTGTATGAATTATCAACCTATTTCCTTGATAAATGTAGATTATAAAATTTTTGCTAAAACGCTTGCTCTGAGACTTGACCCTATTCTGTTTCATCTCATTGGTAAAGAACAATGTGGCTTTGTCAAAGGTAGATTGACTTCAGACAACTCCAGGCTTTTCTTCAATGTCTTGAATAAGGCCCCTCATCTTTCATAGTCTTTGGCGGCAGTCTCCATTGATAAGGAAAAGGCCTTTGACAGAGTTGATTGGTCTTTTTTACTTAAAGCCCTTACTTGGCATGGATTTGGCCGTACCTTTAATTCTCAGCTTTATACTGCTCCCCGTGCTTCGCTACTGGTTAATGGACGGACCTCCCAACTCTTTCCATTACAGCGGGGTGTCCATCAGGGTTGTCCCTTGTCACCTCGTTTGTTTATTTTAGTCCTCGAACCTTTCTTATCTCGTATCCGTAATAATAAATCTATTTCTGGCTTTCATTACGGTAAATGACACCTCAAACTATCTGCCTATG
The DNA here is from genome assembly GCA_963921515.1 of Calotriton arnoldi. NCBI lineage: Eukaryota > Metazoa > Chordata > Amphibia > Caudata > Salamandridae > Calotriton > Calotriton arnoldi. The sequence goes on from CAWUFW010001538.1 coordinate 2,228,510, forward strand.
CTGATGATATTTTGCTTTTTATCTCCAATCCAGATATTTCTATCCCCCCTTTATTGCATGAAATTTCTGATTTTTCTTTAGTTTTAGGATACAAAATCAACTCAGATAAAACGGAGATTCTTCCTATTACCAAATTTTGTGCAAAACAATCTTTTGATTCTACTGGTTTTCTTTGGAACAGTTCTAAGATTAAATATCTAGGTATTTGGTTTACTATTTCTACTACAGAGACTATTATCATTAATATGAAGGAAGGACTTAACAGAGTTGAGAAGCTTCTTTCATCTTGGAACCCGTTATTCCTCTCATGGTGGGGATGTCTGGATTCCATTAAAATGATGATTCTCCCCATCTTGTTATATATTTTGTCTATGATTCCCCTTCCTATTCCATCCATCTATTTTAAAAAGCTGGACTCAATGCTGTCTAAATTTCTCTGGAATAATAAGAAACCTAGAATCTCCTTAAATCATCTCAGGAAAGCTAAATCTAATGGAGGGGTACGCTTTCCCAATTTTCACCTTTATCATAAAGCTTTTTGTCTTTGGCAGGCTTCTAGATGGTTCCTTTCTGATTCCTCTCCCTTTCTACCCTTATGGTGTATTATTGAACATTCTCTATTGGCACATTTTTCTGTGAAAGAAGTTCTTGCTTTTTCTTCAAAGACTTCTATTACCTCTTCCCCATTATTTAAACATACTTGTTCTTTGCTGAGACCACATTATCAGCCGAAGATTCTTTCTGGAAAGGACTTTCTCCAGTCACCCCTATGGTATAATTGTCTTATCACTCTCAAAAATAGACCCCTCTATTGGAAGACTTGGAGACTCAAGGGCATAATTTGGGTTCAAGATTTATTCGATGGTATGATTCCCTGTTCTTTTCCTCAATTTCAGGCTACTTTCCGTTGTCCTCATTCCTTTTGGTATAAATACTCAATTCTTATGGAGGTAATTCTAGATGTTTTCTAATCGCTTCCGGCAATGATGATACCCCTCCGGATGATAATCTTTTTAAGTTTCTTTCTCTTTTCCCAAAAGCTGCTCTGATTTACAATTTTCTAACATCCCCAAATTCTGAACGCACTAAAACCAAACTGGAACTTACTTGGGAGACTGACTTGGGATGTGTTTGGAGCATTGATCTATGGGACAAAATTTGGGCTAGAACATTGAAAATCTCTAGATCTGTGTCCACTACTCAAACTATGTTTTTTGTATATCATAGATTACACCACACTCCGGTTTCTATTGCTTCATTTTCTCATTGAAATGACTCGGTGTGTTGGTCTTGTGTTCACCCTTTTGCAGATTTATTACATCTTCTTTTCACCTGCCCTCACACTGCCACATTTTGGAAAAATGTTTGGTCTCGTATATTACTTATTTTTAATTTACATTCTCCCTTGTCCACTGTATTATTTTTTCTTGGAAGTCTTTCTGACACTTTGGGTTTACCTTCTTGTCAACCTGGTTTATTTGACCTCATGTTAGCTTTGGCCTTTCAACAGATTACATTAAATTGGAAATCATCCTCAAAACTTTTAATTGCAGCATGGTGGAATAATGTTTGTCATTATCACAGGTTAGATGTTGCATTTGCCTCTTCTTGTATACCGCACATAAACAGAGACTTATTTTGGTTACCACTAACTTCTTATTTGAATAAGGTTGCAAAGCAACAAATATTTCGCAATTGTTCTGAAAATATTTCAAGCCTCCATGAAATGTTTCTCTGTTCTTTTTTCAGTACCCTTAACCACTATATTCACCTATTAATTACCTTAATTGCTTAAGCTACTCTATATCATTGTACAATATTACTCAACCCTCAGTTGTATGATATATATTTTACTTTATTCCTTCTTTTTCCCTTCCTTCCCCTTCCTTCCCATAGTTTTTGTTTAAAAAATTGTAAACAGCTTTTCCTTCTGCTGTAATGTTATTAGTCTCAATAATTGTTATTTCACAGGTAATGATTGTATTTATTCTTTGCCATCTTGTTGCTAATAAAGCTTACTAAACATTTTTTTAAAATGCTCGCTACTATTTTACAGTACTGTACACCTAGTAACCTTTGAAAGAAGCAATATAAGAATGAAAGATGTTACTCTTGAAAAAGATGTCTCCATCCATTAACCCAAATATACACCAAACAAGGGCAAATTAATGCAAAGACTGACCCTCATATATGGTTTTCTATCAGACAGGCATTCACCTACGTATACTGAATTTTCAAGAGTAATAGCAGAGGAAACCAAAAAAATCAACCACGAAAAGCATAATTGACTTCTAACTGTTGATGATAGCAGTAGTCAAAAATTACCCAAATTTGCAAATACAGGGATGCTTTTTTATTTTCCCAGGCACTCAATCCATAAAATCTCTATATCAGCAGAATACATGTGATAGCTAGCCACATTATAAATTAGAAAAACTTTTTGTTGATGAATATATCATGAAAGAAAACAGTTTGCTTACATTTGTCACCTTTGAAATTCAAGTCTTAGTGCCATGCTGGTGTGCAGCTCCACTTTTCATCCAAGACCAACTTAGGGGCCGATTACGATGTCGGGCGGGAAGTCTCCTCCCAACAGTCAGATTCTCCTCAACCGTGTCGGAGCCCTTCATATCCGACTCGGTCGGTTTACAATCCACCTGACCAATTACGATGTTCGCGGTCGGAAGGCAAACAGTTTGTCATTCCGAATTGGTTCCGACCGGCTCTCTGAGGATTTGTGTTGGTCGGAACCGCATCGTACATCCCAATAGACAGCGTTTCCGACCTCGGGATTACGATGTCGGTTTCCAACAGCCTTTCCGCGTTGGCCTGTCCGACACGAAAATGCTGTCGGAAAGTGACTTTGGGGGCCCCTGGCAGGGCCCCCTTCATCCTGCGGCCTCCGGTTGAGGCCCAAGGGAGTACCTAAGGGACCCCCCTGTAAAACCCTTGACGGAATTCCGATGCAGGCCGCAACAGGTTTGAAAACGGGTCGCAGATCTTGATGAATGTGTGACAAAAGGTCGGGCCCTCTCACGGAATTCATGGGGCTTTTCACTACAAATTACAAAGAATAAGCCGCTAGAGGAAACCATCCTCCTACATATAGTGCACCTTAGCGAGTGCGTCACATATCTGGTCTTAACACTCACCTAGACCATCACCTTTTAACTTCCACTCACATAAGGTCCTGAAGAAAGCCGGTTTTAATTTAAGGCACTGGCTGAAACATGTTGACCACATAGGATATGGGAGTTCTTAATCACCTCCACCGCCTTGTTTTTAATACTGCCTAAGGCCCACTATTAAAATAGTCCTTCGGATACTTGAGACCCTAAGGACAGTCTTTTAACCTACACTCTTCACACCAGCACTGCACACTCACTTAACATCACCCGCTCCGCTGTAGTTAGGCGTCGCAGCACACCCAAGGTATACTCGGTGCCTTGGGTGGGACCCGATGATGAAGCATGACACCAACTAGGATGGTGTGTGAGGGTCTTTATAAAAAACAAATATTTTTTCCTGCCTATTAACAAACACTAGCAGCTTCTTTAGTAGCTAGTTCTCATTGATTTATACAGGCACCATGGGGTGCCAGCGACAGGGTGCAGGGTTTTCTGCACACCCCTCATTTCCCCATAGGAGCCTGTGTTATGGCCGGTTATCGGGCGGAACACAAGTTCCTATAGGGAACAATGGGTATTTGACCGGACAGTGTTCGGTCGCATGGTAAACGGGCGGGCGGAACCACCGGTCCCGATTCAGAGTCAGTGTCGGGCGGAAACTTTCCACCCGACATCGTAATGAGCCCCTATTTATTCAAGGGAATCAATGTATAATAAGCAGAGATGACCAATCAGTTCTCCTGTACTATTCAAATGTAGGTGGCTTCCCCAGTCATAAAGAGAATGGCACTGAATGATTAGTTCATGCCAGTGCCATAAATAGTGTGAGCCTTTCTTGAGCAGGTTCCCACTAAGGATGTTTATTTGGTCCAGGGGATGGGTTACATCTCTTGCAGATGCAGATTAGGCAGGAAGATGTGGAGGCTCAGTAAAAGACCTAATGGGAAGCTTTAAAGGAAACAGCCTTGGCTCTGCCACCCAGAGAAACACTGTATTGCCTCTTAGTAGGTTCACAAATGTTTATGTTTTCTTCTAAAGATTCTTCCTTTATTGCATTATTGCTGTATGAAAACAATAGAGGACTGCATAATGTCCTGGTTGACGAAATGTAATCTTCAATACCCTTAATCCTACTTGTCCTCGGACCAGTCATCCCTCTTAAGGTGTATCCCACCTCTATGAGCCAGGAAAATCTTTAGAGAAGAGTGCTGAATGTTATTCTCACTCATACCTACTTTTGTCAAATGCCAAATTTTCTAAGGGAGGGAGGGTAAGTCATAATTACTGAAATGAGTGCAAGTAAGACTTACCAGTAAGAAATTGAGATATTGGGACATTAAGTCTACCCTCCTTGTCCAAGTCATTAATTATGAAGAATACCTAAGCTACAACCTTCAACACCTAAAAAATATACAAACTCCCAGCAATTTGTTATAAGTAGAAAGAAAATAAATAATTTTTATGATAGATTTGCAGTAAGAACCACAGCACCAAAGTTCTTCCCATCAATGTCCAAGCCGCTTCATCTGCAATGACGAACAAAAGTATTAACAATACCCCAGGTGGTCACTCTACATATCCCACATCCTGAACCTCTGCTCATAATACCGCTAAACTCCTGGTAGATCTACCCTGATTTTCAGTTAGAAGAGAGGACTCTGACAGGGAGAAAGCCTAAGCTATGTCAGATGTTATCCATCCACTTATCATAAAAGCAGATTTTCGACCTTGATTTACTGCGCCAAAATGTACAAATAAATGGTCTGTCAGTCAAAAACATCTTGGCCTGTTCAAATAAATAGCTGTCTTAACATGCAAGAGCTGCCATAATCTTTATTTAGGAGAAAGTACAGGAAAAAAGGCAGAACAATGTCTTGATTTGAATTTGAGGAGGAAGCAACCTTTGTTGCAAACGTTGGGGGATGTATGCAGAATTACATCCAGAATCGATAGTGAAGGGCCATGACAAAGAATAGCTTCCAGTTCATCAATTAAAGCAACTGATTGGGGGACCCTCCACCCAAAAACTCATTTATTATTATGAAACCCAATCAAGGAGCTGCAATGTGCATGATCTACATCCCATAGGAAGCGGAAAGCCTACTTCATTGTCCAGTGCAATTCAATTTCGAAATAAAAAAAAAACGTAAAAGTATTACCCCATAAAACATCGAAACACGGCATTTACCAAACAATTTGGACATTTACCAAAAAATGGAGGAGACATCTCATGAGAGCTACACAGCGGTAACATGGAGGCTGAATATACTGTGTCCCAGGCTTCTCATCATATGTGTCAGCTCCGGATAATGGCAGACTCAATAAGAGAAGTGATAAGCAACACGTTTTAGTACCTACAGTGCCTCAACTCTAAGGGAGACTAGAGGGATTCCGGCAGATGTCTGACAATGAACTGCCTCCAATGTCAGAAAATATCAGGGGATGTCTAGTAGCTCAAGAGGATGTGTGCTCGCTCTTCGTGGCATATTCACTATAAAGAGGGAATTCAAAATGTATCAGAGAAGTGCATGTCTTTATGGATTCACCCTCAGCGCATCTTCAGACCATTTAGTTATAAGAGATGAACATGTTTCATTGTGTAATGTAATTTCTTCAGGACAAGGGGACAGTTCAGAAAGCAAGTGTCTCTGCTAGTCAATGCACCTGGACCGAAAGGACATCATGCATGCAAGGTCTACCTGAAGTTTGAAAAGCTGCTTTAAATGAAGCATGCATGGATGCTCTATTTCTTTTTGGGTATGTCTGTCCTTTTGACGGGCTCTTCCGGGACAATATGTACCTTTGCCATCTTCATTTCTGGATCAAACAGATTAGACTCTTCTCCACGACACTATTTCGGCTGGAAGTAGAGTATATTAGGCTTTCTTCTGTTTCATTAGTTGGTGCACCTTTTCAAGCTTTGAGTAGGCCCAGTATGCATGACGTCCTTCACTAGAAACACTTTCTAAAATGTCCCCCCGTCCGAAATAAATAGTTCACCCCTATGAGATGTATAATTAGCCAAAAGTCAGAGTATAAAACCAACACTAACTGGCCCCAGGCCCAGTCAGTGTCCTGGGCTGAGGGGGCCTCCTGGAGCACCGCGCGCGGGGTCTAATGTTACAACACTGCCTGAGGCTTTTATGCTAAAAACTCAGTGGAGTGTGCGTCGCAACAATCTTTACTTGAGTGGTATTGCTGTCTGTAGAGCCAAGCCTGCAACCCAGTTTGAAGAACTGGCTCTTTCCATTAATTATTAAATTCTAGGCTCTCATATATTGAAAGTAAAGCAGGCTTTCTAAAATACATTCAGAAGCTCTTTCCATAAGCGTCAGACCTTGACTCTGCCTCTGTTCGGGAAAGAGGCAGGAAGTCAGACGGAGCCACCGACACCAATGCCTCACCTCACCCTGCCCATCCATTGGATAGTCAAGAGGAGGCGGCCGTACCATAGCTGACCTTTGTGCCATACAAGATGTTCCGCCCGAGAAGACTGCCTCACACTCCACTCAATCTACACTGGAGCCATGGACTGACTGGCCTGAGGTTAAACAACGCAGAAACACGCAGGGGAAGGCGGCCCAGGTCCCTAAAAGCCCTGCGGGGCATATTAGCAAGACCCACGTTAAAATTATCGCCGTTTTAGCGGCAGGAAACTGCCGCTAAAACGGCGATAATGGGCTTGCTAATATGCGTTATGGAATTCCAATAGAAGCCCAGGTTAGATGTCCTGCACATCTAACCTGGGCTTCTATTGGAATTCTATAACGCATATGAGAAAGCCCATTATCGCCGTTTTAGCGGCAGTTTCCTGCCGCTAAAACGGCGATAATTTTAACGTGGGTCTTGCTAATATGCCCCTGCATTTCTACAATGCTTACGAAAGGCCATGAAGCATTCAGTAAAAAATGAAAAAATGTGTCTTCCCAATAAAGAGGCCCAGCTTGTTAAGAACCACATTTTTGTGGGTGCTCCCACAGATTTGTGGGTAGAGGGGGCACAAGAGAGGGGGACGAGGGGCCGTTTTAAAAAAAAAAACAAGTCACGTGGTGCCTGAGATGGAGGTGGAATTGCCACATGGTTGAATGGATTGGGGTGAGAGGAGGGTTGAAGAACCCACCAAGAAAGTCTAGAAATCCTACTATAAAGGTTCACCCACCACACGCATCTGCCTGTGCACAGTAATGATAAACAGTGTAAATAGTTGGCTCTAGTTTCTGTTATCCAATGCCTACTGGCAAAAACCAACACATTGTATAAAACGTTTCACTGAATTTTCCTTGTTTGCATGAAACTAATATTTACTTTTTAAAGAAGGGTGGTGATTGTTCTGGGCTGTCTGGGAATAATTTAGTCAAAGTATTTACTTTGGAAAAGCTGCCTCTAATGAGGATGGGAAAGGAGGAAGCTGAAGTGTACGCTGATTGTAATTAAAGTATACAGGGAATGGCATCACTGACGGATGAGGGAGTCGAGATTTTATAAAAGCAGAGCAAACATTGAAAGGAGCAATTTCAAATTGAATAAAGGACCCGAACACATCACCGATTGTGACATCTATTTCTCTGAGTTGCTTTTGCCTCGTACCAACAGCTGCGGGGCCGTGATAATTCAGCCTTGCCATGAGACTGTTCTCAAACTCATCTCTTTCGTACCAAAATGGAACTCTCGCGGCCACCACTAATCAGTTTTTATTTCCCTTCGGCTATGTTATAGTGCTCGGGTTATTGATGTCATTACTGAGTTTAACCACAGTGCTTGGAAATACCCTGGTCGTCGTGGCTTTCGTCGTAGACAAAAGGCTGAGAAATCACAGCTGTTATTTTCTTGTTAATTTAGCAGTATGCGACTTTTTTGTTGGTAAGTTGTGGCTGGGCTTTCTTTTTTCCCCGCAAAACCGTCATACCAATATCAAGGTGTTTACTTGTCCTTTGGGGAGTGTTTTGTTTTCTTAATTGCTTTATTTGTTAGAATGTCAGTTACTACAACAACGTTATTGCTTTTCTTCACGCTCAACATTGCAACCATAATTAAAAAATTAAGGTTGCATACATTTTATATCAGTTTACTGTAGTTGCTTCAGATTGTTCTCCATATCAAATTACCAATCGAAGATCTTTGGATTTTTATTTTTATTTTTTGCAAGCCCTCTTTTTAGATTTGGGCTAGAGACGGCTCTGCCTGTCTTTTTTTCAGAGTTTGTATAAATAATCTATATAATATATGGAATTTATATATAGAATAAATAGTGGTGGTCTTTCGGTCAGTCCCCTTCAAACATTTGATGTTTGGGGTGTCAGTCACATAGAAAGACAACAATTTACCTCTTACAGCAGTTTACATTTGATTAGGTACTATTAGTATGAGTTTGCCTAGGAGTGGCTTTCTCTTTTTAAGTCTTGCATTAGCCACAACCTTTTGGTTTTACTAAAGTTATATTAATAAAATACTTACTTATAAATGCTTTCATTCCGCCCTCCTCATCTATTGTCCTCCTGCTGTGCCATTCACATTTTTCTTCCATGCACTACAGCATACTGCATAGAGCAGTGTTTCATCCCACTTCAGTCACTCTTAACCTCACTGTAAGCACATCTGTACACGAAGTAGTTCCCTTCAGTGTCAGGGACTACTATAGCAATAGGTGCTTTCTAAAAACAAAAATTGTTTTGCTTTTAGACAATGCTTTGTTTTTATGGGTGAGGGCCTCAGAGCTTCCCCAACAATAAAGTTTTACTAAAACCACTGACAAAGCCAAAATGCTGGCAGCCAATGTCAAACCTCTTGCTTTTGACAACGCTTGTTTCATCCTTTGGCATGGAAAGTATATGGTGCTCTTTCGAGGCCAGTTTTTTTCGCAGAAGAAACTCCATATTCAAGCTTGTGCTCTCATAATAAACAGTTAAAACAAAAGGAATATTTGCCACAGGAGGATGGAATCTTCACAGACTGCTTGCTCTCTGAGCTGTGATACGGGGCAGAGTGGCACCGCTATAAACAACTCACAAAGCAGGGAGTGGTGGAAACACGTGTCTTTTACATTAAATGATTGTACGTGGCATTTGATTTGTGAGCCTTATTAGTACTTCATTTACAGTAGAGACTTAAATGGCAAGTACTTCATCATGCCCCCTCTGCTCCAGGGTAGGCATCAATACACAGCGCTCATAAATGACCCAATCCTTTTCACCCACGCAAGCCATACATTGCTACACCTTTTATTTTTAATCAATACAGCAAATAACATATAACATTTAGACCATCCTCTTGACTGTGTATGACAGGCGACAGACTGTTTAGTGCAGCTCTAAGTGCCCTATGTACTATTGTAGGCAAAAGTTCATGTCTGCTTTATCCTGTTCTAATTTTTCATATACACATAAATGTATACTGTGCTTAATTTGAGCAGTGGTTGCTGGTGGGCCCACCAGCACTCATTATTGGGGACCGACTAGCACTTTTCTTTCCCTCATCAAACTTTCTCCCAAAGCAAGAGAGAAAAATACAAAAGGATGAAAGAAAGACAACCTTGGGCTGTTTCGTTCTGAGCTTTTCCTACCACCTCTGAATTCTTGGGACTTAGAAACTTTTTCAACTTTAAGACCATCATAGGACTGGGACAAAGCTGCAACGCCGATCCAACCAAGGTGCATTGCCATGGCCCAAAGATTCAGTGGGAAATCTCAGAGAAGGTGTTTGACATTGTGGAGCCCTCTTTGGCTGCAGCTTTCAGCCTTGCCACGCTGAAGGATTCCCAGCTCTAAAAAGGTACCTAAGTATGAACATAGAAATACTGACTAGAAAAAGCACCAAAGGTATGCATTCAACAATTTTACCCTCAATGGGTGCAAAATTATAAATTTCTCCCATTTTGAGATTTCTTGCCAACAATCAGCAACTTCCCAGTGCCCACGTCCAATGTGATGAAGATTTTAGATTTCCATTTTTGAGACTCAGTCCCAATGTAAAACCGCCACATGGGGCGAACTTGGTTCCTGTATCCAACTGGTCTCCATTGTGTTCAACCTCCATTTGTGCCTAGGTCCTGGTCTACTGCAATCAGATAACCACAGTTGGTGCATAATGCTTTTTGGCACTATATTTATTTCAAAGTGTTAAAATTCATGTCTCTTGTTCCTCTTATTTGATTTTCGTCATGTTGGTGTCATTTTATTTACTAAAATGTAATCTATTTTTCTAATTCAGTTTGGAATTTGTATCATGTTGTGTTTTGGATGTATTACTGTTCTGGTACTGCATGAATACTTTGCACATTGCATATGTATCCCTTCTGCTCTGTGCTATAGTTACCAGAGGGTTGACCTTAGGTTAATTTTGTGACTTTGAGGGTCCACCCTGACAAGGAATGAGAATATAACTCAAGGTCAGTAGTCACCCTCCATGATTAATTACCAGCTTCTTATGCTTGGTATCCAGGACCCGGACTTTTGTTAGCACCAGACGTGGACTTCTGAGCAAAACATTTGGTCCCAACACTTATTCTTTAACAAATTAAGCACTCCATAGATATATATTGCACTGAATTCCTGATATCATCAAACATAAGGAAAAGGTGAACACTCAGGATACCAATTCACACTCATTCTCTTTCTTGAGAAAGGCTCTATGCTCTGCGGAAACCTGTTGACCTCAGAAGCTGTTAATAAAGAGGGTCATGAAATAATAGAACAAAACACATCATCCTTTAGTGGCAAAGTGAGAGAGACATGAATATTTGTTCCATGTGTGAAATGTATCTTGTGTAGGCAGGAATCCGGTGTTCAATTCCCAGTATCCCCACTTCATCAAATTGACTGATCTTATACAAATCACTTGATTTTACTGAGCCTCACATTGATCGAATATCAAATCAGAGAGCACATAGCATTCCGTTTAAGATGCGTGCTATATAAAAACATCTTATGTTCATGGTTTGATAAAGAAAAATGTTGCTCCGCATACAGTAACCATAACCATATTGGCACTTAAATGTACATTGCATATGACAAGCTGACAACTCTTAGTTCACTTGTGACATTGGAGTGGGAGCAGGAAAAGTTTATATTTAAAAACTGTTTCTTTTCATAGGAGTCAATGCAGTGATACAGACTAATGCACTAGAGTTAAACAGGGGCATTATTTTTCAATTGAAAAAGTCTTGGTATTTTTACTTGATGTTGGCAAATACATTGTTGGCTTGGCTCGTGTTTTTGTTTTACAGACAACCAGAGCCTTTGCTTGGATTTGGCTAATTTCTCCCTGACCCCACAGTGTAGCACAAGAAGTGTTTTGTTGACAACAAAATTTGAACCTCACTGTTTTATTTATTTAGGAGTATTGTAATGCGCTGTGTGTAAGCTTGCAATTACTTCGGAGCACAGAAAGGGAATTGAAACATTGGCCACTCTGAGAATAAAGATACGCAGGGGGAGACACATAATATCAAGAAGTGCTTCATTTGTAAAAATATAAGTGACAGGCCTTCGTCAGGAGTCCTCTTCCGCTTGTACTACCCATTGCCACTGTCAGTATGTCAATTACAGTGACAACAAAACTAATAACCAGGTGTGACAATTCTGACTATTCCAGGCCCCCAAATCAATAAGAATGGCTTTGGATGCAGGTATTAGTAGTCATTTTAATGCATAGTGGTTGCGCTAGTTTCTAAATTAGACAAACAGCGCCACCATGCCGCACACTGTCAAGTGTGGTGTTGACAATTAAGTGGGGTGCAGAGCACTGGAAACCACTGGCTCCAATTAAGTACAGATATCAGGTAGGGTAGATTCCCTTAGCTGATGATCTGCAGTCAAGTGGGGGGCAGGGATGTGCCCTAGAAAACGAGTCTGAAAAGTTCAATTTTCAGGGTTTTCCTGAAATGCAAGTATATGGGTTTGGATCTTAAGGACAGATTAGGGATTCCTCCATTTTGTACCTCGTACTCCCTGGAATCTGCATGTCTCACCCGTCAATACTAGCAGCACACAGTATTATTAAAAGACCCATTGAGCAGCACTCTAGTGTTCCCATCATTGGCCATTGAATGGTAACCCATATAGCCCAAGCAGCAACTATTTTGCAATACTATCAATATGTTGTTAGCAGTAACTGCTGAGTAGCAGTCATTGAGCTGGGTCCCGGTGTTACACAGCGCCTTATGTTATATGAAGGTATTTTAAGCAGCATGAGTTTGTTGGGACCCATTCAATTTCACCCATATCTGTTACAGGCAATGGTGCCCTTATGCTACTTTTGCTCCCTTAAGTATTTGTAGCATCTTTTGTTTCTGACAGGATATACTGAGGGTACCACCACCATCTTGCAACACCCTGGTATTCTGGCAGGCCATTGTGAAGCAACCTGATGTAAATGCATGAGCAATATTTAGTAGCTCTCACTGAGAGCAGCAGGATAATGTGTTTCTACCTCTGTTTGTTATATATTGATAGCAATGAGGGAAGCAGGATAGGTAATTTAATTCCAGGTGATGAACTGTGATTCAAATAGTCTGGTGCTTCATCCCAGCTTCCCTACAAACCGACAATGTGTGATCCTCAGCTACTTATTTTATTATTTTATAATACTCTACCTTAGTTCAATTATCTCCTAAACTGTTGCAGTCTGGGACATCAAGTAGAGGATTATTTTATAGTGTAATATAGTTGCCAAAATATCCTGGACACAACCGTTGAAAGGTATGTGCATATAGGTAAATTATTCTTAACTCCACATCTACAAACATTGAAGATATATATATATATATATATATATATATATTCACTGAAAAACCATAGGTTTCAGACACGTTATAGTTAGAAATTAGCATTTAAAAAACCTTTGAAATTCACTGAAAAACCATAGGTTTTAGGGACAGTTATAGTTAGTTGGACATTTCACTCGTACAAAACCATAGAAATTCCCCGTTATAGTTAGTTCAGCTAACTATAACTACGCGCCCGCAATGCACTGCTGATGACGTCACATATTACATCACTCATGACATGGTCAGTGACATCACTGATGACATCACTGATGACATCTCAAATGACATCACTGATGACATCATCCAGTGACTGTGTGTTTCTGTAAAGTTTAAATATGTTTAATATATATAGGGAAAGGCGTATTGAAGAATGAGTGGGTGTATAAGAGTCTGAATGGATGATTTAGTACGTGAGTGACTGACTCTACAAGTGAGTGATTAAATGTATCTTACTGAATGCATGGGTTAGTGACTAAACTGTGTGAATGTCTGTATCCGTCTGTCTGTTGGTTTGTAAGCGGCTGCATGGCTTTCTGAATAGCTACATGAGTGTCTACATGGGTTATTGATTGATTGTCTGAGTATCTGTATGGGTGCCTGAGTGTTTGTGTGGGTGGGGTGTGTGTGACTCTGTGCATAGATGTGTGAGTTGGTGATTCACTGGGTGCATGGTTTCAAGAGTGCATCTGTGATGGACTGTATGGGTGGGTGAGTGTGTGTATGGGTGTGTTAGTGATTGAATGTATGTCCCAGTGGTACATGTGTGAGTAACTACATATGTGAAAGGCAGTATATATGTGTGTTGGAGTATATAAATGGCTATAAGTGAGAGTGTGTGATTGTGAGAGTGGCTGTATGGATGAGTGTGTACTTGTATCAGTGATTGCATAAGAGTGTAAGAATGTGCTAGTATTTGTATGAGTAAGTGAGCTGGTGTGTGTATAACTGTATAGGTGAGTAAATGGGTGTGTGATTAAGTTTTTGCATGACTGACTAGGTTTGTGAGTACCTCTATGGATGAGTGGCGGTGTGTGAGTGTTTATATAGGTGTATGAGTGCATATGATAGTCCTGTACTGAGTGACTAAGTATGAGTGACTGTACGGGTGAGTGAGTGGATGTGTGTGTAGACCTAAGAATCAGTGAGTGGGTATGTAGTTTTTGGTGTTGGAGTGTCTATGGTTTTGAGAATGGCAGTCTGTAATTTAGAGTGGGTGTATCAAAAGTTATATTAGGGTGTGAGAAGATGCATGAAATTATCACATGGATGATGTCATCAGTGATGTCATTTGAGATGTCATCAGTGATGTCATCAGTGATGTCACTGACCATGTCATGAGTGATGTAATATGTGACGTCATCAGCAGTGCATTATGGGGCGCGAGTTATAGTTAGCTGAACTAACTATAACGGGGGAATTTCTATGGTTTTGTACGAGTGAAATGTCCAACTAACTATAACTGTCCCTAAAACCTATGGTTTTTTCAGAGAATTTCAAAGGTTTTTTAAATGCTAATTTCTAACTATAACGTGTCTGAAACCTATGGTTTTTTCAGTGAATTTCAAAGGTTTTTTAAATGCTAATTTCTAACTATAACGTGCCTGAAACCTATGATTTTTAAGTGAATTTCAAAGGTTTTTTAAATGCTAGTTTCTAACTATGCCTACAGAGGTAGGACATGTGAAGAAAGAAGAAAAAACGCACAGAAAGAAGCAAAAGATGTGCAGAAAGAACCAACAGAGGAGCAGAAAGAGGCCTTGTTGCAAAATCATCCTGTGCCCACAACTTTTTCAGACGGGTACTGGTGGTAACTGACTCTGACTAACCAGAGCCAGTGCTATGCTAAAAGACACTTAGAATACAGTGAAAACACCTACATACACTAGGGAACACTATGCGTTGGGGTACCCCTGTGATTAGCATGACCTCCTCTGCAAGTCCCTAGTACATAATAGGGCAGGGGATTAAAACTACCTCTTAAAACGCGCTACAGGGCGCGTTTACACAGTGGTGAAGGGAGGGGCCTGAGGTGACATGTGTGCAAACGCACCCGTGGCGCGTTTTAAGCTGCGGGATTAAGTCCCCTTGAATTCTGAGGGTCCCTGGGGCCCAACTAGCCCCCAGGTACCTACAGTTAGGACCACAGAGCTGAGTTGCAGAGAGGCGTTCCGAGGCCACGCACCTTTTTTCACCTCTCTGCAACGCAACTCTGTTGTGCTTACTGAAGGTACCTGGTGGGCTAGTTGGCCCCCAGGGTCCCTCAGGATTCAAAGGGAATTAATTCCCCAACTTAAAACGCACCACAGGACGTGTTTGCGCACATGTCACCTGAGGCCCTGCCCCCTCCCTTCACCACTGTGCAAACGCGCCCCGTGGTGCGTTTAAGTTGGGGATTAGGTCACCTTGAATCCTGAGGGTCCCTGGGGCCCAACTAGCCCACTAGATACTTCCAGTAAGCACCACAGGCTCATGCGTTGGCAACGCCTGTAACAAATTGTGCAGTTGTGTTTAGGTAGTGAAGAGGGTCGTGCTGGGGGTAGTGTTTTAGGGTTTAGGGTAGTGCAGTGGTGTTTGTGTAGTGTAGGGGGTCATGCTGGGGGTAGATTTAGGGTTTAGGGTAGTGCAGTGGTGTTTGGGTAGTGTAGGGAGTCGTGCTGGGAGGAGTGTTTTAGGGTTTAGGGTAGTGCAGTGGTGTTTGGGTAGTGTAGGGGGTCGTGCTGGGGGTAGTGTTTTAGGGTTTAGGGTAGTGCAGTGGTGTTTGGGTAGTGTAGGGGTCGTGCTGGGGGTAGTGATTTAGGGTAGTGCAGTGGTGTTTGGGTAGTGTAGAGGGTACTGCTGGGGGTAGTGTTTTAGGGTTTAGGTTAGTGCAGTGGTGTTTGGGTAGTGTAGGGGTACTGCTGGGGGTAGTGTTTTAGGGTTTAGGGTAGTGCAGTGGTGTTTGTGTAGTGTAGGGGGTAGTGTTTTAGGGTTTAGGGTAGTGCAGTGGTGTTTGTGTAGTGTAGGAGGTTGTGTTTTAGGGTTTAGGGTAGTGCAGTGGTCTTTGGGTAGTGTAGGGAGTCATGCGGGGTAGTGTTTTAGGGTTTAGGGTAGTGTAGGGGTCATGCGGGGGGTAGTGGTTTAGGGATTAGTGTAGTGCATTGGTGTTTGGGTAGTGTAGGGGTCATGCGGGGGTAGTGTTTTAGGGTTTAGGGCAGTGCAGTGGTGTTTTTGGTAGTGTAGGGGTCGTGCTGGGGGAGTGTTTTAGGGTTTAGGGCAGTGCAGTGGTGTTCGGGTAGTGTAGGGGGTCGTGCTGGGGGAGTGTTTTAGGGTTTAGGGCAGTGCAGTGGTGTTCGGGTAGTGTAGGGGGTCATGCTGGGGGAGTGTTTAAGGGTTTAGGGCATTGCAGTCGTGTTCGGGTAGTGTAGGGGTTGTGTTGGGGGTAGTATTTTAGGGTTTAGGGTAGTGCAGTGGTGTTCGGGTAGTGTAGGGGGTCGTGTGCTGGGGGTAGTGTTCTAGGGTTTAGGGCAGTACAGTGGTGTTTGGGCAGTGTAGGGGTAATGCTGGGGTGTGTTTAGGGTTTAGGGCAGTGCAGTGGTGTTCGGGCAGTGTAGGGGGTCGTGCTGGGGTGGTGTTTCAGGGTTTAGGGCAGTGCAGTGGTGTTCGGGCAGTGTAGGGGGTGGTGTTTCAGGGTTTAGGGCAGTGCAGTGGTGTTCGGGCAGTGTAGGGGTCGTGCAGGGGGTGGTGTTTCAGGGTTTAGGGCAGTGGTGTTCGGGCAGTGTAGGGGGTCATGCTGGGGCTGGTGTTTCAGGGTTTAGGGCAGTGCAGTGGTGTTCGGGCAGTGTAGGGGTGCTGCGGGGGGGTGTTTCAGGGTTTAGGGCAGTGCAGTGGTGTTCGGGCAGTGTAGGGGTCGTGCTGGGGCTGGTGTTTCGGGGTTTAGGGCAGTGCAGTGGTGTTCGGGCAGTGTAGGGGTTGTGCTGTGGCTGGTGTTTCAGGGTTTAGGGCAGTGCAGTGGTGTTCGGGCAGTGTAGGTGGTCGTGCTGGGGCTGGTGTTTCAGGGTTTAGGGCAGTGCAGTGGTGTTCGGGCAGTGTAGGGGTCATGCTGGGGCTGGTGTTTCAGGGTAGTGCAGTGGTGTTCGGGCAGTGTAGGGGTCTTGCTGGGGCTGGTGTTTCAGAGTCTAGGGCAGTGCAGTGGTGTTCGGGCAGTGTAGGGGGTCTTGCTGGGGCTGGTGTTTCAGGGTTTAGGGCAGTGCAGTGGTGTCTCGGGCAGTGTAAGGGGTCGTGCTGGGGTGGTGTTTCAGGGTTTAGGGCAGTGCAGTGGTGTTTGGGCAGTTTAGAGGGTCATGCTGGGGCTAGTGTTTCAGGATTTAGGGCAGAGCAATGGTGTTCAGGCAGTGTAGGGGGTTTTGCTGGAGGTGGTGTTTCAGGGTTTAGGACAGTGCAGTGGTGTTCGTGCAGTGTAGGGGTGGTGTTTCAGGGTTTAGGGCAGTGGTGTTCAGGAAGTGTAGGGGTCTTGCTGGGGTTGATGTTTCAGGAGTTTAGGGCAGTGCAGTGGTGTTCGGGCAGTGTAGGGGGTCGTGCTGGGGTGGTGTTTCAGGGTTTAGGGCAGTGCAGTGGTGTTCGGGCAGTGTAGGGAGGTCGTGCAGGGGTTGGTGTTTCAGGGTTTAGGGCAGTGCAGTGGTGTTCGGGCAGTGTAGGGTGTCGTGCTGAGGGTGGTGTTTCAGGGTTTAGGGCAGTGCAGTGGTGTTCGGGCAGTGTAGGGGGTCGTGCAGGGGTGGTGTTTCAGGGTTTAGGGCAGTGCAGTGGTGTTTGGGCAGTGTAGGGGTCATGCAGGGGTGGTGTTTCACGGTTTAGGGCAGTGCAGTGGTGTTCGGCCAGTGTAGGTGGTCTTGCTGGGGGTGGTGTTTCAGGCTTTAGTGCAGTGCTGTTCGGGCAGTGTAGGGGGTCTTGCTGGGGGTGGTGTTTCAGGGTTTAGGGCAGTGCAGTGGTGTTCAGGGCAGTGTAGGGGGTCTTGCTGGGGCTGATGTTTCAGGGTTTAGAGGCAGTGCAGTGGTTTTCGGGCAGTGTAGGCGGTTGTGCTGGGGCTGGTGTTTCAGGGTTTAGGGCAGTGCAGTGGTGTTCGGGCAGTGTACGGGGTTGTGCTGGGGCTGGTGTTTCAGGGTTTAGGGCAGTGCAGTGGTGTTCGGGCAGTGTAGGGGGTCGTGCTGGGGGTGGTGTTTCAGGGTTTAGGGCAGTGCAGTGGTGTTCGGGCAGTGTAGGGGTCGTGCTGGGGCTGTGTTTCATGGTTTAGGGCAGTGCAGTGGTGTTCGGGCAGTGTAGGGGTCGTGCTGGGGTGGTGTTTCAGGGTTTAGGGCAGTGCAGTGGTGTTCGGGCAGTGTAGGGGATCGTGCAGGGGTGGTGTTTCAGGGTTTAGGGCAGTGCAGTGGTGTTCGGGCAGTGTAGGGGGTCGTGCTGGGGGTGGTGTTTCAGGGTTTAGGGCAGTGCAGTGGTGTTCGGGCAGTGTAAGGGGTCGTGCAGGGGTGGTGTTTCAGAGTTTAGGGCAGTGCAGTGGTGTTCGTGCAGTGTAGGGGTCGTCCTGGGGTGGTGTTTCAGGGTTTAGGGCAGTGCAGTAGTGTTCGGGCAGTGTAGGGGATCGTGCAGGCGGTGGTGTTTCAGGGTTTAGGGCAGTGCAGTGGTGTTCGGGCAGTGTAGGGGTCATGCTGGGGGTGGTGTTTCAGGGTTTAGGGCAGTGCAGTGGTGTTCGGGCAGTGTAGGGGTCATGCAGGGGTGGTGTTTCAGGGTTTAGGGCAGTGCAGTGGTGTTCGGGCAGTGTAGGGGTCGTGGCTGGGGCTGGTGTTTCAGGGTTTAGGGCAGTGCAGTGGTGTTCGGGCAGTGTAGGGGGTCTTGCTGGGGGTGGTGTTTCAGGGTTTAGGGCAGTGGTGTTCGGGCAGTGTAGGGGTCTTGCTGGGGGTGGTGTTTCAGGGTTTAGGGCAGTGCAGTGGTGTTCGGGCAGTGTAGGGGGTCTTGCTGGGGGTAGTGTTTCAGGGTTTAGGGCAGTGCAGTGGTGTTCGTGCAGTGTAGGGGTCGTGCTGGGGATGGTGTTTCAGGGTTTAGGGCAGTGCAGTAGTGTTCGGGCAGTGTAGGGGGTCGTGCAGGGGTGGTGTTTCAGGGTTTAGGGCAGTGCAGTGGTGTTCGGGCAGTGTAGGGGGTCGTGCTGGGGGTGGTGTTTCAGGGTTTAGGGCAGTGCAGTGGTGTTCGGGCAGTGTAGGGGTCGTGCTGGGGGTGGTGTTTCAGGGTTTAGGGCAGTGGTGTTCGGGCAGTGTAGGGGTCTTGCTGGGTGTGATGTTTCAGGGTTTAGGGCAGTGCAGTGGTGTTCGGGCAGTGTAGGAGGTCTTGCTGGGGGTAGTGTTTCAGGGTTTAGGGCAGTGCAGTGGTGTTCGGGCAGTGTAGGGGTCATGCTGGGGGTGGTGTTTCAGGGTTTAGGGCAGTGCAGTGGTGTTCGGGCAGTGTAGGGGGTCGTGAAGGGGTGGTGTTTCAGGGTTTAGGGCAGTGCAGTGGTGTTCGGGCAGTGTAGGGGGTCGTGCTAGGGTATGTGTTTTAGGGTTTAGGGCAGTGCAGTGGTGTTCGGGCAGTGTAGGGGGTCGTGCTGGGGGTAGTGTTTTAGGGTTTAAGGTAGTGCAGTGGTGTTTGTGTAGTGTAGGGGGTCATGCTGGGGGCAGTGTTTTAGGGTTTAGGGTAGTACAGTGGTGCTTGTGTAGTGTAGGGGGTCGTGCTGGGGGTAGTGTTTGAGGGTTTAGGGTAGTGCAGTGGTGTTTGTGTAGTGTAGGGGGTCATGTTTTAGGGTAGTGCAGTGGTGTTTGGGTAGTGTAGGGGTCGTGCTGGGGGTAGTGTTTTAGGATTTAGGTTAGTGCAGTGGTGTTGGGGTAGTGTTTTAGGGTTTAGGGTAGTGCAGTGGTGTTTGTGTAGTGTAGGGGGTCATGCTGGGGGTAGTGTTTTAGGGTTTAGGATAGTTCAGTGGTGCTTGTGTAGTGTAGGGGGTCGTGCTGGGGGTGGTGTTTCAGGGTTTAGGGCAGTGCAGTAGTGTTCGGTCAGTGTTGGGGATCGTGCAGGGGTGGTGTTTCAGGGTTTAGGGCAGTGCAGTGGTGTTCGGGCAGTGTAGGGGGTCGTGCTGGGGTGGTGTTTCAGGGTTTAGGGCAGTGCAGTGGTGTTCGGGCAGTGTAGGGGGTCGTGCAGGGGTGGTGTTTCAGGGTTTAGGGCAGTGCAGTGGTGTTCGGGCAGTGTAGGGGTCGTGCTGGGGCTGGTGTTTCAGGGTTTAGGGCAGTGCAGTGGTGTTCGGGCAGTGTAGGGGGTCTTGCTGGGGGTGGTGTTTCAGGGTTTAGGGCAGTGGTGTTCGGGCAGTGTAGGGGTCTTGCTGGGGGTGGTGTTTCAGGGTTTAGGGCAGTGCAGTGGTGTTCGGGCAGTGTAGGGGGTCTTGCTGGGGGTAGTGTTTCAGGGTTTAGGGCAGTGCAGTGGTGTTCGTGCAGTGTAGGGGTCGTGCTGGGGATGGTGTTTCAGGGTTTAGGGCAGTGCAGTAGTGTTCGGGCAGTGTAGGGGGTCATGCAGGGGTGGTGTTTCAGGGTTTAGGGCAGTGCAGTGGTGTTCGGGCAGTGTAGGGGGTCGTGCTGGGGGTGGTGTTTCAGGGTTTAGGGCAGTGCAGTGGTGTTCGGGCAGTGTAGGGGTCGTGCTGGGGGTGGTGTTTCAGGGTTTAGGGCAGTGGTGTTCGGGCAGTGTAGGGGGTCTTGCTGGGTGTGATGTTTCAGGGTTTAGGGCAGTGCAGTGGTGTTCGGGCAGTGTAGGAGGTCTTGCTGGGGGTAGTGTTTCAGGGTTTAGGGCAGTGCAGTGGTGTTCGGGCAGTGTAGGGGTCATGCTGGGGGTGGTGTTTCAGGGTTTAGGGCAGTGCAGTGGTGTTCGGGCAGTGTAGGGGGTCGTGAAGGGGGTGGTGTTTCAGGGTTTAGGGCAGTGCAGTGGTGTTCGGGCAGTGTAGGGGTCGTGCTAGGGTATGTGTTTTAGGGTTTAGGGCAGTGCAGTGGTGTTCGGGCAGTGTAGGGGGTCGTGCTGGGGGTAGTGTTTTAGGGTTTAAGGTAGTGCAGTGGTGTTTGTGTAGTGTAGGGGGTCGTGCTGGGGGCAGTGTTTTAGGGTTTAGGGTAGTGCAGTGGTGCTTGTGTAGTGTAGGGGTCGTGCTGGGGGTAGTGTTTTAGGGTTTAGGGTAGTGCAGTGGTGTTTGTGTAGAGTAGGGGGTCATGTTTTAGGGTAGTGCAGTGGTGTTTGGGTAGTGTAGGGGGTCGTGCTGGGGGTAGTGTTTTAGGATTTAGGTTAGTGCAGTGGTGTTGGGGTAGTGTTTTAGGGTTTAGGGTAGTGCAGTGGTGTTTGTGTAGTGTAGGGGGTCATGCTGGGGGTAGTGTTTTAGGGTTTAGGATAGTGCAGTGGTGCTTGTGTAGTGTAGGGGTCGTGCTGGGGTAGTGTTTTAGGGTTTAGGGTAGTGCAGTGGTGTTTTTGTAGTGTAGGGGGTCATGTTTTAAGATGCAACGCTCCAATACCTGACCAGTCTGCACTACATAAAACTGCAAAAACAAAAAATAAAAAGTGTTTTGCACACTTTTGTCATTAGGCTATATGTGGGCTACATCTGGGTAATATTTGTGCTACATTTGGGCTCTTTTTCACTGGTGGCCATCTTGGAAGACTTCTTTGTTATGAAGTTTCCTAATTTCCTCATTTACTGCAGTCTCCTCAGTAGGAAATGCTTTCAGTTTTTTACTTTGATTCCATCACGAAGGCATTCAGATGTGTCACACATTTGCCATAAATTCAGAATGTTATTACTCGAGTTGTTCATTAGATCACTGTAGTAAAGCTACTGCTCACCAAGGAGTTAACTGGAAGTCTACTGCTGGTATTGAAAGTGATTGTTTCAGTCTGCATGTCAGAATTTTCTAATGAAATAGAAGAGGATTTGAGATCTCACTTAAAACATGCACTAAATTTTCTTTTTGCAGCACTAACCATAATTTCTATGGCAAAATGAACCCCCTCATTTTGTTCCTTTTTAAATTAAATGTTTTAAGTGTTACCAGTTTATTCCAATCAAGATGGCTTCAGGTGTGCCATACTTTTGTCATAAGTAAGGCTGTTAGCACTCTAGTTGTTCTTTAGAACACTCTGGGAAGCTGCAGTAGAACACAAAGGCATCAACTGACAGGCTGCTCCTGTTGAAATATAACAGGAAGATATTTGAGATCTCACTTAAAACATGTCCTAATTTTTCTTTCTACAGCACTAACCATAATTTCTATGGCAAAATGAACCCCTCATTTTGTTCCTTTTAAATTAAATGTTTTAAGTGTTACCAGTTTATTCCAATCAAGATGGCTTCAGGTGTGCCATACTTTTGTCATTAGTAAGACTGTTAGCGCTCTAGTTGTTCTTTAGAACACTCTGGGAAGCTGCAGTAGAACACAAAGGCATCAACTGACAGGCTGCTCCTGTTGAAATATAACAGGAAGATATTTGAGATCACACTTGAAACATGTCCTAATTTTTCTTTCTACAGCACTAACCATAATTTCTATGACAAAATGATCCCCATCATTTTGTTCCTTTTTAAATTAAATGTTTTAAGTGTTACCAGTTTATTCCAATCAAGATGGCTTCAGGTGTGCCATACTTTTGTCATAAGTAAGACTGTTAGCGCTCTAGTTGTTCTTTAGAACACTCTGGGAAGCTGCAGTAGAACACAAAGGCATCAACTGACAGGCTGCTCCTGTTGAAATATAACAGGAAGATATTTGAGATCACACTTGAAACATGTCCTAATTTTTCTTTCCAGAGCACTAACCATAATTTCTATGACAAGATGAACCCCATCATTTTGTTCCTTTTAAATTAAATGTTTTAAGTGTTACCAGTTTATTCCAATCAAGATGGCTTCAGGTGTGCCATACTTTTGTCATAAGTAAGGCTGTTAGCACTCTAGTTGTTCTTTAGAACACTCTGGGAAGCTGCAGTAGAACACAAAGGAATCAACTGACAGTCTCTGCCCTTGTTGGATGTACATGTTTTACTGAGAATGTCAGACTTCATTCTCACATGACTGAGAAAGATAATGTGAATTTACAGAAAATATGCTCTCATTTTAGCTTCTGGGGCACCTTCCAAAACTGTATGGGACAAGCATGTGAAAATAGTTTTCTCTCAAACATGATTCATGATATCCCAGCAGAAGGTTTTTCACAGGGTAAAATCACCTTAGAACACACCACAATTCCTGAAATTAGTATGGTACCATCAACAAATGAATTCTAATGTAACTAAAGTCTGTTATCACCCTTTATAGTTCTCCTTTTGGATAACCCTCAAAATCTTTGATTCACTACAATGCATTTCAATGGGGTACTATCATTTATATTGGTCCCAAGATGGCTGCCAGCAATTCCAGGATGAAGTGCTGACAGCCAATCAGATCTCACGATGACATGTGTGGTTAGGCTCCGCCCAGATATATATGTGTTTTTACTTTTGATTTTCTCAGCAACTACTGAACGGATTTACACCATTTAACAAAAAGGGTTCTTTTGAACCAAGAACTATCTCTTTGCCAAATTTGGTGTAATTCCGTTCAGCAGTTCGGGCTGTAGCCTTGCATAAAGTTTCCTATGGGAAATTGATTTTTGACTCTTATTTTTTAATTTCTCCGCAACTACTGAACGGATTTACACCATTTAACAAAAGGGTTCTTTCTGAACCAAGAACTACCTCTTTGCCAAATTTGGTGTAATTCCGTTCAGCAGTTCGGGCTGTAGCCGTGTCTAAAGTGTCCTATGGGAAAATGAATGGGGAAAACACGTTTTGGGACCCCCTTTTTCTCGGCCCCCGCTTGACGAATCACCCTGAGACTTTCAGGGTAGGAGCGGACCGGAGCGGGCCATAAAGTTTGAAAATTTCGCGAAGATTCGTCAACCGACGCAAGAGTTATTTCAAATAGAATGTCGCGGATTTCCTATGGAAAATAGGTCCTAACTATAACTATCTACTGGCGACCGCCAGTAGATAATATATATATATATATATATATATATAATATATATATATATATATATATCTATATATATATATATGTGTGTGTGTGTGTTAAGTCTGCTTTTCCATAGAAAGGCCCTGGAGTATGGTGTCCCTAGGGTCAGGCTCTATGGCCAACCACCCGCCACGAACGACCGAAGGCTCTGCGCAGTGTAAGGTTGGCTACCTTTACGGGGTTGGCCACAGAGCCTGGCCTTGTGGCCAACCCTTCACTGCACATGGCTGAAGTCTGTGCAAAGTGGGGGGGTTGCATTTACGTATGGCAATTAAATATTACTTTACCTTAAAAAAACAGAAATGCACTGAAAAAAACAAAGGTTAAAGTGACATTATAGTTAGGTGAATATATCAGTGACATCTTTAATGTTATGAACTAACCCACCATGCACTTCTTATGACCTCACATAGTATACACTCATGACATGTTCTATGACATCATTTATGGCAACACTGATGCCATCTCAAATGACATAATTGATGACATCACTGTTGCATCATCCAAACTTCTTTTGTACACATTTCTCTGTAAACGGGTATAGCTTTAGAGCTCGGAATGTAAGTACAAAATAGCTCAGAAGAATATGAGGCATCATTAATGCCATCACAGAAACAACTCCCTTAGGTGGAGACATCATGGGTTATGTACCACATTGACCCTAAACCATACACTTAATGGGTTGCTTAGGTCACATTAACAATCAACCACAGATATTTGGGAAACCCTCATTGCAAACGGTGTTCAATCTGCATACAACTGTTCAGAAAAAGTCAAGTTACTGAAAATACTGAACGTCTCTGTTCCAAAAAGAATGACTTTCTACAGACAGCTTTTATCTGTATCATACCCCTGACAATCACGAACCTACATTGAGAAATGAAGTTGATATAAATAAAGAAATGGGTATTGTAAACAGGATTCACTCTACGGAGAGAGTTTACTCTGTACCAGACTGCTTGCAGACAGTGAAACTATCATGAGAAATGCACTACAGAGTATTGAAAAGTTTCTAATAAGAACGGTGTACACTCTATGCAGCACTTTGCAAAAAGACACTATTCACTTAAAATAAACACACTGCCTAAAGGTGCTAAAGATTATACTACCTGGATCCTTCATACTGTGGTGACAACTTGCAAAGTCCATCTTCTGAAGCAAAATAAGCCCATGTACATAGCTTAATACCTGGTGGGCACAATCTTCTATGTTAAGTAGAAATTGTCATGCTGAGACGATTCTGTCCAATATTTCAAGGCTGCTTACAATACTTAGTATGTAGTATGTAGAATCTTTGCCCTACTGGAAACTTTTTCTGCAGTACCAAAAGAATGAGTGTGGAACATAATGAACACCAATCGTCAACTGTCATCTACAAATAAAGTTACTATGTTCAATACCTCTACACATCTATGATGCATTAGAGGCACATGCATTTTGTAAACAGGTACACCTATTGGCTGCCCACAGGCTGCATAAAAGTAGGTAGAAATGTAATATGGTACTTACCTGCCACTATGTAAACTATGAAAAAAACCAGCACACTCATTGGATGATGTCATCAATTATGTAATTTGAGATGCCAGAGTGATGACATAGAACATATTATGAGTGATGTAATATGTGAAGTCATTATGAGTGCATGGTGGGGGTGCAGGTTATAGTTAGCTCTGCTATCTATAACTGGTGAATTTTTGTGTTAGTTTTAGTTCAAAATGTTAATGATGTCACTGACATATTCACCTAACTATAACGTTACTTTAACTTTATTTTTTTCAGTGAATTTTTAAGTAAAAAAACAGATCTTTTAGCACACCTAACTATAGCATTACTTTTAACCTTTTATTATATATATATATATATATATATATATATATATATATATATATATATATATATATATATATATATATATATATATTATATATATATTCAAAGGTTACACGGACGTTATAGCTAGGTTGACATTTCACTCCTACAAAACCAGAGAAATTCAGCTGTTATAGTTAGTGAGCTAACTGTAACTCCCGCTCCCGCAATGCACCGCTTATGACATCAAATATTACAGCACTCATGACATGGTCAGTGATATCACTGATGACAACACTGATGACATCTCAAATGACATTGCTGGTGACATCATCCAGTGACTGTGAGTGTTTTTAAAAACTTTATGAGTGTAGGTGTATTGGTGAATCAGTGGGTGTATGAGAGTCTGTATGGATGATTCAGTGAGTGCATGATTGACTGTATAAGTAAGTGATTAGGTGTCTCAGTAAATGTATGGGTGAGTGACTGGTTGTGTGAATGTCTGTATCTGTCTGTCAGTTGGTATCTAAGTGGATGTATGGGTGTGTGAGTAGGTATGTGAGATCCCCAATGGGTGAGTGATTGGTTGTCTGAGTACCTCTATGGGTGTCTGAATGTCTGTGTGGGTGGGTGAGGGTGTGTGACTGCCTGCATGGATCAGTGACTGAGTGAGTCAGTGGCTGTATGGGTTAGTGAGTGTGTGTGTGAGGGGCTGTATGGGTAAGTGTGTATGGGTAAGGCTGTGTCGGTAAGTGAGTGCATGTGTCAGTGGTACATGGGTGAGTAACTGGGTATGTAGAAGGCAGTATAGGTGAGTGATGAGGTATGTGAGTGACTGAATGGGTGAGTGAGTACGTGTTAGTATCTGTATGAGTAAGTGATTGAGTGTATGTAATTGTATGGGTGGGTAAGTGACTGTGTGATTGACTGTATGGGTGAGTGAGTTGGTGTGTGAGTAGCTCTATGGGTGACTGACTCAGCGCGTGAGTGGGTGTATGAGTGACTTATGGGTGAGTGAGTAGATGTGTGTGTTGATCTATGAATCAGTGAGTTGTCTTGTGGATTGTTACCTGCCTTGTTATGTTGGCCTAGGCCTGGCTGCCATGCTGCTTTTCTTTGCGCACGTTACACTGAGCCGGGCCTTCCTCGCCCTTTGCTCGTGCCAAGTTCTTTTGCACTGTCTGCATTTTCTGTTGTTCACCTTTTTGGGCTCAGTCTGCACAAACATGTACAAGGTCGCATAACAATGTATTTCGGTTCTTCCTGATATGGCCAGTCTCGCGCACCCAGACATAACATTAGGTGCAATTGCCATGAAGAATTTGGTATGCTTTTAATACTGTGGTTTACTAGCGCTTAAACACACTTGGAGAAATCCCTTTCAGTGAGAAGAGCTATGATGTCCTGCTGATGTAATTCTGCATCTAGAGACTGAGGTATGGGGGTTCGCTAGTCAAAGCCCAGAGGTCTTCTATTATTATAATAAACTATCTTACTGCAAGGGGAGGGTGGTAATGTTATTTATACGTTTATCCACTGAGCTCTGAGATGCTTTCCCCGTTTGTATTCTATGGAATTGTAACCATGCTGCTTATATTAGTCATATGCATTATGCTATTAGTACTGACACGTGTACTGTACATTAGAGCACGTAAGTTGGAATAAACATTTTAACCTATCCAGTGTCTCTTCCTACGCATCTTGTGGACAAGTACGAGTGAGTGACGAAAGAGTGTTCTTGCTTCTGCGAGTCCTGAGATAAAGATACCGTGTTCTGGGTTGTCCAAACATTAGTACTTGGGTGCTAATGGGATGCTAAGCTAGTTGGGTTGGGGTTTTTGGGTGCTACGGTATATGGTGGCAAACCACTGTATTCCGGGGTCCCATTTTCCTGTGCATAGCTCTGTGTATGTGCAGAAACCTTATGACATGGCGCGACCACCGTGGGGCAGCTTATCTGCGAGACGCTTGAGTAGTACTTGTGCTTGTCCGCAAACCCTCGCGTACGCTTCCGGAGGCGTATGTGACGGTGATACCTCCTATATTGAATGTTTTATAGGTTCTTTCAAGCTTGATATTATTAAAAAAGGTTAGTTAACAGACCCATTTTTGTGCTCCCTGTTAGGTTGTCGAATATAATTGTTTAGTCATGGCTGGTGTGGCGATAGCTGCACATAGTCGAGGAGCACTCCGAGACCACTTAGCTGTGTATGGAGTGCCCGATACAGGGGTCGAGTTGGTCTTTGTGGTTCAAGCCGATCCGGCTTATCACTTTGAAGTGTTTTACACTTGGATCACTTTTGAAGCGGTGGATGCAGGTGATAAGCTGTTTCATGAATATAAACCCACCGCTATTCCTGCTGTCTATCGACCCTATACTGCTCTTGAAGTGCCTCTCACGGCTTGGCAGCACCGTGTTTGGTTTAATGGCGCCCTACCACAACCAACTACCGCAGTTCGTTTAGGCCCCTTGTCAATTCAGGGGGCCACTTGGCCTGTATTGGCCGGCTATACCCCGCATCCAAATTATCTGGCATTACCGCTTGCGGAACTGCGCACTATGCATACCGAATTGGTGCGAGTGCATCGAGCCCTAGTGACATACGTTACAGGTAGTCTCCATGGAGCTGCTCCTGTAGTCGCAGGCCAACCAGCTATAGCCGCTGGAGTGACTATAAGTCCTGTCATGGTAAATTCTGTGATGGGCAAACGTCCACAAAATAAGGACGACTATCCTTACTGGCTTGCAGAAAAGTTCGATCAGATAGAAGCAGTGTTTCCCCATACATCCCCAGTAGATAAACACCGCATCCTCACGATAAGTTTGCCAAAAGACATAATCCCCGATTTGACATCATGTGAAAACTGGGGTAAGGTATTCGCAGCAGTTTATTCAAAATGTTTTGGAACTCCTTCCATGACGGTTCTACCCTCTGTAATTAAAAAAGTACAGGATGAACATGGCCCTGAAGCGGCTGTGGAATTAGGGATGAGACTAGTGGGAGTGTTTGATGTAGTAGCTGAGCTGATCCTTGGAAATGTCAAGGGCGATGCTATGAACTTTCAAGTAGCGAATGCTTTGGCTTTGGTCCCAGAGTTGGACAGGCCTCGCGAATTACCGAAAATAATAGCCCGGGCTTATAAAACAATTGGAAGAAATAGCCTAGGCAACAAGCCTTTTGTAAAAATGCAAACTCAATCGCAATCACAAGTTATACAAACAAAAAGTGCATCTGAGAAAGATGATAAACCAGTCTTCACTAAAAAGAGTTGGAGACAGAAAAAACAGGGTAAGCAACAAAAGAAGCCGGGGTCGAGAGGCGCTTCCCCAGTTTCGGTTTCTTCTGAACGTACTTATGATTTACGTGATAGGTCAAGGATTAAATCACCAGAAAGGTTTCAGAGCTCTGATACGCGTTCTCCTCGTTCTTCACAGGCCCAGACGTCGTCACAGGCTGGTGGAGGAGGACGGCAAGATAGAGGAAGGGGCCGAGAGGCTCCCCAGGAGCGAGACCAACCTCGACAACAAGTCAGAGGGAAAGCAGAAGATTTTCATCTTCCTCGACCGCAATTTCAGAAGAAAAGGTTGCCGCTGTCACAGCGAAATATGCCTCAGACCGTGAGAACGAGACTCCAGAATTGGACGTGGGCAGTGACCCTCCTAGACAGCGCCGCGGAAGTTACCATAGTGCGGGAGGCGCTACGTCCTCATATGGAGGCGACAGCAACTGAAACATTCGTTACTGTAGAGACAGCTGACACGAGAGTGGCACCCCCTGACAGACTATATAATATAGTCATACAAATTGAAGGTGACATACCGCGTGAAATAAAAGGGATTTTTTGGGAAAATCTAACCTCTTCATATGACATTTTGTTAGCAGAGGTGGATTGGCCACCCCCATTCGTTTTAGCTGCACATAAAGGAGAGGAGGTAATCCTTCCAAGCTTTTCAAGGCATGTCCCAAAAGACAAAGCTGAAGCACTTGCAGCTGAGTGGGCTGTGTACCTGGCACCAGCGTTATACCGCAACCATGTGGGATGGGATGAAGAATCACCTCCTCATGCAATACCTTTGCGGTCACTACCGCAGCCACAACCCCAATATCCCATCAAACGGCAGGCAAAAGGCCCCGTCTCCGAAATTCTGACACAGTTGGAATATCAGGGAGTAATTGAACCATGCGTATCACCTATGAACAATCCCCTTTTCGTGGTTTCTAAACCCGATGGATCGTACCGCTTAGTTTTGGATTACCGGCATTTAAATACTCATTGTCGGAACTTTGCGGTGCAAAATACACACAGTTCTGCGCTTGTAGACAGTCTTGTTCGTAAAAAATACAAAACGACACTTGACCTTTCAAACGGTTTCTACACGCACAACCTAGCCCCGGAGAGTGGTCAATGGACCGCATTCACTTCCGGTGGTAAATTATTCCAGTTCCGGCGATTACCCATGGGCTATAAAAATAGTCCGGGTATATTCGCCGCCCGTGTTGTTTCTTTGTTAAATGACATTGATCAAGACGCATGTTCGTACGTTGATGACATCTATCTGACAGACGACGAGTTATATCAGCATCTGTCCCGTGTGGACCGCATTATTCTTGAATTCGCGGAGCAGGGTTACAAATTTAACTTTGCTAAGTCACACATTGCTGAATTTACCGTTCTGTTCTTGGGCTATGAGCTCAATAACGAAGGTAAGGGCTTAGCCCCCATTTCTTGGAAAAATGTGCACATTTGTGCCCCCAAATACTCTGAAGAAGCTTCAGTCTTTGCTGGGTTTCCTGAACTTCGGGCGTACTTACATTCCCGAATATGCCCAGCGTATCAAGCCTTTGTATGCTTTGATACAACCTACTTATTCAAGGTCTTGCTGGCTGCCTGAGCATACCTCAATTCTGCAGTCTTTGCAGACAGACCTTTTAGAGTCTAAATATCTTTTGACTCGTGATAACCACACAAACCTGGTGATTAGAATAATTCCGGGGGCGGTGGGATTCACCTATTTAACCTTTAATGAAGGTGATACAGTACCTATCGCATACAAGTCACATCTGTACACTTCCGCTGAATTGCGCTTTACATCTGTTGAAAAAGTACTGACTGCAGTGCAAATGGCGATTCTAAAAGAACGCGCACTGGCACAGGGTAAGCGGATTCTGGTGGTAACACCCTGTCCTGCCCTGGAGGCAGTAACAAAGGCAAGTGTACCGAACTCAAAAGCAATGCATCCCCGTTGGATACAATGGGCTACATCTTTGACGTCTTCGGACGTCACTTTTGTTTTTGATTCTTCTCTTCAGACTCAGGAGTTTTTGCAGTATGAATTCGTTCATCCTCCTCCTTTGTTTTTACTACCGCTTGAGGATTACAAATGTGTGATCTACACCGATGGTTCGGCGCAACCGGCCACTGGGTCCAAGCACGCTTATTCAGCTGCATGTGCTATTGTTGCGGGTTCCTTTGTGAATGGAACGTTCAAATCCTCTGTAGTGCACACTCGCACACTTGGAGATAGTACCGCACAATTGGCCGAGCTGCATGCATTGCTACTTGCACTTGAGTTCGCTTCTCAGGATGAGACCACTCTTATTGTATGTGATTCTTTTTACTGTGTACAATCTTACAATGACAATCTGTTTTTCTGGTCGAAAACGACTACAAGGACGCAAAAGGGAGCACAATTAAGCATAAAATGCTTTGGGTTCGAGTGGCAGAATTGCAACAACGTCTGCCCCTCACACAGGTGGTTCACACCTTAGGCCATCAGCGGGTGGGCGCACACGCTATTGGTAACGATCTGGCAGATGAAGCTGCCCGTTCAGCAGTAGTCACGTGTTCAGTAGCAGCGGTTACCAGGTCCATGTCTAAAATAGACCCTGTTATTCTAGCAGCTATTGCTGCAACCAAGGAAGGTGATAATTACCCTACAGGTTTCCCTTCCAAGTATTCTTACAAATTAAGTCCCGATCAGGTTCCTTATGTAACTATACCTGACGTTGGAGATCGGCTGATCCCCAACGCGGACCGCAGGAGTGCCTTGATATCAGCTGCACACGAAGGCATGGCTTCGGCACATGCAGGTGTGTCAGCTACGGTTTCCATCTTGCAGCAGCGTTATTGGTGGCGTGGGTTATATAAAGACACCCGTGCTTTTGTGCTTTCTTGCGACGTTTGTCAACAGATTAAGCCTTCCACGGTAACACGTCCACCACAAACACCGCTCTGCATTGCTAACAGACCCTTTGGGTGTGTTTACTTGGATCACTGCGGTCCATTCTCATCAGACACTGCTTATAAATACATCTTAGTGGCAGTGGACTCGTGCACACGGTTTCTCTGGGTCTGGCCACAACGGAGTGCTGACGCCCGAAATGTAATCAGGGATTTGCGTGTCTTTGTGGGAATTTTCGCATGCGGCACCTTCCATTCGGACCAAGGTCCAGCGTTTGCCTCTAGGGCTTACAAGGATGCAATGGCTTCGCTTGGGGTGCGGGTGAAATTTTCGTCTCCGTATAGGCCTGAGGGCAACTCTATCGTTGAACGAATGAACCGTGACTTAAAGCAATCCTTAACAGCTAGGGTTATAGGTACTGGCAGGAACTGGCTGGCCCATTTGTATACCGTTCAGCGTGCACTTAATAATCTCCCTAGAAGACCTCTGGGTGGGCGGACCCCATACGAAATGCTCTTTGGCATAAGAATGTTTGTGCCTGACCTTGAGGGTCCAGACATCGCGGCGCAATCCGCCAAGTTTGATGTAGATAACCATTCTGCTATGTTACAGGACTTACAAGAAGCCCGAGACAAACTTGCAACTACACATTTGCCTTCAGCCACAGATCCTGCGTTGCAGATTCCGGTAGCCGGCTGGCTTCCGAAAATTGGAGAACTGGTTCGAGAGAAGGTTGAAAACAAAAAGGAATTTGGCCCCTCTTTTCGTGCACCGGTTCCAGTTCTAGGCTTGAAGGGAACACGTACAGTCATTTTACCACCGCTTCCTGGTCGCAAAGAGAACAGATACATCTCAGTTGAAAATGTCAAGCTACAGCGCCTGGCCGATCCTGAATAGTGTCACACCAGCGGTCTCTTGTCCTGCCATTTATCGGACATATGTTCGTGGCCCATCTACACGAACGGTCGCTGATGCTGTAATTGAGATGGTCGATTTGCCTGAAACTACGATTGATCCCCAACTCTCCACCAATATCAACGAGGATGAGTATACTTATCCTGCATCAGAATCGGTGGCACATCAACCAACAACGCCACTAAGCCCGACTCGTTATTCCTTTGATTCGGATTCCACATCTTCAAAAGTTCCATCCAAGTTCAGTATTTTTATATCCTGGTTTAGAGACAATTTTTTGATTCCACCCTGGACATACCTCTGGTTGGTACTTTTCTTGATATTTTTGTTCATGTCCATTGGCTTTGTCACAGTGTTTTTTCTACTAATTAATGGTCACTATTTACCTGAACGCTCTGCTGTAGACTCTGTTTCTGGAACTTTGGCTCCTCATTCCTCGTCTCACATCATGAAGCGTGACCACACATTTGTGAACATTTCAGCCTTCCCAGTTGCTGATGGCATCGTATGGGATGCAGTGAACTATCAAATCCATGGTCCGACGGAAATTATTAATGTACCTAATGTCCTTCGTGTTTCAATGGGTGATGTAGTACAAAATAATATTCATTCTGATGATTGGGATGTGCATGCCGTTGAAGCATTGTTTGCCGATTTAAAATATTATGCATCTTTTAATGCTGAAGATCTATATATGAATTCTGCTAATTATGCCGATTTGTATTGTTACCAACATTGGGGTAATCATTTTCTTCATAAGCCCAGTGCCCTGCGAAGTTCTGTTAACTTCACCCAATGGGAACATTGTCCAAACCCCTTGCCAGGTAGCTCTCAAACTCTTCGAAATAAGTTTAATTATTTTACTGATTTTAATCGGTCGAACCCTGCATCCTATTATTTTAGACTTAATAACACATCAACTCAGAAAATTATGTTGACACACACCAAATTGCTTTATTCAGGTTCCTTTCTGAGTGCCCTAGCTGTGGGTGGTTATGAGTACTGGGACAATACAGTGGATTTAAAATCTATTTGGGGCTCCAAGCCATGGCAGGTACAGGGAACCGAGGCGTTGCATCGTGCTTGCCTCATCCCTACCCAAATTATGTTCCTAAATGCTTCCATCTATCAGACTACATGTTGGGGCTTAGCAACCACTAAACAATTGAATACGCCATCAATACCATCCCTGTCGAGTTTTCCAAATGAAAGCTCACGATTCAATATGTCCCTTGTGTCCCTGCAGGCAATGTTACAAAATAATTCGTTTAATGTTTCTGAGCTGGTTCAGTCACCCTGGTTGGTATGGCCTATATCATCTAATGCATGTCAAATGCGTTTTCATGATACTGGTGCTAGCTACACACAGAATAGGCCTGATCCGAGGTTTACTGATGCCCGTACAGTCACTACATACTCTGTTGGTAAATTATGGAAACAATGGCTGCAACATTCGTCCCTTGATTCGGTTAAACAACATTTGTCCCTCCTTACAGGCAATATTGATCTGTCCGACTTTGTTTTGGGACCTCGTGGTCCCCGACCTAAGAGATTCATTTATGAAACGTATAATGAACTCTGGAAGCTATCACAAATGGAAGCTGCTTCCCGTCTTCGGGAAATAGATCAAGCAAATATGGAAAAGGTGCTTGCTGTTGTTGACAATAGTATTAATACCCTGTCTTCTCGCATTTACACTTTAGAGAATATTGTGTCCTCTGTTGTTGATATTGTACAAGATGATGTTTCTGTGCTATATCATGGTCAGAATCAATTGCGCTCAGTTATGCAGTTCGCATGGACTTTACAAACACTTAAGTTAGGTAAAGTGCCGTGGCATTTCTTGAACACCTCTGCCTTATTTCTACCTTTTAACTTAACTGATAAACAGCAATTTATGTCCATGAAAGATGCAACGTACACTCTATTACATATCGAAAAGGTGGAACCTTTGCCGTTCTCTGTTGCAGAACTCGATTCTGCTGTATGGCTAGTTCATGGGGTTATCGTTTTACCTTTTTCCTTGTTTGAATTTGACTCGTGCATGAAACATTATCCTGTGGGCCGTTACCGGCCATTGGGCAGTGCTTTCCTGCATGAACTCTGGTCCTTGCCTTTCATGTATAAATGCCTTCGGGACGGCAAGGAAGTCTTTCTCACGGGGGAGTACTGCGACTCGACTATAGGTCATTCGCTTATTTGTAAACACATTAAATTGCATGGCTCATGTAGCGTTTCCTCTCCTAATCTTGCTTGTGTGCTGAAAGGTATTCCTGCTCCTGTTATTTCTCCTACTTTCACTCTCCTTTCCAATGGTAGTTATTTACTTTTAAATAACGAAAACTGTTGTGGCCTGCAGGCTGGCATTCCTTACATTGTAACAGTTTCGCACAGGGTTGTCTGCTGCAAAAATGTGCTTTTTCCTCCCCCTCATGGCAAGGTTGATATCTCTATTTGGCCTTCCATCCCTACCATGGAAGCAGATTTCAATAGACTGAGCAGAATAAAGGCACTATTATTAAACGAGGAAGTTATGCTCACGTCCGCCCGGGAGACATTCATTCTCCAGGTGGCGAGTACCCACAGTGAAATACAGGCCCTTTTAAACACTAATCTCCCCAACATTTTGGGGAGTTAATACATCGTATTTTTAACGCATCTAACACTGAAGGCCTAGTACACTTTTTTAAGGTCGTTGGGTCGGGCTTGGTGTCCTCCTTCCAAACTATTTTTGGTGTCATCCCGGCTTTCATACATTCTATATTTTCCAGTGTCTTTGGCGGTTTCCCATTGATCCTCGCTTTAGCGGCTGGTGTCTTGCTCTTAATTTGCTTTCTGCGCAATGGCTGCTCCCCGATGGGACCTGCTCGATCCAGAACGCCTCCAGCTGCTCCGTGAGCGCCTTTTGGCCGGTTTTGGCGTCTTGCCATTGGCGACACTGAGTGTGTCATATACTCTTTCATTTCGCTTTGCGTATTTCACTTGCGTGCAACCTGTGATGACTTGTGTCCGCTGTCCTTTCACCTGGACTCTGGATTATTGCCTCTCCAATTCGTCATTGTCTGTTCCGGATTTTGTTCAGTTGATGGGTCCCTTAGAGGCCCATGAGCAGGACTGTTCCGTCGCTGGCTGTATGGCGCCGTGCGGCTGCACTGGGGATTTTGGCGCAATGGGATATCTGGGCGGCTGCCCAGGATCTCCTACAACGAAGCTGTTTCAATTATCACGCAAGCTGTCCCGCATTGCTTCTGGATGCTCCCTTTGCTGAGGAGCATTCCTGCTCTTTGAACTCATGGATTGGATGGCATCTATGTTTTTTGACGATTCCAATGATGAACTCTTGGAGGGTATGGCTTTTTTCTGCACTTTCACTTTCATGGATTGACCTGCCCTTCGCCGTTTGGGCGCTCCCTGTGCTCCGACGTCTATTTTTCTCCTCTGATGGGCCTCTGTCCTGGCCGCCGGACTGTCCAGGGGAGGGTGTCTTGTGGATTGTTACCTGCCTTGTTATGTTGGCCTAGGCCTGGCTGCCATGCTGCTTTTCTTTGCGCACGTTACACTGAGCCGGGCCTTCCTCGCCCTTTGCTCGTGCCAAGTTCTTTTGCACTGTCTGCATTTTCTGTTGTTCACCTTTTTGGGCTCAGTCTGCACAAACATGTACAAGGTCGCATAACAATGTATTTCGGTTCTTCCTGATATGGCCAGTCTCGCGCACCCAGACATAACATTAGGTGCAATTGCCATGAAGAATTTGGTATGCTTTTAATACTGTGGTTTACTAGCGCTTAACACACTTGGAGAAATCCCTTTCAGTGAGAAGAGCTATGATGTCCTGCTGATGTAATTCTGCATCTAGAGACTGAGGTATGGGGGTTCGCTAGTCAAAGCCCAGAGGTCTTCTATTATTATAATAAACTATCTTACTGCAAGGGGAGGGTGGTAATGTTATTTATACGTTTATCCACTGAGCTCTGAGATGCTTTCCCCGTTTGTATTCTATGGAATTGTAACCATGCTGCTTATATTAGTCATATGCATTATGCTATTAGTACTGACACGTGTACTGTACATTAGAGCACGTAAGTTGGAATAAACATTTTAACCTATCCAGTGTCTCTTCCTACGCATCTTGTGGACAAGTACGAGTGAGTGACGAAAGAGTGTTCTTGCTTCTGCGAGTCCTGAGATAAAGATACCGTGTTCTGGGTTGTCCAAACATTAGTACTTGGGTGCTAATGGGATGCTAAGCTAGTTGGGTTGGGGTTTTTGGGTGCTACGGTATATGGTGGCAAACCACTGTATTCCGGGGTCCCATTTTCCTGTGCATAGCTCTGTGTATGTGCAGAAACCTTATGACAGAGTGGCTGTGTAAGTACTGGTATGGGTGTGTGTTAGACCTGGCACCATTGGCGTGGGTCTCCCTTCCATCTTTTGCCTCTACTTCCTGTGTTTTGCTGTGTGTTGGACTCCATTTTTTTGCTGGTCTAGATGCTTTGGGCACTTTGCCACTGCTGTTCAGTGCCAAAGTGCAAGTGCTCCCTTTATAAATTGTTGTTATGGATTAGTGATTCCATGATTGGCTTATTTGGTTTACTTGTCAGACCCTAGTACAGTGCACTATGTGTGCCAAAGGCCTGTAAATCAAATGCTGCTAGTGGGCTGCAGCACTGATTGTGCCACCCACAGAAGCAGCCTGTAAAATGTAACTCTGGCCTGCCATTGCAGAGCCTGTGTGCAGTCTGGGACTGCCATGATACGACTCTGGCAAGTGCACACACTTGCCAGTCCCTAAACCTTCCCTTTTCTACATGTTAGTCACTCCCTAAGGTAGGCCCAAGGTACCCATGTGGGCAGGGTGCATTGTATGTGAAAGGAAGGACATGCCCTGATGTGTGTGGCATGTCCTGATAGTGCAATACTGTCAATTTCGTTTTTGACTATTGCAAGGCTATCTGTTCCCATAGGCTAGAATGGGGAGTTTGTTTATAACATCTTATAAACATAACTGACCCTGGGAACAAGATAGGAAAATAAAGTTTAGTATGCCTGAACTCAGAATGTTAAGATGCATCTTTTAGTGAGGGTGATTTTTACATTCTGTGTTTGAAAATACCACTTTTAGAAAGTAGGTATTTTCTTGCCTAACCATCCAGTGTGCCTCTGCTAGGTTTGTGTATTGCATGTCTGGCTTTTGGATGACAGAGGCTGGAGAAGGGCAGCGGCTCCAGAAGTCCGATCAGTCAGGGCTGGGCTGAATAGGCCGGGTCTGCATTTGGAGTGGTGGGAGGAGGAGCACCTTCACCTGAATAGGGCTCTGCCTGCCTTCCACAATGACGGCTCCACCCCCCTGTGGTGTGTCTGAAGCCAGGGCTCACACTGACAATGGAGGTTGTTGTGCACTTGCAAAGTGCCCCACAAAACTGTTTTTGGCTGGGTACAGGCACTCTCTGCCTTCAGAGAACAAAGGATTTTGGTGTATTAAAAGAGGGGCCCAGACCCCAGACTTTTAGATTCCTTCTGGGAAATCAAGAGGAACCTTTGTCAATGAGAAGAGTCGGATAAGCTGAGGAAGAATACTGCCCCTGTGCTGTTTGCTGTCTGGGGTTGGCCTGCAGTGGCTGCTTGCTGCCAAGGAAAGGAGAAAAAGGACTTTGTTGTTTGCTTTGTCACCTGCTTGAAGAAAAGATCTCTAAGGACTTGAAACTGAGCTTGCCTCCTGTTCTGAAGTCTCAGGGCAACAAAGACTTCACCACCAGCTCCCCTGAATTTCCTTGCTGTGAATTCCAACCTGCAAAGAGGCGCCTGCTGCTGTTTAGGACCTCTAGAGACTGTTTGACACTGGGCGCTGGAAAATCGACGCAACATCGAAGAAGCGTGTTGCATCCGCACCTGTTTCCGACGCATCGCCGAAGAAACCGTCGCAGCGCCTGCTGCGGCTCGAGAAATTGCCGCACGACGAATCGGGTGCAACGATCTCCAAGTCCAAGATCACTGCACCGATCCCGACGCAAGCCTGCTGTGGGGCTGCACGAAGCCACGCATCGTACCGGATCGACGCATCGCATTGAGGAGCCAAGACTGTCGCATCGTTGGGGGACGCAGTAAGAAACAGACGCATCAACTCCCCACGAAGTGAGAAAACGACACATCACCTCCTCTCCGGTAAGGAACCGAAGCATCACCTCCCCTGCGCAACAGTAAGGAACCGACGCATCACCTCCCCCGAAGTAAGGAACCGATGCATCACCTTCCCTGCGTGTAAGGAACCGATGCATCACCTTCCCTGCGGCCATTTTGTTTGTTTTGCGTGACGCATCTAAGGTACTTTTGAGAAAAGTGTCGCATTTATAACGTGCATTGAACTGAACTATTTCTACCATTTGAAAGCCTTATTTTTAATACTGTATTGTGGATTTTTGTCGTTTGGACTTGTTTTGGTTTAGATAAAGATTACTTATTTTTCTAAACTGGTGTGGTGTCCATTTGTAGTGTTTTCACTGTGCTACTGTATGTGTTCACAAATGCTTTACACACTGCCTCTTAGATAAGCCTGTCTGCTCATGCCAAGCTACCAATGGGGTGAGCAGGGGTTATTTAGGAGTGTATCCCCCTTACCCTGACTAGAAGCAAGGGTCCCTATTTGGACACAGGTGCCTATCTCTGCCAACTAGAGACCCCCATTTCTAACAGTGTATGAATGGGTTTGAGAATGGTAGTGTGGAAGTTGTATTGGGAGTATTAAAGGTTATATGGGGGTGTGAGTGGGTGCGTCAGAGATTCTGTGGATGAAGTCACCAGTGATGTCATCAGTGATGTCATTTGAGTTGTCATCAATGATGTCATCAGTGATGTCACTGACCATGTCATGAGTGATGTAATATGTGAGGTCATAAGCAGTGCATTGCGGGGGCATGAGTTATGGTTAGCTCACTAACTATAATGGCTGAATTTCTCTGGTTTTGTATGAGTAAAAAGTCATCCTAACTATAAATTTCGAAGTTTTTTTTAAATTCCATTTCCTAACTATAATTTCCCTGTATTCTTTGTTTTTATAGTGAATTTCTATGGTTTTTATAAGGAGTAATTGTGTTTACAGGGTGGTGGAGAAAGAGGGAGGGCCTCTGACTTGCTCTCAGGAATCCCATTGTATAGGACTTACCAGGTGGGATTCTTGGCCCCCCAGTAGACTAGCCACAACAAGTAGGCTTCATACCTCAACAAGTATTGTGCAAGGAGCCGTGTTTTCAGAGTGGTGGAGAAAGGGGGCGTGCCCTCCGAACACACCTCCTGGTGCACTACTAATGGGGGAATGAAGTCCTTTTGGCTATTGAGGTCTTGGGGGCCAACTACCCCTCCTGCATGTCCCACACAGTGGGTTTGCTGAGAGGTTTTTGGTGGCCATGGCCCCTTTCTCCGCCACTCTGTAAATGCGCCTCCTAGCACACTACTAGTTGGGGGATGAAGTCCCCTTGGCTCTTGAGGGTCCTTGGGGGCCAACTACCCCTCCTGTTACCTCCTGCATGTCCCACACAGTGGGTTTGCTGACAGGTTTTTGGTGGCCATGGCCCCTTTCTCTGCCACTCTGTAAATGCGCCTCCTAGCACACTACTAGTTGGGGGGTGAAGTCCCCTTGGCTCTTGAGGGTCCTTGGGGGCAAACTAGCCCTCTTGTTACCTCCAGTAAGACCCACACAGCTGGATTGCTGAGAGGTTGTAAGTGGCCAGGCCCACTTTCTCCACCACTCTGCAAACACGCCTCCTGGTGCAAAGTTGCTTAGGGGAAGAAGTTCATTTTAGTCCTGAGGCCCTCAGGAGGCAAAGGGACCTCATTCCCGAAACCAGCAGTCCACTGAGAGGTGTGTTTGCAGAGTGGTGGAGAAAGGGGTTGTGACCTCCGACCATCTCTTAGCAATCCCACTGTGTGGGGCTTACAGGAGGTAACAGGAA
This sequence comes from Calotriton arnoldi, assembly GCA_963921515.1. NCBI lineage: Eukaryota > Metazoa > Chordata > Amphibia > Caudata > Salamandridae > Calotriton > Calotriton arnoldi. The sequence continues at coordinate 2,269,320 of CAWUFW010001538.1, forward strand.
GTCTTGTTGGCCTCTAAGGGCCCTCAGCAGCCAAGGGAACTTCTTCCCCCAACCAGCAGTGCCCTAGGAGGTATGTTTTTCAGAGTGGTAGGGAAAGGGGGCAAGTTGCTGCCTTTTTAAAAATGTATTTTCATTTTTTTAGGAAGGGGGTTGTGTGGCCCCCTCCCCTTGAATTTTTTGTGCCCCACGTACCCCATCCCCGGGGCCTGCCCCTTTAAAAAAAATACAGAAAAAAAGGGAGGGGGGCCACGTAGCCCCCCTCCCGGGCCATTTTCAGCTTTAAAAAAAAAATTATTTAAACAATTTCGTCTCCGGGGACCCCATCCCCCGGGGCCCGGACTTTAGTGTGGGTTCCCTGGTCCGAAACAGGGCACCCACATTTAAAATGTTGGGGACCGCAGAGGGAGCCTGCATTGCTTTGAGATCCAGGGAGCTGCTAACATGCACCTCCCTGGATCCCAAAGGAATGTGTCTGTTTCCCTGGTCGCTTCACAGCATGCAGGGATACAGACACATGCTCTGCTTTCAGCAAGCGATAGCATTTTGTGCTGTCGCATACTGAAAGCAGAGCTCTTCTTTGCTATGGCTTGGCAGGAGTGGTGCTTCTGCCAAGCCATAGCAAACTGCAATGTCCTGGGGGTGGGTCCCCTCCTTTGTTAAGTAAGCCCTTGGGAGGTGGTGCTCCCCAGGGCCAGGGGTCCGCAATGGACCCCCTTCATTATTGTATTTGTGCCCCAGGGAGGTGTCGGTCCCTGGTACTACATGACAGACAAAGAAAGAGATATAATAATGTGCCGTCTAGTTGTTTTTAATACATGTAAAAATGAATGATAGACTTAGGGCATGAGCAATCTAGGCAGCAGGACTCTATGGTCCTCTGGAAGGCAAGCACCAAAACGTGCCGATGTATGGTCACTCTAGTTAATCAAGGTGTGACCATAATTCCTCATCGATGTTAAGGCCTAAGGGAACCCTGGTTTGAAGATCTATTATATATTTAGATTCCAGGGCCCTCAGTGCCCTTGTTCTGTCCCCACCTCTTTCATTCCTGGCCACCTGATCAATACAGAAGAATTTAAGCAGTTTGGGATCACTTTTATGCATTGATTCAAAATGGCGTGCCATCGAATATGTCTGATCTTTTTTAGTGATGGCTCGCATGTGTTCCAGAATCCGTTTCTTAGCTGGATGAATGGTACTGCCCACATACCTTTTCGGACAAGGGCATTCTAACACATAGACAGTGTATTCTGAGTTGCAATTCAGCAGGCGATTGATCTTTCTAACTTTTACTAGTCACCCCGCTTTCCAAACTTTCATATTCCAATACCTTATGGCTTTGTTTACATGCCTTACAATTGAGGCATGGAAAGAAACCACTCAGCGTATTTTTTGGCTGTATTGATGGCTGGAAGTGACTATGTACTAGTTGATCGCCTATTGATTTGCAACGTCTGTATGTGATCAATGGATATTCTGGAGTAACTTTTTTTAGAATTGAATCTGTTTTAAGAATATGCCAGTTTTTCTTAAAAATTTGCACAACTTTAGGAGATTTAACATTGTAGCGTGTGATCATTCTAACCGGGGTAACAGTAGATGTATTCACAGATTTGCTCCCTTTAGGTATTAGCAGTTGTAATCTCTCTACCTTCTCCGCTTTTGGGATGCCTGTTGTAATACCGCCGGAGTACCCCTATGTTTAAATCTTTGGAGAGCCTGATCTCTGGCCTTTTCATATTCTCCAGGGGCCGTACAGTTTCGTTTAAGACGGAGAAATTCTCCGTACGGAATGTTACTAATCATACTCTTGGGGTGGAAGCTGTTAGCATGAAGCAGAGCATTCCCAGCCGTGGGTTTCCTATATAGACGAGTTGCAATCTTAGCATTTTCTACATAAACCTCCACGTCAAGATAACAGACACTGTTATTGCTGATTTGGCCACTAAACTGTAAATTGAGGTTATTTATATATCCTTCGACACTCCAGCTGGCTTCCGCTGGCTTCCTCAGCTCTTCTTGGCGGTGCGTATTCCACGGCTGAGCCATGCCGTATTAAATCACAAAGAAATTCCCCAACGAGAAAAATGGATCGCACTCACGGAGATGTTTGAAGACTTTTAATCCTCTGACTTTTCAATTCCTTATGGTCAAATACCACAACCAACACGTTTCAGTCTACCTGAGACCTTATTCACAGTCCGTGATGTCATCAGTGATGTCACTGACCAAGTATGTGATGTCATCAGCAGTGCATTGTGGGGGCGCGAGTTAAAGTTAGCTCAACTAACTATAACGGCCGAATTTCTCTGGTTTTGTACGAGTGAAATGTCCAACTAACTATAACGTCCCTGAAACCTGTGTTTTTTCAGTGAGTTCTATGGTTTTTTAAATGCTAATTTCTAATTATAACGTCCCTGAAACCTATGGTTTTTTCAGTGAATTTCTATGGTTGTTGAAATGATAATTTCTAACTGTAATGTCCCTGAAACCTATGGTTTTTTCAGTGAATATCTAAGGTTTTTTAAATGCTAATTACTAACTATAACGTCCCTGAAACCTATGGTTTTTTCAGTGAATTTCTAAGGTTTTTTAATGCTAATTTATAACTATAACATAGTAGTTGGGTTTACAGAGTGGTGCAGAAAGGGGGCTGGGCCTCCGACCAGCGTTCAGAAATTCCGCTGCGTAGGACTTACAGGAGGTACCAGGAGGGCTTCTTGGCCCCCAAAGTCCCTCAGGAGTAAAGTGGACTTCATCTCCAACCCGTAGTGTGCCAGGAGGTACGTTTGCTGAGTGGTGGAGAAAGGAGGGCGTGGCCTCCGAAGACCTCTTAGTAATCCCACTGTGTGGGACTTACTGGAGGTAACAGGAGGGGTAGTCGGCCCCCCCAAGGACATCTTTGGGTGCCAACTATCCCTCCTATTATCTCCAGTAAGTCCCACACAACAGGATTGCTAAGTTCCCTTAGCAGGCCATGCCCTCCTTTGCCCACCACTCTGCAAACGCACCTCCTGGCATGCTCTTGGTTGGGGGATGAAGTCCCCTTCGCTTGTGGGGGTCCTTAAGGGCCAACTAGCGTACCTGTTACCTCCAGTAAGTCCCACACAGCAGGATTGCTGAGAGGTGGACACAGGCCATGCCCCCTTTCTCCATCACTCTGAAAACGCACCTCTTGGCACACTCTTGGTTGGGAGATGACGTCCCCTTGCCTCTGAGGGTCCCTGGGGGCCAACTAGCCCTCCTGTTATCTCTAATAAGCCCCACACAGCTGGTTTGCTGAGATTGGTCTGAGGCCACACACCCTTTTTACATCACTCTGCAAACTCACCTCCTGGCGCACTGCTGCTCAGGGGATAAAGTCCACTTTAGTCCTGAGGTCCTCAGGACACAAGAGGACCTCATCGCCCCACCAGCAGTGCGCCAAGAGGCGCGTTTGCAGAGTGGTGTAAAGGGGCGTGGCCTTGGACCACCTCCCAGCAATCCCACTGTGTGGGGATTACTGGAGGTACCTGGTGGTCTAGTTGGCCCCTAAGGACCCTTAGTATTCAAGGGGGCTTAATCCCCCAATCCAGAACGCGCCAGAGGTGCGTTTGCACAGTGGTGCACGGAGGGGGCGGGGCCTCTGGCGAGATGCCAGCTTTTTAATTTGCTTTTGGAAGGGGGCTGTGTGGCACCCCCTTTATTATTTTTGGGCCCTGGGACCCCATCCCCCAGGGCCTGAGCATTTTTTTGTTTAAAAAAAAAAAAAAAAAAAAAAACGGGAAGGGGGTCGCGGGGCCCCCCACCCATTGCCGAATTCACTATTGGCCCTGGGGACCCCATCCCTCACATTGGGGACTGTGGGGGGAGCCCCAATGCCCCCAATACCCCACGGTCCCAGCCGGCTCCCCGCCTCCTGCGGGAGCTGGCATTGCTTTTGGGCAAGGGGAGCTGCTGACATGCAGCTCCCTTTGCCCAAAAGCAATTCTGCTTTGCTTCATGGAACCTGCTCTCGCTTCCAAGAAGTAAAACAGTGTGTGCTATGACAGGGCGGGAGCCGTGCTCCTGCCCTGCCATAGCAAACGGCAATGTCCCAGGGGTGGGCACCTGGGACATTGCAGGAGCCGGCCCAGGGGGGTGGTGGTCCCCAGGGCCATCTAGGGCTCCCAACTGATTAAAGCCCTGGAAGGTGGTCGTTTCCGGGGCCAAGGGTCCGCAATGGACCCCCGCATTTTAATCAACGGTGCCCTGTGGAGGTGGTGGTCCCCGGGGCAGTGTGGGGGGGGCTTGAGCCCCCCCACACTTTGTTTTTGAAAGTAGCCCCGGGGAGGTAGCAGTCCCTAGTGCTGCGGGGGGGCCGCGTGGGCCCCACATTTAAATCATGTAGCCCCGGGTAGGTGGTGGTCCCCAGGGCTTTGGGGGGCCCGTGAGGCCCCCTGCACAAAATAATTTAAAGCCTCGGGGAGGTGGCAGTCCCTGGGGCTTGGGGGGCCCGCGAGGCCCCCCTGCCCTAAAAATAATTAAATTCACCGGGGAGGTGGTGGTCCCCGGGGCTGCGGGGGGCCGCGTGCCCCCTGCATATGATAAATTAAGCCCCGGGGAGGTGGCAGCCCCCCGCATATAATTTCCTCATTGCCCCCGGGACCTGGCCCAGCCGGGGGCTCAAAGAAATGAAGCGCGGGAGCCCACGCTTCATTTTTTTTAATTTTATCGGCTGGATTTGCGCACCCAGCATGAATTTGGCTGCAAATATTTTTAAAAAAAAAGGCTTTTTTTGGCCCTGGGGTCCCTGTGAGACCCCCTGAGCGGGCCTAGGGGGTCAGGGTGTTTCTACCCTGCCCCCTTTTCTTGTTTTTTATCTTTTTTTACTGTTTTCTTGTGACTCGGTTCTACCGAGTCACAAGATGGCTGCCAACACATTTTGGTTTGGGGTGTTGGCAGCAAATCAGAATGAAGCTCATGCTCAGGAGGGTTCGCAAATCCTCCTCGGCCCTCATATATCAATATTTTTATTTTTTGAATTTCTCAGGAACTACTGAATGGATTTACACCATTTAAAAAAAGGTCGCTTTCTGAACCAAGAGCTACCTTTTTGCCAAATTTGTTGTAATTCCGTTTAGCAGTTCGGGCTGTATCCGTGTCTAAAAGTACTATGGAAATTAACATGGAGAAAACGCGTTTTGGGATGCTCCTTTTTTCTCAGCCCCCGCTTGACGATTCACCCCGAAACTTTCAAGACAGGAGCTGACCTGAGTGAACCATTAGTTTTGAAAATTTCACGAAGATTCGTCAACCGGTGCCAAAGATATTGGCAAAGAAGAAACGCTTTTGAATAGCAAAAAGGTTCTAACTATAACTACCTCCTGGCGACCGCCAGTAGGCAACAAAGAAGACAGCTCTTGCAGCACACATAAAAACCAGCGCCAACAAAACCGAGCACCTTTTCGACATCGTTAAGGAATTCTCCATCCCAACAGCCAGTGAAAAAAATATACCCTGACAGGAGCTGTGTGACAACCTCGCCCACTTCTTCCACAACAAGATCGCAACCATATACAGAAACTTCAAACCCCAATCCACACGTACAGACTACCATGACAGATACGCCACCAATGTAACCAACATGAACCACACACTGACCACTTGGAACATCCTCCCCACCCAAGACACCACCTCCACCATGAAATCCATCCACTTGGGAGCTCCCACAGACCCATGCACGCACCTCTTCTTCAACTACAGAAATCAAAGGATCGGCCAAGAACTCACCACCCTACTCAACAGCTCTATCTCCACCGCAATATTTTCTGATGCCTGGAAACATGCCGCAGTCAGACCGCTACTCAAAAAACCCTCTGCTGACCCCAGCAAACTGAGCAATTACCGGCCAATCTCCCAGCTCCTATTCCCAGTAAAGGCTGGAAAAGATCATCAACAATAAACTCATGACACACCTGGATCAGAACCAGCAACTCAACACCTCCCAATCTAGCTTCCGCAGCAATCACAGCACCAAAACTGCCCTGATCGCAGCCACCGTTGACATCTGAATCCTCATCAACAGAGGAGAAGCAGCAGCATTGATCTTCCTCGACCTCTCGGTAGCCTTCAACATCGTATCCCATTACATACTGATCAAAAGACTCCACCACTTTGGCATCCAAGGGGACGTGCTTATATGGATCATCTCCTTCCTCACCCGAAGAACCCAGAGGATCCACCTCCCACCTTTCACCTCTGAACCCAAGGACTCATCCCTCAGCCCCACACTCTTCAACGCATATATGACCCCGCTGGGAAACATCATCAAATCCCACGGTCTCAACATAATTCCCTACACAGATGACACCCAACTTATCTTCTCACTCGCTGATGACCCACCACCACGGAACCAACTTCCACAGATGTGTGACAAATGTCAAGGACTGGATGAAGAACAACTCCCTGCATCTGAACACAGACAAGAGGGAAGTATAGATCTTTCGCAACAGCAGCAGCACATGGAATGACTCCTGGTAGCCATCAGACGTAGGACCCACACCCACTCCCTCTGACCACACCAGAAAGCTCAAAATCATCATTGACAACAAGCTCACCATGAAATCACAGATAAAATCTGTCTCATGCCTGCTTCCTCACTCTGAACATGCTACGTATGATCTTCAACTGGCTACCCCTACAGACGAGATGCACCATGACACAGGCCCTCATCACCAGCCGCATGGACTACGGCAACACCCTCTTCGTAGGAATCGCTGCACTCCTCCTACAGAGACTTCAGACCATACAGAACACTGCAGTCAGAGTCATCCTCGGCCTTCCCCGACGAACCCACATCACAACTCATCTCAGGCAACTCCCCTGGCTCCCTGTACTGAAGAGATGCCAATTCAAGCTGCTTACCCACTCACACAAGGCTCTACACAATCAAGGACCTGCATACATTAACCACCATCTGAACTTCTACCAACCATCAAGAAGACTATGCTCCGCCTCCCTTTCACTTGCCCATGTTCTACCCATCTGCTGAAGCAGAAGTGGAGGACGCCCTTCTCCCACATTGCAGCAAAGAGTTGGAACAGCCTCCCCACGCACCTCCAGACCATCACCTCCCTTCTGGAATTCCGAATGACCCTCAAGACCTGGCAGTTCAACTAAACCTCTGGGACCTGCATGCACCTGGATACCCTATTGGGTGATTAGCTGTGATTTATAAGTCCTGATTAATTGATTGATGGAGTACTTAGCCTGCAAACGAGTAGATTATAACATGCAGCATATCTCAGTTGTCTAGGGCCAATGCCTGTTGGCCTGCCTGTCTTAAAGACAGCCTGCTTTCTATGGTCTCAGACTGTCAAGTCTGGGTTACCTCCATTATAGCATCCATCTGTGTTAGCATGTGGGCAAGTAAGTGTTGTCTGGCTGTGCCCATACCTGATTATATGTTGTGTGATTGACTGTGTACTTCTATGAATTTTGTCTAACTGTAAGTGTGTTTAAATGTAAGTTGTTTGTCTGTCTATGGGTACATGAATGCATGTTATCTGCATATGCATTCACACACCACACAACATAACCCCTTACAACAAAGAATCATTGGTAAGCTTTGGTTTGATAAATTTGCTATATTTTTCTGGTTTCTCCAAGGGAGTCAAAGAACCCTGGCTACCTTTAGAATCCCTAATATGCAGTGAAAAAAGAGACAAATTTGTCGTAAATACCTTTGGTGGCAAAAAAGTTCTGTATTCTTAAGCACCTCAACAACAAAAAAAAGGGCTCAACACCGTGTAGGAAAAGCCTCAGCAGCTAATGGTGTTACCATATAAAAGAAATCAAATTTTGCAGTATTGAACCCTATTGTGGAACACAGGTCCAACTAAGTTTAAAATAGAAATGGAGCAATTTTGTTTTGTATAGTTTAAGTGCTCCAATGCAATTTAGTCCTTAACCGGGAAGGAGTGTAGCAGAAGAGAATGATAAGGGGCAGGTTACTGGACTCTTGCTATGTGTGCTGCAGCATTAAACTCATCAGATATTGCACTGACCCAGCAAAAATAGTGTGAAATCTTTTTGACCCTAAAGATTTGAAGGGACTCCACAGGAAGAGGACCTGATTTGCCCTATTTTTTAAATATAGTATGGGTGGGATATACTTTTAGAAAGAAGGTCAAGTTATGTTGTGCACTTGTGACACGAGTGGCAACCTCCAATATGGTGTATACCTTCAGGAAAAGATCATTTGAGCTTATCTAGGAGGAAACAAAAACAATTAATGGTTAGTTTATGCAAATGGTCATAGCGTGGGGCAGAGAGTGTGATGAATACAAGCAAAAGATACCTAGTTGATCAACATGTCTCATTTGGAGGTTTGTCGCTACAGTATTATGGGCCCACTGCCCAATGGAGGGCTGGGAATGGAAGAGTATAATCTTCAAAGTAGAATTTTAAAATGAAAAGGTTTATATTAATGTGAATGCACAGTCTTACTTTGATCCGGCCTCAGTTCATAAGCCAGTTCGTTTTCAATGGGTAACCTTACAGTATGTGGAGGGAAATCATCTGAAGGTGCAAACACTTAATTATGACACTGGATCTGGAAGACACATCCTGCTGTACTGAATGATAAGAACTTTTGTCTGGTATGTGAAAATTTGCAGAATAGTTTACAGGGGATTTATGATGAGTTGTGTACACGGTTACATTTCTTTGGGTCGAGCTCTTTCAGAAATGTAATATACACATGCCATTAACGTGAGCGCTATGAGTACTGAGGATTGTGGATATTGTAGTTCATATGTAAGGCTACCACAGGACATCTAAAAATATGGTACCTGTGGGGGAAAAATGAAGTTATGTGAGGCAGACTTCAATCTGGTGGGGAGCCAAATGAGTTAGTTTATGAGAAGCGTATGGAAACAGGAAATAGGTCAAATGTTGTAATGTTCTGAGATAAAATTTGCACCATTGTTCAATGTGTTCAGTTTTAAAATAAGAGTTGCCTCTTTATTAAATAGCAGGGGTTAAGTATACCCTCTTCTTAGTCCTGTCTATGTACGTTCACAATAGTCCATCTAGGCTTTCAATGTCCGATTTTTCAATTTGACTGGACAAATTATTTTACCAAGGAGTAGTTGTCCCTTTAGACCAAGGGGCATATTAGCAAGACCACGTTAAAATTATCGCCGTTTGTAGCGGCAGGAAACTGCCGCTAAAGCGGCGATAATGAAGCTGCTAATATGCGTTATGGAATTCAATAGAAGCCCAGGTTAGATGTTCAGGACATCTAACCTGGGCTTCTATTGAATTCCATAGCATATTAGCAAGCCCATTATCGCCGTTTTAGCGGCAGTTTCCTGCCGCTAAAACAGCGATAATTTTAATGTGGGTCTTGCTAATTTGCCCCCAAATTCTTTATATGTTTTGTCCAATTCTTTTCCATATTTTATTGTTGGTTTTGCTTATACATATTTTGCTACATGAGCATATGATTCCATAGATCTCTTTCTTTGAATTACAATTAGAAAATGCTTAGTGTGTTATATTGCTTTTGTTATAAAATTCCTTTTATTGTTGGATTGTAATCAGAATAGGTAACACAGTGGTGATACCGCTGTACTAGTAGTAGATTCCATATTTATCTGTGATTTCTCTGCCTTGTAGGCCCTGGTTCAGTGTAAGCCCTAACAAAATATTTCTTTAAGTTGCAATTCTTTTTGATGGAAAACAATGGGCATTACAGTTTACATTTAAGATTTATTAGAATATGTCAATTCTCAGTGATAATCTTCTTAAAGCATTTGGTGCTTGGCCAGAAAGTGGTCACTCATGTTATTGGTTGTTTTTCATCTCAGTTTCCTTGAACAACACATTTTCCCTTGGTGTTAACTAAGTTAGTTTGCAGGAATTATTTGACAACTTCTTCGAGTAGCCCCTCTCATTCAACTTATTCTTTTGTTCCCCAGATTACTTGAAATAATCTTGTTTATTGGTACTATTTCCTCTAATACTTAAGAATTGTCCACACAGTTATCCTAGAGACTTCTTGGGTGGAAGCTGTCATAGCTTTCTACTGTGTTTCTGTCTTTTGCTTTTGTGTAATGTGAAGTTATTATGAGAAACCAGGACCTGTTTGCAGTGACCCTTCAGTTTTTGCCCCCATTTTGACTACTAGAAGCTGGTTTTCTATCTCTCATTGTGCCCTGGGCTTTGCTAACCAGACCCAGGGCCTCAATCAATCAGGCGTTTGTTGAGCGCGACTACTCACCCGTAAGGGTCTCAAGGTGCTGGGGGTGGGGGGGGGGTGCAGATTCCAGTCCATCAAGGAGGGGGTCTGTCGAAGAGCCAGGTTTTGAGATTTCTTGCGAAGATGGGGAGCGATGTTGTCTGTCTGAGGTGGAGCGGAAGGGTGTTCCAGGCTCTGGCCGCGAGGAAGGAGAAGGAGCAACCACCCGATCTGGTCTTTCTGGTGCGGGGGACCACGGTGTAGGAGAGCTGGGCCTGTGCTCTGATTACAATTAGATAGTAATTAGGTATAATTACAAATGGTACTGACAACATACCTGTACGTTTCTAGTATCTGGTAGGGCATGTAGATCTAGAAGCCCAGTAGGAATATATGACGTTACTTCGGCATGCGTTTACAACGCATGCCTTTACAACGCGGTCAGTACAACAACCGCATTGTTACCACACGTACCATTACAACGCAAGTCATAACAACGACTTGCTGTAGGGGGCGCTGGAGTTTGGAATAGTATAATTTACTATTCCAACTCCAGCCTGTGCAATAGTAGGGAAGGTGTTGGATTTAAAATCCAACACCTAAAGCCCCCTACAGCAAGTCGTAGTAATGACTTGCGTTGTAATGGTTTGTGTGGTAACAACGCGGTCGTTGTACTGACTGCGTTGTAATGGCACCACGTTGTACCAACAGCGTTGTAAACGTTGTTTCCCGCAGTAGATTTAATGTACTTAAGTGTGCACTACTGTGGTCCATGCTGTTATTTTAAAAGCCAGCCCTGCATTGCAGGCTGCTTTTAAACTTAAATTATATGCTCATTCGACTTTGGAATTAAAGGTACTTCCAAAGTCTCACATTACCTTATTTTTATATATGTCACCCCTAAGGTCTCCTCTGGGAGCCCCAAGGGTAGGGTGCCTTGTAACTATAAGCAGGGACATTATAAAATATGTTTTATATACCCTGGTGAGGGAAAAACTGCTAATTTTGGTTTTCCCCATCGTAGCACAATGGCTCCATAGGCTAACATGGGAATACTTTATTTAAGTGTAACTATTGAAAGAAAGTAGCTACAAATATACTTCAAAGTATCAAAATGATTAGGTCTGGGTGGTGAACTCCGCTCCGCTGGCGGAGTGCAGAAATCTCTGCAAACTCCGTGGAGCTTGCAGAGTTCTGAAAAACTCCCTTGCTCGCATTCGTCAACGTCACATTGGCATGTGCGAGTGAGGAAAATCCACCTCCCGGCAAGAATTTTCCTTGTTCGCAATCGTCAATATCAAGTTGGCGAGCAAGAGCGTGGAAAATAAATCTCCCGGCGAGATTTCTCAAAGCAGGTGGTCAGATTTCTCGTTGCGAGTGGTCGTGTATGCTCGCGAGCGCTCGATTTGAGAAACTGTCCGCTCGCATTGAGAAAGCTGCTGTACTTGAGCGGCAGAAAGGAAGCAGTGCCCATTTGCGCTGTGCATGGTGCAGTTCGCCATGATTGCACAGTGCAGGCAAGCACCTGGCACTGAAAATCACCATTGGCAGCATTTATCCAACGCACTCCGCCGCTTGCAGAGCTCTGCATAGCGGGCGGAGTTTTTTTTGCACTTCTCAGAGTTCAGCATAGCAGAACTCCGCCCAGGCTTAACCCCTTCGCTGCTAGGCCTTTTCCCCCCTGTGCTAAGCCTTTTTTTTGCTATTTGGGGTAGTTCGCGCTTAGGCCCCTGTAACTTTTTGACCACATAAGGTATCCACGCCAAATTTGCGTCCTTTTCTTCCAACATCATGGGGATTCTAAAGGTACCCAGGGTTTGTGGATTCCCCTGGAGGGGACCCAGAAATTAGCCAAAATACAGCTAAATTTTGTTTTTTTTGGGAAAAATGCGAAAAAAGGACTACAGATGAAAGCGTCTGTTTTTTTCCCTGAAAATGGTATAAAAAAGGGTTGTGGGGCTGAAATCACCATCTTCCAAGCTTTCAGGGACAAGCAGACTTTTGTCTGAAAACCAACATTTTTACACAGTTTTGGCATTTTTCTGGGACATAGCCTATTTTTGCTATTTTTGTGCATTCAACCTCCTTTCAGTTAATGGTAGAAATGGGTACGAAAGCAATAATGGATACTGGAAAGCTATACATTTTTAAAAAGTAGACACAATTCTGAATTCAGCAAGGGGTCATTTGTGTAGATCCTTTAGGTTTTCTTCATAGAAACTAACAGTTAAATAAAGGAAAAATTGAAAATGAGTTGAAAAAAACATTTGTGTCAACGTTTTCACCTGTAACTTCTTCTAATTATGACAGCTATTTGAAAGCAATATACCGTTATATCCGCTGGACCTTTTTGGTTGTGGGGATATATAGGACTTGTAGGTTCACCAAGAACCCGACGATCCCAGAGCCAATAACTGAGCAGTGTCTTGCAATGGTATTTTATTATGTACCGGGTATATAGCAATTATTTTGGGAAAATGTATACATGGAAAAATCGGTATGAAAGACACCTATGTATTTCTAAAATGGGAACAAAATGTAGAGTTTAGAAACAGTAGATATTTGCACATTTCCGGAATTGGGAGTACCCATACGAGCATGTGAATTATAGGTCATTTTTCAAAATGACTTATTTTTTACACATTGTCTTTCATTTAGAAGGCAGAAATGCATCGAAAGTCAATAGGTAATAACAGTTGCTCTACAATTCTGTGTTACCCTAAGTCTCCCGATAAAAATGGTACCTCACTTGTGTGGGTAGGCCTTGTGCTCACGACAGGAAACGGCTCAAAACGCAACGTGGACACACCACATTTTCACAATGAAAAATTACCCTTTTTTTGCAAAGTGCCTAGCTGTAGTTTTTGAACCCTAGCTCTGCCAGCACCTAGGGAAACCTAGCAAACCTATACATTTTTAAAAACTAGACACCCAGGGTAATCCAGGATGGGGTGACTTGACTGGCTCTCACCAGGTTCTGTTACCCAGAATCCCTTGCAAACCTAAAACATTGTCAAAAAAAACACATTTTCCTCACTTTTTTGTGGTGGAAAGTTCTGGAATCTGCGTGGATCCACATAATTCCACCCACCTCGCGTTCCCCAAAGTCTTTCGAGAAAAACGGTACCTCACTTGTGTGGGTAGGCCTAGTGCCCGCGACAGGAAACGGCCCAAAACACAACGTGGACACACCACATTTTCACAGTGAAAAATGACCCCTTTTTTGCAAAGTGCCTAGCTGTAGTTTTTGAACCCTAGCTCTGCCGGCACCTAGGGAAACCTAGCAAACCTATACATTTTTGAAAACTAGACACCCAGGGGAATCCAGGATAGGGTGACTTGACTGACTCTCACCAGGTTCTATTACCCAGAATCCCTTGCAAACCTAAAAAATTGTCAAAAGAAACACATTTTCCTCACTTTTCTGTGGTGGAAAGTTCTGGAATCTGCGTGGATCCACAAAATTCCACCCACCCCGCGTTCCCCAAAGTCTTCCAAAAACAATGGTATCCTCACTTGTGTGGGTAGGCCTAGTGCCCGCGACAGGAAACAGCGCAAAACACAACGTGGACACACCACATTTTCACAGTGAAAATGACCCTTTTTTTGCAAAGTGCCTAGCTGTAGTTTTTAACCCTAGCTCTGCCGGCACCTAGGGAACCCTAGCAAACCTATACATTTTTTAAATCTAGACACCCAGGGGAATCCAGGATGGGGTGACTTGACTAGCTCTCACCAGGTTCTGTTACCCAGAATCCCTTGCAAACCTAACAAATTGTCAAAAAACCACATTTTCCTCACTTTTCTGTGGTGGAAAGTTCTGGAATCTGCGTGGATCCACAAAATGCTACCCACCCCGTGTTCCCCAAAGTCTTCCCATAAAAATGGTACCTCACTTGTGTGGGTAGGCCTAGTGCCCGCAACAGGAAACAGCGCAAAACGCAATGTGGACACACCACATTTTCACAGTGAAAAATGACCCTTTTTTTGCAAAGTGCCTAGCTGTAGTTTTTGAACCCTACCTCTGCCGGCACCTAGGGAAACCTACCAAACCCACACAGTTCTGAAAACTAGACACCCGTGGGATTCCAGGGAGGTATGGCTTGCATGGATCCCCCAACGTTTTCTTACCCAGAATCCCCTGCAAACCTGAAATTCTGCTGAAAAAAATCACTTTTTTTCACACATTTTTGTGTGGGAAAGTTGTGGCATCACCGGGCTGACACAAATTTCCTACCACCCAGCATTCCCCCAGGTCTCCCGATAAAAATGGTGCCTCACTCGAGTAGGAGGCCCAAGTACCTGCGACAGGCAAGGGCCCAAAACGTATTGAGGCGACATCAAAATTGCCTATCACAAAGCGACCTGGTTTTGCAAGGGAGTCCCATGACTTTTGGCCCGGAGCTCGGCGGTCACCTAGGGAAATCTAACAAACCCACACATTTCTGAAAAGTAGACACCCGGGGATTCCAGGGAGGTATGGCTTGCGTGGATCCCCAACGTTTCTTACCCAGAATCCCCTGCAAACCTGAAATTTTGCTGAAAAAATCACTTTTTTCACAAATTTTTGTGTGGGAAAGTTGTGGCATCACGGGGCTGACACAAATTTCCTACCACCCAGCGTTCCCCCAGGTCTCCCAATATAAATGGTGCCTCACTCGTGTGGGAGGCCCAAGTACCCGCGACAGGCAAGGGCCCAAAACGTATTGAGGCGACATCAAAATTACCTATCACAATACGACCTGGTTTTGCAAACGTTGGGGGATCCACACAAGCCATACCTCCCTGGAATCCCCCGGGTGTCTAGTTTTCAGAAATGTGTGGGTTTGGTAGGTTTCCCTAGGTGGCCGCCGAGCCCCCAGCCAAAAAGTCATGGGACCCCCCTTGCAAAACCAGGTCGTTTTGTGATAGGCAATTTTGATGTCGCCTCAATACGTTTGGGGTCCTTGCCTGTCGCGGGTACTTGGGCCTCCCAGCCGAGTGAGGCACCATTTTTATCGGGAGACCTGGGAACCGCTGGGTGGTAGGAAATTTGTGTCAGCCCGGTGATGCCACAACTTTCCCACACAAAAATGTGTGAAAAAAGTGATTTTTCAGTAAAATTTCAGGTTTGCAGGGGATTCTGGTAAGAAAACATTGGGGATCCACGCAAGCCATACCTCCTGGAATCCTCGGTGTCTAGTTTTCTGAAATGTGTGGGTTTGGTAGTTTCCTAGGTGGCCGCGAGCCCCGGGCCAAAATGTCATGGGACCCCCTTGCAAAACCAGGTCCTTTTGTGATAGGCAATTTTGATGTCGCCTCAATACGTTTTGGGCCCTTGCCTGTCGCGTGGTACTTGGGCCTCCCACCCGAGTGAGCCACCATTTTTATTGGGAGACCTGGGGAACGCTGGGTGGTAGGAAATTTGTGTCAGCCCGGTGATGCCACAACTTTCCCACACAAAATGTGTGAAAAAGTGATTTTTTCAGCAAAATTTCAGGTTTGCAGGGGATTCTGGGTAAGAAAACGTTGGGGATCCATGCAAGCTATACCTCCCTGGAATCCCCCGGGTGTCTAGTTTTCAGAAATGTGTGTGTTTGGTAGGTTTCCCTAGGTGGCCGCCTAGCCCCGGGCCAAAAAGTCATGGGACCCCCCTTGCAAAACCAGGTCCTTTTGTGATAGGCAATTTTGATGTCGCCTCAATACGTTTTGGGCCCTTGCCTGTCGCGGGTCCGTGACCCACCCACGCGAGTGAGGTACCATTTCTATTGGGATACTTGGAAAAAGGTGGAGGGGTAGGAAATTTGTTTTTTCTGTCTGCAGCGTGAAAATGTTGGCACAATAATGCAAGAAAAATGTGACAGACACAATTTGAGGTGTGCATGACATTCTGGGTAAGATAACTTGTTGGGATCCACAAGAGAGACAGCAGCATGTACTCCCATGGGTGTTTAGTTTACGACAATTTCTACAGTTGGTAGGTTATTCTTAGATAGAATGTACACCTTGGCAGAGAGACAAAAAAGACAAAGAATACTGCACAGCCATCTATTCCTCAAGCACACACACATACTGGTTGGATTTGGCACGAGGGCGAGTGATGGTTCAGTATATAAAATGTTATTAACAAGAGATTTCACAAAAGTGAAATGCACTGTCAATAATTGAAAGGACAAAAACTGAACCAGTGACTCGCAGCTCGTGAGCTGTAAAGCCACGTCAAGGCCCCAACCGCTTTACAGGCCATTCACACACCTTTCATACGTGATACAAGACCATTCACACCACCAGGCGCAAAACCAACACATTACAACAGTCATAAAAAGGGACAAGGTACATCCGGCTTGAGAAAGACAGAAAAGACAAATATTTCTGCACAACCACCTATTCCTCAAGCACACAGACATACTGGTTGGATTTGGCACGAGGGTGAGTGATGGTTCAGTATATACAGTTGTATTAACCAGAGATTTCACAAAAATGAAATGCACTGTTAATAATTGAAAGGACGAGAAACTGAACCATTGACTCACAGTTCGTGAGCTGTAAAGCCACGACAAGGCACCAACCTCTTTACAGGCCATTCATACACCTTTCATACGTGTGACACATACAAAACCATTCACACTGCCAGCCGCAGGCCCAGCACATTTCAACACTCACACCAGCAGACAGCGCCATTCAAGGGCCCATCACTTTCACACGCCCACATTCCTGACACAGCAACCACACCAGCTCACGGATTGCGTGGAGTGGTGTTTGGCTAGCAGTGTGTGTAGTGACCAGCAGCAAGTCACTACTCACACACCGCCAGCCAAGCGCCACTCCACCCACACCGCCAGCCAAGCACAAGTCCACCCACACCGCCAGCCAAGCGCCAATCCACGCACACCGCCAGCCAAGCGCCAGTCCACGCACACTGCCAGCCAAGTGCCACATCACACACACCGCCAGCCAAGTGCCAGTCCACACACACCGCCAGCCAAGCGCAAGTCCATGCACACCGCTAGCCAAGCACCAGTCCACGCACACCGCCAGCCAAGCGCCAGTTCACACACACAGCCAGTCAAGCGCCAGTCCACGCACACCGCCAGCCAAGCGCCAGTCCACGCACACCACTAGCTAAGCGCCAGTCCAAACACACTGCCAGCCAAGCGCCAGTCCAAACACACCGCGAACCAAGCGCCAGTCCATGCACACCGCCAGCCAAGCGCAATTCCAAACACACCGCCAGCCAAGCGCCAGTCCACGCACACCGCCAGCCAAGCCCCACTCCACACACACCGCCATCACATTTAGGATTTTTTTATACAAATAAGAAAACACAAACAAATTGCAAATAGATACAAATCTACTAACACAAAATCTGAAACTAAATACACTACACAAATGCCAACCTTGAAACTGAACAAAACATATTAAACAATAGAGGCCAGGCAGTTCACTTTACCACTCATGGATGCTCCCAAAAATTCTTTTGCGTGTGGTACATTCTAAAACAAGCAGACACACACAGCCCAGGGTTAGAAGGACACTCAGGGCAGTACATACGAGTCTCCTTCCGTGTACCTCTTCGCCAACAGACTCTACATCTCCTACTGGAAAAGTCTTTTGAGGGTGTGGGAGGAATGTGATCAGGAAAGTGGCGATCTTTCAATCTACTTCAACCAGCTACGGAAAAAAACTGTGGTATTTAACCGATTAACCCCCAGGAGGGGGGCCCAATACTGTGCCCTGGGGACACTCCTCACAGTCGTGGGAGTGCATCCATGTTCAGTAATCTATCACTCTTGTACAGAGAGTGACACCCAGGAGGCACGTTAAAACTAAAATTATATCAGGGGCTCATCTTGAGGCAGTGCACGCACTACACTTTTCTTCAGATCTTTCAATCTAGCCACATCCTCCACCACTCCAACTCTAGGAAAACTTGCCTGTTCCACTAAAACAAGGCTGCCTATTACAGACTCCTGAAACTTAGCAAAAGTCATCTTTGACTCAAGAGAAGAATCCTTGAATACAACAAAAGCATTAAAGGTTGCCAAGTGGAAAAGATGGATAGCCAACTTCTATACCAAATGTAAGCCTTACGAAGAGCAGTGTAAGGTTCCAACCTCTGATCTACTCTGTCAACACCACCCATATGCCTATTATAGTCTAAAATGCACACAGGTTTGCGCGCTTCCAGCAACCTGACCCCAAACAGTCACAGGTGAAGTGCTTTCATCATGGATGGTAGTCAGCATGTAGACATCTCTCCTGTCTGGAAAACTTCACAGCTAGAAGTTCCTCGCAACGCAACGCACTGCACTGTCCCCGCACAGCTTTTGACAAACTAGTTCTTTAGGAAACCTTTACGGTTAGAGCGGATTGTGCCACAAGCAACAGTGTCCACTTTGGCCAGTTCCCTGAACAACTGCACACCAGTGTAGAAGTTATCTACATATAAATGGTGACCTTTGTTAAAAAGTCCTCTACCAAGTTCCCACACAATTTTCTCAGTCACTCCAAAAGTGGACGGACAACCAGGGGGGTTAATCCTGGATTCCTTACCAGTGTACACCCTGAAATTAGAGACATATCCAGTCCTACTGTCACACAGCATATACAGCTTAATTCCATAGCATGCCCTCTTACTAGGAATGTATTGCCTAAAAACCAAGCGGCCCTTGAACAGGACCAAAGACTCATCAATAGCTATTTCTTTGCCTGGAGCATAGATCTCAGAAAATCGATCAACAAAGTGATCAATGACAGGCCCAATCTTAAAAAGACGGTCACACTCAGGGTGATCTCGTGGCAACGCTAAACCATTATCGACAAAATGCAGCATCCGAAGCAGAAGCAAATACCTATCACGACTCATGACTGCCGGAAATATAGCCGTTGCCATCAAGGGACTGGTAGACCAATATGAAGACATTGATGGCTTCCTTAGCAAGTCCATCAAAAAAGTTAAACCCAAAAACTTCTACATCTCTTCCAGATTTGTGGGAGTCTACCGGGTAGCTCTAGAGTGGGGCTTAAGGCTGGCACTGTTGTCCCTCAAAAACTGTTCGGCATACAAATTAGTCTGCTCAACAATCTCTGCCAAAAACACATCGTCCATAAACAACTAAAAAATGTATCGGCAAACATTTTTCGGTGTTCACTCTACACCCTGGAACACCACTAAAGTCTGGCAATGCCGGCTGCACCATGCCTGGGGCAACCCATATGTAATCACTTCCAACTGGAAGCCTTGCAGCCCCAGGCTGCAACCCAGATGCCTCTTGCCGCACTATACCAACGGGAAGCCTTGCAGCCCCAGGCTGCAGCCCAGATGCCTCTTGGCGCACTATCGGCACATCAATGTCCTCCTCTAACACAGGCACTTCATCCGCACTAAGAGTAGCTTCATCCGCACTGAGAGTAGCTTCATAATCCGATGATTCCATGTGGAGAGAAAACTCACTGCCTGAATCTTTCCCTCCCTCCTCTGCCTCAGATGCAGAGTCAGTCTCTGAACCATGGTCAGAGGAAGACTCAAAGAGCATACCAACAACCTGCTGAGCAGTAATCCTGCAGCTAGCCATTATCCTTACTAAGAAAGGAGACTGCACAAACAACTCAACAACAACCAACACTGTGCAAAATAAGTAAGTAAAACAAAATGTGTGCCTTTATCACTAAGATCTATATACTCAAACTATACAATTCACTTGCAAGAGACAGCTACACTCACCAGAAACTACTCTGCAGAGAGACAGCAAAAACCAACGATATCCCACTAGAAAGAAAAAAACAAAACCAATTACTCACAAAACAACAAAATACACATTGAGCACAAATGCAAAATGTTTTTGACACTCAAAAACAGAAGCTAAACATACTGCTATTATTACACCATTTGCAAAAACACATTCATGCAGAGAAATGAAAGTCATTTACATTGTACAAAAAAGTCTCTACCAAACACAAGCAACTACACAAACAGCAGAACCAAAAGTAACGAAACCGCAACCTGCAACAGTCTAAAGAGGAAAAGCTTTCACCTAGAACAAAAGGGAGAAATAAAGCATTACAATTGCAAATCACAAGAAATAAAACAATTAACATTATAACACGCTATGTCACTACCCAAATGGTCAATCTGCCAGATGGGCCTTCAAATAGGGCTGTGACAAATGGGGGTGAACTTGCATAAGGGATCGGGTGAGCTTGTCTGAGGGTGGGGCAAAAACAGCAGACAGAAATGTTCCCCCTTGCAAAAGAAATAAATCCCTGGTGCCTGGTAGAGTTTTCTGCCTCCCCTCCCGAACAGGGCAAAAGGCAAAAAAGGGCAGATCTGTCCCCAGGAGGGCAGAAAAACATTAACCAAATGTTACCCCCTTGGAAGCAACCATGTTGCTTCCATTACACACAAAACAAAATCCCTGGTGCCTAGTGGGTTTTCAGAATACACATATAAAAAAAATCTGCCCCCTGGAAGCGACCCTTGCCCAAGGGGTCGCTTCCAAATTAATTTCAAATAAGTCCCTGGTGTCTACTGGGGTTTTCGGCCCCCAGGCCAAAAAAAGGGCCGATCTGGGGGGCAGAATGCACATTTAAAAAAATCCCCCTCCCCTGGAAGCGACCCTTGCCCAAGGGGTCGCTTCCATTTAAATTTTAAATAACTCCATGGTGTCTAGTGGGGTATTCTGCCCCCCCTGGGGGCAGATAGGCCAAATACACGGGCCGATCTGCCCCCAGGAGGGGCAGAATACACATTTTTTTTAAATGAGGCCCCTGGAAGCGACCCTTCCCCAAGGGGTCGCTTCCATTTAAAAAAAAAAGATCCCTGGCTCTAGTAGGCTTTTCTGCCCCCTTGGGGCCAGAAACGCCAAAAACCCAGACAATCTGTCCCCGGGGGAGTCTTTAAAAAATGGGCCCCCCTAAGGAAGCGACCCTTGCCCAAGGGGTCGCTTCCTTTAAATAATTAAAGGACTCCCTGGTGTCTAGTGGGGTATTCTGCCCCCCTGGGGGCAGAAAGGCCAAATACACGGCACGATCTGCCCCCAGGGGGGGCAGAATACACATTTTAAAAAAATTAGGCCCCCGGAAGCGACCCTTCCCCAAGGGGTTACTTCATTTCTTGAAATAAAAAGATCCCTGGCTCTAGTGGGCTTTTCTGCCCCTCCTGGGGCCAGAAACGCCCAAAAACCAAGGCAATCTGGCCCCGGGGGGGCAGAAAAGTCTAAACATAATTTGTCCCTTGAGGAAGCGACCCTTGCCCAAGGGGTCGCTCCTTTAACTAAAAAGAAATCCCTGGTGCCTAGTGAGGTATTTCTGCTGCACGATCGCGACGCTATGCGCGATCGTGCAGCAGGAATGCCCTGTATTGAGACATCAGGGAGAGGAAATACTGTTTCCTCTCCCCGATGCCTCAATGTGCCGCAATGTGCCCCCCCGGTCCACCGGAGCAGTAAAAACGTACCCTCCTCCTGGATGCGCTGGAAACAAATGGTTTCCAGCGCGTCCAGCGCTTCCTGATGACGTTGGAGCGCGCTGTGCGCGCTGACGTCATGGGAATGCGTGGGGGGGTCGGGGGTGGCAGCGGAAACTCTTCCGCTGCCATCCCCCTCTGTGGGGGCAAAATCGGCAACCCATGGGGGGAGCGCCAGCGCTTCCATGGGCTGTGCTCATGACGGAGCTGTTCCGTCATGAGCACAGCCCAACCGATGCTCATGACGGAACTGCTCCGCAGCAGCATCGAAGGGGTTAAAAATGATAGAATAAATCCACCAACTTGCCACTGTTAGATTTATTATAACTATTACAGAAAATAATCTATAGAACTTTATTTTTTGTAAGCCAAAATCCAGCCTTCCAGCAGTCCTGCTCTGATTGATCAGCCTCTGCCAGGCTGAGCCAAGCTGTCTTAATGAGGTGTGAAGTGGCCTGATTAGAGACAAAGGATTTCCTGTGGGAGGAGAACTGTAAGCTGCAGAGCAAAAGGCAGGATGGGGGTGCAGTAGCCAAACTGGACTTCAAAGAGTGACTGAGAGTTTAGGGAAGCACATGAATACCCCACATCCTGCACCCCCAGCCAGACCAGCAATTAGATTAGCAGAGAGGCTGGAAGGGGAGGGTTAGGGAAACTTAGCTATGCCAATGGGATGACTTAGCCAGATCTTAAGGTCCAGGAGAGAGATTTTCCATTTTTCATTTTCAAAGAATAGTGCTTTCAGAGTCAAGAATCTGCCACACTTTGGAGGAAGTGGTCATACTTGAGGATGGCACCCTGCACCCCATTGTTCAAGTGTACCCGCCTGCTTGTTACCCAGAAACACTGCATACAAATGGAAGATATGCCTAGCAACTCCGAGAACTGCCTGGAATAACCAAAAGAAGAACGACTGCCCTGCTGAACCCCTGGTTTGCCCAAAGAGAACTGTACTTATAAGGAGTGTACCTCCTGCACACCTTGCAAGGACTTTGCCTGGCTTCAAAAGGATTTGGGAAATGACTCCATGAAAGCAACAGGCACAAAAGAGCTACAAAAGATCCCTGCCTGAAACTACAAGGAGAAGAAGAACTGCCCTAAT
Organism: Calotriton arnoldi; assembly: GCA_963921515.1. NCBI lineage: Eukaryota > Metazoa > Chordata > Amphibia > Caudata > Salamandridae > Calotriton > Calotriton arnoldi. The sequence continues at coordinate 2,292,069 of CAWUFW010001538.1, forward strand.
GGAACCCTGACCTGTACCCCAAAGGATTTCACTCTGAATGACTACACCTGCTGCATATTTGGAACTACACCCCTTCAGGACTTTGCTTTGCTTCAAGAAGTGAAGGAGTGGACTCGCTGAACTCAGCAGGTTTAAAGAGCTCCACTTGCACCATCTCCGCCAAGAGGATCCCAGCTGGAATGTATCCAGGGGACCTTTAAGGAGCTGGCCAGGTGAATTCTGGGAAACATAGTCCCAATATTCCAAGGAGCATCTCAGAGCGTGTAGACCTTTGGATTTGTGTTGTGGACACTTTGGAATCCCAAAAGGAACTTCAGGAAGAAGTTCCAGATGTTTGGAGCAACATTTCCAAAAGCTTTATAAGTTGACCAGTCCCAGACCCCAAGAGGCAAACCAGAGCATGTGAACCCTTGGCTAGTGCTGTGGACCACTTTCTTGCATCATGAAACACTGGAAGTTAGTGTAAAAGTGTTACATTATGGGTGGACTAAACTCTGGACTTTGTCCCAGTCCAACACAACCTTTTTAAACTGTTTACCGCTATTTGCTTGTAAGAGCTAGTTTTACTTTTAATATTTAAAAATTCACATCTCTGGTTCCCTGGTTTTACTTTTAATCTTTATAAATTCACATCTCTGGTTCCCTACATTTTTCGTTTTGGTGTCATTGTATTCATAAAAATATTTTCTATATTTAGAAATTGTTGTTGGATTATTGTGTGTTGTGTCTTACTTGTTTAATTTATTGGTGTTTTTAAATGCTTTACACACCTGTCTCCTAAGTTAAGCCTGGCTGCTTGTTGCTAGCTACCAAGGGTTGAGCAAGGGAATAATTTATTGAGACCTTGACTGGACCTTTTATTTTGATTGTGGCCTCCTACTAGTGGTAGATACCTACTTACCCCTGCTAATAAATCACCTTCCAACAGTTATCAAAACATTTTGATGTGCATTCACCCAGATGCCCAAAACATTTAGCTAGTGTGAGTTGTGTGCCATTATAACCCTGATGTCTTGAGGCCTGTCATTGAGCCAACAGAACAACAAGTGATTTATTTGTTTACCACAACCCATCCAAATGCAGGAAAGGCATCATCAATATATCTTAGCCAAGCAGATAAATATATGGGCTGTTGTTATAGATCATTTTTTCTTCAAACTCTGCCATGTAAAGAATGACTACTGCTCAGGCGAAAACATATCATGTTGCGTTCTCTTTGGTTTGTAAGAAAAAATCCCCAATCACTGAGCTACAGTTTTGAAAGTGTTGCTCTTTAAAGGGGTCAAATTTCCAACACCCTTTCCAAGCGGAGGCAAGATGACGCCCGCTCTGTTGGTCCCTTAAGGTCGGGCTCCCGAACCCTTCTCCTCGCATCTGAATCTTTAAAACCCCCTCTGGGCTTAAATGTACTGAACTTACCACCCTTCTAGGTCGGCATGCTTTGGAGCATCCCGGCGAAATCACGGGTCTCAGTGCTACGGCTCTTTGGACTGGTGTGGCGCTCCTCTGGGTCTCCGCGTCTCTGCTGTATTGTGTCAAAGGCAGGGAGCTACTTACAGATTGGGGGTGGGACTGACCTGGTGGTGCCCCAGACGGCAATGCCTCCGAAATCCGGGCAAGGGAAGCCCTGCATTCCGGCAGACGTTGTTGGAGCTGCAAGGAGCAGCTCAATCCATCACCGCGGAAGCAAGAATGGCAGCAAGGGAGAAGCTGCAGGAGAGAGACGAGAAAATGTGCCAGGAGAGACCATGGGTAAGCATACTGTACCCTCTCTGTTTCTCTCAGGGAAAGGAAAAAAACAACATAGCCCCCTACACTACCGCCCTGATAATAATTCTAATGGACTGGCAGACAAGGCTGGCAAATCTTTGAACGCATCTGCAGACCATGGAAATGTAGAGGGGGTATGGATTACCAGGCTAGGGACTTGCCTAGTAAACCCAATACCCCGAGTAAAACAGGGAGTGAAGGTGCCCTCTAAAACTGGTGTGGGGGGATGTGAAGGTTACAACAGTGCCACCCCTGATATGGTGGACCCCCGAAAAGCCACACAGGACTCGGTGACAGTGGTAAAGGCACTCTGGAAAAGACTACGTGGGGGGGCAAAGAGATGACCCATCTAACATTGAGAACACAGGGGCAAGAGATGACAGCAGTATACAGAGAATGGCTACGGAAATTGATTTGAGGGACAATTTCTTCTCCCTCTCAGATCCCTCTGATTCATCAGAAGATGAGACGGAGTCAATATTACGGTCTCACTCTAGGGGTGGATCCCCGGCTAGTGGTCACAGTGAGACAAGCAGTGCCCACTCTGAGGACCCAGGTACTGATACATCAGAAACCAGCCCGCAGACAATTTGCAAGAGGCATGAACCTGGAGAGAGTACCACGCTAGCTGGAGGTGCCAATGTCATGTTATGGGACTATTCCTTTTCAGCTGAACTTAGTGCAGGAGGGGGGGTCTGCATCTAATCAGTCAAAGTAAAACATGGTGGAGGAATCAGAAGATATTTCACTGGCTGTCATCTACCAGAGTATAATGGTCCATAGAGAGGAGACACGTGAGGAAAGTCAACCGACCCAAGGATCCTGTCGCAAACTCCAGAACTCTGTTCGACGGATTGCGAAATCTTGTTCAGAATTCGCAAAAAGATTCAATGAGGCAGAAGCCTGGATTTCTAGCCTGGAAGATGATCTGGCAGCTCAAAAGGTGGTAACAAAGTCATTGCGGTCATCAAAAGAGGACACACAATGGAAGTTGACGGACCTTGAAAATCGACTCTGATGAAATAATCTGAGAGTCTTGGAGATCCCAGAGGTCGCGGAAGGAAAGGATGCTCGCAAGTTCATCATCGATCTCTTCTCTGAGGCTCTTCCAGAGCTTTCACAATGGGACTGGAATCAGGAGATTTAAAGAGCGCATTGATTCCCGTTTATACAACGCACAAGACCAGGACAAAATACTCCTAGACCCAGAGCAATTCTAATTTCAATTAATAACTTCCTGGCTCGCCAAGCAGTATATGAACTTGCATGCCCACACCCAAAGAAACTGGAAATGGGTTAGAATGTTTTGTTTAACTGGATTTTTGCCACCAGACGGTGGAGAAAAGATGGCAGTTGCGGCAGCTCATCTCCTCATTTCAAAGCAAGGGAGCTCAAGCCTTCTTGCTCAATCCAGCCAAATTAAAGGTTACTTACAATGAGCAAACTCGGTTCTTCACTTCAGACCTGCAGGCCAAAGAATTTTTGCAATCTTTATAGATGGGGTCTTAGGCTGCAGATATTCTGAATGTTTCGGATCTTTCTGTTGTTTCATGGGCACTCTTTTCTTTTCTTTTTTCTGACGGGGTTAAGGTACTAAATTATATTAAGGAAAATATACAGGGGGAAATTCGGGTAGCAAGAGCTTTTCATCCTAGGGACCATTGGTCCTAAAGCCTCATTGCAGGGCGGGGGGGAGGGAGCAGGGCTTTGGCAGAAGCCCCGTGATGGAGAATGGGCTTTAAGGTGTGGGCCAAGGGCACTAGTGGTGGGTGGGGGAGCACAAGGGGGGAGGGGGGAAAAGCAGAAATCATCCATGACATGTTGACGATGGAAGAAGATAGACGTTTGAAGTTATATAGCAGGGGAAATGATCGGACAGAGGCAGCTACACTTGATGGGGGATAGGATGTTTAATTCAGAATTGCGTACCTGCTCTTTTAATGTGTGTGGGCTAAATAACAGTGGGAAGAGACAACAAGTGGCTGCGGAGCTACGGGTGATGCAACCAGATTTGGTTTGTCTTCAGGAAACTCATATACTGTGGGGCAAACGGAAGATCTTAGCTGAACTAGGCTATTCGGTATTGACATGTACACAGCAGTCTATGACAAACAGAGGGGTAGCTGTGCTAGCTAAACACGGGATTCAGGGATTGGGAAGAGCATTGGTGGACAAACAAGGCCGTTGGGTTATCATTAAATGTATGATAGGGGCTGTTAAATGTACCCTGTGCTCAGTGTGTGGGTCTAATTTGGATGAAGTATTAGCATTGGAGGGGCTTAATTTAGAACTAGCATCATGGCCCACCCAGTTGATCTTATGTGGCGATTTTAATATACATCTGGGCTGCCGGGATTTGCAGTTAGGCATAAAGAACTATAAGGGTAGGAAACCCAAAGTGTTGAAAGCGCTACATCACCTTCTGGCCGATCATGGCTTGTAGGATGCATGGGCTGCCTTACGGGACCCTGACCCGGGATTTACATTTTACTCCTACCCACACAATAAGCTAGTGAGGCTAGATTCTTTTTTTTATCGTAACACCATTACTTGGAGGAGCCAAAATTCATCTGTTTTCTAGGATCATGGCAGATCATTGCCCCCTGGTGATTGATATCCATGCTATCGCCACATCTCCTACCTTGAGATCTTTTTCGCTCGATAGGAAATTGTTGCGGGATGAAGTATTTGTTGCACATAGGAATAACTGGATTAGGCAGTTCCTGGTAATCAACCGTAATTCGACCACATGTGGCTATGAATGGGATGCTCTAAAGACTGGGCTCAGGGGGGAGGCTCTTAGCTTTGGAATATATAAACAGAGACAATTGAAATTAGCGATACAAGAACTATATGCAAAACTGAAAATAGCTGAAGAGAATCTTATGCGGGGAATACAAGCAAGTGTTGATATCATCTCACTGCAAACTGAGGTGGCCCGATGTAAGGCTAAAATTAAACTACATTGGATCAGAGAAATCGCCTTCAAATATACCCTTAATAAGGAAGAGAGCTATGAGTGTGGTGAGGCTACAGGGCGATGTCTGGCTCAAAGGCTTTGCTTAAAGGAAGTGGCTCAGAGAATTAAGGCCATGACAGATACACAGGGTAATCAAGTAGAAACTATTGTTGAGATCGTGAATGTTTTTCATACTTTCCTAAAGTGATTATATACCCGAAACAACCCTCCTGGGCAGGCAAGCGACACCTTGCTGCAAAGTCTAAGCAGCGAGAGGCTGGGCCGGGAGGAGGTAGATATCCCGGATACACCTATTACCATGGAGGAACTTGAGGAAGCCATAAATATGTTAGCCAACGGTAAAGCGACGGGCCAGATAATCTGCCTCTGGAGGTATATAAAATCTTTTTTCAGGAACTAAAGGAAGACATGTTGGCCACTTTTCAACAGGCACAACTGGGGGCCGCATCGTTATCATGGGACGAAGCGAACATTATTGTTTTTAAAAAAAAGGATAAGCAGGCAAATATCCCGGGATCTTATCAACCCATATCCCTTTTAAATTGTGATGGGAAAATCTACACAAACATTTTGGCATCCTGGTTGGCCAGAGTTATCTCTTCATTAGTGTCAATACGGCAACATGGGTCAAGTCATATTTCAACATGGGTCAACTTGCGCACAGGTTCTGCTTAGAAAGAGGCTATAAACTTAATGTATCTAAACCTCAAATTTTATCTAAAAGTCAAGCCTGTAGTGATGATCCCAGGGTGACTAATGAGGCGACATATCTGGGTATTAGGATAAGGACTTGCTTTAAGGAACTAGTGGAGGTTAACTGGGGCTCTATGCTCACCACCGTTAGGCAACAACTAGACTGTCCAGAATTTGTGATGACTGATCAAAGAGATTGGCTTTCTACCTTTTACCTTTTTGAAAATATTTGGGATGTTTTAGACAAATGATTCTAGCATTTCACTGAATGGCTTCAAGAATACATAATATTTACTGAAAACATCCTCCCAATTCCCTGTTTTGATTTTTGTTGATCAAGAATGCATACACATATTTTGAAATGGTTTCAAGAATGGATTCAAAATCAGAGACAATGGGTACTCCTTTTGGCCGTTCTGCATCCTAGTATATTATTGTTGAGAGGTGCAGCACTGGTACCCTGGGATTATTGTTTTTGCAAAATGTAATTCCTTTCACACCTATCTAGCTTTAATCAAGTGCCTCAAAAAGAAGTGCTCCGATCTCCCTTTAACATTGGTGGGATTAGTTGATGATTAATTTATGGCAATGCTTGTGATTCTTTACTTGTTTTAATCCTTCTTAGAGGTAATCTTCGCTATGCATTATTATTATAGCACCTTCTTTGCCCATGGATTTAATCACTATAATTTTTGTAATCTCACCTTAAATTCAGCTCTAGAGAGGTTCAGTTTGAAATATTTTGATCTTTTTCCAGTTGCTTAAGAGTCGATAGGACCAGTTTTTCAAAGATTATAACTTGCTCTGGCATCTCTGTTATAGGGGGAACCAAGGTGGAGATCTTATGGGGGCCTGATGCTTTCACCAAGATTTCAATTTTCTTGTTGTGAAAGAATACCTGGAGGCAGGTTTTCTGAAACAATTAATTGTTTCCCTGCTTAGTTAAATTAAGTCAATTGGTGTAGCTGGTACAAATGAGAGACCCTTTTACAGGATCTATGCCTGTTTTTTTTATTTTGGAAAGGTTAAGAAATTGGGGTGATATGTTCTCCTGTATGTCTGCTTCTGAGTTTTCATTTCCAATGGCTTGTTGTTTTGTTTGGTGTGACCCTTTCCTCTTCCCTTGGAAGTGGATTGGGAATCTGGAAATCTTTTATAGTTAGCATTTGAAAGTCCTTTACCTGAGTTCTGTTCAGTGCTAGATTCAGGCCAAAAAGGTCTTTTTGACTTTATTTACCACACTCTCTGCCCCACAAGTAACCACATTATGACCATTTGTATACACTAAGCTCTAATAATTTTCCTTCCTTCTAGGAGAACTCAAATTCTGTTTTCTTGTAGGTATGCATCACACTGTGCGCCTCTTTTTTCACAAGTGAACCATATGACTTAACTTTCTTCTGAAATTATATAACGGTAGTCTATTATTTAAAAAACAGTACAAACCAGATCATCTTCCTGAAGAGCCTCTACAAATATTTATTGATGAAATGCTTCAAAACCCTTTTTGCAGGGTCCGGGCAACATCCTATGTGCCCAATGGAGCGGAACAACAAACAGGAAGAACCTATTTACCTGTCCCTGAGGATTCTTTTCCATTGCACTACTCCCCTATGAAGAACTGAAGTACATGGGAGCACTTGAACTATACCAAAAGAAACCTGTTCCAACTCCATTGTTAAATTTAGGTGTACCAGTTTTGATACTGCAAACAAGGATTTCTTCTATACACATTACACTGAACACTAACAAACTACTCATCAGTGATGGTCTTTCACTTTTTTGTCTGATTTAGTTTTCTGATTGGTTAAAAATGTACATGCCCGTTGATAACTTTCCCTGAGATAATTGAAATAAAATCATTTGAATCATATGGCATATAAGATTAGCTATTCAGATCATTGAGAATGTTCAGATTTATTTATTTTCAGGACTCAGCTATGGCGGTTCTTCTTAATTGGATATACTTCTATTGGATTCAGCCTCCTCTAGTTTTACATGGACCTATCCCTTCTTATTTGATTTTAAAAGATTACATAGGTAAGGCATTGTGGGAAGAAGGAAGTGGTCCCCAAGACTACTGCCTGCTGCCCCAAGTTCGCTATCACAATCATGTGCCTATCTCAACTCGGGGGTCAGTAACTGATCAATAGTTTGCAAAAACAACTGTGGTGACATATAGCTTTCAGATTTGCAAATAGAGATGCCTCTGCCATGTCCTTCCTACTTGCGATTTGGAAAGGATAGCAAAAATCTTTTTATGAGTTGGATAGACCTTTTCTAATGCATAAAAGGGCTTTAACTTATTAAAATGTGATTTTGCCAATGGCAAGGTTTGCAAATGCAAAAGGATTTAGTGTAGCAGGCCTTTAGTTGTCTTTTGTTGACATAGCTATAAAATCCCACATACAATAGCATAGTACTTCATGGAAATGTTAAACATTTAAAATGTTTAAAAGAAAGAGAGATAGGCTTTTGCAGTGCTTCACACATTATTCTTGACCATCTTGAAGAAACCCTGATTGATTTTTTAGGACACATCTGTCATGAAAAGCTACTTGAAACGTTTACTCATTGGTCCTACAAGACAGTGTGGTCTAGGTTGTGAAAGTCTCCAGAGAAATCCAAAAGCACCAAAGGATCCTACTCTGGTTGTCCTGCTCAGCTTTAGTGTCTCATCATAGCATCATTTTGGACCCAAGATGACCTGAAAATATTTTGTACACCTCTTGCCTGTATCTTCTGGAGGATCGGAATATTAGAGGGTATGTGGTAGACATGTTGGAAATGGCCCTTTCTGCAGGATTATCCCCAGACGTTTTGCCTTCCTCCTGACATTTTTGATGAATTCATTTCTGTTGGCTTTAGGACTTGTGCACTTTACCACTGCTAACCAGTGCTAAAGTGCTTATAAGTCACTAGTAAAATGCATAACATTTGCCCAGGGTCTGTGAATTAAATACTACTAGTGGGCCTGCAGCACTGCTTGTGCCGCCCACTTAAATAGCCATCTAACCATGTCTCAGGCCTGCCATTGTAGAGCATGTGTGTACAGTTTAAGCTACTATTTTTTTCAATACATATAAGTCACCTCTAGGGTAGGGTGTAATGTATTTAAAAAGCAGGACATGTACATTTAAGTTTTTTTTTTGCTACTTCAAGGCCTATACCTCCTATAGGATAACATTGGGATTACTTTATTACATTTTATAAGTGTAATTCTGAAATGGGAAGATATGACTGGTTCAAGTTTGGTGTCTCTGGAATCCGAATTTAAAATCCTAACTTATAGTTAAGTCATATTTCAAATTTCAATTCTGAAAATGCCACTGTTAGAAAGTTGTAATTTTCTTGGCTTAGCCATTTGGTGTCTGCAGTCTGTCCCTGGTCACTTGGCTGGGTGTAGTTGGTAGTTGGGCTTTGCATTCCTTCTAGATAGCCACACACAGTGGGAGCTTAGGTGTGACTGAGTGGGCTATCACTAATAGGATGGGAGGGAGGAGCTGGTCTCAGCCTCACTTACACCTGATTATCCTGTGTCATGTCCCCAGATTAAGGGCTGCATACCCCTATATTTTGTCTGGAGCCAAGGCTGGCAGGGCCGAATATCTGGGCACTTCAAAGACATTCCTCTAAAAGTTTCTCCCCACTTCAAAGGCACAACTGTGTATAAAAGAAGGACCTCAGACACCACCACCTCAGTACATTACTGGATCTGTGGATACTTGCCAGGGAGAAGGACTGCTATGCTGCTGAAATAACTGCCACTCTTCTGGACTGCTACTCCACTGGACTCCTGCTTTGTTGTGCTGACCTGCTGCCCTCTCACCTGGGTGAGAAGGACTGGACCTGCATCACTTGAACCATAAGTGACTCCAAGGGATAGTTGGTTGGCATCCTGATCTAAAGCCTCAGGGATATAACAGGCTTCCAACAACCTTGCATCTGCACCTGAACTCTGCCATCTGTGAGTCTACCCTTTCAAGTAGTACCACACCAGTCCTGGACCCTTGAAAGTGAGCCTACGGAACTTCCCACCAGATCTGATGCAACTTCTCTGCTCACTGGCGCAACCTCCAGCTGAACCAACATGTCTCCTCAGCTGAGTAGTGCATCCTCTAGCAGAACTGATGCACCGCTGCTGTTGTGTGGATTTGACATGGTGCAGAAGGTCAGCACTGCCATCGCATCTTCAGAACCCACGCATCACTGCCAGCATGGTGCATCTCCGACCTGGGTCCTCGCATCCCTATTGATGGCAGCTCGACGACAGTGCTGGCCTCCGCATTCCAGCCCCGCAGCTCTTCGGAACCAACGCATCACCTCAGCAGAGCACCGCAATCTCGATGCCCGGACTTCACATTGCAAAGCCCCATTGTTGGGCTCTTTGATGATGATGTGCAGGACCTTGCACTGCTGCTTCACCGCATCAGGGAATCGACGCATTGATTCGACTGTGTAACTCTTCTTGCTTCGGACACAAAAGCTCAACAACCAGGATTTGAGTTACTTTAGTTGAGCTTGCCTAATTGGGTCCCTGTATCTGGCCTGGGCTCCTTTACCATTGGCCTAAACGTGTGACTTTGTCCTGGTCTGGAGCGACCGGATTTCCCAAATAGTCCTTTTTGCTTCTAGGTGCTATATTTACCAAAAAACCTTCAAATTCAATATCTCAAGTTCTACTTATTGGATTTTTGTCATTTTATTCGTGTTTTATTTATTAAAATATATACTATTTTTATAAACCTGGTGTGGGATCTTTTTGTGTGGAGTTTTCACTGTTTTACTGTTTGAAGTGTTGCACAAATGCTTTACACATTTCCTCCCAGTTAAGCCTGACTGCTCTAAGCCACGCTGCCAGGTGGTATGCATAGGTTAATTTGGGGTTTGCTTGTACCTTACCCTGACTAGGTTTGTGGTTGCTGCTTGACCAGGGCTCACACCCCAGTCAGCCAACATCCCAATTTCTAACAAGCCTGTTGTGCACTGAGTAGAATTTATATTACAGTAAGTCTCAGCTACTGTGCTATTCTAAGCACTGCTAAGGTGAAAGCCAATTTCCGCCTGTGCATGCTGCAAGTTCCTGCATCAGAATTTGCTTACTATCATTCAAACGGGATGGGAATACAGAATGCTTCAGTGGACCTTGAAGGCTTAAAATGATATCCTGGCAGATCCTAACGAGGCTGTCAATAAAGTCTTGGGGCAGTTGGGTGAGAGAGGCTCACTGATTTTGATATTCTATACCCAAAGTCCTCTGCTCTGGTCTCCTTGGGATTTGTGGAAGGTAGCTATCGTGCTCATGATACTGCAATTATAATGTTGCTGCAATCTCTTTAGCACAGCCATACCCAGAACTGGTTGGGTGCTTAATTCATAATGTACCTTCTGTGCATTTTTGCTTTCCAGCTGACAATATAAGATGAAAATCAACTCAGTGGAATAGCTCAGCCAATCATGAAACATTCAGCTAACTGTAGGGCACTGGCACGGAATGGCAAGTGAAATAAGGGATTTATAGACATCATAGTTCAGTTTCCTCTGATCTCAGAAGAGTATACTTTATATTTCTATTCTTCATAACACCAGTTCTTTAGTAGTAAACACAACTCAATAGTAACCTGTCTCGTAAAACAGTGGAACCTTCACATCAGAGATGGGTTTGTATTATGTGGTCGCCCCATGACAGTGTAGTGTCACAATCAAAAAGGTAAACATTTTTTAACTGTGTAAACATACAAAGATGTTTTCATCCTTATCATAGAACCCTGCTGACCTACTACTCTCCAGTAGCCAATTGTACAGATACAGAGCAGAATTCCACACAGGAATTGAAGCATGAGAGCTCTTCGTCATTTGCTGCAATTGATAAAATATGATCTTGGAAATACTGTACTCCATTAGCCCTATAAACAGTTCTGTTGAAGTACCATTGCCAGGAAAACCAGCGAAAGTCAACCACTTAAACTGGCAATACTCAAACTGAGTTATAAATTCAATAGCTAGCCGGAACTCACAGTGTAACAATGTTTCATCATAGACAGAGGATACATCATAGTATTAAATAGTCTTTTCCCTCTCCTTCTCGTTCTCCATTCTCACATCCACACCTCAGCTTCCTCTCATATTACATGTTGACTTTAACCCCCTGCATGCCGAGGACATAATCGTTACGTCTTCCGCTGCGGTGCTGCTGTGGCAAGGACGTAACCATTACGACCTGGCATCTACCCAAAGGGGGAAGTGCTGGTGCTGCCCCGTGGGCCACCTATTTTCACCCACAACTGGGGGTGGCAGCGGAAGCACTTCTGCTGCCACCCCCAACCCCATCCTCGGTGATTTGATGATGTCAGGGTGCTCAGGGTACACAGACGTCATCAGGTGCAGCTGGGATGCGCTGGACGTCATTTGCTTCCAGCTTGTCTAGGGAGAGGACGTTTTTTTGGTAAGTCCTTCTCCCGGGGGTGTGCGTTTGTAAAAATACAGTTGCAGCGAGAAAAGACTTTCCTCCTGCGTCTGTATAGAGTGGATTCCTACTCCACGATCAAGGGTGGGGCTGCGATTGTGGTGCATGAATCTACTCACAAGACCGCCAGGCTTTGTTTTTAGGCAGTTTTCGGGGAGCAACCCCTTAGGCACAGGTTACGCCACTAGGAACATATTTCGTCCATGTTTCGACCCCCATTGGGAGCTGATTCAGCCCTTTTTAGGCCATATAGCCTCCGGGGGTTCAAACCCACTCGAAACCAGGGATATTTTTTATTTAGATGCATACAGGGAGCGACCCCTTGGGAAAGGGTCGCGCCCTTAGGGGGATGATTTTCTTTTAGGAATTCTGCCCTCCTCCCAGAGGGAAGATCAGCCATATTTAGGCCGATCTGCCATCTGGTGTGGGCAGAAGCCCACTAGACACCAGGGATATCATGTTGTATCCATCGAGGAGTAGCCCCTTGGGCAAGGGCCACTCCCCTTTATTGCAGAAATGTTTTGGTCATTTTATGCCGCCGCAGGGGCAGATTGGCCATATTTTTAGGTCCATCTGCACCCACAGGTGGCAGAAAGCCACTAGACCACCAGGTATTTTATTGTATATGGTGCAAAATGCTTTGGGGAGCGGCCCCTTGGGCAAGGGTCACTCCCATTTTGGGGGTGAATATTTTGGCTGTTTCTGTCCACCTTGGGGCTGATCGGCTATATATTTTTAGGCCCATCTGGAAGTGACTAGACCACTAGGAATTTTCTTATGCATGGCACATATTGTTTTGGGTAGCGGCCCCTTAGGCAAGGGTCACTCCCCATTTTGGGCTGAATATTTTAACTGTTTCTGCCTGCAGATCAGCCTTATATTTTTAGGCCCACTTGCCCCCAAGGAGGGCAGAAGTCACTGGACCACCAGGGATTTTATTATATATGGTGCATCATGATTTATGGAGTAGCCTCTTGGGCAAGAGTCGCTCCTCTTTTGGGGGTGAATGTTTTAGACATTTCTGGCCCCTGGGGGTCGCAGATCAGTCATATATTTGTAGGCTCATCTGCCTCCAAGGGGGGCAGAAGCCACTAGACACCAGGGAAATTTTGTGTGTGAACTGTAGTTTGGCTGATGATCTGCGTGATGCTGCGTTTGGCTGGCTGTGTGTGGACTGGCACTTGGCTGGCATGGGAAGACTTCAATATGTTTTATAATGTTAACTATTATATTTGTTGTTATCATTTGCATTTGTGATCATAATGTTTTTTTTCTCCTTTTTATTCTAGTGCAAAGCTTTTGTTGTGCTTTGAGTTTCGTGTTTACGGTTTCATCACTGGTTGATCTGCAGTTTGTAAAGTTGCATCTGTTTGGTAAGAACATGTTTTTTTGTACTGTTTACTCAAAATGAGTATCATTGCCCTGCATAAATGCGTTTTTTGTAAATGGTGTAATAGCAGAATATTTAGCTTCTGTTTTATTGTGTAATTCTCCTTGTATTTGTGCACAATGTGTATTGTGTTGTCGTGTGTGTAATTTTCTTTTGTTTTTCCTTTCTAGTGGGATATCGTTGGTGCTTGCTGTGTCTGTGCAGAGTAGGTGCTGGTAAATCTAGCTGTCTCTGGCAAGTGAGTGGTGTTTACAATGTATAGGTCTTTGTGTGCTTGGATTTTATTGACTTTACCTTGCAATTGCTATTTTCCAGTAGTTTTTTTTTTGTTTCATCAAGCCACACTTTGTTTATTACTTATTTTACACAGTGTTGGGTATTGTTGACTTGTTCGTCAAGTTACTTGTTTAAGTAAGGATTAAGGCTAGCCACAGGATGACTACTCAGCAGGTTGTTGGTATACTTTTTGAGTCTTCCTCTGACCATGAATATGAGACTGACTCTGCATCTGAGGCAAAGGAGGAAGGCCAGGATTTTGGCAGTGAATTTTCTGTCCGAGAGGAACCATCTGATGATGAAGCCACTCTCAGTGTGGATGAAATGCCGCTTTTATAGAAAGACACTGATGTGCCAGTAGTGCAGCAAGAGGCCTCTGAATTGCAGCCTGGGGCTGAAAGGCTTCCCATTGGAAATGCTGGCCCCAAACATGGTACAGCTGGTGTTGCCTGCTTTAAGTGGTGTTGCGGGGTGTGTAGTGAATAAAGAAAACTTTTTGCCTATAAGTTTTTTTCAGTTGTTTATGGACAATGTATTTGTGGATGAGATTGTTGAGCAGACTAATTTGTCTGCTGAAAGCTATTTGAGGGACAACAGTGCCAGACTTAAGCCCCACTCTAGAGCTAAACGGTGGACTTCCACAAATCCGGATCAGTTTAAGAAGTTCTTGGGTTTAACTTTTTTGATGAACTTGATAAGGAGCTCTAAGTGCTATTTTGTTTTATATATGTTTTTAGCCTGACTCTGCATTGGGCAGCCACACAAGTGAGGTATCATTTTTATCCAGAGACCAAGGGGAAAGCTGGATGGTTGGAAATATGTGCCGGCAAGGTGATTCCAGACAGAATGTAAGGAAAAAGTGATATTGTTTAGCTAAATTTGAGGTTTCCAGTAGACTTTGAGTAAGAAAACTTAGGGGGATCCACGCAAGACACACATCCTTGGACTCCCTTTGGTGTCTAGTTTAAAAAAATGCCTGGGTTTAGTAGGTCTCCCTACATAGCCGCCAAGCCCAGGACCCAAAACGCAAGTGACTCCCTTGCAAAAAAGGAGGCTTATTTATAGGCCCCTTGCGCCGCCGGTGTGTCACTTTTTGTGACACAGGAGCCTGCTCCATATTTATGAGGCAGCACTAAGCCACTTTTTTTGGCTTAATGCTGCCTGGTAAAAATCATTCCCTTTCAAGCAGGGGCATTCAATGGGTGTTGCTGGGGGCGTTTCCAGCAGCATCCATGGCTTTTTGACACTGCCACAGATTTACGAGAAATCATAACACTGAGGTAGTGCCAAAAACATACGCCCCCCAGGGGAGGCGTAAGGGAGGCACAACGAGGAGAAATATCTTTATTTCCCCTTATTTTTCATTTTTCTATTTGTGCTTCATTCTGCAGCACACATAAGAAAGAGAAAAAAGCCTCTTGTGATTGTTTTTGTGCAGGAAGGTTACCCTTCCTGCACAAAAATAATTATCCCCGCAACGCAGGCACCCTGGCACCATGGTGTCAAGGTGCCTGCGTTGGCACACAGCAGCCCATCATGCGCCGGCGCAGGGGAAAAGGACAGGAATGCGCCATATCTGATAGATAAGGCACATTCCTGCCCTTTTCTTTTGCCATAGGGCAGAGCAGCAGGAAGGCCTGCGGTGCTGCCCTACAGCAAAACCTCATAAATGAGGCCCTCAGTCTTTTTGTGATCAATAACTTTGAAGTCTTCACAGTACGTTTTGGGCCATTTCCTATCACGGGCACTAGATCTACCCACACAAAAGAGGTACCATTTTATCGGGAGACTTGGGGGAATGCTGGGTGGGTGGAAGTTTGTGGCTCCCCACAGAGTCCAGAATTTTGCATCGCAGAAATGTGAGGAGAAAGTGTTTTTTTTACAAAGTTTGAGGTTCGCAAGAGATTCTGGGTAACAGAATCTGGTGAGAGCCTCACAAGTAACCCCATCCTGGATTCCCCTGGGTGTCCAGTTTTCAGAAATGTACAGGCTTGCTAGGTTTCCATACGTGCCAGAGGAGCTAGGGCCCAAAATCCACAGCTAGGCACATTTAAAAAAAATGGGTCCGTTTTCTGCTGAAAAAAATGATATGTCCATGTTGCGTTTTAGGCCATTTCCTCTCACGGGCACTAGGCCTACCCACACAAGTGATGTACCATTTTTATTGGAAGACTTGGGGGAGTGCTGGGTGGGTGGAAGGATGTGGCTCCCCGCAGATTCCAGATCTGTCCATCACAGAATGTGAGGAAATGTGTTTTTTCTAGACAGATTTTGAGGTTTGCAAGGGATTCTGGGTAAGAGAACCAGGTGAAAGACACACGTCACCTCATCCTTGATTCCCTTGGGTGTCTAGTTCAAAAAATGTACAGGTGTGCTAGGGTTCTGAGGTGACGGCTGACCTATGGCCCAAAAATCCACAGCTAGGCACATTGCAAAAAAAGGGTCAGTTTTCAGCAAAAGAATGTGATGTGTCCACGCTGCGTTTTGGGCCATTTCCTGTCATGGGCACTAAGCCTACCCACACAAGTGAGGTACCATTTTTATCGGGAGATGTATTATAACACACAATAGTAGAACAATTGTTATTACCAATTGACTTTCTATGCATTTCTGCCTTCCAAATGTAAGACAGTGTGTAAAAAAGAAGTCAGTTTGAAAAATGCCCTCTAATTCACATGCTAGTGTGGGTACCCACTAATTCAGAGATGTGCAAATAACCACTGATTATAAACTACATATCTTGTTTCCATTTAGAAAATACATCTGCCTTTATACCTATTTTGCACTCTTTATATTTTACCAAATGTATTGCTGTATACCCAGTGCAAAATGAAAAACCATAGCAAGGTGAAGCTCAGTTACTGGCCCTGGTACCTCGGGTTCTTGGTGAACCTACAAGCCCTATATACCCCTGCAACCAGAATGGTCCTGCGGATGTAACGGTATATTGTTTAAAAAGATCTGCCATAGTTGGATGAAGTTACAGGTGAAAATGTAGGCTCGAATAGCTGTTATGTTCAACTCAATTTCAATGTTTTTTGTATTTCAACTATTGCTTTCTATAAGAAAACCTTGAAGGATCTACCCAAATGCCCCCTTGCTGAATTCAGAATTTTTTCTACTTTTCAGAAATGTATAGCTTGCCGGGATCTATTATCGGGTTCATACCCATTTCTACCACTAAGTGGAAGGAGGTTAAAAGCACAAAAAATAAGAACAATAGCCTATGTCCCAGTAAAATGCCAAAACTGTGTAGACAATGTTGATTTTCTGACAAAAGTCTGCCTGTTCCTGAAAGCTGGGAAGATTACAAATTTTAGCACTGCAAACTCCAAATGTTGCTGTATTTTGGCAAATTTCTCAGTTCCTTCCAGTGGAATCCACAAACCCTTGGTACCTTTAGAATCATATGGATATTGGAAAAAAGGACGCAAAATTGGCGTGGATATCTTATGTGGACAAAAAGTTCTTGGAGCCTAGGCGCAAACTACTCCATAAAGCCAAAAACAGGCTTGGCGGGGGAGGGGGGGTGGACTGGCAGCGAAGGGGTTAAGCCTACCTTTGCATAGCGCAGTGCGGAATTTTGTTAAGGTTTGACCTGTAGAAATACCATGTATATACATAAATACATAAATACATCACTACATATACAATCTTAATGTGTTGGATGAGATGCAAAGTGATGCATAGTATGTTATAATTTGCTTGAGGTTTAGTAACAATGTAATCATCAGAGGGGGATTTTTGTGGAAGGTATTCCATATTTGAATTATATATGTGTATTAACATAGAGCTATTGCAATGGGAACTAAATTGCTGAGTGTTTTAATGTGTTTTTCTATCTTAGACAAAACTAGGCCTCCTTGAGGCTTTGACTCCATCTTTTGAAAAATGGCAGTTTTTTTCAGAATGTTCATTATGAGTTCTCACTTGCCACCACCTGCAGCAAGATGTGCACTGTTCATTCAATGTGACATGCTATTCTTGAACAAACCCTGGATGTAGCCTTTTGCTACTTTTCAAGGCTATTCCTGCTAGCACACTGTATAGAATGTATTATTAAATCGTTTCTGTCCCTTATGTAAATACTTTGTTCTGCCTCCTCCGGATGACTTAAGGCCAGAAGGGGCAAATTAATATTCATGTAGAGGGTTAGAGTTAAGATGGTAGGGTTATATTACGTTTTAGAATACTGCAGTATCGTTTGTTAAAATAGTGCTATTATTGCTTTCACCATGCTGACTTTCAGTTTCAATCATTTCCTACGGAGAAATTGGCTATCTAAACCCACAAATTTGAGGGTGAGCTAGACTTTTGGGTTTCTACTAGGGCTGCTGTCTGATTCTCTATTGATTTGCTGCACATTTGGAATGTAGTCTATTTTTCAGATTTAGCTTAATGCTGTATTTTACCTAACTCTGAGTATCTTCATGGCAATTCATTTCTTTGTCCTTTGACTGATTCAATCAGATTACTGCTGCATTTGCATTCTTCTCTATTTTCTGTGTTGCATTTTAAATTTTAACAAACCTTTTTCTAATGACTAATCTTGAACTCCGTTTTTAAGTCCTTTCTTATTGACCGTATTTTGAAATGTTGATTTTAATCTTGTCTCAAGGGACACATTACCTCATAGATCTTGATGTGAACACTATTCCTGATCCCATAAACTGAGCACCACTGTCATGCGGATTCTCTAATAGATAGAGCAACCACATACATTGAATTGAATTACACATTTCTGGAGTGCACAGCTACTCACAAAGAGTGTCCCGGCGCTTTTCGGTGTGCCCAAGGAGAGATAGCCAGGGATGGAAGCCGTTGATCCCAGCTAACATCTAAACAGAGATGTCTTCAGTTCCCTTTTAAATTTTGCTTCTTCGGGTATCCGTCTGAGGTACTCTGGGAGTTTGTTCCACAGATTTGCTGCTATAACCGTGAAGGAAGCACCACCCCTCCGCTATTTTAAAAAGCGCGGGGAGACAATAAAAACAGCTGAGCTTGACCGCAGTAATCTCCCTGGGCAGTAAGCATTAATGCGATCCTTTAAATACCTAGGTCCCTTATTGTGGAGGGCTTGATGCATTAGGGTCAGAGCTTTATACATAATTCGCTGCCAAACTGGCAACCAGTGCAGTTTAGCTTGGTATGCTGAGATCGAAGTGCATTGTGGAATTTTGTATAATAAATAGACTGTCATGTTCTGCCTGACCTGTAGGAGCTGGATCAAATATTCTGGAGACCAAGATACAGGACATTAGCATAGTCCAACATGGATAGAATTAATGATCTACCCACTGTGATTTGTGCCTCATGAGGAAGCAAATAGAGAAACTTCCTTAACATGCGGAAGATCCAAAAACAGGATGTCACAACAGCTGACACTTGTGCTCCAAATGCAAGCTGGGTATCGAACAGTACACCCACATTACTTGCCACCGCCGTTGGTGGGGGTGGCATGGGGAAATTTTCAGGCCATGCCCCAATCCAGCCAGGAAGGAGATCCCGTCCGAATGATAAGACTTCTGTCTTATCCGATTTGCACTGCAATTTGTTAGCCCTCAACCAGTCTAACAATCCCACCATACAGTTAGCAAAGGCAGCCTTCGCCCTTTCAGGTTCCCCATTGTACGTGAGCAGGAGTTGAGTATCATCCACATAAGAGATGACCTTGATATTATAGGATTGCACCAGATGAGCCAAGGGAGACATATAGATATTAAAGAGTGTAGGACTTAGGGAGGAGCCTTGCGGCAACCCCATTTCAACTCTTAACCTCCCGAGGCATATGGATTCAGCCAAACCACCTGCTTGAGGCCATTAAGGAAGGAGCCCAGCCAACTCAATGCAGAGCCCATTACTCCCAGATGTTTTAACCTGTGCAGCATATTGTGATGATCCACCGCATCATACTGCAAGAAAATGGGTTCTACCCATCAAATCTGCCTGGATATTTTGCTTTTTGACCAACTGGTTTTTGACCTTTATACTATGGGTGAGCCTCACAACCTGTGACTCACCCACTGTAAACTCATGGTAAATGGACTGCACGTGCTTTACTGCCAGTTTCTGTCTTTTTAGATCAAGCCGTTGCGACACAGCACGGGTAAGGCGCACTTGGCAGGTTACACATGAATATGTGTGCATACATGTGTATGCCCATGTGAGGGCTGTGCGTGGGAGACGTCTATCATGTGCAGCCCAGTAACTATGCACAGGTCATCTGGCACAGAGGGGACTCTGCATGATTGATTATTGACCTGGGTTAGGTCTCATGATGTTACTGTACACTCATAGGGAAAGTCAGTGTGGTTTACTGCCTTATCCTCAGTGACACTCCATTATGCACCTATGGGGAAGTCTGCTTTAGAATGCAGCTTTGCTTCGCTTTGGCCTATAGAGACCAGTAACAAATCGAATAGGGCATAACCTGTATGGGAAAATCAATTCTGCAAGTTCCAAAAAGATATTTGTACAGCTTATGGGTCATCCAGGAATACCATATTTTTTGGGCTCAGCTCAGGATCAGAGCCCAGGCTTTTTGTCACCCTGCTCTGCTAAGTTAATTATATTTCTCTCCAGCGGCAGGAACAAAGCCCTCCCCACACAAAGGGAGCAATTAACAGTACTTGACTCAGCTGCTGAGGAGGAAAGCGGTGGTAATGAATAATCTGCATCACTCACTCAGCTGTCACACTCTGCCAGGGACGTTTCTGCCCAAGGTCACTAAACAAAGGAGTGAGCCCACACCTCTGGAGCCAACGCAGGATGGGGTTCCTTTTGATGTGAAAGACCCTGGCAGCGATGTCAGCGAGGGGTGGAGCTGAGGCCCCCAGAGCAGATGTGAGTAGTGACTCCTGGGTGACGCCATTTTTAAATGTCCCAGCAAACACAACAAGATGATGGACAGAGTGCTGAAACTTTTCAACCACTCACCCCCAGTCAAAAGATCTGTGCTTAGTCCATCATTCTTTTGCTAACTATATCACGCTAGTTTGGACCCAACCATATGCCAATCATTCTTGACCCTGCTCCTCATGGGAACAGTCCAGCCCGAACTGCCAGGCCAGGTCCTCCCTGGACCGGAAACAAGCACATGGGACCGGTTTCGGGGTATTACCCCTCATCAGTCAGGCTAACTTGAATCCAGTGGCACAGCAAGCAAGGGACCCATGTCTGGGCATACCCTTGGCCACTTAGGGTGGACATAGCAAACATAACAATATGATGGATGGAGTGCTGACATGTTTCAACCACTCACTCCCAATCAAGAGATCTGGGTTTAATCCATCATTCTTTTGCTCACTATGCCACCCCAGTTTGGTCCCAGCCATATGCAAATCAGTCTTGGCCCTGTTCCTCATGGGAACAGATATATTAAAAAGAAAGGGAGATACCCTAATGCTGAGAAAAGGGACGGGGTAAGAAACTGAAAAACAACACTAAATGTCCCCTTTCAATGGACTTAAATATTGGGCAAAGGGACTACGTATGAAAGATCTTGCCTCAGTATGGATCATGTGTTATGTATAGTCTTGAACGAACAACACTATAACGTGTACCACAACCTTGTTACTATGCTTTAGAAACAAAAACAATGATGTCTATATATCTGAAAATATATTTATTTAAAAAAAAAAAGAAATCACACTAGTAGAGAATATGAATTCTCAATAAGTTAAAAACATGTTCTCTCAGAAAAATTACAGTCCATATACATTAGCAATTGATAATAGATACATTTTTAAAAAAACAAGCAAACTTTCCGCAACAAGTCCCCTAAGGACTTGTTGGGGAAAGACTGGGATTCTGCACCAAGGGAGCAAGAGGCCCGGAGGAAACCAAAGAAAAAGACTGGGGTTCTGCATCAAGGAGGAGAGAGGCCCAGAGGAAACCAAGTAAAGGTTACCGCAGGGAGCCAATGGAATGAGACGCCTGCACAGTTTGCCACCCTAAAGAAAAGGAAAGTGCAAAAACTAAGGAAAGTGCATCAGGTGATTAGGGCTTGCCACAAGTAGCAAAACAAGCCCAATAATGCGTATAATGGCCTCACGGGCCTGGGACATAAGCAGGAGAAGGATTTGACCTTTGACCTCCCCGGCACAACCTTAGATCGCATGGAACTCTGCTGCTGGGTGATTCTGTATCCCCAGGATGGGCTGGGTCCGGGGTTGCAGCACAAAGTCCTTTGCTTTTTTTCCCTCTAGGGAGGAGGGATGCATGGGACACCCACCCCAGCTGCAAGTGAGCCTGGGGACTCCATCTCCCAGGCCGGTTTATTCATTCGGGAGCCCTGGACCCCAACTCTGGGCCCACCAGGGCAGCCGTGAGTGGGAAGCGCAGTCGCACTTCCCCTGGGGTACAGCAACGAGGCGGGCCCGGGATCCCAACTTTGGGCCCCAAGACACCACATAGATGGAGAGGGAGTACCACAGCACTCCCCCATCAGTGGTGAACCTGCCCCACTGCCCATGCCCATGGTTGGGAGGGGGCAGGTGGCCACTACCTGCACTAGCTCCTGCCCGCACGAGAGGGCAGGGCAAAAGAGGCTTACCGGCTCCCACAGCAACACAGAAGAGTGCTGTGCACATGGGGAGCCAGCAGGGGCAGCCAGGTGTTGGCTCCCTGGACTTCCCCCCATCCTGAGCAATTGCAGGGTAGCCGGGTGGGACTGGGCACTCCCAAAATCAAAAAGGAAAGGCCGCACAGCACGGGCCATGCAGGGGAAGAAACAGATACAAAGGAAAACAAAGGCAGTGGCTCTTCCCTAAGCAGCAGGAGAGACACTCATAAAATATTCACAAGCTCCTGAGGAGCACCCCATACATGCCCTGCGGGGCTGCAATTGATTAACACCTTTCTGCTGTTTGTGGTGGTCACCAAATGGCGGGGCACCACCAAGACCCTAAAAAAGAGCATGCAGAAGCTTAAGAGGTACCACAGCTCCCCCACAGGCCCCAAGGAACTCCTTCTTACAGCTGAACTTAGGTTGAAAGGGTCAAGGTGAAGAGGACCACCTTAAACTATGTTCATGTTTGCAAGCACTCCCTAGGCTTGAGCATGTGCTATATAGCTGTGAGGGCAATGCCCTCTAGGGTTAAGTCTATGGCTGCAGTTTCTGTGGCCTGAAGGTGTTGAATGAAACGTATCGGTTGTACAACACCCTCTATGGCTAAAGTCTTTAGCTGCAATTACTGTGGCCTAAAGGTGTCCAAAATGAGTCCATGATGTACAGCACTTTCTAGGGGAAATTTATGGTTACATATTTGTGATCAAAATGTGATGCTCTCTAGCGGTTACATATGGTCGCCATCAGTGTGGCCTGAAGGGGTCTAAAATAATGAACATGTTGTACAACACCCCCTAGGGTGAAGTTTATGGTTACATATTTCAAAATTAGATGCTCTCTAGGGACTATTTTTATAATTGTGTTTTCAATGCTGCAAGAATTTATAAAGCACACAGACCCATGAGAAATGCATATTTAATTTCTGTAAATGCTTTATTGAAATAATGATGCTGACAGCAATTTGTGATCAAAGTACATATGCTTTAGTATCATTAATAGGTGCATTCACAAATGGTTACATTAATTATTTCATATACTTCTAAAAGTAAGATTTTTGACATGTGGTTTGTTGCTCTTGGACCTTTGACCAAGTCAATGTACGTACCTGATGAGGTTGTATGACACCTTTAGGTGGTCAGAGGTGATCACTGAATGTCATCAAAAGATATTTCCATCAGCCTTATGTATATTTGAAAATTGCTGCATAGTATTGAGTAGCGCGTGTGTAATAAATATACATTTCCTTTTCAAAAGAAAAGGCACAGACTGGACAGTCATTTGTTGAGTGTTATTATTGCATGCCAGAGAAGGATCATTACTAGCCCACAACACCTTCCTTGAGGAAGCCTTTGACTGCTCTGCTCTGCTACCCTGTGAGAGTCAAGCGCTACAATGCGTTTTTTGGTTCCCAGTGGAGGGCAAATGTGGACCCATTACTTGTGCAGGCCACACAACTAATGACCTGTTTCCTTACACATACATACATATATCACTAGTGCCAGCTTCTCACCTATTTCTGACAATGGAAGCCCATCCACCCTGATGTTCTTGATTAATAGTCTGGTGTCTACACATAAATATAAAAGCGATAACCCTATTTGGAGCCACCAGAAATGCCAGCCAAAAGGAAGTCTTTCTTTCTGTGTACTACAGCCTACTAAGTAATTTTCCTCTTCTGGCCTCAGCTTTAACAAATCAATCATTACATACCTTACGGTGTCTACCCTATGTAATACCAGATGAACAAAACTCTTATCATTTTCTAATTCCATAACTAAAAACCTTAGGGAACTCTTTCACCAAAAAAATAACGTAGTCATTACCTTCCACTCCCACTGACAACTCAGTAGTCCTGGCAAGAACATTAAATGATCTAAAACAGCTGCTTCTCTACACAGAAGGTTAATATAAAGAAAGCAGCATTACAATCAGTAAAGGGTAAAACAAGATAATGGTAAGGGGCCCTGAATCAAAGAAAGCAAGAGACAGTTTATATGGACAGAGAACCAACAGAAGGGTGAGCACCTTCACCTACCTGGGCATAACCTTTAACGCCTTGGGTTTCTGCAAACCACATGCAGCGAAGACCTCTGGGAAAAATACAGGATCACCAGGGGGCTGCTTCACTTCTCATGATGTATGGAGATGGTATACCATCCTGCATTCAAACCGTTGCCTGATTCAGCTTCCACCTATGGAGCAGAGACATGGTCAGCCTTGGAGAAAGAGTTGGATCTGGGTACCACACAAGGTAACTCTGGAAGCCCTGCTTTAGATCTCACTCTCAGTACCAAAAGAGCTCCCCAAGTTGGCTCCAGATATATACCAGTACAGGTATAAAGTTTAAAAAGGGTGATGAGCTACAGGACCAAACGCAGTAAAACATGCTCAACCCACCTAATTGGCAAATGCTGAGAAGAATTTGTCATCAGCAACAATAAAATCTCCAAGGAAGATCTAGTGGCACAATAAGCTAGGAAATTGAATCTCCAGCCAGAAATGTTTTTTGCCTGCTGCAGAAAACCTACAACGCTATTCTTAAAACGAAATATCCGAACTCAGTAGGAGAGAATGGCAAGACAAAACAGAGAAAGTAAACAGCATGAAATGGATGGAGGTATGTGAACTACATCCTCAAGCACAACCATATCTCACTGGTCTGCAAGACAGGGAGGAGCACAGAAACTTCACCCTGGCAAGACTCAACCTGGTGGACTTGTATGAACGAAGTCACCAATGGAACAAATCTTTGCAGCCAGAATGCCTCTGTAGTGGTTCTTCAATTGAAAACATAGTCCATATCCTCTTGGACTACCTTCCTAGAGAAACTGCTGAGTCAATTTAAATCAGAAAACCACACAAGCACTCTTGGGTGGCTTACACCCTGAAATCACCAAGAAATGTGCAACCTTTCCTAAGGTCAGGAAGATCAGAAAATCTAAAGGATGCATAATCTCTATCTTATATCATGACAAACTCTGCCCCCAACCGTATAAGCAGAGTATTCCTTCAGGAAATTGTGGACATGATTAAGCCTAAAGTAAATGAGCAGCATTGACACTGTTTTTCCCATTTTTAGTTAGTCCCTCATGCCCCATTGACTATAGACATGGAGTTTTGGAACAAAATGTAGCTAATAAATTACATTTAACAGGACATATTTAAGAAAGACAGCAGGATGCTGAGACTATGGACAGGAAACCATGTGCCTTAACTAACAGTCCATGGGGTCCTCCACTCTGAAAATGACCCTGAGCACACACACACACACATCCTGCATGACCAGCGCATGATTACAAAAATGTGAAACTGAAGCAAGGTCATGGACTGGACCTATCACCATGTAGGGTCCTTTACACTACCCAATCAAGTGCTTGTTCTTTTACATCCCTTTCACTTTTGGGGTTCCTGGATATGGCTTTCAATATACTAAGCCAAACTTCCATTCCCACACTTCTCTTCCCCTCAAAAAGTGTATTCATGCTTTTAACCTTTGTATGCCAAGGTCTATATACCGGAATGCAAACATAAAGTAACACTGGGCTTAACTTGACATATTAGCAGAAAACTACATGTAAATGTTGATTTTTATGTGAATTTTTGAGAGAGTGCTAGGTTTATATTCTCCCTTTAACCATGCTGCTCATCACTTTAGTAGAGCAGGACGATACCTGACATTCCAACAAAAAAGGAAACATGTAAATGTCTGTTGAATTTTATTTCGATTTGTCAAAGGGTGCCAGTTGCTAGCAAACAATCACATTTTAGCCCCTCCCTCAATCATGTCACTCTTGAAGGAACTGCACAATCTTGGCACATTTAACAGAAAACTAAACATGCTAAATGTCTACCAAATATTATGTGGATTCCTAAGATAGTGCCACAGTTATTAGCAAATTAACATTTTTGAACCCCCTTTAGCTATGTGCCTTGTGAGAGACCTACATAATTAAAAAAATCCAAAAAGTAGTCTAAAAATTAAGTATCTGTCAAATGTAGTGCATATTCGCCAGACATTGATAAAGTTATATTCCAATCAAAAATGCCTTTTCGAATGTCAGGGTATCCAGAAAAAGTATCCCTTCTAATCTTGCCCAACACCTTTAGCAACAGCAAGTATATCACAGAAAGTACTGAATGTATTTACACAAAACAGCAAAAAAAGCACACCTTCTGTACAGTTCAGTTTTAAACCAAGTTAATCCATTCCACGGTTTTTGCTATGACGGTCAGCAGAATTTCCTATAGGAGCCAAATTGAAAAACTCTTCTTTAATGATTTTCCCTTAACTTTTTCTCCTGGACAGATCAGAACAAATATTGGCATGCCAAAACTAAGCCTAATACACCGAGTGTATGATTGTGAGTAGGTTCATCAAATGGTGCCAAAGTTTTTGACTAAATAAAAAACGTAACATGCATAAGTACCATAGCTACAAATTCAATATCAATGACTCAGGAAATTTCTCTGAAAAAAAGGAATGAGTTAAGGTTTCTTTTTGTCTTCAGGCTTTAAAATATGTTTTAAAATACTCAGAAATACACTGAAAAATTACAATTAAAGTGATGAAGACAAAAAAGCCTAAAAACATTACTAGTTAGTTATGATTGGTTTGAAAAACATAACTCACCTCAAATTCACGTCAATGACTTCAAACATCATGTTAATGAGGTAAACCAGAATGGCTTCCTTGATGATTTATCTGGTGAAATCATATATCACCTCACCACTGAAATATGGTTGAATCTCAATTTACATTGAAAAGACACGTATCTCTGTTAATCGTTTTTGCCCCATTTGATCCAAATTACTGCTGCAGGCCAGACCCTGTTACCAACCACACATGCCCGGCTGTATGAATGGGTGCAGATCCTGTCCACAGGCCAGACTTTATGGCCAGCTATACACATAACTAAAGGACGTGCAAATAGTAGGTTGGCAAATGTAAGGATGGAGCAGGTCTGACATTATGCAGGACTCTGGTCTTGGCCACATGAAAGGTTGTGTGGAGCACTGGATGGAGGCAAGACCCTGCTTTCAAGCACCGCTGCACAAGGGTCAAGGCTGTGTGTAGCAGGGTTGCCCAAACATGAAGTTGGTCAGAGGCCTCCAGGCAAAATCCAATGTGCATGGCCAAAGTCTTCATGCAGGGAGGTGCCAGCAGCTTGTGGAGGACAGTGACTAGCTACAGGCCAGGCACTGCACACAACTCTTGATGCACACAGCCAAATGTTTTCCACAGTGAGAGATTTACCAGCTATGCACAATAGAGGCTTGATTGACCAGATGTTGGGTGCAGGGTCAGCCCAGCCAAAGGTCAAACACTATAGCCAACTCTGACTGAACATTCCTGAAGGTTGTGCATACAGGTAAAGTAGTATTAGGATTATAAAACAAACCTTAAAATACTGTGCAAACCATTACGTGCCCCCAATGCACTGCTCATGACTTCATACATGATGTCACAGATGACAGAAAAAAATGGCGTCATTAATTACATCGCTGGTAACGTCACATAATGCCTCCCCATTGTCATCATGGAGTTGCTGACATCATAAAAAGCATATTGATTATGCCTATGGGGAAGCACCTGGTGAATTTTGCATAAAGTACTAATGTGAAGATTTGCTTTTTCAGGCATGTTACTGTCATGTACTTTGAATACGCTTTGTGCATTGAATCCTTAATGTTTATGTATATTTGTTTTCTAAAACAAACGATATAAACAATAATACATCCATACTGATAAACGATATTTGTTAAAATAATGGCATCAAATACTGTTAACAAATTTATTTTCTTTAGGTTCATTCTCCATTCCATGGTATATATTTCCTGCACTTACAGGAAGATGGCCACATGGAAGGATTCCTTGTAAACTGTGGCTAGCTGTGGATTCTACTGTTTGTTTATCTTCAGTGTTCAGCATTCTGCTTATCAGCTACGATCGTTTTCTCTCTGTTACCAAAGCAGTGAGTACCATGCACCATACAGATTGGAATATATAGTTTACCAATAGAAATTTGGAAAGTGAGTGAAAATATATATACCTATAAATATGTATACTTTTTTCATATAAATATGTAAACATATATTTAGGTACTGTGTAGTTATGATTAAGACTCCTTTTTCATTATGAGGACTTTTTTAAATTTGCTTATAACTTGGTGCCATTTGACGAATCTTTTCAAAAGTTTAAATAGTGTAATTGACATGGGGCCGCATGTACTAAAATTTGAAACTGTGAATCGCAATTAGGAAATTGCAATTCCAAATGTGCAAAACGACATTGAGTTTCATTTGCGATTCTCAGTGGGTCGCAAATTACCAACCTCATTAATAGTCAAGAGGTAAGAAGCAATATGCAAACCATTGGGAATCACTAAAAACACAGGCATGGTGACCTGCTGGGGACAGCAGCCCACCATGTCTGAGGTTGCTTTTAAATAAAGCATTATTTATTCATTTTATTAATGGAATGTGTTTCAAAAATAGAAAGTATTCTTTTAATTTTTAAGAGTAGGCAGTGGTCCGTGGGACCACTGCCTGCTCTTAAAAAATGTTCTTGCATGCATTCACAAAGGGGAAGGGGTCCGTTGGGGACCCCTTCCTGTTTGCGAATGCATTAGCACCAAATTGAAATTGGTGTTAAAAAGCTAATGTTTTGCGACAGCCTTTCAGTCACAAAACATTCGTAGATAGCACTGCAAGCCGCTATTAGGAAGGGACGCCCTTAAGATGCTCCTTCCCAATACCGACTCGTCAACCCATTTTGCGATTCAGTAATAGGTTACCGAATAGCAAAATTGGGCTTTCTACATAGGAAATGTCTTACTTTTGGTCACAAACGGCCTTTCTTCTGTGAATCTGGCAGTTTGCCACTACAAAAAGCTACGTACATGTAACCCTAAGTTTCAAGTGTCTGGGGTAAGAATAAAAAGGATGGGGTCAAAAAAGATGATCCTCATTACAGCAAAACGGGCAGAACAGAATAAAACCAAACTTGCAGCGAAATTGGAGCTTTACTCAACAGAGTGCCTTTGATTGGTTTGCTGGTTTAGGAAATTCTGAGCAATTGGTATTAGGAAAAAGTCTCAAGCTGGCTTTGAAGGGTTAATGTGATAGGGAGAATTGTAAATCCTGACCATTTATTGATGAATCCTTTGAAGATCTGGATTCTCAAATTCTCTGAAGATAATATATTTGGAAAATAAACAAAACAGTTTGGAAGAAGAAGCACTTTTTTCTGTTTGTGCAATGTAAAATATGCAGATCCTCAAAGATTTGAGGATCCATTCAATCTGATTAGCTAGCACCAATTAAACATTTTAGGAGGGGGTGACCATTATATAATGCCAGGTATAGAAGCCAAGGCCTAAAGAAAGTGACAGAGGGAGCTTAAGGAGAATGGGGAAGCAATAACTCACCATGGTGGGTGGGGTGGGGGGAGGAGATTTTGGTAAAGTCCCAATGTAGGAAATACTGGTCGAAATGTGAAAAAGCCTCAGTTTTTTCTTACAGGAGTCATAGATTCAATTTCCGATATGTAGATATGCAGATTGATAGATTTGCAGACAGAGCCACAAATTATTTCAAAAAAATATATTCTGGGATTTCTCTAACTCCTGAGAAGCTATCAATAAACAAACAATAACAGTGCAACTGAGCACAGCATAGACCATGCTCAGTGAGCACCGTGGACTCCAGTGCTCAAAGACCACAGTTCAGTGCAGCAGAAGAATAGGCTCTTGGCCTGACCATGGGACCGGCTCTGAGGCAACCCCTCTAATGCCCAAGTTCCTTTGCAAATGGAGTTTGGGGCATGAAACAATGGGCATTTGACCTGGCTAAATTTCATGTACAATTGGGGTTTGGTTCCTAGACGGTAAAGTGTGGTTGGGTATAGCATGATGGACATAGGCAAAGCAGACTACATTTGCTCATACACAAAGTGAGAAAACACACTGCATGATAGAGCCTTTTTTTCAAAGTCAGCTATACATCTGAATAACATAGTCACTGCCCTGGTATTCAGTTTTGAAAAAAGGGCTTCTGCCAGGTTGGCAAGAGCAATTTCATCAAAATAGGCTCCACTAGGCAGATGAGGATCAGTAAGAACGCTGGGTGCTCCTTTTGTGGGGAGACACATGCAAGGGACTTCCCTGACCAAGCAGCCAGTTATACCATCCACTAGGGTCTACTTGATCCTGCATCAGGACCAAACTACCCCATGGACGAGAGGCCACATTTCAAAAGGACAGAGGCACGGTGCAGTGATGCCATAGAAGGAAAAACAGAAAATAATGTTAAACATCTCGAAGAGAACAATAGCCTAATTGGAAATGTATGTTCTCGAGGTAGGACTGACTTTCTGCCTAAGCACAAATTTCAATTAAGTGACCAGATGCATAGACCTCCAAGAATAAATATGTAAAGTTAAACTGTAGAACTAATTTAAAAGGAATCTGAAGAAGACTCAGGAAAAGAAATATATTAATGACCTGGGCCACCCTAATCAGCTCTGAGAACAAAAATCTTGAGTACCTAATGGAACGCGAGCAGGAAAGCAGTATCCAAACAGCAGAGGAAAAATAATGAAGACAAATAACTTATATTAAATAAACAAATGCAAAGAAGTGGAGTGCAATACAACTTGAAATTTCATCAAATATTACCGGCAGAGCATCTGATAAACATTTATTTTTTATTTATTTCTTTATCTAAGACTTTCTGTACCAGTAGCACACCCACGAGTTTCTAATGCCCTTTACAAAGAACATATAACATAAAATAACTGTGGGAACCTGGACAAGGCATACGATATAGTTAAGGTTGATCTGGAAGAGATGGGCTTTTAAAGAGTTTATGAAAGAAAGAATAGGTGGTGATCACATGCTGGTCGCAGGTGAGTTCCATAGGTTTATTACTACTCCATAACTCACTGATTTTGTACTTGTGCAGTTGAAATCTGGTTGCTTCCAGTAAGGAAATAGTTCTTACTTCTGAGGCCACATTGGCCGTTAAAAATATTTAGTAGATTGCCTAATTTATTTGACTGTTTTAGGTCAATTCATTTATATGCGATGCAGGCTATTTTGAATTTGATCCTTGCCTCTAAGAGGAGCAAATGTAGCTGATTAAGTACACAGGAGAAATTATATGCTTCCCCATGGTTTACAGAATTAGTTGCTGAGGATCTGAAACAAATGAAAGCACAAAAAGGAAGACAATATGAATTCCATAAAATCATTACAAAGGGATGCACATAGCAAAGTCACATTTTCTGTGTGGTGTTACCAGATGATTCATATTTTCTGAGCCCTTTTTGCTGGAATTAAGACTTTGTGGCTTGTGATACTGCCATGTAGTGCCACAGTGTGTGTTTCCCCCAATTGGTTTATTTAACTCTCACGTCAGTCCATGTAAATTGCACCAATGGCATGGGAGTTTAATAACACATGTGAGCTACAGTGTATATTTACACCACCTATGCATATAATGGATAAATGGCAACATGTCTATGACAAAATCTGTGGTTGGCAGGCACACCCACACCATCGATTCAAGTTTAAAAGCACTACAGTGAAACATGACAGGGAAAAGTGCCTTTCCATGTATGAAAACGTATTTTATATATTAAATAAATCACCTCTAAAGAATGCCTTTAAAGCCAACGTGGCTGGTTGCTTTATATATAAAAGTGGGATAATACATATTGATAGGAGTATGCTACTATCCCACTTTATATCTTCCCTGGGGAATACTAGAGAAATGATTCAAACTAATTTTTCACTTTCAAAATGTAATTTAAGTACATTTTTGATAACTGTAGTTTGAAAGTAACTTTAAGCAAGTGCATTTTTTGCGGCCTTAGAGAAGACTAGTTTATAACAACTTTGTCTCTCAGCTCCACTCCTGATGATCAATACACATACCTGGCTGAGAGTTAATGAACATTAACTCAGAGGACAATGGTTTAGAGCTGGGCCCAGAAAGACTTGGGTATTGTCCATGATTGGCCACTTAACAGGTATTAGCAATCAGAGGGGGAGGTGGGTGAACTGAAACAGTTGGCAGAAAAAAGACAGTTGGCAGAAAAAAGGACACCTCTTGGGTTTCCTCAATATTTCTATTTCCCAGAGGTGACCTATGCATGGCAGTGCCAGGCCTCTTCCCAGGCCCTGAGGGCTTTCTCATAGTTAGCCTTCCTGGCATTCAGGCTGTGGGAAACTGTAATTTTGTTGCAGTACTCCCCCACTTTTTGCCTGGTTTTTGGAATTTTGACTGAGGTGTACTGCATCCCTGATAACCAGGTTTCCCGTACCAGTGTTCTCTCTAAAACTGCACCATGATCGGCACAACTTCAGCAACCCCTGTAAGTCCCTAGTAAATGGTACCCCTGTTACCTAGAGCATTGGAACTGAAGAGGGTCCACTAGGGCTGCAGCACAAATTGTGCCACCCTAGGGACCCCTCACCAAGATCATGTAAACTGCCATTGCAGGCTGTGTGTCTTGGTGCAGAGAAAACTGAAGAGTCGACATGGCACACTTTGCTGTGTGCCATGCCCACAGACACTGCATGAGATTTAGGTAAGCCACCCCTACTGCAGGCCTTACAGCCCTAAGGCAGTGTGTACTATATCACATATGTGGCCATATCTGCCTGAGATTCTACAATATCTAAGTCCATTCTTGGATATTGTAAGTGTGCAAGGAAGCCATAGAGTACATGGGCTGGACACCAGTCATTAAGAGTTCCCCAGCACTATGACGTCTTCACTGTACTCAGGGATGGTTGTTACCAAACATCTCATCTTAATAAATCCACACTGATGTCCGTGTTGGCTTCATTAATAAATGCACACAGATGCCACCTTAGAGGAGCCCCTGAAAATCTACCAAACACTGTTGTGGTCTCTGACTAATTTTAGCCAGCCTGCAACCACCTGGCATGTTTCTGACCTCATGGGGTGAGAGCCTTCGCTCTCAGAGGCCAGGAACAATGCCTGCTCTGGGCAGAGGTGCTTCCCACCTCCTCGAGGCTGGAATGGCATTCCAAGGCAGGAAGCTTCAAAGTCAAAGCCACCTTTGAAATGCAACCCAGGCGTCTCCAGCTAGTGGAGGATGCCAACCCCCCTGTCCAGCTCCACTTTTGGTGGAAGAACAGGCAGGAAAATAAGTTAGAGATGGGCCCATGTTCAGCCAGCACCACCTCTAAGGTGCGGCAGGTGATGTGGGCCCCACTTTTCAAATTCCTCTATTTTGTCTTGGAGAGAATTAGCCAACCATAGCCAACCAGGGAAAAGGTTATGCCCACTTTCCAATGGAAGTGGTCATATGAGGGTGTAGTCACCCAACAGGTAAGTAGCCCATTGGCTACAACCTGGCACACCCTCTAACACCCCTAAATTTAGTATTTAGTTGGCACCCCTGGGCCCAAAACCTTAGATCTTGCTGACCCTAGAAGAAGGACATAGAAGAGTTACACAGAGCAAGGAGAAGAGGATGTGTGACTGACCTGGTGCCAACCCTGCCAGTCTGCCTGTTGTGTCCTACACCTGCACTAAAGTCGACTCGTCCTGCAGCTGTATTCCAGAAACCTGTGAGGCCTACTTGTCTTTGACAAAGAACCAGGAACTGCCTTGTATCGATGGAACCAGTCTACTGCATGTCGCAGCCCAAGTCCAAAGCAGCACAAAGTGCTTACCGCTGGGTCCATCAAGGTTGTGGCCCACATTGAAGTGGCAAGAGCACTCCACGAGGGGTAGCTGGCTCTCATCGATGTTTCGAGCCCCTACAGCACTCCCAGCAACCTCCAGTCTGTGAGGTCTCTTTCAGCTTCACTTGCCGCAGCCAAAGTTTGTTGGTGGTTAGTCCGGTCACTGACCCCTTCAGTCTTCACTCCAACAAGAGAGCACACCACAGCACCTGCGGCCGACAATGAAAATGACCCCGTTCCTGTGATTTTGCATCTCCTGTTTGGTGGCATTGACTGTGTGGCAGAAACCGTCTTGGCATGACCGCCGTTCATTGACGGACAAACTGAGGTGCATCTTTGGAGCCCCCGGTGATAGGCATTTCCATGTAACCCTACAAGGTAACTAAGAACTGCGTGTTCTACTCAGGTCCTGGGACCCCAAAGACATCTGCTCTGAAAGAGTAGAAACCAAATCTGACCCCAAGTGCCCTTTGGCACATGCCTTGCCAAAGCCTGTGTGCTTTTAGCCCAGACTGCAATGGTCTTTGATTGACGGTTCTGCCCGTCACCTGATTTCCCCCTTTTGACTGCAATATTCAACTTTTTGACGGTGACACAGGTTACCATTGTGTGTTATGATCTACGGTGCTGCCTGTCTCCCGATTTCTCCCTTTGCCTGCAATTCTAAATTGTTTGATGGTGACGCAGGTTACCGCCGTGTCTACTACATTGACCATCACGATAAATACTTGACGATCTTTAAGTACTTTCTTCAGCAACTGTTTTACTGCATTTCCGAAAAGCACTTGCCTAATCCTACTGATTTTGGTGCCTAAAAATATATATAAAAATAAGTGTTATTTTTTGCAAATTGGTCTCGGATTTATTCTTGAGTGTGTCTCATTTATTGCCTCTGAGAGTACAACAAATGCTTAGTACTACCCTATGATATACCTAACTGCTCGCCCACACTACAAAAAATAGAGCATTAGTATTATCTACTTTTGCCTCTGTATACCAATAAGGGACTCACTGGATTCTCTGTACAGTGTACTTCATTTTAGTACACTATATAGAGAGCCAGCTTCCTACATTGGCAGATCAGCGGTGGGGTCTATGACTTTGCGTTTGCTGATAAGTGACAACACAAATAAAGCCAGCTTCCTACAAGGCCCATTTCAGCTTCCTTACATTTCACAGTGCCTTCGTCTCTACCACAGTAAAACTTGCCAGGGTGTCCAGATCCACCTCCATGTTCCCTCTAGATTTAAGG
Organism: Calotriton arnoldi; assembly: GCA_963921515.1. Taxonomy (NCBI): domain Eukaryota; kingdom Metazoa; phylum Chordata; class Amphibia; order Caudata; family Salamandridae; genus Calotriton; species Calotriton arnoldi. The sequence goes on from CAWUFW010001538.1 coordinate 2,327,185, forward strand.
TTCAAAAATTTGAATAAAAAAATAATTGGTAAAAATCCAAACGTGACCATTCAAGATCTTAGGCTAGTCAAACAATCAAACATAAATTTGTTGTTATCTGTTAAATTTAGGGGTTTTTCACCTCTAAAATGCCTTTGTCCTGTGACCTAAGACCCTTTAAGGATTATGTTGTTTTCTATTTGTTTGACTATTTAAATGCATTATTGTCAATGTTCTCCAGAGGAGAAATGGCAGAGGCCCCCTTCACGCATAAGGTGACGCATCGACGCACGGCAGAAGCGGCGCAGACCTGAACGGAGAGTTGAACGGAGCTGAGCTGAGCCGAGCAGAGGGAGTCCCTGTCCTCCGCATCTGCGTCCTCCGTGCCGTTCCTCACTTTGTGAGCCGATCACGTTTGGCCGGCAGATGGTTCCCGGTCCGCGGCCACGGTCATGGCCCCTCACCAGCTGGCAGCAAGGCAGTAAGGAGGCACTTGGAGGGTGGCGAACGTGAGCCCGGTAGACCTGTGGAAGCGGCCCAACTAGGTTGGGTGTGGCTTGCGGATTCACCAGAGAGCCCCACTCGCCAGGCCCCCGAGCTTCCCCAGTGACTCTGCACATCAGCACCGCAGCTTCAGGAGAAGCGGGGGGAGGCTGCAGTAAGCAAGCAGCAGCAGGTCAGCAGTAGCAGGAGGGCACTCCAGGAGAGGGGCACGTCCCAAGGAGCCCCTCAGCATTGACCAAGGAGGGGCAAGGGAGGAGCAGGGGAGCGCCAGTGTAACATTGCCTGGCGTTCCCCTCCTTTCTATCCCAGCCCTCTGGTTCCAGCCATAAGGTCCGGCAGTACTGGCAGAACTGGGACACCAGCACTTCGGATTAGTCCAGCCACCCACTTCAACAGTTAAAACAGCCTAATGGGTGTAAGGAGGTGACCAGGCAGTAGTCAAGAGCCTCCAGGACGCCCGCTAGTAACCACCAGGCTTCGTTAGAGGCCAGAAAAAACATCGCCACCAGCAGCCGGGCGTTAGTAGAACTAGCACAGTAACCCGCACTCGGCTCCTGCAGAGAGCGAGCTCCCAGCAAGCAGCAAGTGTCAATTTCTGGATTCTGTTTTTCTGGTTTCCATAATTAAAGCCTGCAAACATCGCTCAAATACCGGAAGGAAACTAGAAAACTGGGAAATCTTGAGAAAATTAAGCGCCGAAGAAGACAGCGCAAAATAGGGGCAGTGCCATAACCAGATAACGAAGAAAAAAAATCAAGATCAAGTTGGGTCATTAAAGGGGACGGAAAAGTGGCAGGAAGAGACGGACAGAGTGCAGTCTCAAACGGTTAGAGGCGTAACACGGTCTGGTACACTACATATAGCCCTACCGCACCAGAGGCCAGCAACAAAAGGGAGAATAAGCAACACAACAAACAAAATTAACACCCGACAAGAAGGAAGGGACAGGGGAAGGAGCAGTACTCAAATAGTACTCAAAGAGAAACGTAAAAAGAACTCAAAACAGACGGGGAACAACCGCAACTTAGGCGCGATACCAGGCACACCTACCCAAAACACACAAGGGCTACCTAAACTTAAGGAGGCATTCAGGTTGTAAAAGAAATGAGATCTGGAAAAGAGAGACGGTGGGTTACATCCATGCTCAGCAAGAGGAAAAAGAAGAGCAAAGGCCTCAGTGAGATCTCCAGCAACAAAAAACAGATAACGGAAGAGAGTATAGTACACCACCAGAGACTGGTGGTCGTGGACGACTTCCAAACCCAGATCTCTGGAAGGGCTAGAGGTAGCCTCCTGCCCAAGATCTACACTAAAATCTCATTCCTAAAGGACGCGGGGGCAGTGCTCTGCCCCAGTAATGAATGCTTGAGCAACCTCCCCTCCCCCCTTTGTCCAGCGACAGTATACAATTCAAGCCATAACACAGAGAAGATAGAACCTGGAGAGGGTGAGAAAGGGGGAAAGACCACTCCACGCCCGGACGGCCCCCAAGAAGGGTGAGCCCCAAAGACAATGAAGGACGTTGCACTAAAGGAAGACCACACAGCTCCTCTAATATCCCCTTTATGTGGCGTACACCTCGGAACAAACCAGGCACCATTAAGAGACCTTGGCATTCTGCCTGAGCCAAGAATAGGCTACCACTCGAACCTTCCATTACAGTATTGCCAAGAAGAGAAGAAATAACCCTGAGAGACATGCAAAACCCCAAAAAAGGGTACATGACCACCATCAGGGCTATCCTCTCCTCAACAATTAATAAGGAGGCCACCACAGTGCCTTCAGAAACCACAGCTCAGTGCACTATGACAAGAAATAGTGAATCCCCCGTCAGAGAAGAGCAAAAATCAACGGCCAAAGAGCTCATTCAATCACAAGCGGCACAGGTAGCTTCAGAACTAAGTTACCCCATTTCGGGGTTAGACCAGGACGCCCCATGGACCTCAATTAGTCCTAGAGGAGCTGGGGAAGGATGGGTCAAAGACAACAGAGGAACCCAGTGTTATAAGCCGGAGGTTACAACATATATTAACTTTGAATCGCTGGGAATAGAGCTCAACCAACTTCCCAACAGCCCAACAGGAAGCACCATGGTGCAAGAAAGGGGACAATCAGAAAGAGGAAGAAGATCATAACTGACTACTTCCACTTAGACAGACACGGAGCACAGGACAAAAAGCCCAGTCGATATTTTCACATCTGAACTCCCGTCGCCAAAGACAGATAACAAAGCGGGCCATTCAACCACGAATATTCCCCAGGGTACTTCAGAACTCGAGTCGGAAAGTCCTGGGGGAGAACCGCCCAAGCAAGCTCACACAACAGGAGGCAAAAGCACGACGACCGTGAGCAACAGCAAACCAGCCTGCTTAATCTACAACACACAGGCACACCTACCCGCCTCAATTAAAGCCCCTGCCTGCCCCAAGCATGTTGTTGGGGGTGCAGCCAGCCCTTTCAATCTTCACCTTCAAACGGGCCAGGCTAACCGGGCCAAGTGTCTAACCACCAATATTATAAATAAAAAAAACTCTCAATACTATTCATCCCCGAATTTAAGTCGAGAGGCCGAGGGGACATCCTCTATAGAGGGAACATCTTGCGACTGATTCAATCAATCAGGAGCCTGGCAAAAATCAGCTCATTGGATCTTGAAAGAATTCAGTTCAAAACCATCAAAGAACTCTCAAGTAGAGAAACAACCAAGGCAACCTGGGCCTCAGAGGAAATAGCGAGGAGGATTCTGGCGGAGGAGGCCCAAATAAAAGCTTGGGGAATCAAAACTCTCTTACATCAACAACCGGGCTAGCCAGAACCTTTGATATCAAACTGTCTTGATCAATCAAGTCACCCACAGGCCACGCATGCCCAATCAGTCCTAAAAGGGGCCCGCAGCTCGGACACATCACCTTTTGTAGGGAAAGGTCAGGACCAAGTAACTCTACAGGAAGACTGGACCTGGTTAGCCAGGACAATAAACATACAAGGAGAGAGTGCTTGACTCAGTACCAAACAATCCTCTGCCGGCGGCCCGCAACTCCAAATCTGCTCCTGGAATGTAAACGGCTTAGGAAATAAGGTATTGGATAGAGAATTTCTTTTTTATATCCAAGGCTTCGACCTTATCCTAATGCAAGAGACATGGTTGGAAAAACCCCTGCACCTACTCGGATTCAAGACCCTTCATTTACCAGCAACCAAAGGACCCAAATTCAGGCACCCAAAGGGCGGCCTATCAATCTACTCATCAATCAGCACTATAAGGGCGACAAGAGATGTAGATTCCATCATAACCCCTACAAATGGGCTCAAATCTCTCGTAGTGGACTTAGGGGATGGCAACACTAAACAGCAAATTATAGTGCTAAATGCATACATACATCCATGCGACAAAGACAGAGGAGCCAAAATGGTGGGCTCAGAAATAACTAGATTATTTTCGGAAGAATCAACGACCAACCTTCTGCATTTACTGGGGCCGCAAAAAAGGGACAAGGACCTGGAGGAACAATTCACGGCCTGGATGATTCCCAGCCAGGAACAGGGCAAAAAGACACATCAGTCAGCTCTCACCAGGAACTTCATACGGGACATGGAGCACTTAAGCCTCGTGGCATTAAATGGTTGCTTTCTGGGAGATCCGCCTCCCGTGGCAACATGTCACAAAGTTATGGCAAGCTCTATAATAGATTACACTTTTGTCACTTTACAACTGTTCAGCAGGATTACAAGCTTCCGGATCGGAACACAAGAGCATAGTGACCATCTGCCCCAGGAAATCTCCATGAGCATACAAGGGCTGCCCCATGATCAGCCAGAGGAGGATCCAGCCTCCATTCACACCGTGAACTTTAGGAGGCTAACTTGTAAAATCAGCCAACCAGATAATCTGCAAGCCCTAGCGAAGTCAATCTGGGACAATCATGAAGAGGCACATATTAAAGCGAGAATCCGCTGGGAAAGCCTGACCTAAAAATTAGGGGATCAGTATGCAACAAGAACGGGCGGCCGCTTAACCCGTAGGAGAACGCCCAAAACTCAGTTCGCACGCCTGCGGCCAGGGAATCAGATCAACTATCTCCCTAATCCTAAAATACCGAATCTGCGGGCCCTCAATAAAGCTATAAATAAAACACTATGAAGGCTCAGACAAAGGGGAAATGAATTACACTTCAGAAAGCCCTAGCTCAGTTAAAAGCAACAAAGAAAAAAGTTATCTGGCAAGCAAAAAGGGAAGCGGAAGACACCCTGTGGGCCAAGCTTTTGTACGATGCTAAAACAGACCGAAACGCAAGATTTTGGCGCACAATTAATAGCTTAGAAAACTCCAACATCCAAGGTATCAACTCTCATTCAACGGAGGAAACCTGGGCAGCCCCCCTCTTGGATCACTTCAACTCAAAAGAGGAAAGCCCCTCTACGGGAAAGTTGGAGCCTTGTCAGTCCGTGGAGAGAATTCCTTACGAAAACACCAACGCAACACAAACAAGCCTCCTTCAATTCACAACTTTTCAGATCAAGAACCGGATAGGTAAGCCGGAGGGCACACCGGGCCCCAACGGTTTCCCCCCAATCTTATTCAAAACTGACCCAGACTATTGGGAGGCCGTGCTATTAATACTGTTTGAACAAATAGGAGGCGGGGGTATCATACCAGATTCCAAGAAAGGCTCCATAATATCCCCAATTTATAAGAAGGGAGATAAGAACAAAGCAACCAGCTACCGGCTCGTAACCTTAATTGACATTGAGGCGAAATACTATGCTGGACTCCTTCTGGACGACCTGACAGCTTGGGCAAACGAAAAATCCCTTATTCCCATCAATCAGACAGGCTTCTGTAAAGGCATGGGAACCATCACAAAATTACTTGCCCTTACGCTACTGATGGATGGCATTAAAGCAGCAAAACTCCCCCTCTTTCTTTGTTTCATCGATTATTCTGCAGCTTTTGACAGCATTGACAGGAACAAGCTATGGGCCAAACTAGAGAAGATTAAATCCCTGCCACTCTACTAAAGCAGATAATCCTCCTACATACCAACACTTGGGTCCAAGTAAAGTTAGGATCCGGCGAGTTCCTGTCTAGGAAAATACCAACAATGAGGGGGCTGAAACAGGGGTGTGTGCTGGCTCCGACACTTTTTAATCTGTTCATGGCAGACCTTTCATCTGAATTAAACATCAGCAACTCACACGCTCCCAGGTTGGGGGGGCTGTCACTCTCCAATTTACTGTATGCTGATGACGTCGTGCTGATCAGCCGAACTCCAATTGGCCTTCAGCACTTGCTAGACACAGCCATCAGTCACGCAGCATCTAACGGCCTAAAGATTAACTTAGATAAGTCAAAGGTCATGCGTCTTAACACGAAAAAGAACACATCTAGCTATCACTGGTATCTGGCAGGCGCACCCATGGAAGTCGTGGATGAATACAAGTATCTTGGGGTGACAATCAACAACAAGGGCACTTTCAAATCACAAAAAGAAGCCATAAAGCGGAGCGGCAACTCAATAGCGGTAGCTTTAAAATCCCTCAAACTTAAAACTGCTGGCCCAAGCTTCAGCCCGCTACTACAGGTCTTACAAGCAAAGCTAATCCCAGCCATCACCTACGGTAGCGAGTGCCTCAGGGGAAGAGACGCAAATATTCTGGACCTTACCCTGTCATGATCAGCAAGAATAATCTTTAACTTCCCAAATTACGTCTCACCCGCACAAATTAGGCTGGAGTTAGGTCTACAGTCTCAAAAAACAGCCCAAAATGGCTCCTATGTAAAATGCTGGCATAGGATCAGAAGGTCCGAGCAAAGTTCTCTGAACTTCTACCTATGGAACGAGATAAACTCAAGCAAGGCTTGCGCAGCGAGGGACTATCTGACATCATCCATAAACCGCCTAGGCCTGAAGGATCTCTGGGTGGCCTCGGGAACGCATAACAGCTTCAAGTTACTGGTAAATAAGACAGTGAAAAAGCTGTCAGTAGTAGAGGACAAAGCAACGCTCAGGGAAAAGGCCCACAGATGGTTTGTGCTGCAGAGTTACACAAGACCCCTCCCGCAAAACTATCCAGGTGCCGGCTTTAATAGGATAACAAAGGAAAAATACTTACGTTCCCGAGTGGGTATCCTTCCAGTCCCGCTGCACCTCCCACCATGGAAGCGACTATCTGAAACAACTAAGTGCCGTCTATGCGGGAAAGTAGAAGAGAGCATCATTCATCTACTATGCATCTGTCGAGAATTGAATCCTGAACAACGACTGCTTTTGAAATCTATCTTCAATAACAGGAGGATAAGATCCTGCAGACAAGCAGAGAAGGCATGCCTTGGAGGCGGAGATGAACAGCTGGCCTGCCGGTTCGTACAATTCATGGGGAAGGCAGAGGAAAAAATGAAGAGTTCTGGCGCATAATAAGCAGCTTCATGAATGAGGGCTCGCCACTTCCCGGAGCCGGCACCCTCCAACAGGAAACGCACAATGCAAAAAGTCTTGTTTAAGGCATGGCAGCCTTCCATATAAAGAGATCAAAAAACATTTATCTCTATCACTGGGCATTAGGCACTTTATGGATCTTCTGTACTTATTTTGCTACAACTCCAATGACAAGGTAGACACATTACGTCAAAACCTTTTAAGAAAAAGAAAGAAAAAAAACACTTTAGTTATTTTATAATATATGAAATCCAACGGTACCTCTTTTCACGCACAATTTACCAGGCACTTTACGAGACTGTCCAAACCTGGAAATTAAGGACTGCTTACTGCATACTGAATGAACTGATATTCTGCAGAAGCACTGCATAAATTAGCTAGAATGAAATACGTTGCGTAGTTTACATAAATTGTACTGTAGCCTCTTACTGTTTGAAACTACTCATGATGAAACAGTGGTTCTATTTTGATGAATGATGTCGTCGAGTGAATATTGTAAAGGTTTTAATTAACTTATACAAATAAATTACTACTGACCCTCTTATCAAGTTCAGCAGTAGATCCCAAAGCAGAGTGGGAGTGGAGAGAGAGCACCCCCAAATCTGATGAGGAACACAGGAATTTTCTTTATGAAAATCAAATAGTTTGCCAGTGCACAAAAAAAATCAAAGTTTAAGTGCATTTCTGTACAACATTTACATAAATGAGAAGTTACTAAATGTACACATTCATAAATGACTTTCACTACTCCTAAGAAACTGTAATTGCTGCAGATTCTTGGGATGAATCCTTTGTGAGTTCTGAGATGGTCAGATCTTCACTCTAATCACAGGCATCAGGGTTTAGGACTACATTTCTGATTAACGTTTGTGAAAAAAGCTATTGTCATTTAGCAATAGGTAATATAGAAAATACACCCATAGTGCACAGGAAATGCATTACACATGTCTTAATTTCACTTGTTATTCTTAAATTAACCCAAATTGTTCTCATTTGCACCCTTTACCCTCTATCTTTATTGTTGTTGAATACAGAATTGAGTGATTATACACAAGGGATTACTTTAGTATCCCCCTCAGGGCCTAATTTACAAAACATGTTTACAGTTGCATGATTCACAAAATCACAGCATTTACAACAACACAGGGACATTTTGCGATGCATAGAAACCCTTTTGCGAGTCTGAAGTCTTTCCAACTTACAAAAGGGCTCTACCACTCATTTAGAATTATGCTTAAGATAGGGCATGAAAGGTATGCTCCCTCTTTATTGAGATTGACAATGATACGTGTCAATGGTTTGTGACAGCAATTGCAGTTGCAAACCATTGATCAATGCTGACACCGAGTTGGGGTGGTATCAGATTCACAAAGTTTGACAGCTTCTATTTTTGAATAATGTTCGTCATTCTTGATATGAACTATGCATGCTTCACCCAATGTATTCCTATATGGAAAATGTTTAGGTAGCAATTGTCCCTTTAATGGACATAGGCTGTTTTTTCAGCCCTTCGGGAAAGCAACATAAGAAGGATGTCTGCTGTCCCTTGTTGTTTAACATCTCTGTGCTCATAGCAAAGAGAAGTGTTCGCAAATAATGACCTGCCTAATTAATATTCATTGAGCAGGTTATTCATGAGCCTCTGTGATGTAACTGATTAGTAGAGATATCATTCAGTCACAGCCCATCATTAAGGGCAGAGGGGCCCCACTTCGCCACCTTTTTCTGATGCAGGAAGAGTATTTGGCAGGCTGAGCAGAGGCCAACCTAACAGGCACTCTTCAAAATCTTGTCAGGCAGCCAGGCTCTGTAAATGTGCTGACACCTGGCAGCCTGAGCTGAAATTTGCCAGGCTGAAGATTTCACAGCCCAAATGGGTGTAACCTCTTCACCCCTGCAAAGTCTTTCATCATGAGGGAGAGCCTCACTGGTACACTCAGACCTGGATGCTTCACTTTTAGGCCCTGAAGTTTCCAGGGCTGAGTCTCCATCAGTGATGCTTGTCACAGAGTGGGGTGGGGCTAGCAACTCTCACTCTACCCATTCTACTCTGTGAAAAGATAAGAAAGGTCCTCCTCTCATTGGCTGACATTTGGCAAGGTCAGCCAATGAGAAGAGGGGATGGGATCTTCTTTCTATTAGGAACGCCACCCAAGATCACTGCTGCGGCCCAGTAGTTTTTCTTTTTTTAATGTTGGGTGCGTGCATACTTGTGTGTATATATGAAGGTTTGAGTATTTGTGCGTGCGTACATGGTGTGCGAATGAGTTTGTGCATGTGTATGTTCTGGGTGTGAGTATGTGTGCACGCAAATAAAAGAGAATGTTCATGTGTCTGTGTGTGTGTGTCTGCCCCACCACTACTGCACATTACAGGTCGTCGCTGATCACAATGTAATACGACACACTGGTTGCAAAATATCAGTGCACTATTTGCACCCACTAATTGCCACCTGCCTGTAAGTCCTTCAAGCCCTCAGATCTGTAGCACAGAAGGTTGAAGCAGTTTCTACACATTACAGACACTGCCTATTTTGCTTCACTATTTCTTTACTATTCCCAGCCCCACGTCATGAAATTTAGCTTCAGTGAGCCTTTTACTGTTTGAAGCAAAGATACAACTTCCAGAATGTTATTCAGTAAAAAACATATCACTGGCTTAAAGTAATCATCCCAACCACTGGCCCAAGTGTAAGAGTGGTCCACCCCTTATAAAAGTCTTTGATAAAAGGCCAATTCCATTGGTTACTTGGTGTGTTATATTGCAGGACATAACATGGCTCTATTCTCAAAGGGAGAAATATGAACAAGATGTATACTGTGTAGAATCATCCCTACTACACTTTTCTCAATTTTTGGTATTCATAAATAATAAAATTATAATGCTTTGTGTGCTTGCCTATGCAAATTAGGACTTGATTGGTGGAATACTGCACAATGGATACATATAGACAATGACATGCAAAAGGAAGTAAAACTACACTGAGGACGAGGCTGACATTTTGTTAAACTTTGTGGTGGGCCACAGTGGAGAACACTCTCAGTTGATCAAATAAACAAGCCACGTGACAGGAGGTTACCGGTCAGGTGAGTACAATGGGTTTCTAAATAAGCACCAGGGGGAGATTAAAAAGGAGTATATAGATGAGAAAAGGTGTATAGGAAGAATAAGAAGTACTGGTTTTCCGGGAAACAGCTGGCATCTGTACTCCCTGGTGGGAGGCCTTGAGAAAGCCTCAGGCTCCAATGCATAATCAGCACCATTTACTCCCACCAGCTGCATGACTTTAATTAATGTTTCAGAGACAATTGTAATCATTTTAGGCAAGGTTCATTAATAAGTGGCAACATACTTCTGTTCATGCCATATTTTCAGCTGATAGCATTTAATCTGTGTATGATTAATGGTAGTTTTCGAGCAAACTAGCTGGGTGCAAGTTTGATTCTGATTATTAAAAATGGAACCTTAGAATTCTCTGTTTCTTCCTGAAGGAACTCTCTCCTGAAAACATAATAATATGTATGCCAAAATGCATTCTAAGGTGGGGTTTGGTGGTGAGTGTCTTTTCAGAAATACATGGGGGTTTTAGGGGGAAAAAGCATTCAATCCACAAACAACAATTGATGTTTACCCACCTGGATAACAGAGATTGAACCATAAATGGGAGCTCTTTATTTGCAACATTCACTGACCTGTCAAATGCTTTTTAGAGAGTTCTTAGAGCAACTGCAAGTGAAAAATTGATTGGATTACAAATATCAATGGGCAATTAAAGACAATATGTTTCTTACAACATTGTGACTGTTGGGTAACATTGAGCTGGATGCATAATCCCTGTAGAGTTGCCTGAGTATTCATAACATGCTTCACAAGGAATATGTTTTGGCTCCCAAATCTTTTCAATATATTTGTCTCAGATCTTCTTGCGAATGGAAATAAGGGGGGCGTTTTAGCACTGAATTTGGAGATCAGTAGCTTTACTCCTGATATATGCAGGTAATTCTGCTTTGGAAGCACAGACACCAAGAGGCCTTCAGAAAGTCTGTGTGACTACACATCCAACATCTAGTATCACATGTTAACTAATACATTTAAAATACAACTTATACTGGATATTGTATTATGAGAAAACTCTGGTTGAGAAATGTAATTCATTTAAATATCTTTGCTTCTACTTGAGGCCAAGTATGAGGTAGGAACACCATGCTGACATTAGGTGCTCTTCAGCTATTCCTATCATGACACATTTGGCAAAATTAGACTAGACCTTTGGTGGGTTTACAATATGTAGATAGTGAAACCATGAATATACCAGAGAGGGGAAAGGGGAATTGGATGAGAAAGAAAAATTAGAAAAGTTCTGTGCTTCAGAATCTTCTATGGTTCAGGATTAAGGACTCCAGCAGTAAGGGTCTCATAACATTTTCAGTGACATAACTGATGACATCGCTGATGACATTTCATATGACATCACTGATGACACCATCCAGTGAGTGTAAGTATTTTCTAAGAGTTTATGACTGTTAAACATATATACTAAGTTACTCAAAAGTTAAATTATTATACTAGGCTTACTACTAATTAGTGATACCACTTATAACATATATTATGTGTGTGACTGTGTGATTGTGTGTAAATACATGTGGGAGTGGGTGTGTGAGTGGTACTAGGCATTTTGGGCATTTGTATTCTTAGTGTATTTAAAAGGTAGAAACATGGACTCTGCTCTCACCAGGAGACAACAAGAAAGAAACAGCTCATCACAGACACTACACATCAGATTGTGCTTCAATAGATCAATGATAAATTCACCTCCATTAAGGATTTCACATATTCTTTTTTTTTTTTGCGGAGTTTTATATAGCGCGAACTTGACCCGAAGATCGGGTATCAGAGCGCTTTACATAGCAACAGTTGTGTTACATGAGGACACATTCATTTTTTTTTTTTTTTGGTTAGGCATGAGGAAATTAAGTGATTTGCCCAGAATCACAGGATGTTCAGCGTCATTGCCGAGACTCGAACCCAGTTCCCCAGAATCGAGGTCGACTGCCCTAGCTGATAGGCCAACTCCTCTCCCCAACATTATTGTTTTCAACATGAAATACAAGAGAAAACAGACTTGCTCTGCCCTTCGCCAATCCCAAGAAGTTAGAATTGTTTGTGCTTTACTGAAGTGTAGCTTAAACTGGGGCAACTGTTATGTTTACATTGATGAATGGTTCCCATTGAGGTTTAATTTCTGTGAAATCAGCACCTGGGCCAGAATCAACCCTCATTTTGAAAAAAGTCTACACAACTGGAGTACTTCATTTGGTTAATTAGTAAGTGCTACCTTGTTGGGTATATGTCTGTACATATTCTACACTACAGCTGTGTATAGGACCATGAGGTTATGTTTCCAGTGACATTATTTGCATATAATTTCAGCAATGTGATTGTTCCTTAAGCGTCTTCATCCACAAATCTGTGATAACGTGAATCTGCGGCAAGAGTAGACGACAAGACTGCAAAGAGGTGAATCTCCACCAAACATGGGTACTTCCCCTTAACTAAATGAAGTAAGTGCTTCTTTGTTAGGTGGAGATGTCCTCGTATTCCTCTGCATCCAAAACGTGCTGCCAATGTCGGCTGGAAATGGGCTTGAGGGCCTTTTGTTAAGCTGTCCATCAATGTGGAAAAAGTGGGAAGACATTCTCATACTAATAAAAAAAACAAGGAGGAGGGCCGTGAGGCCCCCCTCCCCGGGCCAAGTTCAACCCCGGAGACCCAAACCCCCAAGGCCCGGCTGAAATTCAATGAGGAAGGGGGCCCACACAGCCCCTCCCTGGTCTAATTTCGTCCCCGGAGACCCATCTCCTGGGTCCAGGCCATGTCTCTGTGGGTGCTCTGGCCCCACCCAGGCCATCCAGTGTGTATGTTGGGGATCACTGGGGGAGCCTTAAGGCCCCGCGCTCCCAGCTGGCTGCCCTCCTCCCGCTGCAGCCAGCATTGCTCCCGCACAGAGGGAGCTGCTGGAAATGCAGCTTCCTGCATGTGGGGGAATACTTTCATCTATTTCCTTGCCCAGCCATTATTGAAAAAGAAAAAAAACATAATGATATGTTAGTAGTTCATCAGTAAGCCTTGCTGACTGTTCTCTTGTTCCTAATGCTTTATTTTGTTGCTATTAATCGCTGAGATCTCTTAGGACTTAAGCACTCGCACTTTAGTGTAGTACTTGCACTCTAGTGTTGTTTTTATCTTGTGGGTTTTAAAACAATATTTTTAAAATTTTAATGATGTTTTCTTTGTGCCAAATACCTGCTGCCTTTTAACAATTGCTGCCAACTGCACTCTGCATTCTGCTTTCGCATCTTCTATCAATTACGCCCTGGTCCGTCACGGCTGAGTGCCGTTTGTGCGGAGGGCGGGGTAATTTTTCACACACTTCCGGTTAGGCCATTATTACCACTTCCGCTGGTGCGCGGTCTAGTTTACCGACACCACGATATTTGAAAAGCTCCATGAAGCGAACGCGCAGTGGATCGAAGTAAGCCTTGCTGACTGTTCTCTTGTTGCTAATGCTTTATTTTGTTGCTATTAATCGCTGAGATCTCTTAGGACTTAAGCACTCGCACTTTAGTGTAGTACTTGCACTCTAGTGTTGTTTTTATCTTGTGGGTTTTAAAACAATATTTTTAAAATTTTAATGATGTTTTCTTTGTGCCAAATACCTGCTGCCTTTTAACAATTGCTGCCAACTGCACTCTGCATTCTGCTTTCGCATCTTCTATCAATTACGCCCTGGTCCGTCACAGCTGAGTGCCGTTTGTGCGGAGGGCGGGGTAATTTTTCACACACTTCCGGTTAGGCCATTATTACCACTTCCGCTGGTGCGCGGTCTAGTTTACCGACACCACGATATTTGAAAAGCTCCATGAAGCGAACGCGCAGTGGATCGAGTAAGCCTTGCTGACTGTTCTCTTGTTGCTAATGCTTTATTTTGTTGCTATTAATCGCTGAGATCTCTTAGGACTTAAGCACTCGCACTTTAGTGTAGTACTTGCACTCTAGTGTTGTTTTTATCTTGTGGGTTTTAAAACAATATTTTTAAAATTTTAATGATGTTTTCTTTGTGCCAAATACCTGTTGCCTTTTAACAATTGCTGCCAACTGCACTCTGCATTCTGCTTTCGCATCTTCTATCAATTACGCCCTGGTATGTCACGGCTGAGTGCCGTTTGTGCGGAGGGCGGGGTAATTTTTCACACACTTCCGGTTAGGTAATTATTACCACTTCCGCTGGTGCGCAGTCTAGTTTACCGACACCACGATATTTGAAAAGCTCCATGAAGCGAACGCGCAGTGGATCGAGTAAGCCTTGCTGACTGTTCTCTTGTTGCTAATGCTTTATTTTGTTGCTATTAATCGCTGAGATCTCTTAGGACTTAAGCACTCGCACTTTAGTGTAGTACTTGCACTCTAGTGTTGTTTTTATCTTGTGGGTTTTAAAACAATATTTTTAAAATTTTAATGATGTTTTCTTTGTGCCAAATACCTGCTGCCTTTTAACAATTGCTGCCAACTGCACTCTGCATTCTGCTTTCGCATCTTCTATCAATTACGCCCTGGTACGTCACGGCTGAGTGCCGTTTGTGCGGAGGACGGGGTAATTTTTCACACACTTCCGGTTAGGCCATTATTACCACTTCCGCTGGTGCGCGGTCTAGTTTACCGACACCACGATATTTGAAAAGCTCCATGAAGCGAACGCGCAGTGGATCGAGTAAGCCTTGCTGACTGTTCTCTTGTTGCTAATGCTTTATTTTGTTGCTATTAATCGCTGAGATCTCTTAGGACTTAAGCACTCGCACTTTAGTGTAGTACTTGCACTCTAGTGTTGTTTTTATCTTGTGGGTTTTAAAACAATATTTTTAAAATTTTAATGATGTTTTCTTTGTGCCAAATACCTGCTGCCTTTTAACAATTGCTGCCAACTGCACTCTGCATTCTGCTTTCGCATCTTCTATCAATTGCGCCCTGGTCCGTCATGGCTGAGTGCCGTTTGTGCGGAGGGCGGGGTAATTTTTCACACACTTCCGGTTAGGCCACTATTACCACTTCCGCTGGTGCGCGGTCTAGTTTACCGACACCACGATATTTGAAAAGCTCCATGAAGCGAACGCGCAGCGGACCCGCACAGCGGGCGCGCCGCTGGCACGCCAAAGGCGCGCCTAAGGCAAGCCCGTCTGCGCCCGTCCGCGCCTGGCCCGTGCCAAGTGCCATAAACCCTGGTCCAGCTATTTCAGTCTTAATACAATACACAAGTAAAGACCTCTATGGACTAAATAAATCAGACACCTGTCCAGGCTGTAAAAGGTGCATTGAAGACACTGGAAGCTACCCTATTCAGTTCAAATGTGTATGTGGCTTTCTACTTCCAGGTCAATAAATGATTAAAAGTTGCCAGATTTTAAAATTTAACTCAAAAACAAAGCAGCTAAGTCCTAAAACATGTGCTGAAATACATTGTGGCCTGATTAATGTAAGGTCACTTGGTAAACATAAATATGAAATAGCAGATATCATTTTGCAACAAAAACTGGAGGTGCTATTTCTTAGAGAAACATGGGCAGACCCAGCATCAGACCCATATTTTGTAGTTGCAGTCCCACAAGGGTTTATCTTATTTAGATTAGACAGACCCATTAAGAGAGGTGGATGGCTAGTGGTAATATAGCGTGATCACTTTAAAAGTACATTTTCTCCAGCATCTGACCCTCATTATGAAGGGCTTACTTTTCAATTAGAATTGAATCCAAAAAACACCTTCAAGGGCATGTTGGTATACCGCCCCCCCCCCCGGCTCAAGATCTAGCTTTACTGCAAATTTAGATTCACTATTAGAACCATGCCTCACTACAAAGACATTTACCATCTTGGGTGATTTTAATTTACACCTTGAGATGAAGTCGGACAAGGACACAACTACTCTAATAGAAACTCTAAGTATGCTGGGGTTAACGCAAGATAGTACATAAACCCACTCATGAGGCAGGCCATACATTCGACGGGGTATTTTCCTCAGTACCAGGATTAATAGTGAAGGAAATCTACCCTCTCGTCTGGTCAGACCATTTTTTAATCACATTCGACTACCCAGTTCAAACTGTTCCGGAAGCTAAGGCTGGTAAAATACAGCAAAGCACATATAAAGCATGGAACAAGATAGATAAAAGCACGTTGGAATTCCAACTGGAGCAGACACGGCCGACTGTGAGCACACAGGTGGATCAGGCTGCAACGGATTATACAAAATGGCTTAATGACGCCTTCAAGACTACAGTACCAACCGGGAAAAATTCCGGGAATCGCACTCAACCATCAGCCCCATGGTTTACTGAAGCTCTGCAACAAGAGAAACAAAATTGTCGCCGATTAGAAAGGCGCTGGAGAACAAAATATGAGGGAGATGATAAAAACAGCTACAAATGCGCATTAGCAAACTATAAATCTCTTTTGATTACGGAAAAAAGGACTTTCTTCACTCGACAAATTGAGCAAGCCAAAAACTCAACTAAAGAATTATTTGGGGTGGTAGAAAGGCTAACGGCTATATCAAATAAAACAACTTCAGGGAGTAGTCAACTCCTTTGTGACAACATAGCAACTGCTTTCAGGAATAAAATCTATGATATATTTAATAATTTCTGCGCTATTCCCAATACATCAAACAAAGTTTCACCTACCACCAAGATAGAAGAGAATGGTGTTTTTAGGTTTTCGCAGGTGCCGAGTGAGCTTGTGGAAAAACTTATTCAGGAAACAAAATCAGGCTCTCCGTTAGATCCCTGCCCCCCTGTAGTACTAAAAAGCATAGCAAAGGAGGTGAGTCCTATATTGATAAACATTTTTAATAATATGTTTTTATCAGGCACATTCCCGGCCATCTGGAAAGATGCAGCCATTCTTCCTTTGATAAAGAAAGCAAACCTGGATATAACCATTACAAGCAACTATCGTCCAATTGCTAGGCTACCTTTCCCGGCAAAAATAGTTGAGAAAATAATGAACAATCAACTAACACAGTTCATTCATAAAAGGAATTACTTGACCCCTCTCAATTTGGTTTCCGCTCAGGGCACAGCACAGAAACAGCACTTATCAAGGCCACCGAGGAGATCAGGGCAGCAATGGACCAAGGGGTGCGGCTGTTCTGATTCTCCTCGATTTGTCAGCTGCCTTCGATACTGTGCACCATGATACACTGCTCCAGCGTTTGGAAAAATTAGGGGTAAAGAATCTAGCCCTATCTTTAATAGCATCATTTCTAAAAAATAGGAAACAAACTGTGACCTTAGATCAGTTTCAAGCTGCTCCGTACGTACTCCCGTGCGGGGTTCCTCAAGGTTCATCTTTGAGCCCATCTTTGTTCAACATTTATGTGTCTGAACTGGCTCCCTTGGTTCAACATTTCGGCTTTGATTTGACATCATATGCCGATGACACTCAGATTGTGGTAGAGGTGCATAAAAACCAAGTCTCGCCTGCCACACAATTTCAGAATTGTATGAGGGAAATTAGTCATTGGATGGGAAGGCACTGCCTCAAACTAAACTCGGATAAAACCGAGGTGGTTATTTTTGGCAATCTCCAACCTATGTGGGACGACGTATGGTGGCCGGCGGAAATCGGAGAACTTCCAAAGCCAGTAGAAAAGGCTAAAAACCTTGGGGTGTTGATTGACAACAAACTTACATATTCCCAGCAAACCAATGCCACAGTCTCAGCTGCATTCTACTTGATAGGAAAATTGAAGAAGATAACACCTTACATTCCCCTAAATCTTAGGAGGACGGTGGTAACAATGTTAGTGTTATCAAAATTAGATTACTGTAACGGCCTGTACCCTGGGTTACAGAAACAACACCTGAAAAAATTACAAATGGTACAGAATGCCGCTGCTAGGCTCTTGCTGAATTTACCAAAATATCAATCCATCTCGGAAGCCATTCGGAAACTTCATTGGTTACCAGTGGCACAATGCATTAAGTTTAAAGTACTTTGCCTGGCCTATAAGGCACTGAACAATACTGGACCAGCATCACTAAAAAATGTCTTTTCCTGGTACCTTCCTGGTAGATGTCTAAGATCTACTAATGCCAGGTTGATGCTGGTACCAAGAATTCGAACGGTGAACTGGGGAGGTCGAAGCATAAGCTACTGTACAGCCAAACTCTGGAACACTCTTCCAGCAAGTACAAGAGCGGCCAATTCCCTCACCTCCTTCAGAAAAAATCTGAAAACTTGGTTGTTTAATTAACTTCATCTTAAACTCTTTTCTTCTCTTTGTCAAGGCTATATCAAGGTCCAGCGCCAAGACACCTTCGGGTATTCGTGCGCTTTAGAAATCACGTTGACATAACATAACAAATTTACAGAAACATAACAATTCACATTGGTTGTACTATAACACTGTATCATAATATAGTAAAAATATGATTTTCCCTTTTTTACCATTCTCAGCTTACATATTTCTTCACCATAAACGAAGGTCTGTATGAAGCACCATCCTTGAACAGTGGGGAAAACACAATCAATGGATTGTAAAAAACAAAACAAAGCTGCACAGTACGTCACTATAAATAAGTGACACTGTGCACTGCACTCACTACAATTCATTAATCATTTGCTTGTTCTGGAATTTCTACACTAATCTAAACAATCCTATGTTAAAAATGTTTCCTAAATTATTATATCTTGTACAATACTAGAAATAATTATAAAGAACTCTTGAAAAAACATCACCCCTGGTAGGCCAAATGATGTTTAAAATGCTGATGATCCATATAGAAAAAGTCCCATACTGTAGATTTTTTTTTTACAAATAGTACGTAGAAGTTTGATTGAGGAAACAAAAGAGGTTATTTTTTAGTTTCAAAGGCAGTTTTTGCTTTCAACTTAAGGTTGCTGTAATTGGATTGTGTCTATCCATTTTCAGACGTTAATTAAAGAGTGTAGTATTTAGATGTAGCATTAACTACTTTCTGGAAGATGAAAGAACGCTTCAATTTTGAAGAAAGTTTTAAAGACATTACTCCCAATAAGCCGAATAATGTCTACAACACTGATGAACCATGTAGAACAAACACTGTACACCACTTTTTTATCCAGTATTCCTCCTTAGAACTTTGGTTGAAAAAAAAAAGATAAAATGTTGGTAGTTTGAATAGAAGTTTTGGTTTGTATTTAAGGTTGATGTAATTTAATTCCGTCTATCTAGTTTTGCTCTTTAAAGAGACAGTGTAGTTTCTAGAGGTTGTATAATTCCTTTGTGAGAGATGATTGCTGGAGTAAAGTTCTTCCCGAAATTGATATTTGTCTAGCTTTAAACTTGTAATTTGAGTTTCCAATTTAGAACCATCTGCTCGCTATCATTGCAGCATTACTAAAAGGTATTTTCTAGTTGTTGCTAGAATCAACATAGACATAACATCTGATCTGCAGTTTGGGCAAGTCATATTTTGGTTAGCCTTCTTCAACAGTTTATCAAAAGTCACAGTTTTGTAATATTGTAATGTTAAATAAAGAAAATGCTCAGAATTTATAATCACAATCTTCACAGTCATGGTTCAATGTGTAACTCAGTCCGAATAAATCATCAATATTTACTTTTTCTTGTTCTAAAACTCCAAACTTAACCATAGAAAATTGTTGTTTGTTTTGTTGAGTGATGAGAGTAAATATTACTGATCCGCTACATATATCTAAAAGATCTCGAATACCTGAAGCAGAATGTATCACAGTTCTGTCAGTCCGTAAACGTTGGAGCAAATGATCCAGTGCAAAACACAATCATTTATCTGGTTTTTGTTGAATTTGGTTTACTAGATGTGGTAAATGAAACAGTACATTGAGAACAACAATTGCACAGCAGTTGACACCTGAACTGTTTTCCAGCTGGTAACCTACAATATCTCCATCATTTTCCAGTGTTCTCTTCTTAGAAGCTTCTAGGTTGTCCTTGTGTCCTTTCTTTTCTTCAGCATCTGTACACTCTTTTGTAATCTTATGTTTGGACAGATTATCCATATCTCCTATACAGGGTATTGGCCTAAATGAGGAGCGTATGCACATCTTAACCGACTGTACTCTCTTAAACAGCTTGCACCAGCACTAACTTTCTTTTAATCAAAATCAAAAACAAACCAGACAATGTTCTAATTTTCGACAATGCTAAATATGACATTCCTTTTTTAAAGACAGTACAACAAATATTAACTAAAGCTGCATCTATACTTAAACCTTGTGATTTGTGGACAGTTACAGCATACGCTAGAGACAGGTGGTACTGCTGGTGCCACACATATTAGTCTCACTAGCATAAAATGTACAATACAGCAGCCAATCTGCTTCACGCCATCAATCTGATCAAATTTTATGGCGGAGTATTCAACCTTATCTCTATTTGGAAAGCAAATCAAATCAATAACTTTGCCCATTGTACCATTTATTAAGCCTTCTTCAACATTTAAATTACGGCGCAAAATTACTAAACAATTTTTGCTCACGCATAAACGGTATTCTAATCCTGCTGTTTTAGATACAGACTTCTCCAAAGAATCCAATTTTGCTTGAAGTTTATCTCTGAGTAGTATTGTGACTCCCTGATGTTCCATTTTATCGATAGCTATAATTTCCAAAATGCCTTTTCCCCAGTTATAGTAATGGAGCACTCTTCAAGTGTAGGCATTAAGCAAACTATAGATTTCTGTACTTCAATGAATTTGTACATTAGTTCTGGTGCTGTAATGTTAGACAGAAATATTTAATTGGCAAGGTGACTTTCCAAACGCGTTTTCCCTCTTTTGTCAAAACACCTACTCTAATGTCCTCCATGTTCCACATCAGATGCTTGATGCATATTTTTCACTAATCCTTGTATTCGAAAGTTAGCCAAATATTTACATTGCCAATATTCCCCATTGAATTTCTTGTTTCATTATGGACAAGTGTTTTGAAAACAGGTTGTCCTCTTACGGAAGTAAGTTGCTGTAGGTCAGCAAAACAAGATTAAATGCTATCCTCTAAAAAGAACATCAACGTTTGTTCTTAAAATCTGCTGCATTCATAAGTGTATGGAGGCTAGCATTAAGTTGGATACCATGCTCACTTCATCAATGATTAGAAGTTTTAGTTTTTTCAAAACTCTTGATACCTCATGACAAGCGTTACCAGATAATTTCTGGTATTCCAGTTTATTGTCATGTTCAACAGGTAGCATTAGAAGTCGATGTAGAGTTATTCCTGTTATCGTATGTGCAGCTAAGGTGACAGTCTCAATATTCAGAGGTTTTGGCTGGCATTTTATATAGTTTCTTGAAGTACAATAAATCAATCACACATTCTTGTAGAGCATGTGGGTCCGGGCCTAGTCATAAATTTTAATTGCAACCATCTAATAACGGGGACACAGGTGGCTCTTGACCTCAGAGAGAGCTAGCGTGGGTCAGTGTGTATGTGTCCATATGTCCCGCATGAGGAGCACGTGATCACTATGTGTGGTGTGCATTCTGTGTCCTGATTGGCTGAGTGTTCCAAAATACATGTGGCATCTAACTTTGTGGTATTCTGGGACTGTGAACTTTTGGCCAAACTTTTGTGGCTATTTTCCTCAGACCTGTTTGTGGTGTAGCTGCCTATCTGTGGGATCGATCAGGGTTTTCCCTAGTTGCGCATTTGTTTTCTGGCTGAATGTAACCCCACCTGTGGCCTATCAATTGGTAGGCCTGGATATGGGTTGCAGGGCCTTTCTAACCATGTATCTGTGACTCGGGGTTGATGGGGAGGTCATCTTGAGTGAATTCGTCAGCAATGATATGCGCTTGCTGCTGCGTGTGCATAAAACATGGAGGTCATTGATATAATTTTTACTGACATTCTCATTATTGTGCACATAGATGTCATAGCGTACATCAACATTGCTTTTACTGTTTTTGACATTGTTATGCATGCATAGTTTATGCTGTACATCGATATTCGGTTTACTGGTATTGCTGCTGTTGGGCCTGCACATTTCATGGTGCACAGTGACATCGTATTCACTGATATTAACAGGCGATACCCATGGTGTCGGACCAATGAAAAGCTCAATAATGCTGTGCTTTAATAGTGTCTCAAATTCTTACTCAACAGCCTCTTGTAAATGAAATGCAATTCAACAATGTCGTTGAGCAACAGGACGGATGTCCTCATTTATGTGAAGTTGAAATTTCATGGTCTTAAGTCTTCCTAGTCCATGAAATAAGGATGGAAACTGATTTGCTATCTCATGATAGGCATTGGTATTGTAAAGTACAGAAATCAACCCCATGTCATCAGCAGTGCTGAAACTGAGCAAACATGCTTTCGATTAAATGCCTGGCAGTACATGAATTGGTGCTGGACTTTCGTCTTTTTTATGCTTCACAGTTGCTATAAATGACCCTTGACTTTGCAGTGGCAAAGTAAGCACTTTGGTTTTCCAATGGGTTAAACGGGTCGCTGTCTATGATAAAATGTATGGAGTACCCATACAGTTTCTGTGTCATCTTCAGACAGTGTCCAAATGAATTTTGCAACTTCACTTGTCGACCTAGTTTCAACTGACATTCTTCCTTGCAAGAAGCTAATCCTACATGTGCATGTTGCCCAGCCATCAACATTGAATTTGCACACCCATCTCCCTCTCTGTCACTTGACAATGACACTGTCACTTGACAACGATGGTGAAAAACTTTTAGATGAAGAATTTGATTACAATCAACATCATTCAGTTTCTACTTGCCTCAACTGATGGTGTCGCTGGCATTGTGGGTTTGGTTGGAATGTCTCTGGAACTTTCTGACATCCGTTTTGTTTTCTCAAGGTGACGCACTTGATCTCACCTCCATTTTGTTTTCTCAACATGATGTACTTGATCTTTCCCTCCCTTTGCCGATCATTACACAATACTGGTTCTATTTTCCCGCATCCTTTGCATATCTGTCCAATGGCGGGACATTCACCTTCATGTGGAAAGGAAAATCCACATCGAAAACACAACTTTTCTTTCTTTGGAACATTACTTTATGACCTTCCATCTTGTATTTTGGCTTACTTTTCACACTCAGGGATGACTGCTTTTGGAGTGTTCCAACCTCCATGTTAGGTGCTTGCCTGTCAGCTCTTTCTTCCGCTCTGGCAGCCATGATGACTCACTCCAAGCTCAGTGTCTCTTTCAGCATTTGACGTCTGAAGGAATTGGAGAGACAATTGTCTAATACTCTGAGATGCATAGCCTATTCATCATTGAACTAGTTGAACTTGCAATGCTTGATATGTGAATGAAGCCTTTCTACAAACTCATCCATCATTTCGCCAGTTTTCTGCCTTTCCTGACTGAAAATGTTCCTTTCACTGTACATTCTACATTGGATTGAACTTGGTGTTTAACGCCTCTTTGATTTGATGGTACGTCACTTCATCACCTTGTGGTATTTTCTTTCTCACTTCTTTTACTCCTTCACCTGCTAAATTCTTTACATATTTAACGATCTTTTTGTCATTTGCTTCTTCCAGCGCATCAATGAAATCCTCTAAGGTTTTGATCTAGGCAGTCCATCTGTTGCCAATATTTTGCTTTTTGGTAGTATCAAAGGGAGGCTGTGGTTTTAGGAACGTGGCAGCATCATAACCTGTGGAAGATTCTGCTGTTGGGAGCAGAGATCACTCTGGCAGCATCTACTGCCTGCTAGTACCAGCACCTTTGTCAAGCACTAGTCAGATGCTGACACCTGTGTTGTCGCGCACGTTCTCCGGCTGCGAGGTGCTATCTTCTTCCTTGGCAGGGAGTAGCAGCTTTATTTCTTGGATGGGTTCTTCACCCTTCTCACCTCTTTGCATTATACCTGCCTTTAGCGTTTATTTGCGTCAGAAATGTTTCTGCTCTTAGCACTTTCTTGCACTCGACTAGCACAGCCTTTAGCACTTCTTTGTACCTGGTTGTTGCTGCCTTTAGTGTTGTCGTACTATATGTTATGTTATGTTAATATGTCTTGTATAGCGCACAGCTGCCCCAGCAAAGAGGCGTCCCAGCGCTGAAGCAGAACATAGAGGCTGGAAGTCAGAGAGAACATTAGGCTACAGGGAAGATATGGGTTTTAATGGCTTTACAAAAGGCCAAGTAATTCTCCATGGCGCGAATGGAGTATGGTAGGGAATTCCAGAGCTTGGCAGCCAGAAGACGGAAAGAGCGTCCGCCCGACCGTACCCTCCTCATACGAGGCACCGTTGCCAGATGTTGTCCAGTAGAGCGAAGCTGGCGCTTAGGGTGGTAAGGTGACAGCAGATTGGTCAGGATGGCCGGAGAGGAGAGTTTAAGGATTTTAAATGCAGTACAGAGGACCTTAAATTCCACTCAGTTGGCAACAGGAAGCCAGTGCAGCCGACGGATAGCCATAGAGGTGGGGCAGGTTCTGGTTCTAGCTGCCGCGTTTTGGACTCGCTGAAGTCTCTGGGTTTTGATCTTATTCACCCCTAGATACAGCGCATTGGCATAGTCCAGACTTGATAGGATGGAGGCCTGGATGACCATTTGCCTGACTGGTGGGTCAAAGAACCCGAGCAGCGGTTTAAGCCCCCTAAGTATGCCAAAACAGGTCCCGCGACTTTTTTGGTTTGGTGCTGAAAACTGAGACCAGAATCTACCCAGACTCCAAGATCTTTCACTACCTGCTTAGGAATAGGTGCACAACCCAATATAGCTGGCCACCACCCGTCCCCCCATAGCTCTTGATGGTTGCCCACCAGCAGGACCTCTCACTTGCTGGAGTTCAATTGGAAACAATTGTCAGTCATCCACTATGCAACAGCCGTGAGATCTTCCCGAAACTTAAGTGCTGCACTCCCAGAGCTGTCGGAGAGGGCTACCACTAGCTGTGAGTCATCAGCATATGATACGATGGTGAGCCCTCTGCTCCGAGCCAGGGCTGCCAGGGGTTGAAAGTAGAGATTGAAAAGCAAAGGGCTCAATATGAAGCCTTGCGGGACCCCTTGCTTGTAGGGGTGGGCGGAATTTGAGTAGTCGCGCTACGCAAAGCTCTGCGAAATGGTAAAAAATCTCCGCAAGCACGCAAAAGTTCAGCGAACACGCGGAATTGCTTATTCCGCCCGTTCGCAATGCTTTTTTCCTGTTCGCGAACGCTGTTTGCGTGCTCGGGGAGAAATATCTCGCGAACACGTATTTTGAAAGCGCGAACAAGCAAAAAATTCCGCGAATCCGCAGATCGGGGAAATTTTGGCTATTCCGCATTCTCCGCGGAACACAAAATTACCCAAATTCTGCAAATTCCGCGAGCGGAACGGAATTTACCGCCCAGGCCTACTTATTGGCATGAGACGTAGAGGCGAACGGGGGGGCTATAACCTGAAAGGTCCTATTTGAAAGAAAGGAAGCACACCAGGTCAAAGCTGAGCCCACCACACCTGCTTCTTGTAACCTACGTAACAAAATCTGATGAGAGACCGTGTCGAATGCGGCGCTGAGATCTAACAAAACCAGCGCCGACGTATGTCCCTCATCCAGTGCGAGCCTAAGTTGTTCAGTAACAGCCAAGAGAGCAGACTCCGTACTATGACCTGAGCGAAAGCCATTCTGAGAGATGTCCAGACAGCTGTTTTCTTCCAGAAATCTGGCGAGAATGGAATGGACGTAAGTCTCAGTAATCTTGGCAATCCATGGGAGGAGGGAGATCGGACGATAATTTTCCAATTTAGCAACGTCCATAGCAGGCTTCTTGAGCAAAGGAATCACCTTTGCTCGCTTCCAGGAATTAGGGACAGTCGCACTAGACAGAGAGTTATTAATAACCTGTCTTAGAGGTGACAAGAGCAAAGGTAGTGATCTCATAAACTTGTCAGGTTTGAGAGGATCGGAAGGGGAGCCTGATTTGATCTTGGAGCACACTGCCCGTAACTCCTCCAAAGAGACCTGCGGAAATGAATCCAGAGTGTGAGCAGGGGGATATGAATGACAGTTCTGCGTTAGACTGTGGTGCAGTATCTCTTGTCTTGAGTTTACCAGCAAATTTCTAGCCGGCGACAAACAAACGTTCAATAAGGCCTTCACTTTCTTCACAGGCCTTGCACTAGCTGGAGTGGCACTTTGACTTCACATACTCCAACTGTCGATTTTTCCACTTCAACTGAGGCACATGTGGCATGCTCTCCGGGAGAGCACTCTCGGTTCTTCGGGTTAAGGGGTTTATGTAATCCCCTATCTCGTCACCAGTTGTAGTGTCCTCCCCAGCCCGGGTGCATGCACATGATCACGCCACACATGGAGCTTGGTATTACACATCTCCTCAATGTGTAACTGTTAACTGAACATTCTACATCATGAATTCTATCAACCACCTCCACGCATTTACATCACTGTTCTACCGAGTCTGTCAGGAACCAAAAGGGTCCCATCAACTCTAACTCAAAAGATACTACAGGCTTGACTCACAAAGGTAAACTTACACTTTTGTGTAAATTCACTGAGGGATATTCTCAAGAACGTGTGTTAACTATCACCAAATTCGCTCAACGCAACTTCTCACATTGCAGTCTATCGCGGGAAAAACCCACCGTGTTAACGTCCTAGTCCCAACACGGCGGTAACATGCGATAGTTTCGCGATAACGCGGAAAATGACCGCGAGTAACTCACCGGGATAAAAATCCAAAGCCGAACGTGAAAAAAGTTGCGATGGGCCCAATCGCGATAAGACAATCAGCGAAAAGCAGCGCTAGGCCTGCAAATCAGACACGTCAGGCGGGAAAAATCACCATAAAAACAGAAAAAAAAACCACAACCAAAAACCGAACCGCAGCGAAGCACAATGGAGGCAGACGGAGCAGGAACAGAGGATGGCCAGAACCCCACAAGCCCCACAGAGGTCCAGCCTGGGACCCGGGGACAGGGAAGGGCAAGGACAAGAAGAAATGGAAGACGAAGTTCAGTCCGCAGGAAAACAGCATCCTGATCACAGAGGTGGTAGAACACCATCAACAACTGTTCGTCACCTCCACTGTGTCATTGGCAACCAAAAATGCAACATGGCAGTCCATCCTGGACAAGGTGAATGCAGTTGGAGTGCTGAGGAGGACAATGGAAGAGGTCAAGAGGAGCTGGAATGATGTCAAGCGCAAAACCAAGCAGAAACTCGCCAACAACCAGAAGGCAGCAATGCAGACTGGAGGTGGGAGTCCAGCGCCACAGGAGGAGCTGGATGACATGGAGGAAATGGTGTCCACAGTCATCAGTGGGGAGACGGTGGCAGGAGTTGGGGGACCGGACACGGCTCAACATGACCGGACACAACAGCAACAGGGTGAGTAACCACCAGGGACTGGGGGGACGGGGGAGATGGGCACAATGGCACACATGCACAATCAAGAATAGCACACTGCACACCCACAATGACTCTGGGTCATGCCCCTGATCTCCTTGGCATACTGCAGCACACATAGAAACAGCAAGTGGGCCCCCATCCACAATGTGCACAGAGGGGGCGCTCCCCACACATCACTAATCTCACAACAAACCCATGCACATGTGCCGAACCCAGCAAAGCGGCATGTCAGTGAGCCACACTGACAATGCAAGTGACACTGCATGACGAATAGCATGGCTGCAGTCAATATACCATGACATGTTGCACGCCACGACACTGAGGTGGCTGAGTTTGGACCACATCTGTAAAGGAGCAGGTCACACTCTGAAACATCCACCTGCACAAACAACCCCTGACCTCAACAACACACCTGCGGACAAACCATGCCCCACAGTCCCAACTCCCACCAAGAGCCCAATTTACCCAAGTATGCAACATCTCAGCACTGTAGAAGGACAGAAGTCAAGGCACACCGCCTGAAAGAGATAAGGGCCAGCCACATCAGAGCTGCAGGGGCGACTCTCCCAAAATGCAGCACACACACATAATATTCAGAGCACATCAACATTGACAACAATGTGGTATGAACTGCAACACGTTCACAACAGAACAGAGGACCCAAGTGGTGCCGCTTGTGTGTAGAAACTGGCCAATCACATTTGGCATATCAGGGAAACGTGGGATGAACATGTACAAGTACAAACACACATCCGTGATGTTTTCGAAATGTCCACTGTCCCGCATCAAATAGGCAGCTCCTGTAAATTTGTACAATGCGTCAACATACATGTGAACACAATGTTAAACTGCATCTACCCTTCACATTGCAGAGGGTAAACTGTTAGAAATGGGGGTCTCTAGTTGGCAATGGCTGGCGCCACTGTCCAAATAGGGACCTTTCTTCCTAAGTCAGGGCAAGTGGGCTACCCCCTTTGATAACCCCTGCTCAACCCTGTAGTAACGTAGCACGAGCAGTTAGGCCTATCTCAGAGGCAGTGTGTGAAGCATTTATGACCATGCACAATAAGGCAGTAACAACACCACAAAAGGACACAACTCAAGTAGGTATAGAAAAAATAGTATCTTTATCTAAGGTTTAGTACAAGACTCTCAAAAGCGTTTTAACCAGTCACAATGCACGTAAATCAGTAGGGACTTCAAAAGGCAATACGTATTCACCAGAACGTGGCACGGACTGAGTTCAAGGCCTGGGTCTACGCGACCCGTTGCGCACCAGATACCTGCCGTTGGACGGGGACACAGCACGTAGCTTCTCGAAGAAGCGGAGACGGTGACAGGCGGACTCCCAGCGACCACAGTTCTCGATGGCAGTGGTCCGCAAAGTGCACTCACAATGATTCGGGCACTCGGGGACAGGCGGGCTCCCAGCGGCAGCAGCACGCGGCTGCAGCGGCCCGGGCTGGTGGTGGCGATGACTCTCGTTGTGCAGCTCCTTGGTGGGCTCGCGGCGGCAGCAGCGCTCTCCTAGCTGCGGCGGCCCACGGGACGATTCACGATGGTGCAAGGTTGACAAAGACGCGGGCACTCAGCGGCAGCAGCTCTCTCTTAGCTGCGGCGGCCCACAGGACAAATCTCGGAGATGCAAAGTTAGCAACGGTGCAAGCACTCCACGGCAGCAACTCTCTCTTAGCTGCGGCGGCTCACAGGACAAATCACGATGATGCAAAGTTAGCAAGGGTGCGAGCACTCAGCGGCGGCAGCTCTCTCTTAGATGCGGCGGCTCACAGGACAAATCCCAATATGCAAAGTTAGCAAAGGTGTGAGCACTCAGCGGCGGCAGCCCTCTCTTGGCTGCGGCGGCTCACAGGAGAAATCTCGGTGATGCAAAGTTAGCAACGGTGCAAGCACTCCACAGCAGCAACTCTCTCTTAGCTGCGGCGGCTCACAGGACAAATCACGATGATGCAAAGTTAGCAAGGGTGCGAGCACTCAGCGGCGGCAGCTCTCTCTTAGATGCGGCGGCTCACAGGACAAATCACGATGATGGAAAGTTAGCAAGGGTGTGAGCACTCAGTGGCGGCAGCTCTCTCTTAGCTGCGGTGGCTCAAAGGACAATCCACGATGTTGCACAACTGACACAAGTGCGGGCATCCAGCGGCGGCAGCTCTCTTAGCTGCGGCAGCCCACAGGACAATTCAAGATGATGCAAAGTTAGCAAGGGTGCGAGCACTCAGCGGCGGCAGCTCTCTCTTAGCTGCGGCGGCTCAAAGGACAATCCACGATGTTGCACACCTGACACAAGTGTGGGCATCCAGTGGCGGCAGCTCTCTTAGCTGCGGCGGCCCACAGGACAATTCACGATGTTGCACAGCTGACACAAGTGCGGGCACTCAGCGGCGGCAGCTCTCTTAGCTGCGGCGGCCCACACGGTTTCAGCGAAGGTTCTGAGGATTCAAAATAAGGCGGGCACTCAGCGGCGGCAGCTCTCTCTTAGCTGTGGCGGCCCACACAGTTTCAGCGAAGGTTCTGAAGATTCAAATTAAGGTGGGCACTCAGCGGCGGCAGCTCTCTCTTAGTTGCGGTGGCCCACACAGTTTCAGCGAAGGTTCTGAAGATTCAAATTAAGGCGGGCACTCAGCGGCGGCAGCTCTCTCTTAGATGCGGCAGCCCACACAGTTTCAGCGAAGGTTCTGAAGATTCAAATTAAGGCAGGCACTCAGCGGCGGCAGCTCTCTCTTAGCTGTGGCGGCCCACACACAGAGTTCACAAGGGTTACCCGTCCGCGCTCCTCACAGTAGGACTAGAGGTTCCGGATTACTCAACGGAGGCCTCACCTGCAAGTAGAATTCCTAGCAACGGAATTCGGGCGGCTGACGGGGTGAAGTCTAATGTCCCTGATACTTCAGCAGGAGGCGCTCTCAATTCAGGCCCTTGGGTAGTTTCTTCAGCAAGCTTGGTGAAGGTTTCAAAGTCCTTTCCTCTGTCCGCTCGGACAGAATTTCGTCTTGACATCCAGAAGGAACACACTTGAAACAGGTTTCAGCGCAGCATTTTATACCTAAAAAGTCTTTGTTCTCTGCAGTCACAAATCACTGCATCCAGCCAGAACCAGTTCGGTGGGGTCGGGGAGCACTTGGTTTACGAGGTGACATCCTGCCCTTTGAGAATCTGGGGGTCTGCTATCAGACGCCCAGTGGGAGGTGGAGCCATCATTCACCTTGCCAGGCACGGCCCTGCTCAGATCAAAGAGTCACCCCTCTTCATACTCTAAATGCCGATCTGTCTCTCCAGCCAGGTCTGACCCAGCTGGCCCTGCTGCTCCAAAACCAGACGGCCAATACACATGCTAGTAAATCCTACAGGAAAGCTGAGGCCAGAAAATACCTCGTTTCTAGCAGAGATGTTTTCGAACACGGGCTACGCAAATAATCCTTACTAAAAGATGTATCTCAATGTCCTGAGCTTAAACATATCAAATTCGATGTTCCTATCAGGTTCCTGGGGGCAGGTAGGATTAGGGCATGTAATACTCAGCCTGCCCATTCTGGCCTATGAGAACGGATAGCCTCACAATAGTAAACAGTGAAATGGAGGGTAACTCGCTATTAGAACATGCTACACAGACATACTTTAAAAGCTGCTTCGGTGGGTAGCGCAAATCAGCGCTGCCGGCCCACCAGCAGTATTTGGTCTACCAGCCCTGGGCACACACAGTGCACTGATACTAGGGACTAACAGGTAAACCAAACGAGCCAATTATGATTATCCCAATTCATACAGTTATCTTTACACAGGGAGCATTCGCGCTGTGTCACTGATTGGCAGTGGCACAGCGCCCAGAGCATCTAAATCCAGCCAACATAAAAGGTAAGAAGCAAAAAGAGGAAGGGAGACCCGCGCCAATGATGCCAGGTCTAACATGCGTCCCATCCAGCTGAAATGTGGGGAGAACTAACCATTCCCTTGGAAGTTCTCATCACTAAGGCGGAAAAACCTGGACAGACCGTCAGCATTGGCGTGTTCTGTACCAGGGCGGTGTTCCACCGTGAAATCCATACCCTGTAGGGAAATGGACCACCTCAACAACTTGGGATTCTCGCCCCTCATATGCATCAACCATCTAAGGGGCCTGTGGTCTGTCTGAACCCGGAAGTGAGTCCCAAACAGATATGGTCTCAGCTTCTTCAGTGCCCAGACCACAGCAAATGCCTCACGCTCAATTGCACTCCACCTCTGTTCCCGGGGAAGTAACCTCCTGCTTAGGAAGGCTACCGGTTGGTCTAGTCCCTTCCCATTGATCTGTGACAGAACAGCCCCTATATCATGCTCTGAGGCGTCTGTCTGGACAACAAATTCCTTTGAAAAGTCGGGCGCCTGAAGCATGGGTGCGATGCACATGGTAGTCTTCAGGGCGTCAAAAGTGTTCTGACAGGTGTCAGTCCAGTTTACCTTCTTTGGCTGCTTCTTAGAAGTCAGCTCAGTCAAGGGTGCAACAATGTTGCCATATCCCTTGACAAACCTCCTGTAGTACCCCGTGAGTCCTAAGAAGGCTCTCAACCACGTCTGAGTCTTGGGGGGTTCCCACGCCAGGATAGTTTCAATTTTGGGCTGAAGGGGCGCCACCTGGCCGCTCCCCACCTGGTGCCCCAAATACACTACAGAACCCTGCCCAATCTTGCACTTACTGGCTTTGATTGTGAGGCCTGCCTTCCGCAGTGCCATCAATACCTCCCAGAGGTGGCGCAGGTGGTCCTCCCAAGAGGAGCTAAACACTGCAATGTCATCCAGGTAGGCGGCACTGAAGTCTTCCAGCCCAACCAACACCCTGTTGACCAGCCTCTGAAAGGTGTCAGGGGCATTCTTCATTCCAAAGGGCTTCACCCGGAACTGGTAGTGCCCACCGGGTGTGGAGAAGGCTGACCTCTCCTTTGCTCCCTCGGTCAAGGCGATCTGCCAATACCCAGACGTCAAATCAAATGTGCTGAGGTATTTTGCAGCCCCTAACTGATCTATGAGCTCATCAGCTCTGGGGATGGGGTGCGCGTCAGTCTTCATGACTAAATTGAGGCCCCGATAGTCCATGCAGAACTGAAGTTCTGGGGTGGTACCAGGCGCTGCAGCTTTTGGTACCAGGACCACTGGGCTGGACCAAGGGCTGCTAGAGGACTCAATCACCCCAAGGGCAAACATTTTGGTAACCTCATCCTTAATGTAGGCCCTTACCCAGTCAGTCACTCGGTAAGCCTTGTGCTTAATGGGAGGACTGTCCCCGGTGTCCACGTCATGGACACACCAATCAGTGACACTAGGTACCAGGGAGAACAGATCACTGAATTGCCCCAACAGTTGGCGACAATCACCCTGCTGCTCAGGGGTCAGTGTGGTGGAGAGGACCACACCCTCCACTGACCCATCTCGCTCCCCTGCACACAGGAGGTCAGGAAGGGGCTCGCTCTCCTCTTCCATCCCAGCATCTGTGGCCAGAAGCATGCCCACTTCAGACCTCTCAAAGTGGGGCTTCAGGCAGTTAACATGCAGGACCCGCAAGGGGTTCCTGGGAGACTGCAAGTCCACCATGTAGGTAACAGGACTCTTGCGCTCCACCACCTCAAAGGGGCCGGTCCACATATTCTGGAGTGCACAGGGCTCCACCAGAGCCATGACCCAAACCTTCTGTCCAGGCTGAAACTCGATCAGAGTGGCATTCTGATCGTGCCAGCCTTTCATCTCTTCCTGGCTGGTTTCAAGGTTTGCCTCAGCAAGTTTCCTGAAATGCCGAGTCTGGTTCCTGAAGGCCAGCATGTAACTAAACACATCCTGGGGAGGTTTCCTGGGAGATTGCTCCCAGCCTTCCTTGACCAGACTCAGAGGCCCTCTTACCGGGTGACCATAGAGCAGCTCAAAGGGACTGAACCCTAAGGACTTCTGTGGCACCTCACGGTAAGCAAACAACAGGCATGGCAAGAGGACATCCCACTTACGCCTCATGGGCTCGCCTAGGCCCATAATCATGCCCTTAAGGGTCCGGTTGAATCTCTCAACCAGCCCATTACCCTGGGGGTGGTAAGGAGTGGTGAACTTATACATTACCCCACACTCCTCCCACAGAGACTTCATGTACTTGGAGATGAAGTTAGTTCCCCTATCGGACACCACCTCTCTGGGGAATCCCACACGGGAGAAAATCCCCATCAGTGCCCGTCCCACCACGGGGGCCGTCACTGTCCTGAGCGGGATGGCCTCAGGGTACCGGGTGGCATGGTCCACCAAGACCAGGATGAACATGTTGCCCATGGCTGTCTTGGGATCCAGAGGCCCCACAATATCAATGCCCACTCTCTCGAATGGGGTGCTCACCATGGGAAAGGGCTGTAGTGGGGCCTTAATCTTCCCCCCACTCTTCCCACTTGCCTGGCAAGTCTCACACGTCCTGCAGTGAGCATCTGAGCTCCTGCGCATCTGGGGCCAATAGAAGTGGGTGACCAGCCTCTCAAAGGTCTTGGTCTGCCCCAGATGTCCGGCCAGTGGCACATCATGAGCCAACCCCAGTAGGAAGGTCCTGAATAGGGGTGGGCGGAATTTGCGTAGTTGCGTTACGCAAAATTCAGCGAAACGGTAAAAAATCTCCGCGAGCACGCAAAAGTTCCGCAAACACGCGGAATTGCTTGTTCTGCCCGATCGCGATGCTTTTTTCCTGTTCGCGAATGCTGTTTGCGTGCTCGGGGGGAAATATCTCGCGAACACGCACTTTGATAGCGCGAAGAAGCCCAAAATTCCGGGAAGCCACAGATCGTGGAAATTTTGGCTATTCCGCGTTCTCCGCGGAACGCGAAATTACCCAAATTCCGTAAATTCTGCGAGCGGAACGGAATTTACCGCCCAGGCCTAGTCCTGAAGCGCTGGGGCACCACCAGCACACGGGCTGACCCAGGCTCAGCAACCTTAGGCTCGCTGTAAAGGAGGTTGTTCTCCCAATAGATCCAATGTGACCCTGTCTGGTCACCTACTGCCTGGGCGGCGGCCTGTCACCGCACCCCCTCAAGAGAAGGGCAGGTTCTCTGCTGCTCACAAAATTCCTCCCTGGAGGGCCCCCCTTCCTGCTGCCAATGGGTCAGCTCCGGTAGGTCCCCCAGTTCGGCCACTTGTTCCCCTGTAGGTTCCAGGGCATCCCCCTCAAGGTCTGCTCCCTCCGGGACCGTGGGAACCGCGGGTGCCGGTTTCCCGTGCCCCCTACCCCTTCTCTTTGAGGCAGGGGCCTGGGCCATACTTTCAGGCTCCAGACCCTCTTGAACATCGTTCTGAGCTGTCATGGACCGAGTGGTCACACACGCCCACTCAGGCAAACCCAACATTTCCAAATGAGACTTTCTCTCCACCGTAGCCCACGGGGAGTTCTCCAGATCGTTGCCCAACAGACAGTCTACAGGCATGGCGGCCCTCACAGCCACTTGAAGAGTTCCTGTGACCCCCCCCACTCGAAGGGAACCTGAGCCACTTCACACTGGCTCTCTGAGTTGTCTGCTGACACTACGGGGCAGAATGCATGGGGGACAACTTGCTCTTTGGACACCAACCGGGAGATGACAGCAGTCACACTAGCTCCGGTGCCCCTGAGAGCCTCCACCCTATGGCCATTGATGGTCACCCACTGCCGGTACTTCTGAGTGTTGGTCGGCAGTGTGGGGTTAGGGACCTTCTCGAAGTCACCTAGCGAGACAAGGGTTAACTCTACAGGATCCCCCCCACCTTGGACCTCCATTTCCTCCCCCCCCAGGGCTACACTGGCAATCTGGCGGTATGGTGCACGGGGTGGTGCACGAGGGGATGAATTGGGGTCCCTCTGGGGACACTGGGGATCATAATACCGCTGGCCCACTTGACCACACTTGAAACAAGTAATGGGCCCCCTATGAACAGGCCTACCTGTCTGGGACACTGGCTTCTTCTCAGGGGGAGGCTGGTACACCACTGCTTGGTTCCCTTGGGAATTACTTTGGGGCCCTCTCTGGAACTCCCTCTGTTTACCCTTGCCCCCCCACTTTTCTGCTGGGGACCCTGCCCACCTCTGGCGAAGTCTCCCACAAAACCTTTGCGGACACGGGTGCTCACCCAGCGGTCTGCCTCCTCAGCAAGCTTCCTAGGGTTAGTCAGCTTGCTATCAATAAGGTGCTGGCGTAGCTTCGGAAAAAAGTTACTGGACAAATGCTCCCACGCAAACAAATCATACAATTGCTCAAAGGTTTCCACTTTGCTACCTTTTACCCAGCGATCCATTGCTCTGCAGAAAAAAGACACATATTCAACCCACGTGGTACCCTCTAACTTCTTACAGGTCCTAAACATCTGCCTGTACATTTCCGGGGTCAAACCATAACGGGTCATCAAAGCTTCTTTCATATGGGCATACACCATCCTGCTCTCCTCAGGCAGGTCCAACAGGGTATCCCTACCATCACTCACAAATCACCCCCACAATCCCGCTCCCCAATCCTGCTCAGGGACCCGGTGGGACACCATTGCTATCTCATATGCGGCAAACCATTGCCCAATATCCTCACTCTTGTGAAAATCCTTAATGACATCCTTAGGAATATAAACTCTTCTCTCAGGAGTTACTAAAGGTATGCTGCCACCAGAGGGGGAGACCGGGACACTCCTCGCCCTGATCTCTATCTCCCTCAACATTCTCTCATGTTCCATTCTCATTTTCTCAAGTTCAAATGACAATCGATTCTACTCAATGTCTAACTTCTTACTCTCAATGTCCTTCTGACCTTCCAATTTAGCCATCTCCAAACTATGCCTCCTATCTCTCTCCCTGTCCTCCAGCTCTTCTGGGGTCAGGCTCCTTTGGGATACACTAGTA
This sequence comes from Calotriton arnoldi, assembly GCA_963921515.1. NCBI lineage: Eukaryota > Metazoa > Chordata > Amphibia > Caudata > Salamandridae > Calotriton > Calotriton arnoldi. The sequence continues at coordinate 2,363,372 of CAWUFW010001538.1, forward strand.
CCTGGATTGGAGGGTGTTCTATCTCCCCCCCTCTACTGCATCATCCTGCTGCCCTCCAGCATTCTCTTCCTCATCCCCAGCGGACTCTCTCGCTTCCCACCAGGCCTTCAGCGCCTTGTGGTACTCCTCCTTCCTAGAGAGACCTATCACGGGGACTGCGAACTGCCTACAAAATGACTTCAGCTGTTTGGCAGTATAGGTATCTAATCTTTCCTCCTCAAAGGCGAGATCCTCCGAAGCATTGGATGTTGGCCTTCCCCTATTAGCAGTACTCATGGCTGCGATCAACAATTCAATACTAAAACAACCAACTAAAAAAAGATTTGGAGAGAAAAAAAAATCTGCGCGTGTCTGCGCTTTGGTCTGTACTCACTAGTGGTGTCAACCAGTTATTGTACGTGGATCATAAATGCAAGTCCTGATCCCACCGCTGCCCGCCAATGTTAGAAATGGGAGTCTCTAGTTGGCAATGGCTGGCGCCACTGTCCAAATAGGAACCCTTCTTCCTAAGTCAGGGCAAGTGGGCTACCCCCTTTGATAACCCCTGCTCAACCCTGTGGTAACGTAGCACGAGCAGTTAGGCCTATCTCAGAGGCAGTGTGTGAAGCATTTATGACCATGCACAATAAGGCAGTAACGACACCACAAAAGGACACAACTCTAGTAGGTATAGAAAAAATAGTATCTTTATCTAAGGTTTAGTACGAGACTCTCAAAAGCGCAATGCACGTAAATCAGTAGGGACTTAAAAAGGCAATACGTATTCACCAGAACGTGGCACGGACTGAGTACAAGGCCTGGGTCTACGCGACCCGTTGCGCACCAGATACCTGCCATTGGACGGGGACACAGCACGTAGCTTCTCGAAAAAGCGGAGACAGTGACAGGCGGACTCCCAGCGACCACAGTTCTCGATGGCAGTGGTCCGCAAAGTGCACTCACAATGATTCGGGCACTCGGGGACAGGAGGGCTCCCAGCGGCAGCAGCACGCGGCTGCGGCGGCCCGGGCTGGTGGTGGTGATGACTCTCGTCGTGCAGCTCCGTGGTGGGCTGGCGGCGGCAGCAGCGCTCTCCTAGCTGCGGCAGCCCACGGGACGATTCACAATGCTGCAAGGTTGACAAAGACGCGGGCACTCAGCGGCAGCAGCTCTCTCTTAGCTGTGGCGGCCCACAGGAAAAATCCCAATGATGCAAAGTTAGCAAAGGTGCGAGCACTCAGCGGCGGCAGCTCTCTCTTAGCTGCGGCAGCCCACAGGACAATTCACGATGTTGAACAGCTGACACAAGTGCGGGCACTCAGCGGCGGCAGCTCTCTTAGCTGCAGCGGCCCACACGGTTTCAGCGAAGGTTCTGAGGATTCAAAATAAGGCGGGCACTCAGCGGCGGCAGCTCTCTCTTAGCTGCGGCGGCCCACACAATTTCAGCGAAGGTTCTGAAGATTCAAATTAAGACGGGCACTCAGCGGCGGCAGCTCTCTCTTAGCTGCGGAGGCCCACACAGTTTCAGCAAAGGTTCTGAAGATTCAAATTAAGGTGGGCACTCAGCGGCAGCAGCTCTCTCTTAGCTGTGGCGGCCCACAGGAAAAATCCCAATGATGCAAAGTTAGCAAAGGTGCGAGCACTCAGCGGCGGCAGCCCTCTCTTGGCTGCGGCGGCTCACAGGACAAATCTCGGTGATGCAAAGTTAGCAACGGTGCAAGCACTCCGCGGCAGCAACTCTCTCTTAGCTGTGGCGGCTCACAGGACAAATCACGATGATGCAAAGTTAGCAAGGGTGCAAGCACTCAGCGGCGGCAGCTCTCTCTTAGCTGCGGAGGCTCACCGGATAAATCACGATGCTGCAAAGTTAGCAAGGGTGCGAGCACTCAGTGGCGGCAGCTCTCTCTTAGCTGCGGCGGCTCAAAGGACAATCCACAATGTTGCACAACTGACACAAGTGCGGGCATCCAGCGGCGGCAGCTCTCTTAGCTGCGGCGGCCCACAGGACAATTCACGATGATGCAAAGTTAGCAAGGGTGCGAGCACTCAGCGGCGGCAGCTCTCTCTTAGCTGCGGTGGCTCAAAGGACAATACACGATGTTGCACACCTGACACAAGTGTGGGCATCCAGCGGCGGCAGCTCTCTTAGCTGCGGCAGCCCACAGGACAATTCACGATGTTGAACAGCTGACACAAGTGCGGGCACTCAGCGGCGGCAGCTCTCTTAGCTGCAGCGGCCCACACGGTTTCAGCGAAGGTTCTGAGGATTCAAAATAAGGCGGGCACTCAGCGGCGGCAGCTCTCTCTTAGCTGCGGCGGCCCACACAATTTCAGCGAAGGTTCTGAAGATTCAAATTAAGACGGGCACTCAGCGGCGGCAGCTCTCTTTTAGCTGCGGCAGCCCACACAGTTTCAGCGAAGGTTCTGAACATTCAAATTAAGGCGAGTACTCAGTGGCGGCAGCTCTCTCTTAGCTGCGGCGGCCCACACAGTTTCAGCGAAGGTTCTGAAGATTCAAATTAAGGCGGGCACTCAGCGGCGGTAGCTCTCTCTTAGCTGCGGCGGCCCACACACAGAGTTCACAAGGGTTACCAGTCCGCGTTCCTCACAGTAGGACTAGAGGTTCCGGATTACTCGACGGAGGCCTCACCTGCAAGTAGAATTCCTAGCAATGGAATTTGGGCGGCTGACGGGGTGAAGTCTAATGTCCCTGAGACTTCAGCAGGAGGCGCTCTCAATTCAGGCCCTTAGGTAGTTTCTTCAGCAAGCTTGGTGAAAGTTTCAAAGTCCTTTCCTCTGTCCGCTCGGACAGAGTTTCGTCTTGACATCCAGAAGGAACACACTTGAAACAGGTTTCAGCGCAGCGTTTCATACCTAAAAAGTCCTTGTTCTCTGCAGTCACAAATCACTGCATCCAGCCAGAACCAGTTCGGTGGGGTCGGGGAGCACTTGGTTTACGAGGCGACATCCTGCCCTTTGAGAATCTTGGGGTCTGCTATCAGACGCCCAATGGGAGGTGGAGCCATCATTCACCTTGCCAGGCACGGCCCTGCTCAGATCAAAGAGTCACCCCTCTCCATACTCTAAATGCCGATCTCTCTCTGCAGCCAAGTCTGACCCAGCTGGCCCTGCTGCTCCAAAACCAGACGGCCAATACACATGCTAGCAAAGCCTACAGGAAAGCTGAGGCCAGAAAATACCTCGTTTCTAGTAGAGGTGTTTTCGAACACGGGCTACGCAAATAATCCTTACTAAAAGATGTATCTCAATGTCCTGAGCTTAAACATATCAAATTCAACGTTCCTATCAGGTTCCTGGGGGCAGGTAGGATTAGGGCATGTAATACTCAGCCTGCCCATTCTGGCCTATGAGAACGGATAGCCTCACAATAGTAAACAGTGAAATGGAGGGTAACTTGCTATTAGAACATGCTACACAGACATACTTTAAAAGCTGCTTCGGTGGGTAGCGCAAATCAGCGCTGCCGGCCCACCAGCAGTATTTGGTCTACCAGCCCTGGGCACACACAGTGCACTGATACTAGGGACTGACAGGTAAACCAAACGAGCCAATTATGATTATCCCAATTCATACAGTTATCTTTACACAGGGAGCATTCGCGCTGTGTCACTGATTGGCAGTGGCACAGCACCCAGAGCATCTAAATCCAGCCAACATAAAAGGTAGGAAGCGAAAAGAGGAAGGGAGACCCGCGCCAATGATGCCAGGTCTAACATGAACCAACACCTCCTGCAGAGCAGACCCAACCTCTCTTCACTGATGACGAAGAGGACCACACCACCATCAACCCTGATGCCCTCCAACAGCTCATGGACACCCTCAGGACCCCACGCCCAGGAGCAGGACAGCCCAACTGCATCGTGGAAACCCCACCCCCTGCACAGACCACACAGCAGGAAGCACCTACCACCACGGCTGACTCCCAGGACCCTCACGAACATTACATGGCCTTCCAACGCCGTGTGTTGGAGTGCCAGGAGAAGGTGGCTGATCAGGTACGGGTGGGGTTCGACTGCATGGCAGCCAAACTTGATGCCATACATGGGTGTCTGATTCCCATCAGGGACCACTTTCAGTCCCTAACGGACACCCACAGTCCGCTCCATGCTCTCCAGCGATCCATGGCTGACATTGCTGGAGTCATGATACTGAGACAAGAACAACTGTCCAGTCAGAGTGGCTCCAGCGATGTCTGTCGGGATTTGGGACAGATGCAGGGGCTCATAGAGAACATGGTGCGGATGGCGGCAGACAGGATGGCTGCCATGGCTGCACATCAGCGGGATGTGGCTGGGGCCTTCAATGCCCTGCAGCACATCGTCATGGCATTACTGCCTCAAGGCCTTGCTCAGATGAGTGCTGCTGCAGCTTCTACATCCACATCTTCGCCCCCTGATGTCTCAGTGCCTCACAGTGTGGCAGGCAATCCACTACCACCCACGTGTGAGGCACATGTGCCCTCAGAGGACGAAGATGCGGGTGAACCAACCTTACTGGTAAGGAGGAGGCAGTAGCATTCATCTCCACAAAATGGCAGGTTTCTGCTTGGTCCTGCCCTTTTCATCATCACCTTCCACTGTCCCCCGATACACTCTACGACACTCACCTTGGGCCTCAACATGGACTGCCATCTCCTGTTTGGTTACCAATGACACAGCGATCAGACTGCGGACTGAACTCTTCCCCTTCCGATGTACTTGTCATTCCCTGAAGGACTCTGGCTGGCCCTCCACAGGCCAATAATGTGAAGTGGGGTTTGCATGGCCCTGTACTGATCCAGCTGCAACACTCCACTGGATGTGAATTAAACATTCAGAATCACAAAGATGTGTCATGCCTTTGATCATTCACATATGTGAGTATGGTTGAATGTAGGGTGAGATATTCCCCCTGACGTCCATGTTGCTCATGTCGTGGAACTTGAGTGACAGGGTGCAACAGTGCCGATTGCGGTACGGGTGGCGTAGTCACTACAACAAGGACACACGCATCAGTTACTTCCATGTCCAGCCCAGAACTGGAGCACGCCCAGAGCCCCGGGTTCATTGTTCCCACCCCTACGCTGGCCTGCCATACGCCAGGCCAGGCCAGTCCACTCCGCTTACGCTTACAGGGGGGATGACAACGCTAAATGTCCCAGGTCGTCCCTGTAGTGATCTGCTGATCACTGGTCTAGTCGTCAGCATGCCACGGCCACTCCCTGAGGGCTTGTTCAGACCCACACCACACCCATCCAGCATAGGCGTCACAGGACATGTGACCCTACCAATCAAAGGGGCCTAGCACATCACATACCCCACTGCGGTGTGGTAGTCCGGGGGGGGTCCTGGGGGGAGTGGGGGGCCTGGGGGTGGTGGCAGTGGGTGTTGTGGCCCTCTTGGGGCTCCGAGCTGCATGATCAGTAGCTCCATGGCATCTGTTGTTCTTCTGGTGTGGCTGTGGGCTGGGCTCCCTTTCATGGTGCAGGTTGTCGTCCGACTTAACACCAGGTAAGAGCAAGTGTTAAATCCCTGCTGCTAACGCGCCTTATCGCATGTTTTTGAATCTTATCGCCGATCTGGCTGGTCGTTGAGAATGTTGCGAAGTGGTGTTTTCGTGGCTTTTTGCACGGGAACGCCTACTCTGCATATCATTAGCGTTAGTTGCCGGTATCATTTGTGGCGATGTTTTTTGCGGCTGCTATCGCATGAAAACTGGTGATGTTGGCTGTTAGCACCTGCTTGTGAATGGTGCGATAAGTTTATCGCCACTTTGGCTGGGATAAAGTGCCGCTAACTCGGCGATAAGTCCTTGGGAATATGCCCCACTTTTATTTGCTTATTTTACTTAGTAGCATCTTTATGATTGTGGAGTCTTGGCACATAAAAAGATAAAACCTATGTCAGATGCTCTGTTCCTAACAACTACCGACCCATCGGCAACATCTCTACTCTGGCAAAGCTCTTATGAAAAATGTGTCCAGAGTCAACTCTGAAATCACATAGACAAATATCAACTCCTCGACCAACACCAATCAGGCTTCCATCAAGATCACCAGGAGTAAAACCATAGACCAGGTTGAGATCTGGGTAAATTGTATATAAGAACAACAATATCTCAACTGGCATTATTTACAAGACTGGTAGATAAGCATGCACAGAACATTGCAAGACAGGAAAATAGGGAGACTCATCGTTTGTAACAGCACTGTAAGCAATAAATACGTTTTGCTACAGTCTGTACCAACTTTTATTATGCTGCATTAGACAAAATGCTTTTCCCCACATAGCAGGCCTTTTGTAATCCCCTTTTGCAACAACTATTAACGGCGAGTAAACTTCATTGAATGTTTTCTGTATGCAGAACAGGTTTGCTTTTGTGGTGCCATTAGTTTGCTATTTATACTAACGTATTAGCATGTCTTTGCATTTGATGTGTTCAGCTAATTGTTTGTCTTCTACATATAGGTGTCCTACAGAGTCCTTCAAAGAACAGATGAAGTGAGCAAGAAAGCGTTGATTCAAATATGCACAACATGGATACTTGCATTTCTTCTATCTGCTCCAGCAATTTTCTCCTGGGACATTTTAGCAGGATATAGTGATGTACCAGAGGGAATCTGCGTTTATGAATACAGCAATGCTTGGCATTACTTAATCAGCACTACAGTACTGGATTTTTGTGTGCCGTTCCTTAGTATTGCATATTTTAATTTGAGCATCTATTGGAACATCAGAAAACGTAGTATAAAACGAAGGAAAACTTTACTAATGGATGCAACCAATAACATGGCCGTTGTTTCCTTCACACAAGAAAGTGATTGGTCGCCGCAGGATAAGACACTACCAAATATGGCTGCACAACAGTCCGGACATTCGAACGTTCACAACAAATCGTTTCTTATCAGGAAAATAAAACTTTTTAACAAAACAGTCTCCAAACAAAATAATGCTTTAGCAATGACTCCAGGAACCAGTGACAATCAGGCAGCCCTTGTGCAGCAACTGAAACTGAAAAAAGATAAGCAGGTGGCAAAGTCGCTCGCAGTCATTGTGGGTGTGTATTTTATGTGTTGGCTTCCGTTCATTCTGACGTTTCTCATACAAGCGAGCTGTCCAGTACCTTGCATTCCTACGGTTGTGCTTGACATGTCATGGTGGCTCCTGTGGATCAATTCCTTTATTAATCCCATTTTGTACCCTCTTTGTCACAAGAAGTTCAGGAGAGCTTTCAAGAAACTTCTATGTCGGGTAGTCTGAGTCTTAAGACACCAAGGGGCTTATTTACAAGGCCCTTGCGCCACTTTTGCGTCATTTTTAACATGGGAAAATTGACGCAAAAGTGGCGCAAGGGGCTTGTAAATCTGCCCCCAACAGTGTCATCTAGAGGCACAGTAACCGGCTGTACCAGAAATGTATTCATTTATGTATGGATTGATAAGGTCATTGTATAGGGTGCTTTGCGTTGCGATACGAGAGAAGGAAAGTTTTGAGTCTGCTTGATGATGAGACTCTTCCTTCCAACTCCCACTCTTAATGGTTCAATTGTAGGTCACTCTTGTTGTCTGTGGTTGAAGAGCACGGAATGATCCATCCCAGGGTTAATACAGACACTCTGCTCCACTCTGTGAGACTTCTAAATATGATGCCACATTCCTTGGTATCAGAGGCTGCTAAGATGGTGAAGTGTAGAGAATATAGTTCTTGTTTTCATCCAAGGACTCAAGTAATTCTTAAAGGAGAGTGGGCAGGTTGGTTAGGATGTTTGTTGAGGGCCTAAACATGGACTAATAGTCATGAAGAATTTGGGTTACCTCCACATACTCTTGAAGCTGCCTTGAGGATTTTTTGTGATGATCCTGCAGTGGTAGGGTAAGTTGGAGATCAGCTGATATGTGCACAGTATCTTCAAGTCGACTGTTTTCTTGATGAGAATTATTATATTTTCATTGTCATGCGGCTGGTTTTAACTTCAAGTTGTAATCAGGAGTTCCTCAAGGAAGTCTGACCGCATTCCAGCAGTAGGAGAAATGATTCCACACACGTGGCTTAGCAGCTGTACATAGTCAAATTATGCACTTTCGTACACGCTTTATTTGTTTAGTTACTCGTGACGACTTATTTCATGGAAGATGGTGAAAAATGGCACAAGTGGGAGAGGGATGTTAGGTTGGAAAGTTTAGTGTGTTCAATTGCCCGGGATGCTGTAATTCTTGGAATTCTTTATCTTGAAGATGGTTTTTTTTTTAAGAGGGGAGGTCCTGTCAGTGCTACAGGATGACCACGTGATGTTTTTAGTGCCTCATCGTTGGCCAACTCCTAGTAGGAGTGATTCATTTTTTAATTTATTTTTAGTATAATGCTGCTTGACCCTACTGGGTGATTGAGCGCTTTGGTTGCAACCCTTTCTATTATTTTTTTCTTGAAATTTGTAATTGAAGGATCGTACAATACTTTTTGGTTAACTATTCAGGTTTGATAACTGATTATCATGTCAAAAATATTGTGTCTAATTTATGTTGCTTTATTTGACATGATTATTCCGCATTAGGCTGCAACATATAAATGAGCTTGTTTATTTGTATGCAGAGGTCCTGCACGTTCCGATTTTCATTCGGTTTCATGATGTCATTTTAATTAAGCTACAAACCATGGTCTCTACTTGCATGCAATAAATAATGTTTCATTAGCTTCACCTGGAGAGAATGTTCAAAAGTTGTAACATTGCCAGGCCACTCTGCTGAGCCTTCATTAACATGTCGATCTTATTTATATGCTAAAGCAGTTCCTTTTTTCTCTATATTATTTCATTAATAACAAATTATGAGCGCTCTTAGCCAATGCAAGTATGTGTTACTTTAAAATAATAATGTGAATGATGCTGTGCGAGTAACATTCAGTACTGCACACTTATGTCATGTCAGACTATAAAAAATCGTTTGCTTAACTTGTCTCAAATATAAAAGGTTTGCATTCGGGGAAACAGAAAGACGTTAGTGTCATTCTGCTTGCTGCTTAGAGAGGGTTAGGTGCTCAAGGTCCTTTCTGAATTTAGGGCCTATTTACTATCAGTAGCGGCCCGTGGTGGGAGTGCTGCCGGGCGGTGACGTGGGGCGGGGGGGCAGGGTGGGGGTAGTAAACTACGGAATACGGCCGAATAGAGGTAAGTAGACGCAACGGAATTCGTTTTATTTATTTATATGTTTACTTACCTCTATTCGGCCGTATTCCGTAGTTTACTACCCCCCACCCTGCCCCTCCCCGCCCCACGCCACTGCCCGGCAGCACTCCCACCACGGGCCGCTACTGTTTACTATATTTGATTAACATTCGTTTTACTTTTAGCTACAGAGCAGTGAGGGTTGCAGCTTTGATGCATTTGGTTTTTGCTTTAGATTTTGAATTAGACTGACTTTACGTCAGTCTGCTTGACACTTAGGTTCTGATTCACAAAGGTAAACTTACACTTTTGTATAAGTTTACTATTTTTTTGGGTATTCACAAACTTTGAGGTAAATGTTATTAACAGTAATTTTATGACTGTGGAGAGTCCACAGTCGGGGCGTAGAACTGCATATATGAAAAGATTGGACAGGGCTATTTTTTCATATGCAGAATCTACACAGTCATAAAATTAGTATTAGTAAAATTAGAAGTGTAGTTTGTGAATATAAAAAAATAGTTAACTTACACTAAAGTCTACGTTTACCTTTGCGAATCAAGCCTTTAGAGAGGGTGAGCTTTTGTTTTGATTATGATCTGATTATGCTAATTCCCTTCATAATTAACTTATGATTATTTGGATATTTGAATAAATAAACATAAATGAGAATAGTGTGTCAAGCCTTTTCTTAACGTTACTGACTGAATAGATGATTCCACAATTTCTCACTTTTCAGTGACTTGACCCCCATAACATTAGATGCGTTTGGGCATCAACAGATTTTGGTGGAGAATTAATGTGCAAATAAAGTAGTGGCTAATTAATTAATTAGTCGCTAAGTAAGCTAATTAGTAAACATTCTGGTAGAGAATGCTAAAGGCGTGGCAAATTGAGCTTATAGTACAGATTTGGTACTTAGTGAGGCTAATTAGTTAGACACTTAATTGGAGAATTTAGTTTGAGGTGTCCCAGGGGAGAGGTGTGGCGCTGCGGCGAGGGCGACTGACGCTGGACGCTGGGGATCACGGTTCGATCCCTGGCTCCGGCGGCAGGGGTCTGCCCAGCACCAGGTGACTCTGGGCAATAGCTCGCTTAATCTTCCCAACGGCCCCCAGCGCCGAGATACCCCTTCGGGGGTGATTTGTGCGCTATACAAGTACTGGATTTACATGGTGAAGTATTGCAGTGGTATTGGAGTCTGATGGTGGCACTGCAGTTCAGAGGATTTGGTTGGTGAGTATTAATAGGGTCTTGCATGATGTGTTTTGCGATGTGTTTTTTGTTTTCATGATTGAGCCCATGTTGTGCTTTGGGTATTGTGTCCTGGGCAGTATGTGACGTGTTATATTGTGATCTGTTAATGAGGGTGCATTATTCAATATTGTTGATTACTTATTTGTCTTGGCATTGTGTATTTTATGTGAAAACATTGAATTTTGGAGAACTTGAGTTAGAGCAAGATGTCTGTGGAGAGTTTAAATGTGGCATGCCAGGTTTAAAATAAGTTGAAATTCATGAGGTGGGTACCAGCTGAATATGGGGTGCGCCACAGGATAGTTTACAACAGAGTGGAACAGGGAGGAAGGATGGAATGGAATTTAGTAGAAGTCCGGATGCAACAGGAAATGGAAGACCCCGAACTGGGACAAGATGTGGAGGGAACAGTTAATTAATACCCTTTAGATATGTCTATGATGCTGACCTGCTGTATTTTGATGCAATAGTACCAATTATGCTGTTTAAGTAATCCAATGCCATGTATGGATTTATAATTATTTGCAAACGGTGTGACTCGTATATCTCTCCTTGTTTAGGGGACGGAGAGAAGAGGGATGGGGCAAGTTAATGAATTGCACTGTTATTTTGTTTATAAGATCAATATTTGGTTTAAAACGTCAAAAAAAAGAAAATGGCTTACTTGAGACATTGTTTGATACTAATCCGCATCTGAGACCTGCCTAGTTTGAAGCATCGAACAAACGAGATACAAGAGCCACTACAAAGGCTGAGAAATGAGGTGGTAAAGCTTTGCATGATTGGATGGATGCTAGGTTGCATTTGAGGAAAAAGACATGGTGTACGGAAGTGCATACAACTCTCCACATTTCCTGTGATCACTGCAGATAAACAAAAGAGAATAAAAACAAAAATGAGAAAGAGAATTATAAAGATGATTCTTGTGGAGAGGATGCGTTGTTGGATAATTTGCTGACAAGACCATCTCCAATTAATGAACACCTAGGCCCAGATTTATCAAAGGATTGCGTTGCCTTTGCATCATGCAGGGTGATGCAAGGGCAATGCATTCCTTAAGTTAGATTTATCAAGCCACACAAGACCACCTTGGGTGACCTGGTGTATCTAGAGTAACGCAAGGCACCTCCAGTCCATGCCTTGCATTAATCTGCAACAGGAAGGCATTACATGGGTGGAGCATGGGTGTTTCCATGCATCCATCCTTTTTGGCACATTTCCAGATTTACAAAGACTAGTAAACCTGGGTATGCATCAAAATTAATTTAAATAATTTATTGAATCACATCTTAATTATTAAGATTCCAAAATTGACTTTTGAGGAGCTAGTGTTTTTAATTTTGGATGCAGGGAAGGGAGCTTGTTGGGCGTATGAAAAATGGAGAGTGTGGCTAAAAAATTGATAGTGGTTATGAGGAAAATGACATTTTTCAAGTCTTACAAGATAAAAGTGACAACATTTGAGTTGCAAAAAAAACCCATTGAAAGACAGGGAAACAGTTTGAAGAAATTATATAGTTAATCCAAGATTGGGAGAATGTGTAGAAGTATATAAGAGGTTGGACTGAATATCAGTTGAAAGGTGAGGTGAAAAGAGTCATAAGTGAGAAAAAGAAGTAGCAGGAACCCTTGACCCAGCTTATGTTCATGTTCCTTGCTCCAGACAGGACTTGTGGACTTTTATGAAAGAGTTTTCAAAGTTGAGAGATGGTCTGGAAAATGGTATTCAGAGGTAGAAATACCTTTTACTGTGTCAAAGGAACTGTGGCAGTTTCAGATGCATTGTTGTGGAAGAGAAATTGCATATTTAATGTTAATAGGACACAAATGGTGCCTCAGACAAACGTTATGTCACAGAAAATTATTCCTATAGCACAGAATGGGAGAAGTAGGCCAATAGTCCCAACCCTATCAACACGTGCGCAATATGCAGAATATAAGGCAGTTCAGTGGAGCTATACCTTCAGCTCTAGTTTTACAACCTCTAATGCAGAATAATAGAGCAGGATTTTCACCGAATTTTCATACTTTTTAATCCCATCAAAATTTAGTTCACCCCAAGGGAGACCACCAGTGATTAGTGATTCATTTCCACAGTTTGTGGTTACCCTCAAAGTTCCACAAGATGTGAGTCAGGCCAAATTATGGAGCCTAAGGGGGGAGAAGGACTATATGGTTGGTGCAGTTTCAGAGGTAGACCCAAATGCCCTATTAATAGAAGAAGTGAATGCCCATTAAGTATCCTTATTGGTTGAGACAGGTGCTAAGTGTTCCATGGATAGACCAGTGGAAGTTCCTAATATACTATTCTTGGCTAAACCCTAAACCCCAACTCAGACACACTGCTAGACAGCCTTGGAAACCTCAGGCTAACCCAATGCACCTCAGATACCTCCCACGCTGCAGGACACATTCTGGACTTGCCTGGAACTTTCTTCACACTCTTCAACAACATTATGATTAACACACCCACACCGGTCACCCGGACTGACCACACCATGCTCATTGTCACAATCAGCATCCGTCACCTCAGAAGAACCTCCACAGTGGGTCCAGCATGCCAACACTGGAGCAAATTAGCTGAGGTGGATCTGGCTTCCTTCTTCCACAAGAACCAACCAGAACACACAAGCCACCTAGCATGTAACATCAACAACTTCCACAAATGGATCACTGCCAGCACCGACACCCTGCCCCCTGCAGACAAAGCCACATAGCAGAAACAAGAACACAGGCCAGAATGACCAAAACACACTGCAAGCAACGAGGGCAACTAGAACAGAGGTGGAGAATAAGCTAGGAAGTGGAAAATTGCACATTTAAATCTGCCCTCAGAAAGTACCACCAGAAAATCCAGGACACTAAGAGGAAGGATCTAGCTGAACACACCAATGCCGGATCCGACAGTAGCAAAGAAATCTTCGCTATTGTCAAAGATTTCACCACACTCACATGAGCTGCTAGTAACATCAATCCAAATCAAGAATTGTGCAATGAGCCCTCAGGGTTCTACTGCAGCAAGATCACATCCATCTACATCAACTTCGCCCCACAACCAGACCTTGTACACCTTGCCAGAAGCCTCCTGGTGATGGATGAAGTCAACAAAATAACCTTTCGGGAGACTGTGAGCATGGAGGAAACCACAGCAGTCTGGAAGACCATACACTCCAGGGCCGAGGTGGACCCTTGTACTATCATGCCTTTAACAAAGTATCAACCCCAATCAGCTAGGTCCTTAATCCCATCCTCAACACTTCCTTCAACATGGCCACCTTTCCAGAATCCTGGTGGCACGCATCCATCAACACCCTCCTGAAAAAGCCCTCAGGCGACCGACCAAATTCGCCAACTACTGACCGATATCCCTCTTTCCATACCCAACCAAGATCAGTCACTAACAGATGCCTCTCCGATCACCTCGCCAACAACCAGCTTTTCGAGGCCTCACAATCAGGCTTCAGACTGAACCACAGCACTGAGACCACTCTCAATGCAGAAATAGATAACATCCGAATGATCCTTGACGGAGGAGAAAACTCATCCTTCATCCTTCTGGACTTCTCAAAGCCTTTGACACTATATCCAATCCCATTTTGATCAGACGACTCAGGCATGTAAGGATGCACCCTCCAATAGATCTGCAAGTTTCTTACTGGATGAACCCAACCTATCAGCATGCCACCATACTCCTCATAAGCACAGAAACTCATTTTTGGAATCATCCAGGGCTCCTGGCTCAGTCTGACTCTCTTCAACATATAAATGACCCCTCTGACAGACGTCATCCATGGTCATAACATCAACATCCTCACCTATGCAGATGACATTCAACTGATACTGTCCCTCTTGGACAAAATACCCAGCACCAAGAACAAGTTCATGGCATGCATGACAGAAGTAATTACCTGGATGAAGTTCAACTCCCTCATGCTTAACATGGATAGGACCGAAGTGGTGATTTTCAAGAAGGACACATCACCATGGGATGCTAACTCATGGCTCACAGATCTGGGACCTGCTTTCATGCTTAGCACAGAAGCTATAAACCTCAGAAACATAATAGATAGTAAACTGGACATCTCTGCTCAAGTTAACACAGTTGCATCATCCTGTTATTACTCCCTGAGGATGCTCAAGAATATTTTCAAGTGGCTCCCAAACAACAACAAGAAAACGTTTACCTAAGCCCTCATCACCAACAGACTGGACTACAAGAACTCACTTTATGCAAGAATAACAAACTAACTCACAAAAAGACTCTAGCCCCTCCACAACACAGAATCCAGGCTAGTCCTCAATCTCCCACATCACCCCTCACCTAAGGGAACTCCACTGGCTTTCAACACACAAATGTGCACACTTCAAACTCCTCACCCACATGTACAAATCACTTCACAACAGAGGCTCAGCCTATGGGAACTGCCATATACAATTCCGCTATTCATCCAGGCACCTGTGTTCTGCTGGACACTCACTAGCACACACCCCATACATACAAAAGATCAGGAGGTTGTGCCTTCTCATATATAGCTCCTAAAGCCTGGTACAACCTCCCACAACATTTCAAAGCCTCCTCCCTTTTTGAATTGCGGTCGAAGCTGAAGACCTGGCTCCTTAAATAAGCCCTTCCGAGGCCAGCCTCATACACCTGCTACTGCACCTGTAAATAATCATAGGTGTTAGCACGCTGTAAAGAAACAGGCAACATATTATAACAGAAAGAGATCAAAAGACCAATTGTTGAGAGTTTTGGAAGAAAGTGATTTTGATTTGAAAGAAGAGACTGTGTTCACAAAATCACAAATATATCCTAGTTTTAGATTGGACAGAATAAGTAGGAAGTGTGTGTATGATGGAAATTAAGTATTGTAAGAATGATACACCCAGTGGCGTAACGCAAAATGATGGCCCCCATGCAGAATGTGATATGGGGCCCTAGAGTCTCCCAGACAGACAGATATTCATTGCTTGTGGTCTCAATGGGGCCACCTTCAAGGGTTGAGGGTCCCATAAAGTGTTGGCGGAACATCTGTGTTACACCACTGACATACACCTTCACTGGGCCTCTGTCCACCAGCAATAGATACTTAACAGTTTCTGCTTGGGAAAGCAGATTGGCCTTCCTGAGCATTTAACAGTTTCACATTCCATGCCATTGCACGCATTCTGTTGGCATGCAATAGATGGCATAAGGGCTGATGGAACCTCCTCCAAAAGACGTAATGATGGGGGGGTCCCTGTTGCGTGGGAGCTGTGGAGGCCTCTGTTATGCTCCTGGATAGAATAGCTATAGCTGCAAATAGTGTGCGGTTACAGTTATATTATTGACAGATATTATATGTAGTTAATGTTGATATTATGTCTGAAGGCATTCATCATATTCGTAACAAAAGAGCTTATTTTACTCTTCTACAAGGTTGGAAAGGTTCTTGTTACTCGAATTCCGCTCCTCTCAGCTGCGAAGGGTGATTATCACACACTCATTTAACATGTTGTTTGAGTTTGAGACATGCTCATTTGTTTGATACTTGATTTATTCTTACATTCTAGTTATTAATGTGGACTTTACCAATATGTCTCTCTGACAGGAGCATAACGTAGGCCCCTGCAGCCACTGTGGCATAGGAGAGTCCCCACACTTCATTCTCCCTCACTCACTCACTTAAGGCCTATGAATTTCTTTAAGATGTAGGAGTCACAGGGGCTCCTAAGATGTAGGAGTTACAGGTAGGCGCATAATTTTGGGTAATCCCACTGCGCTCTTATCCATATCTGTGCATAGCTAAGCAAATATAATGCTGAAAACCCCAAACTGGTTGGGGCCAGTCAAGTTTTTACCTTCGCACGTATTCAATTTTCGGGAGATTTTTCTCTAGATGTCAAGTGATGGGCTTTGCCAATCCAGACTTTGGTTCCATGATGCATCAGAAAATTTGACACATCCCTACTTCAGTCTTGATGCAACAAATGATAATTCCACTTAAAATATCTATTTTTGATTTAATTAAAAGCCCAAACAATTCTTTAGGTCTGTAAAACCTTCTCCAGAAAAGCTGAAAAATAAAGGGAGGGAATTTTTGTTGAGAGAGAACTACAACAGCACCTACTATAAAAAGATAAGCTCCTCATCATGTCCCAAGGAAACTATCCACATTTGTTAGCATGCAACCAGAACATGTTGGAATGAGGGTGTATTAGTTGATAACGACTCCTGACATCCACTTTCCTCATGGTTAAAAAAGAAAGTGCCTTTCTCTTGGTATTCCCTTTAGACGCTAAGTTGCCTAACCTTCAAAACATTAAAAGTATGAAAAAACAAAAAACATTGCCCCTTACTAAAAGTCTACCCCTATATCAACCTAAACCTATTTTACTCTGCAATGGACATGACCCTAAAAGTAACTCAAAAGTAAAGAAAGTAAGGGCCAGATGTACAAAAAGATTTTTCAGTCACAAACCCTTCGATTCTTAAAAGCATGGTTTTGTGACTTCAAAATCCTCTTTTGTCATATACTTTACCCATCTTGTAAGTCAGAAAACTTTTTCTGCCTCAGGAAACCAGTTCTGCATCCCATATCGAGTACAAATTTGTTAAAGATATTAAAGAGGCATTCCTTCTAATTTGTCATTCTAATGATTGGAAGCATAATTCTGGGCATAAACAATTGAAAATTTACCAACTCTTCAAAG
Source organism: Calotriton arnoldi (assembly GCA_963921515.1). Taxonomy (NCBI): domain Eukaryota; kingdom Metazoa; phylum Chordata; class Amphibia; order Caudata; family Salamandridae; genus Calotriton; species Calotriton arnoldi. Next base: position 2,380,460 of record CAWUFW010001538.1, read on the forward strand.
GAGGTAGGTACTGATCAGCAAATTGATGGGACTTCCTTGTGACCCCTTCCCCTTTGAAATTTGTATGGCAGCCTCAGCAGGTGTAGTCTGCTCCTGAAGTTTTAAAAACTGTTTTTTTTAAAAATCAGCATTGGTTTCTTTAAGGAACACATGCTGCTTTAAATAAAAAGGTTTTCCATTTTGGAATGCAATCACAGGAATGGTGGTCTGCTGTATCTTGCAGACCGGCATGCCTGTGATTGAAAATTATGACCTGCTTAATGAACATTAATTAGCCAGGTTGTTCCTAGTCCCCCCTGTGATTCAATATTCATGAAGCAATCTTTTAGTACATAGTTCTGTTTGCAAAATCTGATTCCAACCCCAAAAGGTTGGTGTGCAATTTGCAAACACTTTTGTGATTGGAGGAATAGTGGGGGCCAGATTTACCAAAGGATTGTGTTGCCCTTGCGTCAGATTTACCAAGCCATGCAAAGCAACCTTGTATGGACCTACAATGCTTGGTAAATCTGGAGTAATGCAAGACAGCTCAAATCACTGAATTGCGTTACTCTGCACTCGGAAGGCGTTACATGGGTGTAGTGAGGGTGTGCCCAGATTCACCAAGACAAGTACACCTGGGAATGCATCAAAATTGTACTCCTTCCCAATAGAGGAGCAGCAAGGAGAAATATCTTTCTTTCTGCTCGTTTTTTCCTCTTTCTAAGTGTGCTGTATCAAAGGATCTAATCTAAGGATTGTTTTTTGTGCAGGAAGGTGTGCCTGCACAAAAACATACTGCCTGCAATGCAGGCACCCTTGCACATTAGCGCAAGGGTGCTTGCATTGGCGCTATGCAGTACACAGTACACAGCGCACCAGTGCAGAGAGAGAGCAGGAATGCGCCATATGTTAGTAAATACGGTGAATTTCTGCCCTCTCTGTTTGACGCAGCACAACGCAGCAAGTTGCCTTGCTGTGTTGCACTATGTCAAATCATGACAAATCTGGTTCTTGATCTGACCCTTGGCTTCACAGCAGCCGACCCATCCTTTCTCATCTCTGGCACTATAAGGACTGAAGAATCAGATGCAAAGACAACAACATAATTAAAAATATCAACAAAAACCAAAACAAAGGAAAGACTATTTTTCCATTGAACCGATGTTACTTCTGTTGAAAACATTAAAACGTTATGTAAATGTTCCAAATATACTGTAATGTTGCAATTTATTTTTAAATATTATTTAAAAATTGTTAGATATAAAATTTAAACATTGTAAAAAAATTCAAATATGTTTTATACTTCTTTAAAAGCCAAATCATTTATTTAATACTGACATCCATTTTATCTACATTTATGATATTATTAAACACTAACAAATCATATTTGAAAATACTTAAACAGAGAAAGGAAAAGAAAGAAAGAGTGGACGGATTAGGCAAGTCTTACAAAGAGAAGAAGAAGAATTTGTTAAAAAATAAGAACCCAATATTTTGAATACTGCAATAGTTCTATATTAACAATTATTAGTACCTATGTGCAAATATTTCCAACAGGTAGAGAAAAGGAAAGTATATCAATAATCCTGGAGCATCAAAGATGGTATCGTCTACCAAGATCCCAGCCTGATGTCTAGATAAGAAGTAGGATACAGGATAGTGGCAACCATAGCAAATCTCTTTTAATCTTCTACTGTGTCATTGTCGCATTTGCTATATCTAGGCCTATGGTTATGACACAACATGTTCCACCACTTGGCAAAACTAATATTAGCAGTATCCTTTCATATGAAAGCATAAACTATGATGATACATACTATATATTGTGGGCTCGATTCACAAAGTTTAAATGAGATGAAAGTCTAACTTTACGACATTCAGTATTCACAAAAGGGCATTTACTGTTCGTAAATGCCCTTTGTGAATACCAAAAGTTGTAAGTTCAACTTTTGGTATTCACAAAGGGCATTTACTGCTCGTAAATGCCCTTTGTGAATACCAAAAGTCGTAAAGTCGTAAAGGCCTACAGTCTTCGTTGTATCATTGTCATTCCTTGTCAAGCCATTATTTAGAGGCTCATGCATATCCTCCAAACCGCCACTTCTATTTGTTGATTGTTCTCGTGAATGTGAGCAATTCTGGATTCCAAGTGTGTTTGTTAGAGGTTATAATACCTCATTGAATGGAAAGGGTGTAGGCATGGGAACATGTGAGTTATTTACATGCTCCTTTTCTGCACACCATTGATATCCTGCAAAGCCATAAAGCTGGAGAGAAAGGGTTTATGGGGAATGTACTTTCATGCCATTGTTTGAGTGGGCATTAATCATGGCTCAGTTTTAAAGCCACACAATGTCAGAACTCTTCCTACCTGTAAGATGTCCTCTATCTCTGACTCTTTTGTGCAGCTACAGCTCTTGTAGTGACACAATATAAAAGCCACACTAGGCAAGACCTCTTTGCCTACCACTGAGACTTCAGAACAGTGGCAGCAACATCTCTTGCACCTCCAACTCATAAGACCCCAGACCAGCTTATCCCAGCCCTTCATGTATGTTCCTCTAGTACTTATTTTTTCTATCCTGTATTAAAGAACTTTGACTTTTCAGCTCCAGAGTTTAAGTTCCAGCCCTGCTTCACAGTTCTTTATTCATATCAAGATCAAAGTCAGAGAATTTAGCCAGTAATATATTCATTTTGTGTGGTTTCTGTGCATTTCATAGTTTTTCACTTGAGTACTGCTTTTGGGACTAGTGTGCTGGTGTAAAAAATGTCCTAGTAATACACCACTTTGAACTTTGCCTTATATGGAAGCATTTAACAATCACCTGGTTTCATGGAGGCATAGGGTTATTTAAGTGTTGTACATGCCACTTTAGATTTTTTGCATTTTTAGACTTTCATGACAGTTATGTTTATTGGAGATTCCAACACTATCAAGGTTATATGTTTTCACCAATTAGTGCTTCAGTACCCTAATGCTGTTTGTTTTACTCTGAATGTATGATTTAATGTATAAATGCAATAGGAATGCCAGAAACAACCACTATGGCTGTATACTAATATAGGTGAATGTTTCTAAATACATACGTTATTATAATTTCTGCAGGGGCGTTAACACTGATTGCGTTACATTGCGCACATTGAACATCTGTACCTAGTTCTATACACCATGCTTTCCAAAGATGGTAGACCAATCATCTTTAGTAGGGATATAATATAATTGGGAATTCCATAGATGATTGTGTAAATGCAGACTCTCTTTAGTGAACTAATGATTGCACACTAATCTGCTGCTTATTCCACCATAGCAATGGTATGCCCAATTCATCACATAAGACACACACAACGTCATCAGACTGTGGACACATGCCAACAAAACATGTAAAGGGGCATGTTCTCCATTTTTTTTCATGTTTCCTCTATCCCTGTTCCTATGTGTCACTCGCCCTTGATACTTTGTTGTGATACCCATAATTGAGGGAGGGAGTGTAAGCTCAACGTCACTCCTACAGGACCAACAATGACAACACACATGTTAGTGTAGGTCCTCCTCTGATACAGGAATCACCCCTGTGGAGCAAAGACACTTCACACTGCCAGTCATAATTCACTTTGATGGTAAAACATTGTGCACTGGTTATGGGACTGGGATTGGCCACAGTGAAGCAGGTTGCAGGCCATTTCTTGCGATATGGATGGTGTGTACACCGTGAAACAGATTTAGATGTGATCAAAGGTTTCTGAATCTGTGCACCGGCCCCTAAATACATCTCTGATAAACGCTGGCCATGGGGGAGCCAAAGTAGTCCTCCAGGGTCCATGGAGGCAACTGAAGGGTTCACTAAAAGATACTTGCAGGTGACAATTCTCTCAGGGGCACTCAGGTGATTCAGGCTTTTGCAGGTTGACAATGTAATCAAACAGATAATTAGACAGGCATTTGTAGAGTTCAAACCACTGAAGACTTCTATTTGCTTTCCAATTCAACAGGTTTATGGTGCCCTGGCAAACAAGTACCAATCCTCACACAGCGTCTTCTCTCCACAGACATCAATCTTCTTGGCACAGGGTAGCACAGCCACTCTTCCATCTAGGTTCAGGGTACAACCTGATTGCCATCTTGATGAAAGAAGACATTAACCGACAAGTTGTTGCCTGTGGAATTCAAGTCTCTGTTTCATACTGGTGTGCAGCTTCACCTTTCATTAAAAATAAATCCTGGGAAAGCTTACTATTTAAGGTGATCAATAATTATAGTCAGAGCTGACCACAAAAGTGAAAAACATACGTTAATCGAGACTGGCAGAAATTTTTACCCTAGGGAGGCAAGTAGGCATTCACTCACACCTGTGTAAGGAAACACAGATAAAAACCTGTACCTCTACTATAATTCACTTACACCACTGCAAGTCCCCTAGAACCTAGCTAGATAGAGAAGTAGTCATTCTCTCAAAGAGGGGTGCACTTTTAGTGCACTGTCAACCTCTGAGCACTGCTCTGTGGTCTCATTGCATTTAAACATACAAAAAATGCTCCAGTCTGATTCACAAATATAAACCTACACTTTTGGGCAAGTGTTCGATTCTTTGCTCTTCACAAAGGTATTAAAATAGTAGTATATTTACGATTGTAGACTCTCTACAAATAAAAAAAAATAGGACTGCCCTTAGTTTGCCTTTGTGAATCAGGCCCTCAGTGAGCTTGAATGATTTTTGGTGTAACTGGGGCAAAAATGAAAAACACAGAGACTGGATAGGAAGACAGATCATGACAGAGAAGCAAGCTCTCTGGATCCAATTGAAGAGAAAGAAAGCACCAGACTGCTGTACCTACTATTTGATAGATTACTGACACAATATCGTGCTAAACAATACAGTTGACAACAATATTGTGTCAAAATATCATTTACCACAATATAGTGGAACCAATACACATGAATACAGTAATGTAAAATTGAAATCAACATTTTGGCCATTTCTACCTTCAGGCAACAGTTTTTTTTAATGAAATTGTGGTTGCTTATTTGGATAAATAAAAAAATAACAAATAGAAGACGAGATTACAAAGGAAATTTAAGCATAAAGGAAAGAGATGCATTAAGGAATCTGACTGCAAAAACTGATCAAACCATCAGACAAAGAAGGTAATACTGTGCTTATGAATACAGATGATTATATAAGAGAACTGGTGCGCCAACTGAACAACAAAGAGAACCATGTTAGACTGAATGATAATCCTATGAATAAAATGAAGATTATATTGGACCAAAACTTAAAGAAATGGCATAGTGATCTATTGATCAAAGATGATGAATATCAATATATACTAACCCCTAGTCCGATGACACCTACAATCTCCTTTATGCCAAAAATCCATAAGACTTTGAACAATCCAGCAGGGAGATCGATAGTATATGCTTATGGATCCCTGTATGAAAAGATCTCTATCTATGTGTAATACTATTTAGATCCAATAGTTTAGACTCTGAGTTCTTACAAAAAGGATATGGGTGATTCCTCAGGATCTTAGAAAACACTATGCGGCACATGGAATATATTCTAGTAACAATTAATGGAGTTTCACTTTACACATCTATCAACAAGAAATTGGTTTACAAGCTAGCACATTCTTTCTGGGGTCTGGATAATGATAAATATCTGGACAAAATCATCTTATGGTCAAGAAGTATTGATGACCTATTTCTAATATAGCATGGTAATGAAGATGAGTTTATGGAATACTTTAAGAATGATAACAAATATGGTCTAAAATTCACATGTAATAACAATATTACTGTACACTTCAAACTCACGTTTTTCTAGTGTTTTTCGAGAACAACCATCTCTAAGACCTATTTTCCTTGTTCGCGGTGATGCCAGTGATCGTGGTGACGTCAGTAATTGTGTTCCCCCAGACAGGTCGCGAAAGCAGACAGCAAAAGGAGCAATTCAATAGCCACCACCTCATACAAAAATTATAACTATATAATTAATTGTAATCATCACAGTAGATAACTCACTATATAAATAACTCTATAAAACATTTATCAGAATCTCAATATGGCACTTCCTTGAACTGACATCTACCTCTATGCCAAATTTGGTGTAAGTCCATTCAGCGGTTCGGGCTCTAGGTGTGGCTAAATGTTCCTATGGGAATTAACATTACAAAAGCACCCTTATTTCGTACCCCAAATTCTAGGTCCCCACTGCACGGATCACCCCTAAACTTTCCAAAACAATAGTACCCACTGTGACACTCTTTTGGGAAAATTTCATGCAGATTGGTCAAACAACGCCAAAGTAATAGCCAAGTCAAAAAAATGCTTTTCCTATAGAAAGTAGGTCCTAACTATAACTACCTACTGGTGATCGCCAGTAGGTACTATATATATATATATATATATATATATATATATATATATATATATATATATATATATATTATCTACTGGCGGTCGCCAGTAGATAGGTATAGTTAGGACCTAGTTACCATAGGAAAAGCGTTTTTTCTTTTCCCAATAACTTTGGCGCCGGATGACGAATCTTCAAGAAATTTTCTAAACTAGTGGGGCGCTCCGGTCAGCTCCTATCCTGAAAGTTTCGGGATGATTCGTCAAGCGGGGCCGAGAAAAAAGGGGGATCCCAAAATGCATTTTTCCCATGTTATTTCCCATAGGAAACTTTAGACATGGCTACAGCCCGAACTGCTGAACGGAATTACACCAAATTTGGCAACAAGGTAGCCCTTGGTTCAGGAAGCGCCCTTTTTTTACATGATGTAAATTCGTTCACTAGTTCCTGAGAAATTCAAAAAATAGAGGTCAAAAAATCAATTTCCCATAGGAAACTTTAGACACGGTTACAGCCAAAACTGCTGAACGGAATTACACCAAATTTGGCAAAAAGGAGGTGCTTGGTTCAGAAAGCGCTTTTATTTTTAAATGGTGTAAATCCGTTCAGTAGTTTTCGAGATATTAAAGGGAAAAAATCTTTATATATCTGGGCGGGACCTAACTACACAAGCACGAGCTTGGCTCTAATTGGCTGCCAACATTTCAATCAAGGAAGTGTTGGCAGCCATCTTGGTGCAATGCTTTTTAGGTCTCGCCTAGCGATGCAGCGCATGCGCTGCTCACTACACAAACACCACTGCACTGCTCTAAACCCTAAAACACTACCCCAGCACGACCCCCTACACTGCACGAACACCACTGCACTGCCCTAAACCCTAAAACACTACCCCAGCACGACCCCCTACACTGCACAAACACCACTGCACTGCCCTAAACCCTGAAACACCAGCCCCAGCACGACCCCCTACATTGCCCGAACACCACTGCACTGCCCTAAACCCTGAAACCCCACCCCCAGCACAACCCACTACACTGCCCGAACACCACTGCACTGCCCTAAACCCTGAAACACCAGCCCCAGCATGACCCCCTACACTGCCCGAACACCACTGCACTGCCCTAAACCCTGAAACACTACCCCCAGCAAGACCCCCTACACTGCTCGAACACCACTGCACTGCCCTAAACCCTGAAACATCACCCCCAGCAAGACCCCCTACACTGCCCGAACACCACTGCACTTCCCTAAACCCTGAAACAACACCCCCAGCATGACCCCCTACACTGCCCGAACACCACTGCACTGCCCTAAACCCTAAAACACTACACCCAGCACGACCCCCTAAACTGCCAGAACACCACTGCACTGCCCTAAACCCTGAAACACCACCCCCAGCACGACCCCCTACATTGCCTGAACACCACTGCACTGCCCTAAACCCTGAAACACCACCCCCAGCACGACCCCCTACACTGCCCGAACACCACTGCACTGCCCTAAACCCTAAAACACCACCCCCAGCATGACCCCCTACACTGCCTGAACGCCACTACACTGCCCTAAACCCTGAAACACTACCCCCAGCACGACCCCCTACACTGCCCGAACACCACTGCACTGCCCTAAACCCTGAAACACCAGCCCCAGCACGACCCCCTACACTGCCCAAACACCACTGCACAGCCCTAAACCCTAAAACACTACCCCAAGAAAGACCCCCTACACTGCCCGAACTCCACTGCAATGCCCTAAACCCTGAAACATCACCCCCAGCAAGACCCCCTACACTGCCTGAACACCACTGCCCTAAACCCTGAAACACCACCCCAGCAAGACCCCTACACTGCCCAAACACCACTGCACCGCCCTAAACCCTGAAACAGCACCCCCAGCACGACCCCCTACACTGCCCGAACACCACTGCACTGCCCTAAACCCTGAAACACTAGCCCCAGCACGACCCCCTATATTTCCCGAACACCACTGCACTGCCCTAAACCCTGAAACACCAGCCCCAGCACGACCCCCTACACTGCCTGAACACCACTGCACTGCCCTAAACCCTGAAACCCCACCCCCAGCACGACCCACTACACTGCCCGAACACCACTGCACTGCCCTAAACCCTGAAACACCAGCCCCAGCACGACCCCCTACACTGCCCGAACACCACTGCACTGCCCTAAACCCTGAAACACTACCCCCAGCAAGACCCCTACACTGCTCGACCACCACTGCACTGCCCTAAACCCTGAAACATCACCCCCAGCAAGACCCCCTACACTGCCCGAACATCACTGCACTTCCCTAAACCCTGAAACAACACCCCCAGCATGACCCCCTACACTGCCCGAACACCACTGCTCTGACGAAAACCCTGAAACACCAGCCCCAGCACAACCCCCTACACTGCCCGAACTCCACTGCACTGCCCTAAACCCTGAAACACTAGCCCCAGCACGACCCCCTACACTGCCCGAACACCACTGCACTGCCCTAAACACTGAAACACCAGCCCCAGCACGACACCCTACACTGCCTGAACACCACTGCACTGCCCTAAACCCTGAAACACCAGCCCCAGCACGACCCCCTACACTGCCCGAACACCACTGCACTGCCCTAAACCCTGAAACACCAGCCCCAGCATGACCCCCTACACTGCCCGAACACCACTGCACTGCCCTAAACCCTGAAACACCAGCCCCAGCACGACCCCCTACACTTCCCGAACACCACTGCACTGCCCTAAACCCTGAAACACCAGCCCCAACACGACCCCCTACACTGCCCGAACACCACTGCACTGCCCTAAACCCTGAAACACCACCCCCAGCAAGACCCCCTACACTGCTCAAACAGCACTGCCCTAAACCCTGAAACACCAGCCCCAGCAAGACCCCCTACACTGCCCGAACATGACTGCACTGCCCTAAACCCTGAAACACCACCCCCTGCATGACCCCCTAACCCTGAAACACCACCCCCTGCACGACCCCCTATACAGCCCGAACACCACTGCACTGCCCGAAACCCTGAAACACCACCCACAGCATGACCCCCTATACTGCCCGAACACCACTGCCCTAAACCCTAAACAGCACCCCCAGCAGGACCCCCTATTCTGCCTGAACACCACTGCTCTGCCCTAAACCCTAAAACACCACCCCCAGCACGACCCCCTACACTGCCCGAACACCACTGCTCTGCCCTAAACCCTGAAACACCACCCACAGCACGTCCCCCTACACTGCCCGAACACCACTGCCCAAAACCCTGAAACACCACCCCCAGCACGACCCCCTACACTGCCCGAACACCACTGCACTGCCCTAAACCCTGAAACACCACCTCCAGCACGACCCCCTACACTGCCCAAACACCACTGCACTGCCCTAAACCCTGGAACACCACCTCCAGCACGACCCCCTACACAGCCCGAACAGCACTGCACTGTCCTAAACCCTGAAACACCAGCCCCAGCACGACCCCCTACACTGCCCGAACACCACTGCACTGCCCTAAACCCTGAAACACCAGCCCCAGCACGACCCCCTACACTGCCCGAACACCACTGCACTGCCCTAAACCCTGACACACCAGCCCCAGCACGACCCCCTACACTGCCCGAACACCACTGCACTGCCCTAAACCCTAACACACCACCCCCAGCACGATCCCCTACACTGCCCAAACACCACTGCACTGCCCTAAACCCTAAAACACTACCCGCAGCACGACCCCCTACATTTCCCGAACACCACTGCACTGCCCTAAACCCTAAAACACCACCCCCAGCACGACCCCCTACACTGCCTGAACACCACTGCACTGCCCTAAACCCTAAAACACCAACCCCAGCACGACCCTCTACACTACCCGAACACCACTGCACTGCCCTAAACCCTAAAACACTGCCCCCAGCACGACCCCCTACACTACCCGAACACCACTACACTACCCTGAACCCTAAAGCACTCCCCCCAGCACTACCCCCTACACTACCCGAACACCACTGCACTACCCTAAACCCTAAAACACTCCCCCCAGCAGGACCCCCTACACTACCCGAACACCACTGCACTGCCCTAAACCCTAAAACACTCCCCCCAGCGCGACCCCCTACACTACCCGAACACCACTGCACTGCCCGAACACCACTGCACTGCCCTAAACCCTAAAACACTCCCCCCAGCGCGACCCCCTACTCAACCCAAATACCACTGCACTGCCCTAAACCCTAACACACTCCCCCCAGCGCGACCCCCTACACTACCCAAACACCACTGCACTGCCCTAAACCCTAAAACACTCCCCCCAGTGCAACCCCCTACACTACCCAAACACCAATGCACTACCCTAAACCCTAATACACTACCCCAGCATGACACCCTACACTACCCAAAGACCACTGCACTACCCTAAACCCGAAAACACTACCCCCTGCACAACCCCCTACACTACCCAAACACCACTGCACTACCCTAAACCCTAAAACACTACCCCTGCACGACCCCCTACACTACCCAAACATCACTGCACTACCCTAAACCTTAAAACACGACCCACTGCACCACCCCCTACACTACCCAAAGACCACTACACTACCCTAAACCCTAAAACACGACCCCCTACACTACACAAACACTGCTGCACTACCCTAAACCCTAAAACACTACCCCAGCACAACCCCCTCACTACACAAACACCACTGCACTACCCTAAACCCTAAAACACTACCCCCTACACTACACAAACACCACTGCACTACCCTAAACCCTAAAACACTACCCCCAGCACGACCCCCTACTCTACCCAAACACCACTGCACTACCCTAAACCCTAAAACACTACCCCCAGCAGTACCCCCTAAACTACCCAAACACCACTGCACTACCCTAAACCCTAAAACACTACCCCCAGCAGTACCCCCTACACTACCCAAACACCATTGCACTACCCTAAACCCTAAAACACTCCCCCAGCAGGACCCCCTACACTACCCGAACACCACTGCACTACCCTAAACACTAAAACACTCCCCCAGCACGACCCCCTACACTTCCCGAACACCACTGCACTGCCCTAAACCCTAAAACACTCCCCCAGCGCGACCCCCTACACAACCCAAATACCACTGCACTGCCCTAAACCCTAACACACTCCCCCCAGCGTGACCCCCTACACTACCCAAACACCACTGCACTGCCCTAAACCCTAAAACACTCCCCCCAGTGCAACCCCCTACACTACCCAAACACCAATGCACTACCCTAAACCCTAAAACACTACCCCAGCATGACACCCTACACTACCCAAAGACCACTGCACTACCCTAAACCCTAAAACACTACCCCCGCACAACCCCCTACACTACCCAAAGACCACTGCACTACCCTAAACCCAAAAACACTACCCCTGCACGACCCCCTACACTACCCAAACATCACTGCACTACCCTAAACCTTAAAACACGACCCACTGCACGACCCCCTACACTACCCAAAGACCACTGCACTACCCTAAACCCTAAAACACGACCCCCTACACAACACAAACACTGCTGCACTACCCTAAACCCTAAAACAATACCCCAGCACGACCCCCTACATTACACAAACACCACTGCACTATCCTAAACCCTAAAACACTACCCCCTACACTACACAAACACCACTGCACTACCCTAAACCCTAAAACACTACCCCCAGCACGACCCCCTACTCTACCCAAACACCACTGCACTACCCTAAACCCTAAAACACTACCCCCAGCAGTATCCCCTACACTACCCAAACACCATTGCACTACCCTAAACCCTAAAACACTACCCCCAGCAGTACCCCCTACACTACCCAAACATTACTGCACTACCCTAAACCCTAAACCACTACCCCCAGCACGACCCCCTACACTACCCAAACACCACTGCACTACCCTAAACCCTAAAACACAACCCCCAGCATGACCCCCTACACTACCCAAACACCACTGCACTACCCTAAAACACTCCCCCCAGCACGACTCCCTACACTACCCAAACACCACTGCACTACCCTAAACCCTAAATCTACCCCCAGCACGACCCCCTACACTACCCAAACACCACTGCACTACCCTAAACCCTAAATCTACCCCCAGCATGACCCCCTACACTACCCAAACACCACTGCACTACCCTAAACCCTAAATCTACACTAAGCACGACCCCCTCCACTACCCAAACACCACTGCACTACCCTAAACCCTAAAACACTACCCCCAGCACGACCCCCTACACTGCCCAAACACCACTGCACTACCCTAAACCCTAAAAAACTACCCCAGCATGACACCCTACACTACACAAACACCACTGCACTTCCCTAAACCCTAAAACACTACCCCCAGCACGACCCCCTACACTACACAAACACCATTCCACTACCCTAAACCCTAAATCTACCCCAAGCATGACCCCCTACACTACACAAACATCACTGCACTACTCTAAACCCTAAAACACTACCACCAGCAGGACCCCCTACACTACACAAACACCACTGCACTACCCTAATCCCTAAAACACTACCCCCAGCACGACCCCCTACACTACACAAACACCACTGCACTACCCTAAACCCTAAAACACTACCCTCAGCACGACCCCATACACTACCCAAACACCACTGCACTACCCTAAACCCTAGCAAAGTAACCACCACCCCATGCCCAATCCCCCTTACCTCTCATTCCTCGTGGTTCCTGTCGCCTCGTGGTTCCTGCTTCATGTCGTCTCTGAGGGGTGGTGCACGTCGTTGTGAGGAAACGGAACAGCCTCTGTTTCCTTACAACGACGTGGATCGTCTAAATTTTTTTATAACTCATGGTCATTTACCATACATACCTTTACAACAAAATTTGTTGTAAAGGCATGCGTGGTAAATGACCATGCGTTCTAAAAAAATGCGTAGTAATGACTTCGCGATGTACAACGCATGCGTGGTAATGCATGCGTTGTAATGGTATCGCGAAGTAAAAAAGTCGTTGTAACGGCTGTTTACCAATCGAAGCTGGCCCCTGTTCTTCAGTGAGTCGTTTATTTGATAAATTAGGAGGAAGGAATGTGCTTTTTTTACCGAAAAGTGCATTCCCGGTTGTTGTATTGTGAAAGTGTCCGCGTGGCCTGGTTTCACTTCCGGTGAGAGATTGGAAGAGTCTGTTTGGATCTAAAGGGGTTCTGCTGTTGGACGGGGCCGGCGCGACACGTCATCAGAAAACACAGCTAATGGAAAGCGTTGTCCCCGAAGTGTGGAGCAGTGCCATGAGAGGTCAACGAGTGTGCGTCCCACCGCAGTATGACCGTACCGCGTGACCCATGTGCCGTCTCCAGTGTACGGAAGGCAGAAGCGGCATCCATCGCAGGTCCTCTTGAAGACCGTTGTAGCACTAATTCTACATTTTGGAATTAGGGCATTTTAACCTTGTTGTTCCTGCCAGATACAAAGAGAAGATCCTGTGTTATTCAGTGCCCTCGTTACCTTTTCTGTGGGTAGTGGTGCTTGTCACTTCGCTGCCCCGCCGGTGCACACAACTGGGCTCCCCACCTCGTGTGCCATCTGCAGGGCCTCTGCCCTCGGATCACTGGTTTCGGTTTCTGGAGTGGCAACATAAACAGTTGCTCCCAAAGGACTAGCCTGAACACTTAGGTGAATATCCCCTGCGCCAGCATTCCGTGGAAATTCTTTACTAGCTCTCCCACGTCGACGACGATGTCATAATAGCACGGCTCCGCTCGCGACACCGTATGATGTCATAGGAGCCATAAGAGGACCTCGTCGGCGTGCTGACGTCAGTTCCACCCATTTTTTCCGTGCCACCGAGGTAAACAGGTGGACCGACAGATTTTCACATGTATACATAGTATACTAAATATATATATATATATACAAATGCATAACCAATAAAAGCATAAAGAAATAGCAACAGATCAAGCATTTCTCACTATTAAAACATAAGCATGAGTAAGACATATTAAAAACATTCATGCCAAACAGTAAAAGCATCTTTTTGGTAGAAACAGGTGGACAACGGGGAGGCGGGTGGGACAGTGAGGAATCCACAGGCAGATACTGTATCCACCAGAAAAAGCGTTACCGAAGGTAAGTAACTTGCTCCTCTAATGGATACTTCTGCCTGTTGATTCCTCACCTTTTGAATAGAATCCTCAAGCCGTACCTCACCCGGAGGAGGGTGTCCACCTGACTAGACCAAAAAATCTTGCAAAACAGATTGAGCAAAATGGCCATCCCTCCTAACCTCCGGATCCAATAATAATCGAATAATTTTTAGTCGAAATTATATTGAAAATAATACTTTAAAAAGACTTTTATTAATAAATTTAGACAAACACTTAAAGGAAAACTTTTATTTATAATTAATTTAAAGATATTTCATACTTTACAAATTACGCCGAAGTTGCGACCCCAGCGCGACTTTTCAAAATGGCTACCGGAATGCGCGCAGCCATCGTGTAGGGTGCGCGAACAGTGCGCGACTTCCGTATAATATTAAAAAAAAAAAAAAGAATGAATATAGTTTTCCTAACTAAAAATTATTCACAATTTCTTTAAATATATATATATGGCTCTTTGCCCTCCCGCTGCCCCGGGGACCGCCACCTCCCGGGGCTTTTGTTTTATTTTTTTAACCTGTGTGGGGGCTCCAGCCCCCACATGCCCCGGGGACCGCCACCTCCCGGGGCACTAAAAGTTAAAAATGGGGGTCCGTTTTGGACTCCGAAGCCCCAGGGACCACCACCTCCCGGGGCTTTGAAAATGTGGGGAGGGGGCCGCGCGGCCCCCTCCTGGAGCCAGTGATGGCCCTGGTGACCGCCACCCCCAGGGCCGGCTCCTGCAGTGTCCCGGGGTGCCTACCCCGGGACACTGCTGTTTGCAATGACAGGACGGGAGCCTCGCGGCTCCCGTCCTGTCATTGCAAACTTGCTTTGGATATTGGAAGAGAGAGCAGGAAACCTGCTCTCGCTTCCAATATCCAAAGCTGATTGCTCCACATGGGGAGCAGCATGTTAGCTGCTCCCCATGTGGAAAAGCAATAGCCGGCTCGCGCAGGAGGCGGGGAGCTGGCTGGGACTGTGGGGGATTGGGGACCCCCACAGTCCCCAACCAGAGGCCAGGCCCCGGGGATGGGGTCCCCGGGGCCATAAGTGGCCAGGGAGGGGGCCACACAGCCCCCTCCCCAAATTTAAAAAAAAAGAAAAAAAGTGCAAGGCCGGCCCCGGGGATGGGGTCCCCGGGGCCTTAAATGGCCTGAGGAGGGGGCCATGCAGCCCCCTCCAAATAAAAAAATAAAAAAATCGAGGCAATGCTTCGGGGGATGGGGTCCCCGGGGCCATTACAGGCCCAGGGAAGGGGGGCCACGCGGCCCCCGTCCCGTTTTTTTTTTTTATTATACAAAAAAAAAAAATGCTCAGGCCCCGGGGGATGGGGTCCCCGGGGCCAAAAGTGGGCAAGGGAAGGGGGGCCACGCAGCCCCCCTCCCATAAAAAAAAACCTAGAAAAAAAAACCGGCCGGCATCGTGCCCGAGGCCCCGCCCCCCTCCCTGCAGTACTCTGCAAACGCGCCCCTGGCGCGTTTGCAGAGGAGGACGAATTCCCCTTGAATACTGGGGGTCCTGAGGCCAACTAGCCCACCAGGAACCTCCAGTATGCACCAGGGGCTGCGTTGCAGAGACGTGTACAGAGGCCACGCCCTTTTACACCTCTCTGCAACGCAGCTCTGTGGCGCTATTTGGAGGTATATGGTGGGCTAGTTGGACTCCAGGGACCCTCAGGATTCAAGGGGACTTAATCCCCCAACTTAAAAGCGCCCACGGGGTGCGTTTGCACAGTGGTGAAGGGAGGGGGCGGGGCTTCAGGTGACATGTGTGCAAACAGGCCCCTTGGTGCGTTTTAAGATGGGGAATAAATTCCTTTTCAATCCTGAGGGTCCCTAGGGGCCAACTAGCCCACCAGGTACCTCCAGTAAGCGCCACGGATCTGCGTTGCAGAGTGTTGTAAAAAGGGGCGTGGCCTCTGAACACCTCTCTGCAACGCAGCCCCTGGCGCATACTGGAGGTACCTGGTGGGCTAGTTGGCCCCTAGG
Organism: Calotriton arnoldi; assembly: GCA_963921515.1. Taxonomy (NCBI): domain Eukaryota; kingdom Metazoa; phylum Chordata; class Amphibia; order Caudata; family Salamandridae; genus Calotriton; species Calotriton arnoldi. The sequence goes on from CAWUFW010001538.1 coordinate 2,396,944, forward strand.
GACCCTCGGGATTGAGGAGGAATTAATTGTCCAACTTAAAACGCGCCACAGGGCGTGTTTGCAGACATGTCACCTTAGGCCCCACCCCTTCCTTCACCATTGTGCAAATATTCCTCTAACATCAGCCGAACTACGAATTCCGATTTACTCACCTGTTATCAGGAGAGACCTCAGTGCTGCATCTTTCAGCCCAGTACTGATCCTGAAAAGTAATTTTAACCGTACTTACCAGTAACTTGAATTTCCTTCCATAGGATATCATTGCCTGCTTTTGCTGAAAAAGTTTCTAAGTGTCGATTTTTGAAACATACAAATATTCCTCTAAAATCAGACGAAATACGAATTCCGATTTACTCACCTGTTATCAGGAGAGAACCCAGTGCTGCATCTTTTAGCCCAGCACTGACCCTGAAAAGTAATTCTAACCGTACTTAACAGTAACTTGAATTTCCTTCCATAGGCTAACATTGACTGGTTTCACTTGGAAATTCTTCTAAGTGTGGAGTTTTGGAACTTTATAATATTTCTCTAAAATCAGCCGATCTATGAATTCCGATTTACTCACCTGTTATCAGGAGAGAACCCAGTGCTGCATCTTTTAGCCCAGCACTGACCCTGAAAAGTAATTCTAACCGTACTTACCAGTAACTTGAATTTCCTTCCATAGGAATCCATTGTCTGGTTTTCAGCAGAAAAGTTTCAGTGTTGATTTTCACAAACTACAAATATTCCTTAAAAATCGCATGTGTGACTTAAACGCATTCTTTCAACTGTTTACAGGATATGCACCAGTGCTGGTTCCAGGATCCACCACTGAGTAAGAAAAAGTAACGATAACACTACTTACCTGCTAAGTGAATTTCCTCCCATAGGATAACATTGGTGATTCTATATGAAAAAGTTTCTAAGCGTTAACTTTTAAAATACAATAATATTCCTTAAAAATCACTACTGTAACCAAAACGCTTTTACTCAACTGTTTACAGGAGATGTCCCAGGACTGAATCTAGGATCCAGTCCTGTGGTTAGAAAAGTAATCCATAAAGTAACTAATTGCATTTAACTAGAAATTCACATTGAGCTCAATGTTGCTTTGTTTTGAAATTGTGTTGCCCATTGCAACAACTGTAACTACTGTACTTAAAAGTCTATTGCCTATTTGCAAAGTATTTAAACTAAAGTAATTCATTCTGAGAAAGTATATTTTGTAATGTAATGTATAATGTAATTACAATGTAATTTAAAAAATAAAATATCTAAAAATAAATAGTTTAAAAAAATGTTGTAAATCAGTATCAAAAAATAAATATAACAATTAATACATTTAAAAATTGTCATTTACAAAACCTTTGAAATTCACTGAAAAAAACCATAGGTTTCAGACACGTTATAGTTAGGAATTAGCATTTAAAAAACCTTTGAAATTCACTGAAAAAACCATTGGTTTCAGACACGTTATAGTTAGGAATTAGCATTTAAAAAACCTTTGAAATTCACAGAAAAAACCATAGGTTTCAGGCACGTTATAGTTAGAAATTAGCATTTAAAAACCTTAGAAATTCACTGAAAAAACCATAAGGTTTTAGGGACAGTTATAGTTAGTTGGACATTGCACTCGTACAAAACCCGTGAAATTCCCCCGTTATAGTTAGTTCAGGTAACTATAACTCGCGCCCCCACAATGCACTGCTGATGACGTCACATATTACATCACTCATGACATGGTCAGTGACATCACTGATGACATCACTGATGACATCTCAAATGACATCACTGATGACATCATCCATGTGAGAATTTAATGCACCTCCTCACACCCTAATATAACCTTTCATACACCCACTCTAAATTACAGACTGCCATTCTCAAAACCATAGACACTCCAACACCAATAACTACATACCCACTCACTGATTCTTAGGTCTACACACACACATCCACTCACTCACCCGTACAGTCACTCATACTTATGGTCACTCAGTACAGGACTATCATATGCACTCATAATCCTATATAGACACTCAAACACCGCCACTCATCCATAGAGGTACTCACACACCTAGTCAGTCATGCAAATAATTAAACACACTGCCATTTACTCACCTATACAGTTATACACACACCAGCTCACTTACTCATACAAATACTAGCACATTCTTACGCCCTTATACAATCACTGATACAAGCACACACTCATCCATACAGTCACTCTCACAATCACACACTCTGCTTATAGCTATTTATATACTCCAACACACATATATACTGCCTTTCACATATGTAGTTACTCACACATGTACCACTGGGACATACATTCACTCACTAACACACTCTTACACACACTTACCCACCCATACAGTCTATCACAGATGCACTCTTGAAACCATCCACCCAGTGAATCACCCACTCACACATCTATGCACAGAGTCGCACACACCCCACCCACACAAACACTCAGGCACCCATACAGATACTCAGACAACCAATCAATAACTCATATAGACACTCATGTAGCTATTCACAAACCCATGCACCACTTACACAGCAACAGACAGACAGATACAGACATTCACCCAGTTTAGTCACTAACCCATGCATTCAGTAAGATACGTTTAATCACTCACTTATCGAGTTAGTCACGCACCTACTAAATCATCCATACAGACACTTATACACCCACTCATTCTTCAATACGCCTTTCCCTATATATATTAAAAATATTTAAACTTTACAGAAACACACAGTCACTGGATGATGTCATCAGTGATGTCATTTGAGATGTCATCAGTGATGTCATCAGTGATGTCACTGACCATGTCATGAGTGATGTAATATGTGACGTCATCAGCAGTGCATTGCGGGCGTGAGTTATAGTTACCTGAACTAACTATAACGGGGAATTTCACGGGTTTTGTATGAGTGCAATGTCCAACTAACTATAACTGTCCCTAAAACCTTATGGTTTTTTCAGTGAATATATATATATATATATATATATATATATATATATATATATATATATATATATATATATATATATATATATGACATATGATGCGGCCAGCCCAGCCGCGGTGATGCCCCGCCGCCGGAAAGGCGGCTCCCCAATGCTTGCAGCCGCAAGCTTGGCATGGAATGAATGGGACCTGAGCTGCCGGTATATATTGGCAGTTTTGCAGCAGTTTCTTCATCGCTTCCACCCACTGGGGACAGTTATTGAATTTTAATTTCCCACTGTGGCAAAATCGAACACGGAGCAAGCGAGATCCACATGGGTTTCAATAGCAGGACTGCAAGTTCTTTGGCAGTAGATGAGTGGACTACCAAGACCAGAATGCCATTTTTGCCAAAGCCCATTGGGGCAGGACTTGAATATTAAATAAATTAGTTGTCCTGAACACAGTTTGCTGTCTTCGTGTGTGAAGTTGAGAGCCAGTGATCAAGAGCAGTTCAATGCTCGAAACGCGTTTGGCAAATTTTATGGAAGTGAGCGAGGGGAAGCGCTGACTCTGCAGCCACCGGCAGCATTTGTGTGTTTACCCATTCGTGAGTGGAGTCTCCAGAGGGCAACCTTCTTTGTGACATATATATATATATATATATATATATATATATATATATATATATATATATATATATACTTATACATATATATATACATATATACATTATCTACTGGCGGTCGCCAGTAGATAGTTATAGTTAGGACCTATTTTCCATAGGAAATCCGCAACATTCTATTTGAAATAACTCTTGTGCTGGTTGACGAATCTACGCGAAATTTTCAAACTTTGTGGCCCGCTCCGGTCCGCTCCTACCCTGAAAGTCTCTGGGTGATTCGTCAAGCGGGGGCCGAGAAAAAAGGGGCGTCCCAAAACGTGTTTTCCCCATTCATTTTTCCATAGGATCCTTTCATCACAGCTACAGCCCGAACTGCTGAACGGAATTACACCAAATTTGGCAAAAAGGTAGCCCTTGGTTCAGAGTCGTGCCTTTTGCTTAAATGGTGTAAATCCGTTCAGTAGTTCCTGAGAAAATCACAAGTAAAATCACATATATATCTATGGCAGCGTCGGATCCGCGCACCCTGAGCGCACCCTGCACGCACCGTCCCGATCACGAGCTGCATGCTAATTGGCTGTCAAGTGGCTGTCAACACTCCAAATCAGGAAGTGTTGGCAGCCATTTTGTCCTCGGTAGAACCGAGGCACAAGAAACAAGTGCGCAAAACGCACAAAGGGGCAGGGTAGAAACACCCTGACCCCCTAGGTCTGCTCAGGGGGTCCCACAAGGACCCCCTGGGCAGAAAAAAGCATATTTTTTTTTAAATCGGCTGGATGCGCTTAGGGTGCGCGGATCCCGCCGATTAAAAAAAAAAAATCGAAGCGCGGTCTCCCGCGCTTCGATGCTATTTTGCCCCCGGGTGGCCCAAGTCCCGGGGGCATGCGGGGAGTGGGTTTATATTTTATGTGGGGGGCCTCTAAGGCCCCCCAAGCCCCGGGGACCGCCAGCCCCCGGGGCTTCTTTTAATTTTTTTTATAATTACCTGTGTGGGGGGGCTCGAGCCCCACCACACGCCCCGGGGACCGCCACCTCCCCGGGGCACTAAATATTTCAATATGGGGGTCCGTTATGGACCCCGAGCCCCGGGGACCACCACCTCCCGGGGCTTTGCCAATGGAGGGAGGGGGCCGCGCGGCCCCCTCCTGGAGCCCTTGATGGCCCTGGGGACCACCACCCCCAAGGCCGGCTCCTGCAGTGTCCCGGGGTGCCTATCCCCGGGACACTGTAGTTTGCTATGACAGGACGGGAGCCTCACGGCTCCCGTCCTGTCATAGCAAACTGCTTTGGATTTTGGAAGAGAGAGCAGGAAACCTGCTCTCTCTTCCAAAATTCAAAGCAAATTGCTTTCCATATGGGGAGCTGCATGTCAGCAGCTCCCCATGTGGAAAAGCAATGCCGGCTCCCGCAGGACGTGGGGAGCCGGCGGGACCGTGGGGGAGTTGGGGTCCCCCCACGGTCCCCAAAGGATAGGTCCAGCCCCGGGGGATGGGGTCCCCGGGGCAAGTAGTGGCCCGGGAGGGGGGCCACGTGGCCCCCCTCCCCCAAATTAAAGAAGATTAAAAAATGTATTTTTAAAAAGGCCGGCCCCGGGGATGCGGTACCCGGGGCCCATGGAGGCCTGAGGAGGGGGGCAATGCAGCCCCCCTCCATGAAATTTGTTTTTTTAAAAAGGTGGCAATGACCCGGGGGATGGGGTCCCCGGGCCAAAATTGGCCACGGGAGGGGGGCCCACGCGGTCCCTTTCCCATTCCTTTAAAAAAAATAAAATAAAAGGGGGTCAGGCCCTGGGGAATGGGGTCCCCAGGGCCCAAAATAATTAAAAAGAAGGGGGGCCACACAGCCCCCTTTTAAAAAAAATGTAAAAAAATTTAAAATCCGGCATCGCGCCGGAGGCCAAGCCCCCTCCTTGGCAGCACTCTGCAAACGCGCCCCCTGGCGCGTTTCCAAAGTGGGAACGAATTCCCCTTGAATACTGGGGGTGCCTGGGGGCCAACTAGCCCACCAGGAACCTCCAGTATGCGCCAGGGGGTTACGTTGCAGAGAGGTGTACAGAGGCCACGCCCCTTTTTACACCTCTCTGCAACGCAGCTCTGTGCCGCTTTTTGGAGGTACATGGTGGGCTAGTTGGACTCCAGGGGCCCTCAGGATTCAAGGGGACTTAATCCCCCAACTTAAAACGCGCCACGGGGCGCGTTTGCACAGTGGTGAAGGGAGGGGCGGGGCTTCAGGTGACATGTGTGCAAACAGGCCTCGTGGCGCGTTTTAAGATGGGGAATTAAATCCCCTTCAATCCTGAGGGTCCCTGGGGCCAACTAGCCCACCGGGTACCTCCAGTAAGCGCCACGGAGCTGCGTTGCAGAGTGTTGTAAAAAGGTGCATGGCCTCTGAACACCTCTCTGCAACGCAGCTCTCTGGCGCATACTGGAGGTATCTGGTGGGCTAGTTGGCCCCTAGGGACCCTCGGGATTGAGGAGGAATTAATTCTCCAACTTAAAACGCGCCACAGGGCGTGTTTGCAGACATGTCACCTCAGGCACCACCCCCTTCCTTCACCATTGTGCAAATATTCCTCTAAAATCAGCCGAACTACGAATTCCGATTTACTCACCTGTTATCAGGAGAGACCACAGTGCTGCATCTTTGAGCCCAGTACTGATCCTGAAAAGTAATTTTAACCGTACTTACCAGTAACTTGAATTTCCTTCCATAGGCTAACATTGACTGGTTTCACTTGGAAATTCTTCTGTGTGGAGTTTTGGAACTTTATAATATTCCTCTAAAATCAGCCGAACTACGAATTCGATTTACTCACCTGTTATCAGGAGAGACCTCAGTGCTGCATCTTTGAGCCCAGTACTGATCCTGAAAAGTAATTTTAACCGTACTTACCAGTAACTTGAATTTTCTTCCATAGGATATCATTGCCTGCTTTTTGCTGAAAAAGTTTCTGTGTCGATTTTTGAAACATACAAATATTCCTCTAAAATCAGCAGAACTACAAATTCCGATTTACTCACCTGATATCAGGAGAGACCACAGTGCTGCATCTTTGAGCCCAGTACTGATCCTGAAAAGTAATTTTAACCGTACTTACCAGTAACTTGAATTTCCTTCCATAGGATATCATTGCCTGCTTTTTGCTGAAAAAGTTTCTAAGTGTCAATTTTTGAAACATACAAATATTCCTCTAAAATCAGCAGAACTACGAATTCCGATTTACTCACCTGTTATCAGGAGAGACCTCAGTGCTGCATCTTTGAGCCCAGTACTGATCCTGAAAAGTAATTCTAACCGTACTTACCAGTTACTTGAATTTCCTTCCATAGGCTAACATTGACTGGTTTCACTTGGAAATTCTTCTAAGTGTGGAGTTTTGGAACTTTATAATATTCCTCTAAAATCAGCTGAACTACGAATTCCAATTTACTCACCTGTTATCAGGAGAGACATCAGTGCTGCATCTTTGAGCCCAGTACAGATCCTGAAAAGTAATTCTAACCGTACTTACCAGTAACTTGTATTTCCTTCCATAGGAATCCATAGTCTGGTTTTCAGCAGAAAAGTTTCAAAGTGTCGATTTTCACAAACTACAAATATTCCTTAAAAATCGCCTGTATGACTTAAACTCATTCTTTCAACTGTTTACAGGAGATGCACCAGTGCTGGATCCAGGATCCACCACTGAGTAAGAAAAAGTAACGATAACACTACTTACCTGCTAAGTGAATTTCCTCCCATAGGATAACATTGGTGATTCTATGTGAAAAAGTTTCTGTGTCAACTTTTAAAATACAATAATATTCCTTAAGAAACACTACTGTAACCAAAACGCTTTTACTCAACTGTTTACAGGAGACGTCCCAGGACTGAATCTAGGATCCAGTCCTGTGGTTAGAAAAGTAATCCATAAAGTAGCTAATTGCATTTAACTAGAAATTCAAATTGAGCTCAATGTTGCATTGTGTTTGAAATTGTGTTGCCCATTGCAACAACTGTAACTACTATACTTAAAAGTCTATTGCCTATTTGCAAAGTATTTAAACTAAAGTAATTCATTCTGAGAAAGTATATTTTGTAATGTAATGTATAATGTAATTACAATGTAATTTAAAAAAGAAATATGTAAAAATAAATAGTTTAAAAAAATGTAGTAAATCAGTATCAAAAAAATAAATATAACAACTAATACATTTAAAAATTGTCACTTACAAAACCTTTGAAATTCACTGAAAAAAACATAGGTTTCAGACATGTTATAGTTAGGAATTAGCATTTAAAAAACCTTTGAAATTCACTGAAAAAACCATAGGTTTCAGGCACATTATAGTTAGAAATTAGCATTTAAAAAACCTTACAAATTCACTGAAAAAACCATAGGTTTTAGGGACAGTTATAGTTAGTTGGACATTGCACTCGTACAAAACCCGTGAAATTCCCCTGTTATAGTTAGTTCAGCTAACTATAACTCGCGCCCCGCAATGCACTGCTGATGACGTCACATATTACATCACTCATGACATGGTCAGTGACATCACTGATGACATCACTGATGACATCTCAAATGACATCACTGATGACATCACTGATGACATCATCCACGTGATAATTTCATGCACCTCCTCACACCCTAATATAACCTTTGATACACCCACTCTAAATTACAGGCTGCCATTCGCAAAACCATAGACACTCCAACACCAATAACTACATACCCACTCACTGATTCTTTGGTCTACACACACATCCACTCACTCACCCGTACAGTCACTCATACTTACGGTCACTCAGTACAGGACTATCATATGCACTCATACTCCTATATAGACACTCAAACACCGCCACTCATCCATAGAGGTACTCACACACCTAGTCAGTTATGCAAATAATTAAACACACTGCCATTTACTCACCTATACAGTTGTACACACACCAGCTCACTTACTCATACAAATACTAGCACATTCTTACGCTCTTATACAATCACTGATACAAGCACACACTCATCCATACAGTCACTCTCACAATCACACACTCTCGCTTATAGCTATTTATATACTCCAACACACATATATACTGCCTTTCACATATGTAGTTACTCACACATGTACCACTGGGACATACATTCACTCACTAACACACTCTTACATACACTTACCCACCCATACAGTCTATCACAGATGCACTATTGAAACCATCCACCCAGTGAATCACCCACTCACACATCTATGCACAGAGTCGCACACACCCCACCCACACAAACACTCAGGCACCCATACAGATACTCAGACAACCAATCAATAACTCATATAGACACTCATGTAGCTATTCACAAACCCATGCAGCCACTTACACAGCAACAGACAGACGGATACAGACATTCACCCAGTTTAGTCACTAACCCATGCATTCAGTAAGATACGTTTAATCACTCACTTATAGAGTTAGTCACGCACCTACTAAATCATCCATACAGACACTTATACACCCACTCATTCTTCAATACACCTTTCCCTATATATATTAAAAATATTTAAACTTTACAGAAACAAACAGTCACTGGATGATGTCATCAGTGATGTCATTTGAGATGTCATGAGTGATGTCACTGACCATGTCATGAGTGATGTAATATGTGACGTCATCAGCAGTGCATTATGGGGCGCGAGTTATAGTTAGCTGAACTAACTATAACGGGGGAATTTCACGGGTTTTGTACGAGTGCAATGTCCAACTAACTATAACTGTCCCTAAAACCAATGGTTTTTTCAGTGTATATATATATATATATGTATAAACAATACCCTTTCAGGCATAGAGTGATGCATAAATTATGCAGAAAAGAAGCAGGGAACTCTGGGTAGTTACCAAGTTTGGTGGAGAGCAGCTCCTGTATAAAGCACTCACAACACCAGCGACACTCTAAATTTGCTCAACTCAAATGTCTGATTTCTATCAAAATATTTATGCATATGATTAGCACAGTGCCATCCACCCCGAGATAGAAAGGGACAAAGTCAATTGCCATTTGTACATCAACATTTTTTAGCATAGGATTAGTACTGTGCCATGCATGCCGAATGGTAAAATGAGAAATGCCATTTACCACTTCAGGCACAGTATACTAGCTTTCAGTTGGTAAAATGCCAACCTAGCCAGCCTGAAATGAATAAAAGCAACCCCTGATATGTGACATATATACATACAATCACGCCTAATCATAAGATTCATAACAAGACATCCCTATGGATTGAACGGGGATAAAGAACTGCATGCCCATCTATAAATGAAAGTTGACATTTTGATGTAGATGAATACCACTTCAATTCAACATAAAAGAGACTTACGTAGTAGTTAGATGATTGAGAGTCAGAGTAGTTTCGAATTTTGGATGTGAACAACATAAGTTCAATATAATACAAAGCTTCTTAAAATAAGACTGAAGAGGCACTAAGCCTGATATGAGAGTGTAAAAAGATGACATTGTAAACCCCAGTCATGCTGTGGGAAAATGAACACTAAAGTCATTCAAAATGGTCATGGTGGGGTAATTAAGAATGTATTAAACCTATAGGCACTTAGCTCATAGAGATTGTAAATAATGAATCTGGAGGTCAAAAGACTTTGATAGATGTGTCATTGGTTTTGAGAATGGTAGTGTGGAAGTTGGTGGGGGTGAATAAAAGGTTATATTGGGGTGTGAGTGGGTGCGTCAGAGATTATGTTGATGATGTCTTCAATGAAGTCATCAGTGATGCCATTTGAGACGTCATGAGTGATGTCATCAGTGATGTCATTGACCATGTCATGAGTTATGTAATATGTGAGGTCAAAAGCAGTGCATTGTGGGGGTGCATTACTAAAGACTACCAATCCTATAAATCTTTGCACTGGCTTTATACTCACTTGAGGACTATGATGTTTTAAAGGGTATTTATTGGTTGCTAATTGTTGACAAATTCTTGCGTGCAGCCTTTGAATAAGGAAGTTTTTCCGAAACGCATCAGGCGATGCCATGTTGTGCACCTTACCAAAGCGGCTCCTATGAAATAAAGGTTCTTTCAAAGAGTGCACTTTGTCTGGTGGCAAATCCTTGATATATATATATATATGTATATATATATATATATTACCTACTGGCGGTCGCCAGTAGGTAGTTATAGTTAGAACCTAGTTTCCATAGGAATAGCATTTTTTGATTTGCTAATAACTTTGGTGGCGTTTGACGCATCTTCCTGAAATTCTCCAAAAAACAATTCTATCCAGGTCAGCTCCTATCCGGAAAGTTTGGGGGTGATTCGTCAAGCGGGGGCTGAGAAAAAAGGGGGGTCCCAAAACTCATTTTCTCCATGGTAATTTCCAAAGGAAATTGTGCGACGAGCTACAGCCCGAACTGCTTAACGGAATTACCCCAAATTTGGCAAAAAGGTAGAGCTTGGCTCAGAAAGCGACCTTTTTTTAAATGGTGTAAATCCGTTCAGTAGTTTTGAGAAATTCAAAAATAAGAGTCAAAAATCAATTTCCCATAGGAAACTTTGTGCAAGGCTACAGCCGAAACGGCTGAACGGAATTACTCCAAATTTGGCAGAAAGGTAGTGCTTGGGTCAGAAAGCGACCTTTTTTAAAAATGGTGTAAATCCGTTCAGTAGTTGCTGAGAAATTAGAAAAATAAATGTTTCAATATCTGGGTGGAGCCTAAGTTGCGTGCGCGAGCTTCACTGTGATTGGCTGCTAGTAGTCCAAACCAGGAAGTGTTGGCAGCCATCTTGTGGCTCGGTAGAAGCGAGTCACCCAAAAATGGAGAAGTAAAGGTATAAAACAAGAGAAGGGGGCCCCCTAGGCCTGCTCAGGGGGTCCCAGAAGGACCCACAGGGCCCAAAAAATCATTTAAAAATAAAATAAAAAATCGGCAAAAATGTGCGCTGGGGTGGCGGGTTCTCGCATTTCATTTTAATGAGGCCCTTGGGTGGGGTAGGTTCTGGGGGTATTTCTTAAAAAATAATAGCAGGGGCTCGCAGGGGTTGCGGGGGTGCCCTGGGGTCCGCGTAGCCCCGGGGCTTCACTCATGTTGGGAGGGGGGTTGCGCGGCCCCCCTTCTGGAGCCTTCTATGTGCTTGTAACTTTGGCGTCGTTTGACGAATCTTTATGAAATTATCCAAAAGTTTCTCTTTTTTGATTAGCTCTTATATTGAACGTTTGGGTGTGAATGGTGTAGGAGGGGCTGAGAAAAAAGAGGGTCATAAAACGTGTTTTCTGCATGCAATTTCCATACGAAACTTTACAGAAGACTACAGGTGAAACTGCTGAACGGAATTACGCCAAATTTGGCAGGGAGAAAGGTGATGGTCCAGAAAGCACGCTTTTGTTTAAATGGTGTAAATCCGTTCAGTAGTTTTTGAGAAATATCAAATTTTACAGATATCGCTATTTGAGAATTCTGACATGTGATTGGCTGAGGGGTTACAAGCACCAGCTTGCGGCTTATTGGCTGTGAATGGTTGAAACCAGGAAGTGTTGGCAGCCATTTTGTGATTTACTCCGTCAGCTCGCATCTCTCCGTGTAGAAGCCATCGGGTTCGTAGTTTTACCTCTGCGAGGCAACACTGGCATCTGTGTCTGTGTGAGATATGCCTTTCACGCTGCCTCTCTTCATATCACCAGGTCGCGGCTATGCCTTTAGAAGCCCGTCCGTCAGCTCGGAGCTCTGTGAATCAGTCTGTCGGTACGATCCCCTACACTACCCAAAGACTACCCAGACACCACTGCACTGTCGTAAACTCTAAAACACTACCCCAGCATGATCCCCTACACTACCCAAACACCACTGCACTACCCTAAACCCTAAATCTACCCCCAGCACAACCCCCTACCCAAACACCACTGCACTACCCTAAACCCTAAAATACTACCCCCAGCACAACCCCCTACACTACCCAAACACCACTGCATTGTCGTAAACCCTAAAACACTACCCATAGCAGGACCCCCTACACTACGCAAACACCACTGAGGTATCCTAAATCCTAAAACACTATCCCCAGCACGACCCCCTACACTACCCAAACACCACTAGACTACCCTAAAACACTACTCCCAACATGACCCCCTACACTACACAAACACCACTGCATTACCCTAAACCCTAAAACACGACCCCCAGCACGACCCCCTACACTACCCAAACACCACTGTTCTACCCTAAACCCTAAAAGACTACCCCAGCACGACCCCCTACACTACCCAAACACCACTGTTCTACCCTAAACCCTAAAAGACTACCCCAGCACGACCCCCTATAGTACACAAACACCACTGCAGTACCGTAAACACTAAAACACTACTCCGAGGACAACCCCCTATATTACACAAACACCACTGCACTACCCTAAACCCTAAAACACTACTACCAGCATGACCCCTTACACTACCCAAACACCACTGCATTTTCATAAACTCTAAAACACTACCTCCAGCACGATTCTTACACCACCCAAACACCACTGCACTACCTTAAACCCTAAAACGCTACCCCCAGCATGAACCCCCAAACAGTACACAAACACCACTGCACTACTCTAAATCCTAAAACAGTACTCGCTGCATGACTTCCCACACTACACAAACACCACTGTGCTACCCTAAATCCTAAAACACTACTCTCAGCACGACCCCCTACACTACACAAACACCCCTGCACTGCCGTAAACCCTAAAACACTACTCCCAGCATGACCCCCTACACTACCCAAACACCACTGCACTGCCGTAAACCCTAAAACACTACTCCCAGCATGACCCCCTACACTACACAAACACCACTGCACTACCCTAAACCCCAAAACAGTACTCCCAGCATGACCCCTTACACTACCCAAACATTTCTGCATTGTCGTAAACTCTAAAACACTACCTCCAGCACGATTCTTACACTACCCAAACACCACTGCACTACCTTAAACCCTAAAACGCTACCTCCAGCATGAACCCCCTACAGTACACAAACACCACTGTACTACCCTAAAGCATAAAACAGTACCAATCCGTCGGTTCGCAGGTCTGCGTCTGCGAGCCGTCGTGTCCCTAGCTGTACATGTGTGACCCAGTCCGTTAGGTGATAGGTGTGTCTCTGCTAGCAGGGCCGTTGGCCCGTTGTTGTGCCCTTGCGAATTAGACCTGAGCTCTCCCTCTGCGAGCCAGCACGCTGGTGTGTGTTTGCGAGCCGACGGCCCGTAGCTCTCCCTGTGCGAGCCGAGCCGACGGGCCGCAGCTCTCCCTCTGCGAGCCTGCCCGATGGCCCGCAGGTCTCCCTGTGCTTGCCGGATCACAGCTGTCACTCTGCGAACCGATATTGGGAATATAAGGCGGCTCTTAAAAGAGCCCTTGTGTTTATTAGTTGGAGCTACATATAAGTGCGGATGCACAGCTTCAGGTTATTCAGAAAAACTCGATTTCCCTGATCTGTGAAGTGTACTCCAACACTTCTGTAGATATCAGCCATATCAAAACGTATGTTGTTGTTGTAGATCGACCCCATTCTAAGGTCTCTGAGGTATGCAGACACAGCTTTGTTGACATTCTTCCTAGATTTTTCAATCTGAGGACAAAATTGGTTTGCCCATTTCCACTTCTGTCTTTGGCATATATTGGAATATACAAAGACAGTTTGAGGCAAAAGCAACATCAATTGTCGAAAGGTGTCTTTCATTAGCATTTCCAAACCTACACCAGTCAATGTGCCTAGGTCGTTTCCACCACAGTGCACAATCGTGAGGTCAGGGTGTTGGAGATGCAAACAGGTTTTAACCAAAGGCAACAATTGGTGCCACTTCAATCCTCTCTGTCCAAACCATTTAATGTCCACATTTTGTAAACCTAGGTCTAACTCAATACGTCTCTGTTCTGCATACCTCTTGCACCAGAAAACATAGCTATGTCCTACGATCCACAAAAGCATTTTGAAGGTATGGCTGGGAAGTATGGATAGATGTCTGTAGCTCATGCAGTCCGTTCGTAGAATAAGAGATATGTTTAAAGGTGGGGAACTAATTTTTTCTCTCATTCAAAACGATAACTGATTGGAAGATGAAAAGCATTGTTTTTTAAAAGTAGGGTGCACATTCGTTTTGTGGAAAAGCATCTTTGTGATTGGTTAAGAAAAAGCAGTTTAAACGTGGAGTACATATGATAGGATAACATTTGGTCAACTCAACCACACCTGCTACTTGCATTTGGAAGGCACTGTTCGAACTTAAAACAATCGTGAACTTTTAACCTGCACGTGCCGTTAAATGTTCGAGAAAATGTTGCAAAAAAATATCGTTAGGTTTAAAAAAATTGATGAACTTTTAACCTGCACGTGTTGTAGAATGTTCTAGAAAGTGTGTTGATAGAATACGTTGCACTTCTGACTTCTATGTGTCCTTGAATATTAAAAAACTGTTTATATGGAAAATTCAAAAATAACCAATAGAGAGAAGTTTTGCAATCTAAAAGAATCAAGGAACTATTCTAATTTGTTCTTTACATGTATTTATGTGTGGAGTAACAAAATTACAGACACAACAGGACCAGGAAGAGGAACAAGCAGGGAGTGGGGGGGCGGGGGGAGATGGGCACAATGGCACACATGCACAATTAAGTACAGCACAACTACAGACAAACCATGGCTAAAATGAAACGCACCAACAAGGAGCACAAGTCACACAACCCGCCAACATCACACCACTGAACAAGCACAGAAGTGAAAACCACACTGCCTGAAAGGGAGAAGGGTGAACAATACCTCACATGGAGGGACATCTCACACAAAATGCTTCACACACACATAGGAAGCAGAGCACACCAACATCCAACACAATGTTGTCCAAACACAAACATTTGCACAATCAAACACAGGACACAAATGCACTCGCCTGTGGCGGATAAACGTCCAAAAGCGTCAGTACGAAACAGGCACATGAGAACGCAAAAGTAGAAACCCACAGTCCGGATGGGGTAGCAATTCACGTATGGCAGACAGCCAGAGAGTCCGTGACACACACATTGGCATACAAATGAAGACACAACACATTTGGAGACAAGTGAAAAATTTGGAAACTTTATAAAAAAAAGTGCGTGTCAGTACGGCCAAGAGTAGTGCCACAATATGCAGACAAATGCAGCAGCATGCCTGAATAAGGAACGTAGGAAAACATCCATGTTCACCTCGGGGTAGTCCATCACCAACACACGTCAGTGTCAAGCAGCGTTGGTTGTCCGCGCCTCGGACATGAGTCGACACCAATGCAGCCATGTCCACTGTCGTCTTGGGACATGCGACCAGATGCACAATGTGCAATGATGCGGTGGGACACGTGCAATGTGGCACATCGAGTCGTGGTTGCAGGTACCTTGTCACTCGTCTATGAACGCGAGTGCAGCTGCGTAAGCCACTATCTCTAATGAGTGATGGTTGGCCACAATATTTGACATGTCATCGACGTAATCCATCAGCTGACCGGGACAGATGTGCTGACTCCAACCACTGTACCCAATGTGCACTAAAGCAGAATCGGGAAGTGGGTCAATTTGCTCACTGCATACTACGACACATGCAATCTCCCAGGCCCAGTTCCCAACATGCATGCCAAACATCCATGCATGCCATAAAAGGGCATCACCATGACACTCCTGGTCGTGGGCCAACAGGGGGCGCACACACCCGTCGTAATCCATGTCAGCTACGCACACGTTGGAGAGGCACACATCCATGCACTTCTCGGATAGGCACATGCGACATTGCAATACAGGTTGAACGCAGGTGACGTCCGCAATGCGGAAGCTCAACCGGTAAGTGATCCGCAGCACTGCCAAAGGCAGTGCACCCAGGACATGCAGCAGACGTCCAAGGTATAGGTCGACGTGAATGGAGTCGACCATGTGTTCGGGATGCCCTGCCATTGCGTCAGTGGCTCTGCTTGTAGCTGCACTGGCTTGCCGTGTGCCAGTCTTGTGGATGAAATGGCACAGCTTGGTGCAATGAGCCGGGTCTGTGTGCAATGGGTGCAGGGCAGGGGTGTGGTGGGAGTACATGTGAAGGCCATTTCACGCACGCTAACTACGACAAAGGACTTTTGAGTGTGGGATGTGTACTCGTTGTTCTGAAATGGGCAGTGCGTAGTGTGGGAGACGAATGCAAATATTATCGTATCTGTCAGGGGGGGCTGGCCACTTGCAAGTTCCTTCTCGGAGCAGCAGATGTGTTAGTGCAAGATAGCTCAGACAACGAACCTTTCATCCCTACAGTAACTTCTCCAGCTGCATTCATACAGGATGTGTACAAAGGCCGGTCGTGGGTGTTGTGGGATGTCTGCGACCCTGGTCATCATGGATGAGATACCCAGCATGTGGCACACTGTGTGTTACATTGCCAAACAGCTGCTCCTCCCTCCCACAAGCCCCCACACTTTTGTGCGCTGCGCTGTTGTATCCCATGCACTCCTACGGCACACCATTGTAATGCCTATTCGCGCATGTCCTGCGGCATTCCAATCACACCGTGACACTGCCGTTTGGAGGTGGTGCATGCCACTTTACAACATCGACTGCTGCGGCCCTTGTGGTGGCCACACCAGAACACAGAGACACACTTACCGCACTTCTTGCACACGGACATGTCCGAGACACCCCGTTCCCCTTGCCGTATAGGCACACCCCTGCACTGACCTGTGTACGCTGGACCAGCACACGCCATTTGTGTATGCAGGAGGATGCGTGCGTAGCTACATGTCCAGGCTCACTGCCAACGCTGAGGTGACATGGTAACGTCTGCTGAAGACAGCACACTGTGATGTTGCAGGGCCCGTGCCCATCATGCTAACACAATGACCACAAGGACACACTTGCTCAGATGCGGGTTCGGGGGCGTTGGCGGTCCTGGGGTTGTTGCGATGAGTGTTGTGGCCCTCATGGGTATCCTTGTATCATGCTCATTGACTCTATGGCACCTGTGGGTGTTCCGGTGTGGCTCTTGGCTGTGTTCCCTTTCATGCTGCAGGTAGTCGTCCTGCTTAACACCAGCAGAAAGCAGGTGTAAAATCCCTGGTGCTAACGCGGCTTATCGCCGGAATTTGTTTCGCATCGCAGTTTTTGCCTTTCGTTGTGAAAGTTGTGATGTGGTTTTTTCGTGTACAGAAAAATAAACGAACTGGGCAGTGTATCCCGTCAAGATTCAGCACCTGACCCACTATTCCCAATCAATATAAATTCAATAAGATTTCTTCATTGATTTTGTGTGTACACTGTAAATGCACCCACTACCACAGTGCAATTCAATACAGGATTTTAGTATTTAGAATAAATCGCAAAGGTGCACCTCGTGTGTTTTTGCACGGGAACGCCTACTCTGCATCTCATTATCAGCACTTTAATGCAACTAAAGTTGAGATAAATCTAACACACTATTCAGAAGCTGGTGCAAACTGCAGACATCACCAGTATTCCCGCGATAACTGCCCCAAAATTTAACACCATGGTGGACACCACCAAATAACAGTAATAAGAACGAGAAAGAGTCACACAGCACTTAAGTAACAACCAAAAACTTTATTGAAATTGTTTTTTAAACTTTATTTTTCCGTTTACGTACATATAGAGGATAAACTAAATTTAACAAACTCAACACAAAACAACAAGGCGGAAGACTCCTGTCGGGTCCATCAATGTCGATGACACAGCCTGGAAAATAAAGCACAAAATAAGGACGTGTGTAATGCACATATCAAAGGAGTGAGACACAGAGAAAGAGAGAAGGAAAAAAAAGCCAGAGAGAAAAAGCGAGGGAAGGAAAGAAAGGGAGTGAGAAAGGGAGAAGGGAGAGAGAGTGAGAGAGATAGAAGGAAAGGAAAGAAGAGAGTGAGAGAGAGAGAGAGTGAAGAGAGGGAAGTGAGAGAGAGAGAGAGAGAGACACTGCCGCCCCTGCGCATCCATGACCAAATAATTACCTGCTGCCACCGGAGTGTCTACCAGTGGGTACTCCACATGCCTGTGAAAGCTCCAGGGCCCGGTCCTGCCACCATGGCTTGGTGCACATTATGTGGACCTGCTCCGCGGCCCAGCAGATCCCACACATGTCGCTGAGTCCTGAGTCATCAATGGCGGAGACCACATCAGCTTTTGGTGCCGCTAACCCTGTGCAACGCAAGTCAGCGCCACGTGGTGGTAGGCCGCTGACGGCCATACAACTTAGGGTGCGACTAACCCTGTGCAACTCAAGTCCGCGCCATGTGGTGGTAGGCCCCTGACGGCCACATCAGCTTCGGGTGGCACTAACCCTGTGCAACTCAAGTCTGCGCCACGTGGTAGTAGGCCCCTGACGGCCACATCATCTTCGGGTGGCACTAACCCTGTGCAACTCAAGTCCGCGCCACGTGGTGGTAGGCCCCTGACGGCCACATCAGCTTCGGGTGGCACTAACCCTGTGCAACTCAAGTCTGCGCCACGTGGTAGTAGGCCCCTGACGGCCATACAGCTCAGGGTGCGACTAACCCTCTGCACAACTTTTCATGGACTCTTTATGATTGAGACCCATGGAGCGTCTGCCATCCAGTCACCACCGGCAATAAAGGATGTGACGTTGTCGATCCATTATATTTGTGTGGTCACATGGCCTGTGACGCATGTGCCGGATGGGTGTGGTGTGTGTGCAAACCTGCCCTCATGGAGTGGCCGTGACATGTTGACAACTAGACCACTGACCTGCACACCAACAGCGAGTACGCCTGCGACAGGTAGCTATGTGGGGGTGTGAAAACGTGTTTTCTCAATGGATTTTCCATAGGAAACTTTAGACAAGGCTACAGGTCAAACTGCTGAACGGAATTACACCAAATTTGGTAGGTGCGCTTTCTTGCATCGAGTAAAAATATAAAAGAAAGATCCTGGGGCAATTTAATATACCGGAGCTCTGTCTGTGAGAGATAACCCTTTCACGCTCCCTCTTCCCAACATCACCACTTCGCAGCTATACCGTTAGAAGCCAGTCTGTCGGCTCGCAGCTCTCTACCTTTGCGAGCTAGTACGCTGCTGTGCCTGTACCTCTGCGAGCTACTATGCTGCTGTTCCTTTGGGAGCGAACGGCTCGTAGTACTGCGTCTGTGAGTCGAGCGGACGGGCCGCAGTTGTCTCTCTGCGAGCCTGGGTGTGAACTGTTCATAAGTCACACTACATAAGCATTGAAAAGCCATTTTGTGATTCAGTCTGTCAGCTGGCATCTGTCCGAGGCATTTCTGAAAACATACCGGAGTTCTTTCTGTGAGAGATACCTCTTTCACGCTGCCTCTCCCCACATCAGCAGGTAACGCACCCTCTTCCCACATTACAAACATACCCCCAACAACCTTCTTGGGCCCGGAATTGTCCCTGTGGGGTTGGACAAACAAGAATCTTAGTCTTGTATAGATTTACATATAAAACATTTTATTTAAACAAAACAACAACAAATAAAACTGAAGGGAGTTTGGTGCTGTGTTCGCTGCCACGAAGTTGGGGTCACTGCCATTCAGGACTCAGGACACAGTTCCACATGTGGGATCGGCTTGTATTGAACAGGGTTAGTGGCACCACATGTCGCGCCTTGTGTTGTACAGGGTTAGTGGCACCACGTGTCACCGGTCTTGCATATGGAAATATGCCTCACTGATCGAAGGGAGTCTGGTGCTGTGGTCGCTGCCACGACTTGGGGTCACTACCATTCAGGACTCAGGACACAGTTCCACATGTGGGATCGGCTTGTGTTGAACAGGGTTAGTGGCACCACGTGTCGCCGGCTTGTGTTGAACAGGGTTAGTGGCACCACGTGTCGTGGCTTGTGTTGAACAGGGTTAGTGGCACCACGTGTCCAAAGTTGGACTTGCGAGCTCTGCTGCCCGCAGTGTAGACTGCTAATGAGTGTTCATTTGCACTTGAAGATGAATTTGGTGATTGTACTAAAGCTATAACTGTTATAAAAAAAGTTCTTGAAGCAAGGATACTAAAAGGATATTATGTAGGTTTTAGGCCTGTGATAGTTACTTGCCTACTGGACTCTGTAATTAATGAATCAAGACTTAATTTTAATTGTGAGCCCTGGTGACCGCAGTGTAGGCCAGAGGTAGTGGTCAGCAAGGGCCCATAGCCACGTGGCGTTGAGTTGAGGTGCACAGTTAGTGGCACCAGAAGCATTGAGAATGTATGAGCCTGTGATGCTGCTTGGTGCGGACGGGCCGCACTGGGAGCAATGTCTCTTGCCTACTGGACTGCGTCATCTGCAATCGCGACTGTATCTGAATTGTGAGCCCTGCTGACCGCAGTGTAGGCCAGAGGTAGCGGTGAGCAAGGGCCCACAGCCACGTGCATAGGTTGGTGGCCCCACCGGCCTGCGTAGTTCAGGTTCAGTGGCACCACGTGTCGCCGGCCTTCCATATGCAAATACGCCTCACTAATCAAAGTGAGTCTGGTGCTGTGGTCGCTGCCACGAAGTTGGGTTCACTGCCATTCAGGAGTCAGGACACAGTTCCACATGTGGGATGGGCTTGTGTTGAACAGGGTTAGTGGCACCACGTGTCGCCGGCCTTGCATATGGAAATATGCCTCACTGATCAAAGGGAGTCTGGTGCTGTGGTCGCTGCCACGGACTTGGGGTCACTGCCATTCAGGACTCAGGACACAGTTCCACATGTGGGATAGGCTTGTGTTGAACAGGGTTAGTGGCACCACGTGTCGCCAGCTTGTGTTGAACAGGGTTAGTGGCACCACGTGTCGCGGCTTGTGTTGAACAGGGTTAGTGGCACCACATGTCGCCGGCTTGTGTTGAACTAGGGTTAGTGGCACCACGTGTCACGGCTTGTGTTGAACAGGGTTAGTGGCACCACGTGTCGCCGGCTTGTGTTGAACAGGGTTAGTGGCACCACGTGTCGCCGGTCTTCCACAGTATAGGCCGGAGGCAGCGGTCAGCAAAGGCCCACAGCCATGTGACGTTGACTTGAGCTGCACAGATTGGGAGCATACAGTCTTCTTAACCGATTATACTCTCTTACACAATTTGCATCGGCACTAATCTTGAATTGTTAGCCCTGCTAACCGCATTGTAGGCCGGAGGCAGCAGTCATCAAGGGCCCACAGCCACGTGGCGTTGACTTGAGCTGCACAGAGTTAGTGGTACTTGAAGCACTCAGCGTGTGCGCAGTCAGTGATGATGCGTGGTCCGGGCTGGCCGCACTGGTAGCAATGTCTGTTGCCTACTGGACTGCGTCATCTGCAATCGCGAGTCGATCTGAATTGTGAGCCTTGCTGTCCGCAGTGTATATCGAAGGCAGTAGTTTGTACAGACATAAGTCTGTGGCGCTGTGCCGCTGGGGGCTTGTGTGGTGGAAGCCAGCGATCGGCTGAGGAGGCTGGCGGCCACGTCGGCGGCCTCGAGGCAGGGTGAGGGGCGCCGCCCTGGCAGACGCTTTGGCCTTCCCACAAGTGAACCACGCCCAGAGCTCCGGCCTATTTATTCACACTCCTACGCTGAAGTGGCGTACGTCAGACCAGCCCACTCCGGTTACGCTTATGCTTACAGGGGACGACGACACAGCTACATGACTGAGATCTTCCCTAGTGTTTGATGTAACATGGTTGGGTCCACTGTCCACAACACTACAAGCACCAGTAGTATTTGTGCACATGGAGAGGTGTGTGTTCTGCATACTGAGATGTGTCCAGCACATCACCGCTACACTTTGCATTGTGTGCATTGTTAAACATGGGTGAATTGCTTCCGTCACATATAGTTTGTTCACACCTGTCCCAATATTCAGCTATTGTGTGGCTGAGGGGCCATGCCGTTTTCGGAAAGTTCACTGTCTTGTTCTGCCCTGCCTCGGTGTAAGAGGGGGGGTCCTGGGGGTGGTGGTGGGTGTTGTGGCGTTCTTGGGTGTCGGAGCTGCTTGATCAGTAGGTCTATGACATGTGTTGGTCTTCAGATGTGGCTCTGGGCTGGGCTCCCTTTCATACTGTATGTAGTTGTTTAATATTTAAAAAACAAAAAGACATTATATAGTTTAAATAACAAATAAAAAGAATTACAGTAGGGAGAGGGGTGGTACGGGGGGGAGGACCTGAGGGTTGTGGCAGTGGGTGTTGTGTCCTTCTTGGGTGTCGGAAAAAACTATAGGTTAAAAGAACATTATAATTAGAAGTTAGCATTAAAAAAACATTGAAATTCACTGAAAAAACCATAGGTTTCAGGGACGTTATAGATAGAAATTAGTATTTAAAAAACCTTTGAAATTCACTGAAAAAACCATAGGTTTCAGGGACGTTATAGTTAGTTGGACATTTCACTCATACAAAACCATAGAAATTCCACCGTTATAGTTAGTTCAGCTAACTATAACTCGCGCTCCGCAATGCACTGCTGATGACGTCACATATTACATCATTCATGACATGGTCAGTGACATCACTGATGACATCACTGATGACATCTCAAATGACATCACTGATGACATCATCCATGTGACAATCTGATGCACCTCCTCACACACTAATATAACCTTTGATACACTCACTGTAAAATACAGAAAACTATTTTCGATACCATTGACACACTATTACCAGTTACTACATACCCACTCAGTGATTCCTAGGTCTACACACACATCTACCCATTCACCCATACAATCAGTCATACATGCAGTCACTGATCAATAGAACACTATCAAATGCACTCATACACCTATATAGACATTGACACACCAGCACTCATCCTAGTCAGTTATGTACTCATCCTAGTCACTCATGCAAAGAATCAATCACAGTTCCATTTACTCACCTACACAGTTATACACACACCACCTCATTTATTCATACAGATAGTAATGCATACTTAGTCTCTTATATAATCACTAATACAAGTATACACTCATACATACAGCCACTCTCACAATTACTGACTCTCACGTATAGTCATTTCTATACACCAACTCTCACATACACTGCCTTTTATATATGTACTTAGCTGGACATGTGCACTGAGACATCGATTCACTCACCAAGACGCCCACACACACACTTACCCACCCATACAACTGTTTCCACATGCACTCTTAAACTCATACACCCTGTCAATCAACCACTCACACATCTATGCACAGAGTCACACCCCCCCACCCAACCACACACACACTCAGTCTCCTATACAAATACGCAGGCAACTAATCAATAACCCATATAGACATTCATGTAGCTACTAACCAACCGATGCAGCAGCTTACACAACAGACAGAGTGATACAGACATTCACACACTTTAGACACTAACCCATGTATTCAGTAAGATACATTTAATCATTCACTTAAACAGTCAGTCACACACCTACTAAATCCTCCATCCAGACACTTATACATCCATTCATTGTTCAATACAGCTTGGTATATATATAATACATATTTAAATTTGAAAGAAAACCACATGCACTGGATGATGTCATCAGTGATGTCATCAGTGATGTCATTTGAGATGTCATCAGTGATGTCATCAGTGATGTCACTGACCATGTCATGAATGATGTAATATGTGATGTCATCAGCAGTGCATTGCGGGGCGCGAGTTATAGTTAGCTGAACTTACTATAACGGTGGAATTTCTATGGTTTTGTATGAGTGAAATGTCCAACTAACTATAACGTCCCTGAAACCTATGGTTTTTTCAGTGAATTTCTAAGGTTTTCAAATGCTAATTTCTAACTATAACGTGCCTGAAACCTATGGTTTTTTCAGTGAATTTCAAAGGTTTTTTAAATGCCAATTTCTAACTATAACGTGCCTGAAACCTATGGTTTTTTCAGTGAATATATATATATATATACATATATATACATATATATATACCTTCCAATGGTACATATGAGCTCTGTCAATCCATCAGACCTTCCCATTGTGTCCTCGATGAATAGCCTCCTAGAGAACACCTCAATCTATATTGATTCCTTTTTATCTCAATTCATGAGAAATCTTAGTTACTATGTTAATGATACCCAAGACGTCCTCAGAATTATTGAGGGGATATAGTGCGAAGATAAAATGCTGTTAATAGCATTGGACATTACAAGTCTTTATACTTGTATCTCTCTGAATGGTAGAGCCCTGAAGTATCAAAAGCACAATCAGATGTTTTAAGAGCTGACATCTTTTTGTTTGAATAATAAAAGAAAAATTATTTGCAGGGCAACTACATCAACAATGCCAGGGGACTGCCATGGGCACTTGCTTCACCCCCAGCTCCATAAATGTATTTGTGGGCTGGTGGGAGAATCAAGTGGCCTGGATGGAAGGGCATGACCACAGGGTGGATAGCGTGGCCCTGTGGGCCAGCTATATCGAAGTTTATTCATCATTTCAAAGGGGACACAAACAGCAGCTGAAGAATATATCTCTGCATTGAACTGTAATGACCTCAATCTGCAATTCACAGGGTGTATCAGTAACACCAGGGTAGCCTATTTGGACCTGATGGTATACATTGAAAATAAAAGATTGCAGGCTAAATTGTATAGTAAACCTACAGAGGGTAATTCTATATTAAATGTGTGTAGCAATGACCCATGAATTCTTATAAGGAACATCCCTTATGGAGAACTCTTGCGCATTGAATGCAATTGTTCAACCAAAACAGAATATGGTAAGGCCAAGAGATCAGCTTTTGATAGGTTTGAAAATAGAGGCTATACACAAGGGGTACTTAATGAAACAGTTAGAAAGTCAGGTCAGATACTAAGACAGCAACTGCTCATTGATAAAAATCAAAAGAGACGGGACAAAGGGGAACAGGATGGTCAACAGGCAAGAATGATTACTGAGTTCTCTGCAAGCTCCTTCAAAGTGTATCAGATATTGAAAAGAAATTGGCACATCCTGAAAACTAACAACGTAATTGGAACACAGTTGACATCATTTCCACAGATCACACACAGGAAATGTTCCTCAGTGAAAGACCATCTAGTACACAGTCACTTTAGGGCAGGAACAAGGGTGAAGGATCCCATAACAGGATTCTTCCAATGTCTGAAATGTAAGGCCTGTAAAAATAGCAGTAAGCTGCGAGACTTTGAGGTTCTGGGAGGCACAGACATAGCAAAATCCTGAAGTTGCTTAGTGCCTGTTATGACTTTGGTGATGTGGCCCTGAGTCCGCGCCACTGCCGCACCACCAAAGCCGTGCTCATTCCGCCCACCAGATTAGGAGTTTACTCCTGTCTGGCAGGCGTCTTTTTGGCATTCCCATGGCAGTGCCCCTAAAAATGGGCATCGTAATGGGAATGCCAAAAACAGTTCCTGCATGACACGGACTGAAATGTGTGCATGCCCACAGGGTGGCACATGATGTGCCCCCCTGCTTGCATCCACAGGTAATAGGGATGTTATAGTTAGGCTCAGGTTTCACTCATAGAAAACCAGTGAAATTCAGCAGTTATAGTTACCTGGGCTAACTATTACTCATGCTCCCGCAATGCACTGATTATGATCTCACGTTTTATATCACTCATGACAAGGTCAGTGACATTCCTGATGACATCTCAAATGACATAATTGATGGCATCACTGATGACATCATGCAGTGACTGTGAGTGTTTTAAAAAGATTTTGAGTGTTAAATATATATACCAAGGTGAATTGGCGAATCAGTGGGTGTATGAGTGCCTGTATGGATGATTTAATTGGTGCATGACTGACTGTATAAGTGAGTGATTATGTGTCTCAATGAATGTATGGGTGAGTTATTGGTTGTGTGAATGTTGGAATGAGTCTGTCAGTTGGTGTCTAAGTGGCTGTATGGGTGTGTGAGTTGGTACGCGACTGGCATCATGGGTGAGTGATTGGCTGTATGAGTTCCTGTATGGTTGTCTGAGTGTCTGTGTGGGTGGATGAGGGTGTGTGTGACTGCCTGGATGGATGAGTGAGTGGGTGAGTCAGTGGCTGTATGGGTTAGTGAGTATGTGTGTGAGTGGCTGTATGGGTAAGTGAGTATGTGTATGGCTGTGTGATTGAGTGAGACGATGCATCAGTGGGATATGGGTGAGTAACTGGAATGTGAAAGGTAGTATAGGTGAGTGATGGGGTATATGAGTGACTGTATGGGTGAGTAAGTGAAATTAAGAGTGGCTGTCTGGTGAGTGTGGGTTTGTGTCAGTTACTGTATACGTGTTAGTATCTGTATAAGTGAGTGTGTGTGTGTGTGTATCTGTATGGGTAAGTAAGTAGCTGTGTGATTGACTGTATGGGTGAATGACTAAGTGTGTGAGTAGCTCTATAGGTGACTGACTCAGAGTGTGAGTGGCTGTATAATCAATCATTGATGGGTTTTCTGTAGAGCGCACTACTCACCCGTGAGAGTCTCAAGGTGCTGAAAAGGGGGGTATGAGTAACTCCGTTAGGGTCATTCGAAGAGTCAGGCCTTGAGGTCCTTTCTGAATTGATGCAGTATCAGGCTTCATCAGAGGTGAAGGGAGAGTTCATTCCAGGTGTTGGCTGCGAGGTAGGAGAAGGATCTTCCACCTGCTCTGGTACTGTAGAAACGAGGGAAGGTGGCTAAGGAGAGGTCGGCTGAGCGAAGGTTTCTCTTGGGGGCTGTACGGGTGTATGAGTGTATATGTCAGTGGCTGTATTAGTGAGTGAGTGGATGTATGAGTGGCTATATCGGTATGTGAATGGATATGTGTGTAGATCTTTAAATCAGTGAGTGGGTGTATAAGTACTGGTATGGGTCTGTGAATGGCTGTGTGGGAGTGGGTGTATGAAAGGTTCTATGTGGTGCAAGTGGGTGTGTGAGTGATTCTGTGGATGATGTCATAAGTAATGTCATCAGTGATTTCATTTGAGGTGTCATCAGGGATTTCATGAGTGATGTCACAGACCATACAATGAGTGATGTAATATGTGAGGTCATAAGCAGTGCATTGTGGAGGCATAAAATAGAGTTAGCTCAGCTGACTATAACTGCTGAATTGCACTGGTTTTGTACAAGGGAAACCTCACCCTAACTATAACGTTCCTGTAACCTTTGGTTTTTTCAATGGATTTCAAAGGTTTTTTTAATTCCATTTCCTAACTATAAAGTCCCTGTAACCTTTGCTTTTTCAGTGAATTTCTAAGGTTTTTAAATGATAATTCTTAACTATAACATCCCTGTAACCTTTGGTTTTTCAGTGAATTTCTATGTTTTTAAATTGGTAGTCACGTTTGCAGAGTGGTGGAGAAAGGGGGCAGTGCCTCCAACCAGCTCTTAGCAATACCACTGCCTGGGACTTACTGGAGGTAACAGAAGGGGTTCTTAGCCCCCAAGGACCCTCAGCATCCAAGTGGACTTCATTCCCCAATCAGCAGTGTGCCAGGAGGCACATTTGCATAAGGGTGGAGAAAGGGTGTGCGGCCTCCAACAACCACTTAGCCATCCCATTCTGTGGGACTTACTGGAGGTAACAGGAGGGATAGTTGGCCCCAAAGGACCCTCAGCAGCCAAGGGGGCTTCATCCCCCAACCAGCAGTGTGCCAGGAGGCATATTTGCAAAGCGGTGGAGAAAGGAGGCGTGGCCTCAAAAGTCCTCTCAGCAATCCCACTGTGTGGTTTACTGGAGGTAACAGGAGAGGTAGTTGGCCCATAAGGACCCTCTGGAGTCAAGGGGACTTCATTCCCCAACTAGCAGTGCACCAGGAGTCGCATTTGCAGAGTAGTGGAGAAAGGGGGCGTGACCTCAGAAGTCCTATCACCAATCCCGCTGTGTGGGACTTCATGGAGGTAACAGGAGGACTTGTTGGCCCCCAGGGACCCTCAGCCTTAATGGGGACTTCCTACCCCAACTAGTAGTGTGCCTGAAGGTGAGTTTGCAGAGTGGTAGTAAAAGGGGGCGCAGCCTCCAACCACCTCTTAGCAAGCCCACCTTGTGGGACTTACTGGAGGTAACAGAAGAGGTTTCTGGCCTCCAAGGACCTTTAGGAGGCAAGGGGACTTCATCCACTTCATACACAAACAAGTAGCGTGTTTGCAGAGTGGTGGAGAAAGGGGCCGTGGCCTCCAAAGACCTCTCAGCAATCCCACTGAGTTGGACTTCATGGAGGTAACAGGAGGTCTTATTGGCCACCAAAGACCCTCAGCAGTCAAGAGGTTTTCATTCCCCCAACAAACAGTGCACCAAAAGGTGAAGAAAGTGGGTGGGGCCTCTGGCGACCTGTTGGTCTTTTTTCATTTATTCGGGTGAGGGCCGTGTGGCCTCACTTCCCTGGGCCATATTTGGCCCTGTGGAACCCATCCCCGGAGCCAGGACTATTTTGAATAGGAGAAGGGGCCAAATTCATCCCCGGGGATCAGAACCCCAGGGGCCAGCCTTTTTCATGAAAATGTTTTTAACTAAAAGGCAGGAGGGCTGAGTGGCCCCCCTCTCAAGCCAATTTCAGCTCCCAGAGTCCCCTTGCCCCCTCTGTGTCAAAACAATTGAGCTACACTTTGAGTTAGAGAGAGCATAATGCTCCTGCTTGATCAAGGCAGATGAGCACAGTTTGCTATGGCTTGGTGGAGTGGTAAACCTCCCACTTTGATTGTTTACATTGGCCCCACAGAGGTGGTGGTCCCTGGGGCTGTGGGGGGCGCTTTCTCTCTGCATTTATATCTTATTTTGACCTGGGGAGGTGGCAGTCCCTGGGCTGCAGGGGGGCCTAGCAGGCCCCTCCAAATTAATACATTTGCACTGGGAAGGTGGGGGTTCCCAGGGCATGGGGGTTGCAGGCAACCCCTACATAAATTGTAAAGAATGCCCCAGGGAGGAGTGGTCCATGGGGCAGCGGGGAGGACCATGTAGCCCCCCACATCATTTTATTGTTTGCCCCAGGGAGGTGGCGGTCTCTGGGGCATTGGGGTGCATGTGGGCACCCCAGCAGAATTAACCCCTTCGCTGCCAGGCATTCAAAGGTTTGTGGATTCCCCTGGAAGGGACCGAGAAATTAGGCAAAATACAGCAACATTTTGGTTTTTAGGGGAAGAATGGGAAAAAAGTGCTGCAGCACACAGTGTTTGTTTTTTC
Organism: Calotriton arnoldi; assembly: GCA_963921515.1. Classification (NCBI taxonomy): domain Eukaryota; kingdom Metazoa; phylum Chordata; class Amphibia; order Caudata; family Salamandridae; genus Calotriton; species Calotriton arnoldi. The sequence goes on from CAWUFW010001538.1 coordinate 2,426,577, forward strand.
TCTGCAAAAGGTATCAGCAAAAGGTTTGTGGTGCTAAAATCACCATCTTCCCACCTTTCAGGAACAGGCAGCCTAACATTTCCACACAGTTTTGGCATTTTACTAGGACATAGCCTATTTTTCCTATTTTTGTGCTTTCAACCGCCCTCCAATTAGTGTTAGAAATGGGTATGAAACCAATAATGGATCCTGGACAGCTATACATTTCTGAAAATAAGACAAAATTCTGAATTCAGCAAGGGGTCATTGTGGAGATCCTTCCTATAGAAAGTAACAGTTGAAATACAAAACATTGAAATTGAGTTGAAAAAAAGAGCCATTTGTGCCTACACTTTCACCTGTAACTTCTTCCAACTATGCTAGATTTTTGAGAGCAATATACCATTATGTCTGTTGTACGTTCTGGTTTGGGTGATATGCCAGGCTTGAAGGTTCACAAAGAACCCCAGGTACTCAGAGTCAATAACTGAGCTGCACCTTGCAATGATTTTTCATTGTGTACAGGGTATACAGTAATTATTTGGTAAAATATAAAGTGTGAAAAATAGATATCAAGGAAACCTATGTATTTCCGAAATGGGAACAAGATATGGAGTTTAGAAGCAGTGGTTATTCGCACATCTATGTGTATGTGGGTAGCCATACTAGCATGTGAATTAGGGGGCATTTTTTAAAATGTCTTCTTTTTTACACACTGTCTTACATTGTAAGGCAGAAATGCATAGAAAGACAACTGGTAATAAAAGTTGTTCTACTATCCTGTGTTCCCCAAAGTCTTCCAATAAAAATGGTACCTCACTCATGTGGGTAGGCCAAGTACCCGTGACAGGAAATGGATCAAAACGCAACACGGACACATCACATTTTTTCCACTGAAAACTGACCCTTTTTTGAAATGTGCCTTGCTGTGGATTTTGAGCCCTAGCTCAGCCGACACCTAGGAAATCTAGCAAAACTGTACATTTTTACAAACTAGACACCCAGGCAGGGGAATCCAGGGTGGGGTGAATTGTGTGGCGCTCACCAGGTACTGAAACCCAGAATCCCTTGCAAACCTTAAACTTTGTAAAAAAAAAACTACATTTTCCTCACATGTCCATGTTGGACAGTTCTGGAACCTGTGGGGAGCCACAAACATCCACCCACCCAGAATTCCCCAAACTCTCCCAATACAAATGGTACCTCACATGTGGTGGTAGGCCTAGTGCCTGCGACAGGAAACGGCCCAAAACGCAACGTAGACACATCAGATTTTTTAGCACAAAACTGTCCCTTTTTTTGCAATGTGCCTAGCTGTGGATTTTGGGCCCTAGCTCAGCTAGCAGCTAGGAAAACCTAGCAAACCTGTCCATTTTTGAAAACTAAACACCCAGGGGAATCTAGGATGGGGTGATTTGTGGGGGTCTTAACACGTTCTGTTACCCAGAATCCCTTGCAAACCTCAAACTTTATTAAAGAAAATAAATTTTCCTCATATTTCTGTGATGGAAAAATCTGGAATCTATGAGAGCCACAAACTTCCACCCACCCAGCATTCCCCTATGTCTCCCGATAAAAATGGTACCTCACTTGTTTGCGTAGGCCTAGTGCCCGTGACAGGAAACGGCCCAAAATGCAACATGGACACATCATATTTTTCCACAGAAAACTGACCCTTTTTTTGCAATGTGCCTATCTGTGGAATTTGGGCACAGGCTCAACCGGCCCATAGGGAAACCTGTACATTTTTTAAAACTAGACACCCTAGAGAATCCAGGATGTGGTGGCTTGTGTGGCACTCACCAGGTTCTGTTACCTAGAATCCCTTGCAAACCTCAAACTTTGTAAAATAAAGTGGGTGGGTGGAAGTTCATGCCTCCCCGCAGATTCATTTCAGAAATGTGAGAAAAATGTGTTTTGGGCCATTTCCTGTCATGGCAAACCATTCAGAGCAGGCATGGGGGAAAGAAAAAACTCTTTCCTTTCCCCCTGTGTCTGTTTACTCAGTCCCACACCCTGAGAGAAAGACGTACCTCTTTCACCTCTCTCTGGACGCGCTGAAAACAATGGCTTCCAGCAAGACCCCAGCAGCCTATGATGATGTTGGTGTGCCGTAAGCGTGCCAACGTCATCTGATTGCCGAGGGAGGGGTTGGGGTGGTAGCGGAAGCGTTCCCGCTGCCATCCCTAGTGGGGGAAGGTAGGGGGCGGCCCACGGAGGGGGAGCACTAGCGCTTCCTCTGTGGGCCAGTGCCAGGACATAATGGTTACATCCTTGGCACAGCAGCACTGCTGCCGAGGATGTAACCATTACGCCCTTGGCACAGCAGTGATCAAATAAACACTGCCACCGGGATTTGGTCTACCCGGGTGCTTCATAAAAAAGACGCACGGAGCCTGCACATCCTTTTTTTTTATTCTGAAGCAGATCCACAGATCCTCCTGTGAATTTGCATCAAAATTAAATTAAAAGAAATACATTTAACCCAAGGTGGGCTCCCTGTGGGACCCCCACCATACTGGGGGGTCACGCTATGTATACCCTGCCCCCTTTTCTTTCTTTTATTTTGTGGGTACAGGCTTCAAGCCGAGCCCCAAAATGACTGCCATCACTTACTGGTTGAAGTGTTGGCAGCCAATCAAAATTTAGTAGGGTCCGCGAGTCCACTACAAGGACTCGCATCCCCAGATATCTATGTTTTCTAAACTAAATATCTCTTAAACTACTGAACGGATTTACACCAAATCACAAAACCACGCTTTTTGGACCAACATCTTTCTTACTATCAAATTTGGTGTAATTGCATTCAGCGGTTCAGGCTGTAGTCGTTTTCAAAAAATGAAAAATACCCACAGACATAACATGGACAAAATGTGTTTTGGGAATCCCCTTTTTCTCAGCCCCTACTTGTTGGATAACACCACCTCCCCAGAGCACACTGTGCATTAAAGAAATGGGGGGGAGGCCATAGAAACTCCCCTGCTGCCCAGGGGACCACCACTTCCCCAGGGCACATAATTTATTTTCAAAAAGAAGCGTAGGGCCTCCTTCGCAGCCCTGGGGACTGCCACCTCCCCAGGGCACAAATGCAGTAATTAAGGGGGTCCGTTGCAGACCACTGGCCCCGGGGATCTCCACTTCCCCGGGGCAACTTTGAACAAAGGAGGAGGGCTGCGTGGCCTCCCTCCAAAAGCCCTACATGACCCTGGGGACCGCCACCCCCTAGGGCCATCTCTAGCAATGTCTTGGGGCGCCCACTGGGACATTGCAATTTGCTATGGCTTGGCAGGAGCACTGTTCCCTCTAGGCTATAGCAAACAAATGTTCTGCTTTCAGCAAGTGAGAGCACAAAATGCCCTTGCTTGCTGAAAGCAGAGCAAGCGAGCAGGGAAACAGACTTTGCTTTGGGTTCCAGAGAGCTGCATGTTAGCAGCTCCCTGGGTCTCAAAGCAATGTCAGCTCCCACAGGAGGTGGGGAGCCGGCAGGGACTGCATGTTTTAAATAAGTATATATATATATTTTGACAGTAGGTCATATATTATATATATAAATATATATATATATATATATATATATATATATATATATATATATATATATATATATATATATATATATAGTGTTTTTTCCTTTGCTAATAACTTTAGCGACGTTTAATGAATCGCCATGACATTTTCAACATTTGTATGATGCTCAGTTCAGCTGTTGTGTTGAAAGTTCTGGGGTGATTTGTCAAGCATGGGCTGAGGGAAAGGGTGGTCCCGAAACACATTTTCCCCATGCAATTTTCCATAGGGATTTTAGACATGACTCAGCCCGAACCACTAAATGGAATTACAGCAATTTTGGCAGAAAGCTAGCTCCTGGTACAGAAAGTGTGCTTTTTGTGCTTTGGACTAAATCTGTTCAGTAGTTTTAGAGATGGATCCTCTGCAGATCATTCGAGGATCCTCTGAGGATCTGAAAGGTGGGTTTGCGGATCCACATGCCAAATGCAATGCTGTGATTGACTGGCCGCAACCTGACTTGAAAGTTGCAGTTGCTACTTTATGTACTGGAACATGTCCCCGGGCTGAAACCTTCTGTGAAAAATTAATAAAGGGGTCAAGGTAGAGGTACCCTAACCCCACAGGTGTATTAGAGGGGTCCCAGAAGGACCCATTAAGGCCAATAAATTGTCTTATAATGTTTTTTTCTCAATGTGTGGGACTCCAGGGATCCTTGGTGGTGCTTAGGACCCCTGTGGTACCATGAATCTTGCCGCAGCTCATCAGAGGCCCCGTCCCATTTCTCAACCACTCTGCAAATGTACCCCCTGGTGCACAACTCATTGGGGGTTGAAGTCCCCTTGGATGCTGAGTGTTGTTGGGGGTTAAGGACCCCTCCTGTTACACCCATTAAGTCCCGCAAAGAGGGATTGATGAGAGCTCATCAGAGGTCAAGTCCCATTTCTCAGCCACTCTGCAAATGTACCCCCTGGCGCACAACTCATTGGGGGTTGAAGTCCCCTTGGATGCTGAGTGTTGTTGGGGGCTAAGAACCCCTCCTGTTATCACCAGTAAGTCCCACACAGAGGGGATTGCCAAGATCTCATTAGAGGCCCACCCACTTTCTCATTCACTTTGCAAAAGCACCTTATGGTGCACTACTCATTGGGGGATGAAATCCCCTTGGATTCTGAGGTTTGTTGGGGGCCAAGAACCCCTCCTATTACCACCAGTAAGTCCCACATAGCAGGACTGCTGAGAGCTCATCGTAGGTCCCGCCCCCTTTCTCCACCACTCTGAAAACATGCCTCCTGGAACACTACTGGTTGGGGTATGAAGTCCCCTTGACAGCTAGGGGTCACTGGTTGCCAAGAACCCCTCCTGTTGCCACAAGTAAATCCCATACAGCCTGATTGCTGCAAATTCGTGGGAGTCCCTGCCCATTCTCCACTACTCTGCAAACACACCTCCTGGTGCACTACTGGTTGGGGAGTGAAGTCCCCTTGGATGCTGAGGGTCATTGGGGGCTAGGAACCCGTCCTGTTACCACCAGTAAGTCACAATCATCTGGATTGCTGAAAGTTCGTCGGTGGTCTCACCCCTTTCTCCACCACTCTGCAAACATGCCTCCTGGTGCACTACTGATTGGGGGATGAAGTACCCTTGGCTACTGAGAGTCATTGGGGACAAAAACCCCTCCTGTTACTACAAGTCCCACGCAGCGGGAGTGCTGACAGCTCGTTGGGGGGCAGCGCCCTTTCTCCACCACTCTGCAAATACAGCTTCTGGTTGGGGAATGTAGTCCCTTTGTATGCTCAGGGTGGTTGGAGGCGAAGAACCCCTCCTGTTACCACCCGAAAGTACCACACACAGGATTGCAGAGAGCCTGTCAGAGGCCCACCCCTTTTTCCACCCACAGTAGAGACCCATACAGCTACTCACACACTCACTCACAAACCCATACAGCCACTCACATACCCACACACTCAAAAACCCATACAGCCACTCACAAATCCACTCATACACCCCCACAACTACTCACACAGCCACATAACCCCTCACATACCCAGTCACAGTCCCATGTAGCCACTCACACACCCACTCACCAACCTTTCCAGCCACTCACACAGCCACTCTGATAGGAAATAAAATTAAAAAAACTCCTTAAAATTCACTAAAAACAAAGGTTACAGGGACGTTATAGTTAGGAAGTAGAATTAAAAAAACTTTACAAATTCACTGAAAAGAAAACAAAGGTGACAGGGATGCTATAGTTTGAAACAATATTAAAAAAACTTACAAATTCACAGAAAAAAAACAAAGGTTACAGGGACATTATAGTTAGGGTTAGATTATACACACACAGAATCATAGAAATTCAACAGTTATAGTTACCTGAGCTAACTACAACTTACGCTCCTGCAATGTACTGCTTATTACCTCACATATTACATCACTCATGACATTGTCAGTGACATCACTGATGACATCACTGATGACATCATCCACAGAACCACTCACACATCCATTCACAAACCCACACAACCACTCATAAAGCCACTCACATACCCATATAACCACTCACATATCCACTCACTCATCAATAGAGCCACTCACACCCACATACTCACCCATATAGCCACTCACACAGCCACTTGCTTGCCCATATACCAACTCATACAGCTACTCCCTAACCCACACAGTCACTCACACAGCCACTCACTCCTCCATATGGCTACTCACACACCTACTCACTCACACATACACATTCACACATCCATACAAGCACTCACATGTCTACTCACTCACCCATACAGGCCTTGACACAGACGCCACTCTCCAATACCGGTACTCACAGACCTACTCAGTTAACCAAACACTCACTCACTCACCCATACAGCCACTTACACACACAGTCATTTACCCAGACAGCCACACACATCCACTCATACAGCCACTCACACACCCCCTCACTCACCCATGCAGCCACTCAGACAGACTCTCACTCACCAATATAGCCACTCATACAGCCACCCACTCAGCCATACAGCTACTCACACACCCATGTATTTAACCACACAGCCACTCACTCACACACCCATGCAGACACTTAGACACCCACTCATGCACAGATATGCACAGTCCCACAGCCACTCAAATATTATATGTTAGATATAGTATCACTCATTAGTGGTACGCAAAGTATACTAATTTTACTTTTGTAGTACCTTAGTATATATGTTTAACAGTCAACAACTTTTAGAAAGCACTGAAATCACTGGATGATGTCATCATTGATGTCATTTGATATCTAATCAGTGCTGGATGCCTGCCTAGGTGTTTGAAACGGATGATAGGTGAAAGGAATTCTTCTCGGGTGGGTTTATATATGATGGATGACAGAGTGAATGGATGAAAGGATCCGTGGGTGGGTAAATGGATGTATTGGTAAAAGGAAGGTTGAGAGCAGTGAATATGTGAAAGAATGGATGGATATCTATGGATGATGTTTTTCAATAGTGAAAGACTGGATAAGAGAATGTAAAGATTAAATGGTGGGTGCCAAAGGGTAAAGAATACTTGAACAATGAAATGATGAATGGATAATTGCTTGGATGAAGAAACAAGAGAGTTCTTCTGGAGAGGGGCATGCACATCTACTTTGCTCATTTGGAATGGATTTATCAAAGCTTTGGTTCAAAGTGGGAGGTTTTTTCTGTCTACTTCCTTGACTCACTGTATTTGTTAAGCGAGGTATATACATATCTCACCCATCATATCCCATTTTGCCTGTGCCACCCATAACCTAACTGCTGCATGGTCCAATTGGGCACTGCAGTGTTGGCTGTGCAATGTGTGTCTCCTTCATTTAATGTGGCATTCACAAAGTTTTCAATGGATGGCAAAGCAAAAACACCATGTGTTTCCGTACCCTCCCAGTGCCCACTCAGTCACTTTCTTTTTTTATTTAAATATATCTTTATTGCACATTTTATAACTTACTTTTACCCTCCCTCCAAGTGGACAATCCATTCTTAAATTAATATCATGCCATATACTGTCAGGGCGCACCAGCCCGGTATACACTGACAGCCGGCAGCCAATTCAGAACGGAGCTGGGGGCTGTGAGAACTACAGCTTCTTGGTTCTGATGTCTTGCGTGAACAAGACGTAATGTCAGGATACCGGATATAGCAGAGGGTCATGTCCCAGGAGGGTGCCGATTATTTTGTGGATTCCAGTGCGGCTGCAGATTCCTTGGCAAACAGATAAGTATCGGTAAGGGTGCTCTAAGCACCATCATTTGTTTTCCCTTCCCGCTTGGATTGAGTGGGACCCCAGCGGCTGACGTAAGGTTGTTCCTTTCTCTCCGTTGGCGAGATCCGCATTAGCGGCGTTCTCATGCGGGAGAGAGTGTTTGTTACTTTGCCTATTTGGTGTTGTTTCCTCCCTGTTGGCGAGATACGCATTTTCGGCGGTCTCATGCAGGGAAGAACAAAGTGACAATGTCTGTGTTGATTCTTCATTGGACGCACCCGCTCTCGTTTTTGGAAGAGTGGGGAGCGCGTTGTTTCATCTCAGTTGCCAATCATTAGAAGTAAGACTCAAGCAGTGATATTGCGAACTGTTTTGCCATCAGGAAAATTCTTATGATATATTGAGTTCTCGGCTTGGATGGTGGTGTCTATTTTCCTCAAAAGAGCTCAGTGGGCTCGGTGTACGTAAATTGCACAATATTCTATGTACATTGCTTTTTTTTTACCTCAAGGAAGCGGAGTGATTAAACTTCCAGATATCTTCTAAGTTGCTTTCAGTTGGATTATCATGTGGTACCCACTCCACTGGTTACAAAGATTATGACAAGACATTGAAGTCTCATTGTTTTGGAATTATTTCAAGAATGAGATATTAAGCCAAGATCTTTCTCTTTGTGTGTTCTTACATATTTTTACAGGGGAGGTTAGTGGGGGTGTCCAGGAAGATGGCTGCTTTTGTCCTATTGAACCTTCCAACACTTAGACTGGGTAGGTGAGGTTGGGTCTCCTACGTTTCTTAGTAGGTGTTTATAGCTGTGTGAATGTTCTTACCTTGATTGTTATTTCTTCATGGCAGTATTCGTGTTGGTATCCTGGCTTAATGGCGTGAGTAGCTGCAAGGTACAAATTCATAAACAGTTTAGGGTATAAAGGTTTATTTAGCAGGGCCCCTATTTATTACACTGCTTAGCATAAATTGTACTTACTCCAGGGGTATATAGGGTTATACTCTAGGTCTTCAACAATCACCGTTAATGAAGACGAATGGACTCATGGTTCCAGCACAAAAGGTTCAATGAGGGAGTACCCTGAAACATGAAAGTTTTTGAGTACCAGATTAGCTGTCCGGCAGTTTAGGGAAGGAGTGTGATACTAATGGTCATGTTTTAACATAGCGTTATGGTTTGTAAGTTTGTCTTTATTTTTCGCTTGTTAAAGAAATCGCATCCTAAACTTTAGTAATACAAACCCCGACACAATGAAGAGGTATGGCGGGTCTTAATTGATAATAGTGGGACCAAATGCATAAAGGTTATAGCTCACATAGTGTACTCCTTGGATGTGATGCTAGGTCCTTAAGCGCTGAGACAGTGAGGGTACTAGCGCTGCATTTACCAACCAGTGGGGCAAATACTTTATTTAATGGCTCGAAGGGGCTCGATCAATATGTTAAGGCTAGAAAATGTGTGTCTAACGTATACAACAGTCAAATATGCCCATAACAGTGACGGTGCTGGCGCTACATTTACCAACTAACGGGACGGGTACTATATTCAGTAGCTCGAATCATGTGCATAGCTTTCTAAGTGATGGATGCAGGCTACTTACTGGTCTCAACGGCAATGTAGTTCCCGAAGTCATTCGTTCAATAGGCAGAAAAGGTTAGCTATTACCGGCTAAGCTCTTTTATATGTCTCCATGCACGGTTGCAGGGCGTCTGACATCACATAAATTGTGTGGCAATGATGGGCGGTATTGCTACGTAGCTATTTGAGTTACATAGAGATAAAAAGTGGACTGAAGAAATGGATTCCATCTTAGCATGGAGTCCAATATGGGAAGCCAAATAATACATATTGATGAAAAATCAGCGGGGCAGATGTACAAACATTCAGAGGTGCTAAACAGCAAAAAGTGAATGTTTCATGTATTACGTAGCAGCGGTAGACTGTGTCGCTACTTAGCTATGTTAAATATGTAGAGATAAAAATGGAAAGTGAGCTAAAGATATGGGCTCCATCTTAATGTGGAGTCGAGCATAAAAAGTCAAATATACATATTAGCAAAAGATTAAGCAGACCGATATACAAACACTGAGGGGTGCTAAATAATAAAAGGCGCAGGGGGGGAGATTGATGATAGTATAGACCCCATACCAGGATGGAGTTCTGTATGGGGAAGCAATAGTTATATTCTGTTTAGGTGAGCCCGGAAATATGGAACCTTAATAGAAAACAATAGAATGGAATACTCAGGAAAGTGTAATAATGACCAGTCCTTATTTTCTGGATGGCATACTAATAATTAAACCTAATAGCTTGCTCCCACGGAATTTCTTGATTTAGACCTTTCTTAAAGGTCTCTAAAGTAAAAATCCAATATACCTCACGTTTCTTTCTAATGGCTTCACTGCTTTGGCCTTGTTTAGGGGAGATGATTTTTTTTTTTTCCTACAGCTAGCAAGTTTCATTGTTCACCTTAGGGGTCCCCTTTTTACCAAACCATTAAGAGAAATAAATAAAGAGGCTAATCAGTTTGGCAAATTCTTGAAAGATCTGTTAAATCAGGATAAGACCCAAATTGTAAAAAATAGAGATGTGGATTGGGAGGATAGATGCATGGTGGAGGGTGACACTTATTTGGGGGTGAATATAGTATCTGACTGAAGTAGATAAAATTATATGGTGAAATTTAGATCCATTATTTAAAAATACTAGGGTAGAATTCAGTAGAATAAATAACTTACGAATGTTGTTGATAGGAAGAACTAACTTGATTAAGACTTTTTTTGCCAAAAATCCTCTACTTCTTTGGAGCTATCCCTCTTGAAGTAGGGAATCAATGGTTTAAGGCTATTGATGGGGTGATCTCTAGATTTCTATGGGCATATGCTAGGCCTAGAAGGGCGCTGAAATATCTGACCCTCCTGAGAGAGCACAGGGGGCTAGCTGTACCCAATATAAGAATCTACTACTGGGCCACCGCCCAGCAACAGATGTGTATGTTGTTGGGGATAAAAGGAGAGGCTAATCAAGGTCCCATCCCATATGAGCTTTTGACTGGGGATGAGGCGTGTGGAGTACTTTGGCGGAAGCTTGCGTTTGGGTACTACAAAAGAGTTAGATTTAAGACACTCCACTGCTCTTTTAAAATATGGGCAGCGGCCCGGAAGAAAGTAGGGCCGGGCCTGCTGAACTTTCACACTCCACTATATAAAAACCCTAATCTTCTGGTAATCTTCCGGGACTCCTATAGGAATTGATGGGAAGAGGGCGGCCCTTCTTAATTAGGAGATTTTTTCCAGGAGGGGGAAGTTATCACTCAGTTACTTTCTTATGCTTCACTCCTTCATTCTTTCTTAAGTTCTATCCCAGCCTGCCTAAAAAATTGAAAAATCCATTCTTGGGATGCGCTACATTTTTCTTCCCAAGTGGTTTATACATTTCATGACTTCAGATTTATGCCCGTACACCTTTTTCCCTTTCAACGTTTATCAACTACAGGGACTGATTAAGCTAAAGCTTAGGTACATGATGATGATCAGTGACACCCCACTAGTATTCCATAATAAAACGCCTACTTACCTGGCCTAATCCCTCTAACTTACCCTTAAGTCGAGTAAGTTAAGTTTCCTTTCTTTACTGCCAAGCAAATGTATTTGTTGGAAATAATTATAAATTATAGTGGAGGGCGAGGCTAAGGGGAAAAGTGGGCATAAGTGCCTTGAATTTTGCGGATGGGAGACTATGTGACGAATGTGCGAAATATAATCTATACATCCCATTCCTTAATCCTTTCCCTGTACTGCAGTGCATAATTTTTCCCACTGACTACTTATGGCAGATAGGATATCTGCCTTTTATACCTGACATGTGTTATGTTGTATCATTACTATTCATCTGCCTTGGAGTCACAGAAAAATTGAAAGGCATTTTAGAGAAGAGCAGGTCCACTGGGATAAGATAATTATTCATTACAGCTGCCCAAGCTGCAGGCTGCAGAGTAGCAAAGTAGCAACTACCAACGTACGATCTAGCTTGCCTCCATTAATTTAGCACAACAAGAAAACTTGTACTCCATAGTGCATAATGTTTTACTCATTATGAGAGGAAATGTATTTTTATTTTTCCACACAAAGTGTCTGTTTATTTGTTTACTAGGAAATCCTTAAAAAGAAAAAAAAAGTTTTTTTAAAAAATCAGGTGTGCTGTTATTTTGCCTTAATTCCTTTCAGCCAGTTTCAGCATGTGTGTGGAAAAAATGGCTGTGACTTTAATCACACCCAATTCGAATGGACCAAGGGGACCGGCAATGTACTGCTACTGTGCTACCATCTACTTTTAAAGAAGTGATTTGCACAGAGTAGTGTTTACAATTTGTTTTTTTCTTTCTTGATATAGCTACTACTGTTACTGTGCCACTATATACTTTCAAAGAATTGATTTGCACAGAGTATTATTTACAATTTGTCTTTTTTCTTTCTTGATATAGCTACCCCTGCTGGTCAACCACCTACTAGGCAGCAGATAGCAGCCTGACTGTGGTAGCAAGGCTGGAGGTCATACTGGCCAAAGTTCAATGGCTGGTGGCCCTTGAGAAGGAGGAGCCAGCCACCAGTGCCTCCAGCCTTCCGCAAGAACAATGCCATTGCCTCCAGAAGCTGGTGTCCGGCAGTCTCTTGTCACACCACCAGTGCTGCCCCGTGCACTCACATCACCTTTTCCAGCGCTGCATCATGCTGAGGCTGGTTCTCATTGAAAGCAGACAGGCAAGCATGGAGGGGTACCTCAAACAGCTTCTGGTTCATGTCTAGTGTAGTGCCCTCTTCTTTACCCCCTTGATTTGGTGGAAGGGACAAATTATTTATTTTATTTATGCCTCAAATCTTTTTTGGGGTGTTTTACTATGCACTGCTGTCTTTTAGCAGTGCCTGCTTTTTAAACCTATCGAAAAAGTGTATACGGTACCCTTGTCTTACTACCCTCTGTAACTATAATGACCACTGGGGGATTGCCATTGCCTATATTACAACAAAGCTCCATAGTTCTTTTACCTCAATAGATGAAGCGAGGGCTGCTACCTCTCTCAGTGTGCTTATTGCAGGGTTTCTCAAGGTGCCATCTATGATGGTGGTCGTAGAAGCAGGCTAGCATGCTAACATGCAAAGAATCACAAGCGAGGTCCCACTCCCACCTAGGTGAACTCCAACTGCAGGATTAATCCAAGTATTATCTATCACAGACAACTAGATTGTAAGAAAACACAGAGTTAGTGGGTTATTATATTATGATATCATCATCATACCTTTAGAAGGACTGAGACCAGACTACTATCATGACACAACAAAAAAGACCTGATGTAAAAAAAAAACTAGAAACGGTAACTTCATTTGAGCAATGGGGAGCTATTTTTTAAAGATAAAGTACTACTGAACTTACAAAATCTTCAAGTCAGGAGGAGTTGAGTCAGAGTCAGGAGTGGTCACAGTTTTGCATTTACGCAACACAAGGCTTGAATGATGATATCTTGCTATATCTAAAACATGGATCACTTTTATACAACGGTGCGTAAAATAAAATGGGGCCAGCGTGGGCTATTGCTCAGGTATTAGAGGATCCCACAGTGAGTTGGTGTGGCTTTCAACACATCTGCCCCACCAAGTTTGTGATCTATTCATGGCGTAATTAAGTCATGCCTCAATAAATCACAGCCCATAGGAAGAAGACTAGGGGTTTGATGAATGGATGGGAAAGGGAATCTGGGGAAAGGTATGGCAAAGACAAGCACTACAAAACAACATAATATTCCTCTGGCGATGAGCAGCACTTCATCATCAATCTGTTGTGGTAGGAAATGAAGGCATGAGTATGACACAGTTCAGTTAAATGCATTGAAAGCAGAAACAGTCCTTCAGCCCCAGAGACCCATCTTATTTATATAACGAAATGTTTTGCCATCTAGGTTTGAAAAATAGTATACAAATTATGAAGGAGTGAGTTGAACCGACACAGCTCTGAAAAAATATTCTTAAAAGAAAAATGATACTGTATTGCCCTATTGGGTGGTGCATTTGCAATCTTCTCAGATTGTCCATCAATCTTGGATGCCTGGCTGAAGAGGTCTGGTAAGGTAAGCAGGAGTATTATGGAACTTTCACCTTTTGTGCAGGAAAAGAGAAGGCCTGCGGATTGTAAAACAGAAACAATATTGTAGAGTCAAGAAAACAGACAGAACAGAAGATAAGCTTCATGAGGAGTATACCATGACTCAGAGAGGCAGATCAAGAGCATAGTCTGCTGCAATTATTCATTTTATGACACATGTGCGATCAATTAACTGAGAAGTGAGAGCAAATGACAGCCAATCACAGACAAGTGGCTGCTTGTACCGGGCTGATCAATTTCACAACTGTTATCATAACATTTAGCCAAGTGTGTGCATAATGTGATGATATCACATGTCTGTCTCCAGTTACTTACAACAACAGGCCCCCTACCTGACACGACCACATTATAGAGGAACTTCAAATTTGGGCCAGCACACACACTCAGCAGCATTGCATTTCACATATTAACGCATAACCCACCAGCCCACAGAGCTGAGTAGGCCTCTTAGAGCCGACATCATGTTGGTTTCCCTGAAGTTGATAACTTCCTTCTTCTGGCTGTTGTTGAGGGAGTCCCGCCGTAAGTCCTGACTCAGAGTAACAAATCTGTCCAACTCCTGATTCCGAGTAACAAATCTGTCCAACTCCATTCTGACTTCCAACCCAAATGAGAGATCGACCTGTAGAGTACTGCTGTTGATAAACAAGAAGAGAAGCATTGAGTAATTTTTTGTGTGTAAATTTGTGTTTGTTGTTAAATGGTCTGGCCAGGTCTTTGAAGATTGATTTTTGAATCAGTTACCAGAACATAAAATACAGAGTGGAATTGGCAAGCAAATCTCGTTAAGTGTGAAAGAGGAAGGGCCAAGAATCTTCAGGAAAAATGTTCACCCATCATGCCACAAACATTGCAAATCATCACAATCAAGGTTACAAATTATAGTTGGACACACTCCCTCACTGTGTGCCACCACATGAAACATCACTTACAATCACTCATATATCACTCATTGGTACAATATATTTACCTGTTCCAGTCTAAGCACAGTGATACATGATTGAAAATCCTCTTTGATGCATGCAACACACATTGAGGCAGTCTTTGTGAATCAAATGTTCTGGGGCAGTCCTTCTAGAGTATGAAAAATAGATCGCATGGGTCATAGGCAGGCATTGTCTCTCCAATATCCTTCAAGGGAATGGGGGGAGGCTTCTTTGCTACACACTGGCCCAACTTAAATCTGGTGATGCATGTGCCTTAAATGGTGAGGCTGCATAAGGCAGTAAGACACAAACAAACAAAATAAAAAATATACTTTTTTCCTAGCTCTATCCATGGTTTTTTTGGCAATGCAATTTAGCAATAACATTTCTGTGGTGGCCTATTAAGTCAGGGAAGTAGTGTTCGTCCTTATACTCAGGTGGTTCACCCCGAAGTTGGTCAGCTAACATACTCGGATCTGAAATTCTGAGTCTGACCAATCACCCTCATCCTCCTCCTGTGGTGTTTCATGAATGCTGTAAGTTGGTGAGATAGTATTGGTTCATTTTAATGATGATCAATCTCTCCATGTTTTGAGGTGAGAGACTGGTCCTTCTCATTGTGATAACTGCTCCAGCTGCACTGAATACATGCTCAGCAGACACACTGGCTTCTGGACAGGCCAGATATTTATTGCCAACATGCTGAGCTATGGCCATTGGTTCATCTTCGCAATCCAATACAACAATGGGTTTTGATCCACATAGACCTCTCTTGGGTCATCCAGATACTCTTTGAACATCCTCTCAATGGTCATTGGTGCTGCCACTTGCACGATCTATTTTGCCTTCACCTACGCATTGGACTTAAGCCCTGCCATTTTATACCAATTTGACACTGCTGAGGTTATGGATGATTTTTGTGTTCCTGTTGGTTTAGTTGCCACTGCTGTTCTTGTTACTGGTGTTGGCTGCTGTGAGACAACAGGACTGCCCTGTCTGGAAGATGAAGGCGGCACCCTAGAACTTATTTCCATCAGTGGGACCCTATGTTCCAGCCATTATTCTTCTAGGGCTTTTGCTTGCTCAACAATCAACTCCTTGCATTCGGAAACATCCCCTTCTGAAAAAGGAAAAAAAGTGGGCAGTGTTTTTTCTAACATGGACCCAGTATTGTGGCACAGATGTACTCTTTAGATGACACAATGTCTATTTGCAGCCAAGTATTCCCAGTCAAGTGAAGGATTAAGCTCTGAATTAAGGTATATGCATTTTCATCTTCTTTGCTCACAGCTGTGAACCTGTCAGACAAGTCTTTTAACTGCTCCTTTAGCAGATACAACAATGGGATAGCTTAGCCCATCGTACTGTCCTCCTTGCTGACTTTCCGTCTGAAAACCATAAAAGGAAGTAGCACCTATGTCAGGCGTTTGACTAGTTTCTATTTGTCCATCCCAATGGTCATGCTTTTAGTTATATCTCCTCATCTTTGCATGACATACTCATTGGTCAGTTTATACTGCTCAAACAGACATTGTAACATGTAACAGGTTGAGTTCAAATGTGTTGGCGCCTCCTGCTAGAGAGATTTAAATGGTACACTATTAGCACACTGAATGATCCTCAACTGCTTTCGGACTTTAAAAGAATGGCTGAAATGAGTGTAGATTCCTCTGCAGATGATCAGTAGGTTGCTGACTAGGTCCTATTTTTTTAGAAAGTCATGCACAATGATGTTGATGCAATGCGCCAAACACAGCACCCCGAAATAGCCACCATCTGCCATGGCCTTAACTGTATTACTGCCATATCCATGACAACCAATCCGATTTCTAGACATCTGGGTCACAGCCATTCAAACACCTTGCTGTTAAGGTCTTGCAAGATGTTTGCAGCTGTATGGGATTTCTCCATGGCAAATATGGATACTGTTGCATGCGGCAGAACGCCCTTTAAAGTTTCTTCAGCGTTGAGACTTGTAGTTAGCTGTTGCCTAACACCCTCAAAAGAGATACAGTATGCAGTGATACACATGTAAACAGTGGCTTCAAAACTAGTCTACATGTCTGTTGTCAAGTGGATAGTCTTAACAGCACCCTGCTGCAAAGCTTTTCCAACCAATTCAAGCACATCGTGATGGAGCACTGGAACAGTCACTCTGGCAAAATAGGACCTGCTGGGAACCTTCCATTTTGGGCAGATAGCTGCCACAAACTCAAAAAAACCTAATTCTTCCACAAAAGGGAGGAGGTCCAGAGCTAACATTTTAGCCAGCTTCCCGTTTTACAAACGTGCCATTGGGTGGTTGTGGTCGTAGGGCCCTTCCTGTCTAAACATGCTCATAATAGTTCCCTGGAATTTTTTTGGTGGTGGTGCCAATGATGCAGGCATCTTCTGGAGAGGACCAGGAGGTGGCAGACTCAATGCGCATTGGGGCAGTCACTACTGTATACTGTTGCTGTGTTGTCTCTTGTGCCATTGCGAGGTTGCTGGTGAGGTGGGTGATACTGGTGCACTGTTGAATACAGGGCTGCTTTGCATAAAGATGTCTCTCTACTGTTCCTCATCACCACCTACAACTCCCACTCTGATTGGAGGCTCTGCAGCTGATACCCATCCCACATCACCTTGACCACCACCAAGGACAGAAAGTTGATTAAGGTGCGCCACTGGAGTGTGTGATGTTTTTTCAAATGGGTCGCTTCGCCTCCAGTACCATAGTGTGTTCCAAGCCTACCTTGATGAGCACTAGCTTTGCAAATGGAGCATGTTGCAATGTTGTTCTCCTGCTTGCTAACCATAAAGAGTGTCAAACTGGGGAGGAGTACCTTTTCTGTGGAACTCTGGTGCCACTGCCAATGCCCGAAGAACTGGAGGTAGGGGGTTTGTCGATGTTGTGGTGCTGTTGATGCGGGAGTGCTGCTCCCAGCTTGCTCCCCAGAGGCTAGTGCGGAAGGCACAAGTTTGCAGAAAAAGGTTCTGGCCGGCATGCCAGTGGCAGAAATCTGCTACTTCTCCTCCCCACTGGCCACTTTCTTGGCAGAAGCTTTCTTTGGAGCCATCTTGAAGCTGTCCTTTGGCAATAGGACTTAGCTGCACAAGCAGAAGAGACTGGAAGACTCACATGACTGCCTGGCAGTACTAAGGGTGATGCCTCTTGTGCACCTAGAAGCAAACAAGCAAGAAAAACATTTAGTGAAATGTGGTATTGTTGCAGTTTGAACTAGTACAGACAATATCATTGAGTGTGGTAACTTAAGTTATCATTATAATCCTAAATAATTAACAACAGTAGTGCATTTCAAAGTCAAACCACACCACTAGAACATAATATTTAATTTCCAATCAGGATAACAACATACAGATGTAACTGTATGCTTTGTGTGCAATGTAAGTCTGGTGCATGCTGTTGTGCACCTATGGTAAGCAGGGGGTCCACGGAGAAAACAGAATAATCCTTAAAAAATGAATGATGGTGTGTGCTGTGCACCTATGGCAGGCAGAAAGTCCCATCCCACATCCCAAAGTGGAGAGGTGTGGTGCAGCGGCCAGGGCAGCTGACTTCGGAGCACAGGGTTCACGGTTCGATCCCCGGCTCCGGCGGCAGCTCAGCTCAGCACCATGTGACTCTGGGCAATAGCTCACTTAATTTCCACTACGGCCCCCAGCGCCTTGAGACCCGTAAGGGTGAGTAGCTGCGCTATATAAAAACGGACTTAAATTTTTTTAAAGTCCAGGGGGAAATGGAAAAAATCTTTAAAATAATGAATGCCGTCTTGCAGCTGTGCACCTATGGCGGTAGGTGGTGGATGGATTGTGGAAAAACTTAGAAAAATAGAAAAATAAAAAATACATAAAGTAATGAAATTCAAATTAAAAACTAAAAGTAAAATTAAAAAAGAAAAGAAAATACAATTATAAAATAAAAATAACAATCATTAATTGCTGGCGTACTGGGGGACTATGGGAAACCCACTGGGAGGCAAGGGAATGCAGGTGAAAAGTGCAAAAAGCCAGCCCCTGCTGTGTCCAGGGGTACCCACCCCCAGACATAACTTTGTGCTGTGGCTTGGCAGTAGCTTTACTGCTGCTCCCAAGCCACAGCAAACACTCCTCTTCCAGCAAGCAAGAGCATTGAAAATGCTCCCACTTGCTGGAAGCAGAGCAGAACTGCTTTCAGACAAAGGAAGCTGCTTTTATAGCAGCTTCCTATGTCTGAAAGCAATGCAGCTCCCTCAGGAGGCAGGGAGCTGGCAGAGACCAGAGGGCCTCAGGTTCCCTCTGCAGTCCCCAACGAAACTCACTGGGTGCCCTGGGTGGGACCAGGGCACCCACAATGGAGGCCAGACTCTGGGGATGGGGTCCCCGGGGCCAAAATAGGCCCAGGGGGGGGATGCACAGTCCTCTACCCTATTACAAATGGCAGGGCTTCAGTGGGCAGGGTCCCCGGAGCCAACATCGGCCTGGGAAGTGGCGCTGCATGGCCCACCTCTGCAAAATAAAAAAAATGGCTGGACCCTGGGTAATGGGGTCCCCAGGACTAAAATTGGCCTGGGAGAAGGGCCGCCCATTACCAAATGGCCTAGCTCTGGGGATGGGATCCCCAGGGCCAAAATCGGCCCAGGCATGTGGGGCCACGCAGCCCCTCTCCCCTAATAAAACAAAAAATGTTTCTTTAAAAAACCGGCCCAGCTAGTCCCCTTTCACATCACTTTGGAAATGCAACTCCTGGTGCACGACTAGTTTGGTGATGAAGTTCCCTTGGATCCTGAGGGTCCACGGGGCCAACTACCCCTCCTATTACCTCTAGTAAGTCCCACACAGTGGGATTGCTGCGAGGTCATCGGAGGCCCTAACCCCTCTCTCTACCACTCTGCAAACGTGCCTCCCGGTGCACTACTGGTTGGGGGATGAAGTCCCCTTGGATGTTGAGGGTCCTTGAGGACCAACAAGCCCTTCTGTTACCTCCAGTACATCTCAAACAGTGGGATTGCTGAGAGGTTGTTGGAGGCCATGCCCCCTTTCTCCACTACTCTGCAAATGCACCTCCTGGCACACTATTGGTTAGGGGATGAAGTCCCCTTGGATGCCGAAGGTCCTTGGGGGTCAAGAGCCTCTCCTGTTACCTCCAGCAAGTCCCACACAGTAGGATTGCTGTGAGCTGGTCAGATGCCCTGCCCCCTACCTCCACCCCTTTGCAAATGCACCTCCTGGTGCACTACTGGTTTGGGGCTGAAGTCCCCTTGGATGCTAATGGTCTATGGGTGCTAAGAACCCTTCCTGTTACTTCCAGTAAGTCCCACGCAACCCGATTGCTGAGACCTGGTCAGAGGTCCCGGACCCTTTCTCCACCACTCTGCAAACGCGACTACTAGTTAAAAAAACATCAAAATTCACTTAAAAAAAAGGTTGCAGGGATGTTATAGTTAGGAAATAGAATTTGAAAAACCTTAGAAATTTACTGAAGAAAACAAATGTTACAGGAATGTTATAGTTAGGAAAAGGAATTTAAAAACCTTAGAAATTCAGTGAAAAAAACAAAGGTTACAGGGACTTCATAGCTAGGCTCAGATTTCACTCATACAAAACCATAGTAATTCAGCAGTTATAGTTACCTGAACTAACTATAACTTAAGCCCCCGCAATGCACTACTTATGACCTCAGATATTGCATCAGTCATGGCATGGTCAGTGATTTCACTTATGACATCTCAAATGACATTACTGATGACATCACTGTGATTTCATCAACAGAAATACTCACACACCCACTCACACCCCATACAACCTCTCGTATGCCCACTCACATATCCACACTACCACTCACATACCCATTTATAGTCCCATACCAGTACTCACACACCCACTCACACCTCCAGAGAGCCACTCATACACCCACTCACTCACTTGGGCAGTCACTCACACAACCATTTGCTTACCCATACAGCCAGTCACATAGCCACACACTTACCCATATAGCTACTCACACACCCACTTATTTTCCTACACAGGCAATGAATCATGCATGCACTCACTCAGCCAGACAACCTCTAAACACAGCCACTCGCTCACTGATACAAGAACTTACACACTCAGCTAGACACCCACACAACCACTTACATAACCATTAATACATCCATACAAGCACAAACACACCACAGACACTCACTCTCTAATACAGCCACTCACATACCAACTCACTTAAGCAAACAACAACTCAAACAGCCATTTATTCACCCATACAGCTAC
This sequence comes from Calotriton arnoldi, assembly GCA_963921515.1. Taxonomy (NCBI): domain Eukaryota; kingdom Metazoa; phylum Chordata; class Amphibia; order Caudata; family Salamandridae; genus Calotriton; species Calotriton arnoldi. The sequence goes on from CAWUFW010001538.1 coordinate 2,447,637, forward strand.
TTACACACTCAGTCACTCACTCATACAGCCATTCAGATACCCACTCACTCACTCACTCATACAGTCAATACACACTCACTTATCTACCCATAGACCATTCACATGTCACTCACTCACCAATGCAGCCACTCACACAGCACCTCACTCACTCACACAGCTACTCACCCACCCACTTATATACCCATACAGCCACTCACACACCCATACATACAAGGACACATACAGTTACACAGCCACTCACATAATATATGTTAGTATATACATATAATGATCATAAACTCTTTAAAACACTTTCACTCACTTCATGATATCATCAGTGATGTCATTTGAGATGTCATCAGTGATGTAACTGACCATGTCATGAGTGATGTAATATGTACGGTCATAAGCAGTGCAATGTGGGTCATAATTTATAGTTAGCTCGGGTAACTATAACTGCTGAATTTCTATGGTTTTATAAGAATGAAATCTGAGTCTAACTATAATGTGACTGTAACCTTTGTTTTTTTCAGTGTATTTATATAGATAGATAGATTGATAGATAGATAGATAGATAGATAGATAGATAGATAGATAGATAGATAGATATCTGACAGAAAAAGTGCCAAAGCCCAATTTCAAAGATTGCCAAAAACCAGCTATACTCATGAGGATTGTTCACTGGTGAGCATTTCTACTTGTAAAGTGACCACGTGCTTAAATAAAGATTACCATTTGACCTTGTAGTCTTGACTAGAATAGCAACTGAAGTGTTTCTATGAAATTGAGCGCTATTGAATTACGCTCTGCAGTTTGGAAAATACAGTGATAAATTTCAATTACAGTGCATACTGGTTAAAGTATGACCGAAAGACTACTGTTTTTGTTTCTAAATTTAGTGAAAGTTTATTTTTTATATTTTATTTAGGTTAAATATTTTTGTTAGTTGTATATATGTTTGCTAATTTTTAAGTTATTTAATTAAAATATTTTTTAAATGGGTTATTGTTGATTTTTTCCAAATATTATATATCTTAATATTTGTACTAGTACACAATAATGTATACTTAAAAATAATTATAATTTAAAAATATACTTAAAATGATTAAATAAACATTTTATCACTTTTGAAATTAAGTGATTTATTTGCACTAATTTAAAGTCGATATTTTTATCTGGTTGTAGTCAATATTTTTATATGCTAAATTTTTGACACAATATTTTTGTGATTTACATTATAAGTATAGGATTCAAAATGCTTTTGCCAAAAATTTTTTTTTTTGTTTGTTTAATGAAAGCTTTATTAAAGTGGAACACAGATGTACAGAATTTCTTTTTAGAATGAAAATCCAAGGTTATGAAATAGAGTAATTCAAAAAAGTACTTACAAGAAATAGTATTATTATAAGGGAAGAGATAAAGTATACAACCAACCTATTAAGATAATGTAAGAATTCTGCACTCCCAAAATTGCATTTTATGTTTTATAATGTATAAAAAAGAAAAGAGAAAAAGGATGAAAAACAAAAGAAAAATGAGAAAGAAAAGAAAAAGAAGAGGAAGAATGAAGGAAGAGAATGTAGAAAATATGCAATACATGTCCTATATTTGTATCAGATAATAAACTTATATCATATAGCAACTTATTTCATATAATAACATTGGTTACATATACTATATATGCTTATAAACAGGAAAGGGTAAAACAGTCATGGGGGCTGAAAAACCATCATAAGGTCCTTGGTAGGTTTCTGATTTTTGTTGAAAAAGTCAGTGAGCGGAGACCAAAAGAGTTCTTTATTAATCATCTGTAATGTAGAGGTAACCGATGCTGTATCAAGTCTATGATGAGATCAAAGAAGATTCCACCAACTAGTAACATTAACATTTTTGGCATTCTTCCAGTTGTATGTAATAACTTGAAAAGCAATGGCAAGTGACAGGTCCACAAATTTACCTGATTTAGAATTAACTGGCCAAGAGCATGAGGAGCTCCCCCAAAAAATGTGTTGAATATCAAAGGGCAAATTAATGGAGCAAATAGTAGAAATGGTCCTACATACCTGAAACCGAAAGGCTGTAACTGGCGGACAATGAAAAAACATATGTAGATATGTGCCAGGGGGGAGTTACAAGACTAACATATAGTCAAAAGAGTTGGGTTGTATTTATGCAAGGAAAGTGGGGTAATATACAACCTATTATAAAAATAATAAAGGGTTTGTGTAGCACTGGCATTACAAGAAGTATGATGTATCTTGCTTCAAATTAATCCCCAGACCTTTAAAGGAATGGAACGCTGAAGAGCTGTCTCCCACACTAATTCATATTTAGATTTGGGACAAGAAGGGGTAATGTTGTACAAATATTTATATATATAGAATGCTTTAAGCGAAGAGGAAAGATTAATTGGTTCAGGAGGCAAGGAACGAATAGGAGATTGTGATTGCCTGAGCATGGAAATAGCTTGCAAAAGAGCATCCTCGAAAAACTCATACCTGGAGGTATAAGCAGAAGGAAGACCAAATTCAGTTTGAATATCAAAAGAAGAAAGAGAAATCATACCACACATTAATTATTTGACTTCAATTATGCCTTTGAGAACCCATTGTTTACAAAAAATAGTACGATTCAAAATGTTGATGAGTTTGTTATGCCAAATAGATGATTCCAAAAGTTCTTGCATCGGAGACATGGGTCGTGTAAAAATACGAGGAGATATTATACTAGAATATTAATTAGACGGAGAGGAAAAAGCATGAGGAGGGTTTGAAAAATGTGCTAGAGAGTGGAAAGGGAATGGTGAAATGAGGGAATCTTCCAGTTTACGCCAAACATTATTTGGTAAAGGGTCATCATCCTTAATATAAGGTAAGACTTGCTTTAGGACAAAAGCAGTTTGATATTGTTGCAAATTTAAAAGATTTATGCCACCCAATTCTTTAGGTATATAAAGAGCGGTTAAAGAAATGCGTGTTTTTTTCCCACTCCATAAAAAAACAGCAAGCAACTTATTAAGTGTCTTAAAATGTTTTAAAAGAAGCTTAATGGGTAGCATAGACAGATAAAAATTAATGGCGGGCAGAAACATCATATTTATAGTGGCCAGCCTACCCCACCAAGACAAATATAAAGGAGACCATTTTCCCATCATATGAAGAATTTTATGTTGGACATCGTCTCAATAATTCTGAATTGTCTTTGCAAAGGAAGTAGAGTATTTAATTCCCAAACACTTGATAAATTGCGGGGACCATTTAAGCCCCGTGCCTACAAACATATCCTTTAAACAATACTTATTAAGGGGAAGACCTAAGATTTTGAAAAATTCAATTTATATCCAGATAACGTAGAATAAGATGATTGTAGATTAGCAAAAACAGGTATTGATGATTTGGGATCAGAAACATAAAGGATCACATCATCAGCAGAGGCTGTGAATTTGATTTCAGTGTCTTCATATTGATAAATATGAAAGGAACAGTAGTATCGTTAAGTATGTAAAAATGGTTCTAAAGACAAAATAAAGAGTAAAGGAGATAAAGGACAACCTTGTCTGGTTCCCCATAAAAGAGGAAAATATGAAGACTAGATACCATTTACAAGGACGGATGTCATCGGAGAAGAATATAATATAGCTATATATTTGAGAAACGTTGGACTAAAACCATGCCATTTGAGAGCACGCATCATAAATTGCCATCAAAAGCCTTTTCGGCATCCAAAGTTACAACAGCCATAGGTGTATTATTAGTTGAAGCAATATGTAAAATGTCCAAAAAAATTCTAGAATTATCAGTCATGTGTCTACCTTTTACAAATCCAGTTTGCTCTAATCCAACCATATCCAAAATAAGAGAAGCAATCGTAATAGCTAAAATCTTGGCAAAAAGTTTACAGTCTAAATTATTAAGAGAAAAAGGTCTATAATTGGCACTTTCTTGGAAGCTAAGATCTGTTTAATTCCTAAAAGAGATAAAGATGTTGTCAAAAGTATTTTTGATAGAATATTTCTGTCTTTTGATATTTATGACCACGTATTCTGTCAGTGATCCTTCTTGAAATTCACTATTTACAAGTGTAAATTTACTATTAGGGAGCTCATTACGATCTCGGGTAGAAAGCTTCCTCCCGCCAGTCGGACGCTCATTGAACATGTCGGAGCCCCTCTGACCGTCTCGGTTGGTTTACAGTCTGACCACCCGATTACGATGTTCGTGGTCGGAACGTACACCATCTGGTCATTCCGACTTGATTCCGACCGACTCGTGGAGTATTTGTGTCTGTCGGAACCATATAGTACACCCCTATGGACAGCATTTCTGCCGTCGAGATTACGATGTCGATTTCTAACAGCCTTTCCGCGTCGGCCTGTCTGACACAGAAAGGCTGCAGGAAAGTGACTTTGGGGGCCCCTGGCAGGGCGCCCTAGCCCCCGCAGCCTTCGGTTGAAGGCCGAGGGGGTACCTAAGGGACCCTTCTATAAAACCCTGCACTGTGTGGCAGGCACCGGGGTGCCTGCGACAGGGTGCATAGTTTTCAGCACACACCCCATTTCCCCATAGGAGCCTTTGTTACGGCCTGTTGTCGGGCATAACATGAGCTCCCATAGGAAACAATGGGAATCTGACTGAACAGTGTTTGGTCGCATCGTAATCCAGCAGTCGGAACTGCCGACCATGAGTCGGTCGGTCCTGAATCCGAGACGGTGTCTGTCGGAGGCTTTTTGCCCGAGATCGTAATGAGCCCCTTTGTGGATACTTATATGTCTCCAAAATTTGTATAAATTAATGTAAAATTAAAAATAAAATGGTACAGAATATTCGGTCTTCAAATCAATGTTTAATAAGTAATTAAATAAGAAAAATATATTAATGTAACTTATAATTATTCTTATTGAAAATATTGAAAACCATTTGTTTAACAATGTTATAATAAATGTAATGATTTAAACGTTTTTATTTAGCCATTTTAAACTAAGTTACATTAAACTGTGAAGTTATAGTTAAGCCAGCCTTTCCATAGGAAGACAGTTCTGCTGTTTTGCTAACAACGTTGGTGCTGTTTGCCAAATTTCATGAAACTTTCCCAAAAAATATCATCCACCTCTGATCCTTCCTAGAAAGTTTTGGGGAGATCCATCAAGCAGGGGCTGAAAAAAAGGAGGGTGCCAAAATACATTTTTCCCATGTAGGTTCCTGTAGGAATTTTAGACAAATCTAGTGCAAAAACAGATTAACATAATTACACTAAATTTGGCAAAAAGCTAGATAGTTACACCAAAAGTGTTTTTTTGTGGTCTCGTGTAAGTGCATTCAGTAGTTTTTGAGAAAAAAGGGTTCTAAATGTAATGATATCTTCTTTGGAGGGACACCTATGGGACAGGCAGATCTTAAGATAAGATCTGATTGGCTGCCGTCAACATCAATAAAGATGCTTAACAGACATTTTAGGACTTGGGGACTCATTCCTAATGTTCAGGAAAAATTAAAAAACATTACATATGGGGGGATGGTAGTAATACCCTGACTCCTAGGCTTTGTTGGAAGGTCCTGAGTGGACCCCCTTTGCCAAAATGATTTTTTGGGACTGCAATCGGTAGTACTATGGTAATACTTTAGTACTGGAAAAAAAAAAAAAGTGAAACTGCCCTTGTTCTTTGTAATTCCCTCTGGCTGGGCCAGGGCCGGGGAGGGTCACCCCTTTTCAAAAACAAATATGGGTTGAGGGCTGTGTGTGAGCCCCGCCCCCCCCCAAGCAGCCCTGAGGACCCCGATCCCCTGGGGAATGACCAATTGTTTTTATTTGAATTTAGTGACCTTTGTGGTTCACCCAGACAAGGACTGAGATTGTTCCTCGAGAAGAGTTTCATCTCCCTCAACCAATAACTTAATTTCCTACAAGGCTGTCACTTCCATTTGCAATAATGTGAATATGGATTTACTTTCTAAATAATTATGGTTACTGCCCTCTGCTGCTTGGGAATAATTTTGTGAAATTATTCATCCCTGAGCAACTACGTGCAGAAACGATGGGAAACAAAGTAGTTGAAATATATAATTATTGTAATGATGATCCATAGGGGTGTGACATCACATAGGGTAGGGAATTGACATGTTATAAAAGGACAGCGAACAACGGCGGAGCTCTTTCAAAATGACCAAAAGGCCAACGAATGAAGAAACAGGGACATCTGTTTCCAGCTCATTATCTGCGGATCTACAAAGAGCTGCTGTTTGCCTTTTTTAAAATGTTGCCCCCCCTATGAGCCTATTCGCAAAACTTTCCCTTGTTGACCAAAATGGAACTCTCGCTCCCATCAATAATGGGTATGTATTTCACTTCCCCTATGTCATAGTGCTAGGATTTTTGATATCATTAATGAATTTAACGACCGTCCTGGGAAATACTATGGTCATTGTGGCTTTCATCCTGGATAAAAAGCTCAGACATCACAGCTGTTATTTCCTTGTCAATTTGGCAGTTTGTTACTTTTTTGTTGGTAAGTTGTTGCTTGGTTTTTACATCCTTTTATATCTGTGATAAACAATTGTATTTTATCCGTCAGATTCTATACGTTTAGACTCACGTGCGGCTGTTAGTAATATTGGATAATAAAATAATTATTTGTCTTTTAGGATTTTTTTTCATTGTGAAAATTACATTTCATGTGTGAAAAGTCTATTTTTATAGCAAGTGTATTTATTTACTGCATGTTCTACACAGGCTGGGACTGGTCTTTAGGGTAATCTCACAGTGCCCGAAGAGCTGGTCTGAGAGGTCAGTATGTGGGCCAATTTGTTGAATTTTTGTGGGCTTGTTTTATAGTCTTGCAGACCTCTATTTTATGTTTTGCCTGCAGCAACCACAAATGCATGCAGCCCCCAAACCCTTGCGAAACACCTATACAGCATGTTCAAACAGCCCAGTTTGCAAACCATGCCACATTTTAGCTTTCTAATTTACTGGGGCCACCTTTATTTTTCTTATTTTTCTGCCCAGTCCGACCCTTGTTCTGCAGTGGAATTATAATTTATGTTATTTAGTATCAATTGGGAAGAAGTTTGGAATTTCAGATCATATTAACTCTCCCTCCCCTTGTTATGTTTTGTCATAGCTAATATATTTGTGTCTGTCCTAAGACGGAGACCCCGAAAGGAGGCATATGGACCCATCACAGATCCTTGCTTCACAGAAAAAGTTCATCACGTTATGTATTGGCTGGCAATGCAGATTCATACAGCAATTTTTAAATTCTGCCTTTACAGGCTGTGGTGTGGTGGCAATCTTTATGGAGCTGCGGAAGCTAACACTTTCTTTTCTCTGGTAGTCAGTTCCACCAGATGCGACTGGTGTAACAGGACAAATATTAGCTGATGAGAATCACGAAATTACTAAGAAAGAACATCTCAAGCATCGATATAACTAATAACATACCAAACAGGAGACATTTGACATTTTACAATTAAAGTGTTTTTTTCATGGACTTTTTTCCCTATTAGGTCCCAAACCCTTCAGAAGTAGTGCATTTCTATATTTCAGGATTTTTAAATTCATGTTTGATGCCAATTTGATGAACGTAATTCCATGTCATTGCAAAATGCTTAGAACGGTAGGATTCCCGGGCATACTTGCAAAACAATTGTTCGTAAAATAAAAACTTATTTTGAAATTAGGTTAGAGGCCTGTACTGTCGCTATTGAAAGATGCTTCTCCACTATTAACACTCACCTGTGTCCACCAAGAGTGTCATAAAAGCGTTTACATATAGTAATAATTCTCAGTGATTAAAACAGAAACTGAATCAAACTTCGTGCGTCTTCTTATTGCCTGAAACTGTAACTCTCTTTAGTTGTTGTGTATCCTGATATAAGAATCAACTGGTAAATGAACACATCTTACCTGTCTGATCTTTATTACTGTAAACCCTCTCTATATTGTTGTTCCTCTACGTCTTGAGGAGCTTGTTTCCACACATACTATCCTTGCTCTCATCTAACCTGGAATTCCCTCCTCCTTCCCATAGTTCATGCCCAGTCCAATGGTGTCGAGTGAGCTGGCTGAGGACCTAGAAAGAACTCTGCCTGCAGGGTCTTAATGTTCCCACGACACAAGGGTTTTGACCCACAAGAAAGCAAACAGATGTGAGACCTTCCTGGGAGGGAAGTTAGTTTGTTTTTCGGAAGGGATTACGACTGGTAATCAAATAACGTCATAAAAGACTCCTGAGAGACTTTAGTATCAGTCCTGTTACTAATCTCGCCCTTCTTTGGTGCCATTGTCAACCAAAGTAACACATCTTTAAAAGGCCTTTGTCAATCACATACATAGTTTGCCCTTCAACAGGCTGTTTTGCTTGACATGCTTTTGAGGGACTGAACCTTGCATGGTGGCTAACACTAAGAATCCACAGCCATGAATCAGTGTCCAGCCTCAGAGTAAATTGGAACAAGTCGCTCGTATTGCCTATTCAGGGTGATCAGGGTACCAAAAAATTGGTAATCATCCATCCCACTTTGGAAGCTCAGTTTTCAATGCCCGGGTTTTCATATTGCTAAAGACCCAGATCTTCTGTGGAGCCTCATGCTTACACTTCTAATTGTCAAAAGGAAACCTTACTTTCTCAGATGGGACTGTCTCCCTCTCAGTTTGCTGGGAAGAATCACTCTATTCAAGATGATGTCCCTCCCCAAGTTTTTGTATGCTCTCCAACACTTCCATCTCAATATTCTGGATCAGTGGTTTCTGAAACTTAACGCCGTATTTTGCAACTTCATATGGGCCACCTGACCATCCCGTATAGCTACCTCTGAATTCAGACAGTCGGTCTACGATGGGGGCCTAGGCATGGCAGATGTCAAACTTTACTACTGAGCGTCCCAACTGATGGTGATTAATGATTGGTTGATGAAAGAATCAGGTGACCCTGCATACCGACTAGAGCTCTCACCCCTGGGGTTTGATGTCAAAATGGGACTGTCCTCTGGAAATCCCATTCACCAACAGCTTCCAAAAATGACCACAGTGGTTAGTAGGTTGTGGAGGACTGCCTTAAGATTCGCAGGGTGGGGCAAAACGTTTGCACAACTCACTCCATTGTGGAATTAGAAATGGCTACACCAAACAACCAGTCTTGGAGGTTTTTCGAATTGGGATAAAATTGGGCTCCCTACATTAGGAAATGTTTGACAAAACGGGCATCTTTGTTCCTTTCAACATCTGCAACAACAGTTCTCCTTAACTCATACACAATTTTACCAATATTTACAGCTCCACCACACCTTCTCATATCATCTACATGTTTCCATTGACATACCTAAGTTCAGCCCTCTTGAAGCCAAGCTTCTTATAAGCCATCTCAGTAAAGAGGTCATATTCTGTATATATTGCACACCAGTGATCCATGCGACTGCTGTATTTCCAACCCAGGTGGGAGGAGCGGGTGGGTCCTCGCGATGATGTGGATTGGCGTGATGCCTGACTGGCTCCCCAGAAAATTGTTATTTCCTCCAGGATGAGGCTGGCCCAACATCACTACCTCTATTCCACATATTTCGCTCCTAAACACCTCCGGTATGCAGGGAAAATGCTCCAACCAAACGGTTTCAATTCCGCCTAAACTGGCACAGGCTTCTTTCACAAAGTGTCGTCTTTCCCTATGATAATGGGATTCTAGCACGGGGTAGAGAGGACACTTTCACAGGTCCTACACAGACGGCTGGAACTCACCCTGAGGTCGGGTCTCTTGGGCCTATTGGAGGACTTGGGTGGCCCCCAGATATAAGCAGATTATGGTGGGGGCGGGCGCAGTCGTGTCTAAAAGAAACATCACCTGAAGATGGAAATCCCTTAAGCTTGCCGCACTGGCCGAGTGATGGCTGGGAGTGGACTGGTATGCCAAAATGGAGGAACCAAATTACCATGCATGGGGTGAAAAGATGGAGCTTTGCCATGTAATATTGTGTCCGGTCCCTCTGAACAGGTTGGTTCAAACGCTGAGTGCACTCTAGGTCATATGGAGTCTCCTAGTTCTGGTAACATTTGGTGTGACGGGCCTGAAGCCTCAGGTATTTCTGAAGTGAGTTTTCCAATGGCATTGGGCCTCATTAGAATCTGGTTGTTAGTGGAGCATGGATGGGGATAGTGGAAGAAAGGAGACTTAGATACATGGGAGGTCTGGTGTATCCTCTCCAGTTCAACTTTTGAGTAGCTCTCTGCTGGAGACGAACTTTCCAGTGACTCTGGCCCTCTAACTGAAGGTCATTGAGCCAAAAAAAGACCCTTGCCAATGACCACTATGGGTTTGAAATGAGAATGTATTTAACAGCCATAGGCGTGTCTTAATGGGATCAATAGGATAAGGTGACAAACCATTGCAGAGAAAAAAGAAAGCTGATGGAATGAATTTGGATAGTTTAGAGTTGAAGAACTTTAATAGACCTAATCAAAAAGCACCACTGGAGCCTCATAGCACAGTTTATTTGAGATAGTGTGATGGTCATACTTGGATCTGATAGTAAAACTCAAGTTGTGATGGGTAGATCATCTCCCAAAACAAGTAATCAAACTGATTCTATTGATGCGCTTGTTTTATGCCACAGGTCTGGTCGGAGCCTGAATTTAGACCTCAATGGAGAAAGATTAATCAATGCAGAGCCTTCTTTGGGTGTTATTGTTCATTTAACGCAAGACATAGAGACAAGACTCAAATATACTATGCAGAAGTTAAGGCAGACAATGTGAAAGTGCAACAGTGATTACCAGAGGTATTTGGCAACACCAGGGCTCTGACAGAAAAGATTATGAGCATGAAAAACCCCACTTCTAATGCAGAGGATGAGGCTGCATCTTTTAAGTGTACAGTTCCTGGTCATACTAAACAGATTCACAATTAACCCTGGGCGGAGTTCGCAGAGTTGCACTACGGGAAGCTACGCAAAGTGCCCAAAAAACTCTGCCGCACTACGCGGAGCTCCGCGAGCATCGGAGTACGGTAGAAAAATGCCGTTCGCAGTGATTGCACAGTGCCGGATGCTTCTCCGCACTGTGCAATCATTGCGAACAGCACCATGCACAGCGCAAGCTTACCTTTTCTGCCGCTCGAGTAGATTTTTACTCGAGCGGCAGCTTTCTCAACGCGAATGGGCAGTTTCTCAACGTGAGCGGTCGCGAGCATACGCGATCACTCACAATGAGAAACCTGACCCCCCCCGCATTGAGAAATCTCGCCGGGAGGTTTATTTTCCACGCTCGCGCTCGGCAACTTGATGTTGGCGATTGCTAACGAGGAAAAATCTCTCCGGGAGGTGGATTTTCCGCGCTCGCCAACTTGACGTTGGTGAACGCGAGCGTGGAAAAAAACTTCGCTCCGCGAATCAGAGTTTTTCGGAACTCCGTGAGCTCCGCGTAACGCGGAGTGCGGGAAACTCCGCAAACTCCGTGAGTGGAGCGGAGTTCACCGCCCAGGGTTATTCACAATACACTGTGGAGGGTTGAAGAGCTGGAAAATCGATAATGTCGGAATAACCTATATATTTTTGCTATCCCAGAAGGTAAGGAACAGAATGATCCCCGGTAGTTTTATGTCAATTTATTTCAGAAGGCCTTTCTAGATCTACCTGACTGGGATTTTGAATTTCAGGATCAGCACCCACATAGACTGCCTATTTATTCAAATTCTTCTTCTCATGGGACTAAAAAGTATTTAACTATTAGACCCAGGCCTTTCCTTATTTATATTGGGAAGGACCATTTTATTGTAACAGGTGATAATTCTGAAAGTTTGACCAGCTACGCCAGTTTAATCTGGCTCCCATTTTGTCTTCATTCAGTCTGACTGGGCACTCTCTAATGGAGTTTGGGGACTGTCTAATGGAGGTCTCAGCTTCAGAAGCTGATTGACTCTCTAAGACCCTTGGGGCTCAACTTTTTCTACAAGAGCCAGCCAGACTGAAAATCCTTAGAGACAGCAGCACTCATGTGTTTTTCGGAAAAAGAGGTTTATGGCATGATGGGACACTGGAAAGTCAGAGCAGTTAATGTAGATAGAGGGAATAATGTGGCTAAAGGAATACATATATCTACTAATAATGATGTGGATTAAGTTAGTGCAATTGTGTGCCTTGTTTTTATGCTTGGTTCCTCTTTACACCTGTCTTTTGGCAGCATGAAGTACTTGGTGGACTGTAAGGAGGTTCTTGTTTTCCTTTTTCTTGTACACATGGGTGAGATGGTGGTGTAGGGATGGACAGGGCACCAATGGTTGTCTAAAGGCATCAACAGCTCATAATGGGGATGTTTCCTCCCCTGAGGGGTTGGGTAGCTGGGCTAGGGATGGTATTGAGGCAGCGGTTTTCGGATGGGCATATGGGTGCTAAAAAGGAATGCAGATTTGCCTGCTTGAATGAAACCGAAAGGGCATGTTAATTGGTAACAGGAATCGTAGGGAAGACATTATATCCAAGTATTAATAATCACACTATATACAATTAATGTTCTCCAATGTTTGTGGGTTTGATAGCTCCTGTAAATGTACTTTAGTCAAAGAAGTTCGGATGTCTAAATCTAACATTCTAGGCCTCACAAAAACACACATTGCTTACAAAGATTAGGCACTTTTCCTACAGATTGGTTTCAATTTGATTGTATGCTTAACCCAACAGGCCTTTATTTGTGAGTCAGCCATTTTGGGCAATAAGCTAGGTTCTGTTAAAATAGACCCATAAGAGGGGGTGGTGGCCAATAGCTCTCCTGGAGTTTGAACCTGCTACCTATAGTATATGTATTGTATATGGACCTAATAATGTGATCTCCAGATGTTTGATGCTTTTGCAATGGAGTTGGCTGCATAGCCTGATCTGCTAATTGTGGTGGGTGACTTTAATTGTGTAATGAACTATACAAATTGACTCCACAAATCATCACACACAACCATGGAACCATGGATGCCTAAAGTAAAGAATACAATACTAAGGGCCTGATTATGACTTTGGTGGTCCTACTGTGGATGGTGCAATGCGCCGTCCGCTGTAGCCCTGCCAAAGCTGTAGTGTGACTGCTCACCAGATTAGGAGCTAAATCCAGGTTAGCAGTCGGACCTGTTGTGATCTGACTGCCGTGGTCTTCTAGGCACATAGAGGAGCCTATCATGCAGACTGCCACATTCAGAGCGCCAACTGCACCTTCCGGCATGGTGTGGTTTGCACCGTGGAGGAAGGTGGGTGCAAATCCAGAGGGGCACTACATGTGCCCCTCCGCATACACCCCAAGGCCCAAATTTGTTAGGGGGTCCTGACCTGGGTGGCGGAATGTTGCCATTCCGCCACCCTTTTCATGGTGTGTTCAACGCCATGACCATGAAAAGGGCGGTGAAATAGCAACTCAGAATATGCTCTGCGGTGCCGCTGCGGCACCACCAGCATATTCCATGCCAGTGAATGATCGCTGGTCCAGCGGGATCCATGATCCCGGTGGTGCTGGTGGTCTTGTGGCTGTCTGACAACTGCAGTCGTAATACTGCGGGCAGTCCCGCAGTGTGGCAGTGGTTGAACAGCCACCATGGGTTCGGCGGTCCTATGGATCACCAAACTCGTAATCAGGCCCTAAATCTTTGGCACATACAAGCTCTCTCAGATGTTTGGCATGCCGTCAGAGGGAATGAGCTGGGATATTCATCCCGACTGCAAGGAGGAAGCCTTCTACCCCTGTGTCGATCGGAACACTTGGAACAGTGTCAGTACGACTCTTTGACTGGTTCCCATGCAGAACTCAGCTGAATAGGACGGCTGAACACAGCGGGCGTTTTTCCATGTTATGGATCCTCCTAATATGTGGCTGGAAGCGGTACATGATCTGACCATTTGGCTGTGACTAGGAGGGTACAGTGACGGTACGACCCATGACCCATGCCCAGGCAGAACACAGCTGAATCGATGGCTGAACACAGCTTGCTCCTTTTTCCCTTTAAAAACCATTTGACATGTGATTGGAAGCAGCGAGACACTGAAAGTGCATGTTGCTTGGGAATGTTTTCACAGATCCCTCCCTTGGTTTAGGATTTATGTTTCCCATCTTCCTGTGTCCTGAAGAGGCTCAACTACAAGGGCCAAAACGTGATGACCCCTTTGATTGGAGGAGTCCATTACAAATGTAAATCTTATTTATAAACATGTGGGACACACAAAAAAGTTTTGAGGGCAGGATGTTCCCTCTTGGGTGTCTCCATAATGGGCTACCTCTAATATGGGCTGCGTATGATATTTAGAATTTGCAGCCATATATATGTATGTAAAAAAGTTTGGGAAGAGAGAAGGTTCCTATTGTTAGAGGGACTTTGGATATATGTGTGTTTGTACTGTAACACTTAGCTAATCTTGTTTAATTGGGTATTTGTAGAAGATGTCTTTTGTATAAAAGAAATGTCCTTGGTTGTCATGTCAATAGACATCTGTTTTGTTAGTGTTGCATGTAGATACACTTCTTCCTTCACTCCATCCTAGGAGCTTGGGGTTTTCGCTTCAAGACAAGGCTAATAAATAGCATTTTGGAATTATATACCAAACCAGTGACCAATTAATAAGCTTACTGGCTCAGTTGTTTAACAATTTATTCCCACAGGTCACCCCCTCTTTTATGTTTTTTATAGGCCTGGGCGTCAAATTCCGCCCTGCTCGCGGAATTTGCGGAATTTAGGCAATTTCGCGTTCCGCGGAGAACGCGGAATTGCCAACAATTCCGCGATCCGCGGCGTAGCGGAATTATTTTCTTGTTCGCGCTTTAAAAATGCATTCTTGCACGTGCGATAGCGACTTACCGGGATTCCTGCGTTCGCCGATGAGTTTTCCTATCCGTTCGCGTGCGCCACGAGATTTCGGTAGCCGGCTGCGCGATCCCGCGAGAGTTTGCAATCGCGAACACGTCATTCGCCGCGCCATCGGACACCGCGAGAGTGTGCGATCGCGAACACGTCATTCGCCGCGCCATCGTGCACCGCGAGAGAGATTGCGATCGCAAACACGTCATTTGGGCGCGCCATTGGACATCCGGCGGAATGTTGGTAAAGCTTGCGATCCCGAACACGCAAAATTTTCAATCTGGAGAAGGTTAGTAAGTTGGTGTTGTTTGATTGGGGCATTGCAGTTGCTGCAACTACAATTTTGGTACTTTTCATCATTTTTAGAAATAAATAGTTGTGGGTAGCCAGTAGGCCCAGAGCTAGTCATGGGTGGGTGCATGATGAAACATGATGAAACAACTGTTCCTTTGCTGTGTGATGTATTTATTTATTTCAAACATCATTTAGGGCACATGGATGGCATTGGATTGAATTGCAAAATGTGTATTTTTGGGTGTATTTCAGTTTTTTGGGTGTGTGTTAAATAAATGCCTTAGTTGTGTGTGGTGTGTTGCAGGCCTTGTTTAGCCCTGTGGATTTTCGTTTTTGCATTTTATTGCATTACAGGCAAAGCAGTGTGGTTTAGCATGCAGCCTTTGCATGGCTATTATAGGCCTGTTTACAGTACATTGTTTTCCAGGCCTCCTGCTTGTTGCTTGTGATTTGTGAGTGTCCATGTGGCTGGTAGCCATTTCTGGTGGGAGTTATAAGTGTGCTGCTTTTGCCATATAGGCCTGTATGTGTTTCCTTTGTGGCCTAGGCTTCTTGTTGTGGTCCTGGCTATGAGGCTGGTGGCCATTTTGAAGCCAGGCAGTGTGCTTTTTGCCAAAGGCCTGCATTGTCTGTCTTCAGTTTCTTGTTGTTGTGGGCCTGGCCATGTGGCTGGTGGCCATTTTGAAGCCCGGTAGTGTGCTTTTATCCATAGGCCTGCAAGCTTGTGGCCTAGTCTGCCAACAGGCCTTTCATCCAGTAGGCTCAGAGGTAGTCAGGGATGCATGAAACAACTATTTCTGTGTGTTCTGTTGAATTTAAACATCATTTAGGGCATGGATGGCATTGGATTGAATTGCAAAATGTGTATTTTTGGGTGTATTTCAGTTTTTTTGGGTGTGTGTTAAATACATGTCTTAGTTGTGTGTGGTGTGTTGCAGGCCTTGTTTAGCCCTGTGGATTTTCGTTTTTGCATTTTATTGCATTACAAGCAAAGCAGTGTGGTTTAGCATGCAGCCTTTGCATGGCTATTATAGGCCTGTTTTCAGTACATTGTTTTCCAGGCCTCCTGCTTGTTGCTTGTGATTTGTGAGTGTCCATGTGGCTGGTAGCCATTTTTGATGGGAGTTATAAGTGTGCTGCTTTTGCCATATAGGCCTGCATGTGTCTCCTTTGTGGCCTAGGCTTCTTGTTGTGGTCCTGGCCATGAGGCTGGCAGCCATTTTGAAGCCAGGCAGTGTGCTTTTTGCCATAGGCCTGCATTGTCTGTCTTCAGTTTCTTGTTGTGGTGGGCCTGGCCATGAGGCTGGAGGCCATTTTGAAGCCAGGCAGTGTGCTTTTTGCCATAGGCCTGCATTGTCTGTCTTCAGTTTCTTGTTGTTGTGGGCCTGGCCATGTGGCTGGTGGCCATTTTGAAGCCCGGTAGTGTGCTTTTATCCATAGGCCTGCAAGCTTGTGGCCTAGTCTGCCAACAGGCCTTTCATCCAGTAGGCTCAGAGGTAGTCAGGGGTGCATGAAACAACTGTTTCTGTGTGTTCTGTTGAATTTAAACATCATTTAGGGCATGGATGGCATTGGATTGAATTGCAAAATGTGTATTTTTGGGTGTATTTCAGTTTTTTTGGGTGTGTGTTAAATACATGCCTTAGTTGTGTGTGGTGTGTTGCAGGCCTTGTTTAGCCCTGTGGATTTTCGTTTTTGCATTTTATTGCATTACAAGCAAAGCAGTGTGGTTTAGCATGCAGCCTTTGCATGGCTATTATAGGCCTGTTTTCAGTACATTGTTTTCCAGGCCTCCTGCTTGTTGCTTGTGATTTGTGAGTGTCCATGTGGCTGGTAGCCATTTCTGCTGGGAGTTATAAGTGTGCTGCTTTTGCCATATAGGCCTCCACGTGTCTCCTTTGTGGGCTAGGCTTCTTGTTGTGGTCCTGGCCATGAGGCTGGCAGCCATTTTGAAGCCAGGCAGTGTGCTTTTTGCCATAGGCCTGCATTGTCTGTCTTCAGTTTCTTGTTGTTGTGGGCCTGGCCATGAGGCTGGAGGCCATTTTGAAGCCAGGCAGTGTGCTTTTTGCCATAGGCCTGCATTGTCTGTCTTCAGTTTCTTGTTGTGGTGGGCCTGGCCATGAGGCTGGAGGCCATTTTGAAGCCAGGCAGTGTGCTTTGTGCCATAGGCCTGCATTGTCTGTCTTCAGTTTCTTGTTGTTGTGGGCCTGGCCATGTGGCTGGTGGCCATTTTGAAGCCCGGTAGTGTGCTTTTATCCATAGGCCTGCAAGCTTGTGGCCTAGTCTGCCAACAGGCCTTTCATCCAGTAGGCTCAGAGGTAGACAGGGGTGCATGAAACAACTGTTTCTGTGTGTTCTGTTGAATATAAACATCATTTAGGGCATGGATGGCATTGGATTGAATTGCAAAATGTGTATTTTTGGGTGTATTTCAGTTTTTTTGGGTGTGTGTTAAATACATGCCTTAGTTGTGTGTGGTGTGTTGCAGGCCTTGTTTAGCCCTGTGGATTTTCGGTTTTGCATTTTATTGCATTACAGGCAAAGCAGTGTGGTTTAGCATGCAGCCTTTGCCTGGCTATTATAGGCCTGTTTTCAGTACATTGTTTTCCAGGCCTCCTGCTTGTTGCTTGTGATTTGTGAGTGTCCATGTGGCTGGTGGGCATTTCTGGTGGGACTTATAAGTGTGCTGCTTTTGCCATTTAGGCCTGCATGGTTTTCCTCTTGGCTTACTGCTTCCATCCATTCCCTTTGCCAGCTGCAGCTCCCTGAATGATGTGATGAGAAAATAATTTAATGCCAAACAGGGTCCACTTCCATTACATTTGTATTTTTGTTGTTGTTCCTCTTCTTTCCTATCCTTCCTGAGAGTGTACACAGTATACCATGAAAGCCCTTGTTGACAGTCTCACAAATGGCTACACTAAGTTATATATTTTATTTGTTTGTTTGTACTAGTAGTAATTGAACCACAACAACAAATGCAACATTTCACTGATGTTCTTCTCCTGGCTTCTTTGCTTTTAGGTGCACAAAAAGACAGAGGAGGAGGTGTCATCATCATCACCCGTTGTACTGCCAGACAGAAGTCCTGCTGCGTACCACGTCACGTCCACGTGTGACCACAGACATCTCTGCAACTTGTGCACCTGCGTCCTGCTGACATCTGAAGAAGATGGCCCCAAAGAAAGGTACCAGGTCCTCCATTACCAAGAAAGTTGCCAGTGAGAAGAAGAAGGAACAGAAGAAGGAAGTGGCACTTGCCAAGACTGGTGTGCCGCCCGATGTGTTTTTTGGTAAAAAAAAACTTACGCCTGCAGCAGCGGTGTCCGGCGGGGACCAAGCTGGGAGCAGCACCTCCGCATCAGCGGGCCCACCCCACCAACCTAGGCCCAAGCCCATGAGTGTGGCAGAGGTAGCCAGTCTACTAACGAGCAGTGATGTTGAAATGTCATTATCGCAAAGTAGTACCCAATCCACGCACTCGCAGGCAAAAACTCAGCAGATAAGTGGGCAACCACAGCCGCAGCCGCAACCACAGCCGCAACCGCAGCCGCAACCGCAGCCCCAACCGCAACCCCAGCCGCAACCCCAGCCGCAACCACAGCCCCAACCACAGCCGCAGCCGCAACCACAGCCGCAACCGCAGCCGCAGCCCCAACCACAGCCGCAACCACAGCCCCAACCACAGCCCCAACCACAGCCGCAACCACAGCCGCAACCACAGCCACAACCACAGTCGCAACCACAGCCGCAACCACAGCCCACAATAGTAGTTGTTCCACCTGAAGTAGGGGCAGTTCAGGAAATCAAGCTTTTTGCAGACGAAGAGGAGCAAGCCACTGTTGCAGAAGATCCATTGTCTTCCAGACCCCCAGCAAGGAAAAGGAGGGTTAGTCCATCAACTTCTTCTTCAAGCCCCGCTTCTGATGATCTAGATGCCACTTGGAAGCCACCAGCTCAGTCTGAGAGTGATGCACACCACAAGACAAGGCTAGTGAAAAGGAAGGTTCCAGAAAGCCTTAGAGTTATGGAGGTAGATGTAGACGAGGGGGGTGATGATGATGAAGAGCCAGTCATCATGAACATCACTCCCGGGCCAGAGGAGATGGAGACTAACATTATTAGACTATCCAAAATCGCTGCGAGGGATGTAGCACGTATACCACCAACACAGGTAACACCAACACGACCTCCAGCTTCCATATTTGCCTTTGCAAAGGCCCAGCAGGGACCTACATCCAGCTCAACCACCACCTCAGTAGCTGGTGGTAATGTAAGTGCACAGAGTGAAATTCCAGGCACACCCTCCAGTTCATCTGGTATTGAAAGTGGCACCTCCAGCAGCGCCAGAAAGTTCTCCTCCCCAGTTTGGGACTTCTTTTCGGTTAGCAGTAAGGAGGAGAACATTGCTATATGCTCAATTTGTCGGCAGGCTGTTAGGTGGGGTAAGCTTGGTACAAACTATGGTACCAGAGGACAAACAAGTCATCTCAAAAAACACCACAGTATCAAGTGGGAGGCTCACCTACTTCACTTAGAAAAAAGTAAAACTGGACCCATTGCTGTTGTTGGGGATGAAGAAGTAGGGGAAGATATGATCCCGGTGGAAGGTCAACAAGAGGGAGACATTTCTAGCCCTATCCCCAGCAGTGTAGTGGTACCGCCCACATCCTCAGCAACATCTCAGTGGCACCGTAGTAAGAGTCAGCCTGAGACACCAAGGCAACCGAGTACTGCAATAAGAAAAAGTGCGGCTTTGTTGAGCCTAACTGGGTTCAAGAAGACAGGTGCACCACAAAGGAAAATATTCCAGCCTACCATTGACAGCATGCTTAGGTCGGAGGGGCAGTACCAACGCAACCACCCAACGGCACAGTTGTACAATGCGAAGCTGGCTAAAATGTTAGCGCTGGACCTTCTCCCTTTTTCATTTGTGGAAGGGGTGGGTTTCCTTGAATTTGTGTCAGCCATCTGCCCTAAATGGAAGGGTCCCAGCCGGTCCTATTTCGCCAGAGTTGCTGTTCCAGCACTACATCACGATGTGCTGAAATTGGTTGGACAAGCTTTGCAGCAGAGTGCTGTTCACAAAATCCACCTGACAACAGACATGTGGACCAGTTGCCAAGCCACTGATTACATGTGCATCACTGCACACTGGGTCTCTTTTGTGGGGGTTAGAGAAAAGCTATCTGAAGTAGGTGCTGTTGACACAGCTGACATTTTTAATGCTTCTCGGAAACATGCAACTGTAGCCATGTTCGCCATGGAGAAATCTCATACTGCTGCAAACATTTTGGAAGAGTTTAACAGCAAGGTCTTTGAATGGCTGCCCCCAAGAGGGCTTAACATTGGTTTTGTTGCCACGGATAATGGCAGTAATGTACTTAAGGCCAGGGAGATTGGGCCTATTTCAGGGTCCCGAGTTTGGCGCACTGCATTAACATTATAGTTCAAGACTTTCTGAAAAAAGAACCCATAGTCAGCAACTTACTGACCACCTGCCGCAGAATATGCACTCATTTCAGCCATTCTTTTAAAGCCCGGAAGCAGCTGAGGATCATTCAACATGACTATAGAATGCCAGTCAAAGCACTCATCCAGGAGGTGGCAACACGTTGGAACTCAACGTATTACATGCTTGACCGTCTGTTTGAGCAGTACAGACCAATCAATGAATATGTCATGCGAAGGGCGGATGCTACTGTGAAAGGCATGACCCTTCAGATAGACCAATGGTGCCTAGTTAAATGCCTGACAGAGATGCTTCTTCCTTTCGAGGTCTTCACACGTGAAGTCGGCAAGGAGGACTGTACTATGGGCCAAGCTATCCCATTGTTGCACATGCTAGAGCAACAGCTGAAGGAGGTGTCTGAAGCGTACATAGGCGTGGAGGAAAAAAAAGAAGCATATGAGTTGGTGGAGAGCTTATCATGTCGCTTAACTGAAAATGCAAGGGTGCAAACTAAGATTTTGTCACAAGAACATTACATTTGTGCCACAATTCTGGATCCACGGTACAAATCGGCACTGAACAGTACGACATTACTCCCTTTTTCAGAAGTGGATGTTGCCCAGTACAAAACTTGGATAGCTGAGGCAGCCAGTAAATTGGAAAATGAACGGCTGGTAATTAAAGGCCCGCTACTCAAACCCACAACAAGTACTGCAGCAGGGCATCCGGCGTCAAGTTCAACTTCAGAGCCTGAGGGCAGTGCATTTGGTTCACAGCTGTCACCAACACCAACACTATCGACAACAGCAAGAACCGGATTATCAGCCCCAGTAAAAACGGCACAGGATTGGTATTTACAGCAAGGACTTGCTAGGTCCAGTGCTGATGCAAAGACAAAAGAGGCCGAACAAAGTGTAGCACCTTGAACATTGACTGGATGGTCCAGGCCTACCTGGATGAACCAACAGAGGTCTACATTGATCAAAACCCATTGCGGTATTGGTATGGCAAAAGGGGCCAATGGCCAGTGCTCAGCAGGCTGGCGATAAACTATCTGGCTTGCCCTATCGCAAGTGTCTCTTCTGAACGTGTTTTCAGTGCTGCTGGTTCCATTGTAACAGTGAAAAGGACCAGTCTCTCACCCAAAAACGTGGAGAGGTTAACCATGATCAAAATGAATCAGCAATTTATACCACCGAATTACACAATACATGAATCAACGCAGGAAGATGAGGACAGCAGCTCAGGTGACGGAAGTAGCGTGTTAGATGCTGATTACCTACTTCTGGTTGAACCCCCAGAGTTTGAGGACGAGCTATACTTCCCTGACAACTAGGCTTCCACTTCTGACTGTCGTCCTCCCTTATTTACTTTTATTTGTGTGTCTGTCTTTCTGGTTGGAAACTTCAAATCACAACAAATCCATCACCACCGTCTTCGTCTTTTATTGCCATATATGAGTTTCAGCTGTCTGCATTTCAGTCCACTCCTCCGAGTCCTGCTCCTCCATCCTCCTGAATCGCCCTAAATCTATTGCCCTCAAGCCAGATGATGATTGGATGTAGCATAATCGAAGAAAAAGAAAATCTTGCCTCGTTGAGTCTCTCCAAAAGAAGTGGAACATGATGATGACTACTATAGCTATCCTCCTTTCCGAGCCGAGAGAGACTGCCCATTAACTGAAGATGAGAAGGAACAGGTAATGAATGATGACATGCATTGGACGCTGACTGAGTGATTTGTGTTGTTGTTGTTTGTAGTGCATGAAGTTAATTCATTGTGTACTATTATCTAATCTACACACTAAAAGTAACTCAATGCAATGTTTGTTTCCATTCTTGTTTTTTAATAACAAATTTCTAATTCGACTGCAGGCCGATCCATTGCATTTTGAATATGGAAAGGGGACTCAATCTGTACACTGCACACTGAGTTGGACAACACACCATGATGATGACCACAGTGACATAATATCTTCGCAGTCACTCAGTACGATCATAGATGATTGATGGAATAACTCAGGGCGTTTCATGAGTGGCATAAAAGGTAAACAAGTCAACAACAACCACTGCAGACCTACATGTCTGTGTAGTGGTGGAGTCGAGTGTGGTGGTATGACTGACAGCGGGGCATTGATTTAGTCACTTAATTTGTAAAATGCTATGTTGCTGTATATCTGCTTTGCCTGCCTCTGTCAAAAAAATGTACGCTAAATGGAGGATGGGTCACGGATGCCGTGGGCCTGCTCTGTCCTGTTGTTGTTGGAGGTTAATGCTGGAAACAGACTAGAGTAGACATGATGTATCCATGCCGTCTCTGAAAGTGTTCTTGTTGCACTCCACCGTAATTTATGCATTTTTTTTCTACTTGATTTTTCAATATCCCTTTTGGTTTTCCATCTACAATTACAGGCCGGCCCTTACCCTGTGCTATACTGGGAAAAACAACTCTCACTTACCTTACCAATGAATCTACATATGCCAGGCAGGCAGTGGCGTCACCCAAGATTGATGGCCGGAGCGTCCATGGAAGGGAGGACCAAGAGGAATGCCGAGATGCAACTCCCCATTTTGACCAGGATAACATACAGTAACAGTATCAACTTTCATCATCTTTTAAATAATTTGATTCATTTTTTGTCTTCAATCATTACTACTGTGTGTTGTTGTTATTATTATGTTTGCTCTCTGCTTATAATTCAATTCATCCCTACAGCTATTTTTGAATTTTCTTTGATATCTTTAATAGTAAGCCCGGCCGGTACAACAGAACAGAAACTGTATGTAATTCGGGTCTGTCGGAGGGCAGACAGGCAAGGCAAATTGCGTATTATACTGCTGCCCTGTACTGTCTAATTGTCTAGTAGTAGTTAGTAAGTACTACTTATCATTAACCATCAAGTTATCATCATCATGCATGCATTTCCTTTTTCTCCCTTAACAGATTTATGGATATGGTCGTCTGCCAAGATTGTGTTTTGTTGTTGTCCATGCGTACTGTTTTTCTTTGTCAAACCTTTCCCCAAACCCCCTTCCCAACCATTCATCAAACCCTAACCCTCTTCCCCCGGGCTGTGTGACTTATTGAGGTGTGACTAAATTAAATGTACAGCAATAATTTATCACACGTTTGCTGGGGCGGATGTGGTAAAAGCAACACTAATTCAATTTCAAGGCAGGGCGAGGATCTTCTTCTGCTTGCCCACCCATGAGCAGTATATTTGCGAGATAATTTTTTTACCAAAGGAACCTAATCCATCAGCATTAATTGCCGGCATCGATTGGATTTGTTGTCATCCTCCTACACAGCACTAACGGTTACGCTTGTGTCGAGTGTACTGTAGGCCTAGTCGAGTGACTCGACACAGCTAGAGTTTGCAACTCTATGTAATAGGCTATCCCCGCCACCATTATGTTTTATTGTATTTTGGCATATTATTGTTTGGCAGTAAGTTCTGTACTGTACTTCGTTCTACTACTCCTCCCACAGTCTCTCTCAGGCGACTGACTGTCTCATTTTCTTTTTTTTGCAAATGCTACTGCCAGGGTCTACTACTACTACCACCACAACCATGGCATGTTGGGAAATAAAACCATCATCACCATGCATCCATCGCCGTGCCTAAGTTAAACATCAAGCACAGGTAAGAGAAGAAGTTTGGGGGAGGCATAATTAATAATGGAAATTCTTTCATTAATTCTATTTCACACACCCCTTTGAGTCCAGTTGCAGAATGCATAGACTAGGAGGAGAGACTGACAGTACTAGTAGGACAAGTCCCTCAGTGAGGGGTACCGCATCTATCTGTTTGTGTCTTACTAAGTCAGCCAATTATTTAAATCAAACACTGGCTGTGGCCCAGCACCAGCAAGGAAACAGTGTGACGTAAAACAGTAACCCCACCCACAAAACATTAACAACATCGTATGTAAAGTATAAATATATAATTGAATCCCCTAACAAAAATAAACTATGTAAAAAAAATCCCACAACAACACCTGACCCACCCTCTCCCTAACCCCAACCAATGTCCATTGTCCGGAATGAAAAAGTCCAACAAATTAAATGTCCAATTGTCCAAAAGTGATAACCCCAATGCCCGATTCCCACCCACCAAAATAAGCAATAAAAAAGGGGCAATCAACAGGGTCTGTTCATCGGCGGGCTCGCCTCTCCAGGACACGAATACGCTCCTCTAGGCGGGCCACGCGGCGCTTCAATGCGCGGCAATTGCATCCACAGGGGGGGGCAGCAGTGCTATTAAATGAAGTGCGGCGGCGGGTGGCTGCCAGACGGTGGCGCCGTAATACTGGAGGGGGGTGGCTGGGGCCCGGGGCATTGGAGGAGGCTGCAGCTGCTGCCGCCTCCTCCTCCTCCAGAACCACCAGCCGCCGGTATTCCTTTTGTATGGCCTCCAGCTTCCGGCACCGGGCCTTGGCTGCCAACTCCTTCCTGTCTACTTTCACTTTGGAAGGAGTAGCTATATCAAGAAGAAAAAACAAGACTATTGTAAAATATACTCTTAGCAAAGCAGTAAGACAAATTAATTCTACACATAGTGGCACAGTAGCACTAGCAAGCACAGTACATAACATTTGTGGTATGTATCTATCCTCCCACTACCTCGGCCTCTAACATTTGTGGGAGTTTCAGGCATTCCACCACCCATGCATCTGATTCCTATCAGCCACCTATGCATGCATCCCACGTATCCTTCTCTGCCAGTCATAAATATTAAATCTCGTCCGTCCTTCCTCCTTCCACCCTTCTTTCCCTTTTCGTTCAACCCATCCATCAAGGTCATCTGATCTGACTTTTAGTCTTCTCCATAAAACTTTCACAGCTGAGTTGAAGTCAGATAGAAGAGGCCATTGGTTACTCAACAGTACACTCCAGCCGCTAATGCTATTGCTAATGCTAAGTAAAGGGTGTCTTCTTCAACCGTTCACAACAACTTCTTACTTAAGTCTCAACAGTACAGTATACATTACACCCTTGCAGCGAGTGTAATGTCAATAAGTAAGGATTAGGAATATAACTTACCACCGCCCGCCACTGCTGCTGGCTCACCCCCTGCAGCTCCTCCTGCAACTGCCGCATCTCCTCCTGCACCCTCAGCAGCCGCGTCATCTTCGCCGCTGGCCCCGGTACTGGTGGTCGGTAGTACGCCTAGAAAAAACATTACACATTTTTTAGATGCCATATACACCTCCCCCTATTTTTCACTAGCAAGATTGAAAAAAAAGTTAATACATACATAATACATACATATACAACATACATCACTGGTACAAATCAGGTAGTAGCGTAGACACTAGTAGTGTTATATGGTCCCTAGGGTCATTCTAGTCTTTGCTAAGTTACCCCGAGCCATGCAACCATTTTAGCTTTGTGTCTTTTATTTTTGCGCAAGTTACCTCGCAGCTTGTTGTGTAAGACGCCTTTGAGCCCACATGAGCTCATACTGCTACTGTCTGAGCGCTGCGTACAAGGTCGAAAAACAAGCCACTTTGTTATGGAGTTCTGGTGTTAGTCCATATTGCTTAGCCATAAAAATACTACACTTTTTGGCACGACTGAGAAATGCTTGCACTATACTAACGCGCACCATTTTTCTCATAACAGACGGAAGATTCCCTTCTACGAACCAGAGCTTTGCAGAGCTTATGATGTAACCAGTACTAGGTTCTTCTAAGGTGAGGGGTCCCCAGAATTCGCTCAGAGATCTTCATTTATAATTTTATATAAACTATATTCCTACCAAGGGGAGGGTGGTTCTTCCACCACTGTTCAGTTATCATGATTTCGCCTTTTGTCTTCTATGGACTTGTAGTTGTAAGTGTAACTAAGTGTAACAATGTTTAGTGTTTTAATCTTATGCATTTTGCTGTTGCTGCTGCATTATAGAACAACGTACAGAGCTTGTCAGTTGAAAATAAACCTTTTGAACTTACTTAGACTCAGTGGTATTTGGTGTGGACTTACACGAGTGAGTGAGCAAAAGGGTGTGCATTGCTTCCGCGACTGAGAGGTCGGGAGTGTTATGTTCTGGGTTGTCTACTCATTGGGTATCTTGGGGGGTGGTTCGGAGAGCTAATGAGACACTATAACTAGTCGGTCAGGGGATTGTGGTGGCTTTTGATTGAGGTGTGAGGAAGGTCCAACCTCCCATCACCAACGTCCTATTTTCTTGTGCAAAGTTCTGTATGTGCAGAATCCCTACAACAGTAGTAGTATGTCCTATCCTATCAAAAATAGTAAAATCTGGTTGGGCATTTTGTTGGTGGGAATTGTCGAAAAGCCTCAAGATTAAGAAGACTAGAAGTAGTAGAAGAGGACAAAAAAGAAGAAAGCAGCTGGGTCTTAGAAGAATGCACCACCTGGACTGGTCACAAAGTAAAAAAGTTTATGATATTGCCCACCTCAAATGATCTGCCGCTTGTAGACCATAGAAATGAATATATAAGCTAGTTGGATGAGAGGCAATATATACACAACACACAATTTGCACAGAAAAAAGCACATCAATAATAGAGCGTCAGCAGAAAGTCATTTCTGGTCTTTTATTTCCAGAAAAACTTGATATGCAATTGATGGAACCAGCCAACGCATTTCGCCCAAACATGGGCTTCTTCAGGGCTGTAAAGGCATACAATGAGGGTATAATTTAGAATGTTGGTATAAGACCACATGAAACATATTAATGAGTGAAAAATAGCAAGAGTTAAAAGAAAAGAAGAAAGGAAACGAGAGGAAAGAAAAAACACAACCAAGAAGTGATGGAGTTTATCGAAGAATGGTGAAACCGTGGAGGGGGTAGAATAGTGTGCCATCGGAATAAGAGAAAGTGAAAACACCAGTGACATCCAAAAGATATGTTTGGATGTGAAAACCCACATAGTGCTTAGGGATAATAAACACAGTGATTCACAGGTGGAGCTAAACCAAAAGACAAACGTGCCCGTGCTCAGTGAGAGACTAATAGAATCCAAGGGTAGCTGGCTTACCAATAAAATAATATTAGGAAACAGATCCTCAGTAGCTGGATCAAGAACGGGGAATGCAACCATTCTAAAAGAAGCAAATTCAAAAATAAAACTACAAATAACGTTACGCATCCCAAGACTTTAGCAATATAATAAAAAGTGCAAAGGTGTGCAAACGACATACCTAAAATTGTTATGGAGAATTCACGTAGTGGAGGACAGTTCTGTGTTAATAAAAAATACCTGTGAATAAAGAAGTAGTGCGATAAGCACAAGGAAGGTAAACTGCGCTAATAGTTTAACACGCCGCAAAGTGAGACTAATAAATGAATATTGTTATCAAAAACGTTTAAATATGGGAGAACGGTTAGATATCCACTTATAGGATAATCAAAGTGGAGTGGTAACAAACCTAAACAAAACCGAGTGCAAATTTAAAAATAAGAACGGTAATCTAAGGCAACACGATAATATCCACAATTAAGGATAGTCACGTATGATGTACAGAAAGCGCAAAGACATTAAAAATAGGTTGTCTAAGTGACTAGAAGTGAAGCACAACATTTAAATGGAGTCGAGTGCCTAGTCTATAGCAGGAATGACCACCGTTAAGGTATAATTATCCATTGCGCATAAGGCGCCCATAGTGAAAAACACAGTGTGTGCCGATCTATAATAGACAAAGCACCAAAACCTGAACAAAATGTGAAAAACAAAACTATGGATGCACGGTTCGCGCGATGCAAGAAGCACGGAGGCACACAGTGTACCCGTTTTAAAACCAATTAAAAACTGCATTCGTCACTATACAAGAGCTGCGGCGCGCAAAAAATCAGATGCGGAAGGGTGGGCAGATCTTACCGTATCCCAAAGTTCACCGTAAAAAGAATCAGAGCCGTGTCTGGAACGCGTCCTGTAGCCAGCGTGTCTGGTCGAATCTGCCCTGCGCTTGCATGCACTGCTAAATAGCGTGAGTCTATTTCCGGTAAAATGGAAACTAGACCGCACAAACCAGTGCGGCCACCTCCGCCTCACCAAATAAGGCCCGTGCCTGCACCCCTTTTTGGCGCCGCCTTCCGTAAGGAAGGCGGTCGCGACTCTGGCTACGGCTACGAGCCCTGTGGCCCTTTGCCATGGTTCTGGGTAGGCGGGGGGGCGGAAAAGAAAAGGTAGGAATTAAAAAAGTAAGTAAAAAAAATGAAAAAGCAGGTAATAGAAAAAGAGTGAAAAAGTAGTGAAAAACACACAAAAAGTAGAAAAAAACTCAAAATATAGAATCAGGAAAATAGAGAGATAGATAATAAATAAAAAAGATCAAAAAAAAGTTTCCAGAAACAAAGGATTGAAAAGATAGAGGGAGGATTGAAAAGCAGGCCCAGAACCATAGCAATAGCGTGAAAAACAAGATGGCCGCGCCCATTGCGACCGCATGGGCAATTTCCCCCCCGAGCACGCAAAAAGCGTCGCAAACATGTAATACGCGTTCCCGAACAGGAAATACGTATCGCGAACGGGCGGGAGCATGCAATACGCGACCCGGAACAGAAAATAAGCATCGCGAGCGGGCGGGAGCATGCAATACGCGACCCGAAACAGGAAATAACCATCGTGAGCGGGCGGGACAAGTGATAAACAAGATGGCCGCGCCCATTAGCGACCGCATGGGCAAGTTAGCAGTATATTTCCCCGCGAGCGCGCAAAAACACATCGCGAACGGGCGGGACAAACAATTCCACGTCTTCGTGGAATTTCTGCATGCTCGCGGAGATTTTTAACAATTTCGCGAAGATTTGCGTAACGCGACTACGCAAATTCCGCCCACCCCTAGTTTTTTTACCTCAGGCCCAGGTGCTAGTGGGAAGATAAGGGCAAACCCCTATTGTTATATACAAGTGGTTTGCTAGGCTCATAGAGGAGAGGAGCCTATCATGCAGACCACCGCATTCAGAGCTCCGACTGCACCTTCCTGCACGGTGTGGTTTGCACCATGCAGGAAGGTGGGTGCAAATGCAGAGGGGTGCTACATGTGCCCCTCCGCATGCACCCCAAGGCCCAAATCCGGCAGGAGGTCCTGTAAGCCCCTCCTTCGTTGCCATTCCGCCACCCTTTGCATGGTGGGGTCACTACCATGAAAAGGGCATTGAAATAGCAACTCAGAATGTGCTCGGCCATGCCAGCTGCGGGACCACCAGCATATTCCATGCCAGAGAAAGATCTCCAGCCCAGGGGAATCCTTGATCCCGGTGGTGCTGGTGGTCTTGTGGCTGTCTGACAACTGCCATCGTAATACTGCGGGCAGTCTCGCAGTGTGGCGGTGGTCCGACCGCCACCACGGGTTCCGCAGTCCTATGAACCACCGAACTCATAATCAGGCCCTAAATCTTTTGCACATACAAGCTCTCTCAGATGTTTGTCATGACGTCAGTGGGACCGAGCTGGGATATGCATATTATTCAAGGGTTCATAAATACCATTCTGGTATAGACCTTGCCCTGACTCCATCTTAACTTTTGTCCAAAATATGGATCAACCTTTGTCCTAAGAGTACTTCTGATCATAATCCAATATTGCTTGGAATAAAAGATAATCTTACAATGAAAGGAGGAAGGTGAGGGACCTTCAAGTGTTCCCTGTTTGTTAGAATTGGAATATAAAGGGTGGATATCCTCGGCCTATCAATACTTTCTTTCTCTCAATGTTGGCACAGCCTCTCTTAAAATAATCAGGGACTCCATGAAAGCTTATATAAGGAGTGTAACTGCTCAGTTTGTGGTTCATTAAAATAGTCCAGCATTTGAGAGGAGGGACTATTTGCATTTGTGTCTCTTAAAAGAATGCACACCAGATTAATCCAAAATCAGAATGAGAGAGAAGGGGGAGTATAGGAGTCGTATTGGTCACACACTCAAGGAAAAGGTGACAGCTGCTCTTAGGTTAAATAAGCAAGTTAAGTTTGAACATGGAAATTCAACCAGTAATGTGAATGCTTATAAGATTAAAGAAAAATGCAGCAAGGCCACAATAAGTACCCTCAAAGATAGCAATGGTCAATTCTTACCCCGACGAGCAGACATATTGGAATCTGTAAAGTTTTTTTATCAACCATTATAAAAGAAAATGGTGTGCCTTCATGTAAGTAAGTAAAATGTAAGTATGCACATATGCACACATAGCAGCTTATCTGGCTAAAGCACATCTAAGGCAACTTGACGAAACACATGCTAGGTCATTGGACCGAGAGATATCTGTAGAAGATGTTAAATACGCAATATTGTCTCTAGCCGCTGGCAAGGCAGCCGATGATAATGGCATACTTGCTGAATTTTATACAATTTTTGGAGATATTCTTGCCCTTTTGTCGGATGATGTTAGGCTTTGATCATGGGCTAGCGATTCCCTCAAAATTGGAACATGTTAACATAGCTATCTTTCTGAAAAATGGGAAGCCAGTGGATGAGAGTGGATCATATCGGTCAATTTCTCTTCTCAATGCTGATGCCAAGATTTTGTCTCTAAAATACCGGCTAATCATCTTGCTTCTATTATTGAGACTTTGGTATGTTTCTAACAACACATATTAACACTTCAAAAACACATATTAACACTTCAATACCATTGTTTGATACCGCCAAGACTTTGGAGAGTTAGCCCAGTATGATCCTTTTGGGTGCCACAAAGGCTTCGAACAGAGTTTCATGGCCATGTCTGTGGTCAATTATGAGAAAAATGGGTTTTGATCAGGCCTTCTGTAAGTGGTTACAGCTACTTTATAAAGACCCTGTGACCAGAGTCAAAGCGAAAGGGCCCTGTTCCGATTGTTTCCAAATTCTCTGTGGGACCCTGTTTGTACACAGAACAATGGGGCACATGCATCAAGGTAGGCTTTTGCGATTCCTTAATTGCGATTATTAAGGAATCGCAATTAAGGAATCGCAAAAGCCTATGCATGTAGGAATCGCTATAAAAATAGCGATTCCTAAACATTCCTTAATTGCGACTCGCAAATTGCGACTCGCAATTAAGGAATGCCGTCCCATTCATTCCTATGGGCCTACAGGCCCATAGGAATGAATTGAGATTGCATGCGCAATTTGCGAGTACCAGTAGGTACTCGCAAATTGCTCATGCAATTTCAAGGGTGCAAGGGTGTCAAAATGACACCCTGTTGCACCCTGAAATTGCGATATGCACCCATGTTGTGCACACACATGCCCCAAGGGCATGTGTGTGTGTAACCTAAAACTTTAAAAAATGCATTTTAGTGCATTTTTCAAAGTTTTTGCAAATTACAGACATGTTTGATTTGTCTGTAATTTGCGGTCCCAAATAGCGAAATCGCTATTTGAAAGTGCTTCTAGCATTGCATTTAAGGAATCGCACATTGCGATTCCTTAAATGCAATCGCAATTTAGGAATTCGCAAATAATTGCGAATTCTTAAATTGCGCATAGGAAACACTTTCATGCATCTCCAAAGGCCAATTTGCGATCGCAAACGGCCGATTTTTGCGAATCGCACCGTTTGCGATCGCAAAAACCTTTGATGCATGTGCCCCAATGAGGATATTAGCCTAATTATTCTCAATGGGTATATAAATAAGATCTCCGCCTATGCTGATGAAGTGACAATGTATTCTTTTGTTATAGAAAAAGCTGTGAAACACATTGGGGATGAGGCAATGGAATTTGGCAAGGTCTCTGGTAATAAACTTCACACAAGGAAATCCAGATTGTTGTCAATTATAAGGTTAGAGAAGAAAAGTCAAGGTTTACCAGGTTAGCGGTATATTTGGGGATCAAAATCTCAAGTCAGGTCCAAGATATTGTCTGATTAAAATTTGAGGAACTTTGCACTGAAGTGTGGCCTCCTTGCATCGTGGCATCGGCTCCCTATTAGTTTAGTTGGACGTTGCGATATTATCAAAATGACAATACTTCAAAACTTCATTTTTTGTTTTGAGCTATCCTTTTATATGTCCCTAATTCCTTTTTTAGGAGACTAGACTCTACTATTAATGCCTTTATTTGGTCTTATAAAAAGACAAGAAGAGTGATTCACCCTATGCAATTACCTCTCGAATAAGGAGGTTGGGCTCTTCCCAATTTTAAATTCCATTATTGGGCTACTTTAGATCAATGAATACAACTGCTGGTTTCCGATAAAAATGACAGAGGATATTTGGGTATTTATCATCTTGTGTTACTGTGGGGTTGGGGGAGTTTTCTCTTGACATTTTGATCCTAACTATTTTAAAAGAGTCAAATTTAAGAATGTTTCAGATGCTTTGAAAACCTTGGGGGATGGCCTAAGAATTATGGCCTTGGACTTTTACAAGGAATTTTGAAAACACTTGTTCCTGAACGTTTCCATGACTCTGTAACTCAGAACCGGGCTCATAAAAGCCAAATACAGCAATAAGTTGTTATAAGGTGTTTTGTACCTTTCCTTATCCGCAGAATACATTTGATCTGCTGCAAAATTCTTTTTTAAATATCTGCAGATTTGTGATTTTTTTCAAACTGGCTTGTAAAGAACAAATGTATGTATTAATCCATGTAGGTTGGACCTCTCAGATCTTTTTTCAGAATATCTGGGAATTTTATAACATCTTTCCATCCCATTGAGTAGACGACCTAGATCTGCTAGCAGCTAAATGGACATCACAGGTTGGTCACGCTGTATACTCAGAGGAGATTGAACAATACTTTTCACTCGCCAGTGCAATCTTGATAACTGCTAGGCTTAAAATGCAATACTTCAAAATAGTCTGCTTACTCTACCACACTCATGATAAAATATCCAAATGGAAAATTGAGGGACATATTTCATGCTCAAGGAGCTTGTTTGAGAACACAGATAATGCACATATGTTGGCTACTTGCTAAAAATGACATTGTTTCTAGTCCAACATTAATGGGTATTTATCTAGCAGTCTGCAGGTTGAGCTAATTTTGAGCATGGAGAACATTATGATGAACATTGATTGGAGTCTGCTCAACCAAGATACACCTATTTTGTTTATATCAGTTGTCACCGCCAGACTCTGTATTACTTGAGAATGGAAATCCTCTTGTCTGCTGTCAGAACTCCCTTCAGAGGTCCACGGGGCATGCAGGGGGATACTGGGCCCAACAGTGGTGATTGAGGCCTTTTACTCCTGATGTTTTCAGTCCTGATCTACTATGGATCTTCATCAACTGGGCCAAGTACGCCTTCTGAACTTGACACTCAGTGGTAGTAGGGGAGGAGCAATCACAGGCTCCCTCGGGCTAGGGGGAAGTTTTGATACAGGGAAGTGAACACGACTCATAACTCAAAGTGCAAACAGTGTGAACAATAAATCAATGTCCAGTCAAATACTTTGTTTCATAAGAAACAGAAGTTTTTATTTCTAACTCTACATATGCCAAATAATAACAATATGTACAAGCAATAACACAGTCCCCTTGAGCTCGGGGCCCTATTAATTGTTAGACTAACACCTGTTCCACCCTCTTCTTTATAACGTGATCAGGGCTATTCTCCATACACTGGTGGTCGCATCTATGGAATGCTCAATAATAGGCCCTACTTAAGAGTTCCCCTTTGACTCTACAGTAATTAGTCAAAAGTGTCTATGATGCTGTAATACATTTAGCAGCGAGTCCCTAGGGACCAACTGGCCCGGTTCACGCCTTACCCACTCCTGCAGCACAGGAATGTTCAGTGCTGCATCAGAGCACCTATGAGTTTTAATCCTGCTTGGAGAAGACAACCTGCTTTTGGCCCATGCAGCAGCATCTGGTGACTTTTCAGGTTATCGCAGCAGATTTCAGCTCGCGGAAAAGCGATAAATCAGCCTTCCCCAGAGGGGAGCAGGATCCTTTCTACAGCTTCCAGCTGGAGCCCAGCGAGAGTGTGTCATAATCCACGGCATCCTCTGCAGTTCTCGGGGATCAGTCAGGGGTGGTTCTCTCATTGTGGGGTCTCGGCCCACAAAACCAGCCTCGGTGTTTTCCTCGGGCGACAGCACAATCATCTTAACAACATAGGTACTAGCAGCCCTCCTTGCATGGTGACTTACTGAGGTACTTGGTAAATTGGGTACAGCCTCCTCCACTGTAAATTCCTCCAGTACTGTGGTTACAAGTCTTAGCGCTCCTTCAGCAGCAACTATACCGGTGGTCCCTCCTGGCATTCGGGGTCACTGGAGTGCAGCAATACAGGCTTAGCAAGACCCTTGCAGCACTTAACACACTGCTCAGTCCATGTAAGCCCTTTACTGGCATACGGGATACTAAACCAACCCTGCACATGGGCAATGACCCGCTCGATGCACAGCCATTACACTCACAGCTTGCTCAGGGAGTACTCGTACAGGGCTCCCCACAGGACCTCGTTCTCTCCAACACTCTCTGCTTCCTCACAGGGCACACTGGTCTAGGCAAGTGGGCAGGTGCTTGTGCTTCAGACTCCGGAGCTCATGATATTGGTGTCCTGGGTGATGTTCCCTCACCCAGCAGAGCGACTAGCAGGCTTTTTCCCCTAATCCTGGTCACAGGCAGAAGACTTGCAGAGCTTCCCCTTATCACACATCCCATATGGCTGTTTGGCAGATGAACATTTTGGGTCCTAAAGTCCATTTCCAGACACCAAATTGTGATTTAGTGTCTGAGTCCTTGAAAAGTTGTGTTGGGGTTCTGCTTCTTTTGACATGTCCTCTTTTCTTTGTTTTCTTTCCCCTTGAAAGGATGTCTACCACACCAGGAAAGACGCTGAAGCTGATTGATCTACAACATTGTTCATGGGAGGGACTAGAGATCACACCTGCATGTCACCCACAGTGATATGAGAATCAAAAGGTTAATCCCAGGCTCTCAGCCCTACTCTTTATGATTCCCTCATCAGCCCCATCTCCTTTCTGAGCTGTGTCCAAGCCCTTCCCTTGTGATCTATCACTGAATCAAAGAGCATTCTTTTGAAGTGTAAAGGAGGCATCTCTCCCTCCTTTCCTTTAGCTTATAGGAATGCAGCAATTCACAAAATGTGTCTGGGGGAATTCCAATACTCTTAGGCCTGATTCACAAAGGTAAATTTAGACCTGAAATCCAACTTTAGTTCTGAAGTCTAATTTTAGACCTGAAGTCTAAGTTTAGACCTAGAGTCTAAGTTTAGACCTGAAGTCTATTCAGGCCTTTAGGATAACTTTATCAGCCCATCTCCTAACCGATATGTGTCCAGGTACCTTCGTTGATATCACTGTATTATAGAGCAGCCTTTTGAAGTGCAAAGGGGAGTCTCTCCCTCCTTGTGTCCAGTGTGTGCCCCACCCAGCTCACAGGAATGCAGCAATATACTAATCTGTCTCAAGAATTCCTCTACTGCTCCTGTCTTCACCAGACAGGTCTAGGGTTTCCAAAATGGAACCCAGGGTCCTCCATGCAATGTACCCATGTAGGTGCACTTGCCCAGCATAAATTCACAACACACTTAGGGCCTCATTACAAGTTTAGGCATTATTTATCGTCCCTGATAAATAACAATAGCACGCGTGCATTTTTTATCGGGTGCCATAAGTAACATCTATTATTAGTTTGTGGGGATAACGTGAATTTTGGTGTTTAACACTCCAAAAATCTGCATGATTGTAAATACCATATGTTTTCGTGTTACATGTTGGCAGGTTTGATGCAACAGGGGTTAACGCATGAGTCAGAATATTACGAGCAACTTGTAATCAGAGCCCTACTGTCCAGCACTATTGCCTCAATGTATTGTAACATTACAAGTGCACATACATTCAGTACATATATTCAATCTGCTCACACTGTTCAGCACTGTAGCTTTTCTACACTGTACCAGGGTGTGCAACTTACAAACACACACTCTGTCAGCACACACACTAAACGTGCAAGCTGCTCAGCATTTCCCTCTTCATGTATTGTACTTCATTGACGCACACATACACCCAGCATATGCTTTCATTTTGCACACACTGCACAGCACTACATCTCAAATTTAACATATTCCTCATGGGCATACATAGACCCAGTACATGCATTATCAACACATACATTGCACAATACTGCTCTATCCCTGTGCTGTACTCTTCCCAGGCACACATACATCCAGTACAGAGTCACTACTCCTACACTGCACAGCTGTTGTGGGCGTTGGGTTATGTAGCAGTATGTGTTTCCTTAGTTATGGAATGCTAATCCATTGTGCTGTGCATGCATGAGTTCGGATCTCATCATCTGGAATTGCATATTGCATTGTGTACATTCTTGGGTAGGGATCCTACATAATTGTTTTTGTGTTTTTGGTTGAGTTCTTGTTTGTGTTGCCTTTTATTTAGTGGGGGATGGGTTGTAGGCTTTGGGTTATGCAGCAGTATGTGTTTCCTTAATTATGGAATGTTAGATCTGTAAGAATATGGACGGTTCCATCAAGGGTAAGAAGGTTCTGGGGCTGACAGTTGAGAGCTCAGTCAGGAAGGGGTTGGATGTTGGTGGTGTTAACTCTACATGTTAAACTTCTTAAGAAGCAACATCTATCTAGTGTGCTCAGTACTTAACAGCAGCACTCCACATCTACCTGATGTCCGCCTTCAGCTGGAGTTAAGCACACAGCAGAGGAACATTTAAAGAGGTGAGTGAGCCTGTAGGCCTCACTCCAGGAACACAGGGTAAAAAGGTCCTGTTCACTACCACTGACCACTACACAGTGTGCTGCCATCACTGCGCTTGTGGAGAAGGCGGTCGGCTTCCACCCCTATGAGGGTAGCACTTTGGGCACCCTTCCAGGTCCAACAAGACGTCAGTCTGTGAGACAGGCCTATGTCATGGGCACACCCATGAACTTTGTTTACCTATCACAACAAATCAGCATTAGCGATCCAGACAAGAGTATAGTTGGGCACTCAGGGCAGGGGTACACGTCTTTAACCATGCAAAGTACTTTGCCAACCCAACATTTGCCTTCCATGAATAATTGATAGACGTTTTTGGTCAATGTTAGAAATGGGGGTCTCTAGTTGGCAATGGTTTGCACCTTTGTCCAAATAGGGACCCTTCCTTCTAGTCAGGATAAGGGGGAAACACTACGGAAATAACCCCTGCTCACCCCCTTGGTAGCTTGGCATGAGCAGTCAGGCTTATCTCAGAGGCAGTGTGTGAA
This sequence comes from Calotriton arnoldi, assembly GCA_963921515.1. Lineage (NCBI taxonomy): Eukaryota > Metazoa > Chordata > Amphibia > Caudata > Salamandridae > Calotriton > Calotriton arnoldi. The sequence continues at coordinate 2,485,318 of CAWUFW010001538.1, forward strand.
GCATTTGCACATAACATACAGTAATACAGTGAAAGCACTACACCAGTTTTAGAAAAATAACCAATATTTATCTGTGCAAACAAGACCAAAATGATAAAAGATCAACATACAGTAATCAAAAATATGCACTTTGCAAGAATGACTTTAACATGCAGTTCCTTAAAGCCGGTAGCTCTGTGCAGGGCTACCGCGTTGCTGAAAACCACAGAATCCAAAACTTCTGACTGACCGCGTCGGTGCGGAGCGGCGTTAGTGTCAGCAGACTCGTAAACAGTACCTTTGGTTCCTGTCAACCACGTTGGTGTGGGCCGGTCGTGGCAACCATTGCAGTTGCAATGTGAAGTGTAGTGGTGCGGCGTGTGGTGTCCTCATGTCGCGGTGCAGGCAACAGCTCGGTGATGGTCGTCCAGCGGCGTTGGTGTGATCAGTGTTGTGGTGCAGAGTGAGGCAGTGCTTGTTGCAGTGCTGAGAGGTCACGGTGCAAGGAACAGTGCCGGCACTTGGGAGCGGGTGTCGGTCGGCCCAGACTGCAGTGTGGGATGGGGTGGTGTGTTGTGTAACTTACGAGCGGTGCCCCCAAACCACAGTGCGGGCACGGGTGTCGAGGTCAGCGTAGAGCGATGTCGTCGGTGAGACCATGGCGGCGGAGTGAAGCGAGGCGGTGCGGAGTGCGGTGCCCACAGCCACGGTGCAAGCAGTGGCTCGGAGGCGGCAGCGGTCATCATCGACGGTGTAACCAGGGTTGCGGTGCGAAGTGTGGTGGTGCCTTCAGAACACAGACCCAGCAGCAGTGTCGGTGACAGTGTCAGCTGCTTTCCCCCTCTGTGGCAACTGAAATCCACGGTCCCAGAGGGGGTACCCATAGGTAAGTGAAGTCTTTGCTGTCCCTGAGACATCATGAACAGGAGGCAAGCTCTATTTCTAGCCCTTGGAGATACTCAGCAACAAGTGAAGAAAGTTCCGTCCTTTCACTGCTCAAGGCAGAAGTAACGACTGCAGGCCAACCCAGCAAAGCAACAACACAGCAAAGGGGCAGTACTCCTCCTGGCAGTGCTTCCAGCTCTTCTTCTTGGCAGGTTTCTTGATCCAAGCAAGTTCTAAAGTTCTGGGGTTTATACTCAGTTTCTCTTTGTTCTCTTTGGCAGAGAGTGTCTGTGCTCAGTCCAAACCAGTTTGGTCCTCTCGGCAGGAGGTGGAGGCAGCATTGTCCAGGGCAGACCAGGCCCATTCAGGTGCAAGGAAATCTCCTCCCACTACTCTAAATGCAGCCCAGGTCTATTCAGCCCAGCCCTGACTCATCCAGGAAAGACAGGACACACCTCGATTCCCTCTAGTGGCTGTCTGAAGAGAATGCACATCCCCAGCCCCTGTCACTCCAAAGCCAGACAGTCAATCCACAACCCAGCAGAGGCACACAGGATGGCTAAGCAAAAAAAGACCTACTTTCTAAAAGTGGTATTTTCAAACACAGAACATAAAAATCATCTTTACTAAAAGATGCAATTCTACATCCTGATATCAGGCATACTAAACTCCATTTCTCTATCTTGTCCCAATGGGAAGATATACTCGTAAAATGCTACCAAGTATTCCCCATTCTATCCTATGGGACAGATAGCCTTTCAACAGTGAAAAACGAATTACACTGTAGTTCACTATGTCACATGTCACACACACTAGGACATGTCCTACCTTCCATATACACTGCACCCTGCCCATAGGGGTACCTTGGGCCTACCTCAGGGGTGACTCAAATGTAATAAAAGGGAAGGTTAGGGCTTGGCAAGTGGATGCACTTGCCAAGTCGACATGGCAGAAAAACACCACACAGACACTGCAGTGGCAGGTCTGAGAACCCTTCAAAAGGCTGCTCATGTAGGTGGCACAATCAGTGCTGCAGGCCCACTAGCAGCATTTGATATACAGGCCCTGGCACTCTCAGTGCACTTTACTAGGGATTTACCAGTAAATCAAATATGCCAATCATGGAAACACCAATCCATAATCCAATTTACAATAGGAGCATTTGCACTTTAAAACTGAACAGCAGTGAGAAGGTGCTGAGAGACACTAAACCAGCTAAAACAGAGTCAAAACCAGGAGGTCAGAAAGTAAAAAGATAAGGGAAGCACGCCAAACGATTCCAGGTCTAACAGTCAAGTATTTGAGATGGAAGCTGCGATTCTGAAAGCTAGGGGAAAAAAAGGCAAAAGAGATTACAAGACACTTGGGAGGTTTTTAAAAAAATATTAACTTGTTTCTTCTTTTTTTAATGTCTCACACAAATTTGCGTATATGGATCAGTCTGAAATAAGCCCTTCTTTTGGCCCCCTTGCACTGGTGAATCAGCAGGTGAGCCTGGTTCCGTTGCCACTCCTGCAGGAGCAGGGGAGTGTGTACTAAGGCTAAAATTGAAGAGGCTGGCCTGCAGGGAGTGGTAGAGCACCAGCCTAGAGTGATGACCCGCACCTCAACTCGGGCTGCCCCTGCTGGACCGTGTGCCCCAGCCTCAAAGTGGCCTCACAGGGAATGAAAGGCAGGGGGTCTCCAGGCCAGGAATGACCAGCCTCTCCTGACCTGCGCGGATCATTGCCTTGGGCAGTGGAGGGGAATGGTCTACCCCATCTTCATAAACTCAGCCCTATGGAGGACAGCAGAAAGCCTGAAGAAAGCCTGTCACCATCTTAGCAACGGGCCAGGGAGACCTGCTGAGGCTGGATGAGGACTTGCGGGGCAGCCTCAACCCATATAAGGACGCAGGTGAGTGGCATGCCGCCAGCCCTCCTTCCCCACATGATCACCACATGCATGAGGCACGTGGGGCCTAACCTCTAACCAATGCAGGAGCCAGTCAGACTCTCCCCCGCAGAGCCTGAGGCATATTGGGCTACTTCTTCCCCCATTGAGGGCCCAATGTCAAGAAACGCCTTCTCAGTCCTACTTGGGGACCCAAAGCCTCAATGCCTAGTGCCCCACATCTGTTGTCGGAGGCAGTGCAGGCAGCAAGAAGCTGGCAGCCATCTTGAAACGTATCCTTGGCCTGGCAGGACCCACTACTGCTGAGCACACAAGGGCTTACTGGGGCAGGTGGCACAGATTGTATGAGACTGCCCATCAGAGCAGACCAGAGGGGCCCGTGCTGATGAACAAAAAACACTATACGGGCAACAGTGAGTGAGGAACATGGGGGCCACTTTAATTACATAAAGGAGTCCAATGAGTGCCCTTCATCATATTGAAGGCCTCACTGCTGAACCCCTCCAGGATGGGGCCCTTGGAGACACTCCTCCTCTCCTGTCTTGCCTAGCGGCCCAGAGGCAATGGCACCTTGTACTTGGCAGCAGACCGGCTGAAGGCACACGCTAGAGGCCCACCCTGAAGCAGTCCAGGTACATGAGGAATTGGGGCCCACCCTAGACCTGTGCCACTGCCCACCAGGGCATGACTGCCCACCAATACCCACCTTTAGCAGCAGGCTGGCACTGGCGATTCCCGGCTGAAGGAAGGAGGGTTAGCCTCACCAGTGAACACTATGGAATGCGCTGCCACCCAGGGCCCTAGAGGAGAGAAGCGCTACTGGTGGAGCACACAAGACAACCATCTCCTCCCCCAACCAGATAATGCTGGGGGGGTGATGCCATGATTCCCTAAGGCCCTGATCAGCTGTGTGAACCACACCGTTGCACTATGCTCCTGGACTAGTTACCTGCAGATGGTGGTGCCCTGCTCCGGACCCATGACCACCCCAGCACCCACACTGCCCCCCTCGGCTAAGGGGAGACGTGGATCAACGGACGGAAGATCAGGTTGCAACACCCCGCTTCAGAGCAGAAGACATCGCACATCAGCCAGGACTGAGGGGGAGCCCTACACCTCCCTGGATCTGCACCACTGGCTGGTGGCCAGCAAGAGGAGGCACCATCAACCCCTCCCCGCTCTGTGGGATGAGGCCCCAACTCACTCCCCCTCTACCCGAGGAACCTCGTTCCCCCACTTGTGCCTGGGGCCCCTGATCTGAAGATGTCCCTTGACAAAACCACTGGTAAACCCCCTTGACAGCTGCTCTTCTCAGAGGCTGCTACCTAACATCGCACCATGGCCACATCAGGAGGAGCACTGACTGCTGAACCATATGAGGCCCCTACCAGCTCACAGCGGGAGTCCACCAGGGAGCGCATTCTGCAGGAGGTCACGGGAGTAGGTTGCTGTTTAGAAGTTGTGGACTCTAAAATTTATGAGCTAGCAGCCAAAACCAAAGCCATACGCTCAGACATAGCAGGTGGCTAAGTGTCACGGTGGTTGGGGTGGAGCAACGGCTCACGGTATTAGAGGATCACCTCAACATCATTTCGGAAAAGGATCAGGAGCTTTTATACCTTAGGAACAAGATCATAGATGTGGAAGACAGATGCCACAGAGACGTCTGTTTCTTTGGCTTTCCAGAGGACGCCGAGGGTGCGGACATCAATTTCTCCCCAATAGCCTTCTTTCATCCCTCACCGGCCTGACCTTTACCACAAACCTGGAACTCCAATGGGCGCATCGCATGGGCCCCATGCACTAGGACCAAATCGGGCAGCCCCACCCATTTATAGGCTGCTTCCTCCAACACAAACAGGTGCGGTAGCTTCCAAACACGGCCCGATCACATGGGCCCTATGACCATGAGGGGCAAGAAATCTGTATAGCTGCAAACTTTTCATGGGAGAACAATGACCGAAGGAAGGCATTCTTAGCTCTTCAAACCCAGATTCATCTCATGGACAACAAGTATGAACTTTTTGAACCAGCCAGAATGTGGATCACAAAAGACGGCAGGTCTAAAGACTTTCTTTATCTAGAAGCTCTGCGTCTTTTTCTGGAAGGACTCACCATTAAGGCTTTGGACACTGCCCCCTGGATCCACAACCAGTCCCTCGCTCTTCCACCATGCTGCCTCCTCCCACTGCCTCCGGTGGCTTATGATGCATCAGGGAGAAATGAAACAGGGGGCAAAGATACAAAGAGGGCAGCCCATGTCCAGGACAACAGAGATGACCCTCAAAGCAGTGGCAGCCATTACACAGGACCAGGTCTGAGACAAATCCTGGTCACTGCTGAAGTCCACCCATCCTGATGACTGAGACGTGGGGCGAGCGCTGAAGTCTGGGGGTCATGACCTTGCAGCAGCAGATGGATGAGTACCCTCTTGCATGCCTGTACTTCTTCTCAGTGTCATAAGAATGGTACAGTTATTAGATGATTGTTCTTGTGTGGCTGTGCTATGTTTTGCTCTCAGTTGCATTGCTTGTTGAATAGCTCCAAAATCCTGTACCTTTACAGTCCATGGTGTACTTTGAAGTATTTTGATGTTTTATGATATTTCCCATTTTTATACCTGTTAGCTTGTGACTAACCACTGTGCCCCCAGTGGAAGGGAGACCATAGGCCGATGGCTCAACACCAACAGTACATGTATTACCTACTTTGGAGTGTGCCCTGGCCCCTCCCCGGGGGGCCCACTTCCCTGCGCGCTGGTGCTGCAAGTCTAGACCCACAGTCTACAGTTTCCGGCCCTTGAGGCCTGACCTCGGCTTAGTGCTGGTTAGTTAATCCACCACCTCACCCCATTTCGCACCTTTTACCGCCCTCTTCGTACAAAGCATCCTACCCCGAGACGTGTCCGAGGGGCCAGTGGATTCCGGCTACTGTCTCATTCCCTCTCATATTCTCCCCTCCTCTTCTCCTTTCCCTCTTCCCCTTCTCCTTCTTTCTATCCTCCTCCTCCCTCTCCCCTACTCCCATTGTCCTCTCCAGGCAAAACCTCGCTTCCCAGAACTTTCCCGTTGGTGATTCACTACCCAATTCACTGACAGACCCACGATCTGTCCTAACGACTACAACAGCACCTGCAGACCCCCCTGCATGCCATCTCATAGAATGTCAACAGACTAACACACTGCATAAAGCACAAGAAGGTGCTGTCCTTTTACAGGAGACGCACCTCTCCAGCCTAGATTCTAAAAAGCTGCACCGGGATTGAGTGGAGAGAGTGGTCCACAGCAGTTGCCCAGTGTCAACGGAGATTAGGGATGGCCCCCCCAGGAAATGTGGAGTTGTAGTTCTCCTCTGCAATTTGCTGCCCGTCACTGTTGTCAAGTCCTGGTCCAATCCAGAAGGCCAATATGTTTTTGCGAAACTAAAGCTCGGGAATGGCCACTCTGCGTGGGTTTGTGTATGCCCTTATAGGTGCCAAGCACCCCTTTCTTCCCCATCTTAACTACCTTAGTACCAAGATCGGGGTGTCCCACTACTTAATCAGGGGTGACTGGAACCTAGCGCGTGATGCAGTTGTGGAACAAACCAGGCCCTTCAATGTGGGTAACAATGCGGACAGGGCCCTTCTGGGGGACGTGCTCTCTGACCACTGGCTAGTGGATCATTGGCGTCTTTCCCACCTGGAAGGCAGGGAATATACCTTCCTCTTGTCGGTACATGACACCCAATCCAGACTGGACTACTTTCTGGTCTACCATCGGGTGGTGGCCATCACTAGGGAATCTCGGGTCATGGAAGCCACACTCTCCAACCATGCACCAGTCTTGCTCTCCCTGAACATAAGCCTTGCCTCTCCTGTCTGCAAGCCATGCTGCCTGAACATAATGTGCTACAGCACTTCCCAGGGTAAAGCCCAACTACGCACACATGTTTCTACATACCTAGAAGACAATGCTAGAAGACAACAAGGAATCTGTATCCTCCCATAGGATCCTCTGGGCAGCAGCAAATGTGACCATCTGCGGACAAATCATCAAGGACGCAGCTCTGGAGAATGTTCAGAGAGTGACTTGTCAGAGGGAATTGAAAGGGGAGATTACAACCCACACCGCAAAACCCATACCTTCCATGTGCCGTTGACTAGAGAAGGCTTACATGAACCTCAACGCGTTGAACACATCCAAGGCTGAATATGCCCTACAGAGGCTTAAAGGCCGCTGCAACGAGCAGGGTAAAAAGGCAAGCCGCTTCTTAACTGCCCAACTGCACCAGCAGGAGGCAGCATTGCCCATCCCCACCATCCACTCAGCCCGATTAGGAGAGGAACATGACAGAGCTGTCTGTTGTTGCCCCTGCTTTTCCTGCTGGCCATGGAGCCCCTTGCAGCCACCATCCACCAATCCCTTCCCCTCACTGGTGTACCTATACCAGATGGGGCATCCAGGATCTATTTGTATCCGGATGACATACTCCTCACCCTCACAGACCTCCAGGGCTCACTACCGAACCTACTGGATCTCATAGCTTACTTAGCGGCCCTGTCAGGGTACTGGGTGAACTGGGATAAGAGCGGGGCACTACCCCTATTGTGCTATGATCACAAGAGTAACGATCCATGGCTATCCCTTTTGCTGGACACCATCGCATCTCAAGTGCCTAGAGATCTTTGTTAACAGGGGCCTGGACCATAACGTAGCAGACAATTTGGACCCCCTCATAGCCTGCATGAAATTGGACTTTGAAAAGTGGTCCCATCTACGCCTATCTATGTGGGGGAAAGTGCAAGTGGTATGGATGGCCACACTCTTGCGGTTTACCTATGCCATTGGCATATTACCTATCTTGGTCTCCCTGATGATGCTGTGTTCAGTAGACGCGGGGATCTGCTCCTTCATCTGGAGGTCCTCCCTCCCCGCATTGCCTACATCAAACTTCTGGTGCGCTGCTCGTGCGGAGGCCTGGGTCTACCATTGGTTGAACTCTATGCCCTGGCCCTTCACCTCTCTCAGATGGCCTACATGTTTCCCAGGACGCCGGACCTGCCACAGTGGGTGTTGGCAGAACGCTGGCGTTTGTCGTGTTGGCAGCAATTTGAACCCACTGTACAAGGGAGGCGCAACTCAGTTGTACTCAGGCAACCTGGTTCTGCAGGCCATGATGAAATCCTGGAGTAGAGCACATCGCCTCCTTGGAGTGGACTCCTCTTCTTCAAGTGCAAGCACCCCTATGGGGCAACGCCCGCCTACACAATGGAGGGAAGATCCCTATCTTGGATCAGTGGCAAATGGCAGACATCCACAGCCTAGATCAGGTCATTGCCGACGGAACCCTCAAATCCCTCGAGAAGCTCAGGAGTACAGTCACCCACCTCAACAGTCCTGAGGGCATCTCCAGTTACAGCACTGCCTCTGATGCAGTCGGAGAGTGCGGCCATGGGTCCTTCAGGTTTCACCGTTAACCTCCTACTTCAGGACATAGAGCTGCTTCTGAGGGGTCATGTCGGGCCTCTACGATCTAATGAACCATCACCCTTTCTCGCTTCCCTTCCTCAATAACCTCCGAGCCAAATGGTAAGTCCAGCTGCAGACAAAGTATGAGCAGACTACTGGGCGGAGCTCCTTGAGACACTTGAACAGGGGCTGAGGGAGGCCGGCTTAAAATTCTGCCTCTTCAAGACATTGCACTGAAACGGGACCCCGGTGAAGCTGCACACGACAAGATTGCTGCCCCACCCAAACTGTTGACAGTGTCCAGATACCCATTGCGATCTCTTGCACATCATATGTGAATGTCCCTTGATCCAGTCCTTCTGGGATGCGGAGGGGTCTATGTTGTGTGAGGCCCTTTCATTCAGGACTCCTCTACCCCACACCCTGATTCTCTTACATGATACGGTTGGATCCCCAGACCTCTCCAACAATCAGCGCCGCCTCTGGCACACAGTCTTGGAAACAGACAAGATATGCATTCTCTGCCACTGGCATTCCCCCACACCCCTTCACATGAGGAGTAGCTGGAGGCGATGTTTCAGGCGGCCTCCCACCTTGTGCAACCTCCTGGACGGAGTGGAGATATTCCTCCAGACCTGGACGCCCTTCTTCGGGGACACTGCCAATTGAACCCAGGTGCAGCACCCTCCCCCGGCGTTCTACCGGATGGTGGGGCAGAGGCTAGCTCACCAAGATACCTTTCCCTCCTTTTTCATATCCCCCAACTCTGTCTTCCCGCCAGACATGGCCCTCTGTTCTACTTATTCTGTTTTTCTACGTTTCCTACTTATTCTGTTGATTATACTTATTCTAATTAATCTACTAGCTCTTCTAGGCATGCGCCCATCCCAGGACCCCACAACCTTTGGCAATAACATGGGGCACTTCTCCCCCTCACACCACTAAGGGAATTTGTGACCTCCCGCTCCCTGTACGAAATGCACTGTGTATTGCCAACCCTTCTACGCCACTCAGACACACCCTAATCCATTGTCGATGTATAGCGACTATGAGGTCAATGAATGCAATGTATGTACTGCACTGTTCTTTACCATCCGCCCCCTCCCTATTCCACCCTTCATTCTGCATTGTTTCTGTGTAATGCTTTTTTGGTTTTATAAGAAAGAATTGCAACACAAAAAAAGGGATTGTAAATAAGTATTGGTTAATTTATTGTTGCTCTATTTTCCCCCAAAAATTATTTAATAAAAACGGAATGTTGCCTTCAACATATGTTTTAAACACATATTAACGCAACTCTGCTTGGCCTCAAATGAGACGAAATTGGTCTCTTATATTGGAACATTTTGTAAGTGACGCTATCATTCACTGAAAAAGTGACATTTGAGTTGATTCAACCTTTAGATGACTTTTTGTTTTGACTCTCTAAAAATATGAAAAATAAATAGTCATAAAATTACATGATAGTAGCCCCAACAGCATTACCTGACTTCAGGGCAAACACACTAGCATCCAGTGACTCAATGAATAGATGTATGGCATCCCATGGATGACCCAAGGCATGGCTAACTCAGCTAAGTTACCAGTATAGATTGCTTGATTGGGTTGTTGCAATTAAATTCAATTAAACAAATCTTTATTCGGCCAACTATGCCCATAAAAGAGAATACATAGCATGTTAAAAACAAGTGAGCAAATAAATACTAATAAATTGTTTAAAAGCCATGAAGTACACAGTCTTTTAATATAACATTATTACTACGGTCGTACAATTCATAGAATTGAAATAAGAAAATGCAAAATCGGTATAAAATTCATATAAAGCAGTTTAGTGAAGAAAACAGGAGCGGTTACAAGATAGCATACAGGAAAAAGACCATTAGCAAGTACTGCTAATAATAGTTGGTACCTTGCTTTAAGCAACAGGTTAGGGAAAGCCTCACCAGAGACTAACCTTCCATTGATTTTCTGCACCTCACTGTGGCTTTGAGGAGGAGATAACCCTCAAACATATGTTGTGGGTATTCAGCAGTTGCAGGTGAAATAAAGCTTCTCTACATTTACGGTGTTCCAAATTATTTAAGAAAGTGTCTTAACAGAAGATAACATTTTTTACAGAAAAACATAAAATTCAGCAAAGTTTGTTCTGCTGAGCCAAAGCAAGGGCAGGACGGAACAGGTCCCCCCACGGGGCTAGTATCTTCCCAGAAACACAGGAGCCTCCAAACTGAACCTGCTCTAAAGCGGAAGAGGAAGGACCTCTCCCAGTTTGTAAGGTATAAAGACATATAGAGGGCAGGTTCAAGAGAAGTAAATGACCTATAAAAAGTCAGTACAGAATGTTTCGACAGTTCAGTGTTCAGCCTTCTTGTGCAGAGATCTAAGAAGGGATGCTTGACTTTGATCGGGTTGTTTATTTAGTCAGTCACTCATAGTAGTTTATTCAGCCATTCATTCAACAATTTTTTAGCTTGCAATGCCTTTAAGCAGCTTCTATGCCCCCTCAGCGATGTCTTTGTCCTGAATGTCTTTGGCATCTGGAGGGTAAGCCCACTGCTAAGATGGACTATGGCATTTCTCAGCTGCTATTGATTTATTTCCTTTTCTATCATCTGTAAGAGGAAGGAATGATTCGACCAAAAAAATTGAATGTATAGGCAGTTGCTTGAGGTCCTAACCCCACTGTGGAGGATAAGGGCACAACAGCACCTAACCACACATTTTAATGCCTTCTCTTGATATATACGCTGTACACGGTCCCTGGGTTTACCACATATTTTGGTGCCCTGTATATTACAGGCCTCATATGAGCGTTTACTGTTTTACACCTTATTTTTTCATCTAATCACTAATTGTTTTTAGTAGATTATTCAATTATTCAATGCTGTTTAACACAGTAATTCAATTCGATAAGCATCACTCCACAGTGAACATTTGGAAAGTTCTTTTACATTTCCAGACTTATAAAATGCAACATAAATAAACATCATCAGGCCAAAAGATTAATAAATATAGGCCCGATTCACAAAAGTAATCTGAGACGAAATCCTAACTTTACGACTTTTGGTATTCACAAAAGGCATTTAGGAGTAGTAAAGTTAGGATTTTGTCTTAAGTTTGTCTTAAGTTTTGGTCTTAAGACAAAATCCTAACTTAAGTTAAACTTAAATTAGGATTTTGTCTTAAGTTTGTCTTAAGTTTTGGACTTAAGACAAAATCCTAACTTAAGTTTAACTTAAGTTTAACTTAAGTTAGGATTTTGTCTTAAGACCAAAACTTAAGACAAATTTAAGACAAAATCCTAATTTAAGATTAATTTAAGATTAATTTAAGATTAATTTAAGATTAACTTAAGTTTAACTTAAGTTTAACATAAGTTAGGATTTTGTCTTAAGACCAGAACTTAAGACAAAATCCTAACTTTACTACTCCTAAATGCCTTTTGTGAATACCGAAAGTCGTAAAGTTACGATTTTGTCTCAGATTACATTTGAGAATTTGGCCCATAGTCACAATCTCTCATTATCATTTGTACTATATCTCTCTAATGGTGAGCCACTATTATCCAAAAGTTTTTAGTTTCATATAATTTGCTGAGCCAGGTTCACATTACATCAGTTATCTAAATATGATTAGTCACTAGGTTTATAAAGTTAGGGAATTTCAACTTGGAGAGGGGAAGCAAAGTGGAGTGCACAAGCATTTAACATTATTAGGAGGATGAATGGGCGGGAGGGATATACCGGGTAGGTTGATCCCAAATACATTCTGAGTATCTTATCACCCACCAGGAAGAACAATGGATAGGAACTAGAGGCAGTCTCATCACATTGTAAGTGTCACCCATCCGGAAGATAAATTGGGATGGAAGGATGTCCTGGGCAGGGGAGTCCTGGAACATGTTGAGTATCTAATCACTCACTAGGAAGAGTACTTTCTAAGATGTATTAGGTGCTGAGGGCTTCTCAGCCATGAGTTATTTAAATTGTATTAGCATGGAGTCTCAGGCTGCTGCAATGGGGCGTTCCCGGACCCTACGGGCTTCTTCCCAGTGTAGCGCAGAACTCTCTGCATCACCCCAATGATGCAGAGCAATACACCACTGGGCGAAGGACAGTGACTGCTGTGCCTGCCAATGCATGGTCAGTAGGTGTTTTCCCAAAAGAAGGGATAGATTAAGAAAGCGTACCCTCAACCTATGACTCTTCCTCCTGGGAAATATGCCTAATGCTGTAGCTTCGTATGATTTCAGTGTTGTGAGCTCTGTGACAGTAGTTAATGCAGCGTGTATAGAATGCCCGTGTTTGGCTATTCCAGGGCATAACCAAATCATGTGTTGAAAGTCAGCTGAATGAGCTAGACATCTGGGGCAAGTGAGGTTGGGTGTTGTGTACAAACAATTTAATCGGGAGGGTGTGAAGTATGCCCTATGAAGTATAATATATTGAATGTTTTTAAATCTTGCATTTCTGGAGATGACATGAGGAGATTCAAGTGCCTGTATTCATTTGGCATCATGTAAAGGGCGCCTGGATCCTCCTCTCATTCATGCCAGAGTTGAGTTAGTGGGACCCCACCTATGTTCCCTAATCGCTCTATAAAACCATGCAATAAGGTGTCATCCTTCTCCCATGGTGTGCAGTGTATGCATTACTGCATGGATGGGTGGCTCCAAGTCAATCACACTTCACAGTAACCTGAGGACTCCCAATAGCTGTGCATGTAGAAGAAACTGATTCGGTGTAATGTTATAATCCTGACACATTTGGTCAAGCTGCAGTAAATTGGTGTCCTGAAACAAATTCCCAACTGTGTCAATGGAGTGCTTATGCTTGGTTGCCAACAGGTCAGGAGTAGAGTACCCCAAAGGGCCAGGTAAACCCTGGAACAGCATGGCCGGTGAATAGGGAAGAATATGCTTTGTAAACTGCAGCACTCTAGCCACACACCACAGAGCTATCCACACAAAGAGCGTCCATAAACGGTGCAGATTAACGGTGGGATGCAGAAACTGTTGTATTACATACAAAGGGAGGGGACAATACCCTATACTAGTTTTTATAAAGATTGTTTCCCAATAACCAACTGGCCACCCATTTAAGCTGTGCAGCAAGATAATAAAATGCCTCAAAAGTCAGTACCCCTAACCCTCCGCCTCCCACAGGCAATTGAAGCTTGTTTAAGGCCATCCAACATCTCCCGTTATCCCAGAGCAAATCCCTAGTGCCCGGTCCAGGTCAAGGAAGAATCGCCATTTGGGTAATACCAGAACATTGACAAAGTAGTATAGTAGTCGAGAGAGGACAATCATTTTAGAAACAGCGACTGCCCAGTAGCGGGAATCGCTGCCAAAACCGCATTTGAGATTTGAGGGCTGTAGCAGCCCGCTGCAGGTTACCCTCAAATAGGTCGTGCTGAGAGTGATAAAGATGGACCTCAAAATACCGGACTCCTGCTGTTGACAAGTCAATGGTTCTCCACCCAATTGGATTACCTGTCAATCAATCAATCAAGCATTTGTATAGCGCGCTACTCACCCGGAGGGTCTCAAGGCGCTTGGGGGGGGGGGTCCGCTACTGTTCGAACAGCCAGGTCTTGAGTTGTTTCCTGAAGGAGAGGTGGTCTTGGGTAAGGCGGAGGTGGATGGGTAGGGAGTTCCACGTCTTGGCAGCCAGGTAGGAGAAGGATCTTCCTCCCGTTGTGGCTCTTCGGATGCGGGGGACGGCGGCGAGGGCGTGGTTGGTCGATCGTAGCTGGCGGGTGGGAGTGTAGAAGGTCAGACGGTCGTTGAGGTATCTGGGGCCTTGGTTGTGGAGAGCTTTGTGTGTGTGGGTGAGGAGTCGGAACGTGATTCTCTTGCTGACGGGGAGCCAGTGCAGGTCTCTCAGGTGTCCGGCGATGTGGCTGTGTCGGGGGATGTCCAGGATGAGTCGAGCTGAGGCGTTCTGGATGCGTTGGAGTCTTTTTTGAAGTTTGGCTGTGGTTCCGGCGTAGAGGGAGTTGCCGTAGTCCAGTCGGCTGGTGACGAGGGCCTGGGTGACCGTCTTCCTGGTTTCGGTGGGGACCTGTGGTAAAGCCTTGTGATTAATAAGGAAAACGCATGATTTCCCCCAGTTTACCTGCAACCTCGCAACCTGCTCAAAGTCTCGGAAAGCTGCCAAAATGGTGGCTTCATCCAGGGCCGGCTCTAGGGTGGTGCGATCAGTGCGACCGCACCGGGTGTTGACTTGGGGTGGGGGCGTCATTTTAAAAAAAGGGTATTACCATTTTAAAAAGCACCTGCTGCCGCGTTCATGGTCTCCAGCAACTTTCAGACATCAATTAAAATGTAAAGAGAAGTCCGTTGATTAATCGTCTTCCTGGAAAGGGATTGGAGATTTGTTTAGTGGAAGTTTTGACTCATCCTAAGGTAGTGCAGAGGGTTAAAATGCCTGCTGCTAAGAACGTGTACCATGCAGATAAGGAAGTACTTATAATGTAAATAGGTCAGTGGGTTACTGCTTCTGTAAGAGAGCTCCTTTTGTTACTTGTCTTTTACAAGTCAAAATCCTATTCTAGAACATTGAGCTATTAACTGTCATCCTAGAACTGCATGTAAACTGCAAGGAATATGTTAGAGCTATATGTTTTTGCCCAGTCTTTCATCATCCTAATCTTGTGAAAAGGGTTCATTTGGGAAGAAAACAATTCTTATTATGAAAGAGAACCCCTAACAATGATGTTAAGTTTTATATTCTGAATCTGTGCTTTTCCTGAATAAGAACTTAAATTATATTGCCTACCAGTATCGATGATATGTCACTCCTACAGTACACCTTATAGTACTGTCTGATGTCACATTTTCTATATACTGATTTACACAAATATGATTGTCTCTGTGCAATGTGTGTGGTGTCGATTTTCTCAACTCCATTGTGTCCAACCCTGCACGCTGGGTGCTCTGACACCTTACACTGGTATGAGTGGCGCTAAAAAAGTAAAAGAATCTGAGAGAGAGTGGTTATGGAGACCTGAGAGGCACTGTTAAAGGGTGCTAGTGATGGAATCCGTGGCAGAGGTGGTCATGGGGGTGAGGGGCGCCAACAAACATTGTCGCACAGGGCGCCACCAGCGCTAAGGCCGGCCCTGGCTTCAATCGCTCGATGCATCACGAAGATATAGTGCAAAAACAACAATTGATGGACAGAATGCAGAACAATGTCATACATTCACCCCAGTACAGAGATCTGGGCCTAAATCCATCGTTTTTTTGCTCACCATGCCATTCCAGTTTGAACCCAGCCGTATGCAAATCAGTCTTGACCCTGTGCCCAATGGGAACAGTCCAGCCCGAACTGCCAGGCCAGGTCCTCCCTGGACTGGAAACAAGCATCCTAGGAGCGGTTTCGGGGTTTCACCCCTCTTCAGCCAGGATAGCTTAATTCCAGTGGCATGGAGAGCACGGGACCCACGTCTGGGCATGCCCGTCCCACTCGGGGTGAAAAATGCAAAAACAACAATTGATGGACAGAATGCAGAACAATGTCATACATTCACCCCAGTACAGAGATCTGGGCCTAAATCCATCATTTTTTGCTCACCATGTCATTCCAGTTTGAACCCAGCCATATGCAAATCAGTCTTGACCCTGTGCCCAATGGGAACAGTCCAGCCCGAACTGCCAGGCCAGGTCCTCCCTGGACTGGAAACAAGCATCCTAGGACCGGTTTCGGGGTTTCACCCCTCTTCAGCCAGGATAGCTTGATTCCAGTGGCATGGAGAGCACGGGACCCACGTCTGGGCATACCCCTCTCACTCGGGGTGACAAATGCAAAAACAGCAGTTGATGGACAGAATGCAGAACAATATCATACATTCACCCCAGTACAGAGATCTGGGCCTAAATCCATCGTTTTTTTGCTCACGAAGATATAGTAGCACGTCATTCACATATAAGGATACTACGTTCACCACATCATCCAACAGGATGCCGCAACATCGTCCCCCCAATCGTAGATGCTGCACCCAGGGCTCCATAGCAAGAGTAAGCAAGATACATGAAAGAGGACACCCCTGCTGCATGCAACGGCCTATAGAGAAGGAAATGCAAGATTATCTTCCCTATGTGCACTTGTGAAGTACGGTTTGTATATGATAGATTTGTATAAGCTAAGAGATGCCGTCCCTGTCCCATGGCCCTCAGAACACCAAACAGGTAGTCCCATGACAAGGAGTCAAAGGGATTTTCTAGGTCTAATCTAAGGCATGCCACTAGGGTGTAGCGGAACGAGGCCTGATCCATAACATGAAAAAATCATCTGATATTATTTGATGTATTTCGCCCGGGACAAATCCATTCCGATCTTGATGGATCAGCTTAGGCAGAAATTGCATATATCTCTCTGCTAGCACCTTCCCGAGGGTTTTATAATCTGCGTCTAATATTGCTACTGGCATGTATAAAGAGAGCTGAGTGGGATCTCTGTCCGGTTTAGGCAGGGGAACTAGTAGGGACTCTTGTAGAGAAGTTGGAAGCAAGACTGTGGCAAGGGATTCATTATAAATTTCTACCAATTTTGGGGGCAAGGAGGGTGGAGAAACAATCATAATATTCTAACGATAATCCGTCTGAGCAAGGGGTCCTATTTCTAGGCAAGTTATGTATTGCACCCTTCATTTCATCCACAGTGATCAAGCCGTCACGCTCCTCATGTACAATAGCAGTAATGGATGGTAAGGGATCTAAAAACTGTTGAAGGGCCTCTGATGGTGACACTGATAGTGCCCAATATAACACATTGTAATAGGTGCTAAATGCTCACAACATGTCTACCTAGGTGCGCAGGACTGAGTCCCTATCTTGTGCGATCTCTGTGATTGGTGAAGTTTGTACCAGTTGGCAAACTAGCCATGCAAGCATGCACCCACGTTTGTCGCCCATTGCATGTATTTGAGCGGTGTATTCTGTATAGTTATAGCAGCGGACACTTTCTATCAGTGCTTCATAACGTGCTTTAGCATCAGTCAGGAAGTGGCAGATCGTCTCATTTGTGGGGATGGCAATTTTCCATGTTTTTACCTCCTCCTCTATGGCCTTCAAATCCTGACTCAGCTCCCTACAAACTCCATCTATATTCTGCATACAGAAGTCCTTGGCTACCAACTTAAAGGAGTCCCACTCTATGACACAGGTTGTTGCAGTTGTATGATTATCTGCAAAATAGCGGGTAATATGTATAGGCTGGCCCTCGCAAAAGGCCCGTCTTCTAATGTATCTTTTGAGAGACGCTAGGTAGGAACCAGAGGATATGGCGCACCCTATCTATTATCTGCGATGTGGGCTGCGTGATTGAAGATCATCCGCCATAGATAGTCAGAATACACTAGTCATGGAATAAGGTCTGGGGAACAGCAAACACAGTCTAGTTAGACATATAGGTTGCGTAGGGCTGAGTAGTGTGAATATAGATGCAAGTCTGAATTATGGGTTCTCCATGCATCTAACAGGGACCACTGCTGGGTCTACTGGGCGAACTGTCGCAAATGCTGACAGGCTGGGATGCAGAGGAGTGGAGGGTGTGAGCAATCCAGGGAAAGATCTAGGACGTTCTTATAGTCCCCCCCAATATCCACAGAATATCCACAGATTGAGCGAGGACTCAAGATAATGCAGTCCAAAAGGCTCCTTGCTCTGAGTTCGGCATGTATATACATCCCAAAAGAGCTGGCTGACCATCTTCTCGGCCTTCTGCAAACACTTATCTACCTCCCTATTAATCACCATTCAGAGGGTCTGAAAGGGTGTTCCTGGACGGATCCATAATAAGATTTCTTGTGCATAAGAGGAGTATATTGTACCATAAATGTGGCCCTGCCAGCACTTACTGAGCCGTTGAAGTTCACTGTCAATGAGATGAGTCTCTTGCAAAAAACAAATATGTGCTTCCTGCCATTTGATATATGCATATATGGAATATCAACAGTATGCTGAGTGTAATCCCATCACATTTAGGGTAAAAAATATAGTATTACGGTGACGGTCCCTGAAGTCATTTGTATTATCTGTAGGGTAAGCGGCCCCCCACCCCACCCTCCATACCAGCCACCCCCTTCTACTTGTTCATGCGTGCAATTCTGCATTGCTTGTGCCTTATAGGGATTAACATTGGGTTATAACCAATAACGCTCTAACAGAAACCAGAACCTGCAGACAACGGCTGCACGCCCAAATGTGTACTAAAAGGCAACTCTCGAAATGGGGGAAGTGACAATTCACCGTGCGGTAACGAAAGTCGATGAGGGGGTGATGGGCAGCAGATCCACAAACTAAATCATGTTACATGTGTATGAGCTGATACAGTATACCAAACAGGGTATATTTTGAAGGCCTGTGAATTATATATTAAATGGGGCATTATAGCAAGTCCTCTGCTGTTTGTAGCATGTCTATTGGACCAATCAGAAGCTCCCAATGCCCTGATCCTGCAGAGGTTATTTCTTCATCACTTGTTGCTGAACTTGAGTCTGTGCTGCGTGAGTGAGAGGGACGACAAAAGGCTTAGGCAGACTCTATGGCAGATTATTGGCTCTGCCGCAGCTCATTTGGGGAGGGTATTTTGGTTGAGTCCCTGGACTAATTGCATCATCCTCCCCCCGCCTTTCAGGTTGCGATGCTTGATTACAGATCAACAGGAGTCGACAGGCTTTCACTTCACTGTACCTTCTACAGATGCTGTATATATTACCATAAGGTATATGTGGCAGATATCCTGCAGAGTGTGACCTGGCAGGGCCATCGGGGCTAGCCCCTGTGAAAATGAGCTGCACTGAATTTGATGATATAGTCATGGATTTTAGATTTAAAGCCAAAACAGCAGGCACGGATCCGACCCTATGTGGCACACACATGCTGTAATGTAATCTTATGTGATTCAGTAGGACCACGTGCTTTCTCAAACTTCTCCCAGAAATTCCAATTTTCATTTACTTTTCCATGTGAAAGGAAATGTCATGTTCAACACTGTTGGATATTTCCTGTAGCGCTAGCCCACGTTCCTCTGTGTGACACAATTATAGAAACTATGGTCAATATAAGCTTTGGGCACCAACTCCTTAAAATTGGACTGGTGTTTGTCACCCCATTATAAAACCCCAACATGTTGGTACTCTCTCTCTGGACGCTTCTGACAAAACGTATATCAGGTTCAGTATTCTCTTTCTCAATCAGCCACATTGTAATCTTTTATTTTCTAAAGTTATCAATTATTACCTAGATTTTTTTTAACCAGCTCATATCTGAATAGGGCTTAAGCCTCCAATTAGATTGGATTCACTAAATCAATATACAAGTAAAACTACTTGTGTATATTAATAAATATATGCTTCCTGTTGCTAAGCACTGTAGATAACTGATGCTAAGCCCACCTATATATGTACACATTGGCACCCGCTCTGTTTACTCTGTTTGCCGCAGACTTGCCAGCTGCTATTAGTGCTACATAATAGTTTTCCCAAAAATTAGGATATATCCAGGAAGAGGTCCTCCAGTTTGCTGATGATCTGGCTGTTTTAGTTTTAACCATTGCCCTACTAAATCTGTCACGCCTGCGAATAAAACAATTAATGACATTTTACATTAGGTAGTTGAATCTTTACAAATAAATTCATAAGATAGAAAGACTCGACAGCACCTGGAATTGGTTCAAAGAAGTGTGAGTATGATAGAACATATCTCATGGACAAAAACGTAGTGTTCTTAACAAAAGAAGTCATCGGGGCACCACTAGAAGTAAAATATTAAAATTATTCAAAGCAATTCCTGTGTTGGACAAAAAAATCACTGTGTGAATTCAGTTCCCCGCACCAAATCATGATATTATCATGTAGGAAGTTAAGTCAGGCTTTTTATCTCAAAGCCTGGTGTACGTTACCATTAATAAATCTGTTTTTATCCAAATGGTTCTTGAGCAAAAGGATGGTTCAGATGGATACATCTACCTGCAGAATCCTCACCTCGTAAATCTCCCTCAGGAGTCAGACCTTTTCTGATGACACGGAATTTAGCTATAACAAAAAATAATCGAAGGGTAAATTACAAAACAAATTATATATATGTTATATAGATGGAAAACAAGAACTAATCACTATTTGTTATTATATACTTGTTGAAGGGTGTGAGCAGGAAGGTCTTCTAGCGTCCTTGTGGTGTTTATTGAATTGCCAGGACAATGTTGGCCAGAGTGGAGATTACAGAAAAAGGCCAATCTTGACTTTCCCGCTGAACTCGTACAAGGGTCAGCTAAAGGTTCTTATGTTTAGAAGGACAGTTGTGAGGTTGATACAGTTCTGTCCAATGCTGTCTCAGAAGAAGGTTCCAAATGGTCTCCAAAACACCAATGACTTAAATACTTCTAATAAATGATGTTGATTGTCCATCAGTGGTCCTTTTAACAAAATGATTTGTTTTAAAGTGGTTCTATGCAAGGCACATTAACTGCCAGGTTGCACATCACCATTTTCCATCTGCAGACAAGTCAATTAGATTACCCTCTTGTTTTTGTTAGAAAATGTATGCAGATTTTTTCCTTCCTCTCCATCCAACAGATAGTCACAATGTGTCAAGACGGTGGGAAAGAAAGTGTTCTCACTGGGGAGCCTGGCTCTTCATTCATGCAATGCCACATGCCTTTTGGTGCTCTTACTCCCACGCTCTTCAGGCCCTAGCTCAGACAGTAGTTTTGTTTGTACCAGACCAGTGACAGCTTATTTTGGTGAAATACTTCTTCATGGGTTTGGGGCTGCTAAGCAAATTTTTAGATGCAGTCTTCACCCTAGATTAAGTTGCTGGGTTTATGGGTTCCTCTATAACTATACATAAACAAGTTTGGATATGCTCCATAGGTCTCAAGACAAACCTGAGGGATCCACCCTATGATGGCTCACCTGTCTTTGGTGAAACAGCATACTTGTTTTTTAGCGGACTTAACTGAAGACATGCCACTGCACAATCTTGGTGTTTTGAGTTTTCATGGTTAACTTTACCACCCCTGCTTAAGGGGATATGGTGCTTTTGAAGGTTACCAAAATCAATACAGGCTGTCTTCGTCCTCCTCCTCCTTTGACTCAACTGCCATGCCCTTTGGGAGTGATAGTTTCCTCATATTAAGTTTCAAACATTTCTTCATATGAACTTTCAAACCTGGCTTTCTCATGACTGTGACTAATTTGGGATAATCTTTTAATTTTTTTTTACCCCTAGTGTATTGAATATCCTTTTGGCTGCACACTATCCCTCTTTTGAGACTGTGCATGGTAGTAACATGGCAGGTTTAGTTTGATGATGCAGAAAAAGAGGTAGCTCTTCTTCAAGTAAGACTGTCAGTTGAAGTTTGCTTCATGTTATCTTTGAACAGAAAGGTTTTGCTGGGTTTTTCTCCTCATCTGTCATTTTGAGGTTTCTTTGTAAAGGCTCACCCACCTGTGCTTTTCTATTTAGTGGGGCCTGATTTGGTTCCTGTTTTTTGTTGAGTACATTATCAGAGCCTTACACCTTTTCTTTATGACTGTATATTTTTTGGTCTTCTTATCATTTTAATTTTTCAGAGTTCATGGTTTCATGTCTATGCTCCTAACATAGACTTATTCTCTTTCCATTGTCTATTAGTCTTCTCAATGCATAGCTTGGTCTCAAGCAGGACATAGTGGCCCAGATACAGACTCTTGTTCTGCTGCATAGTTTACAAAAAAAATATTCTTCAGGTCGCCAGGCACATTTTTACCAGAGCAAGATGGTTTCTTTGGTACTGTCCAGGAGTGTCCGCGGCTGAGACTGTATGTGGGATTTGGTTTTCCCCCTTCCCAGATATTACTATCTCTGGCATTTTCTTTATGTTTCTGTGTCAGCGCATCACTCAATTACCTGTGGCTTCTTATATCACTCCAATATGGCTACCCCTTCTGTGCATGCAGCCCATTACAAGAGGGCTGCTGGTGGCCTATCCTTTTCAGGATGCAGTTTTTTTTTAAAACTCTGTGCATTAGAGTACTGCTATCCAGTCCTCAGTGTATGGGCACTGACCAATAAAACGTGATAAAATTCCGCCAACCGCTGCGTGTCAAAATATTTCTCCCACAAGACTCCACAATATACGAGGTGGCAAGTGAGATTTGGCATCCCCATGCGTGATTTTCTAATGTGGGTGTTCGTTGGTATTGGCAAACGGTCACGGTTAGAGGACTGCCGTTTCAGCAGATTAGCTGCTGCTTGAGTAGATTTTTTACTCGAGCAGCAGCAAAATCAACTTCGTGGTCTCTTGAGCAGCACATGATGCTGTAGACGCAGATTTTCAGCTCTGGTTGCGCAACCAGAGCTAATTTGCAATGCAAGCTGCATTTTTTTACCTGCTGGGGGAATTCTGTGGAATCTCAAGGAGTTTTTCTGTAACTCCGCAGACGTCTGCAGAGTGAAACTCTGCACATTCTGGCCACCCCATAGTAGAAAGTCTATTTTCAAATATTAGGTAAGCCACCCATCATTTGGCCTTGTGGCTCATGTGGTGGAGTATTTAGTATTTATAAGTGGAACATTAAAAAAGTTAAGATAAGTTTGGCTCGTTAATGCAATGACTGGCATCCAAAGCTATTTTCACAGCATAGTCGCTGCAGCTTTTCTGTAAGGTAAATTACAATGTAAATGTTAATTCTGTATCTTTGGGTTAGAATAAGTTACAAAGTCCATTTAAGCACTCTTTTGAATATGTATTAAACTATGTAGGAAAAATGACTTTTAGAAAGTCCTACTATCCCTGACAGAAGCTCCTGGGGATAACTCAGATTAGCCTGCATGCAGATGGCCTGTCGGTGCTGACTTTGATGAGGTGTGAAATACTGCTCTCAGAGCAGAGTCAATTGCTTTGACCTGACAGGACCCCACGCAAGCCAAGAATGGTAATTTGGGTGATTCTAGAAACTTCACTAAGCTGAAAGGGGTTGGTAGAAAATGTATACTTTTATAGTGCAGTGAATAAGAAAAGTCAAGAGGGGAGGGGTCTTTTGATCCCAATATGCAAATTAGCATTCTTGGTAGCAGACTCCGTGTAGGAGGGAGCTGTTTACAGAACCAGTTTGGAGTGGTTGAGTGGCAAGGGACTGCTCATTATCCTACACTCACCCCCAGGTAGGATACAAAAAGGGTTGCACCATGTTGGATTTTCCTGAGAATAGTGTACTGTTTGCAGTGAGACAAAAAGGATGTGCTGCAAAATGTGGTAGGTTTAGCCATGGGAACGTTTTACTCACTGGTTGGGAGGTGTCCAGGATCCATTCCACCCACTGGCTATTGAATTAAAAAAATGTAGTACATCACCCTGAGCTTATCAGAACATTTTCTGGGGCTTTAGAGAACAAAAGAAGAATATGCCTGCCGTCTGTGACCTGTTTGTAGACCAGAAGGGCTGGACCTGATCCCACTTGTGCCCAGGACTGAGACGTGGACACCAGTGATGAGTTGGTTAACCTTCTTTGTGACTAGAGGGACAAAAAAAGCTGCAAAAAACGTTTCCTGGCATGACCAGAGGACCAGTGTCAAAGGTATCCTACCTGAACTGTGTGGTGGCCTCAGCTTAAGTGGGTCCTGGACTCTAGGGCTGTCCCTGAGGACCTAGGAGACTCAGAAGTGACCAAGAAGTGACCCACAGGAACTGCTCCTAAAGTTTCTCGCAAAATGATCTGTATGCTTGAAAATAAATACCCTGGCAAGAGTTTGTACCACTTCGCATGACTGAGTTCTGGTGCAAACCTTTGAGAAATGTATTCCTTCTTGTACTAGCAATACACCACCAAAGGAAGTTATAAAGCATTATGTTTTACAAATTTGATTTATTATTCTAACCAGCAAATAAGAAAAAAACAACTTTATTCTTAAACTATTTTGAAGACAATTCGATTAGAAGAAAGCACCATTCAGGGCACAGATGTCAACCCACGTTCCACATTACCTGGTGGAATGAATACAACAGCATACTATTGCAGGATGTAAAAAAATAAAATAATGCAGGGATAGGGTTTCTAAATCATTCCAAGACATTCTTGGAAGAAGCCGCTCTATTCTACACCAATTCAAAAATAAGTTTAAAAGAGGCTATCGGAAAACCTAAACCCAAGACAAGACACTGCACAACCAGTATGCCCTAACTATCAAAACAAATTTGCCAATTGCATGAAATGTTAGCTACCTATGGCGTACTCTTTCCATAAAACTGAGTGCTTCACTATCTAGAAACAACTACTGCAACACTTCTATAACCTATGCCACCTTATACACATGCACATTTAAATAATACATAAACTATTGTAAGTCAAATCCCACTCTTACAACAACAAAAAAATGTGTAGCTAGATTAAGCAAAACCAGCATTCTAAATTCACACATACTGGGGAAAATGCTTAATTTTGGGTGGTGCAGATTTAGTATCCCAAACCACCACTCATATGGCAAAATGTTTAACTTTGGTGATTTATAATTTATTATTCTAAATCCAAGCCCACACCCATAGGCCCAGGACTTCAGTTTAAGGATGTGAATATTCCCTATTCTCACTCCAGAACCACACCGATTGAGGAATGTGTCGAGTATTGAGGAGTTTACATTTGCCATCCTAACTCCAAACCCACTCCTGTTGTTGAAACTGTTTCATTTTGGGAAGTGAAGATTTTCTATTCTAACTCCATGCTCAATACCATTGGCTAAAAATGTTTACATTTGGGGTGATCAAATTTACTATTCTAACTCCAAACCCTCACCCATTAGGAAAAGTGTTTAATTCTGGAGAAAGATAAATTATGATTCTAACTTTAAACCATCATCCATTGGGGAATGTCTGTAATTTTGGGGAGAGTAGATTTACTATTCTAACTACACACTTACACTCAATAGCGAGTGCAAATTTAAAAGATAAAATTAGTATTTTCATAATTCGATTTTAAAATATCTGCACCTTTTTACATCAAAAGGCAAACATCCTTATTTTATACTAATGTTTTCATTAAATGTAATAAGTCAAAAGTTTATTAAGAAATACATTTGTTTTCGTATAAATAACTTTATATACCCCCACTTAAAATCAGAAAACCACTTATTAAAAGGCTAACTTAATTTAAAATAATTGTTATATAAATGGAAATAAACAACTTTATGCACACCCACTTAAAATCAGAAAACCACTTATAGCTAACTTCATTTAAATAATTGTTATTTAAACGTAAATAAAAAATTATTAAAATTCTAAAACTATTCTATAATAAATACCACAAATCCCAGCCAAATACACTAAATGAACAAAACTGTTTTAAAAGAATGCATTTGTTAATTAATTTATCAAAAAAAGAAAACTGTAATTACATTTATATTTGAACACTAATTTACTTAAAACACATCCCATCCTATTTCCCTGCTTACTCCGCAACCAATTAAACATTAAAAGTAACAATTTATTAAATGAATGTAATTAATGCCAATTTTTGTAATAAAAATAATGACTTGCAAGTGTGATTATCTAGATTGTAAAGCACTTCCCACCCTATTTCCCCTCAAATCCAACAACCGTTTAAAATGCATCAATCTAATTAATATATCAGTTAATTATTTCAACCAAAACATATCCATGTTAATATTTCAGTTTTTAAAACACTATCAACTATCTTTCACTAAAAACCCCACAATGTGTTTAAAATAAATAACATATCAAACCATGCAACAAAGTAAAAATAAATTAATAAACACATTTGTTAATATACAAAAATATTAAAACGTATGAATGAAAACTTAAAGTATATTTCGTACATAAAAAAATTCAAAAAATGATGCAATTGCTTAAAACTACCCCAAAAATAAAATAAAATAGAAAAGATAAAAATGTATAAACATTACACATATTCTTATAAACATAAAAACTATAAAACAATATAAATGTAACCAATATTATAGACAACAATATATTAAAGTATAAGAACAAATATGCTTACATTCAATATTATACCCAACAATGTTCTAAAAGCCACAATAGTTTGGAAATGATATTACAGCATAATTATATTCTTGATTTGATATTAATGTGATGCATACTTCCACGGATGGCACAAAATTCTCAAGGGACTTGGAATGGTATGTTACCTGTACAACACAGTTTCTACTGTGGCCTACCTTTACAACAGATGAATGTCCTTACAACACACACCTTTACAGAAAATGATTCTAGGTAATTAACTAAAGGGAAGTATTTGGGAAAATAATGTATATTATTTTAAAGATATTAGTTTTTGGGGGGCAAATATATATAAGTATTGAGGAGTTTTGGGAAATTAAAAGCGGGAGACTGAGGAGTTTAGCCCAACCAAAATTTTAAAGTGAAAATACAAATCTGTTGGAATATATGTATGTGTGTGTGTGTTTGTGTGTGTGTATTACAGAGCTATGGGAATTAAAAGCGGGATCCAGGGTGGATTACTCCCACATATAGTTATATCTCCCAAATATAGATGTTCAGGAAACAAAATTAAAAAAAGATGGTTTCACTGGGTTTGCACTCACATTTTAATTAGGGAATATTAATTAGGAGCCTTTCAGAAGACACCCTCAGCAGACCCAGCCAAGCTAGCGAACTACCGACAGTTGTCCCTCTCATCATACTCAGCCAAGGTCCTTGAAAAAGCCATCAACCTCCCCATCTACCAGCTCCTCAACACCACAATATCAGGCTCCAGACCCAGCCACACTACAGAGAAAATTCACATTGCAGCATTGGGTGACATCTAGATGATCCTCGACAGAGGAGAAAACGCAGACCTCATCCTACTCAACCTCTCTGCAGCCTTCAACACAGCTTCTCATCCCATCCTGATCAAAAGCCTTATTGAGGCTTCCCTGAAATGGATCTGCACCTTCCTCACCCAAAGAACACAAACAGGTCCACATGGCACCATACTCTTCAGAAACTCATTTGCGGAGTCCAACAAGGTTCCTCGCTCAGTCCAGCCCTCTTCAACATCTACATGACGCCACCAGCAAATGTCATCTGTGCACACAACATCGACATACTCACCTTTACTGATGACAAATATCTGATAATGTCCCTCACAAACAGAACACCCAGCACCAAGAGCAACGTCAACCCATATGTGACCCAAGTGGCCTCCTGTAAGTCCAACTGCTTCAAATTAAACACAGACAAGATTAAAGTGATAATCTTCTGAAAACATGCCTAACCATGAGACTCTGGCTGGTGGCCTACAAACCTCGGACCCACTTCCACTCCCAGCAACACAAGCAAGAAACCTTGGGATCATTATTAACAGCAAGCTGTACATGCCCACCCAGATCAATGCTGTCATCACAGTCTGCTTCCATATCCTAAGGACGATGAAAAGGTTATTCAAGTGGCTACCTAACACCAGGAAAATCATCACCAAAGCCCTCAACACTAGCAGAATGGCTCATGGGGACACCATCTATGTGGGAGTCACCAACCAACTCATAAAAGAACTTCGGGCCGACAAGAAGGCAGCATCCATCCTGGTCCTCAACCTCCCACTCATCACTCCACACCTGAGGGAATTACACTGGCTACCAACACATAATTGCGCACTATTCAAGCTTCTCGCTCACACATACAAAGCACTGCACAGCATAGGCTCAGCCTAACTGAATAGTTGTGTGAAGTTCCACCAACCATCCAAATAAGTTCGATCAACCAGACTCTCTCACATCCCACACATTTGCAAAAGCAGATCAGGAGCATGTTTTTTTCATACATCGATCCTAAAGTGTGGAACAGTCTCCCATAGCACATTGAAGCCTCCTCATTTCTTCTTGAATTCCATAGGCCTGTCAAGGCTAGCACCACACACAGACACAGCTCTGGCATAACCTCAAGGGTTTGTTGCACAAATCTACATTATATGACATAACATACCATGACATGATATGACATGACATAACATAACATAACAGAAAATAACACAACATAACATAACATAACATAACAGGATGCTAGTTGTTTAACCTGACCCTCTCTTCAGGGTCATCCCCAAACTTATCCTTAGTTAAGTGGTACTTCATTTAACCTGGGCCAGTAAATTAAATGCTACCAGTGGTCCTGCATTTATTGTACTATCCACTTAAGTAACCTTTCAAAAGCATATCTGGGGCCCAAGGGAGGTTTAGGCCTGTATGCAGTTTTAAACTGCCAGTTCAATTTGGCAAAATAACCCCTTTGCCAGGCCTAAACCTTCGTTTTTAATGCACAAAAGTCACCCCTAAGGTAGGACCTCAATATCCTTAATGGCAGGGTGCAGTGTATTGAGAAACTCTTAAATTTGTTTTTCACTACTGCAAGGCCTACCTACCCCATAGGATAACATTTGGGGCCACATGTAAAAAAAAATAGAACTGCGATTTTCTCATTGTAATTTGGTAAGAAAACCTACATCTTTGAAACCGTGATTCCTAGTAGGTCACAAATAAAGCTAAGTCATGAATGTTATTGAGGTAAGTTGCAGTGTTCGACCCATTAGGAATGATAGGCATCACAGGGATGGTGGCTTTCTGGGATCAGCAGACCACTATGTCTGTGAATGCTTTTAAATAAAGCATTTTTTTAAATGCAGTCCATTTTCCTTAAATTAAAATGGAATGTGTTTAAAAAAGAAAATTAAACTTTGAAGTTTAATTTTTTAAGAGTAGGCAGTGGCCCATGAAACCACTGCCTGCTCTTAAAAATATATATGTGTTTCAATTCTGCAAAGGGAAGTGGTCCCATTGGGACCCTTTTTCCATTTGCAAATGGGTTAGTACCTCCTCCAAGGAGTCGGTAAAGTATTAATCCTTTGCGACCAGAATTTGGTTGCAAAACATTAATACATCTGATTCAGATTTGATATTTGGAAGGGATGCCCAAAACACGCCCCTTCCAAATATTGAATCACAAACACAAATTGCGATTCGGTAACAGGTTACCAATATGGCAGTTTCCGACCACAAAAATGTTTTGTACATATGGCCCTTAGTTTTGTTATTACATTTATAACGTGATAACCTTTGTTTGGGAACAAGTAGAAATTGCATTTTTGGTCTCAAAAGAATTGTAATTTAAAACCCTCTTTAATGATAAAGTCGAATTTTAAATCACATTTTCTGAAATGACCACTTTTACAAAGTTCCCCATATTTTTGTTCTAACCATTTAGTGCCTGTAGCCTGTGTCTCGGGTCACATGACTGTGAATAGTTGGCCTTGGTGTATTCCTCCCAGACAGTGAGACAAAGGGGTATTAGGTATTGGAAAAATGGGCCATCCTGCCATGATTGGAGGGGCGGACCTGCCTCACTTATATTTCAAAGGAGGTGCCTCAACACAATCACAAAAAACTCACACCAGCCTTTTGTCACCCTAGACCTCTTGGAGCCTGGTCAGGGTGGAAGGAAATTCCACGATGATCTGTGGGGGAAAACTCTAAAAAAAAATTCCACTTCAAAGCTGGCACCAGGTATAAAAATAGGACCCTCAGACCAACTCCTCAGTTCATTTCTGTACCAGCAAAAGACACTCAGAAGTCCTGCCCTGTACTTCAAAGGCCTGCCCTGCTGCTTGAGGCTCTGTTTTTACTTCAGCGACCTGCCCATCTGCTCCCAGAGGTACTGCCCTGCTGCTTGAAACCCATCTAAGCACTCAGAGGACTGCCCTGTTGCTTGAGCTACAGGGACACAAAAAGCTCCAACAACTTGAACCCTGAACCTGGACTGTGCCTGATGTGAGTCCTGCCCTCCAAGTGGTGCCTATCTAGGTATGGACCCTTGGAATTTGTGCCAAAGGCGCTCACATAGCCAAAACCCTAAACTTGGGATTCTCAACCAAAAAGTGCTCTGAAAGCCACCAGGAAAGTGGGACCTACCTGTTCGCTGACCTGCCTAAGTTGCATTGCTGGTCAGCCTGTCTTTGTGGTAGCTCCCACTACTTTCTTCTCCATAGCAGCAAATCCTGTTCAGCAGCTCCTTGCAGATGGGGTATTCAGCCTTGTGGAGCCTTGGTTGGCTACAGCCTGCAGTTTCACTGCACTGGAGATCATTGACTTTTGACTTCCAAAAAAGTGACAAAGTCCGAAAGTAGAAATCTTCACCACGACTTTGTTCAACGGCTCCCTAATGACGACACCTCCTCCTTCGAGCTGCCTTGCCCCTCTGAACTTTTCTGTCTCAGACATTTTTCATCTCAATTTCTTCTAAGTCTGAAGGTAAGCCAAGACTGAGCCGAATCCACCTCACGTACCCAAATTGCACTCCATCGTGGTCTGTCATAACTTTCAACTTTCCCCCGGTCTCGCACAACTAGATACCTGCAGTTGACGCTTTGATCATTTAGGTGCTAGGTTTTACTAAAAACACCAAAAATCCATAACTCCTGTTTTATTGATTGGATTATTTCTGTTTTGGTGTCAAATAATTTGTTAACATTTTCTCCCTTTTTCTAAATTGGTGTGGGATTTTTCTTGTATTGTGTTCTCACTTTATACTGGTTGTGTGCTGCATGAATACTTTAAACATTGCCTCCAATTTAAGCCTGAATGCTTTTGTGCCAACCTACCAGAGGGTTAAGAACAGATTAATTCAGTGACTTTTTGGTTCTCCATGACAGGGATTGTGGTGGTTGCTTGAGAAGGGTCTTCATCCCCTCAATCAAAAGCATGATTTCCTACACCAGGGTTCTTGGGGTAAGAGTGGGATTAATTTAAATTTGTGGTATATTTTATTTTAAAGTGGTGTGGCTGTTTATTTTTTCAGGGTTGTGGGCATTTATATTTTATTAAGGGTTGAAAGGTGTAATATAAATTGTATTACATTTGAATCTATGAATATTAATTTTTGGAAACCGAATGCTAAGGTTGATACGAGATAAGGGTGGGTAGTGATTTTATTTTGAGGGACTTATTTTTTTAAAAGAGATGTGGGTGTTAATTTTTTGTAGGTGTAGGTATTTATATTTTTATAAAAGTGAAGAACTCCAACATTATATTTACTTTATTTCAATCTGTGAATATCAATTTGTACGATCAGGATGATAGGATTGTAGAAAATAAGGGTGGGTAGAAATGTAATCTTGGGGTATGTTTTTAATACGGATTGGATGTTTATTTTTTGGGGAGTGGGTATTTATATTTTGCTAGGGTGCAGAGCTGTAACATTAATGTTATTATATTTTAGTCTGTGCATATTTAGTTTTGGAAGAGTAACGCTAGGTTTGTAGGGGATAAGAGTAGGGCATACATTAACTTTGTGGAGATTTCTAAAACTTCCATGGGCCTCCAGATTCATATACAAAAAATCTTTAGTGTTCTGCAGGGAGAAGGGACTGGAGCTCAATACGGCTAAAACCAAGTATATGGTTTTTGGGAAAAAGACACAAAACGTTGCCTCGTTAGGGTGGGTACCAAAGGACTTGAAAGGGTTTTTAGCTTTGACTATCTGGGCGTGACCATATCTGACAAATTAACTGGGACACCAAATTAACAAAGGCTCCCTTATAATCGTCCAAAAGTCCAAAGCAATTCTCTGCTTTTTTAAAAGCACATATTCTTGTTCAGTCTCCCATGCCTTGGAAGCCTATTGTGCAAAAGGCCCAGAGTGCCGCTTTATATGGCACTGAGATTTGGTGTTACAATGACAGATACAAGCTTGTGGCCGAGAATAGCTTTGCCAGGGCTATGGTTTCAGTCCCAGCTAGCACTCCCCTCATTCCTATATTCTATGATTTAGGTTTCAAACGTGTGTTGATTTGGCTAAATTAAAGACACTACTGTTTTGAATATTCATTTGGATGACCCCTGAGCTAGTGGATTATAGAGATTCCCTCAAAGACTTAATGGGGTTGGAATCTGTGCTAAAGGTTTCCTGGCTACAATTTATTTTTGGATGGTTCATTATGCTAGGCTTGTTGCGACTTTGGAACTCTCCTGATTCAACCAGTAGGGCTGGCAAACTGGGTCCATATTACACAAGGTGCCACGGGAGCGCAACGGGCATTTTTCCCCCACTTTGCGTACCCCCAAAGCACTTTGGGTATTACAGAAGGGGCCGCAGACACTTATGCATCCCCTTCTGTAATACTGGAAGTGCTGGTGCACATATAGCGCTAGCGCTTTCTCAATAAGGCGTACCCTCATTTGCCTTTGCAAATGAGGGAATCCCTTTGCCTCTGCGCCTGCATTGTATTACAGATGCAGGTGCAGTGGAAAAGAATCTCTCAGGGGGTGCACGCTCAGTGCGCCACCCAAAAGGTGGTGCACTCTCAGTGCCCCCCTGAGAACAGCCATCTGGAGAGAGAAAAGGGGGTCCCATGGACCCCCCAGACATCCCCTTGCAGGCAGGTGCAGTCACTCACTGCACCTGCCTGCAACTGGATCTCTAATCCCCTTTCAAAGTGCAGGCGGGATGTCGCTTGCACTGTGAAAATTCGGAACTGTTTCAAAGCAGCAGCTCTGTTTTTCACCTTAATGCGATGCCCGCAGGGCAGCGCGAGTTCGCGGCTGCCCTGGGGGCAGTACCTTCACCATAAAACAGCACATTTTCCTGGATTGCGCTGGGCACATCTTTTGAAAGGTGCGCCCTTCACAATCCAGGAAAATGCGCTGCAAACATAATATGGCCCATGGTGTTAAAAATGTTATACTGGTCCTATGTCCAAGAACAGCTAATTAGAAGTGGTGACCAGGGTCATTTGACCGAGCAGTTTCTGGATTTTAAGCCAGCACCAGCTTTTGAAAACTACCTGGATGACATTACACCGGCTAGGGCCAAAAGCTTATATATAAGGTTCAGATTTGGTTGCCTACAGACAAGGCAATTTAGTAGCAATTGGAGGTCGGATAAGGTGATAGTGACTTGTCCTTCCTGTGGCCTGGAACCGGAGACAGTTGAATACATTTTGTTTGTCTGCACAGAACATTATTTTTTACACCACAGATAGCTTCAACCAATCTGCCTTAACATGAGGGTAACACATGTTTAAGAGGCTCAGCGCCTTTTAAGAACTGATATATTTGGCCCTGTGTTAGTCTCGGTGAGATGTTATTTGTTTAATGTTTGGCTCAAACATGATAAGATCTTGAAACAATACCCAGAGCCCTGTGACCAGGCATAGATGTGAACAGCATGTTCAGGCCTATTGGATCACTTTTAGTTGGGAGCCAACAAATTCATATAGGAATCATTATGCTGCTAATTTTACTGGAATTCACGCTTGTATATTTACTAATTCCCCTCATCAGCCAGGCTAGCTTGAATCCAGTGGCAAGGTGAGCAAGGGACCCACGTCTGGACATACCCTGTCAACTTAGGGTGAACAAAGCAAACACAAGGAGATGATGGACAGAGCGCTTAAACTTTTCAGACAGTGGATTCAGCCCAGATCTGTGACTGGGGGTGAGTGTCTGGAATCAAGCTAGCCTGGCTGATGAGGGGTGTTACCCTGAAACTGGTCCCAGGATGCTTGTTTCTGATGGATGAAAGACCTGCCTTGGCAGTTCGGGCTGGACTGTTCCCATGAGGCACACGGTCAAGACTGATTTGCATATGGCTGGGTCTGAACTGGGGTGGTGAAGTGAGCTAAAAAACGATGATGGATTCATCCCAGGTCTGTGGCTGGGGGTGAGTGTCTGATAAGTTTCAGCGCTCCGTCCATCATCTCCTTGTGTTTGCTTTGTTCGCCCTAAGTTGGCAGGATATGCCCAGACTTGGGTCACTTGCTCACTTTGCCACTTGATTCAAGCTAGCCTGGCTGATAAGGGGTGTTACCCCAAAACCGGTCCCAGGATGCTTGTTTCTGGTCCAGGGAAGACCTGGCTTGGCAGTTCGGGCTGGACTGTTCCCATGAGGCACAGGGTCAAGACTGATTTGCATATGGCTGATTCTGAACTGGGGTGGTGAAGTGAGCTAAAAAACAATGATGGATTCAACACAGATCTGTGACTGGGGGTGAATGTCTGAAAAGTTTCAGCTTCCATCCATCAACTCCTTGTGTTTGCTTTGGTTGCCCTCAGTTGGCAGGGTATGCCCAGACGTGGGTCCCTTGCTCACTTTGCCATTGGATTCAAGCAAGCCTGGCTGGTGAGGGGTGTTACCCCGACACCGGTCTCAGGATGCTTGTTTCCGATCCAGGGAAGACCTGTTTTGGCAGCTCGGGCTGGACTGTTCCCATGAGGCACAAGGTCAAGACTGATTTGCATATAGCTGGGTCTGAACTGGGGTGGCGAAGTGAGCTAAAGAACAATGATGGGGTTCAACCCAGATCTGTGACTGGAGGTGAGTGTCTGAAAAGTTTCAGCGCTCCGTCCATCATCTCCTTGTGTTTGCATAGTATGTCTTTATGCCACATGTTTTAACCTTGTTGCAGTGCTGAGGATTACTGTTTTTTATGGTTGATTTATCTGTAACTTTGATGATTAAGAAACCGAATAAAGTATTCTTGATTGATTGAACTTTGGGATACTTTTTATTTGTTAAGAGGGAAGTTGGCATTTCTTGTTTAGAGTGTGGGTATTTATATTTTTTAGGGTACAGTGGTCAAGTATTTATTTAGATGCAGTTTAATTTATTCATAATATATATTTTTTAAATTAAATCAGCATTATTCTCGGTAAAAGTATAATGCATTGTTAAAGTAGATAATTTTTTTGGGGCATGCTGATGGCTGTGTTTTCTGTCTTTTGGACTGGATTTTTGAGCTTTTGCCTAAATTATTTAGTCGGTTTCTTAAAGGGTTTGGATTTACATAGACCTTTGGATTGCTCATTCATGTTTTGTTTAACAAAGATGATAGGGTGATCATTTCAGGATTTACTGGAACTTTTCTTTTTTTTTTTATAAAGTTTTCGGGCCTTATTACTTGCCACTGAACCCCTGCTGCCGCAGTGATCAAGGATCCTGTGGCGGTCTAGCAGCGGTTTGAGGCCAAAATATTTTGAGTTGCCTCACTGCCACCCTTTTCACGGCGGTCGCTCTGCCATGAAAAAGGTGGCTGTTAGGCAACAAAGGGGGCCCTACAGGGCTGCATGCAGGGGGGTACATGTTGTGCCCCACTGCATTTTTGCACCCCCAGTTCCTGCAGGGGAAGGAATGCACGACATGGTGAATTCCTTCCCATGCAGGAACGTACACTGGAGGTCCTGCAGTGGTGCTGTTTAAGACTCACAATAAGCCTTTAAACCGCACCACCAAGGGATCGCCATGCCGCCCACCCACAGACCACAAGATTACTTGTAATCTGGCAGGTGTTGGTGATTTTCGGTTTTCCTGCTGCGGAGCGGTGTCATTCTTTTTTGTTTTTGATATGGAGTGAGGACTTCTACTCTAGACATATTGAATAATTGTGGGATGGATGTTTAAAAAGCAACAATTAAGAAGGGATCTCAAGCTAATAAAAAAAATAATGTTTTGAGCATGTGTTTTTTTGGAATCTGAAATAGCAATTCCAACTTTCAAAACAGAAGCAACACAGGAGAGTGTGGTTGGTTAGATAAAGGTGCTTAGAATAATCTTAATACTGGAAAATGTTAGTAGTGTAAAGTGTAAGCAACTTTTTCTAAGTAGTCCGTTCTCCCAAACATGTCAAATTGTAGAACTTTTTAAAGGAGCCTCTTGTTCATTTCTTCAGTTTTTTTTTTTAATTAATGAGCTGTATGCTACTTGCAAAATGTTAGGTCTGACTCATTTCCTGGAAATGTTGCTCCCTTTTCAAACTTTCCAGGACATGGTGGAAATTGGTTTGGGCTTTTCTGACAGAGATTGAGAATGAGTTATGCCAACCCTCAATAGCATTATTAGGCTTTGCTTTGCCCTCCAAGCAGGTCGAAGAACTCTTCTACCCCTCTATAACAAAACATGAACTTCTTCTGAGACCCAGCCTGTTTAGATGGACATTCCGTGTTTCTTCAAAATAGTTTAGAAGGGGGCATTTTTTTTGTCATTTTTGTTATAGTATTCTGATTGAACAATCACATTGTAGACATCATCTGCTACACCTTCAGATGGCACAAAAGCTAGCATGGTGAGTTTCTTGATTTCAAACTGTAGTTTAATATCAAAGACGTAATCTCCCATTAAGGGTGTTTTTTTACATTTTTCATCACAAAGACTGTCAAATGAAAAAAAAAACATCCTTGTATGTGCTTTAGGGTAAAGTTCTTCATTAACTGTAAACATGGCTAAATTAAAATCAATAATGATTTTCACAGGGAACTTTCCACCAGTTATCTCTTTGAATGCAGTTGAAAGCTCTGTATAAGTTGGAGATTGCTTGTCTGGTAGCAAAGCACATAAAAGAGTGACAGGTCACTACTTCTACGATCATTTGCCCAGTGCCAAAGCTTGAAAGGCATTGGTACTAATGACCTGCGACAAGTGGGCTTTAAATTTATTCATGCAGGGAAAGAGATTACGAAGGTATTAGTTTACTCAGACCTGGTAAAGATTACGATAGGGAAGGCGGAGAAGGAGGTACTAAGGGAAGGGATACGGATAGTACCTGAAGAAGAAGCAACAGGTTTTGAGTTATCAGGAAAAGACTTCCTAAGATGCCACGCAGGCTTAGGGAAAAGACAGGTGAGGCTAATAGAGAATGAAGTAGGGGACGAGAAGGGAAATCTCAATATTGTAACCAACATCAATGAAGATGAGAATTGGTGGGAGAATTGGTGTCAAAGAAGTAGTCCAGCAGGTCCCTCCCGGAGGTACAGTGAGGAGTCTGGTGAAGTAGGTTACCTAGATGATGTTGAATAGGGAAAAGGGTCGCCGCATAGCATAAAAGTGATCTCGTGGATTATAAATGGTCTTGGAGATTTAATAAAACAAGAAAATATAAAGGAGCTAGCAAAAAGTAACGAGATCATATGCCTACAAGAAACATGGCTATGCGGCACGACCCCAATATTCGACGGGTTTCACCAACTCCACCGCCCAGCAAAGAAAAAAAAAGGTTTGGCGACCTGCAGGGGGAATCATGACACTTTTATCCACAAGAATTGTGAAGAAGGCGACCAATTGTCCGTAAAATGTAAATGGTTGCTAGCATGCAGGGTATCCTTATTAGCTGGGGACAAAAAGTTTGATAAACTGACGCTGGTAAATGTGTATATGCAATGGGAGAGTACCGAGGAATATGGTGGTGTTATTTTAAAGATGATTTAGATAATATTTGTGAAAAATACAGCACAGAGTTAATCTTAATGATGGGGGATTTTAATCACAAACTAAATCCAATTAAACTTGATTGTTGGTATACAGACATGCTGGAGGCTTATGATATAAAATTAGCAACTTTTCCAGATTGTGTTCTAATAACTCAAGACATAAATTTGGGAAACTACCTAGGGACAAAAAGCTTATTTTGCTTAAACGGTAGGTCAGCTCTAGATTGCCCGGCAAAGAAAACGTTTAAAATAGGCTCACAAAACTGCCCAATAGATTATGCTTTTATGCCAGCCTGGAACTTTGCCTTAGCTAAGGAGTTCAGGATTAGCCACAGAGATGGGAGTGACCATAATCTTCTGGAGCTAGTGCTTTCAGACGTCCACCTGAACCCCTGTGGAAACGTACTTGAACAACAGGTGGATTATCCGAGGCGTGTGACAACAAGACTAACGGGGAATATATGGCAAGGCTTGCAATGCTGCAACAAAAGATTGATCTGGGAGGCATAAGTGGGCAGAATCTGGACTGGTATGTGAGTAAGATAGAACAAGTGGTCCAAAGTCTTCAGTGTTAATTTGAAAAAGGATGGGAAGGTTGCAAAGAGACAATATAAAGACCCGATTAGGCAAGTTAAATGGTTTACCAGGGATTGCTTAGAAAAGAAGAGGGAGATAAGGAGAGAAGCACGTCGACTTAGAGTCAAATATGAACAGGATAGGGCCAACAAGCTCGATAAACTGAAGAAGGAATATAAAGCGTTAATTAGTAGAACGAAAAGGAATTACAAAGAAAGCTGCTGGGGTAAATTGTTGGAAACAATAGAAACAAAGAATATGCGCCAGTTCTGGAAGCTGATACAATTGGCGGCAGAATTCCCGGTGGACGCAATGAATTGTGTAGTGGAAGAGGCGTCTTGGGAGGAATATCTGCTGGAATTATATAGCTTGGCAAGGGGGAAAGAAGAGGGTGAGCAGCAGAACTGGAGTGGGTTAGTAGAAGAATTGAAACTTGACTTCTCTGTACAGAACGTGGAAAAAACAATAAAAAACCTGGAGTTAACTAGAGCAGCTGGACCTGACAATCTCCCAGCCATAATAATAAAGTCACATTTGAATTGGTGGGCAGAATTCTTTTCACAAATGTTTCTTGTTATCCTGGAGACTGGAATAATCCCTAAAAATTGGAAGGGCGCTATAATAATGCCGGTGCATAAGAAAGGGGATATCCATATGCCGAAAAATTATAGATTAATTAATTTGCTGGATATCGGGGAGAAGATCTTTTCTAAAATTATACTAGGAAGGCTAAAGGACTGGGTGGAGCAGGATTCAATCGTCCCAGTGGAACAGGGCGGATTCAAGGAAGGACATTCCACCATTGATCACTGCTTAGCCCTATGGGCGTTGGCCCGGAAGTCGATAGAGCAAAAGGGTAAGCTGTATGGTTGCTTTGTCGACTTCAGGGCAGCTTTTGATTCAGTGGACCGTAAATCTCTATGGGAATCCTTGACAAAATACGGTATACCGGAGGGTATACTGGCCATCTTAAAAGAACTACATAGCGGAAATTGGGCTCAGATCATTAGAGATACAAATGGGTCCCTGACACAGAAAATAGCGATTGAGAATGGACTTAGACAGGGGTGCGTCTTGGCCCCTTTGCTCTTTGCCATATTTTTAGCAGATCTACCTGCTACCTTAGAAGTGGAAAGAAGTGCAAGCCCCAGAATGAGTGGAAATAAAGTTTCTTGCCTTCTGTACGCAGACGATCTAGTGATTCTTGATCAAACGGAGATAGGGCTTCAAAGGAAATTAAATGTTTTTAAGGAATATTGTGAGGCTAAGTTTTTAGTTGTAAATATGGAAAAAACAAAGATTTTATGTTTTGGGAAAAGAGATATGAATTTTAACTGGTTTTTAGGTCAAGACAGATTGGAGATTGTAAAAGAGTATGGATACTTAGGAGTTTGGTTTGATTGTGCCCTAAAATGGCATATGCATATAGATGCACAAAAAGCAAAAGCTTTTACATCAATCTGTGGGCTAAAAAAAATGAATAGAGAATATGGAGATATGTCCCACAGACCCTTGCTAAAAGCATATGAAGCAATGATACCCCCGCAAGTTTTATATGGAGCAGAAGTTCTATACCTAAGTGGTAAATGCGGGTGGGACCTTGAAGAAGGGAAGATTTTAAAAATGCTATTGTCTTTGCCAAGCTCCACAATGGTCCAGGCTATTAGAATGGAGTTAGGTACAATAGCATGGAGCATACAGATCCAAATGTCCCTTATAAGATTTTGGAAACGTCAGGATCCGGGTGGTGTGCAGAAGGTCTCACAATGGTGCAGAGAGGAGTTACGATTGAGTAGCCTAAAATGGGCAAAGGAATCTAGGAAAAAAATCCTCTCTGCAGGGGAAAGGTTAAATGTGAGACCCTCGCAATCTACATTGGATGTAGAATTCACCAAAAGTTCTCTTAGGATTCAGGGTAAAGAAGCCTCAAGGAATATAGATCTGGAATATATGAAAACAAAAAAATCGGTACAGTGCCTAAGAAATTCCTGGATGAATGAAACTTGGTACCCGTATTTGGACACTTTGCCCAATTATGGGGTAAGATGTGAGATCTTAAGAGTAAGAATTGGCATAAATCCCTGGCTAATGGAGGAAAAGATAAAAGTAGAAATGATACAGCCAGATGGTAAATGTAAATGTGGGCTAGGATCAAAAGTGATATCTGGCATATTTTGGTTGACTGTTTTTCTTTTATCTCATTTCGGAAACTGTATTTACGTTCAATATTTGCCAAATATGAAATAAGATCACGAGCCAAAGCAATAGCCTTATTTACGGAGTTGCCAAATCTCGATATTGCTATTGCTCTGGGAAATTATATGAAAGCGGTAAAAGGGTCCGTAAGAGAGAAAATGAAGGGGAGTCAATGATTTTAGTCGGCTTTTATAAGTTTTAGATGCTCTTCCCGTTATATAAAAGTTTTAAAACTAGAAAGAATTCATTTGGGACTGTAGACTCTTGTCATTGGGAGTAGGAGAAGTGTGCTGAATTTTTATTGTATGTTTTATCGTATGTTTTATTGGTAATGAAATTGGAGAAATTATGCATTATTAATATATTGTAATTTATTGTGTTTAAAAGACTATGGTCTAAATAAACAGAGTTTTTGACTTGACTTGTCATAAAAGAGTCAAAGGTGTGTTATTTATTTTTGCATTAATTGTGACTATTTGGAAGAATGTTCGGGAAGTATACTTAAAAGAACCATCCATCAACCAATATCACTTTTGGCTAAAGTAACAATTTTCTTATTGGGTACCAAATATTATTAGTTTTTGGAGAGTGCTTTTGTTACCATATAAAAGAAATGCATCATGTTAAAACATACAGGGTAATTCTTCAGGTAAGCTCGTTTCTGAAATGATTTTGAATTTAGCAAGGTGTCCTTTACTCACCTGTCTTTTACATGAGATGATACATTTTAAATTGTGAATGTAGCATCTCTGCAGCAACATGTACAGAGATATTTATAGGTATTACAGAGATATTTATAGGTGCCTCCTTTAGTACTGAACCAAAGGGCTACTTGGACATGGAAGCTAGAGAATTAGCATGCTGTACATTTTTTCCAGATTCCAGCTCCATCGCAGAGTCAGAGGTGTTAAGGTCAGTGTTTTTTCAATGTTGTCTCCAAGTGTAACCGCTCTTTCTTTGCAATGGAAAATAATTTACCCATCTCCAATGAGCCCTGGGTTCAGTTATTCTTTTCCTATAATAAAGGTGCCCATTATGTTTCAAAGGTCACGTCGCTCTTTTAGACAACACATATTGGGCTTTGGCTAAGCTTTCCGTTCTGTAGCTTCTGAATATTTGAATAATATAAAATGTTAGAAACAGAAAGAAAAAAACTTTAACAAATAATTTTAAAATTGTAACATTATATAAATATGTTTTTTACTGTTTTATTTTTACTTTTTTAGCTTTGTGTATAATCTTTGTCCTGGGGTCATTTTATTTGACACATGCTTAATATGATTTCTGGAGTTCAATTTCTGGAAGATAAAAAAAAGGAAAGCAGATTTTATTGAATGCTGTAAAACATACTGTTTTATTACTAACACAGTTTTCCAATGTATCTGTGAGAGGAAAAAGTGAATTATTTTAATAATATTGTTTTCTTAAAAAAGAAATTATGAATTTGCTTTCTGTGGATAGAGAAATTTAAAATTAGATATGGGAAGATATTTTTAGTTACTAAATACTTTTCTAACAACTCATTCTAAAAATGTTTTCCTTGCTTCAGTGAAATAGCAGAATATTTGAATGGCAAAGAGGTAAAATATTGATAAGATTTTTTTGTCACCATCTAGATAAAGCATCAGTGCTTTATTTAATTTAAGTGTATATTGTAAAACATTATTGAGAGGAAATGTTCCTTTTTCAGTGTTCACTGCACACCCATTGTTTGCTGAATTTTATTGCTGGTTTTAAGCCTGTGCACACAGGCACAGTGCTGTCCAGTGCCCATTGTATGTGTTCTGACTCCTACTAAACGTAGAAATTAGCTTATCATTGATTGACTTAATCTTTTTATAAAGCCTTAGTATATAGTACAGAAAATACGCCTAAGGCATAGAAAGTTTAATGGCAATTGTGGACTGCATCACACATTGTGCCTACCACTAGTGTTACAGGGAAAACATGGCTTCAGGACTAACAGTGTAGCCTGACTGCTGAATTTAATCCTGCAGTCTGACCTTTCAAAATGACTCTTTTGACAGGGGACATATCTTCCATTTAAATATTAATGGCACCCGTACGTAGGCCTTGTAGCTCACAAGGTAGAGTTCATAGTATTTAAAAAATGTAATGTGTACAAAATTAATGTCACCATGTCTCTGCAGTGAAAAGGCCCCAAATA
Organism: Calotriton arnoldi; assembly: GCA_963921515.1. Lineage (NCBI taxonomy): Eukaryota > Metazoa > Chordata > Amphibia > Caudata > Salamandridae > Calotriton > Calotriton arnoldi. The sequence continues at coordinate 2,527,673 of CAWUFW010001538.1, forward strand.
TTAATTTACTTTGGAAGGCTTTGGATGTCCTATGAGAAATCTGGAGTACAGAATAAAATAGTAATTATGCTATATTAGGTTTGGGGTCAGCTAGGAAAATAACTAAACCACTCCTTTTAATATTTATTGAAACCCCAATTCAATGATAAGTTGACTTTTTAATGAATATTAGGGAAAAATAACATTTGAAAGTTACCTTTTCCCTGCCTGAAATGTCTGGAGTCACCTTATATTAACTCTCCAGCATCTGTCCAGCATATGCCTGACCTTAATGAGATGTGAAAACTGCTGTCAGAGTAGGGACAATGGAGTGGGAGTCGGGAGATGCGTTCTTTTGCTGGCAGGGAGACCAGTTGGGTTGGGCCCAGTATATTAACTTCAAAGGCACCTATGCTGCCACAAATAAAGTCAATTGATTGACACCTGGAGAGGCCTTGCCTTTATCCCCATAGTCAGGGTGGCACCAAACCCAGTGGGAGCAAAGCTACCCCCAGAATCAGTTTTGAGTGACCACAGAGGAGGGGACTGCCTATTACCCAGGGCAAACCTCTGGGTGGGCGCATAGGCTCTGAACAAGGAAAGAGGGGCTTTCCCATGTTATATTCTGGGAATAGTATGCACTGTGGGATTGTTTGCAGTAGGGCAAAAAGGAACTGCTGTAAAAAAAAAGACAGGTTTGCCCCTGGAAATCTTTACCCTATTGGTTGGAGAAAGCCAGGAGTCGTCCCTACCCACTAGCTGGTACCAGGCATAGATGAAGCACACCAAGGCACCATCCTTAGAGCACTATCTGGACACGTGGACAAACAGGAAAAGGACTTCAACTGATTTTTGAGACATGTGGGGAGACCTGAGGGGCTGGACCTGCTTCCACTTGTACCTAAGCCAATGAAGTAGACTCCATGGGTCAGTGAGCTAACCTTCTATGTGGCTACAGTGGCAAAAGCTGACGTCTTTTTCGTGAAGTACAAAGCTGACCAGTTTCAACTGAACAAAACAGAACCTAGGCACACATAAATGTTAAGTTAACACAGTATGTAAAAGTAAATATTACAGTACAAAATACATAGAACTGAAAGAAAATCTCTTCCAAGTTGTCGATTAAAATTCTGCTTTTTAATTGTTTCTTAGGTTGCTTTGATAAGTCGAAAAACCAGCCGACACGTGTTTCGTCGCGTGTGGAAATTACTTCCGCGACTTCCTCAGGGCTGAATACCAATGAAAATTATTCGGATTGTCGCTCAGCCGGTGATAATTCCAACCCGGCTGGGCAAAAAAACCAGTCAGGGATAAGTCGGTTCGTTCTGGAACGTATCAGAAATTGCGTTCAAGTCACGGTAGACCAACTGTATAATGAGACAACCCGGAACGCAGTGATCCGCCGGAGGTGCTCCTCGGGCGCACCCGCCTGGAGATCGAATACAACGCTGGAAGTAATTGTTCCAGTTTTTCACTCCCTCACGGCATCTCATTATACAGTTGGTCTACCGTGACTTGAACGCAATTTTCTTTCAGTTCTATGTATTTTGTACTGTAATATTTACTTTTACACACTGTGTTAACTTAACATTTATGTGTGCCTAGGTTCTGTTTTGCTTGTTTAGTGTAGGTTGTTACCTACACGAAATTGGGGGGTTACAGGGTTTATCCCCTCTCCTAGTTGCACCATACGGATTACACCTTAAAGTTTAAATTTGTGCGTATATAGGGCAGAGCGCCTAGGATTTTTCCCTGGTTACGAAAACCCTTCCTCTAGAGTTTCAGTTTCAACTGAACATGGACTTAACTCTGCTGTTGGCCTCTGCCTGACACCCTGAAAGTCTCTAAGTGCTGTCCCCTCAGGTCCTGGGGTCCCTGGAAATATAGTCATGTGGTTGTTTGGAGGCCAGAAGAAAGTTTAAAAAACCTTTGAAAACTTTTCTTCCAAAGCTTGAGAGATTCAGTGGGAACTGCCACAAAAACTTTTCGACTGGCAGTTTCAGGGCGTTGGATTTGAATTCAGCTTTGTCCCAATCATCGGTTCCCAGCACCTCTGAAAAAAGGACTGAGTTCCATTCTGTTTTAATCAAGAAATCCTCAAAGCTCTAGAGCACCAGCGGGACCAATCTGCTTCAAGTATCTGGCCTTCAGTTCCACGGCAGTGGCTATAGTTTCAGCGGGGACCCACACAGGGAGAATTTTTGGCTCAAAAAGAGACAGTCCTATTCTGCTTTGGGGCTTAGAAGACATTTAAACGTTTTTCTTCAAATAAGTGAAAACACCCCTTTTTGAAGTGGGTCTTAGAAACCTTTTTGAACTTTTTGACTTCCAGACATTCACCAACACAAATCCACTTAGCGTATCTGATGCTGGCTTCATCGTGGTTGGCCTGAAATTGCACATTAATCACAGTCCACTGTGACCATAGACTATCATTTACACAGTACTTTTTCTTGGTGCTTTTGCCACTTAAATCTTTAAAAATTAGTATATTTTGTTTGCCATATTAAAATGTGTGTCTTTTTGGTGTCATTTTGCTGATTAAATGTTTTGATATTTTCAAAAAAAATGGAGTGGAATTTTTATTGTGTGGTGTTTTTGACTCTTTAACTGTTTTGGTACTTCTAAATGCTTAACACATGTTCTCAAGTTAAGCCTCTCTGCTTCGTACCATAGCTACCAGGGATTGAGCTCAGGTTTCAATTACTGAAACCCTTTACTAGACCTAATAAGTTAGTGACTTTATTACTTTTGCTGTAATTCCATCCACCCATTTTAATAATTCTCTTTCTTATGATTATTAATTTTAATTTATTGAAAACATAGGAGCACCTGATATTTGGAATATTAGTAAAAAGAATAATACTCAGTGTGAAAATTTAAATAGCTTTTCATAAAATTACTTACCTTATCAACATAAAATAGATCTTTTAATGTGCATGTTGAATCTGTATTCACTTTTTATACAAGTATGGCAAATGAACAGTAGTAATAAGCTTCCTGTAAAAAATATATAAAAGATAGCATAAAATTGTCACTTACTATGGTATTTTAAAGTATATTTTTACCTTCATAAGATTTTATAAGATAGTTCTGGTAGTCCTATTTGATAGGCTCTGAACATTGATCCTAAAAAGGATAAACATTACATTTTGTAAATAAAAACAGAACAATTGTTACATATAAGATAAAAATTAAAATGTATCTTACGCTTGAAATCATGAGATGGCACTGTTGGCTAGACAGTATGTCAATATCAGCTCGAGATGAGTCACACTGTTTCCCTTGTAGGTGATCACTCGACTCAGAACAAAATGGAGAACTTTGGTTTTATATATGGTTTTTAAGGTTAATTCATTTTTAGTTTACAAATATGTATTGGAATTGTCATTTTTTCTGATTATGTAAGTGACTAAAATACATATTATTTTATTTTCACAGTTAAATCGTTTATTGTGACCTTTCCAAAACAGACAATGGGTCTCCATTTTGATTGGGGATATCATTGGAAAAAATGGGAAAAGACACTATTCATTATTTAAAAATAAACTTTAGCTCAGCAAATACATGTTTTTTCTGCATGATCAATATGTGTTTTAATAAAAAATACAGGAGCACTTTGTGAAAAGCATGCATTGTGAAGACTAGAGCAGTAAAGGTAATTTACATAGTGGTACATTGCATATGACATTCACTGGGAATACTCCTGTCAATGAGTTGAAACTTTTACGGATGGCTTCGTCAGACATGACAGCTGCCCTTCAAACTTTTAACTTGTTTTTGTTTCTTCACAAACAAAATCCCAAGCAGCAATTTGTTTAAAAAAAACTAAAATGAAGGACCCCACACAATGGGAGCTTGCCTCCATGGTATATGGGTCATTTCAATGTTTTTACTGTCCTTTCGGTCTTTCACAGTAGTAAAGGGTTGTAAAAACTCACCATTCAATTGTACACTCAGGTGGGCGGTCAAATGACAGTCCTTACTCCATCAGACCTTTGGAGGAGTATGTCAGCAATTAAGTTGGAGCAGCTGACATACTGATAATGCATCCAACTGTAAATTAGGCGAGCATACTTTTATTTTGGTATTTTTGCATTAGTGTTGTATCATTTCAAAATCCATATCTCCTTTTGGCTTGCCCAATTACCCCAGGAAACATCAGATCTGCATTTAAAATAGATTTAATTGGTTGACCTTAAAGTAACATCCTAAAAAGTTGGTTGTGATCAGGATCCATCCATGCTATGGCATGTATACTATGGTTGCCCTCACACCAGGATACTGTGGGTCTATGCGAATACTTACATTTTACAACAATCAATTATTTCTTACATATAGATAGGGTCAGCTACTTTGTTAGATTGTTAGATATCAGAAGTTTCTGGTTGTGTTTCCCAAGGGTTTCCTTGTATTGTCATTTCTGTTTTCATTAACAGGAAACTGTACCACATTTGTTGCTAAAAGGCTTATCATTAACTTTACTTGTGAGACTATCTCTGAGCGTATCAATAGCTAGTGAACTTATCAGTAACTTTCCTTAGGAGACTATTTCTGAGCTTGTCAGTAGCTAGTGATATTAACACAAACTTTACTAAGGAGACTGTTTCAGAACACTTTTAATGCAATGTAGTTGTTAACATTGACATTTTATTAGGAAGACTTTATGGAAACAGGAAAAGGTATTATTCCTTTCTGCCGTGGAAACAGGAAAAGGTGTTATTCTTTCACCATGTCTTCAATTGGAAACTGATTAATTTAATGAAATCTAAAGATATTTGTATGTTAAAAAGCTGATTTGTGATTTGATAATGAAATCAAATACATATATCCAAACTGAATTCTTAAAACCAACTCCATCTCTTTTCCACCAGAAACAGATCTCAAAACAAAAGAGATCTCAGTTCTTTAAACCTACAGCTTTGGTAATGAGCATTGGAAAAAATAATCCATAGTGATGGACTTCATATTCACTAGTTGCAGCAGCTCAAGAGGGTGTGATTATAGATATTCCAGGACAAGCATCAATACTAATACAGGACTAAAAGGTCTAGCTGGCAGATGAGAGATAGCAAGGACAGGGGTCCATCAACCAAAGCTCCTCTTTCTGGAATACCCTTTAATGTTCACTGTAAAGCTTTTGCCGCTGTCCAAAACAAATGACTGACAGAAACTGCCAAAACCATAGAACACCCATCCTAGAAACTTTGAAAGAAATGGAATGCCAGATGTTATGGTCCAAACGCAATATAAGGAGAAAATGAGTCTTACGATATATTGGCCCATGCAATTTGAGGAGCTTAGTAAATGGGAACATATAGCTCCTCTGGGATGGTGACTCCACTGAGGGTAACTCAAAATACCAGAGAAACATTTTCCCCATGGGAACGCCAGATTCTGAACTGTCCCGTCCCCATTCCACACCTATTGCAAGGACTGAAGGTCAGAATGAGGACTTGGTAGGGAATGCACTAGAAGGGCAAACTGGTCCTACTTCTCAAGAAATTGATGATTGGCTCAAGCGTATAGCTACTCCTGCAAATGACACAGGTGTGGGAGTTAAAGGAAAAAATGCTTCGGGGGTGAAAAAACATAAGTGCCTTAATGTTGCTAGACTTAAGGTGGAATTAGAGGAAATGATTATAGGAACCATAAGCCCTGCTAGGATAGTTGCATACCAAGATGATGAATTACTGTTTGTCTGTAAAAACATTACCAGATGTGCCCGAAACACACATTAGAAATTATTTGAATTGGCACAGAAATATGGAGTGGATGTACAACAGTCAAAAACATTGCAAAACTCCTAAAGAATAGACTTTAGTGACAAGGACATCAAACACATGAGACCTTCGCGAATGAGTTACAGATTAAAGAGTTATTGGCTCCTCTAAGGAAAAGGGGAAAGGTAGAAAAATGGGAAGGTCGATGGGCCAAAAAGAAGGAAACAAAGAGGGTCACTATGCAAATGTTCCTGGTCATCGAGTATGATGGGAGCGAGGGAGTGAGGATGCTTTCTATGAGAGAGGTGCCTGGAAGAGGGTATGTGCATGTCCCTTGGACCAGACCAGACCAGACCAGACAAATTGTCTTTTACAAATGATTTTCCAAAATTGAGAAAAAACCCTGTTGAATGGTACAAACAAGTTAAGTGGTTGAGACGGTTTCAAAGGTCTTGCCAAAGGATTTAGATACCTTATTTAACATTGTGGTCCTGAGTGGGTTTCAAAGGTCTTGCCAAAGGATTTAGATACCTTATTTAACATTGTGGTCCTGAGTGATTTGTGGACAGAATGCAAATTTGCTGTTGATTGGCCTAAAACAGAACCAGCAAGGAATGCTCGCACAGGTGCACCATCTCCTGGGGTGGTGAAGAAATATAACCAAGCCATTGCCTATTGAAAGGAAAAATATCCCCTAAAGAAATTGATTGGGTAAATATTGACAGGACAACCCAGGAGCTGAAAGAAGCAGTTCATGCTTACTACAAAAGACTTTTGCAGGCATTCAAGCAGTATAATGGGATGGAGAATGTGTCCGAAAAGGATATGGGACATGTTGTCTATTAGTTTGTGTATGGATTGAAACCTGAGATTAGCAGTATGATTCAGCAGCATTTAAATTGTTGGCAGAGTAAACCCATAGACGAAATACTTTGTTATGCGAAATATTGTGGGGACAAAATTGGTTCGAAACACAAGAAGATCAAAGATAAGTTGATGATTGCTCCTATAAAAGTGGTTCAGAAAGGCCTGGGTAGCACAGGTGTTGATCCCATGTTCATTGTGCAGGGGGATTATTAACAACCTCCGAGGATGCATGGGGTGAGCAGAGGACAACAGCAGGGTATGCAGCCTCAAGGTAGAGGTCGAGGTGTTCCAATTGATGTGTTGAAAAGGACCAATCCGTGTGATGTTTGCAGCAAGTGGGGGCATGGGAAGCGCAAATGTTAATTTAATCCAATTAATCAAGGGAATGGGGGACATATTCAGAATGTTGTTAATGCACAATCACAGGGAGATGGCAGGGTACAGTCTCAACAAGTTCACAGGCAAAGACATCAAATTCAAAATGTGCCTCAAGCCCCGATGCCTCAAATGAATGGTCAGGTTCAGAAATGCAATTCAAATACAGGATTTCATACAGATACAGGATCTAAGTCAAATCAGAATGTTTCCCAGCAATACTCTTTGATCCAGACACAATGACGGTGCCTGAGAGGGGAGGAGGAATGTGTGCTTGGCGTATTCTTATAGGTAGACCAGAGTGGTCCTTACATGGATGGCAAGGTGAATGGAATTACAATCTCGTTTCTTGTCGATACTGGTGCTACCCATTCCACTGTAAAAACAGCAGAAGTTCCAAACCTACCCCTCTTGAGAGAAAGAATCCAAGTTGTAGGAGTTGCATTCCAACTGATGTCAAACCCAGTTACGGAACCAGTGCCTGTGAAAATTGTTTCCTTTGAGGATTTACACACATTTGTTGTGTGTGATTCAAGCCCAGTAAATCTATTGGGATGAGAACTAAATTTCTTAATCTATTGCACACCAATGAGAATTGAGTTCCATAGAGATGATGAGTATGTTGTCTTTCAATTGTCTAAACAAAAGACAGAAAGAGCAGGATTGTTTCCCTTCTTAACAAGAGATGACCTGCCTCCGGATTTAAAAGACATCATAGTTCCAGAGGTCTGGGATTTTCAAGGCAAAGACATTGATCTGACCAAAGGTTTGGATCCTGTATATATTACTGTGAAGCCCGATTCTGAAATTCCACAAATCTCTCAATGCAATTTGAGTCCAGAAGCCATTGCACGAATTACTCCATTAATTGATTCAAAGGTTGAACAGGGGATCCTGAAGGAAATAATGGGGAGTCCATGTAACTATCCTATCATGGGTTTGTAGAAACCCCACAATAAATACGTATTGTTCGGGGTTTGCACAAAATTAATCAGATTGTTGTCCCATGTTGTCCCGCGGTACCAAATCCAGCAGTAATTCTGTTCCAGATTCCATGTGAAGCTGAATGGTTTTCGGTCATTGATTTGTGTCAAGACTTATTTTCTGTTCCATTGCATGAGTACAGCCAGTATTTGTTTTCTTTCCAGTTTGGCCATAGTGTTTTGGCAGGGTGCCGAGATCCACAAGGGTATACAGAAAGCCCCTCCTTATTCAATCAGATTTTGAAGAAAAATGCCAAATCATGCTGTCCTCTTCCAGTACATTGATGACTTATTGGTAGCATCAAGTAGATAGGAGGCTTGCACCCACAATACCATTGCTGTAATGAATCATTTGGCTGTCAATGGACATAAGTTGTCACCATCCAAATTGCCTTGGACACGATGTTGCGAAAGGAGCACGGAAAGTGTCTCAAGACAGGATCACTGTGATCCTGAACATGAGTCTGCCAAGTAGTCAAAAGGAAGTCTGCATGTTTTTGGGAATGGTTGGCTATTGTTGACAATGGATTCTTATTTGACAGCTAAACATCTTTAGAGGCTGACACACAAAGGCGTATCAGACCCGGTAACCTGGGATGATGATTGCATGCACTCGTTACTGAACTGTGAGAGTCTTTGTGGAGCTCCAGCTTTCGCAGTGCCTGACTACATCAAAAGCTTTACTCTGTTTTGCAGTGAGTGCAGGGAATGTGCATTATCCGTACTGGTTTAGATACAGGGTACTTCATTCAGACCTGTAGCCTACTTTTCGGCAACTCTTGATCCTGTTGCTTCCGCCTTGCCTGAATGTCTGAAATCTGTTGCAGCAACGTGTGTGTTTGGAGCAGAGTGAGAGCATTGTGATGGGACATCCACTTAAGGTGTATGTGCCCCCTTCTGTTGAGGTCTTTCTTACCCGTACTTGAACACAACACCTCACAAATGGCCGCCTCACCAGGAACAAACAAATCATCCTGGGAGCTGAAAACGTAACGTTTATGAGATGCACGAGTTTGAATCATGCAACTTTGATGCCCCTTCCTAGAAATGAGGTTGTGATTGATGAGGCTCATCAAGGTTGCAGGGTGTGTACTCGAGGTTGCAGGGTGTGTACTCTGCTAAGGTGGCTGAACTGGCTGCCTTAATGCAAGCCTGTAACATTTCGGACAAATTGCAAGTAACATCTTCACCAACAGTCAGTACGAATTTGGCGTTGTACATGACTTCGGGCAATTGTGGTCACAGCGAGGGTTCATGTCCTCGTCAGGGTCCCCCATCAGGAACGGAGAGAGTGTGAGGAACCTCTTGCTATCATTACAATTCCCTGTCCAAATTGCCGTGGTGAAGTGTGCAGCCCATCGGCAGGGCAATAATTATGTTACGGTCGGAAACCATTTTGCAAACGAGACTGCGCCATATTGCGCTCTAAATTCTTATACATACAATGAAGATCCTCTGCAAGAGAACACTGATGTCACAGATTGCAAACTGATGTTATCCACTGTAGAGACATGGGAGGAAGTGAAGGAATTACAGGATGAGGTACTGGAAACTGAAAAACAAGGACGAGTCAGAGCAGGATGTACTAAAAGACAGGAAGATGGCGTGTGGGTGTATCCTGATGGGAGACCTATACTACCTGATAGTGAGATGAAAAGACAGTCTCACTGTAGCTAAGTTGCTGTTGAGGGAGTTAATACTGCATTTTGGATTTCGACTTCTTTGGAGTCACACTGAGGGACACACTTCTAAAGATGTTATGTGGAGCACTGCAAATTGATCAGAAGCTCCATTGTGCTTATCGCCCAGAAGCCTCTGGAATTGTGGAGCAAATAAATGGAACACTGAAATACAGATTGGCAAAAGTGTGTGCTTCAACCTCTCTGAGATGGCCTGATGCATTGCCTCTTGTTATGTTGATGAGTTTGAGAAGTACGCCAGACAGAAGAACAGGACTATCTCCTGACAAAATTATTATGGGGAGGGCGCTGAGACAGCCTGCAGTTCCAACTAATGCATTGGTTAATATTACAGATGATTTGGTGCTCGAATACTGTAAAGGACTGACTGACGTGGTATGTTCTGTGTCTCAGCAGGTTTGGGAAGCTGCTACTTCACCTCAACAGGAGCAGTGTCACAACCTTATTCCAGGCAACTGGTTCCTAGTGAAAAACCAAGTGCGAAAGTCATGTTTGGAACATCGTTGGCGTGAGCCGTTCCAGGTGATCCTGGTAACCACAACTACTGTGAAGTGTGGTGGTCTTCCAAATTGGGTGTATTCTGCCCACACTCGCAGAGTCCCATGTCCTCTTGATGATATAGTGCCTGTTTAGGATGTGCCAGTGGTTACAGGGAGACAGCCATCTCAGGTCAGCCAAACTGTAGAGAGGGCTCCAGCTACTGAGACTCTGTGCACTGGATCTGAGGGAGATCTGAGAGAGTTAGCTCTTCTAGGCACCCAAGGGTCACAGGAGAAGAGCTGACTAGCCGTAATTTTGATCTCACTGAAAGGAACTGAGCACCTGAAACACGAGTAGCACCCAGAGACTGTTGGCCCAGAAGACCAGACAGATTGAGACACATTCTAACAGAAAAAAAATGCCATGAACCATTGTGGAAGCCTCTAGTCAGACCAAGCAAAGCAACAGTGAGGAGGAAGGGCCATCAGTGAGAAGGTCCAAAAGAGCAAGAGTACCAAGTCAAAAATATGCTGCACCTGAATGGACTTATCTGGCATTGAACGACTGGGAAAAAGTATATTATACCTTTTGATACAACAATCCAAGCTTGCACGAGCCACCATGAGGAAAATATTGTGCCCAGTTGAAAGTACCTTGAGATAGATTTTGCCAAATAAAAGAACTGATTCAATTTGTGCTGGAGAAATTTACAACTTTCGAGAACTCTGAAATTGCTAAAAGAACCTGCATTAATACACTAAAGAAAGCCTGAACTCTGCTTTGTTGTAACAGAGCTGAAATGTTGAAAGCAGCAATCATTCCGGAAACTTACGCTATTAAAATCTAATCCATATTTATAAATTGTCACGCGGTCTGATTCCAAAGAGGCAATGGATCCTAATGCTGTATCTTCAAATCGCAAATGTATATGTGCTTGTATACTTGCTGTATTTTCTGTTTTATTTGTAGCATTGCTTATAGTTTTAAATTTACCTCATCATATTTAAACAAGCAAGCTTGAGCCTACTTCTGTGCCTAAAATAATTTAGGGAATGACAGTGAATTAAGCAATTCAGATGCCAAAATATTGCATGGAGATCAACCTATTGGTGAATTTTCACAAATGTTTTTAAAAAATTGCTGCACAAATATGTCAACACCATGGATGCTAAAGATTGTTATGTGTGCTAACAATTGCCTATGTCAGTTTCTGAGGGGGTGACCTATCATCATCTACCTGTAGCATATGGTATTTCCTGTATTGTGCTAACAAGCTTTTTTTATGACAAGGGACAGTTTCAGTACTATTATTCTAACTATGATATCAACTTTTCTGAAATACCTGTGAGAAAACATTTAAATCATGTGCCTGACACTAAAACAGCTGAAATGATGGGAGAATTCTTTAAGGCTACACAAAGTTTAGGCACAGCTTATGCACACCAACACACTCTAACATGCCTTTTTCATAATGTAGAAAGGGAATTTGTAGAATCAATAGAGGGTAGATGAGGAGATATTATGGATAAAGCTGCAAATCATTCTAGGATACCATCCTGGGCACTTAGGGAACCGGATCTCAAAGCAATGGGAAACCAAGTTGCTATCACACTAGATTGACAGCATAGATGAAATCTATGTACATTAAAGCGTATAACTGAAGCTGATACAAATTTTGTTGTTTCCAGCGAATGTGACCACACATTCCAAGTTTTGAAAAATTGGGAGCTGTTTCTGGGAGGTGTTTATCCTGTATGCCCTGGGGTTTTTTATATCTGTGGGAAAAATGCCTATTATAGGCTGCTTAAAGATGGTATGGACCCTGTTACATGGGGATAATTTTCCCAAACATCTATCATGTGGGTCAATCTGATGGAACCAATGGAGGTTCTCATAGGAGGCTTAAGAGACATGCAAGTGCAGGAGAGATAGTCGGAGATATTTTTGGAGCCCTCATACCATCTGTTGGGGTGATACTGAACTCTCACAAAATACAAAAACTATCTATGGTGGTAGATAATCTGTCTACTGATACTGTTGGAGGATTCTTAGCAATAGATACTGAAATGATTGCCATGAGATCTATGGTTCTTCCAAATCGTCTTGTGTTAGATGTCCTTCTCGCAAAGGAAGGCAGAGTTTGTTGAATGCTGAAGGTGCAACATTGTTGCACGCATATTCCAGATAAGAGTAAAGATTTAAAGAGTTACATTCAGAACATCACTCATCTTGGAAAGGACCTGAAAGATTTAAAGGCAGATGGTGCTTGGGAGTCAATTGGGAAAGAATTCTCTTCTATAGGTATATGGTTAGCAAATTTGGGAAGTGGATTGTTTGGAAAAATCTTGAATCCCATCTTGACAATTGCATTGTGTGTATTGACCGTTGTTGTCATTTTTAAAGTTTGTAGACGAGTGAAAACTAGGAAGGAAACTAGAGGAATAAAAAGGAAAAGAGCTGAAATAGAATTGGAAGATAGACAATGTTGTTATTACAATGAGATGAAGGCTTTGGAAAACTCTAGACTAAAAGTAATGAAGACTACAGAACTGTAATGTGTGTCATCAGAAAAGATTTAATGTGATGTCTTAATTCACCATCAAATGGGGTAGTGATGAAGCAGACAAACTGCTGAATCCCTAATTGACACATAAAACAGATCTTGACACCTTTTTGCGAGAAAAATGACAAACATGCACCACCAATGTACAATATATGTTGAAGACTCTTGAGAAATAGATCATAAAGAGACTTAGTTACTGCATCGTAAAAGCATGCAAAAGAGTGTAGACTAGATGAATATGCTCATTTGAATAACATACGTTCGTGTTTATTAAATTTCCATGGTGTATTCTTTTAACGTGGAATAGAAAGGTGAAAGTGATGACTTGTGTTACAGAAGGTTCATTAACCATTCTCTTTTGATTAATGATGCATGTAAAGAATTAATGGAACCAAATGGAAATTAGATATCCCATTGAATGTTTATTGAAGAGTTTTGTTCTAACACTGTCTTTGCTCGTGTCATATTGTGCACCAACCAAGAAAACAGAAATGGTGCTGCCTGTTTATGCTAATTCCAATTTCACTGAAACTTTCAGAGAATGATCATCATACATGTACTAATCAGAACCACTAGAAACACCTTAATTTCTATATACTTTGAAATATTTTATATGTTGGTGCTTTTGAAATGTAGTAATGTGCCATAGTTACACGTGCTAATTGCAATGAAATTAAAATACTTTATAAATGACATAAAATTGAAGAAAAGAATATAAGGTCTTAGAAACTTTAGAATGTAATATGTATTTCCATTAATTTATATCATATATTTCATGAACTAAAAATCAATTTAGGGCTGTATTTTCTTTCTCTTGCTCGATTCTGTTCTCATGAGAAAGCCTCATACATTTGCAATGTGGAATGAAACTATGGGGCATATTAGCAAGACCCACGTTAAAATTATCGCCGTTTTAGCGGCAGGAAACTGCCGCTAAAACGGCGATAATGGGCTTGCTAATATGCGTTATGGAATTCCAATAGAAGCCCAGGTTAGACGTCCTGCACATCTAACCTGGGCTTCTATTGGAATTCTATAACGCATATTAGCAAGCCCATTATCGCCGTTTTAGCGGCAGTTTCCTGCCGCTAAAACGGCGATAATTTTAACGTGGGTCTTGCTAATATGCCCCTATGTTTCTTGGAAAGATATACCATGCACATACCAGGACTACTCACAACCATTTTGTTACTTTGGGAACATCTGCCGTGAGAAACTGTCCTTTTCAACCAACTCATCTGCCTTTGCCAAAGGACGATGGTTCACACTCCTACTTTTTGAATGGTTTGATTGCTTACATTATGATCTTCACCTTTTTCCCATAAAATGTGCCTTTTTTATGCTGCATGACAATCACCCTATTCAAACTTACCAATGGACTGAGTGGTCTGATCAGATGACGTGACCCAAGGAGGTGTCGCCCTGGAACTAGAGAAATTATATTATACATTGGACTGATGATAAGGATGACACTCTCTTTGTCAACAATTTGCCACATTTCCACTGAGGATTGCTTCCTTGCAGATTGAGAGACAGCCTCCATTTCTTGCGGACTCTACTGGCTTTCTTTGGGCTGAGCTTACACTGTGTTCCCTATTCCCGGACTCCTTTCCCCATGGGAGAGAATTTTTTAGCTGATATAGTTCATGTCCCTTCCTGAACTCTTCCTCTAGAGCATTGGTAATTGATGGCCTGAGATTAATTTGATTATTACACTCCTAGATTTAATGTTTAAGGATGATTCATTTACTTTTCCTAACTTACTGATAAAATCTAACTATTATCAAATCCTGTTTCTGTTTCTCTATGATTTGTCTCCAATAATTGATCGTGCATTCCAATATAGGGTTCAATTATTTTGTCGTTCGGAAAGGCTCTAAACGGCATTCGATTAATCCGATTCGGAACCCGCCTTTCCGACCTACTCGAACACTTTTCCCAACGACCGATTACGATGGCTGTAAAGTATTCAGACTATCTGACTTGCTTCCGAACGGCATTGGGAGTAACCAAGTTGGTTGGAGCTGAATCGTAGCGGTCTATGGATCGGTGTTGCCAGCCGAGCGATTAGGATGTCAGATTCGTACAGCCTTCCCGAATCGGTTGTTCTGACATGGATCAGCTGTCGGAATCTGATTTTGGGGCCCCTAGCAGTCCCCCCTTCACCTAGGCCCTCCCAATCGGTCCGTGGGGGTACCCATGGGTCCCCCATCCCCATGCATGCACAGTGTGGCAGGCACCATGCGGTGCCCGCCACAGAGTGCAAGGTTTTTCCCAACCACCCCTTTTGTCAATGGGAGCCTGTGTTCGCGTTCGGAACACAGGCTCCCATTGAAGCCGATGCATGTCCGGAAGCATCGTAATCGTTCGGTCGGACTAGCAGAACCCGATTCGGTTGGAAATGATTCCGTAACCGATTTGGTCGGAAGAGTGTCCGGACAACATTGTAATCGGCCCCATAGTATTAATGAGGAATGGGAATTCCAATAGAGAGGTCTGTAGGCAGCAGAACTTAATATTACTATTTTGCCTACCTTTAACTGAATTATTGGTTTGTATGGTTCTAGTATGACTGAATTTCTTCAGGAGATTTGGTCTAGCTATAATCACCCTGTATTTGTATAGTATAGTTTTGAGAGTTATATGCATGAATCTAATTACCAGCCTGTAGGTCAGTTACACAATTCCTGGTCCTCTTTGAATAACTGGTTTGGATGCCCTATATCCGACCCCTCTCAGCACGGTTAAAAGATCCATCGGAGGACCAAGTAAATGACTCTGATGTGCAGTGCCAGGAAGTATTAAGACCAAATGTAAATGGGCCCAATGGCGCTACAGCAATATCAAGGAAAAATGCAATGGTAAAGCTGTTCTGGCTATCTTCATGGGTGAGAAGCAGAACACTTCTTAAAAGAGTTTGGAGGATTAAGCCTCCTGCTGTAGACGTCAATGCATATCAAGCAAGTTTTAAGGTACAGTATTCTTAGTTGGTTAATTGCTTGCTATGGAGTTCTGTAATTCTGTGTCATCTATGGTCAGATGTTTGAATTATCGTGAAATAGCCTTGAGGGCAAAAGAGCCTGCTGTCTGGAAATTGCAAGACAAAGGTTTGCATTCTAAGTAAGAAAGCGTAGTGTTAATGTGTGTGAGAGACAGCCCTCTGTGACTTCCTGGTCACGGGGAAAATGTCTCAACAGATTTATTGCCAGCTGCAAACAGCTACGTGCAAACTGGGAAGCATAAACTGAAATTCTGAAGTGTTTTACTTGTAATTTTGGTTGTTAGGGGTTAATAAAGTGGGCTCAATTGAGCTGGGCAGCAGTACCAGGTCTAATAAGTTAAAAACGAATTATATATTTATTTTGTATACTACATAAATTACCATTCAGTAAAACACTATGGGCCCGATTCACAAAAGTAAAGTGAGATGAAAGTCTAACTTTACGACTTTTGGTATTCACAAAGGGCATTTACGATGACTTTTGGAATTCACAAAGGGCATTTACTACTCGTAAATATCCATTGTGAATACCAAAAGTTGAACTTTATCACTTTCGGTATTCATAAAGGGCATTTACGAGTAGTAAATGCTCTTTGTGAATACCTAAAGTCGTAAAGTTAGACTTTCGTCTCACTTTACCTTTGTGAATCGGGCCCACTATTATTTATCTTTTGGCTATCCTGTGAAATTAAAATATCGGAGTGTTCTGCTGTTGGCTGCTGAGGTTTTTGGCTAGGTGCTGGTGTCCAGGTGGGCTGCCCTGACCTTTGACACTTGTTATGAGCTAGCAGACACAACTAACACAAAAGAAATTAACACTTCCACTCACAAATCTGTTGTATTACAAGTTCAAACCTAGACTTGATGTTTTCATTCCAGGTTAAGGGAGTGGAGATTGCCTATATAACTGATTTATTTATGACCTATTTTCACACTGGAAACCATCAGAAATGACTCCAATTAAGGGCAGGAATAAAAACCATCCTCTCCTGCTCCTGCCATGAGCAAGAAAAACATTCTTTACAAGGTGACAATGGGCAGCGAATCATATTTTCAAAAACGGTGTGCAGTTCCTTTAAACGAAGTGAAAGTGTTCAGGTCAGTGGATTAACCTCCTTTTGGAGGAAGTGCCCTCACACACCCCGAGGGGTGTCATGCTTCATCATTTGGGCATGCTCCTCGTCGGGCCGTCGCTGCAATGTCCGACGGGCACCCACGAAGGGGCTCTTTGGCGGAGATCTTTTTGATGAAGCCGTTAGGTGCGTGGGGGTGTGTGGAATGAGATGAGTAGTGAAGTGAAGGACAGTGCGCTAAAATAGGTTTAGGAAGGCCTTATTGCATACATTTTTATTCAGGGGACTTACTAACCTAATTAAAAACAGTGTGGCCCTATCTAGATGCAATGATCCTATAGGGCATGTGTATTATGAATAAAGGGTCGACATGTTTCTTGCCATTGTTAGCCCCTAAGGGGTCTCTTGGTAATTCGTCAGGACCAGTTAAATAGGAGATCATCCAAAACTCTTACACTACTGCAGGGCTGGTGCTTTTAGTGTCAAAGAATGCTTTAGTTACCAGCCTTGCGGGTTGATACAGGGTACACTTTTACCTTGTATTGTTTGACCCCACACTGGTTGGGTCTGAGCTGACGGGAGCGTTAGCATAGCACGTTGTTCACTCACAACTGTGAGGCAGCGTGGCAACTAGCCCTTCTCCTACCCCGGCTCTGTTTCCCGTCAGGGCAATACCATCACAATCCGTAGGGGTCTAGTGAAAGGGTTTCTCTGCTGGAATTTCTTTTCCCTTTGGAGATATAAAAAGTGTAAAAGTACAGTTGTGAAAACGAAAAGGCATTTTCACACGTGCAATTGTACTCTTGGCTCCTTTGAAAGATTTTACATAGAAAAAAGTATGAACTAAGTAAAGGTTTACAGGCATACTAGTGGAAAACTCTGACTCTCACAGGTTACCAGGAGTGCTTATACTAACCTGTGCGGATTTTTAAAATTCTGAAATATGTACCCAAATGAGATATTAAAACCAGTGAGTGCTGATTTCTAAAGGTCTACATGAATTCAGCCACCAGTTTCGAATATGCTATGAACCGATTTTTGCAGTTTATATTGATAAGAAAAAAGATTAAAAACATGCTAGTCTGACAACAAGCACAGTGCATCTGGAGTTGGAATACATAAAAATAGTTTGCACCAACAGGGAATTATTTAAACAAGTGTCACTCTTGATAATAAATGAGGGCCGTTTTCAACCGTGAGCCTAACTTGTGCCTGGAAGCAGCTTTGTGAATATTTATTTTTTTCTAAGACAAAAATCATAAAATATATTGCATCCCTAGAGAAATATTTTACTTAACAGATGAATATGAAAGTATCTAAAGAAATTTATTCTTTTGCAGGTTCCTTCTCCATTCGTTGGTATATATCCTGCACTTACAGGAAGATGGCCGATTGGGAAGTTTGCCTGTAAACTGTGGTTAGCTGTGGATTCTACCATTTGTTTATCTTCAGTGTATAGTATTCTGCTTATCACCTATGATCGGTTTCTCTCTGTTACAAAAGCTGTAAGTCTATCTATCTATTTATCTATCTATCTGTCTGTCTGTCTGTGGTTTTCTGGTCCTTGATCATACCCATGATCCACGTTGCTTAATACATTGGCCCTAAACAATGGGATTGTGCTCTTAGTCTGCTTAAATATCTATTATACATGAAAGAACAACAAACATAAATCATACAAACAGATGCTCAGATATTAAAATGCTATTTATTACCATTGTTGAGGGACGGGAGGAGAAATCTCTGTCTTCTACCTTCTACAGTCAGAATATATATATTTTTTTTTTTAACAAACATGTTGTTTTGAAATGTTTACACTTCACCCCATAGTAGACATACCCCCACTGTCTGCCATGATTTGCTATGGGCATTAGACTTTTTTTCCTGTGCCATTGGCAAAATGGTATATTGAGCACGGCGGACGGGGTGTGTTATGGTGTCCGTTGTGTATTATATAACATAATTAATAAATGGCATGCTTCTTTGAATTTGTGTTCATGGAACCATAGCTGATAGGTGGATGAGTGCAAATCACCTTCAATAAAATGGAGGAAAGTCCGAGATTGTGCTTTTTGGCAAGGCCCAAGAACACTGGTCCCATGACTGGTGGCCCCCTAACCTGGGCCCCTGTCCAACCCCAAAACAGACGTTTCGGAATCTGGGGTTCCACATGGACAACAAATTATCAATGCAAAGTCAGATTAACCATCTAGTCGGCTCCTGTTTTGGAACGATGCGTAGTTTTCGAAAGGTTTTCAAATGGATCCCTATCGAGGCCAGGAAACCATTAGTCCAGGGACTAATAATGAACCGCTTGGACTATGGCAACGCTTTGTTGTCCTCAATTAATGAAGGCCTTCTCACAAGGCTTCAGATTTTGCAGAACACCGCAGCTAGGCTGGTTCTCAATCTTCCGCCCAGATCCCCTTCGGCCCCCAGCCTAAGATCCCTACACTGGCTTCCAATCAGAAAGCGGATTCAATTTAAAATCCTCTGACTAGTACACAAAAACATGTACGGAATCGGCCTGGCATATTGGTCCAATAAACTAAGCTGGTACCAGCATTGTAGGCCCCTGAAATCTAGCAATGAATCACTACTCACACCTTTCAGAGTCCGCGCCGTCAGAAGCGGAGGAAGATCCTTTTCTTTTCTTGCCCCCACATCTTGGAACAAACTGCCCAGAAATCTGCGCATAATCACTGATCACAATGGATTTCGCAAGAAGCTAAAATCATGGCTATTTGACAACTAATCAAGCAATCTTTCAGAGCTGTCTGCAAGCGCCACAAGACTTCCGAGTGATATGTGCGCTGAACAAATGCCCCTGATTTGATTTGATTTGATATCTAACTTTAGCTGTGTTTTTTCTGTACTTTTCTAGATATTTTTTATGATATATTGCATTCAGCTGCCATGTATCCATTCAGAACAGTGCACAGCCTGTGGCCCTGTGCAACAAGGGCCGGCCTAAGCAGTTGACTGCAGGGCCTGGCTGCCCCCATGAATGTCCTAACTCTGCTGTGCACAACCTTTAGCTGTGCTCTGTAGGAGTCCACCGTAGAGACTGACTTTCTACTAGGTCAAGCAGTTTGGTCTAGGCATAGCTCCTCAGAGAGAAAACAGGTCTTCATGGCACACCTATAGCATATCCATGGCCCCCAAAATTCGGGCAGCAATGTAGAGTTCTGTCACCAAAACAGACCTGCCAAATACTCAAAGGTAAACTGATTTTCTAGTCTCATGGGTCAACTTGTATTGAAATGGTGTGGCTGACGTGAGCTAGACGTCAACGTTTTGATGGAGATAAATTAATAGAAAGTGCATTCTTCTTTATGCATTTTTGTGAAACTCATGTTTTTGAATGCAGAGATTTTTCAGTTCTCAATGAAAATCTGCATTGTTTCTAGCATGTTCTTCTGCTTTGACAATGTGTCATGACGTTGTGAAAATAAAGTGTATGCAAAACACGACAATAGATAAATATGTCTATGATTATTTAGTTTAGAAATGTTCAAAAAGTAGCAGCAAGAAAACAAGGTTGCCCTGTGTTTACTGGTTAGTTTAAAAAAATTCCAGCAATGTCGTAAACACTATAGCTTCCCTTCAAACTCTTTCATTTCCTTCACATTGTGGGCCTGATTACAATGAGTGCTTTCCGACACTCATCGTTGGTTTCACTTCTAGGCAGTCAGAATTGCCACCAGCTAGACTTTCTGGCTGGATTCCGATGGACTCAAGGAGCCCGTCGGCCAGTCGGAGACCGGCCCATAATCCCAATGGATGGCGTTTCCGCCGTTGGGATTAAGATGCTCGGTTTCAGACAGGCTTTCCATGCCAGGCTTTCCGACATGGAAAGCCTGTCGTAAATCGAGTTTGGGGGCCCCTTGCAGGGCCACCTTTTCCTTACGGCCTCTGGTTGGGGGCCGAGAGGGCACCTATGATGCCCCCTGTTCATCCCTGCACCATCTGGCAGGCACCGTGAGATGCCTGCCACGCAGTGCAGGGATGAACACAATCTCCCATTTCTCTATTGGAGCTTGTGCTGTGGCCGGTTTATGCATTGTAATTATGCAGTCTGGACTGTCGAGCGGAGGTTGGTCGGTCCCGATTCCGCGATGTCAGTCGACGGCAATTCCGACAGACATCATAATCGGCCCCTATGAGTTCCGACTCTTCTAGTTTCTTCATACTACATTTTGATATTCTTCTGTTTCTATAGTTTAATTTTTTTCTGTTTCTAAAGTTTGAATATTTCTATTTCTTTCATATAAAGTGTAAAGTTTAGACATACGTAGAAATGCTAAAAATTTCTGCACCCGATATCAATATGATAATTGCTCTGACATATTTGTCACCATCATTCTTTTGTCCTATTGCTGACTTAGGGCCAGAAGTATGACCTAAGCATTTTGTGACTTCCTAATTGTGACTTTTTGCAACTCGCAATTAGGAAATTGCAAAATACGATGTACAACAGTGTCTCAGACACTGTTTGCGATTTCCAATGAGGTCGCAATTGACCTGCCTCATCAATATTCATGAGGCAGGTCACAATTTGCAACCCATTGGGAATGGCCTGTAATCACAGGGATGGTGGCCTACTGGGATCAGCAGACCACCATGTCTGTGATCGCTTTTTATATAAAGCAATTTATTTTATTGAAATGCAGCCCATTTTCCTTAAAGGAAAATGGGACGCATTTCAAACATAAAAATGAAAAGCTACATTTTCATTTTTTGAGAGTCCACTGCCTGCTCTTAAAAAATATTGGCGCCCATATTCACAAAGGGCAAGGGGTCCTTCATGGAGTCGGTAAAATATGAATGTTTTGCGACTG
Organism: Calotriton arnoldi; assembly: GCA_963921515.1. Taxonomy (NCBI): domain Eukaryota; kingdom Metazoa; phylum Chordata; class Amphibia; order Caudata; family Salamandridae; genus Calotriton; species Calotriton arnoldi. The sequence goes on from CAWUFW010001538.1 coordinate 2,549,258, forward strand.
CATTCCGTTCGCAAAACATTCATACATGCCCCTGCGACTCGCTATTAGGAAGGGACACCTTTGGCAAGCCCCTTCCTAATACGGACTCACAAACCCTATTTCACGAGTCGGTAATAGGTTACTGACTCACAAAATATGGTTAGTGCATGCTAAAAGGCGTTTTAGCAGTCACAAACGGCCTGATTTTCCGTTTGCAACAGCTAAAAACGGTTGTAGATCTGGCCCTTATTGTCCCGTAGTCCTATCATTGTTTGCAAAACATAAGATAAGATTGGGAAACAAATCTTATGAAAACCCAAGATCAGACTATAGGTTGGAGAGGACTTCACACAGGCGATCAAGATCAAGATGGGCACAGCACCAGCATTCACCTTAACTGAAGGCTCCTGTCAGTCTCCTGTAAAGCGTTTAGCCTTTACTGGCTGGTGCTAGGGCTGTGTTTGTTCTTGGATAGACAGTACTGCCCTGTTCTTAAATTAGGAATAGCAGACTTGGTATTCCAGATGCAACAACACTGTTGTCACAAACCAGGTATGCACTCCACCTCTGAGACGTGAGAATAAATAGGCTTATTAATTACTTATTCTGCTAGAACTAGAATAACCCCTAGGGATAGCACAATCAGGGTGCAATATTGCACAGTGGTCGTGACTGGGTTGCATTCCAACTGCATTTCCAGTTAGTACATTGACTAAGTCGGTGTGCAAGGGGGTTAGAAATCTGACCCCTGTGATTCTAGGAGGGGCCCTAGATAATGCATCAGTATAATTCAGTTTCATACTGAGAAAGCACCACACAATATGGCCTGCCATAATACACTAAGTGGATGTGAATTGACTCCTGACAGGGGTCAGTTAATTAGAGACGTTCTCTGCAACTGTTGTCTAGCATTCATAGCTGAATATAGGTTTCAGGGGATAGGAATCCAGAACAACCCTTTGTTTAAGGTGAGAGCATGTGGCCATGTCCTTGGCCTTTTCCTTGTGGAAAAGACATTTTTCTCAAACACAAGGGACATGTTGGATCTATTTTAAAGTGGAGTGGTGATGTGAACACAAGACACAAATGTGTACCCTCTGTTCCATTTTAGTGTTTACTGTTCAAACCCAAATACACCAACCTGAACTATACTGGACTATGTGGGAGGGTGGGGAGAATGGCATAGTCACAGGATTGACAATCACATACCAAGGTCCACAAATAACTTTAATTTTAAACACCCCCTACACCACATGTATGACTGGTCCTTTCTGTAGGAATATCCTGTCCCTTCACATACACACAACATGCTTAATATATATCACATTCACATTGGTCAAAATAGGGTTTCTGCTTTGCCACAATGTACAGATTTTAGGAGGGAAGGCCAATATGCTTGGAGATATAGATGAAAGAATGTTTTGAGCCACATCTCCATGAGATTGTGGTGAACTGGCTTGTGGCCTTTACCAATTTGGGGAGCAGTTAGACCTTAAAAAGTGAAGGGGTGGGAGTTTAGGGAAACTGTAGACGGCAGTGCTATATAAGAGCTGAACGCTCCCTAGGAAGTTACATGGCTACTTTCTGTGTTATATTGACACAACAGCTTGCCATACCAATCTGCTCATCCTTGCTTCATCATCTAACATTATTTTCTTCCTCTATCGGTTCCCTCAGTTATCCGACTTATCGCCTGCATTTTTATGTGGATTATGGATCCTGTATTGGTTTTGCTGTATTGCTTTGCCTTTGATTTTATTACATCTTGATTCCAGCATTGCTAGTGACCTAGCTTGTATTAACTGTTACACTGGCCTCCACTTGTTTTGGCATAAGTCTGCAATGACCCGCCATTATGTGGACAGTAAGCAAAACCTTCTCTAATGTCAGATTATTTCTTACTTATTGATGTCTGCTAATGGTGCTAAATATATCTGTGTTTTATTTAAAATTATGGGCAGATTTACTAATTTTTCAAGAAAAGCAACTCAGCAACAAAAATGCTGTGCTGAGATGCGCAAAATGGAGTGAACAGAAGAGCACCTGCTTTCCGCTTAAATATTTTGCTAATTTTCTCTCTCCCTGTGCTGCTACACTTTAGGCTGTCAAGTGTCAACACCTACACGCTTGCACAATAGTACAAGGAAATGTGTTCTCTTTCAAGCATAGGTTTTGTACAGCAAGGAAATCCTTCCAGTACAAAAACTATGCTTTAATACTTTTACTGTACAGTTTTAGCATACATGCAAAGTAGTTATAATGTGGAGATATTTAAAATTTGCTCCACTGTTACATCTGGCTCGAGGAGGTGTCATATTTTGGTGCAAATGCTTAACTACAAATGGTAGTAGAAATGTTTATCACAACCCATTGGGGGTTACATTGGCACTGTTGTGAAGTGTGTAGAAACATAGCTGTGAAATATTGAAATATTGGTGTGAAATAAAAGCAAGGATGCCCTGCAGAGAAAGGTTCACAGGGGCATATTTACCAACATTTTGCATCGTTGATGCAGCACTTTCTTGGCAGAGCCATGATTCAAAATGTTATTTGTGATTTACTTTGCGTAGGAGTTTTCCCAAAAAGTAACACAAGGCAGTACATAGAGCACTCCCAGATTTACTAAAGCTAGTTAACCTTTTGAAGCGTGAAAAAGCTTTGCCTTCCTGAAGCAGGCATAACAAGGAGAAATATCTTTATTTCGCCACATTACTTCCTGTTTCTATGCATACTGCTTTCTGCAGCACACATCGAAAGAGAACAATTCCTTTAAGAATTGTTTTTTGTGCAGAAAGATATACCTTACTGAAAACAAAATCCTGCCTGTAACACAGTCACCTTTGCACCATGATGAAAGGGTGACTACATTGACAGTAGGCAGGACACAGTGAGCCAGTGCTAAGAGACAGCAGAAATGCACGATATCTTAGTTCATAAAGCACATTTCTGCTGTTTTGTCTTCTTGCAGCGCAGCAACTGTGCTTGCTGCCCTGCTTGAAAAATTAGTAAATTTACCTCATAGTGCCCATGAAATGTATTGCACCCTTCTGTAAGCCAACTAAATGCATGGTGGCCACGCTGAGAAGTTCACTGTCATTTCTTTAAATGCATGGCTACCCTATAAATGTGCTGGTAGTGTTCTATAAAAGTATAGCATTGTTGCTGAGAAACATTGATTGAGTTTAAAGTTATAGTAGTTCCGCTGAGAAGTGTTGGTGCAAAACATAGCTGCCCCAATGAGAAGTATAATTTCTGCATGATATAGCAATGTATCCCTGCTTAGAATTTTCAGTATCATCCAAAACAGGTATGGGTACCCTACTCAGAAGGTTTGGCTCCACCAAATGTTTGCTCTTCACTTGAAATGTATAGCAGCCCTCCTGGGAAGCATTCATTCTCTTCATTAAACCTATGGAAGCTGAGCTAAGAAAATTGCTCTGACACTGAAAGGTATGGCAGGTCTTTTTCAGAAGAGCTGTCAATAATATAATGACATGAATGATTCCTTAAGTACATTTTGCCTCAGAAACCAATTAGCTGGCATATAACAAGACACTCTTACCAATAACCCTGATGCAGCTTCTAAGCATGCAAGATCCAGCACAATATTTCCCATTCCAAGCACTGTGAGATGGACTCTGCAATTTCTGAAGTCACAGTGTACTTGGGGTAGCAAGGTCGGTATCAGGGGATCCAATTAGGATCAGCACATGTGTCTAAGGAAGATTTTTGTTGACCATCTGACAAGCGCCATCCCAAGGGCCTACAAAGGAAAATGGTAATGCTTATTAGAACATTGGAATGTAGGGATCTCCATTGAAGACAATGGAGTGGTCCGGAATTCTAATGGCTGGTAAAAGTCCAGAGCTCCAGCATTCCAATCTTTGTCGTTCACAGCTGTTGCTGTGAACAAAGGCCTCATGGAGCCCGACGGGATTCAAATCCCCTCGGTCTCCCTGAGGCCTTGGTTTTATTTGTTAGAACATTCTGACCTCTAGTGGCGGAATGTTCTAATAGCTTTATAGCCCGGCATAGCTGGGCTATACAGGCCATTAAAGGCCTGCTCCCTTGTTAAAGGCCCTCACCTTCAGCTCGGGCCTTTAATGCTGGGGCTGGCCTTTAATGGCCAGTATAGCCCGCTAAGGCGGGCTTTAAGGCTATGTTAGGGTTTGCATACAGACAGCTCTAGCGATCTGTTGTCAAAGGTCTACATGAAAGTACAAAATGTAGAGATGGGTTTGACTGAGCCACGTACTCCTGTTTGCATTGCTCACTTGTTCATTTCAGTTCCCTGCTTCTTACTTGTTTGCTTTGCTACCTGTTCTTGTGTTTATCTCACCCATGGAGATTTTTTTTGTTTCTTTGACTTTTGATTAGGTGAGTTACATCTTTAACTGTTAGGATGAAGGGACTATTTGGAATGCAATGCTTTCCTCACGCTTTTGGGGGGACATGCACAATGGCCATCTTGGATTTTTTTTTCTTCAAGAAAAATTATCCAGTGATGACCAACATGCATGCAAGTGCACAGGAGCCATTTTGAAATGATTTTACATAGAGCATAAACAAAATACCAAGATGGACACTGTGCATCTAAGGTTTTTTAATGGTATTTGGTAACTATAACGTCGCTCTAACCTTTGTTTTTTTGTGAATTTCTACAGTTTTTAATGGTATTTCCTAACTATAATGTCCCTGTAAAGTTTGTGTTTTTATTTCTAACCTGTAACCTGTGATACTGAGTGTGGGAGTGGGTGCATGAGTGTCCCAGTAGGTGTGTGTGTCTCAATGGGTGCATGAGTGGGTGTGTGAGTGTCTGAGTGGGTCTGTGAGTGGGTGCACGAGTGTCTGAGTGGGTGCATGAGGGCCTGAGTGGTCTGTGAGTGGGTGCATGAGTGTCTGAGTGGATCTGTGAGTGGGTGTATGTATCTAAATGGGTCTGTGAGTGGGTGCATGAGTGTCTGAATGGGTCTTTAAAAGGCTGAGAGAGTGTCTGAGGGGTTCTGTGAGTGGGTGAATGAGTGCCTAAGGGGGCTTTTGAGTGGGTGTGAGAGTGTCTGAGTGCATCTGTGAGTGGGTGCATGAGTGTCTGAGTAGATCTATGAGTGCATGTGAGAGTGTCTGAGTAGGTCTGTGAGTGGGTCTGTGAGTGGGTGTGTGAGTGTCTGAGTGGATCGGTGAGTGGGTGTATCAATAGCTGTGTCAGTGACTGGGCCACAACAGAACCACACCTGCCCCTGCATCCAAAAAAAGTTCACAGTTTTGCACAAAATATCTAACCAAGTGGAGTATTTTCTACTGGTTAATTACTAAGTGCTACCTCCTTGGGTAAATGTAAAGTACATATTCTACACTACAGCTGCATAATGAAGCACTAGGAAATGTCACCAGTGACCTTGTGTGAGTTTTGGCAATGTGATTGTTCCTCATGCGCCTTAATCCAGAAATTTGAGATAGCATGAATCTTCCTATAAAGAAGACAAAGAAAGTACAAAGAGGTAAATCTCCACCAAACAAGGCACTGTCCTCTTAACTATATTAAGTAAGTGTTTCTTTGTTTGGTGGAGATGTCCTCATTTTCATCAGCATCAAGAACGTGTCACCAAAATTGGCGGAAAAAACACTGGTGGCATTTTGATAAGCTGCCTATCAACCTGGTAAAAAGTGGGAAGACCATTGCATACTTCCAAGGTGGATGGGGTGGGGCCAAACGGGCGGAGTTTCAGGTGGTTATGCAGATTTGTGTACTCGTAGTCATTTAAAGGGAGAACCATGGACTCTGCTCTCACCAGGTAATGACAAGAAAGAACCCACCCGTCACAGTCACTACACATTGCACTCCAATAGATCAACGATGCATTCACTTCCACGAAGCACTTCAGATCGTCTTTTAATGTGGAATTGCTGAGAAAGCACTCTTGCTTTGCCTTTGTCAAGCCCAGGAGGTCAGGATCATTTGTCCATTACAGAAGTGGAGCTTTAATTAGGGCATCTGCTATACTTATATATGTAATTGTTTCCCATTGAGGTTTAATTTCTGTACAAATTAGGCAGGTCCTAATGCCAGCCCCCTCTGCAACAGTTCTCCTATCCAACTTGACAGCAGTCCGCTACCCTCTGATGCCTGTCTACCTGCTGCCCTTTGTTTGTGCCTCCTCTGCTCCTTTCTTGCGCTGTTTTGCCTTTTCTGCTAATTTTGCTGCCCTCTGTTTTGTCTCTATTACTCATTTTTCTGCCCTTTGTTTTTCCTTTTCTGCTTGTGTTTCTGTCCTCCATTTTGCCTTCACTGCTCATTTTTCTGTCCTTCATTGCAAGCGGGCACTGCTTCCTTTCTGCCGCTCGAGTAGATTTTCTGCTCGAGTGGCAGCTTTCTCAACGCAAATGGACGGTTTCTCAACGCAAGCGGTCATGAGCATACGCAGTCACTAGCATTAAGAAATCCGACCACCCGCATTGAGAAATTTTGCCAGGAGGTTGATTTCCCTCGCTCGCCAACTTGATGTTGATGAGCGCAAACAAGGGAAAAAACTTCGCTCCGTGTAACGCGGAGTGCGGAAAAGTCCCCAAACTCCGTGAGTGGAGCGGAGTTCACCACCCAGGCTTAATGCTTTTATGACAATTTAAAAAAAAAAAAAAAAACTTTTTTGCTCTTGCAGGGTCCGTAGGAGACCACAGCACCAGGGTTAGAGGGTCGGGGTGTTCTTACCCTGCACCCTTTTCTTTATTTTTCATGCTTTTTCTGGGACTCAGCTGATGCCGAGTCCCAAGACGGCTGCCAACACTTACTTATTGGAGTGTTGGCAGCCAATCAGATCTCTGCACAGGATTAGGAGGATTTGCGGAGGGTTCATGCCTCTAGATATACAAATTTGGTTTCCTTTTAATAACTCCAAAACTAATGAATGGATTTACATCAAAAAAGAAAGTATACTTTCTGGACCAAGAGCTACCGCTCTGCAAATTTGGAGCAATTCCATCCAGCGGCTCAGACTATAGTCGTCTTCAAAATCCCTATGAGAATTAAAATGGGAAAAACCCATTTTTTGACCCCCCCTTTTTCTTAGCCCCAACTTCACTCACCATCCCGAAACTTTCCAAACACAATACTATTCCCAATCCAGTCTGTGCAACTGTAGGTAACGTACAACATGTTTTTTTGAAAAATGTAATTGAGATAGATATAATAAGTGGGTGTCTGAGTAGCTGTGTGAGTAGGTGTATGGGAAGTGAGTGGCTGTATGGGTGAGTGACTGAGTGAGTGAGTGGGTGTGTGAGTGGCTCTATGGATCAGTGAGTGAGTGGTTGTATGGGTGTGTGAGTGGGTGTCATGTCATGAGTGATTTAATATGTGAGGTCATAAGCAGTACATTGCAGGGGCATAAGTTATAGTTAGCTCAGTAAGTATAACTGCTGAATTTCACTTGTTTTATACAGTGGGCTTGCAGAGAGGTTTTTGGTGGCCACGCTCCATTTCTCCACCACTCTGCACATGTGCCTCCTGGTGCACTACTAGTTGTGGGATGAAGTCCCTTAGGCTCTTGAGGGTCCGTGGGGGCCAACTAGCCCTCCTGTTACCTCTGGAAAGACCCACACAGGTAGATTGCTGAGAGGTCATCAGAGGCCACACCCTCTTTCTTCACCACTCTGCAAACGTGCCTTCTGGTGCACTACTCGCTGGGGTAAGAAGTCCACTTTAGTCCTGAGCCTTCAGGAGGCAAGGGGGCCTCATCACCCCACCAGCAGTGCACTGAGAGGCATGTTTGCAGAGTGGTGGAGAAAGGGGGCGTGGCATTTGAACACCTCTTAGCAGTCTCACAGTGTGGGGCTTATTGGAGGTAACAGGAGGTCTTGTTGGCCCTTGAGGACCCTCATCAGCCAAGGGGACTTCCTCCCCCAACCAGGACAGCACCAGGAGGCACCTTTGTAGAGGTAGTTGCCGGCTTTTTTTTCTTATTGTTTTTTAGGAGGGGGGGTGCATGGCTCCCCTTCCCTTGACCATTTGGGCCCCAGGGACCCCATCCCCCTGGGGCCTGACCCTTTATATTTTTTTAATTAAAAAATCAAGAGGGGGGCTGGGCACCTCAATCCGGGCCATTTTGGCCACGGAGACCACTTCCCCCGGGGCCTGCCCTTTTTAATTATTAATTTAATATTAAAAAAAGGGAGAGAGCCATGCGGCCCCCCTTCCAGGCCATTTCTGGCCCAGGGAACCCCATCCCCCAGGGTCTGCCCCTTTTTTAAATAAAATATGGGGTGGGCCGCGCGGCCCCCCTCACAGGCAGAGACCCCATCCCCCCGGGGCCCGGCCATTTAAAAAAATATTTATATCCGCCAGTAGGTAATATATATTTATATATATATATATTTATATATATGGCAGCATGGTGGCTCACTGAAAAATAAAAGGAAAACACTTACACCAGTCTGGGTTCGTCTTCCGTTTTGATTCCGTTTTGAGGAACATTGAGGCGGAGTGTGGCGATATATATATATATATATATATATATATATATATATATATATCCAATAACTCCTTCTTGCGAGAGAGCAGAGACCACGCAGGGGAACACCTTGGAAGCAATCTTTATTTCTTGTATGGCGAATGCATTTTGGCAATTTATCAGCCTTCATCAGCGCCCAAGTATCCAGGAGGCTTCCAACATCACGATCATAAGTCCTGCCGCCCTCTTATTGGCAGAGGGCCCGCTCCGCCCCCTATGGATGTCTGCTCACCTGTTGTCAGTTCACGCAGTGCATGTGGACTGCAACACCCAGTATACATCGTAATGAGTCCAGGTAGGTGCCGCATGGGGAGTGTAACACCTAATGGTCATGCGGGGATGGCAGAACAGTTCGTGAATTTAAAACCAATTTCCTGCTTGTAAAAGAACAAAGCGCCTCCTCGGGTCCCCAAACCGCTTCAGCCTCAGAAATTGGGGGTCGTATCCGGCGGGGGCAGCAATGACAATACACGCCGCCCAGCATGTGGTTAAGTAACCTCACAACCACCTTATTTTCTCCCCAAAGTCCATGGCGGGTCCGACCTTCCAATCCCTTGGACACATGAAACACCGCCGCAGCAGCAAAGCCAGTGAAGTCAGGGCCAACTTGCGAGGCGGGGGTCTCTGAACCGTGTCTCTGGCTGTCATGGAAACAATACACCAATTACTCCTTCTTGCGAGAGAGCAGAGACCACGCAGGGGAACACCTTGGAAGCAATCTTTATTTCTTGTATGGCGAATGCATTTCGGCAATTTATCAGCCTTCATCAGCGCCCAAGTATCCAGGAGGCTTCCAACATCACGATCATAAGTCCTGCCGCCCTCTTATTGGCAGAGGGCCCGCTCCGCCCCCTATGGATGTCTGCTCACCTGTTGTCAGTTCACGCAGTTCATGTGGACTGCAACACCCAGAATACATCGTAATGAGTCCAGGTAGGTGTCGCATGGGGAGTATAACACCTAATGGTCATGCGGGGATGGCAGAACAGTTCGTGAATTTAAAACCAATTTCCTGCTTGTAAAAGAACAAAGCACCTCCTCGGGTCCCCAAACCACTTCAGCCTCAGAAATCGGGGGTCGTATCCGGTGGGGGGCAGCAATGACAATACACGCCGCCCAGCATGTGGTTAAGTAACCTCACAACCACCTTATTTTCTCCCCAAAGTCCATGGCGGGCCCGACCTTCCAATCCCTTGGACACACGAAACACCGCAGCAGCAGCAAAGCCAGTGAAGTCAGGGCCAACTTGCGAGGCGGGGGTCTCTGAACCGTGTCTCTGGCTGACACGGAAACAATACACCAATACCTCCTTCTTGCGAGAGAGCAGAGACCACACAGGGGAACACCTTGGAAGCAATCTTTATTTCTTGTATGGCGAATGCATTTCGGCAATTTATCAGCCTTCATCAGCGCCCAAGTATCCAGGAGGCTTCCAACATCACGATCATAAGTCCTGCCGCCCTCTTATTGGCAGAGGGCCCGCTCCGCCCCCTATGGATGTCTGCTCACCTGTTGTCAGTTCACGCAGTTCATGTGGACTGCAACACCCAGAATACATCGTAATGAGTCCAGGTAGGTGTCGCATGGGGAGTATAACACCTAATGGTCATGCGGGATGGCAGAACAGTTCGTGAATTTAAAACCAATTTCCTGCTTGTAAAAGAACAAAGCGCCTCCTCGGGTCCCCAAACCGCTTCAGCCTCAGAAATCGGGGGTCGTATCCGGCGGGGGCAGCAATGACAATACACGCCGCCCAGCATGTGGTTAAGTAACCTCACAACCACCTTATTTTCTCCCCAAAGTCCATGGCGGGCCCGACCTTCCAATCCCTTGGACACACGAAACACCGCCGCAGCAGCAAAGCCAGTGAAGTCAGGGCCAACTTGCGAGGCGGGGGTCTCTGAACCGTGTCTCTGGCTGACACGGAAACAATACACCAATACCTCCTTCTTGCGAGAGAGCAGAGACCACACAGGGGAACACCTTGGAAGCAATCTTTATTTCTTGTATGGCGAATGCATTTCGGCAATTTATCAGCCTTCATCAGCTGCCCAAGTATCCAGGAGGCTTCCAACATCACGATCATAAGTCCTGCCGCCCTCTTATTGGCAGAGGGCCCGCTCCGCCCCTATGGATGTCTGCTCACCTGTTGTCAGTTCACGCAGTTCATGTGGACTGCAACACCCAGAATACATCGTAATGAGTCCAGGTAGGTGCCGCATGGGGAGTGTAACACCTAATGGTCATGCGGGGATGGCAGAACAGTTCGTGAATTTAAAACCAATTTCCTGCTTGTAAAAGAACAAAGCGCCTCCTCGGGTCCCCAAACCGCTTCAGCCTCAGAAATCGGGGGTCGTATCCGGCGGGGGCAGCAATGACAATACACGCCACCCAGCATGTGGTTAAGTAACCTCACAACCACCTTATTTTCTCCCCAAAGTCCATGGCGGGCCCGACCTTCCAATCCCTTGGACGCACGAAACACCGCCGCAGCAGCAAAGCCAGTGAAGTCAGGGCCAACTTGCGAGGCGGGGGTCTCTGAACCGTGTCTCTGGCTGACACGGAAACAATACACCAATAACTCCTTCTTGCGAGAGAGCAGAGACCACGCAGGGGAACACCTTGGAAGCAATCTTTATTTCTTGTATGGCGAATGCATTTTGGCAATTTATCAGCCTTCATCAGCGCCCAAGTATCCAGGAGGCTTCCAACATCACAATCATAAGTCCTGCCGCCCTCTTATTGGCAGAGGGCCCGCTCCGCCCCCTATGGATGTCTGCTCACCTGTTGTCAGTTCACGCAGTGCATGTGGACTGCAACACCCAGGATACATCGTAATGAGTCCAGGTAGGTGCTGCATGGGGAGTGTAACACCTAATGGTCATGCGGGGATGGCAGAACAGTTCGTGAATTTATATATATATATATTTTCTTCTTTTTTTAAGCACTGATATATATACATATATATATATATATATATATATTATTCACTGAAAAAACCATAGGTTTCAGGGACGTTATAGTTACAAATTAGCATTTAAAAAACCTTTGAAATTCACTGAAAAAACCATAGGTTTTAGGGACAGTTATAGTTAGTTGGACATTGCACTCGTACAAAACCCGTGAAATTCCCCCGTTATAGTTAGTCCAGCTAACTATAACTCGCGCCCGCAATGCACTGCTGATGACGTCACATATTACATCACTCATGACATGGTCAGTGACATCACTGATGACATCACTGATGACATCTCAAATGACATCACTGATGACATCACTGATGACATCATCCAGTGACTGTGTGTTTCTGTAAAGTTTAAATATTTTTAATATATATAGGAAAAGACGTATTGAAGAATGAGTGGGTGTGTAAGTATCTGTATGGATGATTTAGTAGGTGCGTGACTGACTCTATAAGTGAGTGATTTAACGTATCTTACTGAATGCATGGGTTAGTGACTAAACTGGGTGAATGTCTGTATCCGTCTGTCTGTTGCTGTGTAAGTGGCTGCATGTGTTTGTGAATAGCTACATGAGTGTCTATATGAGTTATTGAATGCTTGTCTGAGTATCTGTATGGGTGCCTGAGTGTTTGTGTGGGAGGGGTGTGTGAAACTCTGTGCATAGATGTGTGAGTGGGTGATTCACTGGGTGGATGGTTTCAAGAGTGCAACTGTGATAGACTGTATGGGTGGGTAAGTGTGTGTAAGAGTGTGTTAGTGAGTGAATGTATGTCCCAGTGGTACATGTGTGAGTAACTACATATGTGAAAGGCAGTATATATGTGTGTTGGAGTATATAAATAGCTATAAGCGAGAGTGAGTGATTGTGATAGTGGCTGTATGGATGAGTGTGTGCTTGTATCAGTGATTGTATAAGAGCGTAAGATTGTGCTACTATTTGTATGAGTAAGTGAGCTGGTGTGTGTATAACTGTATAGGTGAGTAAATGGTAGTGTGTTTAATTATTTGCATGACTGACTAGGTGTGTGAGTACCTCTATGGATGAGTGGCGGTGTTTGAGTGTCTATATAGGAGTATGAGTGCATATGATAGTCCTGTACTGAGTGACCGTAAGTATGAGTGACTGTACGGGTGAGTGAGTGGATGTGTGCGTAGACCTAAGAATCAGTGAGTGGGTATGTAGTTATTGGTGTTGGAGTGTCTATGGTTTTGCGAATGGCAGTCTGTAATTTAGAGTGGGTGTATCAAAGGTTATATTAGGGTGTGAGGAGGTGCATCAGATTATCACGTGGATGATGTCATCAGTGATGTCATTTGAGATGTCATCAGTGATGTCACTGACCATGTCATGAGTGATGTAATATGTGACGTCATCAGCAGTGCATTGCGGGGGCGCGAGTTATAGTTAGCTGGACTAACTATAACGGGGGAATTTCACGGGCTTTGTACGAGTGCAATGTCCAACTAACTATAACTGTCCCTAAAACCTATGGTTTTTTCAGTGAATTTCAAAGGTTTTTTAAATGCTAATTTGTAACTATAACGTCCCTGAAACCAATGGTTTTTTCAGTGAATTTCAAAGGTTTTTTAAATGCTAATTTGTAACTATAACATGTCTGAAACCTACAGGTTTTTCAGTGAATTTCAAAGGTTTTGTAAATGACAATTTTTAAATGTATTAATTGTTATATAAATTTTTTTCATACTGATTTCCAAATTTTTTAGAAACAATTTTTTTTTACATGTTTTATTTTTAAATTACATTGTAATTACATTATACATTACATTACAAAAAATACTTTCTCAGAATGAATTACTTTAGTTTAATTACTTTGCACATAGGCAATAGACTTTTAAGTACAGTAGTTACAGTTGTTGCAATGGGCAACACATTTTCAAACACAATGCAACATTCAGCTCAATGTGAATTTCTAGTTAAATGCAATTAGTTACTTTATGGATTACTTTTCTAACCACATTACTGGATCCTAGATTCAGTCCTGGGACATCTCCTGTAAACAGTTGAGTAAAAGCGTTTTGGTTACAGTCGTGATTTTTAAGGAATATTATTGTACTTTAAAAGTTCACACTTAGAAACTTTTTCTCATAGAATCACCAATGTTATCCTATGGAAGGAAATTCACTTAGAAGTTAAAAACTGTTATCGTTACTTTTTCTTACTCGGTGTTGGATCCTGGATCCAGCACTGGTGCATCTCCTGTAAACAGTTGAAAGAATGCGTTTAAGTTATACAGGCGATTTTTTAGGAATATTTGTAGTTTGTGAAAATCAACACTTTGAAACTTTTCTGCTGAAAACCAGACAATGATATCCTATGGAAGGAAATTCAAGTTACTGGTAAGTACGGTTAAAATTACTTTTCAGGACCAGTACTGGGCTGAAAGATGCAGCACTGAGGTCTCTCCTGATAACAGGTGAGTAAATCGGAATTCGGATTTCGGTTGATTTTAGAGGAATATTTTAAAGTTCCAAAACTCCACACTTAGAAGAATTTCCAAGTGAAACCAGTCAATGTTAGCCTATGGAAGGAAATTCAAGTTACTGGTAAGTACGGTTAAAATTACTTTTCAGGACCAGTACTGGGCTGAAAGATGCATCACTGAGGTCTCTCCTGATAACAGGTGAGTAAATCAGAATTCGGATTTCGGCTGATTTTAGAGGAATATTTGTATGTTTCAAAAATCAACACTTAGAAACTTTTTCAGCAAAAGCAGGCAATGATATCCTATGGAAGGAAATTCAAGTTACTGGTAAGTACGGTTAAAATTACTTTTGAGGATCAGTACTGGGCTGAAAGATGCAGCACTGAGGTCTCTCCTGATAACAGGTGAGTAAATCGGAATTCGTATTTCGGCTGATTTTAGAGGAATATTTTAAAGTTCCAAAACTCCACACTTAGAAGAATTTCCAAGTGAAACCAGTCAATGTTAGCCTATGAAGGAAATTCAAGTTACCGGTAAGTACGGTTAAAATTACTTTTGAGGATCAGTACTGGGCTGAAAGATGCAGCACTGAGGTCTCTCCTGATAACAGGTGAGTAAATCGGAATTCGTATTTCGGCTGATTTTAGAGGAATATTTTAAAGTTCCAAAACTCCACACTTAGAAGAATTTCCAAGTGAAACCAGTCAATGTTAGCCTATGAAGGAAATTCAAGTTACTGGTAAGTACGGTTAAAATTACTTTTCAGGACCAGTACTGGGCTGAAAGATGCAGCACTGAGGTCTCTCCTGATAACAGGTGAGTAAATCAGAATTCGGATTTCGGCTGATTTTAGAGGAATATTTGTATGTTTCAAAAATCAACACTTAGAAACTTTTTCAGCAAAAGCAGGCAATGATATCCTATGGAAGGAAATTCAAGTTACTGGTAAGTACGGTTAAAATTACTTTTCAGGACCAGTACTGGGCTGAAAGATGCATCACTGAGGTCTCTCCTGATAACAGGTGAGTAAATCAGAATTCGGATTTCGGCTGATTTTAGAGGAATATTTGTATGTTTCAAAAATCAACACTTAGAAACTTTTTCAGCAAAAAGCAGGCAATGATATCCTATGGAAGGAAATTCAAGTTACTGGTAAGTACGGTTAAAATTACTTTTGAGGATCAGTACTGGGCTGAAAGATGCAGCACTGAGGTCTCTCCTGATAACAGGTGAGTAAATCGGAATTCGTATTTCAGGCTGATTTTAGAGGAATATTTTAAAGTTCCAAAACTCCACACTTAGAAGAATTTCCAAGTGAAACCAGTCAATGTTAGCCTATGAAGGAAATTCAAGTTACCGGTAAGTACGGTTAAAATTACTTTTGAGGATCAGTACTGGGCTGAAAGATGCAGCACTGAGGTCTCTCCTGATAACAGGTGAGTAAATCGGAATTCGTATTTCGGCTGATTTTAGAGGAATATTTTAAAGTTCCAAAACTCCACACTTAGAAGAATTTCCAAGTGAAACCAGTCAATGTTAGCCTATGAAGGAAATTCAAGTTACTGGTAAGTACGGTTAAAATTACTTTTCAGGACCAGTACTGGGCTGAAAGATGCAGCACTGAGGTCTCTCCTGATAACAGGTGAGTAAATCAGAATTCGGATTTCGGCTGATTTTAGAGGAATATTTGTATGTTTCAAAAATCAACACTTAGAAACTTTTTCAGCAAAAAGCAGGCAATGATATCCTATGGAAGGAAATTCAAGTTACTGGTAAGTACGGTTAAAATTACTTTTGAGGATCAGTACTGGGCTGAAAGATGCAGCACTGAGGTCTCTCCTGATAACAGGTGAGTAAATCAGAATTCGGATTTTGGCTGATTTTAGAGGAATATTTGTATGTTTCAAAAATCAACACTTAGAAACTTTTTCAGCAAAAAGCAGGCAATGATATCCTATGGAAGGAAATTCAAGTTACTGGTAAGTATGGTTAAAATTACTTTTGAGGATCACTACTGGGCTGAAAGATGCAGCACTGAGGTCTCTCCTGATAACAGGTGAGTAAATCGGAATTCGTATTTCGGCTGATTTTAGAGGAATATTTTAAAGTTCCAAAACTCCACACTTAGAAGAATTTCCAAGTGAAACCAGTCAATGTTAGCCTATGAAGGAAATTCAAGTTACCGGTAAGTACGGTTAAAATTACTTTTCAGGACCAGTACTGGGCTGAAAGATGCAGCACTGAGGTCTCTCCTGATAACAGGTGAGTAAATCAGAATTCGTATTTCGGCTGATTTTAGAGGAATATTTGCACAATGGTGAAGGGAGGGGCGGGGCCTGAGGTGACATCTGTGCAAACGCGCCCCGTGGCGCGTTTTAAGTTGGGGGATTAAGTCCCCTTGAATCATGAGGGTCCCTACGGGCCAACTAGCCCACCAGGAACCTCCAGTATGCGCCAGGGGCTGCGTTGCAGAGACATGTACAGAGGCCACACCCCTTTTTACACCTCTCTGCAACGCAGCTCTGTGGCGCTTTCTGGACGTACCTGTTGGGCTAGTTGGCCCCCAGGGACCCTCAGGATTGAAGAGGATTTAATTCCCCATCTTAAAACGCGCCACGGAGCCTGTTTGCACACATGTCACCTGAAGCCCCGCCCCTCCCTTCACCACTGTGCAAACGCGCCCGTGGCGCGTTTTAAGTCGGGGGATTAACTCCCCTTGAATCCTGAGGGTCCCTGGGGTGCATCTAGCCCACCATATACCTCCAAAAAGCGCCAAAGAGCTGCGTTGCAGAGAGGTGTAAAAGGGCGTGGCCTCTGTACACCTCTCAACAAGGCAGCCCCCTGGCGCATACTGGAGGTTCCTGGTGGGCTAGTTGGCCCCAGGGACCCCCAGTATTCAAGGGGAATTCGTTCCCCTCTGCAAACGCGCCAGGGGGCGCGTTTGCAGAGTGGTGAAGGAAGGGGCGGGGCCTACGGGCCCGATCGTTGTTTTTTTTTTTTTTTTTTTTCCTGAAGGGGGCTGTGTGGCCTTCCTTCCTTTTTCCTATTTTTAGGCCCTGGGGACCCCATCCCCCAGGGCCTTACCCTCCTTTTTAATTAAAATAAAAATAAAAAACGGGAAGGGGGCCGCGTGGCCCCCTTCCCTGGGCCTGTATTGGCCCCGGGGACCCCATCCCCACGGGGGATGGCCTCTTTTTTATTTGGAGGGGGGCTGCGTGGCCCCCTCCTCAGGCCATTTAAGGCCCCGGGGACCCCATCCCCGGGGCCGGCCTTGCACTTTTTTTTTCTTTTTTTTTTTAATTTTGTTACTTTGGGAGGGGGGCTGCGTGGCCCCCTCCGTGGCCTCTTATGGCCCCGGGGACCCCATCCCCCGGGCCTGGCCTCTCGTTGGGGACTGTGGGGAGGTCCCCAAGCCCCCCACAGTCCCGCCGGCTCCCCGCGTCCCTTGGGAGCCGGCATTGCTTTTACACATGGGGAGCAGCTAACATGCTGCTCCCAATGTGTAAAAGCAATCGGCTTTGGATATTGGAAGAGAGAGCAGGTTTCCTGCTCTCTCTTCCAATATCCAAAGCAGTTTGCAATGACAGGACGGGAGCCGCGAGGCTCCCGTCCTGTCATTGCAAACAGCAGTGTCCCGGGGGTAGGCACCCCGGAACACTGCAGGAGCCGGCCCTGGGGGTGGCGGTCCCCAGGGCCATCAAGGGCTCCAGGAGGGGGCCGCGTGGCCCCCTCCCTACATTTTGAAAGCCCCGGGAGGTGGTGGTCCCCGGGGCTTGGGGGTCCAAAACGGACCCCCATTTTAATTTTTCTTAGTGCCCCGGGAGGTGGTGGTCTCCGGGCGTGTGGGGGCTGGAGCCCCCCACACAGGTTTTTAATTTAAAAAGAAGCCCCGGGAGGTGGTGGTCCCCGGACTGCGGGAGGGCTCAGAGCCCTCCCGCACCATCTACTATAAGGCCCCGGGGGTGGTGGTCCCCGGGCTTGGGGGCCCTTAGAGGCCCCCACACATAAAATTAACCCCCCCAGCATGTCCCCCGGGACTTGGCCCACCCGGGGGCCAATTAACATCGAAGCGCGGAGACCGCGCTTCGATTTTTTTTTCGGCAGGGTTCGCGCTCCCTTGTGGGACCCCTGAGCAGACCTAGGGGTCAGGGTGTTTCTACCCTGCCCCCTTTGTGCGCTTTGCGCACTTGTTTCTGTCCCTCGGTTCTACCGAGGACAAAATGGCTGCCAACACTTCCTGATTTGGAGTGTTGACAGCCAATTAACATAAAGCTCGTGCTCGGGAGGATCCGCGGCCCTAGATATCACTATCTTTTTTACTTTTCATTTTCTCAGCAACTACTGAACGGATTTACACCATTTAACAAAAGGGTTCTTTCTGAACCAAGAACTACCTCTTTGCCAAATTTGGTGTAATTCCGTTCAGCAGTTCAGGCTGTAGCCGTGTCTAAAGTTTCCTATGGAAAAATGCATGGGGAAAACGCGTTTTGGGACCCCCTTTTTCTCGGCCCCGCTTGACGAATCCCCCTGAGACTTTCAGGGTAGGAGCGGACCGGAGCGGGCCACAAAGTTTGAAAATTTTGCGAAGATACGTCAACCGGCAAGAGAGTTATTTCAAATAGAATGTCGCGGATTTCCTATGGATAATAGGTTGTAACTATAACTATCTACTGGCGACCGCCAGTAGATAATATATATATATATATATATATATATGTACACACTGAAAAAACCAAAGGTTACAAGGACGTTATAGTTAGGGTCAAATTTCACTCGTACAAAGCCAGTGGAATTCAGCAGTTATAGTTACCTGAGCTAACTATAACTATTGACCCGCAATACACTGCTTATGACCTCACATATTACATCACTCATGACATGGTCATTGACATCACTGATGACATCACTGTTGACATCTCAAATGACATCAATGATGACGTCACTGATGACACCATCCAGTAAGTGTAATTATTTTGAGTTTATGATTATTAGACATATATACCAAGGTACCACAAAAGTTAAAGTAGTAGGTGTACTACTAATGTGTGATGCTACTTTTAATATATATCATGTGAGTGGCTGTGTGACTTTATGTATCCTTGTGCATATGGGTGTGTGAGTGGCTGTATGGGTGAGTGAGTTGGTTTCTGAATGACTGTATGAGTGAGTGACTAGGTGTGTAAGTGGCTGTATGGGTGAGTGGATGTTTGAGTAGGTGTTTTGTTAAGTGACTTTGTGTGTGAGTGACTGTATTGGACATTGAGTGTCTGTGTGATTAGTTGTATGGGTGAGTACAGGACAGTGCGAGTGCTTGTATGGATGTGTAAATGGGTATGTAAGTGTTTGTATGAGTGAGTGTCTGAGGGCTTGTATGGGTGAGTGAGTGGCTGTGTTGAGAGGCTGATTGGGTGAGTGAGTGGGTGTGTGACTTTGTAGATAAATAAGTGGGTGTGTGAGTAACTGTATGGGTGAGTCTGGTTAGATGACTGATTGTATGGGTGAGTAACCAGTTGTGTGAGTGATTGTATGAGTGAGTGAGGGGGTGTGTGAATAGTAAGCCTGGGCAGTAAACTCCACTCCGCTCACGGAGTTTGCAGAATCCAGGCACTTCACGCTCCATGGAGGAACACGGAATTCTTGAATTTTGCCATTCAGGTACGAAACGAATATATTTTTCCATTTGTGCACTCCAGTTTTTTTTTGGCTCTCAACCACAAGCACCAAGACTCTCAGACTGCTTGCGAGTGCACGCAAGACTTCTCACACCACTAGCAAGCTCCAGCAAGACTTCAATGTCACTTGCATGGCTTCCAGCTGTGACAGCACCAATCTAGCATCCTATGTGCTGATCGTAAACAGAGCAGTCGAGCAACTTTTCTGCATGAGAATGCAGCTGAGAGGCATTTGGAGTGGATTTTCTTCTCAAACTGGCCGTTGGAGTTGGGTCTTTTTGTGCAAGGAGCCATTTTTTTACATTTTGTTTTTTTTAAACCAGAATGAAGTACCCCAGAGACTCCAACTTCCTGTTCCTGTCCAGCAGGCTCCTCCCAGTGCTTAGTCTTTCTCCTGGTCACTTTTCATTGGGATTTGAAGCTGGAAGGATCACTCTCCTTGTCTGCTGCATATATACCATTGGATTTTAGACTTTGTTTTGAGATACCACAAGTAAGTTGAAAAACTGGTGTATGCACCTGGATTTATTTGTACTTTTTTTGTTATTGTTTTTTTTGTCCTCATTCACCTCTGACTTCAATATGCATACCTCCGGCCCATACCTTTAGATCCGTAGATAAGAAGGCTAGCCCAGGGTCGGGTACGCATGTGGACATTGCCCAAAAGGGGTTTGTCTTTCTCTAATTATCCAGTAATCAGCAGCCGCACGGGGTGGAAAGGCCATCACAGCTTAGAGAGATGCTTAGGTGTAATCATTGGGCAAAAGACATACACTCTTTTGTGCTTTTTTTTTACCCCCAACTACCCCCGGACCACTTTAATAAGATGTTCCAGTATTTCTTCTTTTTTATGCTTTCCCCATTAAATCGATTTTGGACATGTAAAACAAAGATTCTAACCATTCTGAGTGTTGCAGAGAAATATATCCTACCCACCTACTGCAGATTTCCCTCTTTGCCAGTAGTATTGCATAGAACAAGAGATCTCTGGCAGGACCTGTAATACCCTTCACCACTCCAAAGATAATCAGTGAAAAGGCTTACCTTAACATGAAAACCCAAAATGCTTGAGATGGTCTTACCCACTTCCTCCCAGAATTTCAAAATACCCGGGCATTGTTGAAACATATATACATCCGATGCCTTTTCTAATCAACATTTCATAGATTTGGCAGATTTTCCTTTTGCTATCTTTGATAGCCTTTCAGGTGTTATATATGCCCTGTGGAGTGAAAAGAGGTGATTTCTCCTTAACTAAGCAGGCTTGACAATTGAATATAATGTGCGCATTGATACTTGCCAGATGTTTTGTAACTGCTCCCTTGGCAAGCATTCTCCCCTCAGGTCATCTGCCAAAATGAACTCTCAGTCCGTAACCTCTTGTAGTGCCCACTACCAAACTGACACTTCCTTGCTTCCAGGAGGTTTGCCCACAAGCTATTCTTCCAGATAATTTCCAATGCCCAAGGGGGACCTCCAACTTTGCTCCCAGCTTTTCAATTGCATATATTTGAATTTCGACATTTCCCCCATCCTCTTACTCAGCTCTGCCCAGGATATAAGATTGGCATCCTGGGTTAGTTCGCCCCAATAGCGTATTCCTGCATCTCTTATTGGCATGGCTAATTTGTCCTTTAGGCACTCCTGGGTCCCTGGTGAATTCCATATAGGAAGCAAATTAGAGTAGTAGTCTAGACTTGTCAATCGTCTTATATTATACCATATTCTTGCTATTGCTTGCAGTACTTTAAGTTTGATCTTTTTGAAGAATTTGGGGTCTCCAGACCTAAATAGGTTCCGATCTGTGCCTACATTAACTCCCTTTAGCATGACTTTAAACAGATTTCCCAGATCTGAACAGTCTGGCACATTGAACAGCATTCTGGTGTTTGTGAGCTGGAAAGCACAAGCATAGTATTGAATATCTGGGAGGGATAGAACCCCCTTTTCCACTGCAGTTTTTTCCATGAGATTCTTATGCCCTTATAAGCCCAGAAATAGGTGTTTATGGCCTGCTGCACTTTATCGATCAGTGACTTATCAAAGTGCGGAGGGATTGTGTTAAACAAAAATGTGATTTCAGGCAATATCACCACTTTAACCAGGTGCACCCTCCCGAAGATTGTTAAGGGAAGATGTACCCATCCCTTCAGTATCCATATACAGTCCCTTAGTGTGCTATTTAAGCTTACTTCTGGGATTTCCTTGATGTCCTGTACAATCTTCAGACCCAGGTATCTCATTTCTTTTTTGATCAACGGGTTATATCTTCCTGATTCCATGCCATTACCTCAGTTTTCCCAGCATTTACTCCATACCCAGAAACTTTACCAAATTCTGACACAATCTGCAATATAACCGGCAAGGCCCTCTGGCTAACGGGCGAGGCACATTCCAGGCTATTGCAGCAGGTAAGGGGGGGTATTGCTTGGTTTTTGGTGGCAGGCGCCATCAGTGCTCTAGCGACCTGCTGGTGTTGTGGCCACCATGTTCTCCCTCGGATTTATTTTTACTTCTGTTTGATTTTGAAAATTTATTGTGGTGGGTGGCCTGCAGTTTAAGTAGGGGCCTAGTTATTTTTTGCATTTAATTTTTCTTCTTTTGTGTAGGAAAAATGTTGCATGGTTTACTACATTTTCTCTCCGTTTTATAATAAATTTGCAAGATTGATTTAATTCACTTTGTGGCTGGGTCTGCCAGTGTGCCTTGCAGCCAGTAGGCTCTATACTATTTATGGGTACATGAAACAACTGTTTCTGTGGTGTCTGTTGAATTGAAACATCATTCAGGCCATGGATGACATTGGATTAAAATATGAAATGTGTTTTTAGTGGTATTTCACTTTTTTCCCCTGCAAACAGTGTATAGGTGGAGTAATGGATGGTGCGTGTTGTTGTAAACATGTTTAGCCCTGTTCATGTTTCATTTTTGGCATTGCTGAATTAATGCTGTGCTCTCTGTGTTACCATGCCTCTTTTGTCTGGCCAGTGTGTGTATTTGTGTGTTTGCCATAGGCCACCATTTGCCTTTGTTGTTCATCATGCCATTTGGCCAGGGGCCATTTTGTATAGTCAGTGTCCACCCTATGCCTGCATGTGTTCTTTGTTTTCCAGGCCTCCTGCTTGTTGTTGTGACCATGTGGCTGGCAGCCATTTTGTGTAGCCAGACAGTGTGCTTTTGCCATGGGTGCTGCATGTCTTCTCTATTTGTGGCCATGCCTTCTTGCTGTTTTTTGTTGTTGTGACCATGTGGTTGGCAGCCACTTAGAGTAGCCAGCCAGTGTGCTTTCCCCATAGGCCTGCATGTCTTCTTTGTTTGTGGCCATGCCTTCTTGCTGGTTGGTATTGTTTTGACTATGTGGCTGGTGACCATTTTGTGTAACCAGCCAGTGTGCTTTTGCCATAGGCCTGCATGTCTTCTCTGTTTGTGACCATGCCTCCTTGCTGGTTGTTGTTAATGTGACCATGTGGTTGGCAGCCATTTTGTGTAGCCAGCCAGTGTGCTATTTTGCCATAGGCCTGCATGTCTTCTTCGTTGTGGCCATGCCTCCGTGCTGGTTGTTGTTCTGACCATGTGGCTGGTGGCCATTTTGTGCAGCCTGCCAGTGTGCTTTTGCCCTACGCCTGCATGTCTTCTCTGTTTGTGACCATGCCTCCTTGCTGGTTGTTGTGACCATGTGGCTGGCGGCCATTTTGTGTAGCCAGCTATTTTGCATTTGCCATAGGCCTGCATGTCTTCTTTGTTTGTGGCCATGCCTTCTTGCTGGTTGGTATTGTTTTGACTATGTGGCTGGCGACCATTTTGTGTAACCAGCCAGTGTGCTTTTGCCATAGGCCTGCATGTCTTCTCTGTTTGTGACCATGCCTCCTTGCTGGTTGTTGTTATTGTGACCATGTGGCTGGCAGCCATTTTGTGTAGCCAGCCAGTGTGCTATTTTGCCATAGACCTGCATGTCTTCTTTGTTGTGGCCATGCCTCCGTGCTGGTTGTTGTTCTGACCATGTGGCTGGTGGCAATTTTGTGCAGCCTGCCAGTGTGCTTTTGCCCTAAGCCTGCATGTATTCTCTGTTTGTGACCATGCCTCCTTGTTGGTTGTTGTTGTTGTGACCATGTGGCTGGCGGCCATTTTGTGTAGCCAGCTAATGTGCTTTTTTGCCAAAGGCCTGCATGTCTTCTTTGTTTGTGACCATGCCTCCTTGCTGGTTGTTGTGACAATGTGGCTGGGGGCCATTTTGTGTAGCCAGCCAGTGTGCTTCTGCCCTAGGCCTGCATGTCTTCTTTGTTTGTGACCATGCCTCCTTGCTGGTTGTTGTGACCATGTGGCTGGCGGCCATTTTATGTAGCCAGACAGTGTGCTTTTGCCATAGGCCGGCACGTTTTCTCTTTTTGTGACCATGCCTTCTTGCTGGTTGTTGTTGTTCTGACCATGTGGCTGGTGACCATTTTGTGTAGCCAGCCAGTGTGCTTTCCCCATAGGCCTGCATGTCTTCTTTGTTTATGGCCATGCCTTCTTGCTGGTTGTTGTTGTTCTGACCATGTGGCTGGCAGCCATTTTGGTTATCCAGCCAGTGTGCTTTTGCCATAGGCCCGCATGTCTTCTCTGAAATTGTGACCTTGCTCAGTGTTAGTTGTTGTTGATGACCATGTTGCACTGGCTGGCAGCCATTTTGTGCATCCAGCCAGTGATAGCAGTTTAATAAATTAATATGCTTGCGGATATTTTCACTTATCTTTAAATTATCATTTAGATTTTTTGAATTTTAGTTGCTTAAAATTTTAAATGTTTTAGATTTATTTTCTTATTTACATTTTTTGGATCTTTTTATTTAAATGTTGTTAAATATATATATATATATATATATATATATATATATATATATATATATATATATAGCTACCATTACCAAACCAGTTAAGAAACGGATGCCGACATTAGAGTAAGCTTCGAAATATTTTCTCTTTATTTCATGCTCATTCCTGCTTTGCTTGCTGTCATAATCGTATCTTGCTATCGCGCTGTTGCAACGCGTTTCGGCATTGCTGCCTTGATCACACAACAGTCACAAAGTTACAAGTTCACATTAAAAAAGGTGAGTACATGGTCACATGATCCTCTCTGTTTTCATAAACACAGAGAGGGGACTTTGAAGTTCAGCTAGTATTTTCAGCTATTTACATACATAATTATGTGACATTATATCTCTATCATTGCCTTTTCATTGCTTTACTTTCATTTACAATTTAAGACTTATAATTCCAAATTATAATACATAAAAAAACAAAATTAACATTACTTGAGACAAAATTCATTATTAGTTCATTACAGGAATGTATGTACCATTTCATACTTGTCTGAACCCAATATTCGAGGTAAATATATATATACATTTCTTTTTACATTTATTTTGATTTTTTTAATTTACA
This sequence comes from Calotriton arnoldi, assembly GCA_963921515.1. Lineage (NCBI taxonomy): Eukaryota > Metazoa > Chordata > Amphibia > Caudata > Salamandridae > Calotriton > Calotriton arnoldi. The sequence continues at coordinate 2,574,240 of CAWUFW010001538.1, forward strand.
TTTGCTAGCTTTATTTTTTAATTTACATTTTTTTAAATGTTTAATTTTTTTTTCTTGAAAATGTTTTATTTTAATTTACATTTTTTAAATGTACATTTTCTTTTATTTTGACCTAAAACTTTTTTTTCCATTTTCCTCACATCTGGCATCAACCCCATGACTGAAATAGGTCCCCTGCACAGCAGCATTCATTGTCTAAGGATTATTCCATTGTCACCTGCACCTCCCTGAGTGCCACATCCCAACGTGATGCACATAAAGGAAAAAGCTACATCTGCATGTTGTTGTTTCTCTTTCTGATCCTTCCTGAGTGTATTGCACACAATGAAAGTTTGTTGGTGTGGTATACAAATGGATAGTTAGACTGTATTAGACTGTATTATTGCTAAGTCACCACATTAAATGATATTGTTTGTTTGTACTAATACTTGAAGTGCAACAAGTTTCACTCATGTTTCACTCATGTTTCACTCATGTTTCACTCATGTTTTTCTTGCTTGTTTGTTTTAGGTGCACAAGCGAAGAGACATCACCCACAGTACTGCCAGACACATGGCCTGTGCATGTCGGGACGTGTGACTGATTTCGCAACACAGTCATCTTTTCAGCTTGTTGTGAAGTTAAGTGCCACTGCCAACTGACAGCTTCAAGATAGCCCAAAAGAAGGGTGCTGCCAAGAAAGTGGCAAGTGGGGAGCAGAAGAAGCAGATTTCCACCACTGGCATGCTGACCGCAACCTTTTTCAGGAAAGCTGTGACTTCTGCACCGGCCTCCGGCAAGCAAGCTGAGAGCAGCACTCCTGCATAAACAATACCACCCCCACCAACCTAAGCCCAGGACCATGTCTGTCAGTGAGGCAGACAGTGCAATCATGTCGATGCCGACGAATAGTGATGTTGAATTGGATTTGCCCCTTTCACAAAGTAGTACACAATTGTTTCAGGAAACACAGCAAAGTGGACAGCTGCTGCAGCCAGCAATAGTACATTTGTCTGATGTTGGAGCAGGACAGGAGATTGAGCTTTCTTCCAAGCAAGAAGTTGAACCTCCTCTTTTAGAATCATTGGCTCTCAGATCTCCAGCAAGGAAAAGGTTGGGTAACACTGCACCATCTTCTCCAAGCACCACTTCTGATGATGATGATTGGGACATGGAATGGACCCCAACAGAGACCAGGAGACAACAGGAGTGGCAAGGGAAATTTTTTTCCAGAAAGACTTAGACTTATGGAAGGGGATGAAGAGGAGGATGACGTTGACGATGTAGTCATGGTGGAAGGTGAAACAGAGGAATCTGACCTTGCTATTTAACCAGCTCCGAGGGATGTGGCACAGATAGCACTGTCATCAGCTCCCATATTTGCAAAGCCCCAGCTGAGACCTGCACCAACCTGCCTCAGGAGAAGCAGAGAGGCAATCAACGACATGCCACCTACCTACAGTTATTCTTCAGGAATTGGCAGTGGCCCAGTAAAAAAGTACCCCTCCCCAGTTTGGGACTTTTTTACAGTTAGCAAAGATGGGGGGCGCATCACAGTATGCACCATTTGCCACACAAATATTTGTCGAGGTAAGCCTGGTACACATTATGGTACTGGAGGCCAGACAACCCATATGAAAAAACACCACACAACCAAGTGGGAGGAGCACATTAAAAAACTACTGAACATGGTCCTGGTGGTGGGTAGAGCCAGGGGAACATCAGCTACAAGTCCAATCATGGTGGAAGGTGATGATGAGAAAGAAGAGGGTGACATCTTCACGCAAAGCAGCTCTGTCCCCAGCAGTGTGCCAGCAGATTAACCCACCTCAGTGACTTCACAATGGCACAAGAAGACTCAGAGTGAGATGGAGACACCACTGCATACAGTGACTGCCCCAACACCACCACGCACATTGAGTATACCACTGGAATCTACTTCTCAATAGACAATTTTGTCAGTGCCCCAAGAAAAGAACAAAATCCAGGTTACTATTACGGGCATTTTTAGGCAGGAGGGGCCCTACGAGCGAAACCACCCAACCGCACGTTTGTACAATGGGAAGCTGGCAAAAATGTTAGCGCTGGACCTCCTCCCTTTTTCTTTTGTGGAAGGAGTGGGATTCTTAGAGTTTGTGGCAGCCATCTGCCCAAAATGGAAGGTAATCAGTAGGACCTATTTTGCCAGAGTGGCTGTTCCAGAGCTGCATCACAGTTGGACAGGTTTTGCAGCAACGTGTTGTTCACACCATCCACCTGATGATAGACATGTGGACCAGTTGTCAGGTGACTGATTACATCTGCATCACTGCAAACTGGATCTCTTTTGCAGGGGTAAAGTGAAGGATATCTTCAGGTCTTGGCCCTGAAGAAAGGTTTTAGAGCGTTCAGCGGCATGAAACAATGGGCATGTTTGCGATGGAGAAATCACATACAGCTGTAAATATCTTGGAGGACTTTAACAGCAAGGTGTATGAATGGCTGCAACCCATACGTTTTAGAATTGGATTTGTTGCCACGGACAATGGCAGTAACATAGTCAAGGCCATGTCTGACAGAGGCTATTTCAAGGTCCTGTATTTGGCCCATTGCATCAACCCTGTGGTGCAAGACTTCCTCAAAAAGGAAGACATATTCAGCAACATACTGACCAACTGCAGAAGAATCTGCACTCATTTTGGCCATTCTTTTAAAGCCCGGAAGCAGCTGCATAATAATAGAGCACCAGTTAAAGCCCTGATACAGGAGGTACCAACAAGTTGGAACTCCACCTTTTACATGCTGCAACGTCTGAGCAGTACAAACAGATCAGTGAATATCTCATTCAAAGAGGAGGGGACGCAGTTGGGAAAGCTATGGCCATGGATGTGGGCAAATGGGGCCTAGTCAAATGGCTGACACAGATGCTACTCCCTTTTGAGGTGTTCACATGGGACGTGAGCAAGGAGGACAGCACAATGGGCTAAGCTATCCAGTTGTTGCATCTCCCACAAGGCCAGGAAAAGAAGGCATCTGAAAGGTTCACCCCGCAGGTGTTAATAAAAACACAGAAGCACATGCCTTTGTTGAGACCTTAGTCCTTCGCTTAGCTTCTTATTTAAGGCTGCAGCATGACATCATCAAGTCCAAAGAGTACATATGTGTCACTCTACTTGATCCACGGTACAAAAAAATTCTGCCCAATTTCATTCCTTTTTCTGAAGTGGGAGTTTTAAAATACAAAAGGTGGATTGTAGAGCAAGCCGGAGACTTGGAAGAAGAACGGCTGGAACTTCAAGTCCCACCCCGCAGTTCTGGGGTGCTGCCTTCTACTTCCAGCAACTTCCAGCAGCCAACAACACCATCAACCAGAACACCAGCAACAACAGAAAGAAAAGGACCGGACCCAACGTCTGCATTGTATTGGTTTCAATTGGCAGGGCTCAAGTCCAGTGCAGAGGTGATGGCAAAACAGGTTGAGTAAGTGGCAGCACCAATGACCATCCAATGGATGTTCCAGGAGTATCTAGATGATCCAAAAGAGGTCTATGTGGATCAAAATCAATTGATGCACCAATGGCCAGAGCTCAGCAGGCTGGCAATAAAGTATCTGGCTTGTCCTATGGCCAGTGTGTGTTCAGTGCAGCTGGTGCTGTCGTCACAGTGAGAAGGACCAGTCTCTCACCTCACAATTTGGAGAGATTTACTATGATCAAAATGAACAAACATTTTATGCCACACAATTACACCATTCCTGGAAAAGAAGCACAGGAGGAGGAGGAGGGTGATTGGTCTGAAATGTAATCAAATGTGTTAGCTAACCAACTTCTGGGTGAACCCCTCTGAGTTTGAGGATGAACTCTACTTCCCAGACTAAGTAAGCCAGTTCACCCATAGAACTTTAAAAAAATTATCGCTGAACTTAGTTCTTTCTTTGCAAAACAACACAAAAAAACAAATTAGCTAGAGGAAAATTATTATTTTTGTGTCAGATTTATGCTTCCCCATCTTTTTTATTAGTGACATTTATATTGCGGATTGCAGTTGGACCATTGTGCACAATTCCTTCATGACATTGGGGGCAATGCCTGCCCCCCTCGCATGCCTATTGGTTAATGCCTATTCCTTTTTGTATCATTTAGCAATAGAAGGGCTGCCCCATAAAATCATTTATTATCTACAAGACTGTCTGCCAATATCAAATTCCAATGTGTTGCCTGCATCAAAGATGACTGAATATCTACCTGAACTACCTGTGCTTGGATTGGATGAGGTTACTTCAACTATTGCAACGGTGAGTGACTAATTGCGTGTGTGTTTGTGCGTGTGTATTGGACTTGTGGCAAAAGTGATACTCTGAGTCCCCCTTTTGTTTTTTTTGTTCTGCCTTTGAGTATTCTTGATACATTCCACAAGAAGCTTACCTTCCTTCTGTCCTTCTCCTTGACTCTAAAATACAGTTTCTCTTTTACAATCCGCAGGCCTTCTTATATTGTCCTTCATGAACAAAAGGTGAAAGCTAGCTGAGCTCAACAACACTCCTGCTTACCTACTGGACCAGTGCAGACAGGCCCCAAGAGTGGACATTACTGAGGAAAATGCAGGTGCCCCACCCAATTTTGCAATGCAGTATCATCTTTCTTTTAACAATCATATTAACTAAGTGAAGGGGGTGGGTGGGTTCACTCCCCAAACTAGAAAACAGAACATTTATATATCTGATAAATTGGGTCTCAAGGGCCGAAGGACTGTTTGCAATGCATTTATCTGTACTCTGTCATACTCATTCCTTTGTTTCCTTCTAACAAATTGATGACAAATGATGTGCTGCTGCTTATTGCCCAGATGAATGTTGGCCTTGTGATGTAGTGTTTTTCTTTGTCAAACCTTGTCCCAAATCCCCTTACCCATCCATTCATCAAACCCCTAACCATCTTCCCTTGAGCGGTGTGATTTATTGAGGTGTGGCTTAAATTACACCATCAATGGATCACACACTTGGTGGGGTGGATGTGTTGAAAGCAAAACCAACTTATTGTACAATCTTCTAAGCAGTAGCCCACACCAGCCCATTACCAACCTGCGCATTTAAAATGACCCATATTTTTTTATATATAGAATGAGGAACATCAGTCTTCAGCATCAGCATTCAGGCCTTGTGTTACCGAACCATAAACGCCTAACCTAAGCTTGTCCACTCCAGACTTTGAGTCCATTTTTTATAACTTGAGGATTTCACAAATAATACTGCTAGCTCCACATTAGCCAAATCTTACTAGTATTGCTATTTTTTTCTATTTTAGCACAATCAGGCATTCTCATTGTTTTATCACGTAGTACTCAGGTGGTGTCAATTCTTTGTAAATCTTTGATAAATACATAACCCACTTACTCAGTCTTTCTACTTCCATTTAGTTGCCTACAATGGATAATCAGTCAATCATTCAGATCAGTCTTACAGTTGGAGCTCATGTGTGTGGAACTAGAAGTGCGACCTCACTTGTGAAGTAGTGATGCCTCCCCTGTTATTGCTGCATGTATATTCAGGTAAGACAACTAGTACAGATGTAATTTAACTTAGTAAGAAATACATTAACTGCTACTGTTTCTTATCTAGATAGCTCTACACAATATAGGTCATCATGGCAGCATTCCCCATAATGGTCAAGATAGTTAGAAAAGTATAAGCCTAGACTCAATAACTAAGTGCTACGCTCTCTCATAAGTTACAAACACATAAAAAGGCTGCGTAAAACTACTTGAAGGCAGCAGTGCAAAGTAAAAGTAAAAGAAATTACTTAAGGCACAAATTTAGATAAAAAAAATAGTTTTCCCCTTTTATTTATTTACAAAGAAACCCACCCTTCTCCCAAACAAAATTGACCCAAGCCCCAAAACTGAAAATGTCAAAGAAGAAGTCTCTCCAGTCCCAACTCCCTTCCCACCCGCTCTGCCCAGTCCAAACAAACAACAAATCCCTCCCACCAAAACTAAAAATTAAAAAAGGGGTAGAAGAGGGCATTATGGATGTCAGTCCGGAGCTGGTCCAGGCTCTGCTCTATCGTGGTGAGCCGGCCCTCAATGTTGCCCAGCCACTGCAGGATGCAGCGCAGCAATGGCCTGTTGCCAGTGTGGTGGCGATGGTAGCCATTGGCTGGCGGGAGCACCGGTGTTGGGATGGCCAGGAGGCTGGAGGCTGAGTGGGACCAACTGCACGGCTGTTGTGCATTAATTTCCTCCTCCTCCTCTTCCAGGACCACCAGTCACTGGTATTCCAGCTGGATATGTTCCAGCCTCTGCCACTGCAAACAGGCCATTATCTCTTGCCTGTTGGGTGGTCCGGTTGGACCAGCAGGAGCAGCTCTAATGAGAAAAATAAAAAAGACAAATTGCAAATAATGCTATGTGCAAACAATTGTTTTCAATTACTGGGTGGCACAGTAGCAGTACATTGCTGGACCCCTAGGGCCATTGGAATTTATTTGATGTGATTATGATTAGGAGAATCACAAGGCCAATTTTATTTTATACCCACACATGTTGTCAAACAAAAAAACTGACTTTGTGGCAGAAAAGTATTATCAGGCAGAGAATAACATCACAGGACTAAAAAAACAGTGATTTGAATATTGTTTTTCTTCTAAAGACTTTTCAAGTAACTATAAACAGAGAAAGATACTTTGAGTTGAAAAATAAATGACTTCTCATTGATGAGTACGACAATATGCACTGTATGGAGTACATGTTGTGGGTGGTGCTAAAATAATGAAGCCATGCTCATTGCTAGCCAGCGCCACTGCTAGTTTGCTACTGTCTGCAGCTGTCGTTGACAATAATCTATTTTTAATTCCAATGGCCCTGCTCTTCACCACATGCATTTCTCTTTCTGCCCTGTCTCCAAAGAGGCAGATGAATAATAAATAAGATACTACGTCAGTCACACACCTCATGTATAAAATGTGGATATTAATATTTTATCATGTCTGCCATAAGTAGACGTTAAGGAAAATGAATCTAATGGACAGCACTACAGGTAAATGAATGGACTATATAGATTTTATTTGGCACATTCATCACTGTGTATCCCATACGCCAAACTTGACATCAAATCAGAACTTGCTCCCACTTTACTCTGTGGCCTCGCCCGTCACCATGTATTTCCAACAAATTCATTTGCTGGGCAGTAACCAAGGAAAGGAAGCTTGATTTTCTCTACTTCAGGCGTTAAGGTAGAGGGATTAGACAGTTAGGGTTGAGCTTTTTTGTATATAATAGAGGGATCACTACACTGATCATCGATTCATCATCTTTGGCTTATTCAATCACAGTACAACTGGAAAGGGAAAAACACAAACAAGTGTAAATTAAATCTGTTATGGGAAACCATGAAATATGTTCTGGAATCACTTCACATGAGTATCACATTAAATGTGGCACATGCCAAGAAGGTATTTTCCAATTTGGTAGGGTGGGAGGGAAGAATGTAGGACAAAATAAAGGAGGGGAGTACCAAGAGGTGTCTGAGTGTGCGAAGGGACAACACACTTTGTGTGTTCTGTTTGCAATGCATTGAAAACATTGTAAATGCTGCATTAACTGAAGCAGATGCACATTACACAGCCAACACTGTTGTCGCAAATTGATTGACCCATACTGCACTTCGGTCATAGTTGGTAAAAGTGCCATGGGTGGGGAGAGGGGATGATGAATGATAGGTAGGATAGATCTGGCTCACTTAACAAATACAGCAAGTCAAGGGAGTAGAAAAAAGAATTAAAAAATAACCCCCACTTAGAACCATAGCTCTGAATGATATTGATAATCCTACATAAACCAAGTAAGCAGAGTAGGTGAGCAGCAGAATTCTCCTCATGAGAAGAGGAGCTGAGTTGCTTATTCATCCAAACAATCCAAATATTCATTAGTCCTTACATTCTAAATGACCCATTGCCACCATGATTAAGCTTTACTTTCTCCCATCCATTCTTTCACAAAAAGTTCCAATACGTAATCCACCTATTCAATAGCAACCCTTTCTTCAAACCATCCTTTCGCCCATCCATTCCTTTAACAAACATACATGGTGATTACTATTTAAAATACTAGTTTTTTGGGGCCTGCTACGGGATATCTTCATGATAGACAGCACCAACATTCCAATACCCCAAGATTCTACCCTAAGAAGTCCACAACAGTCATAAAAGGACTTGCTGGGATCAGCAGAGCCCTCAGCAGCGGCGCTGGTGGTCGGCGCCGGCTGACCAGCTTCTCCTGGACCCTCAGAAAAGTCCCTCTTCTTGCCCTTGGGTGGTGATAAAATAAATTAAGAAGATAGATAAAAATAGATTAACAATTCTGTTAATAAACTCCACAAAATGTTTTATGAAAAGCAAATGCAGTCGCTAAAACAGATCACCTTTAGTACTACTAGTTTTGACTTGAGTCTATCGACTGTCATTAAATCCATACTCAAAATCTCCTTATAAAAAAAATATTTGGCACTAAAGTATTGCAGTGAATGATCTTTGATTCTATCTATTCCCAATTCTCAACTGCCTTGATGAGCCAACTCAGTCTCCCTGTTTTGCAATACATAAAGGCATACTTCACATCACTGTGAATTCAATTAAATAACCTGGAACTGTACAAGCTACATAAATAAAGTCACAGAGCGAACGCGCTACTCAGTAATTCACTATAGTGACAGGAGAACAGTCTGCAATGGCTTCTTAATTAATCAGCAAAAGCAAGCACCTGATGAGTATGATTAGGTAGCGCTCAGCACATGCCTAGCAGAAACTAGAAACTGGATCACACAATAATATACCAGCGTAAACTAAACATAACTTACCTCTAAGTCGGAGCAGCATGCTATTCGGAAAAAAATGTTAGCATTGTAAAACACAAACACAACAAATAATTAATACTCACCGAGCCTCAGAATCTCGACGCCTAGCAGGTCGAGCAGGTCTTGTTCCCGGTCCAGAATGTCCACCCTATGGTGCTTCAACTGCTGGGCGGTGCGACGAACCTGGTTGGTGTGCCTCACGCACTGGTGCACCATACCTTAGCACTGCCAACTCTCCCGGAGGGGGTAGCCACTACTGGGATACCAGCATAGAAGGGAGGAGGCGCTGCACAAAAGAAACTAGTGCTGCCACCTCCTCCTCTCCAAAGATCGCCCAGAGCTGCACACCTGGGTGGCGGTGCCACCCCCAAGGAAGTCCCCACTCTGCCATGGCGCTGGGTGGGGAAATAATAAGAACGAAAAGCAAGGGAAAGTAAAGAAGAAATAAATACGGAAAGTAGGGGAAATAAAGTCAAAAAGTGACAAAAACACAAAAAAGTACACAAAAACGTAAAATAAACAAACACAAAGACAAACACTATAAAAAAAAAAAATTAGGGGTAGAAAAGTAATAAGGGAGGATGATTACAAAGATTGAGGACAGATAAAATTTAGGCCCAGCCCCATAACAGAGAGCAGAAAAACAAGATGGCCACGCCAATGCGGATCACGTGGTGCTGTTCGCGTGCGATTTTGAACATAAGAACACACTTGAGAACCGCGTAGTGCAGTTCACGCGTGATTTTGGAGCGCGGTTGCACTCCGCATTCCTAATGCAATGCGAACGGGTGTGCCGGCAAACTCGCCCATAAGCGTAAGTCTGCGTAGCGCGGCATCGTTTTTTGGACTCCGCCCACCCCTAGTGAATAGCTCTATGGAGGAGTGAGTGGGTGTGTGAGTACTGGTATAGTTCTGTGAATGGGTATGTCAATGATTGTATGGGTATGTGAGTGGGAGTACGAGAGGTTGTATTGGGGTGTGAGTAGGTGTGTGAGTTGTTCTGTGGATGATGTCATCAGTGATGTCATTTGAGATGTCATCAGTGATGTCACTGACCATGTCATGATTGATGTAATATATAAGGTCATATGCAGTGCATTGCGGGATGTCATCTATAGTTTGCTCAGGTAACTATAACTGCAAAATTTCACTGGTTTTGTACGAGTGAAATCTGATGCTAACTATAACTGCCCTGTAACCTTTGTTTTTTTCAGCGAATTGTTCAGGTTTTTATAATTCTATTTGCTGACTATAATGGCCCTGTAACCTTTGTTTTTTTCATTGAATTTCTAAGGTTTTTTAAATGCTAATTCCTACCTATAACATCCCTGCAACCTTTGGATTTTTAGTGAATTTCTATTGTTGTTTAACTATTAATTACGTTTGCAGAGTGGTGGAGAAAGCGTGCTGGGCCTCTGACAATCTCTCAGGAATCCTGCTGTGTAGGACTTACAGGAGGTACCAGGAGGGCTTTTTGGCCCCCGAGGTCCCTCGTACCCCAACCAGTAGTGCACCACAGTAGTTTGCAGAGTGGTAGAGAAAGGGGGCGCGTCATCTGAAGACCTCTTAGTAATCCCGCTCTGTGGGACTTACTGGAGATAACAGGAGGGGTAGTTGGCCACCCTTCCCTAAAAAACAGAAAAGAAAGATTAAAGAAAGAAAGAAGCCCGGCAACTCGCCGGAGGCCTCATCCCCCACCCCGCCACCTTTTTCCACGACTCTGCAAATGCACCTCCTGGGGCACTGCTGGTTGGGAGATGAATTCCCTTTGGCTTCAGAGGTTCCTTGGGGGCCAACAAGCCCTCCTCTTTCCTCCAGCAAGACCCACATGGCTGGATTGCCAAGCGGTCTTTGGAGGTCACGTCCCCTTTATCCACCACTCTGCAAATGCGCCTCTTGGCACACTACTGGTTGGGGAATGAATTCCACTTTTCTCCTGAGGGCCTCAGGACTAAAGTGGCCTCCTTCCCCCAACCATTAGTGCACCAGAAGGCACGTTTGCAGAGTGGAGGAGAAAGGGGGCGTGGCCTCTGACCACCTCCCAGCAATCCAGCTGTGTGGGTGTTACTGGAGGTAACAGAAGGGGTAGTTGGCCCCCAAGGACCCTCAAGAGCCAAGGGGACTTCATCTCCCAACTAGTAGTGCACAAGGGGGTTCGTTGACTGTGAATTCTCTGAATGAATTACCACACACATTACCCACTGTCATCTGTCTCTCACCACTTGCTATGTGAATTATGAATGTTTTCTTCCTTCATTGTTATGTTAATGTTGACCGCAATGATAGCATGCATTTGACAATATAGGACCTTCTTTTTTATTATCTTACCTCATATGAATAAGTTGATAGTGTGATACAGTTCGTTGAACTCATGTATGAATTTTGTGCGTTTGTTACCTTTATATACTACAATATGGCTGACATAAGTCAGTATGATAATCCTCTTCTGATGATTAATAAACAGTCTTTATAATGCACATGATTGGTGGTAACTTTGCATGTGATCAAGGCTTCTGGGCAGCCAAAACACATTGGGCCAGATGTATCAAAAAAATGTTTTGCGATTCCCTAATTGCGAATCTTTGCGATTCGCAATTAGGGAATCGCAAAACGGCATGCATGAAAGTGTGTAGTACACTTTCTGCGATTCCTAAGGGGTCGCAAATGACCTACATCATGAATATTAATGAGGTAGGTCGCAATTTGCGACCCCTAGGAATCCCAAAATCACGGGGATGGTGGCCTGCTGGGATCAGCAGACCACCATGTCTGTGATTGCTTTTAAATAATGCAATTTTTTTTTGTAAAGCAGCCCGTTTTCCTTAAAGGAAAATGAGATGCTTTACAAAAAGAAAAATGAAAAGTTTTCTTTTCATTTTTTAAGGCCAGTCAGTGTCCCACAAACCACTGCCTGCTCTTAAAAATGCTTTTACAAACATTTGCAAAGGGGAAGGGGTCCCTTGGGGACCCCTTCCCTTTTGCGAATGGGTTACCACCTACTTGAATTGAAGTTGGTGTAAAATGCAAATGTTTTGTGACTGCATTCACGGTCACAAAACATTCATGCATACTGTTAGGATTCGCTATTTGGAAGGGACGCCCTAAAAAGGCCCCTTCCAAATAGTGAATCGTAAACCAATTTTGCGATTTGGTAACAGGTTACCGGATCGCAAAATTGGGTTTCATGCATCGCAAAAGCATTTTTTCGATCTCAAATGGGCCGATTCTGCCAATCGGCCCGTTTGCGAGGAGAAAAATGCTTGATGCATCAGGCCCCTAATGTGGAGATGAAAGAAATGGATTATTGGCAGCAAATTCAAGTCCTGAAAGTGCATAATATTGAAATTGGTGTGCGAAAAGATATATATACACACACATATATATATATGCACTCTGGGTTTTGTGGTTTTGCTGCAGTGCAGCCTTATCGCCGGTGGTGCAGGAAAGAGGCATACCACAAACACCTCTTTAAAATGCAAAACATTCTTCCCTCCATCTAGAGAAAATCCGCACTCAAATCTTGGGGTTCACTTTCTTTATTCACCAAAAGGACTTGCATTAAAAACTGGAACGAGTTTCGGCTGTAGACACAGCCTTTGTGAACCATAGAATGCACTGTTTTTTTCTTTTCTTTTAAACTCATTCCAAAAGGTGTAGCCAATTGCATAAACATGAAAGAATCACTTTTGTAGTCTTTTCGTGTTTGTAGTTCGCATTATTCAAATCTCAGCAATCACTTGTTGAAAGGTAAAGTTAAAACATAATTTCATTTTTTGCATGTTTCTAGCAATATACGACTTTTTATTACATGAAGAGCATTCACATCAGCTCTTTGTTAGCCTCGTGTGTGCTTTAATTAACTTCCTGGAATCTTTGAAAGTATCACAGATCATATTACGTTTGTCTCTTTCCGAGTGTTTGGCAGCCTTTACGATGCGTTTTCAAATGTGTCAGTAAGTACAGAAATCTCTTTAAATTCAATTGACACAATTTAAAAGAAACTTCTTTGATTCCACAAACCAAAATGTCTCATAGCAGCGCTCACCTTAGTTTCACTGTTTGGACTTAAGCTCTGCAGGAAACCCCAAACATTGATTTATGGCAGTTTTCGGAGACGGGCACAGCTCAAGGCACATGCCGAGCTGTGGATCACAGGGACTTCAGAATGAACTTTCAGCGCTTGGAACAGAATACGTTCTAGCAGTCTGAACAGTGAAACTAAGGTGAGCGCTGCTATGAGGCATTTTGGATTGTGGAATCAAAGAAGTGTCTTAAATTGTGTCAATTGAATTTAAAGTGTGGCTGACAGCAGGCATTAAAGGAACTGAGATTTCTGTACTTACTGACACATTTGAAAACGCATCGTACAGGATGCCAAACACTCAGAAAGAGGCAAACGTCAGTATGATAGTCCTCTTTTGATGTTTAATACACAGTCTTTATAATGCACATGATTGGTGGTAACTTTGCATGTGATCAAGGCTGCTGGGCAGCCAAAACACATTATGTGGAGATGAAAGAAATGGATTATTGGCAGCAACTTCAAGCCCTGAGAGTGCATAATATAGAAATTGGTGTGCGAAAACATATATATACACACACACATATATATAGTATAGATTAAGTCGAAATTCCACAGTTTGTGTGTATTGACTCCAATGTGAGGCTGCTTTTCCCTGTTTCCGTGCCTATCAATGTTTGGTGTTTGGGATCGTGACATCTGCAGCATGGCAGGTGTTAGAACTAATCACACAGTACGAGGTTAAAGGTCAGCAACCGGAGGTTCTGTTATGAACTCGTGATGAGCACTCCGTGACAGTGGCTGTTTTTCATTTGGCAATTTAAGTGCGGCAGCATGTTCTTTTAATGTACTTAACAGATTTTATGTTTCACATTTTTGTAACACAGGATGAGAAATTTGGCGGCGCACTTTATATGTTAGCAATGTACCAATTACGGCAGGCGATATACTTTTTGAGCATACCTAATCATTTGCCCATTTAACTTAGAATAATGGGACTCCATACCAACTATTCAAATGCACTGTGCAACTTAGATAACTTAACATGTTTTACCTTTAACATTGCTGATACCCAGCTGTAGGATGCATGGATCTAGTTGCTGCATAAGGCTTACATCGTGGTTGCATTTGTTTAGAGTATGTCTTTCATGTTTACCTATTACGTAATTGGGAAGGGCTATATATTATGCTTTTGTAAATGGCGCCAAACAGATTGCTAAAAGCTTCCAGCAAGCCGAAAGGCGTCTCTCTTACCTTTGGAATTGAGGGTGACCCAAGAAAATAAATAGATGCCGAATCCTTACTACCTCGAGTCCGTGCCTTCTTCCGTGGATGATTCTTGGGATGATTCTGTGGAGGCTGGATGGTGTGCATATATATATATATATATATATATATATATATTTCACTGAAAAAACCATAGGTTTTAGGGACAGTTATAGTTACAAATTAGCATTTAAAAAACCTTTGAAATTCACTGAAAAAACCATAGGTTTCAGATATGTTATAGTTACAAATTAGCATTTAAAAAACCTTTGAAATTCACTGAAAAAACCATAGGTTTTAGGGACAGTTATAGTTAGTTGGACATTTCACTCGTACAAAACCCGTGAAATTCCCCCGTTATAGTTAGTTCAGCTAACTATAACTCGCGCCCGCATAATGCACTGCTGATGACGTCACATATTACATCACTCATGACATGGTCAGTGACATCACTGATGACATCACTGATGACATCTCAAATGACATCACTGATGACATCATCCAGTGACTGTGTGTTTCTGTAAAGTTTAAATATTTTTAATATATATAGGAAAAGACGTATTGAAGAATGAGTGGGTGTGTAAGTGTCTGTATGGATGATTTAGTAGGTGCGTGACTGACTCTATAAGTGAGTGATTTAACGTATCTTACTGAATGCATGGGTTAGTGACTAAACTGGGTGAATGTCTGTATCCGTCTGTCTGTTGCTGTGTAAGTGGCTGCATGGGTTTGTGAATAGCTACATGAGTGTCTATATGAGTTATTGATTGGTTGTCTGAGTATCTGTATGGGTGCCTGAGTGTTTGTGTGGGTGGGGTGTGTGCGACTCTGTGCATAGATGTGTGAGTGGGTGAATCACTGGGTGGATGGTTTCAAAAGTGCATCTGTGATAGACTGTATGGGTGGGTAAGTGTGTGTAAGAGTGTGTTAGTGAGTGAATGTATGTCCCAGTGGTACATGTGTGAGTAACTACATATGTGAAAGCCAGTATATATGTGTGTTGGAGTATATAAATAGCTATAAGCGAGAGTGAGTGATTGTGATAGTGGCTGTATGGATGAGTGTGTGCTTGTATCAGTGATTGTATAAGAGCGTAACAATGTACTAGTATTTGTATGATTAAGTGAGCTGGTGTGTGTATAACTGTATAGGTGAGTAAATGGCAGTGTGTTTAATTATTTGCATGACTGACTAGGTGTGTGAGTACCTCTTTGGATGAGTGGCGGTGTTTGAGTGTCTATATAGGAGTAAGAGTGCATATGATAGTCCTGTACTGAGTGACCATAAGTATGAGTGACTGTACGGGTGAGTGAGTGGATGTGTGTGTGTAGACCTAAGAATCAGTGAGTGGGTATGTAGTTATTGGTGTTGGAGTGTCTATAGTTTTGCGAATGGCAGTCTGTAATTTAAATTGGGTGTATCAAAGGTTATATTAGGGTGTGAGGAGCTGCATCAGATTATCACGTGGATGATGTCATCAGTGATGTCATTTGAGATGTCATCAGTGATGTCATCAGTGATGTCACTGACCATGTCATGAGTGATGTAATATGTGACGTCATCAGCAGTGCATTGCGGGGGCGCGAGTTATAGTTAGCTGAACTAACTATAACGGGGGAATTTCACGGGTTTTGTGCGAGTGAAATGTCCAACTAACTATAACTGTCCCTAAAACCTATGGTTTTTTCAGTGAATTTCAAAGGTTTTTTAAATGCTAATTTGTAACTATAACATATCTGAAACCTATGTTTTTTTCAGTGAATTTCAAAGGTTTTTTAAATGCTAATTTGTAACTATAACTGTCCCTAAAACCTATGGTTTTTTCAGTGAATTTCAAAGGTTTTTTAAATGCTAATTTCTAACTATAACGTGTCTGAAACCTATGGTTTTTTCAGTGAATTTCAAAGGTTTTTTAAATGCTAATTTGTAACTATAACGTGCCTGAAACCTACGGTTTTTCAGTGAATTTCAAAGGTTTTTTAAATGTATTAATTTTTATATTATTTTTTTTCATACTGATTTACTACATTTTTAGAAACAATTTCTTTTACATATTTTATTTTTTAAATTACATTGTAATTACATTATACATTACATTACAAAAAATACTTTCTCAGAATGAATTACTTTAGTTTAAATACTTAGCACATAGGCAATAGACTTTTAAGTACAGTAGTTACAGTTGTTGCAATGGGCAACACATTTTCAAACACAATGCAACATTCAGCTCAATGTGAATTTCTAGTTAAATGCAATTAGTTACTTTATGGATTACTTTTCTAACCACAGGACTGGATCCTAGATTCAGTCCTGGGACATCTCCTGTAAACAGTTGAGTAAAAGCGTTTTGGTTACAGTCGTGATTTTTAAGGAATATTATTGTATTTTAAAAGTTGACACTTAGAAACTTTTCCTCATAGAATCACCAATGTTATCCTATGGAAGGAAATTCACTTAGCAGGTAAAAACTGTTATCGTTACTTTTTCTTACTCAGTGTTGGATCCTGGATCCAGCACTGGTGCATCTCCTGTAAACAGTTGAAAAAATGCGTTTAAGTCATACAGGCGATTTTTAAGGAATATTTGTAGTTTGTGAAAATCGACACTTTGAAACTTTTCTGCTGAAAACCAGACAATGGATTCCTATGGAAGAAAAGATAAGTTACTGGTAAGTACGGTTAAAATTACTTTTCAGGGTCAGTGCTGGGCTAAAAGATGCAGCACTGGGTTCTCTCCTGATAACAGGTGAGTAAATCGGAATTCGTATTTCGGCTGATTTTAGAGGAATATTTGTATGTTTCAAAAATCAACACTTAGAAACTTTTTCAGCAAAAAGCAGGCAATGATATCCTATGGAAGGAAATTCAAGTTACTGGTAAGTATGGTTAAAATTACTTTTGAGGATCAGTACTGGGCTGAAAGATGCAGCACTGAGGTCTCTCCTGATAACAGGTGAGTAAATCGGAATTCGTATTTCGGCTGATTTTAGAGGAATATTTTAAAGTTCCAAAACTCAACACTTAGAAGAATTTCCAAGTGAAACCAGTCAATGTTAGCCTATGGAAGGAAATTCAAGTTACTGGTAAGTACGGTTAATATTACTTTTCAGGACCAGTACTGGGCTGAAAGATACAGCACTGAGGTCTCTCCTGATAACAGGTGAGTAAATCGGAATTTGTATTTTGGCTGATTTTAGAGGAATATTTGTATGTTTCAAAAATCAACACTTAGAAACTTTTTCAGCAAAAAGCAGGCAATGATATCCTATGGAAGGAAATTCAAGTTACTGGTAAGTACGGTTAAAATTACTTTTGAGGATCAGTACTGGGCTGAAAGATGCAGCACTGAGGTCTCTCCTGATAACAGGTGAGTAAATCGGAATTCGTATTTCGGCTGATTTAGAGGAATATTTTAAAGTTCCAAAACTCCACACTTAGAAGAATTTCCAAGTGAAACCAGTCAATGTTAGCCTATGGAAGGAAATTCAAGTTACTGGTAAGTACGGTTAAAATTACTTTTCAGGACCAGTACTGGGCTGAAAGATACAGCACTGAGGTCTCTCCTGATAACAGGTGAGTAAATCGGAATTCGTATTTCGGCTGATTTTAGAGGAATATTTGCACAATGGTGAAGGGAGGGGCGGGGCCTGAGGTGACATCTGTGCAAACGCGCCCCGTGGCGCGTTTTAAGTAGGGGGATTAAGTCCCCTTGAATCATGAGGGTCCCTACGGGCCAACTAGCCCACCAGGAACCTCCAGTATGCGCCAGGGGCTGCGTTGCAGAGACATGTACAGAGGCCACACCCCTTTTACACCTCTCTGCAACGCAGCTCTGTGGCGCTTTCTGGACGTACCTGTTGGGCTAGTTGGCCCCCAGAGACCCTCAGGATTGAAGGGGATTTAATTCCCCATCTTAAAACGCGCCACGGGGCCTGTTTGCACACATGTCACCTGAAGCCCCGCCCCTCCCTTCACCACTGTGCAAACGCGCCCGTGGCGCGTTTTAAGTCGGGGGATTAACTCCCTTGAATCCTGAGGGTCCCTGGGGTGCAACTAGCCCACCATATACCTCCAAAAAGCGCCACAGAGCTGCGTTGCAGAGAGGTGTAAAAGGGCGTGGCCTCTGTACACCTCTCTGCAAGGCAGCCCCTGGCGCATACTGGAGGTTCCTGGTGGGCTAGTTGGCCCCCAGGGACCCCCAGTATTCAAGGGGATTGTTCCCCTCTGCAAGCGCGCCAGGGGCGCGTTTGCAGAGTGGTGAAGGAAGGGGCGGGGCCTGTGGGCCCGATCGTTTTTTTTTTGTTTGTTTTTTTCCCCCTGAAGGGGGGCTGTGTAGCCCCCTTCCTTTTTCCTATTTTTAGGCCCTGGGGACCCCATCCCCAGGGCCTTACCCCTTTTTTTTTAATTAAAATTTAAAAAAACGGGAAGGGGGCCGCGTGGCCCCCTTCCCTGGGCCTGTATTGGCCCCGGGACCCCATCCCCCGGGGCATGGCCTCTTTTTTTTATTTGGAGGGGGGCTGCGTGGCCCCCTCCTCAGGCCATTTAAGGCCCCGGGGACCCCATCCCCGGGGCCGGCCTTGCACTTTTTTTAAAAACTTTTTTTACCTTTGAGGAGGGGGCTGCGTGGCCCCCCTCCGTGGCCACTTATGGCCCCGGGGACCCCATCCCCCGGGGCCTGGCCTCTCGTTGGGGACTGTGGGGGTCCCCAAATCCCCCACAGTCCCGCCGGCTCCCCGTGTCCTACGGGAGCCGGCATTGCTTACACATGGGGAGCTGCTAAGATGCAGCTCCCCATGTGGAAAGCAATCAGCTTTGGATATTGGAAGAGAGAGCAGGTTTCCTGCTCTCTCTTCCAATATCCAAAGCAGTTTGCAATGACAGGACGGGAGCCGCGAGGCTCCCGTCCCTGTCATTGCAAACAGCAGTGTCCCGGGGGTAGGCACCCGGGACACTGCAGGAGCCGGCCCTGGGGGTGGCGGTCCCCAGGGCCACCACAGGCTCCAGGAGGGGGCCGAGCGGCCCCCTCCCATTCAGTGCACAGCCCCGGGGAGGTGGTGGTCCCCGGGGCTTGGGAGTCCAAACGGACCCCCATTGTAATTTTCTTAGTGCCCGGGGAGGTGGTGGTCCCCGGGGCGTGTGGGGGGGCTGGAGCCCCCCACACAGGTTTTTCAAAAATAAAAAAAAAAGCCCCGGGGAGGTGGCGGTCCCCGGGGCTGCGGGAGGGCTCAGAGCCCTCCCGCACCATTCTACATAAAGCCCCGGGGGTGGTGGTCCCCGGGGCTTGGGGGCCCTTAGAGGCCCCCACACATAAAATTAACCCCCCCCAGCATGCCCCCGGGACTTGGCCCACCCGGGGGCCAATTAACATCAAGCGCGGGAGACCGCGCTCGATTTTTTTTTTTCGGCAGGATTCGCGCACCCTGAGCGCATCCTGCCGATTTTTAAAAAAAAAAATAATAATAATTTTTGCCCAGGGGGTCCTTGTGGGACCCCCTGAGCAGACCTAGGGGGTCAGGGTGTTTCTACCCTGCCCCCTTTGTGCGCTTTGCGCACTTGTTTCTGTCCCTCGGTTCTACCGAGGGACAAAATGGCTGCCAACACTTCCTGATTTGGAGTGTTGACAGCCAATTAGCATGCAGCTCGTGATCGGGAGGGTGCGCGAATCCGACGCGGCCATAGATTCACTATCTTTTTACTTTTGATTTTCTCAGCAACTACTGAACGGATTTACACCATTTAACAAAAGGGTTCTTTCTGAACCAAGAACTACCTCTTTGCCAAATTTGGTGTAATTCCGTTCAGCAGTTCGGGCTGTAGCCGTGTCTAAAGTTTCCTATGGAAAATTGCATGGGGAAAACGCGTTTTGGGACCCCCCTTTTTTCTCGGCCCCCGCTTGACGAATCCCCCGAGACTTTCAGGGTAGGAGCGGACCGGAGCGGGCCACAAAGTTTGAAAATTTTGCGAAGAGACGTCAACCGGCAAGAGAGTTATTTCAAATAGAATGTCGCGGATTTCCTATGGATAATAGGTTGTAACTATAACTATCTACTGGCAACCGCCAGTAGATAATATATATATACATACATATATATATCCCCTCCAAAAGATGACCTCCACTCCGCGGTCACAAATCGAGGCGCACACTGGAGAAATACATTTTTAAAGTTTTATTTGCCACACGACTACTACCCGGACAGACGCGTTTCGGCTGCACGCCTTCCTCAATGTCGGTGGGATCAACAGAAATGCCATATTTAAAATGCAATTCATTGTAAACACAAAGAAAGGAAACCACAATTCATTCCAATCATGAACAGATAAAACAGCAATGCTTTTTTACAGGCTCAGCATCGTGGTATTTCAACGGTGGCCATCTTTGCATGGTTTAAATTCATCTATCCTACTCCACACCATCAATCTATTATTTCATAGATATTGTGGGCATTCAATCCAGTTACATGATTTCTACATCAAGACAAATGTATAATTCATCAATTCATTATTATTTTTTGTCTTCACTCAGATGATTTGCCATTGTTATTCTATATTAACCGCCGTTTACGAATTCCGCCCTGAATGGGCTTTCCTACCCCTCTGGCCTTTTGTATGCAAGACATTATTTCTCGATCTAACAAAATTCCTCCTTGTCGGGTCAGCCTGCATTACATTGTGTATTTCTCGTAATTATTTCGCCCTGAATGGGCACTTTTCCCACAATGTATGTCACCAATAGTTGTTCTCCGACAGAAAATTATTATGTACACTAATCCTCTTATCTTCTCCTAATGCTTGCAATATCATAAGTCAATTCTCTGTATATGATCTACTAACATAAACAAAAACAAAAAATAAGTTTTCTCCTCTATACAGGAACGTTTTTTAAAACCACTTATTTCATTAATTCTCTATCTGATCTTCAGATATGAACCCAAAGCTCCTCTTCATTATTTAGTCCTCGTGGGGTCTTTGTCTGCAACTCAACAATATATTGGGATTCCAACTTCCTTAATTTTATAGTTCTATCTCCTCCTCTCTCTGTTTTGGGGACCTGATCTATACAGAAAAACTTGAGGAGATTCTGATTCGAATTATGTTTCTCTTGGAAATGACGTGCCACCGGGTATGTTAAATCACGTTTTTTTATGGCACGCATGTGTTCGAGGATCCTTTTCTTAGTTGGGTGAATCGTACTCCCAACATAGTTCATGCCACAGGACAGGTTAAACAATACACAGTATAATCGGAATTACAATTCATTAACTTTCCGATCTTTCGTTTAGTTTTTCTACCCGGTACCTGAAAGTCTTTAGTTTTCTGACTATTCCTGCAAGCTTTACAGTTCATACAGGGATAAAACCCTGTAATCAGGACCTTCTTTTTAGGTCCTTTCGTGAAATGACTCCTCACTATCTGGTCTTTCAGAGCCGGACCTCTCCTGTATGTTAAGAGTGGACTTTGCAAAATCTGTGGCCCTATAATGTTATCAGCTTTTAAGACCCTCCAAATTTTTCGAAAAATCTGAAATACTTCAGGAGAGCTGGTTGTATACTCGGTTATCATTCTAACCGTTCCCTTCCCTTCTAGTGCCGAACCCGGCTTCTCCCTGGTTGTTATTAGCAGATCTTTTCTCTGTATATTTTTTACTTTCCTCACTGCATTTCTCAAGGTTTCCTGCCTGTATCCTCGATCTCTGAACCTGTTTAATGCACTCTGACTTTCTTTTTGAAAATCCTCATCCATAGAACAGTTGCGCCTTAGCCTTACTAGTTCTCCATATGGGACCCCACTGATAACACTCTTCGGGCGGAAACTATCAGCATGTAAGGTGCTGTTTCCCGCCGTGGGCTTTCTATACAAAGTTGTCTCAATTGTATTGTCTTTAATGTACACCAACACGTCCAGATATGGAACCTGCGTCCTGCTCATACACTCTGTGAACTTTAGGTTCAAATTGTTATCATTTAGGGCTGCCACATAGTTCATCGCCTCATCTGTCGACCCCTTCCAGATAATGAAGAGGTCGTCTATGTAGCGAGCCCATAGTACAACCTTGTCAAGCCATATTTCATTTTCCCCTGCCACGTGCTTCTCCCACCAGCCTACGAACAAGTTTGCATAGCTGGAGGCGAAGCACGTGCCGATCGCAGTACCTTGTTCTTGATGAAACAACTCTCCTGCAAATAAAAAGATGTTATTTTGGAGACAGAATGATATCAATTCCATTAACATCATATTGTGTTGACAATATTTGAAATTTCTCTTTTTCAGAAAGAATTATGTTGCTACCAGTCCTTTTTGATGTTCAATACTTGTGTATAGGCTGGTTATGTCTAATGTTATCAGTAACATGTCGGGCTCCCATTCAATGTTGGCAATAATTTGTAGAAAATCCTTTGTGTCTTTTACATACAAACTCAAATCAGTTACTAAGGGCTTCAATAAACAATCCATGTAAATAGATGTGCTTTCAAGTAGACTGTTTTTGGAGGATACTATTGGCCTTCCTGGCGGATTTGTCGCACTTTTATGCACCTTGGGGAGGTGATAAAATGTTGGTAATTCCGGTGACTCACAATGCATAAATTTATAGTCTGCATCTCCCAATATGCCTTTTACCTTCCATTTGTTCAGAATCTCATGGATTTCTCTTATGCTTATCTCATATTCCGTCCATGTTACCACCTTGTAGCATTCCCTCTCAGACAGTTGTCTCCTGGCTTAATTTTGATATGATTTCTTGTCCATCACTACTACGTTCCCGCCTTTATCAGACGATTTGATGATTATGTCGTCGTCATTCCTTAAGTCTATTATTGCCTTTTGTTGTTTCTCCGATAGATTTTCCTTTTGTAGATTGGGGCCTCTAGCTTGTAATTTCCTTAAATCCTCAATTACTAAGTCATGGAACGTGTCAATTGCGTCATGCGCGGTTTGTGGAATACATTGTGACTTTATTCTTAGATTACTTGCTGCTCCTATTTGCGTTATTCCCATTTCCTCTAGGAATTCAAGAGTGTCCTCTTTGTTTCCAATATCGGCTTCTGTTTCCAGTTCCCTCAGAGTTCGCAGGGTCTCGTACTCCATTCCTGTTAGCTGGTTTGCCTGCTCAGAGATATTTGTAGTGTCTCCCCTTTGCTTTTTAGGGTGTAACATGTGTATCTTCATTAGTTTTAATTTGCGTATAAACCTATACAGGTCTATCCGCGTGCTGGCATAATAAAATTGGACCGTCGGGCAGAAAGTAAGGCCAAGTTCTAGTACTTTAACTTCTTCAGTCGTTAATTGCCTTTTCGATAAATGCACGACTGTTTGCTTTTCTGTTACTTCTGCTACTTCCATTTCCCCCCCCCCGTTTGCTCTGTGTAACTCTCTGTTCTGGCAAGGTGGCCTTTTCTTTTCCTTCCCCTTCTGGTTTTACGTCCCTTCTCTCTGGGGGGTGGGTTAGGGCTGCCGGAGGCTGTTTGACTTCTCTCACCAGCTGGTATTCCTGTAAAAAAGTCGTCGGTCTTGATTCCTTATCCTTTCTTCTGACTGATTGTTCCCCTTCTGATAGCTCAACTTCTGATTCGGATGTTTCCCTAGAAGACACTTCACTCGATTTTTGTAAATTTAATTGCTTCCTGGGAACGTCGTATTTTTTGGGCAATTTTTTGGCCCTGACTCGTAATCTTCTTTGTCACGAAGAAATTTAGTTTGATCATGCTTTCATAGTCTGTTAATTTCTTCTTCATTCGTTGATGTAATTCCTCCTTCAATTTTATATCTTTCTCCAATGCTATAGCCTCTTCAATAACTTTGATTTCATCTAACAATTTTTGTCGGTCATTCCAGGCATATTTAATTAATATTTTGACCATGCCTCTGGCGGATTCGGTGGTATATTCTGCCCATTCTTGCAGTAATAACGGGTCTGGATTTTCATAAGAAGGTGTCGTATATATCCGCAGGCCCCTCGGTAAAAAAAAAAATATATATATATATGTATATCCTTCACACTTTCCCTTAGGCTGAAATCGCCGCCTCCAGACCACGAGTCGCGTCGTCTATTCAGACCCCCTAAGGAGTGGGTCCGTTGAATCAGTACACTTCCTCATTTCACGCAAGGAATGACAACGCCATGTGTGGTGCCCAAATTTTCTTTATTCGGCTTCAGTCGAACGTGTTTTGGAGCGTTATGCTCCTTGCTCACCGACAATAAAGTTTTGACAGCGGCCATTTTTGTACTTCCTGTTTGTGGGTTCTACGTGTCACGTGTAGAACTACAACTGAGTAAAAAGTAAAAACAGACTCGTAGTTCACTTGTTACTCCATATCTTATCGCAATTTAAAGACGATAATCGTCCTAAATTAAAACACTGACTTTCCTTCACATAATTCATTTGTGGCTGTTGAATCATGATGAATACATGTTTTTAAAAATTGATCAACCAGTGACACCTGTATTTTATTTAATCCCAAAAATACACAAAGACGCAGTAAATCCCCCAGGGCGCCATATTATTTCAGCTATAGGTAGCGCATACGAGCACACCTCAAAATATGTGGATTCATTTTTGTGTGATCTGGTGCAATCACTCCCCTCGTATATCCAAGACTCAGGAGACTTTCTTAGGAGGATCTATGATCTTCCTTGGGAAGATGATTATCTCCTGATTACAAAAGATGTGTCCACGTTATACACAAGCATCAGACATGCTGATGGCCTAAAAGCCATCAAGCAATTTCTATGTGAGAGACCAATAAGATTGTGGGCGCATACAGAAATGATCCTAAGAATGGTAGAAGTGTGCCTAACAAGCAACTTTTTCCTATTCAATGATACTCTTTACCATCAAATCTGCGGTAGGGCAATGGGCACCTGCTTCGCCCCCAGCTATGCAAATTTGCATATGGGCTGGTGGGAGGAGCAGGTGATCCAGAGGCAGTACCAAGCAGAATGGGAAGATCATATCCTGCATTGGAGTAGGTATATAGACAACCTATTTTTAGTGTTGAATGGCTCAGAAGAGCAAGCAAAGATCTTTATCAGTAAGATTCAAAACAATGAGCTGAATCTGAGTTACACGAGCGACATCAGTAAGCACAGTGTTAACTTTCTGTACCTGACTGTGTATATCAAAGAAGGCAGGATAGCAACAAAATTATACAGGAAACCATCTGCTGGCAACATGTTGCTTCATGCAACCAGCTTCCATCCTACCAATCTAAAAAGAAACATACCGTTTGGAGAGTGTATAAGAACCAAACGGAATTGCAGTGATGAAGAGGAAGCTAAAAGAGAGTTTACCCGTCTTAAACACAGATTTAAAAGTAGAGGGTATCCAGACAAATGCGTAGATGAGGCAATAAGGAAAGTGGCAAAGAGAAAAAGAGAGAAATTATTTTTAATAAAAAGAAAAGAAATAAGGAAAATCAAAAGATTTTGGCATGCAGTGCCGCTTAATAACTAAATACAGTGTCCAACAAGACACAGATGTAAAAGTAGAGGGTATCCAGACAAATGCGTAGATGAGGCAATAAGGAAAGTGGCAAAGAGAAAAAGAGAGGAAATTCTTTTTAATAAAAAGAAAAGAGATAAAGGAAAATCAAAAGATTTTGGCATGCAGTGCCGCTTAATAACTAAATACAGTGTCCAACAAGACAGGCTAAGAGGTATTCTTAACAAACATTGGCACTTAATCAAGAATGATCCTGTTCTGGGTAAAGTAGTGCCACGGAGACCGCAATTGACTTTTAGGCGTGCAAAGTCATTTAAACAGATTTTAGTAAGGAATACACTGAGACAATCACAACCTAAACAAACTTGGTTAAGTAGGAAACAAGGGTTTCTAAAATTCTCTAAGTGCAAGGCATGTCTACATGGAATTAATACTACCCAATATAGACCAGGGTTGTCCACTACAATGAGTAACATCAAGGGCAAATTTAATTGCAAAACGGAGTATGCTGTCTACGTGCTACAGTGCCCTTGTGGCCCGAAATACGTGGGCAGCACTATCCTGGAAGTGCATAAAAGAATTTTGCAGCATTTGCGGGCAATCAAAAACGGTGATCGCACATATCCAGTTGCGCGCCATTTTGAGAAATTCCACAACAAAGACAGTAAAGGTCTCACATATTATGTAATAGATGCGGTGGCAGCAGACAAACGGGGCGGAAATAGGGAAAAGAAACTTAGAAAACTAGAGTCCCGTTTCATAATAGAATTGAATTGCATATACCCAGAAGGTTTAAATGCAGAAGAAGATCTGTACACTCATTTGTAAATGTTGTAACATTTCTGTCTCATACATAATGAAAAACAGTAAGAAGACGAGGTTTTTTAATTCACGTGCTTTTGAATGGGGAAAAGGGGTTATTTATATACAGACTGGAATCGAGATAAGTCAGGACTCCGAGTAGCCCACTAGGGCAAGATTTGTGTACACGATTTCCTTTTATTAATGCGTAGGTGGAACAATGGTCAATATGAGCTTGGGCTGTAAAGCAGAAAAACATATATTTAATAGTTTATTTAAATATAAGATACTCATTATAGTGCATGAATTTGTAAATATTCAATATTCATGCTCTAACAATATGTCACTTACATTTGTTGAAGGCTTTTACCTGCCGGAGATTGTTAATTGTGTAAAGCTCTGTAAAGATTTTGTTTCGCATTGAAATTCTGCCACAAATATATATATATATATATAATAGAAGCGCTTGGCAAATTTTAAGACAAACTGAGCCAACTGCAACTGCGATCATTTTCACTTTTTTAATCTTTACAACACGTCAACCCTGACGCGTTTCAGGGCCGGCACAGCGGCCTTGTTCACAAGGCGTTATGGCGTGAAATGTCACTGGCATTTAAATATCATGTGTTCCACTGGCCAAGAAAACAGACTTACGTTACCTCACTGCTGTTTTTACACATTAACAGTTTTTGACAAAAGATATATCTGCGATGAATTCACAATTCTTTCTTGTGTGGTGCAAATATTTGGCTAATGAGAATTTAGTTAACTGTGGAGATGTTGCATTAAATAAACAACCTTTATATATATATGTATATATATGTGTATATATATATATATATATATATATATATATATATATATATTATCTACTGGCGGTCACCAGTAGATAGTTATAGTTAGGACCACGTTTCCAAACGGAAAGCATTTTTTGATGTGCTTATAACTTTGGCGTCGTTTGACGAATCTTTATGAAATTTTCCAAAAAGTTCCTCTTTTCAGGTCAGCTCCTATCCTGAAAGTTTGGTGGAGATTAGTCAAGGGGGTCTAAGAAAAAAGGGGGGTCCCAAAACGTGTTTTCTCCATGCAATTTCCATTGGAAACTTTAGACAAGGCTACAGGTCAAACTGCTGAACGGAATTACACCAAATTTTGCAGGGAGAAAGGTCTTGGTCCAGAAAGCACGCTTTGTTTAAATGGGGTAAATCCATTAAGTAGTTTTTGAGAAATATCAAATTTTCCAGATATTGATATTTGAGAATTCTGACATCTGATTGGCTGAGGCGTTACGAACATGAGCTTGCTGCTCATTGGCTGCGAACTGTTGAAACTAGGAAGTGTTGGCAGCCATTTTGTGATTCAGTCCATCAGCTCGCATCTCTCCCTCTACAAGGCATCGGGTCTGTAGTTCTACCTCTGCGAGGGAACACTAAAAATAGATACCCCTTTCACGGTCCCTCTCCCCACATCACCAGCTTGTGGCTATGCCTTTAGAAGCCAGGCTGTCGGCTCGCAGCTCTGCGACTGCAAGCTATCAGCCATTTTGTGACTCAGTCTGTCAGCTCGCATCTCTCCCTCTAAAAGCCATTGGGTCCGTAGTTCTACCTCTGCGAGGCAATACTGAAAATATCCCGCAGGTCTGTCTGTGCGAGATACCTCTTTTACGCTCCCTCTCCCCACATATCCCGCTCGCGGCTATGCCTTTAGAAGCCAGTCCGTCGGCTTGCAGCTCTGTGTCTGCGAGCCGTCGGGCCCGCAGCTCTACCTTTGCGAGCCACCTCGTTAGCTCGTAGCTGTCTCTGTGCTAGCAGGCCCGTCAGCCCGTTACTGTCCCTCTGCGAGTCAGCTCATCGGGTCGCAGCTCGGGCCCGCAGCTGTATCTCTGCGAGCCAGCCCATTAGCTCGTAGCTGTGTGTCTGGTAGCAGGCCCGTCGGCCCGTTACTCTCCCTCTGCAAGTCAGCCCATTGGGTCGCAGCTCGGGGGGCCCGCAGCTGTATTTCTGCGAGCCAGCCCGTTACTGTGTCTCTGCTAGCAGGCGTGTTGGCCCGTTGGTCTCCCTCTGCGAGTCAGACCACAGCTCAGTCCGTCGGCTCGCAGCTCTGCGACTGCGAGCTATCAGCCATTTTGTGACTCAGTCCGTCAGCTCGCATCTCTCCCTCTAAAAGCCATTGGGTCCGTAGTTCTACCTCTGCGAGGCAATACTGAAAATATCCCGCAGGTCTGTCTGTGCGAGATACCTCTTTTACGCTCCCTCTCCCCACATATCCCGCTCGCGGCTATGCCTTTAGAAGCCAGTCCGTCGGCTTGCAGCTCTGTGTCTGCGAGCCGTCGGGCCCGCAGCTCTACCTTTGCGAGCCACCTCGTTAGCTCGTAGTTGTGTCTGTGCTAGCAGGCCCGTCGGCCCATTATTGTCCCTCTGTGAGTCAGCTCGTCGGGTCGCAGCTCAGGCCCGCAGCTGTATCTCTGCGAGCCAGCCCGTTAGCTCGTAGCTGTGTGTCTGGTAGCAGGCCCTTCGGCCCGTTACTCTCCCTCTGCAAGTCAGCCCATCGGGTCGCAGCTCGGGGGGCCCGCAGCTGTAGTTCTGCGAGCCAGCCCATTACTGTGTCTCTGCTAGCAGGCGTGTTGGCCCGTTGGTCTCCCTCTGCGAGTCAGACCACAGCTCAGTCCGTCGGCTCGCAGCTCTGCGACTGTGAGCTGTCACCCATTTTGTGACTCAGTCCGTGAGCTCGCATCTCTCCCTCTAAAAGCCATTGGGTCCGTAGTTCTCAGCCTGTCGGGTCGCAGCTCGGCTGGCCCGCAGCTGT
Source organism: Calotriton arnoldi (assembly GCA_963921515.1). Classification (NCBI taxonomy): domain Eukaryota; kingdom Metazoa; phylum Chordata; class Amphibia; order Caudata; family Salamandridae; genus Calotriton; species Calotriton arnoldi. Next base: position 2,603,376 of record CAWUFW010001538.1, read on the forward strand.
ATCTCTGCGAGCCAGCCCGTTAGCTCATAGCTGCGTCTCTGCTAGCAGGCCTGTTGACCCGTTGGTCTCCCTCTGCGAGTCAGTCCACAGCTCTCCCTCTGCGAGCCAGTACGCTGCTGTGCTTTTGCGAGCCAACGGCCCGTAGCTCTCACTCTGCGAGCCTGCCCGACGGCCCGCAGGTCTCCCTCTGCTAGCCAGACCACAGCTGACACTCTGCGAGCCGAAATTGGGAAATTAAGGCGGCTCTAAAAAGAGCCCTTGTGTTTATTAGTTGGAGCTACATGTAAGTGCGGATGCACAGCTTCAGGTTATTCAGAAAAACTCAGTTTCCCTCATCTGTGAAGTGTACTCCATCACTTCTGTAGATATCAGCCATATCAAAACGTATATTGTTGTTGTAGATCAACCCCATTCTATGGTCTCTCAGGTATGCAGACACAGTTTTGTTGACATTCTCCCTAGATTTTTCAATCTTATGACAAAATTGGTTTGACCATTTCCACTTCTGTCTTTGGCATATATTGGAATATACAAAGACAGTTTGAGGCAAAAGCAACATCAATTGTCCGAAGGTGTCCTTCATAAGCATTTCCAAACCTACCCCAGTCAATGTGCCTAGGTCGTTTCCACCACAGTGCACAATCATGAGATCAGGGTGTTGGAGATGCAAACAGGTTTTAACCAAAGGGAGCAATTGGTGCCACTTCAATCCTCTCTGTGCAAACCATTTAATGTGCACATTTTGTAAACCTAGGTCTAAGTCAATACGTCTCTGTTCTGCATACCTCTTGCACCAGACAACATAGCTATGTCCTACAATCCACACTAGCATTTTGAAGGTATGGCTAGAAGATATGGATAAATGTCTGCAGCTCATGCAGTCCGTTCGTAGAATGAGAGATATGTTTAAAGATGGGGAACTACTTTTTTTTTTACATAGAAAACGTTAACCAATTGGGAGATTAAATGTATTGTTTCCTAAAAAGTACAGTGCATATTAGTTTTGAGGAAAAGCATCTTTGTCATTGGTTAATAAAAAAGCAGTTTATATGTGGAGTACATATTATAGGATAACATTTGCTCAGCTCAACCACACCTGCTAATTGTATTTGGAAGGTGCAGTTCGAACTTCAAACAATGGTAAACTTTTGACTTGCACGTGCCGTTAAATGTTGGAGAAAATGTTGTAAAAAAAATATTGTTAGGTTTAAAAAAATGATGTACTTTTAACCTGCACGTGTCTTAGAATGTTCTAGAAAGTGTTGATGCAATACGTTGAACTTTTCACCTGTGTGTGTCCTTGAAAAAACTGTTTATATGGAAAGTTCAAAAATAACCAATAAAGAGAAGTTTTGCAATCTAAAAAAATTAACGAACTATTCTGATTTGTTCTTTACATGTATTTATGTGTGGAGCAACAGGGAAATTGTGCCATTACTGGTTCCATTCTTGATAAAAGCGGTGCATTACATGTACTGTGTGACAAGAAAAGAATTGCATGCGTTTGTGACATTTGAAATCTGCATACCAACTACGAAGGTAAGTTAGAAATTAAGAAGGTGTGTTATGTGTTCTGTAGTAGTGGTTAAGTATTTGAGACGATATTTTTAACTTTGAAAGTATTTTTTATTTCTAAATAACATAGTGTTAGTAAAGTCTGGTGTTTTATTGGTTCTAAAATATGAATAATGTGTAACTAGTTGTTAAACAAGTACTTTATATATGTTTAGGAGTTTTTCACAAAGAAAAGGTGTAAGTTATCATCTGTAAAAGACTGTATGGTTTTGAAAATTCAATGTAGCGTAAATTTGGATTTGTATATCTATTCCGGTGACATAAACAGAATGTCGCACATTTGCGAATTATGCTCAGTCTGGAAATAGTGGGGAAGGGGTGAGAGTAGAAAATTGATGTGTTATTAACTTAACAGAGATGGAACAAAAAGCAGAAATGTTATGTGCACAGTTTGTGGTCTCATTTTTTACACTGAGAGGTAGATTTCAATGTGAATCAAGGCTGGTGTGGTACTGCGAGGGTTTGCATTTGGGTGTTCTTAGGAAATCTAAGTTATTGGGGAGCGTTTCTTCAGAAGTCCTTTTTTTTAAGTATGTGAGAGATAAAAAATAAATGAAAATGTTCTTTGTATATTTTGTGTACGATTTTGTTGACAGCGCTAAAGTAAATGTGATTATTAGTGATAGTAGTTGTCAGGGTGTGTTCCTCTGCTGATATACGCAGGCGTTTAAGTGGTCTGGGTCTTATCGGTACTGAGCTCCACTACCCCTTTAAGAAAGCCGCCAATTTTTTCATCCCACTTAAAGCTGTTAATATACGTATAGTAAAGGAACGATACATAAAACGTTTGGAATTACACCTTCATTTACTTTGTCTACCTTGCACCACCATTTTGTGCCCCCAGCAGTACTGTTTATAAAAATAATCTAATACAGCTTTTTGTATTATAAAAATAGCACTTATAGGTTTATTGGCATATTGGTAGAATTTGTACTATATAGAGAATGTTGCAATCAGTTTCAATGGTATAAAACTGCACTGTATTATGTTGGAAATATTACATATGCATAGGTTGTGATGTCATTTTTTTCACTGTGAGGTACATTTGAGTATAAGTGAAGACAGGTGATATACTGCGAACCCGTTCAGAATGTGCACAGATTACATAGAGAGTAAATGGACAAAGTAAACGTGCACGTTGCTTTGTGTATGTATGCATGGTTTGAATCATTTGATGATACTTTAAGATATAATCTAAACACTATTTCTGGTTTACAATTGGGTACAGTGCACAGTGTTAGTAGTTAGTGACTAGATGCTGGTAAAGGGATTATTTATTGCTCGTTCGTACGAAATAAAGGTGGAGAGGGGCGTTTCTTTACAAGAGATATTTTATAAATGTGTGAGAGATAAAAAAGAAATAAAAATGTTCTTAGTAAATTTTCTGTACGATTTTTTCACACTAGTAAACTAACTGTGATTATAAGTGATGAAAATTGTTAGGGTGTGTCTCTGTGCTGAATATACGCAGGACTTTAAGTGGGCTGGGTCTTACCGGTGCTGAACACTGCTACCCCTTTTAGATACCCGCATTTTTTTCATCCCACTTAAAACCCTCAATATACGTATATTAAAGGAACGGTACAATAAAAGTTTAGGAATTACACCTCCGTTTACTCTCCTCATGTGTCACCCCCATTTTGTGCACCAAACAGTAGTGTTTATAAAAATTAAGTAATAGAGCTTTATCTAGTATGAAAATAGCACTTATACCTTTATTGGCATGTTCGTGGGATCTGTAGTGTAAAGAGAAGGTCGTAATCAGTTTCAATGGTACAAAAGTGACGTGACATATGTTTGAAAGATTACATGGTTTTAGGAGTAAGGTATAGAGGTAACAAATAAGCAGTATAGTTTGTTATGTTTAAACGAGTATGTAGTTTTGTAAATCAGATACGGCGTTGATTTGTGTTGAGAAATAAATTTGGCCGAGATAAAGAAAATGTCGCACGTTTGGAAATTATGTTTGGTCTGGAAATAGTGGTGGAGGGAGGGGGGGATATTTATCTGTTATTAATTTAAGGCAGATAAAACAAAAACCAGATATATTATGTGTACAGCTTGTGGGCTGATTTTTTACACAGAGAGGTATATTTAAATATAAGCTAAGGGAGGTGTTGTACTGCTAGCACGTTTACAAGTTGCAGACATTACATGGAGAGCAAATACAGAAAGTAAATATGTACCTTGGTTTGTGTATGTACGCATGGTTTGAATAATTTGATCATACTGTTAGATATAATATGGAATGCCCGGTGATGCGGACCAAGAGAGAGTGAAGGAGGTATTTCGGAGAGAGACACCTGTGGTATATTCTCAGTATTAGTTTGCAGAGGGATAGCTGCGGGCTGGTGATGTGTTGTGTTGCAGAGGTAGAGCTGCGGGCTCCACGGTTTGCAGAGGGAGAGCTGCGAGACGTTGTCTTGCATAGGGATAGCTGCGGGCTGTTGATGCGGGCCGAGGGAGGGTGAAGGGGGTATCTCGTAGAGGGAGAGCTGCGTTATATTCACAGTGTTGGCTAGTAGAGGTAGAGTTACGGACCCGACGGCTTGTACAGATAAACCTGCGGGCCCGATGGCTTGCAAACGAAGAGCTGCGAGCCGACCGGTGGTTCGCAGAGGGAGAGTTGCGAGCCGGCGGGCTGGCTCGTAGAGGAAGAGCTGTGAGCCGACTGGCTGGCTCGTAGAGGGAGGGCTGCCTCTGCAAGCCAACACTGGAAATATACCACAGTTCTCCCTCTACGAGCCAGCCGGTCGGCTCACAGCTCTCCCTTTGCGAGCCAGCCCGTCGACCGATGGCCCACAGCTCTCCCTCTGTGAGCCAGGTTCTCGGCTTGCAGCTCTGCCTCTGCGAGGCAGATCGTCGGCTCGCACCTCTCCCTCTGCGAGTCATTGGGCCCGCAGCTGTAACTCTCCAAGCCAACACTGAAAATATACCGCAGCTGTACCTCTGCTAGATACTCCCTTCACCCTCGTTCCCCCACATCACCGGCCTGCAGCGGCCCGCAGCTGTTGCTGTGCGAGCCGGCCCACAGCTCTCCCTCTGCGAATTGGCACGCAACTGTTCCTCTGCAAGCCAACGGCTCGCAGTTCTCCCTCTAGAAGCCGTCGGGCCCGCAGTTCTACCTCTGCAAGCCAACACTGGAAATATACCGCAGCTTTCCCTCTGCCAGATACTCCCTTCACCCTCCCTCGCCCCACATCAGCGGTCGCAGATATCCTTTTGCAAGGCGATGGCTCGCAGCTCTCCCTATGCGACTCGGTCCGTAGCTGTTCCTCTGCGAGCCGGCCCTCAGCTCTCCGTCTGCGAGCCGGAACGCATCTGTCCCTCTAGCAGCTGGTGGCCCGCAGTTCTCCCTCTACGAGCCAGCCCTTGTGGGGGGGACGAGTCACACCCACTGTGTGCTATTTTTATACTAGATAAAGCTCTGTTTGTTTATTTTTATAAACAGTAGTCTCAGGGGTACAAAGTGTTGGTTACAGTGCTAAAGCACACGTAAATGTAAATTAACGTAATTACGAGGTTTTCTGCTGGTGTTAAAGCTCCGTACACGACTGGGCTGGCAGATTACCAAAATGGGAATAACACCTTACTTAATCTTTTCCTCCCTCTCCATCTCCATGTCGGTGGGTTTTGTTGCTCTCTAACAGTTGATCTGTATTTGTTTATGTACATCCACAATGAAATGTAAGCCTGTACCATATCTTTGCTAATATGGTGCAGTGTTATGCTTGCTAAGTTGCCGATAGAAGTGTTAAACTAATAAGGGTAACGTTTACATGTGCCATTTAGTTGAGAATATCACTCTAAGTATACAGATAACAATTTTACAAAATAGTATCTACAAAGTTATCTGTAGTGGGTTGCAGAGGAAGTGCTGTGGGACGGTGGGGTGCATGGGACGGTGGGGTGGGGCGGGGGCGAGGGGAAAAGTAGGAGGTAGTGGAGTCACATATAAAATGGGAAGGTGAATCTAAATAATTCAATAAATACGTGCTGTATGTCCGATGACACTACCTGCCACCCTACTGTTCCCTTATTCTGCTCCAGTACCATGCGGCATTTCCTCTGCAAGCCGCCAGTGGAACTTATATAATTGTATGTGATTATTTTGACATATTGAACAGATATAACAAATAATTGAAACTTTTTTTCTTTCTCAGAAAATTATTTTGTTTGGATTAAAAATTGAAAATGCCTAGAAGAACTGAAAAAAAAGGAAAGACAAAAAGGCAATCTACTTAAAGAAAAGTCAAAAATGTGGATTACAAGTAAATGAGAGTACTACAAAAAGAGTTTCTTCTGGTAAAAACACTAGACAATTTTTTAAAAAAAGTATTACGAACATTTAATGAAAATAACATCACACAAAGGAAAAAGAAGAATTTTTCAAGTAAGGAGAAGCAGACTTCGACTTCAAATTGCAAGAAAAAAAAACATGATAAGGAAAGAGTATTTGTTACCCGTAGACAAAAACAATTTCAAGAAATTCGTCAAAGACTTTTTCGAAATAGAGTAATTCAGAATTTAATAAAAGGATGCCGCAAATATAAAAAGAAAGTGCTGCAATTGAAACAGAAACAGTGTGTTGAAAGCATAGTGGATACTGCTTTTAAGTTAAAACAAAAAATATTCATTTTGATTTTGAAGAGGATGAAAGTGTTGGATAAAACAATGAAGATTCTGAAAGACAAAAGTAAAAAAAAAGACGTGTGAACAGAAGCAACTTTTGTAAAATCTTCAGTGGAAAATGGAAACATACATCTAATAGTGAACCTTTTTTTAATGAAGAGAGTTACTTCCAAGAAAATAGTTTACCATTTGCAGTTGATACTGGAGGTCGTTGCTACGAAGTTCAGAATGGTTGTCCTGTTCCAAAAGAGGAAATGGTTACTATTAGTGCAGAAGAGTTAATAGCTGAAGAAGTGCAAGGGAAACGCACACAAGCTCCTGTGTATAAGTGGGGTTGTAGCAGTATTTGTAGTATTCGACAGGAATCTATTGATATAATGCGAAATTTGTTAGGAGAATATACACAGAAAAGTGTAAAACAGAAGATTAGGTTGTTACAAACACTAGATCCATGTAATGTAAGAAAATATACTGAGAAACATGGGCATTCTCTGGCTTGTCTTTCAAGAAAAGTGTGTAAAAGTGTTTTTCATCACTTAAGGATGTTAGCAGTACACCATTCAGAAATGCGGAAGTTTGTAAGGAAACTGTACTATGTAAAAAGTCCTGCATTATGTTTAGGTGAACTGAATACAGCTCTTTTACACGGTTCTTTATCAGATGTACAAAAAAAGTGTGATGATATTCAGTTCCGATATTTTGGTTCAGAAGAGCAGTGTATAGAAAGTGAAAGTTTGACAATTACAGATGTTGAAGAAGATGGGAAAGTGATTATGATTGATCAGTTTGAAGAAGAAATTGGAAAGTTTAACATAGTGTGCTCTGAAATTCCAAACTATGTTTGTGTTTGTTGTCGACGTACTAATTATAAAACTCAAACTAGGAATGTTGATTTGTATTTGAAATCTGAAAAGAAGAATAATGATAAATGGAAAGAATTTGCAACTTACTTGTTAGTGGAAGGTCAATTTGAGTTAGGCAGTGATCAACGTATTTGTAAATATTGTTATAACAAATTAGAAGAGAACAAAATGCCCGCTAGAGCAGTACATAATAAGTTAGAATTAGTAGCTATTCCGGAGGAACTGGCAGATTTGAATACATATGAGTCAGTTCTAATTCAATCTGTTCATCCATTTCAAACTATAATTCGCATGGAGCCTAAAACAGGTAAACTGCCACCAACAGACTTACAAAGAGGGCTGAAAGGAAGAGTAGTGTACTTACCTTTGGATTTTAAGAAAAATATTGAAATTGTTGGTGGAGACAAAGATGAAAATGAAGCAGTAGTCATTCTAGTAAATGGAGTACCAACAAAGAGTCGGAAAATATGGCAAGAATTTGTGGATGTTAAAAAACTTCAAAAGGCTACGTTATATCTTGTGGAGAATAATATTTATTATAAAAGTGTAAATGTGGAAGAACAGGTAATAAGTTTGGAAGATGAATCTGAAATTTCAAGTGGTCAAATAGAGAAAGTGGACAAGTCAAGGAGTGAAGAGATTTATGAACATTACACAATATGTCCTCTACATTCAAAAGAAGTAATAGGAAACAGCATTGAGTTATTTCAAATGAAAAAAGCAAAGGGAACTCCAATGAGTGTATGGGAGAAAAGCTTAGAAGCTCGTTGTTTTCCACAGCTGTTTCCTACTGGAGAAGGTGGACGATATGATGACCGACCTGTACGGATTCCAGCTTCAGAATATCGCTCAACAAGATTATACTCTGAAGATCCTAGATTCCGGCAGTGTATACCATATATATTTCACCTTTTGTTTGAAAGTGATCTGTCTTCTCTGTCCTATGCAGTGAACCACATACTGAAAACTGGAGTTCATCAATCACTTCTTTCAGCGAAAGAATTTGTGGAGAAAGTTCAACAAACAGATGAAAATTTAGAAGCACAGTTAATTAATTTGATGGCATGTCAACGAGGAACAAATGAGTATTGGTATCGTCGTCATGGAGAACTGAAGTGTATGTTACGGAACTTAGGTACACCAACATGGTTTGTGACACTTAGCTGTGCAGAGTATGCATGGGAAGATTTGCTTGAATTTCTACGAGAAGCAAATTCCAATATAAAGAATGTTGAAATGAAGACACCTGGAGAACTGTGTTCTTTGGATCCTGTAAATGTGTGCAGATATTTTAATCATAGGTTTCAAGCTATGATGTCTTTCATCTGCAATAAAAGAATCCACCTCTTGGAGAAGTTACCGATTTCTTTTGGAGAAAGGAGTACCAAGCGAGAGGTGCTCCTCATATACATATGCTATTGTGGATTAAGGATGCACCTAAATTTGGAACTGATTCAGATGAAATAGTATTGTCTTTCATTGAACAGTATATGACATGTGAGATTCCAAGAGAAGGAGGAGATAGAAGCTTGAGACAGCAAGTTTTATGTTTCCAAAGTCACCGTTGTGGAAAGTACTGCTGACGAAAATACAAGTCTAAAGGAAAATTGTATACCAAGTGTCGGTTTGGATTTCCACGTCCAGTAATTTCTAAAGGAAGAGTAAATTCTTGTTTTTCTTCTGTAAGGCACACAATAACTCGCAAATCTCCAAAGAATACCTACAACTTGAAAAGAACAGAACTGTCAAAGTATATTAATGACTACAATCCGGTTATTTTAAAAATGTGGAATGCAAATATGGACATCCAGTATGTTGCAGACAACTCAATTGCTGTTGCACGCTACGTTACATCATATATAACGAAATCAGAAAAAACCGAGATGAAACAAATGTGGGAAGAAATTGCACAAGAGAAGAGCCTTAGCAAAAAATTGTACAGCTTTACTTTGAAAATGCTTTCCCACAGAGAAATTGGATCCTATGAATGTTCAGACCGCTTGTCCTCTTCAAGTTTATATTCAAAATCACGAGGGATCATTTGGGTAAGTTTAGGTCTTGCCTGCTCACGAAATAGAGTGTTGAAATCATTAGAAGAAATTGAATACTTAGCAGCAAATGAACCAGACAGTACAGAAATTCTTAAAACTAATATGTTGGATACATACTATCCGAAAAGGAGTCGACATCTGGAACAGCTATGTCTGTATGAAGTACTTCAACATTACAGCTTCAAAAGAAATGTTAAACAGAATTTAAAAGAAGGAAAATATGCAGTAGTTGGATGTCATGGATGTTTAGTAAAACACACAAAAGGTAACCTTATCAACCACAAGAAACTCAGTTGTGAAACTCCAGACAAGCGAGAATTTTACTATTTAGCACTTCTCCAACTGTTCAAACCATGGCGTAGCGAAAGTGAATTACTTGGAGATTTCGACTGCTACGAAGATTCTTTTAATGCATGTAAAGATAGCATTGCATGTTCAATTTTCCCTACATATTTAAAAATGTTGAATGATGAAGTTGAACAGGAAAAGACTATTACAGCTGAAGTTGCAAATGAAAGTTCTCAAGATAGTCAAAGTTCTGGTACATGTAGTCAAAATCCACTTGGACAACCAATAGTGGAAAATGAAGCAGCGATTGCTATGCATGAAGTTGAAATTGCAATGCAACAAGCACAAGAGGAGAATAATACATTGGAAAAGTTAGAAGAACAAGTAAATATTGAACAGAAAGAAATATATGTACAAGTGAGAGAACAGATAGAACATGGTTTGTTGCATGAAAAAAAGAATGTGTATGTTCATCATTTAAACCTATTCTGATGTACATCAGTGGTCAAGCTGGAACGGGTAAAAGTTTTTTAATTAAAGTTTTGACCAGTTATCTTAAAAAAACTACTGGTTCACATTTATCTTGTGTGGTAACAGCTCCAACTGGATTAGCTGCGCACAATGTTAAAGGAATTACTTTGCATAGATTACTGATGTTACCAGTTGAGCATGATAATAAATTAGAATATCAGAAGTTGTCTGGAGAAGCTTCTTATGAAGTGTCAAGAGTGCTGAAGAAGATGAAACTTTTAATTATTGATGAGGTGAGCATGGTCTCAAACTTAATGCTTGCTTTCGTGCATTTAAGAATGCAACAGGTATTAAAAACAGATTACGACGTTCTCTTTGGAGGAAAACATTTAATTGTATTTGGAGATCTGCTACAACTAACTCCTGTAAAAGGAGAACCAGTCTTTAAAACTCTTCTACATGAAGACACTAGGAAATCTTTGGGAAGTATTGGAAATGTGAATCTCTGGTTAAATTTTGAATATAAAGAACTCACTCAGAATATGCGACAAGCAAGTGATGAAGATTATGGAAATATTCTGAAAGATGTAAGAATTGGTGTTCTAAGCAAACATGGTAAACAAGCTTTACAAAGTCGTCTACTAAAGAACTTGTTTACAACTGAAAACACACCAGCAGCAGTACTGTACAAGAACATTGCAGAAAAAAGTCTATACTTTGCTTAATGCCTACAGTGGAAGAGTGTTATACATTTAATCAAGAGCTTCTGAAATTGGAAAATCAAGAAATAGTTCACATTGAAGCTATTGATAAAATCGAGCATCAAGGAATAACAATTCTTCTTTCAAATAAACTACAGACTAAATTGGATTCTTTGGAAAAGTCTGTATCAAAAACTGCTGGCTTAGAAAAAAATGTAGATGTATGTATAAACTGTCGGGTAATTTTGAGGCGTAATTTGAATATAGAAGAAAGTTTAGTGAATGGAGCAATAGGGAAAGTTGTTAAATTTGTAAAATATCAAAACAGAAATGCAATTGAATTCTTGAAAATTAAATTTGATCAGATTACAGAGGTAAAACAGATTGGACGTTGTGCTGTACGTTTTTTGCTGGTAAAAGACTTGTATGTTCGTAGAAAACAGTTTCCTTTCTGTTTAGCATATGCAATAACCATTCATAAATCTCAAGGTTTAAGTGTAGATAATGCTTTAGTAAATGTTGGAAGAACTGTGTTTAAAGAGGGAATGGCATATGTTGCATTATCTCGAGTTAGAACATTGTCTGGTTTGTATTTAATTGATTTTGATGAAAACAAGGTTAGTGCTGATGTAAATTGTGTAAGAGAATATAATCGTTTAAGAAGACTTTATGCACCAACTTTAGGTGAGTATCCTATTTATGAAAAATGTGTTGTGTGTTCAAAACGCAAACATGTTGATGAATCAAGTGTGGTTGAAAAGCAGAAAAAAATTCAAGAGAAAAGAAAAGATGCAAAGAAACAGAAAATACAAACAAGTGATGATGTTGTGGGATACCAATTAGAAAATGCTTCTGGTGTCAACTGCTATGGTAATGTTATTCTAAACGTTATATTTTATCTAGAAGATCTTTATGGTGAAATTATGGAAAGTCAGGAAAAAAGATTATGTTCTGCACTTTATACTTTATTTGAACAATTGAGAACTGACAGAAGTAAGATCCATACTGCTTCTGGTATTCGACAACTCTTGGATACATGTACTGGATCTTTAACGTTCAGCCCTAATATACAACAAGATGCACAAGAGTTTCTGATGGTTATGCTTGGAGTATTAGAAGATGAAGGAATCCAGATTGAGAGTTTATTTGGACTCAGTTACAAATGGGATCACAAATGTGAACAGTGTTCATTAACTTCAAGCACTATAGTTGACAGAGAACGATTTCTATATTTAACAATACCTGACTGCAAATCTGTACCTTTTCCGAAATTAGTAAAAGAAGCAAATCATGATATGAAATGTTCTCGTTGTCAATCAGAAATGTTATCTACATTATGCCTACAAAGATATGGAAAATATCTAATTTTAATGCTACAACGCTGTAGACCAAATGGAAGAAAAGTGGAAACGAAAATTAAAAATGTTGTTGCTAGTCAAGTATCTAATTCTGGAAGAACTTTCGCAACACTGGCTATTGTTTTCCATGCTGGAGCTACTACCACATGTGGACATTATACTATATATTTAAAATGCAATAATGGTTGGAGTCACTGCAACGATACACACTTGGAAATAAAATCGAGACTGCCTTATGAATTACCCAACTCATACTTGATATTTCTGAAACAAAAATTTTAGATACATTATTCGGCCCAGAGGGAAAATGGGAAGATGCTTTAAGGAATTTATACTGGATTATTTAAAAAAAAAATCCACACATTATTTGGCCTTGAGGAAAAATGTGAACAGAAACTACAGAGTAAAGGTAAGATTTAAAAATTGGAAATAGTATTGGATGTGTTATTTGTGTTGATTTCGTATTGTGGTTGCAAGAATTAGTCATTTGTTTTTTTTAACAATCTAGTTGATTGTTTTTTTTCCCAGCTGTTTATGATGATACTACACTGACATCACTGTGAATAGTGAAGTTAAGTAGAATCTGATAACAGCAGAAAAAGGGAGAAAAATATGTTTTCAAAATGTTAAATTATGTTGTATTATTTGATAAGTAACACTGTAATTTGTGAAATATATCACATTACACCACAGCTTTACAGTTTATTTTGTTTTCTGTAGTGGAAAAGTTAGAAAAAACAGTACTAATGACAAATAGCAGAATAGTAGTTTAATATTTAAAAAAAACTTTGAAATTCACTGAAAAAACCATAGGTTTTACAGACGTTATAGTTAGAAATAAGCATTTAAAAAACCTTTGAAATTCACTGAAAAAATCATAGGTTTAACAGACATTATAGTTAGAAATTAGCATTTAAAAAACCTTTGAAATTCACTGAAAAAACCATAGGTTTTCAGGCACGTTATAGTTAGAAATTGGCATTTAAAAAACCTTTGAAATTCACTGAAAAAACCATAGGTTTCAGGGCCGTTATAGTTAGCTGGACATTTCACTCGTACAAAACCATAGAAATTCCACCGTTATAGTTAGTTCAGCTAACTATAACTCGCGCCCCCGCAATGCACTGCTCATGACGTCACATATTACATCATTCATGGCATGGTCAGTGACATCACTGATGACATCACTGATGACATCTCAAATGACATCACTGATGACATCACTGATGACATCATTCAGTGACTGTGTTTCTGTAAATTTTAAATATGTTTTATATATATGGCAAGGTGTATTGAAGAATGAGTGGGTGTATAAGTGTCTCGATGGAGGATTTAGGAGGTGTGTGACTGATTGTATAAGTGACTGATTAAACGTGTCTTACTGAATGCATGGGTTAGTGACTAAACTGTGTGAATGTCTGTATCGGTCTGTCTGTTGTTGTGTAAGCTGCTACATGAGTTGGTCAGTAGCTACATGAGTGTCTATATGGGTTATTGATTGTTTGCTTGAGTATTTGTATGGGGGACTGAGTGTGTGTGTGGGTGGGTTGGAGGTGTGTGACTCTGTGCATAGATGTGTGAGTGGTTGATTCACTGGGTGTATGGGTTCAAGAGTGCATGTGGAAACAGCTGTATGGGTGGGTGAGTGTGTGTATGGGTTTGTTGGTGAGTGAATGGATGTCTCAGTGGTACATTTGTGAGTAACTACATATGTAAAAGGCAGTATATGTGAGTGATGGTGTATATAAATAACTATATGTGATAGTGAGTGATTCTGAGAGTGGCATGTATGGATGAGTCTGTACTTGTTTCAATGATTACATAACAGAGTAAGTATGCGTTACTGTCTGTATGAATTAGTGAGGTGGTGTGTGTATAACTGTATAGGTGAGTAAATGGGAGTGTGATTGATTCTTTGCATGACTGACTAGGTGTGTGAGTAACTCCATGGATAAGTGGTGGTGTGTGAGTGTCTGAATAGGTGTATGAGTGCATATGATAGTGTTGTATTGATGAGTGACTGCATGTATAAGTGATTGTATGGGTGAATGAGTGGATGTGTGTGCAGACCTAGGAATCAGTGAGTGAGTATGTAGTAACTGGTATTGGTGTGTCGATGGTTTCGAAAATGCCAGTTTGTCTTTTACAGTGGGTGTATGAAAGGTTATATTAGGGTGTGAGGAGGTGCATCAGATTATCACATGGATGATGTCATCGGTGATGTCATTTGAGATGTCATCAGTGATGTCATCAGTGATGTCACTGACCATGCCATGAATGATGTAATATGTGACGTCATGAGCAGTGCATTGCGGGGGCGCGAGTTATAGTTTGCTGAACTAACAATAACGGTGGAATTTCTATGGTTTTGTATGAGTGAAATGTCCAGCTAACTATAACATCCCTGAAACCTATGGTTTTTTCAGTGAATTTCAAAGGTTTTTTAAATGCTAATTTCTAACTATAACGTCTGTAAAACCTTTGGTTTTTTCAGTGAATATATATATATATAGAGATAAATATATAGATAGATAGATAGATAGATAGATAGATAGATATAGATATGGATATAGATAAATGAAGCACAAAAAATATTAACAATTCAACTGCAAAACATTAAATACATTGCCAAATTATTTAAATATAAAAAACTCTAAAAGACAAACAATATTATAATAATTAAAATATAACGATATAAACAAAAAATATAAAATTATAGAAATAAACAAATAATAATAGTAATATAATATTCCCACTTCAGTTTATGTAACAGTAGCGAGAGTGTATGGTTTCCGAGCGGATACCATTACCACAATAAACAGGTATATGAGGTCTCAGTAATCCCGCTGTGGAGGACTTACTTGTGGCAACAAAATGGGTTCTTGGCCCCTTACAACCCTCAGCAGCCAAGGGGACTTCATCCTCCAAGCAGAAGTGCCTCAGGATGTGGGTTTGCAGAATGGTTGAGAAAGGGGGCAGGGCCTCCTATGAGGCCTCAGCAATCCCGCTGTGGGGACTTGTTTGTGGCAACAATAAGGGTACCTGTCCCACAACAACCCTGAGCAGCCAAGGGGAATTTATCCCCCAACCAGTAGTGCGCCAGGAGGGGTGTTTGCTGAGTGGTTGAGAAAGGGGACGGGGCCTCTGACAAGGTCTTAGCAATCCCGATGTGGGGGACTTACTTGTGGCAACAATAGGGGTTCTTGACTCCCAACGACCCTCAGCAGCCAAGGGGACTTTATCCCCCGACCAGTATTGCACCAGGAGGCGTGTTTGTAGGGTGGTTGAGAAAGGGGGCGGGGTCCTCCAACGAGGTCTCAACAATCCCACTGAGGGGGACTTTCTTGTGGCAACAATAGGGGTACTTGGCCGTCAATGACCCTCAGCAGCCAAGGGGAGTTAATACCCAACCAGTAGTGAGCCAGGCGGCTCGTTTGCAGAGTAGTTGAGAAAAGGGTCGGAGCCTCCGATGAGGTCTCAGCAATCCCGCTGCATGGGACTGACTGGTGGCAACAATAGAGGTCTTGACTCCCAACGTCCCTCAGCAGCCAAATGGAGCTCATCCCCGAACCAGTAGTGCACCAGGTGGCACATTTCCAGAGTGGTTGAGATAGGGGGCGAGCCTCCAATGAGGTCTCAGCAATCCTGTTGTGTGGAACTTATTGGTGGTAGCAGGAGGGGTTTTTGGCCCCCAACTACTCTCAGCATCAAAGGAGACTTCATTAGGGGTGTGCGAGCAATACTCAGCCTGCTCATGGAACTCTGCGCAATTCGAAATTGTTTTTCGGTAACTCCACAGAATTCAGTGGAGTGAAACTCCGCAAGCTCCACCCAGGCCTAAACATTTGAATAACCCTATGCATTTATAACAATTATAAAACTCTTACTAGGAACATTAAAAATTAACCCCCAAAAATATATATAAAAATAAATAACAATTAAGCAATTTACATGATTATTAAACAATCTATCAGGTAATTATAATTTTATTTTAAATGTATTTATTACTTAATTAACTTACCACCCTATACTTCCACTCCACAAACAATTAATAACAGTAATATACTATTCACACTTCAGTTTATGCAACAGTAGTGAGAGTGTATGGTTTCCGGGCAGTTACAATTACTATTACCACAATAAACAGGTATACAAAAGGGAAAGTATTGGACTTCGGTGGGGTAAGATTTACTGTTTCCAGTTCACTCTCTGCAACATTATGGAAAGCGTTGGACTTCAAAGGGGCTAAATTTACTATTTCCACTCCAGTCTGTGCTACAATAGGGAAAGCGTTGGACTTCAAGAGGTAAGATTTACTACTCCCACTGCAGTCTGTGCAACAGTAGGGAAAGCGTTAGACTTTGGAGGGGTAAAAGGAGCTATAACCACTCCAATTGCTGCAATAGTAGGAAAACAATTAGCCTTCAGATGGATTGCATTCAATATTCCTACTACAGTCTGTGGAACAATAGGGAAAGCATTAGCCTTCCCAAGGGTAAGATTTACTATTTCTACTCCAGTTTGTACAACTGTAAGAAAAGCATTGGATTTAAGAGGGTAAGATTCACTATTCCCACTCCAGTCTGTGCAGCAGTAAGGAAATAATTGGACTTTGGAGGGGTAGGAGTTACCATTCCCATGCCAGTATGTGCAACATTAGGGAAAGTGTAGGACTTTGGAGAGGTAAGATGTACTATTCCCACTTCAGTCTGTGCAACAGTAGGGAAAGAGTTAGACTTGGGAGATATAAACTTTACTATTCCCACTCTAGTCTCTGCAATGGTAGGGAAAGCATTAGACTACGTTGGGGTTGAATTCACCATTACCACTCCAGTCTGTGCAACAGTAGAGAAAGCACTGGGCTTCGGAAGGATTAGATTTACTATTCTCACTCCAGTCTATACAACATTAGGAATAGCATTGGACTTTGAAGAGATAAGATTTACTTTTCCGACTCCAGTCTGTGCAGCAGTAGTGAAAGCATTGGACTTTGAAGGGTCAAGATTTACTAATCCCACTCCAGTCTGTGCAGCAGTAGGGAAAACATTGGATTTCGAAGAGGTTACATTTGTTATTCCCACTCCAGGCTGTTCAACAGTAGGAAAAGCATTGGACTTCAAAGGGGTTGCATTTGCACTTCCAACTCCAGTCCATGCAACAGTAAGGAAAGGATTGGGCTTTGGAGGGGTCAGATTTACTATTCCCACTCCATTCTGTGCAACAGTAGGGAAAGTGAAGGACTTCGGTGGGATAAGATTTACTATTCCCACTCCAGTCTGTGTAGCAGTAGAGAAAACATTGGACTTTGGAGGGATTAAATTTACTATTCCCACTCCAGTCTGTGCAACAGTAGGAGAAGCATTGGACTTCAAAGGGGTTAAATTTACTTATCCCCTTGCAGTCTATGCAACAGTAGGGAAAGCATTAGACTTTGCAGGGGTAAGATTTATTATTCCCACTACAATATGTGCAAAAATAGGGAAAGCAGTGGACTTCAGAGAGGTAAGATTTACGATTCCCACTCCAGTCTGTACAACAGAGGGGAAAGCATTGGACTTCGGAGGGATTACATTGACTATTCCCACTCCAGTCTGTGCAACAGTAGGGAACGTACTTGACTTAAAACACAATATATATTTGTAGGGGTGAGCAGTAAACTTCACTACGCCGGCAGAGTTTGCAGAGTTTTGACACTCCGCGCTCTGCTTGGAATGCAGTTTGGCAAAAACTCTGCTAACCGCAAGAGGAGCAGAGTTTACCAGTGCGCTCACCCCTAGACTTCATATCCCAAGAGCAGCGAGCCATTAGGCGCGTTTGCAGAGTGGTTGAGAGAGGGGGCGGGGCCTACGACAAGGTCTCAGTAATCCCACTGTGGGGGACTTAGTTGTGGCAACAGTAGGGATTCTTGGCCCCAATCACTCTCAGCAGCCAAGGGGCCTTCATCCCACAACCAATAGTGCACAAGGAGACACATTTGCAGAGTGCTTGAGAAATGGGGCGGGCCTCCGACGAGGTCTCAGCAATCCCACTGTAGGGGACTTACTTATGGCAACAATAGGGGTTCTTGGCCCTGAACAACCCTCAGCAGCCACGGGGACTTCATCCTCCAACAAGTAGTTCACCAGGAGGCCCCTTTGCAGAGTGGTTGAGAAAGGGGACAGGGCCTCTGAAGATATCTCAGCAATCGTGCTTTAGGGGACTTACTTGTGGCAACAATAGGGGGTCTTAGCCCCCAACTAATCTCAGCAGTCAAGGGGACTTCATCCCCCAACCAATAGTGTGCCATGAGGCTTGTTTGCAGTAATCCAGCTGTGGGAGGCTTACTTGTGGAACAATAGGGGTTTTTGGCCCTCAACGACCCTCAGTAGCCAAGGGGAGTTAATTCCCCAACCAATAGTGCACAAGGAGGCACTTTTACAGAGTGCTTGAAAAAAGGGGAGGGGCCTCCAATGAGGTCTCTGCAATCCAGCAGTGGGGGGCTTACTTGTGGCAACAATAGGGGTTATTGACCCTGAACGATCATCAACAGCCAAGGGGACTTCATCCCCCAACCAGTAGTGGTCCAGGAGGCGCATTTGCAGAGTGGTTGAGAAAGGGGGCGGGGCCTTTGACGAGGTCTCAGCAATCATGCTGTGGGGACAAACTTGTGGCAACAATAGGGGTTGTTGGCCCCAGGGACCATCAGCAGGCAAGGGGACATCATCCCCCAACCAGTAGTGCTCCAGGATGCCCCTTTGTAGAGTGGTGGAGAAAGGGGGCGTGGCCTTATACGAGGTCTCAGTAATCCTGCTGTGGAGGACTTACTTGTGGCAACAAAAGGGGTTCTTACAACCCTCAGCAGCCAAGGGGACTTCATCCCCCAAGCAGAAGTGCCTCAGGATGTGGGTTTGCAGAATGGTTGAGAAAGGGGGCAGGGCCTCCCACGAGGCCTCAGCAATCCCGCTGTGGGGACTTGTTTGTGACAACAATAAGGGTACCTGTCACACAACAACCCTGAGCAGCCAAGGGGAATTTATCCCCCAACCAGTAGTGCGCTAGGAGGTGTGTTTGCTGAGTGGTTGAGAAAGGGGACGGGCCTCTGACAAGGTCTTAGCAATCCCGCTGTGGGGGACTTACTTGTGGCAACAATAGGAGTTCTTGGCCCCCAACGACCCTCAGCAGCCAAGGGGACTTTATCCCCCAACCAGTATTGCACCAGGAGGCGCGTCTGTAGGGTGGTTGAGAAAGGGGGCAGGGTCCTCCAACGAGGTCTCAGCAATCCCACTGTGGGGACTTTCTTGTGGCAACAATAGGGGTACTTGGCCCCCAATGACCCTCAGCAGCCAAAGGGAGTTAATACCCAACCAGTAGTGAGCCAGGCGGCACGTTTGCAGAATAGTTGAGAAAAGGGTCGGAGCCTCCGATGAGGTCTCAGAAATCCCAATGCGTGGGACTGGCTGATGGCAACAATTGAGATCTTGGCCCCCAGCGTCCTTCAGCAGCCAAGAGGACCAGTAGTGCACCAGGTGGCACATTTCCAGAGTGGTTGAGAAAGGGGGCGAGCCTCCAACGAGGTCTCAGCAATCCTGTTGTGTGGGACTTATTGGTGGTAGCAGGAGGGGTCCTTGGCCCCCAACTACTCTCAGCATCAAAGGAGACTTCATTAGGGGTGTGCGAGCAATACTCTGCCTGCTCATGGAACTCTGCGCAGTTTGGCATTGCTTTTCGGTAACTCCACAGAATTCAGTGGAGTGAGACTCCACAAGTTCCACCCAGGCCTAAACATTTGAATAATCCTATGGATTTACAACAATTATACAACTCTTACTAGAAACATTAGAAATTAACCCCAAAAATATATATATAAAAATAAATAACAATTAAGCAATTTACATGATTATTAAACAATTTATCAGGTAATTATCATTTTATTTTAAATGTATTTATTACTTAATTAACTTACCACCCTGTACTTCCACTCCACAAACCTAGCAGCCCACTCTTAAAATATACCTAAAATAAATAAGTATAACACAATTAATATAATTAATAATCAATGAAATCATTATTACTAAAGCAATGATTAATTAATTATTTCTTATTAATAACTTCCCACGCTAAACACCTACAAACTCAATACCTAATATATAACTTTAAAAATATAATTATTACACAATTTACATCATTGTCAGTAAAATAATTAATAAAAACTCAATAATTAATCGTTAATTAATTCTTACCTAATTACCCCCACACCTCATATCCAACAAAAAATATAATTATTGCACAAGTCACATAATGAATAATCAATTAAATAATTGATAATAATTTTTTTTAATTTTTTTATTAAATAGACTTAATTAGCTTCCCACCCTATACACCTACGAACCTAGCAACCCGCTAAAACACTATAAATTACTATTAGCAATTACATAAAAAATTGTAACTCACTTAAAATTACAATTTTAAAATATTATTGACAATAATACAAACAATAATAGCACATAAAATCAATATATGAACTAAAACACATAAAGACAATTAAAAAACAATATTTCTTACAGCTATATTATTGAAAACGATGTTAACAGTAATGATATTCTTGACAACAAAATTTCTGCATCACAATAGTTTTGTGTCACAATATTTGTTTTCTTATATTTCTGTAACTCAATATTTTATCCAAGTACCGGAATCAACAATTCCCTACCATGTTGCAAATCATTCCTATGCTACCCAAATATCTAAAAATGGATGCCCACTTATACTGCTGAAATGGGTCCCTGGCTATTTGTTTAAGGGTCATGTGCCTTTATCTTTGTGGCAGAACTTTTGTGGTTGCTATTTGTTTGTTGTGACTGTTTGTTAATCTGGTGTGTGCCCGAATCTTAATACCCATAGAGTTTTCACAGAGGCTTTCTGTTAAAGATGCTGAAATTCATTATTTGCAACATATTTTCTAGGTATTCACTTGGTAGAGAACCTCTGAATAAAATTGTGTTAAAATGATATCCAGTTTTGAATACTAATCCTAAAAAATATGAATTAAGTGGCTTCATTTGCCATTAATTGTAACATTAAAATTTAGGGCAAATGTCTAACTGTGTTTAATTTTAATCCAGTTTTAATCAATTTTAGAGGATGTAATTTACTTCAAAGCATACCACTCACCACTCATTCCATCAACGTTCTTAAATGAGATCCACAGAGCTCTATTTTCACAGTTGTAAAAACAAATAGCTTCTGTACAATGGTACTGCTTGTTTTGTTTTAAAACATTCTATTTGCCACAAATTCATCTGAGAATTCCCTGGAATTACTACCCCATGTAAATCTATATCTCTTTTGATCATTGCACCTATACACATATAGTTTAAATTGTAACATATTTTAGATGAGTTTCCAGAATACTGCTTAGATAGAAAGAGAACCATAAGCTAAGTATACCAAAAATGTGTTGCAACACTTTTTTCAAAACAATATTAGGAGCAGAATCTCAATGACCCCAATCCAGACCCTCTGCTATAATCTTGTAGTTAATAACACCTTGCAATGTGGAAATATACTTATGGCTACAACCCTACACCAGTTTCTATTACTTTGCTTAATGGGCAGTTCTGATTTTAGTGTACAATGTGGTCTTGATTCATAACAGATGCTAGGTGATGTCTTTGCATTTGAAACAAAATGTTCTTTTTATATGTATATTTTATTTGTACCCAGGTGTCCTACAGAGAACTCCAAGGATCAGATGAAATGGGCAAGAGAGCAATACTACAAATATGCGTAGCGTGGTTGGTGGCATTTCTGCTATCCGCACCAGCAATTTTCTTCTGGGACAATATAGCAGGATACAGTGATGTACCAGAAGGAACCTGTCTTTAAGAATACAGCAATGCCTGGGTATATGTAATCACAACTTCCTTCCTGGAATTGTACGCGCCTTTCATTGGGATTGGATATTTTAATTTGGGCATCTATTGGAGCATCAGAAGACGCAGTGTAAAGAGAAAGAGTGACATAATATTTGATTCAAGCAATAAGAAGGCTGTTATTTTCTCCAAACAAGAAAATTACTGTTCACCGCAGGATAGGACAACCCCTCAACTGCCAAAGGTGACAACACAACAAACTAGCCCTTCAAATGGACAAAAACAATCGTTTTTCACCAGAATATTGAAACTTTTTAACAATATACACACCAAAGAAATAATTGATCCTATAGGGAATCCAGGAACTAGTGATAATCAAGTATTCAACACTCAACAACTAAAACTCAAAAAGGATCAGCAATTGGCAAAGTCCCTTGCAGTTATTGTGGGTGTTTATTTTATGTGTTGGCTTCCATTCACATTGATGCTTCTCATTAAATCAGTCTCTCCAGAACAGTGCATTGAACCACTTGCATTTGAAATAGCATGGTGGCTCTTATGGATGAACTCTTCAATTAATCCCTTTTTGTACCCTCTTTGTCATAAAAAGTTTAGGAGAGCTTTCAAGAAACTTTTAAGTGCTTAATAGTGAGCCATAAGGTATCAACAGTATAATTCTGTGCAAAATTGGTCTGTACCATCTCATTTCCAGAAATGTGTTTAATTATGTTTTTAATAAGATGTTTTTGAGAGTGTTGTTTGTTGTCTTTCGGTTTCTTCACAGCGAAATGTAGAAGTAAAGTGTATGTTTTGTGTGGTATGAGATAAGGGAAAGTTGGAGTACAATGGTTAATGGATGGGGCTCACAAACTTACTTTCTGGTTTAATTGTAGGTCAAACGTGCTGCTACAATTGCAGACCAAGAAACTGAGGCTCACGCTTCAAGTCTTATTTGAGTGTGTGTCCCAAGACTCTTCCAGTATTGTACCTAGGGAGACAGGGTTTATATTAAACACACTTAACCAAATTGCACAATATTTTCTGACCCCCCCATTAATAATTTCGAAAATTATTTGCCATTGTTTTGTAAATAACATTCTTTTTTTAGTTAGTGAGACTCTTATATTCTTTGTTTAAACATTTGAAATCTAATATATCTCCCTTATGGTCTTCTTTCTTTTATGGTCTTTTAATTTAATGAATTCTACTTTTTACATTTTGATATGATAACACATACCAAACATTTCTTTTAGAGCTTAGGGATAAACCTCTCTCACCACACTTATTACTAAGTGAAACTTACAAACAGGCAAGTACTTTATTAATAAGCATAGAGAACTAAAGTAATTTTTTCTTCATTTATCTCACAATCATCTGTATATTGCTTATTTGCTTGATAACTCGATAAAATTTGATAAAAGTTGGCTATGCCCCTGATCTAGGGCCCGATTTAGATCCTGGCAGTCTTACCGCTGTCCCACCAGATGCATGCAGGTTGCTCCGCTGACTGTGTTGACAGAGTGTTTCCTGCCGCCGATGATGTACACCGCTGCCAACGTGGCAGACTCCATTTCTGGTGAATACTACTCCATTTTTTAAATCAAAAGCGCGGGGACACTGTTCCGGAGGAGGGGTGCAAAGTGTCACCCACTCACTGAGAAGGGAAAGAGAGAGTGGAAGGAAGGAGACAGGGAAGGGGTCCTAGGCCTAGAACCCACTTGTAAGAGGGAAGAGCAGGTCTTGCCTCTTATTGCCCTCACACACCCAGAAGGATGTCATGCTTCATCATCGGGCGTTTTTGCTCCTCGTCGGGCCGGCGCTGCAATGCCCTATGGGTCCCCCGAAGGGTCACTTTAGCGGAGATCTTCTAAGAACTGCTGTCTGATGCATGCTGGTATGTGGGGTGAGTCCTATGTGGAGGGTGAGTCACTGCGTGCAAAGTTTAAAACTGACTAAGGGTTACCAAAAAGGTGTATGTTTTAATGTGATGGTACCCTTGACAGAATAATAAACCCGTAGGTTGTATATTACCCCAATAGGCGCAATGTGCCCAGGTAACTAAAAGGCCAACATGTTTCACGCCTGGGTGGTCACAAGGATCCATGGCACTTCATCAGGACCAGAAAAACAAAAAGGTGGTGTTGAGTGCATGTGAGTAGTGATTAAAGGGATAAGAACCCTCTATGAAATCAGTGCGGGCCTAAACTGTGTACCCTACAGTAAGGCTACAACATAATAGTTGAAAAACGCTCCTGATGGCGACCTAGGAGAGAAAACAAGCAAACAACAGAAAGGACATACATCAGACAGATATGAGGCATCATTGTGTGCCTCAAGGATGTACATAAAGGGAGCACAGATCGCGCATTAAAAGCAGGAGACTGACTGAGTAGAAAAACCATGGGGCAAGTACCCAAAGCGGTGACTACCCAGGCGTGCGAAGCAGGCCCGCTCCAGGTGAATGCCAGAAAGCTGACGATCCCAAGTGCGGCCCCGCCGGCACCCCAGGAGTAACCCACGTCAGGTAAAGTGCCATGACAGTGGAAACCCAGCGTGTGGGGCCACTTACGCACAGGTCATGCAGGGTGTCTAGCACAAGGGACCATACGGATTAGTAAGCGCATGGTGATGAACTGGCGCGTGGTGCATGGTAAAAATCAGAGCAATTAGGCATATAACGCACAACCAGGCCACCCGTCTGATGGGTCAGCGCAGTATCACAGAAATAAAGTGGTGTCTCTAACTCGCCGAAGGATAGTGCGTGGTGAGGAAGAGGATCCTTACCTAATATCAAGGGGAGAAATACTTCAAGGGCTAATGGCGCAGAATGCCCGCACCTTACCGGGCTGGAAAAGAGAAACGACATAATCGAGCATAGAGTGAGACACAGATAGGCCCCAAGCCCGTTGTCCAGCGACTTACTATGGCAGGTTCCCAGGTCCATGCATCCGGTCTCTACTTACAATTTAGCTCGGGTGCTGGCTCGTAAGCACCTACCCCGTCCTTACGCCTGCCCGAATGTAGAGTGGACATGGTGGAGGTTGCCTAATTATTATAGCGTTAATTGAGGCTTGGGCGGTCCCTTCTTCTGAAATGCTGAGTCACGCAATGAAGTGGTGCGCATGTGCGTGCAAGTAAAATGAAGTCCCTCAGCAGTGCGCATGTGCTAAGAGGAGCAGACTATTCCGAAGGACCTGCGTGTAAGCGTGCAAATGGCTACAGATAACAGCGGTTGTCATGGGGATCAGAACGCCACTATCATGAGGAATGTATGTGTTTGGAGGAGCAAACTGCTCCTGATGACCTGCGTGCGAGTGTGCAAAGAGCTAGCAGTGATAGCGATCTGGTAAGATGAGACACAAGGAGATAAGGGCGTGCATTACATAATGAGGAGAAAAAGAAACACCCTGAGTTTGAAGGGAAAACCTTTTTATATATTGGTGCCGGTGTGTAATGCAAGGTCCTGACGGTGTTTAGACCAGGATCGTGTTGGGTATAAGGGGAAAGAAAGCCCAAAATTAACAGGGCACACGGGTGGGTGAGGATGAAGTTCCCACTGTTGGTGCAAGGGACAAACAACTAAGATACATGTGTGTATATATGATGGTACCCGTACTCCCGGGCCAGGGTGTTGAGGGTGGTCAGGGGTACTCACTGAAACTCAAAGGTCAAAGGGAGAGGTGACCCGGGTCAGTAAGAGAACAGAGTCAAAGTTCAGTCCAGGGTATCTCATCATTCAAGCCCGAATGTCAGTGTGAAGACGGTGGACCCACCGTTGTTCACGGCGTAGGAGAGAGGTACTACTCCACATTTGATTAGCCTCTAGGATTGTCCACTGTATCTCCTCACAGGAGTGGCCATTGCCATCAGGGCAGTGGGTTCCTGCCGAGCAGATTTAGATTTCACAGTTGTGCTGGCAGTCTCCTAGTTTTATTTATTTATATAAGTTTTATATAGCGCTAGCTGGACCCGTAGGTGTCAGAGTGCTTCACATTGATCGTACTAGAATACAGTAACGCAGTCATGCAATGAACATAACAGGCGATAGTTCAATAGAATAATGGTCCCCATTGAAGGTTCTAGTAGAGTGACCAACACTAGAGAGGATCTAAAAGTCAGAGAAGCAAATGAACCGCAGCTTCAGACAGAGGGTCTGGGTCTGATGCAGCGATACATTATTAAGATCCCTAAAACTAGGAGGTAATGTATTTGTAGAGGAGGAGGAGTTTCAGGTTTCTCTTGAAGCAAGGGAAGGAAGGGTTGCATCGAAGGTCACATGGTAGGGAGTTCCATATGCTTGGAGTATTTCCGGAAAAAGAGCGCAACTTGGTTGCTGTCTTTTTTAGAAAGGGAGGTAGGAGCTTCTCAATGCTCTAGTAGACCCTGCTTTTGACAGTTTGTTCTCTAAGTAGTTTGGTGAATGGGAGTGAAGGGCTTTGTGGATGATACATGCAGTTTTGTAGGTGCATCTTCCTTCAATGTGAAGCCAGTTGAGGCTCTTGAGTGCAGGAGAGATGTGTTCAAACCGTTTAACATCTGCGATGAGCCGGGCTGCCATGTTAAGAACTGATCTCAGGGGGGCAAGGTGAGTTTTCGGCGTCCCAGTGAGAATGGAATTACCATAGTCTAGTTTAGAGAGGACAAAGGATTATACCACAATCTTGAAATCATCAGCGGGAATAAATGGTTTAAGTTTCTTGAGGTTTTTGAGTGTGTACAGCGCTCCTTTTGCTGTATTCTTGATGTGCTCTTTCATTGACATGTTTTTGTCCAGGTCGAAGCCAAGAGATTTTGCGGAGTTGGATAGGGTAAGAGAGCAGTTTAAAGCATTAAGGTCAATGAGCCATTTGTGTATTGGAAGGTGGGTACTTTTGGGGGAGAAAATAATTACTTCTGTTTTGATGGGGTTTAGCTTTAAGTGATTAGCGTAAAACCAGGATTGTAAATTGTTCAGTGTGTCGTTGAGATGTTGAATGTAACTGGGTGATTTGATTTTGTAGTAAAGTTGAGTGTCATCAGCATATAAGTGATATATGATCCCTGCCTGGTTCAAGATGACCGTTAAGGGTTCCATAAAGAGATTGAAAAGGGAGGGGATAGAATTGAGCGATGAGGCATGCCAAGATTGATCCGAGTGGGTTTAGACAGGCAAGAGTTGATTTTAATTTGTTGCGAGCGATGTTGAAGGTAGGAAGAGAACCATGTTAGTAGGGTGCCATTTAAACCGAAGCGTAACTTCAAATATTCAAGCAGGATTGGGTGATTTACCGTATTGAACGCCGCCGATACATCAGGTAGGATAAGTAGGCAAGCGTCACCCTCGTCTAAGGCTCTGTGGATGTCATCAGATATATTCAGCATGGCCATTCAGCACTACAGCCTTTCCTAAACCCAGATTGGACAGTGTCAAGGAGGGAGAATTTTCGTATATGATGAATAAGTTGTTGTAAGGCACATTTTTCCAAGGTCTTGGCAAGGAACGGGAGGTTGGATATAGGTCTGAGATTGTTGAGATCGTTGGGGGCCAGCCCCGGTAATTTTGGGAATGGGTGGGATTTGTCCTAGTTGAAAAGAGATCAGAACACAACCCGTGGTGAGAGATGTGTTGATGATGAGAGTCCAGAATGGGGCGATGATGTGGTTGAGATTTTTCACCATCGTGGATGGGAGGGGATCCTTGGTGTGGGCCGTTGGCTTTAGATTCCTGATTATATTGAAGACTTCCTTTTCAGTCAAGGGTTTGAAATCCGACCAGTTGGCATTGTTTTTCCATTTGGCGAGATTCAGGAAGTCGTTAGTTCCTTTTGTGGTCGTTTGGTCAGCAACGGGATCTGGATGTGGAACAACCGCGAGTGGAAGTGGGATGGTGTAGGTGGAAAGGACTGGGGGGGGCGGAGACTTGTAAGGATTGCTCAATTTTTTCGACTTTGTCAGTGAAAAAGCTAGCGATTTCTTCACATCGTTCGTTCGTGGCAATTATAGCAAGAGGGGGTGCTGATGTAGTTTGTTGTTTAACAATGTTAAAGAGCTCCCTAGGTCTGTTTTTTGCACGGTCCAGTTGGTTGCGGAAGAAGGAGGCTTCTTCTCTAAAGATGTGTTTTTTGTATGACAGCCTTGTTCTAAGTAGTGCTAGGTTATTAGTTATGGGGTTTTGTCTCCAAGTCCTTTTTGCTTGTCTGAGTTTTCTTCTTTCGCTGTTGAGATAAGGGTTAAACCAAGCTTTTGATTTTGAAGATCTTAATTGTTTTAGTTTAGGCAAGGTCACTTGGCCGAGAACATCTGATATCGATGAGTTGTAGTGTGAGGTGAGCTCTTCTGCGGTAGACAAGAGGGGGAGACACTGTAGTTGATCACGAATTTTGGATTCAAGTTCAAGAATTGGGATTTGTTTGATATTTCTGGTTAACAGCTTAGGTTTCTTAATAACATCAGGGCGGGATCTGGTAGGGGTATTGATGTTGAAAAGAATTAGATGGTGGTCAGACCAGTCAATAGGTGAGATGGAGCTGATGGAAATAAGGTCCTTTTCCGTTATAATTGCGTCAAGGGGTGAGCCTTTGATGTGAGTTGGTTCCTTACAGAGTTGATTTAGGTAGTTAATTTCCAGGAGGTTTGTGAGTAGTTGGATTGAGGTGTCTTCTGTGTTGTTCCAATGGATGTTTAAGTATCCCAAGAACACATCCTTCGTGTCTGTTAGGGCGAACCGAGTAATTAGGTCTGAGAACTCTTCTTGAAAGAGGGCTCGTTCACCAGGTGGATGGTAAATGGTGTGGAATTTAATAGGATGGGAACCTTTGTTTGTCAGTTACACCCGAGGTATTCGAAGGTTGAGTATTCTACCTTATGTAAAGTGGAGAGTTTAATTCCTATTATGAATTATGGCTAGTCCCCCCGATCTTTTAGGTCTGTCCTGCCTAATGATGGTGTACCCAGGTGGGGTTAGCAGGTCAAGTATAGGGGTGGCGTGGTCATTAAGCTAGGATTCCATGAGGAAAGCAATATCAATTTCTTCTCTGATGATAGATTCAGCGATATCAGTAGTGTGCTTTGCTGCTGATCTACAGTTGAGGAGCATGCAAGAGAGAGGGCAAGGCTTATCCTTAGAGGAAGGAAGATTTTGAATGGTGGTGAGTTGAGCTGGTGGTCTGGGCTCACTTATTGTAGAGAGTGATCTATTTGTGCTGACAATTACTGGGATAGTGGAGGGGGTTGGGGAGATTTAGACAGGTGCTTCGTAATGTAAGATTCACTGAGAGTGGCTTCAAGATCTGAAAGGGAGCGTTGGGCACAATGGGGTCTGTGGGCCAGATGAGTTAAAGGAGTGAAGGGCCAGGTGATAAAATGCAAGACTGAGGTGGGCGCGCCATTGAGTAGGGGTAGTTTAGCACTCTCTGGGGTGTGATGTCTGGGTAGCTTGGTCAGTTGAGAGATGTCATGTCTTAGGTGAGCTATGTCATTGCAAAACACACAAGATGATGGACGGAATGCTGCACATTGGCAAACATTCACCCCCAGTCACAGATCTGGGTTTAATCCATCGTTATTTTGCTTCACCACGCCACCCCAGTTCAGACATAGCCATATGCAAATCAGTCTTGACCCTGTGCCTCATGGAAACAGTCCAGACCGAACTGCCAAGCCATGTCTTCCCTGGTCCGGAATCAAGCATCCTAGGACCGGTTTCCAGGCTATCAGCCTTCATCAGCCAGGATAGCTTGACTCCAGTGGCGTAGTGAGCACGGGACCCACGTCTGGGCATACCCTTCCCACTTAGGGCAAAATGCAAATCACACAAGATGATGATGGACATTGTTCTACATTCTGCCATCAACTGTGTTTTTTGCATTTGGCACCCCGAGTGGGACGGGTATGCCCAGACGTGGGTCCCGTGCTCTCCATGCCACTGGAATCAAGCTATCCTGGCTGAAGAGGGGTGAAACCCCGAAACCGGTCCTAGGATGCTTGTTTCCAGTCCAGGGAGGACCTGGCTTGGCAGTTCGGGCTCGACTGTTCCCATGAGGCACAGGATCAAGACTGATTTGCATATGGCTGGGTTCAAACTGGAATGGCATGGTGAGCAAAAAACGATGGATTTAGGCCCAGATCTCTGTACTGGGGTGAATGTATGACATTGTTCTACATTCTGTCCATCAACTGTGTTTTTTGAGCTATGTCATTAGCCAAGGAGTCAAGTTTCTGTTCCAAGTAGGACAAGTTCTGAGTGAAAGTGTTTTTGACACTATCATTAATGCACGAGGGAGGATGTGAGTCAAGTCCTTGGAGACGCGGAGCAGACTGTGCTTTAATATGTGTGAGTTCCTTATCATAGGGATTAGGCTTGTGGGTATTTCTTATGGGTTTAGTAGGAAGTCAATGGTAGGGAGGGGTGTGTCGGTTATGGGTTTAGGAGTGGTCGGTCTCGCAATGAGGTCCGAGCAGCTAGGAAAGAGGTGACCCATGTTGTGATTCGAAATTGGGAGATTGCTGGTTTGGGAGGTTAGACGTGTTGATCCACCAGAAGAAGTAGGTGTGCCGTGAGTGTTGGTTGGAGCAGTAAGGATACTGTTCAGATGCCTGGGTATCTCAGGGCCGGAAGGTGAATTGGAGAGTGGAAGAAGTTGGGGCAGTTCAGGGGTGCGAGTCAAAGGTCGTGGGGATGATGGCAAATGATCCAGATCACCCTGCAGTGATAGCGGTTTGAAAAATGTCAGAAATAATCCCGGGCGGAGTTCGCGTAGCCGCGCTACGCAAGCCTACGCGAAACCGCAAAAAACCTCTGCAACGCTACGTGGAGTTACGCGAGCATGCAGAGTTGCTTGTTCCGCATGCTCGAGTATGCTTGCGCATGCTCGCGAGATGTTTTTGACGTTCGGCAACGCGGATTGCGTGTTCGGGGGGAAATATCGCGTGAACTTCACCACGCGGTCGCCAATGGGTACGGCCATCTTGTTTTCCTAGGCCTGTTTTTCATCCCTCTCTAATCTTTTCAATCCTTTATTTTTTACACTGTTTTTCTGATCTTTTTTATTTATTATCTATCCCTCTCTCTCCTAAAGTGTATATTTTGTGTTTTATTTCTACTTTTACTGCGTTTTTTAAAACTTTTTTCTACTGTTTTATATTACTTGCTTTTTTACCTTCCTACTTTTTCTCCTGACTTTATTTTTTACTCCTACATTTTGTTTTCCGACCCCCCGCCCACCCAGAACCATGACTAAGGCTACCTCTAGTAGTAAGGGGAAGGGGAAGGCGCCTGCACACAAGAGCCGCCTTCCTTGTGGCAAATGGGCACCTGGAAGGGGTGCAGCCCAGGGCCCTTTTCATCAAGGTGGAGGTGGCAGCCCTTGTTTTTTTTGTACAGCGCCACCTCCCCTTAACCTTGGCAGCAGGTGGCCCGGCTCCGGCTATGCTACCCAGGAGCTTCACCGAATGGTGGGCGAGGGTGCGCCGAGCAGTGTTTCGCTGCTCTGGGGTCCAGCGCACCCATAACCAGCTGACTCACCGGTGGTCAGACATCTTGGACCGGGAGCAGGACCGGCTGGACCTGCTAGGTGTTGAGGTTGTGGGGCTTGGTGAGTAGCTAATTATAGTAGTATTGTGTGTTCTGTTCTGTGTTATTGTTATTCCGAATATTATTTTTTTCCCAAATAGCAAGAATGCTGCTGCTTACATGCAGGTAAGTTACGTTTAACAATCTTATGTGATTGTTATTCTTCTAGACACTAGACAGGTGCTCGGCACTACTAATCTTACTTGTTTGCAACTTTGCGCTCGCTTGGGCTGATTATGTAAGAGAGTTTAGAGAACTTAAGTTAGGTAATGCTAGAAAGACTCCAGTCCTTTCCTTTGTCCTCCTGTCACTAAGATAGTGGTTGATTGATAGGTAGTTTGGTTACTAAGGGGCATATTCTCAAGAACATGTGATAACTACCGCAAAATTAGTCTATCGCAACTCTTCACATCGCAGTCCATCGCAGGAAAACAACTCCGTGTTAACGTGGAATTCACAACACGGCGGTCCCATGCGATAGTCCAACGATAACGCGTCAAATGAACATGTTAAAACCAACGCGACGCAGAAAAAACGCGAAACACGAACGCAAAAATAGTAGCGATGAGGCCAATCGCGATACAAAAATCATCGATAACCAGTGAGAGGCCTGCAATTCCCACGCGTCATGCGGGAAAATGCACAATAAAAGCAGAGTAAAAAACGGTGAGATGACAATGTACGAGCACAACCCCACATCCGTGACGTAGAACAAATGAGAATCGTCCCGCATCAAATAGGCATCTCCCCACAGTCACAATGTACATTGACATGCAGTCTGCATGTAAACTGCGCAAATGCTGAAACATGCATGTAACACACAGTGAAACCGCATCTCCCCCTCACATTGCAGAGGGACAAGCAGCCCCTCCTGCACACAGACGTGTCATGACCATGATCAATCAATTATGAAAGCGTGGACGAATGTAGGGGCAGTGACTCCCGCTTACGTACATGTCGCCCATGTTGTGGGACCTGAGTCACAGGGGGTATCCCTGCATCATGGTGGTACATATCTGACTCCAAAAGGAGCCCTGTTGTCACCTGCAGGACACAAATGGCAGCCAAAATGGAATGAATCTGGACACATGTGAAACGCAGAGGAGTGGGATTCCCTACTAACTGCGACACACAGAACTGGCAGTTCGAATACGTGACACCCTAAACAGCCTCTCTGCACAGAGGGGACACACCCACCATACATGAACAAATCACAAAATTGTCAGCAATACATGTCGCACTCACACTTGTCTGAGTGATGTGCCTGTACAGATGAGAGACATGCACTCAGGGATAGTGTTCTTCAAATGCATTTATTTGCACATGCTGTGCCTGTGGTCATTTTGTACTGTCCCATTACTGCCAAGGACTGCCACAATGTGATGTGCTCATGTGAAGAAATTGTCAATGATGGTGTTCCTACTGGCTATTCCTGCTGTGGCTGCAGTGGGGTGTGGTCCACCTGCCTCATCTCCATCATCATCGTCCGGTGCATCTGGCACTTGTATCCATGGTGCCTTGCTGCGTGTGCAACACACAACATGCAACGATCATCTTTCACACAATGTCTGGGCTGTACAGGAGCCTTCCGCCTGTGATGTCCAGGCACCTGAAACGTGACTTCAACACTCCAAATGTGCATTCTACGATGCCCCTGGTGCGTTTGTGGGCCGCATTGTACTGCCTCTGGGCCTGTGTGTTCGGGGCTCAGAGGGGTGTCATCATCCAAGTGCAGAGTGCATATCCTTGGTCACCTGTGACAGTGCAGAGAGACATGAGTCAATAGTATGTTCGGCATGATGTGTTGGCGTGGCCACTGGTTCATTGGTGTGTGATATGTGTGACTTTGTGATTCCTGCATGACATGTACTGCTTGTTGCAAATGATCGGCATCAATGTGTATTACGTAGCCTCAATGCCGCTCCTCCCTCCCCCGAGCATGTTCACTACAGTGTGCAGCGTGGTTGCATCACTTGCACCCCTACTGCACACTATTGTCATGCCTGTCTGCGCATGTCCAAAAGCCTGACAACGACACAGTGATGTCGTGCGCTGAAGGTGGACGGACACGTGTGTGTAGGCCAATGGTAAGGACAGGGCGGACACAGATGTAGAGTTCATGCCTGGCTGAACTCGCCATGCGGTCGAGGGTAGACCTTTGGCTTATGCTGCAGAAATAGCGACACACACAACATTTGGCATGTCTGATCCCTGACCCCGAGCGGGCCTGCGCACCCTCATTTACCCCTCGGCCGAGCCCGTACTCCGGGTGCATGCTACATGGCAACATTGAATATTGTGTGACGTGTGGCGCCGACACTACACCTGAGACACATGCAGTAGTTACTTCCCTGGCAAGGCCTAAACTTAACCACACCCAGAGCCACGTGTTGAATGACCACACCCCTACCCTGTACTGCCGTACTCAGGTCCACTCCCTCACGCTCACAGGGGGGTCTGACACAGCTACATGTCCCAGGTCTACCCCACTGCCTGAGGTGACAAGGTTGCGCCCGCTGTGCACATCAATGTGGTATGGCCCGGAGCCCTCATGCATACATAATGACCACATGGAAACACTGAGATTATCCATGGAACTGGCTACGGGCACGTGCGCCCGGCACCTTTTATTGCCAGGGTCACACATCCAGTGACGCCTGTGCTGGATGGGTGTTGGGTAGTGTAAGCCACCCCTCAGGGGTTGGTTGGTGCTGGCAACAACTACAACAGTGATCAGACAATCAGAAGTGCAAAGTTCAAACAGCAAGGTTCCATGACTTGAGCTGCACAGAGTTGGTGGCCCCGGATGCACAGCAGCTGGCACAGGCACACCACCACGGGACGGTGACTTGCGAGGCACTGAGGTAGGGCCACGAGAGCTGAGTGGGCCCACGTTGATGTCCAAGGAGAGTGTCGCAGAGTGTTACGGGGGACAGTGGAAGGTGTCCATCCAGGGCATGATGCAGAGGGCAGAAGCAAGCAGAAACAGGCAATATGGAGGAGTTGAATGCTACAGTCTCCTCTTTCCCACGATGTCAGTATCAGCTACATGATGATGAAGACAGCCCCCAGGCCATAGACTCAGACGCCGCCAGAGTTCAACCAGAGAGTGTCCATGACTCCTGTGGCACAGTCAGTGGCACCAGAGCCGGAAGGGGATGCAGTCTGCGATGAGGCCTGTACAATGATATGAAGTCTGCAATGAACAAATCAAGACTCAGTTCCAATTGTGTGTCCTACTCGACCGCAGTGGGTGCCGGAGGAAGCGGTCAGCGCGGTGCAACCGCTGTGCAGCCAGCTCCTCCTTGATCTCTATCACACGGCGTTGAAATGGCATGTGGAGAAGATTCCTGGTTGACGGAGGTGGAGGCACCAGAGCTGAGCGGGTGTTTAGCCAGCGACGATGCCGTGTCCTGCCTGTTACGGACTGTATTGGATTCGTGTGAGGCCTGCTGGACCGCAGTGTAGGGCCCACAGACACGTGTGGTCGGAATGCTATGCACAGAGTTGGTGGCACCACATCGAAGGGAGTATACTGATTTAAGCTCTGCATTTACATGTGTACTTTGCCATTGTGTAATCAAGACTCAGTTCCAAATGTGTGACCTACTTGTCCGCTGTGTATGCCGGTGGAGTACGTCAACGACAAAGGAGTACTGCGAGCCTTGCCCGCGGAGGCCGTGATGGTCTGAGGAGGCTGCCAATGTCGAGGGCCTCTGGCTTGGTGCGAGCACCGACACGTGGTGGGCCCTCTTGGAGACACGCAGGTGTCGGCAGGTGAGCAGTGAGGCCTGGATGCGCAGGGGTGGACGAGACTGGTTTGAGGACCAGCAGCCTGGGCTGCGGCAGGGACACAGGATCGCAGGCCACACCGCTCACGCCGACGGCGTCGGCCTCGTGGCGGGGTGGGAGGCGCCGCCCTGGCAGACACGTTGGGCATTCCGGACATTTCCCCGCTTACAGGGGGGGACGTCACAAGCTACATTTTTAAGACCTTCCCCACTGACTAGGGTGACATGGCTGCATCCACTGTCCAAAACACTACCACCACCAGCTGTATATGTCGACATGGATATGTCTGTGGTCTGCATATTGCAGTCTGTCCAGCACTTCCACGCCACACTTGGCATTGTGTACATTCTCATTCATGGGTCTCTTGCCTCCTTCTCACATGCCTGGTTCCCACCTCTCCCCACATACTGCTATTGTGTGGCTGAGGTGCCTGCAGTTGATGGCTCATGTACATGGCTAGCCCAGGTTTCCGCAGTACATTGTGCTGTCGTGTATGGTGGGTGGGCATGTTGTATGTGTGTTTGTAATGTGTGCATTCCCAGGGTTGTGAGTTGCATGATTGTGGAGTTGAGGTGTGGTGTGTTCTTTTGGTACTTACCAACGAGCACTGCATTTCCGTAGGTGCCATCCTGGAAGCGCCGGTTGATGATGGACTGTCTGAAGATGTATAAATCATGCACACTGCCTGGGTAGTTGGCGAGGACATTGGTAAAGAGTCCCCGGTGGTCCACTATTGCCTGCACATTGATGGAATGCGTGTGCTTTCTGTTGCGGTAATTGTGTGCAGTGTCGGCAGGGGGCACAAGTAGGAAATGTGTGCAGTCAATTGCCCCCAACACGTGCGGGAAGCCTGCTATGGCGTAGAAGCCTTGCTTGGTCTCCATCTGTTCCTGGGCAGTGTGGGGGAAGTTTAGGTACTGGGATACCAAGCTGATGATGGCATCCAGGACAGGTTTGAGGAACTTGGATAGGGCTGGCTGTGAGACTCCTCCGACTCTGGCGGTTGTTGGTTGGAATGTCCCAGAGGCCAACAGGTGCAGCACAGCCAGCAGCTTTGTCTGAGGTGGGATGTTGGTTGTCCGCTGTGTTGGTACCGTCAGCCTGTGGGCAAGAGGCGGAGGATGGGAAACCTTTTGAGTCAAAGGACCCTACGTTCAGCCCAGCTCTCCTATGCCATGGTCCCCCGCACCAGAAAGACCAGATCGGGAGGCCGCTCCTTCTCCTTCCTCGCGGCCAAAGCATGGAACGCCCTTCCGCTCCACCTCAGACAGACAACATCGCTCCCCATCTTCACAAGAAACCTCAAAACCTGGCTCTTCGACAGACCCCCTCCTTGATGGAATGGAACCTGCACCCCCCCACCCCTAGCGCCTTGAGACCCTTACGGGTGAGTAGTCGCGCTTTAACAAACCCCTGATTGATTGATTGATTGTAGTGGGCAATGACATTCTCTGGTGTCGTCTGTGAGGCTGGTGCGTTTCCTGAAGGTACGATGTCTTTGTCTGCACTGCCTCCGTGGTGGTCCGGGGGGGTGTGGGTGGTCTGGGGGGCCTGGGGGTGGTGGCTGTGGTGGCTGTGGGTGTTGTGGCCCTGTTGGGGCTCCGAGCTGCATGATGAGTAGCTCCATGGCATCTGTTGTTCTTCAGGTGTGGCTGTGGGCTGGGCTTCCTTTTCTGGTGCAGGTTGTCGTCTGACTTTGCACCAGGTCAGAGCAGGTGTTAATTTCCTGCGGCTAACGCGCCGTATCGCCTGTTTTGTGTTCTCATTGCCGATCTGGCTGGTCGTTGGGAATGTTGCATTGTGGTGTTGTCGCAGATTTTTGCTCGGGAACACCTACTCTGCATCTCGTTAGCGATAGTTGCCGGGCTCATCTGTGGCGATGTTTTTTGCGGCTGCTATCGCAGGTAAACTGGTGATGTCGGCTGTTTGCACCAGCTTGTGAATGGGGCGATAATTTTATCGTGACTTTGGCTGCGATAATGTGCCGTTAACTCGGCAATAGATCCTTGAGAATATGCCCCTTAGTATTAGTTGGTCACGTGCTGCTGATTGCTGACTCCAGTCCTTAGTAGAACATTTTGCAGTTTGTTAGTGAGTGAGTAATATAGCAACTAAGTCATCAGCACATCAGAAGCAACCAACCAAAAATTTTGTGTATGCAAATTTATGCATGCGTCCATCTATGCAATTTTGAGGACTAAAATAAATGGATTTGCAGACTTAGTGAACAATTGGCCTGTCAAAGGGGGTTAATGCATTGATGATTTCGAATGAGATTGAAACTTAGAAGAAGCAAATATATGTTTAGCAATTAATTTCCAATGTCTCTGGAATAGGTGGGCTAGGTCAGGTGGTACTTAGGTTTAGGATTCTGGAATCAGAATGGAACACTGGATTAATAAGTTATAACTGGACGGTCTGTAATACTACTAGTCGATCAGATTAGATAGGTCAATTTTTATTGCAATTCTTGTTTCCAAAAATTTTTTTAGAGCGTTTTTTAAAATATTTTATTTGTTTCACACCAATCATCAATGTTTGTCTCTTTCTTTATTATATCTTACATGATCAGCACCCAGGGGCAAGAAGACAACGGGGTCTGAGGAGGGAGATGGAGATGCCTAACAAGGCCAGGACCGCTCCTCTACTGAGGGCTCTGCTGCTGGCCCCAGTAAGTTCTCCTGTTGTTAATATTAATAACTATATTTCCCTAACTTTTACTGCACCTTATTTCTGTTTCCTAATTCTATTTTTTACCAAATTTTCTACGATCTATCTGTTTCTAAATTATTGTTATCCCTGCCTCTAACTGCCTCTGACTCTGTACTACTACTATTAGTCTGTCTGTAACTTGCCCAGTTGGCCACTCTTGATTTTTTAAAAGTTTTAAACTCAGATTCACCAATAGATCTAGCCACTGAGTCCAGTCCTTTGGGTTGTCCTCTTCTTAATCTTGAGAGGCTTTTCGACAATTGCCACCAACAAAATGCCCAACCACATATTTTACTATTTTTGATAGGATAGGACATACTACTACTGTCTACTCTACTCTAGTACCCAATTTGTACTAGTGATGTATGTGATGTATGTATGTATTGCATTAACTATTTTCAATCTTGCTAGTGAAAAAGAATAAATAGGGGGAGGCGTATATGGCATCTAAAAAATGTGTAATGTTTTTTCTAGGCGTACCGACCACCAGTACCGGGGCCAGCGGTGGGGCAGGCGATGCCAGCCAGGACGGAGCAGGG
Organism: Calotriton arnoldi; assembly: GCA_963921515.1. NCBI lineage: Eukaryota > Metazoa > Chordata > Amphibia > Caudata > Salamandridae > Calotriton > Calotriton arnoldi. The sequence goes on from CAWUFW010001538.1 coordinate 2,641,759, forward strand.
GATACAGCAGCTGCCACAGGGGTGGGTGAGCCAGCAGCAGTGGCGGGCGGTGGTAAGTTATACTTATATTCCTTACTTATTGACAATAGTTACATACTCGCTGCAAGGGTGTACACTGTACTGTTGAGAGAGACTAAGTTGTTGTGAGCAACGGTTGAAGAAGAAGACACCCTTTACTTAGCATTAGCAATAGCATTAGCGGCGGAAGTTGAGTACCTAATGGCCTCTTCTATCTGACTTCAACTCAGCTGGGAAAGTTTTATGGAGAAGACTAAGAGTCAGACGACCTTGATGGATGGGTTAAAACGAAAAGGGAAAGAAGGATGGAAGGAGGAAGGACGGGCGAGATGTAATATATGACTGGCAGAGAAGGATGTGTGGGATGCATAGGTGACTGATAGGAATTGGATGCATGGGTGGTTGAAGGATGGGTGGAAGGTGAAAGAAAAGATGCCTGTCTGGGTGGGTGAAACTGTATGGGTGATAGGAAGAATCCTCCGGGGGGTTTCATGGGTCAAACTCAAAGGCAAGCAAGGAAGGACGCATGGGTGGTGGTTTAAAAAAAAAAAAAAATGTATGTTGTTGGTGAAACTAAGGTTTGTTGAGAGATTAAGAAGAATGATAGACATGTTTACTTTGAATGGATGGATGCCTGGATGGTATTCAATCATCATAGCATAGGTGGAGACTGTCACTGGATGAAGAGTCTTTGAAGAGAATGTAAAAGAAAAATAAACCGCGCCAGAGTAGCAAAGCCAAGGAGAATAGAAGATTAGAATTAAAAAATATAATGCTAGAAGAGCGATGCGCTTCATTGAACACTGCTGCCCCCCCCTGTGGATGCAACTGTAAAGCATTCAAGCGCCGCATGCTCCTCCGGGTGGCGCGCCTATAGGAGCGGATAAAGGTCCTGGAGGGTAACAAGCGAGCCCGCCGCTAGAACTTCATCGCCTTGCCCCTTTTTTAATCTTTTTTTTGGGCGGGTGGGAATTGGGCGTTGGGGAAAAGTTGGGGTTTATATTTATTCTTTATTATGGACAATGGCACGGACATTGGACTCTTTCTTTATCTTTGGACATTGGTTGGAGTTAGGGAGAGGGGCAGGTCAGGTGTTGTGGGATTTTTACATTAGTTTATTTTGTATGGGGAATAAATTATTTATGCTTATAGTTTACATATGATGTAAATGTTTTGTGGGGGGTTACTCTTTTACTTCACATGGTTTCCTTTGCTGCTGCAGGGCCACAGCTAGTTTTTGATTTAAATAATCTGCTGATAGTGTAACACACGAACAGATAGATGCGGTACCCTCACTTGGGAGTGACTTGTCCTACTAGTACTGTCAGTCTCTCCTCCTAGTCTATGCAGTCTGCAACTGGACTCGGAAGGGTGTGGGTGTGTGAATTAATGAATTAATTTCCATATTATTAATTATGCCTCCCCCAAACTTCTTCTCTTACCTGTAATTGATGTTTATTTAAACTTAGGCAAAGTGATGGCTGCATGGTGATGATGGTTTGGTTTCCCAAGATGCCATGGTGGTGGTGGTAGTAGCAGTAGACACTGGCAGTAGCATTTGCAAAAAATGAAAATGAGACAGTCAGTCGCTTGAGGGAGACTCGGGAGGAGTATTAGAAGTACAGTACACAAGAAGACTACCAAACAAGAAACCATGATGATGATAACCAATGCTAAAGTAAAATAAAACATAATGGTGGCGGGGATAGCCTAGTACAAGAAACAAACTGTAGTTGACTCGACCTATGAAGTGGACAAGCATAACCTTTAGTGCTGTAAGGATGATGAATCGATGCCGACAATTAATTATGATGGATTATGTTCCTCTGGAAAAAAAAATTACTTGCAAATACTGAGCATGGGTGGGCAAGCAGAAGAAGATCCTCGCCCTGCCTTGAGTTAGTGTTGCTTTCACCACATCCGCCCCAGCAAGTGTGTGATCAATTATTGGTGTAAATTAATTTAATTTAGTCACACCTCAATATAAGTCACACAGCCCGGGGGAAGAGGGTTAGGGTTTGATGAATGGTTTGGAAGGGGTATTTGAGGGAAAGGTTTGACAAAGACAAACAATACACATGGACAACACACAATCTTGGAAGACGACCATCATAAATCTGTTAAGGGAGAAAAAGGAAATGTATGCATGATGATGACTTGATGATTAATGAGTATTAGTACTAGACTAGTAGTACAGGGCAGCAGTATATTATAAATTATTATTATTATGCAATTGCCTTGCCTGTCTGCCCCCAGAGAGACCCAAATTACATACATTTTATGCTCTGTTGTACCGGGCTTCCTTTTAAAGCTAGCAAAGAAAATTAAAAAATAGCTGTAGGGGTCAAATATATAAGCAAACATAATAAACAACAACACACACAGTCGTAAAATGATTGAAGAGAAAAAATGAATCAAATGAAATAAAAGAAGACAATACTATAAGTTACTATGTTATGGTCAAATTGGGAGTTGCATCTCGGCATTCCTCTTGGTCCTTCCTTCCATGGACGCTCCATCTGTCAATCTTGGGTGCCACTGCCTGCCTGGCAGATGCGGATTGGTAAGGTAACTGTGAGTTGTTTTTCCCAGTATAGCACTGGGTAAATGCCGGCCTGTAAGTGTGGGTGGAAAAACAAAAGGGATATTGAAAAATCAAGGAGAAAAGTAAAGTTAAAATGCATAAATTAAGGAGGAGTGCAACAAGAACACTTTCAGAGGCGGCATGGCTAAATCATGTCTACTCTGTTTCCAGCATTAACCTTCAACATCAACAACAGGACCGAGGCAGGCCGCGTACCCACCCAACCTCCACTTAGCTTAGATTTTGAGCCAGACAGCACTGAGCAGTGCACCCATATACAGCAACATATCATTTTCCAAATTAAGTAACTAAATCAATGCACCACTGTCAGTCATACCACTACACTCGCCTCCACCACTACACAGACATGTAGGTCAGGTGTGGTTGTTGTTGACTTGTTTACCTTTTAGGCCACTTCATGAAACGCCCCGTTATTCCATCAATCATCTCCGATCTAACTGACTGACTGCGAGCATAGTATGGTCATCATGGTGTCCAACTCTGTAGTGTACCGAGACCAGAATCAAAAATGCAATGGATCAGCCTTCAGTAGTACAATTTTGTTATTAAACAACAAGAAGGGAAACATTGACTTGAGTCACTTTTTTGTGTGTAGATTATACTAGTACACTTCATGCACAACAACAACACAAACACCAATCACTCAGAGTCAGCGTAGAATGCAAGCCATTATTTACGTGTTCTTAAGGGGCAGTCCCTCTCGGATCGGAAAGGAGGATAGCTATAATTACTAGTCAGGTTCTTTGGAGGGACTCGAGTCTCGACGAGGCAGGCACACATTCCTTGTACTATTCTCCATCCAATGTCTGGCTTGAGGGAAATGGATATAGGGCGCATCAGGAGTGGACTGCAGCAGGACTTGGAGGAGTGGACTTACTTCTTCACTGACTGCACACAGTTGCAACTCCAATCCGGCAATAAAAGAGTAAGACAGTGGTAATGGATTTGTTGTGATTCGAACCAGAAAGACAGAGACACACACAAATAATAAAAGTAAATAAGCAAGAAAGAAAGTAACAAGTCAAAAGCCTAGTTGTCAGGGAAGTAGAGCTCATCCTCAAACTCTGGTGGTTCATCCAGAAGTAGGTCATCTAACATACTTCCATGACCTAAGTCACGGTCATCATCTTCCTGCTGTGCTACTTCAGGTATGGTGTAATCCGGTGGTATAAAGTGCTGATTCATTTTGATCATGGTTAACCTCTGGACATTTTGAGGCCTCAGGCTCTGAAGTTGAACTTGACGCCGGCTGCCCTGCAGTGCTTGTTGTGGGCTGGAGTAGCGGGCCTCTAATTCCCAGCCGTTCTTTTTCTAAGCGACTGGCTTCCGCAGCTATCCAAGTTTTGCCCTTGGCAACATACACTTCTGAAACAGGAATCAATGTGTTAGTGTTCAGTACTGCTTTGTACCGTGGATCCAGGATTGTGGCAGAAATGTAATGGTTGGATGACACAATGCCTCTTTGCACCCTTGTATTTTCAGATAAGCGAAGGGTTAAGCTCACCACCAACTCACATGCTTCTTTTTTTTCCTCCACACCTGCGTACATTGCAGACACCCCCTTCAGCTGTTCCTGTGCAACAATGGGATAGCTTGGCCCATAGTACAGTCCTCCTTGCTGACTTCACGTGTGAAGAGCTCAAAAGGATGTAGCATCTCTGTCAGGCATTTAACTAGGCTCCATTGGTCCATCTCAATGGTCATGCCTTTCACAGTAGCAAACCCTCTTTGCATGACATATTCATTGATTGGTCTGTACTGCTCAAACAGACGTTCAAGCATGTAATAAGTTGAGTTCCAACGTGTTGGCACCTCCTGGATGAGTGCTCTAACTGGCACTCTACGCTCACGTTGAATGATCCTCAGCTATTTCCGGGCTTTAAAAGAATGGCTGAAATGTGTGCAGATTCTTCTGCAGGTGGTCAGTAAGTTGCTGACTCGGTCTTCTTTTTTCAGAAAGTCTTGTACAATGATGTTAATGCAGTGCGCCAAACACATGACCCTGAAATAGCCACTATCGTACATGGCCCTGATTATATTACTGCCATTGTACGTGGCAACAAAACTAATGTAAAGCCCCCTTGGGCACAGCCATTCAAAGACCTTGCTGTCAAAGTCTTCCAAAATGTTTGCAGCAGTATGAGATTTCTCCATGGTGAAAATGGCTACAGTTGCATGTTTCCGAGTGGCATTAAAAATCTCAGCAGTGTCAAAAACACCCGCTGCAGATATCTTTTCTCTAAACCCCTCAAAAGAGATCCAGTGTGCAGTGATGCACGTGTAATCAGTGGCTTGGCAACTGGTCCACATGTCTGTTGTCAGGTGGAGAGTGTGATCAGCACTCTGCTGCAAAGCTTGTCCAAGCAATTCGTCGTGATCTAGTGCTGGAACAGCAACTCTGGCAAAATAGGACCGGCTGGGAACCTTCCCTTTTGGGCAGATTGATGTCACAAATTCAAGAAAACCCACCCCTTCCACAAAAGAAAAAGGGAGGAGGTCCAGCGCTAACATTTTAGCCAGCTTCGCATTGTACAAACGTGCCGTTGGGTGGTTGCGTTCGTACTGCCCCTCCGACCTAAACATGCTGAGAATGGAAGCCTGGGTTTTTTTCTTTTCTGGTGCCACTGATGCAGGTGACTTATTGACGCCAGATGTTGTTAGGCTCAACACACGTTTTTTCGTTGCGATACTCTCTTGCCTGGGACCCCTTGGTGTCTCAGCCTGACTCTTACTCTTGTGCCACTGAGATGCTGCTTATGAGGATGTGGGCGGTATCACTGCACTGCTTGGGACAGGGCTACTTTACCAGAGAAAATGTCTCCCTCTTGTTCACCTTCCACCATGATCGCATCTTCTTCTACTTCTTCACCCCCACCAACAGCAATGGGTGCAGTTTTACTTTTTTGGCCTTTAAGGTGCGCCTCCCACTGGATCAAGTGCTGTTTTTTCAGATGGGTTGTTTGGCCTCCAGTACCATAGTTTGTACCAAGCTTACCCCGACTAACACCTTCTCCACAAATGCAGCATATAGCAATGTTCACCTCCTTCATGTTAATTGAAAAGAAGTCCAAAACTGGGGAGGTCAACTTTCTGGCGCTGCTGCTGGTGCCACTTGCAATGCCGGATGAACTGGTAGGTGGGCATGAAGTTTGACTCTCTGCAGTACCTACTACTGAGGTGGTACTTGTGGTGGATGTACGTGGCTGCCGGCGAACTATGGAAGCTGGAGGTGGTGTTGGAGGTATGATCTGTGTTGGTGGTATCTGTGCCACATCCCTCACAGCAATTTGGGATGGGGTAATGTCGGTCTCCACTGGGGTGGCAGTAATGTCCATGATAACTGCCTCGTCATCATCCTCCTCTTCTACATCTACCTCCATAACTCTAAGGCTTTCTGGAACCTTCCTTTTCCCTAGCCTTGTCTCCTGGCGTGTCTCACTCTCAGACTGAGGTGGTGGGATCCACGTGGCGTCAAATCATCAGAAGGGGGGGCTTTCAGAAGAAGTTGATGGACTAACCCTCCTTTTCCTTGCTGGGGATCTGGAAGACAATAGCTCTTCTGAAAGAGTGGCTTGCTCTTCTTCTTCCTCTGCAGGAAGCTCGATCTCCTGAACTGATCCTACTTCGGGAGGAACAACTACTATTAGGGGTGGTTGCGGATGTTGTTGCCCACTTATCTCAGTTCCCTTCATTGATTGGGTACTACTTTGCGATAACGATAAGTCAATTTCAACATCACTGCTCGTCGGCGTTGTCGTGATTAGACTGGCTGCCTCTGCGACAGACATGGGCTTGGGCCTAGGTTGGTGGGGTGGGTCCACTAATGCGGGGCTGCTGCTCCCAGCTTGCTCCCAAGACACCGCTACTGCAGGCACAATTTTTGGTTTCCCAAAAAAGGTCTTAGGTGACATACCGGTCTTGGTAAGTGGCAATGCCTTCATCTCACTGGCAACTTTCTTGGTAATGGACCTGGTGCCTTTCTTTGGTTCCATCCTGAAGATGTCAGCAGCACGCAGTGGCACAAGTTGAAGAGATGTCTGTGGTTACACATCACATGATGTCCTGCACAGCAGGACCTCTTTCTGGCAGTACAATGGGTGATGTTGTCTCCTCTTTTGTGCAACTAAAAGCAAAGAAGCAAGAAGAACGTCAGTGAAACGCGGGATTCATTGTTGTGGTTCAATTACTACTAGTAGAAACAAGCAAATAAAATATATTTAACTTAGTGTGTGAGTGGTTACACTTGTTAGTGTTATTAATATTATTACATTTTTTATCTCACTTATTAAAAAAAATAACAATACAGTGTAGCCATTTGTGAGACTTTGACAACAACAAGGGCTTTCATGGTTGGTGTGCTGTAGTGTACAGTACACTCAGGAAGGTTATGAAAGAAGAAGAACAAAAATACAAATGTTACGGACCCGGTTTGGCATTGTGGATCACGTGGGATGCAGCATTAAGGGAGCTGCAGCTGACAATGGATGGAAGCAATAAGCCAAGAGGAACAAAGGAAAGACATGCAGGCCAAGGCAAAAGCACACTAACTACCACCAAAAAACAACAACCACAAGCAGGAGGCCTGGAAAACAATTAACTCAAGCAGGCCTATATGGACACAGACTTTACAAAATGGCCCCTGGCCGCATGGGGAGGCTCAGCCAAGGCAAATGCTGGCCCACGCACTATTACAAAAACACTCAAACTGGCCAAACAAAGGAGGCATGCTAAACAACACATCTTCAATACAACAATGCCAAAAACAAAAATCTACAGGGCTAAAAAAGGTTTGCAAGTTACACAACAACCACACACATCCAACAAAGGCATTTATTTAACACACATGAAAAAAAGTGAAAAATCCCCAAAAAAACACATTTTGCATTTCAATCCAATGCCATCCATGCCCTAAATGATGTTTAAATTCAACAGACGCCACAGAAACAGTTGTTTCATGCACCCATGAGTAGCTCTGGGCCTATTGGTTGGAAAACCCATTGGCAGAATAGGCCACATAGTGAATCAATCAATTCAAATCATTAATATTGCAAATTTATTAGCAAATATAGTGAACTGTGCTACATGTTTTGCTGGATAAAAGAAGAAAAAATTGCATGCAAAACAACAACCAGCAAGAAGGCATGGCCACCACAAAGAAGGCTTGCAGGCCTAATGCAGAAGCACACTCGCTGCCCCTTCACACAATGGCCGCCAGCCACATGGCAGGGCCACAACAACAAGAAAGGGAAGACAGACAATGCAGGCTTGTGGCAAAAGCACACTGGCTGCCTTCATAAAATGGCCGCCAGCCACATGGCCAGGCAGGCCACAACAAACAACAAGAAAGTGAAGACAGACAATGCAGGTCTATGGCAAAAGCACACTGGTTGCCTTCACAAAATGTCCGCCAGCCACATGGCCAGGCAGACCACAACAACAAGAAAGGGAAGACAGACAATGCAGGCCTATGGCAAAAGCACACTGGATGCCTTCACAAAATGGCTACCAGCAAGAAGCAATAAGCCAAGAGGAACAAAGGAAAGAAGACATGCAGGTCTATGGCAAACACACTACCACCACCACAAAATGGCCAGCAGCCACATGGTCACTCATAACAACAACAAGCAGGAGGCCTGGAAAAACAATGAACTCAAGCAGGCCTATATGGACACAGACATTACAAAATGGCCCCTGGCCACACGGGGAGGCTTGGCCACTATTACTAACACTCACACACTGGCCAGACAAAGGAGGCATGCTAAACAACACAACTTTAATGCAGCAATGCCAAAAACGAAAATCCAAAGGGCTAAAAAAGGTTTGCAAGTTATAACCACACACCTCCAACTAAGGCATTTATTTAACACTAACCCTGGGCGGTGAACTACGCTACGCTCGCGGAATTTGCGAAGTTTCGGTAACTTCGCGATTCGCGTAGAACGCGAAGTTACCGCGCACTACGCAATTTGCGGCGTAGCGTAGCTGTTTTTCTTCTTTGCGCGCTCAATATACGTTCTCGCGCGCGCGGTAACGACCTACCGTGATTCTGCGTTCGCCGACGCGACTTCCTATCCGTTCACGGACGCCACGAGATTTGGAATCCGGCCGCACGATCCCGCGAGAGTGTGCGAACGCAAACACATCATTCGGACACGCGATCTGACTTCCGGCGGCAGTGTTGGTAAGATCGCGATCCCGAACACGAAGAAACTACAATCTGGCGAAGAATATATCTCGAGCATCATAAAACCTTCTCGAAAATGATGAATTAGTTCATTTTGCACAAAAACTCCTCAGGTTGTCATTTAGAGATGTAGTTTGGTGAGCAAGGAGTCCTTTTTCTTTTTTTCCAAGAGGAAGGAAGTGCCCCTGATTCTCAAACTTCCTGTTCCTGTCCAGCAGGCTCCTCCCAGTGCTTTGTCCATGTGCTGTTCACTTTCATTTGGATTTGGAGCTGGAAGGATCACTTTTTGTGTCTGTCTGCTGCATCATATCATTGGATTGGATTTGAGGACTCTTGGATTTGAGATTTTACAAGTAAGTTGGAGAATTGGTGTACTTGTTTGTTTGATTGGGGCTTGTTTGTACCTACATTTTTTGGGGGATTTCCATAGTTTTTAAAATGTATTGTTGTGGCCTGTAGTTTCGGCAGGGGCCTAGTTGTTTTTCTTTGATTGGAATTTCAGCCAGTAGGCCCGGACTAGAGCCAGAGGTACCCATGGGTGCATGTTTCTGTGGTGTCTGTTGAATTTAAACATCATGTAGGGCATGCATGGATGGCATTGGATTGAATTGGTAAAAGTGGTTTTTGGGGTGTATTTCATTTTTTGGGTGTTTGTTAAATAAATAGGCCTTTTCAGCCAGTAGGTAACCCTGGGCGTTCAGCTCGCGGACTTTGGGCAACTCCGCACTGCGCGACAACGCGGACTTACACTTTTTATCTTCTTCGCGCGCTCAATGTACGTTTCGCGCCGCGATAACGACTTTTTGTGACGATCGCGATGCCGAACACGCAGAATTTACAATCTGGCGAAGAATATCTCTCGAGCATCATAAAACCTTCTCGAAAATGTTGATTTAGTTCATTTTGCACAAAAAACTCCTCAGGTTGTCATTTAGATGTAGTTTGGTGAGCAAGGAGTCACTTTTTTTTGTTTTACAATTTTTTTCAAGAGGAAGGAAGTTGCCCAGAGTCTCCAACTGCCTGGTCCTGTCCTTTGTCTTCACTTTTTTGTTATTTTGGGTGGCCTGGCCATGTGGGTGGCGGCCATTTTGTAAAGCCAGGCATTGTGCTTTTGCCATAGGCCTGCATTGTCTGTCTTGTGTTCCTTTTCTTGTTGTTCTGGGTGGCCTGGCCATGTGTTGGCGGCCATTTTGTGGGAACAGCCACTGTGCTTTTGCCATAGGCCTCCAAGCTTGCGGCCTAGTGTGCCAGTAGGCCCGGAGGTAGTCATCCTCATGGGTGCATAAAAACTGTTTCTGTGTTGTCTGTTGAATTGTAACATAATTTAGGCCATGGATGGCATTGGATTGATTTGCAAAATGTGGGTTTTGGGGTGGTATTTTATTTTTTTGGGTGTTTGTTAAATAAATAGGCCTTTTCAGCCAGTAGGTAACCCTGGGCGTTCAGCTCGCGGACTTTGGGCAACTCCGCACTGCGCGACAACGCGGACTTACACTTTTTATCTTCTTCGCGCGCTCAATGTACGTTTTCGCGCGCGCAATAACGACTTTTTGTGACGATTGCTATGCCGAACACACAGAATTTACAATCTGGTGAAGAATATCTCTCGAGCATCATAAAACCTTCTCGAAAATGTTGATTTAGTTCATTTTGCACAAAAAACTCCTCAGGTTGTCATTTAGATGTAGTTTGGTGAGCAAGGAGTCACTTTTTTTTGTTTTACAATTTTTTTCAAGAGGAAGGAAGTTGCCCAGAGTCTCCAACTGCCTGGTCCTGTCCTTTGTCTTCACTTTTTTGTTATTTTGGGTGGCCTGGCCATGTGGGTGGCGGCCATTTTGTAAAGCCAGGCATTGTGCTTTTGCCATAGGCCTGCATTGTCTGTCTTGTGTTCCTTTTCTTGTTGTTCTGGGTGGCCTGGCCATGTGTTGGTGGCCATTTTGTGTGAACAGCCACTGTGCTTTTGCCATAGGCCTCCAAGCTTGCGGCCTAGTGTGCCAGTAGGCCCGGAGGTAGTCATCCTCATGGGTGCATAAAAACTGTTTCTGTGTTGTCTGTTGAATTGTAACATAATTTAGGCCATGGATGGCATTGGATTGATTTGCAAAATGTGGGTTTTGGGGTGGTATTTTATCTTTTTGGGTGTTTGTTAAATAAATAGGCCTTTTCAGCCAGTAGATAACCCTGGGCGTTCAGCTCGCGGACTTTGGGCAACTCCGCACTGCGCGACAACGCGGACTTACACTTTTTATCTTCTTCGCGCGCTCAATGTACGTTTTCGCGCGCGATAACGACTTTTTGTGACGATCGCGATGCCGAACACGCAGAATTTACAATCTGGCGAAGAATATTTCTCGAGCATCATAAAACCTTCTCGAAAATGTTGATTTAGTTCATTTTGCACAAAAAACTCCTCAGGTTGTCATTTAGATGTAGTTTGGTGAGCAAGGAGTCACTTTTTTTTGTTTTACAATTTTTTTCAAGAGGAAGGAAGTTGCCCAGAGTCTCCAACTGCCTGGTCCTGTCCTTTGTCTTCACTTTTTTGTTATTTTGGGTGGCCTGGCCATGTGGGTGGCGGCCATTTTGTAAAAGCCAGCCACTGTGCTTTTGCCATAGGCCTCCAAGCTTGCGGCCCAGTATGCCAGTAGGCCCAGAGGTAGTCACCATGGGTGCATAAAACTGTTTCTGTGTAGTCTGTGGAATTTTGACATCATTTAGGCCATGGATGGCATTGAATTGAATTGCGAAATGTGGTTTTTTTGGAGGGTCTGACTATTTCACTTTTTGGGTGTGTTAAATAAATGCCTTTTTTGCGTGTGTACTGTGTAATTATAATTGTGTTGTTGTAGTGGTTGTCTAACTTTCAAAAGTGTTTTTAGCCATGTGGATTTTAGTTTTTGCATTAAAGCTGTGTGTGTTTTATAAGGCATCCTTTGTCTGCCCATATATAGGCCTGCTTGAGTTCATTGTTTGCCGTGCCTTGTGCCTGTGAGTCACCATGTTTCTGGGGGCCATTTTGTTGTGGTAGTTATTAGTGTGCTGTTTTTGCCACATAGGCCTGCGTGTCTTTCCATTGTTCCTCTTGTCTTACTGCTTCCAAATCCATCCCCATTGCCAGCTGCAGCTCCCTGATGCTGCTATATAATACATCCCACGTGATGCACAAATTTAGGCCAAACATGCTCCACTACATTTTAGTTTTTGTTCTTTACTATTCTTATTCTTCCAGAGTGTACACTAGCACTACACAGTAGCCAGGAAAGCCCTGGCCTTGTTGTCAACGTCTCATAAATGGCTAGACTGTGTGTTGTTGTTCACAGAGTTTCTGAAATTTAATAATTGAGGCCACCACACACTAAGTTCTATATTCTATTTGTTTGATTTGTGCTATGTTTGACTGATGTTCTGGCTTTTTGCTTTTAGGTGCACAAAGACTGAGGAGGAGGTGTGTCTCTCATCATTGCCCGTTGCACTGCCAGACAGACATCCTGCTGCTGTACACACAACACAACGTGACGTGTGACCTGACCAGACATCTCTGCAACTGAGTGCTGCTGACATCTGAAGAAGATGGGCCCAAAGAAAGCAGGTACCAGGTCCTCCAGTACCAAGAAAGTTGCTATTGAGAAGAAGAAGGAACAGAAGAAGGAAGTGACACTTAAGTCTGGTGTGCCGGCCAATACCTTTTTGGGAAAAAAAATTGCGCCTGCAGCAGCGGTGTCCGGGGGCAAGCTGGGGGCAGCACCTCCGCATCAGTGGACCCAACCCACCAACCCAGGCCCAAGCACATGAGTGTGGAAGAGGTAGCCAGCCTAATGGTGGAAAGCAGTGATGCTGAGCCTGAGATAAACTTATCGCTATCTCAAAGTAGTACCCAATCAACGCAGGAGGAAACACAGCAGATAAGTGGTCAACAACAACAGCCGCAACCACCGCCCGCAATAGTAGTTGTTGTTCCTCCTGAAGTAGGGGCAGTTCAGGAAATTGAGCCTCATGCAGAGGTAGAAGAAGAAGCCACTCATTCAGAAGATCCATTGTCTTCCAAATCCCCAGCAAGGAAAAGGAGGGGTAGTCCATCAAGTTCTTCGCCAAGCCCCCTTCTGATGATCTAGATGCCACTTGGAAGCCACAAACTGAGTCTGAGAGGGAGCCACGTTCCAAGACCAAGCTAGGGAAAAGGAAGGTTCCGGAAAGCCTTACACTTATGGAGGTCGATGTAGAACAGCAAGATGATGATGATGACGAGCCAGTCATCACGAACATCACTCCCGGCCCCGAGGAGATGGAGACCAACATTATTACCCTATCCAAAATCGCTGCGAGGGATGTAGCACGCATACCTCCACAGGTAACACCAACACGACCTACAGCTTCCATATTTGCATTAGCAAAGGCCCGGCAGCGACCTACATCCAGCACAACCACCACCTCAGTAGGAGTAGGTAGTGGTACAGCAGCACAGAGTCAAATTCAACACACACCCTACAGTTCATCCGGCATTGGAAGTGGCACCTCCAGCAGGAGGCCAAAGTTAAGCTCCCCAGTTTGGGACTTCTTTACGGTTAGCGAAAAGGAGGAGAACATTGCTAAATGCTCCATTTGTAATACCTCTGTTAGTCGTGGTAAGCTTGGCACAAACTATGGTACCGGAGGCCAAATGACCCATCTGAAAAAACACCACTTGATCAGCTGGGAGGACCACCTTCGCGGCAGAAAAAAACTGCAACCATTGGTGTTGGTGGGGATAAAGGAGTAGAAGAAGAAGATCCGATCACGGTGGAAGAGGAAGGACAGGGAGACATTCTCTCTGGTAGTGGTACACAAGGTGTCCCTGACCCCAGCAGTGCAGTCTTAACGTTAACGTTGCACACATCTTCAGCAACATCTCAGTGGCACAAGAGTAAGAGTCAGCCGGAGACACCAAGAAGTACCAGGTCCGCATTACCAAAAAGTGCGTTGTTGAGCCTAAGAGAAAGGAAAACCATGCAGCCTACCATTATCAGCATGTTTGGGGGTGAGGGGCAGTACGAACGCAACCACCCAATAGCACGTTTGTACAATGCGAAGCTGGCTAAAATGTTAGCACTGGACCTTCTCCCTTTTTCTTTTGTTGAAGGGGTGGGTTTTCTGGAATTTGTGTCAACCATCTGCCCAAAATGGCATGTTCCCAGCCGCTACTATTTTGCCAGAGTTGCAGTTCCAGCACTACATCACGACGTGCTGGAATTGCTAGGAAAGGCCTTGAAGCAGAGTGCTGTTCACAGTATCCACCTGACTACAGACATGTGGACCAGTTGCCAAGCCACAGATTACATGTGCATCACTGCACACTGGATCTGTTTTGCGGGGGTTAGAGAACAGATATCTGCTGGTGTTGATACTGCAGAGATTTTTCATGCCACTCGCAAACATGCAACTGTAGCCATGTTTGCCATGGAGAAATCTCATACTGCTGCAAACATTTTGGAAGAGTTTAACACCAAGGTCTTTGAGTGGCTGCGCCCAAGAGGGCTTACGATTGGTTTTGTTGCCACGGACAACGGCAGTAATGTAGTTTTGGCCATGCGCAATGGTGGCTATTTCAGGGTCCCGTGTTTGGCACACTGCATTAACATTGTTGTTCAAGACTTTTGAAAAATGAATCCAAAGTCAGCAACTTACTGGTCACCTGCAGAAGAATATGCACACATTTCAGCCATTCTTTTAAAGCCCGGAAGCAGCTGAGGGTCATTCAACGTGAGCATAAAATGCCAGTCAAAGCGCTCATCCAGGAGGTGCCAACACGTTGGAACTCAACTTATTACATGCTTGATCGTCTGTTTGAACTGTACATACCACTCAATGCTTATGTCATGCAAAGATTAGGGAACCTACTGTGAGAGGCATGACCGTTGAGATGGGTCAATGGGACCTCATTAAATGCCTGACTGAGATGCTACTTCCTTTTGAGATCTTCACACGTGAAGTCAGCAGGGAGGACTGTACTATGGGCCAAGCTCTCCCATTGTTGCACATGCTAGAGCAACAGCTGAAGGATGTGTCAGAAACGTACGCAGGTGTGGATGACAAACAAGACGCATATCATTTGGCGGAGACCTTAGCCGCTCGCTTATCGGAAAATACAAGGATTAAAAATAAAATTTTGTCACAACCACATTACATTAGTGCCACAATTTTGGATCCACGGTACAAAGTATTTCTGAACAGCAAGGCAGTAATTCCTTTTTCGGAAGTGGATGTTGCCAACTACAAAACTTTGATAGCTAAGGAAGCCACTATTTTCGAAAGCGAACGGCTGTTAATTACAGGCCCCCCACCCCAGGCCATAACCAGTACTACAGGGCATCCAGAGTCAAGTTCTACTCGGAGCCTGAGGGCAGTGCATTTGCCTCCCAGCAGTCACCTACACCAACAATAACATCAAGAACAGGATCATCCACAGCACAATGTGCAACTGATTGGTTTCTACGGCAGGGGTATGGTAAGTCCAGTGCTGATGCAAAGGCAAAACAGGCCGAGCACATCGGAGCACCCCTGAACATTGAGCGGATGGTCCAGGCCTATCTGGATGACCCAACAGAGGTCTTCATGGATCGAAACCCATTGGTGTATTGGTATGGGAAAAGAAGCCAATGGACAGTGCTCAGCAGGCTGGCGATAAAGTATCTGGCTTTCCCTGTCGCAAGTGTCTCTTCTGAGCGTGTTTTCAGTGCTGCTGGTGCCATTGTAACTTCGAAAAGGACCAGTCTCTCGGCCCAAAGCATGGAGAGGTTAACCATGATCAAAATGAATCAGCACTTTATACCACCGGATTACAAAATACGTGAATCACAGCAGGAAGAGGAGAGCGACTTGGATGACGTAAATAGTGCGTTACAGGACCTACTTCTGTCCGAACCACCAGAGTTTGAGGACGAGCTCCTCTTCCCTGACAACTAGGCTTTCAAATTGTTACTTTCTTCCTTCCTTTATGTGTCTGTGTATCTGTCTTTCTGGTTCAAATCAAATCACAACAAATCCATCACCACCGTCTTCTCTTTTTATTTCCCTATTGGAGTTGCATGTCTGTGCATTTAACTGTCCACTCTTCAGAGTCCTGCTTCATCTTCCTGTCTCGCACAAGTACATTTCCATCAAGCCAGACATTAGTACAAGAAATGTTGCCTTTACCAGTCCCGCCTCCATAAGAAGTGAAACGTGACTATAGCTATCCTCCGTTTTGTTTTCGAGCCGAAACTCATCAGTGTCCGAAGGCTACAGCCTCAGCAGGCATCCAAAGGTCCTCACTGTCAGGACAGAAGGTACTTGGCAGAGAAAGACAAGAGACTCTTCGAAGAAACTTGCTGACATTTGTGCAAACTCAAATGACCAGCAATGAGCGCTACCCAGGCCGCGGCCCATCATCACAGTGCTGACCATGGGAAGCAACTTAAACTGTGACAAAGTGCCACAGATGAATAAGACGAAAACCGAAACAGCGACTAACACTCAAAATGAATGTGGACTGGAGTAATGATGAGGCCACTGCCCCGTAAAAAAAAAAAAACAACTGTCAGAACTAGGCATCTGATGATCTGACAGCCAAAGAGAAGAGCAAGACAGGTAATGATGGAATGCATTGGATGCTTGCAGACTCTGAGCGATTGCTGTTGTTTGTTGTTGATGTTGTGCATGAAGTCGAACTCTACTCTACTAGTTAATCTACAAAGTGACTCAAGTCAGTGACAGTCAATGTTTCCCTTCTTGTTGTTTAATAACCAAATTGTACTCCTACTACTGCAGGTGCAGGCCAATATCTGTTGCAATTTTTTAATATGGAATATGGACTTAATCGGAGTCACTACAGACTGAGTTGTAGTTGGACAACACGTACCACACCATGATGATGACCATACTATCTTTGCACGCAGTCATTCAGTTGGATCGGAGATGATTCAAGGAATAACTGCATTTCATGAAGTGGCATAAGGTAAACATAAACACAACAATTCAACAAGAAAGTAAACACAGCAGACCTACATGTCCATGTAGTGGTGTGTAGTCGAGTGTAGTGATGACTGACAGCGGCGCATTGATTTTGTCACTTAATTAGGAAAATGCTAAGTTGCTGTGTATGCCTTTTGTCTGGCTAGGTCAAAAATTAAGGTAAATGGAGGTTGGGTCATGGGCTGGTGCTGTGGTGGGCCTGTTCTGTCCTGTTGTTGTTGTAGCTTAATGCTGTAAACAGAATCTACATGATATATCCAAGCCGCCTCACTCTGAAAGTGTTCTCTCTTCTCTTCTTGGACTCCACCGTAATTGATGGGTTTTTTTATTCATTGATTTTTCAATACCCCTTTTGTTTTTCCATCTAGACGTTACAGGCCGGCCTTTACCCTGTGCTTGCTATACTGGGAGACACAACTCACATTTACCTTACCAATCGGCATCAGGAAGGCCACCAAGATTGATGTGCGGAGCGTCCATGGAAGATAGGACCAAGAGGAAGGACGAGATTCAACTCCACAATTTGAGCATGATAATACAGTAACTTTAGTATCATTCATCATTCATCTTTTAATTAATTTGAATACTTTTTTCTCTTCAATCATTAGGACTGTGTGTTGTGTGTTGTTTGTTTGCTAATTGATCCCTACAACTGTGTTTTAATTGTCTTTGCTATCTTTACAAGTAAGCCCAGTACAACATGGAATTTGGGTCTCTGAGGGCATATTACAGGCAAGGCAAATTGCATAGAATATACTGCTGCCCTGTACTGTCTAATTGTCTAGTAGGAGTTATTAAGTACTACTCATTAACCATCAAGTTATCTTCATCATCATGCATGCATTTCCCTTTTCTCCCTTTATAGATTTTTGTATAAGATCATGGTCGTCTGCCAAGATTGCGCTTTGCTTTTGTTGTCCATGCGTACTGTTTTTCATTCTCAAACCTTTCCCCAAACCCCCCTTCCCATCCATTCATCAAACCCTAACCCTCTTCCCCGGGCTGTGATTTATATTGAGGTGTGATGTGACTACATAAAATGTACACCAATTGATCACACGCTTGCTGGGGCAGATGTGGTGAAAGCAACACTAATTCAATTGTAAGGCAGGGCGAGGAGCTTCTTCTGCTTGCCCACCCATGCTCAGTCTATGTGCAAGCCGTCACCGGCTAATAGTAGTACATCATAATTAATTGCCGTCATTGATTGGATTAATCATCAAACTCCTACCACACAGCAGTAAAGGTTACAAATTACGATTGTGTTAAGTTAAGTGACTCACTTGACACAACTACAGTTTGTAACTTCTTGTACTAGGCTGTCCCTGCCACCATTATGTTTAATTTGACTTTAGCAGTTGCAACTGCAATATTGTTTGTTTGGCAGTCTTCTTCTGTACTGTATTTTACTTCGTTCTACTACTCCTCCCACAGTCGCTCTCAGGCAAGTGACTGTCTCTTTTTTAATTTTTTAGCAAATGCTACTGCCAGTGTCTACTCTACTACTACCACCACAACCATGGCATCTTCTACATTCTCTCTGGAAACCATGCAGCCATCGCTGTGCCGAACGTAATCATCATCAATCACAGGTAAGATAAGTTTGGTGGGAGGTATAAATGGACTAGGAGGAGAGACTGACAGTACTAGTAGGACAAATAACTCAGTGAGGGGTACCGCATCTATCTGTTTGTGTTACATCATCGTCAGCAGATTATTTAAATCAAACAATGGCTGCGGCCCTGCAGCAGCAAGGAAACCAATGTGACGTTAATTCGTAAAACAGTAACCCCCACAAAACATTAACATTGTATGTTTAAGTATAAATATAATGTATTACCCTAACAAAAATAAACTATCCCACACCTGACCCACCCCTCTCCCTAACCCCAACCAATGTCCAAAACGAAAAAGTCTAAAGAATGTCCCGAAACCCCAACGCCCAATTCCCACCCACCAAAACAAGGAATAAAAAGGGGCAAAGCAACAGGGTCCTCGATGTTAAATTCGGCGGGCTTTGAGGTGTTTGTCCACCAGTATTTTTACCCGCTCCTCCATTTGCTCCTCTAGCCGTGACATCCGGAGGAGAATCTTCCTGCGAAATGCCCTGCAGTGGCATCCAGGATGGGGGACAGCAGTGCTGGCTGCTAGCGAATTGCGGCGGCGGGCGGCTACCATACCGCGGCGCCGTACCGCTGGAGTTGTGGCCTGGCTGGGGCCCAGGGCATCGGACGAGGCTGCAGCTGCTGCTGCCGCCTCCTCCTCCTCCGCCTGAGCCACCAGCCGCCGGTACTCCTGGCATATGGCCTCCAGTTTCCGGCGCCGGGCCCTGGCTGCCAACTCCTTCCGCGATGGTTTGTCTTGGGAAGGAGTACTATCTATATCAAGAAAGAAAAAAAATATTGTTGTAACCAGTACTCTTAGCTAAACAGTAACACAAAATTAATTCAACACATAATGGCACAGTAGCACTAGCAAGAAGCACAGTACATAACATTTGTGGTAATAATCTATCTATCCTCCCACTTCCTCGGCCTCTAACATTTGTGGGAGTTTCAGGCATTATACTAGCACTATGGACTCCAACCAGTACACAGTACACCAGTGTTCTTCTTATCTCTAGTTTAGCGAAATGACATAACCTGGTTGTAGCCGGCATTGCCAGCTCGGTCATCTATGCTTGCACCCAAGACAAACATACGAGTCATGACGCAGACTCACGTTAGTTTGATTTACTACTGTTTGCAGGTGGGGAAGCTCGTATTTTTCTATTACGGGTGGCACTGGCCATACTCTCTATGTTACATGGAGGGCAATTGCTCAATTTCACAGTGCCTTGGCTACTACAAAAAGGCAGATTATATATCTGATCCAATGATCGTTGCTTTTATATGGGACAACGACATATGGTCAGTAGCGGTCGGTGGTGGGACTCGGGGAGTTCGCCCGAGCGGTGACGTGGGTAGGGGCAGGATGGGGGTAGTAAACTATGAATTACGACCAATTACCGGTAAGTAAACATATAAATAAATGAAACTAATTTTGTTGCGCACACTGCATCGCATTTGGTGGTGCAGTGCGCACAATGAAATTCGCTTTATTTATTTGTATGTTTACAGTAAAGTTACCTGTATTTGCCCGCGTAATACATTGTTTACTACTACCCCCACCCTGCCCCTCCCCACATCGGCTTTGCTACTCTGGCGCGGTTTCTTTTACATTCCCTAAAACTGTGCATCCCGTGACAGTCTCCACCTATGCTGTCTATGATGAATACATACAGGCATCCATCCATTCTAAGTAAATGTCAATCATTCTTCTTAATCTCTCCACAAACCTTACTTTGTTTCACCAACAACAACGCATGCATCCACTCACTCCGTTGCTTGCCTTGGCTTTGAGTTTCACCCATACACCGCTGATGATTCTTGCTATCCACAGTATCCACCCATCCTGTGTCGCCCACCCAGGCAGGCATCCATTCTTCTTTCACCTTCCACCCATCCTTCAACAACCCATGCATCTGATTCCTATCATGCTTCCAACGTATCCTTCTCTGCCAGTCATCATATTAAATCTCGCCCGCCCTTCCTCCTTCCACCCTTCTTTCCCTTTTTGTTCAACACATCCATCTAGGTCATCTGATCTGACTTTTAGTCTCCTCCATAAAACTTTCACAGCTGAGTTGGAGTCAGATATAAGAGGCCATTGGTTAATCAAGTCACGCTGGTAATGCTATTGCTACTGCATTGCTCATGCTAAGTAAAGGGTGTCTTCTTTAACCGTTGTATAATGTTCACTACAACTTCATACCTAATAAGTCTCAACAACAGTACAGTGAGTGAAGTCCACACACCCTTCCAGCTAGTGCAATGTCAATAAGTCATGAATATAACTTACCACCGCCTGCCACTGCTGCTGGCTTCCCCCCTGTAGCTCCTGCAGGTGCCGCATCTTCTCCTGCCCCCTCCGGACTGCTAGAATCGCCGGTGGCCCCGCCGCCACTGGTGGTCGCTAGTACGCCTAGATAAAAACATGACACATTTTTAGATGCCTGTACACCTCCCCTATTTATTCTTTTACACTAGCAAGATTGAAAAAAAAGTTAATACATACATATTATTATAAATCACATTCAATAGTCCAAATCGGGTACTAGAGTACAGTCAGTAGACACTAGTAGTGTTATGGTCCCTAGGGTCATTATTATACTATACTCTACTCTTTGCAAAGTTAGCCTGAGCCATGCAACCATTTTTCGCTTCATGTCTTTTGCGCATGTTACCTCGCAGCTTGTTGTGCAGTAACAGTAAGACACCTTTTGAGCCCACATGAGCACATACAGCTACTGTCTGAGCGTTGCGTACAAGAGGTCGAAAAACAAGCCACTTTGTTATGGAGTTTGGTTAGTCCGTATTGCTTAGCCATAGGTAACATGTTACACTTTTTGGGCAGGACTGAGAAATGCTTGCATTATACTATATAACACGCACCATTTTTCTCAGGCAGAGGATTCCCTTCTACGAACCAGAGATTTGCAGAGCTTATGAATGATGCATGTAACCAGTAATTCTACGTTCTACGGTGAGGAGTCGCCCAGAATTCGCACAGATCTTTTGTCTTATATCATCAATGATCATGCACTTGTTGCAACACTGTTTATTGTTTTAATCTTATGCATTTTGCTGTTGGAGCTGGCTGGAGTACACTGAATTTTATAGAACAACATACATACAGAGCTTGTTAGTTGAAAATAAACCTTTTGAACTTACACATAGACTCTGTGGTATTTGGTGTGGTGGTGGTGGTGGACTTACACGAGTGAGTGAGCGAAAGGGTGTTATGTTCTGGGTTGTGTAATCATAATCATTGGGTATCTTCGGGTGGGGGTTCGGGGACCTAATGAGACACTATAGCTAGTCGTTCAGGGGATTGTGGGTTCACTTCTGACTGAGGTGTGAGGAACGTCCAAGTTCCAAACTCGCATCACCAACATCCTATTTCATTGTGCATAGTTCTGCATGGGGCTGTGCAGAATCCAAATAGTATGTACTATATCCTATCAAAAATAGTAAAATATCTGGTTGGGCATTTTGTTTGTGGTAATTGTCAAAGCCTCAATATTAAGAAGCCTAGAAGAGGACAACCGAAAGGACTGGACTCAGTGGCTAGAGCTATTAGTATTGGTCAATCTGAGTTTTATTCAAAACCGTACAATAAAGAGTGGCAATGCAAATGGGCAAGCTTAGCGACAGACTAATATTAGTAGTATAGAGTACAGACATTCATAGCAGAGGCAGTTAGAACTTAGAGGCAGGGATAACCAGAATTTAGAAACAGATAGTCAAGTCAAGATCAAAGAATCTTTTGTAAAAAATAGAATTAGGGAGTGGAGCCAGAATTAATAGTTCTGAAAAAATAAGGTGCAGTAAAAGTTAGGGCAATATAATTGTTAATATTAACCACTGGAGGACTTACTGGGACCAGCAGCAGGGCCCTCGGTAGAGGAGCGGTCCTCTGGTGGTTGTCCCGCCGACTCGGACCCCGTCTTCTTGCCCCTGGGTGCTGCAGATCAGTGATCATGTAAGATATAATAAAGAAAAAGAAAGACACAAACATTAATGATTGCTGTGAAACAAATAAATTATCTAAAAAAACGCTCAAAAAACGTTTTAGGAAACAAAAATTGCAATAAAATTGACCTATCTAATCCGATCGACTACTGGCTTGCGGGATTCATGGACAGTCTACTTATTTGGGAACACTAATTCAGTGTTCCATTCTGATTGATTCAAATAAAATCCAGAACACTAACTAAGCCTAAGTACCACCTGACCTAGCCCACCTATTCCAGGCGGGCCAATTGTTCATTAAGCCTGCATTTCCATTTTTTTTGCCATAAAAAATGCATAGATGAGAAGGAGGACACATGCATAAAGTGCATAATGCATACACCAAATTGTTGGTTGGTTGCGTCTGATGTTCTGCAGCTGACTGACACTGCTAAGCTAAGCTTACAAGTACCACTCACTAAACAAACTACAAAAGGTTCTAAGGACTGGAGTAAGCAGCACTCAGTGACAGAGGATGCGTCACGCAGACCGCTCAAAAATTATCAACTAATAGTAACTAAACCTAGTATCAAATGCATCCACCACTATTTGACAGGAGGACAAAGGAAGGACTACAGTCTCTCTAGCAATAGCATTACCTAACTGAAGTTCTCTAAAGTAAACTCTTACATAATAATGACAAGCGAGCGCAAAGTTGCAAAAAAGTAAGAGTACCGCCCAGCACCTGTGTCCTACAATCACAGAAGATTTTGAAACGTAATTTACCTGCAATGTAAGCAGCAGTATTCTTGTTATTTGTAAAAAATGTATACACAAATCACAATACTTATACTACTATATATATTGGCTACTCACCAAGCCCCACGACCTCGACACCTAGCAGGTCCAACAGGTCCTGCTCCCGGTCAAGGATGTCTGACCACCGGTGGGCCAGCTGGTTATGGGTGCGCCGGACCGCGGAGCAGCGAAACACTGCCTGACGCACCTTCGCCCACCGGCGGTGACGCTCCTGGGTCGGGTACCCGGAGCCTGGCCTGCCGCCTACTGCCAAGGTCAAGGGGAGGTGGCGCTGAATAAAAAAAACAAGGGCGGCCACCTCCGCCTCAGTAAACAGCTGGCAGGCTTGCACCCCTGCAGGGCGCAGTCTGCCGCAAGGCAGGCGGCGATTGGGCGCACGCGCCTTGCCATTTGAGCCGCTGCTGCTACCCTTTGCCATGGTTCTGGGGTGGGAGGAGGTGAAAAAGAAAAGTTAGAAGGGAAAAATAAAGTTAGGGAAGAAGTAGGAGCTTAAAGAAGAAAGTTATATAAAACAGTTGAAAAGTAAAAAAAACAGTAAAAGTAGAAAAAAATGCAAAATATAGACTTAAGCAGAGAGAGAGATAGATAAGAAATAAAGAAACATTGAAAAACAGTGTAAAAAACTAAGGATTGCAAAGATTGAGGGAGGATAGAAAAGCAGGCCCAGAACCATAGCATAGAGTGGTAAAACAAGATGGCCGCACCCATCGCGACCGCGTGGGTAAGTTCGCGCGATATTTGTCCCTGAGCACGCAAAAAACATTGCGAACACGTACAACGCGTTCCCGAACAAGGAATGCGCATCGCGAGCACGCTATACGCGACCCGGAACAGGAAATAAGGGATCGCGAACGGGCGGGACAAGTGAAAAACAAAATGGCCGCGCCCATAGGCGACTGCATGGGTAAGTTCGCGCCCCCGAGCACGCAAACAGCGTCCTGAACACGCACAACGCGTTCCCGAGCAAGAAAAACGCATCGCGAACGGGCGCGACAAGCAGCTACGCACGCTCGCTAAGCTACGCGTAGCTCGCGTAGCGCTCCGACGTCTTCGCGTAGCTTCGCATAGCGCGGCTACGCGAACTACGCCCAGGCTTATTTAACACACATAAAAAAAGTGAAATACCAAAAAAAACACATTTTGCATTTCAATCCAATGCCATCCATGCCCTAAATGATGTTTATATTCAACAGACATCACAGAAACAGTTGTTTCATGCACCCATGAGTAGCTCTGGGCCTACTGACTGAAAGTCCTATTGGCAGACTACTGGGCTAGTGAATTAAATAAATATTGCAAATTGATTTCAAAAGTTGGAGAAAATGTAGTGAACTTTGCAACATGTTTCCTTTATAAAAGAAAACTAGAAGAACAATTACATACAAAGAAACAACTAGTCCCCTACTGAAACTACAGGCCACCCACCACAATACATTTAAAAAAACGATGAAAAGTACAAACAAAATGTAGGTGCAATGCCCCAATCAAACAAACAACACCAATTTTCCAACTTACTTGTGAAATCTCAAATCCAAAAGTCCTCAAATCCAATGATATATGATGCAGCAGACACAAAGAGTGATCCTTCCAGCTCAAAATCCAAATGAAAAGTGAACAGGAGATGGACAAAGCACTGGGAGGAGCCTGCTGGACAGGAACAGGAAGTTGGAGACTCTGGGGCACTTCCTTCCTCTTCAAAAAAAAGAAAGAGGACTCCTTGCACAAAAAAGTACAGCCAAATGTTAATCTGAGTAGTTTTTTTAATCGAAATCATCATTTCGAGAAGGTTTTGATGCTGATCGAGAGAGATTCTTCTCCAGATTGCAAATTCTGCGTGTTCGGGATAGTGATTTTCACAAAAGTTGTGCCGGAAGTCCGATGGCGCGCCCGGATGACGTGTTCGCGATCGCACACTCTTGCAGGACCGTGCGGCTAGCTACCAAATCTCGTGGCGCTAGCGAACAGATGGGAAATCTCGTCAGCGAATGCAGGCATCCCGGTAAGTCGCTCCCACGTGCGCAAAAACGCATTTCGAGTGCGCAAACACAAAAAAACTCTGCTCCGTTGCAGAGCCCGGAGTTTTTGGTAACTCTGTGTTCAACGCGGAATGCGAAGTTGCCAAAAATCCGCAATCTCCGCGAGCGGAGCAGATTTTACGCCTAGGGTTAGTCAGAAAGTGATGATCGAATAAGGAGAGGTGAGGGTTGGTCACTTGTATAAGGATATTACCTGTCTTGAAAATGGATATATCAATTTCACCTCTAAAAGAAGAGGAGGGGGACGTCATCTGTTTTGTTCCGTAGGGTATCTTGATGGTCTTGGTCACTTGCAGGAGGAGAAGGAAGATGTTTTTCCATTTTGTCGGGCGTTTGGAGTAGAAGACGAAATTAGTTTTCTTGGTGCCATTGGACAAATTATGGTAGGTATCCGCATTTAAAGTTTCCAGGTGTTGTGTTTGAGATTCTTCTTCACATTCTTTGAGCCATATATAGGATAATCGATAGTCCATGAGTTAGGACCATATCTGACCAGTGATGTGTCGAGAGGTTTATGGGGGAGCATTGTAATCAACATAATCGTGATAGGTTTACAGTTGAGAGTGCAACAAACGGGAGTACGACCGTTGTTAAAGACTGGTGAAGTGAAGGTGTAACGAAGAGTGAGGAGCCATGGGGAGGTGAGTAGTGTAATTTAAGCCCAGGCAGTAAGGTACTGACACAAGGGGCAAGTAAGATGTAGAAGAAAGTACATAACAATTATAGACAGACAGGTAATGTAGTTCCAAGTTCCTGTAGCAAAAGTCAGTATTACAAGGTAGCCTTCAGATTCACAGGGAGCAAGAAAGATGTTGAAGACAGTGCATTAAAAACCAAATACACACAGGTAATGTAGTTTCAAGATTCCATCAAAGACCAGTATTTCAAGGTAGCCTTCAGGTTCTAATAATGACCACAAGATGGAGCTCTAAGCTGGACTACAAAGGGCCTCCAGAAAAAGCCAGCCTAAACAATGTAGTCTACAGTACTAACTGTGGCTACTAGATGGAGCTCCAAGCTTAGTCATTTGTTTGGAGTCTCCAGAACTAGGGCGAGGGAAACGCCGAGGATGGGTGGTGGCAGAGAGGATGGGAAAATGGCTGCCAAGGGGAGGGGGAGACCCTGATGAGAGATCTTAAACAAAATGGCTGTGAAAAGCTAAAGCCAAGTCAAGAGAGTACATCTGCTGGATAGATTCCATAGAGGCCCTCACGCCCTCTCTCGGAGGATTTGTAATAACCCTGTGTCAATTTTTCATTCCTATT
Organism: Calotriton arnoldi; assembly: GCA_963921515.1. Lineage (NCBI taxonomy): Eukaryota > Metazoa > Chordata > Amphibia > Caudata > Salamandridae > Calotriton > Calotriton arnoldi. Next base: position 2,668,221 of record CAWUFW010001538.1, read on the forward strand.
AACCTGATTGATGATTACGATGTGCTGAGTACTTCAAAACGCTCCACCGATCTCACCCAGCATGCTTCCCCTTAGCACGGCAGAGCTCCGCTCTGGGTCCCGAGCAGAAGCTAGCTGAAATATCACCCTCGAGGCTGCCTCCTGAAACACGGCAGAGGCACGGGGGCCATGACCAAAAATTGCTGCTCAGCTGTTTGATTGGCAGCGGCCACTGAAGAACAGAAATGGCCCAACTCGACCCCTGGGCTTCAACAAATGAGAGGAAAAGAAAAACTGCTGCAGAGCCCGAGGACTCGCTATCGTGGAGCAGCCAGCTAGAGGCTACAAAAGGAGAAAAAACTAGAAAGAAAGCACCCGCATCACCCAAGAAGCAGCAGCGCGGTCGTGCGGCTGTACGATCCGAACTCGCCAGGAACCTGGCTGAATTGTCAGCGTTCAGCCCAACCAGTCATCTTCTTCAAAAAGCCCTCAACGGAGGCAATGTGGACAGTGCCCTCAAGTCATGTCACAGCCGAATCGACCTCGTTAGGGAACCTACGCCGAAAGCGCTGGAGCCGGCCTGTCCCTTTCATATGCTCGACTCAGAAAGGCACTGTGGAGTGGAGGAGACCAGGGGTCCTCCAGCGAGGTAAGGAGTGGAGGCAAGGCATTTCCCGTGAGGTGAGTGCCAGGGGGAAGGGAATCGAAACATACTTCGGTCTGGTGTTTTTCCTGAAGCCAGAGGCCGCCAATGCCTCCGGTGCAGACCGACCAGCCTTCATGGCACGCTGGGCGTCGCGGTGTTGATGCGGGAGCTAGCGACCTCCTGCTGACACCAAACACCCTGCCGCGATCATCCACTGAGGTTATAAGTACCTCAGCACCCCAGCGCACTTGAAGCCTTCTTTTTGTGGGTGCAGGGACCAGCGGCACTCAGCAATCGCGGAATCCCAGGCAGTAAACCTTCCGCTGAGTTCCAGGCTGGTATGCGTACCCAGGCGACCCAGGCCGTCCCCTCGCCAATTCTTCAAAAAATCAGGTCAGGACATCGGGGAAAGGCAGTTCTACTTTGCAAATCTTCATCTGTGTTTGATTCTAGTAATTCAGAGGGTGGGTGGCAAGGGCATACAGGGATTTGTACCGCTGGTGATCCCGGCCCTCAGGAGCTCACAGAGAGCGCCCCTGTACGAGCGGCCATCAGTGGCGGTTCCATGACAGAGTAAGTCTTTTGCTGTATGCGCTCCACAATGCACCATCAGTGTGGACATTGGATTGATGCCCATAGAACACACCTGATGTCCATTGGCCGAATGGAAACACCTGCATAACACAGTATAATACACACTCCATTTCAGCCCATGATCCTTTGCCATTCCACTGCACCATGACACTTGCCATCATTTAAGTCAGGTTTTTGTTTCTTTTCCCTGTTACTTGTCCTTTCATCTTTTTTCTTTGTACACCTTGTGTTTGCTTAATTTAATTTGATATTATTTTGTTGCACAATGCCAGGACACAAAAATCCCCATTTCACTGAAGGTGAGTTGTCAGCCATGGTGGATGAATTTATAAGAGTAGAGCCCCAATTGTTTGGAGCCCAAGTCCAAAATACACCCCAATCCCAGAAAAGGCAAATATGGGACAGAATAGCCAACAGAGTGAATGCGGTAGCTAAGAACATGCGCACACAGGAGGAAATTAAGAAGAGGTAGAACGACCTGTGGGGGAGGGTGCATTCCCTGGCATCCAAGCACCACCTGGAGACCCATCAGACTGGTGGTGGTTCTCCCAGGCCCCCTTACAACTCATGCCCTGGAAGGAGAAGGTCTTGCAGATACTACATACTGATGGTTTGACAGGAATACTTGGCAGAGTGGAGTCTGGTAAGTTACACTTTACAAACTCTCATTAAACCTCAATGTTCTGTGTGCTTAGACGTTAGCTGTTGCTAATGTGTTATGTACATATTTGTGAAACAAAGAAACGTCAAACTATCAGTTTCATATACTTGTGAGTGTTTGTGTGAATGTATTGTGTTGCATCTAAGATTACAGGTGTCAATCTCCAATACATGTCACAAAATGCTATGGTGTCTGTAAGTGTTGCAACACCAAATAACCCATTATCCATTTGTGTGTCACATTGTAAGTGTCTGGCCCATTTCCACTGCAGGTTCACCACATGTATGTTCCACTAACTATTTTGCAAGTGTTGGTAAGTTATATTTGAAATGAATACAACTACCATGATGCCCTGTTTGTTTGTCAAAAGAATATTGCTATGTCATATTGCTCATTCTCTCTTGTCTAACAGATTTTAACATATGGTAAAGTGTCATATAGTGATCAATTCCTATTCAAAGCTCTCTTCTGAAAATTATGTGTGTTGTTTTCTAAATGTTGTCAATTTCTCCTCAAACAATTCAATTGATGTCACATGTTTTCCAAATCAAACAGTTTTGGCACCAAAGTTTTCAGGTATGTAAATTAATTTGGTGAATATAAGTGGTACTTCCACAAATGGACACTGCACTGTTCACATGATGACTAATAACAAAAATCCATACAAGTTGTGGAAATGTCTGTTTTGAAGTCAGCTGGGCCTTGGAATTGTCAATTACACATTTCACCTCTCCACTGTGTTGGTCTGAATGGGTGGGAGATGTTAGGTATAAGGTCTGAATGGTTGGGAGATGTTAGGTATACTCCCTAATCACTTTATGAACATTTCAGGACAACTTTTTACCTGTTTATTTGAATTTAAACTGTTTGAAATTGATAAATGTTAGGGTAATATGTGTAATACCACTGGAAGCTATCATCACAATAATCTCTATCTATTTTTGTATTCTAGGTATCTGCATTGTTTGTCTCTAAAGATTTGAATGTACAATACAGAGTTTTACTAATAAAAATGTTCTCAATTTCTCAATAGGTGTAACTGCCAGAGCATGTGGTCAGGTTCCTGCCTTTGAAGAGACCTCCACTCCAATCCAGGATCAAGCCGTCAATGAGGACAGCACTCCTGATAATTTGGAGGAGCTTAAGGAGCCTGGTACAACTGGTCAGTCTGGACAGATGGCTCCAGTGACACTCACTGTGCCCATACCAACACCTCCCACCCTAGCTGTAGCACCTCAGCAAACTGAAGACTCAACTTCCTGTGTTCCTCCCACTTTGACAACGATCGTGTGCCTCCCAGTCCTGGGTGATGTTGAGACCATGCCACCACCAACTTCAGCTCACTCAGGAACCAGTTGGATGGGATACACTGGGGCAAGGGCACGGAGTAGTTGGGTTAGGGGTCATGGGAGGGTGTTTGTGGGTGAGCATACTGAGTCCACTGGGGTCACTCACACCCAGACCATCATCAACCACGTCTTAGGAGCCTATCATCAGTCCCAAGACATGATGGACCAGGTACTCACCTAGCTCCAGGAGATGAAGTAGTTTCAGAGGGAGCCCAACCAGCAGATGGAGGTCCATAACTCAAATATGGGGTGCTGCAGGACATTTACACTAATATGTGGAGGGATTTCCCATCACCATCTATCCCTTGCTGTGGTCAGACAACATCTGAGACATCTACGTCTGTCACATCTGCAGGAAGGGAGGCTCTCCCACTGCAAGAAGCACCTGCAGGCCCACCAGGCCCTCCAAATGTGGATCCCCGTCACCTGCAAGAGGGGACGGCCACCCAAATTGCCAGGCGGTAACAATGACAAGACCACTGACACCACCAGCAAGAAACCCCAATCCTATTATCCTCCAGTTTGTGCCTACCATTCACTCTGTGGACTATTTCTGGACACATTTGCCTTTTCAATGGTAGTAGTATTGTTGACATTGCGCTTCAAATTATTTTGGCTCTCCAACTATGGTTTCATTCACCATGGCTGTCTTCTTAACTTTTTGGTTTGCTTTCGTTATGTTCACCCTCTTTAATTTTGTCACTTTTAGTACAATAAATTTACAAGTGAAAAACGTATATACTGGCGTTGTATATCTCAACTCTATCAATGTTGTTATTTTCATCCATCATACTTTGACAGTGACAAAAATCAAAAGATTGTGTAAACATAGATGATTTGCATGTAGGTAATGTTTATATCAAGTTCCCAAACATGACTCCTAAAAATGTCTTACCATTCAATCATCCACTAATATGTTTATTTCATTTGACCAATACTTGTCTGTCAATATTTACACTAACATAACAATCCACACATTACACTAATACTCAGTGTTAGTTTGCACATTTCCAGTTCAAGACCTTGCCAAAATGGAAGAAGGGGATATGTCTAAAACAAGAAGATAGCATAGGAAAATTATCATTGATTAATGTCATCAGCTGTAGCCAGATCTTCTGGCTCACATCAATAAAACCAAGAGACAAACCCATGGCAGTACTATACTTTGTAGACACACAATCATTCTAAACTACTGTTCTAGTATCTGGTGGAATGTTACAACCAAGTTTCAGTGTGTGCCATAAGACGTATGTCCCACAATGATGTGACACATGAACACCTACATAAACTTTACGCACAATGAGAATTTTCCCAATGTGAAGGGAGATTAGCATGGTTTGGCTGCACTACCACATGTGTTTTGAGCAAATGATGGCACTCATATTGCTTAAGTGCCAATACATGATAGAGAACAAGTCCAATGTAATCTTCAATTCAAAAACAGTGCAAGTTGCCTTAGTACAAGATTTTCACACCCAAAGTCTGTGTGTTTTTCACAGGATCAACCCAGGTTTCCTTTGTACTTGGAAACAGCACAATATACTTACAAATGTCACAACTCTGAAATGTCCAAATGAATATGACATGATGATGAAACCTAAAACAAATCAATACAAAAGAGATTACTTATCACATAGAACTTCATGGCCACATTACAAAGTCAAATTTTGGAGGACACAGATTCACAAAACAATCAGAGATTAACAATATAACTGAACATAGTACTCATTGTGTCCAAACGTTTATCAACAAACACCTGTGGCCTGATTTACCCTGAACTTGCCCTTCCCAACAAAGTACCACCACATACTTCTCACATCACCACATCAATAGTTGGTGTAACGGTGAAAGACATAAGATGTAAAGATATACTTATACTCAATATAAGAAGTTGTCAATGACATCTTCACATAAGTCAACTCCTTCCTCTACATCCCTATCATCTTCTTTTGGCATATCAGGATCCTCACATGGTGGCTCTTCATGGTCTCCATCCTCTGTGATGTAAGGGATGGTCAGCCGCAGGGCAATGTTGTGAAGCATGCAGCAAGCCACGGTGTTTTGGCACACCTTAGCAGATGAGTAGAGGAGGTCTGCACCAGTTTTGTCCGGACAATAAAACCTGGCAGTTAGGAGCCCAAAAGCCCGCTCCACTGGCTGCCTTGTTCTTCCATGGGCCTCATTGAAGCAGACTTCCCCTGGCGTTGTTGGATTCCTCAGCAGTGCCAACAACCAATGTCGGTTGGGATGAACTGAGTCTCCTAGATGGAAGACAAAAGATGGGCCAAAATATTGTAACACAATTCCAGATGTTGCAACTAGGAATACCCCAAACATTATAATGAAAGATTGTACTGACCAACAAGCCAGGCCCTCTCAGGACCAAGTTGAGATGTTTGCAGGGGATATGGGGCTGTTCCGTAGCACAAGGGAATCATGGCCTGAGCAAAGGAAAAGTGCACAGATGCTTGTGATATACAAATCCTGTAAGCAAACAACTTGCACGTTGATTGAATGGAAGTCTTTACGATTCTGGTAGACCTGTTCTCTGGCGTGTGGCGGCACTAAGGCAATATATGTGCAATCAGTTGCTCCAAACACGTGGTAGGAGACCCAGACCATAAAAGTCCCCCTTCACATTGGCTAAATCCTGCTGCCGTGGAAACTGGATGAAGCTGTTGATGTGTCTCATCCTTGAAAAGAGAACCTCTTGATGCACACAACTGAAAGTTGTTTGTGACATACCACCAGATACTGCTACAGTGCATTGGAAGGATCCTGTGGCCAAAAAATTAAGTACTGCCATGAGTTTGCCTATTCAACGTGAACTTATTGATTATATCCCTTTCTTCCATGGTGGCAAGGTCTGGAAATGGGTGGTACACCTGTGGCTGTCATCTCCTCACTCTCCCAGGGTTCATATGTCTGCATGGGAGACACATTTGAACTTTTCTTACATTTTCAACAGCAACATGTTTGATAATTACCAGTAAAGTCATATACTCCTTCAAAATATATATGGTTTAACTACATATACTATTCCAACATTTGCTTTTTGTCCTTTATTCTTCACAGATTACATTTATTGCCTAAAATAATTGAGAAATTTAGAGAAGATGTAAATAGTACATTTTACATGTGTTATTTACACCTATATTGTTTTAAAATGAGTTCATCACAAAATACCACCAAATACCGCCAGCAGAGTTGTAAACAACACTGCGCTAATATCGCTTTTCAGCACACTAACGCTCTACATATAAATATAGTTGTTTATTTTCAAAAGAATGAGTGTCCATCAAAGTTTGTACATGTGAGCAAACTAGCTCCCATTTTGAGTGGTGGTGACACACTTAACAGTTACATAAACACGGGGGCGCTAGGTGGCGCACGAGCAAGATGGCCACACTGGAGTGAGGCTCCTGCTGCTCGGCGCCAATATCCTGTCAATTATCCTGCCCAGAGGCCACTAATGCCTTACAGTCAACAGCTGCGAAGAGACTGAAACTCCCAGCACTGGCGGTGAAAGTTTGGAGTGTGAGAAGTGCTCCTGGCGACCGTCGCGGCTGCATCTGGGTGACACCGCTGAGCTGGCCGAGTCCGCTTGGAATCCTTTGCGGGCGAGACGGGCTGCACGAGGCCGTGGCGGTCACGAGGCATCCAGGCCCGGAGTAATGCGGGCAGTGACACTGACGTACGGTCAGAAGGAGGCGTCGCTTCCCCGGGATATCGCAGGTGAGGACTGCTGACTGCATTCACCCGCGCCCCTGTTACGGCCGGAACCTCACCCGCTCCTACATCTGCCTCAACGTAAATAGGCGCTACCATCGGAGCGGTGAAGCGAGGGGCGCCAACTTGGACTGTGGAGTCGGGCAAGCTGCGGGCGACGGAGGAAGCTGGGTGATCACCGCGGTGAGAGGTGGGACTGTGATTGATCCCCCGGGCGTCCCTTGGTGCATGGGTGTTGTAGCGGCCGGCTGGAGACACGGCCATGTGGAGAGCTGAGTGCCGCAAATTGACTGCTGCGATATGTGCCGTGGCTGCTGTGAACATCGCCCCATGAGCGCCGGAACCCCTGCCGCTGAAAAATATACAGTATTGTGCTGATAAATATACACCCCTGACACATCAGGGGGCGCGACGACGGGGCCTTGCTGCCTGCAACCTGAGCCCTGCCTGCAGAGTGAACCTGTGGAGGGGCAGGAGGAGTTGTCCAGAACACGTGACCGCCATCTGCTGCTTTGCAGTACCGCCGACAGTGAAGATCCAGATTTGCCTCCTGCGGTGCAGCGCTGCGAGGCTGGGGTCTTACTTGTGGGACCCGACCCCGTCCTTGCCCTCATGCTGAGGGGCCCTGGCGGCTAGTGCTGGAGACCGTAGCGCCGCACATTGAGAAGGCCCGCTGTGCTGGGTGCACTGTGGAGCGGAAGGAGGCCCAGTCACCAGGGTAAGGAGTTGGGCATCGGCGACTAGCTCTGCGTTGGGGGAGACACGGCTAGCGAGAATTCCTCTGGTCTCTACGGTGCGGACTGGGCTGATAACACTGCCCTCCCCTTGTTTTTTCTCTCACGCAGGCTCTGCCGCCGCGGTAACACTGCCATGGGGAAGCTTGATGCCCGGTATCCTAAGCTGACATTTGACACTAAGAAAAGCGCTCGCATGAACCCGGAGGAAGCTGGTGCGACCGCTGGCAAATCCACACAAGATACTCTGAACGCACCCAACGATGATATGAAAGCCATTCTTTTGGAAGTTAGACAGGGACTCGCTACTATTGCGGACAAGGTGGACGCCATGACCACGCGGATGGATGCCATTGTGCACAAACTCGATGGCCATGAGGAACTAATCAAAGAAACTGAGCGCCACATTTCCGATTCCGAAGATGCTACTGCTAGTATCCAGACCAATGTGGCGCAGATGGACAAACTTCTGAAAATAATCGCAGCAAAGAATGAAGATCTTGAAGCAAGGAGTAGGCGCAACAACATATGTGTACTTGGCATCCCGGAAAGTACCAACACAGGCAAGATGGAGGAGTATGTGGAGCGGCTGCTGCTGGCCACAATTGGCGCCGACTCCTTATCTTCTCAGTTCATTGTTGAGCGAGCACACAGGTCGCTGGGACCTTGGCCGCCACCGGGGGGCACGCCCGGTCCAATCATCACGCAGCTTCTAAACTACCGGGACCGCGACGTCGCGCTGCAGGTGGCCAGGGAGAAGCGGCAACTCAACTTCGAGGGCAACTCTTTCACCATGTACCCGGATTTCACTGCGGCAGTGCAGGAGGAAAGGCGCAAGTTTTTACCCGCCAAACAAAAGCTGTGTCAGGCCCAAATAGACTAGGCACTACTATACCCAGCCCGCCTAAGAGTTACTCATCAAGGGAAGCAGTCCTTCTTCACTAAACCACAGCAAGTGGATGATTTTCTAAAGCGACTCAAGCGACGCAACGTGGTCACTGCCTCTCCAGACAGCGCTTCCAGATTGCCATCACCTACCACAGAGTGATTTGGCTACTTCATCATGCCTGATAATCCTGGGTGGTGCCTGCAGCGCTGAGACGCCTGGATGCCTGGGACACTCAGGGACATATGTGACTTTCCAGAGAGAGGAGGCTGTCATCACACGTCAGATAAGTGCCAAACTGGGGTTAAGATAATAACTGCACCAAGCACTCTTTGCCCCTTTCGGAGGCCGCCCGTGCCACCGGATTGGCTCCTTGGGGGCGAGGAGTTACCGTGCATACACCTAGGTGTTTCCCCCCTGAGGGCACTCCCCCATTGACTGCTGCTGCCATCATATGCAGCATGGGATTGAAATGTTGGGATGTTTGGGAGGGGGAGGGGACAATGCTTCTGGCATGTTTGGGATGTTTCAGTGGGAGGGGGAGGGAGGGTTGTTTTTTGAATACGTTGAAATGTATATGACATGGCATGGTGGGCACTATTGCAGGTACATTACTCTCCAAGTCACAGCGGAAAAAGGGCCTCAGGGCCGGCGATTGGAAATCATTGAGACAGATGGCTGACTCACGCACGTGCCAAGAACTACAAATCCTTACTTGGAATGTTAGAGGGCTGGGTAACCCAAGGAAAAGGCGCCAGATACTGGCATATTTAGATCGGCATCAGATCAATGTAAAAATGCTCCAAGAAATGCACACGAACCCTCGGCACAATAATACCTTTGCGCTGAAGTGGGCGGACCATAGAATATTTTCGTCATACTCTTCGTATGCACGAGGGACAACCATACTCATAAAGAAAGGTACCCCGTTTGCTTTAGCTGGGACATCATTGGATCCTCAGGGGCAGTACTGTCTTGCATGGGGGCGGCTTGGAATGGACTCGGTCACTATGGCATGCTGCTATGGCCCTAATACTGATACTCCTTGATTTTTTTTACTATGCTCTGGGGTAAGATTGTGGAGGTAGGCTCCACTCATATAATATGGGGGGCTGACTTTAATGTGGTCCTCAATCCGGCTGTAGATCATTCCAATACGGTGCCTCATCACTACACCAGGGCGAGCGCAGCAATGCAGGATATATTAGTTGCAAATGGCCTGTTAGATGCTTGGCGTCATAGACACCCGCATACAGAGGAAGGTACCCATTTTACAGCGCAGGCAGCGTCATGGGCCCGTTTGGACTATTGTTTGATTTCACGTGGGCTAGGCCCGGCGCTACCTGGCGTTACACACTTGGCGCGCACATACTCAGACCATTCCCCAGTAAAGGTCACACTCTCTTCCCCAGGATACGGCGTGCCGCGAGGCAGCTGGAGACTGCAACCCCTAGTGCTGCTAGACACGGTATTTCATAGCGAGATGGGAGAAGAAATCCAGGAATTCTTTCAGAGAAACAAGGGCTCAGTGGACAAGGTCGAGACAGTCTGGGAGGCCTTTAAGGTCACAGTCCGGGGGTTTTGCATCTCGAAGAGCGCAGGAGTACTTCGCGACATACAAGGCACACTCCGGAAGCTAGAGAAGGAGCTCAGAGCGCTGAAGACACAGCTGGCAGCTGGGGGGGATCGGCAGGCGCAGAAAGAATTCCGGGATACACTCTCGGATTACACTGAGACGGCTGAGCACGAGGCTAGATTCAGGGGTAAATATTGGGGGCCCGTAGATATGGTGAGGGGGAAAGGCCAGTAGGGCCTTGGCCGAGATAATACGGAAACCCTGCTTCTCTAATTATGTTCTGGAGGTGCAAGGGGCGGAAGAGACCCTCTGCCGAGACACCGCTGACATACTAAGTCCATTCACTGCGCACTACACCGCACTATATACGTCCCACAGGCGAGGGCGCCTTGAGCTGGAAGAATATTTTAGGGGAAGTTGCGCTGCAATGGCTGGGGGACTCGCAAAGAGAGTTTTTATGTGCTCCCTTCGAATTGGACGAGATAAGGGAAGCAATAATGAACATGAAATCCGGCAAAGCCTCCGTCCTAGACGGGCTCCCCATAGAATTTTACAAAGCGTACATAGACCAGCTAGCGCCTATACTCAAAGAAGTATATGAAGAGTCCTTGGAGGCGGGCGCACTCCCACCGTCCATGAGAGAAGCGCTCATCATTTTGCTCCTCAAGCCTGGTAAAACACCACTCCAGTGCGATTCCTACAGGCCACTGTCCCTTATTAACTGCGACACTAAAATATTAGCCAAGGTCGTGGCCAACCGCTTGAGCCTCCTGATGGAAAAGCTGGTCCTTCCTGACCAGGCAGGATTTGTCCCAGGGCGTGCGACCTCGCATAACTTGCGCACCTTATTTTCAATTTTGTACAATGTGGATCCCGGCATGCCGCTCGCGGCCGTTTTTTTAGATGCAACTAATGCGTTCGACTGTGTCGAGTGGGATTACCTTCACGGGGTGCTACAGAAGATGGGGTTCCCTCCCCTTTTTTTTGTCTTGGATAGAGCTGTTGTATCATCTCCCGACGGCCAAAGTTCTCATTAATGGTCACCTGTCGGCGGCCTTTCGCATCACCAGGGGCACTCGGCAGGGGTGTCCGTTGTCCCCCCTCCTGTTTGCCCTAGCGATAGAACCGCTGGCGTCAAAACTAAAGCAGCATCATCAGGACGCAGCACTCAACTGTAATTTACGTCAGATCCTTGTATCACTTTATGCAGACGATGTCACTCTCTACGTCCGAGATCCGCAGTATAAACTCAACCCGCTACTGAGGGAATTCCTTGTTTTTGGCAGGCTGTCTGGAGTGCACATTAACTGGGGGAAGTCACTAATCTTTCCACTCACCCAGTCGACCGCGCGCTTTCCTATAGACTTCCCTTTGGAGTGGTGCGACACAGATTTGAGGTATCTGGGGAGCCGCATCTCCGGAGACAGAGAGGAACTGATGCGGCTCAATTATGGCACGACTCTTGATCGCATCACTGGATGTGTCACGCGCTGCATTGCATTGCCGCGCTCCCTGGCGTGGCGTGCCTCCTTAATCAAAATGGTAATACTTCCACAGCTATTGTATTTATTCCTTAATATCCCATACTACCCGGGCAGACAATTTTTTAAAACGCTTTGGTCGGAAATGATTAGGCTGGTATGGGGGGGGGCAAGCAACCGTGCCTACAACAGGGTATACTCATCAGGCCTTATGCACAGGGTGGACTAGATTTCCCAGATTTTGAGCTATATTACACGTGCGCGCAGGTCCACTATGCTTATTATTGGGTTCACCCTCCCCGTTACATGCCGCAACACACGGCAGAGCACTGGTTAGCAGACCCCATCCCCCTAGAGGGCGCACTAGGCGCCGCTACCACACCACGAGACAAAGCACCAACAACGGTTACATGCACAATAGGGACCTGGACTCGCATACAGACCATAATGCGGAACCCCATGCTGTACACCCCTGCACTCCCGCTCACATATCATCCCCGAATACCATTGCTGCAAGAGGTCATATTCTGCAAAATGATAGCGCGGCTCCACATTACAACATGGCGAGACCTTTATAATAACGGGACGTTCAAGTCGTCCGACCAGATGTTTCAGGGACAGCCGCCTTCTCCTATGGACATATTTCTCTATGTGTGCCTACGGCAGGGCGTGCGAGCAGTTACCCCGGGGTACCCGCAGGAGCCCCCCACTCTCACCCCCTGCACCAGATGCTACGAGCCACCTCGCCGGGACATTTGGTATCCACACTATACCACACCGTACATACACAGCGGGAGGTATCTCCATGCCCTTCACGGGACCACTGGGACAAAGAGTTAGGACATGGGCTGACTAATGAGCAATGGAATTATTGTTGTCTGCAAACAGAACAAATATCCGCCAGCAGCAGATTGCATATCGCGCACTACAAATTCTTACACCGGTTGTACTATACCCCAGCAAAAATGCATAAGTATAGACTCAGGGACTCAGATTGCTGCGACGGGTGCGGCAGCCCAGGGGCCGACTTCCTCCACTTGGCTTGGGATTGCCCAAAGGTGCACGAATATTGGGGGCAGGTTTTTGCCGCTCTGGAACAAATGACGCTGCTCTCTACCGACTGCACCCCATTGATAGCATTACTGGGATATACCAAGAACATTCCTGCGGCATACCGCCGGTTTTATGCAACTGCTCTACTGATGGCCAAGCGCCGCATAGCGTGCAGATGGGGCAGGGGAAGGGCGCCAAAGTTCAAAGATTGGCTCAGCGACTTAATATATTGCCAAGAACAATTAACCATTTATGCAGACTTACTACCCCGGGCGTCCAGGCCAAAAGACATATTGATTGGATTGATTCCCTGCTGCGAGAGACTAACGACCTTGGAAGCAACCTTTTTCCTACACAGTAAGTGTCCATTCTATGGCCAGTCCTAAAAAGTGAGTTTTCTCACCACCCCTTCGGACCTTATAAACTGATCCGGTTTCCCTTCCTTTTGCTTTTAGGAGCTACGCCTAGCCCATCACACCCTGGAAGACACACAGATCGTGCCTTTCTACAAGTATGTATTTGTTACCTCATTCACCTAAGAGCACTCACCCCTCATCTGTAAATACCACCACCTCACTTACATGCTTTTTTCATTACTCGTAGGTGCTCTTCCCAGCCCTGTCCTGAAGAAGACCCCAACGTGAGGATTAATTCACCCTCAACTTTAGGGGTCAAAACGTTGACAACTAACAACCTAACCACAAGCTCAAATGATTGATTATTACGAATAACATGTACATTTGAGCTATGTTTACATCAGGAACATTTGACCTATGTTAGGCTGGAAAGATCTAACCTCATGTAGATATGATGTATATATGTCACTATACCTTTACCCTGTCCTTTACCCACAGATTCACCACCATTTACCCTACCCCTTCTTCTTCTTCTTCTTCTTCTTCACCCTTCACACCAACAGCACTGTAAATATTTATCGCACTGCTACGTATTTTGAGCAACTGTGTTGCCTCTAAGAAATACTTTGACGTTATATTGCATTTGATGCCTTTCATTTTTAGGATTAAAAATCTGATTTGAGCATCATACATAAGCAGGAGTGGTGAATGTTTTGCTATTTTTCTTCTGTAAAAGAAAGTTGCTACCACGACCACCATTATATTGTACTGCAAAAGACATATGGGGCCCACTTACAACATATCTTATCGCACACCCACGAGATGCCCGGGACAATACCCCGGCCGCAGAGATATCCCAAGGGACATGAGACAGCCAGCGGGAGAGGACTGGGAGGGGGTTATTTTCCGGTATCGCTTATCTCCCGCATCAAACACACAACACACTGGGGATACGGTCCATGAAGTTGAGTGCTGGTAATGGGGCGGGGATGTTCAACATTGGTGTCGAAGCTATGTGTGTACATGTCACCCAAACAGGAGAAATACGTGCTAATACTGATACCTGACGTACTGCGGAGGCCACTGAGTATGGAGGAAAGCAAAGAAACACCGAACTACTGGACTGTGCCATAACGCATGTATATCAAGCCCTGCAACTTAGTAACAAAGTCCGTATGCATACACCGAAAGCTATGCCTGTAGTACTGTACTTGCAAGAGAAATGTAATGTTTTTGTTTGGTTCTGAACAAACTAATAAAAAAAAAAACAGTTACATAAACACTATTTTGAACTTCTGAAACGGTGGTTGCCTCACCTCGCAGATAAAACATTTGGAATCAGATGGGCATGGCGGTTGTAGACCGTATAGTGGGCGGTGAACTCCACGACGGACACAGCCATAAGCTAACATTGTTGAAAGTAACATATGAAGATAACGCTGACGATTCCGTACATCGCGTACATGTACGCTGCGTTTGGAAAAATACACAATTGCCTCCTCCACTTTTGCTGCTGTTTTTCACCGCTGAGAGCAACGATGCCGGGAAGAGCAGGTGAGAGTGCCCCTGCCTTCTTGCCAGAGGACCTGGATTTGCTGGCACAGGAAGTCCTCTCCCTGTATGGCCACATCTATGGCTCACCAGAGGAACAGATACATGTCTGAAATGTATATCGGAATCTGTCTAACTGTTTTTTTTCATTAACACAGGCTACAATGTCCCTTTGAGGTTCTTGAGTGAAGTATAGCTAGTTGTGTGAACTGTCATAATTATTGTTTCTTATAGAGGACAATGACGGTGGGGGTTTCTAATCACTTTTCCATGGTAAAAACAACTTTAGTGTGTGCTGTGTGTTTAAAGCCCTAGAGTGTAATTGATGTGTATGGGGAGATATAACTATGTATATGTGTGATTGACGTGCTACGTTCTAAACTCACATCATGGCAATTTCAGAACACATAATAGACTCTTTACAACTATACATGAATATGTTTTCAGTACAAACAAAATGGAACTAATGTTAGCTATGTCTATCGTCCAACAATTCACTCAGCCTATATCTGTTCTCCCTGAACAGTTGTATGGGAGCTGCCAGTAGCTCCTAGACCCATTCAGAGTAGCACACAGCCTTGAGGCTACTTATTACATAGGAACAAGGTCCTTTTTGCATTGAAATGTTAAGGGAAGCCTGTGTTGATGTCACATATAGATCACCAGGCTGCGAATAACAAGGCCTGACAATGTGCAGTGCTCAGTCACAATTATGGGCCGGGATGGTGCAGAGTCACAGGGACAAACAACTGAAGTATAAACACGCACCCCCAGGAAGTACCCCGGGTTGGGAACTAGAGGCTCTTGGATGAGCTGGCCTCCCGACACAACATATGTACACAAAAAGAGAGTACATTTTTTTGCTCATTACCACTATTGCACCCCCTTTGTCAGCTCGCTTTATTACCAGATCAGTATTCTTTTTAAGAGATTCATGTTTTACGTTCTTGCTCTGGTTCTGAAATACCATCTGGTTATGGCACTCGAGTCTGTGTACTTCTTTCAGCACTGCTTGATCAAATGCCAGTATTTCACAGGATATAGCCCGTGTGGGTGGTACAAAGTTTGGTTTCCTCCTAAATCCAGTGTTTATTTCTTTTATCACAGTGTCATCATGATTTTCAAAGAAGTGCTGTAATTTGATACGTCTGAAGAATTGTGCCAGCTCTGTACGGAGGGTGAATAAATCACTCTTTGGGGTTGGAAGAAAGCCTAGCCCTCTAGAAAGTACTTCCATCTCCATATCTGTTAGGGTCGTGTTGCTTAGATTTACTATATTGGAGGGCTTCTGCTCATGGATGGTATTGTCTCCTTCCCTTTGCTCCTCGTGACCATCTGGGTTGGTTGTTGGTCCCCCCGCTGTATCCTGGGGGCCTATCTGTTTCGTTTTTCTCTCCCTCTTCCTCGGCCTCTGCCTCTGTCAAGTTGGCCCGCTCTCCATCAAACGGGGGTTTTGGAGAGCGAGGATTGTCCTATGATGAAGCATGACACCTGGTGGTGTGTGAGGACAACCCGTTACATTTTTCTGTATGCCCAACACTTGTACTGAGTAGAGTTGGGAGGGATACATCACATATCTCTATAATTGAAAAATTCTCGGGGAGCTTATTTTTGTGTACATACAAACAACTGAGGGCCTGAGGTACATCTGTCATAAATATATATCCTTGCCAGGGCAAATTTTGAAATGTACTTACAAAATGCCCCTGAATGCTTTTAAATGTACAGCAGTTGAATGGGAGCGTTACCTAACTACTTGAGCTATCACTTCATGTCATTGGACTCCCATTTCAAAGTGTGTCATGTCCAGACTGCAGCCCCCTTACTCCCAGTGGCCAGTATTCACTGTGCCCTATGTATTTATGTTTAGCCTTCAGCAGTTCACTATCTATTGCACGTATCAGAAGTAGGTCATGTCACACAATATGTAGGAGCCCCTTTGGCTAGATGATGCCACAGGCCTGGATTGGTGAGTGTAGACCATGGCATGGTTTGAGGGCAGGCAACAGGTCACTACAAAAGTGTGTATAAAGATATTGGTTTTGGTCAGCATGTGACAGTACACATGTTGTACAGTAACTTATGAGATATGCCAGAAATAGATGTAGCAAAACTGCGTAAAATTTATACAGACAAACAAAATGTCACAAAACCATTCTATTTTCTATCATTTGTTGTATTCATACAGGTCAACGCCCATCAGAAGATAGACATCTGGAAGGCCATTGCCAGGAAGGTGCGGACCCTGGGTTTGTTCAAGCGGTGCAGCATCCACTGCCAGAAAAGGAGGGGGGATCTACGACCCTGGACCCGAAAATCAGCTGAAGTTCAACTCTGCCAGTCCTCCCAATGTGTGAGGCGCGCATGCCGCACCCTGACCCCCCCCCCAATGGCCTGCATTCTAGCAGTGGGTTATCCGGCGCTTGGTGGGCAGTTAAGTGCCCAACAGTAGCAACAAGGGGGCACGTTCTTTTGAGAGTTTCACATGTTACATGACTCTTTTTTTGTTACAGGCATGATTTTTCCCATCAATATTAACGGTGACCCATGTCACAGGAACAAGAAGAGTTCTTGATTGAGTAAGTTTTGCAAAATGTGTATAATGATGTGGCTTGTCTATTGATATGTTGGCAAGAATACCGCCTGATTCCTGCTAACAACCAATAGCCTGTTCTGAGCAGCCCGTGGGTGCCTAAACTCCATATATACCTCATGTTGTTTGATGTCACGAGGGACAGTTTTACCAAACAGACGTGTTTTTATTGTGTCAGGTATGATGCTCCTAGTGGTGATGATGTAATGGTAGTCCTATTACAAACATAGCATACTAGGCAGTTGTGATACAGTGAATGTACCAAACGTCACATTGTTGAGTTGGGATTCTACACAAACAAGAGTGTGCATGTGATCCAAAATGATTGGTGACATTAGTATTGATGGCTACATTTTGGATTCAAACACATATCCAAATTGGGTTTTGCATCAGAAACCAAGTTTCATACATTTTCAAAGTGACAGATTAGCATGATGTCTCCTCCTTCACAAATATGTGTGTGTAAGTCAGTCTGCTTTTTGACAAATATTTTTGATGGGCATACATCTTTTGTGGAAACACAGACAGGAATGTGTACATATTGGTGACAGAGTAACACATACCCTACAGCATTTCCGAATGTCCTTTGTCAAGTCCAGATGATGAAGCAATGATGGAGATAAATGTCAATCTTAAAGGGATTTTGCAATATGCAACATTCCTTCACAGATATGTAGGAGTATCCTATCAGGAAAACTCAAAATCAGGCCACACACATGACTTATTAGGCAACTGTTGTAATGCATCAAGGTGTAAAATGTTACAGATTGTGAGTTATATGTGAGTGTTTGAAGTAAGTATCAGATAGGAATTAGTGTATGTAAAAACTCCTGTGATGTTCTTAGACATTTTGCACTACAGTGAAAGGCAGCATTTTTTGTGAAACAATTTAAAAAAGACACAACAAATGTCATATAACTATAAGTATTTAGAAGTGAAATGTGAAACTATTTTGGCTGTGAATTGAAGTGTATTAGAAATATTTCATGAGCTATCTGTTTACTTATGCCGTAGAAGTAATATGCCAATCCCCCCAAATCTTTGCCTCTCACTGTCTTCAACAGTCTAAGGGGTATATTCACAAGAACGTGTGATAACTACCTCAGGAGTAGCGTAACGCAACTTTCAATAACGCAGCCTATCACGGGAAAATAACCCTGTGTCAACGTGGAATTCACAACAAGGCGGTAGCATGCGATAGCCTGCCGAAACCGCGGACAAAGTCCGCAATACAACCACCACGATGGAGATAAAAACACAAACCACAACACCAAAAATCACGCGATGGGCCAAAGCGCGATGAGGAAACCAGCGACAAGCAGCGCCAGGCCTGCAACACACACCTGGCAGGCGTCAGAAACCTCCATAAAAGCAGAAAAAAAAAGCCACACACAAACTGACCAACACACAAGCACCATGGAGGCAGCCAGAGCAGGCGCAGAGGACCAGCGCAACCCCACAAGCACCCCGGACGACCAGCCTGGGACCTCGGGGACAGGGAAGGGCAAGGACAAGAAGACCAGGAAGACCAAGTTCAGTCCGCAGGCAAACAGGATCATAGTCACGGAGGTGATGGAACACCATCAACAACTCTTTGTCACCTCCAACGTGTCATTGGGCACCAAAAATGGAATATGGCGGGACATCGTCGACAAGGTATATGCCGTCGGAGAGCACAAGCGGACAATGGACGAGGTCAAGAGGTGATGGAATGACATCAAGCGGAAGACCAAGGATAAACTCTCCGCCAACCTGAAGGCAGCAACGCAGACAGGAGGTGGAGGCCCAGCGCCACAGCTGGAGCTGGATGACATGGAGGAGCTGGTGTCGACAGTCATCAGTGTGGAGCCTGTGGCCGGAGTCGGGGGACCGGACACTGCTCGACAGGACACAACACAACCGCAACAGGGTGAGTGACCACCAGGTACTGGGGGGATGGGGGGAGATGGCCACAATGGCACACATGCACAAGCAAGCAGGGCACAGTGCACACCCACAACACTCTGGGTCCTCGCCCAGACCCACAGACTGTCACAATGTACAATGCCATGCTGTCTGAATGTCAACCTGTACCATGCGGCTACATACATGTGGACACATTGTAATACACCATCTCCCCTTCACATCGCAGGGGCATCATCAACACCTCCTGCAGAGCAGTCACAGCCACTCTTCACTGATGACGAGGAGGAGGACAACACCAGCATCAACATCCAAACCATCCAAGACCTCATTGACCACCTCCGCAACTCACCTCCAGGATCAGGGCAGCCCAGCTACATCCATGAGACCCCACCCACCTGCCAAACCACCCAGCAGGAGGCACCCACAGCCCCGACACCCTCCCAAGACCCCCAGGAACAACAAATGGCCTTCCAACGCCGTGTGCTGGAGGGCCAGAGGGAGATGGCCGAGCAGGTGCGGGTGGGGTTCGAGCTCATGGCTAACAAACTGGACGTCATCCTTGGGTGTCTATGTCTGCCCCATGGTCTCCAGCGAGCCCTGACTGACATATCTGGAGTCATGACGCAGAGGGAAGAATACCTGTCCGCTCACAGTGGCCTCAGCGATGCCAGCCTTGAGCTGGCACACATGCAGAGGCTCATGGAGGACATGGTGCAGATGGAGGCAGAAAGGATGGCAGCCGTCGCTGCACGTCAGCAAAATGTAGCTGGGATCTACCGTGCCCTGCATATCCTCGTCATGGCATTGCTGCCACAAGGAGTGGCGATGATGAATGCTGCTGCCCCCACACCATCCACATCTCCGCCCCCTGGTGTGTCAGTGCCTCCCAGTGCGGCAGGCGTATCCACTCCGGCACCTGATGTGTCACTGCCACACAGTGCGGCCGACAATCCTCCTCTGGCCCCTGATGAGTCAGTGGCACTCAGTGCCGCAGCCGGCACTGCAACACCTACAGGTGGAGCAGGGCACACACCCGGGGACGAGGACATGGATGGGACTGTGGTCAGGAGGGCCAGGCACTAGCATCCATTACCGACACCTTGCCTGCTTCTGCTTGGTGACGCACATGGCCTCAAGACCTACCACTGACCCCCGATACACTCCGAGGCACTCACCTTGGACAGTGACATGGACTGCCACATCCTGTTTGATGACCAATGACACGGCGGACAGACCCTGGACTGTACCCTTCCTCTTCCACAGTACAGGTCATCCCGGGATGGACACTGGCTGGCCCTCCATGGGCCCATATTGTGTGGTGTGCTCGGCATTGCCCTGTACCGCTCCAGCTGCATGACTGCACTGGATGTGCAAATAAACATCCAGTGACGCACTGCTGTGTAATGTCTTACGTCATTCCTGTGTGGATGTGTGGATGAATGTGGGGACAGTGCCTTCCCGTGCATCAATGATGTTCATCCTGTGGGATGCCAGTAAGGGGGTGCGACATTGCATCTTGTGTAGCAGGTTCCGTGAACTCTGCAGCAGGGACACACGCATCAGTCACTTCCTTGTCCGGACATGGACTGGACCACGCCCAGAGCCCACGAGTCATTGTTGCAAGCCCTGCGCTGGTCCGGCGTACGGCAGGCCAGTCACTCCGCTTACGCCCCGAGGAGGGCCCTCATTGCTACCCATCGCAGCCATACTTGCTGTTGGTGTGCAGGTCACTGGTCTAGTTGTCAGAATGTCACAGCCACTCCCTGAGGGAAGGTTTTCACACACACCACACCCATCCGGCACAGGCATCACAGGCCATGTGACTGCGCCAACATAAGGGTCCAACTACGTCACATTCCCCTCTTCCGGTGGTGACTGGATGACGGACGCCCCACGGTTTGCACTCATATAGGGCCCATGAGTTGTTGCGCACAGGGTTAGTGGTATCCGAGGCCTTGAGTACGGCACGGGCCTACCCCGTGGCGCAGACTGGGGTTGCACAGGGTTAGTGGCACCAGAGGCCTTGCGGACGGCACAGGCACCCTGCCACGGGACGGTGACTTTGGGTGCACTGAGTCAGTGGCACCTTGAGCTGCTGAGCGGGTGTGCAGCCTGCGATGATGCCCCGGCGGTCCAGACGGCTCAGGTTTTGTGTGCCCTGCTGGACCGCAGTGTAGGCCAGATCCAGTGGACAGCGCGGGCCTACCACCACGTGGCATCGCTTCCGGGATCCCAGAGTTGGTGGCACCCATTGGGCTGAGCAGGTGTGCAGCCTGCAATGGTGCCGGGTGCACTGGTATGTCCTCTGCCATGGAGTTATCAAGACCCAGCACCAAACGTGACACCTGGTGGCCTGCGGAGCGGGGCTGCATGATGTGGAGGGTGCCATGTCCGCGGGCTCCGGGCTTGTGGCTTGCACCAGCACATGGTGAGACCTCCTGTCTACGCGCCGGTGGTGGAAGGTGAGCATTGACGCCTGGGTGTGCATGGGCGGGCATGCTCCGATGGGCGGCGGGATTGGTTGGGGTGCCTCTGCCTGGATGTGCATGGGCGGGCAGGCGATGTTGTCTTGTGCAAGTGTGTGTACTGTGCCAGTCATGTGTCTGGGCTCTCTTTCAGCTGATGGCTCTGACTCAGATGTGTGACCTGGTGAACTGCCCTACCTACCGGCACGTGGTTGGAGACACACCGGTGGCAGCAGATGAGCAGTCTGGCCTGGGTGCGCAGGGGCGGCACTCTCTCTCTCTCTGTCCCTCTCTTCCTCTATCTCTCCCTCCCTCTCTTCCTCTCTCTCTCTCTCTCTCCTCTTCTCTCTCTCTCGCTCTCTCTCTTCCTCTTTCTCCTCTTCTCTCTCTCTCTCTCTCCCTCTCTTCCTCTCTCTCTCCCTCCTTCTCTTCCTCTCTCTCTCCCTCCCTCTCTTCCTCTCTCTCTCCTTCGCTCTCTCTCTGTCCTCTGATGTGCGCAGGACACACCTTCTCATCATGTTTTTTGTCTTACAGGCTGTGACCAATGTATTATCCAGAGGGGAGAGGCCATGTGTCTTCATATCATTTCGGTGTTTATTTTAATAAAGTTTCATTTGTTGCTTCGAAAGTGAACGTGTGCTGGTAATTTCTGTGACGACACATCCATGTCACCAGTTGTGATTGTGCGGCATCAAGCGGAATATTTTGTATATGTTTAGGTGTGGCTGATGTGGCATGTCTTTGGTCGGGGGGTGCCAGGGAGGGGTGGTACTGGGGTGGTGGCGGTGGGTGTTGTGGCCCTCTTGGGTGTCTGGGCCGCATGATGTGTGGCTCCATGGCATCTGTTGCCCTTCGGATGTGGCTCTGGGCTGTGCTCCCTTTTGTGGTGCTGGCTGCCGTCCGAGTTTACACCAGGTCAGAGCAGGTGTAGATTTCCTGGTGCTAACGCGCCTTATCGCCTGTTTTGTGTTTTTATCGTGGATGTGGATGGTCGTTGTGAATGTTGAGGTGTGATGTTGTCTCTGCTTTAGTCACGGGAACGCCTACTCTGCATCTCATTAGCGATATTTGCGAGGGTCCTCTGTGGCGATGTTTTTTGAGGCTGCTATCGCGGCTAAACTGCTGCTGGGGGCTGTTAACACCGGCTTGTGAATGGGGGGGCAAATTTATCACGACTTTGACTACGATAAAGTGCCGTTAATTCGGCGAAGGCTCCTTGTGAATATGCCCCTCGGTATCTACATAGTATGCAACACATTGCCAAGCTACTTCAGTACAGAATTCATCTATATTATTTGACAAATTACATATACTTTAGTGACTTAAAGTAAGTGTTACCATTGTGAAATGCCCAAACAAAGGTAACCTGCTTTCGGTTTATGCTAATATTGGTACAAAATTGCAGTATTTGTTGATACACATTTCTTCATAATTTACTTTTTGAGAATGAAGAGTATGCAGATTTCAGGGCCTTGTGGACACATTGTATGAAGGCATTTTTAGTTGATATCCTTTTGGTGACTGTAGGAATGTAGGATCTGCTTCTTATGGTTACCCCCACTTTTTGCTTGATGTTACACAGTTTTTGACTAGTCTGACTGGGATCCTGCTAATCAGGACCCCAGTCTATCTGCTTTCTCCATAAAATGTTATGTCATGTACTTAGGTACACTCCAGATTGGATACTGGGGTACCCCTGTCAGTCCCTAGTATATGGTACACATGTACCTAGGGCATAGGTACCCCAGAGGCCTCGCATGGGCTGAAGCATGTATTATGCCACCCATGAGAGGCCATGCAAAATGGAATTACAGGCCTGCCATTGCAGCCTGTGTAAGATGGTACATGCACCCCTTACTTTAGATATAGGTTTACTATATCTATAGGTCACTACACCTAAAACCTATAAGTCACCCCTATAGCAGACCTTGACAATCATGAAGGCAGGTTGCTGGGTTTTATGTGAGAGGGTGCCCCTGCATGAGCAGAGCACCCCTGCAGCCTTCGGGGACCATTCTCCCTGGTTGTCGGTGATGCAGCCAGACATATAGGTAGAGGTGCATTATATGATCGCATAAAATGCTATCTCGAAAACAGCTGCAACGAACCATGTCATGTTTGGTATCAAACACCTTGGAATCATACCTCCACACCGATAACTGGTGCGGGAGGTATGATTCCACCCTTCAGAAGCAAGCTTCGTGGGGTACCTGGTCTTCCCGGTACCAGCCTTCTCGACCCGGACAGCACAAATGGTTGCTGCCGACCAGAGACACATTTCTGCCCTCCTGCTGCTGAGTAAAGCTTGAGCAGAGGAAGGCAGCACAATAGGCATCCTGTCACAGGGAGGTGTGACCACCTCCCAGACAGGATTTAGTGTATTATGACTGGGTGAGTGCACTTCCAAAGTGCCTGAAAGTCTGCACGAGGAGAACATTTGGTGTCCCTGTGCATAGTCCGGTTCAAACAAGTCCTGGGAGCCGTTGGCTTCTGCTCTGGTGCGAAACTGGACAAAGGACATGGGAGTAACCTCCCCACTGTCCTTACCCTCCCCTGGGATGGTCCCCTGAATCTGTCCAACCCTCTCACGTGGGTACTTAAGGGCTTACCTGGCTATAGGACCCTAGATTCGAAGTGGACAAGATTCTGAACAAGAAACCACTGACCTTCGACCGTCTGGACACTCTGGACTTTGCTGGACTTTGACTGGGCCTGACTTCGTCTCCCTCTCCATCCAAAGCATCGTCTGTGCCCGTGCACCATACAGGCTCCATGCAGGACCTGTGGAGCATCAAGGACAACTGAAGTATCTCCCTTGGGGTGAAGGAGTCACTCCCCTGCATTCGCAGGCACCGTAATGCAACTGACCAGTCTGCTGATCCTGAGCTCTTGCGGACTCTGAAAGCTCCAGCAACACAGGACGTGGGCTCCTATGTTCGTTGAGGTCGATCTGCCCTCTCACCAAGTTAGAAGCCAGTATCCCTTGTGGGTATTGCATAACTTGAACCCCAGTGCACCATTTAGTTTTGCAAGTGCATATGTTTGTTGGCATTCTCCAACTAAGTGCATTGGGTTATTGACAGCACCAACCTCTGCGCACATTCTATACAAAGGACTTTGGCCTACTCACACTCTGTGCTCTGCAAGCTGTTACTTTGTGAAACTGCTAGAGGTCCCCTTGTGACTCCTGTGCCTTCGGCCTGTGTGTCCATTTGAGGGATAACACTGATTTTCTTGGGCTCCCCTGGTTGCTCCAGGCCTGCCCTGACACCCCTTGCTGTGGTGAGTCCCCTGGTCCTTGCTGGGCCAGACCGTAACCTTCTTTGACCTTCTTCATGGGTTGCCGCTGACAAGGCTTGTTGGTGCTCCCGCCAGACACCGACCCCTCAGCACTTGACATCCTTCATGGGACAGCTCGCATCCAGCTCCTGGTTGTCCTCAGTGTCTCTTGGTCCCTGCAGCTGTAGAGTCAAGGTCTCCATCTTCACACCTGAAGAACATGACATCGGTGGGCATTCGTCTGCCGAGCCCCTAGTCACTCCTGAGTGACCCAGACTCTGTCCCCTTAGCTTTCAGGTTCCTTCCATCAAGAATCCACCTGCGGGTTCCACAGGACATTTTTCTTCTTTCCAGCAGTGGCATTTCTTTGAAGACTCCCATTGAGAACGACAGCGGTTTCCGGCGCTACTTCAGCCCTATGCACCCGACTTCCCTTTGATGGGTAACTCTGGTACTTCAATATCCACGGGGGGGTGGCTCTCCAACCTTCTATGCTCTAAAGGGTTTCTTCGTAATCCACTGGGGAGGGTCCTTAAACTTTAAAACTGCAACCGCGACTCTCCCCTTGAATTGTACGTAGCACGCGGTCGTGTTCTCACACTGCACCCGTCCTCCGTGGGGTCCCTACTTTCTCACCTTGGGTTCTTATACCACTATTTTAGTATATGGTTTGGTCTCCCCCGGGAGCCCACTGTGTATTAGTGATAGTTACGTTTGTTTCTGTGCTACAGTATTGTGTGCTTTGTGTTTATCTGCGTGTAGCAGATACTGTGAGGTATTTAAGGTGTGTTATAATAATAAATACATATTTTTACAACTACTGTGTATTTCTCCTTTCATTTAACCAATACATTAAGGTTGCATTCTGGTAAATTAAGCTGCTTATCATTCCTTCAAGACTAAGCCTGAAGGCTGCTCTCCACAGCTACCACTTGTATTGCTTTCTAAGGTTATCTTTGACCTCTTAAATCACCATAAGGGTTGTTTGGACTGGTGCAAGGTGTCCACTTTAACTAGTGGACAACATATACCAGGCCAACTTCTCACATTGGTGTGCAGCGGTTGGAATTCAAGCCTGCATTGTTTTACCAGATAAATCTTTGTACTGATTAACTGAAAACCACTAAGTACTTGGTACATACAATACTAGCTTAGAATAAGTAAGTTCTACTGAACTTAGGGTTGGGTAAGTCAAGGGTTTAGCACACCCTTTCTCCAACCTCAGATAGTTTAGTTCCCACTTGGTTAGGTAGGTGCAACACCTCACCACACTTAGTATGTCTTCTAAAGGAGATGACAGTGGCTTTCTGCCCTCTAGATACAGTGAGCTTTCATTCCAAGAATTGAAAGCCCTGTGTGCCTCTAGAAAGCTGAAGACAGGGAGAAATGCCAACACGCAACGCCTCATAGAGGCCTTACTTCTTGATGACCTTAGGAAGACCCCTGGGTCAGATGAACAGGAGAAAGTGGGTGGGGCAGGGAATGAGGACAGGACAGGAGGCGACACCTTTTATGACCTATACTCAAACCCAGGGCAGGAGGAACAAGATGGTTCCCACCTGGACAACTCAGATCTTCAGGGAGATGCTGAAGAAGGCCAAGATGGCCCCCTCTTCACCCCTCCTGGGAGAGTGCAGAGTTTACCAAGGAGATCTAGATCTCCCTCTGAAGTCTCATCACTCAGGACAGTCTGTAGGGACCTCTGTATCTAGCAAGAGGGACCACTCTTATGACAGGGAGTACCAATTTCTGGAACTTGAGAAAGGTAAGCTTAGGCTCAGGCAACATCAATTGGCCCTGGACAAAGAGTCCCTAGAAGTCCAGAGAGCTAAATAAAAGTTGGGACTAGAGCCCTAATGGTGGCAACAACAGTGTCCCTAGAATTAAGGAACATTCCTTTGATAATAGGAACCTGAGCAAGATTGTCCCTCCCTACCATGTTGGGGATGACATCCATTAATGGATAACTGCTTTAGAGAGGGCCTGTAAAGTTCAGAGGGTCCCTCAAGAGCAGTGGCTCTCCTTTGCTGACAAAGGTAGAGATAAGCTCCTCACTGTTAGATAAGAGGATGCTGACAATTATTCAGTCCTGAAGAGTGCTCTCATTGATGGGTTTGGCTTAACCATTGAACAGTATAGGATTAAGTTCAGAGACACCCAGAAGGCACAGAATCAGGACTGGGTAAACTTTGTGGATTGTGCCATTAAGGCTCTGGAAGGCTCGTTGCTTGGCAGCAAATTGAATGATTTCAAGGGATTGTACAATTTGATTATGAGGGAGCAGATCCTTAATAATTGCCAAAATCAGTTGTTGCATCAATACCTAGTTGACTCAGATCTGACTTCTCCCCAAGAATTGGGAAAGAAGGCAGATAGGTGGGTCAGAACCAGGGTGAAGCAGAGAAATCAGAACCATGGTGGTGACCAAAAGAAGCAAGATGCTAAAACTTTAGATAAGGGTGGGAACAAGGGTAAAGATGACAAGTCTTCATCAGGGCCCCAAAAACCTGCTTCTGGGGGGAGTCACAATCCAACAAAAGAAAAGGCAAAAAGAAACCTTGGTGTTACTTATGTAAAGAAAAGACCCATTGGACAAAAGATGCCAATTGTCCAAAGGCCAAGGACTCAACTCCAACCACCACTGCCCCTAAGGCAACTGCTACCTCTAGTACAGTTTCAAGTGGTGGTACAGGGAACAAGGGATTAGTAGGGTTAACCTTGGGCACTGAGATGGGTTCTGGCTTAGTCAGAACTTTAGCTCAGGCTGTACTTCTCTGTGATGGTGGCATGGATATTGCCACCTTATTTGTCAGTCCCAGTAACCTGGGCAAATACAGGCAGCAGCCTTTGAATAATGGCAAGGAGGCCATGGCATACAGGGACACAGGTGCAAGTGTCACTATGGTGACAAAAGATCTTGTGGGCCCTGACCAGATCATGCTTGGTGAGATGTACCAAGTGACCAATGCTAACAATGTCAGGACTGATCATTCCTTGGCAGTTATTAATTTCAGCTGGGGAGGGGTAACTGGCCAAAAGAAAGTTGTGGTTAGCTCAGACCTTCCAGTAGAATGATTGTTGGGCAATGATTTGGAGACTTCAGCCTGGGTTGAAGTGGAACTTAGGACTCATGCAGCAATGCTGGGCATCTCTGCAGATGTGTTTGCTGTGACCAGGTCACAGGCCAAACTGACTTCTACTGAACAGGCCCTGGATTCTGGAAAAATAGACCAGGTGCCTTCCAAGAGAAGGAGCAGGAGGGGTAAGGCTGTGTCTTCCCCCCAGGCTCAGGAAGAGGATCAATCCCTTGAGGGAGATGATCTCAGTCCCTATGAAGGAACTGTCTCAGATGAACTGGAACCTGATCAGGTTGAGTTCTTGGGGACAGGGGGCCCTTCCAGGGCAGAACTGAGTCAGGAGCAGCAAACCTGCCCCTCTCTTGAACCCCTCAGACAGCAAGCTGCTGCTGAGGCTGCTGGGAGTGTCAGTGGATCCTACAGGATCTATTGGGATGAGGGACTCCTTTACTCAGAGGGTAGAGACCCCAAGCCTGGTGCCACCGGGAGGTTGGTCATACCTCTGAAGTTTAGAGGCTTCCTATTCACCTTGGCACATGACATTCCCTTGGCAGGACACTTAGGCCAAAGTAAGTCTTGGGACAGGCTTGTCCCTCACTTTCACTGACCTCACATGTCAGAGGACACCAAGGAGCTTTGTCGCTCCTGTCTAGCCAGTGGTAAGTCAGGTGGTGCCACAAAGGCCCCCCTCATACCACTACCTGTGGTGGGGGTTCCCTTTGAGAGGGTTGGGTTTGACTTAATTGGTCCCATGAACCCCCCTACTGCATCTGGGCACAGTTATATACTAGTGGTGGTGGACCATGCCACTAGGTATCCAGAAGCAATTCCCCTTAGAACCACCACAGCTCCTGTGGTGGCCAGGGCCCTCCTGGGAATTTTTTCCAGAGTGGGTTTTCCTAAGGAGGTCTTAACTGACAGAGGTACAAACTTCATGTCCAGTTATATCACTGCAATGTGGAAGGAATGTGAACTACAAGTTCACCACACCCTATCACCCACAATGCAATGGGTTGGTTGAAAGGTTCAACAAAACCCTAAAGGGCATGATCATGGGCCTCCCAGAAAAGCTTAGGCGAAAATGGGATGTCCTGTTGCCCTGCCTTCTCTTTGCCTACAGAGAGGTCCCACAAAAGGGGGTTGGCTACAGCCCTTTTGAACTTTTGTTTGGGCATCCAGTTAGGGGTCCCTTGTGTTTGGTGAAGGAGGGATAGGAGTTACCTCTCAAACCTCCCAAACAAGACATGGTGGACTATGTACTTGGTCACTGCTCCAGGATGGTTGAGTACATGAAGAAGGCTAGCAAAAACCTTGAGGCAAGTCAAGAATTGCAAAAAGCTTAACATGACCAAAAGGCTGTACTGACTGTTTATCAGCCAGGACAGAAAGTATGGGTTTTGGTGCCTGTGGCTCCAGCAACCCTCCAAGACAAGTGGAGTGGACCCCATACTATTCTTGAGCAGAAGGGAGAGGTCACCTATTGGTGGACCTTGGAACTCCTAGGAGTCCCCATAGGGTGCTCCATGCAAACAGGCTCAAACCCTATGTGGACAGGGCAGACATGGGCTTGCTCATGGCTACTGATGAGGGACAGGAGGAAGAGAGTGACCCGCTCCCTGATCTCCTCTCACAGAACCCTGATGATGGCTCAGTTGATGGTGTAGTCTTAGCAGGCAGCCTCACTAAGCAACAGCAGATTGATTGCAGGAAGGTCCTCAATCAATACAGGCATATGTTCTCTTTGACTCCTAGTCAGACCACTTGGTGTACCCATGAAGTGGACACAGGTGAGAGTCTACCTGTTAAAAATAAGATTTACAGGCAGCCTGACCATGTCAGAGATTGCATCAGGACTGTGGTTCAAAAGATGCTGGAATTGGGAGTGATTGAACCCTCAGATAGCCCTTGGGCTAGTCCAGTGGTCCTGGTACCCAAACCTCATACCCAGGGTGGAAAGAGAGAAATGAGGTTTTGTGTGGACTACAGGGGGCTCAATGCAGTCACTAGGACTGATGCTCACCCTATTCCTAGGGCAGATGAACTCATTGACACTTTGGCCTCAGCCAAGTTCTTGAGCACATTTGACCTCACTGCTGGATATTGGCACATCATACTAGCTGAGGATGCTAAACCAAAAACAGCATTTTCAACCCCTAGTGGGCATTATCAATTTAGTATATTGCCCTTTGGTTTGAAGAATGCACCTGCCACATTCCAAAGGTTGGTGAGCAAAGTCCTTATAGGCCTGGAAGCCTATAGAGCAGCAAATCTTGATGATATAGCTGTCTTTAGTTCCACCTGGGAGGATCACCTGGTCCACCTGAAGAATGTTTTGGAGGCTCTGTAGAAAGCAGGTCTCACTATCAAGGCCACCAAGTGCCAGATAGGGCAGAGTAAGGTTGTGTACCTGGGTCACCTTGTGGGTGGAGGCCAGGTTCAACCATTGCAAAGCAAAATCCAGACCATCATGGACTGGGTCGCTCCCACTACCCGGACTCAGGTCAGAGCTTTCTTGGGCATGACTGGGTGCTACAGAAGATTTGTAAAAGGATATGGGTCCATAGTGACTCCCTTGGATGATCTTACATCAAAGAGAATGCCCAAGAAAGTTCAGTGGACAGTTAGCTGTTAGAAGGCATTTGATGATCTCAAGCAGGTCATGTGCACTGCTCCCATTCTGCAAAGTCCTGACTATTCCAAACAATTCATTGTCTAAACAGATGCATCTCAGTTGGGGGTAGAGGCTGTGTTGTCGCAACTTAATGCAGAGGGTCAGGATCAACCAGGAGGTTTTATTAGCAGAAGGTTGACCCCCAGAGAGAAACGTTGGTCAGCCATTGAGAGGGAAGCCTTTGCTGTGGTTTGGGCTCTGAAGAAGCTGAGGCACTGACTACATTGTTCAGACAGACCATAAGCCCCGCTTATGGCTAAAACAGATGAAGGGTGAAAACCCCAAACTTTTGAGGTGGTCCATTTCCCTACAGGGGATGGACTATACAGTGGAACATAGACCTTGGAGTAACCATGCCAATGCAGATGGACTCTCCCGATATTTTCACTTAGAAAATGTAGCGTCAACTGGGCAAGGTTAGTCTCATCTCCTTACGTTTGGAGGGTTGTGTAGGAAAGTAGGATCTGCTTCTTATGGTTACCCCCACTTTTTGCTTGATGTTACACTGTTTTTGACTAGTCTGACTGGGATCCTGCTAATCAGGACCCCAGTCTATCTGCTTTCTCCCTAAAATGTTATGTCATGTACTTAGGTACACTCCAGATTGAATACTGGGGAAGCCTTGTCAGTCCCTTGTATATGGTACACATGTACCCAGGGCATAGGTACCCCAGAGGCCTCCCATGGGCAGAATCATGTATTATTCCACCCATGAGAGGCCATGCAAATTGGACCTACAGGCCTGCCATTGCAGCCTGTGTAAGATGGTACATGCACCACTTTCTTTAGATATAGGTTTACTATATCTATAGGCCACTACACTTAAAACCTAGAAGTCACCACTATAGCAGGCCATGACAATCCTGAAGGCAGGGTGCTGGGTTTTACGTGAGAGTGTGCCCCTGCATGAGCAGAGCACTCCTGCAGCCTTTGGAGACCATTCTCCCAAGTTGTCGTTGACGCAGCCAGACATATAGGTAGAGGTGCATTATATGCTTGTGTAAAATGCTATCTCGAAAACGGCTGCAACGAACCATGTCGTGTTTGGTATCAAACACCTTGGAATCATACCTCCATACCGGTATCCAGTGTAGGAGGTATGATTCCACCCTTCAGAAGCAAGCTTTGTGGGGTCCCTGGTCTTCCCGGTACCAGCCTTGTCAACCCGGACAGCACAAAATTGTTGCTGCCAACCAGAGACACATTTCTGCCCTCCTGCTGCTGAGCCAAGGCTGAGCAGAGGAAGGCAGCACAATAGGCATCCTGTCACAGGGAGGTGTGACCACCTCCCAGACAGGATTTAGTGTATTGGGGCTGGGTGGGTGCACTTCCAAAGTGCCTGAAAGTGTGCACAAGGGGCACATTTGGTGTCCCTGTGCATAGTCCAGTTCAAACCAGTCCTGGGAGCCGTTGGCTCCTGCTCTGGTGCGTAACTGGACAAAGGACATGGGAGTAACCTCCCCACTGTCCTGACCCTCTCCTGGGAGGGTCCCCTGAATCTGTCCAACCATCTCCCGTGGGTACTTAAGGGCTTACCTGCCTGTAGGAACCTAGATTCAAGGTGGACAAGATTCTGAACAAGAAACCACTGACCTTCGACCGTCTGGACACTCTGGACTTCGCTGGACTTCGACTGGGCCGGACTTCGTCTTCCTCTCCGTCCAAAGCATCATCTGTGCCCGTGCACCATTCAGGTTCTGTGCAGGACCTGTGGAGCATCAAGGACAACTGAAGTATCTCCCTTGGGGTGAAGGAGTCACTCCCCTGCATTCGCAGGCACCATAATGCAACTGACCGGTCTGATGATCCTGAGCTCCTGCAGACTCCGAAGGCTCATGCAACACAGGAGGTGGGTTCCTATGTTCCTTGAGATTGAGCTGCCCTCTCACTAAGTTTGAGGCCAGTATTCCTCGTGGGGACCGCATAACCCGAACCCCTGTGTACTGCGTACTTTTGCAAGTGCATATGCTTGTTTGCATTCTCCAACTAAGTGCATTGGGCTATCGACAGCCCCTACCTCTGCACACATTCCATACAAAGGACTTTGGACTCCTCACACTACAATCTGTTACTTTGTGAAACTGCTAGAGGTCCCCTCGCGACTCCTGTGCCTTCGGCCTGTGGGCCATTTGAGGGACAACACTGCTTTTCTTGGGCTTCCCTGGTTGCTCCAGGCCTGCCCTGACTCCCCTTGCTGTGGTGAGTCCCCTTGATCCAGCGGCGTACTAACAACAGATACTCCACTCCCATATACTCACCTGGGCCCATACAACTCGCTTCCATTAAACACCAAGTAGACCGCTGGAACTTTTAGCTTTTAATGTTTCTCATACCTCAAGATCTAGTTATTCCTTTTCTAACTAGAACCTTTCACTGATCATATACTTCTTTCCTCTGGTCAATGGATCAGTAGGTGGAACTAGTTGATGGTGATAATTAACATAACTTATAAAAACCTTTCTTGATTAAATGAAATAATCACAGACTCGGGAAGTTTTAAAATCTTTATCTAAATTAGTTATTTGTGAACCATCTCAAACGTTTCAGTGCAAACACCCTCATTCGCAAGAGTGCCAAATTCAATCAATAATTCGAAAGATATAACAATTCAGATACACACAACAACCATGCTCAGAAAGAAGAGGATCGAGAGAGAAGAGCATTTATCAAGACGATGAATTTATAATTACCAAGTATGGTGTGAAGACCAACCCCCTGGCCAAAGGGCTGGAAAGGGTCCTCAGGACAGATCAGGAGACAAAGACTTCAGGACAGGAATCAGGACAGGATACTTCACCTCCCTAAATACCGACGACTGCGTCGCACCCCTCTCTGACACTCTCTTCCTCCCCGTGGTTCTTCCGCGATCTTCTTTCTAACCCACCCAAATTAAGTAGATGGTTCTGCATTCGAATTCTTCTTCGACATCTCACAACATCAGCACCACCCTCAGCACCAATAGCATCCCGAGCCTTGTATGGCCTCTGCTGCTTCCGCTCCCAACGAACTCCTTCGACGAATCCCTCATGACAACTTTTTTTAACTAACTAAAACTACCTCAATTATACCCTTCCATAAGCATGTACCACCCATTAATGTTTCAAATTTACAAAATACTAACTCTGATTGGACAGGCGAGGGGGGGATGATCATCACACCATGCTTACGTTTCACTTATTTCTTTAAATCATTGTTTCAAAAACTCCTCCCCTCAAAACTTTATTCCCCACTTCCTTTCACATACATCTTCAAACTTTATTATTACAAATGTTGCGATCTCTTGAATAAAGTTCCTTCATATGAACTCTTCACCCTCATGTTCCCAGGGCACATCTTCGCTGGCCTTGGACGCGTGACAACTCCTTAGTCATCTTTCGTGCTTTTCTCGCCAGGGCACATGCGTTGCGCAACGTCAGTCTGCTCGACTCAGACAAATTTGACAGGCTCAAATACGCACTAATAATAAAGTCAAAAGAGAAAATGTAATTCTCAAAAATAAATGATATCACTGTATACCACCAACCTCTACTCCAACCCATTCAATGTATTATTTCCCTTTCTGCATTTGCGTTAGGATAAAACCTAATTTCTAATTTCAGCAAGCAGGTGCCATGCATGTGAGTTTTCAAGCGGCCATTTTATGGTTCTATGCGCAGGTGCCAGAATTTCCCTCCAAGCGATAGTACGTCATACTACGTAGATGCAGTAGGCGCATGCGCAGTAAAGATCCCGTGTTAGAATGCATTTTAGTCCTTCGTTCATGTTATTGCAGTTAGTAAACACATAGGCAAGCTTCATTTTCTTCCGCGTGTAAAGGAAATGCGTATTATTAATCACAAACACGTTGTCAGTAATTCGTTAGTGAGTTTAAACGAGAGGATTGCTACCGAGCAAGTCTCATTTATGAGTCCTTGCTCCATCAATCTCCTTTCTGATTGCATATTAAGCCATCACAAAATTACCCATCCATCCCAGATCCAACTTTAACACTTCTCAGTTTTCTTCTCTCAAATTTTCATCAATAATTTCGTTTCCTTCTAAATCTAGCATCTTCTTATATAACCTGCCTCTCATTTCTTCCAAACATATTTCATCATATTTTCTTTTTCATGTCTGTCCCTTTCCTTTTCTTTCCAGGTGTATTTTTTCTTTCGTACCTTTTCTACAACACCTATATGTTATTATTATTAACATCACTACAGTTACTATCATGACTAATGGTATTATTATTTGGCCTAAGAAACCTTTCCCAAAGTTAATAAACCATTTCCCCATTGATGTTATACTTTTAGTTAGTCTTCCCCACACACTGTCAACCTCCAGTTGGGTCAAATCTTTATGCATTCCCGTAATGTTTTCAATATATCCTTTAATTTCTCTGCTCTTGTCCGGAATATAAGTACAGCAATGTTGGACTTTAAACTTGCCACAGACTCCACCTTCTTTTGCTAACAATATATCAAGAGCAAGACGGTTCTGTAAAACCATAGATCTAATTGCAACCATTTCTGTGTTAATCATTAAAAATCCTCCTGCAGTGTCTGTAGAAAGACGATCAACTATGGTTGATAACTTACAAGTTTTCTGTGAATTTAGAATGACTCCAACTGAGGGTATCAGTGCACTAAAAATGTCTCCTACAATTTCAGAAAAACTAGCTCTTCTTCTACGTGTTAGTCCATTAGAATTTCCATTGGTTCCACTGATTTTATCTACATGATACATTTTTTGAAAAACTATTCCAAAATAACAGCTTCCGTACCATCTTGCAGGTAACCTATAATAGGCATTGTTCCCACAAACATAATACACTCCTGGCAACACAGGATCAGTTCCCCCTTTTAGTCCCCATTCCCCTAATATTAGGAAGTTATGTTCACATTCACTGGAACCAATGTAATTATTGTTATAATCTGTCTTTAATCCATGGAGGCAGAATTTTCCCCTTTTCACAAAGTCCAGGGACATCGCAGCATGAGCCTTGCCACTTGTATAGATTCCCTCCTTCCCAACCCATGGAGGTACATGGGTTTTCTGTGTAGTTGACCTCCTCATTAAATCCTGTCTCCTTTCTTCTACTAAATTCAAAAACTCTTTTTCTTCTTTTCTCAATGTACATGTTAGATTATCTTTACGTGCCTGAACTAAATCTATTGAACTCATTGTTAAGAAATGTTCACCCATAAACTGTGCGTTTTTACTACTAGCTACTGGATTCATATTCTTTCTAATAGGTAATTCAGAAAATACTACATCTATATCTGAATAAAAATATTGAAGTCTCAATATAGCATAAAACTAACTTGACAAAATACTACATGACACACCATAAGTTAAAGGTATATGGTGATACGTCATCCCTTCTGATACTGATAAGGGTAACTTCATACACACGTAACAGTTGTTAATTTCCATAGTGCTAACATATTGAAATAACAATTTAATAAACACATTAAAGGACGTATTATAGTCTGATTCATTATGATAGTTTGCTTCATCTTCTACCCCTATTTCTATTTCAGTTTCTCTTATTCTATCCACCTTAACATTAGTATCTGTATTATTCTTGTCACTTGTTTTCATTATTAAAGGTACTCCTACTGTTAGGAATAACCATCCTAATGCTGCTAATAAAATACTACAAAAACAAAATCTAAAACACTTTCCTTTTAATCCACATTTTGGTTTTTCCGGTAACTTCAGTGTCTGCCATTAAACTCCTGAGAAAATTTATTTTCTCTTATCTCGTCCTTTTCAGGCTTAGCCTTCCTTTTTGTTCTTAAGGAGGTTTCAATTTGCTTTCATCAATTTGTGCAATATGGGCCTCTTCTGTTTCATCAGACAGATCCAGGGACTCAAATTCCTCGAGTATAACGTATGTCCACTCAGGAGCCTTGTATCTCCTGTTTACATTTTTCAGTCTTGGACTTCTTCGAGTTATTTTTGCTAAGGTTTGTTTAGGTCTTGTTTGACTTGTGACTTCGTTTACTTGTTCTGGTCTCTTTTCAGATTTTCTCAAGTGGTATTTTAGTTTCTTTACTCCAGTTGGCCAATTATCTCCTCTCCTGACTCTTTTGATTTGTACTGCGTTTTCACCTTCCTTGTCTCTTTGTAAAATTCTTTTTATTTCATTTATTTTAGGCACAATCTGTTCTGTGTCTCTGTTTTCTGTGCTTGTACCTTCCTTTGCTTCCTCCTGCTCAGGTTCTACCGTATTCTTCTTCCTGAGCTTGTTCTTCTAATTCTATCTGACCCTGTTCAGGTCTTTTACGTCAAACCTTCCTTCTTCTGCCTGAATTTGTTCTTCTAACTCTATCTGGTCCTGTTCAGGTCTTAATTCAAACTTCTTTTCTTCTGCCTGAACGTGTTCTTCTATTTTTCCCTCCTCAGGTTTGTTTGTGTTTCTTTCTGTTTTCACCTGAGTGTGTTCTTCTTCCCCTGTCTCTTCCTGACTACTTTCCTGTCTTTTCAGTTCTGTTCTTCTTCTTGTTTCTATAGCATCACCTAATATTTCAATCACTGGGATCCATTCTTCCTGACTTATCTCGCGCTGTTCGTCATATGGTTGTCTTTCAGAATCTATCACTCTAGATTCTTCAATTTCACAATTTATAATTCCTGACGCTTCAGCCTGCTCAGTCAGTGGTAGCTCTTGTTTATCTGATGGGCTCGGAACTCTTCTGGTATGGCTGGCATGAATCCAATTGGGCAGACCTGCACACTTCACTGCTGTGGTAGTGACTAGTATGACTTGCCGTGGCCCGTCCCACCTTGGTGCTAGGCACGACTTTCTTGCGTGTTTCTTTACCAGCACCCAATCTCCAGGATTCAAATCATGCACTTGGTCTGGCTGTCTTTCAACTGCGTCTTCTCCAACTTGGTGAGAGATAGAGCGCATCATTTCAGCCAATCCTTTGCAATAGTCCAATACCAGATCATCAGTTATACTCATTAGTTTATTTCCAGGAATAAATGCCTGTCTCATGGCTCTTCCCATGAGAATCTCATGTGGGCTCATTCCTGTTTTCCTATCTGGAATGCTTCTGAGACCCATCAATACAAGAGGTAATGCATCTGGCCATTTCAGCTTTGTGGATGCACACACCTTTCCCAATCTTGACTTGATTGTGCAATTCATTTGCTCAACAACTCCAGAAGCCTCTGGACGATAAGCAAAGTGCAGTTTTTGCTCAATGTTAAACGCAGCACAGATTAGTCGAATTATTTCATTATTAAAATGAGGACCTCTATCTGATTCCAAAGTGACCGGAAAACTAAATCGCTGCACTAACTCCCTCAACAACAATTTTGCAACTGTAAGACTGTCATTTCTTCGAGTGGGATAGGCTTCCACCCATCTTGAGAAAAGGCATACTATGACAAGTACGTATTTCAGTCCATTGCACGGGGGTAATTCAATAAAATCTAACTGTAATCTGGTGAAGGGTCCTTCTGCCTTTCCGATCTTTCCCCAGCTTACCACTGTCTTTCTACCTGGGTTCTGCTGTTGACAGGTTAAGCACCTTTTGGCAAAGGCTCTCTGCGACTACCCTGAACTTCGGATTATACCATCTGTGTCTGAATAGCCTGATCATTGAATCTCTCCCTATGTGTGTTGCTCCATGATACACCCTCGCCATTTTTTAAAGCAAACAATCTGGCATGACTGGTCTTCCATCTAAATACGCCCATACCTCATCATGTGGTCTCTTTGTACAGGCTGCCTTTATCCAGATTTCTTTTCCTTTTCCTCAACTTCTTCCTGCAATTGTCTAATCTCATCCCATGTTTCTGGTACTGAGAAGTACATAAGTTGGCATCTGGTTTCACCCGTTTCAATTTTTCTGTTTATGGCTACTGCATTTTTAGCACAGTATTTGGCCACTTGATCAGCATAATTATTGCCAGCAGTCATTTCCTGACCGATGTGCAGCGCATTTTACAACTGCTATCTCTTTTGGCAATTGTAATGCTTCCAACAAATCTTTCACATTTTTGCTGTTTCTGATAGGAGATCCTGAAGAAGTCAGAAATCCCCTTTGCATCCAAAGCTGGCCAAAGTCATGCACAACCCCAAACCCATATTGGCTGTCCGTAAATATGGTTACTCTCCAATTTTTCCCCTTTTTGCATGCCATTGTTAAGGCAACCAATTCAGCTACTTGTGCAGACTTGACCCCAGGTAAACAGGATGCTTCAATTACCCCAGAAATTTTACAAACAGCATATGCAGCACTTAGTCCCCCTTCTTGTGTCCTAAGGCAGGAACCATCTACAAATAACTCATGGTCCGCCTCTTTCAAAGGTGACTCTTTTATGGCCGGGCGGGGCTTCGTGCATAACTCAGTCACGTCTAAGCAATCATGATCACTTTCATTTTTCACTTCTTCATCACAGGGGTCTGGTAATAGGGTGGCTGGGTTCAGGATCGTACACCTTATCACAGTCACGTTTTCAGCTCCCAAAATCACTCTTTCATACTTTGTCAAACGACAAGGGGTGAGGTGCTGTGTTCTTGTTCTTGTCAAAATAATCTCAACTGAGTGTGGAACAAAAACCTTTACTGGATGTCCCATCACTATTCACTCACTCTGCTCCAGTCTCATACAGGTAGCAGCTACTGCTTTTAAGCAGCCAGGCAATGCTGAAGCCACTGGGTCCAGTGTAGCTGAAAAATATGCCACTGGTCGTCGACTCAATCCATGTCTTTGTGTTAAGACTGAAAGTGCACAATTTTCTCTTTCACAACAGAACAAAGCAAAGTCTTTTGAATAATCAGGCATGCCCAAAGCAGGAGCCTCACACAAACAATTTTCAATTTCACAAATGCTTCTATGCAGTCATCATTCCAATCGATCGGATCTTTTGCTCGTTTCCGGATCATTTGTTTTAATGGTTTCGCTTACATAGAAAAGCCGTTAATACATTGCCTACAGTATCCAACCACTCCTAGAAACATTCTCATTTCTCTCTGAGTCTGTGGCAATTGCTTCTCTTTGATTATTTTTATTCTTTCCGGTGTCACTTTTCTAACTTCTCTTTCTATTTTATTCCATAAATATCTAACTTCTTGTTGACAGACCTGTAACTTTTCTGGAGACACCTTGTGTCCTCCTTCAGCCAAATGGTTCAGTAAGGCAATTGTATCTGTGACACAATCTTCTCGTGTTTTTGATGCCACCAATAGGTCATCAATATACTGAACCAGAACAGAATTTCCAGGCATGATCAACGATTCTAGCCACTTTTTCAAAATCTGATTAAAAATTGAAGGACTCTCTGTGTACCCTTGAGGAACACGACACCATGCGTAAATACGATCTTCAAATTTAAACGTAAAAAGATACTGGCTGTCTGGGTGCAAAGGAATAGAAAAGAACGCTTGGCATAAATCAATTACTGTAAACCATCCAGCATTCCAAGGTATCTGGTAAAGGATTACTGCTGGATTTGGCACAATTGGACAACAGGGAATTACAATTTTATTTATTTTCCGTAGGTCTTGCACTATTCTGTACTTTCCGCTAGGCTTTTTCAGTCCCATTATTGGCGAATTACAGGGACTACCCATCACCTCTTTTAAAATACCTTGTTTAACCATTCGTTCAATTTCTGGAATAATTCCTGCTTTTACTTCTGGACTCATTTTGTACTGTCGGGTATTTGGATACACTGCACCTTCTTTCACCATCACTTTAACTGGGTCTATATTTTTCATTAACCCAATATCTTTTCCTGTAAAACCCCACACTTCTGGATTGACTGTCGTTATTAACTTTTATGGCAATTCATTCTCAGTTATTAATGAAAACATTTAATCTACTTCTGTTCCCTGTTTGGCCAGCATCATCTTATAGACAACGTCCTCATCAGGGGTTTGGAAAGCAACACCATCCGGTGTACAATAGATCGTGCAATTCATCTTGCACAAAAGATCTCTCCCCAACATATTTACTGGACTGGAATCGCAAACTACAAATCGATGCATTTCTTTGAAGTTCCCAATGTGCACCTCCATTGGTTTTGTGGTTGGGGTTCTAATCTGTTGGTTAGATACGCCTACAACTTGGATAGTTTCTCCCGAGAGGGGTAGGTTTGAGATGTCAGCTGTTCTCACAGTAGACCTGGTAGCACCAGTATCCAATAGGAAAGTAATGTCTTTACCTTCTACTCTCCCGTCAATAAATGGACCTGACTGATCTACCGGTAAGGATGCGCCAAGCACGCACTCCTCTTCCTCCCCCCACAGGCACCGTCATTGTGCGGCATCCAAATGTTTTCCATCATTCTGTAAAAAATATTGTGCAATTGTTCTATTATTCTTACCACTTTCTCCTTGAAATCTGGTGTTTGCACTGAAACTTTGATGGTTCACAAAATTTGGCATAGGAGCTGGTGGCACCTGATATTGTGGAGTAACTACCTGCTGCTGCTGATTCATAAGTACTTCATTCTGCATCTGTGGGATTAAATTTTGATTTGGCCCATTATTATTCTTATTATTCTGAGTACTCTTACACTCGTTCTTCCAATGTCCAAGCTTTGCGCACGCATGACAAGGAAACTTCTTTTTCGCTTCTTCTCTCTCCATTCGTCCCTTATATTTATTACCATTCGCTCCTTCATTATTCTGATTCTGTTCTTTCACTTGATTATTATTTTGGTCATTTGCTTTCTCTTCTTGCTGCTCCGCCAATTTAACTTGTGCCCACATCATTTTCTCTTTTAGCTTCCTACGCCTGGCCTCAATGTCATCTCCGCAATATTTCGAGTACTTTAGAATCTCATCCACTGTCTTGCTTTGCCAACATAACATGTGCTGCTGTATCATCTGACCGATTTCTGGTTTCAAGCCATATACAAACCGATACACAAAATGTCCCATATCTTTGTCACCGATATTCTCAAAACCACTATACTGCTTAAAAACCTGCAATAACCGTTCATAGTACGCATGTTCAGACTCATTTGGTTCCTGGGTTGTTTTATCTATTTTTACCCAATCTGTTTCTTTAGGAGGGATTTTCCCTTTCAAATACGTAATCACTTGATGATACTTTTTCATCACCTCTTCCGAAGGTGCTCCTGTTTTTGCATCTCTTGGATACTCCTCATTAGGCCAATCAATTGTGATCTTACATTCTGTCCATAAATCAGCAGGTACCACTATATCAAATAGACCGTCCAAATCTTTCAATAAAACCTTTGAAACTTTCACAAACCTTTTTACCTGTTTGCACCACCCAACTGGTTTTTCTCTCAACTTCGGAAAATCATTTGTGAATGACAAAATATCTTGTCTACTCCAAGGAACATGAACATATCCACCTCCAGGAACCTCTCTCATCGGACACAATTTTTCCACTCTGCCTGATTCTCTTACTGGAAATGCAGCTGCTGCTTCTCTCGCTTGTACTTCCTCTTTCTTTCTTATCCATCTAATTCTCCATTTATCAGTGTCTCCCCACTTTCGCAAAATGTTCATTAATTCCTTTATCTGTAGTCTCTTTCCAGAAGCATTTAGACTTTCTAAATCTTTATCAGTAAAATCCATTCGATAAGGTTTCTGTAACAACTTTGATTTCCCTATGTCTATTCCAATCTCTGAAGCAACTTCAGTCAGTCTCTCATGAAATACTCTTGCTCTTCTAGTTATATTCTTACATAGAAATAATAATTCCTCATCATTGTAAATGTTTAATCTTTCCGTACCCACACATCCTGTCATCATCTCTTCCAATTCCACTTTCAATCTGCTGATATCTAAAATCTTTGGTGTTGGGTTCTGATTATCTCTTTCCTGAGCCCACTTTTCTATTTCTTCAGAGCTGACTACTGCTGCGCCTGTAGTTCCCGCCAGAACCAAAGGTCTTCTTTCTCTCAAATTCATAGACGTAACTCTCTTTGAAGTTTCCATCAGGGGTTCCACAATAGGAAGATCCATTAATAAAATAACTGACTCACTTTCGCTAACCTGATCATCTGTGATTACTATCTCTTTTCTAGGACTATTTAATGGAACTGTCACAAGTTGTGGTTTCTGGCAAAACTTATTATCTCCATATAATGGGATTACTGGACCAGTGGTTACTGGTACTGTCAAAGCTTCAGTATTTAAATTCAATTGACTTATCTTTTGAACTAGTTCTTTTCTAGTTTTATTCAAAGCTTCTCTTTCATTATCTTGCAACACTCTGTTATATGACGTTTCATGTAAAATTTGTGGGGTTAATGGCATTCCCATTACTGGTGCACTTGGAGTAACCTTACTAGCTGCTTCTTGATACGGTGGTGTATTTTTAATTAAAATATCTTCTAACAATTCATCATCTGATTCACCATATCCTGTCGAATTCACATGTTTCGTTTTCTCCTTACACTTTCCTCCAGATTGTTCCTCAGCCATCAAGACTGGATATAACCCTTCTGATACCATAGCTCTCCTCCACTGTTTTATCTGCCCTTCTCGTGACTCATGCAAATGTCTGGGAAAGAATCCTCTATATCTTCCACCTCTGAATTTTTCTCTTTCATATGACTAAGTCTCCCATTCTTCCAAAGCCTCATATTGAGTTAACCTAGGTCTAGGTTCCAAATCATTCATTTTCAATCGCAAATTCTGAAGAATCCTCCCATTAAACGTACCATCCTTAGGAAATACTAACACACCATCATCCTTCGTGTATTCTACCCAGTTTTCCAACCACACGCAAGTATGGTATCCCCTTTCCATCATCATAAAAGATGCTGGTGTCTTCGGTGGTGGAATAGGAATTCCCTCTCTAGTCAACACAGGCTTATCCTTTACAAAGAAATTCTTTATTTTCTTAAAAATTGACATCTTTCTTTTCTCTCCATACATTCTTGAAGAACGGTGTAGGAAATTGTATTCCGCAAACCCTTGAAATCTTCTACCTGTACGTCTTGCACTTACAGTCAAATCAAAATCCAGCATACAATTTTTTCTCCGCCAATCCTAGCGCGGCTTCTAACTAGCTATCCAATCAAATCAGGCTCACACTCGTACTCTGACCAATGCCAGCACGGCCTTTTCCTGACATCAGTTCTGCTCCTTACTACTGACCCCTCCTTTACAAAGCTGCTCCTGTCACACGCCCGCTGTGTCTACCAATCCCAGCGCGGCTCACTGTGACATCAGTCCAACTCAGGCGATTTCTCACCCCTCCTTTACAAAGCACCTCCTGTCACACGCCCGCTGTGTCTACCAATCCCAGCGTGGCTCTCTGTGACGTCAGTACCACTCCGGCAACTGACCCTCCCTTTACAAAGTAATACGAAACTTTATTTCTCAATATTTTCTTTAAACTTCTTTGTTATTAATGACGTAAAAACATTTGCTACTCTGTCTGTTCCACTAAATCAAAGGATAGTTTATTTCTTTCTACTGCGAGTAAAACCTTCCGCTTACTCCTCATACAAGCTCCAGAGAATCTGTTACTCCTCCGGTATCCCTGGACCCTGGACAGAGTAGTTGTTGCTCTCTGCCCGTGTTTTTGCACTGAAATTGCGCTGATTATTTCTTTTGACTCGACACTCCCGGAAGCCATTTTCTTGATCGGGGTGCGGTCTAGTGTTTCATTCTGGAACGCATAAAGAGAGACGCTGCACGAGCGTTCCTCGACCCTGGACAGAGTAGTTGTTGCTCTCTGCCCGTTTTTTTGCACTGAAATTGCGCTTTACACATTTGACAGATTTTAAGTTGGAGAACTGGCTGATTTTATCGCTCTGTTTTTTAAATACTGTTTTATTGTGTTGTGTGGGGAATGTAAAATTTGAAAAACTTAAGGGGGCTGGTGGGTCTCAAACCCTGATTATTTCTTTTGACTCGACACTCCCGGAAGCCATTTTCTTGATCGGGGTGCGGTCTAGTATTTCATTCTGGAACGCATAAAGAGAGACGCTGCGCGAGCGTTCCTCGACCCTGGACAGAGTAGTTGTTGCTCTCTGCCCGTGTTTTTGCACTGAAAATGCGGTTTGCACATTTGACAGATTTTAA
The DNA here is from genome assembly GCA_963921515.1 of Calotriton arnoldi. Classification (NCBI taxonomy): domain Eukaryota; kingdom Metazoa; phylum Chordata; class Amphibia; order Caudata; family Salamandridae; genus Calotriton; species Calotriton arnoldi. The sequence continues at coordinate 2,712,823 of CAWUFW010001538.1, forward strand.
GTTGGAGAACTGGCTGATTTTATCGCTCTGTTTTTTTCAAATACTGTTTTATTGTGTTGTGTGAGGAATTTAAAATTTGAAAATCTTAAGGGGGCTGGTGGGTCTCAAACCCTGATTATTTCTTTTGACTCGACACTCCCAGAAGCCATTTTCTTGATCGGGGTGCGGTCTAGTGTTTCATTCTGGAACGCATAAAGAGAGACGCTGCGCAAGCGTTCCTCGACCCTGGACAGAGTAGTTGTTGCTCTCTGCCCGTGTTTTTGCACTGAAATTGCGCTTTGCACATTTGACAGATTTTAAGTTGGAGAACTGGCTGATTTTATCGCTCTGTTTTTTAAATACTGTTTTATTGTGTTGTGTGGGGAATTTAAAATTCGAAAAACTTAAGGGGGCTGGTGGGTCTCAAACCCTGATTATTTCTTTTGACTCGACACTCCCGGAAGCCATTTTCTTGATCGGGGTGCGGTCTAGTGTTTCATTCTGGAACGCATAAAGAGAGACGCTGCGCGAGCGTTCCTCGACCCTGGACAGAGTAGTTGTTGCTCTCTGCCCGTGTTTTTGCACTGAAATTGCGCTTTGCACTTGGACAGATTTTAAGTTGGAGAACTGGCTGATTTTATCGCTCTGTTTATTTAAATACTGTTTTATTGTGTTGTGTGGGGAATTTAAAATTTGAAAAACTTAAGGGGGCTGATGGGTCTCAAACCCTGATTATTTCTTTTGACTCGACACTCCCGGAAGCCATTTTCTTGATCGGGGTGCGGTCTAGTGTTTCATTCTGGAACGCATAAAGAGAGACGCTGTGTGAGCGCGCAGCGGAGGCTCGCAGCGGGCGCGCCGCTGGCGCGCCTAAGGCAAGCCCGTCTGCGCCCGTCCGCGAACCGGAGGCGACCAGCATCGGCTATGCTGCTGATTCTTTACCAGGTAACACCAGCATTTACAAACCCACACAAGTATATAGCAGAGAAAAACTTCTGATGCTAGGTAGTGGCATTAGTTGCTGTTCCCAATGCCCTATATCAGTAGATTTGGAACCACTTATCTGCAAGAAGTGTAATTGGAGCTCCCACGTACAGTCTGATAGTGGGGGTAATTTACCCAAGACAGGGCAGGCGATTGATCTTCCTCTTTCTGGGGTTGTGGGGGACGGGAGTAAGCTGAAAGCCATTCTCCTCAACACTAGATCTATAAAAAAAACATGAACTCCAGCTATTCGACCTCCTCACAGAGAAACAGCCGGATGTCGTGTTTGCAACAGAAACATAGCTCAACGAGGGCTCAAACCCTACCATCGCTTGCGCCCTCCCATCAGAATATAAGATACTCAGGAAGGACAGACCTGGCGGTAGAGGCGGGGGAGTGGCGATTATATATAAAAACCCACTCTCCTGCCAATCAATACCTATGATAGAGCTAGAAGGGGCAGAGGGACTCGGTTTCCATCTGATGATCTCGGCGCACCAGTCTATCGCGGGTGCGATAATTTATCGCCCACCGGGACCCGCAGGAAGGTTTCTGGAATCCCTGGGCCATGCTATCACGCCCATTGTCTCTAAGTACAGCCAGTGTCTGATTCTGGGGGATTTTAATATTCATTTCGATCAAACGACTGATCCAGAGGCTATGAAACTCTGTGAATTATTTAGTATTTTCAGTCTGACACCATACGTGTCGCTCCCAACGCATGAAAAAGGTCATACTTTAGATCAAATTTTTTCAAGAACTGGGCTAGAGCCAATTGTGTTCTTGCCAATTATTTGGTCGGACCATTATTTGCTAACCTTCAGGTTAGGAAAGGTTCAGGCTAAGTCTCAGTCTTACTGTAAAAATCGGTCAAAAAGCTTTAGATCTTTCGATCGAATAACCCCAGAGGCTTTAGCCGATATACTGGACCATCATCCTATACCAGTTAACAATAACCGAGATCATGATGTACTCTCTTTGGAAGGCTGGCTTCAGGAGTGGACCATGCAGCTAGCCCCTATAAAATTACGAGCAGCCAAACAAGGCAGAACTTCAGCATCGTGGTTTACTGAGTCCTTAAGGAAAAGTAAAAGTGCATGTAAAAATCTAGAACATCTATGGAGAAGACATTTTGATCCTATACAGAAACTTACATATAAAGCGGCTTTGAAAGCCCACTATGTTAAAGTCCGAGTGGAAAAGAAAAGTTTTTTGGCTATAAAAATAGAACAAGCTGAAAATCGCGCTAAAGAATTGTTCAGGATAGTCAAGGACTTCTCCTCACCTAATGCTTCTAAAAGCTCCCTTGCCCCTACCGATGAATGGACAAATGAAATTGCACAATATTTTTATAGGAAAATTAAAACTATTCAGGACTCATTTAGTAGCCCCCCCCTGGACAGGGAGAGCGATACTGTTAGGCCTCTCCCCGTATGCCTCACTACGGAGAATACCCTTCTGGACTTTTCTCCTATGCCCATGACCACTTCACTTAAAATTATGAAGGCCTTGAAATCTGGATCCCCCTCGGACCCCTGTCCAGCAAAAACGTTGGCATTGATTGCCGAGGTAATTAATCCAGCTGTTAACCAGATACTGAATCGATCCCTGTCGGAAGGAAGGATGCCAGAAAATTGGAAGCATGGAAAAATTCTTCCGCTCTTAAAAAAACCATTAGCGGACCCCTTGGTAGTCAGCAATTATAGACCCATATCGCTTTTACCTTATTTCTCCAAGGCTTTGGAGAAATATGTGAATGCCACCATCACAGATTTTATCGAGGTTTGCCAGGTGCTCCATTCAAGCCAGTCAGGTTTCAGAGCTAACTTCAGCACTGAAACTGCTCTATTGGAAATCTCAGAGACGATAAAAACCACTCTTGACAGAGGAGGAAAGGCTGTGCTGATATTATTAGATCTTTCGGCAGCCTTCGACACCGTGCCACATGATCGCCTCCTTCATAGATTGAGGGAGAGCGGCATTGGGGGCGCGGTGCTCAGATGGTTCTCCTCTTTTCTGGATAACCGCCAGCAAACAGTCTGGGCTCCTCCCTTCTCAGCCCTCATCCCCCCACTAAATGTAGGAGTGCCACAGGGTTCTGTTTTAAGCCCTACGCTGTCCAATATATATATGGCCCCACTTGCTCCTTTAGCTGAACAATACGGAGCAAAAATTATATCGTACGCAGATGATACGCAATTGTTGTTTACCTGTGAGAAGGATGAGGTGCTGAATGGCAATGTAGTCAATGTATGCCTAACCAAGGTGTTTGATTGGTTTAGGCAAAACCAACTACTCTGCAACTCTGATAAGTCGGAAAGTATTTTTTGGACACACTCCTGACGATGACTGGCGTCAATGGTGGCCAAAACGTTATCCCCCCGATAACCCAGTCTCCATCGCGAAAAATTTAGGAGTGAAATTAGATTCTGACATGACTATGAAGTCCCAGGTTCAATCGGTTGCTGGCACCTGTTTCGGACTCTTAAAAATGATGCAGAATTTTCTCCCCTACTGCCTATTCCTCATAGGAAAACAGTGGTCCAGGCACTGATTATGTCTAGGCTAGACTACGTTAATGTGTTGTATCTGGGCCTTCCGGACTACTTACTTAATCGTCTTCAGGTAGTTCAAAATGCGGCAGCTAGGGCCGTGCTTATGGCCGTGCTTATGGTAGGTCACACACGTCTCCCCACCTCAGATCCCTGCATTGGTTACCAGTGAAAAAAAGGGTCAGTTTCAAATCCCTGGTGTTGACTTTTAAGGCCCTAAACGGCATCGGGGCCCCGTACATCAGGAATAAAATTCAGCCCTACAAACCGTCCAGAACGTTGCGGTCATCTACCCAGCTATTGACAACTGTGCCTAAGTTTTGCCGATCTCGCAAAGGTGGACGCTCCTTTCAAGTAGTAGCTGCAAAATTATGGAACAGTCTCCTACTCTCCCTTAGGCAAGAATGTGATCTCCTTAGCTTTAAGCGAAACTTAAAGACCTGGCTTTTCCAACTGTAGAGTAGACTCTCTGCTCTAGCTGTCTGGTCTTTTAATTGCTCTGTTCTGGGGTCAGGACAGCGCCGGGACACTCCTCGGAGTAGCTGTGCGCTTAACAAATACCCCATAACATAACATAACATAACATATCACCCGTTTGGGAAATTTGAGACCAAAGTTTCACCAGTGAACTCCTTTTGCTGACAATCTAGCTCGGAAGAACCTGCTACTCCTTCAGGGTTACCCTTTCTAGGTGATATAACGCCTAAAGTTTCACTTGCGAACTCTTTGCTATCAATCACTCTCACTTTTACACAGACAATAGTCCCTACTTTAACACTTCTAGCTTTTCCTAGCTCCTCAGTGTTATTCCAACAGACGAGTAACCTCACTGAAGTGTGGTTTCTATCGCCACCCGCTATTCATTCCCCGGGAATTTTCCAGACGACATAAAACAAGACGCTAACTCTTTTTGTTAAACATAAATCAAAAATCAATAATCTATACTTATCACCAAACTAGTCACTAACAACCATAGCTCTGCTACCAGAAAACTGATCCAGCGGCGTACTAACAACAGATACTCCACTACCATATACTCACCTGGGCCCATACAACTCGCTTCCACTAAACACCAAGTAGACCGCTGGAACTTTTAGTTTTTAATGATTCTCATACCTCAAGATCTAGTTATTCCTTTTCTAACTAGAACCTTTCACTGATCATATAGTTCTTTCCTCTGGTCAATGGACCATTAGGTGGAACTAGTTGATGGTGATAATTAACATAACTTATAAAAACCTTTCTTGATTAAATGAAATAATCACAGACTCTGGAAGTTTTAAAATCTTTATCTAAATTAGTTATTTGTGAACCATCTCAAACGTTTCAGTACAAACACCCTCATTCGCAAGAGTGCCAAATTCAATCAATAATTCAAAAGATATAACAATTCAGATCCACACAACAACCATGCTCAGAAAGAAGAGGATAGAGAGAGAAGAGCATTTATCAAGACGATGAATTTATAATTACCAAGTATGGTGTGAAGACCAACCCCCTAGCCAAAGGGCTGGTAAGGGTCCCCAGGACAGATCAGGAGACAAAGACTTCAGGATAGGAATCAGGACAGGATACTTCACCTCTCTAAATACCGACGACTGCGCCGCACCCCTCTCTGACACTCTCTTCCTCCTCGTGGTTCTTCAGCGATCTTCTTTCTAACCCCCCCAAATTAAGTAGATGGTTCTGCATTCGAATTCTTCTTCGACGTCTCACACCATCAGCACCACTCTCAGCACCAATAGCATCCCAAGCCCTGTATGGCATCTGCTGCTCCCGCTCCCAACGAACTCCTTCGACGAATCCCTCATGACAACTTATTTTTTTAACTAACTAAACCTACCTCAATTATACCCTTCCATAGGCATGTACCTCCCATTAATGTTTCAAATTTACAAAATACTAACGCTGATTGGACAGGTGAGGGGGGATGATCATCACACCATGCTTACATTTCACTTATTTCTTTAAACCATTGTTTCAAAAACTCTTCCGCTCAAAACTTTATTCCCCACTTCCTTTCACATACATCTTCAAACTTTATTATTACAAATGTTGCGATCTATTGAATAAAGTTCCTTCATATGAACTCTTCACCCTCATGTTCCCAGGGCACATCTTCGCTGGCCTTGGACGCGTGACAAGTCCTTAGTCATCTTTCATGCTTTTCTCGCCAGGGCGCATGCGTTGCGCAATGTCAGTCTGCTCGACTCAGACAAATTTGACAGGCCCAAATACGCACTAATAATAAAGTCAAAAGAGAAAATGTTATTCTCAAACATAAATGATTTCACTGTATACCACCAACCTCTACTCTAACCCATTCCATTTGTTATTTCCCTTTCTGCATTTGCGTTAGGATAAAACCTAATTTCTAATTTCAGCAAGCAGGCGCCATGCATGTGAGTTTTCAAGCGGCCATTTTATGGTTCTTTGCGCAGGTGCCAGAATTTCCCTCCAAGCGATAGTACGTCATACTACGTAGATGCAGTAGACGCATGCGCAGTAAAGATCCCGTGTTAGAATGCATTTTAGTCCTTCGTTCATGTTATTGCAGTTAGTAAACACATAGGCAAGCTTCATTTTCTTCCGCGTGTAAAGGAAATGAGTATTCTTAATCACAAACACGTTGTTAGTAATTCGTTAGTGAGTTTAAACGAGAGAATTGCTTCCCAGCAAGTCTCATTTACGAGTCCTTGCTCAATCACCCTGGTCCTTGCTGGGCCAGACTGTAACCTTCTTTGACCTTCTTCGTGGGTTGCCGCTGACAAGGCTTGTTGGTGCTCATGTCGGGTACCGACACCTCAGCACTCGACATCCTTCGTGGGACAGCTTGTATCCGGCTCCAGGTCATCCTCGACATCTCCTGGTCCCTGCAGCTGTTGAGTCAACATCTCCATCTTCACACCTGGAACACCCGACATCGGTGGGCATTCGTCTATCGAGCCCCTGGTCACTCCTGAGTGACCGAGACTCTGTCCCCTCAGCTTCCAGGTTCCTTCCATCAAGAATCCTCCTGCGGGTTCCACCGGACACTTTTCTTATTTCCAGCAGTGGCATTTCTTTGAAGACTCCCATGGAGAATGACGGCGGATTCCGATGCCACATCAGCCCTATGCAGCCGGCTTCCCTGTGATAGGTAACTCTGGTACTTTGGTATCCACGGGTGGGGTGGCTCTCCAACCTTCTGTGTTCTAAAGGGTTTCTTCGTTATCCACTGGGAAGGGTCCTTAAACTTTAAAACTGCAACTGCGACTCTCCCCTTGAATTGTACGTAGCACGCGGTCGTGTTCTCACACTGCACCTGTCCTCTGTGGGGTCCCTACTTACTGACCTTGGGTGGTTCCTTTGGGTCCCATCGATTCTACATCCTCTAGACTCTCTCTTGACTCAAGTCGTGGTGCTTATACCACTATTTTAGTATATGATTTGGTCTCCCCAGGAGCCCACTGTGTATTAGTGCTACTTACGTTTGTTTCTGTGCTACGGTATTGTGTGCTTCGTGTTTATCTGCGTGTAGCAGATACTGTGGGGTATTTAAGGTGTGTTATAATAATAAATATATATTTTTATAACTACTGTGTGGTTCTCCTTTCATTTAACCAATACATTAAGGTTGCATTATGGTAAAACAAGCTGCTTAACATTCCTTCAAGACTAAGCCTGAAGGCTGCTCTCCACAGCTACCACTTGGATAGCTTTCTAAGGTTATCTCTGACCTCTTAAATCACCATAAGGGTTGTTTGGACTGGTGCAAGGTGCCCACTTTAATTAGTGGACAGCATATACTAGGCCAACTTCTCAGTGACACTATCCTAAATTACAAAGGACAACCATTCAGAGTTGTGAAACAGTTCCCTGAGATACATAATAATGGATAAGAGACAAGATCATACATGATATAGGAGCTGTCATGGGGAATGACATGACTATGACCAAATGTTTTCAGACAATGTTGTGTACATGTATGAGCATATTCTAATGTTGAAGCAAAGTTTGAGATACTTGAAGCAGGTGGCTTCTGAAAACTTGGAAACTGTTTTGTGATCAAAGGTCATGCATGATCAGTTCCATTTACACAGATTCAATGAGACTATTGTATATGTCATTTCAGCATCATCCGGGGCAGGCGAAGGAGAAGGTGACTACATCAGTGGGGAAGCAGCTGGCCACAGTGGTTCTGTTACTGACACCCAGGGACCTAGTGACCCAAAGGGTGAGGGGAGTGTAATGGAGGCCACCAGCGACTCTACATCTTCTTCGGAGGCCTCTTCTAGTGAGCACTCCCTAGTGATGGCAGACCCTACTGCATCTGTTACACCTGAATCCTTGTGTGCCACCCAGAATACCATCTGCACCCTCCCTCTTGCTCTCCCCCAAGTTGGCCAAACCTGCCCTGATAAAATGGGTGCAACAGACACACAGTTGATGGACGGAATGCAGAACAAATCAAAACATTCACCCCCAGTCCAAGAGATCTGGGTTAAAGCCATCATTCTTTTGCTCACCATGCCTCCCCAGTTTAGACCTGGCCATATGCAAATCAGTCTTGACCCTGTTCCTCATGGGAACAGTCCAGCCCGAACTGCCAAGCTAAGCCCTCCCTGGACCGGAAACAAGCATCCTAGGACAGGTTTTGGGGTTTCACCCCTCATCAGCCAGGATAGTTTGAATTCAGTGGCACAGTGAGCCCGGGACCCACGTCTGGGCATACCCGGCGCACTTAGGATGAGAAAGTAAAAGACACACAGTTGATGGATGGAATGCAGAACAAATCAAAACATTCACCCCCAGTCAAGAGATCTGGGTTAAATCCATCATTCTTTTGCTCACCATGCCACCCCAGTTTAGACCTGGCCATATGCAAATCAGTCTTGACCCTGTTCCTCATGGGAACAGTCCAGCCCGAACTGCCAAGCCAGGCCCTCCCTGGACCAGAAACAAGCATCCTAGGACCGGTTTCGGTGTTTCACCCCTCATCAGCCAGGATAGCTTGAATCCAGTGGCACAGTCAGTGAGCCCGGGTCCCACGTCTGGGCATACCTGGCGCACTTAGGGCGAGAAAGCAAAAGACACACAGTTGATGGACCTGCCACTGTGCCACTGGATTCAAGCTAGCCTGGATGATGAAGGGTGACATACCCCGAAACCGGTCCCAGGATGCGGCCAGTTCAAACACAGCCTAATAGGGATTACAAAATATAAAATGGAGTCACACTTGCTAACAAGAGCTTGCACGTTGCGGGGATAACTCAGGGGTTGCATAACGTGAATACAAATGGCATCTATTTAGCCACACTGCTAACCTAATGTAGCATAATATGAGTTCATAGCAGGAATGGGATTTTCAAATCTAACAGACCCTCCTTTTAGCAGTGGTGGCTAAATGCTTTATTAGGCTATCCAGTAGGGTCTTTACAATTCTAAGTGGAAGGAAGAGAATGCATGCTCACTTCACATTACAAGAAAGAATAAAATGGCACATGAGGATCAACATCTGCTTAGTACTCAAAAATACCTTCATCGATCAACATGATATCCTGGATATCCTGCATCATCATCGTGGTTACCTTAGTATCCTGTCCTGGCAATTTAGGGGTAGAGGTGAGTTTGCTCACACAATAGGTGCAACATGCTGGAAGGCAATTGATACAGAGGCAACATGTGAAGATGACACCTGCGATAACTATAAGGGCAAATAGTATCTTCCAACCCCATGATGTCAGCAGATCCCAGAACCACCATGTGAGGGACCATGAACCATTATCCTGATGGATATCTGAAGCAAGCCTGTGTAATTTCTGTATGGCGGAGTATATACTAGGGGCGGTATCAGGAATGTAAACACAACAGCTACTGCCAATGACGCGGCAGGCTCCGCCTCTATCAGCAAGGATGACGTCTAAAACCATCCGGTTCTGAAGAGCAACGAGTCTCGTAGCCTGAAGCTTGACTGTGATATTAGTCAGTATACCTGCAGTAGTGTTAATGACTCCTTCAACTACTCTAGCAAGGCGACGGATATTACGGATATTGAACATGGGGCCCCAGAATGGCAAAATGCCCTTCACAATGTCAGTAAATTGTTGTAGGGAAGTATCTGTTTGATCTATATCTTCCGAATTGACAACTCTCTTGGCTCAGTGCAAATGGAGATCCCTATGCTGTAGTCTATGATCCTTGTGATAGTTGGATGGTGCAATATAAACTGGGGGCAAGAGGAAAGAAACATAACACTGGCCTGACCATCCCCTGGGAAGCCAGGTATAAGCCTGTTCCCCACAAACAAAGTATACATTTGGAGGTTTGAGCAAAGGTGGGCTACTAGCAGTGTTCAATCGGTATGTATAGTTACAGCTACTCTGGCCTACTGGAATGCTCCCTGTACCTTCAACACAGAAACTGGCTGCTGTATTGATCACAGGGACGGGCATGGCTTTGTCTTCTGTTATATTTCGTTCCTGGAAACATTTAAAATATTCAGTAACATTAAAACTTTGAAAATCCAGCATTTCGTTTTGCAACCAAGTGACATTCTTATGATCCTCAAAAATATTCATACAAGCTTCTGGATTTAGGGTACCCTCCTTTCCATCTGCCCCAGGCGTATATCCTTGGTGTACCACTATATATTCCAACACCGCTTCGTAATCAGACTGTTCCATATTCATCGCACCAGCATAATAGTACATGTACACCATAGAAAAAAATTGGAACCATGCCTCACAACTACCCAAGTATAACAGGCGCAAGGACACCAGTAGATCGTTCTTATGCATAACTGAGGGAAGTAACCCACACACCCAGCAACTCATGGCATTAGTAGTGCTGTGCACCTGATGAAGCATCTGCAGAAACGCGTTCTCGACATAGGTCTGTCTATGTCTTTCCTTATGCGAGGCCAGTGTAACAAACAAATGCTCAGGTGGAGCCGGGGTAGTCCCTATCAATGTGTGCACAGGATGCTGTTCTTCTAAATACCACCCCACCCCGAATAGTGCTATCGTTATGATGAGAAGGACCACTACCACTACCACCTTACTCCCAGTAGACCAACTAGACCACACAGGACCATTCTGCTGTAATGGTGGGGCCACTAGAGGCTGCTCCTCCTTCATAATTGCGCGGCCAGATGGGTACATAGAAAGAAACTTTTAGGAATTGGAGCCACAAAAACACAACCAACCAGAGGGGTACAAATCACCCAGTGTCCTTCAGAGCCTCACTGGTAGACTCCTATTGTTCATCTACGATGGTGCTATGAAGCACTCCCACGGGGGAGCTGCGCGATCGCAGCCCTTGCTGGAAAACAAATCCTCTTCTTTCAGGATAGGGCACCCTCCCTCCTTGGAAGACACCCTCAGCTAATCCTGTCCAGTGTCCAGGGCAGTGCACAAGTGTAACTCACTCTAATCTAAAGCAGGCACCTTAGGCATAGCACCCACACCCTAAGCTCGAGTCCTTCCCTAACTCCAGTACTGTCCTACTGGCGCACTGTCCTTCCGTCGGGGCCACAGGTTGTACCTGGCCACCCCAGGCACTTCTTCATCAACAAAAAGAGGAAGAAATTCAGGCTCAGCAGGGCATTGAGACTCAGGTGACTGTGCACCAGAAACGGGAGCATCCCTTATCTCTGGGGGACCGCCTCAAGTAAGGCCCCGTCGCTTTCTTCGTCTGTCTGCGCCCACCTCAATCGGGCATCAGAGAAAGGGACGAAACGGGGCACGCGCTCCCCTTCCTGGTCAGCAATTCCTTTGAGGGTCCACTGATCATACAGAAGTGGTAGAGGCACCCTTTTGACATGGGACGTGTGCACCTAGTGCTTCCGGCCTTCAAGCTCCACTGCAGTGCGGGTGGCGAGCAGGACAAGCAGGGGCCCTTTCCACCTCGGCTCCAGGCAGATCTTCCATTGACATTTTTTTACCATGACATAGTTCCCGGGTTGTAGCTGATGCCCGGGCCCCTCTGGTACTGGCTGCAGCGTGGCGTGAATCTGTTGGTGGACAGAATGAAGATCTTTAGTCAACTCATACAAATAGTCCACAAGTAGGGGGTATTCTATCTCGGAAAAGCGCTTGGGTCTTGGGACGCCCCAGACGTTGGCGGGGCCCCCAAAAACCACCTCATATGGGGACAACCCTGTTCTAGAATGCACTGTCGCTCTGGTAGACAACAAAGCCAAAGGTAGAGCATCGGGCCATCGCAATCCTGTGCTTTCTTGAATCTTCGCTAACTTCAGTTTGAGAGTACCATTGTACTTCTCGACCAGGCCTGCTGACTGGGGGTGGTTCACTGCATGAAACTTCTGTCTAATATGCAAACCTTTACACACCAAATCAATGACCTTTGAATTGAAGTGACTTCCGTTGTCACTCCAGATCACACGTGGCAATCCATAGCGCGGGAAGAACTCTTTTAAGAGTGCCTTCGCCGTCGCCATAGCCGTATTCTCCTTAGTGGGATAAGCCTCAATCCATTTACTGAATGCATAAATCACTACTAGCACATACTTCAAGTTGTTAACTAGTTCCATTTCGATTAAATCCATTTGGAGAATCTCGAAAGGGAAGGAAGGTGGTGCAAAATTGCCTGCGGGTGAATGAGTACCTTTCCCAGGATTATGTTTCAGACAAATGATGCAGTGTTTCACCAAGTGTGTGGCTACCTTAGGGATATTATCATTTCGCCATACTGGGTCCAGTAGCTTACATATTCCTTTGGCACTAATGTGTGCTGGGCTGTGGGCCATAGTAACAACAGGGAGCACGTATGCATTGGGCAGCAACCATCTCTGCTTCCTAGACAAGTCAGTCCAACACCCATCCTCGTCCAAACGCCCTATCCTCTCCTCCCATTCTGCCAGTTCATCTACTGTTGCCTCACTCTGTATTTCCCTGACATTGTCTAATGTGTCCTCGAACATTCCATTGTCTGGAACCTGCCACAGCGGGACCTGCCACAAACATCTTTTTCATCTTCGATCTAGCTGTCTCCTTAGCTGTCTGATCTGAAAAAGCATTGCCCCTTCCAACATCGTTTTTTACTGCTTTGTGAGCGCTACATTTTATTATTGCCAATTTATCAGGAAGTGTCAGTGCTGTCAACAGTCTATGTTTCAATCGACCATGTTGTATTCGCAACCCATGCGAGGTCAAAAACCCTCTCTCCACCCAGAGGCGCCCGAAATTATGGGCCACCCCAAAGGCATACTGGCTGTCGGTGTAGACATTGACAGTCAGTCACTCACTCAACTCACAAGCCCTAAGGAGGGCAACTAACTCTGCAGTCTGGGCCAATTGATATGGGATACGGGATGTCTCAACTACAGTGTGTAACGTTGTGATTTCATAAGCTGCAGTGGTAGTGCCATCTGGTAGTTTGAAACAAGAGCCATCGACATATAGTTCCCCTTGGTGGTCAGATAAGGGAACATCAGTCAGGTCTACCCATTCCTTCGTTTCTTCCTCAGTCTGAAATAAACAATCATGGACATCATTGTCCTTTTCTACCGAAAGGAGGGGTAGTAACGTGGCTTGGTTCAGAGTAGCACATCTTTTAATGGTAATGTGCGGAGCAAACAAGGTTAGCTCATATCCAGTGAGACGCGCACTAGTAAGGTGCTGCGTCTTTGTCTTGTTCAAAAGCGTGTCCACAGCATGGGGTACCATTACTGTCAGTATCAAGGATGAGCCCTGCCGATTGTCTGATAGAAACTGCCACCGCCGAGGCAGCCCTCAGGCAGCTCGGGAAAGCTCTGGCGACGTTATCAAGAATAGTAGAGAAATATGTGCAGGGTCTCTGCTTACCACCAAAACCCTGTGTTAGAATAGAAAGAGCGCAACCGTCCGCCTCAGGTACATAAAGCACAAAAGGCTTCTGGTAATCAGGAGTACCAAGCACAGGAGCAGAGCAAAGCGCAACTTTCAATTGCCCAAAAGCTTGTTGGCATGCGGATGTCCAAGGCAAGGGCTCATGCACATCTTTAGTGGTCAGGGAAAGGAGGGGTTTCGTTAGTAAGGAATAGTTAGGGATCCAGTACCAACAATACGAATTTATACCTATGATCGCGCGTACCTCGTGTTGGGTCTTAGGAGCAGGCATTTAAGTAATAGCAGCTATGCGTTCAGGTGTTAGTCTGCGACCCTCCTTCGACAGTAGGTGAGCTAAATAGGTGACCTCCTGTCGACAATATTGAAATTTCGAAAGTGACACCTTGTGTCCATGGCGTGCCAAATGTAACAACATTTTAACTGTGGCCTCTTTTCAACCATCTTCATTGTCTGAAGCCACCAGGAGGTCATCAACGTACTGCAGCAGCACATTACCAGGGGGAATGTCTAAAGAATCCAATTGAGCTTTCAAAGCTTGACTATAGATACTCAGACTTTCTGTATAGCCTTGTGGAGCACAGCAGAATCTAAAACTCCTTCCGGCTATTGCAAATCCAAACAGATGTCTGCTATCTGTATGGATTGGAATGCTGAAGAAAGCATTCTTCAAATCGATGACTGAAAAGAATTTTGCAGACGGGGGAATCATTGTCAAAATCGCGGTAATGTCTGGGACTACAGAATACTGGGGGACCACTATCTTGTTCACCTCTCTAAGGTCAATTACAAAGCGGTAAACATCAGGGTGAGCATCAGAAGAATCCAAGGGTGCCTTTTTAAGAATAGGAAGAATAGGGCTGTTACGCACATTCGCCGCAGTCTCTTCAACCACACCAGACTAAATCAAATCCTGTATTATTTGCAATAAGGCCTTTTCTCCTGCCTGGGATATCTTGTACTGGGGAATACGTGGTAATACAGCATTGTCTTTGATCTGTATAGAGACCGGTGGGATCTGGAGTAACCCCACATCCGCGTCTCCTGTAGCCCACAGTGTACGTGGCACATCCTGAAACTCAACGGGGAGGGGGGCATCTTTTGCGAGGCATTGTTTAGCACGGGCCACATGAGGTCCAATAGTCATGTAAACACCGTCTGGGGAACAAAAGATTGTCGCATGCAACCTTTTCAACAAATCCAACCCTAACAAATTTTCCCCACAATTTGACGTTAATAGAAATGGTGAATCAACCGTGAAGGGGCCAATAGTCAAAGCAAGAGGTTTGGAAATGGGGCTGACAACTGGCACGCCTGATAAACCCACCGAAACATTACTTTGGCCAGGCAGAGATGCCCCCGGGACCAGTGAACGGGAAACAGAGCTATTCATAGCCCCTGTGTCAATTAAGAATTTCTCGGTCGCACCATGCAAATCTGCGGTGACATAGGGTCCACACTGATCTACAGGCCACGGAACTGGTCCCTTACCCTGTCTCTGCTGTCCTAGCTGTGAGACATCCCTGTTACTTCGTCCATGTCATAGTCGTCATGATAGTACTGTCCCCCTCGGGGGTCGTCGAAGTAGTTCCCGCTCTGTCTACTGGATGATGTGTTCTCTGATCACATGTTCCCGCAACCTCCTCCTCCCCGTCCTCCAAACCCCCCACCTCTCGGGGCCTCACCTCTCTGCAACAACTCTGGGCACTCATTCCGCCAATGTCCCTCCTGCTTGCAATATGCACATTGATTGAGCCCAAGGGGTGCATTCGAAGTACCACCCCTGTTAGTCCGGGCTAGCTGCTGGGCCGAACCCGAAACTCTTCCTCTCGCAACTTGCTGCATCAACACCCTCGTCTTCAAATCCTTTGACTTTTTCTCCACCTTTTCTCTGTCCTCATTCTCTCTACGCTCGTAGTGGTAACCAGTCACAATACTGAAAAAAAAATATCGACTGGACAGAATATCGAGTTTTTAATATAGAATGGACAGAATATCGAATTGCAAACATATATACTGGTGCAGAATATCGAAATGCAGGTAAGAAATATCGAGTTCCACAATATCGAAGTCAGTAATATCGATTTTTTTTTTAGTGTTTTAAGTGTTAGTATATGTGTTAAAAGTATGTATTATTTTTGTAATGTATGTTTGAATTTTGTAAAAGTAATGAATTTTATGTTAATTAATTTTTGTGTAATTTAATTCCGTAGCGGGTTGTGGGTTTATAGGGGAATAGGGTGGGAAGTAATTTAATTATAATATATATTTTTAGCATTATTTAGAATTAATTACATTTTTTTTGCGTAATTTAATTCTGTAGCGGGTTGTGGGTTTAAGGGGAATAGGGTGGGAAGTAATTTAATTGAAATAAATTAATTTATTATTTTATTACTTAATAATGTAATATTTAATAATTTACATTGTTAATTAAGTTAATTAATTTATTATTAATTAATTAATTATAAATTGACTAATAATAATTAATTGGCAATTATGTTAATTGTGTAATTTTTTCATTAATTAGATATTAATTATTAATAATTAATTTGTAAATATGTTAATTAATTATATTGTTAATTGCAATTCATTAATTGTTAATTAAATATGTTAATTTATTAATATGTTACAATATTGTAGGTGATGTTTATAGGGGAAAATGGTGGGAGGTAAATAAATTTTTACAAAATAATTAATTGTTAATTAATGTTAATTATATTGCAGGAGTGGGTATATTAAATTATTCCCCTACACTATCCAACGCTTACCTTACTGTTGCACTCACTGGAGTGGGAATAGTAATTTTTACCCTCCCGCTATCCAACGCTTTCTCTACTGTTGCACTCCCTGGAGTGGGAATAGTAATTTTTACCCTCCCGCTATCCAACGCTTTCTCTACTGTTGCACTCACTGGAGTGGGAATAGTAATTTTTCCCCTCCCGCTATCCAATGCTTTCCCTACTGTTGCACTCACTGGAGTGGGAATAGTAATTTTTCCCCTGCCGCTATACAACGCTTTCCCTACTGTTGCACTCACTGGAGTGGGAATAGTGATTTTTACCCTCCCGCTATCCAACGCTTTCCCTACTGTTGCACTCACTGGATTGGGAATAGTAATTTGTACCCTCCCGCTATCCAACGCTGTCCCTACTGTTGCACTCACTGGATTGGGAATAGTAATTTTTACCCACCTGCTATCCAACACTTTCTCTACTGTTCCACTCGCTGGAGTGGGAATAGTAATTTTTATTTACCCGCTATCCAACATTTTCCCTACTGTGCCACTTGTTGGAGTGGAACTAGAAATTTTATCTTTTACGCTATGCAATATTTTTAGAATTGTTATATTTAATGTAGTGTAAAATATTATTGTTTTTAAATTAATTTGAATGTTTTAACTTATTATATATAATTTATTTTTATATTTATATTATAGGTTTATTTAGATATGTATGTAATTATATTTAAAATTATGTTTTTAACATTTAATAATTAAAAATATTGATTATTTTTTAATATTATTAAGTTAATATATATGTAATAAAAAATAAAAATGCATGTTTATTTTATTTTTTTACTTTCATTTATTATTTATTAATTTTAAGGTTATTTAAGTATTTTTAAGTATGTTTTACTTAATTATAGTTATAATTTCATTAATTTTACATTACTTTTAAGAGATTTAAAAAGTCGATATTTTAGCAAACTATATTATTTACAACGATATTTAGGATTCGATATTTTTGTACTTACCTGTTTGTAGATAGGAATTCGATATTCTGGTAGTCTATATTTTGTCAGCGATATTCTGGCAGCTCGATATTTTGATCGTCGATATTCTGTCAGTGATTCGCTTGTAGTACTGTGCCATACTCAAAATTACTGACAGGGAAGAGGTGCTCCAAGTGCTTTCTGAAGCCTGCAACCTAGTCGCAATCTCTGGAAGCAAATTGGTAACGAACCTGCTGACAAACAACCGGACAACACCCTCCAACGACAGATCCTGGCCACTAAAGTCGAGAAACACCCCTTCAAACCTAGTAAAGAAATCAGACACACTCTCGTCCTTCTTCTGACGACATGCAGTCAACTTGTCCCAATCCACCCATCTCGGCGGGATAAGGGAATGCATATAGGTGATAATGCGGCCCGGTAAAGCCAGTATCTCCACCCTCGGCTTGTCACTGGGCTTGCGGTCCTTATCCCACGCCCTGATCTGATCCAATGTTCCTCACAATTCCACCACATGATCCTGTGTATGCACTTGCTTCCATATATCCACCGGTACCAACAAGCCAAAGAACAACTCAATATTTGCTAACGTCATCTCCGTGGAGGAGGCCGCCTCTGTCAACTCTTTATAATACGCAGTCGGGTTTTTTGGAGGGTCTGGCAACTGACTTTTAAGGGATATTACCTCACTCCTCTTCCAAGGAGTGTAGATACACTGTTCCTGGAACCGAGTATCGACTCGCGGCCGAATTACAGCATTTGTGGAGTCACGCAGTTCTGGTATTTCAGGATGATAAATGGGATGGACCTCTCTCATGGGATACTGGGTCACCATCGTCGGAACCTTTTGGTGCAATCTTCCCCGATAACCCACTAATGTCGTTACATTGCTAAAAACCTCATTAGGAGCCATATCTGCAGCATATACCCTGTCCCGTATGTCATAGATGATCTGCGGGGCAACACCTTGAAAACACTGCTCCCACAGTCCTATTAGCGTGGCCGACATATGCTTAAGGGCATGTTGCTGTATGAAGGGCTCATAATCTCTCATCACACTCCACACATCTTCAACACTGTAGATCAGGTTCCGAGCCCACTGAGCCGCCTGATTCGCCACCATTTGCTTCTCCTCATCACCCACAGCAGGACGGACCAACACTTTGTCCATACGGTGTCGTGCTGCCACCCAGTTCCCTTCATGTATTCCTCGTACGGGGGTCTCGCCATTCGGCACTGCTATGGGTGTCATACTTGAGGGAGAAAGAGCAGATGAGGAGACAGGTATCATCATGAAAGGAGACAGTGTCGTTGGAGTGAAAGGGGGTGTAGCAGTGGATACAGAGTCAGTAGACGGAACAGGAGAGCTAACGGCTCCCACCCCGTCCCTAGCATGAGCAGGGAAGGAGCAGGCGGGGCTGGGGCTGAAGCAGTTTGACTAGAGGTCGGAATACTAGGAAGCGCAGCACCAGAGGCCGGGGACTGAGATGTGGGAACCCTTGGGTATATCCGCTCAGGAGCATAAGGTGGAGGAGGGTGAGAATCCAATAGCTGTTCAACGAAACCATCACCTTCCTCTCTATTGACATAACATTTATCTGTCTGCAATTGAAATTTTCTATCAGCACATTCTATGCCTTTCTCTATCTTTGCCCTTTCATAGGCCACTGCTTTCTGCGTTATTGTTTGTGTCTGCCTCTTCTGGGCCTCCTTCTCTGCTCTCATACGCCGCTGCTTTGCTTCCTTCTGCCTTACTCTGAGAGAATCAAACAACAACTGCCTGCTCTTTTTAGCAAACAATTTGTCCTGCAAGAAATTCAATTTTTGCTCATCAAACGAGCCAGTAAGTGGACACTGTAACTCAGTATTGTCCCTTGTATATTTATTCCACAATGTGCTAAACATAATGGGGCCAATACCATGCTTGACGTATACATCAAAATTTGGGGTAGCCTCCGGAGGTGCAGGCTGGCTCTCTTCCAATCGAGCCTCAGTAGAACAACACTGACAGCCAAAACACCCCAGTTTACTTAAGCAAGGCATCTTAATATAAGACACGCGCACTGTCCCTAACGGACAAGTATAACACCAGAAACAGTAATATAAAGAAAAGATAAGCAACAAAAACTATTCAGAAACCAGACTAAATGGTCCAAAGACCACTCCCTACAAACCGGAGACTGTACAAAGTTCAAGAAGACAGGCTCTTGCCCCAGACCTTTTCAAGCATTGACCAAATTACCAGTTGGCCTGGCAGATTGTTTGCGAACAGTCCCAGACCTTTTCAAGCGCGGGCCAAATTTCCAGTTGGTCTGGTAAACTGCTCACAAGCACTCTGTGCCTTTTCCAAGGGTCCGCAGACCCACCAAGTTCAAGACAAGACAGCCCGAAGACCGTACCAAGACACATCCCGTCGGCTCATCTCGTTCAAGCAAGGCAGTCCGAAAACTTCACCAAGACAGTCCGGAGACTGTACCAAGACTAGGGGTGGGCGGAATTTGCGTAGTCGCGCTACGCAAAGCTCCGCGAAACGGTAAAAAATCTCCGCGAGCACGCAAAAGTTCCGCGAACACGCGGAATTGCTTGTTTCGCCCGTTCGCGATGCTTGTTTCCTGTTCGCGAACGCTGTTTGCATGCTCGGGGAGAAATATCTCGCGAACACGCATTTTTAAAGTGCAAACAAGCAAAAAATTCCGCGAAGTCGCGAATCGCAGAATTTATGGCAATTTCGCGTTCTCCGCGGAACGCGAAATTACCCAAATTCCGCAAATTCCGCGAGCGGAACGGAATTTACCGCCCAGGCCTAACCAAGACACAGCCCGTAGGCTCGTGCCATTCAAGAATGGCACCATTTTTCCAAGAATCAAATCACTCACCTGGTGCACACAGGTCGAGTCAAGTTATTCTCCACTGCCGACTCTTCGGACCAAACGGTCAACTCCAAGGTTTCGCCTTCTCAGGACCCCAGCCAGTGACCACTAGACGAGGAAGCGCCCGATCAGATTGGTGGGGCAGCTGAGAGAACCAAGCTCGATCGTGTGGGGTACCCCGATCCGCCCGACCGACCAGACGCAACCCTGACCCTGCAACCCAATTACGGGTGAGCTGGAACACCTTGCGGGGTCCCTGTTCGGGCACCAACTCAAGGAACTGGCCCTTAGGGGCCACCCGGGTTACTTACAACCACCTTCTAGGCCTTCCCAAGAAATGAAGAGTCGGTCAGACAGTAGAGAAT
This sequence comes from Calotriton arnoldi, assembly GCA_963921515.1. Lineage (NCBI taxonomy): Eukaryota > Metazoa > Chordata > Amphibia > Caudata > Salamandridae > Calotriton > Calotriton arnoldi. Next base: position 2,733,132 of record CAWUFW010001538.1, read on the forward strand.
ACAAACATACCTTTATTAGTAATACTCTGCAGAGGAGTCCAATCTGACCTGCACCCTAAGATGTCTGCTGAGGGGACTGACCCCCCAACAGTCTGCAGTGAGTAATCATTCTTCCTAAGAAGCCTCCAACCACGCCCACAGTGGAAAGTTACCGGCCTGAGCTGAACATGAACAAAGAAGGCACAGGAGGATGGGCTACCACCCGCCAGATGGGTACATGCTATCTGTGATTCGAGGGTACCGTGCTGAGTCTCAGCGTCTCCCAACGTGGGAGCAGAACTACACACTTGGATAGGTATGCGAGGGCAGAATGGCCTATTCATTAGTAAGTTGGAAAACAGCCTTGAACAGGACAGGAAAAATAATAACTAAATACAGTATTCTGCTGAGGCAAGCAGTACGAATAATGAGGCCTAGTTCAGACACAGCCTAATAGGGATTACGAAATACAAAATGGAGTCACACTTGCTAACTAGAGCTTGCACGCTGTGGGGATAACTCAGTGGGTTGCATAACGTGAATACAAATGGCATCTATTTAGCCACACACTGCTAACCTAATGTAGCATGATACGAGTGCATAGCAGGAATGGGATTTTCAAATCTAACACTCCTGACCATCCTACCCATTTTCCCTGTGAAAGTCTTCTGTTTGCCTCTGTCCTGAGCCCTTCCACACCTACACCAACTCCACCCAAATGCACATCTGCCCCTTCTACCCCAACTCATCCCTTCCACATTCCAAACCACTCGTCAAAAGATTGTACCCACCCCTACTATCCCCCAAGGTACCCCCCAAAAAAGCAAACTCTTGATCCCAAAAGCAAACCCACCCCCCAAAAGCACACTCCCCTAAACCCAAGACCACCCTTTCCAAAAGCACACTCCCTAACAAACCCTTGATCATCCCTCGCAAAATCTCACCCCCTCTAAAACCCAAAACCACCCCCTCCCATTCCCAAGGACAACCCATACAAACCCAAACACCCCTTTCCAAGTAACATCTTTGAGGTGACTGCTCTGCCCACTAGATGCCCCATCCCAGGGCGGTTCCCCTGGCAGTGCAATTGGAGGCAAGCTGAGTGCCACAACACACATGTGCGCAGGACTTTGTGGCTACATATGGACTCATATTTGCCTTGTTTCATACTAGTTGGCTGTTTTATCATTGTGAAAAAATCAAATTTTTGTTTTGGCCAAGTTTGTCCAGGTATTAATTTTCCTTTGCAATTGTTTGATTCCTAGAAATGTTTCAGTGTAAAATGTGTAGTACCTATTTTCCGTTAGCATGATGGCAGGAACTATTACATACTTTTTAAATGTTCACTACTTTAAGTGCATACTGTTCACTACTTTAAGTGCATACTGGTTCACATGGTCTGTGATGGTGATTTGAATTTAGGGGCAGCCATTCAACATAGTGATGGACACCTGCACCAACAAATAGATGTTGAGACATTATTTAAGAATACTTTACTACAGGTGTGTTTGTTTCACCTTGATTACTGAAACATCTGTACACATATGCATTTCACCTTGTAATATTATGTGCACATTGAAATCGTATGCAATACAGGAGTTTCTCTACACAAGGGTATATGGATGAATATGTAGAGTGCTTCAAATTTGGGACTGTCATTGATTTTCCAGATAATCTATGAGGTGAGGGTTGCAGCTTATATAGTGCAATTTCTACGTGAGGTTACATTGAAATTATACCAATGATGTGTGTTGCATATGTTTTATTGTGACAATTTTCATACTTTATTTCCACAACTGTGTGGTCAGTTTCTGATTTTGGAATTGATATCCCTTTTTGTGCAAGTGTCCTTTTTTAGAAGGCAGCTGGCACCTAATTTATGTACACAGTGTGGTTATGCAGATGTGTTACTTTAAATTTCTTAAACATCAACATTAGAGGCATATGCATTGCACAATGGTATGCTATTGCTTGTGTGAGTAATTTAATAATGCATGAGTTCTGAGCATTTGTAAACAGTCAGTGTAAAAGGTAACAGGTAATGGGGGTGTTTACCTTCGGTTTCAGCAACGGCGGTGTTGATTTGCATTGTGATCAACCAGCAGCAGCAGAGGCAGGACGTGTTGGATCGGGTCCATGGCGGTACAGGAAGCAGGAAGGTGAATAAAGGTGAGTTTGTGCCTTATATGCATTCATGTCCGCCAACTCAGGTGTGGAGGTTTCTCCACCACAGTTGCATTGACAGGAAGGCACATCATGCTTGGTCCGTTGGTGAAACAGGCAGTCCTCCTTCCTACAGCCAATTTGCCTAACCTGCTGTCAACATGTTCGAGATTTCCTGGCAGTCACGGCAGGATCGCAGCGGTCTTTCGTCTATGCAATAGCCAATATCTAAATAGGACGAGCGGACCTCCAAGTCGGCGAGTGGGCAAGATCTAAATCAGGCCCCTAGTCTAGTTGGGTATTCAACAGATAAGTATAATACTCTATTGGACACAAAGGGGTCGATTCCGATTCGGGCCGGAAGTTTCTCCGACCGAGCCGGACCCGGAGAGATTTCCGACCGAATCGGACCCGTGCAGTCCGACCGAACGAGTACGATGCGTCCGTATGTTATCGGACTCGAGTCGGTCGGACTCCCATTGATGTCAATGGGAGCCGGTCGTACAACGCGTACGCGGGCTCCCATTGACTCAATGGGTGCGAGTCGGACAAGGGCGCCCCCTACAGCGGGTACGCGGCGAAGCGACTCGTGCCGTACATGCACAGGTAGGGGGGACCCATGGGTCCCCCCTGTGTGCGACACGGACCCCCAAAGTACGGCTCCGACAGCTCTTACGAGCCGGAGTGCGCGGCTCGGTCGGACTGCTCGCGGCGCGCATCGTACTTACCCGGCCGGGAAACGTCTCCATTGCGCGGTGCGAGTCGAGTCCGAGCGAGTCGGTCGGAGCGGTTCGAGTCCGAGCGAGTCGGTCGGAGCGGTCGGGACGCCCGGACGAGTCGGTCGGCGATTTCGCATCGTACTCGCTCGGCCGGACCCGCGTACGGTTCGGTCGGGAAACAGGGCTCCGAATCGGATCCGGTAAAGCCGAATCCGATTCGGAGCCCTACCGGCCGAGATCGGAATCGGCCCCAAAATGTTAATTGAACAATAAATAACTTTGTATAGCCCAACGGTCACTTTGCACATAGTTCTAAATCATACATTTGCTAAAATACCCATATTGCAATAATAAGACCAACATATAAACAATACTGCAGATTTGATGGCCATAATGGAAGTTCTGTAGTGCTGAAGTATCGGTTCAATAACGGCCATAAACTAGCCAATTCCAAGGTAGGCAATTTCTCATTTTATCAATCTCTTTGCTGTTGATACCTATGGTAAAATTGCCCCCTGCCCTGGCCCATTTTGGCCCTAGGGACCCCATCCCCCGGAGCCTGGTTTCAGTACTGGGTGTCCTGGTCCCACCCAGGACACCTATTGTTTTCAAGTTAGAGACCGCGGGGGAAGCCTGAAGGCCTCTGGGGTCCCTGTTGGCTCCTCGCCTCCTGCGGGACCCAGCATTGGTTTTGGACAGAGGGAGATGCTAACATGCAGCTCCCTCCATCCAAAAGTAATTCTGCTCTGCTTCATGCAAGCGAGAGCATTTTGCATGCTCTCGCTTCCACGAAGCGGAGCAGTGTTTGCTATGGCTTGGTGGAGTGATGTTCCCACCAAGCCATAGCAAACAGCAATGTCCTGGGAGAGGGCACTCCGGGACATTGCAGGAGCCATCCCTGGTGGGTGGTGGTCTCCAGGGCCATCTAGGACTCTACGAGGTGGGCTGCACGGCTCCCCTCCAATGATATTTAAGCCCCGGTAGATGGTGATCCCCAGGGCTGCGGGAGCTGCGTGACCCCTGTATTTAATTTTACAGAGTTACCCCAGGGATGTGTCAGTCCCCGGGGCTGCTTGGTGGGGGCAGAGCCCCCTATGCATTCATTTTTCATTTAGTCCCAGTAAAGTGGTGGTCCCTGGGGCTGCAGGGGGGCCACATGGCCCCGTATTTGTCCATTTAGCCTCAGGAGGTGGCGGTCCCTGGGTTGTGGGGGAGGCCATAAGGGCCTCACCCACATTCATTTTACTCAATAGCCCCTGCGTTTGTTTTCATATCTTAGCTCCGGGGAGGTGTTGGTCCCAGGGGCATGGGGTGCCGCATGGGCACCCCTCGCATTACTATAAAAACTGCCCGGGACCTGGCCCATACGGGAAGTCTATATTTAACAAAATGCGGGAGCCCGCACTTATTGTTTTTTTTATTTCAGCAGTAGTCGCGGATCCAGCAAGACTCCTGCTGATTTTTTTTTTTTTTTATGGTTTTTTGGGCTCATGTCATGAGTGATGTAATATATGAGGTCATAAGCAGAGCATTGCGGGGGCTCAAGTTATAGTTAGCTCAGCTAACAATAACTGCTGCTTTTCACTGGTTTTGTAAAGAGTGAAACCTGAGCCTAACTATAATGACTCTGTAGCCTTTGGTTCTTTCAGTGAAATTCTAAGTTTCTTTTAATTCTATTTCCTAACTATAATGTCCCTGTAACCTTTGGATTTTTCAGTGAATTTCTAAGGTTTTTTAAATGCTAATTCCTAAGTACAACGTCCCTGTAACCTTTGTGTTTTCTGCGAATTTCCATGGTTTTTTAAGTAGTAGTCACTTTTGCAGAAAGGTGGAGAAAGGGGACTGGGCCTCTGACCAGCGCTAAGAAATCCAGCTGTGTAGGACTTACAGGAGGTACCAGGAGGGCTTCTTGGCCCCTAGGTCCCTCAGGAGTAAAGCAGACTTCATCCCCCAACCAGTAATGCGCCAGGAGGCGTGTTTGCAGAGTGGTGGAGAAAGGGGATGTGGTCTCCGAAGACGTCTTAGCAATGCAGCTGTGTGGGACTTACTGGAGGTAACAGGAGTAGTGGTTGGCCCCCAAGGACCTCCTTGGGGGCCAACTACCCCTCCTGTTACCTCCAGTAAGTCCCACACAGCTGGAGGTTGTCAGAAGCCATGCCCCCTTTCTCCACCACTCGGAAAGATTGCCTCCTGGCATACTATTGGTTGGGATTAATATGCAAGGAGAGGTACCCCCTATGAATAATATGTAGGTCTGGGAGAAAGGGGGAAACAACCATGCTACACTACGAAAAACTCCCACCCGACCTATGTCCTTCTACTTTAGGCTAATGTAAGCTCAATGGGCCACCCATTGCTATACATACACAGCAAACCTTTGTTTATATTTTTACTCCATTTTATTCTTTTATTTGATTCATTTTATTATTTTTGTCTGTAAGAAAAAACTTTATCTAACATTTACTTTAGTTATACAAAGTTAAAAATGTGTACATGACATCACCAAACATATTTAAAGTGCAATAAATACAATTGTACAGGTTCAATATGCATGTCATATTCGTCTGAGACTGTCATCTTATTTACAATTTGCATGTACATAGAAACCATAAACATATCCCCATGATAATGCCACACTCACATCCTAACCTATCATTCCACTCCACACTAACACACACTCCTCACATACATACACTTCCCAGCCTACAACAGCATACACTGATGGAAACACGGAGATGACATTTCAACCATCCGTGGTTGTGTTGTCAACTGGGATGTCACTCAGCCCGGTCGACGTATGTTTCAGTGGAAATTATAACTTGTATCCACCTTCATCAGGACCACTCATTATTAACTTTTTAGAGGAGAGTGTTGGGGGATCTGAGAACAAAAAGTATAGCATCAATATTGAGACGACCAGAATTACAAGCTTTTTCATTGCTCATATAATTTTCCAAAAATGGTGAATACTACTCCACCATTTAAGGAGCAATAAAGAAGAAACCATCACCAATGTGCTCGTAAAGAAAATTATATAAAAGTCCATGCATTATGACCTGGCATGGCAAGGTTTATGAAACAAAGAAAGGAGAAAGACAGCTATATACCCTAAATTTCAACCACTGTGCTCCTAAGATATATGGAGTAGATGTTCATTGCTTTAACCTTATCTCCCTCTAATGGTGTGGTGCAACCGCCAACACCCTAATTGGTGGCAAGGGCAAATAGTGTCCTCAAGTATGAGCTACCCAATTTACCATAAAAGTCTGGAGATGTTCTGATATGACCAGCGTTTCCTGCTTGGATGAGGAGACATTTGGTTTATACCTCTAGGCAATGTCGGAATAGCTTTTATGCCCCTTAGGTTGATATCCATTTGTTGCATATGGGAATCTATGATTATAGAAGAAAATATTTGATTAGACCCACTCAGAGTGTATTACACTAAGATTTCCTGCTTAATGCACTATGGTATGATTATATTTACAGTGGAGCACCAAAAATGAACTCCCAGTTTAAAGATGATAGAAGAATGGCTGACAGGTGAATATTTCAAAGGTTACATTTATGTGCTTGTCCATCAGTTTGTGTCGAGTAGTACATGGTACTTCCTAGATGTAAATTCTTCTTAAAAGAGAGTAGCAATGTAGCAGAGATTCTAGGAAGGAAATAAAAGAATATTCCATATCAGAATGTCAGCTGTCCCAGATACTCTAAAGAGCCTTATGGTGCAGTGTAACGTAACACTTAGAATAGTACCGCTCCATGCAGTCTGTTCCAGTTACTAAGGTAAGTACAATGACCCACTTTTTTTTGCCTCGGTCCCTATCTTACAATCCCTATGGTGCACGTATACCCAACAATGCACTTCTTAACAGACTGGGGTTCACTTATGGTTTGGGCATGCTAGGGTTATCTACGTTTGAGACCACTAGGCTGGGTGATCTCTATTGATATTGGGTTTATACTTTTTTGGCCCTTGTCTGCATGTCGCTGAGATTCACTGAAACCTACGTTGCTTGAAATGTCTAAGGGGCTGATTACGATGGCGAGCGGACTTGGTCCACCCGCCAGCGTAGCGGTGATTGGGACCGCCCGCCAGACATGGTGCGGTCCCACCACTGCGATTAGGATGTGCCCGCCATACTGGCAGGCGCATCCTGGGCCTTAAATATTGTGGGCGGTGCTGCTGGCTGCAGCATCGTCCGCAATGTTCAAGGTGCTTGCACCGCATTTCCCTGCACCACGTGGCAGGCACCATGCGGTGGATGGAAATGCAGGGGGGTACCATGGGTAACCCCCAGTGCAGTGACACCCCCCTCAAGAGGGGTCCGCAACGGGCCCCAAACCCAATCCCCGCCAGCCTTTCCATGGCATCATCGCCGCCATGGAAAGGCCTTTACACAGACACATCCTAATATGGCGGATGGTGCCTGCCAGGCACCGCCACCATATTAGTGGCCCTGCTCCGCCCGCCAGGCAATTGGTGTGATTGCCACCAGCGGAAAAGCGGCAGACAGACTTTGCGTCCGCCGCGATACCCACCGCCATCCTATTATGGCGGTGGGTAAATCTCATTGTGATGGCGGAACGATCGGCCCGGTGGTGGTGATCGTTCCGCCATCGTAATGAGCCCCATAATTCTACACCACATCCCCTCAGTTTAGTAATTAATGCCCATACTAGGTTTGCTATGATGTATCCCCATTGCATACGAGTCAAAGTGACTCGAAAATCCAAATACTGTTTATCTCGTCGAGGCTCCAGGCTAATGCTCGTACTCACTTGGGATAGATTCCCTGCTGCTCAGTGCCATCAATTCAGCACGCCATATTCCACACTGTTTAACAAATCTATGACATTGAAAACCATCCTCAAAGAAGATCTTGCGATGTTACTTGTTGTCACTGACCGCGGAACAAGAAGGAACAGGGCGCCATCTTATAGTGGTTATAGACAGGTAGTACCACTCTGATACATATGGAGTTTGTAAGTACACTTTATCTCATTTATTTATGATATGGGAGAGGTTGGTTTACCAGCTGCACTTGTTATATGTGTAGACAGTAGATCAATAGATTTTAACGTCCATGGCTAGTAATGGGGGTCTACGGTGTGAGCATAAATTGTCTCAAGGTGTGATATTGGTGGAATCTACAAAGACATTAATTGAAATCTAGAGCAACGTTTGCTGCAGAAAGGAAGTTATGTCAGAAAGGGTTCATCCGCCCAGCGTGGACAAAGGCGATAATCGGCCATTTGCTATAACACTGGTATGAACTAATTGACAAGTACTGGGTCTGGCAGACTGAGAGATCTATTCATGGGGATAAAGGAACTTAGGTAAACCCACATTAAACCATTAGTGTTTCTGTATATCTGTGGAGTGAATGGGAGCTTGGGCATTCCCACATTAAGTCATAAATATTTCTGTATATCACTGCAGTGCACGGGTGCTACCTAGAGACTGCTTACCCTTGTGGGCAGTATGCAGATCTATATTGTAGTCCCACTACCAGAAAATGCTACACGCAACATGATCTGTGTGTTACACCCAATAATTTGCACCCCATACAGTATGGATGGAATCCTTCAACACAATGATTGTTGGATACATGCCCTAGATATATGCAAAAGAGCTTATACCCAATATGGGGCAGAGATACAGATAGGGCTATTGTCCTAACTGTCATGTTAGGAAACACTTCTATTCATGAATGATGTCTAATGGGGGAAGATGTGCAGAGGATCAAGTTACTTTCCACACTATTTCTTCATTTAGTCCCTCCTTTACTGTATTGAGGGTAAATATCCAAAAGGTCTCTCTTTGCTTACGTGTCTCTGGTACTGAGTGTCCTAATTTGGGTCTCACCTTTTCTAATATGAGCCATCTGAGCTCGTTTTCTGTATGTTTGTGATCACAACAGTGTTGGACCAGGGGAGAAGTAAGTCTTCTGGTCCTGATCGCAGATTTGTGCTCAGAGTAACGTATCCTAAACTCCCTACCTGTTTCACCAATGTACCCCAATTTGCACCGGCAAAGAATTAGATACACAACATTGTGACTCCTTAAGTTGGTCATGTCCTTTAGGGTACCTGTGCAGCCTCTGTATTCCCACCGTTCTGTGACTAACGCTGAGTCACAAGCTAAGCACGTGCCACACTTGTGGTTGCCTTTTATCGGTGGTATGCCCGTAATAGACCTCTGGGTTAAATAATTATTGCGTCTGTCTCTGGTGTGTACCACCTTATCTTTAAAATTCACATTCCTGCAGTATGCTACTATAGGTCTTTGTAGCGTAGTCAGGTCTTCACTATCATTTAATAAATTCCAATTCTTATCCAAGATTTTTTTCACTTTGAAGTTCAAAGTCGAGTGGTTAATGACGCATACCAGCTTGTCTTCCTTCTTGTGGTGATTGCCTGAGAGGAGAACATCTTGGTTATAATACCTGGGTCTTTTGAAAGCTGTCCTCACCAGGCGTTTAGGGTACCCTGTTTCTAAAAGTCTTTTTTTGAGTTCCTCACATGGGAATCATATTCTTTAATATTAGAGCAATTGCGCCTAATCCTTAGAAATTCGCCAAACGATATAGAGACTTTTTGGCAATTTGGATGGTAACTGTCATGTTTTAGGATGGGGAAAAAAGTCCACTTTAGTCCTGAGGCCCTCAGAAGTAAAGTGGAATTCATTCCCCAACAATTAGTGTGCCAGGAGGTGCGTTTGCAGAGTGGTGGAGAAAGGGGGTGTGGCCTCCAAAGACCTCCCAGCAATCCCCCTGTGGCACATATTGGAGGGTTTGTTGGCCCCCCAAGGGCCCTCTGGAGCTAAGGGGACCTCATCCCCCAACCAGCAGCGCCCCAGAAAGTGTGTATGCAGAGTGGTGGAGAAAGGGGCCGGGCCCTCCGGCGAGTTGCTGGGCTTTTTTTTATTTTTTGTTTTCTTTTTTAGAGAAGGGTGACTGCCCAGCCCCCTTCCCTGAACCAATTTTATTACCTCGGACCCCATCCCCCAGAGCCAGGCATTTTTAGAATGGGGAGAGGGGCTGTGTAGCTCCCCTCCCTGGGCCAATTTCAGCCCCAGAGATCTCATCCCTAGGAGCCTGACCTTTCTTTTTTTAAACTTTTTTTAATAAAGGGAGGGGGGCAATGTGGCATCCCTCCTGGGCATATTTTGCCCCCAGGACCCCATCCTCCAGGACCAGGTCTGTACTGTGGGTGCACTGCTCTCACCCAGTATATTTAGTGAACAAGGGAACCCCAAAGGTACGACCAGGGGTAGTATACGTATTTTTAAAGAACAGTGGTCAAGGTGAGGCCAAAATGGTCCTCGGGTAGCCAGGGCTACTATTAATCGAGATAAAGCTTTCGTCTGAGCTCTCGTGTTACGAGAAAGAAGGAAGGGAAAAACAACGTATGGAGGGACACAAGGTTGTGGGGATGACAAGACATTTATTACATCATAAACGTTATATCATCCACATATAATTTAGGATCTAGTCCTGGTGCTCACACATCAAGTGAGGTTGCGTGAAAAGGTGAAAAAGTGCTGGTGACTTAAAATTACATCACATTGACAACAAGGGCAAAACTCAAAAGAATTTGTACAGTTGGAGTTTTGGTTGTTAAAAGTCGACGGCGTTTCGATCTCTATAAATTAGAGACCATCATCAGGACGAATAACTGTGTGAGCAAGTAGAATCTAGACAAAAAGGAGAAAAACATTGGTCCCCTGGAAAAGGATCAAGTATGGGTAACATGTGAAACCTATTTATGAAAAGGGACATGTCGTGAAGACTAATGATTGGCATCAGGAGCAAATCATACCCATTAAACTATTCAGAAACAGGAGATGTACATTAACCAATAACCAATTAGAAGCGATGCGAGTTAGACAAGGACTATAAGTGTACAACAATTAACGTCAATTGCTGTAAGGCAGTAGCGAGGGGACATTAATAACACGGTGAACCAACTGGTTAGCATAGGGTGAGGCATACAGGGAAGGATCAGTGAAAGTACAAGGAGCAGTGAAGGCAAGGCGCAGAGGACGCGTGAATTGGAAGCTAGCCGAATGTATACCTGAAAAGGGCGGTAAACCACTGTGTACTTAATTTACGAGGCGAAACCAATACTGAGGCCATGGTTCCCGAAGGGGAAGAGAAAGAGAACCCAGGGGGGGGGTGTAGTTCACTTACTTAATGGAAACTTCAATAATTCCGGGCGATGTGTCCCGAATGCAGGCAGGCAATCTATGGGAGGGAACGAGGAGCAAGGGGTCAGCAAGGAGCTGTGCACATAATCATACACGAAGAGTCAGTGTAGGGAGCGGTGAACCTTACTTGGTATAGGCAGGAAGCCGGGTGTCCTCCGGTAAACCCGAGCAGGCGGTAAGGCACTGCAATGGAAGGCCAGCTGGATCAGTCTGCGGGGCTAAACTGATGTGGAGGGGCGTGTACTTAATGGAGACGTGCGCATGTGTGACGAGTAGCACCGGCTTAGACCAACCGTCCTATAGCGGCGGCCATGTTACGTGAGGGGAGTGAGGCCCAGAGACACCTAGAAGAAGCCCCAAAGCAGGGTAAAGGAATGAAAAGTGCACTATATACAGTGGTTAAACCTTATTGAGAGTACAGAATTTTTACACATATAACCCAAAACCAGGTAAGGACATTGATATGGGGTAACATAGTATTACAGTATCTGGTTCCATTCTTCTATTGTATTGAGTCCGTGTTCAATAGATCGGCATCTGAACATCCAATTACACTCCAGTCTGTTAAGAATGGCTTGAGGGTCACCACCTCTAGGGCTTGGGTGTAAAATGTCAATCACTTGCCAACGCAGATCCTGTTCAGAGTGTCCTTTCTCCATGAAGTGAGACACCAGGGGTGCAGTGATGATGTTACATCGGATTCTGCTCCTGTGTTGGCTGATGCGTGCTTTGATTTTCTGCGTCGTTTGTCCAATATACATGAGGTTGCATGGACATTGGATGCAATAGATCACATTAGTCGAATTACAGTTGGAGAAAAATTCAAGTTTGTGAGTAGTGGTGCCATAAACAAACTCTTTTGTGTTTTTTGTGAGAGGGCATGCAACACAATTACCACATTTGTAATGCCCTATAACAGGAGGAAGGCCAAAACATGAGTGTATGGTGACAGCATTGTTGGGTGGTTTATAGGCCCTGACGAGATGGTCTTTAATGTTCCGACCTCTCTTAAATGAAAAAAGGGGAGCCTCTTTTGTAATGTTAATGGATGTGAGGAGAGGCCAATGTTTTTTAATGAGTTTAGTTATTTTGTTGCTGGCTGAGCAAAAAGTAGTCACACAGGGGATACGTGTCATCATTTTTTTGCCAGCAGGTTGCAGCAGGGTCTCCCTATGTGTATACCAAGCCCTTTTCATGGATCTCCTAACCAAACGTCTGGGGTATCCTCTGTTCATAACTTTTATGCACAGGGTATCGGCTTCCCTCAGATAGTCTTCTTTGTACTTGCAATTTCTGCGGATTCTAAGGAATTGCCCGAACGGCAAGCCATCACGTAACGATGCCAGCTCCTGATATTGTTGCGAAAGGGATTACCATGGTTGAGTACATACGTAATTTCCATATCGTCAACAAATAATATGGCAAAATTTGGGGCAAAAACCGAACCCATAGAAGTTCCCTTACACTGTTTGTAATATTTTTCTTGAAACATAAAGTAGTTTTGGGACAGGGCGATTTTCAATAAATCGGTGATGAAGTCAGTGGGAACCTTGTGGGGTCTAGGCCTGTTCTCTAGATGGTTTTGGATGACTAGAATCCCTTTATCTTGTGGGATATTAGTGTAAAGTGATTCTATGTCTAGTGTGACAAGAAGCTCTGTAATGGGGTCAAACGGTTCTTGTTCAATCAGTCTAATGAAGTGTGTAGTGTCCTTCACGTAGGCTACCGTGTTGGGTACCATATCGTGAATAAGGAAATTCTTGACGATATGGAAATTACGTATGTACTCAACCATGGTAATCCCTTTCGCAACAATATCAGGAGCTGGCATCGTTACATCGACGATGTATTCATGGTTTGGAAAGGTTCCACCACGGAACTCGATTCCTTCTGCACTTGGTTGAATAACTGCCAACCCGACCTTAGGTTCACATACTGCTATGATTCTGCTAAAATTAGCTATCTCGACGTTACTGTTAGATCAGCTGAAGGTGGTCTGTATACCACCCTATACAGAAAACCCACAGAGCGGAATACGCTCCTCCACTATAATAGCAACCACCCCAGAGCCTTACGTGATGGCTTGCCATTCGGGCAATTCCTTAGAATCCGCAGAAATTGCAAGTACAAAGAAGACTATCTGAGGGAAGCCGATACCCTGTGCATAAAACTTATGAACAGAGGATACCCCAGACGTTTGGTTAGGAGATCCATGAAAAGGGCTTGGTATACACATAGGGAGACCCTGCTGGAACCTGCTGGCAAAAAAACGATGACACGTATCCCCTGTGTGACTACTTTTTGCTCAGCCAGCAACAAAATAACTAAACTCATTAAAAAACATTGGCCTCTCCTCACATCCATTAACATTACAAAAGAGGCTCCCCTTTTTTCATTTAAGAGAGGTCGGAACATTAAAGACCATCTCGTCAGGGCCTATAAACCACCCAACAATGCTGTCACCATACACTCATGTTTTGGCCTTCCTCCTGTTATAGGGCATTACAAATGTGGTAATTGTGTTGCATGCCCTCTCACAAAAAACACGAAAGAGTTTGTTTATGGCACCACTACTCACAAACTTGAATTTTTCTCCAACTGTAATTCGACTAATGTGATCTATTGCATCCAATGTCCATGCAACCTCATGTATATTGGACAAACGACGCAAAAAATCAAAGCACGCATCAGCCAACACAGGAGCAGAATCCGATGTAACATCATCACTGCACCCCTGGTGTCTCACTTCATGGAGAAAGGACACTCTGAACAGGATCTGCGTTGGCAAGTGATTGACATTTTACACCCAAGCCCTAGAGGTGGTGACCCTCAAGCCATTCTTAACAGACTGGAGTGTAATTGGATGTTCAGATGCCGATCTATTGAACACGGACTCAATACAATAGAAGAATGGAACCAGATACTGTAATACTATGTTACCCCATATCAGTGTCCTTACCTGGTTTTGGGTTATATCATATGTGTAAAAATTCTGTACTCTCAATAAGGTTTAACCACTGTATATAGTGCACTTTTCATTCCTTTACCCTGCTTTGGGGCTTCTTCTAGGTGTCTCTGGGCCTCACTCCCCTCACGTAACATGGCCGCCGCTATAGGACGGTTGGTCTAAGCGGGTGCTACTCGTCACACACGCGCGCGTCTCCATTAAGTACACGCCCCTCCACATCAGTTTAGCCCCGCAGACTGATCCAGCTGGCCTTCCATTGCAGTGCCTTAACGCCTGCTCGGGTTTACCGGAGGACACCCGGCTTCCTGCCTATACCAAGTAAGGTTCACCGCTCCCTACACTGACTCTTCGTGTATGATTATGCGCACAGCTCCTTGCTGACCCCTTGCTCCTCGTTCCCTCCCATAGATTGCCTGCCTGCATTCGGGACACATCGCCCGGAATTATTGAAGTTTCCATTAAGTAAGTGAACTACACCCCCCCCCCTGGGTTCTCTTTCTCTTCCCCTTCGGGAACCATGGCCTCAGTATTGGTTTCGCCTCGTAAATTAAGTACACAGTGGTTTACCGCCCTTTTCAGGAATACATTCGGCTAGCTTCCAATTCACGCGTCCTCCGCGCCTTGCCTTCACTGCTCCTTGTACTTTCACTGATCCTTCCCTGTATGCCTCACCCTATGCTAACCAGTTGGTTCACCGTGTTATTAATGTCCCCTCGCTACTGCCTTACAGCAATTGACGTTAATTGTTGTACACTTATAGTCCTTGTCTAACTCGCATCGCTTCTAATTGGTTATTGGTTAATGTACATCTCCTGTTTCTGAATAGTTTAATGGGTATGATTTGCTCCTGATGCCAATCATTAGTCTTCACGACATGTCCCTTTTCATAAATAGGTTTCACATGTTACCCAGACTTGATCCTTTTCCAGGGGACCAATGTTTTTCTCCTTTTGTCTAGATTCTACTTGCTCACACAGTTATTCGTCCTGATGATGGTCTCTAATTTATAGAGATCGATACGCCGTCGACTTTTAACAACCAAAACTCCAACTGTACAAATTCTTTTGAGTTTTGCCCTTGTTGCCACTGCTCTCACCCAGGGCACCCAGTTATTCACGTTGGGGACCGCGGGAGGAACCTGAAGGCCCCCGTGGTCCCTGCCAACTCACTGCCTCCTGCGGAAGTCAGCATTGCTTTTGGCCAGAGGGAGCTGCTAAACATGCAGCTCCCGCTGTCCAAAATCAATTCTGCTCTGCTTCGAGTAAGCAAGAGCATTTTATATGCTCTTGCTTACTCAAAGCAGAGGAACCCATAGCAAACAGCAATGTCCTGGGGGTGAGCACCCTGGGACATTGCTAGAGCTGGCCCTGGGGAGTGGCAGTCCGCAGTGCCATCTATGGCTCTCGAGGGGGGTCTCGTGGCCCCCCTCCATTGCAGAACACAGTCCCACGGAGGTGGCGTTCCCCAGGGCTGGGGGGCTGCATGGCCCCTGACTTTAGGTTTTGTAATTTGTCCCAGGGAGGGGGTGGTACCTGGGGCTGTGGGGACACCCTATGGGGTCCCTGCTCCTATTTAATTTTAGCCCTGGGGAGGAGGGGGTCTCCTGGCCTGTGGGGGTGGAAAGCAACCCCCGCATTAATGTTAAATTTTGCCCCGGGAAGGTGGCGGTCCCCAGAGCTTTAGGGGGCTATGCAGTCCCCCTGCATTCAATAATAATTTGCCCTGGGGAGGTGGCGGGCCCCAGGACACAGGGGTGCCTAGGGCAACCCCCATATAATTTTCAAAATTCGCAGAGAGGTGGCTGTCCCCAGGGGTTTAATGCTGCAAGGAGGAGGGCCCCATGCACCCCCTCCTAAGTATTATACATTTGCCCTTGGGACCAATTACAAACGAAGCGTGGGAGCCCACACTTTGTTTGTTTTTTTAACTTTCAGCGCGAGTCTTGGCTCCAGAGTGATTCCTGACGAACATTTTTTATAATGACCGAGATGGTCGAAACACGTAGGAAGAGAGTAAGATGGAATAAATAAACAAACTTTATCCCAAGGAGAGTGCTGCGTTACGTGCATTTTGTTGAAAAAGATATATATATCTATATATATATATATATATAAAATATATAGATAGATAGATAGATAGATAGATAGGTAGATAGATAGATAGATAGATAGATTACCTACTGGTAGGCACCCCGGGACACTGCAGGAGCCGGCCCTGGCGGGTGGTGGTCCCCAGGGCCATCACAGGCTCCAGGAGGGGGGCCGTGCAGCCCCCCTCCCAACATGTTCAAAGCCCCGGGGAGGTGGTGGTCCCCGGGGCTTCGGGGGTCCGAAACGGACCCCCACTTTAAAATTCTTAGTGCCCCGGGGAGGTGGCGGTCCCCAGGGCATGTGGGGTGGCTCGAGCCTCCCCACACAGGTCATTTCTATTTTTTTTTAAAAAGCCCCGAGTGCCCTCCCGCACCATTTTAATATCAAAGCCCCGGGGGGTGGCAGTCCCCAGGGCTTGGGGGGGCCTTAGAGACTCCCCCCAACATTATTAATAAACCCCCGCATGCCCCCGGGACTTGGCCCACCCGGGGTCCAAATAACCACGAAGCGCGGCTCCCGCGCTTCGTGTTTTTTTTTCACGGCGGGATCCGCGCATCCTAAGCGCATCCCGCCGATTTTTAAAAAACAAAAAAATGCTTTTTTTGGCCCTGGGGGTCCTTGTGGGACCCCCTAAGCAGGCCTAGGGGGTCAGGGTGTTTCTACCCTGCCTCATTTTTGCATTTTGCGCACTTGTTTCTTGTGCCTCGGTTCTACCGAGGAACAAGATGGCTGCCAACACTTCCTGGTTTGGAGTGTTGACAGCTAATTAGCATACAGCTCGTGATCGGGAGGGTGCGCTCAGGGTGCGCGGACCCTCCGCGGCCATAGATAAATATGTGTTTTTAGTTTTGATTTTCTCAGCAACTACTGAACGGATTTACACCATTTAACAAAAAGGGTTCTTTCTGAACCAAGAACTACCTCTTTGCCAAATTTGGTGTAATTCCGTTCAGCAGTTCGGGCTGTAGCCGTGTCTAAAGTTTCCTATGGAAAATTGCATGGGGAAAACATGTTTTGGGACCCCCCTTTTTTCTCAGCCCCCGCTTGCCGAATCACCCCGAAACTTTCAGGATAGGAGCAGACCGGAGCGCCCCACGAGTTTTGAAAATTTTGCGAAGATTCGTCAACCGGCGCCAAAGTTATTTCAAATAGAATGTTGTGAATTTAATATGGAAAATAGGTCCTAACTATAACTATCTACTGGCGACCGCCAGTAGATTATGTATATATATATATATATATATATATATATATATATATATATATATATATATATATATATATTATCTACTGGCGGTCGCCAGTAGATAGTTATAGTTAAAACCTATTATCCATAGGAAATCCGCGACATTCTATTTGAAATAACGTTGGCGCCGGTTGACGAATCTTCGCGAAAGTTTCCAACTTGTTGGGGCGCTCCGGTCCGCTCCTATCCTGAAAGTCTCGGAGTGATACGTCAAGCGGGGCCGAGAAAAAGGGGGTCCCAAACGCGTTTTCCCATTCATTTTTCCATAGGAACCTTTAGTCGCAGCTACAGCCCGAACTGCTGAACGGAATTACACCAAATTTGGCAAAGAGGTAGCCCTTGGTTCAGTGTCGTGCCTTTTGCTTAAATGGTGTAAATCCGTTCAGTAGTTCCTGAGAAAATCAAAAGTAAAGTCACATATATATCTGGGCGGAGCCTAACCACACATGTCATCGTGAGATCTGATTGGCTGTCAGCACTTCATCCTGGAATTGCTGGCAGCCATCTTGGGACCAATATAAATGATAGTACCTCATTGAAATGCATTGTAGTGAATAGAAGATTTTGAGGGTCACCAAAAGGAGAACTATAAAGGGTGATAACAGGCTTTAGTTACATTAGAATTTATTTGTTGATGGTACCATACTAATTTTAGGAATTGTGGTGTATTCTAAGGTGATTTTACCATGTGAAAAACCTTCTGCTGGGATATCATGAATCATGTTTGAGAGAACACTATTTTCTCATGCTTGTCCCATGGAGGTTTGGAAGGTGCTCCAGAAGCTAAAATGAGAGCATATTTTCTGTAAATTCACATTATCTTTCTCACTCATGTGAGAATGAAGTCTGACATTCTCAGTAAAACATGTACATCCAACAAGGGCTGAGACTGTCAGTTGATTCCTTTGTGTTCTACTGCAGCTTCCCAGAGTGTTCTAAAGAACAACTAGAGTGCTAACAGCCTTACTTATGACAAAAGTATGGCACACCTGAAGCCATCTTGATTGGAATAAACTGGTAACACTTAAACAATTTAATTTAAAAAGGAACAAAATGATGGGGTTCATTTTGTCATAGAAATTATGGTTAGTGCTGTAGAAAGAAAAATTAGGACATGTTTCAAGTGTGATCTCAAATATCTTCCTGTTATATTTCAACAGGAGCAGCCTGCCAGTTGATGCCTTTGTGTTCTACTGCAGCTTCCCAGAGTGTTCTAAAGAACAACTAGAGCGCTAACAGCCTTACTTATGACAAAAGTATGGCACACCTGAAGCCATCTTGATTGGAATATACTGGTAACACTTAAAACATTTAATTTAAAAAGGAACAAAATGATGGGGTTCATTTTGTCATAGAAATTATGGTTAGTGCTGTAGAAAGAAAAATTAGGACATATTTCAAGTGTGATCTCAAATATCTTCCTGTTATATTTCAACAGGAGCAGCCTGCCAGTTGATGCCTTTGTGTTCTACTGCAGCTTCCCAGAGTGTTCTAAAGAACAACTAGAGCGCTAACAGCCTTACTTATGACAAAAGTATGGCACACCTGAAGCCATCTTGATTGGAATAAACCAGTAACACTTAAAACATTTAATTTAAAAAGGAACAAAATGAGGGGTTCTTTTGAAATAGAAATTATGGTTAGTGCTGCAGAAAGAAAAATTAGGGCATGTTTTAAGTGAGATCTCAAATCCTCTTCTATTTCATTACAAAATTCTGACATGCAGACTGAAACAATCACTTTCAATACCAGCAGCAGACTACCAGTTAACTCCCTGGTGAGCAGTAGCTTTACTCCAGTGATCTAATGAGCAACTAGAGTGCTAACATTCTGAATTTATGGCAGATGTGAGACATCTGAATGCCTTCTTGATGGAATCAAAGTAAAAACTGAAAGCATTTCCTACTGAGGAGACTGCAGTAAATGAAGAAATTAGGAAACTTCATAACAAAGAAGTCTTCCAAGATGGCCACCAGTGAAAAAGAGCCCAAATGTAGCACAAATATTACCCAGATGTAGCCCACATATAGCCCAATGACAAAAGTGTGCAAAACACTTTTTATTTTTAGTTTTTTGCAGTTTTATGTAGTGCAGACTGGTCAGGTATTGGAGCATTGCATCTTAAAACATGACCCCCTACACTACAAAAACACCACTGCACTACCTTAAACCCTAAAACACTACCCCCAGCACGACCCCCTACACTACACAAGCATCACTGCACTATCCTAAACCCTAAAACACTACCCCCAGCACGACCCCCTACACTACCCAAACACCACTGCACTAACCTAAATCCTAAAACACTACCACCAGCACGACCCCTACACTACCCAAACACCACTGCACTACCCTAAAACATGACCCCTACACTACACAAACACCACTGCACTACCCTAAACCCTAAAATACTACCCCCAGCATGACCTCCTACACTACACAAGCACCACTGCACTACCCTAAACCCTAAAACACTACCCCCAGCACGACCCCCTACACTACACAAACACCACTGCACTACCCTAAACCCTAAAACACTACCCCAGCACGACCCCCTACACTACCCAAACACAACTGCACTGCACTACCCTAAATCCTAAAACACTACCCCCAGCACGACCCCCTACACTACCCAAACACCACTGCACTACCCTAAAACATGACCCCCTACACTACACAAACACCACTGCACTACCCTAAACCCTAAAACACTACCCCCAGCACGACCCCCTAAACTACACAAGCACCACTGCACTACCCTAAACCCTAAAACACTACCCCAGCACGACCCCCTACACTGCCCGAACACCACTGCACTGCCCTAAACCCTGAAACACCAGCCCCTGCATGACCAACACACACTGCCCGAACACCACTGCACTGCCCTAAACCCTGAAACACCACCCCTAGCACGACCCCCTACACTGCCCGAACACCACTGCACTGCCCTAAACCCTGAAACACCACCCCTTCACGACCCCCTACACTGCCCGAACACCACTGCACTGCCCTAAACCCTGAAACACCACCCCCAGCATGACCCCCTACACTGCCCGAACACCACTGCACTGCCCTAAACCCTGAAACACTACCCCCAGCAAGACCCCTACACTGCCCGAACACCACTGCACTGCCCTAAACCCTGAAACATCACCCCCAGCAAGACCCCTACACGGCCCGAACACCACTGACCTAAACCCTGAAACACCACCCCCAGCACGACCCCTTACACTGCCCGAACACCACTGCACTGCCCTAAACCCTGAAACACTTCCCCCAGCATGACCCCCTACCCTGCCCGAACACCACTGCTCTGCCCAAAACCCTGAAACACCATCCCCAGCACGACCCCCTACACTGCCCGAACACCACTGCACTGCCCTAAACCTTGAAACACCAGCCCCTGCACGACCCCCTACACTGCCCGAACACCACTGCACTACCCTAAACCCTGAAACTCCAGCCCCAGCACGACCCCCTACACTGCCCGAACACCACTGCACTGCCCTAAACCGTGAAACACCAGCCCCAGCACAACACCCTACACTGCCCGAACACCACTGCACTGCCCTAAACCCTGAAACACCACCCATGCATGACCCCCTACACTGCCCGAACACCACTGCACTGCCCTAAACCCTGAAACACCACCCCCAGCGCGACCCCCTACACTGCCCGAACACCACTGCACTAAACCCTGAAACACCACCCCTGCACAACCCCCTACACTGCTCGAACACTACTGCACTGCCCTAAACCCAGAAACACCATCCCCAGCACGACCCCCTATACTGCACGAACACCACTGCACTGCCCTAAACCCTGAAACACTACCCCCAGCAAGACCCCCTACACTGCCCGAACACCACTGCACTGCCCTAAACCCTGAAACATCACACCCAGCAAGGCTCCCTACACTGCCCGAACACCACTGCCCTAAACCCTGAAACACCACCCCCAGCAAGACCCCCTACACTGCCCGAACACCACTGCCCTGCCCTAAACCCTGAAACACCAGCCCCAGCACGACCCCTACACTGCCCGAACACCACTGCACTGCCCTAAACCCTGAAACACCACCCCCTGCACGACCCCTACACTGCCCGAACACCACTGTACTGCCCTAAACCCTGAAACCCCACCCCCAGCATGACCCCCTACACTGCCAGAACACCACTGCACTGCCCTAAACCCTGAAACACCACCCCTGCATGACCCCCTACACTGCCCGAACACTACGGCACTGCCCTAAACCCTGAAACACCACCCCCAGCACAACCCCCTACACTGCACGAACACCACTGCACCACCCTAAACCCTGACACACTACCCCCAGCAAGACCCCCTACACTGCCCGAACACCACTGCACTGCCCTAAACCCTGAAACATCACCCCCAGCAAGACCCCTACACTGCCCGAACACCACTGCCCTAAACCCTGAAACACCACCCCCAGCAAGACCCCCTACACTGCCCGAACACCACTGCACTGCCCTAAACCCTGAAACACCACCCCCAGCAAGACCCCCTACACTGCCCGAACACCACTGCACTGCCCTAAACCCTGAAACACCACCCCCAGCACGACCCCCTACACTGCCCTAACACCACTGCTCTGCCCAAAACCCTGAAACACCAGCCCCAGCACGACCCCCTACACTGCCCGAACACCACTGCACTGCCCTAAACCCTGAAACACCAGCCCCAGCACGACCCCCTACACTGCCCGAACACCACTGCACTGCCCTAAACCCTGAAACACCACCCCCAGCATGACCCCCTACACTGCCCGAAAACTACTGCACTGCCCTAAACCCTGAAACACCACCCCCAGCAAGACTACCTACACTGGCCGAACACCACTGCACTGCCCTAAACCCTGAAACACCACCCCTGCACGACCCCTACATTGCCCAAACACTACTGCACTGCCCTAAACCCTGAAACACCACCCCTCAGCACGACACCCTACACTGCCCGAACACCACTGCACTGCCCTAAACACTGAATCACCACCCCAGCACGACCCCCTACACTGCCCGAACACCACTGCACTAAACCCTGAAACACCACCCCTGCACGACCCCTACACTGCCGGAACACCACTGCACTGCCCTAAACCCTGAAACACCACCCCCAGCACGACCCCCTACACTGCCCTAACACCACTGCACTGCCCTAAACCCTGAAACATCACCCCCAGCACAACCCCTACACTGCCTGAGCACCATTGCTCTGCCCTAAACCCTGAAACACTAGCCCCAGCACGACCCCCTACACTGCCCGAACACCACTGCACTGCCCTAAACCCTGAAACACCACCCCCAGCACGACCCCCTACACTGCCCGAACACCACTGCACTGCCCTAAACCCTGAAACACCAGCCCCAGCAAGACCACCTACACTGCCCGAACACCACTGCATTGCCCTAGACTCTGAAACACCAGCCCCAGCAAGACCCCCTACACTGCCCGAACACCACAGCATTGCCCTAAACCCTGAAACACCAGCCCCAGCATGACCCCCTACACTGCCCAAACACCACTGCACTGCCCTAAACCCTGAAACACCAGCCCCAGCACGACCCCTACACTGCCCGAACACCACTGCACTGCCCTAAACCCTGAAACACCAGCCCCAGCACCACCCCCTACAATGCCCGAACACCACTGTACTGCCCTAAACCCTGAAACACCACCCCTGCACCGCCCCCTACACTGCCCGAACACCACTGCACTGCCCTAAACCCTGAAACACCACCCCTGCATGACCCCCTACACTGCCCGAACACCACTGCACTGCCCCAAACCCTGAAACACCACCCCCAGCATGACCCCCTACACTGCCCGAACACCACTGCCCTAAACCCTGAAACACCACCCCTGCACGACCCCCTACACTGCCCGAACACCACTGCACTGCCCTAAACCCTGAAACACCACCCCTGCATGACCCCTACACTGCCCGAACACCACTGCACTGCCCTAAACCCTGAAACACCACCCCCAGCAAGACCCCCTACACTGCCCGAACACCACTGCACTGCCCTAAACCCTAGAACACTACCCCCAGCATGACCCCCTACACTACCCGAACACCACTGCACTACCCTAAACCCTAAAATACTCCCCCAGCACGACCCCCTACACTACCCGAACACGACTGCACTGCCCTAAACCCTAAAACACTCCCCCAGCACGACCCCTACACTACCCGAACACCACTGCACTGCCCTAAACCCTAAAACACTCCCCCAGCACGACCCCTACACTACCTAAACACCACTGCACTGCCCTAAACCCTAAAACACTACCCCCGCATGACCCCCTACACTACCCAAATACCAATGCACTACCCTAATCCCTAAAACACTACCCCCGCACAACCCCCTACACTACCCAAAGACCACTGCACTACCCTAAACTCTAAAACAATACCCCCGCACGACTCCCTACACTACCCAAAGACCACTGCACTACCCTAAACCCTAAAACACGACCTCCTACACTACACAAACACCACTGCACTACCCTAAACCCTAAAAACTACCCCCAGCACGAACCCCTACACTACCCAAACACCACTACACTACCCTAAACCATAAAACACTACCCCCAGCAGTACCCCCTACGCTACCCAAACACCACTGCACTACCCTAAACCCTAAAACACTACCCCCAGCAGTACCCCCTACACTACCCAAACACCATTGCACTACCCTAAACCCTAAAACACAACCCCCAGCAGTATCCCCTACACTACCCAAACACCACTGCACTACCCTAAACCTAAAACCCTAAAACACTAACCCCAGCACGACCCCCTACACTACCCAAACACCACTGTACTACCCTAAAACACTCCCCCAGCACGACTCCCTACACTACCCAAACACCACTGCACTACCCTAAACCCTAAATCTACCCCCAGCATGACCCCCTACACTACACAAACACCACTGCACTACCCTAAACCCTAAAACACTACCCCCAGCACGACCCTCTTCACTACCTAAACACAACTGCACTATTTGTTACAGGCGTTGCAACGCAGGCCTGTGGTGCTTACTGGAAGTACCTGGTGGGCTGGTTGGGCCCCAGGGACTCTCAGGATTCAAGGTGACCTAATCCCCCAACTTAAAACGCGCCACGGGGCGCGTTTGCACAGTGGTGAAGGGAGGGCGGGGCCTCAGGTGACATGTGCGCAAACACGCCCTGTGGTGCGTTTTAAGTTGGGGAGTTAATTCCTTTGAATCCTGGGGGCCAACTAGCCCACCAGGTACCTTCAGTAAGCACAACAGAGGTGCGTTGCAGAGAGGTGAAAAAGGTGCGTGGCCTCGGAACGCCTCTCTGCAACTCAGCTCTGTGGTCCTAACTGTAGGTACCTGGGGGCTAGTTGGACCCCAGGGACCCTCAGGATTCAAGGGGACTTAATCCCGCAACTTAAAACGCGCCACGAGGCGCGTTTGCACACATGTCACCTCAGGCCCCCTCCCTTCACCACTGTGCAAACGTGCACTGGCTCTGGTTAGTCAGAGTCAGTTACCACCAGTACCCGTCTGAAAAGTTGTGGGCACAGGATGATTTTGCAACAAGGCCTCTTTCTGCTCCTCTGTTGGTTCTTTCTGCACATCTTTTGCTTCTTTCTGTGCGTTTTTTCTTCTTTCTTCACATGTCCTACCTCTGTTGGCATAGTTAGAAACTAGCATTTAAAAACCTTTGAAATTCACTTAAAAAACCATAGGTTTCAGGCACGTTATAGTTAGAAATTAGCATTTAAAAAACCTTTGAAATTCACTGAAAAAACCATAGGTTTCAGGCACGTTGTAGTTAGAAATTAGCATTTAAAAACCTTTGAAATTCACTGAAAAAACCATAGGTTTCAGACACGTTATAGTTAGAAATTAGCATTTAAAAACCTTTGAAATTCACTGAAAAAACCATAGGTTTGAGGGACAGTTATAGTTAGTTGGACATTGCACTCGTACAAAACCCGTGAAATTCCCCTGTTATAGTTAGTTCAGCTAACTATAACTCGCGCCCCGCAATGCACTGCTGATGACGTCACATATTACATCACTCATGACATGGTCAGTGACATCACTGATGACATCACTGATGACATCTCAAATGACATCACTGATGACATCATCCATGTGATCATTTCATGCATCTTCTCACACCCTAATATAACTTTTGATACACCCACTCTAAATTACAGACTGCCATTCTCAAAACCATAGGCACTCCAACACCAAAAACTACATACCCACTCACTGATTCTTAGGTCTACACACACATCCACTCACCTGTACAGTCACTCATACTTACAGTCACTCAGTACAGGACTATCATATGCACTCATACACCTATATAAACACTCACACACCGCCACTCATCCATAGAGGTACTCACACACCTAGTCAGTCATGCAAAACATTAATCCCACACCCATTTACTCACCTATACAGTTATACACACACCAGCTCACTTACTCATACAAATACTAGCACATTCTTACGCTCTTATACAATAACTGATACAAGCACACACGCATCCATACAGCCACTCTCACAATAACACACTCTCACTTATAGCCATTTAAATACTCTAACACACATATATACTGCCTTTTACATATGTAGTTACTCGCACATGTACCACTGAGATATACATTCACTCACTAACACACCCATACACACACTCACCCACCCAAGCAGTCCATCACAGATGCACTCTTGAAATCATGCACCCAGTGAATCACCCACTCACACATCTATGTATAGAGTCACACACACCCCACCCACACAAACACTCAGGCAGCCATACAGATACTCAGAGAACCAATCAATAACCCATATAGACACTCATGTAGCTATTCGCAAATCCATGCATCCAACAAACAGACGGATACAGACATTCACACAGTTTAGTCACTAACCCATGCATTCAGTAAGATACGTTTAATCACTCACTTGTAGAGTCAGTCACTCACGTACTAAATCATCCATTCAGACACTTATACACCCACTCATTCTTCAATACGCCTTTCCCTATATATATTAAACATATTTAAACTTTACAGAAACACACAGTCACTGGATGATGTCATCAGTGATGTCATCAGTGATGTCATTTGAGATGTCATCAGTGATGTCATCAGTGATGTCACTGACCATGTCATGAGTGATGTAATATGTGACGTCATCAGCAGTGCATTGCGGGGCGCGAGTTATAGTTAGCTGAACTAACTATAACAGGGGAATTTCACGGGTTTTGTACGAGTGCAATGTCCAACTAACTATAACTGTCCCTAAAACCTATGGTTTTTTCAGTGAATATATATATATATATATATATATATATATATATATATATATATATATATATATATATACAAAAGAGTTGCCTCTAGGTTGGATGCACTCCCAGGTGGAAATTACGCCAAAGCAAGGGCACACGCCATGAACA